>CM070079.1:31767515-34741276 GCA_036250285.1 Pyrocoelia pectoralis | reverse complement strand
TCCTCACCAATTGTCTTGTGTTATGGCGATGTGATAAAGTGATAAAACTTACTTTGGAAAGGTACTCCTGTCCCTGGGCTGTACTGGAGTCCTGTAAAAATTTTAGTACTGACTTGTCTAACCAACAGAATTGAGTAAAGAACATATAGGAGAATAAAAAAAAGTTGGGTAGACATCACCATATTCTGGACCAGGTTTTGTAGACGCCATTTTCTAAAATAGCCGGTACGAATTTGATTATGCATATCTATACACTGTGTTCATTTTAAAACATACCACCCCTGTAACTTAAAAACCGCAATAACTTTCAACATTCGCGGGGACACGCGATTTTTGTTTTAGGGGGGAACGTTTTTGACAGTCAAGTGGTCTTGATATGTTCATCCCTCTAACCCCTAGCAACCCCAATTTTAAAATCTCAAATGCAACTACCCATTTGTTATACATCATTTGAAAGCCCTTTTCAATACCAATACAACAGTGTATTCCATTTGAAAATTGGGCGAGATTTGAATTTTTTTATTTATTTATTTATTAATTTTTTTTACGGTGCTAGTAATGAATGTGCACGACAGACAGCGCAAATATTTAACGAGAGGCATCCAAATAAAAATATTTCGCATGTTTACGTGTTACAACTTATGCAAAAGTTTAAAGAATCTTCATCAGTATGCAATGCCAAACGAAATACAATGATTGGTTGTTGACCCATAACTTTATCAAATCTCACCCAATTTTCAAGTGGAATACACTGTTGTATTGGTATTGAAAGGGGCTTTCAAATGATGTATAACAAGTGGGGTAGTTGCATTTGAGATTTTAAAATTGGGGTTGCTAGGGGTTAGAGGGGTGAACATATCAAGACCACTTGACTGTCAAAAACGTTCCCCCCTAAAATAAAAATCGACGTGTCCCCGCAAATGTTGAAAGTTATTGCGGTTTTTAAGTTACAGGGGGTGGTAAGTTTTAAAATGAACACACGGTATATATTTCTGCTTCTGTGACAGTCACATTCATCATTTAGGTGTATAAATACATGTTGTTAAGGACAAGGAATCGATTAAGATGGTCAGGGACGTCAATTAGGGGGGGGGGGGGCAGGGTAGGGCAGTTGACCCCCCCCCCCCCCCCCCGGAATTACTACTACCAAAGAAAAGTACGTTAAACTTATAAAACTGACAATCACACCCCTTTTTCAACAAAAATTTCGCCTGTCGCGGCCCATTTTTTTCCTTTTTACTATAGTTGTCCCCCCTTGTAAAATACTGAAATGACGTCGCTGAAGATGGTCCAGAATATGGTGATGTCTACCCAACTTTTTTTTAACTCCCTATATGTCCGTTACTCAATTCTGTTAGTTAGATAATTCAGTACCTACTAAAATTTTTACAGGACTCCAGTACAGGGACTGTATTAAGATTCTCTCTGTAATTTTTGATTCATTGCTCTGAGTCGCTGTAATGTTGAGGTATAAGGTGTATGTAAGTGTCTAAAAGGGAGTTTTAAGTTTAAGATTACCTTCAGTATCCAAAATGTATCAAGTACACATTTACACCATAGAAAATAGGGCGAATTGTCTCAAACTCATAAAACGATATTATACATACTGTAACTAAATACATAGGTAGATATTTTTGGATTTTGCAAATATATCGTAGATTTTGTAATGAAATTTAGTGGCATATAATTGTCAATAGTTAAAACAAAATTAGACTTAGTCGGTCATAAATTGCGCGGAAATGTCTCGTTTCGTCGAAAATTAATGGGACAGGAGCACTTTAAATAATGCCGATACTTTAACTGATGCATATTTCTGTAACACACACACACACCTACATTGAAATTCATTTTATTTTAGACCGTTCTTCATTGGGGCGCTAAACATGGAAATGAAGACATTATTAAACTTTTCGCAGGAAAATATAAGGCGGATGTTAATTCGAAAACCGTAAGTAGCTTTGTATCAAAGATAAAAAGCTCCCCCGCTTAACATTTTTATTTTCGGTACTCCTCGTGGAATGGATTACCTACTTACAGAATGGGGTAAGTTTCCATTTTTTTGTTATTATACAAGTCACATAATATTATTGTTAAGTCCAGTAGCTGGTGCCATCATAAGGACCTAGCAAAGGTAGTCTGGTCGTTGTGGCGGCACATGCCGGGCATTCCTTATACGGTTAGATATGACATCTCAGATTAACTTTAATATAACAGATAACGGCTTATTTATGACGTTTACATTTGTAGACCTCTCGGTAACAGTCTTATTAATGTTTATTAGTTTCGCTTTTCAAGATTTATTTACCGAAAGGACATTGTATATTTTTGGATTATAATTTTTTGACTTGCATTACAAATTTTCGACTAAAATTGTCAATTTCGATTTTTTTTTAATATCCCTGGTTATTTTTTAAGTCAGTGCTTTAAGGGCGTATAAATGTGGAACTAACAAAAGTACTATGAACTATTTTCTCTTAGCAGCATAGTACAAATAAACGGATTGCAGGGTTTCACTCTTTTTGTGTTTGCAGATATGTTGCCTATGTTTGCTCCTACCCTTATGCAGTATTTTCACCGAACAAATTTGTTCGGTATCTGAATTCGTTCTCTGTTCTCTGTATGTAGCCTTTTTGTGTTAAGGAATTTCAAAATTCTGATAGATCATTGAAAAGTAAGCTTAGGGTTTAATGTTGCGTTGTCGCTCGCCGTAACTCTTCAGGAACAACTTCAAAATGCCTTCTGAAATATGAAAATTTAGTTATCCTGATATATGATGTGTTTTTAACGAACATCCAAATTAAATTTTGATATCTCTTTTTGATTATTTTTTTGGGTAAATCTTCATGACTGATAAAAAAGGCGGAAAAATTAAAATGTTTGTTCTTTCATTACAATTTGTTGGGTCGGTATTGCTATTTCTGCTGAAATGAGATGCAAGACCGCACAAAGCCCTTTTACGCGCCAAATAATAAATGCCGCTTTACTTGCCATAATTATGCATTTAAATTTGTGTAGGTACGAAGCGGAGAATAATTTTATTATAAGGGGTGTTTTTTTAGAGGTATAGAAGTTTAAAATGAAATAAAACATTATATAAATCATGCTAACGGCCATGGAATTGGCTTTATTGGACAGATAATTTTATGCCATTAGTGCTTAAATATGATCTCAGACCTTTGGGCCGCGCGGCTGGCTCCAATAATGGCCGACTACTTTTTTGAGCACCTGGGGCCGTATTCGGCAATAACTCGGCGAATGTTGGGCTCCAAATGGACCAACGTCGCTGGTTTATCGGCGTAGACGAGCGACTTCACATATCCCCACAGAAAGTAATTCATTGATGTGAGATCACACGACCGTGGAGGCCAATGCACAGGTCCATTACGCGAAATTATGCGGTTAGCAAATGTTTCCTGCAATAAATTTATTGTGTCGCGCGCCGTATGGCATGTAGCACCGTCTTGTTGGAACCATAACTCTTGCACATTAACGCCATTCAACTAAGGAATGAAAAAGTCGGTAATCATGGCTCTATAGCGCTCTCCATCGAGTGTAACGTTCTGGCCAGCATCATCTTTGAAGAAATGATTCCACCAGCCCATAAACAACACCAAACCGTGAGTTTTTGTGGATGTAACGGCGTCTCAATAAAGACTTCTGGATTTTCTTCATTCCAAATCCGGCAATTTTGTTTGTTCACGTAGCCTCATGAAAGGGGAAGCAATTGATCCATTTTTTTGCCCTCTTTCCCCGTACATGCAAAGTAGCAGAACATTCTTGTAATATTCAGAGTTTACAGTCATTCCTCTTGGATCGATCTGATCGCACTGTGCCCTCACTTCGTTCGACTTTGACCCACAAATGAACCTCATCGCTGAACAGAATTTTTTTATGAAAATGAGGATCAAGAACAATCTTATTTTCGACCCATTCGCCGAACGTTGGACGCTCATGAATAGGTGGCCGACGTGCGCGTGGACTTCTGACCACCCTCCCATCGTAATCCAGAATCCGTAATGTAGATGATGGTCACACCGCTTCAGTTCCTGTACGAACTGGATCTTGTAAGTTCGTAAAGCAAGATCTTTCCGTAAAATCTTCCATGTGATGGATGGGCACAGCTCTAATTGCTGTGCACGATGACGAATCAACAAATTTGGGTCCTCCTCAACAGCAGCAACAACTTCGTCAGTCCGCGCCGTACGACGTCTCTGAGGACGGTCTGGCGTAAGGCTATTCATCAATTCATGGTGAAATGGCAAAACATACTGAGCACACTACAAACAGTGGTGCCAATTCGAAAATCAAACCTCTAAAAAAGCACCCTATACAATATTATACAATGTAATAAGTTTACGTCAAATTTAAATTAACCTCCTTCAAACTCTTCTTGGCGAACGATACACTTATCCAAACATTGATTTTAAAGCATTTCTCGCCCTCGTCGATGTCGGGAACGGTGTCAAAACCAAAAGTCACATGGTACGAAATCCTAAGAATAAGGCGGATATGAACAAACATGAACCTTTTCTTCTGCCTAAAACTCGATGATCAGAAGCGAGGTGTGATGAAAGATTGATCCATTTTTCTGGCCTCCGTACATGCAAAGTGGCAGAACATCCTTCAGATTTTACAGTCATTCCTCTTGGATCGATCTGATCGCACTGTGCCCTCACTTCGTTCGACTTTCACTGACGTGCCCTAGGGCGAGAAAAATCACTCGTTTTTATTGGTAAATTTTCTTCTCGTACAACACCCAATTTTCATCTCCAGTATGGTGGGTCGCATTGTCTGCGATTTCTTCCTGTGAGGCTACTTCAAGACGAGGGTGTAGACCAATAAGCTTCCCATCCCAACCATTTAAGAATTAAACCAATATGAAGTTATTCCGTGCAACATGGTTGAGTGAACCATGTGAACATTCTGAGATTTTCTTCACATGCATATCCCAAGAGGAACGTGATGTGTATGACCTATTTTTCATAATTAAGATTCTGGATTACGATGGGAAGGTAGTCAGAAGTTTACGCGCACATAGGCCACCTATTCGGACGCTTTGTGCTACCTCTCTGATTAGAGTCGTCCACGTCACTCAAGCCATCCCACTCAATAAATCTGAGGATATTGGAGGGGGAAGCGTTTCTAATTGTAGCCATGTCTGGCCGGAATTCACCCAACATGGATCGTCTGAATTGGACAAGTACAGGTGACAAACAAAGTATGTGGTGTGGTGCGCCGTCTCGTCGTCTGTGTAGCATCTTCTACACTCTACAGGATGGTGATTCGACCAAACCCATGCGGTGCATGTGCTTGTTTAATTTACAGGGCACAGAAAGTATACCTACAAGTAGTCGCAGGTTCTTCCTTGATAAACCTGTGCAGAAATGCGGCAGGCTGCAAGATGGTCCCCTGAGGGCCTCTCTCGCATGACCTGGCCTTGTGCTGGGCTTGGGTGTCTTGAGTTATTAAGTTGTTGATACTGTAAGTGGACCATAGAACGGTTGTTTTGAGGCCGGTCGGGCTAACTCTCATTGCCTTTTGTTCCAGCATATCCTTTAACCTATACGAGCTCGAGTTCATCACGTTGTACACTTTTGGATGGGATAGTCTGACGCATCCCAATGTGCGAGCCGAATAGCCGATGGCGCAAAGGGCAGGATGTCTCGGGAAAACGGTCAGATCGCCCTTATAGGATAGGCAGTCGCTTGATTGCGTCGCCCAGAATTCGAGAGGGACCCACATCAATGCCTCTACTATTCGACAGCCCTGTAGTTTTCAGTCTGCTCTCTCACGTGGAGATCCACTGAAGGCGGCCCCAGGAGGACTTGCATGACGTCTGTGGGGGTTGTTCGCATTGCACCCATGCATGCAAGGCACATGATTGAGTAGTGCTATGGTCGTGGAGAGTCTGGTTCTAGGTTACCAGACGACTGTTCCATAACAGTACACAGCTCTTCATTGTACATGTACGGCCTTTGGGGATGGACCACCAAAGTCTTCCAATTGCGCGGCGACATTGCCAATATACTTTTTTTCAGCTTTTAGCTGGATGTGCTTACTCCCAGTTCAGTTTGTTGTCAAGTGTAACTTCACTAACACTGAAAACTGGAGGTATTTTTGAACGAGTAGAGGAACTCAAAGATCCGCAATCTTCCTTTTCCTTGTGAAGAGAACTATCTCTTTGCCGGGTTAATAGCAGGCTGTTTGGGGTTATGTTACACAGAAGTGGTGACAGCATCCCACCTTGGGGGCATCGTTTCACTACTGTGTACCTCATTGGTTGGCAATGTCCTGGGTTTTAGCAGCTGCACAATCCACTATCGTACGACCTCAGTTAGAACATGGTGGCGTACTGCAGCTTCCATTGTTTCGAAGGTTGTTTTGTCAAACGCTCCAGGGTGGACTGTTTATAGTCCAGCGATCTCTTAATCCGATCCACGACGGAATGTAGGGCTGATTCTGTGGATCTTCCTGGAGAGTATGCATGTTGATTAGGGTGCAGCGGTAATAGTACAAGCGCTGTATCCCTTATGTGTCTGTCGCGCAATCTTTCAAGTGTCTTAAGGAGAAAAGACATTAGACTGATTGGACGATATGATTTATGTGTGGCGATAAAAACAATTTTTATCTCCCTCCATTGTATCTAAAGGCGATACAGTCAGTATAAATTCTCACCAGTTGGACTACAATAACATACAGTCTTCCTTGCAGAAGAGCTGGTATTATGCTGTCCAATCCTGGTCATAATTAAGATTTCTTGGTGGTTTTTTTCATTTGAAGTCAATTTCGACACTGTTATCTTCAAAATTGAATGTACTACAGACTTCGAAATCGTCGGATCCTCTTGCACCACCTTCTATTTGTAGGACAAAATTAAAAAGTGGCTGTTACAACTCCAAATAATGAAGTACATGATTAATCGATTAACATATTTCAGGGCTATACACCTTTACATATGGCAGTTCAGTTTGGACATAGAAAAGTATTCAATTTACTAGTGGAAGTTTACAGTAAGTACATATCTTCTAAAAGCAACATACATTTCAAATATTAATGAAATTTTTTAGGAGCAGATCCAAATATAAGAGATTTCAGTGGAAGAAAACCGACACAATACGAGATACCAGAAACGCAAAATTCTAACAAAGATACTTATAGTGAGTACCATTTGCCAATTCGCGGTAAATTTACAAAACATCAAAGCTTCCTTCGCAAAAATTTCAATCCTAGTCATCGTCGATATAGATCTGCACAGGAAGTAACGACAACTAATCACTCTACTTCTCATACTTAAAAATGGTTGTTAGTACCTTAGCTGCATGATTTTCAGACATGTCGCATGTTACCTTTTAGTATAATTTTGAAATGTAAAAAGGTAGTGTTTTATAGCTTTAAGGGGTTTGGCTCTGTAGAAGATTGCATGGATTTTGTTGTAATTTTGCATGATTTAAATAAAGCGCTTTGGTTATTATTATCTATTTTATTTTATTTACAGAAATTAAATCGAGAAAGAAACTGGCAGGTAGATGCGATTTTATGTATAATTATGGTGTGTAGTTAACTATTGTTCTTTTTTAGATAAAGATTTAAGATTTCTTCGTATTGGCTCATTAAATGTAAGGGTCAAGAGAACTACTGAGGCTTTCAGTCACTTTCTGGGTGTCGGTGGAGGTTCATCGATTAATCCAACTGACTTATCCGATAAGGTGTTTAAGAGTTGGGGGTCGGCCGACAATCTATCGCAGGTTTGTTGTATTCTTGTTGCATTTTTCTACGTCTTGTTTTAGGATAATGTAATGCCAGCTCCTAAAAATTATCCCGGTAAGAGAAAGATGAAGAAGTCTGAGAGTACCGGTGTTAGTAGTACACCTGGTACACCAAGTCAAATACAGCGTACTCTGCGAAGTAGAACTTCATTGCAAGATTCTGATTCGGATACAGCTGCTGGGTTTGATTCTCAATGGAAAAATTAGGATATACGCAACTTGTACTTAAACAAAGTACTTATTCCTATGACAGCTACGACATTCCCTATTTTTTTTATTAAAAGCACCCTCTCACAGATCCCATGCAAACTTTTTGCACAATTTTCACTTCCCCATTTGTTAATATGTGGTAGTTAAGTTAAACACTCTTACTGTACTGTAGCTCACTTATATAATGGGAAATATTTTGAAGAGTATGTTAGACTACTGCGTAACAGATGGCGGCAGCTACACTTTTCCTAAATATCCTTACAAAATGTAGGTACCTCTTTGATTTATAAATAAAAGTTATGTTTGTTTTAATTAACAAATTCGTTACACTTTTATTGCACAGATTTTTTTTTTGTTACAATTCTAATGTTTCCTACAGGAATTTATATTAGACTACTACGTAACAGATGGCGGCAGCTACACTTTCCTAAAGATCCTTACAAAATGTATAATCTCACTCTTTAAGTTATAAATAAAATGTTTGTTTTAATTAACAAATTCGTTACACTTTTGCTGCACAGTTTTTTTTTATTACAATTATAATGTTAATGTTTCCTACAGGAACCTATATAACTCGCCCCTTAGTTACTCATTCTCATACAAGTTCGTCATCAGCAACTTTTTGAAATTTAAATACTAGTCAAATTGTACTCTCTGTACATTTATCAAGTACCTTATTCAGTTATTCATAATTCATATAAATAAAGCACTTTCCTTATTGACAACCATAAAAATGTTAGTTTGTTTCCAATACTACGCAGGCAATGTATGCATTGTTGCATATTCGACGTAAATGTACGGTCGTCGACTTGTGGGAATGTTTTCCATACAGTGACTAGGCAACCAACATATCACATAGTAGATGCTACACCATGTATAGGTAACGTGTATTTATACATATTTATAAATAAGAATGCGAAACTATTAATTTTAGCATATTCATGAATTCCATTTTTTGTCAATAAATGTTTATTAAACAACGTCTATCATCTTCTATGTGATATGTCGGTTGCCTAAGTCACAGTACCTAAGGGATATTACCACAGAATAAAACACAAGTGATACAGAAGCAACATTCTGCTAAATACGTGTTGCAAATTTTCTTATCGCGTGGACTAGCAACTCCGCCTTCTTTGTTGTAGAATATAGTGCGCGCATGGATACATTATACATTTCAGCGTATGTACCTAGCGGTGCCCGGTGCGTTGAACACTTATTGCAAGAATTCTATAGGAATTAGTTTTACGGTGAACCGCTTATCACAAGCGAAAATGTATGGTAAATATTTTTCGTTTATGACATTTTTTTATACGATTTCAAATTTAGATAATAATGAGAAACGCTACAAACCACTCCTCTTTTTACTAGCCTTGCTAATGCAACAGACAAGGAAGTTTGACTAAAATGGGCGTTGTTGCGATGACAAGACCGCCTTGTACGGGCAACACAACTTTAAAGGTACCGACGGAGAGTGTCACTTCTGTATCACTTGTGTTTTATTCTGTGATATTACTAAAGTTTATTACCAAATATATAGTAGGTATTATATACTCTTTGCTATTAGTGTACATTGCAAAGACCGAAGAAGGTCTAATTATTACAATACAAATCCGTAAACTCTTCCTCTGGTCTCGTAAGCTGATTTGATGGTAAGTATACCCATTGTATATCTACGCGTTTTTTACCTCAATGTCGTTTTATAGTCCGTTTAGGGGCAAGAAATCGCCTTTTCACTGACATCATGTTCACACTTGAGTGAAGATCTGACCAAGATTGCGTCAGCGTAGAGTCCCCGTGGACAAGAGTTTAGGTTGTGGATGAGGATGATAGTGGCGGCCTAGTAAGTACTAGGTACCTATAACTATTGACTTCTGTGGCGTTGTCGGTCACCAGTTACGTGGTGGACATGCCAAATAGGCAAATAGTTTCATTTTATGTTGTGATAAATCGTTTATTTATGTATATATGTACATAACGTATTTACAAGACATATAGCTGAACACCGGGGGTCGGTTGGAACTGTTGGTCGATGATGATCTGTTGCTTGGTTGCTGGTGCTTGACGGTGCTGGCTTATAAGCATTTCTAAGCGAAGCGCTGCGTTCTCATTGGCTAGCCAATCACGTGTGAAGTAGCTTCTCAGTCGAGCTCTTTGAACGAGTGCGAGATCGCCACAACTTCGTACTGTAGTAGATCTGTGATTGCCGTGCATATACATTACCAGGATCGGTAATCATTTTAATGTTGTTTAAGTCCACATAAGTGGAAAAGTAGACATTGATAAGTCCGGTTGATGTGCTCAGATATTTTTAAAGATCCGAAGCATTGACGCCAATTCAGTGTCTTATTGTAGGAAAAATGGAAGTACCTACTTTCACTAACTTTACCGCTGTTCCAGTTTCACTGCCTCAGGGGACTTAATAAATCCACGACCAATTTGACAAAATCCCCAGCCGAATAGCACTTCTAAACAAATCGGCAAGTGCTTTCCTGCTCAATATCCTTAAGTTGGCGGAATCGAGTCACAGATGGGCTTTACTGCCAGGAGTTTCCTGTGAAAAGTAAATGAATTTTGTATTTCCAAAGTCCGGTGACCATGTCTTATTGATGTTTTCACTATCCTTTTGGTCCAATCAACTTTCTTGCATTAATAACGTACCGGCATCCCCGATAGGCGATTGCGTCATTACAGAAAAGATCTGCAACACTCAGAGAAGCCAGGCAAAAAGACACTTTAGTGAACGAGTAAAGTTAGTTTTCTTTCCTTTTTCAGGATTTTCCCGCGATCGTATACCTAATAATTTCACTGAGTAGTCTCTCAATTGGTTCATACCCAGCAAACATATTTATATATAAAATACATATAAATTATGTAAGAGCTTTTCCCACTAAGCAAGAGATGTTACATTAACGTTAGCCAACGTTAATTTAGTGTGTAAAAAAACAACGTTGTAACCAAACATAGCATTAACGTCTCATTGACGTCAACACACTTTAGGTAAGCGACGTTATTTTGACCAAGTCACAAAGATGTCTCAAAGACGTTACAAGTGAAATGTTTGTGAACATCAACGTTAGCCAACGTTAATTTTATGTATAAGAAAACAACGTTGTAATCAAACAAAGCATTTAACATTTCATCGATGTCAACATACTTTCGTTCAAGCGACGTTACTTTGACGAAGTCACAAAGATGTCTCAATGACGTTATAAGTGAAATGTTTGTGAACATTAACGTTAGCCAACGTTGATGTAATGTATAGGAAAACAACGTTGTACTCTAACAAAGCATATAACGTTTCATCGATGTCAACATACTTTCGCTCAAGCGACGTTATTTTGAACAAATCACAGTGATGTCTCAAGTACGTTGTAGGTGAAATGTTTTTTGATTGATATTTATAAAGTCTATTTGATAACGTTCTGGGAAGTTTAAGTTATCAACTTCCAAGAAAAATTAAAAAAATTTAAACTGTTAACACGAATACCTACAAAGTAAAGAACGAAAAGCCAACCAGTAGGTATGTTTCAGATAGCTCAGTGGTAATGTCCTATTTAGGAATTTTGAAGACCCTGCTTACATAGGTTCGAATCTGGTTAAGGGACATTTTCCAACAAAACAAGAGTAGGTAAGGTAACATAATAAAGTGGTCGCCTTTTCAAGTTTAGGTAAAAATACGGATTGTGTAATGAACGTAAAAATGTAGTTTTTTACCCTTTTCTTGGTGTTCAATGAATATTTGACAGAATATGGTCAGGTCAGGACGTTCACAATTAAACATCGTATTAACGTCGACAATTCGAAATGTAGACGTTTACGTAACATCGCGTGAATGTAGCGTTTGCGATGTTACAGTGCGACGTTATTGGCGCGAACTTGTAATGTTGCTGCAACGTTAACGCGATGTTAATAGTACTTCAATGCTAACGTCGCAGTGTAACTGGGTGACGTTACTGAGGTGTTACTGCGATGAATTTTTGCATAGTGGGTTTAGATTTATATAAAACTGGAAGAAAAATAAGAGATAGGTAGTTAATGTCAGGATGTCGGCAATTTTCAAAATAATATATATGTCTATTAGATGTAAATTCTTCTACATGAATTTATATACGTTTTATGTATATTTAATATAATATTTACATAAAAAATATTCGTTGTAAAAGCGTTGCGATGACCAAAATGGCAGCTAATACTCGAGCATAATGTAATTATTATCAATGTAAACAATTATTTAAGCAGTTCCATACAAAAAATGGAAAAACTACATTTTACGTGCAACTGTACTTTTAATTATATATTTAACTTAATTCTTGCACGAACCCGTTTTTACCTGAACTGAAAGTCGACAGTTTATTATGATATACTTGCTTGAAAAGTGTCCCTTAACCGGATTAGAACTTTTGGGAGTGGACGTTGCAAATTCCGAACTCCGATATGTGTTTTCATTGTCTCCGACATTGTACCACTGCTCTAATCTGTAACATCCCTTTTTTTATTTCGTACTTCGTAACTTTGCGCTGTTTCGCGTTATTAGTTTAAATTTTGTTTGATTATACCGTTGAGTGAAGTCTTATTCAATAATTATACCTATCTTTAACTTTATGTTAAAAATGACCAGGATTTAATTTATTTTATATTATTTATTTTCTATATAAATTAGACGCATTTTAGTCGATACGGATCTAATATTAAAGGTACGTGAACTATAATTTTTGGCGTTGTAGAAAACAGGCGCGTTCGATTACTTATGTGGCGCAAATAGAAACGGACTTTATTTTCGACCATACAATATATGCAATCATAATTTCTAATTATATTTACAGAAGCATACATAAAAAATGAGTAATATTACATATAATATTTTACATATAACGTACATAAATCTAATCATGTAAATATGATAGTACATGAATTTCATGAGTGGTATGTAATTATACATATGTATGTATTATATGAATTTGAAGTTGGTAGTCTTCCGGTTTATATAACTTATTAAAGAATACTTACATACTTGATATATAAAAAAGCATATGTAGGGGTATTTACTTCAATTTACATATGTTGTATGTATATTTTATATGTGTGTTTGCTGGGTAGGTGTTTCTTCAGACAGCTCACTTCGTAGTGTCTGTGTTCTTACATTCTTATTCTTATTCTGGATATAAAATAGGGTAGGCGTAGTCCCCATATCTCACCCTTTGTGCTGGAGGCGTCCAAACCTGGGAGTATCAAAACTCCTCCAACATGGATGCTCTCAGTTGGATAAGTGCAGGATACTTCTTGTCGTGCGTGTGTCGTACAATTTCTAATAAGTATGGCTACGTCAGACTGCGAAATGGAGCCTTTCAAGATCTTTCTCACACGGTACGGAATAATTCCGAAATATTCTTTAACTTTAACACAATGTTCTTTTTGAGAATATTCTTAATACCAAGCAAACAATGAATTGGAATATTCTTGAAATAATCCTATCCTAGATATATCCCAGTTTCATAGTACCCCTGCACAATGTTCACACATTGATAGTAGAATGTGTTAATGTGTACTGCTCTAGGTATATTCAAAAAGGTATATGGCTTGAAACATTTTTGGATTTCAGTTTTATTCGGTTTGAGAAAAAATATTAATACTGCGTAAATTATTCTCATTCTCTTACTAATGATGTTGGATTGGAAATAGGTTAGGCATGGAAGCACCACCACATTGGCTTCTTCCAGAGTGTTATAAATAGGGATTAGACGCCCTCCAAAGATGGGCTTCAACACCATATTGCTGCCAAAACGTGTTCTAAGATGAAAGTTAACAAATGTATGTAGGTATGTCTCTTTATTTGTTATAGGTAAATAAGGTCGTAAGAAAGTAAAAGGGATCGATGGTATGAACCTGTTCCCGTACATTCCAAAACCTTAAAAATTATGTTAAATTTCCTAAAACTGTTTGCACCCCTTTTTGGAATAAACCCAGTTACATTATCGCAATTTAATTCTTGCGTAGTTGGAATTTTTAACAAATCGCGTGTTAATTGCAGGAGAAGGGCAAGTTAATAAAAATTTTGTACCCATGACGGCCTCGTATAAATTATATAAAATAGAGATTGAAAAAAAATTAACGTTATGTGCTTTAGTCTCGTCGTCGTCGTCTCAAATTGCACGTTCTAAATGCAGGTATATTACATGTTATGAAATAAAAGGGAAAAAACATTAAGTTTAAAGTGTGCAGACCGACACTGAGGCAATTCATAATTGGTTCAAGAGGTTGTAGTCTGCACGCGCCAAGGAAATTGCAAACAAGAACTCGCACCTTGCGTATTCAAGTATACATAGACTCATAAAAATGTCATTCTCGTAAACGCCATATTTTTTTAAACATATAAAGTGAATGATGGATTCTAGAACTGATGCTTACAATCGTAAATTTTTTCTTCTGTGGTTTAATCAGAATGCGGATGTTGCGTAAATGCCTAATATCTTGCGATCGTCAAATTAGAACACGTATTATGGAAATGATAATTATGGTAGCAACTAATTCGTCTTACTAATGGTTCTTGGTAGGTACCTATACAATATTATTATCTATATAAATAGATAAAATTGAGTATCGCTGGATCATTCAGTATTCGCTATTACTTCTAAAATAAACAATTACCTACGTAACTTTTTTAGAGTAAGTTATCCAACTGTTATCCAAATCTCAGTTTGGATTTGATAAAAGGGATGGTACTGAAGCTTACCTTTCTTCGTATCTTTACTCAATTTGGGTACGAGGAGTTTGTCTTAGTCTTATAGATAGTTTTCTAGGTAATCGGTATCAAAAGGTTGCGGTTGTGGAGTGGCCCAAGGCTCTATCTTGGGACCCCTTTTTTTACTACCTACTGATCATCGGATCCTTTATAGTTTTGTACTGTTGTTCGTCCGTCCTTTGATATTCCGTTGCATCCGTTTATTATTATTTATACAAGTGACTACAATTATTTGAAATTCTCTGTGTTATGTTATATGTACATATACTAGCTGCTTACCCGCGGTCTTATTTCCCAATGTGAATACTCGATTTTGCTCGGGGTAAAGTAAAATTTAGTTTGAAAAATTTTATAGCTATTAAAGACCCTATATTCAAATTTTCAGCTTTCTAGCTCAAATTCCTGTTAAAAAACTGAAAATCGGATATTTTTCGGGTTTCCCGGTGAAATTCTGGAACGGGACCTATTGTATGACCTTCTCCTGATCAAGTAAGGTATGTGTGCCAAATTTCGTGGAGATTGGTGAAACGGTGTGGATTTGTATAAAGGACAAAGTACCCGCAACTTCGCCCGCGGTCTGGAGAAATGCGTATTTTCCGGCTTTCCCGGTGAAATTTTGGAACGGGACCTATTCTAAAACCTTTTTCTGATGACGCAAGGTATGTGTGCCAAATTTGGCGAAGATTGGTCAAACGGTGTGGATTTGTATAAGGGAAAAACACGCACACACACACCCACACACAAACTTTCTACTTTATACAGCGTGTCTCACGGTGACCACCCATTAGAATATTTCAGAAACTATTACGATTTGAATTTTGAAAATTTGGGTGATTGTGGTTTTCGGGCGTGGCCTCCTCAAATAAAATAATGGCGTCTACGTAACACTTCCGGTTTTTCCGGAAATGGCACCAACTTTGTTATTTTAAATGTAACACCCTATATATTATTCCGATTTTGGATTCTACGTAAAATTTTAGGTGGACTTTCATCAAGTTTTCTTATTCCTAAAATCTACAGTTTCTCAGATATTTAATTTTTTTAATAAAAATTAAAATAAACACTATCTAGCTTAATACCGTGTGAATTCTACAGCAAGAAAGATGAAGGAACCATATTGATACGAGAGATAGCTGGACCCCTAAGCTTCCCATCCGTACTTTGAAAGTGGCTTAATTGCATACAGGGTGGTGGAAATTTAATGCCGAGTTTAGTCAAACTTCAAATCATCATAAGTTGGTTTTTTCAAAAGCAACACCCTGTATGTTTCGTTGTAGTCTGATGCAAAATTTCATTCTCTTTCGAACGGTACTATGGTTCCCTATACCTATCTCTTCTAGTTTTTGAGATATCTACTGTTTTTTGTGTAGTCAACTAAGGTCATTCAATTTCTTGCGAAAATGGCTTAGCAGGACTTCAAAACAAACCACCAGTTATTAGTTGTCAGTCTAACACCACTAGTAACAGTTAAATTGAATACTATTTATTTAAAAAATTGAAAACAACAAACACAAGAAATTGAATGACCTTATGACCGCACAAAAAAACAGTAGATATCTCAAAAACTAGAAGAGATAGGTATAGGGAACCATAGTACCGTTCGAAAGAGAATGAAATTTTGAATCAGACTACAACGAAACATACAGGGTGTTGCATTTGAAAAAACCAACTTATGATGATTTGAAGTTAACTAAACTTGGCATTAAATTTCCACCACCCTGTATGCAATTAAGCCACTTTCAAAGTACGGATGGGAAGCTTAGGGGTCCAGCTATCTCTCGTATCAATATGGTTCCTTCATCTTTCTTGCTGTAGAATTCACACGGTTTTAAGCTAGATACTGTTTATTTTAATTTTTATTAAAAAAATTAAATATCTCGGAAGCGGTTAGTTTTAGGAATAAGAAAACTTGATGAAAGTCCACCTAAAATTTTACGTAGAATCCAAAATCGGAATAATATATAGGTTGTTACATTTAAAATAACGAAGTTGGTGTCATTTTCGGAAAAACCGGAAGTGTTACGTAGACGCCATTATTTTATTTGAGGAAGCCACGCCCGAAAACCCAATCACCCAAATTTTCAAAATTCAAATCGTAATAGTTTCTGAAATATTCTAATGGGTGGTCACCGTGAGACACGCTGTATATTAGATTAATAAGTATAAGTATAAACACTTTTTGGTCGTTTGTTTAATCAATTTTTCACAAATATTTGCACCCCATCGACGCCATCGTTGCTTGCCGATTGTGGTCCAAACAAATAGAAATCGCAAACGGTTCCCAATGCAAATCTGAGTCAAATGAGCACAGTGTGATGATCACGATTCGAACGGATTTTTTCCGTCTTCTTGAGCAAAACTCTTTCAGGAAAATTGGCATTAATGTCTCTCCCTAAAAAATCAACCATAATAAGAGCTTGAACATCTCAAAATACGGTAGCCATAATTTTGCCTACTGAAGGGCACGATTTTGCCTTTCGACGCTTAGATAAAGTTGTATTTCGTCATTCCATGCTTGATCTGTTAGATTCAGAAACAAAATGGTGAATGTCATTATACGCTCCAAGAATACTTCTCCTTCACGTTCATAATGGAAAAGGAAACGCGGTTGGAACCTCAATCCGCCTTTACTTTTGAGCGTCGGTAAAGAGCTTTGACGCCCATCTTGCATAAACTTTACGGAACTTTAACCCATTATGAATAGCGTGTTCAAAACTTATAAATTTGAAAACAATAGGCAATGGAGAGACCTTTTAAATGATATATCACAAGCCCCTACTTCCCATTTAAAAATTTAGGGGTTGCAACTCTCACTCTAAGGATGTTAAATTTAGGAATGAAATTTTAACGCAGTTGGATGTAATTTTAAAATCTAAAATTGACGTGTTACGGAATTTTTTATAAATATTATGCACATTGCACAATGATCAAAATAACGAATGTACTCCATTGTTCCACACTGTTTGTGCATAACATGTTTTTTTCTGCCAAGGGCGCCAGTGATTGATATTCGTATAAACGTAAAGCAAGCCTCATGCCAACTTGCAATTCGTCGAAAATAAGCTTGCAGGATGCTTTATATTTGGCTTGTAAGAGGTTATCTGCAAGTGTCAATGCAAGCTTGCAAAACGTCAACAGTATAGTTTGCAAAGTGTAAACTCCTGCAGGCTTGTATCTTGTATTTGTAAGCTGTCAAACTTACAACTGTAGGCTTACATTAAGTTTAAAGCAAGGTTATTGTGCTATGTGTGCAACTACTAGATTTTTTGTTATATTAAGCCCAGTACATCCAAACCACAGGAACTTGGCGATATTATTAATGCAGGAATGTCCTAAATCCCACCTGCTTCCTATTCCACCTCTGTGAGGGAAATTAAAAAAAAATAGAAGGGAAGATCGATGAAGACGTGGAGGGAGAGGAAGTGAAGATAGGAATACGCCGACAACCGAAAAAAGTATGAAAGAAGACTCAACTTGAGCGAAATTTTTGAACGCAACGTGTATATTGTTCATTCTAAATACCTCTATTAATCTATTATGATAGTAACTGTAGGAGGCCAACTTTTAAAATAAAATTTAAATAACTTAAAACCCTTGACATTAGGTATAGGGAAATTTATACAAAATTCAAATATACGAAAATTTGAATTGAATTGAATTGAATACTGAAAATAAGAACAATTATAACCGCAGGTTGAATTGAAATGAAAATATTTTAGTTGAAGCGATTAGAGTCAAAATTTTAGAACTACACAATTTGTTAAACGACACCCAACTTTATATATCTTGCTCTCCAAATAGAATAAATGAAGCCATCGATACATTAAACACTAATCTTCAAAGCATTTCTCAGTGGTGCATAAACAATGGTTTAATAATTAATCCAAATAAATCGAGTGCTATCTGTTGTGGATCTCTCAGCGCACGAAACCGCGCTTTCCAAGTGCTACGTGCTGAAATTCGTTTAAACAACCGCGTAATTAGATTTCAAGAGACTGTGAAAAATCTGGGTGTATATTTTGACAATGGTCTAAACTTCGAATATCATGTTACTAAATTATTAAGGTCTGCCTATTTAAAACTTAGAATGCTATATAAATTTAAATTAGTAGCTCCTTCGGAAGTGAAGTGGACTCTTGTAAATTCAACAGTTTTATCTCCTCTAAACTATTGCAGTTCTGTGTACTATTACTATTTAACAAAAGATCGTAAATATGATATTCAGAAACTACAGAATAGGTGCCTACGCTTAGCTTATAATATACCTTATAGACATCATGTTACCCCCCTGTACAATAGAAATAACATCCTTAAAATAGATCACTTGTTCTGTGCGCAATTTCTAGCTTTGTTATTTAGATTACTAACACACGACGAACCTGTCTATCTATCAAGTACATTGAAACGTAGGTCATCCTTACACAGCGTAAATACAAGACATAACTACTTGTATCATATTCCAAAACATAAAACTATGATGTTTAAGAAGTCATTTGTGTACATAGCGACATTGTACTTAAACAGATATAAAACAATGCTTGATGATAGTAATAGTATAAGTACCTTTAAGTCTAATATAAAAAAACATCTCTTGTCTATACAAAATTGTAGTTAAAAAAAAATTTGTTGTTATTTTTTTAAGCCTCTGGTACGTGTGTACAGTATTTGAAATATTTGAAATATGAAATTTATGTTTAATTTATGTGGCTAGAGTGGAAGAACAGCTCTGCTGAACTCCTTGCCAATTGTGGTTATTATTTGCACAATAAATTATTATTATTATTATTATTAAAGTTCTACCTCGCTCAAACGTGGTGTAGACTCCTATGTACAATTAAAAATTCTACAAAATTTGAAACATAACGAGGGTCTATGTAAAATAAAAGTATAGGATAACAATTGTTACACAAACATTGTGTTCTTGAACCAATTTCATACGTCGTAGTCTGTACCTTATACCTACGTGGCACAACTGCCTTTTATAATTTTTCTTCTGTAAAAATTCGTTCTAACATAACTCTTTACGTTAGCAGCTGGCCCGGTTTCTTGTGTCATTACATTACATGGTAAGGTGCGTATTTCAGTCTATAATCTTATTTAAAGTTTACACACATTATTCATTAGAGTAAATCATGTTTTTACTTTTAAATACAATTTCTGCTCCAGAAGTACAGCAACATCTCTTTTTCTAAGAAAGAATGTTAATACATAGGTACATTGTTTGTATTACGAAATTCTCTTACGCAATTTTTCTTTTCACCCCCTCAAACACAAATATTTAATTTTATTATGTTTCGTTGATACGTTTAAATTTTATGACGTGACGAAGAATGGAATTTATTAAATTTCCAAAAATACGCGTAAAGGTTCTTTTATTGTCAATCTAGCTACGATAACAGGTTATAGAATAAACAAAATTTTGTTTTTCAACGTAAGAACCATTAGTCTTGTAACAACGCTGTCTTGAAGAACATTCTTTGGATGATAATCCTATAAAATTTAGTTCCACAGCGTTTTTCCAGTGCCATTCGATAAAGAGCGACGATCTCTCTAATACCTACTTTTTGAGTTTCTAAACGGTCGCAGGTTGAGATTGTTAAGTCTGATGTAATTCCTCAAAGAGTGATTCATTTACCTACTGTTGATTTATACACTCTGTAGAGTTTTTTGAGCATAATTGAGATCTCGTTCTCAAGTAATTAACTGTATCCTTGTAAAGTATTTCTGGTTATTGTAGTCCATTTCAGTAGGTATATAATTTTCTGTTTTATTATTAAAAGAATTTCCCCCTCGTTCCATAAAACTGTGACCAGTACTCTCCTCGCAGAAAATTATGTTTTTTGCTATCTTGCGGACAGTGGACAATCGTACAGATGATTAAAAGTTAAAATAGGCAAATTTTGATCTCATATTATTTGGATTAACAGTTGCGCAAACAAATTTGAAAACCTATTCTACATTCGTAATCCTAGATTAGGATAGGGAGAAAGTGGAAGAGTTGGTCCTGAACCACAGAACACTTATTTTGAGACCAGTAGGGTTAACGTATCTTGTTCTTCATTGACCTTTGTTCCAGCATGCCCTTTAATCCATACCAGCTCCAGTGTTTGATGTTTCCCACAGTCATTGGGGTGTGATATTCCGAAACCAGCCTAGAAGTAATTTGGCAGTGACTCAGTGCCCTGCTGTCGCTGGAAATTTTCTTTATTTGGTTCCCTACAAGAACTTTTTTGCACTATGGTCTATTTTACAACTTCTTCCTGGAATGTAGTCGGAAATTTACCTAGTGTTCAGTACCAGTGCCTGTTGCTTACGATTGTTTTAGATACATTCGTGAAGATGGATATGACGAGTTAGGATACGACTTTCGCCTCAAGAAAAATGTGGTAATTGCGCCCTAATATAAATTGAGGAACGAGGGACGCCCATCCCCTCTCTAAGATACGCAATCGATTTGACCTGACTGAATAATAGCTTGGCACGAATGCCGCTTGGGTGCTGCTGCAGTTGGTCAAATAAGAGTTAAGGTTTATTTCTGCCCAAAAAAGGTGATCGCGAGCAGCATTCACGCCTTCGTACACGGTTTCCTTAACACCGTACAACTCTCAACATATATTTTCTAGTGTTTTCAAAACCGTCTTATTTAGAGGACAATCTGGCATGGAAAGCCGAGTTTTGACCTTTACAACACTGAAAAAAGACACCGTGTCGCATCCCGCTATAACGTTCTGATTTTCAAGGCGTTTCCTATGGAACGACTGGCTATGTATTGTCTTTGTTTCTACTTTCATATAAGACCCACAACTGTTTCAATCCCAGACAACGCATCGTGGAGGCCTTTTATGTCTTGCTGATGCAGCCTTCATCTGTAACGCAGCAGCTAAATAACTAAAAAGTTCCTTTTTGTTCGAAGCGTTTCTCAGGTAATCATCCCACTTCTTTGATAATCTTCTAAAAACATTAATTCTAAATAAAAATCTACGAAATGATGCTACGGAATAAGTTTAGAATAATTTATTAACCTTTTTTAGGAAGATTCTAACGCCGACCCCCGTCTACTCTCCTCTTGATACTGTCCTCTCTATACAAGTTCCTTCCACATTCGGGTTTTTTGCCATAGGTTGGAAATGCAATAGTAACAAATCAGAGTATCCCTTAAAAATTGTCATGTCAGGTCGTGGTTTCAACATGCGAAATGTTACTGCGTTGCATCCCTCTGGATGAACAGATTCTGTAGCAAATTTATTCTCAAGTATTGCAGGCAATTTTGCTTTTGATCCAAGGTGCGGCTCACCTCTCATTGACAGCGATGATGGAAAAACTTGGCTTTCATCGTTGAAGAAATCGTTCAAGTGGAGACGCTTTCAGTTCCTTTTGAAAGTCGAACATCTTTGGTTTCGGTTTCTTTATTGGAGCGTACAAAGAACAATTCTTCGATACAAATCTCCGTTCGGTGAAGTCATATTGAACAAATTACACCCATTTTTCTCAACTTTGTTTAAAACTTTCCATCCTTCTTCAGAAACATTTTCGGAGTCTAACGCAATCAGTTTAGTAATGAAAGTATCTCCCGCTTGGATGAAACTATGAGTGTTCTTAAAAATGAAGTCAAAAGTTTCTGGATGTCACGTATTCATATTCCATCTCTTAATTTTCATTTCTGAAATCCTCATAAAATTTGTTGTTGATGTATAACATCAGCGGCGTCATTTCAGTATTTTACGGGGGGGGGGGGGGGCGACTATAGTAAAAAGGGAAAAAATGGTCCGCCGCAGGCGAAATTTTTTTTGAAAGAGGGGCGCGATTGTCAGTTATAAATATTTACTTTTTTATAATAGTAATTTCAGGGGGGGCGGGGTCAACAGCCCTACCCTGACCCCCGTAAATGACGGCCCTGTATAACATGCTCGTTTTCAAGTAAAATTACTAAAGCAGAGACGACATTAAAAAAAATAAAAAATGTTATGAAATAATTAAATGGGTTCACAAACAAATAAAAGAGTTAATATTTCTAATAAAATTAAATTAACTCTTCAGTTGTGGCGTATGCTTCATCAACGCCGATTAGCATCATTTTTTACTTTTTTAGTGCCATCTTTTGTACACAATTTTTGTTGATTTTCATTCCAAACCATGATCGAACCCTAATTGTTATTTTTTTCGTTGTTTGCGTGACATTTCTAAGGAAAATACGAGGGTTGTTTTTTTTCAATCTCCGATTGGCTATAAAGGAAACACGGGTGAATTTAAAATATGATTTTATTACCAAAAGTAATGTAAAATCATGGTTACTTCTCTACATAATCACCTTGATAATTGAAGAATTTGTTATATCTGTGAACAATTGCAACACCCTCTTTATAAAATGTTGCCGCCAATGATTAGAAGTGAATTGTGATGGTTTCTTTCAGCTCTTCGTCAGTTTGGAAGCGCTGCCCCCCAAGTCACTTTTTCAATTCAGGGAATTTCCATGGATCAGAGCAATTCCAGAAGATTTTAGGACCAAAAAGGTGTGTTGTTTGTAGAGTAGAGTGGGGACAACAATTACTGCAGATTTTTATTTTGAAACTTTACCGCGCTTATGGGGAGTTATTCAAAATACAAGAAGAGGCGTATTGTAAAGCTTGTTCATAGATATGACAAATGCATCAATCATCAAGCTGATTATGTAGAGAAGTAACCTTGTCATTTTTTGACGTTTGTAGAAAAAACTAATAGTCCAGGAAAGATAAGGAGTGACCCCAAAAAAATTGCAACCCAAGATCTGAAAACTATGTGTAAGTCTACCACCAATCATAAGTAAATTATGCAAAATCCGCCAAAATCCGTTCACGGGAACACCATGAAACTTCTAGTTATTTAATTTACCTATTTCGTGTAAGCTTATATGTTTTTTCAGCGTGTAGTCCAGTATCTTGACTGTGACTATCTTATAATAATATCAAATAATATATATTTTTTCGTACGTACTGCAAATATTTGAGCCTGTTAAAATTACGGTAAAAATAACCTTTCACCCTTCTCCGAAGATGATGCACTGCGTAACATTGTCAACGGTGTCACTGCTGATGTCTCTGTTAATGTCACTATAAGCTGTTTCATATTGGAGAGCAACTCAAAAGTAAAGACATTTTTGCTTACAAATGGCGTCGCAAAGATAAAGTTACAACCATGGCATCTGCAAGTCATATACCCATCAAAGACACTGATGACGTGTGCAGCGTTGACCCTGCAGTACTATTCCAGAGGATGTTAGTAGTAGCTAACTCTGGGACAATAAACCTGGAGGAAGTATTAGCATTTGAACTTTGTGCCTACCCATCAGCCCTATTTGAATCTACACACATGATGCGCAAAGCAGACAAACCTCCATTAGCACATGCTCTGCTTGAGTTTTCCAACCAAACATCTGAGCAACTCATGGCTGGAGAAAAGGATGTTCAACATGTTCTGGATGGAGGGTGTCTTCTTCACCGACTACCTTGGAGTAAGAGCAGTACATATGATAATATAGCTAAATCGTATGCCGCATTCACGAAGCGAAGGTATGGAGAAGCTGTAATAGTGTTTGATGGTTACGCGTCCCCTTCTGTGAAAGACAACACACACCTTCGTCGTGCGGGGTCCACTGTAAGCTTAACAGTGACCTTCACACCAGAGATGGAATTCAATGGCAGAAAGGGCCATTTCCTATCTAACCCCAACAACAAGCAACGCACCATCCAACTAATCTCACAACATCTATTAAATGCTGGATGCACTGTAATTCAGTCAAAAGGAGACGCCGATGTTGACATTGCAAAGGCAGCAGTGGCGTCAGCTGAAACTAGGGACACAGTAGTCATTGCGGAAGATACTGATCTTCTTGTGCTGTTGCTGTTTTACACAAAGTCCTCTAGCCACTCCCTAGTACTCCAAAGCGATATCAAACGTGGAAAAAAAATTTCTACAGTGCATGATATTCATCTAATTCAAAACAATCTCGGGTGCCAGTTTTGTGAATATCTCCTGTTCTTATACGCTTTCACTGGCTGTGACAGCACATCTCGCATCTTCGGAATTGGAAAAGGTAAAGCCCTTCAGAAGCTTCGCCAGGATGAAATGCTACGGGATATTGCGCAGACTTTCAGCACTCCAGGTAGGACCCAAACTGAAATCGCAAAAGCTGGAGAGACAGCAATGGTGATTCTTTACTCTGGAAAATCGGTCAAAACACTTACTTCGTTGCGGTATAAAATATTTAGTGAGAAAGTGGCTACAGCTAGCGCTTTCGTCTCACCAGAAAGGCTTCCTCCAACAGCAACAGCAACAAAATTTCATTCCCTCAGAGTCTATTTTCAGATAATGGAGTGGAAATCGGAGCGGCTGAACGCTTCTGAATGGGGATGGATTGAAAAAAATGGATTGTACCACCCAGTACTAAGTGATCAGCAACCTGCGCCTGAATCACTCCTGGCCATGATACGATGCAATTGCAGCACTGGATGCATAACAATACGGTGTACATGGAGAAAATATGGATTGTGCTGCACTTCTAGTTGTGGGAAATGCCAGGATGAGGAATGTAAAAACAGGAACGAAACAGTTAGGTAATGTAGATAATGACAATGACGACATTGATACTGAATTCACTTATTGAATTGTATACCATTGGTTTCTTTCATTTATTAAATTATTAATTTTGCATAGGATTATTCAAATGTTCTGTTCCTTATGAAAATGCCCTGTTGAGACTTCTGTTGTTGTAAATTACTCATATATTATGTAATACGTACATTTTTTTTTACTCCTAATCCTCAGCAGAATGTCATTTTATTTGTTGTTCCATTACGAAATAAATGTTAAAAACAAAACCTGTTTTCAAAGGCTTTCCCATACTCGGATTTTGGCGGATTTTGGATATGTAGTTAAGGTCAACATTATGCATTTAAAAAAGCGTTTAGACCTTGGGTTGCAATTTTTTTGGGGTCAAGTGCAATTTTGAATTATCTTTCCTGGACTATAATTTTTATATTCACCGGTCTTTCCTTTATAGCCAATTGGAGGTTGCAAAAAAAAAACAGCCTTCGTATAACTTGGATATCACTTCTTGAAATCTAGAAGGCCTTTACTTCTAATAATCAACTAATATTATAAAAGTTAAAAAAAATGTACCAATTTAATTTTCATCCTGTATCTTCCAAACGAAGTAGAATTTTGAAAATGAGAAGAGAGAAAGGGCATCTCCACATATGTGGTAAATTCAGGGCTAGTCCTTGAATGCACACAAATGCTAAACGCACTACGTAAGTGCAACTCAGTCACACTAGTGTGAGCACCTGGGCATGCGGGAATCGCAGGTAACCAGGTTGCGAGAATGGCAAGCGCAAAACCATTCATAGGACCCGAACCGGCTTGTGGGATTACTTATAAGTAACACAGTCAAAAAGGAGATTCAAGCACGAAAGAGCATTGCAGACATTGGTCGAAAATCCCAGGACAGAGTCATTCCAAGATCTTCCTGGAAACCCCAAACGGGGACCTAGCTACGTCCATCTTAAAGTTAAGCAGCACGAAGATAAAACTTGCGACAGAAATGGTCACGGGCCACTGTTGCATGAACAAACACCTGCACAACATGGGACTGACTGAAAGCCCGACATGCAGGGGTTGTGGTGAGGCAGATGAAACGCCCTATCACGTCATTTGCCAATGTGAGGCATTCATAAAGGCAAGGGAACTCCTACTTGGAAATGAAAAAATAGTAACGAAAATTCGCCCTACTAAAATCCTGGACTTTTTAAAAGATACAGGTATTCTTGAAGGGTAGACAACACCGGGGAGCACAATAGACCAAAAGGTCGCAGTGCGTGAACCTATTGGGACCACCCCCAGAACTAATAATAATAATAAACCATGTAAGTATCTCTTGCCGTTTTCAATAAATCCATGTTGGTCAGTTTAAACTGGACACACTGTAGACATCGTTCCCTAATTGTCTTCTTTGAAAATAGGTAGGACATGCAAAAATGGTTAGGTACACTATTGCCATTTTCAGATATCCGATGATATCATGTAAGTAGCCTAGCCAGGCATGTGCATCGTGCCTCAACTGCCATATAAAATTCATATAATAAGATGTGTAGATTTGAAACTTTATTTGTGGTGATTTAAAGTTGAATTTTCGTTTATTCTTGGCACCAGTACCTTTTCCATGATCTCAAAATCCATTCCGTGGAAACGTTTACTTTTTATGCAAACTAAATTTGAAATTAAATAAAACTTTACAACCCCCCAAGACGAAATCCTCCAGTTTGTCTTGGTAAAGGA
The DNA here is from genome assembly GCA_036250285.1 of Pyrocoelia pectoralis. Classification (NCBI taxonomy): domain Eukaryota; kingdom Metazoa; phylum Arthropoda; class Insecta; order Coleoptera; family Lampyridae; genus Pyrocoelia; species Pyrocoelia pectoralis. The sequence continues at coordinate 34,714,252 of CM070079.1, read as the reverse complement.
ATCACACAACCTTTAGGAAAACAATTTCCTCTAAACTCACTCGTAAAAATGATATGAAAGACACCCTGTAAACTTTTACTTATGGCGGTGAGGTTCTCATTATTGCAAAACTTTTCGGTGGTTTACATTTGAAGAGACCGTAACATAAATGCGGTTATCTTAATAAGATATTATTATATATTTTTTTTTAGTCTTTAATACAGCAGCTGTAACAGATTGATAATTTTAAGCTACCTCTACAGTGGCAAGTGGTCTAACACACATGTTAAGCATATGATAAAAATGGAATATATGACAGCACCACCGCATTAAGGTGTTTGTATCATAGTAAAACGGAAATGCTTTCGTTTATAGAATAAATTTTGACTTACATCCGTTTTAATACTATTTTATATTCGATTTTTTTTCTTGTTTGTTTATCGGTAGAAATGTGCAAAGCATTAAAAGCTTTATTAATGCATTAAATGCGTATAATAATTAATGTTAGAAAATGGTAATAAAAAAAGCAGTGACAGGGCCACACTTGTTGAGTACTTAGTAGGAGACTAAACGTGTACATGGGATTTAGGCTTGTTATGTGGGAGATCATTATGACATTAATATTGTCTTAAGTGCATTTATGGTCTACCTACTGGAGTTTTAGCAAAGGGAAAACGTTAGGCGGTTGTACTTTATTTCTAACAAATGTTGTCACTGAAAAGGTATGTATAGTTAAAGTTAGTGCGCTTACTCAACGGATTTATTTATAGTAAGCCTAAATATGACCTATAAATTTAGAGGCAACGTTCTTAGATTTCAATCAATTGCTAAAATTAAATTATTTCTTAGAAGTGACAAATAGGGGTAGCATCGTTTTGCCTATATTGCAACTCATAATGTATAGGTTGGTACGAATTAAGTATAGGTACTCCTAGCAGTTTTGACCTGTGTATGACAGGATAATTTCGTATGTACCTGCAGTGCTTTCCAGTGAAAACGAGCCATCCTAAATAATTTGTTACAAAAACTGAAAAGGTCCTGAAACACGAAAGCTTTGGTTTTCGAGGGGGGGGGGGGGGCACACTTTGATGTTAGAATCAACCCTGTGATAATCACGCCTTAAACTTTAAATGGAAATCATAAAGCCGATTAATCCATTAGTTAAAAGCTTTTCAATTTTCTATCGAAACGTTGTGAGCTTTATACCCACTACTCCGTAAAAATGAATAAAACGGTGCTACTGTAGTATGCGATCTACCGATACGCGTGTGATCTACTGCCCCGACAATTCAACAGTACGACAATTTTAAATAAACGCCAGAGTTGTCATTAAAATCTATATTTTATTCAAAAATGCACAGTTCTGATATCATGTAGAAAAGCTAAAAATAAATCTTGCCCGTTTTTTCTTAACATTTTCCAGCAAAAATGGTCCAAATGACTCTGAAAATGTTGTATTGGAACGCCCTTCATTTTCTTTAGTATGCGAATTTTTGCGTCCATCTCTTGTGTATGAGCCCCTGTTACCGGATCCACAAAATTCTGTTGGTGGTTGACTGTTTCGTGTGATGGTATCCGACTTGGTGCAAATTGCTATAAGCCCTCCACTCATCGGAATGAAAAACCGACCCCGGTTGTACTTCCCGTTGGATTATTGGCAGTAAGGTCGATGAATATAATAATAATAATAATAATAATAACCTTCGCGGAAAGAGGGTCGACGGGACGTGGCTTTTACAAATTGGGATCAAATACACCGAGGCTTCTCAAACAAATACATTATCTAAAATGTGATCAGCGTTGGTTTTATCAACGTCATTTAATTTAATGAACATAATATGTGTATAGTATTTAGTATGTTCACTTTTTAACAGCAACTTCAAATTTATATTGTATAGATATATGTATTAGTAGGACTAATCGTAACTTGATTTCGATCCGTGCGATTAGTTAACCAGGCTTGGCCTGAGTATCGATAACAATCGAAGTACATAATAATAATAATAATAATATTTATTTATCTTTTAGATCAGAAAGCTGATATAAGATATGTCAAAAAAAAGTTTAAAGTAAGAAGAAGTTTACATTACAGATTAACCTAACACTAAAAAGTAGCCTAGAATTCAAACCTTAAATAGCCTTCTACACTGTAAAAGGCGTTTTTTAATAAAATGGATTTAACAGAATTTGCAAATTTTGTTGAGGTCAAAAATAGCGACAATCACAGCCTTGTTTCAGCTCTGTCTATTCTGTCCCCATGATTTCTGTTTCTGTTTTCAGTATCGCTGTTTTCAGACAATGCTGCCCTGTCACCTTCCAACATTCTTCCGCGATTATATTTTCGGCGACCCGAGAATCTCGCCTCGTCGATTTCAATGGGTCGCGCTCTGGTCCCTACCATTTGCGCTCGTCCAGAGACAATCTCGGTGCACATTTCTCGGCACATGTTGTACCAATCAGTTAAGGTGTGCTGCGATTTTCCAGTAAGACCTTCTGCAGTAGCCATCGGGATTTCATGCACGAACATGAACGCCAACTCCAGTATGTTTCCTTTTCGTACGGAACGGGACAACCTTTAGTTGGACAACGAAGAACAGGTTTAAATTCTCCATTTCGATCCCGCCTCCTCTTATCCTGCATAACAGCTCCACATCGATGGCACGAGTCAGCTTGTTGCGGCCGATCCAGGAGACCGTTGTTGCCTAAAAATGTAACTGCACTTTCTTCGTTTAAAATAATGGTCTGGTACAATTCCTTCAGAAACATTGTTGGCCAGAGAATGAGTATTACTAGAATGATTACTACTTCATTTTAGCTCCTATTATATCCCTCATTAGATTAATTACTTACCTGCATTTCTCTAATAAAACAATCATTAACGGGGCTTTCGGGATTTTACTATTCCTTGTTTTTATATTTTTTTTTAGTTTTTAGGGCTGGGGACTGAATATTGAATCACCCTGTATAAGGAGATATGGGGGCAGGATTAATACCTAACGTTGTACAGGAAGAATAAACATAACGAGCGTTCGTCATAGCTGTGTCGATGTTCTTGTGTGTTATTGGGGTGTGAGATCGTACGTGAATGCTTCCGGTACTTCGAGATGAAACACTAAATCTTAGACAAAGTTCCACAGGGTGGGTCTGACAAACCAAACCTTGCTAGACTCCCTCCATTTGGCGATGCTGCCCTTGGGACAACAGTTGCGTGGCTAGTATCGCCCCCCATCCCCAACGTAGTCCTATATGATATTTTGCAAATATGCCGGAGTATCATTATAGATTCGCAAACTTTTCGGGATCAGCTACTTCAGTGTCTGTATCGTACTTGTACTTTTTTTAAAACCGTACTGTCTTAGCGACGTGTCATTTTATAGGTTTCCTCTCTCTTTTATATCTTAAAGATAAGGACCACCTGACCCCGTCTATTTAAGGAATATTTCCTTGTAACGATCATCGTGTTTGACGGTTTTTGAAACAACTCTGGAAGTTGTTTGACCACGATCCCTACTTCCTTTGCCGCATTCGGTCGTGGTGTTTTTCCCTTGAGCATTCTACCCGCGGCTCTCATAATCTCTCCACCCAGAGCTCATCTACACGTGACCTTTTCACCTCTGTCCGGGAACAACTCGTGTAGTTTTTGTACTATGTCGATACCTTTTCACATTAGCAGATCTCTCCCGTTTTTGTATTAACAATAACAAGCAGTAATAAATTAACAAAACACAACTAACGCAGTTGAAACACCAGCATAATGTAAACTAAAACGTTTATTGGAATGCTCATAGGACATAGGGTATATGTCGGCGTATGGAACACTAGTGTGGACGGAGATCGGTTATTTATTCCAATGACTTCTTCGGCGATGGCAAACACGGGTACAATGGTTCTCGAAGAAGCTGCAAAGGGGATTCCTTCGTTGGCTGAATTACTAAGCAGTACCTACACACAGCGCTATCGACAAAGCAGCGACGCCTCTTTTAGAGGTGCTGCGTAGGATGGACACGTAACGGTATGGACAGAGCGCTTCCGAAAGGTTGGGCACACAGTGCAATCTCACACATAGAAGAGAATGAATTTTGGATGAAAATGTTTCCTGTATTTATTCCGATCGCAGTGGTAAACTTGGGCGGCCAACGAACTTGTGGCATGGTTGGGACGTTTTACTCATAGTCTTGACCAGCAATCGGACTTCTATTAGTTTTTTAAGTCTCTATAGAGTTTTTCGCAGTCATCTGTCTCCACGGTGCCGGCAATATGTTTCCATGCTCTTGGAAAGGATCTTTGGGCCGCATTTTTTGGCTTCTCAGGAAAGCTATGGTGTCCTTCTACCTGTATGTCGTCATCTTTACAGCGTACTCATTTCAAAAGTTCCGCTCTTTGAGGTGGCATGAATTTTTTGTTGTTAATTTAAATTTCGAAAGATCTTGAATGGACACACATAAACGAAAAAAGTATACAATGTAGGAGGTATAACAATTATCCATACAGAGAGTGTGGTTAAATAGACGATCACCAGTCGTACCAATAATGAGCATTTTGGCAACTTTTCTACCACTTAATCCTATAAACAGTGTTTACGTTGCTGTTTGCTCATCAGTCTTTACCTTAACCGTGATGGAATTGCTCATCATTTGTTGTTTTGTGTAATATAATTTTGCTCCAAAATTTATTTCAGTCATCCACATCTCGATACCAAACTTATTTGGATATAGTATAAACGGAGACACTGTTATTCTGTCTTCGTGTTTAAAGGATTTTTGCCGTTAATTTGAAAAAAGATTTGTTTTGTGATAAAACCTTGTAAGTGGCTTACTGAAATGCTCGGAAACAGTAAAGAGACTTTTTTCAATGAATTCGAAGGAATTAGAAACGCTGGATGGTAGTTTGAAAAATCCATAAGTTGGGGTATGTACATCAGGCATAAAGGGTCGCATAGCTTTTCTCTACAGCATTAATTTTTGTATCTTTTTTTATGACTATGTGCTGCTCAACATTTCCTTTTTTCTTGCATAACACGTTCATTTTTCCAGTAAACAAAGGTTTCCCTATTATTTTATGAAGCATATTATTATTCTCGGGCTCCCTGTGCTCCATTTGGTGCTTCGGTTGGTTCACGTTCAGTCTTCTCCAGCTTAGATCTGCTTCGTCACAATGTAACATTAACTCCTTCTTTAGCGAAATCCATTGATTGTGTGTGTGTGTACAGCTCCAAAAATTCAATTTATTTAATCTCGTTTTTTCCCTCTGTAATTAAAAATAAATTTTTTCATGTATAATTCCCATTAATTATTATCAATATTTATCATTTAATTCCTGAAGATGACTTTAAGCCCTACACTTAATTTATTTCGATAATTCAAACTTTCAACTGCAGTAATTAATTATTAACTAATAAATAAACGAATCAAGGGCGAGGTTTGTGCCTTATTTCTTCGAACGTTACCTTATTTCGTTCATTAATCTAATAATTGTGTTTCACACAATTCCTGTATCCTTGTTTGGTATGGATCGAATGTTGCTTTTTTGCATGTATTCCACTGGAACGCCCTATTGCAATTGGCATCTTCTTCAGATGCCGCACCTGTGTTTATTTTTTAGCCTACGCAAAAGTAAAAATTGAATCAGTTTATACGAAATTGACATGAATTAATTTTTGCCCATCTATAAATGCGGTTGTGGTCAGCCAATTAAATAATAATTATACGTGAGTAATGAATATAGACTTAATACTTACATATTTGAGCTACATACATATTTTCGGAAAACCAGATGTAACTTGAGGAAGTTAAATTAGGGATTTCACCCACATTTAGTAAAACTTAATGAATAATTGTGGGGCAAAAGTCGGAAGTCAGGGGTTGAACTAGACAAAATCTAGACAGTCCAGGTGCTAAAATTCTAGGACAAGAATAGTACAATTAAAATCCTCAGTATTTAAAGTAGGATAAAACTATGTAAATGGCACGTGCCTTTTGAACCCCTAATGACCGACCCCCTAACCTGCTGCCCTTATGTTAAACATCCGACTTTCAAACTCATTTTGTTCACAGTTGTTAACTAAATATCCTGGGTTTTTTTTGGATCATAATTTTTCGAAGTTACGATTTTGAATTAGGCCACCTGTACGTGATTTCTATTTTTAAACATTCCAAAAATTATTCCAAAACGTAATTCGTAGATATTAGAAAAAATGGCAACCTTAACCTAATTAAAAAAGTTTTTATTCTGAAATAGGTCTCTATTAAAATTAGTTTAAATTCCGACAAGGTTACAGTATAAAAAATGATTGTTGAGTTTATGTAGCCAAGATTATTTTGGTGCAACAAAATAAATTTGGTTACGCAAATAGGAAGAGAAAAGTCGAAAATAGGTTTTCTTGTTGCATCATTTATACTGCGATCTCCAAACCTTTTGAAGTTGTTTACCGTTCATTGGTTTATTTTGGACATTTTATTCCATTTTTTATATTTTATTTAAATTGCAAATCACACTTATCATTCTTAATAAAGGCTGCACGCAGTTGGTGCGTCAGGTGTTTGACATTGACGTCCGTCAACTCATAAATATTGAAAATTTGGCATATTCTCAATTAAATTTTCACAGAATCTATGCATTTGTCTTGTGATGGTGAAGCATATTTTCTACTTTATGAATTTACTAGACTTTCGTCTCCACAAAGTCTAAGAAATCTTTTTAAATACCTCGCGATTTCACATATCTACCTCACATTTTCTTCTGGTAAAAGCTTATTGTTTCGGTAAGACTGCAAGATTTGCCTAAACCTTTTAGAGCTGACCTTGTGCCATTTTCGAAAACCAAATAGCTCTAGAAAGACTATCTAGATTAGGACGTACAAATTCGAGTCTTGCCATAACACGTAAAATGAAATTCTATGATCATGAGAAAAGAATTAAACAAATAATTTTATTAAAATTTTCGATATCGCACACAGTGAACCGATTTTAATAATTGCCTTTGTTCTTCATAATTCAAGTAAGGACCGGTTTTTTTCCCTTAAACACTGATGGAATTACGGTTGGAAGGAAGGAGTTGGAGCATTGGAAGCACTGGATTTCAACCTAAAGATGCTACAATTATTCTGTGATTATAGTTTATTTGTTCAGTCATTCATTAGTTTTGTACTTAACTCAATTGCTTCACCTCATATGCACCTCCTTCGCCTACATTTTGATCTCAATCTATCCTCCCTCTAGTCCTTAATTTTGCTCGTCCTTTCCCCTCTACATCTTTCATCCACGCCAACCTCTGATGCAGCTCTCAATAAACAATCTTCTCTCAAAACCATGTTCCATTGCGGCACTTCCCCATCCTTCTCTTTATTCATCCAATTAACTTTTACCTTCATACATATAAGAATTCAATGATATTTTAACGTTTCCTTTTTACAGATATTGAGTACATACAGGGTGTCAGGGTTTACTCACACTTCGAATGACGAGAAAAACATTATTTATTAACATAGAGTGAAATGGAATAGCTTCGAATAAAGAAGACAAACGTAATTGAAGAATCATGTTCGCAAATGTTCAAATTGATGACCATTATTGTCCAGAAACGCTGATAACGCGCACCAGGTGATTCGCAAACGTCACGAAACAGGTCATTAGAAATATCTGGATTTATGGATCTCGATGGGAGGGTGGGAAAGTCCACGCGCACATAGGCCACCTATTCGGGCCCTTTGTGCTACCTCCCTGATTAGAGTCGTTCGACCCCGCAACGTCACTCAAGCCATCCCACACGTGTGATAAACCTGAGGATGCTGGACGGGGAAACGGCTCTAATCTTAGCCATGTCCGGCCAGGATTCTCCCAACATGGATCGTCTTAGGAATATCGCGACATTGTCTTTCAATTTCCAATTTCAATGCATCCATTGTTCATGGTTTGGTGCGATAAACTTTGTCTTTGAGATATCCCCAAAAAAAGAAGTTCATGGGGGTGATGTCTGGGGAACGCGCAGGGTATTCAATGGTACCCCTTTATCCAATCCATGTGTCTGGAAAAATTGTATCGAGGTGAGCTGAGGTGCTCCATCTTGCTGTAAGTAATTCTCGTCGTCATCACCAAAGATCTCTGAAATTTGTGGACCGACAAACTCCTGAAACAGTAACAGTTCCGATTTAAAAAATTGTGCTATGATGCCCAATGTGGATATCCCACATCACACTGTTACTCCTGGTAAGTTTACATGGTGTTCAAGTGTTACATGAGGATTCACAGGACCCCAGAACGTACAATTATGGCGATTAATGGAGCCATTTAATTTAAAGGATGCCTCATCGCGTCTTTTACCAGGTACCATTCACAGAATTGGCCTCTCCGGTCAGGATGGTCAGGTTGAGAGCATGGGGTTTCCTGCACTTGATCTTCTTTTCCAGGGCGTCAAGGTCGTCCAGAACGTATCTTGTTGGCGTTCTGGACGATTACATCTGGTTGAAATTTTTCTCTGATGCGAGCCATGGTCCGACGGTTTTACGAATTCCCGCCTGAATCGTCTTTGTACTTCAATGGCGTTTTCGGTCTTCCAATAACATTTTAGGGCAAACTTCCTCTCTTCCAAACTAAGTTGATTTCCTGCCATGCCATGATTAATTAATTACACATTTGTTTGTGCAAAACCCTTAATCATGTTGTTGATTAATTTAAAAAGAGCGAAATTATTCAACGATTTTGGAATGACTGAATGAAAATTAAAAAAGAACATTTTTCATCTATCCAAAAGTAAATCATAGCGAATAATGTTTTCAGTAATTGTGAAGTGGGCCTGGATGAAGAAAACCAACACATATAATGATATGAAGGAAATGGCGCATTATTGTAAGAGGTTGGGGGTTGAATTTAATTCAGTGTCATTTCATGAGTTTGAAAATATAGAACGGGAAGAATACCATTAGATATTCACGGCCAGAGTAAATTCTTCTAATTGTTTAGCACAATTTTTCCAAAAATTTAGTATGAATTTATTCCTTGCTAACTTCTTTTTCGCCGGTTCCGCTTTTATTAAAGACTGCTTCATCTGTAGAGCTTCTTTTTCTAGGATGTCAGTAAAAATGGCTATTGGACACTGTTTTCTACCATTATTAGCAGCTTTTCTTTGCGGGGCTCTTCGAAGACGCCTTAATTTCAATGGCCTTACATCTTTCTTTTCTGGGGTTATTTCTCCTGAATTTAGATGTGAAGGTCCTGCACGAGGAGTTTCCGATTCCTCAGAAACAATCCGAACTCCATTAGTGCTATTATTAGAAGACTCTGCACAAGAAGGTCCTGGTTCAAAAGTTTTTGATGAAGGTCCTGCACGGGGAGTTTCCGATTACTCAGAAATAATCCGGAATTCGTTAGTGCTATTATTTGAAGACCCTGTACAAGAAAGTCCTGCTTCAGAAGATTTTGGTTCCTCATTTATCACAGTTGGTTCTTCCACTTAATTCTTAAGTTTCTTATACGGTCACGTTTGTATGTTCTCATTGTCCTAACAAATTGTGTGTCACGTTGGCATCAAAACATCGAATATAATTTTGGTAAAAACCTTTTTGAAATTTATTATTTTATTTATTCATGTTATGGGCCGAGATCTAGGAACAGCGAATTTCCAAGCAGCTCTACGCGCATCAACTGCTTTGGATATTAGCACTACCCTTACTAAAATTTTGCTTGACTAAGAGAATTTCACCCTCAACCAAGGATATTTATTAATCTTTAAGACCAAAAAAGTTAGAAGTTTTTTTATTCCTAAAATATTACGCCTTTTAAACGAATGGTTTAGCAGAAATAAATTATTTCTTTAAAAAAATTTAATTTTCATTACTTCTTCTAAAGGCGCGACATGACCATAAATCCAACATTTATGTGAAATTTGGATTCAATCCATATTGTAGAAGGTTGTCAGATGTTACGATTTCGTTTATGAAGTTTCATCTTATACAGGATGTTCAAATTTAACTTCCAATCTTTAGAAAACTCAAAACAACTTTTCTCAACTTTTTTAAATGGAACACCCTGTATGTCTTTCGCTTAATCGATAAACAATGTCTCTTCTTAAGGGTTTCCGAATTAATTTATAAAATTGTTTCATACATAGGAGAACCGAAGTTTTACAATCAGTAGGCTTTGGAGCAAAATTAACAAATCCCCACAGGAAGAAATCTAGTTTGGTTAAGTCCGGTGACCTGAGGGCCAATTAATGGGCCCATCTCATATAATCCAACGGTTTGTGAATTTAAGATATTCCCTAACATCTCGTGAAAAATGAGTGGGAGCTCCGTCTTGTTTGAAGAGGAATATTTTCTAATAATTGAGGCCACTCATTTGTCAGAAATTCTAGATAGGTATAATTGCACAGTCAGACGATTGTCGAAAAAATATGAATCCACTACATATTCCCCAATTATTCCTCTCCAAACATTCAATGACCTGTTATTGATTCCTTTGTCTTAATACTCGCGGATTTTCTTGTGAATAATAATGAAAAGTGTGACAACTTACACATCCGCTACTGTGAAATCCTTAAATAGAACATACATGAAAAATCTTTTCTCGGGACCAAAAACTTTTCTAATTAATTGTTAATATTGGATTGTTATGTAATTCTAATAACTAAAAACCATAATTAATATTTTACTCCAAAGCCTACTGATTGATTTGGTTCTCATGAAACAATTTTATAAATTAATTCAGAAACCGGCCTTAAGAATAGTCATTTGAACGTGATTACAAAAAATGTTCATATTTTAATTCTTTATCGATCAAGCAAAAGACATACAGGGTGTTTTCTAAAAATATATAGGTATACACTGTGTCCAAGATAAGGAGGGCCACTTTTGGGATCTCAGAAACGGTAAGAGATAGAGTTTCGGTTAAATGGAAGAAAAGTTGGGCGATTTTGAGTTTAGTAAAATGACATTTTTAAACTGACGAAATTCCGAGTCGTTCCGAAGTTATGCGACAAAAGCGAATTTTCAGGATTTCTTTTTTAACAAATTGTTACTTTGTCGTTGATGTTAAATAAAAAGTACAAGAAGCTTCTACGGGTCCTTTTTAACGTTTTTTAACATGGCATACAGCAAATTGGAATCCGACGTTTCGTTTTCAAGTAACCATAATCAATTTGAACATCCTGTATAAAATGAAACATCACAAACGAAATCATAACATCTGACAACCTTCTACAACATGAATTGAATCCAAATTTGACATGAATGTTGTATTTATGGTGTGGACGCGCCTTTAGAGGATGTAAGGAAAATTAATTTTTTTTTTTAAATAATTTATTGTTGCTAAACTATTCGTTTAAAGGCCGTCGTATTTTAAGAATAAATAAAGGGGTCCAAGGAAGTTCTCAAAGTATAAAATTATACAGGTGGTTCTATAAAAAATTTTGTTTATTTGTTTGTCACAGGTTTTTCAAGCACCCCATGCATGTAAAAATATTTTCCTGAAATGCGTCCTTAACAATAATTAGCAACTGCGTTTGAATGAAACTTTTAACTTTTTTGGTCTCAGTACTATAGAATTCCGACGCACTGTTGGAGGGCCCTGTATATAAAATAAAAATTTAAAGTAGGGGTAAAAAGACATAACGATATCTGTTTTATAATATCATGATGTTTATTGTGTAAGTGTTTGTTGTTTAACTCGGCGCATAGATTCACTCGAGTGGGTACCTAATGTTTCTTTGTGTTTATTATTTATTTATTTTCAATTTAATAGATATCTATAATTTAATTTAAAGGTATTAAACAATTAGCAATTGGGAAATAAATGTTTGTTAACTCGGCGTAAAAGAGGGCAAATAAAAGGAAAATGAAAAATCACGATGCAGAGGATGGGATAAAAGGTGGAAAAACGCAACTTAGTATAACAATAAACTTGACGTGAAGGTTCAAAGGAAAATTGGAAATATGACATGTTTTTCATAGGTGAAAGGTGTGATCCAGATAGTGCAATAAGGCCAGGAAGAGAAATAAAAAGTTCATTAACCATTATGAATGTAAGGAAAGGAGAAAAGCATTAACAAACATTATATACATCCTGTGGTCGGTGCAATAAGGCAGGAACCACAACACGTGCTCCTGGTTTGTTTTTGTTCGCATCCGTCGAAAGCTCATTCTAGCACATCTTTTTATGTGTTCGCGTTTTCATTAACTACTTACACTACACTCATTTCGTCCATATGCAAATCTGTTTATAGCTTATATAAGTATATGAATGAAGTAGTACGTGGTGCAAGAAGCTCGAGTTTTTATTGCCAATTTATTTTTTCTCGGAATGTTATTTATTAAAAAAATTGTTTTCCGGTTATTTTTAAAATTGTTTAAAATTCCTACGGAAACTTTCTGCTAAGCTACAGGTTTATTTATTTTAAAAATGCAGCTGCTCCGCTGTTAGAAATCGTAGTTGGTTTACGGAAACGGTGCGGTTATTGAATTAAAAGGTGCAGTGGTAGTGCTAGAAATAGACGCTCACCACCGCGACGCGCGTCCATGGCTTTCTAAAGACGACAATGAACTCGTGACTTTAATACGCCTTAAATAATTTTGAAAACGTCGAATCGATTTTGTTTCAAATTATTTTAGAGTCAAATTTGGCGGAGTAAACGTGCCTCAATCAACTTCTGAACCATGAAGATGAAATGTGAAAATGAAGTTGCGTCTATGCCTATTTATTTTTCATTTCCATCTAATAAATCCTGTAAATGATTAGGCACATCCTAATTAAACAAGAACAGAATAAGATTAATAATAATAATATGAGACAGATGAAATCCGAAACAAAGGAAAAAGCATAGGAAACTTTATATCGCGAGAAGTTGACTCCGGAAATGTCTATAATTGGATATTGCTGACGAAATAATTTTCCTTGTAGGCAAGGAAAGGAATACGCTTTGTCCATTTTCTAGAGTTACTAAAGCTTGATCGGAAACTTCGGCTATTTTTGCGGTGATACCCTGTATAGTTGTGCCTTGGGTTGGCAACACAATCTTTACGTGAGGCGTGGGCTCTACTGCATTAAATAAATATTTTGTGAAATATTGTGAAATCGCAGATCAATGAATCAATTTTATTTGTTATAAATATACAAAATTTTAACAAAGGATTCGCTTCTAAACAAAACTAAATTAAACATATTATTTAAACAGATTATTTCCCCCATACAATATCCCAGCCACCCAACATAAACCCACTATCCCTATTGTCTAACTATATCCATATACACACACATTAATACCCTCCCTTTCTTCTTCTACACTCTAAAACCTCTTCCATCCATTTTTTCCCCATTCCATCCTCCCCTAGCAGCCCTCTCCATCCACCCTCATGCTCCTTTAGTTCCCCACAGTTCTCCGCCAAATGCTCTATATTTTCTCTGTCTTCTTCACACAGTCTACACAGCCTCTTCTCCTCCTCCAGCCAATATTTGTTATCGTTCTCCTCATTTCCCACTCTAAATCGAGCCACTATCCTCTTGCTCTGTATGGTACCCATTCCATTTAGATATCTTGGCAAATCTTCCGTCACTAAGACCTTGTATTTTTCGTTGAACCTTCCCTCTCTTATCTTCATCCTCCTTTCCTGAGTTTGTACATCCTCGTCTCTCCTTACAATTTCCGAGGTTATATCCCGTCCCGCCTCTCTCTTCCACTTTACCTCCTCTCTTGCATATCCCCCTCTTTCATAATATCTCCTTCTTTCCTCCTGCCCCTGCCTTATTTTACCGTTCTGCACGTTCCACACACATCTTAAGATCTCTCCTTTATCCCTTCTTTCCATCCTTTCTTCGAAAACCATCGCTCTCCTTCCCGCTTCTATACGTAACTTCGTCATCTTTATCTCCTCCTCCACCACGTAACCCGGTGTTTCCCTGTCTAACCCCAGCGCCCATCTCCAATATTTAATTTGTATATTTTCTAGTTGCGCTCTTTCCTCCCACCCCCACACCTCCGCCCCGTACAGCATCACACTTTTCACAAGTCTATCAAATAACCACGTCCTTTTCCGGATATCACCCCCCATCCATCTTTCTCCCAGGCCCCACACTTGCCCCACTGTCGCATTTCCTTTCCTTGCCAACTCTCTGATGTGTCCATTATCTTTGTTATCGTACCTTATCTTGTACCCTAGGTACGTTACCTCATCCACGCTTTCAATAGCCTCGTTTCCCCAGTTCCATTCTCCCCTCTTACTTCTACCCCTCTTCGTCTGAAACTCCACCATCTTGGTCTTATTTACGTTCACCTCGAGCCCTCTTTGTTACCCTGATCATCTCCCTCATCTCACCATCTCTCGTCGCCATCAGCACCAGATCATCTGCATATCCTAACACCCACACTTTCTTGTTTCCAATCACTATACCGCCGCTCTGATTACTCTGTAACACGTCCCCCAGGTCCCCTATCAATATGGAAAAGAGGCTAGGACTCAGCGGACAGCCCTGCCGTAGCCCCATTCTGGTCCAGAAGGAATCTCCAATGTCTCCTCCCACCTTCACCCTACATCTTGTTTCTCTGTATATTTCTTCCATCACCTCTACTAGCTTCTCATCCATCCTTAACGACCTTAGCCTTTCCCAAACTTTCCCCCTATTTACTCTGTCAAATGCGGCTCTCAGGTCTATAAATAACGCAAACACCCTACCACCCTTGCTATCGAACTCCTTGCTGACCAACTGTTTCAATATGTAGATATTGTCTAAAGTGCTCCTTCCCTTTCTGAAGCCCGCCTGCCAGTCCGGTATCATTACCTTATCTTCTATTTCCTTCTCCATTCTATCCCTTATCACCATCGCAAACACTTTGTACCCCACATTTAGCACACTTATGGGTCTATAGTTCCGTAGGTCTTTTTTATCCCCTCCTTTGTACACAGGACACACTGTAGCCACTCTCCACGCCTCTGGTAAGCTTTCTCCTTCCCATATATTGTTGAGTATCTTCAAAATCTTTCCTCTCACTATTTTTCCCGTAAACCTCCATTGCTCACCTTGTATCCCACCTGGTCCCTCCGCCTTTCCCCTCTTTATTTTATTTAACACACATTCTAGCTCCTCCATGCTTATCTTCCCCTGCTTGGTCGTCTTATTTTTCCCACCATCCTTCTGCTTCTCCGTCTCCTCACCTCTGTTTTCTGTCCACCACATCAGCTCCATGCATCGCTCCCTCCATTTATCGATCTCTATCCTACACCTCTCATATTTTCCTTTCTTTCTTTCCCACTTGAGGAATCTCCATACGTCCCCTTCGTTCTCTAGTCGTCTTATCTTATCTTCTATAAGCACCTTATATTTTACTTTTTCCCTTCTACATTTCTCTTTATATATCACTTTCAATGACCTATATTCCTCCAAACTCATTTGACTCCTCTTCCACTTTCTCCTCCCACCCCTCATATCTCTCCTCGCCTTTTTACATTCCCCATTCCACCAGCTCTTCTCACTTATTGCTCCACATTTACCCACCATATACCATTTCTTCCTCACCGCTCTATTCATTTTTTCGACTAAGACCCGTAGACCTTCCTCCCCTTCCTCTACCCACTCTCCCTCTTCCTCTAGCGTGTTTTTATACTCCTCTATACCCTCATCAGACCACACTTTCACTTCTCTCCAAGTTCTCTTTGTTATAATATCATCACTCCAATCCTCTTTTAACTCCACCTCCAGGGGTTGGTGATCCGAGTCCACTTCCTCCCCCACTTTAAACTTTTCAACATCGTCCCACGTCTCCCCATTCACCAGCACATAGTCTATGACCGACTCCCTCCTTCCATTCATGAACGTATATTCACCTCTCGTATCACCCCCCATATTACCATTTAATATCATCCAACCTCTCTCTTCACACATTTTCAGTAATTCCTTTCCCTCATTATTTAACACCTTATCCATACTACTCCTTTTCTTTTCAACCCCCTCTATCAATATTCCCCCACTCTCCCCTATTCTGGCATTGAAATCACCCCCAACTATAACACGCTCTTCCACCTCTACCTTGACTAGCTCCTCTATATAATCACTCAAGCGCCTCATCCCCTGTGCATATACCGTCATAATTGTATAACCCTTCCCTTCCTTTCGTTTCACATGGTTAATCATTATCCCTTGTCTTTGCGCACTCACCCTACCACAGTCACCGTCCCATTTCACTCTGACTCCTGTTAATATTCCTCCACTAGCCCTACCTTTCTTCTTATCTTTTACCGCAAACTGCGCACTCCACTTAAACCCTACCGGAAGTTTATTTTCCCAAGTCTCCCAATCCTTCTCCTCCAACCACGTTTCCACTAAACCTACCATCTCAAAGTTCTTTATAAAGTCCCAGAATTCACCACCCTTCCCTTTTATCCCCGCTACATTCCAAAACAACACTTTACTTTTCCTTTTTGTTTCCCCACGCCTTTTCGCTTTCCCCTCCCCTTCTGCTTCTACTTCACCTTTACAACCCCATCCCCGCCCCCCGTTTATTAGTTTTTGCACTCCACTTTACTAACTTCCCCTCTTTCTCTTCCCATCTCCTTTCCTCCCCCTCCACCCACACTTTCTGGAACCCTATCCTCACCTGCTTCCCCTCTCTTTCCAGTTTTCTTGCCTCTGCTCTTACTTTCTCCTGTATGTCTCTTTCATTTTTTGTCAAGTCTCATCTATGTAGATCGCGGTTCCCCTCAGCTTGAATTTATTCTTCATAATGTTTACCTTTTCCTCCATATTCCTTGCTTTTACTAGTACCATCCCTCTCCTTATCTCTATCGCTTCCTCTATCTTCTCTTCCACCCCCAGTTTAGATTTCAACATCTCCTCTACCTGTCTCTTCACTTCCTCTCTTCGCCCATTTACGTCCATCCCCTTTATCACTAAATTTCTTTTCCTTTTGTCTTTTTCCATTATCTCCACTCTTTTTTCCAAGTTACATACTCTTTCTTTCAATCCCTTACATTTTTCTTCCCATTTCCCACTCATTCCACCAATTTCTGCCTTCATTTCCCTAATTTCTTCATTCCCCTTTTCCTGTCCCAGTTTAATTTCTTTTAATTCCCGTAATACCTGTCTGCATAATTCCCTTATATCATCCTGGTCCCTCGCCACTCCTCCCCCGTCTTCTCTACCTTCCCCTCTCTTCGGCGTTCTAACCACTTTTTTGCTCGTCCTAAACACCTCGTATAACCCTTCCTCCGCCCCTCTTTTCCTCGTGTCTGAACTCGTTCCTTCCGATTCGTGAAATCGCAGATCTTCATCTTCCTTTGCAGACTCTCCGTTATCAGTTTCTGAATTTATTTCGTAGTTTCGATTGGATGTTTCTACGTTCATATTTTAAATTGGCTTTCCTTTAAATTGTTGGTAATATGTATGTACAAGATTGATTAAATGTGCTTGCCTACATTGCCTTTCCAAGGCTAGTGAAGCTTTTTATACCGTGGCTCTTGTTGATAATCATCCCTTAGATCGTACCACCATACATTTTCCCTTCATACTCTTTCGTATCCAACCGTATTGACATTCCATCGATATTCTTGATGTCGAGTCTCGTGTCTTTCGTTTTTTGCCCTTGCTCTTCTATAGTTATTTGCATTATTTTCGTTTCTCCCGGACTCTTGAATATTTTCTAAAATTTCCACGAGGCCTTTTATCATTTTGGATTGGGCAGCATATAGCATAAGCTGGACTCTAGGAAAATGTCCAATTAATTTGTCGACCATTTGGGCTTCCGTTAGACTTGGTTCCAGATGAGTAGTCTTGGCAACCAAGTACCTACCACACATACGTAGAATTTTAGGTGTCCAGAACGACAGTCTTATTTGGTTATATGCTTCGCTTGACCAGAACTGTTGCTTCCAAAAATGCTGCTTTAAATTCTTCAAAATGGTTCCAGTCTTTGCTGTACAGGTTGGTCAAAAATTTCGCATTCTCTTCTAAACAATCCCCCGTTGTGTTCAATTCATTCTCCTCGTTGATGTTGAGGTTCAGCCAGTAATTTTGAAGGATTTAATAAGGTTCACTGGATGTACATGTCTCCATCAAACTTCTTCGGTTTCTGTCCTAAATTACTTTCGTATTTATTGGCAATGGTCTTTTTTGTCAAAATTATTATAATCCTTTTCAGCCTTTCATTGTGTACAAGGGAACAAACTGATTTGAGGTATTCCGAAGTCGACCCATGGTGTTGTAAGTATATAAAGAGCCTGAAAAGGGTACCTTGCTAGTCTCAATCTTAACCCTTCCTCTTTGTTCGTGCTTGGAACTAGCGACGTGATCAGTGAGCGAATCATGAAGGTGTAGTGAAGAAAACTGAGTTAATTATTTGAACAAATACATAGGAAGATCGTTCTGCTGAGAATATTGCGGCTGTGGCTGAAGATGTCGCAGAGGACCCCGAAGTATTGACCAAACGACGTGCCACGCAATTGGGTATCAATCGGTGGTCTTTACATAGAATTTTTGTGAGAAACACTTGAAGATGTTCCCTTACAAAATGCAGACAGTGCAGCTGCTAGCCGTTGACCTCCAAGGGCGTGTAACCTACGCTCAGCCATCCTGAATCTCGATCACGAGGAAGATCACTTTTCATCGAAAATCATCCTGAGTGGCGAGGCCCATTTCCATCTCTGTTGATACGTGAATAAGCGGAATTATCAGTTCTGGAGCACCCAAAATCCGCGTATAACACACGAAGAGCCATTACACCCCCTCAAAATTACTGTAGGGTGTGGTGTTTTCGCTGGAGGTGTCATTTGGCCTTATTTTTCGAAAATGCCGCGGCCCAAACGACTACTGTAAACGGTGAGCGCTATAGAGCCATGCTCAACGACTTTTTCCTACCTCAACTGGACGAATTGGGACTGGAGAACATGTGTTTTAAACAGGATGGAGCAACGGCGCATTTAAAGTTAATTTACTGTCGAAATCATCGATCGCACGCCCCATGTCTAAAATATTCATTTGTTTCTTCGATTTGCTTTATTTTGCTGTTTTGTACGTGAATTGGTTGGTTAGTATCTCCTTTGTGTTTCATAATTTCTTCGTTGTATTTCGTAACTGCTTCATTTTGACTTCGTTTTAGATTTTCTTCAATTCGCTCCACTCGGTCCTTCATTTCTTGTCTTAATGCCATTTTTAATTTTTCCAGGCGAGCTTCAATTTTTCTCTGTGTTGCCTTCATTTCTTCCCGAACTGCTTATTGTTCTGCTCACTGTAAATGATAACTAATCATTATCCTGGAAACAATGTTAAAGAGCTATGTACCTATAGTTTTAAGGGGGTGGTTTACCAGTTATTTTTCCAAAAGGAGTAAAAAAAGTTATATTGGGCAAGTGGCTTTCTAGCAGTTTTTTTGACTAAGCACGGGGTGCCTCAGGGTGAGTATCCTTGGCCCTATATTGCTTCTGTTGTACATATAAATATGTTACCAAAGATCATTTGCACTGTAAAATATGTTTATTTGCAGATGGCGCTCTTATTTATTGTAGTTATAAAAGATGTTAATCAAGCTGTGTATGTTTACAAAAGAAAAACAAAGTGCATGTTCATTATATTGAACCCCCAATTCTTTCCATTTTTAACCCTCTTAACAACCTCAGCAGTATTACCAAAGAGTATATACCCTTTGGTATAATTACTAAACATAACAAACTCTAACGCTGTATAACATAAGAGGTGTACCGAAGGGCAATCGAATGACAATCGTACTTTATCGATTTGTACATCCTGTATAAATGGAGCAATATTTGATAATGTTGAACAAAATTAAAAAGGTCGAAAAACGGAACCTTTAGGTACACCATAATTACCTATCGAAATATTCTCTCGACTGATGCTTTTGTTAAATCAGTGTAGACTAGAGACCATTAATTTGAAGATTAAACGCAGAATACCAATTCCTTTGGTGGTGTTGTCAATTAAGGTGGTGAACACAATGTATTTGTCAATGCTCGCTCTACTACATTGCAAATCTACACTGCGTTCCAAAAAAATGTAATACCTTGAACCCATTAATCGATTGCAATTTTCACAGAATGTATGGGTCAATTATAGCCCGTTTGCCTTCTATATCTTCGGAGAATCAACGCACCACTTTTCCAGCAGGATAATGCTCGTCCTCATAGCGCTAGGACTTCGATGCAGTTTCTCGAAGATGCCAGTGTTGACGTACTGCTGTGACCATACAGCAGACATGGGATGACCTCTCACAAGAGACTATCGACCACCTGATAGAAAGCATGCCTCGCAGAGTGAATGAGTGGGAAAATCATGGAGGATCAACACATTATTCATTTTCAACCAACTTCAAAAAGGTGGTTAGTAAATTCGTCCGGATGTCTGTGTGTCTGTGCGTTGGTCGGGTTACAGGGTTTAGAAAGCTGGAAGTGGTGTCATCTTATAGGAAATTCTTTACTGATTTCAAATCTCTGGTAAATTTTTTGATCGGATCACCCGTTCGCCGTCGGGATGCTATTAAAGTCAAAATATACACCCTTGAATATCTCGAGAACGACACATCCAATTACGAAAAAGAAAAAAAAACACGTTTCCTTTATTTTTTGAAAGCTATTGAGTCATGATACGTAAACATCACCCTCACCCCCCTGTGGGGTGGAGCGGGGGTGAGTTTTGAAAACTTAAATGGAACACCTATTTTTTATTACTCCTTTGGATTCTCCATAAAAAACTATTCTCAAATTGCAAATTTCACTCCCAACTGCAACTCCTTTTTTGGGGGCGGAAAGGGAGAAAATTGCACATGTCCGCCGAAAAACGATCTTTTTTAACTTTTTTTCCCTCTAACATTTTTTCGTGATTTACAAATTGTCCGTCATCCTCTTCGCTCCCATCTCCCTTAGGGGTGGAAAGAAAAACAATGGCTCATTTGTGCAGAATCCGGCGTGCTTGTGTCTGAGGTGGGGGGGGGGGGGTACTTATACACATATATATTGTATATAGTATATGTCATAATTAGTTACAGATTTGAAGTTGGTTGAAATTAGAATTCTATGAGAATTCGCGCGTTATTTTTTATGTAAATTTTACAATATTCAAATTTTAATCGATTGTTTGTCTCCTTAAAACACATATTCTGTGAAACTTTCAATAAAATCGGCTAATGGGTTCAATGTGTTACAGTTTTTTGGAACGCTGTATATAAACAGCAACAGCAGAAAGTTTTATGTACCAATTAGTGTAGGTAAGTACATTATTTAGTACATTAGTTAATACAAATTTCCTGATTTACAAGTATGCAAAAGGTAATTTACCCGAAAGTATTGGTCCTATTTATTAATATTTTTAGAAATAATGAAAATAGTAACAATTAATTGGGTGAAATAGTATAGGGGGTCTGGGGGTGATAAATCGAAGTAAAGTCGCAGCCTGTGTTATGTCTGCGAATTACTCGCACGTGTGTGATTTTTACGATATTGACGTGTGCCATAGAACAGTAGCAAAGTGAGCAAGAAGGGGGGGGGGGGAGTACGTTTTTAATCTCTCGGGTTTCAAATTGCGCGTTTTTTACGCTATTGATGTGTGTAAAAGCAGGTGAAGAATTAACTCCTTAATACTGCAAGCTTAAAATAACAACGGCAATGAGCTTTCTCGTTAGTCGTCACGCAGTCGGTACGCGAAATCTGAGCTTTTCTTCTTGTTTTCATTTTGAATAATAATTAAAAAATGAGGTAGAATTTAAAAAAAAATATGTACAGATTTAGTTAGCGCGTTACTGCGATAATATACAAAGCTGCTGCACTTCCTCAAGATGTGTGTAGGAGGAGAAAGGATGTTATAAAGGGGAACGAAGACCCCTTCCTGTTTTCCGACACGTGTCTACGGCCCGTCTCAAAACAGATCACCACGTGCTCGAGACACTTTTATTATAACACCTTAATTTCATTCTCATCTCTCGTTATCGTTAAAATATCCATTATTAAAAACATTTTGCGTGCCAAACAAAATGAAAAACTCCATGTTCCGTACATCTGGATTATTTTATTAAATAATAAATCCTTAAGGGCATGGAACCCACTCGAAATGCCTTTACTTAATCATACCGGAAGTTTTGTTTTTTATTTCTCTAAAGTACAAGTGAATAGTATTTTCCTGTTAGTTACACCTTTTAAATACCTACAAAATTATGGCGTCTTTTAAACGAAAATATATTTTTAGACCTTTGAAACGCATGAGATTTTTTTAAGCTTTTAACTTCAATAAATGACCAGTAAACTGGCACACAACTTTCCCGTGTTGACTAGGTACAATGATGTATTAAATAAAATAGTTTTTTGCATATAACACAAAATAAAATAGTTTTTGAGTAATAACTCAAAAAAAATAAAAAAATAAATATATAGTGTGTAGTGTAGTTGTAATCAGAACAGGATTTCTGATTTTCTCCTGAAATAATATACTTATAGGGTATGTCATAAATATTTTTAATATTTTGTTGATGTCCGGGTAGGCCAGAAGTAAATTGGTATACTTATTATACTCGATTAAAAGAGTCGTATGTCCTCTACTTCACTGTAAAATTTTACTTTTTCATCTTTGTTAGCAAAAAAGTTGTGAATTTTTAAAATTTCCAACTTCAAACATTTATATTCTCCTTCCCCTATGGGAAATAGAGAAATAAATGTAGGGCCAATAGTTTTTCATGAACTATATGTACAGCATTTCAAAAAAAATGCTAGGAGCAAATTTTGAGAAAATCGATTTTCAATTTTTGACCCATTTTGGGTACCAATAAATTGGCCACGTTAAATTTTTGTTATTTATCAATTATAAGTAAAATTTCTGGCCATCCTATGGCTACAATTTCCTATTTTCAAATTTTAATTAAGTTGAACGGTTCTTGAACTGCGCCCTAAAAAGTAAAAATTTGGAGAATTTCTATATTGGCCGCCATTTTGAATTTAAAAACAAACGGAAAAAGCGTTTTATTTGTTACCATGTCTACTAACTGTTCATCAAGGGAAATTAGTTTGGGTTAAAATTTGAATGTTCGCTCCCAAAATAACGCCCCTAGTTTGGGCCCCTTTGGGCCGATTTTGATGAGAAGCTTTCTTACCGATGAAGTTTTTTTATAAGCCTTAGTTTTAAATTTCACCAAAATCGGTCAAGTAGTTTAGGCTCCACAGCCATAACGTACGCACAGACAAACATTTTTCAAAGATGGTGGTTTTGGACTCAGGAGGGCTCAAAACGTCGAGTTCGATTTTTTTTCGATTACATTATTATTAGTATTATTATGCACAGGAACGTGAAAGTTTTAGGAAATGTGCTTTATTTTTAATACGCTTATTATTTATACAGTAGCCAACTTAAATGCATCATAACCAACAGTTCATTTCAATTTCAAAAAGTATGGCCTAAGGCCTAAACTATTGAAGATACTACAAATTTTTTTTAACATAATTTATAGACCGTCCTTTTACCTATATCTTGCAAATATTCTTTTTATACTTACTGTGTTAGGTACTTAAAGAAGTGGCAAATCAAAATTGGGTTTTTTTAATGAAACACCGTGCATATTTTTCGATTCTACTCTACCTTTGAAGTAACTCCACAGTGGGGACGAATTGAAAAACCTTATTAAAAGATCGCAGCGCAGGAACCAATAATTGGGACCACCCCTACTACAAATAATAATAATCAAGATCGTCTTATTTCATATGCTAATAGTGCGGGGGTGCATCGTCTTGCTGAAAGTAACAATTTTCATTTGGAATTAAGGCCGTTATTGAGGGAATGATATTTTCTCGAAGGAGTCTCTCCTGTTTTATAAAAAAGGCCATTCAATGAGAATTAACATTCGATCAATATTGGCAGTTGCACCTGTTGACATTTCCATTCATAGCTTCATCTGAAAATACTATACAATTTAACTAATTTTCATTTCTCCAAATTTCCAATATCATCCTTTCGCAGAACTTCAACCTTATATCAAAATCATCTTCTCCTAATTCTTGCATCCTTTGAACCTTATAAGGGAGATATTGGATATATTGTGGTTTCATTAAGGAAAATACCTACAACTTTCATTTGCCCCGTAACACTCTGTATAAATGACAATATTTGGAAAATATGCGGAAAATGACCCTCTATAAATTGTGCGACAGTTTAAGCGCTGAAGCCTTGGTTCGATACTGTTTAGCGACCCTGTATAAGTTTGACAGCATGCTCTACTTCGTTGTTTCATTCAGTGAGCATATCTCTATCTGGTTATTTTTGATTTCCTCCATTATTTCCTGGTCTTTATTTGCCCATATCGTAATGTTCCAGATTCCAACACTTAGTGTTTCCTTTATCCATTTTTTGGTCTGTCTCCTCGTCATCGTTTTGATCCGTCCGTCTTCCCAGCACTTGGGACAGGTACTGGCAGTCACTAAGCTACTAAATGCACCCACTGATTACCAGAGACGTAGTACAGAAAGTGTGGGACATCCACCAATAAGGGTCTCATTTGCGCGATGAAGGTTTTTTATCGATAGAATTTTCTATAAAAATTAAGAATTTTTTGCGAAGAGACCTCTATTTGGATCTTTAAAGCGCGATATCTCCGAAACCGTTCGACTTAGAATGAAAAGGGTTGGAATTATTTAAATGGCGTGTAATGATCTAAAAGAAACGATCTTCACATAGTCGAATTTCGAGAGTTCGTTTTTTAGTCAGAAAAAATACCAAGTGGTTAACCTTGCTTTTTTGGCCAAAAAGTGAAGAAATTTTTTATTCGAAAAAAGTGCAGAATATGTTAGTTTACTTCATAAAAGATAGTTTAAAGTAGAAAAAGTGTACCAAGTCCACCTATAAGTGTCTCATCTGTACGATAATGGAGGAAAGGGCTCTGCGAAGGGACCCTCTATTTGGATCTTTAAAGAGCGATATCTCCGAAACGGTTTGACTTAGAATGGAACGGGTTGGAATTATTTAATTGGCGTCTAATGATCTAAAAGAAACGATCTTTACTTGGTCGAATTTCGAGAGTTCGTTTTTTAGCCCGAAAAAACTCAAAGGGGTTAACCTTGCTTTTTTGGCCAAAAAGTGAAGAAATTTTTTATTCGAAAAAAGTGCAGAATATGTTAGTTTACTTCATAAAAGATAGTTTAAAATAGAAAAAGTGTACCAAGTCCACCTATAAGTGTCTCATTTGTACGATAGTGGAGGGAAGGGCTCTGCGAAGGGACCCTCTATTTGTATCTTTAAAGAGCGATGTCTCCGAAACGGTTCGACTTAGAATGGAACGGGTTGGAATTGTTTAATTGGCGTGTAATGATCTAAAAGAAACGATCTTTACTTGGTCGAATTTCGAGAGTTCGTTTTTTAGCCAGAAAAAATACCAAATGGTTAACCTTGCTTTTCTGGCCAAAAAGTGAAGAAATTTTTTATTCGAAAAAAGCGCAGAATATGTTAGTTTACTGCATAAAAGATGATTTAAAGTACAAAAAGTGCACGAAGACCACCTGTAAGTGTCCCATTTTCACGATAATGGAGGCAAGGGGTCTGCGAAGAAGCCCTCCATTTTGACCTTTAAAGAAGGATATCTCCGAAACGGTGCGACTTTGAATGGAAATGTTTGTAATTATTTAATTGTCGTCTAATTATTAATAAGAAATGCAATCTGTTTGGACGACTTTCGAGATTCGAGATTATTATGCATAATACATGGGGAAGGTTTAGTGGTTCCCTTCGAATCTCTTATAATCCCATTTCGAGCCTCCAATGGACCAAACGTATAACGACTTTCGAGAGTTGGATTTTCATCGAGAAAAAATACCAAGTGGTTAACCTTGCTTTTTTGCCGAAAAAATAAACAAATTTTTTGTTGGAAAAAAGTTTAGAATATGTTAGTTTACTTCATAAAAGATAGTTTAAGGTACAAAAAGTGTATGTACTCCTGTACACAGTTCACCTGTAAGTGTCTCATTTGCACGATAATTGATGAAGTCCTAAGAAAACATCTTTGTTAAGTTAAGAGTATGTTAGCTTATATTATAATCTCCAAGGGTGCTTCAGTATCAATGTTTGATATGGCGTTATTCAATCAAAAGTCGTGGAGTCTGCATTTTACGAAGGAATGCTTATATCCCAGCGATACATAGAATTATTGGGGATACCATTGAGGAGTTCTTAGATAATGTAAATTTGGCTTATCGGCAGCACATTTTCAGCCCCCCCCCCCTCACATAATTCTTAGAATGTTGCTAACCTTCTAAGTTCGAAAGCCGTTGGACTGATACACGTGGGCCTATCTTATGGCCACCTCAATCACGCAATATTACTCCTCTGGCTTTGGATTTATATTTTGGGGTTTTCTGAAAGCGCTCAATAACAAAGTTGGCAATAGCCGCTTTCGTTCCGTCAAGAAAAGGCGAGACGAGACGAGACGTTGATATTCTCGAGAGACAAGACTAGTCTTGGTAGAAGGAGTGTACAAAATTAACCTGTAAGTGCCTCAAATTCCTCATGCTTTCCTCCACTCTTCTTGTGAAACAGAAGCAATTCCTAAAGTTTATGAATGGTAAGTATGTAGGTACGTGAATGAAACTAAATCAAAAGGCATCTTCTGCATCTGACGAAAGGTTCTTACTCTCACTTGACCAGTTACTGTTTACGTTTTAATTGATAAATAAAATTGGAAAGTCTTGACCTTAGAAATTTAGAACATCAAAACATGTGAGGTCACTACCTATACAGCCACGCATTGTTTCAAAATTTATTAGAAGAACAGCTGTAAGTTTTCTAAGGATCTTGCAACTAACAATAACAATATTTTGATAGTGAACCTCAATTTAAAGCCAAATATCTTCCAATAAAATGAGTCATACAAAAGGTTCAGTTGGCGTTCAGTTTGTGTAATTACTTTATTCCTTGGCGCGTGTTTTAATGAGACATGTCGTACAAATAATTTTTGACCATAAATTTTTTTTTTGATATAAAAAAATAGTGTCAAAATGTCACGAGATTTAATGAGTCAGTGGCTGCAAGTTAGGATAGGTAGTGCAGCAGGAGGTGGTTGATGGCGTGTAGCCAAAGAACAACAGACGCCGCTGGCGTCCCGACGCATTCCTGTTACAAATATAGCCCAAGTTAGTAACGACGCAGGCATCCATTCAATATCGTCTACCATGATTCCTGCCGCACGTGTTTCACTGAAAGCAATGAACGGAAAATGCAGCAAAAGCAAAAGATTTCCTTTATTTTTGTTTGTTTTTTCGTGTTGGGCACAAAATTTATTTTTATATCTAAACGAAAGGGGGCGATGCATTGGGATTTTAGAATCTGCGGTTTATATAGACGGAAATTACCCAAATATTTTCTTATAAAAAAAATCTTTTTAATGTCGAGATTCGGTTGAAACAGAGAAGTAAATTTAGAAATTTGATGATATTAAAATGGGTTTCTTTCTTCTTCATCTTTCACAAGACTCGTGATATCAAAATTTCTGGGATTTTTTGTGCTAATCAAACAGAAACTTTTAAAAGTTTGAAAATTTCAAACAAAAACAATGTTCAGTCTTAGTCATGAAAACATTCATTTTGAATTCCTGCCAGTGAAATGTATCATCTTTTAACAGGTGCGCAAAAAATTGTTTCAGAACTTTGAACTGGCATTTTTTCGATCTTCCTTTTTAACAAATTGAAGATTAGTGAAATTTCGTCAAATTTTAATAATTCGCCGCATTAATTTCAACGCTTACCTATATTAAAAGAAAAAAAGAAGCAATAGTAACACGTAAAATACGTGTATGAAACTAAACACATTTAAAGCACAGTGCGGGAGGGCCAATGGGACGTGAGTATTACATGAAAAGGGTCGGAGGGGCCATATTCCCCTACTGCCACAATCTTGGCACGCGTCAAGATTTTGTAAATATAGAACAGCTACCACGTTTCTTAAAGTTAGTTCAATAGTAGTCATTCTGGCAAAAACACAGCAAATTAATCAAAATTTTGATTTACGCACATCTAGGAAACTCAAACAATCGATATGCTGTCAAATTATAAAAACACCTGTTATCAAAATTAAGTGCTTCGCAAATTTATTAGTGAAAATTATGCCTCGTGCATTTCTTATTACGCATCGTCGATATAATCCCGAAGAAATGGGAACTAAAGGTAAGAAAATTGCATGTAATTCAATTAAGTATGTAGGTATAAATCTGGCAGCTTACATGTTTGGAAGCGTGAAGCTTAATTGGCACAACCGATAAACATTATAAATTGAACGATTTCGAAAAGTGCTATACAATTTATACTCTTGTACGTGTGCCAAATTTACATTTTCAGCCAAAAATTGTTGAGTCACCCTTACACCTTTAAATTACTTTCTGGAATTCCTGCACTGATTCACTTCCTACTGGAAAAGTGGTGTAAAAATAAAGCGCGTTCATTTTGCAGCTGGAGGGTTGCTATTTTAAACTCCACTTTACATAACTGTTTATTCCCAAAAATCTAAGAGTTATTTTTTGTAATATTCGAACTGTCGTCATTCGGTCATAATTAAACGTTTGAAAGGTTGCAGTTTGCAAATTTGGTCCACAACGCTAATTATTACTCTAACATAAACAATTCTATACTTACCCAGATGCCATCCAGAATTTTTTTGTTCCGGAAGTAATTGGAGAAAAAACACCTGTAAGCTAATATAAACCTTTGGCCGGGATTTTGTATCTATTCAAGGAATGACTGCAGTTAATGAGGTCGATGATATATTTACAGTAACCAAAGGTGTGCTGGAATAAATTTAGAAACTTCATTTATCTTATAATGGCAACTTACCAGAACAATAACCTTTCGATTCCCTTTTTTTTGTCTTTGTTAACATTTCGAGATTGACTCAGAGAAAGGGAGACTCCTTGCGTCTATTTTTGAAATGTTTTTGACGTATGTAGTAAAATTTGCGAAATTTTAAGGACGGAAACATAAAATTGTATATCGGCTACTTGTTGGTGCCAATGGCGACTTGTTGCAAACTGGCAAATTGCCGATCACACCTTACGGAGCCTCTGGGTTAACATCAAACTATCGGCGAATTTATCATCACTTTACGTTAGCACCACTTCCCGATTCGTGTTTTACGTCTTAATTTTTACGCGAAATTCACCTTGAAAACTGTGCCTTTCCTTATGTTTAAACATGAAGACATTCAAATTTGGAATCCATCGAGTTCATTAGTTCCTCAAAATGGGGTTGAATTTAAATCCAGAAGGATGAGTAATCACACAAAATTACTCATCCTTCTGGATATGAAGACATTCTTTAAATAATCAAATTTGTGGCCCACCTTCATGGGCTTCTTGTAGCGCAGTTGCACAACATTTTGAAGACAAAAGTTTAGTCTAGTCTTAAAATATATTTTTCAAAAAACGTTGAATAATTTATCAAAAATGAGTCATGGGGTCTTCCCGTATTTCAATGGGCATGAGATAAAGAGATCAAAATTCAACCCTTCTTCTGAGTCAACTATATCTAAATGTCGTGGTACGATCTTCCAAAATTACAAAAAAAGGCTTAAGGTACTCGATATCTACTGAATGAAGACGAATTTTGATTTTCACGATTCCCATAAAAATTGTTGTTGCATGTTTTTCGAACTCAGGACTAAAGTCGAATTATCTCATAAAAATAACCGAAAAACACCAATTCAAATAATTATATTATCATTGAATAATTCAATGATATTATATTAATTACGAAACAATTCTCTATTTTAGAAAAGGCTCAGGTTCGATTCCAACTTTGCCACTTTTTCCCCTCGGAATGCACTGGTGTTATCTCTAGGGTAATAATAGGTAGCTAAGAAGCACAGATATATCTTCAGACATGGTCGGGCTGAAATTAATTGGCTCCAACACACTATAACAACGTCGGATGTTCCTTATTACTATTAAAAATAAGGCGTGTTTTAAGGCTACGTGTCATTATCCAGAGTGATGACAAGTTGTGGTTTGATTAAAAATTAAATGAAAAAGTTGCTAAGCTACAACGTTACGGAAGTCTTTGGTGTATTGACACATCTTTTTTTAACTAGGAGAAGCGTTTCACATAATTCCTTAAACAAGGTTACTTTTAATTGGCTTAGATGCCGCTTTGTTTACACTACCAAGGGAAATGTCCAAAATGACAATTTTAACTGTCAGTTGCACTTGCGTTGTCTACTTTTTTACGTTTTTGTAGTAATAGTCGTAGTAAAAATATATACATTACAAAGATTCCTTATACAACCCTCCCCCAAAATATATAAGCATAAGCCAAAACAACAACAAAAAATTACAAATAAAATTCTGACCCTTGACCATGAAACTCAAAGTTTTTCTTTGTTTTATTCCCTCTTTCCTGTTCCATGTCCATCACTATTCTTCTTCTTTCCTCCACCTCCTCCATCCACACCAACCCTTCCCTTCCCTCATTTAAGATCTCCCTCCTCTCCGTCCCAGTTCCTCGCACTCATCTACCATATGCCCAATACTTTCCCTACCTAGCCCACATAGTCTACATAACCGTCTATCCTCGTCCCACCAGTATTTATTTTACCTCTCCTCATTTCCGCATCTGTATCTTGCAATCAATCTCGTCCTCCTCATACTCGTGCCACTTTCCATATATCTTGGTACACCCTCCGTAATTATTATCGCATGTTTCTCATTATATCATTTACTTTTCCTTGCCTTTCCTGGACCATCGCCTCTTTATCCCTCTCTATCTCTACTATCTCTTCCCTCATTGTATCACCAAACCCTCCCACCCTACTCCTCTGCACCTCCTTCGTCTCATACCCGTCCCGTTCGTAATAATAGCCCCTGTCATCCTGACCTGCCCTTCTTCACCTCTTCCCTGCAACCCTCCGCCCCTCTCCAAGCCCTCCTCGTACCTCATCGTCATTTTCCCTGCCTGCACTCCCATTTTTTCTCCTTTCACCTCCCATCACAATATAACCAGTCGTCTCTCTCTCCAGTCCCATTACTCATCTCCAATATCTCTCCTATCTTGTTCCTATTCATCAAAATTCAAAATTCGCGCCAAATAGTGTTGGTTACTAAATTTAGTGATATTTTATTATATTGTAAATCAGTCTTTTGAGTGTTAGTACTCTTCCTAGTTAAAAAATGAAGTTTAGTCTTATTAAAATGCAAAATAGAACGTCAACATGATGCACAAGTTCACATTATTGATTCACCATTATTTTACATTTTTGATTATAGAAAATACATCATCTTACTTAAGGACCTTTTAATCTCTGGCAAGCATAGGTTTTTGGCTGATCCTTTATATTTGCGCAAGTTATTCTTAATCTCTTCCCATGTGTGAATCGTTCCATTTTGTCCTGATTAATATTGATACGCCACTTTTCGCCCGTTCACTTTTTAGCTACAAGTGTAGATAGTTACAGTATTTCTCTTGGTCCGTACCTGTTCTCTTTGTCAGTATTCTCTATTCCATTAATTACTCCCACTCCATTTATTATTAGTTCCGTATGTCGTCTTCTAGGTTTTTCGCCCGCCCGTTCTCGAGACTTACTTCCGAGATGTTTAGCTTCTATATTGTTTTCCTACAAATGTGTTGCTGTCCCATCTCCCCTTCGTCTTTTGCTTGAGACCGACAACAACATCCAACGTGCTACTCAAATTACATATCTTTGTTTATTGCAAGTGGACGCTGCAGCGGCTTAAATTAATGGAGATATTAAAAGGATGAAGAGCAACAAAGTCTGGGAATAAACCATAAAGGAGTAAACTGGAAGGTATGAGAGGGTGTCTTCAATCTATAGGTACTTACCTAGTTAAAATTTTGAAAATATGTGTGGGAAATTGTTACCAAATTAGAGAAATAGTAGGGCCATGTAATTCTAGTGTGATTCTAAGAGAGATGGTTGAAGAAGATGGTCACTTAAAAGAAGAACAGGAAGGGGGCGACTAGTCTTCAAACGGAAGCCATGCAGGACAGATGCGAGTGCAATTGGGAAGATACAACACTGGAGTCTAAGATCAACAAGTCTCTAACGGAAAAAAGGCCGAGAAGAATAAAAACCTTGCTGTTTGATTTCTTTAACGCAAAAAATAATAAATTTAAGGAGACATTAGTGCAAAAAACCAAGAATGCTAAACATTCAACACTATACCTTTTTATATTATATTAGATAGTGTATTGTGTATTTCTATTTGATTGTGGACTGATCTCTAGGAACAGCAGATGATTTAAACCACTTGGTATTTTTTCTGGCTAAAAAACGAACTCTCGAAATTCGACCAAGTAAAGGTCGTTTCTTTTAGATCATTACACGCAAATTAAATAATTCCAATCCGTTCCATTCAAAGTCGCACCTTTGCGGAGATATTGCTCTTTAAAGATCCAAATAGAGGGTCCCTTCGCAGAGCCCTTTCCTCCATTATCGTACAAATGAGGCACTTATAGGTGGACTTGGTACACTTTTTCTACTTTAAACTATCTTTTATGAAGTAAACTAACATATTCTGCACTTTTTTCGAATGAAAAATTTCTTCACTTTTTGGCCAAAAAAGCAAGGTTAACCCCATGGTATTTTTTCTGGCTAAAAGCGAACTCTCGAAATTCGACCAACTAAAGACTTTTACTTTTAGATCATTAGACGCCAATTAAATAATTCCAACCCGTTCCATTGTAAGTCGCACCTTTGCGGAGATATTGCTCTTTAAAGATCCAAATAGAGGGTTCCTTCGCAGAGCCCTTTCCTCCATTATCGTACAAATGAGACACTTATAGGTGGACTTGGTACACTTTTTCTACTTTAAACTATCTTTTATGAAGTAAACTAACATATTCTGCACTTTTTTCGAATAAAAAATTTCTTCACTTTTTGACCAAAAAAGCAAAGTTAACCACTTGGTATTTTTTCTGTCTAAAAAACGAACTCTCGAAATTCGACAAAATAAGACTTTCTTTTAGATCATTAACGCCAATTAAATAATTCCAACCCGTTCCATTATAAGTCGCACCGTTTCGGAGATATCGCTCTTTAAAGATGCAAATAGAGGGTCCTTTCGCAGAGCCCTTTCCTCCATTATCGTACAAATGAGACACTTATAGGTGGACTTGGTACACTTGTTCTACTTTAAACTATCTTTTATGAAGTAAACTAACATATTGTGCACTTTTTTCGAATAAAAAATTTCTTCACTTTTTGGCCAAAAAAGCAAGGTTAACTCCGTGGTATTTTTTCTGTCTAAAAAACGAACTCTCGAAATTCGATCAACTAAAGACTTTTTCTTTTAGATCATTAGACGCCAATTAAATAATTCCAACCCGTTCCATTGTAAGTCGCACCGTTTCGGAGATATCGCTCTTTAAAGATCCAAATAGAGGGTCCCTTCGCAGAGCCCTTTCCTCCTACAAATGAGTCACTCGCAGGTGGACACTTATCATCTAATTATTATCATCTAATTGTGAGAATTCCAACTTTCAGAAATGGGTTTAAAAAAGATGCTCTTTTTCTCCTGATTTCCGCCAATACATGAAGCAGTACAATTCCAGGATAAGCGTAGAAGCAAATGAACCAAACATTCTTTTAAGGATTTGGTCTTATTTCATTCCTAAATTCAACAATTCAAGAATTCGACAATTTCAAAACTGAATGAAACTATCCAAAGGTTTCATTCGTTTTTTGACGCGCTTTTTTTTTCTGAAGTCAGCAGAAATTGGTACTACAACTATGGTAACATTTTACAAATTATCATCAATTAGCAAAGCAATTATTTATCGAGAATAAATCACTTTTATTAATGATAACTGCTAGCCGATGGTTTGTTGTTGTGTTAGGCATCCACAGTTTCATTTTTCATTCATCTGTATAATGGCTGGTTATACACGTTCTTTGTTTGTTAAGGTCGTGTGAACCAGTCCCACCTTTCTAAGCAACATCCGTCAAAAATTCGTTGAATTAATACTAATGTATTAAAATTGTTTGCATCTTACAGATCAAAGTCCCGAAAGAACAGTAAGTGTGGCAGAAACAACATCGGCCGATTTACAAATGTCAGATAGCAGCTCAGAATGTCCAGACGAACTTTATAATCTGACAAAATTAGCCGAAGTGAGTTTAGCAGCAGCAGCCGGTCAAATTTTGGATCATCCGCATCTTTCCACGACTTCGAGTAAAAAAGAAGACGACTACTCCTATACCTACACCCACAAGTTGTTCGATAAGTCGACTAAAGCGTTACGACCACACTTGTTAAAGGTATCTAAATTCATGT
This sequence comes from Pyrocoelia pectoralis, assembly GCA_036250285.1. Classification (NCBI taxonomy): domain Eukaryota; kingdom Metazoa; phylum Arthropoda; class Insecta; order Coleoptera; family Lampyridae; genus Pyrocoelia; species Pyrocoelia pectoralis. The sequence goes on along the minus strand of CM070079.1, from coordinate 34,680,052 downwards.
CAGTCATTACAGTATTTTAACTGTATTCGTTCACAGAGTGAGGAGTCATCAAGACAATCGGAAACCAAAAACAACTCGGAAGTTTTTGAATCCAAAGGCGATTCAATTCAGAATGATCACCACGAGCACGAATGTTCAGATTGTGGCAAACGATATAGCACATCGAGTAACTTGGCTCGTCATCGCCAGACTCATCGAAGCCCAGCCGATAAGAAAGCGCGAAGATGTCCGCATTGTGATAAACTCTACGTTAGCATGCCAGCCTTCTCGATGCATGTCCGAACCCATAACCAGGGATGCAAATGCCAATATTGCGGGAAATGTTTCTCTCGCCCTTGGCTTTTGCAGGGTCACATTCGTACTCACACCGGCGAAAAGCCGTTTAAATGTACGATCTGTGGCAAGGCATTCGCCGATAAGTCAAACCTGCGCGCTCACATTCAGACACACTCCAACACCAAACCGCACATTTGCGGAAGGTGCGGAAAGGCGTTTGCGCTTAAATCTTACCTGTACAAGCACGAGGAATCTTCATGCATGCGAATCAACGGGCGACCAACATCCAGAGAAAGCTCGCCCGATAAAAATGTGGCATCACCAACTCCGGTGATAGTATCGGCATCATCGCGTCCACCCGAATCGGTAATAAGAAGTCCAGATCGACCGTTTAACAGTCCAGATCGTCCAGTTAGATCACCGATGTTGTACAGGTCAACGGTAATATCGCCGAATCCGGAACGTCTCCTCTATTCCACATTTGAACATCCCTCAGTTATACTGAACGCCAGCCGATTTGGTGCAAGTCTGAAAATTAACCCACTCATGCAAGACCAACCGATGGACTTTTCCTCAACGGGAAGAGATCCCTTCTCACAAGGTAATGAGCATTCGACCGGTTATGCGATTGGGTTGGCAATAACGGTATAGATTTTGTCGTTTTGTATTCCTTTAAAGGGACCATTCGGGAACCAATTTTGCGTCCAAATGTATTTGTGTGCCTTTTCTCTCTTATTCTCTGTCTGTGAATTATTTGTGCCATAAATGTAGTTTAGTCGATTAGAATGTAAGTACGAGCAGTCATAATGGTGCTATTTGTATTCGCCCTTAAAGGCAGTCTATTATATCGTAATCGCAATATAGGGTTAGATTGTGGCTATGGTATCCCAAAAATACTATTAGCCGATAAGACCAGGGTTTTAATTTTTAGTTGTCAGCAAATTAATTTAAGTTAGTTTTATTGTTTTGTTCATAAACAAAAGGTTATTTATGAATAGCGAATCATCTAAAGACGATAATGACCTTTGTTTATTATACTTGACGAGAGTGTAACTAGTCGAAAATACATTTCACAAAACCAGGTTTTTAGTGAAATGTATAAATAGTAAAATTTTTCGTTTTTTCTTTTTTAATTTATTTTTACTAACAGCGCGTCACTAACAAATTTAAGTTTTGCTTTCATTTGTTCTCATTAATGTATCGGCTAATGATATAAAGAGTCCTAGTCATTATATTTATTATATTATTATTATTATTATTATTAATTTTATTTATTTGTACTTAATTACGTTTTCTTGCGTAGGTACTTAAGGCCGAGAGATGCAATAAGTAGATACGTAGTTGTGTGTACGTACTAATTAGTAGTTTATCGTATGTGTATTACATTTGAGTTCATTCCCTATACCTAATCGAATTTTTCAAAGCTTATTCATTCCCGTGTATAAATGATCTGTCAATGTTTAACTAAGCGCCTTTTGTTCAATTTTAATAATTTCGTATGTAGGAATGATTCATATTTAAATGCAATTAGATTTATATTCTCAATTTTGTAGAATTTGTGACTTGTACTTTTATATTAAAATGATTACAAAAAATAGTAGTTTTTACTTCATTTATTTCAATTAACAATTTAGTCCGATACAGAACAGTGTCCAAAAGTATTTCCTTATCATACGAAAATGTCGTGCAAGTTGGTTTTAAATTATGACGTAGCAATTTGTAATTTTGGCATCTCGCACAATTCATCCCTTAAGTATAAGTTCATTACAGTTTAACGTTTGCAAAATGTAGTTCACGACTACAATAAACAAGAGAAGTTGTTCCGGTGGCCTAAAAGTAACTATGATTGCCTTTCGTCTGAGTGACGCTGGTTCAAACCCAACCAAGGAGGAAAACTGAAACACACTTCCATTTCCAACCTCAATACAGGAAAAACTAGTAAGGCTCGCGGTAATACGCATAGACATGCTTGGAAACCAAATTTATTATGCCATTCATAATGGAATTCGACAAGTTGGTAATTTGAATGTGTTTATTCAAAAAAATTGTTAATTAATTATCAGAAAACCATTACATTACGATATTGAGGGTAGCGATTATAGTCTATTCAAGGAATGTCCAAAAGGGTCGTTTAGGAGGAAAGTCAATAAGCGGAAAGGCCAACTATGGTACGTTGTTTGGGGTATCTATTAAAGATCCAAATAGAGTCCCTTCGCAGAGCCCTTTCGTCCATTATCGTACAAATGAGACACTTATAGGTGGACTTGGTACACTTTTTCTACTTTAAACTATCTTTTATGAAGTAAACTAACACATTCTGCACTTTTTTCGAATAAAAAACTTCTTCACTTTTTGGCCAAAAAAGCAAGGTTAACCCCTCGGTATATTTTCTGGCTAAAAAACCAACTCGCGAAATTCGACAAACTAAAGACTTTTTCTTTTAGATCATTAGACGCCAATTAAATAATTCCAACCCGTTCTATTGTAAGTCGCAGCGTTTCGGAGATATCGCTCTTTAAAGATCCAAATAGAGGGTCCCTTCGCAGAGCCCTTTCCTCCATTATCGTACAAATGAGACAGTTATAGGTGGGCTTGGTACACTTTTTCTACTTTAAACTATCTTTTATGAAGTAAACTAACATATTCTGCACTTTTTTCGAATAAAAAATTTCTTCACTTTTTGGCCAAAAAAGCAAGGTTAACCACTTGGAATTTTTTCTGGTTAGAAAACGAACTCTCGAAATTCGACCAACTAAAGACTTTTTCTTTTAGATCATTAGACGCCAATTAAATAATTCCACCCCGTTCCATTGTATGTCGCACCGTTTCGGAGGTATCGCTCTTTAAAGATCCAAATAGGGGGTCCCTTCGCAGAGCCCTTTCCTTCATTATCGTACAAATGAGACACTTATAGGTGGGCTTGGTACACTTTTTCTACTTTAAACTATCTTTTATGAAGTAAACTAACACATTCTGCACTTTTTTCGAATAAAAAACTTCTTCACTTTTTGGCCAAAAAAGCAAGGTTAACCCCTCGGTATATTTTCTGGCTAAAAAACCAACTCGCAAAATTCGACAAACTAAAGACTTTTTCTTTTAGATCATTAGACGCCAATTAAATAATTCCAACCCGTTCTATTGTAAGTCGCAGCGTTTCGGAGATATCGCTCTTTAAAGATCCAAATAGAGGGTCCCTTCGCAGAGCCCTTTCCTCCATTATCGTACAAATGAGACAGTTATAGGTGGGCTTGGTACACTTTTTCTACTTTAAACTATCTTTTATGAAGTAAACTAACATATTCTGCACTTTTTTCGAATAAAAAATTTCTTCACTTTTTGGCCAAAAAAGCAAGGTTAACCACTTGGAATTTTTTCTGGTTAGAAAACGAACTCTCGAAATTCGACCAACTAAAGACTTTTTCTTTTAGATCATTAGACGCCAATTAAATAATTCCACCCCGTTCCATTGTATGTCGCACCGTTTCGGAGGTATCGCTCTTTAAAGATCCAAATAGGGGGTCCCTTCGCAGAGCCCTTTCCTTCATTATCGTACAAATGAGACACTTATAGGTGGGCTTGGTACACTTTTTCTACTTTAAACTATCTTTTATGAAGTAAACTAACATATTCTGCACTTTTTTCGAATAAAAAATTACTTCACTTTTTGGCCAAAAAAGCAAGATTAACCACTTGGTATTTTTTCTGGCTAAAAAACCAACTCTCGAAATTCGACCAACTAAAGACTTTTTCTTTTAGATCATTAGACGCCAATTAAATAATTCCAACCCGTTCCATTGTAAGTCGCATCGTTTCGGAGATATCGCTCTTTAAAGATCCAAATAGAGGGTCTCTTCGCAGAGCCCTTTCCTCCATTATCGTACAAATGAGACACTTATAGGTGGACTTGGTACACTTTTTCTACTTTAAACTATCGTTTATGAAGTAAACTAACATATTCTGCACTTTTTTCGAATAAAAAATTTCTTCACTTTTTGGCCAAAAAAGCAACCCCTTGGTATTTTTTCTGGCTAAAAAACGAACTCTCGAAATTCGACAAACTAAAGACTTTTTCTTTTAGATCATTAGACGCCAATTAAATAATTTCAACCCGTTCCATTATAAGTCGCACCGTTTCGGAGATATCGCTCTTTAAAGATCCAAATAGAGGGTCCCTTCGCAGAGCCCTTTCCTTCATTATCGTACAAATGAGACACTTATAGGTGGACTTGGTACACTTTTTCTACTTTAAACTATCTTTTATGAAGTAAACTAACATATTCTGCACTTTTTTCGAATAAAAAATTTCTTCACTTTTTGGCCAAAAAAGCAAGGTTAACCAATTGGAATTTTTTCTGGTTAGAAAACGAACTCTCGAAATTCGACCAACTAAAGACTTTTTCTTTTAGATCATTAGACGCCAATTAAATAATTCCAACCCGTTCCATTGTAAGTCGCACCGTTTCGGAGATATCGCTCTTTAAAGATCCAAATAGAGGGTCCCTTCGCAGAGTCCTTTCCTTCTTTATCGTACAAATGAGACACTTATAGGTGGACTTGGTACACTTTTTCTACTTTAAACTATCTTTTATGAAGTAAACTAACATATTCTGCACTTTTTTCGAATAAAAAATTTCTTCACTTTTTGGCCAAAAAAGCAAGGTTAACCCCTTGGTATTTTTTCTGGCTAAAAAACGAACTCTCGAAATTCGACCAACTAAAGACGTTTTCTTTTAGATCATTAGACGCCAATTAAATAATTTCAACCCGTTCCATTATAAGTCGCACCGTTTCGGAGATATCGCTCTTTAAAGATCCAAATAGAGGGTCCCTTCGCAGAGCCCTTTCCTTCATTATCGTACAAATGAGACACTTATAGGTGGACTTAGTACACTTTTTCTACTTTAAACTATCTTTTATGAAGTAAACTAACATATTCTGCACTTTTTTTGAATAAAAAATTTCTTCACTTTTTGGCCAAAAAAGCAAGGTTAACCCCTTGGTATTTTTTCTGGCTAAAAAACGAACTCTCGAAATTCGACCAACTAAAGACGTTTTCTTTTAGATCATTAGACGCCAATTAAATAATTTCAACCCGTTCCATTATAAGTCGCACCGTTTCGGAGATATCGCTCTTTAAAGATGCTAATAGAGGGTCTCTTCGCAGAGCCCTTTCCTTCATTATCGTACAAATGAGACACTTATAGGTGGACTTGGTACACTTTTTCTACTTTAAACTATCTTTTATGAAGTAAACTAACATATTCTGCACTTTTTTCGAATAAAAAATTTCTTCACTTTTTGGCCAAATAAGCAAGGTTAACCCCTTGGTATTTTTTCTGGCTAAAAAACGAACTCTCGAAATTCGACCAACTAAAGACGTTTTCTTTTAGATCATTAGACGCCAATTAAATAATTTCAACCCGTTCCATTATAAGTCGCACCGTTTCGGAGATATCGCTCTTTAAAGATCCAAATAGAGGGTCCCTTCGCAGAGCCCTTTCCTTCATTATCGTACAAATGAGACACTTATAGGTGGACTTGGTACACTTTTTCTACTTTAAACTATCTTTTATGAAGTAAACTAACATATTCTGCACTTTTTTCGAATAAAAAATTTCTTCACTTTTTGGCCAAATAAGCAAGGTTAACCCCTGGTATTTTTTCTGGCTAAAAAACGAACTCTCGAAATTCGACCAACTAAAGACGTTTTCTTTTAGATCATTAGACGCCAATTAAATAATTTCAACCCGTTCCATTATAAGTCGCACCGTTTCGGAGATATCGCTCTTTAAAGATCCAAATAGAGGGTCCCTTCGCAGAGCCCTTTCCTTCATTATCGTACAAATGAGACACTTATAGGTGGACTTGGTACACTTTTTCTACTTTAAACTATCTTTTATGAAGTAAACTAACATATTCTGCACTTTTTTCGAATAAAAAATTTCTTCACTTTTTGGCCAAAAAAGCAAGGTTAACCCTTTGGTATTTTTTCTGGCTAAAAAACGAACTCTCGAAATTCGACCAACTAAAGACTTTTTCTTTTAGATCATTAGACGCCAATTAAATAATTTCAACCCGTTCCATTATAAGTCGCACCGTTTCGGAGATATCGCTCTTTAAAGATGCTAATAGAGGGTCTCTTCGCAGAGCCCTTTCCTTCATTATCGTACAAATGAGACACTTATAGGTGGACTTGGTACACTTTTTCTACTTTAAACTATCTTTTATGAAGTAAACTAACATATTCTGCACTTTTTTCGAATAAAAAATTTCTTCACTTTTTGGCCAAATAAGCAAGGTTAACCCCTTGGTATTTTTTCTGGCTAAAAAACGAACTCTCGAAATTCGACCAACTAAAGACTTTTTCTTTTAGATCATTAGACGTCAATTAAATAATTCCAACCCGTTCCATTGTAAGTCGCACCGTTTCGGAGATATCGCTCTTTAAAGATCCAAATAGAGGGTCCCTTCGCAGAGTCCTTTCCTTCATTATCGTACAAATGAGACACTTATAGGTGGACTTGGTACACTTTTTCTACTTTAAACTATCTTTTATGAAGTAAACTAACATATTCTGCACTTTTTTCGAATAAAAAATTTCTTCACTTTTTGGCCAAAAAAGCAAGGTTAACCCTTTGGTATTTTTTCTGGCTAAAAAACGAACTCTCGAAATTCGACCAACTAAAGACGTTTTCTTTTAGATCATTAGACGCCAATTAAATAATTTCAACCCGTTCCATTATAAGTCGCACCGTTTCGGAGATATCGCTCTTTAAAGATGCTAATAGAGGGTCTCTTCGCAGAGCCCTTTCCTTCATTATCGTACAAATGAGACACTTATAGGTGGACTTGGTACACTTTTTCTACTTTAAACTATCTTTTATGAAGTAAACTAACATATTCTGCACTTTTTTCGAATAAAAAATTTCTTCACTTTTTGGCCAAATAAGCAAGGTTAACCCCTTGGTATTTTTTCTGGCTAAAAAACGAACTCTCGAAATTCGACCAACTAAAGACTTTTTCTTTTAGATCATTAGACGTCAATTAAATAATTCCAACCCGTTCCATTGTAAGTCGCACCGTTTCGGAGATATCGCTCTTTAAAGATCCAAATAGAGGGTCCCTTCGCAGAGCCCTTTCCTCCATTATCGTACAAATGAGACACCTATAGGTGGACTTGGTACTTTTTTTCTACTTTAAACTATCTTTAGGAGTTGGGGGGGAAAATGTCAAGAAACGTTGACGCTGAGAGTGGTCACTTCGAAACCAATTGAGTATAATACTGTCAAATAATTGCGTTTATTGTTTATCGTTGTTGTTTTGTCAAATTCCTTTTGTTCAATACCTAAAGCATTGCTTCCATTATTTCCTCGCACTCTGTAATTATTTTTCTTTATCTGCCTTATAGAAAATAAAAGTAGGCGTAAATGTAGAAGGTGCTGGTGGTAAATCCGGTAAATGGAATGTTTATTTTTATTAAGACGATGTTCCCGCAGGAATGGTCTCGTACATTATTAAGTCTGAAGAAGCTGACGAGACATCTTCTTAATAAAAATAAGTATTTTCTTGAATCAAATTAGTGAAGAAAGTTACATTTTCTTCTCTAGACATGAAAGTAAACAGTATTGCCAACACCATTCAACCCTGGCTCAATAGACACACGCCCTAACGCTCGTGTGTCAAACTTTGAGCTCGAGTTGAAAAAATCATAACTTTCTTCTCTAGTTACATAGGTACTTTTATTATCTTGACATTAATAACATTTAACTCCGAAAGGATCTTCCACGATTTTGTTCCCAAAATTCTGAGTATTTTTCTTGGAATTCTTATTTTTGCTCGGAATTCTACTATTTTTCGCGAAAGTCTAAGTTTCTCCCATGTGAGATTTCAAATTATCTCAAAAAGCGACCAAAATTCGTGCGCTTAAATTTCCATGTACACGTACAGAATGAGTTTCTAGGTTTATCCAAAAACTACCTATATAGGTACATAACATGATCACTGAAAAAAAAACTAAAAATAAAAAGTGAGATTAGTGTAACATAAAAAAATAAATACTTAATTAAAATTGCAAAATTCAATTAATAGGTCGTACGCTAAATGTAGCGTGCCCTGATGTCCTATCTTCGATTAAACATTCCACATGCACATTAAGAAATGAAACTTATGCAATTTCTAAGTGAAATACAGAGTGTTTCGCATCTTACAACATAATACACTTAAATAGCAGAAAACTGAAACGAAAAATCAGCCTGTATACGCACACATCATACCGGAAATTATTATTTAACGTTTTATCGATTAATCTGGCGCTAAAAGTAAAAGATGAGTGGGGAACATTTTTTTTTTGCTCCATGTAAAATAGGACAAGTATTTAACAGTAGCAATATCTTCTGGCAGAGGATAACTCAAGTCAGAGGTCACGAAAAGAAATTCGTTTTGTGGATATTTGTCGATAGACCGCTAGACGGTCGTTTTTTTCCTAAATGGAACGAAAATGGTTGTATTTCATCAGTTTTTTAATACTATTTTGTAGAAGTGAATTTCGTCAAACGAGCGTGAGTATTTTTTTTCTTTTGCTTTTTTTTTAAACCGTTAAAAATTTTACTTTTTGAATGGTTGATGCAATAAAGATAATCATATGAACCGCACGCTTTCATTCAAAAATTCGTTATGGTTCAAAGGTGCGGTCAAAAGGCATTGGAATCTTAATCTACTAATAACAATTTTTTGTTAACTATTGTCTAAGAATACATTTTTTCCATTTTCTAAATTGGTGTATTTGGCAAAAAAAAGTAATTTCTCATATGCTTCATTTCCAGACAGATTTAGTTCACATTGATAAGATTTTTTTAATTATATTATAAACAAAAAATGATAACATCGCAACCGACTTAACGATTTTTTAAAACTTTCAGATTTCAAATGTACATACTGGACAAATTGAAGAAGAACAAGGCGAAGTGATTACAAAAAATGACATAGAGAAAACCAAAACGTTTTACGACTATCAAACGGTAAGTGATTTCCAGCACCCATCATGGATAACAAGCGAGTTCCATTTTAGCACGTGGTCGCCTACAAAGACCTAATCGGATCGAAATGTTACATAGAGCGTATGCAATTAAACCAAAATTTCCAAAAACAATCAACAATTAAAACAAATCCCAAAGTATTATATGTCTATGATGCGAAGTTAACGAAACGACAAGTGAGTGTCTTCATTCAAAAATTCAAAATTGATTCAAATAAACCATTTTTAGGCTTACACCATAGCAGGTTCTAGAATTGTTGAATTTTGTCGAGGTTTTCCGACGTATCTGCTGCAAGAACTTTTACCGAAATCGAATGAGTTAAATGAAGAAGAGTCGACAAACGATATATTTACAAACGATGTCATTGTGCGAAGGAAACGCTCACCTCAAAGTTATTACCCCGGAAGAGTACGCGGTCAAACGCAGTCGCAGTATTTAAATTTTGGTAATGGTGGAAATATTCCCGGGAGAGCGGAAGCAGAAGCATCGTATGGATTGTCAAAGGCGATTGTTAGTACGTAACCAAATAATTATCGAGAATTGTCTGCTTACATTTAACTCTAGCGGGAAGTAGTGGAATGGGCCAAGCGCAAAGCCAAAGTAGTCCTTTTGGATGTGACGGATGTTATGGTCAAGATCAAACTATTCATGTCGGTGGTAGACCAGGTGGTATCAGTGGGCCACAGGCTCAGGGCGAAAAACCAGGAGGACCACCATATGGTCCAAGTGGAAAACCTGGAGGTGTTCCGCCTTACGGCCCGAGCGGACAACCAGGAGGAAATGGTCGCCCTTACCTGCCTGGTGAAAAACCGGGAGGAAACGGTGGTCCGCCTCATAGACCAAGTGGTTATCCTGGTGGAAACGGTGGTCCCCCATACGGACCTGATGGAAAACCAGGTGGTCCAACTTATGGTCCGGGACAATATCCAGGAGGAAACGGTGGACCACCATACGGACCTGATGGAAAACCAGGTGGTCCAACTTATGGTCCGGGACAATATCCAGGAGGAAACGGCGGTCCCCCATACGGACCTGATGGAAAACCAGGTGGCCCCACTTATGGTCCGGGACAATACCCAGGAGGAAACGGTGGACCACCATACGGACCTGATGGAAAACCAGGTGGTCCAACTTATGGTCCGGGACAATATCCAGGAGGCAACGGTGGACCACCATACGGACCTGATGGAAAACCAGGTGGTCCAACTTATGGTCCGGGACAATATCCAGGAGGAAACGGTGGACCGCCATACGGACCTGATGGAAAACCAGGTGGGCCAACTTATGGTCCGGGACAATACCCAGGAGGAAACGGTGGACCGCCATACGGACCTGATGGAAAACCAGGTGGTCCAACTTATGGTCCGGGACAATACCCAGGAGGAAACGGTGGACCGCCATACGGACCTGATGGAAAACCAGGTGGTCCAACTTATGGTCCGGGACAATACCCAGGAGGAAACGGTGGACCGCCATACGGACCTGATGGAAAACCAGGTGGTCCAACTTATGGTCCGGGACAATACCCAGGAGGAAACGGTGGCCCGCCATACGGGCCACATGGTAAACCGGGTGGTAACGGAGGACCGCCTTACGGTCCCAATGGTAAACCAGGGGTACCACCTTATCGTCCAGGAGGAAACGGTGGGCCACCGTACGGTCCAAATGGTAAACCAGGTGGTAACGGGGGACCACCTTATGGTCCCATTGGAAAACCGGGAGTACCACCTTATGGTCCAGGAGAAACCGGCCAGCCGCCTTACGGGCCGGATGGTAAACCAGGAGTACCACCTTACGGTCCAGGAGGTTATCAACCTGGTGGGTACCCTGGTGCAAAGCCAGGAGTTCCTCCTTACACACCGGGAGGAAATGGTGGACCCCCTTATAAACCAAGCGAGGGACCACATTATGGCCCAGATGGGACACCTAGCGGTACTTGGCAAGGGGGCAAATTTACCGGAGAATTTTCTGGTGTTTACGGACATTCAAACAATCAAAACGGTCAATTTGGCGGTACTTTTGGAGGGCAATACGATGTCAATGGAAAACCCACAGGTTACCCGGTAGCACCTCCCAGTCACGGTGGTGGTAGTTATGGTTCTGGTGGCAAATTTCAAGGATCATTTACGGGTAATTATAATATTGAACATGGTACACATGGAACAAGTAGACCAGGTCAGCAATTTCCCGGGGTAAGCGGCTGGCCGGGAACTGGTAGTTGGCCAGGAGCAGAAAGACCTGGCAGTGGAGGACCGGGAACAGGTGGGTGGCCAGGAGCAGAGAGACCTGGAGCTCAAGTGCCTGGTGTCGGGGGTTGGCCTGGTTCAGGACAACATGAAGGTGGAGGACCGGGAACAGGTGGGTGGCCAGGAGCAGAGAGACCTGGAGCCCAAGTGCCTGGAGTCGGTGGATGGCCTGGGTCAGGACAACATGAAGGTGGAAGGCCAGGGGTAGGTGGATGGCCAGGAGCAGAGAGACCTGGAGCTCAAGCGCCTGGGGTCGGTGGTTGGCCTGGGTCAGGACAACATGAAGGTGGAGGACCAGGGGTAGGTGGATGGCCAGGAGCTCAAGTGCCTGGAGTCGGTGGTTGGCCTGGTTCAGGACAACATGAAGGTGGAGGACCAGGGGTAGGTGGGTGGCCAGGGACACCTGGAGAAGGTGGATGGCCAGGTGCAGAACAACATGAAGCTGGGGGACCAGGGGTGGGTGGATGGCCAGGAGCTGGTCAACCAGGAATGGGGGGTGGAGCAGTGCCTGGTGATGGAAGACCAGGAGTTGGAGGATGGCCAGGAACCGCACAGCCGGGAACTGGTTGGGGCGGAAACGGTGGTACAGGAACGCCAGGATGGCCAGGAGGTGGGACACAAGGAACTGGTGGACCAGGAAGTACTGGTTGGCCATCCACTGGTGGTACAAGTACTAACGGCTGGCCGGGAAGTGGACAGCCTGGATGGCCAAGTGCAGGAGGACCAGGAACAAGTGGAACGGGTACAGAAGGGTGGCCAGGAACAGGAGGACCACCTGCCGGTGGATGGCAAGGAACAGATCAAACGGGGCATAATGGGTGGCCAGGGTCTACTGGACAAGGTTGGACAGAAGAAGGATATCCTGGTTCTGGTGGTCAAAGTACAGGACAGTGGCAAGGAGGTGGAGGTGGACCAAATAACTTTGAACGTCCCATAGAAGATGACGCAAATTCTCAAGCTCAAACTTCTGTTCAGCAAGTGAGTAATAAAACTCAAGCTAGTGCATCTGCCCAAGGCTATTATGCCGGTGGTAATGCTCAATCGCAAGTCTCAGGTATTTATGATGGATCTGGATCGTTTAGTGCGTCAGCAGGTACTAACGATGGAAAAAGGGGAGCTCATAGTCAAGTATCAGGAGGAAAGGATGGAGCTATGAGTTCTGCTCAAGGTTTAGGAGGGGTAGGTCAGTCTCAAGCACAAGTTGAATTGGCATCAGAGACTGGACAAACGTCAACAAGCGCTCAGTCTAGTGGTTGGAATCATGGAACAAATACACAGGTTCAAGGTGGGATGAAAGGAGGAATGGCTGACGCTCAAGCAAACGGTCCTGGAAGCACATCATCACAAGCTCAAATAGGTTTTCTGCCACATGATGAGACTGATGAAGAAGATAAAGATTCGCCATTCAAAGGAGGCGGTACAGCTGCTGCTCAAAGTGGTACTCTCACAGGTCAGAGTCAAGTGCAACTACAAGGAAAATTTTACCAAGGAATTAAATATGTTGGGTCTGCACAGGCAGGATCTGGATCAATTGAGGAACTACGAAATCAAAGTCAGTATGGCAAGTTTCCAGAAATAAAACCATTAAACATAACGAATTTGTACTCAGCTTTACAAATCGATAATAATCAGAATGTGTCGACAAGCACAAATGCCAAAGTTCAAAAACAGAAACTTAACAAGCCTACGACAATATCTCCAAGTTCAGATGATTATTCTGCAGAATATGATGTAGCAGATGACGAGGACGATGAAGAACATGTCAATAAACAAAGTGTAATTAGTCAAACAACTCGTTCACAAAAGCAACATATAGTATTGGATCCATTAGAAGATATAGACACAGTCGTCATGCAAGTGCAAGGAGAACCATCTATACCGGATGGTACAATTTTGCAACCAGGACAAGAAGTACCTGGAACACACGGATATCAGATTCCCAAAGGTTTTCGAGGAGTTGTAAAATCGATAGCCGGCGAGCCTCACACACAAGCCACTGGATACAACTCACAAGCACAAACTGTATCATTTGTACCGGGCACGGGTGAAATTATTTATAAAAAACCAACATACTCAATAACATCACGAACTGGAACCCGAAATGGTCATTACAGTTACGGTTCCGGTTATACGTATCAACCGAGACAATATCAGTGGAGAGCTGGCGAAAGTTCACCCGGATTTGTTTCTAGCACAAAATCGGAGACCGGTATACAAAACGTTATTACGGGAAAAAGAATTCCTTCGGTATACTACAGCCAATCTTCCACATGCGGATATTTCACCAATACTTGCGTGTATAATGGAAATACAAAAATATGTATGCCTAAACCTAAAGTGAACGTAGACGGTTCTCCTGTTATTTGTTAGATTTAAATTGCTTGTGATTTTGCTTTGCCTTAGTATGTCTTACGTTTGGTGAATTTGGAGACAGAAAAATCAAAATAAAAATATAATACTGTATTTCCTATATTAATATAAACAATTTTTTGAGGGTATTTAAACTAGACAATCTACAATTTCTTAATTAATGTTAAATATTTATACCTAATCAATGGTGAGATAAATAAAAAAAATTTCCACATAAGATGTCCTTGGGATAGAGATCAATGTTACTAAATTTTTTTGTGACACTAACGAGTATAAAACGGCAAGTGAGAAGACTAGAACTGGTTAATTATACACCATTGGGACAATACCTTTTTATCGTAAGCTTACTATGAACTTACTGTTGTATAAAAGGTATGGAATGCAACAGCTGATTTTCGTATCATAATTCACATATTTTTTCCAAAATTCTTTTGCACGGTACAGGGTGCTACAATAAAAATTAAAAAAAACCAACCTAGGTATTATAAAAATTCTCAAAATCGTCTTGTTAAGTGGGTACGAGGCATACAATTTTTTTGAATTTTGATTATAAAAATACATAGTACTGAGTTGATTGATTTTTATAATTTTTGATATGGTAATTAATACAAAATTTATTAGGTAACAAGCTAATTTGTGTGATCAAAATTTTAAAAATAGGTATGTCACATCGTATACCAACTGAAAAAGACAATTTTTGAAATATAAGTAAGTTGGCTTAAATTTTCGTATTTTTATCCTAACAATCTGTAGTTAAGCTAAACTTTTAAAGACATTGTATAATTAAGAAATTTCGCAAACAGCTTGAAAATCATATGTAACTTCCTAAACTTATGGAATTGCTTTTAAGCTTAGTTGCAGAAAGCGATTAAAATGAGATTAATTTTGCAAATTTGACATCTGTCAATGTCAACTACCAAAACTTCATTATTTTGTAACTTTATGATCCAACATTACCTAACAGGTTTAATCATACCATTTTTATTTGAAAATTGATGATTCAATTATTAATATACAGTGTATCAAAAAAAGGCAACACTATAAGGAATTTTTTTAATATTTAACGTTGTTTTTAAAGAAATGTAATTTAAGTACTTAAGTCTGTCCGAAGACCTTTGATTATAAAGAAATAAGAAGTACCGTTTTTATAGATCAGTCACATCATTTGATAAGGTTGTCCACCTACAGTCAATCTGTAAAAAGTTATGGACATCTATGATGATTGTGTCACTTTAGAATGAGTCAATTTGGTAAAATTACGAACAGATTTCTAAATTTCTTGTTCGTTTATTGTCCTGCCAAATTACACTTGAGGTTTGCATTTATGTTCTGTTTTAATATTTTCCAAAATTCTACCTGTTTTCATACTTCTTAATAGTCATCCACGCATAATTCTAAAACCAAATTTTTCCTAATTCAAATAATAAAAAAATTCCCATACGGTGCAACCTTTTCTATCAAAACTGTAGAATAATAAAACCGAATTATTAGGCATTATTTTACATATTTCGTTCATACACACTTTACTGTGTTTAGATGTCTTTCTCTTAAAAACTTTACATAATAGAAAATAAATATAATAGTACAAAAATAAATTAAAAATATTTACATACACATATTTCAATTAACAAATCATAGTTATTTATTATTATCTACAACCATTTCAGTCTGCGCTTTATATCAGTCTGTAGCTATACATACAATGAAAAATTTCTTACTGAAGTATAAAAAAGTGAGGCGAGTACTGCAATCATTTATAAATTACAACACATTTACGATATAAAGTATTGGCAAATGAGTAATGGCAATAAAGCTTGCAAGTCAAATAATATTACAGTACGTAGCCAATTAGACCAAGTATATGTATGTGTAGATTTAAATTTAAAACTGTGTTCTTTAAATAAGTGTGAATAAAATATGTCAGCAGTTCCATTTTATCATCACTCATATCTTGTCTAATTGACTCATGAACTGCAATAAGGTAATGTTTGGTATAGTCACTGGTAACAATTTAGCGCCAGAATTTGTGTAGTTTACATAATTGATACAAGCTTTCATCTTACCGTCTAATGAATGTAACTGAATCATGTCACACACATCGACAGCATCAAAAAACTTGCAAATCCCATAATTAGTGATTAAAAAGTTAATGTCGATAATACATCAATGTACCTCCACCTGCACAAAACCACCATTATTTTAAACCCGCATTAAAACACTTCATTTGTACGGTAAAATAATTAAACTGAAATAATAATTAATTTTTGTATAACATTGCAGTTTATCTACCTACAATTGAAATGAACACGTGAGTGCCTATATTGAGATTCAGTATTCATTCAATTCTTCATCGCTTCCATCTTCTGTTAGACGGGTTCCACGATGAGAAAACAAACTCGAAGAGCTGCAGTTACGTAATCTATTAACAAAAAAATTATATTAAACAGGCAACTTTTTTATCCTATGAGAAAGAAAGATATCGTAAACTTTTGACGTGCGGCACTCTCACAGTGCACCTATGTGTATGATTGTTTATTATTTAAACATAAGCACAAGATGGCACAATTAGTTAATATAACAATCTTATTATTGCAAACATCGATTCTTCTTTTAGTCACAATGAGGCACCACTAATACAATCCATTGGGATAACAAAATAATCAATAAATCTCACCCTAAAATTCATTTTAAGATTTTTTAGAGGAAAATTTCTGGATGGAAAAAAATGTGGCTGGAGGAAAAAGATTGGGAGAATAAGTTCCCAAGGAGGTATAAATAAAGGGCGCCACAAAAGAGAGGAGGGGGGGAAGGGCGTGAGGGGCACTGACAACAGCAGTAAGGGAGGATGGGACGAAGGGGGTACGAAGGGAAGACATATGAAGTTAGAACAGTGTATGCACAAGGCATGAGACACGTGAGAAGTTTGATTGAAAATGTGGCAAAGGAAGGGTGGCGGTTACTGTGGGATGTGACTTTAACGCCAGAAAGGGGGAAAGGGGCGTAAGATGATAGAGGGGGTTGAAAGGAGAAATAAAAGTAAGGACAAGGTATTAAATAGCGAGACAAAGGAGCCATTGGAAATGTGTGGGGAAAGGGGATGGGACCATTCTTCTAAATGGCAATGTGGAGGAGAAAAGGGTGAGTCAGTCATTGACTACGTGCTGGTAAATGAGCAGAGTGGCAGTGAAGTTGTAAATTGTAGGGTGGGAGAGGAAGTGGAGTCAGACCACTTTCCTCTGGAGGTAACATTAAGAGAAGAAAGTTGGAAGAACAAAGGAATAGAAGGTATGGAATGAGGAAAGCATTAAGAAATATGAGGAAAACATGGAGAATATGGTATGGAGAGCAAAGAAAGGGTGGAGGGAATGAGGGAGATGATAAGAAAAATGGATCAAGTCATGGAGAATATAATATACGAGATTGGGGGGCATAAAAGGTGGAAAGGAAAGAAAATGGTGGTGGAACAAGAAATGGTGTGAACGACGCTTTTGTCCCTTTGGCACCTTATAATCCCTCTGCCCCTCAGGCCTCATAACAGTTAACAAAATAAAAGGAATTACCCGCTTTGAGTTCATGTTAAAGTCAAACTATAAATAGTGAGTTAAGCACACCTTATTTTATTTTATAATGTGTCATAAAACATAAGTTAGTGGTTTAGTGTGGGTAAGCCGTGAATGACAAAATCATTAATATTCTATAAAAGCCATAAAAACTATGAAATTGAAGGACCGCAATTAGCAAAAGTGGTTATTAAAAAAAATGGATACTCACACAATCGCCTTCCTCTAGAACAGCCATTTCTTCGCCGCCATCTTCTTTTTCCTCACTAGACGGTTGTAAGCAAAGAAAAGATAGAAAGAAACGTTTTAGTAAAAACCCCCGACAACCATTTCTGTGTGTTAATTTACCTACTAAAAGTACATGATTGTGTGTTTTCGTAAGCCCTTTACAAGTTACTATACTACCTAATAGTTTAAGTGAGTGCGTCACACTAACCTAGTATGAAGGTGCTGCAATTGAACTTGGAAATTATCCACCTGTTCCTGTAGCTCGTCGTTTGTTCGTTGCAGTTTACGAATGTTATTCGAAGCAGTATCAAGCTCATCTTCGGCAACGGCTAAATCACGCTTTAATTCCTCCACACGATTTCTCAACTTCTTCACTTCCGTCTCGTATTGCTCGGCACGTCTCACGGTGTGGGCCAGTTCCGTTATTTTATCCTGCACCATTTTTTTAAGTTTGTTTTGCGAATGTTTCAATTCGGATATTTCCTGAAAATTTGTTTATTAGTTTCGTGCCTCGATACAGTTTCTCTTACGTACTTTATTTTTATCCATCAATTCCTGCTGTAACTGTCGAAGTTCTGCATCTGAATTTGTCAAAGGTCTACCTTTCCTTTCCAATCGTTCGTGTACATCTCGTAATTCGCCCCTAAGTTTTTTATTTTCACGTTCTAAGCTTAATTTTTCTGTTTCTAAACGTTCTCGTTTTCCCCACTCGGCTGCATTTTCGGTTTGTAGCCTTTCCAACTAATTTACAATATTATTACTACGTATAATAATTTTTGTTGAGATACAAACGGCGACACAGGGATACGCCGTCGATATTAATAATAATATTGTGATGCGATTTTTTTTAGATAACACGACAGTGCTTTAGTTCAAACATAAGAATATTTTCATCTTATACAGGGTGGCCACATTAATTTATGTTTTTCTAAATTTAACACAAGTAGATTACTAGATTTTTGAATTACCTACCCTGTGGGTCTATTTTCTCAATTGTTTCAAAGGAAATCGAAATGAATTATTAAACATTATTATTATTTTGTTTTTAATTTCCAAAATAGCTCATCTTTGGAAATTTTAAACTTGAAATTTGAAATAAGAATGATTCGAAGCATCTGAAAGTCAACACTCTGTATATCTCTTTACCAAAAATGGGTTTAAAGTGACTAGACTTTAATTGTGTTGTTCTGTAATGTTGTGGTCAACTATAGCTTGAATTTGAATGTTTCTTAATGTGATATTTAATATTAGTGAGTATGGCAGATGGTAAAAAACGAAAAAAAATTAGGGAGATAGAGGTACCTATACAGAAAGAGCGGAAGAGAAGACTTAAAAAACATAAAACTATAGGAGCGCTAAATAAAAGAGGAGTTACGTAAGTTACCTGGGGGAGCGGTACAGGTTAAGGATAGAAAGCCATAGAAAAAGTTTCATAACAGGAGCAACCTCGACCCATGGGGGTAGAAAAGATTGAGATGAAACTTGTATGTACCTGTCTTCACTTAACTGTTTAATAGTAAAGAAGGCCTTGATTTTTTTGTCTCTTTTAATATTGTGATTGAATATTTTTCTTGATACATTCGTTAATGGAATGCTTTGATAGTTTTTATACTCTGCACTTATTTCTTAAAAAGCGGCAATATTATTCTCCAGTCACTTACTATCGGAGTAAAAATGCAAGGCCTCTGACTTTAGAAGCTTCTATCTCAGTAATTAGCAATCATAATTTAATGAAATAAAGTGCATTTAAAAGATCATTTATTCCTACAAAAAGGTGTACAGTTTTAGATTTTGCAACACATCGTTAATTTTCTGTATTAATTTATGTGCGAAAAAGCGCTAATTATGACTTAAATCGCACAAGCGCTCGACTTTAAAAATTAATTACGGCTATATTATTGAAACTGAGTGGTAGATACTTATATATTTGACAAGTGTATACTTTTTTGTCGGTGTGAGATGCTTTTGAGGCCAATTGGTTTATTAGTCTTAAAGCTATAATGAAAAAACGACATCTTGTGTAACTCAATACCTGAACGTTCGATATTAATAATATTGACAGTAACATAACAAGGTTAAAGCAATTATATTGTGGTCTAACACGATTCACAAAAATAATGCCATGTATACATGTTTTGTTTAAAAGAAATTTGGAAAAAAGGATGGATGCTTGCGTTCCTGCGGGAAGTACGGTACGGGCTGGACGATGGTGTCGTACACTATTGCTATGAAGCGCATGGTTTTGTACAATGCTAAACAATAATCACATTGTTGTGGTTTGCCGCTCACGATTTACGATGTGGTAGATTACCTCTCGCGGGAATATGTGCGTCTTTCTTTCGCCATAATTATAACATTTACTCTGAATTACAAGAAAACAAATTTTGTTTTCAATAAAGCAATAATGCAGCTCGATTTGAGTAATACAGATTTAGCATTTAAAACAAGAATTTTTTCTTAAGTTACCGTATATTGCAAAATAATCAAATTTTCGGTTAGGGGTTATAAAACCAGTTAATTATATGAATAATCAATATTTATTGACTGTCGACTTTTGAGAAGTATGTGTGCTACAACATTTGTAAATTTGGTAACAATTTATGAAACAATAACAATTTTATGATAAGTTAAAACTGACCGTCAGCCAGGAAAATACTGAATACAGCGTTTTTATTGCTGTTAATTAAAATAAAAGTTAAACAACTGATTCTACCAATTTGATTTTTACACATGTTAAACATATATAAATGACTCATGTACTGCCCAAAAATGAAGAAATTTCACCCCTCAGTTTTTTCGTTATGACCACTTAAAGTCAGAGGCCTTGCATTTTTACTCCGATAGTAGTGTTTTGTTTCATCTTTTTATCAATTTTAGCATTTATGACAATTCTTCTTTACACTTTATGTATTGTTTCTTCCATTTTATCCCAACATCTGTATTTTCTAAGACTTCTATTTCTTGGTGTGTCACTTTATTATCTTTTCCTTCATGTATAGTATATGTTCAATTTCTTCTTCTTGTAACTACCCAAAATATTTCCATCATCTCTATCCTCTTCTCTTATTTAGGTATTCTCATTCAATCAAACCCATTTGGACTCATGTTATCCAATCTTTATTCCATTTGTTCTTTTTTTTCACTTCTATTTTTATTTCTATCATCATTTCCAACTTTCTTCCTTTCACAACTTTCTCTTGAGGAATTTTTCCTTAACATTTAATTCTTTTAGCTTCTGAGAAGGTATCTTTTCGTCAATTCTTCCTTTCTCCTTTCCTCATAATTATCATTTCATTATCTCCTTTGTAGATCATCTTCAGCATTGAATATCGAATAGTAAGAGATACCATTTCTATGGATCACAATCACATCATTTGACTAAGTGAAAGGTTATGACCGCCTAGTGTTGATGTCCACCAATTAATATTTAAAACTCTAGTTACAGCTAATTTTACCTAGATTTACGTCATGGAACTCTGTTAATAACCTGTATTACAATCATAGCAACACATTAAGCACAAACTTTCATGGAATTACTATTACAATAATAATAAAATTTAATTAAAGGTTACTGCCATCTGATGTCGATGTTCACCAATTAAAAGCAACTATTTTCAGTTGTTCATATACACTGTAAATCTTTTATTATTAGAAAATAAATAAATAAATAAATAAATCTTTTATATTTTATAATCAAAGATATTTAGCTGCCTATTTCCATACTTCTGTTAGCCTGACATCGATGACTGTTTTCAGCACTTTTAAGAATAGCCCATTTTTGATTTTTTCTTTTCAGTAGGCTCTTCCCCCATGTATCTATGAGCAAATTTTGCGTTAGTTGTTGTCTATAATTTGATGTCCATTTTCATGTCTTTTCCTAACCGTTTCTCGAAGCCCATATTATTATCTCCCCCACCATTTAGGTCCCCATAATTATAATTTTAGTATCGTTTGTTCTATCTATCCCTTCTTGGAGCTCTTCACAGAAATCATTTTTCACTTATGTTCAAGCACCTTCATTGGGTGAATTGTGGCTATATAGCTTTATCCCTCGTTCCCGTATAAATAACTATCCATGACCATTATTTTTCCATTGGTATACCCAATGTCTATAGTATCCTTTATTTTTTCTTCACTTACTTATGCTCGCACATCTTCCATTTCTCCATTTATATCCCCTTTTTGCAATACAAGTTGGTTTAGTCAAAAAAGTGGAAAGATTCAAATAGTGGACACATACTCACCATATGAGAAACATTAATACAGTTATTAAGATTGCTAAGTGACGACCAATTGAGACAAAAAAGAAAGGAAGACCAAGAACCAGATGGGCTAACAACATAAATGATTTAAAAACATTAAAAGTAAGTAAAAGGGAGGGAGCAGTCAAGAAAGCACTGGGTTATTCCATCTCCAGTGGTCTTACCAGCTTCAATTTTGCTGAAACTTGGTGTGGGCATGAACCATCCAAGAAATGAACATCTGAAACATTTCATGTCATAACATCAAGTAACAGTGGCCTTCCATTTGGAGGGCTTCTCAATGCATCTGCGACAAAATGGAACAAAACCCAATTTTTGACTCATTATTACTACAAGGAGCATGTAGCACTCTCTTACTACCACGTCTGGTACAACTTTTGGTGCCGAACCTAAAAAACGTGGCCTGGTGAGATAAAATTTACTTTAGGAGTCAGCAGCAGGAGTCAAAGTGCCTTATAAAATCTGCAGAAGATGCGGAGTAAATTGTGGAGTTCCTACTTTAGGTTCAGATATCGTAAGAATAATGAATAAAAGGAAAGCTGCCACTTCACAGTTTAGTTAACTGTGTCTGAGACAATCTTCATTTAGAGCTTGATCTTGGTTTCTAGTGTCCAGAGTCAATTAAAATGACTTACTTACGTCGTTTTAGAGATTATTTTTTCCATCGCCACTGGAAAGAGCACGTTTTTTCTACTATTCTTAGATTAGATTCAGCAAAGGGATGAAAAATAAGGTTGAACTTAATGGAAAATTATTCGTAATCCACAACTTGATACTTCGATGATTTAATTTAATTATCATAATTAATATATTATTATATAATTTCATGCACTCTTTTGGCCCAACTCGCTCATTTTACTGGCCTGAAAGAGAAGACAAATGCTGGGTTCCTTAACAGCATATCATTATGAATATTCCAGCTCCTTCGGCAATTACAACAGGATAGTACAATTTTGTTGAAACCATATCACAGATCATTTAGTTTCATGAAGCAGTGATTGTGAACACAACAGGCTTGTGAACCAAGATAAAAAAACACATTTGAGGCTTAGGAAGCTAAATGAAGAAACCAACAATATGGCTTGGGAACCAAAATGAAGAAACCCACTTGAGACTCAGGAACCTAGATGAAGACACCATCAACAATATGGCTTGAGAACCAAGATGAAGAAACCCAAAGGACGCTTTGGAACCTAGATGGAGAAAGCAACAATGAGGCTTAAGGACCCTAGATGAAGATACCAACAATACGGCTTGGGAACCAAGATGAAAAATCCCACTTGAGGCTTTAGAACCTAGATGAAGAAACCTACATGAGGCATTGGATCCTAGATGAAGACACCGAAAAATTTGGAACCAAGATGAAGAAACTCAAAGGAGGCTGGAACCTAGATAAGAAACCAACATGGAGGCTTGGGAACCTCTCATAAAAGTGCGCCACCTGTGGCTGGATATGCCTGGCTTCGCGTGTGGGCCCTTGGCGATGAGGATGTTGATTCTAGAGGATGAATTGGTATTGGAATAGTCATCATCGATCAACGCATATATGATTAGTTTCCAGAGATACTCATAGATACAGAGCTTGAATACAACTGAGTTTCAGTGCAAGTGTCCATTTTCATTTTATCACTTTGAATTGTGGTCCAGCAGTCTCAATCGCAGGGTACGATTGTAGTTGATACTCATTGGACAGTTCAATGTTAATGATGCTGATTGTTGGTCTTATCCATCTTGATAGTTGAGTTAACACAAACTTTACTACCACAGTGCATTATGGGCGATTTTTCACCAAGTTCAGCCTTATTTTTCATCCCTTTATTGATGAAATCTAAGATGAACCAAGATTCAAGTAAAAAAATGTGCTCTTACCAGTGGTGGTGGAATAAATCATCTCTGAAATGACGGAAGTGTTTGGCACCATGTTTATTCTCCAATAGAAACCAAACTAACGGGCTCAGAATGAAGATAATATGGTGGGGTAATGTCTCAGGGATAGTTAACAAATTTGTGAAGTGGCAGTTTTGCTTTATTCATTATTCATGAGATATTATGGACTAAAATTTACTCCGCATCCTCCGCAGATGTTATAACTAGGCACTTTGACCCCTGCTGCTGGCTCCTGAAGTAAATCTTCAGACATTTTTTAGGTTCAGCACCAAAAGTTGTACCATACATGGTAGTAAGAGCTTTTTCCTTGTAGTACTTAATAATGAGTCAAAAATTGGGTTTTGTTCTATTCTGTCGGGGATGCATTGAGAAGCCCTCCAAATGGAAGGCCACCGTTTCCAAAATACTTTATATTATGACATGAAATGTTACACAGGTTCATTTTTAGGGTTGATCTGCATCCACATAAAGTTGCAGAAAATTGATAATGGTCAGTGGGGGACTTCAAAAATTAGACCACCTGGGATGGAATGACCCCACTGCAACTTTAACATAACTGAGAACAAGAAGGCAGCAGGCAGGGAATGGCGCAATAGTCTTGAAAACCAAAGCCAATGTATCGGTCAAAGGACAAGTCAACTACAGAAGAAGAAATGGGAACAGATTTGGAAGGAATAGAGTTAGGGTGTTGAGGGGAGTATACTGTTCTATCATTTGTCTTGTAGGCTACAGCTCATATAGTAGATCAAAAACCACGTCTTAAAACAGACCTAAATGTTCATGATAATAATAATAATAATAATAATCAAATAAAATGTAACATTCCTGTTTGTTTTTGCCTCACATCATTATCCACCCAAATACAAGCTTTTGCCAGAAATGCAATACAGAATGCAATACAGAAATCGGTAAGTTAAGACTTAGAAGATTACCTCTGCCCTTAGATCGTTTATCCTCCTATCCATTCCCTCGCGCGAATTGGCCTCATCCTGTAAATCTGCTCGTATAAGTTGTACTTCCTCTTGGTGCTGATCTTGTAATGCCAACAATTCCCTCACCGCATCTTGCCTCGCCTGTCGTAACTCCTCACACTTTTCTTTGGCTTCTTGACACTCCCCAGTTAGTCTTTCAATATTACGATGCAGCATCATTTTCTCTCTAATAAACATAAGATAAATATAAGACGATCTTTTTAATGCAGAAATACTCACTCCCTTTCAACCTGTAACGTTTTCGTGGCCTCTTCGATTCTCAACTGTAACATGGACAACTTCTGAATTATATATTCCTCATCATAATCCTCCTTACGTGACAAACGTTCACTTTTACAATCGAAACCGTTAGTTAAACTATCATCATTATTTTTTCTATCCGCATCTTTATAATCGATATGACGAGGAACAGCACCTTGTAAAATATACTCCTCGATACACGCATCTTTATCAAGTTCTAATAGAGATGTGGCGGTACTATCGCAATCCGTCCCTAATCCATTTTGCAGTTCACAATTTTTAATAGGCGAATCACGATTCTGACTAAAAGTAAAATCCCTCAAAGGATCCTCGCCGAGAGCTTCAAAAATTTGGCTATCGAACTGACCGGCATGTTTTAAAAGCAAAAGATGTATTTTTTCAATTTCCTTCTTAAGTTGTTCATTCTGTAATTCGAGATCTTGTTTTTCGCGCTTGTAGACGTTGGCATCTTTTAATGCGCTATCTAATTTACTACGTAACTGTTTAGCTTCATCTCGTGCTTTGTTACGTTCACTTCTAACTTTGCTCCACTTTTCACGCCAATTCGCCGTACAATCCGACCACCACCTCATCGTTTTTTTCCATTTGAGCTGCACGTGCCCTTGCCTCTTCTAATTCCCTTTGGCGTAAGGCCTACAAGAACACCCCTACGAATTGTGTGTATAAAAAATGTTTACCTACTTCTTTTGCTTCCCATTCTGCGTCGGTACATCTCGAAGAGGCAACTGAAGCTGTATCTTGATCCCTTACATGACGTCTTGACGATGTGCCACTGCTACTTTGAGCCATATTTGAGGAATTTATTTTTCTATTTATCACATTTATTTATTTGTACTTAATTAGCTATAATATAAGTAAAAGTTTTGATATAGGAACTGCATTTGGTGGGTGATAAATGTTTGACCTTGATATAGGTATGTGGGAAAATGATCTACTTAATTTTTTAGGGAATTTCTTCCATTTAAGTTGGGGGTTTTGTAAAACATTGACGGAACTAGCATTTACAGGGTGTACCAGCCAACAATACTAAATATTGTCAGTAGATGGAACTACTGATATGTTGATCATTGATTTGTATATTTAATTCAATGGTTGATATCAACAAAATTCTCTATTACGTTAAGATAGACATAGTCCAAGCGTACCTAGCTTTCATATTCGGGCCCTTTGCGCCACCTCCCTGAATAGAGTCGTCCTACCCCACAACTTCACTCAAGTATGAGTAGGGGTTCTCATTGTGGGCTGTGGCCATGTTCGGCAAGGATACCGCCAAGATGAATCATCTAAGCAGGATAAATACAAGACAACTCATAAGGTATGTGGTGCGTCATTTCGTCGTCAGTTTAACATCTTCTACAAGATGGTGATTCGACCAAACCCACACGCGCATTTGACATCAAGTTCCACTTAGCCTTGTGTCGGCTTTTTCATTGCTTTTTTTCCAACATGCCCTTTAATCCATACGAGGGTATTGCTGTTTGCATAAGAATTGTTTGTGCACTAAGCGTTATTCCTACTAGTTCTACCTGAAAGACAGCCGAAATTTTGCCTAGTGGTTAGCTGATATGGAAGTTCAGTTCTTTGGAATAAATTCTGGTGCCTATTCCTTCCATTGTTTTAGATCCATACGTGAAGATGGATATATCTGGTTGGGATGCCCCTTCCGCATCAAAGAAGATGTGCTAGTTTTGTCCTGTATAAATTGAGGGATGAGTGAGTCAGATCGTTCTTCTAGGATAGAGGTAGTCACTTAATTGCCTCGCCCAGAATTCGAGAGTGGCCCAAGAATTCGGGAGTGTCCTACCTCGCC
Source organism: Pyrocoelia pectoralis (assembly GCA_036250285.1). Lineage (NCBI taxonomy): Eukaryota > Metazoa > Arthropoda > Insecta > Coleoptera > Lampyridae > Pyrocoelia > Pyrocoelia pectoralis. The sequence goes on along the minus strand of CM070079.1, from coordinate 34,653,125 downwards.
ATATACCTCCGTTATTCAACAACAGCTTTGTTTATAGACGGTGGGCTGCCAGCTTGGCAATCTAGGGAAGACAGAACCAGAAGGGCCTCCATGCAGCTGTAAAGATTCTTCGCATTGCATCCGCGTGTACACAAGGCACACTATTATAGTCTTTGCACAACTTTGAGAACTCCTGTAGTTGTGGGGAGTATGGTTCTAGACCATCCGACCATTGATCCACAGCAAAACATAGATATATAATTACAGCAGTTTACAAGCATCACCATGCATAGAGGAAAGTTTTCCGGAGGACACTTTATGCTTTTCCCGCTATAAACAATGTTTTCCCAGAATTACGATGTATATCTTTGGTTGGGATTTTATATGGGAGGAATGCAGATGAGGAAGATTCTAAAGAGCAGTAAAAGTCTTCCGCGCTTCTCTCTCTGATTCCTTCTTCTATCTTTCTTAAATAACCTTAGGTTTGCCTTATACGCCTCCCAGTCGACTGTGGATTTGCTCTTCCTTGCCTCGTTAAACAGTTTATCCAGCTGGGTTTTCTGTTTTTCGTGATCCCTACAGCACCACCAGGGTGGATTAGTAGTTCTCAGAGGACGTCCCTTTTTAAACGACCCCATAATGGAGTTGAGAAGAAGATCGACTTCATTCTTCAAGTTAACATAGGACCAGAGGGACTCTTTATTAATTTTTCTTCGAGGATATGTTTGTATAGAGAAATATCTGTTGCCCCTTTGGACGGCTTCCTTGTGGTTTATTTCAAATAAAATCATATTATGATCTAACATATAGTTTTTTTTGGCGTGACTTGCTAGTTCCTTATAAGGTCAGACATTCTCATCCGGCCTCCCTTAAAAGGGAACGGAGCACTCTAAAGAAGATGATAGAGGAAAGCAAAAAAGCGGCTTGGAGGAAGCTGTGCGACGATCTGGACCGCGACGTTTGGGGAAAGGGGTACCAGATCGTGGTAAAAAAAGATCAGGAAGCTCGCTGCACCACCTGTGGGATGGACGATTAGCCACACCCTTCTCCCCAGACACACGAGACTGAGCAGAGCGGAGGAGGAAGACGCCAGAATCACGGAGTACCCCGAATTCACAGATACGCAAGTGCGGGAAGCGGCAAGGGGCACTGCCCTCCTAAACCAAAACGACGTATCTCAGTATTTGTTAATTCTAACCCTAAAAAACTGCCCATTATCGCTTATTTTCTCATCATAATGGGCATTTGATGCAACCATCAGTTAACCTTTCAAGACGAATTGATTTGAGCCTGGGCGGAACTTGTGCAGAAATTCGCCATGTCCCCTCTCCTGAATATTTTTTGGATACGAACTGTACCCTGTACCCAAGGTTTATTAAGTTAAACCTTGCCCTGTAGCCATCGAGTAACAGCTTCAAATTACTATACTTACCTACAGGGTGTTTTTTTGGGAAAGTTTCTGGAAGAGTTTTATAGGTAGGTTTCTGAAAATGTGTACTTGGGGATTACTCTGAATGCCGAATCGATCTAAAATATTTTCAAAATTGCAGCACTTCCAGAAATGCCGGAAGTAGCTACCAACTTCGTTATTTTAAATGGCAACCCCTATTTTTTATTGCATTTTTGGATTCTACGTGAAATTTCATAACCTTTGATACCAACATGTCAATATCTACAAGTTATGGTTTTTAAGTTATTTCCATTTATTTAAAATAAATGACCGATGCAGACGGTACTTTAAGAATTTATTACTTGAAAACGGTTGTAGCTATGGCAACTGAGTTTTCACCAGCGCATAGAGGAAGAATAGGGCTTTCTTTTGGTGCATTTAAAAAAAAAGTTATGTTGCGTACGACGTCACCTATGAGGCTCCAAATTTAAGAAAATTCAAAGACTGAAACTCAGTTTTTTTAAATGAAATGACCATTTTCTTACTACATAATACATATTATAATATAATATAATATAGTATATATTTGCTATTACCCAGGGTTTACAAACGTCAAAGAGAATAAAACACAAAACACAACAATATTTCACTCAACAACAAAAAATAAGATGTTATGCAAAATCAGCGTCTGTACATTTATAGTCTACAAATTCCTTATATGAATAAAAACTGTTCTTTAAAAGAAACTTTTTTATGATACTATTGCATTTCATAAAAAAAAGGCATATTTTGGTATTACAAGTTCCTATTCCTATCTTTAATAGTTTCTGACTTATTCTCATTTTATTGCAATGATACCATTTTTTTCGGATTTTTTAGTAGTTGGCCATGACCTTATGGCAAACGAACTTTTAACCAACCAATCCGCCACCTGTTAGTTTCAAATCAATTTAAAACCTTGTCTTCTTCAACACATGCTCAAAATGAGCGCCTTCATGTTCCTAACATAAACTCTTTTTCGCAAATGTTCTCGTGTGGAGTATTGTATGACTTGTGATTCAGTATTGAGCATTATTCTTGCAGAGGCAGCTCTTCTGTTGCAGGAACAACAATATTGCGTAAAATTTCCAAATAACGTTCTGTATTCAAATTTTCTAGATACATGTGGAAACACAAAATATTGTTATTTTTAAAAGCACAAAGTAGGTACAATAAAACTCCAGCACTCTTGAAAGTGTACCTACATCTCCATTCAAACAAGAATTTGAATGGCACCAGCAATGCGAATTATGGCGATTAAATTTTTACTAAATTTGGCCTCGTCTGACCCAGTAATGTTCCCCAAAAAATATTCCTGGTTCCTTAACATTAGCTATTCGTAAAACTCTTACTGTAGGTAAGGTGGTACAAAGCTTCCAAAATTCAAACAATTTCATTCTAGTGTTCGCATGGTACGTTCACTAAGACGCGGTCTTTCTGGATATCTCTCAATGAACGTATGGCAGGCATGTGAAGTGATTCTGTTCATTTCACCATAAATAACAATTAGATTCCAAAAATCTTAATATGCAAAACCATTGCGAGCCATTTTTTTTGATTATTGAAAAACTTATGTTAACCTATTACAGGTGACGGTGTAGTATCACTTGATTTGTTCAAAATTCGATTGCCATGGTCCATATCATGGTCGACTACTACAAAAAATTGGAAAAAAATGGTATCAATGCGATGAAATGAGAATAAGTCAGAAACTATTAAAGATAGGGATAGGAACATGTAATACCAAAATATGCCCATTTTTATTCTCTATCAAATGCAATAGTAAGAAAATGGTAATTTCATTTAAAAAATCTGAGTTTTCAGTTTTTGAATTTTCCTAAATTTGGAACCCCATACATAAGGTCGTACGAAACTTAACCTTTTTTTAAGTACACCAAAAGAAAGCCCTATTCCACCTCTATGCGTTGGTGAAAACGCGGCTGTCATAGCTACCACGGTTTTCAAGTAACGAATTCTTAAAGTACCGTCTGCATCCGCCATTTCTTTTAAATAAATGAAAATAACTTAAAAACCATAACTTGTAGATATTGACATGTTGGTATCAAAGGTTATGAAATTTCTCGTAGAATCCAAAAATGCAATAAAAAATAGGGGTTGCCATTTAAAATAACGAAGTTGGTAGCTACTTCCGGCATTTCTGAAAGTGCTGCCATTTTGAAAATATTTTAGACCGATTCGGCTTTCAGAGTAACCCCCAAGTACCTACACATTTTCAGAAACCTACCTATAAAACTTTCCCAGAAACTTTCCCAAAAAAACACCCTGTATAGTAATTTGAAGCTGTTACTCGATGGGTACAGGGTACAGTTCGTATCCAAAAAATATTCAGGAGAGGGGACATGGCGAATTTCTGCACAAGTTCCGCCCAGGCAGCAAAAGATTTTATGGATGGTCTGTATAAGTACTAGCTTTTAAAAATCATTTCATGCTATTACTCGATAGGCCAGCTTTTTTGCAGCCAGCTCTTGGAGTCTTGGACTATAAGAGTATACCACCATTGATTACGAAGTATATAATCAATGGTACAACTTTTTCCTGTTGAATAAGAAGCTGAAAATTACAGTATTCATTTATTATTCTTAGTGTTTTCATCAAAGATGGCGTCGCGATAATAAAAAATCTACAGTGACTGTATTACAAACAGTGACGACAAGCGTGGTATCGATTTTGATTGGCCGTGGTATATTTTGCATCTTAATGGCGGCCTGACTGTACGTGTTTACCTTTGATCAGCGTGTGATTTTTATTTTGATTTAGCAAGTTGCTAGGATACCACCGTTGAGTTCATATAAACCCGCCCACAATTTTGCCTCTTAATGGCGGATAATCGCCGCTTGTCGTCACTGTTTGTAATAAAGTCACTGTAAAAAAATCTAATGTCATAGGTAGTAAAGTAACACAATAAATATTTCAAAACACATGGTTTTTTAATGATCATTTATTTATAATTCCATATATTATAAATAATTTTGGTAGGTACGTCAAAAGTATAAAAAATGAAGAGATTAGTTTAAAGTACCTCATATTCATAAGGTAGGTAGAGGTACTACTGGTACCTACTGAAGATAAGTAAGGTCAAGGACGTCAAGGTTATATCACCTTGCTGAATTACCGATAAATTTCATTTTTAATAGGTAATTAGCGAACGAAACAGAAAACGCAGTAGGTATTTCACTCTTTAAGACGAACAAAAACGAAATCGCCCACTTTTTAAATTGGTACCTTTACTGATGTTAATAGTAGATAGTAACGGTACCGTACGCCATATCTACCTGAGTTTACCTTGCTAACATCACAAAGCCAACGGCAAAAGACAACGTGTACGTCGGCCTTACATGTGAGACAGTCTTATCTTCTTATAATAAATTGTACATTTGCTTGCGTGTCGTTTGTAAAGTTAAAAATTTGACCAACTTGAACTTAATGACGAGCCTTTGTTTCAAATCGGACTGAAAGCAACGGTAATGTGCTCGCGTAAACAATACGAAATAAATCGGTAGTGAGCGACTATAATCAATACCTACTGTACAAGTATGTGTTCTAAAATTACTTAATCGAAAGTGCCATAAAAAATTCATAATTATCGAAGTTTATTGAGTGAGTTATCCAAAATAATATTTTTGTACTTTAAAAGTTTCATCTGTTTGAGAAAAAAAAATGCGCAGAAATGGAAATAAAAGTGTATTGTGGGCTTATATCTTATGGTTATTTGGCGGGATCTTTGGACTACATTTGTTTTATTTAGAAAGAGATTCGCACGCATTTCTCACATGGAGTACAATTGGCGGATACGGTTTAGGATGGCTTGCCGATATTACAAAAATACCAAGATATGTGAGAGATGTTAATAATGATCCAAAATTTCTCGAAGAATTTATTCAAAAAGTTAGAAAAAACAGGAAGGTAAGTGATCGCATCTATAGGTAACAGGTTTTTAATTAGATCATTATGAAAATTATTGAAACATGGATAATAAAAAGATGAAAGGAGTTGTTTATTTAAATAAATTAGTTTTATTACAGTTTCTTGAACTGGTGGGTTGTGCGATTTTCTATGCAATTCCTCTTGTTACTCAATTATTGTTTTACGCAACGCACCATGAGTTTTACTACCTGCAATTATATAAGGTTATCAATTCAATATTACGAAAATTAATCAGCTACCTACAAAATTATTAGGTAGTCGTGCAATTCACGCAGGGCCGGATTAACACCTTCAGGTGCCCTAAGCACTTAAAAACATTAGTGCCCCACTGCAGATATTAATAAATTACCGTTTTGGAGACTATGTCTAAAGTCTTTGTCTGTTTCTCTTTGGACAGTTTTCGTTTTTGCGCACCACTTAACTGAACACGTTTCATCTCGTTCTAAAAGAAATGAGAAATATTTTCTTTTGTACTCTACCTCCGTGGCAATTTGCGAGTAAATATATTAGGTGTACCGTTTCTATTACAACAAGTTTGAAACATTTTAATTAGAACATAATAATAATGGCAATTATTCAATAAAGTTTATTGATGGTAAGAAAATTTATATTTTGTTTTATTCCATAAACGGACAGAACTTTCTGGTAGGTAGACCCCATATAAATTGTAGGTTATTGAAATGTTCTAATAATAGCACACCTGATAGAGAGTGCGAATGTTCAAACCGCCCGCCAACACAAAAATACACACTAATGACGAAACACAGAAGAAGTTGTATGGTGATGAGAGTCACTGTCTACGATCTGAGGCCTGTTACACAACATTCTCAGGTGCCCCTTTGTCCCTGGTGCCCTAAGCACGTGCTTATTGTGCTTAATGGTTAATCCACCACTGAATTCACGATCATTTCGAATGTAGGTAGGTAATTATATTTTCGTTTTATGTTTGAAAGTCGAATGTTTTTTAATAGTTTCCGCGCCTTTTAAATTTGATTGGTAGGTACTTATAACAAAATTTGCTACGGTACCGTTCTCCTAATCGTGATTTGAATTTTGAATTAACTATTAGGTAGTTCGAAATAGCCAAGTCTGTACCTAGGCGGAAACATTTTTTTTTAATTGCTCCTAAGCAATAACGAACATTTTTCGAAAAAAAAAAATTAATATGGCCTCAATACCATACAAAAGTTTTATGTCTGTAGGAAAATGCCGTGGAATTGATTAAAAATTTCGCCAAAAAGTAATCACAAGAAATGATTTTTAAACAACAGAAACTTTGGAATCAAAACTTGTAATTCTATTAATCAACCTGATTAGAAGATGAAGGGTGAGTGGCTTATCAAAAGGATTCCGAAACATACAAAACATTTATTTTATTTAAGTTTGTATACCGGGTGTCAACGAATCTATTAGACAAGTCATAATTTCTAGAATATTAGGTGTATGTAAGTACACGACTACTATCGGAGTAAAAATGCAAGGCCTCTGACTTTAAGTGGTCATAACGAAAAAACTGGGGGGTGAAATTTCTTCATTTTTGGGCAGTACATTAGTCATTTATATATGTTTAACATGTGTAAAAATCAAAATGGTAGAATCAGTTGTTTAACTTTTATTTTAATTAACAGCAATAAAAACGCTGTATTTAGTATTTTCCTGGCTGACGGTCAGTTTTAACTTATCATAAAATTGTTATTGTTTCATAAATTGTTACCAAATTTACAAATGTTGTAGCACACATACTTTTCAAAAGTCGACAGCCAATAAATATTGATTATTCATATAATTAACTGGTTTTATAAGCCCTAACCGAAAATGTGCTATTTTGCATTAAAGAAAAAATGCTTGTTTTAAATGCTAAATCTGTATTACTCAAATCAAACTGCATTATTCCCTTATTGAAAATAAAATTTGTTTTCTTATAATTCAAAGTAAATGTTATGTTTATCGCGAAAGAAAGACGCACATATTCCCGCGAGAGGTTATCTACCACATCGTAAGCAGCGAGCGGCAACCCACAACAATGTGATTATTCTTTTGCATTGTACAAAACCATGCGCTTTATAGCAATAGTGTACAACAACAGCTGCCCCGCGCGCTGCGCTACACCTCTCCAACCGAAGCAACCATCCTTTTTTCAAAATTTCTTAAAAAAAAACGATGTATAATGACATTATTTTTGTGAATAGTGTTGGACCACAATATAATTGCTTTACCCTTGTTATGTTACTGTCAATATTATTAATATCGAACGTTCAGGTACTGAGTTACACAAGATGTCGTTTTTTCATTACTTATAGCTTTAAGACTAATAAACCAATTGGCCTCAAAAGCATCTCACATCGACAAATAAGTATACATTTTTGAAATATATAAGTATCTACCACTCAGTTTCAATAATATAGCCGTAATTAATTTTTAAAGTGGAGCGCTTGTGCGATTTGAGCCATAATTAGCGCTTTTTCGCACATACACTGATACAGAAAATTAACGATGTATTGTAAAAATCTAAAACTGTACACCTTTTTGCAGAAATAAATGGTCTTTTAAGTGCACTTTATTTCATTAAATTATGATTGCTAATTACTGAGATACAAGCTTCTAAAGTCAGAGGCCTTGCATTTTTACTCCGAGTAGTTCATTTTTTTAGAGTCCACTTTGAAAAGTTACTACAGGGTGATTCACGACTATTCCCTCGGTCTTTTAGACCTAAAGGGTACAAGATCTCAGCTTAATTTTTTGGTGACATACTTATGTAAATTGATATTGACTATTTTTTTAAATTATTTGTAATTATACAGGGTGGTTATACAATCTCCGTTTATTTTGGCGGAGTAATTTAATACAAATTGTGCACTTAGCATGTGACCACGAATCTCATTTTTCCGAAATATGTACCATATAAATGTGCCATATAAATGGAAAGACCTCTCATAAGCTGGCAGGACCAAATCGGCAGAATCAAGTCGGGCCTATTTAATTATTTAGTACTTATTTTGTACTAATTTGTACCACTAATGAAAATTGTGTACTCCTTGCCGTTTTGAAAAAAACAGTGGCGCTGCTAGCTTCATATTAAGCGAGCAGGACCACAAGAAAAAAAGATAAAACAGGAAAGATCGAGGCAGAAACACAAAGATCTGAATTTGTACTAATTTGTACCATCAAAATAAATTGAACATGTTCAAAAACTTCCCGTAAGGCAACACCCAAATGATATGAAGCCTATTTATTAGGGTCAAGAGTAAACTACCCTTTGCCATAAGCAGAATCAGTTGAGACTCGTACAGTTGAAGCAGCATAATTTGTACCTTTAAAATATGAAGTTTCGAATTTTGTACCTGCGTCCTTCCTTTGGAATCTACCCCCGATCACTTTTCGGCTCAAGAGTAAAGTACCCTTTGCCATCAGCAGAATCAGTTGATACTCGTACAATCGAAGCAGGATAATTTGTACCTCTACAATATAAAGTTTCGAATTTCGTACTCGCGTCCTTCTTGTGGAATCTACCCCCGATCACTTCATGCAATAGGTACATATGTACAAAATTGTCACAGCATCTTAGGATAGGTTTAATCTTTTAAAAATGATGCAAAGGTGTCGATTCCACCATTTCATTTAAAAAGTATTATTATTACCTAACGCTTGTTGAATAATTATTATGTTTTTTTAAGTCTAAACAGTTTCGTAATTTCTTTTTTGAAATGATTACTAAAATCAGTCAAATATTTTCCTTTTGAATCAGATTGTTTTTGATTCAAATTCATTCCCTCATATATCTTGGTGTAAGTATAGTACAGTCAATCTGTATTTTTTTGTTCGAAAAATTGCCAAGTGGATTTTTTTTTCATATATCATTAGGAGGTCAGGAGAAAAGCTTAACGTCAGATTTGCGAGGTACTGGCCCCATTGAATTATTGAGAAAGTCAAAAAGTATTTGAAATGCATTTTTCCCGGAATTACTGCGTTTTAGAGAAAAATTTTATAAACAAAAAATGTAGAGGACATTTCCATCTATAATTAATGTCAATGAGTTGATAACGTACGACTTAAAATTTAAGCAGTAGGTGGCGTTAAAGTACCAGAAAAACGGTTTTTTTGCTTTTTTACCTAGACAAATTTGTTTTTCGCAATACTGTAAATAGAATAGTTGTTCCTCTCAAAAATACCTACAAAATTCATTAAAACTTTTTTTTCTTCGACTTCCCGTTTTAGAGCTATAGGTTGCCGAAGTGTGAAAATTGTACCATTAAGATTGTAGAAAGGTTAATAGAAGTACGGTGCGTTGCTCATAAATGGTATATCATTTTCGCAAGTTGATTAACAATAATATCTGTTAATTACTATTGTTTTTAACATGAATTAGAATAAATTTTTTTATTTTATATTTTTTTATATTTTTATATTTTAGCGCCACCTACTGCTTGCATTTTAAGTCGTACGTCATCAACTCAATAACATTAATTGCAGACGGTAAGGTCCTCTACATTTTTTGTTAATAAAATTTTTCTCTAAAACGCACTTATTCCGAGAAAAATGCATTTCAAAAACTTTTTTAGTTTCTCAAAAATTCAATAGGGCCGCTAGGATCTCGCAAATCTGGCGTTAAGCTTTTCTCATGACCCCCTAATGAAATATGAAAAAAAACCCACTTGGCAATTTTTTGCGAAAACAGCCGTTTTTCACGACAGATTGACTGTACTAGTATTAAAAATGTTTACAAGCGTTTTCTACTAATTATTTTGTTATAAAAGTACATACGTGAAATAACATTCTGAGCTACAATATTTATACAGGGTGATTTTTCAATAATATTTAAATCGTGCAAGCGGCCCTGGAAATTGAATAATAGTATATTATGCAACGAGTATGTAATGATGGCTATTAATACACGAGCACGAGGTAAGTTACGACACGAGCCGAAGGCGAGTGTCGTAAATCTTGTGCGAGTGTATTAATAGCCATTACATGAGAGTTGCATACACTATTTTTTCTACGACCTGTGTTAATTTAAAAAAAATTATTATAAAATTTAATTGAACATTGTACATTTATTTATTTGAACAAAATGTAACTTATAGGTACTACTGTTTCTTATCAATATTTATATTATGTATGGTACAATTATTGAAATGAAGTTGCGGAATTGCCTCCGTGGGAAAATTATTATAGTACTTGCAGAATTTATATTAATTGTATTCAACGTTTGATTAGTTTGTATAGAATTTAATATTTTTTCTGACACGTTTATTTTATTTTGAATGGAGTCATCTATGTAGCTCTCAGCGACGGTTGTCGACTTCCAATCCCCATGCCGTTTGAGTGTAGTAATATCGCCTCCAGCATCTACCAATATTGTTGCAGAGCTCCTTCTAAAGCAGTGACCTGTGTAGAGATGCGGATATGGGAGGTTCAGATAGGTAGCTATTGTTTTGCCCATACTGCCAAATTTCTTGATGCCCACGTTTTGAACTGTGCACTTTCCATGGAAATAATTATTAAAAAAATTTTGAGTGGTACAGATTTTTGGCCGGAGATCCATGTACTTTTTACATACATCATAATATTTGCCTGTTATGGTAAACTTCCTTGTTGTTTTTGTTTTTGTGTCCCGTATCGTAACCGAAATGAGTGTTTTTAAATCACTTACATCATTAAATTTCAACGAATGCATTTCATGTCTTCGACACGCTCCCATAATACCAAAAATTAATACTACCTACAGTAAATCAAAAAAATTATGATCAGTAACAAATTTCAATTCACTTACTTACTTTTGTCAGAAGGTATAATTACTGTCCGGTGCCTCATTGTCATTAATAAAGGTTTTTATTTCATTTGGTGAAAACGTTTTAGATTTCTTTCCGTTATACCCTTCTGATTTACGTTTTAATAACGCGTGCAATTTTGGATATTGTGCTATATTAATTTGGTTTTTAATATTCAGAGTAGACTTAAGTATTGAGTAGCGTGTCCATAAGCTTGGCGATTTTATTTTATTTGATAGTTCTTCAAAGTAAACAATTAACACATTCTCAGAATACGAAGCAATATTGTTTTTAGTTCTCCATTCCATAAATTGATTGTAAAATTTTTCATAAATTTTTCTCGATTTTTCCGGTAACAAATTATTTGTTGCCACCATAGCTTTTTCCGTAATGTCGGGTGGTGTTGACGTTATTTCATCATCACTATTACTTTTATCACTCATTATTACAAGTTATTATTAATATATGCAATGCAAATAAAATTTTTCAACTTCTTGCAATGAACGAACAAAATTTTTGACAAATATCAACAACTCCTGTAACTATGGCGATCAAGTAAAATGCTTGACAGCTATTGGCTAATTTGACTCGTTTTATAATGAAAATCTGTATCGAAATGAATATCATTTAGATACAAGCTAAGCACACTTAATAAGTCGATTAAAGTATGGGAGTAGAAAAAATGATTATTATATCAATGTAATAGTTATTTACGTAACCAGTTATGAAAAGACTAACTTTATTTGACGAAATGTAATATTTGCCAAATCGAGCGAGCGAAGCGAGCGAGTTTTGCAAATTACATGAGTCAAATAAAATTAGACTTTTTCATAACGTGTTAAGTACAAAACTTTATCTAATTCCGTAATTTTATCTACCTTTTGATTTTTTAATGAGAACATTAATCTGAAATGAAGTAGTTTTAAGTTCATGGTTACTATGGAAACAAACATCGAATTTTGACAATAATTAACCAATTACTTATAGTTTCAAATTGTCAGTTGTGTAATATTATTACATAACTACTTTACATAACTGTGATGAGACAGTTTTGAAAAAGATCACGTTACCTAATTTTAAACAACAACGTAAACTATCACTTTTATTAACGGAATTAGATAAACATATTTAGGTAGTAGGTACTTTACTCTTGAGCCGAAAAGTGATCGGGGGTAGTTTCCAAAGGGGAAGAACGGGGGTACGAAATTCCAAACTTCATATTTTAGAGGTACAAATTATCTTGCTTCGACTGTACGAGTTTCAACTAATTCTGCTTATGGCAAAGGGTAGTTTACTCTTGACCGTAATAGGCTTCGTATCATTTGGGTGTTATCTTACGGGAAATTTTTGAACATGTTCAATTTATTTTGATAAGTACAAATTAGTACAAATTCAGATCTTTGCGTATCTGCCTTTGTTTTGTTTATTTTATTTATTTTTGTCTTTTAGTCCTGCTAGCTTAATATGAGGCTAGCAGCGCCACTGTTTTTTTCAAAACGGCAAGGAGTACAAAATTTTTATTAGTGGTACAAATTAGTACAAAATAAGTACTAAATAATTAAACACGTCCGACTTGATTCTGCCGATTTGGTCCTGCCAGCTTATGAGAGGTAATGGAAAGTTTCAATCACTGTAGGAAAATTGTCTGAAGATGAGTTCAAATTCACAGAAATGCGAACAGACAGGCAAGAACACATTACTTTAAATCTTAAACATCACGTTGAAAGTTAATTAGAAAAAGTAACAGGTAAATTCATAAAAAGACTCGAAGCCTTTGTACCTTTGAGTACCGAACCACCCTTTCATGATGTCTAGAAAAAGTAACTTAAAACAACGAGAATATAATAGAAAGAGAGCTAAAGTAATGGAACTTTTCGTAGGTATGTAGGTACGTTGGGTTGCATATCACTTTATACATATTTACATTTTTCTCCTAAAAGTAGTTTCAGGCTATTGAAAGACGGAGATAAAAGAATTCGTTTTTCTAAAAGGTCTTACAATGTTGCCATAACTAGTTTAGTGTTTTTAAAGATGCAGTAGGTAACATTATCTTTGAGTGTTCATCCCTTATTATTAAGCAGATTTGAATTGTATACACCTGACAAAAATTATTTTGAATTGAAAAGGTATATTTGAAACCAAAACAATTAGTCCGCAAACAAGTTATCGTTAAAACAAGAAAATCAAATGAATGGACAGGTAAATGTCCAGTGGCGTATTTAAGGTCCAGGGCCTCGTCGTGCAAAAGTAGAGAGAGCCACATTATATAGGTGGTAAAAAAATATGAAGCGCCGTTTGGGCAAAAATAGAATTCACTGTGATATATAAAATTTTACCAAATGTTCACGATATATGTACAATAAAATTTCAGCTTATAAAAAACACCGCGTGATAATGAGGGCCCTTCAATTCCTCTGTGAATTTCATACAGAAAACATCGGCAACATTGCGTTTAACCTATGGAATAATAAACCTTATTTTCTAATAAATATTTAATTATCACAATTTATGTTTATAGATAACACCTGAAAAAGATCACTTCATCACGCAAACAAAGATTATCTTACCTATGATTATTCACTAAATGGATACAATCGATACAAATACAAAGAATATTTATGCCGATGTTTTCTCTATGAAATTCACAGAGGAACTGAGGCGCCCTCATTATCACGCGGTGTTTTTTATAAGCTGAAATTTTATTGTACATATATCGTGAACATTTAGTAAAATTTTATATATCACAGTGAATTCTATTTTTGCGCAAATGGCGCTTCATAAAAACATTTTTTTATGTTTATAGCTTTTTGAATCAATTTGTTGTAGTGAGCATAGTGTTAATTTTATTGCCTCTTATTTTTTGTCTCTTACATATTATGTATAATTTATTATCATTAATTTTATTTTTTGGAGGGCCTGAGGGCCTCGTTTTTCGAGGGCCTAGTCGTGCGCCGCACGACTCGCACGCCCGTTAAATACGCCACTGTAAATGTCACAACACCGTAAAATAAAACGATAAAATTTTACAGGGAACTATTTTTTTTTCGAGTTACATAACTTGAACTTCGTTAGTCCTCTATTAGGTGGCGCTACTCTAAAGCGGCGGACTAACTTTTATCATGACGCTGTTTTTAAAGGACATTGCTTCTCTTACCTATTTATCACGGAACCCGTTCATTAGAAGTTTGTGGGGTCCCTTACTACTTATGAATTTGAAACTTTCAGGTTACGGATAACCTATAGCCTTCTTTTGTTCTCTAAAATATTGTCGATGTTGTACAACTTCCGTAAAGACCGGAAATTTCCATTCATCTTCTTATTTTAAATGGAACACCCTGTGTATTATTGCATTTTTGGATTATACAAGCGATTTTCGTTACACTGTATTACATTATCCTATACCTATCTTCAAAACTGTTTTTGAGATATGATTTTTTTTTTAATTTGCGTTTTGCAGAGGGATGTTTAATAGCCCACCTTTTGCTCTTCTTTGAATGCAAAACATTCATACTTTACAAACACGAAGTAAAACCATAAGGATTCACAAAATACATTTGCAAACCTATCACAGATTATACAGGGCGTTCAAAATTAGTGGCAAAGTTAAAAAACTTCAAACACCAAAGTCATTTTTTCCAAATCGAACACCCCGTATATTTTTACATATTTGGAAGGCGAATTAATTTACGCATCTATAAACTACAAGTATCCTTATAAGTACCTATCTTTAGCGGTTTTGAAGTTATTAACGCTTTTTATCTAATATTGATTAAAACTGCACTTAAAACTTATGCACATTTGAAAATGTGCAGCCTTTTTGTTTTTAAAAATGCCTTCTGGAAAAAATGGAAGGAGACGGGCTCCTAGAAGATGGTGGCAAAGGAGTTAATTTAAAAATCGCGTGGAAGTTTTTTTGTAATTAGAATCACGAGGATTCCATAAGTTGGGATAAAGACCATATTATTCAATTACATTAGCTAGTTCCTCCTCCGACCACTCCATTTTCACGAAACAAATAAAATAATACTCCACAAAATGCACGAAAGCGTCCAGACCGCAGCAAGTATTCGCGAACTATTCCTTTGAAGTACCGTTTCAAAAGCGAACTCCTCGGCGAACTCACTACGACCTTGAGAACTGTTCTAGAACGCTTCGCGAACGTAGTCCACACCAAGTTCGCTAGCGGTTTGAGAACAGTTCGCGAGCCTGGTCTGTACCCGGTTTTAGTAGGTAACGGTGTAATAGTATATTATACAACGACCATGTAAGAGGTTATTAATCGCAAGAACGAATTTTTGCGAAACGATCCGTAGGTGAGTGAAGCAAATCGTTCGAATGAAGAATAGTTCCCGAACTATAAATTTTGGTCTACACGGGCCTTAATCTAGCATAAAAGTATGTAGTTTGGACCAAAACCAGCACGAGAGTGGTTATAACTATGATTTTAGTTATTGAATTAATGTTGCTTTGTAATACCTACATCAATATGGTTTCAGAATTATCTTTTTACACGCTCGTGCTGGTTTTGACTATAACTTACTGTATTTTTATATTTGATATGAATCTGATAATTTTATTTTGGTGGAAATTTCAAACATGCTGGTAAACGTTAGCAGTCATTGAAGCTTTATTGGAAATGAAATTTTGAAACAAAAATAGGCAATTATAAATGATGTTGGAAAGCAATTACCTTAAATGATGAATAGCACCGTCAAACGGCCAAATTTATTCTTTAGCCATCGTGGCAATCGATCCTTTTCGCAATGAAATGAGCATCAATACAAGTATTTCGTATGGTAGACAGAATGCAATAGTTCAATGTTACGCACATTAAACACATGAATATACTAAGCTTAACAATTAGTTATTGGTGTTTTATATCTTATGATAGCTCTAATTGGTATATCCACGCCTTTCACCCGTCGGTCGGTAAGTACCAAAATTGCATGGAAGTGGGATAATCTCTTAAAGAGTGGTTGAAGGTTTAAAACAGCTAGATCTGGAAGAACGAAGATGTAACTACTACGTTTCTTCCTATCCACGAATTAGGAAAGGTGTCATTTAAATTGCACAAGTAGATGGTTGTGTGGCAGTGCGCCGTCATGCTGAAACCACTCGGAGTGTTCAAACTCAGGTCATTAAATTCTTCTGCAAAAATGGTGATGGAAAAAATTTAACCTACCATCAAAAATGGACGTATCAAGCATACTTGAAGTACTTGAACTCCGTACGAAACGTTAAATCATAATTGTGTTCTCCTTTTGATCCATATGGTAAGGGTTTTCTTGCATCAAGTCTAAAATGTTCAGTAACATTTTTATGATTTCGGCTTAGTGTAACCGTAATCAGCCATTTTGTATTTTCTTGAAAATAATTATTATTTCAAAAACCCTTCAACATATTTTTATGAGATGTGGCATATGTTTTCATTTCTCAGAAGTCTACAATTGCACAAATTTTTTTTTTCAAAAATATAAATTTTCAAAATGGCGAGCATTCAAACATTTTACAACAAAATTCCATGAAAACTATTAAATAAAATTAAATATTAACAATAAAAGTACTAAAAATGTTGTTTCTTGCACAATTTAATTTTATTTAGTAGTTTTCATGGAATTTTACTTTAAAATGTTTGAATGCTCGCCCTTTTGAAAACTGATAATTTTGAAAAAAAAATCATTTTGGGAATTGTAGACTTCTGAAAAATGAAGACATACTTATGCCACATTTCATAAAAATATGTTGAAGGGTTTTGAAATAATAATTATTTTTAAGAAAATACAAAATGGCTGACTACACTAGGCCGAAATCATAAAAATCTCACTGAACATTTTAGACTTATTTTCATATGTAGAATCGGAATATGCATAGCCCGCTTTTTATAACACTCTGTAGAATGAAATTTTTTATCATATCGCGTTTTCTTGTCAATAGTATTTCTTTTCATGGCTGACTATTGTAATCTGGAAATTAAAACAGTAACGGTCACGACTTTTCTATTTTTCAAAATAACCATTTGATATTAAAACTGAGAAAGAGCAGCACAAGTCATATTTTGCAAATGAAGGGTTATTTAAAAAAAAATTATTTAACCATCTCATTAAAAACATTACTGTTTCCTCTACACCATTTTTGCAAAACCGCTAAATGCATTTAAGGAAATAATACACCGTTGAATAGGGTTTTTTGTCGAGAATCTGATGTAAATAAAAATACAGGGTGTTCCATTTAAAATATTCGTATAAATTCTATTTAAAGTTCACAAATTTTTTGAATTATCATTTCACACACTCGGTATAAAATTAATCACTGAGTTTTTTTTTGTAAAGTAACATGACATTAGGGTAATATTATTCATCAAATAAATTTTTCCTTTTTTGAAAAATAACTTAGTTACGAATATTATAGTCCGATCTTGAATTGTACAAAATTTTGACAAATTAATTAATAACTTGACAACCGCACATCCAATATCAAAAAAATTTCAGGCGTGATATATGAAGGGAAAAAAATACAGAGCGTGCCATTTAAAAAAAAAGTGACATTTTCCTGCCAGGTGAAAATGCAACATACTGTAGATGTAAGAATATTTTTAAAGATGCGCAATTCAAATCAAAGCAACCTTTATTTGAACCTTTTTTCTGTATCTTCAACCCACATTGAGTTATCGAGTTATTACGGAGCAGCGGGACACCCTGTATATTTTCAGCCACGTATACACTGACTATACAGTTTACTTACGATATCAAAGGTAAAGCTGTTCTAGCCATAGCTCACATTTTATTATAGAATGTGATACAAATACCCATTGTACTACATGGCAGAGCACAAATATCAACCCAAGGAGATATTCAATTGATAATAAATTAAACTGGAGGAAACCTATTCAGTACTGAAAAGAAAAGGGCTATTGAAAAGTTGCCTATCTTAGAGTTAAAGAGCAGTTTGGATTTCCTCGTTCGTTAGAGGGAAAAGTTCAAATAAAAGCTGCATGAGAATTATTATCTGTAAGTGAACGGAAAATAGAAAACATTTTTAAGAAGTAGGTACCTACGTGGTTTTATTAATGAACAATAGGTAACCTTCTCGCCACTTGTTCTTTTTCACACCACCAATATTATTATTAATGATGCGTTGATCAAATTTAATGTAGAAAAAATGAAGTGGTTTTTGACATTTTCACACTTAACATTAATCATTATCCTTTGCTTTTAGTCCTAATTATCGAAAAATATTAAAAGGCCAAGTTAATTCGATTTTAATGATCAAAGTAGGGAAACTACGTAGTTACATTAATATTCTAGTGGTAGTTTTCGCTTCCCTTTCGATGTGTAAGTACCTATACTTTTCACTTGACTAACGATAAAAATGCTAAAAAGAAATATTACTATACTATTATGTATCATTTTGAGTAAATTTGTAGATTGTTTTGAAACTGAAAATTTGAATCAAAGAAACGAAATTTCTGAGTGTGTTTTTGAAGTGCTAAATGACATTTTTCGCAAAGACGCTTCTTTCTTTTACATTTTTAATGATTATTCGGGTTACTTGCCGTGCGGTTTAAATAACTCTTACCTAATTGTCAATATCAGTGCGCCAATTATCGGTAATTACGGTAACTACGCAAACAATTACGTCATTGAAGCAAAAGACGTTAGCAAACTAAATGGTACCATTGCAACATTACGCAAGAGCTCTATATGGAAAGATGGGAAAATCAATCGTGGACACTTTCTATTCGTAACTGCGGAGCGAAATTTGACTAACGCGTTTGAAATATTCTGGAAATTTCATCTAGTGAATGTGGTAGTACTTCAGTATGAAGATGATGGAAATAACACAACATTGATTACAAGTAGCCCGTTTGAAGATGGAAATAGTTGCGGAAAAACACCAAACGTTTTCCATTCTCAACGATGCGATTCAAGACAGTCGGTGAAGTTTCAAAAGTATATACGAAACTATGGTAAGTGTCCAATCTTTTTTGGAACAGACGAATCGCTTCACACTAAAAGTGCGTACTGTCAACTATCGTCATTGATTTTGAGTGAAGCTGAAAAAATACTAAATGCAACTATAAAAAACGTTAACATGACGTCCAATCAATTTGAACAAACGCTTCGACAGTATGAGGTGACAATGTACAGATCTTCTTGTGGAAAACTTCTTGATGTTGGTGACGATAGCGAAGCATTTTACAGCGAGAATTTCGGCTGGTTTGGGCCCAATCCAAAAAATCGGTCTACATATAACACGTACCTTTTACCTTTTAAAGGAATATTGTGGTTCGCCGTAGTTGCGGTATTTATCATTGTAATCCTACTTTGGTGGTTGATTCTTAAGAGAAGAGGCTATTCAAGTAGTTTATCATCTATTTCTTCTGACGCAGCGTCTCTACATTTAGGTATATCCATAACTACCATACCGAACGTAAATATATTAAAAGTTTTGATCATATTTTACTTCGTGTACATAATTCACATTCAAACTGCTTATGTGTCAAATTTAATCAACATTTTGGTGTTACCGCAGTATGTGGACAAAGTTGAGAACCTGCAAGACCTAGAAAATAGCGGAATGGAAATATACATGACGGATAAAACCTACAATGAGTACTTTGGTGGAGGAGAAAACTTTGACAAACGTTGTAAGATTGAAGAAAAACTGAAAGTGATAGCAATGAATAAATCCACCGAGCACTTAAGAAGTTTAAATCATTCTAACTTTTTCGTTGTTTCTGAAAAAAGATACATAAATACTAAGAAAAGTACAGGTGTCAACAAGCAACTAAAGAAGGGCACACTTCCGAATGGTTTTATGGATGATTCACTATCCTCGTATAATAAAATATGTTTCGTAATAACCAAAGGCACTTGCTTTCTTCAAAGTTTAAATAAAGTAATAACTTTTTTATATGAATCTGGCCTTCACAGCAAGGTTAGTAAGGAGTTTGAATTCATATGGACTGATAACGCCCCAAATAAAAATGGTTCATTTAAATCGAATAGGGATGCCCCACCTGATTTTAAATCACCTTTAACCCTACGTCACGTAACTGGATCCTTTTTCATTCTTGCAGTGGGTTTCGGAATTTCCATTATTGTGTTTATCATGGAACTTCTTATACACCGGTTTAGCAACAAGAAGTGTAGAGTTCAGAACATCACCATCGAAGATCGGAGAGAGTGATTTAGTCATTATGTGTAATGTCTTAGCAAAGAGTATCTAAAGTCTTAGTTATCTTTTGCACCACATATCCTAATAATGTTGTGCACTTGTTATGGTCTGCAGTGAACTAATAGTTACCTACTTAGAAAATGTTTCAATTAAGTAGTTAGAGTACAAAGAATTGGTTGCACAATGCACTTAGTTTTAGTGTTTAAAATAATTATTGTTTTTTTAAATCATACATTTATTACTCTTACTAACAAGGTTAGCTTTAAGATTATTTTTGTTTGGGCTACCGTAACCACGTATTTATTGTAATTTTTATATAGATAATAGAGACTTTGCAAGATCAAAATATAATTCAAGCATTTGTACGCACCATTATTTGTTCTTTAATGCACTAACAAGTTTTGTATGTTAAAAATGAGAATATAAAGAAATTCAAAAAAGAAAACGGGTCAAAATTCATGTTTAAAGTGAACCGATTGATTTTTTCTTACTTACGTACTTGTTTGAATTTAGTGTTATCTCTCCTTCACAGTTCCTCTGCCACTTTTCTTACTATTTAGTTCATCCACCACATTTCGCCCCAACACCTTTTTTCCTTTTTTTTGATTTTAACTTGCCAAACTGTCTTTGCCATTCCGCTTTCGGGCATTTTTACTATGTGTCCCTACCAATTTAATCGACTTTTCATTTTCTCTACAATTATGTTTCAGTTTTTGTCTTTTGTATGAATCACATTATACCTTTTCTTTAACCGTACCATACAATAATTTTTGGTTCTGTCAGTAGTTCCTCGTCATCTTTTCACTAGATTTTATCCGTGATTCATGTCTTGTCTCTTTACTTTTTCGTTGTTTCTTTGTATTCATCACAATCTTAGGAACCGTGTGTTGGTATTTATATATCTCTTGTATCTCTTTAGCTATTTACTCAATTCTGCTCTTTTTATACTTTTGTGGTTGCTACAGATTTCCATTGTTGAATTCAACAGGCATCTTTGAATTTGTCCCATTTCCCTTCTACTCAACGTCCTTTTGATTTCACCAATTTTTTTTGTTTAATTAATTTTTCTTAGTATCTGTCGATATTTTCTTTCTTTAAGTTTATCATATAAAAATCATTACGCACCACAAAAGAATTTTCTGTACTTACATTTCATTACATTTTCTTCAGACAGCTTCGTACTTTATCTCTTCTAAATATCTTTGCTATTACTCATAATTAACTAGGTATATCATTTCAGCTGCATTTAGTTTACTCTGTTCTGTATAATATACTCGTAAGTTTTTGTATCCTGTATTACTACACGTAATGTGGATTTGAAGATGTTGGTGGGAGGAGGTAAAAAAGGGAAAATTAAAGTATGGTCAGGAAGACAGGCTCAAATATTACGAACAGGGAGGGGGGATATGCGACAAATGAGGTACAGAACAGAAGGGACAGGGGGTTAGAAGACATCACGAGGGAAGAGATAATAGAGAGATAGCGAGGCGAGGAAAAGTAAAGGATGGGAGGTATAATTGGAAATATGGGGAAATAATGACGGAGGGTGTACCGAGGTATTTAAACAGTGGTATGAGCATGAAGAGAGAGAGGGTGATTGGGAGATATAGATGTGGAAACGAAGAGAGAGAAAATAAGTACTGGTGGGAGGATGAAAAAAGGCTATGTAGATTATGTGGGGTAAGTAGGGAAAGTATGATGGTCGATGAGTGCGATGAACTACGTACGGAGAGAAGAAGTTGGAGAGAGATCTTAAATGAGGGAGAGGAAGGGTTGGGAGGGGTTGCAGAAAAGTTAAGGACATGGGGCAGGAAGGAGGGGCATAACTTTAAACATATTGACAGGTGTCAACACCGAGTACAACACTCTATTGCTTTTGTTTTTGTTTATTCTCTTTGGGGTAGATCAGAATAGGATTCTTTGCTATGCATTACAGAGTGTTTCTACTCAAAGTGGGCAACGTAAATAGAGCTAACACTTTTTCAACCAACTTCAAAAAGTTGGTTACTAAATTCGTCCGGATGTCTGTGTGTCTGTGTGTCTGTGCGTTGATCGATGTTACAGGGTTTAGAAAGCTGGAAGTGGTGTCATCTTTTTTTACTTTTTTTTCCTCTAACATTTTTTCGTGATTTACAAATTGTCCGTCGCCCTCTCCACTCCCATCTCCGTTAAGGGTGGAAAGAAAGACAATGACTCATTTGTGCAGAATCCGGCATGGTTGTGCCTGAGGTGGGTAGGGGGGGGGGAGGGTAGTTATATACATATATATTGTACATATATAGTATATGCCATAATTAGTTACAGATTTGAAGTTGGTTGAAATTAAAATTCTATAAGAATTGGCGCCTTTTGATACTTGTTTAAAGTAATTTTTTTCATTTTGGCTTTTTTGTTTTCGAATTATATGGACCCTTTTTAGAAATCTCAATATCCATTATTTGTAGTCGGATTTCAAAAAATCAAAGTTTTTTGCAGTCAACAGTTTAATATCTACAACGTTTGTTGAAAACTTTTTACAAACAATTTAGAACAGCAAAATGGTGGTCATTTTAAATTATATAGTAGTAGTAGAGTTAGTACCTACTGCAGATATGTGAAACAATTGTGCCATTGATGATAGAAGCATGCAACTTAGTGCACACTGAGAATACATATTTATGAATGTTTTCAATTATAGGGCCATAGCAGATTTGACCTGTAACAAAAATGGCAGCCATTTTTCAAAATGGCCGCTCACATACTATTGAAAACAGTAGTATTTTATATTTGTCAGTACTAATTGGTATCATATGGTAAAATATCTTATACAGGACACGTTTTCGAACTCCCTTCCCTTTCTTGCTTTGAGCATCAGCCTTCAAGCTGTCAGGTTTCTAAACGTCCCATATGAGAACTAATCTGGTTACATTCTGAAGTTTTTGTGTGATGTCTTTGAAATTCGAGGTTGAAGCATGTGGATAATAACTGGTTCATCAAGGATGATGACCTGTACTGTGGGATTCAAGGTATTAAATTTCACAGGTAGGTCTTCAAAGCAACCTAAAAGGTCAAACTCCAGTTCTTAGATCGCCCATATTTGACAATGCTGGTGGATAGGTTTGATTTTCATGACGGAAGAACTCACCCAAATCACCTTAACGTATCAGGGAGGCAACATACAACCTAGAAAATAGCGAGCGGTCGTTCTTTAGGTTTGTTAGCTGTAGTTGTATCATGTCAAAATCGTACGCGAGCGACCATATTGAAAAACATGGCTGCCACATATCTGCCGTAACTAAGTAGATTTTGTGCTATTCAAATTCCAAAACTTAAAATGACCGTCATTTTGCTGTTGTAAATTTTTTGTAAAAAAAGTTTTGGACAAACGTTGTAGATATTAAACTGCTGATTACAAAGAACGTTGATTTTTTGAAATTCGATTACAAATAATGGAAATACATATAGAGATGTGTAAAAAATAAAGAAAGGTCTATAATTGGAAAACAAAAGTCAAAATTGAAAAATAGTAGTTTACGTAACAAGTCCCGAAAGTGATCTTTTACTGGGCAAGTAGGCAAATTACAGGACGAGCCGCAGGCGAGTCCTGCAAGCCTGCGAGTCCAGTAAAAGCACTTTTGGGACGTATTACGTACCTACAATATTTTTTTAAAAATCGGCCAGAAACGTGGAGAACAATTGGCCGTTCTAGGCCGGAAAGTAAAAATGAGTCCGGTAAAGTAAAAATGAGTCCGGTAAAACCTTTTACCGGACTATCACAATAACTTTCTGCCGTTTCTGGCTCAGTCCGACATTAACTAAGAGTAATATTTTTGTCAAAAACATATTTATAATCTGGTTGTACTTTGGCATAGGTACTTTCTGGACACTGCTATTTAAATAAGAACATGTACCGTATGAGCTCGGTCAAATCACCTTCTTTGTAGCGGATGCTACACAGTCGACGAGACGGTACACCACATTCGTTACGAGTGCCTTGAATGTTCTATTCACAATCCAAAATTTCGTAAATCGGAACAATGTCTGCTTCTGTTTTATCCCTTGCTGATCTCTATAGGTATGTAACTATATCACAGTGCCCCCACGAGATAAAACAATTTCATGTCCTATGATCAGTGAGATGGGGGAGGGGACAGTACAAGATTGATGAAAATTTAACGGGATTCAGAATGGAATCGACAACAAAAAATATGACGGTTCTGCCGCTCTTGATTGTTCGGACGTGGACAGCCGACAACGCAATTATCCAATAGCAAACAAATCGTTTGCCGCCCCTTGGTGAACGATTTTACTAACCCAAACCCATATAGGTAGTCAATTAGTACAAACTTTTTCTGTGTTTCAGCCTCCATTTTCAACAAGTCGATTTTTATCAGCAATAACGGTCGGTTACTTCTGGGGTCAATTGCTGTTACTGGCTATACCGGAAGAAGAATTCGGCGGTATAAATTGGAAATTTCTCCAATGGTTAGTTCCTGCGGGAGTAACTGCAGGTAAAACGCTAATGAAATTCGTTTGACTTTTACAAATTACTTAACATTACAGGAGTGTGGGTAGTTGGAAATATTGGTCGTGAAACGGGATCGCCTTGGAAAACGTTGGTGATCACCTACTTTTCGTATCTGTCAAGGTGGTATTTTTACGACGATAGTGTTTGGTTAACCATTATCGTTTTTACGTCAGCTTTAGTTTTTGATTCCTTTTCAAAACAATGGAGGAGGAAACCTAGGGAAAAAAAGTCGTTAGTTAAGTATGTGATTTTTCACGTTTGGTCATAGTTTTATAACGTCCAATTGCAGGAGAATTGCGATATTAGCTCTTTGTGGTACGTTGTATCTGTCAATGTGGAGTGCCTATTTTTACTTTAATGGAAAAATTACCGACTCGAATGGGGATGAAGTACCCGTTCACGAAGCACTTCATCACTTTTTCACCTCACCCTGGTGGACGGATTTAAAACAATCCCTTTATGATGTTTATATATTTGCACAACACCATGGGTGGTAAGTATGCGCTATCGCCAAATAATAACAGTGTTTTGAGATATTTCTCCTTCAGGTACGAAGTGTGGAAGCAAATAATCGATCTATCAGATCCTCAAGGGGAACAAAACGCCTACAAAGTTTTAGGCGTATCACCAACGGCCTCCCAATCCGAAATTACATCAAGATGGCGACACTTGAGCAGAGAGTGGCATCCCGATAAAGTTAAAGATCCACAGTTAAAATCGGAGGCGCAAAATAAGTTTATGGAAATACAACAAGCTTACGACATTTTATCAAATATAAAGACTAAACGTAAACGTAAAAATAAAAAGTCAGTAGATTAATCAAATTACTTACAAGGTTCCGCTTGATGGTGCCAAAGAAAACCATTTCTATTTATTGTGTTGATGCTTTCACACGTTATAAGTAAATATACATATATTGTTTTATGTTTTAATTAAATTATAAACGTATTTATGTGATTTAATTAAATTTCTATCCCTCTCTGTTATTAGGTACTTTGGTACCATTACTTGTTATGTTGCTAAACTGAACGTATAAATTACTGTTCCATAACTTTTTAATAAACTTCCTTTTAACATTAGTGAACTATTACAAGATTTTCAATTTTTTCTTAATTGGAAGAAGTTGGGCTTTTTAGCACATTTAGGTTTTTGAATTATTAATTTCAGAATTCATAAATTAGTTTCGGACCAAGAAGTCTCTTAATTTTCTGTCTTATATAATTGAATTAAACAGTTTTAAGGGAAGGTACCAAATTAAATTCAGTAGGTAACTACAAAAAAGTGTTCATGTTTGATGTGCCTATTCTTGACAAGTACCTACGCTTAATTATAGATTAGAATTAACAAATTTTTAAAATGTTATAACTTATGACTAAAAGTTGAGCTTTTTTGTTGAATAATAAAAGTGTAGTGTTAAGGCACTCTTTACTATTTATTTTTCACTACCTTGTAGCATGAGAGTGAGTAGGGGTTTGTTTCCGCTTTGCGTGTAAAACTCTTAAGTGACTTAATATTCAACCTACTTCCTAGCCAAAGACGGCCGAAAAATCCCTTACAGGACTCCACTTGCATGAATAATTCCAGATGAAACGATTATGAGAGAAATTAAATCATTCTAACGGACTGGTGGGAAGAATAATAGAGGAACGCCCATGGGCAAAGGTAAGCTAAGTTCCTGTCTGGGACGGCATCCCGGCACAAAATCCGATGGAATTCGGTAAAGAAGACATGCCTATTTTAAAGGACCACCGGCACCGTCGAATAAAATGGCTTTGGAGCAGATCCCAAGAAAAACCATTCGGGTATCGGTTCTTTGGATGGAAGGAAACAATACTCCAAAATGCCTTCCTCGGGAAGATTCAGGTAGCCTGCGCGAGTGGATTTAAACCTGGCCTGGAGGGAATACAATAGATCCCATAACCGCTGTACTAGTGTCCATGGGGAAGCGTCACTGAGAGGAGAAAAAGTGCAATGGAGAAATATGAGTAGCGTGTGTTTTGAACAACACTCTACCAAGCAGATTTTATTTGTTGAACATCAAATTTTTCTTTGTATAAAGATTAACTAATATCAAGTGCTTACTTAGACGGTTCAAGTTAATGAGAGAGCCTTTGTTAAGAGAGACCTACGACTGCTACTTACAGATAGTAGGTAAATAAGCACATGTAGTAGGTAAAAATAATTGATCATTTCATTTGTCGGAGGTGCAATGAAAAGGACGAGATCGTTCAATACCTTCTCGTTGTGACTCTTGTTCAGTTAGAGCATCTATATGATAAGGAACGCGACCAGAATAAGGGACGTATCGCCGACAGATATTCTAAAGTTCACTTAGAGTAGCACAAAAGACCCAAAAATGGGAAACATACGTGTGATGGCCCTCCACATGAAATCCCGAATTCTAAGCTTATGACAAAACACATTACAATGGCCGTTGATTTGTGTCAAGTACAATTACCTTCTGGACAATACAAGTTAATGGAATTTCGTCTTTCCCATCTAAAGGTACGAACATCTTGAAAATGACTGCATAAAAACAATAGCTCAGTGATGCATACAAAAGGACAGTAGGTAATGTGGGCAGTTAGAAAGCGAACAGACGGGCCAGTTGTAGAGTCAAAAGAAGGCCCGGGAAGAAGAATACCTACCGCAACGATCTTTCTGCAGAAACCATGAACACACCTAGCACATTATCGCCAGCAACTCAAACAAGATACAGCACTAACACAACAAAGGCTGACCAGAAAGCCAGATTTCGGTTTCAAACGTTCACACTTATCGGGTTAAGTTTGCTTCGTTGGAATAGTATGTGCACCCTTATATAATAATAAAGCCCCAGTCCACCACTACGTCTAGTTAACGCCACCTTGATGTTGATCTTCCTCAACCGAAACGCCATACAGCTCTCGCAGATTTCGCAAATCTCTAATTGCCTTGCCAGGCAGCTGATGTCCTCGAGCTCGCCGTAATTGTTCGGTGAGTGGTATAGTTACGTTACGCCACGATCTAGTCATACCATATTACGCGATGTCTAATCAACAGAACACGCACCAACTAGACCAGGTAAAATGCGTACCTGCATAGGAACGTACCCAGCAGCAACTCTGATACTATGGGACTTAAAAAGTATTGCCGAAAGTGCCCACTTTACCATTCAGAACGGATTGGCAGGGAATCTCAAACGTATATACGAGGAAAGTACTTCAAAGCATAACATGCTGAAATTTAGAGACAACCACGTAGCTTAAAGGCAAATAAAATTACAGAAGAAGATGAACACGTGAACCAACTGGGACGGTACCTCGCCAAACGTATTACATACAAGTATTGTGCGCGGAAAAGCTGTGGAGAAGACGCAGACAATCGCCTTCGACACCAAGAGAACGGTTGTCATTAAAAAAACTACACAACCAGCGCGTTTCGTGAGCGAAAGGGTGAAAATGGTACTCACAAAGACAAGGAAAGGAGTTGGACTCTACAAAACATGTGTAAGACTCATCAACCGAATGGATGGTGTATCTGTAAATACCAACCAGAATCCATCGGAATCAATACCATATAGTTTGTCCGGAACAAAACCCACCTCTGGCTGAGAAGACTTTAGCGACATACGAAGCGACCTATAACTTACAAGGATGTAGATCCTGTTGGCGGTATCAGTTAACAAAGAGATGTTTTCCACTATCGCTATTCCATAGAAGCAAAGGTCAATTTACGGTCAATTTTATGGGTCGCCCGCGTATCGTTTGTCGATGTGAAGTGGGATGGATCTTCCTCGACGGGAACTGCGGAGGTTGCGGTGCTGCTGGAGTGGGCTGTGGGGTCACATGACTTGCAGTCAATGCAGGCTTCAGGCGGCCGAACGATACTTTGGAGGAACGGCCGTTGAGGTCTATGTCAAAGTGTTTATCGTGCCTGTCTATTACTTGGAATGGGCCTTCGTACGGGTGTTGGAACGACTTCTTCAGGTCTTCTACTCGTACGAAAACGTGTGAGCAGTTGTGTAGCTCGGGGTGGACAAAAACTTTGGCTGTTTCATGCGTCCTTGGGGGGTGCGGTCGGAAATCCTTGAGTGACGTCTTGAGTTTTTGCGCGAACAGGGTTGTGTCGGTGGGTTGTGCGTTGCTGACGAACATTTCGCGGGGTAGTCGAAGTACTGTGCCGTAGACCAAGGATGCGGGTGCGAAATCAGAGTCATCTGCGGGAGTTCAGCGAAGACCAAGGAGGATGATTGGAAGAACTTCCACCCAACGCTCTGTACTTTAGCACTTAATTGCTGCTCTGAGTGTTCGGTGGAGGCGTTCTATCTTCTCGTTGGCTTGGGGGTGGTACGCTGTTGTGCATACTGCGTAGGTGGTTGATTCCTAGCATTTTGTTGAGTTCCGCGAAGAGGACTGACTTGAATTGTCGACCACGGTCGGTTGTGATCCGTTCAGGAATTCTGAACCGTGCGATCCATTCGCTTAGGAAGTTCCTGGCCACTGATGATCCGGCAGAGATGATGTCTGTGAGGGGAATTACCTCGGGCCATGCTGTGAAGCGGTCGATGAGGGTTAGGGCATAGGTGAACTCTAGGTTTGTAGGCAGAGGTCTAACCAGGTCCATGTGTATGTGGTTGAATCTTTGGTGCTCCACTTGAAACTTGCCGGGGGGGATATTGTGTGGCAGTGAATCTTAGATCGCTGGCAATCGAGGCATTGTCTGCACCACAGTTTGATATCGGACTTCATTTTAGGCCATACAAAGCGTTGACAAATCAATTTTGTAGTTTTTCGTCCACTCGGGTCATGGATTTTCTTGAAGATTAGTGTTCGAAGATTGGTTGGGACGTATGGTCTTTTATGCTCGTCGCATAGAATTTCGATGTCGGGAAATCCGGGTGGAGAAAATTTGATCGCCTGGCTGAAAAACGGCTGTAACTATTCGTCCAGGTCCAGTTGTTGTTCGTGGGAGAATTTCTCGTAGTCTACAGTTGGCGTGGATGATGTTGTCTTTGCCCGAGATGTGACGGGCATCGGTGGTAAATTGTGCTATGTAGCTGAGGTGTCTGCACTGTCGAGCGGTTCCGCTGTCTCTTCTCTTCACTAGTGCGTATGTTAGAGGTCGGTGGTCGCCACACTATGATATAGGTAAGTGCAAAAATGTCCACCTTGCATAAATATTGGAAGTTGGAAGAAAACTGGGCATTGAATCGTTCACGACTTGTGCTTCAAGAAGATGACAAGGATGACAAAAGAAGATGGATGCCAAAAGAAAGAAGAAAAACAATGCGCGTAAGTTTGTCTTCTCTTGTACAATTTCTATTTGATTCCATTCTTGTTTCCTTCGTATCAACCAATCGGTTATGTTTCTTGCTTTGCACGTTTGTCTAACATACTGATCGTATCTTTCTCCATCCATCGCAGTGTATTTCCCGCAATTTTTCTAAATGTCCGTATTTCCGTTTTGGTTACACAGTGTGGGAACATGATTAGTCGCTTTTCTTCGACGTATAGAAACATTTCTCCTTCGCGCACAAGTTTTCCGTGGGTTTTCCAATTGAAGAAGTGGACATCCTGCGTGCCCTTTCTGTTATTAAGTTTGAAGGACAAGCGTTGAAAATGAGGACTTAGAAGCGCAGGACAGTGCATTTATCTCCCACAAAAACATTTTTTCTATCTTTCTGAAAATGAAAGTTAGTAATTTGTTTCTAAAGTGCGGAGAATACTTTCAAGTCCGCTTTCCATACATTCCTTTGACTCCTTTAAATTTTGGTTTAGTGGTATGAAGTTTTGTATAGAAGCTCATGAAGACTATTAACATTAAAACCTGTTGCCTAGGAAACTACACACGCAAGAACCCGCGTTGATTCAAAGTAAAAATAATAATAACATCTACAGGAGATTAACGGAGGGTGTGTTGATACTACAGCAACGCGTGCTTGGTAACCAAATGTGATACTTTACCAGAGTCGGAAGGTTTATCATGTTTGCCACACAAGATGAAGTTATTTACACACGAAATTACAGAAAGCACATAATTAGTTCGCAAACAGACACCATACAACAAATAATCACTAAGTATAAGTAGACAAATTTGAAAAATTAACTGTAAGGATTGTAAACAAGTGTATATTGGACAAACAAACAGATTACTCAAAATTAGTTTTAAAGAGCTCACGCTAAATACGATCGTTGAAATAAATCTAGCGTGGCTCTGCGTGCGCATAAAAATAATCGCAAGGTACAGTAAATGATAAGAATTATGAAAAATTCATAAGAGCAAACGTTTTCTTATCAATAAAGGTATGGTTTTGTGTTTGCCGTGTTGCGTATTCCAGTTAATTTATTTCAGCAGTCTTGAAAATTATTTATTGAAAATTTCGTTACGAATACAAGTTCGTTATATTATAATTTTAATTTTACAAAATTAATAACGACAATAAATAAAATACTAAAAATGTACTTATATATTTACATTAATTCATGATAACTGTACGTGGTCCAATATCATTGAGATGATGCACTCTGCGTTCAAGTTTAGAACTGGAACTATACAACTCGTAAAGGATTTACCTAAACTTGATCACTGAATGAATATCCCACTCTTTTTTTTTCTTCATAATCACAATATTAGTAATTTGGTTAAGAAGGGCACAGTTTCTAAATTCTAGTAAAAACACACATTCTAGCTTTGACGATTAGGACACATGTAAAACTGAAAAAGTATATATGTACATAAATGTTAGTAAAGATGAAGGTTAGATATGTACTATAGTTGGTATAGAAGAAGGAAAAAAAACCAACTCTATCACAAAAGCAGTCGAATGTTCTACCATTTACAAAGATAACATTGATGCTATTTCTTTTTCTTAATCTTTGACTGTTTTATGGTGGTTTCTTTATTTTCGTAAATAATGTCCGATTTTTGTACCCCGTTAGTTGTGAAATGGACACTCTGATGTTCTTCGTTATTGTTATTTGCTAATGTTACTTGGAGACGAGGAACGGTAAGTGGACGTATTAGTGATTTAACAACCGGAGGGACACTTGGTGCCGATGGTAGAATTGGCGAACTTGCACATAATGCAGCCGTTGTAAGCTGAGTTACTAATCTTGCACTTGATGAATTTTCTACATTTGAACTTGGATTGGAAGACGTGCGAAACACTTTTCTTAGCCTTGATTTGATACCTGAAAAAGTTAAGTTAAGTGGTGAACTGTTCCTATCAAATTTTCATGAGTAGTGATCGATTTTCATAAAATCGCATGCAAAAATTCTTTTGGCCGAAGGATGAGAAAACAACCTACTTTATTTAATCATATGGCAAAATGTACTTTCATAAAAAACTCGTTTATAGTAAGTATATAAAAGTGAATGTCTTTTAGGCACGTAAAAAGTTGAAAGTGTCCGAGTATTGTGAGAGTCCCATAAAATTTCATTTCTTGTTCTAAAATGTTTTTATATCTGTCTTTACGAGTTTTCTTCATGCTCTACTTAAAAACAGTTACGTTTGAAACGAAAGGAAAATGAGCTATTTACTTAAAGCGGACATGCAATAAACTAAAGGAGAGCTTAAGCGGCTAACGATTTTGGTGTAATAAATTTCACAATAAATCTACCATGTTCTGGTTGCGACATATGTGGAACAGGAACAACTTTGCCAAGAACCACTCTAGCTCCCATATCGTTATCGCTGCCCCAATTCCCATAGGAAGTTGATCTTTCAAGAAGACGTTGCCTTGCATGTTTCTCGATCACATCAGCGCACACGTAACGACCACAAAATCTAGCCCACTGATCTGCCCTTAATCCTCTTCCGCTATCACGCAAAGTTGGATTCGCTCCTTAAAAAATTTATGTGAGACCTTAATTTCGAGTTAATAATAATACTTTGTACCTGCAAACAGTAGAACTTTGGCACATTTATTTCTTCCTTGAAGTGCCGCTTTCATAAGTGGCGTAAATCCTAAATTATTTCTCGCGTCAATTTCAATTCCTTTACAACGGCTAAGTAGGACGTTCAAGCATTCGACTTGTCCTGAAAAATAAGAAGAAGACATTAATCGTATCAAATATTGATTTTTTACGCAGCTGTCGGTGTTATGTTACCTTCTTTTCTAAACCTTTTATCGTAATAGTGTGCTTGGTATTAATAGTACAAGACAAAGTTTGTAGAAGTTTATTGTTACACAAAAAAATTGGATTTAGTTTAGGACCAATTTATTGTAAATATCTTTAAAACACATAGTCCAGTCATTTTAAACATGAACATTGCAAAAAATCCTATATTAGGTTTGACTTTTTTATGTTGTTAGGTTCAGTCCCAGTAGTAAATACTCAATTTTGCAACTTCGAAAAACTTGTGGAAACTGGGGGGGACGCCAAAAACCGTGATTTTTTCGGACTTTTTTCAGTTTTAGCCTCGTAGCTCAAAAACTACGAGTTATAGTGCAAAGAATACGATTATCTTTTTTAAACTAGACTAAATTTGCTACAATTTGAGCCTAACCGGAAGTCTGTAAGTATAATAGTTTCCGAGATACAGCTCTTCAAAAATAGGCAATTTTTCCTAAAATCTTTTTTCAACGTATCATCCATGTTTCGAGCCAGATATTGCCATAACGACGTGCCCTACGACTCTTGTCATGGAGAAAAAAATTGTAGGAAATTTTATCACCTTTTATTTAAGCATAGATGCATTCCTGTGGGCCTAACAGTTCTCGAGAAAAAGACGGAAAACCGGAAAACAGTGAAATCCTCCACATATATGTAATAGCATTAGTATGATTAGAAGACATTTTCTGATTATTCTTATTTAGCCTAGCGAACGAACGCTCAAAAAGGGCTTGTAGATAGACTTTTTGATCCTAATGATTTGATTTCTAAGATGTGTTTGGAGGTGTTTGGTGATAATTATGCGAAAAGTCCCCGGCCCTACTGTATGAACTAACTTCATAGCGTAACAAAATTTGCGGATTTGTTAAGTTTTCCCTTTGTATCTCTTGAATAGGCGATCGTAGTGGGAAATGGCCAATTATAAAATAAAAGCTGCCTTGAGAAAATACTTTTGTTCTTTTCGTCAAACATTAACCCTATTTAGTATTTAGAAAAGACTAGAGACCATTAAACATGGTGGCGCATAAGACTGAAATTGTTTGGCTAAGGATGCAGGTAATCTGTATTTAATACTCACATATCAGATTTAGCTCCAAACCTCCCACAAAATTAGTTGTTCTCTAGTGCCCTCTATTCCATCTTGAACTCAACGTTTTCTTTAAATAACTATAACATCTAATCTATTTGAGATAAAATATTAAACGGTATATGTATTTTATAGGAAATTTTATGGTCTACAACTTTTATTTCAGCAGTTTTTGCTATAAACCCAATACTTTAGGAGCTAGGACACAATATTTGCCGAAAAACGTCGTGTAAAAGCGATTTTCAAAAAAAATGTCAATTCTTGACAGCGAATATCTCTTCAACGGATAGAGATAGAGAAAAAACGCATAGAAGCAAACTTGTAGAAAATTTAATCAGCTTTTTTTTATGATTGGCCCTTTCCCACTACGATGGCCTGTTCAAGAGATGTAAACGGAAAACCAAACAAATCCGCACATTTTGTTTCGCTACTTTTCGTATAATCATCACCAAATACATCCCAGAAATAAAATCTTTAGGATCAAAAAGTCTGCCTACAAGCCCTTTTTGAGCGTTCGTT
Source organism: Pyrocoelia pectoralis (assembly GCA_036250285.1). NCBI lineage: Eukaryota > Metazoa > Arthropoda > Insecta > Coleoptera > Lampyridae > Pyrocoelia > Pyrocoelia pectoralis. Next base: position 34,618,617 of record CM070079.1, on the reverse strand, counting down.
CGCTAGGCTAAATAAGAATAATCACAAAATGTCTTCTAATCATATTAATGCTATTACATATATGTGGAGTCGTAGCGATTTCACTGTTTTCCGGTTTTCCGTCTTTTTCTCGAGAACTGTTAGGCCTACAGGAATACATCTATGTTTAAATAAAAGGTGATAAAACGTCCTACAATTTTTTCCTCCATGACAACGGTCGTAGGGCACGTCGTTGTGGCAATATCTGGCTTGAATCATGGATGATACGTTAAAAACAGATTTAGGGAAAATGTCTATTTTTGAAGAGCTGTATCTTGGAAACTATTATACTTACAGACTTCCGGTTAGGCTCAAATGGTAGACAATTTTGTCCCGTTTAAAAAAGATAATCATATTCTTTGCACTACAACTCATAGTTTTTGATCTACGAGGCTAAAACTGAAAAAAGTCCGAAAAAATCGCGGTTTTTGGTACCCACCCCAGTTTCCACAAGTTTTTCGAAGTTGCAAAATTGAGTATTTACTACTGGGACCGAACCTAACATCATGAAAAAAGCAAACCTAACATAGGATTTTTTGCAATGTTTGTATATTTTTGTGTTTAAATTGACTGTACTAACATACCTATTAAAATTTAATTTGCAAAGATTAGAGTGCAAAATGAATTCGTTATGCAACTGTGCAGGGTGTTTTTTGGGAGCTTTGGTTAGACGTTTCTGGGAAAATTGTATATGTAGGTTTCTGAAAATGTGTACTTGGGGGTTACTCAAAAAGTCGAATCGATGTAAAATATTTTCAAAATGGCAGCACTTCCGGAAATGCCGGAAGTAGCTACCAACTGCGTTATTTTAAATAGCAACCCCTATTTTTTATTGCACTTTTGGATTCTACGTGAAATTTCAAAACCTTTGATACCAACATGTCAATATCTACAAGTTATGGTTTTTAAGTTATTTTCATTTATTTAAAAAAAATGGCGGATGCAGACGGTACTTTAAGAATTCTTTACTTGAAAACGGTTGTAGCTATGGCAACCGAGTTTTCACCAGCACTCAGAGGAAGAATAGGGCTTTCTTTTGGTGTACTTAAAAAAAAGTTATGTTGCATACGACGTCACCTATGAGGCTCCAAATTTAAGAAAATTCAAAGACTGAAAACTCAGTTTTTTTTTAATGAAATGACCATTTTCTTACTATTGCATTTGATAGAGAATAAAAATAGGCATATTTTGGTATTACATGTTCCTATCCCTATCTTTAATAGTTTCTGACTTATACAATTTTTTTCGAATTTTTTGTAGTAGTCGACCATCACTGGACCATGGCAATCGAATTTTGAACAAATCAAGTGATACTAAACCGTCAGCTGTAATAGGTTAACATAGATTTTCAATAATCGAAAAAAATGAAAAATGGCTCGCAATGGTTTTACATATTAAGATTTTTGGAATCTAATTGTTATTTATGGTGAAATGAACAGAATCGCGTCGCATGCCTGTCATACGTTCATTGAGAGATATCCAGAAAGACTGCGTCCTAGTGAACGTACCATCCGAACACTGGAATGAGATTGTTTGAATTTTGGGAGCTTTGTACCACCTTACCTACAGTAAGAGTTTTACGAATAGCTAATGTTAAGGAACCAGGAATATTTTTTGGGGAACATTACTTGATCAGACGAGGCCACATTTTTGGTAAAAATTTAATCGCCATAATTCGCATTACTGGTGCCATTAAAATTCTTGTTTGAATGGAGATGTACACTTTCAACAGTGCTGGAGTTTTATTGTACTTTGTGCGTTTAAAAATTACAATATTTTGTGTTTCCACATTTATCCAGAAAGTTTGAATACAGAACGTTATTTGGAAATTTTACGCAATATTGTTGTTCCTGCAACAGAAGAGCTGCCTCTGCAAGAATATGCTCAATACTGGATCACAAGTCATACAATACTCCACACGAGAACATTTACGAAAAAGAGTTTGTGTTTGGAACATAAAGGCGCTCATTTTGAGCATGCGTTGAAGAAGACAAGGTTTTAAATTGATTTAAAACTAACAGGTGACGGATTGATTGGTTTAAAATTCGTTTGCCATGTCATGGCCAACTACTAAAAAATCCGAAAAAAATGGTATCATTGCAATGAAATTAGAATAAGTCAGAAACTATTAAAGATAGGGATAGGAACATGTAATACCAAAATATGCCTATTTTTATTCTCTATCAAATGCAATAGTAGGAAAATGGTCATTTCATTAAAAAAAAACTGAGTTTTCAGTCTTTGAATTTTCTTAAATTTAGAGCCTCATAGGTGACGTCGTACGCAACATAACTTTTTTTAAGTACACCAAAAGAAAGCCCTATTCTTCCTCTAAGCGCTGGTAAAAACTCGGTTGCCATAGCTACAACCGTTTTCAAGTAAAGAATTCTTAAAGTACCGTCTGCATCCGCCATTTTTTTTAAATAAATGAAAATAACTTAAAAACCATAACTTGTAGATATTGACATGTTGGTATCAAAGGTTTTGAAATTTCACGTAGAATCCAAAAGTGCAATAAAAAATAGGGGGTGCTATTTAAAATAGCGAAGTTGGTAGCTACTTCCGGCATTTCCGGAAGTGCTGCCATTTTGAAAATATTTTACATCGATTCGGCTTTTTGAGCCTAAGTACAAATTTTCAAAAATCTACCTATAAAACTTTCCCAGAAACGTCTAACCAAAGCTCCCAAAAAAACACCCTGTATATACTGTGTCCAAAATTCGATGTTCACCATTGATATTTTGGAAACGCAACGGCTTTTTGAGTAACCCCTAAGTACTAATTTTCAAAAATCTACCTATAAAACTTTCCCAGAAACGTCTAGCCAAAGCTCCCAAAAAAACACCCTGTATATACTGTGTCCAAAATTCGATGTTCACCATTGATATTTTGGAAACGCAACGGCTTTTTGAGTAACCCCTAAGTACAAATTTTCAAAAATCTACCTATAAAACTTTCCCAGAAACGTCTAGCCAAAGCTCCCAAAAAAACACCCTGTATATACTGTGTCCAAAATTCGATGTTCACCATTGATATTTTGGAAACGCAAAAAAATGAAAGAATGGAGGCGTTCAGTAAGAGCAACTCGTTTTTTTGGCGCTTCATTTACTAATTTATCAAGACGATAGTTTTAAGTTTCGCAAGTGTAGTGAAAAAATGGAATTATCCCCCTCGAACATTATAATGATTTACTATGACTTTAAGAAACGTTTAAGTGCGTGACTGCGAAGAAAGCTTGAAATCAACATTTGGCAATCAGGCCCTTTCCTTGGCAATAATTTACAGATGGTACAAGGAATTCGAACGTGGAAGAACTACAGTTCATCATCAAAAAGGCACAGGTTCCCCAATTACGGCTGTGACAGAGGAAAACATTGCTGCTGTGAAGCTGGCACCAGAACTAGTTGGGTATGCCGTAATAGATCCTCTTCTGTGAAAACAATAATACACGACCACCTTCATCTCCAAAATGTCATACTTAAGTCGTTTTGTATTCCATCATCTTACAGACTTTCAAAAAGTATAAATTGCTTAAGAATGGTGGACACGAAATTTTGTCGAAAATTGTAACATTGGATGAAACTTACAAACAATTTTTCGACATGCCAACTCGACAAGAGAGCCACGTATCGATCAACGAAGACGAGGCCACACCAACAATACCTAATCAGAAAGCAGCGAGCAATGAAGAAAGTAATGTACCTACGCTGTATTTGGTTGCAGATTAATGTAATCCAAGACCCTCCCTATACTTACCAGATCTGGCAATGCGCGACTGTTGGCTGTTTTTTGGGCTAAAAAAGTACTTCGTGGAAGAAGTTTTTTTGAGAGGAAGAGATCGATGCTTCTGTTCGGTGCTATTTTAATAGTATTCGTAAAGCTGCTTGGCTTGGAGCATTTACATAATGGAAGGAAAGAATGACCAAGTGCATTATAGCATAAGAAAACTACTTTGAACGGATGTAAAATAAAATTTTGAAAAAGTTACGCCACTTGTTTTATTCTCACTAATCACAGTCCTACGAGGTACAGGGCGGATCGAGAAATTGACTAGGGGATGGGGGCAATAATACCTTTTTTTTTGGTCCAACAAGACTTGAAAAATTCACCTCACATACCGACGGTTTCTTTTAATTGAGTATCATTTGGTTTCATACACACCCTTTTTGAAAAATATTGAAAAATGTTCAAATTATTGTATATTGAATAGGATTGGTATCCAGTACCGACGATGCTGACTAATAGGTCGGTACTGAAGGAAAAGAAAAGGGTTAAAAGAACCAGATTTTCAGATAGGTATATTTTTTTTCCTAAAGTCGATTGAAATCATCAAACAAAAAATGACCCAAGGACCCTTTGGATCCGCCCTTGGATGGGGGTGATGCTTGTAGATTTTTTGCGCTGACCTTGAAATTGCTCCAGCACATCAGGTTTTTTTTTGAAATTTTAGCTGAAATGGTCAAAAAATGGCTATTTTAATTTTTCAGCATTTTTAGGAATTTATTTTGGGAACCACATTTTTTTTTCAATTTTCCGCAATTACATCGCGTAGTACTACTGTTTGGCTTTAAAATGCATTTTCCTAAATTATTCTACGATTTTTTAAAATGAAGATATACAATTTTGAATTCAAAGATGTTCTAACCAGCAAAAGAAAGATCAGTAAGATATCCGACCAATCAAAGCAAATTCTGTAGATGATGCACCTAACAGCGTCAAAAGCAAAAAACATGTCGATTTCACATTCTATCAAAGGTTTATTTTGTTTGTATGAAGCTGCGCTTTTCGCTTCTGAGTTTGTCAAATGTATTGTACTTGTCCCGCTTAGGTACCAACAGTGATCTGCTAACATGTTAACGTCCCACCTTCCTTGGTATCTTTTCTCCATTTCTTTTATGTCTTAATGAAACCTCTCGCCTTGTTCGTCACTCATGTTGCCTAAATTTTTAGGAAAATAATCCAAATGACTGTTCAAGAAATGAACTTTGATGCTCATATTGCAGCCCAAATTTTTGTAAGCATATTTTGCACAAGTTGTTTATAGTTGGAGCCGCTTGGAGCATATTCGGTTTCCTAAGTAGTAGTACTGTGCGATTCAATTGTGGAAAATTGAAACAAGAAAAACATAAAAATGGTCATTGTTTGACCATTTAAGTTAAAATTTCAAAAAAATCTGACGTATTAGGGCAATTTCAAGGTCATATTCGTTTTCAGCGCGAAAAATCTACAAAAATCACCCCCATCCATTCTTGAAACTGAGAAAAGTGCAATTACGCAGGTCTGTGTAATGGCTTATCCTTCGTATTTATTTAGAACAATTCACCAAAAATGACAAAGTTGTATTTTTTAAGGGAAACCATATTTCATTTTAATATGGTTAAATTGCTTGTTAAATAATTATTAATTTATAAATAAATAAAAAGATTGGGAGAGGTTACATCGTTTTGTAGGCTTTCGTTTCTTGTCGATAGGTACGTTGGCTTTATCTCCCCTTGGATGGCTTCTATTTTTTATTGAAGTGCGTCGCTTGCTCGATTTTCTTTTCTTTTTGTGCAGCTTCTTGTCACATTTGTATCTTTTTGACTGCTTCCATGGTACCTACGCCTTGACTTTCTTCGCCCACAACAATTTCTTCGCTACATACCTTGGCCTTTGCCAATGGCGCATCCTTGGATTTTTTTGGTTCATATTGTTTGGAAATTGTGTTTTCAAGATTGTTGATTTTCCCCCATTGGCAACTCTGAAAGGATACTTTTGTTTGTTGTTTTTTGTACTAAATGCTGTATTCACCGTGAAACGATAGTGCAAGTCACTTACGAGAACTTCATTAATTAAAAGATCGCCACGAAAATCTGATGACCATTTAATGTTTATCCGTAAATACTCTAAAAAACATTGATCTGTGTGGTATTATTCAAAATTGTTTGAATTTATCTCTTCTTTAATCACTGTTATTGAGGCATCGAAAATCAAAACAAAAATAGACTCTGTGCTGTTGTCGAGTTTTTGGCAGCTGAGGGACACTGAGGGTCGTCCACCAATGGAAATTTATACGAGAGTGAAAGCCGTATATGGCGACTACAGTTATTATCATACGGAAATGGTTTAATGGTGCAGAAAATTTTGATAAGATGCACGTGTTACCGCATCAGATGAAAATGTCAGACAGCTGGATACTACTTTAAAGGTGATTTTGATCCATAATCCTATGTCATTCAAACAGTACAAGATCTACTTAGGCATATGAAATGCTCCTTACAGTTTCGATTTGTCACCGTGTCATTTTGATGTGTTTGGTCAATTAACACAGCCTGTAAAAGGGTGTTGCTTCAATACGAATGCGCAGAGGTAAACCAGTTAAGAATGCTCAAGAGCATTATTAAAATCAAACTTGAACTTGAAAGCATTTGTTTCATGACTTTAAAACACTAATTCCGAGATTTGATAAAGGTACCTATTTAATGTTTAAACTTTGTCAGCCATTTTGAAGGTGTTTGGTGTTCCTCAAAAGAGAACAATTTGGTTTATCAGACATTTTTATTTTACTTTTTCATCTCTATTCGAATCTGAAGTGAAAAGCTAAAAGTTAAAAAAAATCAAAGCTTTGTCAGCCATTCTAGACGTACTTTTTGATACTCTCTCCAAATCTGAAGTCAAAATGTCAAAATTCCGTAACACAAAAAAGCGATACACACACACATATCTATAATTCATGTTTGATCGAGAATAGAACATTTTTCTTCAACACGGTATTTGTATATTAATTGAACAATGGAAGGGAGATTTTTGTAGATTTGCTGAATAAAAAAATAAATACTTTACAGCTTCAAAAAGTGTTTCTATTGAACAACTCTGGACAACTTTGAAACTACATACTTTTATAATAACACCATGTGAAACTTACCTGCTTGAGCAGCAAAATGCAATGGTGTATTTCCTTCATTATCCGGACGATTGGGATCTAAATTTGGTAGTTGTAGAATAAGATCCAGTAAGTCTAATGAACCATTCGATGCAATATAACTCAGCGTCGTCTGCAACAAAAACTGTAAATTAATTCTCGTTCCAGATTAGATGGAAGTATTACTGAAATTCGACTTGATTATTTTTGGAATAGTTAGTAATCTGCGAAAACCGACAAACTTTATTACGACTTTTATTGGAAACCGCAAATAGAACGTGTTCAGTCATAAATTTGATACATTGTCTCTTTTGAGTAATTTAGATTAGCAAATTAGGACTATTTAAATAAATTTAAAAGCCGTTAAATTTTATGAAGTGTAACAATGCGAATCAATTTTATCATCGGCCATAAATTTGGATGGATAGTAAAACCGTTTTATGATCTCTACTATTTAGTCATATTGCCTTTATCTATTTTAAACTGAGCGCAAGTTTTCTAGGCTAAAACCATAGGCGTATAACACTAACACTTACAATGTACTGAAACTCGTAGTCGTATTATTTTAGATATGACTTCAGTAACCACTGTTGGCTATGCCGATAACATAGCGATTGTGATACGTGGCAGATTTGAAGAGACCGTATCAATTGTGACGCAGGGAGCTTTAAATCTAGAGAAAGCATGGTGCGGAGAAGAGGGTCTATCTGTTAATCCAACAAAAACGAATCTCATTCTCTTCTCGCGAGGAAAAGGGCCGACAAAGCTAAAGGACATAGCAATGTAAGGCACCAAGTTACTGGTAGGGGGAGAAGGCAAATACTTGAGCATAACGCTAGACCAAGGACTGACCTTCAAACCATACCTAGAGAAGACAGCGAACAAAGTAGGCGAGCGTTCGGAAGCTAGTGGGGCGGCTTATTTCCAATGATGACCCACTGGATATACTCACCAGAATGATCATTACGTATGCTTCACTGGTGTGGTGGCATAAAACCTTCACCCAGAAAAACATACAGAAACTTAGCATGGTGCAGCGTAGGGAATCACGGGGCCAATGATAATGACCCCTACTGCAGTCATTCCAAGATCTTCCTGGAAACCCCAAACGGGGACCCACCTACATCCATTTTAAAGTTAAGCAGGACGAAGATAAAACTTCCTGCACAACATGACCGATAGCCCGACATGCAGGAGTTGTGGTGACACAGATGAAACGCTCTATCACAATGTGAGGCATTCACAAAGGCAAGGGAACAACGAAATGAAAATATTACACAAGAGGAAGTATTCGAAGATTCGACCTACTAAAATCCTGGATTTTGTGAAAGATACAGGTATTTTTGAAGGATATACAACAGCGGGGAGCACAATAGACCAAAAGGTCGCAGTGAGAGAACCTATTGGGATCACCCCCCAGCAACAACAATAATAATAGTTAAATTCAGAAAAAGACTCGAAGCCTCCCTTTATATCATTTAATCTCCAATATTAAGTTACGTAGTAAAAAAGTGTGATGATAGACGATGAGATGAGATGACGTTGTTATGTTTTTTAGATAAGGCGCCGAAGCACCTGACACGTGAGCCAATGCAAAACTCACAAATTGAAATTTTGAGAAAAGGAATACCAGAGTTTATTTAATAACCATCTGGGACCATTACATCCTTGGGAAAGTGGCGATCATCAAACAAATGTTAAAACGTGAAGCGAAATAATGGAAATTGAAATTAAAGATAATTATAAATAAGCGCTACATGTTTCGAAGCCATACTGGCTTCATTTTCAAGCGGGTAAGAGAAAATTTAAGCTTAAGGGGAAATTTTGAACAATATTACAAATTGAAGTATTTAAACGGTCAAAGACCAACTAAGAACATCCCCTGAACATCAGGAATAAGATATAGGGGACATTTTGAACAATATTACAAATTGAAGTATTTAAACGGTCAAAGACCAACTAAGAACATCCCCTGAACATCAGGAATAAGATATAGGGATGTTCTTAGTTGGTCTTTGACCGTTTAAATACTTCAATTTGTAATATTGTTCAAAATTTCCCCTTAAGCTTAAATTTTCTCTTACCCGCTTGAAAATGAAGCCAGTATGGCTTCGAAACATGTAGCGCTTATTTATAATTATCTTTAATTTCAATTTCCATTATTTCGCTTCACGTTTTAACATTTGTTTGATGATCGCCACTTTCCCAAGGATGTAATGGTCCCAGATGGTTTTTAAATAAACCCTGGTATTCCTTTTCTCAAAATTTCAATTTGTGAGTTTTGCATTGGCTCACGTGTCAGGTGCTTCGGCGCCTTATCTAAAAAACATAACAACGTCATCTCATCTCATCGTCTATCATCACACTTTTTTACTACGTAACTTAATATTGGAGATTAAATGATATAAAGGGAGGCTTCGAGTCTTTTTCTGAATTTACCTGTTCTTGCTCCCTTATTTTGAGTCCCGAACCACTACTTCATGATGTCTAACAGTAATAATAATAACATCATATCATAACATAAAATACTTGTCTGAGAAATGATCCCATAAACCTTTTTATTGATACCTACCAAGTCAGTATACTATCATCAGCAAGTCTGAACTCTAATGATATGTAAACGAGGGATGAACTCATGCACTTCCATCATTGTATATTATTATTATTATTATTATTATTATACCAGGTGTTAATTTGAAAACATATCTTCGAAACTGTAACAGTAAAATTTCTCGAAAACGTGTCTAGAACTTTCAGGAGTAACCAATATGATTCATATAGAAATCTTCTGCAACTCACCCCTTAGGTTCTAACTACCCTATTTTTTTTAATTGTACTACCCCTTGTGTAACACAGCATTGGATGGAAAGCCCTTTAAAAATGGTATTCATCAGTACCAAACGAAATGTTAATTAATCGATACCTGATTGCTTCTTCGGTGAATAACGCTCTTGAGAACTCCACTTTTCCGTTGGGTTGTTTGAAGCGTTGGGGAAGAGAATTATACAGAGGAATCGTTTGCTTGGAATGTTCTCATGAGAAAGAATACATTTATCGTTTCTGTAATCAATTACTAGAAATAACGATAATAAAATTACAAAATTTTGAGCAACTAGCGAAATAACCATTTTTGGTCTTGTATTACATTGTTATAGGGTTGCACTTGCACATCCAGCATTTTTGGACTGCCTACATTTTCCGATGGTGGCAATCAATAAAGCTTGACTTACTAGAGTGCTTCTTGAAGTAGTTCAGGGAACGTAATCTTTTGTATAGGATTTTTGCTTGTTCCGATGCTTTCAGTCCACGGACTTCTGTCCAACCCCATCCTCCCAGTTTATATACAACAATACCAATTTCTTACCCTCTTCAAATACTGGCCCGAATGTACCTTCAGCAAATGTTGGCTAAATGTTTTTACGACCCTCTTTATGATTTTTAACCGTTCGCAATGCTGATGTAACCAAATCCGCAAAGGCAGGTCGGCGAAATGGTCATCGACGTTTTTTATCCCCGGTCGGCGTTTAGACTTGTCAAATTCTTGAGTCAGCGTTTTGTCCACGGTCGGCATAAGTAATGACCATACATTAGATTCGACGGATTGTCCTAGTGGGCGAAATAGCAGTCGGTGTTTTGGAGACGGTCGGCGAAAGGGTCGTGGACCTTTTTTTGACCACGATCGCTGATTAGACTTGTCAAACTCTTGAGGCGGCACTATGGACATTCGATATTTTGGTTACGATCGGCATAATGGTCGCATATTAGATTCGGAGAATTAGTCCTGGTCAGCGAAATGGTTGTCGAGAGTTTTGGCCGGGGTCTGGGTTTGGAACATTAAAAATCGTGACGTTCGACGAAATGTCCAGTCTCCGCCTCAAATTAAAAAAATCTTTCAGAAAGTGGATTGAGTTATATTTGTTTAACATAAACTTGCGAGTCCCTTCCGGGAAATATGCAATTGAATACTTCCATGGTTCACTTTAACCGAATGGGAATAGAATACCTTGAGGAGAGGCGACGATTTTATTACCATTGATGGTGAGGTGACGTCCAGACCTTTTCTAATTAATTTGATTCAAAAACCTGAGATGTCCGGTTTTGAAAATAAAGCGAAAAAAGACTTTGGCGTGAGTGAGAGAAAAAGAAGAGAAAAGGTTGAAAAAAGAGAGAGGGTAGATAGGGGTGGTTTATCTTATCCGGCTGTTTGGAAAAGCAACATGGTTTTTTATATTTGTAAATTTCTATTTTGTGTGTGTAAATTTTCATCGAAAAGATAATACATGAATTTCATCTGTTTTAGTAATGTTAATATTATTCAAATCAACCATTTATATTTTATAATAACTTGCCATTCAATGAAATGATTTCATGGATTATTCTACATTTAGAACGGTTTACCCAAATTACCGTTGTGTTGGCGTCCATCTTGATTTGTTTTTATATAATATGTTTTTATTTGTCGCTCTTGTATGTAATAGGGATAATAAACTTCCGTTACCTATTGAATTAGGGACGAGAGGTTTCTTTTGTGTTAAAATGTTGAATTCAGTTATTTTAATTTTCTTTGTTTCATCATGTATAGGTACTTATACATACATTCGTTTCTCAATAAGAGCCGCACACTTGCGTGAGGGTTAAACTTAGAGTTGCTAACGTACTCCATCATTATGTAAGAGCCTTGGTGGATGTAACTAATGATGCTTTTTTTCTCACGTGCAGAGTTGAATGTTGGGGCTGTAATAACAAAACGTAGCAGCATTCATCTCGAAATTACAACTTTAGCAGATTAAGTTCGCAACCAGGACAGTCTGTGCCTTTCGGAGGGTTCCGAATAAGTAACCAGTAATATGTGCTTTATGTTTGGTAGTTGGTGAACAAGGGGAAGGATTATTTTAGTTTGTGGCCTTGAGTACAGAGTGAACACAGTTTTTTTGTTTTGTATTACTTACATAATTGAATTTGATTACTGTTTATGTTGGTTTTCATTGTAGGTATTGTTATGTTACTGTTATCTCCATCATATTTCTTTGTGTGGATTGTTTAATTTGTGTATTTAGTTTCTCGGGAACATAACCGAAGGTTTCTTTACCATGTTCTTCGCTTCGGCCAGTTCCAAATCTTTTTGGCGGTAAATATGACATATCAAAATTTTACGGTTTTTATTTCATCACCAAATATATGTATATTTACGTTGTTTTCCTCGATCCTACAACTTCACAGGTCTTGATAAGCGCCATCTAGTGAACCGCCGTCTTGGTAGGCGCCCTTTTTTAGTTACACGACGTAGGTACAGATGGAGTTGGGTTCGTTTTTTGTAGGTAAGCGCGCGAAACCTGGTGTCTGTTACATCACAAACCTAAATACGATGTACAGGATAACTTCCATTATATCGCCGTCTTTAGAATGCAAAAAGCTCCTGATGAAGTAACCCTTAAAGGGTTTTGTGAGTTCCTAGGGGAGAGTCTGTACTCGTTGCTGACTAGGTGGCCAAAATGTTATTTGAAGGAAATTTGTTTTTAAGCGTACTATCAGGAACAAAAGTTCCTCGGAGTAGGAAATCAACGCATCACATACAATAAGGAAGGGAATTGCCGAGCACTAACCGTCTTGCTTTCTATTTTTAAATATTATACTGATTATACATAGTCTACCATCTACTATTTGATATGTTGGTCGCCGAAGTCACAGTATTCGAGGGGCATTACTAAAGTCCATGACTGTACATGAACTTTTCAAAATTACCCAAAAGTGTAAATGAGCATGACAACAACTGTTCTCCTACAACTTGTAGTTGTAGATTAATTACAAGGGACACCCAAATGTGCACTTCGATCGCAGACCCAGAGGTGTAGAGCCGTATTACATCCCCGATAAGTACAATTCAAAGTTAAGGTCAAGGAAGTATTCTTTCTTATACAAAGCTTCAACTCCCAATTGTTATGAAACGGCGTTTCTCCGACGAATTTAGATACTTATAAGATGAATAAATTTAATGATCGAACATGTGATTGCGACTGACAGAGAATTTGAACATTTGTAGGGAGAATAAGAGAAGAAAATTTATTTAAACCAACAAAGATTAAACCTTTTAACATTTAATCTTGTGTTCTATCCCAAAATGAAAATTCTCATATACATATTAAGTTTCTCTAAGAAAATGCCAATTATTTTGAACTTAATTGAAATTACCGAATTTTGCACGTTTCTAATCATTTTAGATTGGTGACATAAACGTCTTAATTGTTTCGACGGGTTATCATATGCATATAATTGAATTTTGATCCAATAATAGCACGCTTCATTGCTCATGCTCTAGACAACATGGGATAACAATGTATATAAGGTCTTGGAAGAAAATTACATTTAGTATACCACCCAATAAAGGTACCTAAGGCATCTAATCGAACTTAATAATAATAATTAACGTTAAACAAATACATTTAAAAGATGGGACGAGTTTTCCTTTTTATTGTATTTTTTGGAGCGTTCATTAGTTTAACATTCGAATTTGAGATGTCGCGTAAAGAGATGAAAAGTATTAAAGGAAAATTCTGTGGAATTAATTTAGAGGATACGTTGTCAATGGTGTGTGAGGGAAAGTACAATGGTAAAGGAAAGCGAAATATGTTAGGCAATTTAGGATGTAAGTATGAATGATCCTTTCTATTGTAATCTCACGCGAGATTCGTTACAGTGAATAAGGTTAACAGCAGGGAAGACTATGAAGATAGTCAAAATATGTTATACGTCGATGAATTCTTGCCATCTTTTCCATTTCGTACAAGAGAACATGCACGAGCTTTAATACCGTATGATTATCAAAACGTAGTAGAAAATTAAGAATTGTCGACGAATGTTGCGATAAGGCCTGTTCCTTCTTTGAACTGTCGAGTTACTGTGCAAAACCATGAAGAAATACGATAAGACTTTATATTGATGAAATTCAGTTTTAATGCTCTTTTGTACGTACTCAAAATTTAAATATAAGATTTATCTCAATTGTGCCTGTTTTTTTAAATAAACTCTGTACTAAGAGGGTTTTACCATAAATTTATCTTTATATTAGGTACTCCATTACATGGAGATGGTCATTTTCCTGGGTTTGGGCATTAAATAAAGATTGATACGATTAACAAACCTACATTTACGAAAAATAGTATACAGGGTTGCCCACTTGCCCTTCGTTCTTCGATAGTACCTTTAATATTAATTTTAGGACAAAAGGTCAAGAGACATTTCTTATTCAGATGTTCCTTGTTTACAACCTAAAATTATTTTCAGGCCCGCACTGCGCTCGGTTTCGTCTGTACAGGATCGTACTCGATTATTTTAAATGGAACACCCTATAGATTTTTATATTTTTGAAATCCATATTCGATTCTAGACCAAGTTTGTTTAGCCTTTCACCTACTTAAGTCAAGTCATTTAGGAGAAAATAAATGTTTATTAAAAATTGTTGCCGAAATCAACAATCAGTAAAAAAATTCTGGCAAGCTGCCACGAGACTTCCCTCGTATTAACACTTTTTTCAAAAAATAAATGCAACTGAATTAAAAAAAAATACTCTTAAACTACATAAAAAAATGCAATTTTATCTTATAAAAAAATTCTGGCAAGTTGCCACGAGACTTCCCTCGTATTAACACTTTTTTAAAAAAATAAATACTACTGAATTCAGAAAAAAATACTTTTAAACTACATAAAAAACTGCAATTTTATCTTATAAAAAAATGAGTGCCGCCATTTTAGCTTACACCGGAAGTGACGTAATCAAAGGTAATATCAGCATTTTCGTTCTTGGCCCGAATGCAATCGATTGGCCAAAACCGCATTTCGATAACTTTAATAGTTTCTGAGTATAAAGAGTTGCAGTCATTTTTTAAAAATGATTTTTTTAAAACATTTTTCAAAAAATAAGTATAGCACAATATATATTATATTGCTGAATTCAGAAAAAAATACTCTTTTAAACTACATAAAAAAACTGCAACTTTATCTTATAAAAAAAATGAGTGCCGCCATTTTAGCTTACACCGGAAGTGACGTCATCAAAGGTAATATCAGCATTTTCGTTCTTGACCCAAATGTAATTCATTAGCGAAAACCGCATTTCGATAACTTTAATAGTTTCTGAGTATCGAGCGTTGCAGTCATTTTTTAATAATTATTTTTTTTAACACTTTTTTCAAAAAATAAGTATAGCACAATATATATTGCTGAATTAAAAAAAAATTCTCTTTTAAACTACCTACATAAAAAAAACTGCAACTTTATCTTATAAAAAAAATGAGTGCCGCCATTTTAGCTTATACCGGAAGTGACGTCATCAAAGGTAATAACAGCATTTTCGTCCTTGGCCCGAATGTAATCGATTGGCGAAAACCGCATTTCGATAACTTTAATAGTTTCTGAGTTTAGAGCGTTGCAAGGAATGTGTACGTACAGACTACAGACGACAGACGGAAAATTTTTTTTTCATATTTTGAATCTACGTATTCAGAAACGGAAAGATATGTAAAAATTTCCATAGGTCAAATTTTTTTTTTGGAACACTAATACAATAAGTACTTCCCTTTCACTTCGTACTCGGGAAGTAAAAATAATAACTATTCAATCATTGGCAACAGAGCAACACAATTTGACATTACCATAAACAAAAGAACGTTTTATTTCTCGATATGCTGATTTTGAACGGAATTTGTTGCAAAAGGGCCGTACTGAATTTTTTCTAACAACCACAGAAGAAATGGCAAAAGTCGACTAGTTTAAATAGAACACCCTGTATATTTTTTCATGATTGAACTGATTTTTAAGTTAGCTTTGATTTTTGTTAAATATGTCCTATATCTAAAGGTAATAGTTTCCGAGATAATGACCTTAGTTTGAATTATTTTGTTTTATCTCCCAATTCTGAAAATAAAATTAAAGGCAGCAACAATGAACAATAACACTATTTGTATAAGAGTTGAATTTCTTCTCACGGTGCTGGTATATGGGATGACTACAGAAAACCAATTACATAGAGTGGCAGGTAAGGAGGAGTATGATCCCTTCTATAATGAAACTTAGTTGTAGATAAGCTAATAAAGAAACTTAAACGTCGGTTATGGACAGGGGCGTAACTACCATGGTTCCTTAGGGTTCCGTGGAACCCGGGCCCGTATTTTACAAAAATTGCATTACAAGAATTTGCCCTTTTCGTTTTATAAAGGTATTTAAAATATATTAGTCGACGAATTCGATGATTCGAATACTTAGAGATAGAAATAGAAGTTCATAGAATTACAAACTGAAACAATACTGTTTTTATTAATGTTCACTCCAAATATTTATAATGTTGCTTATTTACTTATAATGTAAATATTATTACTGTAATGCTTCACGTCTTTTCTTACCATTTGTCGGATAATAATAAATTTTGTTATTTATTTTAATTGTTTATTTGCAATATTCTTGTAAGTTGGTGAGGGTGCATTATTATGTTTGGAACCCGCGCCCGGCGCCTGGTTGTGGTGACCATCATAGTAGAGGGTAATTAGGAAAAGAATGCAAATTTCCTAAATAGCATCAGACTGAATCTCCAGCAAACAGCAATAGTTCACTTCATAAACAGAAGGACGCTCGATGCAGCGTTCCCAAGTTATGAATTTTTTTCATGATTTTTTCTGAAAAAACATGGTCCGATTAAAGAACGCTTAGGTTCGTTTAGCTTTGTTATTTTAAATAGAACACCAGTAAAAACTACTAGTTTTAGAAGACACATAGTACAGACATGAATTGGAGAGATTGAAAAGCTTTATCGACTTACATAATAATATACAGGGTGCTCCATTTAAAATAACAAAGTTTTTCCTATTCGAAATTGACAAAACTTTACGAATTATTGTAAAACACCCTGTATAATTAAATCGACAAATATTTGTATATTCACTAAGGAACGACCTTTAAATTTGTGTACCAAAAATGGACTCACTATTTTAAAACGGAACGAACCTAAGCATTCTTTAATCAGATCATGTTTTTTCAGAAAAAAATCATGGATAACATTCATAACTTAGGAACGCCGCATTTAATATTGTTGATATTGTAACGTTTCTTTTGTACAGAAATTAAGTCTATGTTCATATTTTAATTAATCGATTAAGCAGAAGACATACAGGCTGTTCCATTTAAAAAAGTTGTTTTGAATTTTGTAAAAATTGTAAGTTAAATTTGAAGGTCCTATTAAAAATGAAACATCATAAACGAAATCAGGACATCTGATAACCTTCTACAAAAAGAATTGAATCAAGTTAGATTTATACCGTCTGAAGTAGTGAAAATTTTAATTTTTTTAAAGAAATAATTTATTGCTGCTAAACTATTCGTTTAAAAGCCATAATATTTTAGGAATAAATAAAAGGGTCCAAGGAGGTTTTCAAAATGTAAAATTATTACAGAAGATCCTGAAATCCGCCCTTAACAATAATTAACAACTGCGCCATTTGAATGAAATTTCTAACTTTTTTGGTTTTGGTACTATAGAAGCCCGACGCACTGTTGAAGGACCCCGTATACATTTTTGGCGATCACATTTCAAAAAATGTCAAAATCGCTGTTTATGAATCACTTTCGTGGGAACAAGTAACAACATCCAATAAGAGAATCTTATCCATTGTAGGCCACAACTTGATTATTGACGAAGACAAAATTAATCAAATACTTGGATATTCCTATGTATCGGGTGTGATCCAAAAAGTCATCTACAATTTAAAAACGATTTATTGAAGCTCATAGAAAGATCTGCCTACGAAATTAAAGTAACAATATAATAAAATCATTTGGCTTTCGTCAATTTACAGATTTAATTGAATTTTGCAGTTTACACATCATTTTCCAAACAAATAGAAATGAAAATGGTAGCTGTGGGAAAAAGCAGAAAACAATTGTATGTTTTAAAATGCTTTGAATTGTTGAAATTGATCAATAATAGACCGTATTTCGTTTTTTTTTGTAATTCAGTATTTCTTTACATACACATTGCCATTAAAGGCTTTCATTATTAATGGAATATTGTCTCCTTTAATTTAATCACTTAAGTTTGTTCTCCTTGGACAGGAGCCTTCAAGAGGAGCTATGTGTGGTGCAGGTTATTTATCCACGTGTTTTGAGGAAGGCCGACGTTTCGGCTACGACAGTGTAGCCTTCTTCGGGGCAACAAAAAATTCGTGGGTTTTTTTTTTCATGTCTAACTGCACTCTAAGATCTGCTAATACCTACAATTTAATAAAAATTAATATTAAAAAAGAACAAGCTGGACCAAAAGACACTATCGGTTTCACCCACGAATTTTTTGTTGCCCCGAAGAAGGCTACACTGTCGTAGCCGAAACGTCGGCCTTTCTCAAAACACGTGGATAAATAACCTGCACCACACATAGCTCCTCTTGAATGGTGACACGCTTTTAAATATACCTACTCTAAGTAATGTATGTAATTTTATATTAAAACAGGTGCTGGTACAAAAGCAAATTATTAAAATTGAAACAGAACAATAAAATATAGGTTTAAGTTTTAGTTCAGTATGTACTTGTTCATAAACCTAAACTTGTTTATCTACCGTAGCTTTTCAAAGAATTAGTATGAAAATGAGGCATAAAGGTCTCACTTCGAAGGCCTTTGGTTCGAATCTGAGTCCGTACATTTTGGAACTATGCGCATTGTGTTTTTAAACGAAACATATTGGGCCTCTATTTAATTAAAAGCTTCATTGCATTGCCAAATATGATACAAAGTGTAAGAAATATCAAAAAATTGTTAAATTATTTATACCTACATGACATTTTTTATTGAATTCAAATTAAGTAAAACGTAAATGCAACGTTAAAAGGTACGTTTAATTGCTACGTTTAAAAACTCTTAAAACGACTAATTAACTGTTAAAAAGCTTTCAATTACGCAAACGTTTTTATTTTCACACCAGACCGAATTGAGACAACCATTCCTCAGTCGAAATAATTATTTATATAGGAGAAAATAGTATCGATGATAAAAAATCCATGGGTACACTTAAAGCGACAAAGAAAATCATTATAGGTAACTCGCGGTAGTGACAATAATTAGATTAAAGCGTAGTTTCGTTTCGATAATTTTATGTTTCAGCTTTATGTACTTTTCAACAATACAGTAACTTTTTTTTATAGGGAAATCGATTTACCTAAACATATATAAAGTTGTTAATACCTATGTATTTGCGATTCTTGCATGTAATGACGAATATTTATGAAATCAACGTCTATAAAAGACAAGCACTTTTCATTTTTATATAGGTTGTCATGTCGATGAAGTCTTTGAAGTATAAATATCATTTATGAATTTGATTGATAGTGTAGAATATTGGAACAAAGAAAACATTGTTAGAAGGGAATGTGTAGCTGCTAAGCACTATTTGCTTGATTATACATTTTTACAGTAAATGTAGATATAAATATCACAAAACAAGTGAAGAAATAAAATTATATGGTCCTCCACACTAGTGTGCCATACGTCGCCGTCGGCGTCGGCATAAACCCGATAAGCATCCTCTTCCTCTTAAAGTTTTAGCCTCGCATCACGTGTAATAATGCAAACTTTATAGACTCTCGCAGTGTTTTTAGTTAGTACGTTCATAGTTTCTATTATATTGATTTATTGATTTTATATGTATTTTGTTAACATGTTAATTTGGAGTCAAAATAAAATCTGTTAAGTGGACCACTAACCTAATGAATCTGTGATATTGGGCTTAGTACGGTATTCAGACCAAGCCCTTCGGGCAAAAGTTGCCTGGTAGACAACAATTTCTAGAAACATCTACGAAAAGCTTTAAATCGAAGAAAGGACAGACATTATGTTATCAGAACAACTGTAATTAGTACGGAGATGCGGATGTCATTCAACTTGTCTTGGAAGATGATATGGGGAGAATAAGAGCAAAAGAAAAAGAGGGCTTACGTCGTGGAACTCCACCACTAATTAATAATTCCAATATTCCAGATTTTGAAGTTTTCCAAAATATCGTTCCAAACCGATCACTTTGTTCAATGAGGGTTTGAAAATTTGGCTGCTAAAATAAATACCGACCAAGATGATTCATATACCACCGACTCTGGTGACCCATTGTATACTGACCATAGCTTAGATTACGATCCTGATAAGAATTTCATAACAATTTTGAATTGGACGAGGTGATATTTCCTGAAGAGCTATTCTGATGCATTAACATATTGGAATCAATTTCCTACGTAATTAGTAGTGTATTTTTTTAAAATATTAGCACAGAATGTGCTATTACATGCGTATTTGCGTCTGTCCGTTAAGATCCATTTCTGTGGTTTTAAACTACTACTTAGAAAATTTTCCTACAATGATACAACTTTCTAATTCACGTAAGATGACGGACCTGACCAGATAAAAATACATCCCCAAAATACGTTTTGCTAAGTACACATTAATTTTTGGTAATGGAAAGTTAAATCAGGAATCCAAGTAGGTATGTATTAAGTAATTTGAAAACGCCTATAAAAAAACTTGATCGGTAAAACAAGCTTCTCATCAAAATCGCCCCAAAGGGGCACAAACTAAGGGCGTTATTTTGGGAGCAAAAACTTGAACACAAACTAATTTCTCTTGATGAAAAGTTAGTAGACATAGTTACAAGTGAAACACCGTTTTTCGTTTGTTGCTCAATTCAAAATGGCGGCCAATATAGCAATTCTTCAAGTTTTGATTTTTTAGGGTTTAGCTCAAGAACGCTTTAACTTAAGTAAAATTTGAAAATTGCAAATTGTAGCCAAGGGATGGCCATAACTTTTATTATAATTGATAAAGAACAAAAATTTAAAGTGGCCAATTTATTGGTGATCAAAATTGGTCAAAAATTGAAAATCTACTCCAAGCATTTTTTTATTTTTTGAAATGTTATACATATAGCTCATGAAAAACTATTGGCACTACGACATTTATTTCTTTATTTCCCGTAGGCTAACAAAGATGAAGAAGTAAAATTGTACAGTGAAGTAGAGGACCTTCGACTCTTTTAATCGAGTATAATAAGTATAAAATATTAAAAATATTTATGACATACCCTGTTTATTATTTCAGGAGAAAATCAGAAATCGTTTTCTAATTACAACTACACTACACACTATATATTAATTTTTTTATTTTTTTTAGTTATTAGGCAAAAATTATTTTATTTTGGGTTGTAACGCAAAAAAAACTATTTTATTTAATACGTCATTGTAGTAAATATGTACTGGGAAGTTTTGTGCCAGTTTACTGATGATTTAATTTCATTCATAGTCATTTAAAAACGTTTTCAAAATTTCTACCGGCAGCGATATCTCGAACGTGTTAATTGTTTATTGTTGTTTTTAAATTATCTATGAGCCTGACGTTAAAATTTGATGTGCATTACGCTCATGTAATAATTAATAATAATATAACAATGTTTATACCATTATATTATGTACAATTTTTGAAAATGTACTCACATTTTATTAATAACAAGGTAGTACGAAGCACATGTCTGGAAGCACTAACAAACCACACAAATATATTAAACTATAGGAGGTGTTCCGATACAACGGCGATCATCGCCAGCGAACAACTGAAGATCAGTTTCAAAAGTGGAGCTATATACACCACTTCTGGTGACCTCGAAATGTTACCAGTTTCGATAAGCTAAATGACACAGACACAGTATACTAAGTTTACATAAGAAAACTATGACTATTTCTAATCTGATTAACCTACCGGTTTTCTCTCTTCGCGTTTGTTTCTGTGATTATATAAACTAAAATAAGGAAATATTCTCAGACACAAATAGGGCAACAATAGATTCTATTGTATTGTATGTAGAGAGGGCAACACATCATGATACTGTTACGCAGAGAAAATATTTTTAGATGCATGTCCATGTTTTGAAATGTTGAACTGTCGCCACTTCCACTCTGTTTCTCAATTAGTGGCTGCGTCTAGTAGTAAGTAAGGCCCTACCATAGTAAGCCAATTGCTTTAGGTAGAAAAACTTCCAAAAAACTTTTAGGGTACCTTTAAGTTATGATTAGAACTTCACACCATAAGTAAAGTCAAAGGTTTTTTTTCAAAAAAAAAAAATTACTATACAATTGCAGATAAAATCACTAGTATTATCCAAAAAAAAGGCACACCATCGTGTATAGTTTGATGGGGGTGTGCTACAAAGTCACTGTATGCTACACTATTAAAAATAATTGTGTTAAATCAAAACATTAAGAACAAACACATATTACATACGTGTTGGTAGATAGTGGAACGTTTCTGAGTGATTTGTGAAAATATAGAAAACAGTGACTGAAATGTACATTCCCTGGATCCATTTCTGAAAAAGGAGAAGTTATGTATTCCTGAAACGGCCATACCTGCGATCAGAAGTATTACTCCCACTACACTGCCACATTTTTTAACAAAAAACTGACTTTCTTTGTCAATTGTATAGGCGTTACATATGATTCCCGTAAGCTAATTTGTTGTGTGATAAAATGAGAATCTGGCATCCACATCTCACCTTTCAAAACTCAAATGACGTTTTCCGCACAAAAGGCTACAACGAATGTTTGAAAAAAGGAAAGTAGTGGTTTTCTCAAATTTGACTTTTCCAAATACACTGGGTGGAGGAGACATGAATCAGTAATAAAGTTGCACCCTACAGCAACATATCTCGTCTCACGTCTTTTGTTTGAAATCTATCTAAATGCAGAATTGTTTTAATAATGAAAAACGTAATAACTTGACTGCCTATTTAGTTAAAGATGAGCTTCTGTCCAAAGCCAACACGACCAGATCACTCTAAGATCTTCTAAGGTTGGTGGCAATGAGGTAAATGAAAATGTGCAAGAATATAAACCGTTGCAGTAGGGCAACTAAGAACCCTCTCCCCTGAAGAACTGAATGAACGGAAGCAATAGCCTATCCACGTTACGTTACTTTCATATTTTTGAAAAAACTGGGACTCAAATGTAACGATGCGGCGAGAGTTCAAAAAGCTTGTTAGACAAAGTTTGTATGGATGCATTTTAGGCTCCTGTTCAGAAGTTGTGAGTTAGATTATTAGTTGGATTAGTTGTCTAGTGTTGTATGGTGACCTTGTTTATAGAAGAGGAATTCGTTGTGTCGATTTAAGCATTTCCACCTTTTTCATTTCCAATGTTCAGTAGGTACCACTAAAGGAGTCAACATCATTTTGTGGCATGGTGTACTACGTACGATTTATGATCAATTTACTGATTGGGTGCGCGGGCGTTACCGCTGTAAGACCATTAGCAATAACAGAATTTACAGTAACCAACAATCTGGCAAGATCATCTTCATTTCAGTTCAAAAAATTGTTGACACAATGGTTGCAGTACCCATTGCTAGTTGTTGAATACTAATAATATCCAAATATTTATGAAGCAGTTTCTTCTTCTTCAATTCAGTCATCCACTGCTAATTTCATCGAAAAGCTTTTTTAGAGAACCCTTGCGCTGGTCTTTAAAAATTGTATTTCCTTTGCAGCTGTTGCAGACATTTCTCTTGCTTCTCTTGGAAATTTTGTTCAAACACTTATTTACTCCACGGAAGAAATCTCTTTTGCAATCCATCTTGAAATGCCAAATGAGACATCACTTCATTTTGTATTCGAGGTCTGCGAAAAGGTTTAGTTTGATGAGGTTCTAAGATAATTTTTTGCAATTTTCACATCACCACCATATGCACATCGAACGAGACTAAAAAAATCAGGAGTTTTTGTATTGTTCTTCACAGATTTGAGCTCCTCATTTCGTTGCAAGACGATATTCCACTCTTCTTAAGAAGCCCCAATCTTTTCTTAGCTTTCCCGTCAAAGGAGCATAATTTGGATGATGCTCCTTTGACGGGAAATTTGCACAACACATTTCGACATACTCTCTCTGCCATATTCTTGGAAGCTTCATAATGTATAGACGAACCAGTTGTAGTTGCATAAAATCTTCACCATCGTTAACATCCACGACCAAATCCTTTTTCACGGGATGAAATGAAATGGAAATGCATTGGGATAGGTATCGAAAGAGGTGTAAGTGTAAATTTCGTTAATTAAATAGAATTGTTATCCTGAACTGCAGACTCATCAGTTGGAAATTGGCAAGGATATGCCCATTGCTTCAGAAATTTTTCCTGTGGAAAATATGTATTTTTTTTGGGAGCCATTTACTTTAGATCGTTATGGTACAAAACAGCGAAGCTTACAAATAAAGAAGATATTCTGGTATGCTTCTCCCATTTGTAGAAAGGGCTTTAGAAGCTCTTGTACGTTCTTGTTCCCGGAAAACTGTTACATTCATCTTAATAAAATTCTTAGAGAAATCCGTACTACGTATACAAGCTCATCAAGTGCTATCCAAGGGCGATCTTTGCCCTTACAACAATTTCAGCCGACTTAGCATCTTAATTGTAAACCAATTCTATTACACCATATTGTAGGTTCATTCGTGATATAAGTATAGGTATATATTATATAAGCTTCTTAATTAATAAAGGACGCCATTTATAAAAATTTGAACGTACCTCGTATCTTGAGTGATATTTACTAACGGTTGGTTAACCTTTTGCCCGTTCTCTGACCACTCTTTTTCTACATATCTTAATTATTATGCAGTGCTGCAAAAAATGTTCAATTAGTGGGTGTTACAGCGTTATTTGTGACAGTTTTCCATTTTTACTACACCCCCACATTTTACGTATTATCTACTATGAGGGGCAAGTTCCTCTAGAAGATGTTTTTCTAAGAAGCTTCTATAATTAATTTTTAATGCGACTCTCTCTCGGTTATATTTTTGACTGGATATACCATAATTAAATTATTATGAAAATTAGCGAGCCGTAAATGTTACATTCTATTTCAGTTTCTAACCCCAATTAATAATTCATTAAGTAATAAGAGTAACGATTAAATTATTTTGACAATGTCAATATCAGTAAGATGGTTTCTCATTATTCAATATGTTCACAACATGTTTGAGAGGTATATAAGGGATGAAATTTTCTGCTAGACTCACATTACCCATCGACGACGGTGAGAAGATGAACTATATGGTAAGTTGTTCGCCAGCTTTGCAAATTAATATTTCATTAAACCTTTCAGATGGGTCACTATATAGCGTATCTTGTTTTATGGACAACATTCACAAATTTAAGCCTTGGCGCGATATTTACAGAAAGAGAAATGCAATTTATGGCTGGAAAATTTTGTGGAGACCATTTAGCCGATATGTTATCACTTGTGTGTGGAGGGTTATACAATCATAAAGGAAAGCGGACGATGTTATGTGAGTTATTTTAAAATTTTGTTATGCCTGAACTAATTGTTGCAATTTTTTAGCGAACAAAATTGATAATAATGATGATTATGACGACACAGATTCTTTGGGGTATTTGGATGATTCTCTTATGGCATTTCCCTTCCGATCAAAAGAACGTGCCAAATCGTTAATAAATTTCCAGTATCAAAAACGCAAAGGTAATAAAAAAGGTATTGTTGACGAATGTTGCCATAAATCCTGCTCCTTGTTAGAAATGAGAGGTTATTGTGCAAACTAAAATATGACGACTGATGCATAGTTTATGAATATAAAAAAATAATGTTTTTGTATACAGTATAAAATAAACCTACTGAATAAAACCTTCAATGCATTTTTTATTGAAATGTATAAGCGAAATATAATTCGGCGAGGGTTCCATATGTACTTAACGCATTTCTACCGTTCTTGGTAACTTGAAGATGCTGTCTTTATGAGACCCTTTTGGCCGCGTGTTTAACCAGATTTAAATTTGAATCCTCCTCCTAAAAATGTCCATCCTTTAAGCCGTCGTGATTTTTTTATTTTTTTAGCAGATGGGCTAAATGTATTCTTCCAAGATTCTTTTAAAATGTAGGAACGCAGTTACATTCATGAAAAATACATATAAAAAATTTGGCCCGTAAATATTGTGCCAAAAATATGAATATTGGAATGAAATTATGAGTTTTTTAACTTCCACTTACCATTCTATGCAACAGGTACTAACTTAAATGAAAAATTATGCCACATTTTAATAGTTTTGCTAGCAAGTTGGTCTTAACCGATTTTTCATTTCATGTGACAATGTCTTCATAAGTCACAAATCTGGGCAAACAAGTGTTTTTTTTTAAATCAACCTTTAACTGATTTGACCATCACACAAGCCCAGTTTGAAAAAGGAAGTGCTTTTTGCTCGATGAAATTTTTGTATTTTTGTATTTGTATAACGGACCTAGCCAATTCTTTCCCACAACAAGTTTATTCCACGTTGAGTGCTTAGTTGATTTGTTAACTGTTCTTTGGTAAGATGTACATTTGTGATATAGGAAAAAATTCTTGTTGAAGTGTCGATTCCTTGCTTCATAAGTACTTCAGGTTTTCGTAGTACCAATTGATAACGTGCCAAACAAAATTCGGAAAAAAACCAACCCTAGGCGTAGTTTATTCATTGCTTAACTTATTGCCTAAAGATATTTCAAAAAGTTGTAATGATCAAACGACATCTTTTCCATGATTCCCTTCTTTGACCACCCTTGCAGCAACAACCGCCATTTAGTTTTAAGGTAGCGGAAAAAGGTAACATGCAACAATTCTGTATTCACTAGGAGATCCTTTTGCTCTAGAGTTTATAATGTTTAGGAATACTGAATCAATAACCATAACAAAAGTACAGCTGAAGCAAACGCTACGCGTGTATCATTGCACTCCTGGAGATCTCTGAAAGAGCGAATTGACATGAGGGTAATCCTTTGGATTTTGTGTAATGCCAATTTTTCGGACTTTCGAACAGAAGGCAAAAATACGTTTAGGATTTTCGAGACCCATAAACCAAAACGAATTTATGAATTGCAGCCCGGGAAAAGTATTTCAAATAAAGCGGACGAGGAAATGAGTGATAAAGGGTAAATAGGATATCTTCGCATGGAGAGGAGGTTATTTTTAGATGCAAAAGATGGCAAGGGAGACACAGGGAATAAAGGAAATTATCCTAATGTCAGGTATCTGAGAGAAAAAATATGTGTCTTACTCTTACTACATTTGACAAATTTTACCGGCATCAAACATTATGCATTTGTAATGGAAAGAAGTGCAAGGACTGCAAGGGTATAATAGGGCCATGAACATATTTTTATGTGACCAAGTATATACAGTGTGGAACAGCCAAATA
The DNA here is from genome assembly GCA_036250285.1 of Pyrocoelia pectoralis. NCBI lineage: Eukaryota > Metazoa > Arthropoda > Insecta > Coleoptera > Lampyridae > Pyrocoelia > Pyrocoelia pectoralis. The sequence continues at coordinate 34,591,449 of CM070079.1, read as the reverse complement.
TAGTAGTGGATTTGAAAACAATAACAATAGGAACCCTCTACTCTAAGGGTGTTAAATTTACGGATGAAATTAACTCATATTTGGACAGTCAACATTTCCCTTTTGTTTCCTATAAAGTATCTGTAATTATTTTTTATATTTTGTCTGGTAATTACTTACAACTCAAAAAGTATTACTACCGTAAAATTGTCAGAATAATATTGGATTTTTACAACCCCTACAACCGTCATGGAAGCCATCCTGGGCCTGCCTCCACTGGACCTCCACGTGAGAGAGCAGGCCATACTGGCAGCCTTGCGTGGGAATAATAAAGGGTTGTTGAACAGAAAATTCATTGAGGTGAGCCACTTTGGAATTTTGGTCAAGGCAATCCAGCGACTACCTATACTAGAAGAAGGATCTGACTCACTCATCCCTCGATTTATACTAGGGAAAAACTATCACATCTTCTTTGATGTGGAAATGACATCCCAACCAGACATGTCCATCTTTGCGGATGGATCTAAAACAATGGAAGGAACATGTATAGGTATTTATTCCCAAGAACTGAACTTCCATATCAGCCAACCACTAAGCAAAGTCTTTCAGGCAGGACTAACTAAGTGCAAAAACCATTCTCATGCACAGCATAAAGAATACAATCATCAGAATCTCCAGTGACAGCAGAGCCGCTCTGCGTGCACTAGATCAATACAAATTCACCTCTAGACTGGTTTCCGAGCGTCACCAGGTACTGGAACAGGAATACCCTTGAGCTTGTATGGGTTAAAGGGCATAGTGGAATAATAGGCAATGAAAAGGCGATAAGTTAGCCCGATTGGCCTCAAAACAACCGTTTTATGGTACAGAGCCGGCTCTTCCACTTACAGTATCAACTGTAAACAACTTAATAACCCAAGACACCCAAACCCAGCACAGGGCTAGGTGGAACTTGATGTTAGACTGCCGCCACGCGAAAGAGGCCTTCAGAGGACCATCTCGTCGCCTGGCGCGTTTCTGTACAGGGCTATCCAGAAGGAAACCTGCGGCTACTTGTAGGTATATTTTCTGGGCACTGTAAACTTAACAAGCACATGCACCGCATGAGCTTGGTAGATTCATCATCCTGTAGAGCATGCTACACAGACCAGATATACACTATAGTTCCATCCCTTAATTCGCATCCACAAATAACACACGATGAAGGTATGGCAGTCCGCGAGCTACTTAGCGCACAATACCAGACAGAACGAATACGTAAGTCCAAACTAACTTCGAATTGCCAATTTCGAGTCGAAAGGGGGATGGATGTGACTTTTACAATGGAAAAGTTTCATAAATTGAATTGAATGAAAAATTGAAACTTGCACATTTCTAAATTAAATTTTTATGAATTCACTGCGGTAATATTAATGGAATTAAATGCATTAATTAATAGAAACGGCGGAGTGAATTGAAAAGAAACGAAATGGTAGAAATATATTCCCTCTCAAGGTGTAATTTAGCAAAATACACAAGGTACTAAGGTATGCATTTGAAAAATTGAAGAAAATAAGCCGTGACCGGATAATTTTGTTTATATTCCTCTCTTCGAGTCTCTTCGCGGTTTACATTGAGGGGCTGGTGGAAAGACTAAGGTATAAACAGAGTGGAGGAGGTACAAAGTGTGGGCGATGGCATACGCAGATGATGTAGTGGTAGTAGCAAGAACAGGGGGGAAAATGAGGAATATGATGGTGACCGTTAAAGACTTCTTAGAAAAACGAGAAATGAAAGTGAATGTGGGAAAGGCTAAGATAGTAGTGTTCCAGAAGAGGAGAGGAAGAAACGGAAAGGAAGAGTGGAAGTGGGGTAGCGAGAACATAGAAAAAGGGGGGAGGTAAAGTCTCTGGGATATAAGATGACATCTAACAATAAGGACGAGGTACAGGTAAAGTATTGGAACAGGTGTGTGGGTTAGGGGAGAGAACATTTGGAAACGAGCTGCTGAGAAGAAGGCGGTTGTTTGAAAAACTAGTGAAAAGTATGGTGTTGTATGAGGTAGAGATATGGGGGTGGAGGGAACGGGAATTGCTGGAAAGGATGCAGGATAGGTATTGGAGATGGGTGTTGGGCCGGCATACATAGTGCAAGAAGAAATAAAAGTAGAGAAGATTAGAGTACAGACGGGGAAGCTCACGATAAATTATTATGAGGAAGAAATGGAGAGGAGATGAGAAGAATACTGCAGAGCTGTTGGAAAGAGATGGAGGAAGGGAAGATAGGGTACGGACAGACGAAAGAAAGGAGTATTACGAAAGAGAGGAAGTAAGAAGGAGAAGGGAAGGAGGATGGGAGGTAAGCACAAGAGAAGACATTGCAGAAAGAGGTAAAGATGTGCAAAGGCAAGAAAGAAGGAGAAGGATTAGGGAGGGCGATATAATCAGGGGTATGAAGAGATTATTGCAGAAGGAGTGCCGGAGTATATAAGGGGAGGATTGAGTAGGAAGAGGAAGAGGATGGTGGCAAGATATAGATGCGGGAACGAGGAAAGGGAAAATAAATATTGATGGAGGATGTTAAAAGAGAATGTAGGTTGTGTGGAATGGGACGGGAGACTCTAATGCATGTGTTAGGAGAATGTACTAAAGAGCCGAGGGAAGAGGGTGGAGATAGGAGAGAAAGGAATAGGAGGACGGAGAAGGTGGAAGAAAGAAGGAATTGGAAAAGGGGGAGTGGCGAGAAACGGGGAACAGTTAGGAGAGGACTTGGATATGGAGAGAGTGTGGTCTTTGAGGATTTACAAATTTTAGTTATTCGGTGGATTTGTAAAAATATTAATTTATTTAGACAAATAAAGTTATACATACATTTATTTTCTCTCTTCTGAACGGTTAAAATCTAACTTTAGGCATATAATGTCAACTTCAACACGAGATTGTGCCTAAACGCTCCACCCGCCCTGAAAATGTGCATAGACATAAATTGAAGGTAATTTTGTCTAGTTTATTTTTTTTACACAGAAAGATTTCCTCAACAGATGATATTTTTCGAGTGATATGCCAAAAGTCGTTTGGCCACAACTTCAGGCCATTTTATTTTTGGAAAATCTTGGGACCAGATTCAGCCCCTCAAAATACAAGGTAATGCACCCCAAAAAATCCAGCCCAGGATTTGTTTGGTAGAAGTGTACTAGAGGACCAAGAAAAAGAAACAAGTTTGCCATGCCTTAATAGTTTTTGGATTCTAATTGATTGAAAATACTGGAGAAACAGAAGATTATTTTATTAAAAATAATCGTTACCTAATTAAAAAGGGCAAATAATATAAATTTAATATAACGGTTGCTTTTCTAAACTAAAGTAACCATCTTTTAATTAAGGGCTTTGTTTCTGATTAAACTTAAATCTTGCAGTTGTTCTCTATATTCCCTTAAGATATATTTTATAGTACTATCCCTTGTGTAATCCCGCTCGTAAACGAAATCTCTAAACTTTAGTTGCAAATCCTCTCTCAGAATGTCCTTTTACAAATTAAATATTGGATCATTTAACCCAAAGCGCAAAGATAATACCTCTAACATGAAGTCTTCGTCATCTGCATAAAAAGAATATTAAACTTCGCATCGCAATATTATTGAAAAGGACAGTAACTACGCAATTTCGAATGTAAATATTTTAATTTGTACATAATGTACATCCCTTTCTAGACGGGATGAAATCAATATTGCTAAATAATAAACAAAATGTTGCAGCATTCCTTTGTTTGGGCAATAATATACCTACAACTCGAGGAAATCCTGATCGAAATAACCTCTTACCCCTAATACGTTTTACATTTCTAGGGCAGTTTCTCTACCCTTAAAGGAAGGTAGTACGAATGTAGGTTGAAAATTAACTATTTAGACCGTAAAAATCAATACAAATTTTTTTAAGGAAATTTATTTATACGCGTACGTACACCTACTACGAGGAAAACTAGATAAGGGTTGTTCTAAATAAAGTGCTTTTTTTTATCGTGTGGCTAAAAATAGATCTACGGATGCATCGACCAATATTCTGGTCAGTCACCTCGCTAAATTTGCTTGCAAGTTACGATAGGAAATTAGGTTAGTGCCATTACCTAAATGCTTGTAAGGCAATTGCGTTAAGGGGAGATGTACTCATATGTAGGTACAAAATGTTAATAATATCGATTTTGGATATACATTTTTGGTGTTATTGTGGTGTTAGAAATTAGAAATAAATATGAATATTAAATGTTTATTAATGCGGAGGTTATGTAATTGATTATATAGATAAATAATTTAGAATCGGCCTTTGAGATTCTTGAATAAAATAGGTTGCGTCCTACTGCGAGAAATTTTGAAGTTTTCTGTAATAAGATGGAAAGGTGAAAGGTCACTATTTTCCAATTTGACTATGCTAATGGTTCGAGTTAAAATAAACATTTTTCTGCTTTTATCTCCATTAACGAACCATTACATAAATGTATCGACTGAATACTGAACAATAATGTGACAAAATGCAATGTTTTCATATTTTTTTTCGTCTCACTATAACTGTCGAGGTATTTACTTATAACAGCGGCCCTTTCAGTTTTGAGGGATAATCATCGCCATTATCGTTTAGAACGAAATTATTCAAATGTTGATTCGCCCTAATTTCCTTTTTTTCAGAAAGTATGGTTCCATAATCATTTTTACGTAGCATTATTATTATTTTAATAATAATTATTATTATTTATAAGTAGGATTACGGCAATTATTAGACATGGTAAATTAGTACCGACGATGGGTTTCATAGTGCAGTCATTACACAAGCCCCATTGTATGCATTATTGAAAGACGTCAATCGCAAGAATATTGAACTCACATGGGACGACACTGCTGTCGAAGCATTCATGAAAACCAAACAGGACCTGGCATCTGGAACTATTTTCGTATATCCAAACCCATCATCTCCCATCAGTTTAGCAGTGGACGCATCGGACTAACGATTGGAGCAATTTTGCAACAAAGCGGTAGAGATGGTCCGTTACCAATATCGGAAATGATCCCATACCCGTGCTCCGGCTTCTCTGTATCTAGCACCAGCCACCTCCCAAATGCCAAAGCTCGCACCACTGTCCTGCAAAAATCCCTTATTTTCATTTCGGGGGCGGCTAAGCTAAGGTTGTCCCCTCACAGTGGTTCTAGACCTTCCAAAATCTAGCTCCAAGTTGCTTGGAGCTAGCTCCGTCTAGCTATACAGCTAGCACCACCCGATAGACGTCGTAATCAATTCACAAAGAAAAAAAATGGTGCCCCCCCGGAGCCCAAATGCTCCCAACAAAATATACCAGATGAATTTAAGCTCCCAAATTACAACACCCTACGGCACCTACTGTAAACACAATACTACCGTACATTCGGGGTGGGCTAAGATAACGTTGGCGCTCCCAACAATTGTACAGCTTTCAAAATCTAGCTCCGAGTAATAAATTATACAGCTAGCACCACCCGACAGACGTCGTAGTAAGATATTCAAGTGAATTAAATAAAGACACTAATTAATCCAACCGTGTGATATCCGGTAACCACCGGTCCAAAAATAAATTTTCAGCGAAAATATGTAATTTAATGTTACTTATCTTATTTACGAACCTAAAGAGCCAGATTACGTTTTTTTTTGTATCTTATGAATCCAAGGCTGAAGGCTTAAATTAATAACTACAATTTTTAAAAAATATATTTCATTAATTTTCTCTATGTTGCCATAATTTAACGGGGGCGTCTGGGCCCCCTGAACCCCCCCCCCCCATAACTACGCCACTGAGTGGGGTGCACTTTCGCAGACTGCAATCGCAATGCGATGTGACCCGTGAGGTACAGAATTTCCGTCCGATTCGAGACAGAATACTTTGTACATTGACATTTCGTTCAATTCACTATTCGTACGCATATGACTTTTAACCAGTTCGCGTTGCTTAGTGAACTTGAAAAATCACATCATCTACTAGTTCCATTTGAGCTAGTTCATTTTGAACTATTGATCTAGTTCGACTAGTTCAGTGCTAGGAATAGTTCATTTTATTAGTTCGTTCGCGAACTACACATGACTATTGAAAACAAATCTAACCAAGCAACACAAATATCAAATGACCATATAAATGAGAGATTGAAATGTAATAAGTCTATTGTTATAGGTATGGGTTTGGGAGTTCTACAATCAATAGAAGTGGCAACGTTACCATAGTCCACCCCGAATGTACACAGTACCTACTATTGTGTTTAAAGTACGTGGCGTATGGTATATTTTTTTGGGAGCATTTGGACTTGCGGGGGGCACCATCTTTTTCTTTGTTAATTGATTACACGTCTGTCGGGTGGTGCTAGATTTTGAAAGCAATTGTTGGGAGCGGTAACGTTATCTTAGCCCACCCCGAATGTACGGTAGTATTGTATTTACAGTAGGTGCCGTAGGGTGTTGTAATTTGGGGAGCCAGATGGAGCTACCTATATGCTATATTTTTTTGGGAGCATTTGGGCTTTCGGGGGGGCACCATTTTTTTTCTTTTTAAATTTCTTTTAAATTGATTACTACGTCTCTCGGGTGGTGATAGTGCTAGCTATATAACATATGGAGCTATACAGAACTAGCTTCAAGCAACTCGGAACTAGATTTTGAAAGGTCTAGAACCACTGTGAGGGGACAGCGTTAGCCTAGCCGCCCCCGAAATGAAAATAATGGATTTTTTGCAGGACAGTGGAGCGAGCTTTGGCATTTGGGAGCTAGCTGGTGAAAAATGCACTTTGACTCTTTATCTGCCGATTTCGTTCTGGCCATACACGTCAAGTTTGTTAAGCTCATGTGTCTTGGCAGGCAATAGCAATATGCAATTGCTGATGAATCGATCAAAAACTTTTGAAACCAAAGATCTTCCAAGTCGAAACGAAGATAAAAAAATTAATTTAAATCCCTTTTGTCACATTCCGTTCTTTACAATTTGACTCCCTATGGGTTTGACTACAAGGATAATAATTTGAAATTTCTTGCCCCCATCGTATCTCCAATATGTATTTTGCTCAGAAAAGTGTACAACTCTGCCACCTTTCATTTTGTGGGCATCCACGAGCTTTGCTCATTTTGTACATGGTTCAGATCCCATCAGGAATACCTTTTTGCTTTTCATATGAAGAGAGGGGGCACGAATTTCTCCGAACATCAGTAGTGAGTGTCTCCTTATATTGTAATGGAGCCTTCTACAGGAGGTGGTGGCGTAGTTTAATGAAAGATGTGAAAACCTCAATGGATACTTCGTTCAACCTCCTTTATCAATCGTGGGCGAACTGTTCGTCAAACTGATGGCAAAGGGTTTGATATTTGTGAGCTGGATCACCGTTTGCGAAACCCAGAGTTTGCCTCTCCAGGATCTGATACGCTGTTGCTATCGATTCCCAGTTGTCCATTAACTACTGGTTTATAAGAAATCTGCATACAGTTTTAGGTAAAACAATTCTTACTAATAACATTTGGCCCTTTCTTAAATGATAACTTGATAATGAATGATATTCCAGATGGAGACACTGTCTCTCATCTTATTTTGAACGAAATAAACCCCAAGTTTTTTCTAAAATTTATTTTTAAAAATCAAAATTTTTGTTGCTTCACGCATCACGATGAGTTTGTGGATAAACTCTACAGTGCTCTAAACAATCTGCTGAGAATCGCTTGGAATAACTTAATCGTTCAATATAAATTTCTTCGCCGCCAAGTCGTACCAAAAATAAATTTCTAAGTATATCTACAAGTTCAACATTTCTGTAAGCTATATTATTATCAAAGAAGTTCATCCTTAACTAACTATAGTACAGTCATAGATAATCTATGTAAAACGTCTTGAACACAAAATAAAGAAAACAATCTTAACGGAAAATGAATTTTAAACTGGTCTGTCGTTGCCTTTGTCAAGGAGTATACGAGATCCCTTGTAAAGATTGCGAAAGTTCTTACATTGGACAAACAAATCGGAGAATTCAAGTAAGAATGGAGGAACACCAAAATGCGGTGAAGACAGACCAGAAGACGTCATCTTTGGCACATCACACACTATTGTGAGAATCACAGTTTTATTGGAGTAAGACGAGCAACGAGAAGAAGACTTGAAAATGGCCAGTGAGATTTGGCCGAAACGTTGTCGAGAAGGAGAAAGAAAAACGTAGGAAAATACCGAGAATAATGGAATACCATACCAAATACGCGGAAATATTAAAGTAGAAATTATAATTAAAGATACACATTATGACGTTAAAATAACTACCATGAAACTAAAAAATGTATAGTAACCATTTGTTTTAGAAGAGAAACATTTTGCTGATGTGAAATATTGCTATAATCCTAATCGTCCTTGATAACGATAAAACTGGAGTAAACATACTTAACAATATTAATTAGGGTAATCATCAGGATGTATTCAATTGACACCCATAACCATTCGTGCACAACAAAATGAATAACTTTTGAGAGTTGAGTGAACGATTAATGAAATCGAAGCGAACATTGTGGAAAGAGGTACAAAAAAAACTTAAGGAAACTTACTTTGACGGTAGGAAAATCTTTCATAAAGCGCAATGAAAGCAAGCCACCGAAGTCAAGAACCCCCGCAATTTCTCATATAATTCAGTTTCCTTATATTAATTTTCAGACAATTAAAGTTTCTTCTAGGTTTACATTGAAGTTTTAATAATGTATTTTATCGCTCGGGCTGTGAGTTAAATGTATTATATTTAAAATAACCCTCTAATTCATTACATTTAATATGTCATTTTTCAATGAGATCGGATACAAAGATATTGTCGTAAGTTACTGTTATCTTTTTTTATTATTAATGTCATTTCTTCACTTAATTAATTTGAAATGAAATTAAATATATTAAAAAAAAGAGTAGGTATTTAAGGGGAAACGTATTTCCTCATCATCGTGGTAAATTAAAAAAAAAAAGTGTCACAATACCATTTTTTAACTGGGTCGGCGTTTCATAACATAACTCTAAAAATATTAGTAAGCGGTAAGCATAACTTTCGGTGTCATAATAGAAATTAATTTGCCAAGGAATCATTAAAGTGGCCACCATTTCATGTATTCTACGAGTTTTTTCCACTGAACTCAATAATATAATAGAGTTCAGTGGTTTTTTCCTATTAATACTTGCGATATTGATAACTCAACTTTACTCATTGAAGCGGCATATTCTGAATTAAAAAAATCTATTAGGCATTAAAATTTTGATAAACATAATTTCAAAAGCTCTATTAAATACGTCATTCGCTACGTAAATTGAACTACATCTAAATCAAAAAACTGAAAGACTTCCGCTTTTGACTCATAAATGTACGATAACTTACAAGAAGTTTTAATTTGTTTTCCAACTATATTTTAAATGAACATAATTTACATCTTCTCGGGGTTACTGAGACGAGGAAAAAACACACATGAACAGATTAATTTACTTAGGTATTTATAAGTTTCTAAGGCTAGATCTACCACTAAGAAGTGGAGGGGTAGGAATTTCTGCGAAAAAATGATGTTGGAAATTGGCAGAAATGAAAATTTGTTGAATTCGTAATATTCCCATGAAGTTACTTTTTTCTAAATGGGAATGTCGCCAGACACAACTGGCGATATTGGTCGAATGTTTAATTAATCCTCATTGGATGGAAGAGGTACACACACAGTATTCCGAAAAGGTTAATGTTTGGACTGGCCCTTGTGCTAATCGCCTTGTAGGGCCTTTTTTTATAGTAGAAACTCTAACAGGAGAGAAGTATTTGAAGCTCCGTCAAGAAAATATCATTCCCTTCTTCCAAATGAAGATTGGTACTTTCAACAAGATGATGCACCCTCGCACGAAAGAGGATTTTTAAGTAACGTTTCTCAAGAGAAGTGGAATCCTAGCTTTGTACATTAAAAAACAATCTTTGTGCTTTATTGCATACTTCGATTTGTTTTTTCTTCTGATCCTAATCTAAAAGGATTGTTTACAACCACAACGAATAGCGCCGAAACGGTAAGTCGCAGATCATTACAGGGCCGGATTAGGGGGGGGGGCTAGGGGAGGCTACAACCCCGGGCCCCATTAGATAGGGGGCCCCCATTTCATAGAGCAATACCAGTTGAGCCTATAAAAAATAAATACCGTAGTAGATTTTAGAAATGCATATTTACTTTCCCGTGCATATGCACACAATTGAACTCGAGATTTTGATGAATCTTGACATTTTGAGTCCCCCTGAGTCCAAAACCACCATCTTTGAAAATGTTTGTCTGTGGGTGCGTGGGTGGGTGCGTACGTTATGCCTGTGGAGCCTATACTACTAGACCGATCTTGATCAAGTTTAAAACTAAAGCCTATAAAAAAACTTCATCGATAAAACAATTGGAGCGTTATTTTCATTCAAATTTGAACCCAAACTAATTTCCCTCGGTGAAAAGTTAGTAGACATGGTTACAAGTAAAACTCCGTTTTTCGTTTGTTTCTTAATTTAAAATGGCGGCCAAGATAGCAATTCTCCAAGTTTTTACTTTTTAGGGTGTAGCTCAAGAACAGTTTAACATAATTAAAATTTGAAAATTGGAAATTATAGCCAAAGGATGGCCAGAAATTTTATTTATAATTGGTACAGAACAAAAATGTAACGTGTCCAATTTATTGGTGGCCAAATTTGGTCAAAGAATAAAAATCGATTTTCACAAAATCTGCTCCGAGCATTTTTTTATTTTTTTAAGTATTATTCATATAGTTCATGAAAAACTATTGGCACTACATTTATTTCTCTATTTCCCATAGGGGAAGGAGGATGAATGTTTGAAGTTGAAAATTTTAAAAATCCATAACTTTTTTGTTAACAAAGATACCTAATGAAGTAAAATTGTACAGTGAAGTAGAGGACATACGACTCTTTAATCGAGTATATTAAGTATAGCAATTTACAAAATATTAAAAATATTTATGACATACCCTGTGTATCATTTCAGGAGAAAATCAGAAATCATTTTCTGATTACAACTATAGGTATTACACACTATACATTTATTTTTTTATTTTCTTGAGTTATTACGCAGAAGCTATTTTATTTAATACGTCATTGTAGTAAACACGGGAAAGTTGTGTGCCAATTTACTGGTCATTTAATTTTTAACTGCAATAAAATTCAAAAATAGAATAAACTACTCAAGCAGTCAGATATTCCGCGTGCCAGTGCCTCATTGATAGAAGAACAGTAGCGACGTTTTCGATGAGTTTAAAAAAGGGCCCCTTTCGCGAAAAGAGCCCCGGGCCCTCAACTCTTTAATCCAGGCCTGGATCATTACAATCATTGTAATTAGTATTAAAAGCAGAACTGAAGATTATTCAGTGCGTTTCATTTAAAAAAACTTTGATTTGCCACGTCTTTATGTAACGCTCTGTATAAATAACAATATTTGCAAAATGTGCGGGAAAAATCACACAAGATCGTATTACTTTTTAGTTAGGTATTCGTAATATTTTGAGTTTAATTTTTTTATTATTATGGTCCTTGGGAGGGGTAATTACCCCCCTTTTACCCCCCCCCCCCCCCAAATATCTACGCCCTTGTATCATATGTGTCAACAGAACATTAATAAAAGTTTGTTACTGTGAAGGATAGTTGTCGAGCTAGTGTTACAGAAGATTCGACAATGAAATCAGCACAATAAATATAAGCAATTTTGAAAAAGGCTTGCCAGCATAGATTCGAACTCTATAATTAACGAAACTGATATAAATTCTAAAATTTAACAACTAAGTAGTCATTTATCGTATCTTCTTAAACTTCACGCACCCGAATACACTAAAAAAAGATGATACTAGAAATTGGAAAAACAAAAAATAGTATGTATGTATATATCTTATATTAGAAATTATGTCAATTAAGGGGGCCCTCATTTTTTTTATCACCAACGAATCGATTTTTAATTTTTAAAATTGTTTTTTTGAAAAAACGTTGCCTTATCGGCATCGGATCACGAAATTTTTTTTTGTTTTTTGGAATCAATGAAAATTTTTAATTTTTTTTTAAGTTAAAAATGAGATGTTTGCCATTCAAAATTGCTTACGATGAAGCAATGTTGAATGTTACCAGGGCATAGCACGTGGAGGTCTCTCTTAAATGCTATAAGAAAACTTGAAAAAGATGGAAAAGTAAAATGATTAAAAAAGTTTTGGAATAAAAGTATATTTCTGTAATTTTGTGACCAAGGGAGTTTTGAGAGCGGGATAGACAATTTTTAGAGAGAAAATCACTCCGTTTTTCGTGAATCCTGGGTGCCAATCTCCATACAAATTCTCCGGAAATGTCTTGAAAAAAACGAGACTAAATACTCTAAAGGGCAAAATTCATGAGAACGTCTTATTTTCTTCTTCTTTTTTATTTTTAATTAAAATCTCGATAATAAAAAATACGTTAAAAACACTCTGAGGACTTGGCTTAATTCAAGAGGTGCAAAGAAGGTATTCTCAGGGACTTTCCCCGCCAGAGCATTTCGTCCCGGATTTTTCAAGACAATTCCGGAGAATTTTTGTTGAGATTTTCGACCAGGATTCATGAAAAACGGAGGAGTATTTTTACAGGTTGAAAAGTCCTCTAAAAAATCTAAGGTTACCTTTAAGTGGCCGAAAGGGGAAATATCACAGTAAATGGTATTAAAGGCGGGTATCTTTCTGGTTTTCTTCTTTGTTGTACTAGTACCATATCTTTGCCAAATGCACAACTCTTTGGTTTGGGGGTTGTTTTGGGTACTTTTGTCGGTTTGAGTGACTTTTTCGCGAATCTATTTCTCTTCTACATCGCATATAATGTGAAGAAATGCCCATTAAATTGTTTCTGGCTGTGTTCACAGTTGAGGGTATTGCAGATATTAAAGAAAGTGTTACTTCTACACCCTTTCTTCTGGTTCTTTGACTTGATCTGTATTCCAGAAGGATTTGGATAAGGGATCTGACTCCCGTACCGAGAATTATTCCCTAGATTGGCGCTACTTTATTAAAACTGGCGTTAGGGTCAAATGAAGTGTTGTTTCAGTTGCCCGAAATGAAGACATTGTGTTATTTACGGGTCCTGCCATGCCTCAAGCTTCGCTCCATAGTTTCTCGCACTGCATTGTGTTAAGGTTGCCTTTAGCCAACTAAAAAGTGTCTTCAATGTCATATAAGCTGATGTTTGTAATATGTTGGGACTTTGGCATTTCTGCAGATAACTCGTCCTTAAAGTTCTGCTTTTAAATATGCAATCTTCATCTGCATGCGATAGACCTTTTTCAGAAATCGCACTCTACACTCTTTGGCCTTCTGATTGCCAGTACTTGTACTGTTTTATTATTCAACTCTATTGTTGGAAATATTGTATGTATAATGTCTGCGTGTTTTCTGGAATTCGGGTTGCAATTCTTGCCTGGAAACTGCGCTTAAACAATGTCAGATCTACATCGAACCAATATAATAATTCAATTCTTGTTGTACATAACCACGAGGTGCAATTTGGGTTAAATTTATCCCTGAATATGAACCATATTATTTTACTCATGTAATTTTACTTCATATACTTAGTATATACCTAATGAATAATTTTTTAACGCCGTTTTTTAGCTGCAACTTCAAAAATTTGATAAATGTACATGTACATACCATACTAAAGCAGTTTTGAGAACTTTTTTAAAAATGTCAAAAATCAACTTATAATGCGATACATCAAATTTAAACAAATTTTATTGTCTTTAAGTTAAAAAAACATTATTTTGATATTTTTTAATAAACAGAAAAGATATAGCAATGTTCCTTTTCGGTTTTTTAACCATGGCATGAATATGTTGCACCATTTGGATAGACGTAAACTTATTTCCCATCTTTATCTCTTGTACTTTTCAAAATTATCTAGAGAAAATGGGAAAAAACCTCCCTCTGTATAATATTACAAGTGAATATGCAGCAAGAAATATACCTAAAATGCCACACCGTTTATTATTATTTTGTTTTGTTTTTATAATGGGATTTCTTCTTTTGCGGACTATATGAGATCGTGATTTTTATGTTTTTGGACAATAGTATGTAAAGGTTGACCACACTACACAGTCCAACCTTTAAATAAGATTGGCTGTGATTTTGACATAAGTTTATAATTGTTTTGTGTTTAAGACTTTAGTTGAAAATAGCGTGTAATTTAATTCTTTTTATACAGGTAACTGTTTTAAGTTAAGTACCTTAATTTGTAATTTGTTCTTTTTATACAGAATAAAATCACGCACAATCTTAGAAATTAAATTACATTTCAACTAATAAGAAAATGGCCCAGCTTTATGTTCAAGTGATGAAGAAAGCTGAGAAAGATTTCATCGTACAGGGTATCAGTACTGATAAGAAGACTTGGTACACATTTCCAGACGAATGCAAGGATTTGACACTTCACACTATTTTATCAAGTAAGAAGCAAATATCAAATGCAACAGTTGCTATTAGAAATATTAATGGTTACCGAACAATAGCTATTAAGTTAGATGACGATATAAAAAAAACATATTTTGATGAAGTAGATAATGTTTGTTTTCAAGAATTTCCTTTGGAAGAGTATGTATTTACATCGAATGTCAAAACTATCGATCTTCAAAAGTTTGAACTAGAAGAGCGAATTAAGAAATTAGAGCAGCAGTTAAAAATTGAAAACTCAAATCAAGAAGTAAAACTACACCGCATTGAGAAAGATTTTATTTTAGAAAAATTTGAAAAAAAACAACATGAACCTACGGAATGGTTGCATAGATTTGAACAGGAATGTAATCGGTTCCAGATTCACGCTGATACTTTGAAAATTCAAGCTTTACGTTTTTTTATTTTGGGGACCGCAAAAGACTGGTATGAAACTAATCAGAAAAAGATTGGATTCACAGCTTCCTGGAACGAATGGAAGGATTCGTTTTTAAATGTTTTCGTTGATAAGGGATGGTCCATTGTCAGGAAAGCTTTTAGTTACAAATACTTGGGAGGTTCTTTAATTGATTACGCACTTGTAAAAGAGAAATTATGTCTAGAAGTAGAATGCAAAGGTTCCGAAGCATCCCGTATTAACCAAATAGTTTTTGGTTTGCCTAATGAAGCTCAGGAAGAATTAGATAGAGAAGAAATAACTACTCTTGATAAATTATACACAGCACTTCGAAAATTGGAAGATACATTTTCCAGGAAAAGGAATGAAAAACCTTTGAATCCTAATTTAAATAAAAAATATACATGTGCCCCTAATAAGAAAAATGAATCTGAAAAAAAAAATGATTCTCAGCGGAAACCATGTTCCTTTTGTTCTACTCTAGGTTTTCCAAATCGTTATCATTTAGTAACAGAATGTCGAAATAAACAAATGGCTGCAGAGAAGTTAAAAACTAATACGGCGGAATGCTCTACAAATATGACTGACGTAGATAAAAAGAATTTAAACTGAATGACCGGGCGAAAGTAGATCCGCTGATAAAATTAAATATAGTTGTTAATGACAATTTAAAAATAAATGCTCTATATGATAGTGGTTCAAATGTGACACTAATTAACCAACGAATTGCTGATTTGCTTAAGTTGAGATTATTAGATAAAAAGGGTATTTTAAAAACAATCAGCGGATATAATTTCACCACTGCCCGGGCTTTAATTAAACTTCGGATTGGAAATATTACAGACTATATAACGGCTTATGTTGTTAAGAATGATAATTTCTCCTACGATTTATTACTTGGCATTGACGCTATTAAAAAATTTAAGTTAATTCAAGATGAAAATTTAAACATTTTTCAAAGATGCCAAAGAAACAAAATAATAGATTTACAGGAAGACCGGTCTTATTACGATCAGAAAAAAAATGTTGACGAAGATTTTGAAAATATTGAAGTTAATTTCAATGAACATTTGAATATAAGTGAATTTGTAGCAGACTTAAGTCATATAGAAAATTATGAGAAAAAACAAACTATTTTGCAGCTAATCGAAAGATATAAACACATGTTTGCTAAAGACAAATTCGATATCGGCAAAGTGCGATCAAAAGAGGCAGAAATAAAATTAATTAGAGACGAATATGTTACTTCTCGACCATATAAATGTTCAATTCCTGATGATGAGGAAATACGAAACCAGATTAAAACACTTTTACATGCGGGAATTATTGAAGAATCTGACTCGCCTTTTGCATCTCCGGTAACACTTGCTTACAAGAAGGATGATGGAAAAAAATCACGCTTATGCATCGATTTCAGAAAATTGAATAAATTAGTAGTTCCAGAATGTTTTCCATTTCCAACAATTCAAGATATTATTGACAAAGTTACCAATTGCAAATATTTTACAGTTCTAGACGTTAACTCAGCGTTCTGGTGTATCACTCTTAAATTGGAAGATAGAGAGAAAACTTCATTTGTAACAAAATATGGAAAATTTATGTTCCGGGTCCTCCCATTTGGACTTAAGAATGCTCCGGCAACGTTCCAAAGAATTTTGTCAAATATAATTAGAAGAAATAATTTAGACGAGTTCTGTGTCAATTACATAGATGATATTTTGATTTTCTCCCGAACATGGGAAGAGCATCTTAAACATATTGAAACATTCCTACAAGTTACTAGTGCTGAAGGTTTTAAACTAAAACTGGTCAAGTGTTTGTTTGCAGCAAAATCGGTAAAATACCTAGGACATAGAATTTCCAAGAACCAAGTTTCTCCAGCCCAAGAGAATTTAATATCAATAAAAAATCTTCAGAGACCCTCCGATAAGTCTGGTGTTCGCAGTATTCTAGGCTCAATAAATTTTTATTTGAAGTATATTGAAAGTAGTGCTCATAAACTAGAACCTTTACATCGATTATTAAGGAAAGATGTTAAATTTGAATGGTCCGATGAGTGTGAGGAAACCTTCAATATGATCAAAAATTATTTATGTTCTAAACCAATCCTGGCCATTTATGATATTAATAAACCCGTTTATATAGAGACAGATGCCAGTTACAAAGGAATTGGAGCAACACTTAAGCAACCACAAGATGATGGAATTTTACATCCTGTGGCGTATTATTCAAGAAAACTATCAAGTCGTGAAAAACGATTCGATATTATACATTTAGAATGCAAGGCCATCAAGGACGCTATAAAGTTTTGGCAATATTACTTGATTGGACGTCATTTCATAGTCTGTTCTGATCACAAACCATTAGAGAATTTAAAAACAAAAGCCAGAACTGATGAAATTCTTGGGGAATCCCAATTCAATTTCAAAATTATATATAAGAAAGGAAAAGACAATATTCTCGCGGATCTCTTGTCTAGAAATCCGGTACTTGAAAATTTTGAAAGTGAAGATATTATCCAAACAGTTAATCTAATAGACAAGGCTTCTATTTTGAAAGATCAATCTGAACATATTTCTGAAATGAAAGCAACAAAACAAATAGAATATAAACAAGGTCTGATATTAAAAAAATTAAAAGAGAAATTGAGAATTTTGGTATCGCCAACATTTGGTAACGACATTATTCAAATCGTACATCAACATTATGGACACATCGGTCCAGCAAAGATGATTGCAATAATAAGACCCCATTATTATTTTAAGGGCCTTGACAAAGCTATACATACTTTTTGTAAAAATTGTAAGATATGTATAGAAAACAAAACTCGTCGTAGCCGTTCCATAGGGCTACTTTCACGTTTGGGTCCTGCAGAACGCCCATATCAAATTATGTCGCTCGATAGTGTTGGTGGATTTAG
The DNA here is from genome assembly GCA_036250285.1 of Pyrocoelia pectoralis. Taxonomy (NCBI): domain Eukaryota; kingdom Metazoa; phylum Arthropoda; class Insecta; order Coleoptera; family Lampyridae; genus Pyrocoelia; species Pyrocoelia pectoralis. The sequence continues at coordinate 34,573,696 of CM070079.1, read as the reverse complement.
TGGAAACCGCTCTACAAAACGATATATGCATATCTTAGTAGACCATTTTACCAGATATGCGTGGATTTCAACCACGAAGGGGCAGAATGCCCATGATTTCATAAATTTAATTAACCCAATAGCAAAACATAATAATATTTCTATTTTACTAGCTGATCAATATACAGGCATCAATTCTAATGATTTCAAGAACTATTTAGAGAAAACAGGGATACAGATTGTTTTCACTTGTATTAATCATCCTGAATCTAATGGGCTTAATGAGCGATTACATCAAACACTTGAAAATCGTCTTAGATGTAAAATAAACGATGATAATCCCAGAGCATGGTCGACGCTAGCACAAGAATGTACTGACGAGTACAACGATACTATTCATAGTTCGACACATTTTGCACCATCATACCTACTGTTTGGAAATAAACCAACGATATCACCTCTTGAAGTTAATAAACAATCATCTTTGGAACAAGACCGAAAAATAGCATTCCAGAATTCAATGAAAAATTTCCAAACAAATAAAGACCGAATAGATAAGAACCGACGCGAATACATATTCAAAGAAGGTGATTTGGTGTATGTCGAAAACGGAAATAAACTGAACCGTAATAAGTTAGATCCAGTTCGCATTGGACCTTTCCCAGTCATCCAACAAATTTCACAGTCGTTCTATGAAGTTGCCAGTGGAAAGAAGAAAAGGATTTCTAATTTTTTCCATTCGAGTAAACTGCTTCCTTATTCCTCGCATCAAACGTCTTCGGAGGGGGAGGTGTAAAGGTTGACCACACTACACAGTCCAACCTTTAAATAAGATTGGCTGTGATTTTGACATAAGTTTATAATTGTTTTGTGTTTAAGACTTTAGTTGAAAATAGCGTGTAATTTAATTCTTTTTATACAGGTAATTGTTTTAAGTTAAGTACCTTAATTTGTAATTTGTTCTTTTTATACAGAATAAAATCACGCACAATCTTAGAAGTATATTATGCAACAAGCATGTAATGATAGCTATTACTCACGAAGATGAAGTTTGCCACACGAGCCGCTAGGCGAGTGTGGTAATCATCTGAGTGATTGTAATTGTTCTGTCAGATAAACCACGCCTTTTTAAAATATGTGCATTTGATCGCCTAGCAACCGGTAAATTAAAAAAAAATCATTCTTCAATCGCGTGAAAATTATTACTTTTCATTCGGAATTTTTGGGTATCTTTTTATATTTAGACACTTATTTGATCATAACTGTATATGAATCGTTTCAAAGAATATGTTCTTTATAAGAATACGAATAAATTCGATAACTTTGGCGCTTATAATAATATATTGTCACTAGACATGGGTCATATGATTAATTGAACCCGTGAGTAATGGGCCATTGAACCCGTGAGTAATGAATTCTTTACTTACGGGTAGGTAATAGGTGTTATTATCTATTCAAAACTAGCAAATAATAAGCATATTATTAAACAGTCGTAGCAAAAATATATTTGTTGCACAGGTAACGAGTAACCATAATGAAAATTCGGTCAGTTTCTACTTTAATACCTTACACACGGTGTCATAGTCATGTCCATAGAACAAGAGGCTAGTTGAAGGAGAAACAGGCTAAGAGGGAAAATGTTATTGAAGATCAATGAATTAGTTTATGTATTTGTGTATTGACCCTTTGCCAAAAGTAAACGCTTTGTGACGATCAAATAATGGAAGTTTGCGAAAAGTTACCGATTTGGGATCAAACGACTAGTTCAACGAACACGTATGTATAATCGGAAAAGGTGTGTTTTGCACCCTCCCGTTTTAAACTTTTTGGTTCTTATCAGCATGGCGAAGTTTACCATAAGTATAAAATAAGTCAAAAACAAAGTTTCGCTTTCAGAGTATAAATTTAGGACAAATTTGCAGATAACGTAATGATTGGCGATCATTGTTTACACAGCAAACCGTTTTTCACCAGAAGTAACTGCTATCTCCAAGAACGGAGATTCGCGATATCGTTGTTCACAGTTCACAGAAAGGGAACCTATTTCCTCAATGCGAAATGGGAACGAGGCTGTATCACTATTTTAAATAAGTGATTTTTTCTGCTATAGAAATTGAATTCTTTGACCTAACCTAACCACGTAAAGCTTAACTAACCCATTCACACTCTAAATTATTACCTACATATGTAAACATCTCGAGAAAGATCCTGTAAGTAAATACGACTATTATTGACCATAATGACAAAATTTTGCTTTGATCCAAGTTGAACTGTAGCTAATGAATTAAATGTTATCATCTAAATTTAGAAGATGTATGTGTTAAATCTGTGCCAACTTGTAAAAGAAAAAAGTCCACTTAATTAGTGCCTGATGATTTATATGTCCAAAGTACAAGAAGTGTTTAGTTAAATAGGTTTGATATCAAAACAATTCAGCTGTTCATGTTTTTCATTTCCTTGTAAAGTTGTACGTAGACATTCTTATCGTTTTCGGAAATCCTGCGTTAATTAAATTATAATAAGTGATAGGTAAGTAAGCGCATTTAGCAAATGCATCATTTAAAAGCAAAAATTTGCGTAAATATTGTTATAAGGTACAAAGTTATAAGTTTTAGCTGTAGTTCATACGAGTTCGGGATGGATCGTGCAGAATTATTTCGAAAACATAGCACTATTGCCCAAAGAGACGGGGAATATGTTATGAAAAAAATTCAAAAGATGATGGTGTGGAAAACTAACTGCAACGTGCTTGACATTGGATGCGGAACGGGGAATGTTACCCACGATTTTCTTTTTCCAATTTTGCCAAAATCGACAAATGCTGTGATTGGCATAGATATGTTCGCCGACGCGATAAAATATGCTAAAAAACATTACGGCCAAAAAATTGTTTTCGAACAGTTCGATATTGTTAATAATCGGGTCACAAACGAAGAGTGTTTTGATCATATTTTTTCATTTTATTGTCTTCCATTTATAAGCGAACAAGAGTGAGTAAACTTTCAACTTATTGCAGTTAGGAAATTAGAACAATTTTGATTTTAGGATTGCATTACGCAACATTTATGGGTTTTTGAAGCCTGGTGGAGATTTTGTCCTTACGTGCAGTGTCCAGTGTAATTTTTTCGAAATAGGTAACGTCATGTCTCGCACTGAGAAATGGAAGCCTTATTTCGTAAACTACAAAAATTTTTTATGCCCATTCCAGTTCTCGCCCAATCCGAAGGATGAACTTGAAAAACTTTTGTTAAAAGCTGGCTTTAGGGTATTGCACCTAAGTATTGAGCCAAAAGAAATAATGATACCTTTTAAATCATTTCCAGGTAAATACACTTTTCATTATTTACCACACTGTTCTCATTTTTAGAGTTCATGATTTCCCATTTACCCATCGAACTGCCGATTGAGGTTGGAGTGGCCTCTTTAGATATTATCAGGGAACTAAATTGGAATTACATTAATGATGATGGAGAAGAATTCTTCCGTCTTACATATCAGATGATTTTTGGTCATGTGATAAAACCTTCGTAAATTCAAGCATCAATGGGAACATTAGACTGTTATATTATGTATATCATTTTATACTCTACTCTCACATGCAATCCAAGAGTAACCACAGCGGTCTGAAATGGCCTTGCCAGCTGTCCAAAAAGCACCATACAGTATCACCGATGATAATTTGTTTCTCTCTGTACATATTTTACATTTTTGGACGTCGTTTAACATGAACACTTCAATTACAATTTCACAAAGGTGAATAAAGCAAAACGTTCCTTTGCAAACAATGTGTTGCTCAATTTCCTTACCTTTTTTTATCATTTAGTGTGTCCGTACTGTGTTCCATTTTTCATTCGAGGAGGCACATATTCTCCTTTACCAAGCGAAGTTTTTGACAATGCTTTCCTACCACGCTTCACATTTTCTTGTGCTGTGACCCCAAAGTAGCTGCTTTACCGTCTCATCTGTTGGTGAACTGTACGTTGAAATGATTTCAAGCAGCTTGATGATTGTGAGCTAGACATCGTATGCGGAAAGCAGCATTTGTTAATTCACGATGTGATAGCTATTGCTAAAGGTGGGCTCCCAACAAATTATCACCAACAATACCCAATAGAATCAATGATGTCCACTAACTACAGGTTATAAGGAAACCAAACTTCACACTTATCACAAAAAATTTGTACATAAGAACAAATTTTACTTAAAAGAAAGTCTAGTTTCTCAATGGAAATTATAAGTTTAATGAGAATGCTCCAAATAGTCCAAGACGAAGAAAAATGAAGTGGATACAAAATAATTTCAGCCAATAACCATATAAAGACCGTTCGCCAAAAATAACAAATTTTTTGTAAAATAAATTTAGATGGTCTTGGAACGTAATAATATGTAATGCTTTTCTCTCACGTGCAGGTTTTAATTAGTCGCCACTAACTAAATTGCGCATGAAATAAGCGAGAAATATTCCATTGGAAGTGACAAAAATTAATTTCTTTTGAGTTAATTTATACATGTTTGTTTATTTTTGTTGTCCAACAGATGTTTACCAATTAGTCTAATAATGGATGATTATGTATATTTGTATTTGGAAGCAACACGCAGTAAAAAATAATTAACAAAAAAAAAGGTTTTTACCTCCAAGAGATTCCGTAACATTATCAGTAGATGTGAGATTGAAATGTTTAAATAAAAAATAAATAAAAAAATTAAATAAATTTATAAGCCTGAGTGGCAGAAAATATAATTTTGAAAAGTGAACAAGTTTAATGTCTAGGAGTGACTGCAAATATAGCATAGGAAGACCTGTAGATAGAGGAAAGAATATCAGGAGCAAAGAATCGTTAAATTTAAAGTAATCTCCCGGAAGAGTCAGGTAGGCTGTACAGAATTGTAAATTCAGTATTGTACGGCAGCGAAACGTGGACGCTGAGCCAAAGAAATATGCTGGGACGACGGGAAAAGGAAAAATACTGGGCAAGATTTATTTAGGCGATAAGAATGACACTTTAAGAAGGGTAAACAAGACTGTGATGGATATGTAAAATTGTACAACCCACCCATAGTATAATTCAAAAAAATTGAGCTGGGAGAGTGAGTTGATCAGGGCATGTCTACCGCATACCGACGCATAAACACGTCACAAAAGTTCCTACAGGAGAAGAAGGGGGAAAACATAGAAGAGCAAAGCCTAAACAGAAAAGGTTGATATGGGAAAACTGAGGATACCGCATTGCGAAAAGAGAGGAAAATGAAGGAAATCTTTAGACCTGAACTATTACATTTTCATACATCTGCAATTTTTTTAGATGCAGAACACCATTATATTAAGGGTCTGTGTCCCAATAATGTCATTAAAATTCTAATGCAAAATATAAACTAGTTCGCTAAACCAAAAGAACCTACCTCGAATATTTTGAGTTTTTTGCATTCAAAGTACTATACAATGATGTCCTTATTGCTTTGATATTGTTTAAGGAATCGGCATTATTATTTAGTAGAGTTATACAGGGTGTCTCACGATGACCGTCGCGTCGGTTAGAAGTATATCAAGAACTGTAAAAGCTAGAAATTTGAAATTTTCCACATGTCGTGTTTAACCTATTAAATAAAAATATTTTCTAAATGGTACCACTTCCGGAAATACCGGAAGTGAGCATCAACATCTTTATTTTAAATACAAACCAGCCAATTTTTATTCACATTCTGATGTGTCATAAAATGTTTAATAAGTATGCTTAAAATAATCGCCGTATCAATTTTGATTGCTGAGAAAAAAAATTTTTTTCACTGAAAAATTTCAAAATCTTGTTTTCGAAGTAAAATTGAAAGTCGAAAGTGGTAAAAGTTAGGGAAATGGGATTTTAGGTTCTCAATGTTAATAGATTGAGACACAATTGTCTGTAATGGATAATAAAAAATTGCCCGCGGTTACGTATCTATTTGACGTTATTTCCAGACTTAAGAAAAACTTTAAAAAATCTCTTTTTTCAAATGGAATGCCTATTTAATTATCAGTCCATTCGATGCAGAAATAAATTTCCTTTAAATTGATATACCATGTTCCTATACCTAAAATCAATGATTACATAGTTATTTACATTTTTCTATTTAAAATTATTAAAGCGATAGTGCTTGCCCCTCCCTGGGAAAATTTTCTGGCGGCGCCCTTACCCTTTTCTTTACAAACAAAATGGTATCTTTATTTTTCAGAACCTCAAAAATTAGCAAAGCAATGGCCATTTCAAACTGGGCATTTGCTTTGGAATGACCGATAGATATCATTAAACAGAATAGAGGGGGTCATGTTTCATTTTTAATTGTTTGGTCTTTATTAATAAACCGCATTTCTGTATAAACAGAATGGTGTTTTTATTTTTTCAGAATCTCAAAAATTAGCAAGGCAATGGCCATTTCAAACTGGGAACTTACTTTTGAATAACCCTATTTTATAGATCACTCATTCATAATTATTTTAGGGGATTTAATCTAAAAACAAACTTTAATCCGGAGGATCATTCTGAAATCACTTTCCGCGTTCTTCGTTTATAAACATCTTAATCTAATAAGAATCATCCTAGTAATATTTCAATGTGAACACGTTTATAATTATAAAACTTTGTATAATTATACAGGGATTTTCATTTTGAAATAGGCAGCGCACAAATGAATGTTTAAAAATTTAAATTACGAAAACGTCGAAACAAACTTAAACCATTAAACAGAATAAAAAGTGTTTTAACATGATCTAAATATAAATCGTCTTTGTGTGTATACAGAAGTATATTTACTCTGACAGATTAGTGGTCTTTCTATTTGAAATGTCAACATAAAGTGTCTAAAATTATACGATACGTATAGGGAAGTACGGATTTGACCACTTTATTATGCTAAAGTATGTCAATTAACCATATTTCCTTACTTCGGTGAACAATCGGTCATTATTTAAGAGATCCTCTAAAATTGGGAATATTTTACATATTTCTGAAGTCGGAAGGTTTAATCAAGTGTAAATATATCATCGAAATACGTTCCACCATTAATAAACCATTATTTTAAGGCCAAGGTAAGTTATTTTAAAATAACCTGATAACTAATCAAAAAAAATAGGTTAGTTGGCCTAAATGAATGTTACCAATTGGTTCAACTACTTTAAAATAAAATACAAGTCAAATAAGTTTGGACAAACTTTAATTTAATGTATCTTCTATTAAAAATGACTTCAACTTCAACAAAGTGTAAGTAGCAAAATTGTCAGTTTATAAAAATTAATTTGTTCATTGGTTCGAATATTGATTTGTAGCCCTTAGGAGTTTATAACGAATTGTCGTCGTCATTCTTCTTTCACTTTCAATTTACACACACGCACACGAAAGCCGTGGTAACTGCGATATTATGAAAAATTGAACAATTATCTGAATTAAAAAAAAAAGGAACGATATATAAATCCTATAAGTCGAGGAAATAAAAATTTTAGATATAGATGCTTCCCAGAGTAAAAATCAAATTGGAAGAATCTCCTTTTAGTGTTCAAAATTGCCGCCAAGTACAGTGACGTTTAAGCAATCGCGTACGTCGTTATGCCAGTGAGGCGGTGCACCATCTTGCTGCAAATGAAGTTATTTGGTTCGTTTTCTACCAATTGGGGAAATAGCCATAGTTGTACAGCATCAAGATAGGAAGTACAGAAAGGCCCACACGGCACAAAAACATTCAATTTAGGGGAGCCTCGTTGCAATTGTACCATCTCGTGAGGATTTTATGAACCTCAGATGCGCACATTATGGGTGTTCACATGTCCACTGATGTGAATGTCGATTCATCACCGAAAGCAGCGTGATCCAGATAATCGTCGTGCAACAACATTTCATGTGCAAAGTTGGCACGTAAATCATGGTCTGTAGGCTTTAGAGCCTGTAATAACTGAAAACGATGAGGACGTAGTTGTAAGCGTTTTCGTAAAAACAATCGTCACCGAAATTGTTAATTCACGACTCGCCTTCCGAACTGATTTCGTTGGGCTACGCGTGAAAGACTCGCTCAACACCCTCTTGGTCTGGTACTCTTCCTTTAGCAAACGTAGCCGATATTTTCAAACTGATGATACCATCTACGGATGTTATTATCACTTGGGTGATCATATCTCAACTTAATCAGGAACGCACGTTGCGCAGTAACTACAGATTCCGTCTTTGCAAACTGCAGAACACAAAGCTTTCTGTTCACTAGTCGCCATTTTTGATGCTAGTGCTTAAATCTATTATTTCAACAGCAGCACCTTCAGATTATCCTAGAAGTCAGCCAAGCTCGAGCTTGAAACGATATAGTTTTAGGGGCGGCGATTTCAGACAAAAACAAGTATCAAAAGACGCGAATTCTTATATAGAATTCTAATTTCAACCAACTTCAAATCTGTAACTAATTATGGCATATACTATAAATATACAATATATATGTATATAACTAACCCCCCCCCACAAGCACCCCGGATTCTGCATAAATGAGTCATTGTTTTTCTTTCCACCCTTAAGGGAAGATGGGAGCGGAGAGGGTGACGGACAATTTGTAAATCACGAAAAAATGTTGGAGGAAAAAAAAGTAAAAAAAGATCGTTTTTCTCCCCATTTCCATCGCCAAAAAAGGGGTTGCAGTTGGGTGTGAAATTTGCAATTTGAGAATAGTTTTTTATGGTGAATCAAAAACTGCAATAAAAAGTGTTCCCATTTAAGGTGATGAGGTTTCAGAAAATAAAGGAAACGTGTTTTTTTCTTTTTGTAATTGGATGTGTCGTTCTCGAGATATTAAAGGGTGTATATGTTGACTTTAATGGCGTCCCGACGGCGAACAGGTGATCCGATCAAAAAATTTACCAAAGATTTGTAATCAGTAAAGAATTTCCCATAAGATGACACCACTTCCAGCTTTCTAAACCCTGTAACATCGACCAACGCACAGACACACAGACATCCGCCGGACGAATTTAGTAACCAACTTTTTGAAGTTGGTTGATGACAAAAAAATGTTCATGCGTTTGAAATTTCTAAGCGATACATTTGAAACGTAGAAGAGATGTTCAAATATTTTTCTAGGGCCAAGTCTGTTATTGCTTTGATTCTTATAAAATGGGCAACAAAAAAAATTTGATTAAGAGATTAAGTATGAATGTTTAATTGTTTAATCTTAAAGAGGAGCGAAAATATCAGTAATCTGAAACACATAAACAAAACAAGAGTTGACGCGCTTTAAAAGGTCGTGTCCAAAGTTAGAAATGCGATAATAATTATCATATAAACAAAATGCCATTGACACCGAGATTAAAACAAAATAAACCAGTTGAGCGATTTTTGACATTTTTGCACCATGTGGGACATGACTAAAAAGTATTATCTTTTGGCAGCGTCGCGCCGGAAAGGCCTCAAAGGGCGCGGCAGGTTTTGTTGCTTTGTCTGATGCCACATATTATATACTCTCTATACTGACAACTATAAATAAAATAAATGCCCCCACACAATTATTTCACTATTTTCCGATTTTCTGTAGAGGCAAGTGCACAAATTCAGATTGGATTTACTTATCTTTGGATTAATTTTTTTAATACTTGAATCAATGAATTAATGAATTACTTAACCAAGTTTAGGGTTCTAATAGACAATCAACACGGTTTTAGGTCTAAAAAATCCACTATGACTGCCTTAAATGACTTGATTAACTTTATTTCAAAATCTCTCGATACAGGTGAATGCCCCGTTGGCATCTTCTGTGACCTTAGTCGTGCTTTCGACTGTGTAGACCAAAGAATACTTGCACACAAACTTAACATACTGGGCATACGTGGTACTGCCGCCAACTGGTATACTTCTTTTTTATCTGAACGGTTTCAGTTTACTGAAATACATTCCTACAACAATAATTTCTTGGAAATCTATAAATCGGACCTAAAACCAATTGATATAGGAGTTCCGCAAGGAAGTATCTTAGGTCCAATTTTGTTTTTGTTATATATCAACGACATTGTTGAATATATAGATAAAAATTCAAATCCTATATGCCTAATATATGCAGATGACACCTCACTTCTTTCATCCAACGCCGATCATAATATTTTAGAACAGAACGTCAATATAATTTTAAGCGATTTAAATAATTGGTTTTCAAATAATCTACTATTCTTGAACCACCAAAAAACAAATTCTATCCGATTTCGCCCGCGTCAAAAATACAGTCTTCCTGACCTTAATATTGCCATAAATCGCACCAAGATTACTAATGTTAACGTTACTATATTTCTAGGTGTACATTTAGATGAATCTTTAGAATGGGTAACACATTGCACATCTGTAGCAAACAGATTAAATTCTATCTGCTTTCAAATCAGAAATTTAAGGCATTTAATTTCCATGAAAAATTTGATTTCCTATTACAACGCCAACGTGTATAGTAGAATTTCCAACGGGATATGTTTCTGGGGTAACACGCATTCTGCAACAAAGGTGTTTAAAATTCAAAAACGTATCTTGAGGATAATGAATGGGGTTGACTCCAGAACATCTTGCAGGCATCTGTTTGTTCATTGTGGTATTCGGTATTCTAACCTTAATTGGAATTTATATTTTGGAAATTAGTAAATTTGTTTTCACCAATAAACATAAATTTCCCACGCAAAGTATGATACATTCACACGACACACGCATTAATGCAAACTTTAGACTCCCCGCGTTTCGATTAAATATTACTAAAAATAATCCTAACGTAATGGGGTTAAAAATTTTTAATAATCTGCCCGAGTGGATAAAAAATATCAGACCTTTAACAAAATTCAAACATGAATTAAAAGAATTTTTAATTAAACTCTGCTCCTACCAACTAGACGACTTCTTGTTGGTTAATGCTGCTGGATAGTTTTAATTTATTTTAATTAATATTGTACTTTTTTGACGTTTCTTATACATGTTTTGTTTGTGTCAACAAGAATAAACAATTTATGATTATGATTATGATTATGATTATGAATATTACTAATTACTTATAAAAAATATTTTTCCTAGGCATAAATTTAGTAACAGTATAGGTATTTAATTTGAAATAAATGATTGTAGAGAAAAGTATACTTTAATTGGGGGGGGGCTTTGAAAGATGTTGCGTGGGGGCCCAAATTTTGCAGTTACGACAGTTCGGGAAATTCGTTGTACGTCGGAACCGAAATTATCATATAATGATTTATTCCCAACGTCGAATCTTTCGCTCTACAACTTTTATACTGAAAATTTGTCGATATAACTTAGCGTTTTTTAAATAATAATAGTGAAAGAAGCAAGATACACAGGAATTTCCATCGTTTTTTATCAATTTTTCACGTTTCCCGGACGTTTTTTTTTCCTGCAAATTTGGATTTAGTACCTGGGATAGTACCACATGTAAATATCCGGTTTGATGGGGTAAATAAAAATTTAGATTTCAGCCGTTCGTTGAAAGTTATTGTTATTATAATTTTGTCCTGAAGTCCACTTGTAGATGGGAATAATTTCTAGGAAAGTTGAAACCTGGTGAAAAAGAAAATAATATCCATAATATTAAAGTAAGGAGAACTACAGCAGTAGGGGAGAGTTGTTGGCTATTCAGTTCTTTCAAAAATAAGTGTTTGCGATTTGTGCATTAGTTGTTACAACTTAAATAAAGGTCATCTTTTGAGAGTTCGGACACTCAAAGGGGTTGGATTGATAATAATAGGCGTGGTGAGTCTCGCCTATTATTATAAATAAAGGTAATAAACTTCTATTCATTTTACCAGACCAGAAAAGGTCTCTGTGAATTCTGAATGATTTTGAGTGTTAAAACGTTTTTTTCCCAATTTTTTTGGTGCTTGATTTTGGCCTCTGAATACATTCTCATATCCTTATATTTCATGTTTACGACAATTATTTAACAATTTTCTTAGCATAATATGATAATGAAATATGACTTTAGTCACAGACACTACACTAAAGCGAGCATAGAAATAATTCAATCCGTGGAACCAAACGTCACTACGTTTCCCAACATCTACAGTCGTTGACCTATAGCACTATGCTCCAAATTGCTTTATTGGAACCGCTGCTGGCAGCTATGAATTAGCATTTGATAAAGGATCACTAAAATTTGCAGCCAGCGACGAATCAGGAAGTTTAGTGAGTCCATATCCACTGCAATTTTGTTCTTTTTTACGGTAATACGCTGCCGCGAATTAGAGCACGGTTTTACAATATTTTTCCTTTAAAGTTTCCGGCTGTAGGAGTAACAATTCTGCTCGTTTTCCACATTTCAGTTTCCTTTGACGAGTTTCCATCGAACAGGTGTCGTTCTGATTGAATAATTTAAATAAATGGAATTTGATTTCTTTCTATCGTGAATTGACAGCCGTCTTCGATATCACTGTTTCGCGCTTAGAATTTTATTAATGCAATATTTCGGTTTCGTATCATTTAAATGTTCAGTTGAAATATCCGTTTGCTTAATAAGTCGCTTTGACTAATCTACGTCCATTCATTTACCTTCATTTGGCTAATAACCACCAGCTGATTCAATTAGTTTATAAATGCTTTTCAAATTCCTCTGAAAAATACGTTATACTGCTGTCATTTAACAATTCAGAACAAAATCCGCATTGAATTGTGGTAGCGAAAAAAACAGGAAACGTTGCCCCATTTCTGTCAAAGGTAGAGAGGTAAGCTCGAAAACAGAGGGTTATCGTTCATCTCCCCTAATGAGAAGCTTGCCATTTTAATCCCAACGAAATTATATCACACTGTACATTTTGCAATTTTATTTTTCTTTACAGCTTTTTCTATTACCTACCTACTTAATGCGTTTTCGCAAGGTGCTTTAGATATGATTCATGAGAGCATAATTTCTCGATGTTATTCAAAATAAGTTGTTTATCTATAGGTACAATAAATATTATTGCAGTCACCAATTTTACTAATACATAGTTATTTACGACGGAAACTTTAAATAAGTAATATTTTTCCTAATCAACAATAAAGTATTATACGATTGTTGGCACCTTGAAAGGTGAACTACAGGGCGGTTTGGCTTCCAATGTCCAGACGATATTTCCTAAACTAATAACATTAGGAAAAAACATTTAAATTGAAAGTTATTGAGTGTTACGTATTCTATATTATAGGGAAAAAATATTTTTTTTTGTTGAGCCATTTTTGGTGAACAAAAAAAAATTTGTTAAATAGCGACAATGTATAAATTTCAAATTTTGATATGGAATTTATTTAAATAAATAATAACTTAATGTCTTAATAGCAATAGAAGAAATATTTCAATCTAGAGGGCGCTAGCTCATTTTTATTTACATTTCTTATGAGTGTGCTCAACATTTTCAAGTCGAATGGAAATTAAATTATAATGGAAATAGACATCGAATTGAAATAAAAACACTAAACGAGAATCTCAAATGGCAATACAAATTCATAAAACTTTAAAATTAATATATCGTTAGAACGTTTTTACTTTTTTAATTAAAATGAAAATACACCAATGTCATGATAAATTCAAATAGAATTAAAATTGGAAGTTATAACGAATGCGAATAGAATTATCATAACAACAAGTCAAAAGACATACAAATTCATGTTCATCAATAGAAATTATAATAGGTATTACAACTGTAGGACAAGAAAACATTTTAATTTTTAAATTAAAATCAAATACACTATAAATATGTCATAAGAAACTAAATTAAAATTAAAATTGAATTGCAACGAACTCTAAGAATGCATTCTAATAAAAAATGTTAGAAGGATATCATATCCCAAGAAAATGAATTTTTGTGATTAGATTGTCCTGAAAACTAATATGATGTCAGAATATCAAGACGTGCTACAAGAAAATCTTAGGAAAAACATTTTCATTTTAATTTAAAATAGTTTTTGTATTTAAATTTTAATTAAGAATGAAAATTACATTCTCTTTAACGAAAATAACGTAATTTTCATTATGCCAAGTGACATGGAAATAGATTTGAATTAAAATGACATAATATAACGACAGTGAATAAATAGTAAAACGGCTTGCCATACTCAATAACTTTTAATTGAAATTTCTTTTTCTAAAGTTATTACTTTAGGAAATATCGCCTGGACATTGCAAGCCAAACCACCCTGTATAGTAAAGTAAAAGAAGTTAGTGTTGCTAAATTCAGTTATTATTATCGAAAAGGCATTCCCTTCTGATTTAAACTGTAACAACCCTATACTTCGAACTTAACTTATTAGAAACTATTTATTATATGGAGGATTAGCCTAATTATGAGATGATTGCAAGTATTTCTGGAAAAGAACAAACAACCAAATAAATGCTATAAATTGATATTAAAAAATATCCAAGATAATTTTTTTTTTCATATTTAGTATGATAATGCTATGATAACACATTTATCCGAATAAACAAATATTTTTCGCCGTCTACACGTTACGATTGCGAATTAAAGTTAAACATGAGTAGACGACGTTTATGAGCTTCAACTTCTTGTAAAAAAACCAATGGATGCCCTAAAAACATGAATAAAACAATTAAGTAATTCTTTCAGGAAGTAGTTTGAAAAGTTTTTCAGGGAGACAGGTTGTATCATTCAATGAGAAAAATGTGAAAATTTATAGATATTTCTTAGGGTATACGAAAGGGCTCATCAAAGTCTATACTTCACGTACCTTACGGGTTAGTCAATGGAGCTATAATTTTTTTAATTCCATTTTGGTTTATTTTGGTGGTTGGTTTAGAAACACTTTTTCTGTTCGTTAATGTCTTAGTGAACGTGGATCCTTCACCTCACATAAACCATCTTAAAAACCCAAATATAATTTCAATGGATACACACTCCGATGTACTCATTAGAATGGCAGAAAATCTTGTATTTTTAACACAAATATTCTTCGCCAGTGCGTTTACGTAGTGCACACCATCAATTTCTTAGAGGTTATGGAATAGACCAATAGGCATTCAACAATATTGCACCAAAAGAAAGCCAAAAATAACAGCATTCATTTGCCTAAAAAGCCTATTATATGACTCAATACTAAGATCTAAGCTGTGGAACCCACGAATCAATTGTACACCATACGAAATCTATATCTAAACAACAGTGCATATTAGTGTGGGGAAGAGAATTATAGAGAAATTTAGTACAACAAAGGGATTCCAGCAGGGCCGCAATATCCTCGACCCTATTCCAAATTTGCCTGTAAAATACTCCAGTGTTATGAAAGATAAAATACGGAGGCATGGGAATACTCGAACTAAATTACCACCTGTGTATCCTAAATCTGGCAGATATTCAGGTACTAATTTCACAAAACCCAGACGATCTTATTTGCATAGGCAGAAAGTTGAAAGGACAGTATACCAAAACAGGCCTTGAAATAAAGTTAATTCCTAACATCAACTAAAGGTGAAATAGAATATCTAGAAATCGAACACGACGTCACTGACAAAAAAAATGAGAAAATTGAATACTTAAAGTGCAAACACGAAAAAAAGACAAAGACGAGAAGGCCAATGAATTACGCCCTCTAGGAATACTAAACCACAATACTACAAAACATTAATATAAATAAATTATGTGTCATTATGACGCGCAAGACCCAAAACTGAAACTACAAAAACAAAATAATAAGAAATGGTGTTACGTTCCTCGTTTATTAGCTAATTCGCAAGAATCAATCATATCGATTTCTCTATCAGGATTACAGATTACAAATTTCTTAATTCAATGTTTTGCTAATAGAGCTCACTTTCAATACTTTTGGTACTATTTCTTCCTCCGCATTTGCTCTATTCTACGCGAAGCGTTATCTCTAACCACTTCGGCTTCGTTGGTTCCCTTACAGCTTTTCTACTCGGCAACGGAAGCTTCTTGCTAAAAATTATTCTATTGGCTGTCGATGTAGTCATTTAGTTTCTGATTGGCTGATCCTCGGCTAACTAAATAAAATATTTCATCTTAAAAACGGAACAAGTACTTCACTAGGGAATATCTCCGTGCTGATATAAATAGCAACTCGATTTTCAACCGCGTATCTTTTTCTATTCTACTTCCTAACAAACGTTACTAAGTGCTACGGAAATTTCACAAGTTTCTCATATCGATATTAATCGTCTATAAGTGAAAGTTTTCCACAAATAGTGATTATTTAGAATCATCTGCTTATTCTAAGTACCATTAAAACGTGTATTACGTCTTTTTTGCATCTAGTACCGCTACGTTAAAAGTTTCCACGCTCTAGGATAGTTCCTTGAGGTATGTACCAAATTCTTTTGCATCAATTATCGTGTCATTCTTAAATTCCTCACAGTAATTTATATTATTTGTCCTAGCGTTTACTACCCGTTTACTACCCGTTTACTACCTGTTTACTACCCCGTGTTACGTTCCGCTTAATATCTGGCTTACTGTTGGACTGCAACTTACTTTTGGTTACCACCATCTTGGTTAAAAATTGGTGAAAACTACTTGAAATTATTGCTGATCCGTTACTATTGAACATCGATGGTTATTTTCCTGTGAAACTACATATTTGCTGTTCTACAAATCATCTTTAATTATTCCTGTGTGAAGAAATTGATTTATTTTGGAAATTACAGGCTGCCTTCCTGTGCCATCTTGTGTCAACTTCTGAAAATAAGATTGATAAGTTATTTAAATTATTAACCTTACATTTCTTGCTGAACTTTACCTGAATTTTGTTACTGTTTATTATAAAATTTGATTATACTAAATTACTTAATCACATTTCATATTTTTGCTTCAATTTAAAACATTTAATTTATTCATTTTGTTTACTATTCAATTAATTTTGCATTAACTTTGCTCGTTACTTTAAAAGTTACTTTTATTATTTGTGTATTATCTTTTACCTTGAAGATTTAATTTGTTAAAGTTAAAGTTTAAAAGCTAATTGCTATTATTTTTACATATCAACTCTCGGAACGAGTACTGACCAAAGTCGGTAATTATTACTTTCAGTCGGTCTGCTTGTCGCAGCCCTATTAATTTTTCTTGTTAATCAACCTTTCTGTTTAGATAACTCAGCGATATTGACGTTGCGCAACGGCGATAATCGGATGTGTTTTTGGTAAGCGTTGTTTAATGACAACTACTACGTACTGACTTTCGTACAGCTACCGAGACGGTTGCTGATATATTTATGTGTATTATTTTTGTGTTATTAATTGTACATTGTTGTAATATGTAAACTTCATTCCCTGCAAGGTAAAAGTAAAACCCCCTCTACTGCTTCACTTCTGTGAAGATTTGTTTTGTAAAATTTGTTCCGATTGTGTCAATGTTATTTTGTTTTGATTCATTATAACCACCACTATCATTATTTTAGTGTATTTCTTTATCGAATACCCACTTTCTCTTTCAGAAATCATATCTCTGTTATTATTATTATAAGCTGCTAAGCTCTTCGTAGTTCTGATTACCAGCTTGTCTTTACTAAAGAACTATCGTGGCGCCCTAAAAGGTACTTGACTATATTTGTTAACTATAACTTGCTATAAATTTAAATTCTATACTCATTATTCCCACGCCCATTAGATTGCCCCTTATAACTGAGCTTATCGAATCATTGCATTTTTCCTGATTACGGTACCGATCATTTGTTGCCGTAACAATGGAATACGTGAAAATGAGCTGTAGAATAACTAAACTAGAAAGGATAATAAAGAAATAAAGTAAAGAATGATAATAAAGAAGGTATAACAAGATACGTAGAAATAAAAAGATTGAAACAGCATGAGAATGTAAGGAGAGAATTGACGACAAGAGATGGATAAAAAGAGTAAGAGTGGAGTCCAAAGACTGCTGAAAGTCTTCGAGAAATGATATATATGAACCAATTGTAAAATGAAGCACGAAGAATGGAGAAAGGGCAACAGGTGAAGGAATTTTATTACACTAACAATGGATAAACAGGAGGAACTAATAAGAATTCATAAAATTACTTTAAATCAACGTAAAGACGCCTTGGCTGAAGAAACCCGATTACACCAAACGAGTTTCGTGCAAATGATGCACACAACATTTTTTCTACAATTGAATTACCTACATAAACATAATTAATGTTAATAATTTACTGCGGATTTATTAAATTAAAATTTTAAATTAGTAGGGTTTTGTATCTATGGAAACATCCTTCTTGTTTGACATTTCAATTTATTGTGCTATCGTGTTTGAAATCTAATATCTCGAAGGTTCGAAGCTTCTTAATATACTTACTATTGCAAAATGCAAGACGAGACTGACGTACCTAGATATGGATTGTACTCCTACGGAGATAGCAAAAGCTGCGAGTGAAGCCATTCAGGGCTTAAATCCCCGAGAAGTCAAAGATGCAATACGAAAATGCGTATATGACTTATCTTCCAAAAGTTCGGAGAACTTACGACTTTTAGATGTCGATTTTCTTTCTGAAATATGAACGACACAACAAGAGGAACGGAGGTGTGGGGGTGGAAAGAGTGGGAAAAGTTGGAGAGGGTGCAAAAAAAGTATGGGAGATGGACGTTAGAGTTAGAAATAGAGACGTCGGGATATATAGTAGAGGAGGAAATGAAGTTAGAGAAAATAAGGGTACAGGGGGGGGGGGGGGAGCGATGAAATATGAAGACGGGATAGACAAAAGAGAAGGAATGCTTGGAAGGAGTGAGGAGACAAAAAATAAAATTTGTGCAGGAAGAAACAAATTGTATTATGAAAGAGGAGGGTACGCAAGGGAGAAAGTGGAGAGGAAAAGGGAAGATGGGAGAAATGAAGTGGAAGAAATAGTAAGAAGGAATGAAGGCACCCAAGACCAGGAGAGGTGAACAAGAATAGGGGAAGGAAAATGAGGGCTATAGAGATTTGGTGACGGAAGAAATGCCGGAATACTTAAGGGGATGGGGAAAATTTTAGAGGTGAAAATAATAATAGCACGGTTTAGACGTGGGAATGAGGAAAATGGGAATAAGTACTGGAGGGAGAAGGAAGATAGAAGGTGCAGTTTGTGCAGGGAACCCAGCAAACACATTTATATATAAAATACATATAAATTATATAAGAGCTTTTTAGATTTATATAAAACTGGAAGAAAAATAAGAGATATTTAATGTCAGGATGTCAGCAATTTTCAAAATAATATATATGTCTATTAGATGTAAATTCTTCTATATCTGTAGTACATGAATTTATATACGTTTTATGTATATTTTATGTAATATTCACATAAAAAATATTAGTTGTAAAAGGGTTGCGATGACCAAATGGCAGCTACTCGAGCATAATGTAATTATTACCAATGTAAAAAATTATTTAAGCAGTTTCATACAAAAAAATGGAAAAACTACATTTTTACGTGCAACTGTACTTTTAATTAACTTCTTATTCTTGCACGAAGCCGTTTTTACCTGAACTGAAAGCCGACAGTTTATTATGATATTATATACTTGCTTAAAAAGTTTCCCTTAACCGGATTCGAACCGTTGCGGGTGGGCGTTGCAAATTCCAAAATCCGACATGTGTTTTCTTTGTATCGGACATTGTACCACTGCGCTAATCTGAAACATTCCTTTTTTTTATTTCGTTCCTCCTAACTTTGCGCTGTTTCGCGAGTTTAAATTATGTTTGATTATATCGTTGAGTGAAGTCTTATTCAATTTATACCTACCTTTATGTTAAAAATGACCAGGATATAATTTATTTTATATTATTTATTTTCTATATAAATTAGACGCACGTTAGTCGATACGGATCTAATATTAAAGGTACGTAACTACCATTTTTGGCATTATACATAGAAAACCCGCGCGTGCGATTAATTATGCGGCGCAAATAGAAACGGACTTTTATTTTCGACAATATAATATATGTAATGATAATTTATAATTATGTTTACAGAAGGCATACATGAAAAATATGTAATACTTCTTACATATAAGATTTTACATATAACGTACATAAATCTAATCATATAAATATGACAGCACATAAATTTCATGGGTAATATGTAATAATCTATATGTATAATTATATGAATTTCTGTATACAAAATATCCGTAAGTTGCTATACCTACTATTCAAGGGCGCCGCCAGAAAATTTTCCCAGGGGGGGCAAGCACTATTGGGTGTTCGTGGCTCTGGCATTTTTTCAAGATTTCGTACAAAATTTATTTTTATTTCTAATAACTTTTGCCTTTTTTCTCTTTCCCAGGGGGGGCCGTTGCCCCCTTGGCGGCGCCCTTGCTACTATTATGTAAAATATACGTAATCTGTGACATACGGTTTATATAACTTTATTAAAGAACACTTACACTTGATATATAAAAAGCATATGTAGGGGTATTAGCTTCAATCTTATATATGTTGTATGTATATTTTATATGTGTGTTTGCTGGGAAAGATATGAATTGGCAGCATATGGCGGTGGAGTGTGAAGAGCTGCGGAGGGACAGGAGAAAAAAGGGGAAGGGGAGGATTTGATGTAAGAAGTGTTGGAGAGAAGGAAGGTGGTTGGTGAAATATATGGGGAAAAATAAATTCTATTGTAGAAATCGAATACTTTGATTGTATTTGATTGATTGTATTGTATTGTAAACAAGTTTATACCACCTTGCCTGGTGATATCTGTAGGTTACCTTCGTTAATACCGTTTAGATGGTTCAGATACGAAGATAACATAGCCGCTAGTTCTTCTGACGAGTTGAGGCACGTGGTTTTCCAAAATAAAACCTTGTCACTACGAGCAAATAATTATAAAGAGAAACAAAAATTTATTAATAATAGTCCCGCTTTTAGAACATTTGGCGATGTTATACGGGTATAAGTGTGCTAAAGACACTTAAGTGCAGTCCGACCATGTACTATGCTTTTTATCACATCACAGATAACCTCTAGTTACTCATTCTATGTAGGTTGAGTGGACCCTTGAGAAGAAAATATGCCCAGCAAGCGATCTTTAACCTGCCAAACATTGCATCGACACAACTGCTGAGTTAATCTTTAGATTTCCGCAGTTGCTGATATGTACAATTTTCTCCTTTCAGGTGTTGATCCGTGTTGTTGTTTCTCGATCCCTTGGGTTAGGTTGTCGACGACGTTTCACACAGGCCATTATCAAGTCTTCTTTGTTCTGCTTCTCGTAACTCTAAAACTCCAAAGCTGGTGGAACCTCGTCGAAACGTCGTCGACAACCTAACCAACGTGACGGAAAAACAACGCAGATCAACACCTAGAAGGAGAAAATTGGAGATGAACCCGCGCCACGAAAGCGAAAGATATACAGGCTTACTTTTAGACTACCGAGGCAGTTTAAATGCCATGTAGAAAACAATATAAAATTCTTTCTCGTTTAATAATGTATACAGTACAAATAAAAATAATATAATTCTTGTCGAATTTGTGATAGAAAACCATATGGTAAGTTTTTACAGAGGATTCTACGAATCTTACAGCCAAAAATGCTTTAACTTTGCAGCTCCATTTGTTCTGTAGGCAACATAAACTGATAACCGACAGACTAAATTCAACTTGACCCGTTTCTCCATCGATTATTACCGTTTAAAACTAGAGCAGTAATACAAACCCAGTATTACAGTTCGCTCTTGGAGTATATAGAGTATGAAACTTGAAACTAAGTAATGAAACCAGCCTAAACAAAGCAAAACGGAACAAATTAAGTAGTAAAATTCGGCCAACGATAAACATTATTTTTCAGCGCCAAATTTAAAATATTAACATATAGATTGTGTAACGTATTTTAACACAAAGTTTGTAATCCAATTAAGCATGTAATGAATATACAATAACCAAAGTATTACATTACTCCATAATTTTCGTGAAAATAAATTTCTATTCCATGAACTACCTACCTACCTACATTTGATTATTGGAGAGAAGTCAAACTTGTCAGTAGAATTTGCTTTGTAGGTGAGAATATATAACAAGGGTTGCGTGACTATAATGAAATATATATCGTACAACCTAGAAATAATGCGCAAATTAGAAAATCTACGACAATTTCTTAACAATAATAGCGTAAAGTGGAATCCATATCTCAATCAAGTTGATTGATACTCACATATTTACACAAGGTAAATACTGTACATTACATCTACCGGAAAGTTCATAACCTCTCTAGTCCTCTATAATATTGTAAGGGCGGATTTTATGAAATATGCTCATATATTCCGCTTCGAAAGCTCGCAATATTTTTGTTCTAAACTATAAACTTCAATTTGGCTTATTCACATTCGTGCCGGTCGTAAAATCAATTTTCAATCTTACCTCTCGGATTTCAAATACAAAATTGTTTTTTGCCTTATGCTAGTTTCAAGACTAATTTACATCACTGACATTATTTTTGTAGTTTGCCTCTATTTTAACGAACGCGATGTCCTTAATTCACGGAAAATTTTACGAAAATTTCTAGGTTGGCAATGCTTTTGATGCGGAATTACTTGTCGTGCATGACACTTTAAATTATAGAACGTGTCAATAACATTCTTCAGCGGATTATTTCAAAGCAAATTTGCGACCGTATTTTTGGCAAGTTCACATATTTTCGGGGACCTACATACAAGAGTAAGTATCTTGATTAGCTTCCATATTCGTGTTTTGCGACAGAATTTAGATAAAACAAAAGGCGACTTTAATTGGAAAATTAAGAAATTACCAACCACCACAAAAATCTCTAAATCGACTAAAGTAAAAAAATTTGTTTAAAAGCGGTATACAAAGGGCATATTACAAAAAATAGTATAAAACGGGTTTCATAAGACTTTGAAGCACTCATTCCTTAAAATAACTCGTGGCTACACCACTCGTTTTTTAAACTTAAATTCGTACTTGGTATTATGAAACTTGTAGTAGAGTAAAAATGTCGTATTTTACAAGAGTCTCAAAAACATTGATATATATCCATTACGTGTGCAAGAACTGAAAAGCCCTCTCGTATATCCCTCGGTCCCTAGGGACCGTTCTGCATATAGAAAACTCACATTTCAGTCAAACCGATAGGAAAATTATTTTTCATTGAATTTAAATTATTCTTGATTATTTTGTATGTATAAACTATCGATATAATTTTTATGTGAACATATTTTCTTTATTTTAGGTTTTACGCAAGAATGTATTCTTGTTTACTGAACAACTTCAAAATGATGATCATTTTTCTGTTAGAATGATTTTTAACTTGCATAGCAAATGTGCAACACTGCAGTGAAAACGTATCGATGGAGAATGATGAAACTCTTATAGCATATTCGAATCTTAGTTTAACCAAAAAAGAGAGTTCGATCTCTTTTGTTTTTTTCTAAAGCGAAGCGTCGCCGTCGGTCTGGTCGCAGCGTTTGCGTTGGTTCCGTTACAGATTTTCTACTTGGCGGATATTTATAATATTCTAATTGGCTAATCAGTGTACGTCATTTAGTCACTGAATGGCTGACCATCCATTTTCGTTCGTTCCGTTTCAGATTGAAAATCAGATCAGATCGATGTTTATCGTCTTTAAGTGGAAATTTCGACATTTATTAGTGCCTATTTAGAATCACTCGCTTATTCTAAATACCATTAAATCGTATTATACGGCTTGACGCATTTAATTTTGTTTACGTTAAAAGTTTGGTACGCTCCAGGCAAATAATAATCCTCGAGGTATGTACCTAATTCTTTTGTATTAAATATGACGTTACTTTTTCAATTCCTAACAGTAATTCATATTATTTTTCGTAGCGGTTTTTTCTTGATTTTACATCTCACGTACGGTGTACCGCCATCTTGTTAAGAATTTACTTAAGTTCTACCTGAATTCATTTCCGTTCACTTGCTATCGAACGTCGATTACTGATAAACAACGCTAATTGCTGTTCATCACATCATTTGTAATTATCTCCGAAGTTCTACCTGAAAGAAAATGTTTACTTCCAGATTTTCACTGCTGCCATCTTGCGTCAACTTTTGGAAACAAGATTAGATGAATCATTCAAAACCACAAAAGGGGCGGTGAGAAATTTACATTACTATTTAGTGGTAGGTAGTAATAGTAATTGATAGGCTTCGACTTACACCGTCCCTACAAGGAGATATTAAAATCAATATCTTTCAAAACCCAAAAAATTCCTCGCTTTATAAAGAAGGGGCGTTACAGTGAATGCGTCTACTGGGCTCCTGAGTAATGGATGCTCCATAAGCCTCAGAACACTAATTAGACTTAGAATTACTACCCTGGTGAATTACATAGCTTTGCCTTGGTTCTTACAAATAATGAATGTTTTAAATTTACAAAACTGCTTCTAACGTAATTGTTTATTTGAGAATGGCACCTGAACGTGTTATCCATGTAAAGTCCATGGTTTTTAACTTCCATTTTAATGGGAATGATAACATTATTTAATTTTATGTAAGTTGATCTTTTACTTTAGAAACTTTATACGGATTACCAAAGATTCTAACGGAAGACTTTGATGGGCCCATGGCCAGTAAGCGCTTATTTGATAGGGATAAATTGATTACAAGTCATAGGAAATGATATCATTCCCAAACATATTTCTGTTGCAGTATTTAACACATCCATGAAAACTAGAAGTATACACCAAAAAAGAGGGCCTAGAATGGATTCTTGCGCTACTCCCTTGTATAATAGTTCATTATAAGATTAGGGGATTGTTTAAACAAAGAGGAAGCAGTGGAATGGAAAAACTTCAGGATAAGGGCGAGGGAGCTAAGGGGGAGACATGTTTGGTGGAATCGAAGGTGTGAAAACACAAAAAGAGAAGTACGAATGGATAGGAGAAGACGGAAAATGGAGATAGAGAAATATAAGAGGCTGAAAAGGAAGTTTAAGGAAGATTATGAGAGAAGAAAAGAGGAGTGGAAGCAAGAAGTGGAGGATGAAATAAAGAAACTAAAAAACGAGGGAGAGATATGGAAACTGGTGAATAGAGTGCGAAATAAAAGAAAGGGAGTAGGAGTCAGAATAGAGGAAGAAGAATGGAAAAAGCATTGTAGGGAACTTCTAGAAGGAAGGGGGGGGGGGGGCGGAGGATGGAAGGATAAATGGGAACAAGAGGAGGAGAAAGAGAGAGACAGATAGATAGGTGAAGGAAGCGATGAGGAAAGTGAAGGTAGAAAAAACGGCGGAAACGAATGGAATCCAAGGAGAACAATGGAAATACACAGGAGAGAAGGTGAGAGAAGTCATAAGAAGGATGCTGAGTAGAATTTGGAGTGGAGAAGGTTTTCCAGAAAAATGGAGGGAATGCCCTTGCCCTTTAGTAACGGTGCCCATGTAGATAAGCAATATATATTTTTTGATAGACGTACTAAATGCGTGACGCGAAAGAAAGATTTTCTTAAAAACAAAACCAACAAGAAACCGCTTATTCAGTAATTACGGAAGGGTCTAATCTGAGTATCTGACGGTGCTGATGTATGGGAGAGACAATAAAAAATTTAAAAATTCTCACTTTTGACTCTGATATAGACCAATTACCTTGGTTATCCACAGATTTTCCATCTAAAAGTGGACACAGTTTCTTTTTTAAAATATATTGTTAATAAAGCACCAAATATTATACTGGATTGGTAAGAAAATTTCAAAGATGATGGGGTTTTCCTGTGTTTCGTCGGTTTTCATTTAATTAATTTTAATATTTTTTCTATTTTGTTCAGTAACTGCTAAAGGCACTCCTTCCATCTCTTCATCATTTCACAGTCTTTTATTATTCTATTGTTGTTTTCTTTGAGCTACTTTATCCTGTATTCATTATATCTCCTGTTCTAAATCTTATTTTCGTTTGCACTATGAATTTCTGACTCTTACATTTAGTACTTTCTTCCTATTTTCTCTTTTGCACAGCACGCAGTCTGTTGCTAAATTTTTCCTTGTGTTTTCTACTATCTCTAGTGTACAATATATACATATATCCTTGTGTTTGTGAAATGTATATTTCTTATAATTAAGTTCTTTACACAGAAATTTGTTTGTGTAGTTAATCATGTAAACCTATAACATCTGGCATTCTGTCACACCTTTTGTGCCGACTCGTGTGTTTCAATCTCCGAGCACTGCTGGTTTACTCCATAACTGCTGATAGTGTTCCCTAACTTTAACCTTTTTTTATTTAAGTACACTATTGTCTTCGTTTGTTCCTCATACGATTATAACTTCTGTATTGTGTTTCTGTTGCAGTTTCATCCCCAGTTTTATTATCATTTTGTCAATGTACTATTATTATGTTCACTTGCAATTACTGCTTTTTTGGATTTGGCTTCCACATTGATTCTGCTATATAATGGTATATTTCTTCTTCTGCCTCCATTACCGTTGTTCTTTCTCCTTTTGACTGCAGTTGAAGAGAAAACTCCTGAGTCCAGAAGATTCATGATAACTGCGCTTTTCTTGGTGTTTTCTCCCAAATGTCTAAACCTTCAACTTTAAAAAACTGTTGAGTTATTAAACTCCTAATTAACTGAGGGCTTCAAACAAGTGAGATTGCCATCTTCCATGACCTTCTTGGTAAATTGTCAGAGAAGATGAAAAATGGATGTCAGATATCCCTTGAATTGAAGCAACAGTTTATGGAATGGCTAGTGGACTTCATGGTTCAACTTCAACAACCATTAATACAGAAGCTTATTGCACAACCCTCACCAAGTTACGACGAATAATTCAAAATAAAAGACACAGCACGTTGACAAAGAGAATTTTGTTTCTCTCGTCATCTCCAACATCACTTTGACCGCAAGTACTACAGCGACAACGAAGAAGTGAAAACAGCCGTGATCTCTTGCTCATCGGAACAGGATCAAGATACTTTGATGAGCTTTTACTTAAAAAATATCCCGCGTGTTTGATTATTTTATTGCTATATCAGTTGTATTTGCATTTCCACTATTAGTTCCAATTGTTTTCTTTTATGTGTGAATCATTTTTAGTTTCGATCTCCATCAACCCCCGAATTTCCAAATTATTCGTTTTAGCTTCTTTTTTTCAAACTCAAGTTTGTCGCGTGACCATGAATTTAAGCTTATTATTTTAATATCCTTTCTAATTTGTTTTGGCAGTCATCCATTTTATCTTCAGTACGTTCTGATCTTGTGTTCAAGTCTGTTTTAATTTTACGCTAATTTTGTACATTTCTAACAAAACTTTATGACGTACAAACTTTTGGATTACATTTTTACAACTTTTAAGTTTAGAAAATAAGGAAAACAAGAGAGAAGTATACCTTATTACCTTATTTACTGAACATTGACCTGACCTTTTGACGCTGGGCTGTATAAATATATTACATTGCGTTCGTGCATCTTTATAAATTGATATAATGCTATAACACTTCAATATCTGGCTTTTACTCAAACTATTAATGTAAAAATAAATTACCAATCAAGCTCACGCTAACATTCGGTGCTTTCGTTTCTAATAAAACTTCAACACGACATAAGATTTACATTTGACATTCCTTTTCATTATCAAGTACAAGGTTTCCCATAATAATATTGAATAATTATCGTAAACCTACCTATTTTCAAACTTAATTCCCAACAATTATGTCAAATTTCTTATTATAGCGTTCGAAAAACTTTCATTGGCAAATAATGGTCGTTAAAATTTGACTTGTTAATCCGGAATGAGAATGAAATACGATTCCGAAAACGAAATAATTATAATCATTAGCGGTAATTACAAGTTGGTACCAGGAATTAATGATTTCCGCACGTGTATTAATTATTTCGGATCTCAAATTCTACATTGGTCATGAAATTTAAGTAGATATAATAATTAGTTCACTTATAGATTTCGAATATAAGTATAATTTCAGTTCGCATGAACGTAAATGTGAATTAAGCTCGCTCTGAGAAGATTTAAAAAAAAAGGATGGAAAATTTATAACTAATAACTTTCAATGCAGAATTTTCTTATAGATAAGGAAAACCATCATGAAAATACAGAGTAAAAATATCAGAACTGAATTTTGCAATTTTCTTCCTTTCCTTTATTTCAGGAAATCATTCTTGGATTTAAATTTTTTATTACAATTTGGAGACGATCGTGCAATTATCTCAAAACAAAAACAAATCTGGCTCCCTCAGGAAACCGAAAGACGAGAGACTTTTCAAGGTTGATCGGAATCTAAACGGTGGGTTACCAAATGATTTGGTTGCAAAATTGGACAGAATCACTTCCGTTTGGTTCCTCTCTGGGACACTAACATAAGCGAGACCGGAACAGCAAAATGAAATCATTCAAAATGTTTTCGGACAATTAGATTCCCCCTAAAATCACCCCCTGATAATTTGCTTTCTGAAAAATTCTCACCCGAACAATAAAGTTTGACCAACACATATGTTTTGCGATAATGTTTATTTCTGACAATAATTTTGTTTGCACGTTCAAAAAACTGCGAGTAATGAAAATTCGATAGGTCCGTGTAGTTAGCACACTGTCAATTAAAGCACTAACGAGCTATGCAGATTTTTAGTGTCTCTTGGTGTTTGGGTAACTTGCCTCAGCACCACCGCCCGTTTTCGAAAAAATCACTCCCTCTTGTGCAGTACTGACGTCCTACCCCTTTTGGAAGATGTAGGTATGTGTCAACTACCGTAAGTATTCTGAATTTTTGAGTCCTGAGTGGTAGGTTGGCGATAATTCTTAATGGTACCTAGGTTTTTGAAATTTGAATAAAATGCAAAGGGCGCATTTCGGCTACCGGTTAAGGGAACTACATTTTTCAATACATCATCCGTGAAAAAGTGCTTAAAACTTAAAAGTAGGTAAGTATATCCTTTTTGACCATCTGATGATAATTTTGGGGCCATTGCGTTACATAATAGGAAAAACGAATATTGAATTTTCAGTTTATATCTCAGTAAACCACTATTGGTAGAATCTCCGCAAGATAAAGAAATATTACAATTAATCGTGCGCTACGTCCATGAATCGTTTTCGCACCACGCATACTCTAATTGATAATGTGCATTCTCAGAGACGTCGTACGGTGCGCAGCGAAGAAGTTGTTGCTGCTGTTGAGTGTAGTGTCGAAGAGGACCCAAATGTGTCGATTCGTCATCGTGCACAGCAATTAGAGCTGCGCCCATTCACCACAGGAAGATTTTGCGGAAAGGTCTTGCTTTACGAGCTTACAAGACCAAACTCGTACAGGAATTGAAGGCGCGTGACCGTCATGTGCGTCGAACGTTCGGCGAATGGGCCGAAAATAAGACTGTTCTTGATCCTCATTTTGATCACAAAATTCTGTTCAGCGATAAGGCTCATTTTTGGCTGAATGGCTACGTGAACAAAGAAAATTGCCGGATTTGGAGTGAAGAAAATCCAGAAGCCTTTATTGAGACGCCGTTACATCCACAAAAACTCACGGTTTGGTGTGCTTTATGGACTGGTGGAATCATTGGCCCATATTTCTTCAATGATGCTGATCAGAACGTTATAGCCAATGGAGAGCGCTATATAGTCGGGGAACAGCACCCCGAAATTCGATCATTTAAAACATGTACTGTGCACTCGAAGATATACATTTAAAAAAATATGTACATTGTGGGGAATGACCTTACGGATTCAAATCCGGAGGGCTCCATTAAATTCGCGATTGCAAAAAAGAATAAAAAAATATTTTCCGATTATTTTGAATGATCTTAAAAAAACTATTTTTTGTGTTTAACTCGCGATTGTGACGCCATTTTTGAATATTTTTTCAAAATTCTTTCACCATACGAACGCCTAATCATTGTAGATTGTAACGGTATATACATAAGATTATTTTTTTTTATATAGCATTTGTCAGAGTATTTAAAAGGCGGGACGGTACCAAAACTGACGTGAAAATTTCAGCATCGAGAAAATTTTCGAACGGTTGAAGATAGGTATATGATTAATGGAGACGAAATATGCCCAAATGAGGGGGAAAGTTTTTGGTGAAAAGAAATTTTCACTATTGGTAATGGTTTACGAGATACGATTTTTTATGTGAAACGCCGATGCGCACAGACCGCAGGCGTTTCACGGTCCGTCGTCGTCGTACGTAAGGCAGACTTTATAATAAAAAGCATTTATGTTTGGAATGGTTTGATTGTTTGAATCATACCGACATAGACACTTCCTATTTATTTATATACAAAAACAACTAAAAAAAATGATAAAACAGAAATAAAAAACAAATCTTCACAGTTACGTTTTACTTTCTATAAACTATAAAATATAATAGGTAATTAAGTAACTAAAACTAACTTAATCTAAATTGAAAATACGCACCCACCCTCACAATAGCACCCTATTATACAATCTAGCCCTGCTTTTAAACAACTACAATTCTTAGTACACCTCTGGAGTTTGCATTTGCAGCACACATTTTCGAATTTTACATCGGGACGGATACTTATTGTCGTTAATTTTGGAACGAGTAAATTATTATCTTTCAAATCCCAACCAAAATTAACTGGATTGGGAATTTCTGGATTTATTAACAATGCACTCTTCCAGACAAGTACTTGATACGCAGCTCTTAATACATGCTGATGAAATGAATCTTCGGTGGGTGGCAAATTCCTTATATCAGATTTACAGGTATGAAATAGATGTGCGCGTAATTTATTTAAATCGCCTATAAATAATGGCCTACCATACAAAATTTTGAAGAAATATCTACCTGCGTTTTCGAACCTAATTAAATTCTGGTCACCACTTTGAGGATAATCTAAAAGTGCCTTTAATCCTATGTCATGTCTGTAACTCAAGCATTTTTTTAAAGCGTTAGTTTTACCTTTCTTAAATATGAAGCTTACTGTATCACAGCCAGATAAAATGTAAATACTTAATAGTAAATTACCCAGATCCATTTGAGTATTTAAAGACTTATCCATAGATAATTCTTCTATGATGTGGTGCACTGGTATATATGTGTCAAATTTATGAAACCATATTTCTTGGATAGACAACCTAGTAATGAAGTAGATTGATAATACAAATATATCGGTATCAGTGGCTTCTATTATTATTTGACGATACTGTAGGTTTGACAAGTATTGGATAATCGCAAATATTCTAGTATCGGCTTCGTTGTGGTGAGAAAAGTGTAGTTCTGGTAGTATTTTAGTAGATTCTGCAGAAGATAGGGTGGTAGTGCTGTTTTTTCTGCCATTCCGGCGGTAATTATGAAAATATTCTTGGGGAGGCGGTTATATTCAGTACATACTTTGCTGGAAATGTATTTCAGTAGCCGTGATTTATTCTTATTATTACTCAAAAAGTGCTGCCACGTAGGAACTTCAATATTATCTTGAACTTCAAATTCTTGGCTGTTTAAAGCAGACTTATTTCTTTTCATTCTTTCCATATCTTTCACAGAATTGATGTTATCGTCATATCGGTCTCCAACGAGAGCAATCATATCACAATTTATTGGTTTATTGGCAATAATAATGTCAATATATTTTTCATAAAGTTCACAAAAGGTCTTACAATCGTTATATTGATGGCGTTGTATAAATGCCATCATATCAATAACGTATGCAGTTTTTGTGTCATCTTTGCATGGTAATGTCTTTGACTCGACCCACCTTTCCTTCAGTTGAGATTTCATACAATTGAAAAAATCGGCTTTGTTTCCTTTTCTTAAGGAGTGCCCAAAACAACTAGGTTCACTGAGAGACGGGGGGTAGCTTAACCATTCGTGGCTGAACACTTCTATTTTTTTATTTTCGTCTAAATTTCTAGCAAAATACAAGCTCCGAAGAACCATTGCTTCATCTTCGAACAATTGAGACTTAATTTGAGTAGGAGTTGCGCTTTTCTTTTTTTCAGAAAATAACTGGATTTTTACTGGCGGTATTTTATGATAGTTGTTTTTTTCTGCCATTTTGAGACTATTTAAGCCAATATTTTTTGCATTACTCAATTCTGTGGAGTTACATTTGTGTCCTGAATATATATTTAACAAATCCCTTGTTACAAATTCGAATGGATTTATTTTCTGACGTATTATCTGTTTTAGGCTCTCCTTCGATTGTAATTCCTTTAATGTAAAACTAATACTATCAGAGTGATGATGGCTACTTACCTTTAAACTACATTTATCGAACATTTTTAAGAACTCATCAGTCAATGCAGTCAAGGTAGGTAGAGCATACAGGTATCTATGTATTGTTTCAGGCTGCATACTTATGCCACTGAACAATTGTGTTTTGCTCTGCTTATTATATGTTTGTTCCAACGCCATGTCGGTCCACGTTCCGTTGAAATGTCCACTTTTTAAATTAACAGTGAATTTTCCTTTCTGAAATTCATTCCAGATGGAAGGAGCAGTAACTTTTAACTCTTTCATGCTTTTCAAGTAGTGGGGTATGCAGGATACATATTTGTAATGCCCGGCAGCAACCAAGTAAGGCAACATTTTTTCGACACTAGATAAATGCTCTTCCCAACTTCCACTTCTCTCCGAATAAATGTACCAGTTCACAATTGATACCATATCCATATACATGAGCCACAATTTTGATGTTGGATTATCCTGTAGTGGAATTTCGAATTTATCTCTTAAATGTTGAATTTCTGTCATCAATAATGCTGCGTTTGAAAAAGAAATGAATATGTCATCTGAATTATTGTCTGAATTTAAAGATTTTTGCAAACGAGATATTTCCTCCATTAAGGTTTGAAATTTCTCAGTTTCACTGGTTTCTAGTGAGATATCTTCGCTTGTGACATATGATTGGAATGCTTCCCAGTATAATTCAAACACTGCAGAATATATTAAGCTATGACATCTTACCATTTGATAGTAATCTTTTCCACCAGATATAACTTTATTTGCTGTTCCTTCTACTAAAATACGACCAGAAACTAATAACTCTTCAATACCAGAACCAGACATTAAATGCCCTATTGCCCCTAAAAAATTCATAATTATGTGAAAACCTCCCATTCTGGCAATTACTCTTTCCAACTTTACAGGATATTTTGTTTTTAATGCTAGAATTATTTCGTATATTGCTTGGTCAGCCGTTACTATTACATACTCTTGGTTTAATAAATGTGAAGCAGAAATAAAATATTCTAACGAATTTTGAACTACAGAAGGACTAGTTGGCGACTCAGGTACAAATGGGCCATATCCAATATTTGTCTTTCTTTTGATAGAATTAGACAGGCACTGAAAAAAAGAACTCCATGAAAGTGGGCTGACATTATTTTCTGCTGTGTCTTCTGTGTCTGTTTGCATCGAATATAAATTCCAAATGGAAGTGATTACACAATTATTTTGATTTTCGTTTGAATATGTCAAACTAACGCCTCTCCAGAGACCTACTAGTCTTTCTTTCCACTTTAGACAAACTTCTCTCTTTCATATGTAATTGCCTAAGCTTAAGCCGTGTTTTTGAATGCTTCACGAGAACCGTAGCAGGTGGAGTATCTTCTGTATCATCCAGATACTGGTATATAATATGTGTTGTTCCATGAGTAGTTGTACCATCTTTAGATTTTTCTTGAAAATCTAAGTTATCTAACGCAAACTGAGTAAATTTGTTATTTTGTATATTTGAGGGAATAAATACTCCGGCTTCATCAACCTTCTCATCTGCTTTGATTGCCACATCTTGCAAACACCTCTGGGCTTCTGGGTAACTTACACAGTGTCCTAGCTGATTTAATTTTTCCATGAGGAATTTTTGCCTGTAATATAATTAAATTAATTACTCTTATTTAAATAGTGAAAAATAATAAAATACAAACCTTTGCTTTAAAAGTAATAAAGCTAATCCAATACTTTTTGGTGTCTTGATACCATTACAGTACAAAATATCTTGACATAAACTGACAATCTTAATTTTTTCCGATTCCTTACTTATTACAATCTTGTGTTCTGCGTCAAACTTCATCTCATTCTGATTATTTAGTAAAAGAGTAACGAAATTGAATAGTCTGAATGGAATTAAACTTGTGGCTTCATCATTTGAAATGGTTAATGATGTCGGAAATTCAGCTTTTTTGTCTATGATATCTCTTCGAATTACTGTAGCTGTGTGCAAAATATTTGCAGCAGTTTTATGCGGAGATTTGGGTATTTTAAACATTTGTTGTTGAGAATCTGAATCGCTTGTTTCTTCTGGAGTTTTCTCACTATCGCTAACATCGCTATGATCTTCAGCGTCGTCTACGACAATATATTTTTTCAACTTGACAATGACTGAATTCGCCAAGAAAATTACAGACAACAGCCCTTGTCTTTCTAGAACCACAATACTTTCTCCATATTTTATTTTCAAGATAGCTGTAATATCTAACGAGCGGGGATATTTTGAGTCATAAGAAATATTATGAAGTAATGCATTTTCATGAATTTTTTTTCTAATCCAACTGATGGTAACTCCTTTGTGTTCAACCGCTAATATATTTTGTAGTTCATTAAAAGGGTAGAAATCTGTAACGTTCGGTGATTTAATTGTCGTCGCCACTTTTTTATTTAAATATCTAGTCATACAGAGGTGGTGATATTTGAAGTCTTTTGCTATCATATCTACACAAGAGTCCCCAAAACCTTCAATTTTTGTTAGCATGTCTCCGTCATTTAAGTTCTTAGCGGTCTTCCAAATTTCGTTTTGTCGCGATAATGAAGAAATCAATGTCAATTTTCTATTCCCTTTAATATCCCGCATTTTTTGACAAATGAAGCATACATCTTTCGATAACATAAGTTTTTCTGGAGATGGTTTCCCTACCTTAGCTTTTTTTTCAACCTTTGTCACATTCTCTTGCAATTTATAATATTGTATATTATAATTTCGCCGGCATTGAGCATGGTATACAGGATTTTTGGCCATAAACTCATCCTCGTTCATCATTTCTTTTTTTAATAAATTTGAGATGTCATCAAATTTTAATGTGACTGAACTGTATAATGCAGGATACCCTTGTCTTGTCAATTTTTGAACAGTTTCGTTGGAAGTTTCTTGGCATATTATGCACAAATCGTAATTGGGAGATTCTAAAATATGCACAATAATTAGCAATTGTGAAAAATATCGCTTATAATATAATAATTCAAACATACCTTTTCTGTTACTATATGAACGCTTCATTGTTTTTTTAGCGAATCAAATTAATAATAGCGAAATTAAGATATGCTTATGTATTCTATTTTTCCCCAAATTGGTTTTACTTAACAAGCAACTGTGTAACTGTAAAATAATATTCCACAACTGTTAAGGCGGCGTCGTAGATATTGAATCGTCTTATAATCCCTTGCAAGCCGTTGAAACGCCTGCGGTCGGTGCGCATCGGTTTCACATAAAAAATCGTATCTCATAAACCATTAGCAACAGTGAAAATTTCTTTTCACCAAAAACTTTCCCCCTCATTTGGGCATATTTCGTCTCGATTAATCATATATCTATCTTCAACCGTTCAAAAATTTTCTCGATGCTGAAATTTTCACGTCAGTTTTGGTACCGTCCCTCTTTTTAAATACTCTGACAAATTCTATATAAAAAAAAATAATCTTATGTATACACCGTTACAATCTACAATGATTAGGCGTTCGAATGCTGAAAGAATTTTGAAAAAATATTCAAAAATGGCGTCACAATCGCGAGTTAAACACAAAAAATAGGTTTTTTAAGATCATTCAAAATAATCGGAAAATATTTTTTTATTCTTTTTTGCAATCGCGAATTTAATGGAGCCCTCCGGATTTGAATCCGTAAGGTCATTCCCCACACTGTACATATTTTTTAAAATGTATATCTTCGAGTGCACAGTACATGATCGAATTTCGGGGTGCTGTTCCCCGACTAATAGGGCCATGATTATCGACTTTTTCATTCCTCAGTTGGATAGCGTTAATGTAGAAGCGCTATGGTTCCAACAAGACGGCGCTACATGCCACACGGCGCGCGATTCAGTAACTTTATTGCAGGAAATATTCCATTATTTTTGAGGAATATTTAAAAAATACAAAACTTTCAGCATTTGCTTCCGGTTCTCTAAAACATTTGTAGTAATAATTATTTTCTATTTTAACAAATAACAAAATGGCGACCGATCAAAAACTTCAAAACAAGATATTTTTAAAACCACTCAATCGATTTTTGAAAATAAAACATTTTTTAAACTATCTACTATAACGTTTGTCTGAAACACTTTTTCGATCTGTCCAAAAAAATTCAAAAGTCAAAAACTGCAACAATCATTTAAAAGAAAGTAGGCTTGCTACCATTAAACAATGAAATTAAACAAGAATCAAACAAGCAAGAAAAATAAAACAATGAGCAATGAAACAAGGGAAGGACTCAATTTTATTTTCAAAATGGCCACTATTCGCAGCAACGCAAGCCCGGCAGCATGTTTTAATATTAGAAGAGCTGTCTGCTTATCTTTTATATCTTCTGCTCCAACTACTATTCTAGCCACCTGTTCTATGCAGTGGTATGTCATATACAGAGGTCTTCATCTGACCCTGATCCCAGAAAAAGAAATCTATGGGAGTTAGGTCGCCGCTCCACTTTTCCCACGTAACAGGACCTCCTCCCACAATCCACTTATTCGGATATTCTCTATTTAGTAGGGATGTGACTTCACGGGTTGTGTGAGCCGGTGCTTCATCATGTTGAAACCAAAGTCTTCGTCGACGTTTAACTGTAAGTTATCAAGAAGCTCTGGCAGAACGTTATTTAAGAAAGTAAAGTAATTTTCACCATTCAATCGGTTTGGGAGAATGTAGGGTCCAAATAACGTACTCCCCTACTATTCCAGGTCCAGCCCATACATTTACTGAAAAACGTCGTTGATGCACACGAATAAATGTTGCGTGGGGATTTTCATCACATCACAGGTGATTATTGCGAGAATTAAATGCATCTGTAAATAAAGTTTAATTTTCTAAACGCCTCTGAAGATTGCAACGTTCAAAAAAACCAACGACAAAGCAACAATCTTGGCTTGAAGTCTTCAGGTCCCAAAGCTTGAACTTCAGAAAATGGGTTCCTTCAGAACTTGCCAAACTGTCACGTGATTTACATCTATTACTCTTGTGTTCGTCGATAGCTCTTCTTCAATCTTCAATAAGCTTCTTCAAATGCAGGGGCTCGAAGTAATCTATGGGATTTCTCTCTAATTGTTGGGCGAAAACTTCCAGTCTCTGACAAAGGTCTACATCTTCTTCCAAAAATACCGCAACTTGGTTCAGATGAACTTTTTACTCTACTTTATCTGGATTTATTTTTGTCGAAGAAAGCTTGGAAGCGAAATTCGGCAGCATGGAATTAACGTAAGATTTCAATAAAATATGAATATCGCCTTTTAAGTGATAATTCTCAGAGGATTTTAATCTATTTTCGGCGTCGTATTTACGCAAAGCTGTATTTTCGGTGGTTGCTTCGACAAGAGCAAATATCCAGCAAAAGTCAAAGTGAAAAGGGAAAGCAACCCCTTCCACGATTCTACCTTAATTGTTGATACACGAACATTGCATAAATATGGGTCAATAAATACGGAAGTAAAGCGACGTCTACTTCTCGGCAACAGAAGCTTCACCGACGAAGTTTCGTGTTTGCTAAGCATAACTTTATTTCTTGGAAAAGTAAAGCTTATTTATTTAAAAACTGTACAAGATATAAAACTCAATCGATAATAAATTTAGTTAATTACGAAAAGCTCTAAAAAAGCCATAAGGAAATTTAAATATATTAGAAAATATAAACGATTTCCCCAAACACGTAACCTTTCAAAAAAGCTTCGATCATAAAATATTCCAAGGAAACACTTAAAAATTCTATTAAATTTTTATTACACACACCTATCTAACGTTCACCATTTTTATCGTATGCGTACATAAAAATTGTCTGTTATATCCGCGTTTATTACATTTTCCATCTCGAACTCGATACAAGAAAAGCAACAGTTGTCGAGTTTCCCCCATCAGCTTGTCACGTATGTGTACAACATAAGTTCAATCTCCGTAAATAATTAATGACAGTTTATTGTATTTGTTTTATTCTGACTGCGCGATAGATTTAACGTAATTTATTATTTATGCCAAGCGACTTACTATTTACGGAACGTCGAATAAAAAAAAAAGAAATTTAAAGGTTTAATAGGTAATCCAAAAACCGTTTACATTGAAAAAGGTTCAAAAGAAATTGTCACAGGAGATGGGTGGAAAAGTTTTTTTTAACATTCCTTTGGAAAACTAAACAAATCTGCTATCCCACAATTTAATTATACCATACGTTTGTTGCGTTCCCAAAGAAAACTTGTTTATTCTGGCAGAGGAATCTGTTTAATGTCAACTAATTGTATGTTTTATAATACTAGGATTAGATACTGTAACATTAAATAATAGAATCTATTCTTAGTAAGAAATTTTCTCATATACGTGATGAATTAATCCAGAACATTCAAAAGCATTATAATTTTTTTAATTAAATGATTTTTAAAAGAAGTTCAATTTTTCATTTTCAGGCTTATTAAATTTTTTGGGGGTTACATGAACGGAAACTCATTATAAATTGGTGGAAAGTCGTATTTTCCTCTTAACGATTTGGTCAGTGTACTTACTATTATTTATAAATAACAGTTACAATACAACAAAAGTTGTAAACGTAAAACAAATGGAACAAATTGAAAATCTATTGATTTTCTTCGTGCTTTATTCAAACTGTTCGTAACCCTAGACATTTAGCTGAAAATGGTTCCCGCTATCTAACTCTCATCTAACTCTCAAACAACGTTTCGAAGAATTAAAGAAAAACTGAACAAAAGTGTAACCGGAAATGTGATTTATCCACAATTTATGTTTTGATTATCATTCGGTAGAATCACAAAAGCTTTACGAATTTTCACCTTATGTATAAATTCTTCAAGTTGTAATACCAAAACATCTAGCTTTTAAAAAGTTTAAAATGAAATTGTGAAATATTAAGTTATATAAATCATATTTAAATTCCACAGTCATACGTGTAACTATAAGGAAAGTCTGAAATTGAAAAAACTTCGAGTGAAAACTTTTGAAAAAGAAAACTTCCATTTAAAACTCAAATAAAAAAATTCTCCCAAAGGATATCAGATTTTAATTTATATACGGGGGGTACGTTTTTTATATTCGCGGAATGAAGGAGTTGGTAGGGAGTGGAGAAAATATGCAAACTGTGGGTGACTTGTCATTAGTGTAAATCATAAGACAATTGAGTCATTAGTTAGTGCCAATAGAAGCAAATCAGTCCGGAAGAACGTGTTGAATTGAGAGAATATCGAGTACCGAGCTGTCATAAAGTTTTTGACAAAACGAAAAAAGACACCTGCAATTATTTTGGAAGAGATGTCTACTGTTCACGGGGAATGGTATACCATGGTCTGTTCAAGCAAGGCAAAGAATCTCTTGAAGGTGACTCACGCTCTGGATGACCTGTCGACCAGACATTGTCCAAAAAGTTGAAAATCTATTACTTAGTGGAAGATGCGCGTTAAAGAAAAGGCAACTTTCAGAAATGGTTTGAGCTTCGGAAACGAGTATTTTCAAGATCTTACACGACAATCTCGCGATGGTAAAGGTCAGTGCAAGAGAATACTCACGCCACCGCAAAAAAAAAGCATATGCGCGTGATCTCTGGACCTCTGTACTGAGTCGGATTATGGGGACGAAAAAGAACTGCATGGGAAACATTTTCCAGCGATGAAGAAGTGAAGATTGCCATTTCCGCGTATTTTGACAAGCGACAGCAAGGGATACACAAATTAATTGAAAAATCTATGGGTGAATATATTTAAAAGGAAAAATAGTTTAGCGTAATTATTTA
This sequence comes from Pyrocoelia pectoralis, assembly GCA_036250285.1. Classification (NCBI taxonomy): domain Eukaryota; kingdom Metazoa; phylum Arthropoda; class Insecta; order Coleoptera; family Lampyridae; genus Pyrocoelia; species Pyrocoelia pectoralis. The sequence goes on along the minus strand of CM070079.1, from coordinate 34,533,894 downwards.
TCTTACCACTCATTCCGCGGAAATATAAAAATGCACCTTCGTGCGTGCCATTTTTACCGAAGATCGCTTTACATTGATACTTTATTTCCATCAAGAATCCGAATTCAAAGTAAAAATTTCAAAAATAGGGAAAATTTCGGACGCACCCACATACTACATAATTATTCCAGCTGTCAATTTGAAAACTTGCAAGTAAAATTTCTCGAAACCGTTTCTAGTAGAACATGGAGGTGGAACCACTATGACACGCAGGGCAAGCTTCTGCAACCCACTCCTTAGGTTCCAGCCATCTCACCCCTATTTTTTAATTGCACTACCCCATGTGTGACATATCATTGGTAAACCCTTTACAATGGTTGCAACATTTTGTCAAACACAGCAATGTTTCATCTCAAAATAAAGTTATGTTGCTTTTGGATGGTCATTCTAGCCACAAAAACATAGATGTTTTAACATTTGCAAAGCACAATGGCATCGTAATTTTCTGCTTCCCACCACATTGCACCCACAGGCTTGAGCCACTAGACGTTAGCTTCTTTGGGCCATTCTATAATCAAGAATTGAATGTTTGGCTCAAAAGCCACCCTGATAGAACTCACCAACAGGTCGCAGGAATTTTCAAGGAAGTGTATCTTCGAGCTACCACAGTAAGAAATGGCCAAAGCGGTTTCTCATCTACTGAAATATTCCCACTTAATGAAAATATTTTTCCGGACTGGATGTTTGCAGCTTCAGATGTAACTGATGTACCAGAACCAGTGGTGCCAGAGAACCAAATGGACTATCAGTAATCACCCAAGAACAACCTGTTCCTTCCTTCATCGTCCAAGGATGCAGTGGTAGAGGTGTTTCCGGCGGCGGTATTTATTTACTCGATACTACGATACTAATATGAAGTTCCATAAATCATTACACCTTTATTTATTTACTCTACATGTTTAGGATGGCATTTTAACTGCCGATGTTTCTCGATGTATACGTCGTGGCTACTTTTCGAAAAAATTCGAAAACAAAAATTCGAAATTGTTTTAAATCTCGCCGCGCATTTCACGGGTCAGGAGATTTGGAAACACCTCTAGTAAAAGAACCCAATGGACTTTCAGTAACCGCTCAAGAACAACCTGTTCCTTCATCGTCCAAAGATCCAGTGGTACTAAAAGAACCAAATGGACTTTCGGTAACCGCTCAAGAACAACCTGTTCCTTCATCGTCTAAAGAACCAGTGATACCAGAAGAACCATATGGACTTTCAGTAACCGCCAAAGAGCAACATGGTTCTTTTTCGAAATTTCGCCATTGCCAAAGGCAACTGTTACAACCAGATCAAATCGAAGAAAAGGAAAATTCGGAGTTCTAAATACTACGCCGGACATTGAAGAATTGAAGTTAGAAGTGGCTTGTAAGAAAGCTCTCGTTTTAAGAAAATTTGCAATGGCTCGACCAAAAGAAAAGTCCGAATGCAATCGTCTTCTGGGAGTGAAAAAGAAGAGCCGGTCTATTCTGGATCGGAAGAAGAAGACGATCCGGCTTGCATTTATTGCCTTCAGCCATACACTATGTCACGAAGTAGAGAATGGTGGCTACGTTGCCAAATGTGCCAAAAAAGCTGCCGTGCAGACTGCTTTCGGAACTATCAAGTATTATGTGGAGTGGTGACGCTATTTCGATTTCATTTCATGATAGTGCATTTTACTCACTGAGAAGAATTCGTCTTGTATTTCTTCGCGTATACCAGATCCTTGGCCTTGAAGGATCTTGAGATTGCACCATGTTTCTAGTTGAACTGATTTTCCATTTTCGCCTCGCTTTTAATTCTTGGTAACAGTAAATCAAAAGGGGTTCGAATTTTTCTTCCAATTAATGATTCCGAAGGAGAGATCCCATTTGGGCCATTTGGTGTGTTTTTATTTGGAGTGGTACGGTAAACGAGCAGGAACGTTTGAAGTATTTCCGTTAGATCTCCTTCCCCATTCCTACTTCTTTAACGATCTTTTTAAAGTGTCCTTCCGCTTGTCCATTTGACTGTGGGTGATATGGTCCACTAGTTACATGTTGAATTCCATTTTTCAAATAAAATTGTTGAAATTGATAACTTGTAAATTGAGTCCCATTGTCCGACACTATCGTCTTCGGTATTCCAAATCGGAAGAAGGTTTCATCTAGTCTTGAATTACATCCCCGAACAAACTCTTCGACGTCTTTGTCTACACTTGGCCAATAGACATAATTTCTAACAATAGCTTCCATACGTTCCATTCCTGGGCGTCCTTTATGAAGTTGATTTGAAATGTTTTCTGAAAGTGTCTGCTGCCATACAAAATACTGTCATTTATAACGGATAATGAGTCCTTTCGCAAGTGAAATTGTTTTAATTCAATATCTTCTATTTTGTGGGATTGCGGCCAATTCAATTTTCTTTGATTATTTACCGAAACCAACAGTGCATCCTTCTTTGATTCGTTGTTGATCATCGCAAATGTTATTGGCAGGCCTTGGTGCGGGTCCACTGCTACCTGTCCAACTTCCTTTTCAAATTTCTGCACTACAGCGATAACGTACTCATTGTCTGGACGAGAATGGATGCTTATCAATCTCGATAACACATCCGCATGACCAAAATCGCCGGTCGCAACGTATTTGGTGGTGAAGTTGTACGTTAACAATACTAAAGCCCACTTTTGGATACGGTTGGCGATGTAAACAGATATTCCGTTTTTTGAGCCAAATATTGTCAGCAATAGCTTCTGATCGGTTTCGAGTACGAACTTCCTCCCAAAAATCATTCGGTGAAATTTTGTAACGGAAAATACCAACGTTAAGCTTCTTTTTCAATCTGACTGTAACCCCTTTCTGCTGGTGTTAATGAACGTGAAGCATGACAGATTGCTTTCCTCGAACCATCTGGATATAATATAAGTGCATAATGCATGCCCCTAGGCTATAGTTTGATGCGTCAGTTAAATTTTTCGTATTATTTACAAAATAATCAATTAGGTAATTAACATTTTGTTTGGTGCTAATGAATAGCATTTTTAAAGAGTTTTCCAATTATGTATAGACATGGGGTTGTGCAGTTTAAAAAAAATAGGGGTGGCTAAAGGGTGAATTGCATAAGATTTCTATATGAGCCCTATTGATCCCCCTCATTATTCTCTAGATATGAGGTATGGGAAGTTTGCAAATTGACACCTGGTATACACCCATTTAGTGATACCCATTGATTGTATGTGTGTAGAGCTGCAAAAGAGGGCTGCAGGAACAGTCGACGAAACAAGGCGCAAAACCTTCCCCTTGATTCATTTATTTATTAGAGTTAATAATTACTGTAGATCTACGGTAAAGAATTTGGAATTATCGCAACAAATTAATTGTAGGGTAGCGACATGTTTCAACTAAAAGTCATCTGCAGGCTTTAAATGATGACATTGATATAATTAATGGTAATATTTTCATTCAAGCTTCCACGAAGTATTTTATTTGTAAGAATATTCATTTTTGGTTCATTCGTGTTTTTTATTTTAAACATACAACGTTTCGGGGAACACTTTTTCCCCTTTTTCAAGTAACTAAACAATAAATTAAAAATTACAACGTATAGAAATGAAATATGAACTAAGGTAACTATAATTACAATAAATTAAAATTAACTATTTTTAGAAGATCGACTTCTGGTTGTAGGTCCAATGTAAGTAACTGACAAATTTGGATTATTTAAATTCGAAAGAACGGTAGTTGTTTTGGGTCGCGATGAATTTGGTTGATCTGTAGGGTATAAATTTGGAAGGGTTCGAATAGGTTCACGTTTTTCTTGAATAACATTCTTCCATATATCGGAAAGTTTTGAAATATCAATCTACTTATTTAATGAATTTGGTCGTTTTTGAATTTCGATAGCTTCTCTAATTAATCTGTGTTGTAAATGTTCTATTGGAGCAAGTAATTTAATTTTTGTTAGTATCAATAAAGTGTCCTGTTTCTAAATAATGTTCCGCTAAAGCAGAAGATTTGTTATGTTGTTTAATTGCCAAATTGTGTTCTTGTGCTCTAACGTGTAATTTTCTATTAGTTTGTCCAACATAAGATTTTGAGCATTTAGTACAAGAAATTTCGTATACGCCTATGCTTTCATTTTTAATTTTGTTCTTAGGATTTCGTAATAACTGCCGTAAAGTTAAATGTAGTTTGAAGATTGGTCGAAAAAGTGATTTAGGAAATTTTCTAGGGATGACGTGCGTGACTCCTTATATGGAAGTATTACAGGAATTTTGATTTCTATTTGTGAAGCGGTTCTGTTATTTAAAATATTGGGAATCTTCTTTTTAATTTTATTGACATCTTTAAAGGAGTATCCATTTTGACATTGTTTCATTTCTTCATTTCTGCAATTTGGATGTGATAAGTAATGTGATCGAAATAATAATGATTTCATAACACTGTGTAGTTGACAAGGATGGTGATGCGACAGAGCGTTAAGATATTTGTTCGTATGTGTTGGTTTCCTGTACACACTATGTAGAAATTTTCTATTAGGAAGTTTTGTTAACAATGTGTCTAAAAATGGTATTGAATTATTATTTTCTACTTCCATTGTGAATTTAATATTGGGGTGAATGTTATTAAGATGGTCCAAAAAATTATTTAAAGATTCTGCGCCATGGTTCCAAATTACAAATGTATCATCAACGTGGTACCAACATTTCGGCTTTAATGCGAATGAATTTATGGCTTTCTCTTCAAAGTCTTCCATGTAGATATTGGCTAAAGCGGGTGAAAGCGGCGAACCCATTGGTGTTCCTTGAATTTGTTTATAAAATTTGTTGTCATATAAAAAATATGTAGACTTTATACAGTGATCAATTAATTTAAGGATATCGTCATGGATTGAATATTTATTTCGAAGAATTTGAAGAGTTTCGTGGACTGGTACTTTTGTAAATAAAGAAGTGACATCAAAACTCACTAATATGTCTTCGTAACTAAAACTTAAGTTATTAACTTTATGTAAAAAGTCATAAGAGTTTTTAATGTATGATTTGGCACTTTCACAAATAGGTTGAAGAGTTTTTGCTAAAAATTTTGCTAGTTCGTGTGTGGGGGAATTAAACGCACTAACTATTGGTCTTAGAGGCCATTCTTTTCCTTTATGAATTTTTGGAAGACCATAAATTTTTGGAGTTCTAGAACTTTTTTCTCGTGGAATTAATTTATTTTTAAGCTTTTTCTCTAAAGTGGTCGAATTAATTATGGATTTGGTCTTCTTTTCTAAATACATATGTGGTTGGATTAGACTTGTTAATTTTATAATCTGGAGTATTGATGAGTTCAAACATCTTTTTGTGATAATCAGTAGAGTTAACAATCACTGTTGCATTGCCTTTGTCTGCAGGAAGTATTAGGATATCATTGTTATTTTTCAATTCATTTAAGGCATTCAGTTCGTTCTTAGTAACGTTTTGTTTTGGTATTTTGGCTTTCTTAAGGATATTTGTAACATTCAATCGAATTTCATCAGCAACAGAACAGTCGAATCTAAATTTTGTAAAGAAGCCTCAACATTTGTAGGTAATAATTTCTTCTACTGGTATTCTATTAGGTGTGATTGCATAATTAAAGCCTTTCTCTAGAATGTTTATTGCATCATCATTAATTTGAATATTTCTGAGATTATGTACAGTCTTGAGAGGATTTTCATTATTTTTGATTATGTGTCGAGAGAGGTTTTCAAATTTTAATTTTTGTCGATTAGTTTTTATGTTAAAAATAGATTCCAGTGTATCATTAATTAAACGATCTAAAAATAGTTAATTTTAATTTATTGTAATTATAGTTACCTTAGTTCATATTTCATTTCTATACGTTGTCATTTTTAATTTATTGTTTAGTTACTTGAAAAAGGGGAAAAAGTGTTCCCCGAAACGTTGTATGTTTAAAATAAAAAACACGAATGAACCAAAAATGAATATTCTTACAAATAACAAAAATTTATTACTATACAAAATATGAAGCGACGAAGGGAAAAAACTAGAGTTCTTCGTACGAAAGTGAGATGGTTATCACGTGAGAAGATTATAATGACGACACTATTGATACTGAGACATGGAGTTCAAGTTTGGTATCTTTCACAAAATGACGGCTTCAAAAGTTGGCTTATTCGGCTGATGTATTTGACCAGACTCAATCTGACATTGTAATGTGAGAAACGACCGCTTCCACTTTAATATACAGCGTAAATGCGATGCTGAGGACTTGAGGAGACTTGAGTTTTCGATTACCTACTCGTATCAAGAAAAACAGTAAGGAAGTGTGATTTCTTGAACAAAAATAGTATTGATTAATGTTTACACGAATGTTTGCTACTTTCTTAACTCTGAAAGGTCAGACTGGAAACTTGATAAGAAACCCTTTTAGAGATCAGGTGTTCTGAAACCACGTGAGATGGAACAGTTTTGACCTACGTTGTGCATTCGCAATTAAAATTATACAGTTACAGAATAGCGAACGTCTATTATGTCGTCATATAAATTTCGTGTTTATATTTATAAAAAAAAAATACATAGGTATAACGAATTTTATTTTATACTGCTATGTATTTTACAATATCAAATCTTCTTCACCCTTCACATAATTATATAGGTACATCATAATTGAAATTTCTTAGTTTCGTATTACAGATAGGATGCTATTGAATTTCTACAGTAATAGAATTAAAGCATGCGCTTTTAAAAATGTAGCTTCAATTTACCAATTAAGACAAACTTAATACTTCATTTCTTTTTCATTTATTTGAGACACCAAACTCGAACCGTCAATTTTGAAAATTGGGAAACTTAAATTTCAAGTATAACATATTGAATCAATTAATCAAAATATGAATTCCGTACTAAATTAACGCCACAAAAATAGTATTTTACATTGTATAAAAAGTGTGTCCTGTATACTATAGTACAGTCAATTTAAACACAAAAATATACAAACATTGCAAAAAATCCTATGTTAAGTTTGCTTTTTTCATGGTGTTAGGTTCGGTCCCAGTAGTAAATACTCAATTTTGCAACTTCGAAAAACTTGTGGAAACTGGGGGGGGCACCAAAAACCGCGATTTTTTCGGACTTTTTTCAGTTTTAGCCTCGTAGATCAAAAACTATGAGTTGTAGTGCAAAGAATATGATTATCTTTTTTAAACTGGACTAAATTTTCTACCATTTGAGCCTAACCGGAAGTCTGTAAGTATAATAGTTTCCGAGATACAGCTCTTCAAAAATAGGCATTTTCCCTAAATCTGTTTTTAACGCATCATCCATGATTCGAGCCAGATATTGCCACAACGACGTGCCCTACGACCGTTGTCATAGTGGAAAAAATTGTAGGAAGTTTTATCACCTTTTATTTAAGCATAGATGCATTCCTGTAGGCCTAACAGTTCTCGAGAAAAAGACGGAAAACCGGAAAACAGTGAAATCGCTACGACTCCACATATATGTAATAGCCTTAATATGATTAGAAGACATTTTCTGATTATTCTTATTTAGCCTAGCGAACGAACGCTCAAAAAGGGCTTGTAGACAGACATTTTGATCCTAAAGATTTTATTTCTGGGATGTGTTTGGTGATGATTATACGAAAAGTAGCGTAACAAAATGTGCGGATTTGTTTGGTTTTCCGTTTACATCTCTTGAACAGGCCATCGTAGTGGGAAATGGCCAATTATAAAAAAAAGCTGATTAAATTTTCTACAAGTTTGCCACTATGCGTTTTTTCTCTATCTCTATCCGTTGAAGAGATATTCGCTGTCAAGAATTGACATTTTTTTTGAAAATCGCTTTTACACGACGTTTTTCGGTAAATGTTGTGTCCTAGCTCCTAAAGTATTGGGTTTATAGCAAAAACTGCTGAAATAAAAGTTGTAGAGTATAAAATTTCCTATAAAATACATATACCGTTTAATATTTTATCTCAAATCGATTAGATGTTATAGTTATTTAAAAAAAAACGTTGAGTTCAAGATGGAATAGAGGGCACTAGAGAACAACTAATTTTGTGGGAGGTTTGGAGCTAAATCTGATATGTGAGTATTAAATACAGATTACCTGCATCCTTAGCCAAACAATTTCAGTCTTATGCGCCACCATGTTTAATGGTCTCTAGTCTTTTCTTAATACATTTATGATAGGGTTAATGTTTGACGAAAAGAACAAAAGTATTTTCTCAAGGCAGCTTTTATTTTATAATTGGCCATTTCCCACTACGATCGTCTATTCAAGAGATACAAAGGGAAAATTTAACAAATTCGCAAATTTTGTTACGCTACGGAGTTAGCTCATACGGTAGGGCCGGGGACTTTACGTATAATTATCACCAAACACCTCCAAACACATCTTAGAAATAAAATCATTAGGATCAAAAAGTCTGTCTACAAGCCCTTTTTGAGCGTTCGTTCGCTAGGCTAAATAAGAATAATCAGAAAATGTCTTCTAATCATACTAATGCTATTACATATATGTGGAGGATTTCACTGTTTTCCGGTTTTCCGTCTTTTTCTCGAGAACTGTTAGGCCCACAGGAATGCATCTATGCTTAAATAAAAGGTGATAAAACGTCCTACAATTTTTTTCTCCATGACAAGAGTCGTAGGGCACGTCGTTATGGCAATATCTGGCTCGAAACATGGATGATACGTTGAAAAAAGATTTTGGGAAAAATTGCCTATTTTTGAAGAGTTGTATCTCGGAAACTATTATACTTACAGACTTCCGGTTAGGCTCAAATTGTAGCAAATTTAGTCTAGTTTAAAAAAGATAATCGTATTCTTCGCACTATAACTCGTAGTTTTTGAGCTACGAGGCCAAAACTGAAAAAAGTCCGAAAAAATCGCGGTTTTTGGCGCCCCCCCCAGTTTCCACAAGTTTTTCGAAGTTGCAAAATTGAGTATTTACTACTGGGACTGAACCTAACAACATAAAAAAGTCAAACCTAATATAGGAATTTTTGCAATGTTCATGTTTAAAATGACTGGACTACTATTAAAGTTTCTAATCTCAAATAGTCAAGTTTCATGCATTTTAAAGAGCAAATGGAACAATGCAAAAAGTGTCTAGTATTGAGCGCGACATTTTTATGTCAAACTGGGAAAGCTTTTAACCTTTCCAAATGGAATTTAGTTAATTATGAAAAAATGGGTTCCGCGTTAAAATCATAAAAACTAAAAATGTAGGAAATAAAAAGGTCTAATTAACCTAAAAATATGTGTGAATTAACTTCACTGTGTGATCTTTCGATAGGATAGAAAAATTAAATTTGTAGACTGAAATTTTTAGCTTTCTACTTCTAACGTAAGCTTCAAAATGGAATTTTTAAAGCAAACATTCAAAAAGCTCGATAAATTGTAATCGAAAAAGACGCCAAGCTGCATCTTAAATTGTTTTGTTCATTTTTCCTAAAGATCTTGTGGAACTTCCAATTTTATCCTATAATTTAATTTGTAGTTGTAAGTTTGAACAATGTTTGGAACTTTCAGTATATAAATAATTTCATTTTCACGAAGAATGTAAGTACATATTATATTTTGAAAAGATTAAGTAACTTGAACTAAGTAAAAACTGAACTGTGTTTTCAGACATTTCTAAGGCAGCTCTAGACTAAACTTTCATTACATTATCTCTTGAAAGTTACTTTGAAAGATAACGTGTCTTGAATGGGAATTGCAAGCATAAAGGTACACAATTTGAAACATGAGATATACACAAGTTTGACATTATTTAACTTTTAACCTTTTATGGTAGAGCAACATTATAAAATAAGACGCGAGTACATTCTATATTCTATGCTGCCTTTTCCATTAATCAAAACATTACAAAAATAGAATAAATTTTGACTATAAATTCACAGATTTTCAACGAACTTCGTTCGTCACTGGAATCAATATTCCGTCCGTGCGTCCGTGCGTTGCAAGAGATGCGTATTGTCTACAACCCAGTTAAGATATGGATCTTATGTGAAATTTTATGCTGATTCAAGATCCGATCCCAATTTTTCGATATCTCAAATACTTTTCGAAATATTCGACTTTAAAGTCGAAATTTCGAAATAATTATCAAATTTTGTCTTTTTGATAAGGCCAGATTTTTTTAATACTTTCGTTACTGCAGTAATCGAAGTTCGTTTTGTAATTCAGGGATTTCAACTAGTTTATGATGGAATTAATAAAAATTTGTCTTCGTTTATGGCGAAAGTGGAGCAAATGTCCACACTCTGCCCTGTTCAGAAAGGTTTGCACAGGGTGTACAGACACGCTATCTCTAATACTACAGATTTCAGCGAAACGTTTTACATACGTGTTGTATAGTTTAGTATAATGCATTTCATGTTTCATGCTTTTCATTCACTAATGTTGAAGAAAATACTTTCTTAAAATGTTTCGCGCCATTTTATTAAAATGTTATAGGTTGCTGTACAGGCTTTTGTTTTTTATATAAAAAATAACAAGTATTACGGTACATTTGACAACTATTAAAAATTAACTACGTTTCTTTTTAAATGTGAATTCTGTATTTATTATACAGGGTGTTACTTAATGGTATGTACTTATTTTAAGGGGGCATTCCTGAACCAATTTTAAGTCGAAAAGTTCATATAAACGTATGTCCTAAAATGCTTGGTTTTCGATATACAGGGTGCTAACTAAAGTTTTTATTTTTTTTTGTTGTTTCTTAAAAGGTAAACGCAAACTTATTGATGAAATGTCAAAATAATGTACGTATAATGTTCATCAGAACAAAAAAGTTAACTTAATTTTATTTAAACAAACGTTAAGTTTCTTCAGGGTTTTGGAGACCTTCTCGTGGAGTGCTGATGGTAAAACCACAGATAACTTATCTGTGGTAAAACGTTAGAGATACACCAGTGTACTTCTATATATTATGCCGACGTTTCGACTAGGGATGGCCTAGTCTTTCTCGAGGCTCGGAAGATTCAGTGTTGGTTGACACACTGACTCTTCCGAGCCTCGAGAAAGACTAGGCCATCCCTAGTCGAAACGTCGGCATATATAGAAGTACACTGGTGTATCTCTAACGTTTTACCATCAGCACTCCACGAGAAGGTCTCCAAAAACCTGCAGAAACTTAACGTTTAATTAAGACTGTTGGAATAAATTTCACACGTTTATTTAAACAATTCACCCTTAGTAACAAGTTGCAGTTATGTAAAAATTCGATTAACGATTTCTTCCAAACTGTAAGTTATACGACAAAAATGAAAGAGATCTTTTTTGTTTATGCGATTGATTGGTAATTAAGAATAAACCATTTTTTTTTCTTTTAACCCAGATACCCCCACTGTTCTTTTAAACGACGTATTATAAAATATATTATTTGGACAGGTTTACGCCGCTGAATTAGAGATGGCGATAGATTACTGCAATCCTAATATATTAATGTAAGCATATGCACATGTGTTATTTGCAAGTGTTACAAAAACAGTGCTATAATATTGTTATTGTTGTTAAGTGCGTTTCTGGAAGGTGCAATGGATAATTGGTCGTAAGTAATATTGATTTCTATACTATTTTTTGAGCAAACTTTACTTTTTATTGGTAAATAATATGTAATATTATGAAATTATTAAAGCAGGGCCAGGTTGTAGGGAATATGAAAAAAGATACAGTGTAGATAATAAGATGTTCTTTTAAAGGAACAGTGGGAAAAGTGGCTACTATCTTTTTAATTTTCAGTTATTGGAGCAGGCCACTGAAACTACATGAACTGTTGGAGGAACTTGAAACGGATGATGCTGAAATTCCTGAACATATAATTTTATTCCCTCCTTTAAATGAATATAATACAGACGAAGATTCCGGAGACGAAGATAATGTGAATTTGAATAATTTACCTGGGTCACAACTGCGGGCTGAGGTGGAGATTGGTTATAGCGAATCCCAGCAAAATTCTTCTGATATCGATGAGCCAGAACAACATTTTGATAGTGAAGATGACTTGCCATTATCAATTTATGGAACGAGAGTCGTAGGTGATAAAATTGTTAAAAGAAAGCGAATTTACAAGTGGTGCAACAAAGATTTAGATCCAGAAAATATTCCTTGGGAAAATGTTAACGGACCAAAGCAACTGTACACTCCTTTGGAAGCATTCTCGTTATTTTTTGATCATACAGTCTTTGACATGATTTTGAAATTTACAAATATGTATGCTAACAATCACAATAGGAATGGAGACATTTCTGACAATGAGTTACGATGTTTCTTTGGAGTTCTACTACTTAGTGGATATACATGTCATCCAAGGCGTTCCATGTTTTGGCAAAATTCCAAAGATACAAATAACATACTAGTTTGTTAAGCCATCTCTAGAAATCGCTTTGACTTTATTATGCAAAACATACACTGTTGTGACAATAATACTTTGGCGGCAAATGACAAATTTTCAAAGGTACGCTCACTAATTGAAGTTCTGAACAAAAAATTTATGGAAATGGCACCCTTGGAGGAAGCACATAGTGTAGATGAATCCATGATACCATACTTTGGACGGCATGGTTCAAAGCAATTTATAAAAGGGAAGCCAATTAGATGGGGATACAAATTTTGGACAGGCACTAATAAAAATGGATATATTGAATGGTTTGAACCGTATCAAGGATCGACTACTATTATTTCTCACAAATATAAAGATTTGGGACTAGGAGCTAGTGTCGTATTGCAGTTCGCGAATGTTCTCAAAGAAACGCATCCTAATGTCCCGTTCCAATTATATTTTGATAATTTTTTCACTTCTCTCCATTTGATTGAGGAATTAAAAGCTATGAAATTGCACGGAACTGGGACAATCCGAGAAAACAGGATAGGTAAAGAATGTTCTTTATCTCACTCTAGTGCCCTAAAAAAGAAAGAGAGAGGTTTTTTTGAATATGTAGCTTCAGAGGATGATAATGTCGTGGTGTGCAAATGGCATGACAACAGCGTTGTGACCATCGCCTCAAGTTGTAATAAAATTTTTCCAACTCTACCAGTAAAAAGATTTTCCCAGAAAGAGAAGAAAAACATTATGGTACCACAGCCTTCAATTATAAGAAAATATAATGAGCACATGGGAGGGGTGGATAGGGCGGACCAAAATATAAGCCTATACAGAACATCGATAAGGGGAAAGAAGTGGTATTTTCCACTTATTTGTCACTGCTTAGATATGGCCTTACAAAACGGTTGGCAAATATACAGGCATGGCGGTGGACAGAAGGACCATCTCTCTTTCAGGAGATCTGTCGCATTAGCGATATTAGAAACCTACAAAAAAACATCAAAAAGAGGGCCCAGTCGCCAATCTACAAACCTTCATGAACACTCAAAATTTGATAGGCTAGACCATTTAGTTGTCTATCAAGAAAAACAAACCAGATGTGGTGTATGCCACAAAAACTGCAATTTTACGTGCCAAAAATGCTCGGTTGCATTACATCCTAAAAATTGTTTTGTTAATTATCACACAAATTAGTAACGCAAACTATGTTCAATATATTATGTGTATCTTGTATTATTTTAAATATATCTACCTCCTATTATTTTTCATAGCTGGTAGAAGTTTATTATCCCACTGTTCCTTTAAAAGAACACCCATTTCTAGAAAAACCATTCTTTTTGTAAATTGTTTTTTTTTATAATACTGATCTTGGGTTACATTAAGATCCAAAAATTTGAAAAAAACACAAATTTAACAAAAAAATAGTTTCGGGGGTATCTGGGTTAAATCAGTGCCGTAATATTTTTTTCGTTAAAATTGTACGGTGGGTCCGGAATATAAACAATTTGTCAATGTATGGGAGAGTCTCTCCGTCGAGCAACAAACTACTGCTAATTTACTGAATAAGCTGTGTACTATCGAGAAACGTGAGAATTGCGGTTCGTAGTTGTCTAATGAGGCAGCGTTTGTGACCAAAACGTCGAATGCTGGTGCGAAGAAACTTTTCTGTACGTACTGTAAGCGGGATGGTCATGTGATAAAGAAATGTCTGAAGCTGAAAAAGGACAAGAAGAAAGACCTTCTACGCCGACTGGCACTACGTCTAATTCTGGCTCAACGTCTTTTGTGGGAGCTTTTCACGCCTATGGCGGTATGTCTAAAGGCTATGTATGGATATGTGATAGCGGTGCAAGCAATCATATGTGTCCTCAAAGACGCTCGTTTTCCAGGTATCTGAGTTTTGATAAACCAAAAGATCTTTCGTTGCAAACAATGACAAGGTTCTAGCGTATGGTTCTGGCGAAATTTTGAATGAAATGCTAGTAAATGGAAAATGGTTACTTGGTGAACTAAAAAATGTTTGCTTGTTTTCTGTGCGAGCTGCAACGATGTGTGGAGTGTACTGTATCCTAAGCGACTCATCGAGGAAGCTTATGAGAAATGGCCGGTTGGTCGGTACAGCAATCTGGTCGAATGGCCTATATTCTGTGAATATGAGAATAATTCCACCAAAACCTTTAATGAGTATCTTGTGACTACGAGGGATTCCCTGCAAATTTGGCATGGACGATTGGAACACCAAGATAAGCGACATGTGAAAACTGTCCTCCATAAATTGGGACTCCAATTCGTCGGAGATAAGACAGATTTTTGCGCTCTGAACAATGCCCATGTCAAATCATTCCATTCACGTTCAAACCGAACCACGAATATGGGCGAGGTCATCAATGCGGATGTAAATGGCTATATGAGTGAACCTGGATTTAATGGTGAGAAGTATTTTGTGTTATTCAAAGACGATTACGCCAAGTTTCGAGGGACGTTTTTTATCAAGAATAAGAATGAAGTCGCGAAGTGCGGACGACTGTCGAATCGGCACGTTCCATGCTGTCTGCCAGTGGACTAACGAAAACGTTGTGAGCCTGCGGTATGGCGGTTTATCTTTTAAATAGAACTGGCAAGACACCAGAGAAGGATAACTCTCCAATTGAGCTCTGGTTGGGAAAACGTATGACGGATTTTCAGCATGTGAAAGTTTTCGGCACGGAGTGTTTCGTGCATATCCCAAAACAATTTCGGAAGAAATTTGATGACAAGAGTGTTGTTAGAAAAATGGTGGGATATACCATAACGACAAAGATGGGTACCAAACGTACATTCCTTCAAAAGGGAAAATTGTCTTATCCCATGACGTATATTTCAAGTGTGAACAGATTTGTTCGTCGGATGAAAAAGAAGTCACTATTGTTCCTGTTCCCAGTCCAGAGATTCGGTTGAGTTAAACCAAGATGAATCAGATGATAGTCAAGTACTTGGAACATCTCCTCCCAGCAGGACTAGTCGATTACCTGCATGGATGACCTCGGGCGACTATGAAGTTGCAATGACAACTGCTAAGGTCGATCCGTCTTCATACAAAGAAGCCATTATATCTGGGCAGAGGTACGACTGGATCACGGTTTCAGATTAGGAGGAAACGAAAGTGTTTTTTGATGCGTTAAGTGCTGCGTTCAAATGCACAGTAAATGAATTGAACACAATTCTCGGTCTACCAACAGCTGCAGGCTTGTAGCGAAAGGAAGAAGTGTTGAAGAAAGTATTTTCTTGAACACTTCTTCCTTTCGCGTAGGAAGAAACCTCAAACAAGTAAGTAAGACCCATAAGGAAAATATTTTCAACATTTCATTTGGATGCAAGATTGAAAAATTTCAATTTCAACCACCCAAAAATTTTGAAAATAATATCGTAAGATTCGAATGTGAGGTGACACCAGTTTGCCAAAGTTGCACGTTTCTCCTGCCTGAATTTCTTTACTTTCAATGAACCGTTTCGTGGTTTTCCAAAATATTATCGTTCTTCTTTTGCCAGTTTTTTGTCATGCTACGTAGATACCAAAAAATTAAAAAAACATTTTACGAAACTGTTCAACGTCTGGTTTCTCTTTTGGTAAATGTGATGCTCGGTAATGGTTAGTAAGTATTCACACTTCAGTTTATTCATAACTTTTCAAAACAAAATTGAGTAGCAAATATTACATCTAATTACGCATTTTCATAGCCTTGAGCTTGACCCTCTTATAATAAAAGTAAATTATGAAAAGCAATATTGATGTTATGTAAATATTTGTGCACGTGTCTAAAAATATAAGGATAGATTTACGTTTCAAAGATTTGATCCAAGTTATGTAGTATGATAAAAATTGAAAACGTCAATATTAATAGATATGTATTAATAAATTCTACGTGAGTAATTCTTGACTTTCTGAATTATTTATTCCAATATTACCAAAATATTAAATAATGGAGTATTATACAACCATTTAACACCAACACATTTTTCAAAGTTTTTAGGTTTGGTTAGAATCAAAATACATATAACGCAAACTAATTTGCAACGTTTCCCTCTGAAACACTTCAAAATTCAAAAACTTCAAACTTCGCAATTAAAATCTATTAAGAAGATTCAATTTTCGTTATTAAAACTTTTGCACTTGGTAACTAGAGACTGAAGTATGGAAACCTCAAAAAGTAATACCTATGGGATATGTAAGTAAAAAATGAAAATATTGACTTTTTAAAAGCTTCCTTCTAATTTTCATTTCGAATTTATATTAATTTTGACTTTTTAAAGAAAGTTCGTTTACCTATGTAAGTACAAAGGAGAGAACTTTCAAAGTTAAATCACGTTCGTAAAAATATTCACTTTACGAACAACAACTTTAAATATTTAAAGTTACTACAATAAACATTACCTTTCAAATGTGAAAATATCGAAAATGAAACAAAAGGAACCCAATTGTTTCTATTTTCAATTATAAATTGACGTCAAACAATTCTAATAAATCAATCATTGAAATTTATTTTACAAACTCACCCTCTTATGAGATACGTCTTTGAGAGGAACAATAATATACACTCACCTGAAAAAAGAAATAAGAATTAATGTTTTGTTTCAATTTTGTAAGAAAAATATAATTTTGTTTTTAAATTTGCCTTAATATTATGAAATAATTCGCACTAATGAACGAAAATGCTATTTGGAACAAAATTACACGCGAAATGTTCCATCTTTTAACGCCACACTATTATCCTACTTTTATTCTTGCAATCAATATTTTTTTCCATTTTGATGATCAATCTATAAAAATAATTCGTATTTGATAGATTTCTCTTTTACAGCTGGTTCTAATTTCCAAATTTATTCTATGAGTCCATTTTCTTTCATTAAGGGAGTTAATCTTTTACACCCTAGCTAACTTAAAATACTGACGCACACAATTAACAAAATTATCTATCTCGAAACAACACCTGGTTAAGGATCGCTTTACTAATCAATTTACTGGACCCCACTTGTCCTAACAACCATTTTAAAATCTTCTGAAACTAGCGGACATGTATCATGATATACTTTAGTTAGTCGGCACGTGTGGTAAAATAAATACATTGTTGTATTGATTTCCGTCCAAATAAAGTATTAAATCTTGGATTAGTCTCGATTCTTGGTTTGAAAACGTAAAAATCTCCCATGAGCACGATACTTTTTTATGCTTATTAAGATGTTTTTCGAATAATAAGTCTATATTATGCAGACAAATTACTTACAAACAGATAGTCTCAATATTCTGTTTCTTTAGAACTTTACTGAAGACAGTGCAATATAGTCAAAACTTTCTTCACTACCAAGAAGATTTTAAATATACTGAAAAATCGGAAAACAAAACTCGTGGACCAAGGGGTTTATGAAATTCCATGTAGAGACTGCTAACAAACCTGTACAGAACAAACTAATAGGCGCATAAATGTGAAAAAAAGCAACACTGTAGCAGAAGGCATACACCGATTAAAAAATTTTTCAAATAAAAGTTGTAGGATACGAGCCATTGCATATCTGTAAAATATTTATAAACATACAGGGTGCTTCGAATAATCGTGGCTCCATGTCGACCTGTTTTTTTAAATGGAATGCCCTATATTTGATGTTATATTCCGATTGCTCTCTGAACATGGTCTTATGTTCATATTTTAGTTTTTTGTTTTAAACGCAGCGTTCCCAAGTTATGAATTTTTTTCATGAAGAACATGGTCTGATTAAAAAATTCTTAGACTCGTACAGCTTTAAAATTTTAAGTCAATTTTTGGTATACAAATTAGTAAAGGTCGTTCCTTAGTGAATATACAAATATTTATCGATTTAATTGTACAGGGTGTTTGCAATAATTCGTAAAGGTTTGTAAATTTCGAATAGGAAAAACTTTGTTATTTTAAATGGAACACCAGTAAAAACTACTACGTTTAGAAGACACATAGTACAGACATGAATTGGAGAAATTGAAAAGCTTTATCGATCTACATAAAAATATACAGGAGAGACCAGATAGGTATTCACATAATACTGAAATGGAAATTTTTGTAGTTCCTGAGAGATTTGCAGTGAAAAGCATTTTCGTAACCGAAACTGGCAGCCAAAAAGAAACACTTCCCTTTGTTTATCAGAAACTTGCAATGCTGGAACATTCCAAAATAATTAATTGCATGAAAACAGTAATGCATTTAGGGAACGACCGTTTCTCTAAATGCATGCAAATGAAACATCTTGATGCGGTCAGGTCTTCGGTTTAGCATCATTAATGCAGTGGCGTAGCGAAGGGGGGGCAAAGGGGGCATCATGCCCCGGGCGCAACTCACAAAGGGGCGCCAAATGGTCGGCAAAACAAAAAAATTGCTGTGTTTTTAAAATATCTACTTAATAAATCTCTAACTGACTGACCGACTGACTGACTGTGACTGACAGACAAGCCACATTTTTGGTCTCAAATTTAATGCCTACATTGAGCCTATGACTTTATTTATTTTACTTTATTTATTTATTAATTTGCGAGTATATTTTATATAATACATATAATATATGGTTTTCGAATGGGGGGGGGGCTAAAAAGGTATTGTGCCCCGGGCGCGAGTTAAGGTCGCTACGCCTCTGCATTAATGAAGGACTAAATTCGTGATGAAAGCTCTTTAGGAACACGTCCGTAAATTAGATTCCACTATCGGTAGATTTAGGACAAAAAGAAAATTTTGTTGCCCTTTACAGGTCACAGTTCATTAGAAATCAAACAAATACGCAACATTTCTACCTTCCCTAATTTTTTACGAAACCCTCATCCACAATAATAGAGATAGTAATTTCATTTCGTATCTCAAGTTTCAATTAACCCGGTTCAGTAAACTCACTTCGGACTTTAGATTGACAACGTAACTTTATTATTACACTTTCTCATGTTATATTACAATTCTTTTCGAAGTTCATAAACCAACCCCTTTTCAACTTAAATTACTTTAAAAAAACAACAACTTACTGAAAATCATAAAAAAAAGCTCTTAATACCAAACCTAATTTCTCGCTTCATCTAAAGGAATTTCTACTTCTTAAATTAGAACTGCAAAGGGCAACCTGAACCTTTGACATTTCTAAACTGTTACGCCATTCTCTATAGATAAATTAAATGTACAGGATTATATTTTGAGATGTAATCAGTTTGAATACCTACGTTTGTGTATGTAGGTCACTTGTTGCGTATATTGATATTTATGCGTATTCTCACTTCTGAAATTTTCGGAAAGGTTTTCAAATATAATTACAGGGAAAAGCGGTCCATATTCGTTATTGAAGTTTCAGTTTCAGGTAGTACTTGAAACAAAACCCTTATCATTGCGAATTCGCATTCATAGTTTCCGCAAACCGGAAACTCTCCGAAATGAGTTTGACCTAAGTTCTTGTTACTGAATTTGACTCCCAACCAAGCCTAACTTCTGGTTTCAAGAAAGCACTTCGGAAAGTTCATCGTAACGTACAAATAATTTGATATTGCGAAATTCGTCAAAGATTTTCTGTTGTTGTTAATGAAACGGGAAAAAAAGCTTTCGCCGAAATCGGTTAAGTTTAACTAAATGTTTCCCTTTTAATTAAACACGGAATGGGCGGAAAAGTTCACAACATGCTAAAAATGGTTTTAATTAATATTTTTTTCTCAGTAGAAACTCTGGTAATTTCAATACATTTATACAATACATTATGCTACACTGATCGCATTACAACATTAAAATTTAGGTACTACAGAAGTAAATGATTCCCGAGTTGCCTTATACATAGATATGAATTTTTTAAGCACTTGGGGGTAGTTCTCACCACCTTAGACGGGGATGAAGTGATTTAGACCTTAGATAGTGGATTGTGGATTAGTAAGATTATTAATGTCAAATATGGGGGTGGGATCTCCTTAAATTGTGAATGTTGAGGTAGTAGTTAATTTTAATCTTATTGCACGCCCAAGTGTTTTCGGGTGTTTTCGACATTTTGGGTGTTGCCTTTTGCAGAGGCGTATTTATGCTTCTGCCGCCTAAGGGCACAAGAAAAGTGCCGCCCCATCACTTCCCTCACCACAGAAATAGACCTTAGGTATTTATGCAAGTCTGAAGTCCAGAAAACATTTTTCATTAATAAAACAATAAAACATAATACATCTGGACGACGAGAAGCGGCAAATGGTGATGCAAATTCTTAGAAAGCCTGTGGCCAGTGGTCAAATAGGATAATCCATCCGATTAGGGCCATATTTAAATAAGTCCGACTAAATAAACTGAAAGTGCAGGGTAAACGATGTTTGGGATTTTTATCTAAATTGTAGCTCGTATTCACGTATTTCTACTTCAATTTTATTTTCCATTGTTTAGCAATTTTTTTCAATTAATTTTGGCGCCCCGTAATTTTGCCGCCCCGTAATTTTTGCCGCCCTGGGCACCAGCCCTTAACTCCCGCCTAAATCCGCCACTGGCCTTTTGGCTGCTAAGTTCACGCAGGTGAAACCGAAAGTGTTTGCAAATTGCACGTCGCATATAAATCCTAAATTATTAATGGTTACCAACTAATTACCAACTTATTATAATTTTAATCAATTAATTATACATAAGGTAAGTTTTTGGATTTTAGATATACTTACCTAATATAAATATGCATTCTTTTAAATTAATTTATTCTTTTATTTTTAGTTAATTAAATTAATAAATAAAAATGGATAATCGAAAACGAAAATTATCCACGTTGGATTCATTTATTCAGAAAATTAAAAAAACTGATGATTCTTCAACAAATAAAGATCAATCTATGTCAACAGTCAATTTAAATCATCCATCTACATCTACTACATCGATATTTACCGAATACGGATGAGAATCTTCAGGATCTTCATTAAGTTGTTCGCAGCACGAGAAAAGGGAAACACAAGAAAAAGAGCATACAACATGTACAATCTTAGTAACGTTGAAATTTACATTGATATAGGTAAATTTAGTAATGTTAATGTTGATGAAATGAATAAATTTCGAATAATTTTAAATTGTAAAATAATAGAAACCCCATGATACTTTTGTGTTACCCTATTCTGTACATAAAAAAGGGGGAAAAGATGTTAAATAATACTTGTCCGAAAAACATTTTAGACAATTTAATTGGTGAATGTTTTCTAAACATTTAAACGGAGTATTGCTTCTTTTTTGCAAAATTTGGTGGGTTGCACCAACAAGTACCATTGCAAAAATTAGTATCTCAACCAGTATCACAATACTCTAAATTATCAGGTAAAGATATGGTGTTTTGATAAGTCATGAAAATACTATGTACCATACAAATTCAATTGTTTATGCGGAAAATTTTATAAAATCATTCCATACCCCATCACGAGATATAAGAAATAAATTAAATATTGCAAGACTTCGGCAAATTGAAGAAAATAGAAATAGATTAAAACCAATAATCGAAAGTATAATTTTTTTGGGGAAACAAAATCTATTACAAACGAGTATAGTTTTCGTGAAATTTTACGTTTTCGAATTGCAGCTGGTGGCATAACTTACCTAGTGTTTTATTGGCAACAACTGACGAAGATTTAGATGTCACTTTAAAATCTGTTGCAATAACATATTTAAATAAAATTTTACCTGAAAATGCAACATCTGCAATAGCAATTAAGTCTGAATTGGAATTTTGGAAATTTCAATGGAAAAAGAAAAATGAACTACAAGAACAATTACCAGAAAATTCTTTAGATGCATACAGAGAATGTGGGGCCAATATTTACCCAACATTAATAATAATTTTACAAATATTATGTACTCTACCCGTTAGCGTTACTTCTGCAGAAAAAAGTTTTTCTGCACTGAAAAGATTAAAATCGTGGAGCCACTATGTCTCAAGAAAAATTAACCGGGTTAGCTGTATTACATATTCATAGATATATATGGATATTAATATTGACAATATTATTAACAAGTTTGCTGAAATACAAAGAAAAGTAGATTTCATTATTTAAGAAATATTATAAATTATTTTTTTAATAAATTTAGTTATAAAAGTCTGTTTCAAATTTTACACTTTTACAAAATATTTTTTGACGTTGATTGATTTGTATTTATGGAATAAAAAAAGTATTTAAGTTTTTCTTTTTTTAAAATCCCCCCCCCCCCCCCAAGCCAATTGGCTGGAAACGCCATTGATCAGTACGTGGCGTCCCAGAAGGTTATCTGTAGTGAGTATGGATTTGAATGTTGGGTGGCGACGTAAGATCATCCGCAGTTTGCGCATGTCATCTTTCATTCGCATGGAATGGTTACCTCGTCATCGAGACTTAAAATCCATAGAAAAATTAATTAATATTAATAAAATTTGAAATTGGTGTAAGTAATTTGTGTTTCTTCATGGACGTTGGGTTTTATACAATGTCCATGAAAATCCCAACACATGCTGGTAACTTCAATAATGAAGTAGGTAATTTGTGTTTTCCTCAATTATCACATCATTGCAAATAAATGAATTATCTTCAGGGACGATCCGATAGGGAGGTGTTGGTGGGTGCAACACCCCCCCCCCCCAAAGGTTTTTCAGTCGGCAAATTTTTATAGAGCCGACATTATAATATTTAGTAAGTCGATTATTAAAAAACAAAAATTACGTTTAGTACATAATATTGATTACAATTTCATCAATGTACTACTAATTTGATGATGATTACCAGAAGCAGCATGAAAGTAAAAAACACGGTGGAAAACGGGTAAAAGTGCAATTAGTTGGAACACACGCAAATCCTTTTGGAGCTTGCTAAAAAGTCGAAATTTAAGGATTTACAGCCCAAACCTTCCACAAGTACAAATGCTGCAAAAACTATAAAAGTATTAACTTTCCATCAACGTCAAAAATTATAGGCAGAGATACCCATGAGTATTTATTAACTACACATTTTTTATTTACAAGAACCTGCAAAGACCTAGTTCTATTTATTTCAATTAAAAATAAATTTGTTTGGTTTTTGCTGTGTTTAGTTTAGTTTCTATTTTTTAGACTAATTTAGAATTGACTGGAGAGAATAATGGCCCAGTAATTTTCTGCAAAAATGAACCGAAAGAACCAGATGAACAAAATCGTTTCTAGCGTCTATAAAAATCAAATTTCAACATAATTATGTAGTTGAATTTATAATATACTAAAATTTCGTACCATTTCAGCCCGTAGTTTTGCTTTTATGCAACTCTAAACTTAGCTATGGCGTCGTAAACCCCAAAAAACGGGCACTTTCCATTGTGCGCTCGTCGAAATGGTCCAAAAAAAATTGTTACACCTATACAACGTAGAAATAAACAGTCTTTAATTTAACACCAACCTCATTCGAATCGGCCCAACGGTTCCTTTTTTTATTCAGCTTTAAACTCAAGTAAGTATATACACTTTTTACGCCGACAATAATTTCTGAAGCACCTATATCATCAGTCGGCAATTTTAGTCCAACACCCCCCCAAAGGTAAGGTTTTCGGATCGTCCCTGATTATCTTGCTATACTACGGACCTCATATACTCCACATTTTTCATTCGAAGAATATTGACTATACCTCATATGCTATAATGGAACATAGCCTCGGTTCTTCACTTACGCCCTTTGCATTGCACAAATATTATGTTAGATACAAATTTGTATGGTTTATCATTGAGTGCTATCCACAATGGTACGAAGTAGGTGTGGAAGAATAAACTTACACCATCATTTGCCATTGAGGCCAGTATCAGTATCAGCAGAATTACAAAGTGTTTCCAACTAGTAATTTCTAATTATGTTCTAGGATATTTATATAACTATCCTCACTGTCTATAAAAAAGAAAAATATTTAATAGACAAGTAAAAGTTCTGAATGTACGTGTAGACTATTTCTTGGAATAAAAGTGCAGAAATGAGTCCACAAGGTAGTCTGCAGTCAGATGTGAACACAAGCAAAAGCACATTTCCTTTTAATTGTTACACATTTTGTTAAAACAAAAAAGTTTTAAAAACATAAAAGGCACTTTTTTCAACCACGTTGGTAGAGTGAAGCACGTAGAGATTTTGAAATTCCCAACGATAAAAACCACTAATGACGTAGCGACAATTCAATAGGTTGTTTCCCCATAGAACTTGGATAAAGATTGAGTTCCTAAGATTTTCGACATCTCTATCAGTAAACGATGACTAACGTTGTCAAAAAAAACCAAAAAATCGCTTTTCAGACAGGTATCAACGAAATGTTTTTTATGGAGAAGCCCTCCCTACAGATACAAACATTTGAAGACCTCCCGGTACAAATTGAACGGTATAGGCTATCTGCTGGAAACAGTGGCGCACCCATGGGGGGTTGGGGGTTCAAACCCCTCCCGAAATTTTGAACAATGAAGTTATTTTGCCGACAAATACCTTCGCCTTCAAAATTTAGCAATATTGCTGTACCGTAGGTAGTGTAGGTATACAAAAAAGTGTTGGATACGCACCACGCACCACTTTGTTTCTTCGATGAAGTTAGATAGTCCGCTTAACTTTTCCTCAAATATTTTTGAACCCCCCCCCCCCCCGCCCCGAAACAAAAACCTCGGTGCGCCCCTTTCTGGAAACAATTTCAGCTCTCGACCACAATTCGCTGAGAATAGCTGTTGAAAACCACAGAAGTTGGTCCAGGCGTTTTTTAAGAACTTCAAAAATAAGAAAACATGTACACTTATGAGTATTTTCAATTGTAATTGCCTTGTGAGTAAATTCATGTTGTACGGTTCGGACTCACAAAGGATTTGGTAAAGGGGAGGTTTAGAGTTTTTATACACTTATTGCCTTATGAGTATTATTATTACCTATGTAAAACAAAATTTCAAACCTGAAGACTTCTCCCTTTCGAACACCAAATGCCACCATTCACTCACTTTTCAAATATCGCAATAAATAAACGGTTTATTCACAACAAAAGTTGTGAATGGACTGAATTCGTTTTACCGATTTGCGTTATAACGAGTTATAATAAATAATATCGAGGACGACTACCACTCGACCACTTGGCCGTAATTGTCTTATGGCACGCTTGTCCAAGGACGACCGCTCTTTTCTTTTCCAAAAAAAATGTTTATTATGAAGAATTAGAACAGCTTTCAGGATATAACAACTATTTATTCAAGAACCCCATTTATTTTCAAGATCTAATATTATCCATTCCTAAAATACACTGAAATATACAAAAACTTCAATTTACTTAAAGCATAGAGTAGGTATATAAATTTAAAGAGAGTCAACGCTATAGGAATCAGCGTAACTGACGTAATGTTGGTTGTATACATAAATTTTCAGAAAAATTGTTATTAAATGTACTAAAACGCCGTAAGGTTTGAGTCAAGGAAACGACGGTTTGACAATGTTGCGGTCACACCGTGCAGAGTATAAAGCTACAAATAGTTTTTCGTTTTTCCCTAGCATTGAACTTCTTTACCTTATATGTTTAAAGAGAATTAATTGATATGAAACGTAACATAAGTTACTGGGTAGTATTCTACATGTGTATTATTTTTTCAAGCGAATAGTTTATAGATATAGAAAAATGTTGCTTGCGAGATGGATTCGAACCCAGCGCTTCTACCTTGCAAGGGTAATGCTCTAACTGAGCTATTCCGTTTAACATTCTAAAAACGTCTTTAACAAAAATAAATGACATGGGGATTGGAGTTAGAAAACTACGCTAACGATGTAAAGGTCCTGGGTTCGAATTTGCTGTGTCGGGGCACAAAAAGTTAATTAATAACGCTGGAGGATCACCAACAATTATTGTTGCATTGCTGTAATAACAGTATGTGGCTCCATTTCGATCCCATGTTCCGGTATCCATAACGTCACAGTAATACCTTTAAGTACAAATATCTTCAGAGTTTTTTGACACAATTTCATTCACGTTCAGCAACGCAAGGATCAACAATTAACTAACCCATCTAACATTCGACAAACATAGTCACATATTACACGACTCATATACAGGGTGATTCAATATTCACTCCCCAGCCCTGGGATACGTATTCTACAACTAAAAATAGAGAATAGTAAAATCCCGAAAGCCTAACGGTTTTCTAAACGTTCGGCAGTACGGGCATTATCATTACAAGAGCCTAAAACTTTTATCATATCGACGTATTCTCTGTTAGTATACCTTAGGTATTCCATTATTAATTTAAAAGCGTTTCAAGCTTTCAATACCTTATAAATGATATTAAGTCAAATAAACGTCAAAGTAAAACAAAATAACGACAAGTATTTGATTTAAAATTTTGAATTGTTTAATTGTTTTATTCTTTATTTCAATTTTACCAGAAAACTGTTAGGTTTTCGGAATTTTACTATTCTTTATTTTTATGTTATTTTTAGTTGTAGAATACATATCCGAGGAGTGGAGAGTGAATATTGAATCACCCTGTATTTATATACGTTTACATTATAAATCAAATCTATTCAGCGACAATTGTACTAGTATAACATTTACTTCCTCATTTCTGTTGATTAAATTCCAGCCCTCCAATATAAATTTACCCGTCATTACTTTGTAAATAATTTAAAAATGTCACCTGCTTTGTCCCCTAAATCACCGTAACAGGAAGTTCCAGAAAACATATCCTCCCTTTTTAATTATTAAATTTTTTTCATTCATTCTCTAAAATGAATATTTTGTGATCGCAAAATACATCTTTAGGGGACAAGAACGCTAAAGTAGGTAACTATGACAACCTTTTAGAAAACTATTATTTATTAATAATACATTTGAATAGAAAATACCTATTTAGACACATGAAAAGTGAAAACAGACATACTCTTTCTCGTATTGTTCTCGAGATTTAGCAGGAAGTAAATTTAGAACAATATTTTTAGCCTTTTCACTCACTTTTCAGTAACTGCTGCTGGATTTTCATTTATTTTGATGTGTTTACGTATTTATCTGTTGTTGCCATAACAACTATGTCAAAGCTAAATATTATGTTTATGTTCTGTACGCATCAAAATAAATTTACATGAAATTAATTTGATAATTTCCCAGGCTCATCCCCTAAAACACCAATTTGGCATACTTGCTTGATACATAAATACCTATTAATGATTTTGCTATTACCATTATAGCATGTTGTCTGCATAAATCACAAGTAGTTTTGAATCGCACGGAAACAGTTGGATCATAAGTGTATGAGTCGAATGAAATTTTATTGCGTAAACATAATATCCTTATGGTAAAACATGTGACTACAATCACTTTGGACAAACGCAATTAGAGCAGTGGATATTTGGAATGTAGGCGTTAGAATTTATACATACAAACACACATCTATTATACCCATTTAGATTATGATTTATGTAAGTCACGCATTAAGTAAAAATGAGGTAATGCATTCTTCTCCTTAATCTATGAAACTTGCCGTTTACGCTCTGTTTCAGAGAATTATTGACAGATCTAATTCCAAAACCTTTTTTTCGCTCGTTTTCCATTTTAACATAATTGTCACAGCCGCGCCATTTTATAATCGTCCCATGGTGGTGCATGTGAGCACCGCATTTCATCTATACTAGGTGCACAACTATGTTTCCAATTTGTTTCCAAAGTGGAAAATTTCAAGAGAAATACCAAAACTGGTATTTTTGCCATCTCTCCAGCAATACATCCCGCGACACGTATTTGGACCGAAGCCATTCATCAAACCAATTTTGCACTTCTTCAAAATTGGCGCGTCATCGACCCGAACAAGTGATAATCGGAGGGGGCCAAATTCCATTTCAGCGTTGTGTAGACTGGACGATGGAAGTGTGATGGCGCGGAGCGTTGTCTCGTTCGTATCTCTTGTTTCATTGTGGTCGTTTTGGTGCAATACGTGGCTCAAACTGATCAGTTGTTACCGGTAGCGATGTCAATTGACAGTTTCGCCCGGTTTCACCAGCAGTATACGATTCCTTTCTGGTCCACCGAATGCAGAGTATTGTCCGAAGCAATTTGGTTATGCCGTCGATGTTGATGCTTTGGCAGGTGAAAACCGCGATTTTTTGGGTTTGGAATTCTCCAAATATATCTACTCTCTCTGCTTTCTTTCATATCGCAAAAGCAGAATTTCGGAAGTGGCTCTTTTTTCTTCCTTTTGAATTTTTCCCATGCCATGTAAACGGTTGGAAATACCTTGGCGAATCATGTTTAACTCCTCCATAGGTTGATCTTATGTTTGGCTATCATCGTCATCCAATAACGCTTGCAGATTGGCGACCTCATTATTATTATTTAGTCTCCCTCCTTGTCCTCAGTATCGTTATTAGAAAGAATATTTTTGCATTGCGATGTGTTATTGTTGACAGATGTCCAACTTATAAACAAAACACAACTTTAGACATTTATGTCGAGTACATGTGTCGTTAGCACCCCAAAACTTAGTTGCGCACCTATGAAAAAGAGAGATGACGACTTATTTCTGAAAAAGTTTCAATTCACCAAAACTATTTTGATATTACAATATTTAATTAGGATGTTTGCATTAACATACGTCGTTTTATATTATATCAGACACTGTACAGGGCATTATTTAATAATTATTCTCAATCATTCGACTTTGGATAGTGTTAAATAGAAAATTATAGGAAACAGTAAAAAAACTAATACGGCATTTACGAGGCCATTCCTTGAAATAATGGAAATACTGTAATAATATTCATATTACAGTGATATTTGAACAGTTTCCTCTTATCGATTTTGCTATTCTCATGTTAACTTTCGAGAGGAAAATTGGATGTTGTCATCTTTTGCATTTTTTATGAGAATAAATACCCCAAAGATCCTCTAGTGACATTATAATTTTACAACCCCTGCTTATGCTTTATTTTTAATCAGTTTGAATCCGGAGATAGTCCTTGATAATGACAGATTGTAGTGAAACACGTTGTGTAATTTTCAATAAAGATTTTACCATGAAAACTCCACATTATAAAGTTAAAATTTCTTGGTTGAGGGTGAAATTCCTCACGCAAAATTCTAGTAAAGGTCCTGCTAATAACCAAAGCAAGTTGATGAGCGTAGAGATACTTGGAAATCCGCTGTTCCTAAATCTCGCCCTATAGTATAAATAAAAATATAAGTTTACAGTTTATATTAGATATTCATTTAATTATCTTTCAAGGCATCAAGGTCTATAATAGGTAGATATTAAAAGATGTCTTTAGCATATTACATTGTTCAAAACTATATTTATACATGTTGTACAGGGTGTACAACTAAGAAAGGAGGCCGGCCATAACTCAGAAAACTATTTGAGATTAAGCAGTGAAATAAAAAATCCTATAATAAATGTGGTCAAGAGAAAATGCTGGAAATTATTTTCAATTTCCTATCATTGCCGCCAGAGGGCGTTTCACTGATTTCAATTTGAAATTCCTATTTGAAATACCTCAAATTGCCTCTTATATTACCACATTTTTAACTATAACTTTGCTACTATGAGAGCTATTGACATATATTTTTTTAAATTATTCCCTTATTAATGTTCCTTTCAATAGCAGTGAAAAAAATATTTGGTACCATTTGAATTTTTTTAGAAAAGTCAACCGTTTTGTTCCTTCAACAAGTTGCGCCCTCTATTGGTAGACGGAGATAAGAAATTGTTGTGGTTTTGGATTTGTTTGGTAATATCAAGTATTCTCTTTACATCGAGACCCTTGACAAACTCTAGCAACCCGTTTCGATGTTATACGATTTTTTCCAGTAACACGTAATTTAGTTCCCTCTCGCTTTATTTTGACAGCAATCGTAAAAATTCGTTAGACAAAGTTGTACATATTGATCACTAGTTTACGATGAATATATTTTTTGAAATACATTACTGAGGAAAATTGCCCAAAAAATGGGAATTTCAAATTGAAATCAGTGAAATGCTCTCTGGCGGCAATGGTAGGAAATTTAAAATAATTTCCAGCATTTTCTCTTGGCCACATTTATTATATTATAAGATTTTTTATTCCACTGCTTAATCTCAAATCGTTTCTGAGTTATGGCCGACCCTGTAGATTAATTTTCTAATATTCCCAACAATGATAAGAAAACGTCAATTGCTGTTATTGAATGTGTATTGTTAACCTATAACGGAATGCATATAAATTATGGAATATGATGAATTTTTGTTGTAATTAAATATATAAATTAAACGAAAATCCAAGCGATTCGCGTAAAACACTTCGCTGCTTCGAAGAAATAACAAGAAAGCAAAGCCAAACTCCCTTTAAAGACCCTTAACTTCGATTATGAAAACAGTTTTAAGGTTACCGAAACTACCAACACATGTCGTTTATTACAAGCGGTAATTAAGTACTTTAATGAAGCAATTCGAACTCAAACAATACACCTCAAGCCTTTCGTACAAGAAAACAAATTATTGTAGGAGAGCTAGGGGGGTGCAGAAGTTGAAACTTTGAAAATATATATAGTTATAGATAAAATCAAAATCGCAACTATATGCTCTTATGTGGGTTACTGGACTGTTCAAAATAATGACACCATGTTTCGTCGTTAACAATTATTGACAAGAGAAAATCATTACCATTTAGTCTGTACTGAGGTGTGCGAAGTCCATTCTCAAACATCAACTGTGCACAAGTTTTGGTGTAACCCTGCTTGGTATGTATGTCCTCTCTTCCGTCCCTAAATTGTTGGCACTATTTCTTCATAGTTGTATATGGTTTCCAAAACTAACCTAGCCAAGATACGTTTCAATAGAACATGTTCTCCTCAAATAAATATACAATACATTTTATAATACTTGGTTAATAAATTTAAACTATTGCTCACCCACCAACAATTGTATAATAAGAAAATTAAGAAATTAAATTAACCAAAGGAAGAAAGAAACTAACTCCTCCAAAGTGTTCCTGGGCAGTAGGCACTAATAGATACACCAACGAAACCATCAATCGCCGCGTAATCTCCCCTTGATGGGATGGTATAACAGACAACGTTAGACAATATAACAAAATTTTGAGCTCTTCAGAGCGCCCTTTCAACATATCCTTACTGAATTAGCTGAAGATACTCGCAACTGATGGCAATGGAACAGTTATCTTGAATGATAAGTTAAGTATGAGAAAGATGTCGGCCCAATGGGTGCCGTGGTTGCCCACTGACGACAACAAACGGACCCGACTGTCAATGTTGAGGCATTGTTTAAACCTCTTGAAGAGAAATTCTAAGGAGTTTTTCCGCCAAGTCGTCATCGTTGATGAAACCTGCATCCATTATTATACGCCAAAGACCAAACGGCAATCCAAACAATGGATTTTTCCAGGCGAATCTGCCCCGAAGAAGGCAAAGACAGTCCTATCGGCCAAAAAGGTAGTGGCCACGGTTTTTGCCATTTGAAGGGAATAATCTTCATCGATTTTTTGGTGAAAGGAAGAACTATCACAGGGCAGTACTACAGGGATTTATTGCACCGATTCGATCAAAAATTGAAGGAGACACGGCCCCATTTGGCTAACAAAAAGTGCTGTTTCACAACGATAACGCACCTGCACATGCATCCAAAATTACCGCCGCAAAATTTGAAAAATTTCGCTACGAATTGCTGCCGCACACGTCGTACTCTGAGACAGGGGCGTATTTAGAGGAGCTCGACAAATCCTATTTTTTAGAAGGATTAAAGAAGTGGCAGAAACGTTGGGAAAAGTGTATCGAACTAAAAGGAGATTATGTTGAAAAATAAAAAAAAAACTTTGTGAAAAACCCGCTTCTTGTTTCCAAACACGGGTACTTATTGATCGACCCTCGTATACTTTAGTATTATATTTAAGTTTGTTCAATTAAATTCCGATTATCATTATTATTATTATTAATATTCGCCCACCTCGAAGTCCCACCATTTCAAGTGAAATTCTGGTTCGCATTGTTTCGTAAATTAGATAACACGTAGCTTT
The DNA here is from genome assembly GCA_036250285.1 of Pyrocoelia pectoralis. Taxonomy (NCBI): domain Eukaryota; kingdom Metazoa; phylum Arthropoda; class Insecta; order Coleoptera; family Lampyridae; genus Pyrocoelia; species Pyrocoelia pectoralis. The sequence goes on along the minus strand of CM070079.1, from coordinate 34,501,626 downwards.
ATGGGCTATGATTGCGACAGCAAATTTTAAAAAAAGTCATTATCCTTATGCGTAGTCTCTGCTCATTTATTGTTTCATCATAAACTGGCGGGTTCTTCTTATCTTAATTGGAAATTTTTCGGACTAGGTAAAGAATGCAAAGAGTGGGTTATTTCATTACCATCAGTACCCCCTCTCTAACTCCAAGGCTCCAGCTTTTTGTTGTAGTTACTGATCAGTGTTCTAGTTATATTTCTGTTCTCCCTTCCACAAGATTATTTTTATCAGCTGGTCTCCTTTTGGAAAAAGCGAAATCGTTTATGACTTATAGTTTTGGCAACGCTTGAAATTTTGGCCGAGGTCCTAAGTTGGAACACTACAGTTTCTTGAAATTTGACCATCAGATGTCGAGGCACTTTGCTTTGATTCTTTTTTCGTTTTCAAAATTTGATAAAGAAAATGTCTTTTAATTGTCCAAATAAGCAGTGGTGACTGCAGAAAAACAATCAGATCTAATTTTATACAGGCGTTTGAATTAAAGTCAATCAGAGTTTTAAGAATACTTCGACAATGAGAACATCCTCACTGGGATTGGTTACAAAAGCAAAATGTCATGGTTTCACTTACTTTGACAATATTGCTGAAGCTTGCACCACCCAAGAAATTTCTTCCAAGCAATTAAAAAAGTTACAGCATGTCGTTTATGATTAGAAATGTTTATTTATTTTTCGAATTTGATCCCTGGATTCTGTTTGATACTCCTTGCTTATGTTTATGTTTATTTTTATGTTGTGGGCCGAGATCTAGGAACCATCTCTACGAGCATTAACTGCTCTGGTTATTAGCGCTGCTCTTACTAGAATTTTTACCACTCTCAACCAAGGAATAGTATCGACACAGGACCGCCGATTTTACTTCCTATCCGAGAAGAATAATTGGTGGAAATTTTAGTTATAATTATAATAAATTTTCGAAATTAAAGCGATGGCGATGTACCTATAGGTTACATACCAGTATAAACACATGTACGGGAAATTAAATTTCCTAGTACTTCATTATGTCCCAAAATATCCCCTTCTGCTCTTTTAAAGGCATTTAATACATTACCCCCCCCCCCCTTAGTTATCGTTCCAATTAGAATTTGGTAATAAGAGTATTTACAGTGATTCGATGTTAACTAAAATGTAATTAGAATAAAACTGTGCAAAAAGGTAAAATAAAATTGAAATTTGCAAACGAGGGCTATTTTAATTAGTTATTGATTAATTATCTTTGTACATTAAGGCCTTTGAGACTTTTGAAACTCATTTTTCTTTGTTTCAACACGTAGAGGGCGTTTCAAAATCGTAACTGTTGATACCTTGCAAGATAAAAAGATAAAAATTTGGAAGTCCACATGATTGAAGTTGATGGAGACAGTCGATACTGTGGGCATTTCAACAGATCGAGTACATTACATTTTAAATGAAATTTTATGAGCGAGAAAACTGTCAGTATTGGAACCAAAGCTAATACGAAAAACAAGTTTTCGACGTCGTTTAAACGTAATCCATTAGATTTATAAGATTTGTGACAGTAGATGAGACGTGGATTCAAATTATGCATAGACAATGTTTGTTGCAGTTTCAACTTTTCCACGACCCCAGGTGAGCGATGTGCTTTCTCAATCGGAACAGAAGAGTAAGAAAACCAATAAATCGGTTAGAATATTTTTTAAGGGGGAGGAAATTGTTATATTTTCCTACTGAAACACAGCCTATCCGATAAAGGCAACGAAGGTTATAATTTATCGAATTCTGTAAATATTGTAACTGTTAACCAAACATAGCAAAGGGTTCAGTTTTTCATTTGCACTGGCGTCTTGTTTCAATCATATTTGGGAACTTCCCATTTTCCTTGTTTTGTGCTGTATCAAGGTAGATAAACTACTGTTTCTTGCGGTAGTGATCTACTTATTTCATTCATTAATTATAATTAGCTCTCTAACTAATTAAAGTTGAAGCATGACGTATCGCAGCTTTCTAGAAAGTTTGCCACTGAAAGAGCTTTTGAATTTAACCATTTTATACGAAGAAATTGAATTACTCTCAGAATGTTATGCGGAAGTTAAAATTACAGGCAGTCTACAGTATAAACCGCGCAACAAGTAGACAAGCGTTTGAAAATTAACATAAAAACGGAATTAGTTGCCTTTCGATAAATAAAATATCACGTATGTGTGGGTTTTTGAATTTTCTTCCTACATTTTTCCGTGAAATTACAGTTTCATTTATACGAATTCGTGATAATTTCCCGGTACTCACCTTTCTCGATTTCACACTAAGATTAAAAATACACGGTTAAATAGAAATTATTTGGTTTACAAAATTCCATTGAAAATGTGCCAAATAAACATTCTTTTTATGATTTGTCATTGACCATCAAAAAAATTTCCCCCAATGAATAACGTAGGTAATTTAAAAATTAGGTAATTGTTCTTTCGGAAAGTTCAATCACCCTCCCTGTTGCTTGAGACTACAACAACATCAATAATAACAATGACCCAATTTGATTAGAAAAAATAACAAAATTAGCGTTTGGAATAATTACCGGAGCCACTTATCCAACCCGATCAAGTTATAATATCGACCGAGGTTTATTGCGTTAGTTAATATACGCGCAATTAGGTGATGGTATAGTAAACAAGCATTAACTTACCCTTCCGCTGTTGTCAATTGCATTTAGATCCACTTCCGGTATTCCGACAAGAATTGCTCTTCTCAAAGTATCTTTAAGCGCTTCATCATCTCCGTCCCGTGCGGCTCGAAGAATTGCGATACCTCCAGGAGATGCAGCCGCAGGGGCCGCCGAATTTGCCGTGGGAGACAGCGTGCCGCGAATATAGCGGCCTGTGGGATGAACACGATATCTTGATGCTGGTGATATTGTAACAGAAACACCGTTATCGTCCGATAGATACTCTTTGTTTGTATAAATACGTCGTGTATCGTAGTGTAGTGGGCTGTCGTGGCGTTGTTTAAGAATATCTGAATGTTGACTGACAGTAGCGCGTGTTGGTAAGTGTAAAGCGTCTCCCGCCGTCTGTTCAACGACGCTGACGGCGTCGGCGTCTATTACACTTCCATCGCTATCTGACGGTGGTAAATCGAAGCGTACGCGTCGTGTCTAGAAAACAAAGATTTGTTTCCACGCTTAAAAAATCGATTTATCAAAACTTACCGATTTGAATTGCGGATCGGTAAAGCGTGACAAGTGATTTTTGCGTCTATTTACATCTTTTGGAAGCGGTTCTGATACACGCAGTGGACCAGATTTGATGCTACTGTTTCCAATTGAGCCGTAACGTAAGGATGGTAGTTCGGCCACCCTTTTCGTCATTGGCCTTGCCGTTGGCGGAATAACATCCTGAAAAGACTGTATAATATAGATTTGTAAAAATTTGATCATACTCGTATGATAATTCAATAAAATGTAATTTTTGTACATAACTAAATAGTTTTATTTTCGTATTAAAAATTTCTCACGTCAATTTAGCAATAAATTGTAGTAATAGCCATTTTCTCTACTAACATATAAAAAAAATAGCTTCTATTGTAAATTTATATTTTAATTAACGTAAACTATAATTCGCTATAAGAATATAAATTAAAAAATAAAGGTAGAAAGGGAGATGAAAAATAAGGGTAACTCTGCAGGTGCGGGGTGTTTCATGGTTACAAAAAAGCACTGACAATGATGCTAAAAATAAAATATAAAAATATTTTTAAATATTGTGAATCGAATTTCGAGTGATTTGAAAGTTGACCATTTTTAACTGATTACGAAAAAATTATTATCTATTATAAAACATATAAGGGTAGATACTTAAAAATGTAACTCCTCACCGTTTGGAGCTCAATTTGTGATTCATTTATTACTAATTAACTTGTATAAAAGGTACATGTAGGTACACTGTATCTGGTGGACCAAATTGGATACTTTCTTATGGAAACACCCTCTATTTTAAGAGATACATCAAAATTTAGGAAATTTTAAGTTCTTTTCAAAAATCCCAAAATATATAGGGTGGTCCGTATGAAAAAATGTAGTTTAGGGTGGTAGACAAAAAACAAATACCCTGTATACAAACTGTCTATTGTGATGAATGCTACGTAAAGGATGCTCTAAGAAATATTTTTTTTTAATTTCAGTTAATATAGCTGGCTCTGCAAGTAACTATGGCTAAGTCAGCGCCGGATTTAGACTTCGGCGGCCCATAGGCAGAGCATATGGTGGAGGCCCTCAAATCGTTTGTGGTTAACTGTTGAAAATTTCTATTAAGGTCAAGGTAAAGAGGAAAGCAACAGCAACTAAATAAGTTGGCTAACACAAAATTTATTCAAAATTATTGGGCGGGTGGCGCGGCGGCTGCGGGTGGTGTGACTTTTTCCATAGAGAGAGCGAGACGCCGCTCTATAGCTTCATAAACGCGTCTCACTCGCTTTCTCAATGGAAAAAGTCCTGCTCTTTTAATGGCAAAAATTATTCGTGCGCCGTGTGACACGCCATTTTCCGCTGTTGCTATTGGTCTAGCGCGGCGCGGTAGAATGCGCGAAAGGCGCCATTTGTGTTCATATTTCGTGCTGCTTGATCTCGCAGATTTTTAAATGTTAACTTTTTCCGCTCAAAGATAAAAATAAGTTTTTCGTCTAACTATTTGTAACAAAGCTCAGTATTTTTTTGTTTCTACTGAGCCTTTATTGATTTATTGATTTAATTTTATTTTTTTATTTTTTTGTGGTGTGGTGGCGGCCCATAGGCAACTGCCTATGTTGCCTGTGCTTAAATCCGGCACTAGGCTAAGTTATAAGCCAATAACAGCAATAATAATAATAATAACTAATAGTAGGTCCTGTGGTAATTTGCGCTTGAGTCGAGTGTGAATGTTTGTTTGCCCGAGTTCGAATTTGACAGCACTTGAACAGAACACTAAGTTTTGAAAGACCTTCACTGTGGTTTTATTAATCAACTCTGATATGTGCGGGACTCTTAGCTCCCGGTGTATTTCAGTTAGTCATGGCCAAAATCGGTCTTGGTCTTGCAGTCTTGTCTTGGTCTCGCAAGACTTGCGAGACCAAGACCAAGACCAAGATAGCAACACCAATAGCAAGACCAAGACCAAGACTCAAGGTTGCAAGACCAAGACTGGATGCAAGACCAGCTCTGCAAGACATCGGCAAGAACAAGACTATCTCGCAAGACTCTTGCAGTTTTTTTTTATTACAAACGATTATTTTTTTTTATTTACACCACGCACAAAAAAATTATTGTAGGTACGTATGCGTGAAAGTAAACATTTTATTGAAAAAAGGTTGTTTTGACTTTAGTAAAATGATGTTTGTTTGAAAAATAAAATTAATAAGTAACCACTATAATCATCTTAAATGAAATATTTACTTAAACCAAATAAAACTATTTGAAATTTGGCTAAACTCTTCACATTTCTAAGATTTAATTATTATATACAAGTAATAAAATAACAACTTGTGGGGAAAGCCGCAATTTCTTAATCCTAAATTTGTACCAAAAAGCACGTTTAACTTAGTTTACAATAAGGGCAAGCGCAAAGGAATATAAACCAACAAGGCGCGCGGCGCCTGCAAACCCCTCAAACATGCCTCAAACATCTACGGATGCAGCGGCCATTAAAAAAAAATTCACTTTCATTGTGCGAAGTTTCAACATAAATATATTTTTTAATTGCCATCGCAATACTGAAACATAAGTTAGTAAAAAAGTATTCTTGATCGTGAATTAAATAATTAATTGGTATTTAATTTTAAAATAATTTAAGTTATTATAATTTACTTTGATCATTAAACCCAATATCAATTAATTACATAAACATCCATTACATATCTATGTAGCCAAATTATTATTCTCTGAAATAATCTAATTTAGTAGCATCTAGCGACACAAAATTTCGATTAAATTGATATCATTCATAGTACGGTGTAAAAATGCAAGACTGCAAGAGTCTTGCGTGCAAGACCAAGAACAAGACCAATTGGTGCAAGACCAAGACCAAGACCAAGACCGAGATTAAGGATATCAATGCAAGACCAAGACCAAGACCAATTGGTGCAAGACAAGACCAAGACCAAGACCTATGTGGTCTTGTCTTGGTCTTGCGTTTGGCCATCACTAATTTCAGTGTTACGTACAACCCACGGACCTTTGATTGCAATCCGTAGTACTTTATTTTGCATGGTTTGTTGTTTCTTCATCGATGTTTGTGATGTGGTGCCCCATATTTGACAAGCATAAGTGCGTAGTGGTCTAAGAATTCCTTTGTAGATAAGTACTACACATTCCGTTCTAAGATGAGACTTACGGTTGATTATCGGATATAATGCGCCTAATCTATTGTGGCACTCGTTGAGTTTTTTTTTGTGTGATACCCCCAGTTCAGCTTTGCATCAAGATACACTTCTAAATATTTTACTGCTGTGTCCTTTGTGCTCCAGTCTATTTCATTATTATTTATTTTAATTTTTGGATGATAGTTAAATCGCCCGAGGGTAAACATTTTAGACTGACATTTATCTGGATTTATTTTAATTTTCCATTTTGTGAACCATTCGGTTATAATATTTGCGGAGTTTTGTACAAGTTCGGTTGCTATTATGGCTGTATCGTGGACAAACATGGCGAGTATGGAACGAATTACTGTTGGGATGTCATAAACAAACAGGTTGAATAACGTAGGGCCCAGAATACTGCCCTGCGGGACTCCCGCCTTTATAAATCCAGATAATGCTGAGTTCATTCCGACTTTGAATGATCTGTTGCTGAGGAAGTATTGAATGGTTTTCGTTAGGTAGAGTGGTACCTATCAATTTGTAGAGGAGTCCCTCGTGCCAGACCTTATCAAAGGCTCTTTCCAGGTCTAAGAACACAGCCACAGTAAATTCTTTGTCCTCAAAGCCTCTTTCTATAGTTTCAATTATTCTAAGCAATTTATGGTTGGTTGAATGAACTTCTCGGAAGCCGAATTGATGTGGGGGGACAATTTCTTTTGTCTTGAGGTCTTCTCGCAATCGGGTAAGTATTACTTTTTCAAGGAGTTTGCCCAAGGCTATCAATAGACTAACACTAATGGGTCTATAACTGTCCGGGTTTTGCTTGAGTTTTTCTACTTTATAGATGGGTAGTATAACTGTAATTTTCCAGTAAATCGGGAAGTGTCCTAGTCTGAGAGAGCTATTATAGATTGTGGTTAAATATGTCAGTGCCTTTTTGTTGAGGAGCTTTAACATGTTATTGGTGATGAGGTCGTGTCCCGAAGATTTGCGCTTTGGTAGTATTTAATGAGAGATTTATGCCCGTTTTCACCATACAAATTAAGTAATGCTTAAAGTTAGGCAGAACTTAAATACCATAGCAACCATTGTCTCAACAATCGTTGCCATGGCATTTAAGTTCTGCCTAACTTTAAGCATTACTTAATTTGTATGGTGAAAACAGACATTAGTTTCTTCCACGGTTGCTGGGACTATTTCGCCAGTAACTTGTAAGTTTAGGGCATCGATTGCGTTTGTTACTTGGGTTTCAAGAGGGTCCTCATGTGCCCCAATAATTGGAGTGAACACTTGTTCTAAATGTAAAGCTAATATTTTAGCTTTTTCTTCTTCAGAGGAGTATGTGCTGTTATTAGCTACCAATGGGTGAATTACATTCGGTTGTCTTAATATCCCTTTGGTGGCTAGGCACATGGAAAGATCGTCGTGTTGTATTTCTTCCAGGTAGGAATAGTATCTCTGGATTCTGTGTCTGGTCAAGTTCATGCTTGACTAAATGGCAGTGTTGATTGTACAACGTTTTCAGGTAGGGGGACCGGGTTCTCTGCCACTCTCTTCTATATCTGTTCTTCCTTTTAATTAGGTTTAGTATATTATTAGCACGGCCACCCCATATGATGTTTTTAGCATTTAAGTCACCAAAGACGAGTGTGGGATCATCTTGGTTGAACAGTTTGCCGTTTTCCTCTTCCACTAACCGTTTATTTAGCGGTTTGTAGGCAGTTGCTATAACTACGGAGGTATTATTTTCCATATATGTATAGTTTAATTTAGAGATGGCTTCCACATTGTGAAGGTCTTCCAAGTGGAGGAGGTGATGTTTGAATTTCTTTTTAATTATGATTGCTACCCCGCCTGATCCAATCTCTGCTTCTCTGTCTTTACGGTATACATAGTATCCAGGGATCCTGATCCTTTCTGTGCTAATATGGTGTGTCTCGGTAATACACGCGATATTTACATTATCTTGTCATAAATTCCATAAAACCTGTTCGTTGCGATTTGAGACCATTGGCATTCCAATTTGTCAATTTGCCAATTTGTCTCTTAAAATAAAACAAAATAAAATAAAACCCAATACATGCATGTTTAGATTACAACAATATGTACTCAATATGAAATTAATTTATAAACTGAAATGTGCTTCGGCAAGTATTCAAAACTAGAAACAGGAACTAGTGAGATGTAGTTTTCAAGTCATTTCTAAATCTAATTTATTTATAAGCTGCGTTAACTGATTCTGTATTTGTTCCCAGAAAGGTAACTGTCGATGAGTAGATTATTAAAAAATTTGGTATTATTTTAACCGTTTTATATCATAACAATGTTAATTTCTGTTGATTACTAACCAACCCCTTTGTAATGAAATGGGAACAACCTCCAGACTTGGAGAACGTTATACTACAGTACTGTAATGGACGTACAAGTCGCCTTCAGCTAGAATTAATTGTGAAATTTTGTTGTAAAGAAACCATAGTCCGACAGAACCCCTTCAAATCAATAATTTTTGGAGTTTTTTCTAATTAATCGACAGAATATTCAGATCAATTAACAATAAATTAATTAATATTTAGTGGTAAATACGCTTTTTTATTAGAACTTTTTAGAAAATTCTGAAGTAAATAGCAATACAAAGGTTTATATCTCATTGGTGAGCACGAGTTGATAATTTCCATAAGTTCTCGTGAAACACTTACTTACTGCACCGTTGTTGGCTTCAGCTTCCTCAGTTGCTTCCTAAAGTTATTTTAGCGGTTTCAAACTCAATTGTTAGTTCCTCAGTGAATTATTTCCGTAGTTTTGGTTTCAGTAGCTTTTCTTGTTGGTTCCTCAGTTGTTTTCGTAGTTTGGATCTCAGCAGTAGGTACCTTCTGTAGTTTATTTAAAAGCCGAATTTTACGCAATTCTCCTCACTTTTTTGTCCATCTTAAGAGGTAAATATAGTATATACATAGTAAATAAATAGCAGATTTCCCATGTTTCTATACCTATACAGTATACAAGGTAGGTATAAATTGGAAAACGTCCCATACTCTATCTCTTGGTCGAGTTTGAAAAAACATTTTCAGGGGAGCCGGGGATCGTAGTTACTAAAGCGTCATGGGGACCTATTGGATTGTGAAAATTAGGTCCTAAACCGAAAAAAAGTTTATGCTACGTTTGCCATTTTTGTGGGGGGGGAGACCACGTACAAATTTTTAAAAATGTAAAAAAAAACAGTCACATGGAAATACTCGAGCGCGTCAGACATTCATAGTGTATACGCATTATGTCTTTCTGATGACCGAGAGATCATTAATCTGGCGATTAGTTAGTGGGGGGTGGCCGTAAAAAGGGGTAAGTAGAAAAAAAAAGTTACTCGAGCGCGTCAGATATTCAGAGGCAATGTTAAGTGAGCTCAAAAAAATGTCCTATTCAAATGAGTGGCGATTTGGACGCGACCAAAAGTCATGACCGATTTTTGAAAATGTAAAAAAACGTGACCTTGACATACTCGAGCGCATCAGATTTTTATACAGACGGTTCAGCTTCATGTCCTAGTCGTCCTCAACGATAATCTGACAATCATATGAAGGAATATTGTTAATCTGACATCGGCTGTACAGCCGGGTTGCCATTACGTCGCTCTAACACACTTAACCAGTATAATAACGTAAGATGTCTAAAAAAACGAGACTACTATTTTTTTACTATTATTTGATATCCACATACTAGAGTAAAGTTTTCATCACATAATAAAATAACAATCCATAATCAGATCCTAAAACCCGTCTTAATATATGGGAGGCAACTGTTGAGATCTGCAACAGACATTTCAAGAGTAGAAAAACATGGTTAATGCCTCTTTATATGTCAGAAATAAAGATACCCACTAAGACTTGTAGTTCCAATGAAAACAGAAGAAATAATGAAGATAGCCAGATAAGTTTTAGAATACTCGTATATCCCGGAATTAAATAACGTAAAGCTGAAGATTGGCACAGTTGTTTTATCTAATGTTCTTTCTGAACAACATATCAAAAATCCCCTAACTTCTCGGAATATGGGGATCTCTATAGACCTCAGGGAAACCTGGAAAAGTGCATGAAACTTCAGAAAGCGATAAAAGAACGCCGAGGAATTATTGTCAGCGGTACATTAAGTTATTACATCAGCTTTCAAGTCCCTAGGAAAGACTAAATGGGATAAAATTGGATGATGATGGATCATATATACTGCATTTGAATTCAAAGAGCCGTCTAATAATAGAAAATGTCGAATTTATCATATTAACGTTGAGCTACTGTTGAACCTGCAAAAAAGATTAATATTGGTAGAAATCCTTTGTTTTGTTTTGTTTTGCTTGTAAGCATCAGAAGTTGGTGACAGAGTTACTAAATCCAAAATCTTATCAATGGTAACTTGACTACGGCCTGGTTATAACAAATTACTCTTAGTTCATTCTAATTGATTCTTTGGCACCACAATTTTTCAGTTGCAGCTTAGCAGCTATGACGTTGTCCTACGACGAATTTGGCATACAAAAGTTCAGACTTTTTAGTTTTTGAATAAACTTCATAGCTTTTCTTTTTGTTTTCCTATACGATACCGAATCCTGTAATAACGTGGTAAAAAGGAGATTTTCCCCGGAAAATCTAAATTCCCTTGGATTTCACCTTTCTCTGAAGCCAAGACACCACATTTGAATTAAATTTGCATTCCTTACTCAAGACAAACAGCATTTGTCAAAGTTCCAGAGTCTCAGAATTCCAAAGTAGAAAGTGAATATGTCCACAAGTCGTGTTTATTTTTTTGGTCAACTCAGAAAATTTTACAGATTAGTTTTGATAGAAGTATTTTCATCAAAGATCATTTCAGTGGGTGTGCTGGTTGAAGCTCTACGAAGTTATTCTATAGATTTCGTAGAACCAACTTCGTAGCTGTCAAGCATAGATTCTGATTGAACACATTTTTGGCTATCTATTAAAATTTATTCGTCCCTGAAATTGTAATACACGTACATGCCACGCAAGGCCTTAAATCTACAATCACGCCAAAATTTATTGTAGAAATTGCGATTAAAATAGGTTGTGTCGATAGAATATATCGTATAGATAGATTGTTTAAATAAGTTCAATTCGACGTTAAACACTAAAATCTGTAATAAAAGTAGAAGATAAGTGGCAGTAGAAAATTTATGGCGTGCTTCAGTCACCCTTAACACTATTAAGCACGCAATGATAGATGACAATGTTATTGCAAACAATGTCAAGATCAATTTATCGACATTGAAATAATGTAATTGCGGGATATTCTGAAAGTATAATAAATTTTAATATTTAATTTTAACGTAAACGAAAATATAAACACGTGAATGGAATTCATTTTTTGAACATAAAAAATAAATTATGAATTCGAATTGGGCAAATTGTCCGTGCTTTAAAGTAGTTGTAAAGTAAGTTATTAGTGGGGTACCAGGCGCATACTTCGCACGTTTATTACGAAAAAAAAACAGTTTTGCTATTCTCAGCTTACATCGATTAACCATCCACACCTTTCTTTGTCATAAATGGGGTGTAGTCATGCATATTTTGATAATTATGTAATAAATTTAATTAAAGGGAAACTATTTCTCAAACCTTCCTTCGTTAAACCGTTTATACAATTTCGAAACCTTAATGCTTCAAATTACAAAACTCTTCAGCTTAGAAAGCTTGAAGAAATAAAATACTCGTGTAATTAAAGAAATCTGAATTTGATACCTATTAATTTCAGTTTATTCACATTTACTGTGGCAGACTGGAAATATATTTGGTCCTCCACGCAAATCAACAAAATGGCCTCTACTTTATTCAAATCTTGATCTAACTATAGTAATAATAAAAACAAGTCATTCCGCTAATTTATTTTTATTATTATGCCGTTCCACAAGATAAAAGTTTGAAGAACATTAAATCTTGATCTTTCAATGGTATCTGGCTACTTATGTTTTTATTTGAAATAAAATATTTGCCCCTAATAAATAAATTTATGAAGATTCACCTTTAGCACTTGCGTTTCACCCTCAATTCCCATAATTTTATCATTCATCCTCGTCCATCTTTGCCCTTCTGTCTATCTTAGGTTCCCCATTTTGGGGGCCTCGTTAATTTTATCAATACTACTGTGATTTAATGGTTTAGTGTAATTATTTAACCTAATTGTTTTAAATATAACCCCTCAGTCAACCTTTAAGTATTTGCAAAGATTTTAACATTTTCCCGATTTGGCTTGCAAAATGGGATGTGTCTCATCCCGAAACATGTCGCCCTCTAATAATCTATATATGTTATCAGTTAATCACTATTGCTGCCATTAAAGAAGCTTGCCAAGGGGAGGTTTCAAGTTATTATTGTCTATTATAGATGAAGATAATACGACTCTAACAAATCTTCCCGAAGAGAGTATCTTAAACCAGCCATTATAATTTTGAAAGTGTATAAAACGAAGTTGGACCGCAATATTAATTACTGCAAGCCAAAAAATGAATCCTTGTGTAAGAATTAATAACAAGAACGCGAACACCATCACCTTTTTTGATAGTACTACCTTGGTGATTCATATCGCCACTTTCGATTTTTTCGTCTGACACTACTATAGTGATAGTTTCAGGATTTCCCGATGGAGTATTTACCAAAATTAATATGGATGCAGAAAACCACTATCGATTCATTGGTTTAATCAGTTATATCAGTGAAAGAATACTGTAGTAAACTGTAAAGTACAATATGGTAAAACACACAAACCAAAAAAAAATTTCATAAATCGAACAGGTTTCAACAGAAGTGCTGTCATCGCCAGCGAACAACTAAGCATACATTACAAGAACCATAGCATTATTATTACTAGTTACATGTTTAACTAAGGCACTATCAAACTGTTGCGATTTTTTTCCAGATGGCGCTAGATATGTTCCAGTAAAAGAATTTTAAGTGATCTTTTTGTTTGTCCAATATGTACTTGGTTACAGTCGTTACAGTTGATTTGGTATGTTCTTAATTTATGATTGGTATCCATTGGATTTGTCTAAAATACATTAAGTATACAGTTTTTGGTGTCCGCTGTGTTCTGCTGGATGAACGTTGGCTCCGAATTAAGAAAATTACGGTGGAAATCATTGACAGCATTCAACACGACAATCAAGCCAAATTCGTTAAATTATTTCCACAATTTGCCAATTTTCTGCTGTAAATATGTTGTTTGAAAGGGAAATGGTTGTCTCTGAATGAAAATTTTAAAAAACGTCAATTTTTTAGTATTAGCCACCTGAGTTTCCTTTAGTTTAGCAATCATTAGTGCGATAATAGTTAATATTGTTTGTTTGTAACATACATCGGCTATTAAGTATAATAAAATCTACGAAAATAGTTCGAGTGTATATTAATAATAATAATAATAATAATAGGCTTTATTTGGGTAAAGAATTAAAAATACATAAAATAGAAAAATAAGTAATGTTACATTACTAAACCCAAAGGGCGAAGTTCAGATAGGTTTTTTTTGAAAAAAAAAACCATCTGCTGTTCCACTTAACCCAGTAAGAAAATTTAAATTAAATTAGTTTTGGTGGTTTGTCGCATCAAAATTTATAACTTAAATGCATAGGTACTTATGTAAATCAAAACAGAAAATTATGTGGCCTGCTTATTCAAAAGTATTATAAATAAATGTTGTTTAAAATTATTTTGTGTCATTATTTTTAAGTATTCGGGTAGTGAGTTATATATATGCAATATTATATGAGAACGATCGTTTAAATAGGCTGGTTTGATGTGATGAGATTGATAGAAGATTTTTTTTTCGTGTATTAAGGTTATGAATTTCAAATCTGTGTTTAATTTTATTAAATAAATATAAAGGAGTTTTATTTGAAATGATTTTATGAAACAGGCAGCTAGAATGTAACAACCTTCTATTTTCCATATTGAGCCAATTGATCTGGTTAAGCTTGTACGAGATACGTTCGTATTTTTTAATGCCAAATATTAAGCGGAGACACGAGTTTTGAATGCGCTGAATTCTGGTAACATCAGTTTTGTCTAGGCATGGACCATAGATGCTATCACAATAATCAAATTGAGACAGTACCAATGACTGGCATAACAACGTTTTGATCTTTTGACTAAAATAGTACCTATTATTAAAAATTAATCTCAATTGTGCATAACATTTTTGAACTGTTAATGATACATGCTTCTTAAATCGAAGACTGGAATCAATCCACAAGCCAAGATTTGGTAAATAATAGTAATAATAATAATATCTTGAATCCATCATAGTAGTAGATGAAGGAATGATTTTTCCTCAAAATGGAGAAGAGTGATCAGTATATTAGGTGATAAGATACTAATAATACTCTAAACTTTCTCCCATACAAAGTTTAATAGTTGATAAAGGAAATTAATTGGAAAACATTAGCGACATGGTTCGGCAACAAATTGCCATCATCAGGCTTCTAACAGTAACAAAATGACTACACTGGGCAGCAAAAAGCGCCAAAACTGAAGTTAAAGCATAAACTTCAGTTTTGCTGCTCAGTGTCGTCATTTTGTTAATTTTAGAATGATGATGGCAAATTGTTGGCGAAACATGTCGCTAATACTTTTCAATTAATTTCCTTTATCAACTTTATATGGGAAAGGTTTAGAGTATTAATATTATCACCTATACCAATAATGTTTGAAAATGGGAGTCAGACATTTTTTGGGTAATTTAGTATAATTTTCGCATGTATCTTCTTTGTAGTTCAGTTCTTGTTTTGCTGCGCTTCAGTTCATCCCGAACAGAGTTCGAAACGTTGTAAGGCAGTCAGGAATGTGCTACACTACTGTGGTCCAACCCCCCAAGTGCATTCAATGCCAGTGCGCGAATGGGAAAGATTATGTTAAAGCTTAAAACAAACAAACATGGGATCATCCCTAAAGAATGCATATAATGAAGGTCTGATGCTTGTGGAAGAAACACGAGGAGAGTGTGCTGCATCTTACAAACGTAACACAATGGACGCGAATTCAACAGCACAACATGGCAAACAAGTGTAACGGTTAACGAACAGGAACACCTAATATATGGGGTTTGAATGGACCGCGAACCTGGTCATTGCGGAGGAACGGCCACATTGTACATATCTCTTGGAAGGTCTAATTCCTTTAAGACATGACCTATTGGCAGTCCAATTCTACCAGAAAAAATTCTAGTTTTGAAATTAATTTCGGAGTGATCAAAGGTGGAGGTTTTTTAGAAGTTTGTACATCATATAAAATTTAGCTTCTTATACAGGGGGTTCCTTTACTAGATAGTATTAATTGTTTAGAGAGTATAAGACGTTTAATTTGGAAAAGTAATTTCAAATTCAAGTAGTGATAATTTCTCCTGGCAAGGAAAAGAACTTTGTGAACTTTACCTGTATTTTAGTCTTATTATGATTATTAATTTTAGTATTGTTTCCCATAATTCATATTTAGGGTTAATGTTTTGCTATAGCTATTAAATCATAATTACGTGGTCAATAACCTGCTAATTATTTGTGTGATCATTACGACAGTTCTCTACTAGATAATGAATTAGTAAATTTAATACAATAATGACTACCGGTCATATCTTTAACATCTAAACATTAATGATTTTCGTCCGAGTTTATTCAATATCCGTACCTATTCCAAAACGTCAATATGCTCCAGATTATGTGCCGCATAGACTACGGTACATATTTCAAGTAACTTCAAACCCATTTTTTACCAAGATTAAAGACATACAAAGCTATTTTTTGTATCATAGAGTATTAAAAGTACTACCTATTTCATTGTGTTTTATTTGAAAAAAATTAGATAAATATTAATGAGGATTGTGAATCACTCTGTATAACCTTTTTAAAAGAATTTTAAGCTGTTTCCCATAAGCAATTAAAAATTCCATAACAACTGGATGTTGCGTTAATGTTGTGATCCTGTGTGTATAGCAACACCCTGTATTAAGGAACGACTACCCCGGCGACTATTTCAATGGGGCGAGAAGAGTGTTTTATAATACCGGGTGATTCTTTAATATTGATGACAGTTTGAATTTCGCGCGTACGATTCTAGTGTTTTTTGCAGTGTAATATTTTTAATTTTATTCGTTCGTTAATAACATCAGTGCCGTCGAAAATTTATTGTGTTTGCTTGTTTTTTTTTTATTTACTTTTGTATTCTGTATTATTAATTATTAATTAATTACTATATACACCACTGGATTTAAATAAATGACATTTTATATTTATTTATGACAATTTATTTTTACCAAACTTTAAAATTTTTTGTTTTGCGGGAAATTCAAACTGTCATCAGTATTAAAGAATCACTCGGTATATAGGTTCATACCATAAAAATTACTTTTTGGTACAGGGAAAACAACATTTAAACAGTTATTTAAAAAACAAGGTTTGGTTGTCATTTTGGATTAGGTACATTACCTATATCTTTGTCAACAACACGAGTTTTTTTTGTTAATCTTTAATTCCAAGTGTTTGCAAACAAAAACAGCTATTCTGGAAAAAGGATTAGTTATCAGCTAAGGTGTATATAAATATATACCTTATCTTATTTAATCTAGTGACATTTACGTCACTTTTCTTAATTTATTAATTATAATTCCAATAATTTTACAATTTCTTTCGCATTAAATCTATAGTTAATCTACTATTTTGTTCTAGTATTAATTTAAAATTTGAAAAAATCTATCATAATTAGGTTTAATTATCATGAGGCAAATTTACATACTAATTGGTAGAACAAATGAAGAATTACAATTATGTATGGTAAAACTTTTATGATAGCAACTGAAGATATAATGAGTCAGGTTAGAAGAAAATTGTTCCTAATTGATCAGTTTCTTAACAAAACTACGACAAAAATAATTTTGATGCACCATTTTTTGACTGTGCGAATTTCACCATGACGTGACGCCTAGAAAAAATTACTTCCTTGGTGCAAGTCTCAGGATCATCATCATGTGGAATAAGATAGTGACAAAAGTAAGATGAAAGATTTGATTGTGACACTGCCACCACTATTATCGCGTAATTTCACCATTTCTACTTTTTCTGATTAGGAATACACATTTTTTAATAATAATCTGACTTTCTAGCGATAATTCGCATTAATGCTTCAGCTGGAAAAATTCACGTTATCATTGTTTACTTATACATACTATAAAAATACCTATATTTGTTCTAACAACAAAAGCTTATGTACTGACGTACGAGTATATATAAAGACAATATTTGTTGCTTTTGAGGTACACGAATTCCAAAGCGACCAAGAGAATGAAGCTGGTTGCAACAATTCGCTTTGTTTGTGCAGTAGCACTAGTTTCATCGATTGTCGGTAAGTGCCAATCACTATAAATTTTGAAATAATTACGCACTAATTGTAGATGTCAACAGTTCAGAACTTAGACAATCGCTAGCTTCAAGAGAGCTAATAATTAGAAGTATGGCCTGCATGGAACAACACATTTGGACATTATCATTTAACGAAATATGTCCGATAGTCTCCAGCGCAAATTGTGGTACGGTACCGGCAGAAAACGCTATCGAATGTGTGGGATTGAAAATAAGATCTTTCACGGATCAACAGACCTTCGATTTTCTAAGGCCAATTGTACCAACATTTAATAAGCACATCGAAATTTTGAATTGTACCAAAGTGTCTTTAGAAAGTATTTGTTCGCGCCTTTGTATTATACCAAACGCTAATTTATGTCCAAATAATCAACTCGATTTATACGCGCTAATTACTTACGCGCAAAATAATGACATTTTAAGTCAATGCATATAGTAACTCATGTGTGGTAACTAATAAACGGTGCTTTTCGGCAAGGTAAAATACAAATTTCACAGCCTTTTAACCCTTACCACAAAAAGTACTAAAGTAACCCAATATGGACTATGCCACGATGGCAAGACGTGATTTGGTCACCAGAGTATAGTGAATATTTTAACTACCATCACACTAATGGTACTTATTACACTATCTGAATGTTCCAAGATATTAAAGTACATATGTTTAATGGCAAAGAGACAGCAGTGCAATGTTCCTCAAATTATACAATGAAAGCATTCAGTGGGGTTGGTACAAGGATTTACAATCCTTGGGGTTGGTAACCATCAAACAATCAAGGTTTTTTTTCAGTAATTTAAATTACTGCCTTTTATTTGTGTGCTGTGACTAACGCATCGATGTTTGGAACAATAACAATTTTTTCAAAATCAAGGATGAGAGGGTGTGTATTTGTGGCCTCTCGGTAGGTATTCCACTATCTTTTAAGATAAATGCAGAAAGAATGCCTAAAATAGTAAAATATAAAAAGATCTACAACTTCAACTATACTTTGAAATTAAATGACCTGTAAACTGGCACACAACTTTCCCGTGTTTACTACAATGACGTATTAAATAAAATAGTTTTTTGCATAACTCAAAATAAAATAGTTTTTGCGTAATAACTCAAAAAAATAAAAAAATAAATACATAGTGTGTGGTACAGTTGTAATCAGAAAACGATTTCTGATTTTCTCCTGAAATAATATACAGATTGTCATAAACATTTTTAATATTTTGTTAATTTCCGGATAGAAAAAAAGAAGAAATATAAGTATAGTTGTAATCAGAAAACGACTTCTGATTTTCCCATGAAATAATATACAAAGTATGTCATAAATATTTTTAATATTTTGTTGATTTCCGGCTAGTCCGGAAGTAAATTGGTACACTTATTGTACTCTACTTCATTGTATAATTTAACTTCATCTTTGCTAGTAAAAAAGTTATTTTTGGGCACCAATAAATTGGCCACGTTAAATTTTTGTTCTTTATCAATTATAAGTAAAAGTTCTGGCCATCCTTTGGCTACAATTTCCAATTTTCAAATTTTAATTAAGTTAAACGGTTCTCGAGCTAGACCGTAAAAAGTAAAAACTTGGAGAATTGCTACATTGGTCGCCATTTTGAATTTAGAAACAAACGAAAAACGGCGATTTACTTGTAACCATGTCTACTAACTTTTCACCAAGGAAAATTAGTTTGGATTAAAATTTGAATGTTTGCTCCCAAAATAACACCGCTAATAGTTGAAGTCGCTTTGGGCCGATTTTGATGAGAAGCTTGTTTTACCGATGAAGTTTTTATATAGGCCTTTTAAGAAGTGTCAGTCTAACACCAATAGTGACGGTTGAATTGAATACTATTTATCTAAAAGAATGGAAATGCTGTTAGACTGACAAAAAACTGATGATAGAAAAGTCGTTTGTTTTGAAGTTCTGCTAAGCCACTTTCGCAAGAAATTGAATGACCTTAGTTGACTGCACAAAAAACAGTAGATATCTTAAAAACTAGAAGAGATAGGTATAGGGAACCGTGGTAGCGTTCGAGAGAATGAAATGGTGCATCAGACTATGGCGAAACATACAAGGTGTTTCATTTGAAAAAACTAACTTATGATGATGTGAAGTTAACTAAATTCGGCATTAACTTTCCACCACCCTGTATGCAATTAAGCCGCTTTGAAAGTATGAATGAGAAGCTTGGGGATCTAGCAAACTCTCGTGTGAATATAGTGCCTTTATCTTTCTTGCTGTAGAATTCACATGGTTTTAACCTAGATATGTACGTATTGTTTATTTTAGTTTTTATTTAAAAAATTAAATATCTCGGAAACGGTTAATTTTAGGAATAGGAAAACTTGATGAAAGTTCACTTAAAATTTTACGTAGAATCCAAAATCGGAATAATATATAGGGCGTTAGATTTAAAATAACAAAGTTTGGGTCATTTCCGGAAAAACCGGAAGTGTTACGTAGACGCCCTTATTTTATTTGAGAAGACCATGCCCGAAAACCTTATTGCCAAAATTTTCAAAATTCAGTCCAATGTAGTCTCTGAAATATTCTAATGGGTGGTCACCATGAGCACCCTGTATAGGTACCTACCTACTTCTTCAAATGGGCACCCTGTTCAGTAGATGATATATAGAAATTAGTCGGCTGATAAACGATAAACCACTGTTGCCACTTCAATTGCTCATTGATTTTAAGCTCCATATGTTACTGGATTGTTAAGAAGATATAACGAGACACGGGGGTAGATACAATTTAGCGCCTGACGGAGTGAACGAGTAGAGCAAGAAATAGTATTCCACACGAGAACAGGAGCTCCCCTTTAAAGCCCCGTTGTGGGTAATTTATACAGCTTCTTCTAAGAAATTCTGTGGTGTCGTGCATCTAGTGCAACCGTTTGTGAAGAGGAACTTCAATTCAATTTCAATAAAGTCGGTAGTTATTTAATGTCTGAATATGGAATGGAGTTCTCTTAAATTGAAGGGTCAGTAAAAGTATTCGTAACTGTGACTCGCTCCATATGTGTATCATTAAAAAAAAAAAAACTTTCGAAAACCAATTTTTCAATGAAAGACTGGACACTAATACATAGCAAACACGCAGAAGATTTGGGATTTGACATTCTTTAGATTTTGGATTTGTACAATCGAGGCATTATCGCTTACATATATAAATATGTGCCAACTTGAATATATTATACATGTAAAAACACCATTGTATACAGGGTGTTACTTAATGGTATGTACTTATTTTAAGAGACCATTCCTGAAACAATTTTAAGTCGAAAAGTTCATATAAACCATATACGTATAAAGAAATATACGTATATGATATAAATGCATGTCTTAAAATGCTTGGTTTTCGATATACAGGGTGCTAAAGTTCTTATTTTTTTTTTCGTTTTTTCTTAAAAATCTCGAAGACGGTTTAAGCTATTAAACTTAATTTTGGCACAGGTTATTCCGGTAGAGAAACACACTTTTTGATTTAAAATTATTTTTATTTTTTTAACCAGTGACGTAGCTATGGCTAAACTCCGGCACAATTTTAACAAAAATAATATTACGCCACTGATTTGAAAGAAAAAAATGGTTTATTCTTAATTACCAATCAATCATAAACAAAAAAGGTCTCTTTCATTTTTGTCGTATAACTTACCATTTGGAAGAAATCGTTAATTGAATTTTTATTTACATACCGCCCTCAGCCCCTCACGAAACCTTCTTTTTTCCATATCAACAGTTGTGGCATTTAATTACTACTAATTCTTAAATTGATATCGAACATCAATTGCATCACTAGAATTTCTGTATTTTATTTGCGTAGTATTACTGCGAATAATCTCAGTACCTATACTACATACATACACAAAAACCTTAGCACCCTGTATATCGAAAACCAAGCATTTTAGGACATACGTTTATATGAACTTTTTGACTTAAAATTAGTTTAAGAATACCCCCTTAAAATAAGTACATACCATTCAGTAACAGCCTGTATAGTAAAATGGGAAAAATCTGTAAAAATTGGATATTATGATTTTATGAATTTTTAACAGTGTTATTTTGAACACTATTAGGCACTGACCTGACAGGTCAGTGCTATTAGGTCTACAGAAAGCTTCGTGACAGATTACCACATTATGGCAAATTCTTTGCCAAAAAGTCGAAATTCAAACATCCAAAGGTCTGATATAAATGTACTTTCTCACTAAGTACCAAACGATGAAGTAATGGCGGTCTGTTAAATTTCGAACGGTAGGGAAATTTTCCCTTGAAGAAATGAACTAAAGCACGAATTACACTGAGGGCGGATTGTACCAGAGTGATTGAACTCATAGTCATATTTGAACTTGGTTTAATAAGAAAATTTCTTTGTAGTTTTCTTATTAAACCAAGTTCAAATATGACTATGAGTTCAACCACTCTGGTACAATCCGCCCTGAACCGGCTTGATTAAACGTTGCTCTCGCCGCTACGACAATGCGGTGTGGCAACGTCGCATTTGGCGCCTTTGACTTATGTCGCGGGTAGCCTCCTACTTATTTTCAAAACTCTCGCGGGTTCTTGCAAGGTGTAGGTCTTAATAATGAACAAATGTACCAAAATAGAGAAAAATCATTAACGTAGTCTCTTAAATTATTTATCTGTCTGTCTATCGCACAAGGGGGTCGTCAGAAATTTTCAACCTGTAAAGGGGTCGCGAAATCAAAAAGATTGAAAAACACTGATCTAAACTATGAATGAAATAGCGAAATGACACCAAAGAGGAAAGGTATACTGACTTATATGTGCCAACACAGATCGCGAAGCCATGCAGACTGATGTGAAGTTCATAAACCGAAGGTGAATTGTTACCCGATAACTGGAGGAAAGGATATGATAATCTTGCCGCACACTTCAGTACCAGTCAGAAAAAAATACTAACGGAAGTAAAGACATAATTGCATTTATTTGCAACGGAGCAACACCGAGAGCAAGATCGAAAAATGTAGGTGCTCGGGCGTTACCAAATCCACCGTCTTGAATATCGACGACGCTTACGACCACTGAACTATACTTATACTGGAACGCGCATTGGCGGTCTCTGCCATAGAAACCCCTCGAGGAGAGAGAGATAACGGGCAAGGGTGATTCCTGTCCTTTTCGTAACGCTTTCCGCATGGTCTATGCAAGAGAGCAGGCAGCGTTAAACCAAAATATACTACCCAAAATGTACTGTCGAGAGTAGGACAGAGATGACCCTTGTTACACCCTTGTGGCCCTCTCTCTCGGATCGGGCCGGCGGACGGAGTGCGCGTTCCAGTATAAGTATAGTTCAGTGCTTACGACAGTTTCATAACAAAGTCTTTATCTGAACAATTAGGCGACTGACGTATGAAAACGATCGTATGTAAACTGTTCCATTTGCGGATATTGAAACAGGTGAGGGTGGATCAATAAAGAACAAGGTGAATCTAGGAATAAGGAACATTTCAGAGAAACTGGCCTGAATGTTAATGTTCTGAAAGACCCACAAATGGAAAAGGTTCCGTATTTCAAAATGAATACTACCAAAATAACTTCTTTGGACACTCTGAATGGTCCCGTGCTTCTCGTGATCTGAGTGCTTGCAAAATATTTGAGAGACGATGCAGTTGAAACTTGTTGATGAGACATTTGGAAAATGTGCTGAATGACAAAGTTTGATGAGTGAATCAACTACTGATGTGCACAGTTGTTTGTAATAAAGACTTTTGATGGTTGCAGATTTTATGTGACCTCAGCATATTTTAGTATTCTGGGACAGTTAGATGCCAGCTGAAGATGTTATCTTTAAAACGCGTTAGGTTACCAAAAGTATTTTCGTGGTTAACAGTTTAGTTAGATTAGTGTCTCCTTTTTCTCCATTAACAACTAAAGAAATATTCTCCATTCATTCGGCATGAAGCTGTCTCAAAATCTTATCGTAGATATTTTTCTCCGACCCATTTTTATCGATTAATCAATAAAAACACACCGTAATTATATGACAAACACTACCTGGATTAGTCTTTTAGATAAAGATCGTCTATGCAAAAACCAACAAAAACATTACAAATTATGACTCAATATAAGTTGATAGCTCTCCTTTTGAATTTTAAATATGTGGAGTTACAAGTTAAGCTCATATCCGCGGCCCAAATTAGAATTTTGCGAAATGACATTGAGTGAGATTAAACATTTATCGAAATTTCTTGATAGAGGGATTAAGTCTCATCAATGCGCTTCAACGAAAATAGGTACGTAGTAGACTTCCATAACTCGTGTAAAATCTTATCAGAATTCTAAAATAATTGTTACCGAAAAGTAATGGCATCGCTTACAGCATTTCTTGTACTACTATCACTGCTTGTTACCGGTAAGATAAGAAAAGTCTCAAAGTATCATCATAATTATTTGAAATCTCTTCACAGGTTTAGGTTTCGAAAGCAAACCATTTCCACTTCTGTACAACATCGTAACTAGGGTCACCTGGTGTATAAGTCGAAGAATTTGGTCGTTGTCTCCTAAGGAATTTTGTCCATTTATGGCCAACCTAAATTGCGATACGGTACCGATTGAAAATTATGAGGAATGTTTAACGGAAAACATTGAACGGATGCCGGATGAACAAAGTATAAATTTCTTACGGCACCTTTCATTGACTACTGATAATCACTACGAAATGCGAAATTGTATCCAAGAAGCTCTTTTGAGCATGTGTCCTCAATTATGCGCAATGGTGGATATGTGTCCGGAAGGTATAATTAACTTAGAAGCGGTAATAATTGCATATGTCCAAAATAGTGATCTTATGAGCAGATGTTATTAATGAACTAATAAATTATCTATTTGACGATAGGTTTTCTTGCTCTATTAGCGTTTAAAACCTAAGCAAACATAGACTTCCAAAGCTTCATAGTCGTTTTATTCAACTGAATTTGTTTGGATGACGCTTTTCCTGGAATAATCTGTCAAACAAGTCAATTTTTATTCAGAAGGGAGGCAACTTTCGCATACAAACTGAAGTTAGATCTTGATTAATCTATTCACCACACCAAACGAGATCATTTATAATGACATTAAATTTAGAGCTCTGATGTTTTTACTTTCCCATATTTTGGGATTCCGCCCTGCTTGCTCTGAAACTTATTTTTGGTTTACTTTCGATTTTTTAAAGTGAAGTAGGCCTTTACAGTTGAGCTAAAACTATTTTAGTTCTATAGGTAAACTACCTACCTTTTCCGTTCACAGTATGCCAAAATGTTACTAAGAAATGTTGTTCAGAATGAAAAGTTATGGCGTTGTGCAAATTTTCAGAACCATCGCCCTACATTGATAAAGTTCAGTATTGGTCAGTATTGCATAATAGTAACATGAGGTGGCTTAATAATTACAAAAACAAAAAACATCGATTAGATGCAATTACATGTCAAGTGTTTATTGTAGTATGATATGTGTCGTTATCTTTCATATCGTTAAAGTAATATCACAAAACTGATTTTCATTGCGAAGTAATTACAACATTTTTACAATAAAATGCTAACGTTAGAACAGAAAATATATTTAGTACAGTGTTATGGACGTGGAAAGAGTTATCGTAACGTTGGAAAAAAACTAAGAACACAAATCTTTCCCGCAATTTTATTGTTATTTTTTTGTTTTTCTAAGCTGACATGTTTCGGCTAACTATTTTTTCGCCATTATCAAAGCCTATTATGATTATTCTACTACTGATTTTTTCCAATCAAAAAAACCCCCCACATATAAGGATGGATCCCTTCCAAACACTATCGTAACGTGATTGAAAAATTTAATGAAAAATTTCCAGATATTTATGTATCACGTATGGGACGGTGCACAGAAGCTTATTAAGAAATTTTTAAGAACTGGCTCAGTACTAAATTTAAGTTTTAACTTATCATAAAATTGTTATTGTTCCATAAATTTTTACCAAATTTAAAAATGTTGTAGCACACATACTTCTCAAAAGTCGAAAGCCCATAAATGTTGATTATTGATATAATTAACTGGTTTTAAATGCTAAATTTCTATTACTGAAATGAAGCTGCATTATTCTTTTATATTGAAAACAAAATTTATTTTCTTGTAATTCAAAGTAAATGTTATGATTATCGCGAAAGAAAGACGCGCATATTCCCGCGAGACGTAATTTACCACATCGTAAACAGCGAGCGGCAAACCAAAACAATGTGATTATTCTTTTGCATTGTACAAAACCATGCGCTTCATAGCAATAGTGTACGACGACAGCTTCCCTGCGCACTGCACTTCACCGCGCAGATCGAAGCATCAATCCTTTTTTCCAAATTTCTTTTAAAAAGAACGATGTATAATGACATTTTTTTTAAATCGTGTTAGACCATAACATAATTGGTCTAACTTTTTATGTTACTGTCAATATTATTAATATCAAACTTTCAGGTGCTCAGTTACACAAGATGTCGATTTTTTGTTATAGTTTTAAGACTAATAAACCAATTGGCCTCAAAAGTATGTCACATCGACAACTAAACGCCATTAAAATATTTGAACTAAATTTTGAAACACCCTGTATCATTCCCTAACATTAACCAAGGAATATTGTAATGAACACCAGCCGAGGAACATGAAGGTCGGCCAGTTCAGTTCTAGGAGTTAGTTACACTTAATGACACTTAAAGCAGAAAAACCACATAAGACAACATTTGGAGTCCACCTCCGAATTCTGCCTACACATTACTGAAAGTAAACCTATGTACTGCAATGGAACAATCAACTATAGCGTTCCTTAGTCGCGTAGGTACAAAGGATGCATGAAATAGGCAAAGCATTACAGGAAATGTTGTAAGTACTCTAAACCAGGGGGATAACAGTGGAATACGATACTCTCCTATTCTAAGCGAGTGAGCAAAGTATTGCTTGGAAAAAACAACTATCGAATCTATTACATCTCAATCTAACGTATACATAGATAGGTACCGCAGTTGGATGGAGAGAGTAGTAGTTTAAAAAAATTGAACTGCCCTCTATTACCCAACCACTAGACAATTTTTTTATATCCCTATTGCAAGTTCTATAGTATTGTTGTTAAGTAAAAATCATCCAACAAAAACCTTCAAGAGTAATTCTCATTTTTCCACAAAATTGCTTTCTTCAAACGATCATTGTCACAAAACTGCTTTGTCAATGTCTATGCCGCAGCTGATTAACAATAAAAAGTTCCAATTTTACTATTTTTACTTTCCAATAGGGGAAGTAATGTAATCGAAAAAAAAATCAATCTCGAGATTTTGATGAATCTCAACGTTTTGGGTCCTCCTGAGTCCAAAACCACCATCTTTGAAAAATGTTTGTCTGTGGGTGGGTGCGTACGTTATGCCTGTGGAGACTAAACTACTGGACCTATTTTGATTAAATTTAAAACTAAGGCCTATAAAAAAACTTCATCGGTAAAACAAGCTTCTCTTCAAAATCGAACAAATTAGGGGCGTTATTTTTAAATATATTTTGACACATTTTAATAGCGCCATCTAGTGGTCGTTTGTAACATTATAAAAGGCAACCCTCGTAATTTATTGTAAGTGTATCGACGACGGACGTTCCAAATAACTATTATTATAAAAATAAAACAAAACGAGAACATCCTCGCTGTTTTGACTTCAGTAGCCGAAAATACAAAATAAAGTTTGTGCCAAACTGCATTTAACATCAGAATCTACATCATAGCACTCATTGAAAAAAATGTTCAAACTTCAACCCACACAAGTTGGTTCAAAAATTAAAATCTATGGCCTAGATTAATATTAAAAGAGATATTATTTAGTGTATCCTAGGAATTGTCATTCTCACCCCAAGAATTATTATTTTTACCCCAAGAATTATTTCTTCCACCTTAGCTTTTTAATTATTTTGGTCCCAAGATTTTTGTTCCCAAGAATCATTATATTAACCCCCAAAATTATTAATTTATCCCACATAATTGTTCTTTTGGCCCCAAGATTTTACCCCATAAGTATTTGAAACTAAAAAAAAAATGCCGCCCTAAACATATTTTGCCACTAAGGGCACTTAGTTTAGAGGTAGCTTTAACATATTTTTTTTCAATTGATACAAAAACGGGAATATGATACTAAATAGTATTTGAAACTAAAAAAAATTTACAATGGTTACATAGAAGCTCATACCTACAAACTCTTTGCGTACTTTATTTAGTAAGTCTCTAAAACCTTCGGCATACAACTTAAGGCTGGTGTCAAAATGGACATCTTAGGTAAAAATGTGAAAAACTTGGGGTAAAATTAGTAAAATCTTGGGGTAAAATGAATAAAATCATGGGATAAAATGAATAAAATCTTGGGACCAAAAGAATGATTCTGTGCGTTAAAATAATTTTGGGGGTTAATATAATAATTTTTGGGATCAGAAATCTTAGGACCAAAATAATTAAAAAGCTGGGGTCGAAAAAATAATTCTTGGGGTAAAAATTTCTTGGGCTTAGAGTGACAATTCTTGGGGCCGCGAAAATTACCACCCAATATTGAAACAAATTGCTCTAGCTGTTGCTAAAATTTCTGGGAAGAACCAACAATGGTTTTCCAAATTTATGGTTTCCCTTCACACGGTTGTCGTGAAGGGCGAGAACTTTTACGGGATAGTTTTAATAATAAAGTTATTGGTCCAAAATGCAAAATCAATTACCTAAAGTTGTGGTGATCCATAAAGTTGACAATTAGTTCTCTAAATAGGGGTAAAGTGATGAGCAAATATGATCAATAACACAAAACCTCCCCCATAAATTTATTTATTGATTAAAATTTAAAAAAGTGACGTTGATTGAAAAGTGAATGAAAAATCAAGCCTAATTGAAGATGTAGAACTAGAAAGCGTAGCACGATTGATTAATAAAGTCAAGCTAATATGTGTTATTAGACTTGAGATAAAAGTTACTTAAATTTAGAGTTATGTAAAGATTACGACATGTTTCGCCAATTACAAATTGGCATCATCAGATAAATATTTTAATTATGAAGGGTGGTTAAAATTTAATGGGTGATGGAGGCGGATGACGTGCAATGAAGTTACATTAAATTAATCCAAGTAGGCCACTAGGCGGTTTTTAGAATCCAAAAAAGAGGGGGCTCCATAACAAAAAGTGAAAATGGGAAAAACCATGTTAAAAGAAATTGTAGATTAAAATTATTAAATCCAAGTATATACCTGTTTCCCAATCTTCCGCCTAAAGACTTCTTCTTTTGGAAATAATTAAAAATAAAAATTTGTTCTCGACAAACTAAAAATTAAAATTCAAGAGAAAGCGACAAAATATCGAATTTTAAATAATAAATGGTCACTGTCTTACAATAAATCGAACATTTATTGTAATATTATTGCTATAAATTCCGAAAATTATATTACTATTTTTCTCATATTCGCTGTTTTATTGCAATTTTGTTCGTGTAAATAAATTGTTGCTGTATTTTTTGATGATTTTAAAGGTTTTTAGTTCTATTTATTAAAAATAAGATATTTGTAAGGTGGGAGTTTTCCAATTTGACGACTTTGGAAATTTGACGAATTGGTTATGCAGATTAAGTAAACTTTTGCTTTACAATCTAGCAAACTATTGCAAGCGAAGACATACCAACAGTGCTAATGATATAAAATGCATGTAAAATTAGGTTAAAGGATAGAACAAAAATTCACGGCATTTTCGCGAAAATTTATGTAGGTACTAATGCCGTTTAGCAAACGCATTCGACTGAAAATAAAGGTTTTTTTCAGAGAGCTCTCTGGAAAATATCAAAAT
Source organism: Pyrocoelia pectoralis (assembly GCA_036250285.1). NCBI lineage: Eukaryota > Metazoa > Arthropoda > Insecta > Coleoptera > Lampyridae > Pyrocoelia > Pyrocoelia pectoralis. The sequence goes on along the minus strand of CM070079.1, from coordinate 34,472,107 downwards.
TCTATAGGACACAGCCATACAAATTTGATGGTTCCCAATGACATTTCCAACCGTACGCATTAAATTGCCGCTTAAGCACTTAAATGTGAATAAATCCCAATTAAAAAATTTATTGCATAAAGCTTACCCTCTTTAGAGGATGGATGGAGGATCCATTTCGGCTAATAACCATATTTGCGAAATATCCTTTTAACGTAGTCAGCGTCTGAAACAATAAACGTAAGTCATTTACAAAAAAAAAAAACTAATAAAAAGCGATGGGCACACGTACTTTAATCGTATTTTAGAAATGTAGTACAAGGCAACCCCTTGGTTAGTTGCAAACTGATGAGAAACTACTAAAAGTTCGCCCCTACATTTGATGACGTGCGAAATATGTTCAAGTTTGCACGCTACATAATGATAATTCATTAGTAAATGTACGTAACACATCTATTAAAATGGCTTCATTTAAATTAACGTTAATAACCAAAATGCTATTCCTTCGAGCACCTCAAATTAATTACTTATACATAATAATTGATATGTGAAATGGCCTTTGAAATTATTAAGAATAGCACAAACATCACTTACACGCATAATATAAAATCAATTTAAACGAAATTGATTTTGTATCACAAAAAGCTCTATTTCATATTAAAACTAATTAGTCACATTACCTTTGAAGCACGAAGAAGAAAATTATGCGTGTCACAAACGTCTAGGTAATTTTGTATACGTAGTTTTTCATTTTCCATCCAAATATTGCCGACATTTAATTAAATGAAATTGGGTGGAAGTAAACGAAATAGTTATTAGCAACATTGTCACTTGATGTTTATGCCGTTTATGGCACAAAATGAAGGTAAAAATAGCCAAATTGTTGCGAACAATACACTTTCCTGTTGGTTATTCCACGTGCCGAAATTCCTTTTGGTTTTTACCGATAGGTATTCTTTATTCTTTCTTTAGCTAATTTAGTTATAGTTATAAAGCAAGAACATAAAAGACTTTTTAGATCATCTATACTTCAGCCTGGACAGGCATAAGGAATGCCTTGGTGTCTTTCTTGATCTTAACAACGGATTTGATCTTATAGATTAGGGCTGTAAAGATTCGCAAATTTTATGGATCCAAAAATATCCGGATCCAACGAATCCGAATAGCGGATTTTTGTGGATCCGGATCGAAAATCCGAAGGTTAAATCCGGATATACGGAATTTGGGGTGAAATCCGGATCCACGGATCTACGAATTTGTGTGTTAAATCCGGACCTGCATTACTATTAATTTACATAGGATCCAGATCTAAAGTCTGTAGCCGTATCCGTATTTGAATAAATTCGTGGAGGAGATTACTAGATTACAGTAAATTTAATTTACTGATCCAGATACCTCCATTTTGAGATTCCGATTCCGATTTTATAGGTATCACAAAGAATCACGAAGTTCATTCCATACATCAACAGAATTCACGTGTGATCGAATTTCGGATCCGGATACGCGGATCCGGTTAAACAAATTCGTATCTACGGATCCGGATCTTAAGGATCCGAATTGTGTATGAGATCCGGAGAAATCCGGATCCGGATATATCGTAGCTGAAGATCCTGATCCATACCGGATCTTGTTTTGGATCCGGAACCGTTTCACACTCCCAGAAATTATCCTGCAGAATATCATATGAGTGATACTTTTTCAATTATGTTATTGAAAACATATCATTTATGGTTCACATGAAATTCAGCGGCATAAATAAGAAAGAAAAAAGAAATTAACTTTGTGATAACAAAAGCACTATAAATGATAAATTACATCCATGGTGATCACATTTGGAAGCGTCCCCCTGATACTATCTACATTTCCTCTTTGAATTGCAATTGAAATTCTTTGGAAAAGGTAATATTTTGCCCTATTATCTCCTGTTTCTTTGATTAAAGATGCTCCAATGGTATCGATGAACGAAATCGATTCTTTGCACCATGGTTTCAATGGTAAGGCCCAAAAAGAAAAAATTGACTCATTTCAAACTTGAATATTTGTCATGTTTTCTCTAACATGCCAATTTCGCGGCAGCTCCATGCGTCTTTTGAAGTGAGAACTAAGTAGGATGGGGTAAGTGTATCCAGTATCCACGCAAGTCACGTCCCAAGTGAGTCGTTGGGCTTTTGTCCATGGAACTAGTGTGGCTCCGTATGGTCTCTTTCCATCATCACAAAACAGTCAAATGCTCTAAAAATTATTTTATTCAGTTCATTATATCTTGCAAATCTTCCTTTACTTTTACAAGATAATCCAAGGGCACCCCTTTTCACAGTTAAACCACATTCACAAATGTATAGGTTAGGACATCTTGGTTGTCCATTAGCATTCCCACGTTTTTGGAAGGAATAGTATGCAGCCATGCCCTAGATTCTTTCCGTCTAACTGCTTCAACACCAGATTGGTCTTCAATTTGTGAGAAATTTGGCTCATTTTGGACTATTTTAGAAATTTTTATATTGTCTCAATTTTTTGTACCTATATTTGGAACTGCAATGACCAAGCCATTATTTGATTGTTTCCACATAGTTAAAGAATCTTCAACATAATGTATCATAATCTCAAGGTCCATAAATGATAGAATTTTTGAGACTAGATTATGGCAACCATTTGAAGACGCCAGGAAAGCAGGAAGAGCAATATCAGAAATTTTGCGCGAACACCTAGACCTCCGTATTTTACCGGAAGAATGGCTTGAGTCCATTAGTACTCGCGAATGGGCATATTCATGATTTCTTCTAAAGAATTATGTAAAAGGTTATCCATTTGCTCCATTATTTTAGAAAATTTAAAAGTTCGGCTGGTTCTATAGAGATATGTCAGTCTAGGAATAAATTCAGAAGGAAATAGGCGGTGTGTGAATTTAGTTTCGATAAACGACTTATCATTAGTTCCAAAATATCGATTTTCTTCTTAAACGCTTTCTCAAAAATGGGGGAATCTTTTCCAATAACACGTATTCCTGGAGGAAACGTTGAAATCCTCCAATATTTCTAAGTTAGTAGTGCCTCAAAAAAAAAACAACTCGCATTTAGTAGGATTGATTGTTAGCCCTTCTTCTTTTGCCAAATTAATTAGATCTATAAAATTATGAAGAACAACATCAGGTTAATCCGTCAAGTTGGAGTCATCTAAATACCACAAAGTTTTATTCGGTTTTCAGTTTTTTTATTATTGGATGAATCCACAAGGATTGCCCCGATGAAATCCTTTTCAAATGACATTGTGTTTGAACCGAAAAATAAATGCGTTGGAAAGGTATAACATTGATTTAAAAAAGGATAAAATGAAAAAGTTTGTTCTAAAATTTCATTCAAAATATCTTTTCTGTTAGGAGAGGTAAATGCGTTTTGAAAGTCAATTTTAAGCAACATCCTGTCAATATTATCTGGGTGGTTCATGTAAGTTCTCACAGCATGAATAATGGTTTCACATCCCAGTTTGGTCGCAACTCCAAGTTGATTGGGGGATACGTAATTATTCTGGTTGAAAAACTGAATCAAGTGGTTTTGGCAGGTTTCCTTAGAAACCAACTTAATTCCGTTGAGAGAGTTCTGCAGAGATTCCCTTTGAGGTAGTAATAATATTGCAAAAAATAGCGCAATTTTTCATTACTTTTCTCCATTTCCAACCACTGCGCCAATTTCGATGTTTATATACTCAAGGTAATGCCTTTCCAACGAGCGTTTAGTGGTGTCGCTGCGATCAGTGCGATCTGTGTTTCCTGAGTTATCAGAGTCAGTAGTATTAATCTACTGACTCTATGAGTTATTAGAGTCCCTATATAGAGAGAGTACCGCAATTGACGCCATTTTGACTCCAGAAAAGGGTGGGAAATTTGAATTGAAGAAAAGGTATTGGTGTGATAGAAAAATTATTACAACTGACAGCTGTCAACTGACAACAGCTGACAAGACAACCATAATAATATGCATCATCCGCCATTTTAGCTCCAAAGTAACGCCCAAACCAATTGCGGTACTCTATCTATATAGGGACTCTATGAGTTATTTGCAATTGACGCCATCTACCGGAAAAAACGCCACGCCAAAGAATTGTTACATAATTGAATAAACGGCACTATTATTTTTATCATCCCCTTTACTAGCTTGACAACTAGGCATTAAAGAAGAAGAACGAATCGAAATAATTGTGAGCATTAGGGCCGCCGTTTTTTGAACGCCAAAATAACTCCCCTAGTTTGAGCTCCTTTGGGCCGATTTTGATGAGAAGCTTGTTTTACCGATGAAGTTTTTTTATAGGCCTTAGTTTTAAATTTCATCAAAATCGGCCAAGTAGTTTAAGCTCCACAGCCGTCACCCACAGACAAACATTTTTCAAAGATGGTGGTTTTGGACTCGGGAGGCCCCAAAACGTCGAGATTTATCAAAATCTCGAATTCGATTTTTTTTTCGATTACATTACTTAGGTACCTATACATACACGGTGTATATGCACGGGAAAGTAAAAAGGTTGAAATCGTAGTAGTATAGTGTAATATTTTTGGCATTTGTGAAAAATTATGACGTACTAATATCATGCTTGCCGCAGCCATTTCTAAAGTTTTAATAATATTATTAGGAATTTTAAAGCCGACCTATTTCAGTTTTAAAGCAGTCCAAACGAATAACGAAGAGGAATGCACAAAATGGTTGAAATACTGGATTATTTTTGGAATATTCCAATGCGTAACCTCAATTTCTGATATTATTTTCAACTGGTTTCCTTTTTACTACGAATTAAAGGTGTTTTTCATAAAATGGCTTCTATCGCCCACATCAAATGGTGCCGCTCAACTATATACGCGAGTTTTAGAACCATTTCTTAAAAATAATGAAGAAGCAATTAACTCTATTGTGATTATTGAAGAGAATAGTTGGGCACGTTTCGTGGAGGTCGCGCCTAGATTTGTTAGACAACTGATGGACTGTATCGTTAGAAATTTTGTGATACCGTTGTTTTATGTAAACGAAACAAATACGCATATTAATGACGCCGCCGCCGTTCAAAATAAAGATGATTGTTTTGATGACTTTTTAGATAAGGAATACAAAGAGTTTGTTGAACACCAAAAGAAGATGGAGTTATTAGCAAGGAGAAAAAAGTGGAAAATTAGTAAACTTTTTTTAATTAAAAGTGCTCATGATGATAGTAGTTAATCCCTATAAAATCTATAGTTTTCTTTAAAAATTTTTACATTAAAATTTATAGATTATGCCCACTTCAATTCACGTGTTTGATTTACCTTCACAATTGTTAAGATCCCTATGAACATTGCTTTATGTAGGTACCTACCTAAGACTAAAGGGACAAAGGATTTTAGTACCATAGAAAGCGTAGGTAGGGATCATCGAAATTGATTTGTAATTTAAATTAAAAAATTCCACAAAATGTCAAGCCAAAATGTTACAAGGAGCTACTGGGTACAACCAAAGACATACGTGTAGTACCTAAGTTTAACTCGGAAGTTTGCAAATGTTATTAACGTTCCAGTTGTCAAAACAGCTCCGCCGGAATAAAGTCATGGGGGAGACCACTCGTTAAGTCTTAAATATTGGAAGGGGTTTCGTACACAAGGTATATAAGTACCTAGGCTATCTACCACCAAAAGTTACAGCTCTCTAGGATAATTCCCCACTGATTAGTTCAAAACAGCAGAAGTAGATCCAGACAAAACGCAAATAATAAAAAGCACTATAATATGGCAATGCAAAGTTTTTAGATTTCTTACCCTTGCCGAGGTACCTACGGGTCTATATCACAACGGCTACTGATCATAACGGCCACCTTGATCACAACGACCACTAATATTATTTGATCGTAACGTGAACAAGGTGGCCGTTATGATCAAATAGTATTAGGGGCCGTTGTGATCAAGGTGGCCGTTATGAAATAACAGTAACCTAGGTGGCCGTTATGATCAGTGGCCGTTGTAATCAGGTCCCGTACTTCAGCAGCAGGTTATTGATTATGACCACAGATCTTTCTATACAAATTTTACCACCCCTTTCGCGCCTTCTCGGGGCTGCATTTTGTATACGTAATTTATTATTTGTACAAGGATTAATATTTGTGCTTATTTTTATGTTAATAGCCTATCACAATAACATTCTCCTCTCTATACTTTAACTCCTCGTTACGTCTCTAATTAGGGGTAGTTAAAAATAAAAAATCATTCGTTAATTATTTAGGTACCTACTTTGAAGGATGTTTGTACCAAATTTTAAGTAAATAATACCGAGGTATAACGATTTTCATACGAACATTAACATTCCATGTCACCCCCTTTTCCAAAAAACATTCTTTAAAAGATGTGTACGTTATAAAAAGTACCGATTGCTGCAGCTTATAACAGCAAATTCCTCTTACCAAAATTCCTCTCATCAACATAACACAAAAAGCTTACATAAAAGTATCTCCAATAAGCTCAACCGTTCCGCAGATACAGGGTGTTTTCAAAAATTAATCCTTTAGCTTAAATATCTCCTTAATTAACATTAAATCATGATTTATAGCGTAGAAGCTGATGATTCGGAAACTATTTTAACCTACAAACTTCTACGCCAATGAACATCATTTGGAATTTAGACTCTCCCGTTCATTTCCTTTAAAAATAGTAGCCTTTAGGAGTATCGTAAAATTTGATTGCAGATACAAATTTAAAACAATTTACTATTAGTTTCTTAATAAAAGTAAAGAATCTACAGTTGTAAAAATAACACTTATGCATATCACAATATATTTTCTCCCTTGCAATCTATGCACGCTGGGACCCTCGCAACAAGTTCTGATGGTGAATACTTTTCAAAGGTTCCCGGATTATTTCGAGTTGTCTCGCAACACTCAAATGTTCTTTGGCGCAAACGTTCTTGGTTATCTGTTCGAACACTATAAACTAGAGATTTCAAATATCCTCACGCTCACACACAAAACCTGACGAATTTAGTTTGAAAAGTGAGGAGGCCACTGCACAGGTCCTCTTTTTTCAATCCTCCGGTTAGAATAAACCTCAGAAAGATGCTATGTCAGTATCTCACACCTGCTCTAAAATGCGGTGGTGCTCCATCATGTAACAACCACATATGGTCATATGTGCAAGTAACACGTTTTGAAACAATTGATGTAGATTATTTACTGAAAACTGAAAAGGTCAAGTTTGTTTAATCCGTGAGGTAAATGGTAGAAAAGGTTTTCGAACTCTCCGCTTCGACGCCACTGCCTTATTGAAAAATGACGATTTATCATCATAAAGTTTGAGAATTTAATGTTAACTAAAAGTACGGAGTTTGAAACACATACCCTTTTCGTTAAAGAGATATTTAAAATAAACGATTAATTTTTAAAATCTTTAACACTCTGTATCGAGTTTTCAATATTCATGTTTATGTAAGCTTCTTGCATTATTTTGACGTTATTTTTGAAACACCCTGTGTTTGAGAATTTTACCATTTTTAAATTAGTAAATAAATAGGGTAGGTCACCAATGGGATAGAATATTATATTCCAAAAGTGGCTGTGTACCTACTGCTTTTATTGTGAGCTTTTAACATTTTCTAAAATAATTTACGCGATTTATGCCCCCCTTATGCCCTTTATTTAGTAGCGGCGCCCCTGTATGTTTTACATCTTTTAAAGGACTGGTGATGGTGACATCGTGTCCGCAACCTTCCTATCTTAAATTTGGAATATCTGATAATGTATACAGGTTTAAAGTATACAACGTGCCCAAGACAAGGATGAACAGCATGGGGTTCTTGAAAACGGTAAGAGATACGAAGGCGGTTAAATTAGAGAAAAGTTGTATAATTTAGGGGATGTTCACATGTAGTTTGCAAAAGTTCATTATTGTTTATCGTTTCCGAGATTTAAAACAAAATGCGATTTTTGGGTTTTTCTTTTTTCGTAATTCCTTCGTTTATTTTAAAAGATTTTTAAAAACCAAAAATACTTCTTCATTGTTATTTTTTTTTAATTATATGAGAAGGTGTTTTCAAATTTTTTGTTCGACGTTGGCCTCCGAGAAACCATTTTTTTATATCGCCGCAACGAACGAAACACCCTGTGTTCGATAGTACTTTTATTACGAATTTAACGATGTATTACACATCATTTCTTTTATCGTTTTAAAGATCCCCATGCTGTTCATCCTTATCTTGGGCACGTTGTATAAACAAAGGGGCTGAAAAACAACAACGCCCTTTATTTTTCGGTTTGTATCCACCCTCTCAATTTACTCAAAAGTTTCGAGTAAATTGATATTTGAAAAAGCTTCGGTGACATAAAAAATGAAGCTAGGTGTCTGGAGCTCAATTTTAATGAGAAAATCACTGGTGCAAACAGAATTCAGCTATTTCTAATCGTTTGGCCGTTTAGGGGGCATTTTTAGAATTTGGTCGATTTCTTTAACAACTTTCTTAGTATTAAAGGTAATCCCAAAATATACAAGGCGGTGCGTATGAAAAAATGTTGTTTAAGGCCGTTCATAAAAAACCAAACACCCTGTATAAAAACTGTCTGGATTATACGTAAAAAAGTGCTCTAAGAAAGATTTTGCTAAAATGAATTATCTTTAATAGTAATAAGAAAGTTATGGGGCATTAAAGAAATCGACCAAAATCAAAAAACGCCCCCTAGCGGCCAAAAGATTAGAGATAGCTGAAATCTGTTGCACCAGTGATTTTCTCATAAACATTGAGCTCCAGGCACCTAGGTCCATTTTTTCTATCTCTTAAAATTAAGGATGTTTCCATAAGAAAGTGTCCAATTTGGACCACTCGAAACACCTCCTATGACTAGTGGGGGGGGGGGGGGGCTACCATATGCAACGTGCTGTACCCCCTGCCTTAATAATTTGCTAGTTATTAAAATCCAGGCAAACAAGAAGAACATATATGACCATGACCAAATAGGTATGTATTGACTTAACACAACTTGTGAAGAGCATGCGGTAAATAATAAGGTGTAGGTATATACCTGATCAAGTGTCTTCATCTAGGTGGCGCGATCTTCTTCAAATGGAACTAACACTACGAATGAACACGTACTCGTAAGCCTAAAGCAAAGAAACGCGTGTTAACAGGTTACGAATCATAAGCGCAATAGTATTGATAGTAAAATCATTTGCCAAAAGCATCAACACCTGTTCCATGCCGTCTAATTTTGATAACCTTTATATTTATAGTACCAAAATAATACAGTGAGTCAACACATTCGTTCTCAAAAAGAACTTAAATTTTACAAATTTGAAATAAACCACATTTGTCAAATTATTGTAAAGGTCGCAACCGTGACCTTAAAATACCAGGTAAGTATGACGCATTATAGCAGGCCAAAAAAAACCAAAAAATGGTGGAGGAGAAAAGTGAGTAGGTATTTGTATTTTATCTCGAGCGCGTAACTACCGCATCTATAATTAGCGAGCAAGTATCTATTTTACGCATTACAATTAGGTATTTTTAGAAAATGCATTTATGGTGCATGTAGAGGTGTCCTTAGGAATTCTCAAATTTTTTTTGCATTCTTCCGGCAGCAACGCATTAAACCACTTTTTGAGTTATCGAGTTTTTTTGGAATTGAGCGACCGCAGTATTTAAAATTTTATCAATCAAATAATAACGCCACAAGTCTGTACTCTTCTGGCATTCCTTGGTGTAATTTGTTGTGATCCTGCTTTAAAGGGAAACAGCCGAAATACGGTAGGTACACATCAAACGAGCAAAACGACCAAAAAATTACGTTCAATGCCCCATTCTGTTGAAGTAGGTCACGTATAAAGAAGTATACGTTATCACGTATTATATGACAACACAACTTTGTTAAGAATTACGTGTGTGTCTTTCTGAAATTGGAATCTCAAATATGAGCATATAATGAGAAGTTATTTCCTTCCGCTCGTGAGATATGTTATAAATTTCAATGAAGTCACGTTTTATGCTTTCGCGTTTAAGTATTTTTATCGCCAGCTAAAATTTTCTTTGGTTTATAAATTTTGCACAAACTTACACGACGTTGAGCGTATAAGCATAAACAAAAACCAAACCATTGAGAAACGGTTCAAATTTTTAAGTTACACTTACCTATATTAAATACCTATTTATAGATAGACTGTACTGGAGGTCCTCACGTTTCTGAGCTTTCCGGTCTTTATGCAAAGAAGACAAAAATCTGACACTATTTTTACATTGCTGAACACACTTCTGGTTCTGGAACACTTCCTTCTTCGGCACCTCCGTCGTTTTTTGTTTCATTTCTTCCAAAGTTATAAATCGTCTTCCTTTGCAGTGCCTTTTCATTCTCGGCTCGGATATAAGGAGCTGTGTGGCCATGGTGGAAAGACCATTCCTCCGCTACTTCATAATCGTAACCTTTCCTGCGCACATTGTTGTGTACAGGAATATTTGGTTCATCAGGGGTGACAAATTTAGAATACACGCTTCCCCTCACACAAGAAAAACAAATGATAAATCATTTATTATCAGTTCACCCCATTTGGAGAAAATTACCTAACACCCAGAATATGGATCATACCAAAAAAACAAAAACAAATGAGCCTGGTTTTCACATTCTCACTTTTAGTACGTGTGAATGCTGTGTTGGGAGTTACCGTGCGTGTTAAAGTTTGGCCCTCCCTCCAGGATTGTTGTTTGGGATGTGAAAATCAATTTTTTTGGGGGGGGCCAAACTCGGCGGCCACCACCTTAGCCGCCATCTTGGAAAATGGCACCGATTAGATTTCTGACCATAGCTCCGTAACCAGCTGTCCAAATTGAACGAACTTTAGCTCAAAATGTTCAGAAATGTATTCTCTGTCTTTCTTGTTCCGTACCGAAAATAGCTAAATCCAACGTGTTAGACGTTATTAGGCATGAACTGGAGAAACACACAAAAATATACACATTTTGCTAAATTTACTGAAAACTATTCGGAATTGAACTTCCAATGTCCTGAACAAAAATACAGAATCGGCATTTTAGAGTTAAATAAAAAAAAATTGATCTTAATCGGAGTAATCGTTGCATAGATATAACGCATAAGACACAATGCCGTCCGCTCTAGGACAGGAATATTAACAGCAATCCAGAAGTAAAAGGTCGGGCTTTCGGAATTTTTCTGTATCCAATCATCAAATGCCAAGTCGGCGATGATTCTTGATGAGTTCGTACAAAAGCACTTTCAGTGCCACGTAGGTAACCCGATGTGCACATTTAGTTTTCGTAACATGAGCAAAAGTCCGCATGGTGTACCTGAAGATGCCAGACATACTTTAACGATAGCTTCAACCCATCCCGAATCCTGCAATAAGTCTCCAATACATGTTTCTCGACGTGAAAACCTCCTAACATAACCACCATATCATTTCATATGGCGTAGATTGGCTGATCTCCAGTGATTACAGGTAGCTGATCTGGATTTAAATGAAACACACTTTTCTTAATCAATTCCATCGCGTGCAAGATCATACTGGGATCAATCGACGATTCTTTAAATAGAGGAAACATGCCGCTAATACAAGGTACCGCCTCGGTCTTGTTTCCACCATGGTATGCCGACCATGTTGCCCTAGCCTCTGAATCACCTTCGGGATACTCGTAATCCTGGGAGCAGACTTCTTCCTTCAAAACCTCCCTTGTAAGAAGACTACATATGTCTCGTTATTATCGATATCATATATTTCGGTGAATCTTTGACTGTTCTTGATATTAAATGATGGTCTATGACAGCTCCGACAGTGAAAACACCGCTACGCATTTGTGTCCCACAAACGGAGTTTTCGACGTTGTGTTCAAACGTTGCACGACCGAATGACAAAGTTTTTTCTGAATGTATCTCACTCTGTTATAATTAATAGACAGACCAAGGCGATTCATTTCATCCACCAGAGAAGCACTCCGAAACTTAGAATGCAAAAAAAGCCGAACGGGGTTTTATGATTTTGACGGATATGTCAGATATGTGCGGTGTACTAATTGAGCTGAGCAATAGTGAGTATCCTGCTCCTTTTCGAAGACAGTCTTATGAGTGGGGCCGTATAATATGAGCCCTATAAGATACTTGAGTGAGCTAGAAACGGAGTCCTTCTGGCAGTCAGCATAAAAGCCATCCTTCACAAAATCGAAATCATGTCAGGTCTACAAATCAAAGCTGCCTTTGATAGTACACGATAGTCTTCTGATGGGGCGCCGAGGACGTTAACGAATTCTGTACCATACCACGTCTTTCATTGTTGTAGAGCACAGTAGAACTATCTCGTTCCTGAAACCTCCCTCTTCTTTAAGCTAAGGATGAAACCTTTTTAGTATTGCAGTCTTCAATCTTGTTCGGTTCATAATCGGCACCTGAAACATTTCAGATCTCCAACCCATTTCTTCGTAAACTGATTTCAAAGTAAAGTATGTCATCCCATTTTTTTTTAATTATATGAATAAAATAATTGGGATTATTGTGTTTTGGTACCGTAAATTATGGAATTGAATTTATTAATCGTGGATTTGGATTTCAAATTAAATTGTGGACTTAATTTTAAGAGCAGGAGTAAAAATGGTACGGTTTATTCACGTTGCTTTAGATTTTCTATGAAAAGAAAAATGGAATTACAAAAATTTAAGTAAAAATAATTTACTGAACTAGATTTCCTGAAGTACTAAAGTAATCTTTGAAAAATATCAGGTAGAACTAATTTGAATGGTTCATATTGTTAATAATTCCTACTCCTGTCGGAGCGGATGGTATTGTATCTTATGCGTTATATCTATGCAATGATTACTCCGATTAAGATTAATTTTTTTCTATTTAACTCTAAAATGCCGATTCTGTATTTTTGTTCAGGACATTGTAAGTTCAATTCCGAATAGTTTTCAGTAAATTTAGCAAAATGTGTATATTTTTTGTGTGTTTCTCCAGTTTATGCCTAATAACGTCTAACACGTTGGATTTAGCTATTTTCGGTGCGGAACAAGAAAGACCAGAGAATATATTTCTGAACATTTTGAGCTAAAGTTCGTTCAATTTGGACGGCTGGTTACGGAGTTATGGCCAGAAATCTAATCGGTGCCATTTTCCAAGATGGGGGCCAATAATATAGCGGCCACCAAGTTTGGCCCCTTCAAAAAAATTGATCCTCACATCCCCAACAACAATCCTGTAAGGAGGGCCAAACTTTAACACGCACGGTAACTCCCAATAAAAATATACATTGAATTCACATTTATACTATTTTCCACGTTTGCAAAATGTACATTCATTGGCAGATATACGATCATTGCTAGATTTCCGGGGTCATAGCCATAGCACGATTCGTCCCCAGTAATTACTTTTCTCATCATTGTCTCCGTTGGGTTCGTGGAACAACTCATGACAAGAGACGAAGTGACAGCGGTCTTTTTAATCCACACTCAATAACCATCAAACCACGAATTTTATAATTCTTTGACTTTACTCTTCTTAGCGATTTCTTAAATGGTCCGTCAACGATCTATCCCCATCACAAGTTATGGACTATCTCGATGTTGTCATTACTTTTGCTATTAGTGACGGTTGGTCATCAATCGACATTTTCCCCTTTTTGAACCCGTAAAACCACTTTACATCTGCATTTTAAAAAGAACATCTTCTTTATAGGCGATTTGAGAATTAAGAAGAAATTGATGAGGGCGAGGTCCCAAAAAACAAAGATCGTAATGATGACGGGGACTAGGGGAGAAGAATATAGGTATTCAACATGTCGTGTATGTCTTCGAAAAGGCGTTGAGGCGTTGAGGTACCTAACCATAGGATATGATTGTGCTGGCAGGTTTGGTAAAGTGTGTATGTTAGGAATGGAGAGGGTTGGTAGCGTCCAGAGTGATGGACAGTTCGCTGAGGCTCATCGCTATAAAACTCAACAGTGCGTACAGGAGGGTGGCCCTGGAGCTGGAAGACATTGTGGTAATAGCCGGAATTCCACCGGCTTCAAATCTGGTTGAAGATACGGGAAAGAGATGAAAGAAGGAGAGTTGAGCAACAATAATACCGTGGATGCGTACGTTGATCGCCATCAGAGGCTGAATAAGAAGAACACATGGCGGTCTAACTTGGTCCAATTTTTTACAGGCCATGGGGAAGTAGGTTATGCTACTCCTGCAAGATAAAGATGAGCGCAAACGACCTCTGCGAAGATTGCGGGTTCAAGTACGGAAAGGACCGTCTATTCTTTGAGTGTCTGCGGTGGAGCCTAGAAAGAGACGAACTGGAGGCGACGGGTTTAATACCCCCTTAAAGTCATATTTGCGGACACGTCGAGTTAAACAGTTTTGCTCCCTGGTTTACGGAGCACGCGAGAGAGAGGCTTGGAGGATAGACAAGGAAATGACTAGTTGAAGGGTGGCGAACCTTCGATGTACCTACACCTGCTAACGACCATCGATAGCCGGCCCAAAACACGACTGGAAGTAATCCCTACCAACTATTCCCGATCATGCACAACGCGCCGAAAATGAGGTTTTGGTGAGTAGGTACACCTCCATCGATGAAAGAGAATATCACACTACCTCCGCTATAGATCCAAGCGGGAGTGCTTATAAAAAGTTTCACCAACCTCATCCCTCTTCGCTCTTCCGAAATAGCCTTTAGTTTTGAATGTAAATGAAACACCTAGGTACTATACACTTTTAGCATAACATTAACTCGGAGAAGCACATCTATCTTAAAGTAGGAACCGCAAGGGCTTTTTTTGCTGAAAATGAACTTTTACACAGGGCAGACCTTCAAGCACTACTAACCAAGGGAACATATACACTTGCCAACGGGCACTGCAACTCAACAAGCAATAAATACACCACTGGGATTGGTCGAATCACCATGTTGCAAAAGATATACTACCCCAAGCAAGGGTGGAGGTGCAGAGTAGAAGGGGAAGTTATGTGGGGGGAGGATATGAACACCAGAGAGGACATTGTAGAAAGGGATCAGGCAAGAGGAGGAGTAGGGTCAGAGAAGGGAGGTACAATGAGAAGTATGGTGAGGTCATTACAGGAAGGGTGCCGGAGTACCTAAGGGGAGAATTAAGTGGGAAGAGAATGGTAGCAAAATATAGGTGTGGGGAACGAGGAGAGGGAGAATAAGTATTGGAAGAGAAGATATACCGGGTGAGTCATTTAACTTGGAACTTGAAATATCTCAAAACATACGCATTTGTATAGAAAAATTTGCCGAATCAAAACTTGAATATCTCCGAGGAGGAAATTCGTTAGAACTAAATTAAACCCCATCCCCACCCCCTGTCAGCGGGACGGGCGGCAAATTTGACATCTTAAATAGGAACCCCTATTTTTTATCGCAGATTCGGATTCTACGTCGAAAGTTACGTACGATTTGTCCGAAACATTTTTTTCGATTCGCGACAGAAGGCGCTGTAATCGCAAGAAATGGAGCAGAAGTCAAAAAACAGATAAACAAGTAGGTATTTTGTAAGATTTTTTGTTCCATTCGGTGTGATTCATTAACGTGAATCCCCTTGCCTCTCGCCAATCAAGTCGAAACACGAACGCTTGTGCCCAGGTTGTTCAAGTTTATAAAACGATTACGCCCTCGTCGTTGTTCCTGGGTTACGTTAAAAGCAGTTTATTCGCCAAACACCCCCCCCCCACATACACGCAGGAGAGGGGGGCAGCCCTAACATCATTGAACAACCTGTCGAATGATTTTTGACTCCTGCTCCATTTCTTGCGATTACAGCGCCTTCTCTCGCGAATCGAAAAAATGTTTCGGACAAATCGTACGTAACGTTCGACGTAGAACCCGAATCTGCGATAAAAAATAGGGGTTCCACACCATCACAGAATCATCCGCCTCCATGACTGCAGAGCTGGGAAAGATACTTTTAAAAAGTATTTAAATATTAAATACAAAATACTTTTACTATCAATAAAGTATTTGAATATTAAATACTTTTTTGAGAGAAAAGTGTTTAAATAAAAGATCCAAAAGTATTTAAATACTGTTTGAAAAATAAATACTTTCTGAAAGTATTTAAATACTAAAAATATTTAAATACTTAGTTAAAGTATTTAAATACTTAGTTAAATTATTTAAATACTAAAAGTATTTAAATATGACAAGTATTTAAATACCTATCAAAAGTATTAAATACCACTATTGAAATATTTTTAATATATTTTTTTGGCCTTGGATGAGATGAGGTCATGTAAGGTCATTAAAGTATTTAAATATTTTAAAAGTATTTAAATACTTCCAAAAGTATTTAAATATTTTAAAAGTATTTAAATACTTCCAAAAGCATTTAAATATTTTTTTTTAATACAAGATACTAAATACTTTTCAAAAGTATTCAAAATTTCAAATATAAATACTATTTTCAAAAACTATCTTAAATATAAGTATTTAAATACTTTTTAGTATTTAAATACTTGAAAGTATTTAAATTTTGAAATACTTCCCAGCTCTCTCCATGAGTTGTTCATACAGTGACGCCGCTCGCAGCCCCACCGTCGACGTAGGCCGCCCCGAGCCACGTCAGCACCCCAGTACTCGCCCAACGAAACCCTCCGCCCGAATATGTACCACCACTACGTAGACGACCTCCCAAACTTCATAACACACGCTGTGCACTCTACCAAACTGAAGCGGCTGCTGGAAAAGAAGCCGGACTTCAGAGCAGTCGGCAAAGGCGCCAGAATTTCCACCGAAGACGCCACCCACTTCAGGATAGTAGGTACAGGACTACCTGAAGAAATCTGGCATAAAATTCCACACATATTCCCTGCCCTCCCAAAGAGAATTAAAAGTGGCCATCCGCGGCCTAGCCACAACAATCACCCCAGACCAAATTTCCGAAGGACTCGCCGACATGGGTTTCACCCCCACATATGTCACGAAAATTCAAGGAAAGCATCATCATCACTCCAATTCATTTTTAGTAAATATCAAGGCGCAGCCGGGCGCCGAAAGTATCTACAGTACCACCAGCTTTCTCTACTGCAGGGTGAAAGTAGAGACATTTCATTCGAGAAACACGGTGTCCCAGTGTTTCGCATGTCAAAGATTTGGCCACTCCAGTGTGAACTACGGGTACACTCCTCGTTGTGTGAAGTGTGCCCAGAATCATCGTGCTGCGCATGCCAAAAAACCGCAGATAAGCCTCGCACCTGCGCCAACTGCAACCTCGAGCACCCCGCAAACTACAGAGGATGCGAAGCTTACTTAGTGGAGCTCAAGAGACGGCAACCCACTTCTTGCCAGTCACCCCCGCGGATTCAGATGGCTGGCAAGGACCGCCACTACACAGCAAAACAACCCGCAACCAACAATCAGAAAGACCGCTATCGTTCCAGCTGCTCCAATAGCAACGCAGCCAGCAGCACCCGTCCTCGCTCAACAATCCACCGCCCCCGCTCAACGGTCCAACAACCTCGGCCAGCGGTCCACCGCCTCCACACAGCTGGCCAAATGATGATAAACCTTCTAGTCTACTAATACAACACAATGATTTCATTGCCTCTTCTATTGTTACTAGGCTCCCTTATGAAAAGTAATTGTAATTATTAGAGAACCATATGATAGATGAAATTAATGTAATAATTACAGTCACGTCTTATTTTAATTATTGCATATAACGGCAAATCAATTTCTATTATTGGTAAACTAGTCGATAAACCAAATGTGTAGAAATAGTCAGTTGTGTTTTATTTGATATCTGTGATTATCGCATAAGACCTCTCGTGGTCATTCCTTAAACTATTGTAAGAAATATAAACGAAAATGAAATGAGTTCCAGCGTTGATTGAAATTCAATCAACGGTTCCAGCTTTACAAGAAAATATCTACTTAACCAATTGTTTTCTTTGTATTAATTTTGAACCATAAGTTGGTTGTTTGTGTTCTTGTGTACCTATATAAAATATTTGTGCAAATACAGTTTTTTAAAAAACATCCAAAACATATATTTTTTTTCTCTCTTCTGACTTTCATTTATTTATGTATTTTCTTTAAATTTAAGAAAGCCATTTTTAATTACTTTAATTAACTAAAACATGACTAAGACAGAACAATAACAAGATAACATAATGAAAGCCTACCTTTAACTATGTTCCATTTGCAATGATTTGCAGCGCCACAACTTTCCATACCAAATGTACCTACACAAAAACAAAAAAAAGAGGGTAATAATTATACACTAAAAACAAATAGTAAAATAATCACAAAATTATATTAGGAGATATATTAAGTACAAATGATAATTCAACTCAAATTGTACTACATACAAGAACAAATAAATGCAACCCCATTATTATATAACAAAAGGCACATAAATCAAGAAACTACCTACCTTGAAGTTCAACAGTGAAATTATCCCTATGTGATAATAATTAATTGATTTTACACATCAAGCTCAATAATCTCACTAACATATTTTACCCTTATTTTAACAAGCATTTACAATTAAAATAGAATTTGTGGAAACGGTATTGTATTGGCACAATTTACAGTTTTTATTTAACACGACTAAATTCTAAAGTAACGACGTACGCTTGCTAAAATCTAAGAATAAAAATTTTTAGTACACCGAAACTTTAATGTGTCAATAACTAACAAAAATACTGACAAGGCAATTTAAGTGGGCTATACGAGAAAGACAAATGCAATCCCCATCTTTGTAGGAAACATTTACAATTCAACAATATTATGATACATAAGAATCGATGTCTAGAAATTATAGGCTTAGTATATTTAACACTCTAAATATTAAACGCAGATTAGTGATAAAACACCAAAGAAGTGAAGAAATAAAACATGGTTAAAATACTAAGCTAATACACATCAATTTAGAATTCAAGTACAAGGTGTGGCAGTGTTAATTCTACAACATTAGGGTACATACGAGATTAATATGCAACGAATTGGAACGGTATGGAAGGAACCATACAATCATACAGAAGCAGCCATATTGGAGAACCTAATTAGTTTTGAGGTTTGATTTAATTGTTGAATCAGTTTGGTTAGTAATTTAACATTAAAATTTGGTTGGTAGTTCTAAATGCAATACTTCTTCCATCAACTCCTAATTCGTTGGATTAGAATTTTCGTACACTTACCAGGTGAATTTTAGGTGATTTTCAACTCATTAAATTGTTGTTCTTTTGATATATATGTACCCTACTAAAATGAGATTAAAATATAAACCTCCTACCTTAATTTTTCATCATCTTATGCAAAACAGTGAATCAACAAATTGCTATGTAAATGCAACCTCTAGATTGGAAACGTGATATATATACGCTAGAACAGTTTTACGTACGGGTTAACAATTGCACCCTCCCTCTGCCCCCTTGAATAATACTTAAATCTTATTCAATTCGCTACTATAAGTAGTGTAAAACATTTCGAGCAACAAATTCGTGAATAACATTAAAGAATAATTTGTACAATAGATATTTATATACTTTTTGGCTTTTTGAAGCATAACCTAATGATCACTGAACCCACGAAGCAGGCACCCATGTTGGTTCCGTTTCGACACGATTTGCGGCAGCAACTAACTGAGTAAATGCGATGGCCAAATCTTCGTTAACAATAACATCGTCGAAGAAATGACCGTACAAAAATTCTATACGAGCTGCGGCTTTTATCATATCATTAAATTCTTCGTCCTGCAAAAGAAAAATGATTATAAAATAATCGCAAAAATTACGCCATAAAACACTAACTGTAAAACCTCTGGAATTGTTTACATCAAATGTAGAACGAGCGTGCAGAGCATTACGAGTTTCCTTTAATGATTCCAGAGGAGGCGGTTTAATATAAATAATATAAGGCTTTAACGAAGGTATTCGTAACATTTTTAAAGCTTGATAGTGCGGGCTCAATATGCAAACGTGATTTGAATTAATTAAAGCTTTAACACTCTCCGCCGATGTTCCGTACAAATTCCCTTTATATTCTCCGAATTCGATGAATTTCGTCACTTCAATATCTTCTTCCATTTTTTCGCGTGTTACAAAATGATATTCTTTACCATTTACTTCTCCGGCCCTCATTGAACGTGATGTATCTGAAAATATTTATGAAGTAATTAATAGTAGTAAATCTTGAGAAAGAATCATTAATCATCAGTCTATAGTCTGTACCATACTTCAAATTCAACATTGCCCTTACGGGCTGTATTGCCAAACCTACACCTCAATCGGATTCTATTTAAACACAAAACTTTCACTTTTATGATATATAATCCTCTTAGTTGGGCTTAAACGAAAGTATTAAACGCGGTGTTTACACGTTTGAGAACCTCTGGAATTCAGTACTTAAAAGTTGCTTACAAAATAGCGCGTAAAAGAAAAGTGACAACGCTGTGCAAAATTTCCCCATAAGAAATACATTGCCCTATGCTGACCGTACTGAATTTGAAGTATGGTACAGACTATAGATGAGTTAGGATCAAAATCGCTAGTCAACATTTATATGTACTTTTCTTTTGAGCCAAGTTTGAAATTGGATTGGTAGAGTTAATTTGCAGTGTTCTTATTTCACATATTTATCTTACTTCTCTGCCAACACTGGTTTTTTTTCCAAGTCATAGAAATGATCAACTCACTAAAACTTGACAAGGCACCAGGTTGGGATCTAATCACGCTTTAATGCAATCCTCAGAACAGGATTTTTTCCCACTCCAAGGAAGACCTTTCAATTAATAGTAATACATAAACCTGACAAACCCCAGCACATCATAGAATAATATAGACCTATCACTTTATTACCAGTCCTATATAAATTACTACAGAAACTACTAACACTACCAGTTCGGCTTTAGAAAAAGTCATGCAACCATCAAAGAAGTCCATAGAATCTTTGAGGTCATCAATAACACAATTGAAGAAAAATCTTACTGTGCTGTGGTTTTTTTAGATGTAAGCCAGGCCTTCGACACTATTCAAGCTCAAGCTGAAGTTATGTCATCCAATCTTTACTATCCTAAAATCATACGTACAGGAAAGATACTTCCAAGTTAAATATAAAGATGAACCAATAGAATTAATGCAAAAGCTGCAAGGCAGAGTATTGGGACCTTTTTTATACCTTATCTTCACAGCAGATTTACCCACTGACAATAGCGTTGTAACAGAGACGTATACAGATGACACGGCCATCATGTCAAAACACCCAAATCCTGTAGCTGCTGTTCAACATCTATTGTACTTTTCACACCGAGAATTCAGTATCGAGCCTTACGGAGAGCGCCGTTGCCCTATGTAACATGGCTGGGCCTCAACTAAACTGCGCCGCTCATATCTAACATTATTTTAATGTCATTTACGAACAATAATCTTGTTAATAAACAATGCATTTTATTTTTATTAAGTACAATTTATACACAAATTAAAGGTATTTTTTTATCTTTATTTATTCAAATATAATTTGCAACGATTAAAGAGCGAGCTGACCCCGCCACTAATATGCCAGTGATGGCAACGCTGCCCGGGTTTCTGCTATTTAAAATGCATTGCCTATGCTAGGCATGCTGAATTCTCGGTGTGAAAAGTACTATAGAAACGTATTTAAATAAACTACAGCAATGGCTCCAAAGATGGTGTATCAAGGTGAATGGAAATAAATCAGTCCAAGTGATTTTCACTAAATGTAGAGGACACAATTAACTGTGATTCTACTCCCCCCCAAAAAAAAACGTCAATACGAATCCACTCCACTACTATTATATGAGAGAGTCATTAAATGAGTTTACTAGTTTATAGACAATGACATGCGTAAGTCAACCCATGTGTTGTATACAAACAAAACTGGCACATTGGAAGCATTGGAGTTTACGAGCAAGAAAGCAATTGTTAAATGATGTAGATTTATGATCACTTACATGGAATTGGTGTTTTATATTTATCAGGATTGGTAGCAATTAGTCGCCTCTTTAACTCATTCCGTCCAACACCGGGAGCGCCAATCAGAACTAAAGGACGATAAAGGCCCGGTCTGGGATATAATTTAGCCACCTCTTCGTACGTCGCAATTTGTTCTCGATCAAAATCATCGTTTTCAGCTGTTTCATACATAATCTTTTTAGTTTTAGGTTTAGATGTACAACGAGGGGATTTCGGGGACTGACTGCAGGATAAAACAGGCAAAGCTGAAACAGAGCAAAGACCTATGGCCAAAGCGGCCTTTGTTACTACGTTTTACTTGTTACATTACAGTTATAAGCATGCAAGGCTAAAAAGCTTTTTGCTTTGTTTCTCGTCACATTAGAACAAAGTATAACATGATGAGCGTAAAAAGCTTCATGCTAAGCGAGGGTTTAATAAAAATTGTGCAGTTGTAACATACCGTTCTCATTTTCGTTTTGTGATTGAGTTCTGTCGTGTAAAATTCTTCTTTCCTGAAGTGCTCGACTAGGTATGAGACCCGCTCGCATGTTACGATCACCTTCCTTACGTGCCTGCCACCTAGTGCTAAAGTAAGTACATAATAATTGCAAGACTCGGTTATTACCAATAAGCGTCGTCTTGGGACACAATATGTAAAACATCACCTTTAACGAAATCGAGCCCGGCCTCCTTACACGGGATGTAAGGGTCCATAAATGCGCTATAGTCAAAATGTGCACGGACCCTTACTTTACTCTCTCTTACGTTCCCTTTCCCATCGGCAGGTATTAATTTAAAGGTGATTGTTCCCTCCGAATTTTGCTACAATAACTAATTAACGACTTTGAAATGTACGTGCAATCAGTACCAAAATGCTCAAAACGTCGGTAGGTGTTTTTCCCTCCACATTAATCGAATTTACTTCTACAACCTCATCACCTACATGTATTAAACCGGAACGATCGGCGGCGCCTCCGTGCATTACCCTAGCTATCACAATTTTTCCAGTTTCCTCATCCGTTTTTATGGTGGCTCCCTGCATATACAATTACTCAAAAATTTACGGCACTTAGGTATTAATAATAAGAAAAAGGTGATAAAATGAGTTAAGAGTGAATTTGAAGAAGTATATGTTCGAATGAGCAGTCGTAACGAATAGGTACTTACAACAATAGGCTCAGCATTTTGAGCGCCAGACTTTGCAAAAAGAACAAAGAAACGGGATGAGTAATTTCAAAATTTATCTTACAAATTTTGCACTAGAGAAATGTCTACTGAAAATGCGTAATACTTACCAACGGTTCATTACTCTTAACCAGTTGAACAATTTTAATTGTCTCCTCATCTTCGTCTACTTCAACGGGAATTTCGGGCAAGTGAGGGTAGTAATCCTTTTGGGCAATTGCGTCATGGGCACAAAGCAAGCCCTGTAACAAAATATAGTGATTAATTTGTGTGACTCCGCCCAAGCCTTTATTTTAACAATAATACATTTTGGCACTATGTGTTATCGTAGAAGGTAAAAATATTTAGGGCTTTGTCAACTTAACTTAAAGTTAGCATAGCCTTAGTGGAGCCTAGGGACGTGCGATACCAAGAAAAGTATCGATACTTGGTATTACATTGTATCGAAAGACAAAATTCGATACTGGTATCGTATCGTAAGAAAAGTATCGATACCATAGAGTATCGAAACTACTCCGTGATCTGAACATTCCGACTTTGAAGTATTCAAAATCGTTGATTGAAAGAATTCTTTATTCAATGCGAAAATTAAGTTCTGATGATTATTTAATTATTCTATTTTGAGAAGTACCGAATCAGCACTTTATTCTTCAGATGTTTTGTGAAAGTATAATATAGTGTTGTATAAAATTTGATGGTTTAAAATATAAAATATGTAGATTGTTAGGCAATACTTAATACATTAATAAGATTCGATTCTTAGTCAAAAGTACTGATATTAGTAACATATCGAAAGGATAGTATCGATACCAAATTGGCTGGTATTGAAAGAAAAGTATCGATACCAGAATCATATCAGTAGTATCGGAACGTCCCTAGTGGAGCCTTAGATCATATACACTCCATAGATAGAGTATAGTAGTAATTACGAGAGCTCGAGTATGACTCATCGCTTATGACTCATCGCTTAAAACATATGAATGAAATAATAGGAAACGTATGTCGCATAGTTCTTTTTAATAAAATAACATAACCTATAATATTAATCATGACATTCGTTCTTAAAAGCAATGCGCAAATTTTAGGTGACGTTTTGAACAGCTGATAATAGTGAATACATTATATGGTTTTAAAACGGACACACGTTCCATTGAAAGCATGGGTAGACATATTTATTATTTCTTTTCTATAAATACAATTCTTCAAAGTGTAACAGAGATAGATAAATGTTATTGGTTAATTCGTGTTGCTTACTTAGATGAGCCATACTCGAGCTCTCGTAATTACTACTATATTAGCCTTTCTTGCCATATACAGGGTGAGGCATTTATAGTGTCGTGGCCATTTTGCTCCGAAACGATGGGGAAAATCGAAAAATGTTTCATACAACATTTGCAGAATTCATGAGGGGACATAAGATAGTGACATTAACTCGTCTTTAAAATGCCATTCTCAAGGTCATTTCAAGGTCAAATTACTTTTTTAAATAGGATGATGTATTTTTTCCTACGGAAATGGAAAGAGCATTCAATTTTGAGTGACATTAACTCGTCTTTAAAATGCCATTCTCAAGGTCATTTCAAGGTCAAATTACTTTTTTTAACTGGATGATGTATTTTTTACTACGGAAATAGAAAGAGCATTCAATTTTGAGTATAAAAGGTTTAGTACATTTATCCACTGGGGATGATGGGTAATATGATATTGGACAAATAAGACAGGAAATGGTTTTCACGCACTTTGACTTCTCTTTCTCTGGTTTATTGTGTCATTTTTATTCAATGAAGGAAATTCATTTGTTTGAATCTGACAATAGCGATACCTACTCATTTGTTTACATAACAGTACACTGCAGTTGGTTTATTGACATTTGTACGAGTTTATCCACTGCCAATTGAAACCTCATAAGAACATCAGTACCTACTGTAGTATTCTAAGTTAGTTCCACTTCGTTCTGTGATCATGGATGTTCCATACACGATTAATGAAAGAATCAATATGATTTACATTTATGGTGAAGCTCGTAAGACCGCTAGAGCAGCTTGCAACTTATACCATTTGCTGTCTTATTTGTCCAATATCATATTACCTATCATTCCTAGTGCATAAATGTACTAAACCTTTTATACTCAAAATTGAATGCTCTTTCCACTTCCGTAGTAAAAAATATATCATCCAATTAAAAAAAGTAATTTGACCTTGAAATGACCTTGAGAATGGCATTTTAAAAACGAGTTAATGTCACTATCTTATGTCCCCTCATGAATACTGGAAATGTTGTATGAAAAATTTTTCGATTTTCCCCTTCGTTTCGGAGCAAAATGGCCACGACACTATAAATGCCTCACCCTGTATAGAAAGTGAGCCAAGATGCCAAACAGAGAAACGATATTTTTTTATCTTTAAAGGCGATCCGCACATGCGCACTTTAAACCCGGATTCCAGAACAGACAGGCATAGGGGCAGGTTACGAGCGTGGTTTAATGCGCATGTGTCGAATGCTTTTGATGAAAGCAATATTTGGTTTCTTTGCCATTCAAGTTGGCAGAAAATAAAAGGCCAATGCTTTATCTACAGACTGTATATTATCTAAGAGTGGAGCAAACAGAACATCACAATGATTGTGAACTACATTTAGAAGAAAGGATACTAAGGGAGACGACATCACGTGGTCAAAGTGGGTAGAGGTACACCATATTGATAGTGCACTTATGTCAAACAAACTGTCAATCAGATTGTGTTAGTAAAAAGTGTAATATTTATTAAGTGCGTGTGTATTACAGTTATATACTAATGTAAATATTAAAAGCATTATGGTGTCTTGTGCTCTACGTAGCTGCAACAGCAGAGATGGCGTAGATAAGAAGAATTCGACTGGCATAACATTTCATAAGTTAGTGTACAAAATATAAACAATGTGTAGGGCCGTAATTGGAAAAACCGAAAAGGAGATTGCGATGTTCAAAGACGATTAACATTAATTGAGATTTCGTCAAAAGTGAACAGGACCCATTATTTTCGAGGGACAAAATACAGTAAGTGGTGTGCTTTGTCATTAATTTTAAATAAAGCCACCTTTTAAGCGGAGGGTTGGAATGACTTTTGTTTTTTTATAATTTTCCGTAGTTCGCACCTGGTGAGGCAGCCATATTGGTAGTACACTTAGCCCCGCCCAATGCTCCCGTTTTCAGTATACAGCAAAGATGCTTCATAGCGTCTCCTTTAGTATCCTTTCTCAAAGGTTCAGAAACACCAACATACAACGTTCGTGTAACACGATATTACAAGTACAAGGTAAAAGTTCAACAATACAATGTTCTACAAAGTACAAAATAGGATGAAAACATTAATTGTTAAAATAGAGAAAAAGGTATATAGGAGAAAAAGAAGGAAAATGGAAATTGGACGAATAATATTTTGGACATGTAAGCTAAGCCAAAATAACAAATCCTAAGATTTAAAAAAAAAACTTTAAAGACTTATGGGAATATACGAGGTGTGAACATAGGACAAAACTCACCTTAAAAAGTGGTTATATTATTGAATAACATTCTGTGATCAATCATATTCAAAATAATCACCTCCCACATCGATACAACAAATTCATTTTTGAAAATAAAAAAAATCACATGCAGCTAGTAATATTGTTGAGTTTGAATTGACGAGTGCTTTACCGTGATAGAGAAGTCAGTTTTAATTGTGCCAGAATTCTATATTCACGTTGAAACTGACTGTGGTCTTCCATTTGAAGGGTTTCTTAATGCATCCGCTACAGAATGGAACAAAACCCAATTTTTGACTCACTATTACTACAAGGCAAAAGGACATAGGACTCTCTTACTACCAAGTATGGTACAACTTTTGGTTCTGAACCTGAAAAACGTGGTCTGGCGAGATAAAATTTACTTCAGGACCCAGCAGCAGGGGTCAAAGTGCCTTATAAAATCGGCAGAGGATACCAGTTGTACAGTCCCTACTTTAGGGTCAGATATCTCATGAATAATGAGTAAAGAAAAACCACAAATTTGTTGATTGTGCCTGAGACAGTACCATGTCATATTATTCTTCACTCACAGCCACTTATCTTGGTTTCTACTGGAGCATAAACATGGTGCCAAACACCAAGTTCTCAATGATTTAATTTAATCACATAAGTAATTAATATAACATTATAATTTCATGCATCCTTTTGGTCCAGCTCGCTCATTTTACTGGACTGAAAGAGAAGATAAATGCTGGGTTCCTCAACAGCATATCATTATGAATATTCCAGGTCCTTCAGCACAAATTGAAGAACAATTTAGTATCATGAAGCAGTGATTGTGAACAGAACAGGCTTGAGAACCAAAATGAAGAAACTCACTTTAGGATTTGGAACCTAGATGGAGAAACCAACAATGACACTTTGGAACCTAGATGAAGACACCAACTATATGGCTTGGGAACCAAGATGAAGAAACTCAAAGGACGCTTTGGAACCTAGATGGAAAAGCAACAATGAGGCTTTGGAACCTAGATGAAGACACCAACTATATGGTTTGGGAACCAAAATGAAGAACCCCACTTGAGACTTTGGAGCCTATATGAAGACACTGTCACCAATATGTCTTGGGAACCAAGATGAATAAACCCAAAGGAGGCTTTGCAACCTAGATAAGAAACCAACATGAAGGCTTGGGAATCTCTAAAAAAAGTGCACCTACCCGTGGCTGGATATGCCTGGCTTCGGGCGTGGCCCGTTGGCGATGGGGATGCTGATTCTAGAAGACCATTTCCAACAGAATTGGTAGCGACATAGAGATGGTCCCAGAAATATGCATTATCTTGTACAGAGCTTGAATGCAACTGAGTTTTAGTGTTACCACAGTGCATTATAAACCATTTTCACAAAGTCCAGCCTTATTTTTCATCCCTTTATTGAATGGAATCTGAGATGAAACAAGATGATTCTAGTAGAAAAAAATGTGCTATTTCCAGTGGTGGCGGAAAAAATAATCTCTGAAGTGATGTAAGTTACTTTATTTGAGGCTTTGCAACCTAGTGAAGACACCGACAATATGGCTTGGGAACCAAAATGAAGAAACCCACTTGAGACTTTGCAGCCTACATGAAGACACTGTCACCAATATGGCTTGGGAACCAAGATGAAGAAACCCAAAGGAGGCTTTGGAACCTAGATAAGAAACCAACATGGAGGCTTGGGAATCTCTGAAAAAATGCGCCCACCTGTGGCTGGATATGCCTGGCTTCGGGCGTGGCTCCTTGGCGATGGGAACGCTGATTCTAGAGGATAATTTCCAGCAGTATTGGTAGTGGCATAGTCATCGTTGATCAACGCATTTCTGAGATATGACTGGTTCCCAGAAATATGTATTATCTTGTACAGAGCTTGAATGCAACTGAGTTTCAGTGCAAGTATCCATTTTCATTTCATCACAAATTTGAATTGTGGCTCAGCAGTCTCAAGAGAAGAGTACGATTGTAGCTGATAGACTCATTCGACAGAGTGCATTATCTAAGATTATCTCAGACGAACCAAGATGGTTCAAGTAAAAAAATGTGCTCTTTCTAGTGGTGGTGGAATAAATAGTTTCTGAAATGACATAAGTATTTGGCAGTTTGGCACCATGTTTATTCTCCAATAAAAACCAAGATAAGTGGCTCTGAATGAAGATAATATGGCATGGTACTGTCTCAGGTACAGTTAACAAATTTGTGCAGTGGTAGCTTTCCTTTATTCATTATTCATGAGATATCTGGCCCTAAAGTCAGGGACTAAAATTTACCCGCATCCTCTGCAGACGACTCTGCACTTTAACCCCTGGCTGCTGGCTCCTGAAGTAAATTTTATCTCCACCAGACATTTTTCAGGTTCACCACCAAAAGTTGTACCAGACGTGGTAGTAAGAGAGGCCCACAAACTTTTGCCTTGTAGTAATAATGGGTTTTGTTCCATTCTGTCACCGATGCACTGAGAAGCCCTCCAAATGGAAGGCCACAGTTTCCAAATTTGACATGAAATTTTGCGCACAGGTTCATGTTTCGGGTGGATCAGCATCCACATAACGTTTCGGAAACATTTACAATGGTCAGTGTGGGTGACTTAGAAAATTAAGACCACTTTGGATGGAATGACCCATTTATAATATGATCATTTTTTGAATCTTTTAGTAAATAAGGAACCGGTTCAAAAACGAAAAAGATTGTAAAATTTCTAATTTTTGCAACACTGGAAAGATGTTGAGAGTTATATTTTAGTGGAATTGCACGTTATTTTTATAGTATAACTACCTATTGGATATTTAAAAAAAATCAATCAATATTGCTAGTTTAATTAAATCTAACATTACCTGAACGTGAGGTCGCTGCAGTAAATAAAAGAGCTCTTTGCAATCTTGGGATAAAGGTGTTTTAGGTGCTAACACTTCCAATACATCAAACATAACGTGCATCGACGTCGATAACATAGGAAAAAATTTATCACTAGCCCCATTGCTAATTATTTTATTATGAACATTTACTAACGCATGTAACTCTTTGGACTGAAGTAAATTGCTTAAAAATCCCAATTCTTCTTCAGTTGAAGGCAATTCTTTAGCTTGTTGAAGAGATGTTAACAGACGAGATAATGCTGTAAAAAGTATTCGAACATTAGAAGCGAACACGTCAATTAGTAATAATACATACAAAATAATAGCGTGTTACTTTGCTACAGTAATAATTCATGCATGTTAAGTGCGAATTTGAAATTATACAACAACCTCAAACACTATGATAACCTGGACAACTTCTCACCTGGATCCCATTTCTCCTTAGTTCCGTTGGCCATAACCTCAGCTATATTTCTATAGGGAAAATAAAGGGTTAAGTTAAGGAAGGAACTTGATACACTTGACTAGTTCCCTCATGTATGCAAAGTCAGCATTTTTTTAATGAATATCAACTTTATGCAACTATGCAAGTTTTGTATAAAGAACTAGTGTTTTGTTGCATGTAATTTAATACTATTTATGTGTATTTATGATCTTTATCTTACGTAATGTAAATTATGATGAAAAATGGTCATTAAAGGAAGGGATCTAATAAAAACAGAAAAATACAAACCTTATTTACTGATAATAAAATTAAGCCTAATAGTGACATATTTAATTATAATAATAATATTAATAATCAATCAACCCCTTTCCTGTCAACTGATTGACAGTTCATGATTGTAGTGCAACATTTAAAATACGCAGGTGCAAGGGCGCAATGTTGTCAAGTTGCGGTAGTGATAAACACAAACATTTGCATACATGGTGTACTGTACGGACTACTGTATATACAGGGTGGTGACTTCGACAACCACAACATAGGGAGTTAACGCAAAATTCAGTGCCTCCCCCCATTATTTTGGTGTAAAAATATATTATAAGTAGATTTTTGCAGAGAAGTATTCTCTGTACGCATCAACTGCATCACATAGTGTAAAATAATAGGTACTGACGTTTATGACAATAGCGCCAAAAAGTGTCCCCCTTAAAAGTTAAAAGTTGACGAATTTCGGTATTTCTTTTTAACAGGGCGCATTTTGGAGATATTTATGGTGGACCCTAAAAACTATTGGAGAAACTCATTGAGCGACACCGACACATTATTATTATTACTATTATTATTTCTGGGGGTGGTCCCAATAGGTTCCCGCACTGCGACCTTTTGGTCTATTGTGCTCCCCAGTGTTGTCTACCCTTCAAGAATACCTATATCTTTCACAAAGTCCAGGATTTTAGTAGGGCGACACATTAGGGACGAGGTACTGGAGCCTGAGCCCGTCAGTACCTAAGTACATTGTGCCTATCAACCAGATAACGTTTTTTTCTCCAGACCACCGCTAAGTAGAACATCGCGGGAGAGCTCTTCCTGCGGTATTGTCAGACGACCTTACATCCCACGTCCCATCGAAATGTTATAAGTGTTCATATCGCTTGGTCTTCTTTCTCGCGCATTCGGCACGTCGCAACTTGTTCATGTCAGATGTCGGATGCATGTCAGAGCTGTTCCTCTCGACTACTTATCGCGGGGGAAGCACTGAAATTTGGGCATTGGAACAGTGTACGTTCAGCGTTCTCGAATCTTCATAATTAAACTAATAAATATAAGCTCGAAAGCAGCCGTGTAATGAGATCACTTGAGTGAGATACAATAGTTAAGCTCTCCGTGTGAGCGGTTCACCAACATCCACCTTCGGGATTAATCGGCGTGTCCACCTCCTTTGTTAGAGGCATATATCCCACATCGTCTGCCACTGGGTTAAGACTAGTTGTTTTCGCTACGATCCTTGAATAGCTTGAGCCTATAGTTCCCTTCTGCTGTTCTGCTGATACATCGATCTACGCTCCTCGGCAAAAACCTCAAGGGGCAGCATTCCCGCGATAACGTTGAAAGCAAGGGAGTGCAGATGGCTACAGACCAGGCTTCATGAGGAAGGGGGGAGTTCGCTTACCGCTATTGTGGTGTCTGGACTACTGATTTAAGTGGGACAGAGTATGCCACAGTTGACTATGCCGTGATTGTGGTACATGGCGGATTTGAAGAGATTCTGTAGCATTTGTGATGCAGCGAACTTTAAACATACTGTCTGTTAATCATCATCATTAATCATTGTCTTTTCACGAAGAAAAAGGCTAAAGCTAAAGGATATACCAATGTACGGCACCAAGTTACAAGTAGTGGGAGAAGGTAAATGGAACACAACTAGACTAAGGACTGACCTTCAAAACACACCTAGAGAAGATTGCAAGATTGTGGACTTGTAGACGAGCGTCCGGAACGATGGATACTATCTCCAAAGATGACCACCAAAATGATTAGGCCGGTCATTACGTACCTATGCTTCACTGATGTGGTGGCATATGACTTTCGCCCAGAAGAACATACAGAAACTTAGGAAGCTTGCCTTGAAATTACGGGACCAATGATAATAACCCCTATAGCAGCTATGGGGACTCTCTTGAACATATACCGTCACTAAACCTAGTAATTAGGCCAGAGGCGCTGAGAGGGGCATAACGACTGAGAGTCAACGGCAAGGAGGGATCGTCAATATGGTGGGGCATTCGCTCATATTTGACGATATCGCCAAAGAGGAAAACCAAAACAGTTTGTCCTACCAAACTGTTTAAGCGTTTAAGGCAACAATCCCCACTCGGTACGACTGGGAAAATAATTCCAGTAAAGCAAAGCTGAATGGAATCATGTATTACAGAGACGGTTCGTAAACCATTAAGTGCACTGGCTCTGGAGTGTATGGAACAAATGGACGTGGCTGCAAAATCTCTGTAAGCCTAGGACAAAAAGTGACCCTGTTCCAAGCCGAGGTAATGCAATCCTGACAGCGACAGCTCAGCTATTAAAAGAGAACCTTATCAGGTCATAATAATTTCACCTTAGCGTATGGTGTCATGAAAGTTGCCTAATTTCACATTCCCTGAAAATTTTACATACATCCATACAGGTCAATGATACAGGGCAGCCCATTAGTGCGAGGAAGTCCAATATTTCATTCAATATCATACGGATTAAAAAATGTTTCAAATAAAAGTTGTAAGATGCGAACCATTGCATATTTGTAAAATATTTATAAACATACAGGGTGCTTCGAATAATCGTGCCTCTGTGCCGACCTGTTTTTTTAAATGGAACACCCTATATTTGATGTTATATTCCGATTGCTCTCTTAAAATGTTCTATGGCACATTTTTGTTTTTTGTTTTAAATGCAGCTTTCCCAAGTTACGAATTTTTTTTTTATGATTTTTATGAAAAAACATGGTCTGATTAAAAATGCTTATCGTTCCTTAGTGAATATACAAATATTATAATTACTTATACTGGGTGTTTGCAATAATTCGTAAAGTTTTATAAATTTCAAATAGGAAAAGCTTTTTTTTTATTTTAAATGGAAGACCAGTAAAAACTACTGGTTTTAGAAGACACATAGTACAGACATCAATTGGAGAGATTGAAAAGCTTTATCCACCTACATAATAATATACAGGGTGTTCCATCGCAAACGGTATGGGATCGCACACAATACGAACAAACAAACATTGATATTTATATATTAGGCATAACAGACGATTAGCGTACTTAACGAAAAATCACAGAATTTTTACTCGTACAGTTTACCCATTCTCAGTCATTAAGTGGATATTAAGGCAATGTAAACCACTCTGACCACGAACCTACTTCTTCTTTATTTCAGTTTGAGATTGATACTGTAACATCTACAAACAGCTCATTGGTTTAAGAATATAACAACGATTTAATACCAAATTGGATACTTTCTCATTATCTTCATAGATTTTTGCCTTCAGTTTACTTAATTGTCTTGATATAATTTGGCAATTTCTTATACTTGCTTGTGTCAGATTTTGCTTCTGGTCTTGCATTGTACTTTCGGCATTTTTCTGTAAGAAAATGATAAATATGTATAACAAAAAAAAAATTAGTCAATACCTTTAATTGCTCAACAGTTTTATAATGTTTATCCTTATATCCGGCTAACATTTGCTCTGCTTCCAATTTAGCAGCTATCAGTTCTCTCTTGTCGTTCCCATTATCCTCTGGAACACTTTCACTTTTCTGTAAAAAGAAAATAACACAATTCGGTAACAGTTTATAATCCGGGCCATCCCAATTTTGGGTAAAAATTTTAGGAATAATAGGGAAAGTCCCTCATAAGAAAAATGAAAAAAATTTGGTTACAGTTTAGAATTTGGGGCCATCCCAATTTTGGGTAAAAATTTTAGGAATGATAGCGAAGGACTCTCTTATAGGAAAAATGAAAGAAGTTGTTCTCGGAAAACGATCCTGCTTTTTTTAAAATTTATTTATTGAATTTTTAAACAATTTGCAGTCATTATGTCGTTATAGATTTTCTGAGTTGTCTGGTAATACTCTCTTATAGGGGAAAAGTTGAAACGGCTTGGTGCATGGCCTAGGATTCTAAATAATTACCCACAGTTGTAATTAACAAAATAATCATTACTTGTAACAGTTGCTCAGCTTTTTGATACTTTTCCTTATAATCGGCTAAAGCTTGTTTACTGTATAGTGCTATTTGTTCTACTTCCGCTCGTGCTTGTACTAACTCTCTATTACCATTTTCGTTATCTTTTTCAAGCTGAAGAAATTTGTCTTCCCACATTGTAAATAAATTTAAAACAGCGTCACGATCCTGCTGTCGTAAATCATTTAATTTCTCGCATTCCTCTTGTAACTTTACACACTTTTTACATTCACGTAATGTATTATGCTCAGAAATTGCCTTACTTAATTTTTCGTCGTATTCCTTCTTTAATTTTTGAAGTAGTTTCGTTTCCGTTTGATATAAGAGTGTTTCGTGTTGTACTTTCAACAGTGAGCTGTCATCTGAAATATCTATACGTGAGTAAGGAAAATTCGTGTATTTGAAAAATTACATTCGTGACTCGTGTTGGTTCCAACTGATACTCCTTTGTTATGTTTCTGCCTTTTTTGAATGATTTTTTCGAACTCTGCGGCTTTCTGTTGTAGTTTTCTTATTAAACTCTCCCGTTCCTTTTCCAAACCAATTTTGACTTGAAGTTGCGAATTTTCCTCTTGTAAATGTTTCACTTGATTTTCAAGTACTACGATACGATTATGGGCAGTCGATAGCTGTTCTGAAATGTAAATTATTATATTTATATTGGATTAGAAAGAACTTTGTCAAATATAAATATTATTAAAGACTTAAGCACAAGCCTATTTGCGGTATACACAGCGGAATTAGAGGGGAAAAAATACCAAGAGCCACATTGTATTGAAGTGCAATAGCTGGAGGTGTATGGGGCGAGTTACAAAGCAAACTTGGGAGAAAGATCAAAACGGATTCTTTCAAGGGCCTGACGTGCTTGAGTAACAAGAACTGGAAGGATCTCAAGAAGTTTATAATTGCAGTGACAGCAATGAGAGAATCACTCAGAGTGAAAACAGAGGGCGTGCCAACTAGTGGAGTCAAGCAACGCCTATGATTGGTTACACCCTCATACTAATAAAATATCAATAGATATAGCAATAACTAAAGATGCATCAATATTAATACTTATCGACATATTGATCGATAAAATAAATCAGCAGATGGTACAAGCTTCAACCATAAAATACAGAAAAACTGTTAAAGAGTTAAAGGAAATTGCTACACAAAAGATGTTATCGAGGAATCAAATCCATGACAATTACAATGCATCATATAAATAAACTATATTTACCTTGAGAATTAGTGTAGTCTTGGTTATTTACAAATGGTAGTGATGTTTGGACAGAACGTTCATCCCTACAATGGCTAACTTGAAGATCAGTAACCATTTTTTGCAAATTTTCATTTTCAGTTTTCAAAACTCTGTAAAGTGGCCAATCAATTAGGTTATTGCGCTCTGATAAAACCTCACAGCATACTTCACTAGCTGATTTTCTGTAATAAAGCGAGTCTGCTGATTTTCTAACAGCTTTCTAAAACAGTTTATAAAGACACTACAAACAGATTGAAACACTTACTTTTCGTCTTCGCACACTTTTAATTTCTTTACTAGAACATCTTTCTCCAAAGTCATTTCACTTGAAACAGTGTTATTACAAAGATATTATTTGTTTCTTTAAATTAATACTTACTTGAGTGTACCGTATAATTTCTTAATATTATTTTCGAGATCACATTTTTCAACATTTACAGCACTATAAAATAAGTAAATTAGTGATTAGCAACATAAATACTGTGCCTACCTTAAAGCCTGCATTTCTTTATACAAATCACTAAATTCTTTTTCTTTGATGGACAGTTCATCTTTTAACGTTTGATTATCACACTTCAACAAGGAAAGATGAGTCTACAATCACAAAATTACGTGCTAGATATTGCAAAATGAGTTGGTTCACCTCAAAGTGTTTCGTAACTTCACTACGTATTTCCTTACTTAGCGTTTCCAATTTTTCTTTCTCGCGAATTTTATTAAGCTCTTTTTCTAAATGATGATCTAGAATAAATCAACATTACAGTGAAGTAAACATGGAATAGAAGCGAAAGGGGAACAAACACCAAAAATGTGTATTGAATGCAACATTGGAGAGTTGCGGAAAGCAAAAACAAAAAAGAACAGAATGAACCACAGAAATAGAACAAATACTGAAAGAAAAGAGAGATGTATAAATACGAAAAGTCCCTAAGAATACAAAGAAAAATGTAGGGAAGCTGGGAGGAAGTGATGGGAGTACATATATGGGGGAGGGTTCAAGAGAGAATTGTGAGGGGAGGGGTTTCCGCGAGAGTGGAGAGTGGCAGTTACATTCCCGGTGTATAAGGACGGAGACATGAGGGAGGTGGGTAATTATAGGAGAGTAAGCGTAACAAATATGGAGTATATAGGATATATTAGAGGATTATACAGGAGCGCCTGGAGGTGAAGGGGGTAATAGGGGAGTGACAATCGGGATTTAGAAGAAAGAGGAGGGCGATGAATAACTGGATAACATTTATGTTATAAAGCAGCTGTGAATAAAGAGTTAGAAAAGAAGGAGGGAAAGTTATATGCACTGTTCCTCGATATTAAAGTTGCCTTTGATGGCGTGAATAGAAGGACGTTATGGGAAAAACTGAGAAGAAGGGGGATAAGAGAGGAATTGGTAGAAAGGATAGAGGAGGATTTATAGAGAAACATTGTGTAGAGTGAAAGTGAAGGGGAAAACTAGCAAGGCATTTGAGACCGAGTCTCTTATCAGTATACATTGAGGGTTTGGTGGAAAGACTAAGGAATTTAGCAGAGTGGAGGAGTGGTTATAGGAGTGTATAAGGTGTGGACGATGTTGTTGCGTTGGCAAGAACGAGAGGAGGGGAGGAGGGTTGATGGTGCCAGTTAAGGACTTCCTAGAAAAACAAGAAATGAGGGTGAATGTGAAAAAGACAAAGATGGAAGTGTTCCAGACGGGGAAGGGGAGAATGGAAATATGGAATAGCCAAAAAAATGAAAGTGTGGGGGAAGTGAAGTATTTGGGGTATAGCATGACATATTATGAAAATAAGGGCAAGGCACATGTGAGGGAGATAGCAAAAAGGGGGTGTAAAATGTTTGGGCAGGTGTAGGGGCTAGAGAAGAGAACATTTGGAAATGATTTAATGAGGAGGTGGCAAAAGCTAGCGAAAAGTGTTGTGAGGTATGGGGTGGAGATATAGGGATGGAAGGAGCATAAAGTGCTGGAAAGGATGCAAGATAGGTATTGGAGATGAGTGTTGGGTCTGTCAAGCGAGACACCTGGCTATACAGGATGTTTCTACTCAAAGTGGGCAACATAATAGAGGTTATACAGGGTGATTCGGGAGGAAATGGAAGTATTTCAAAGAGACGTCCAGGAAGCTATAATAAGCAAAATAAGCTCATATGTTCAAATCCGATTTTCATTTCATTCTATAATTCTACGTATATGATAAAATGATGATATCAATAATAATAAAATATTTGCTGTACGAAATCATTTACAACTTAATTTTTTTCACTCCTCCCGCGTTTTTCGCGACCCAATTTTGGGTCGCGACCTAAGGGTTGAGAAACGCTGGGTTAATGTCATAAAAAGTGACAGTTGTAGTTGTTTTACAAGATTTCAAAAATGCCTCATATTTTTAGTCATAGAGAATATGCTGATATGATGCTTGTCTATGGGTTTTGTAATAGCAATTCTGTTCATTCAGTAGAAGAGTATCGACGTCGTTTTCCGAATAGAAGAATTCCTAATGGGGAAGTGTTTCAAAATGTTTTTACACGTGCTAGCGAAACTGGAATGTTCCCAAGTGCACGTATTGCTCCTGAAAAACTTGATTAACTTTATAAAAAGAAAAACCTAATTATCTCTGAAACAAATGAAAATCGGATTTGAACATATGAGCTTATTTTGCTTATTTTAGCTTCCTGAACATGTCTTTGAAATACTTCCATTTCCTCCCGAATCACCCTGTAGAACTTTTTTTTAAATAATTGTTTTCATTTTGGCTTTTGTTTTCGAATTATGGACCTTTTTTTTTGTTGTTTTACAAACCTCTATATCTCCATTATTTGTAATCGGATTTCAAAAAATCAAAGTTCTTTGGAATCAAAAGATTGTTGCAAACTTTCTTACAAAAAATTTACAATGGCGAAATGGCAGTTATTTTAAATTTTGAAAATTGAATGGCACAAAATCTACTCTACAACTATAATTTAAAATGACCATTTTGCTGTTCTAAATTTTTGTAAACAAATTTTGAACAAATGTTATAGATATTAAACTGTTGATTCCAAAAAAAACTTTGATTTTTTGAAAGCCAACTACAAATAATGGAGATATAGATTTGTAAAAAAACAAAAAAAGGTCCATAATTCGAAAACAAAAGCAAAAATGAAAAAAATTACGTAAAAAAAGTGATAGTTTTGGCGAGTTCTACAACCTCTATTACATTGTCCACATTGAGTAGAAACACCCTGTATACTGCAAGAAGTGAAAGGGAAGCAAATTAGAGTACAGACGGGGAAGTTCGCTATAAAGTATGAGGAAGAGATGGATAGGGGAAGAGGGGAAAGATACTGCAGAGTTGTTGTAAAGATAGGATACCAACAAGAAGAAAGAAAGGGACATTATGAGAGGGGGAAGATACGCAAGAGAGGAGGTAAGAAGGAGAAGGGAAGTGGAGAGGCCGCAAGAGAGGACATAGGAATGAGAGACGTAGACACGCATAATCAAGAAAGGGGCAGGATAAGGGAAGGAAAGTATAGTCGAAAATATGAGATAATGTCAGAAGAAGTGCAGGGATATTTAAAGGTAGGAGGAGAAGGAGAATAGTAGCCAAATTCAAATGTTGGAATGAGAAAAATTTAGATAAATGTTGATGAAATGCCGAAAGAAGAAAGTGCAGGTTATGTGGGAAGGGATGGGAGAATGGGGGACATATGGTGGGGGAGTGTGTGGAGTTGTGAGAAGAAAGAAGCTGGAGGGAGATATTAGGAGGAGGAGGGGGTGGGGAAAGAAGGAGGGTATGAAACGAATGAGAAGGAGAGAGGGAGGGTGAATTGTAAACAGGAAATGGGGACAATGTTATATTTAAGTTAAGAAATGTCTAGAAATAAGGATCTTTGTAAATGATGATGGAAATGACAAATAAAGAATAAATACATAAAGAACAATGTGGATAATTATAGAGGGAAATAAAAGACGGCAAAACAAGAATTATAACAAGACAAGGGAGAATGTAATAACTACAGGGAAATGGCAATATCAAGTGTTGACGCAAAAATATTGGCCAGAGATGGAAAGAAGATGTTCAATGTGGAAAAAAGGCAAGTAGGTAACGGAACAATATTTTACTATTTAAAGCGTTGCACAGGAACAACACAAACATAGTAAGAACAAGCAATAGAGTCTAAAAAATTTGAAACACAGGTGGTCTAAGACCAAGATACCTGTTAAGCTCAGTATTATACTCGATAGTATTCGATGAAATTATCTAGAAAGCTATATTAGCTGAAACAGCAGATCTACACGGAAATTTGGAAATATTGGACACATGCTATTGGAATCAATTAAAAACCCAATCAAGAGAGAAAGCAATGGCAGAGTCAAGTCTACTCAGATGCTCCAGGGCAACAAAGTAGAAGGTAGGATTAAGAAGAGGATTCTCTAAAAAGTTGTGCACTTCTACTCCAGTTAAAGCTTTCCTCCTAAACTAAGCATTATTAATGTATACAGGGTGACCCAGGGCTGTGATTGGTCCATAACTTTTTTGCTATTCAAGATATCGACATGCTGTTTCCACCGCCAAGTAAGGCCAAGTAAGCACACTTATACTGCACATTATAAAAATATTTTCATTATATAAAGGGTATTCCTATGCAGGGTGGTAAACCAAAGTTATGTTTTTTTTTAAATGGGACACCCTGTATATTTGTACATTAATAGTTTTTGCATGATAAAATAATGGGAGTTTGTATAGGTCACTATGGGTGAACTATTCAGAATTGACCATACAAATTGCATATCAGTGGAAAGCTTATAAAAAACTTAATCGACTCATGAACAGAAATACAGGGTGTTCCATTTATAAAAAAAGTTATTTGACTTTTTGCGTTTCAGCACACCCTGTATACCGGACCGAAAGTCGAATATTTATTAAAATTCCAAGTTATTCTAAAATTTTCTGTGGCAAGTTTGTCGAAAAACATCCATGGCCTACTGGGCAGTGATCCATCAAATATGAGCCTTTTTTCTAACAAAACATTGAATAACGCCGAAACTGAGAGAGCTAGACCCATAGTGACCTATACAAAGTCGCATTATTTTGTCATGTAAAAACTAATAATGTACAAATATACAGGGTGTCCCATTAAAAAAAAACATAACTTTAGTTTACCACCCTGTATAGGAACATTCTTTATATAATGAAAATATTTTTATAATGTGCAGTATAAGTATGCTTACTTGGCGGTGAAAACCGCATGTCGATATCTTGAATAGCAAAAAAGTTATGGACTAATCACACAGCCCTGGGTCACCCTGTACTAAAATTACTATTTGTAGACTGCAGCTTTTCTTTTTGTTCATTTGTGACTTTCAAAAGTTCTTGATACTGCCATAATAACCGTTCATTGTTATCAGTTAATGTATTAATCACAACGTTCTTCTGCAACAGGTCATTATCACGATTGCAAATATTTCGCTTAAACTCCTCCTCTAACTGTTCACATTTACGATCCTGTAAAACATACATTAAAATTACATTCAAACGTGAAGAAACACAGTAACTTTATGTTCAATCTCCTCCATCATCCGTGACAGAGCTTTCTCCAGTTGATCAATTTTATTTCTTTGCGATTCCTGAAACTCTTTGTCCGCAACCGCCGACTTTAAAGGAAAACCGTTTTGCGACAGTATTCTTTGTTGTTCCAAATCCATGTTTAACTGTCTTAAAACACTATTTTCATCCTCACGCTGTAATTAAATAAATGTCGCATTGATAAATTTGCGAAACCTACCTCTTTCAGCTTGAACTCTATGTCGGCTATCGCATTTCTAAACCTATTCAGTTCCGTATCTAGTTTTTGGATTTGTTCAACTTTTTCCACTACAAATACAAATTAATATCGATATGCGCGTACGATATGGAAAACTCACCCACAAGATTTTGTGATTCTCTTAGTGATACAGTTTTACGTTGATTTTCCGCTTCGAATAACGCAATTTGCCTCTTATACCCTTTCTCTTGCTCTTTAAATTCGAATTTCAATTTTTCCATTTGCTTATTTAAATTTTCGACTTCGTGTACTCTAATATCGTATAAAACTTTTAACTGTTCGTTAGCGGTCGTTTCGCGATACTTATTGTTTAACGGTTCCATACTAACGTCTTCATCGTCAGACCTTATTGAAGAATTTATTGTACTTTGTTCGTCGAAATCAAAGTGTCCTAAAGCCTGGGATATCAAGCTGTGCATCTATAAAAGAGGAAATGAGAAGAGGTATTACAAGGGGTTACCTTTTACTTCTTCTTCACGTCGTTTACGTTCTTCTAATTCTTCGGCTTCTTCCATATCTTGAGTGTGAAGAATTACAGAGTTATTAAAGTCAATAACGTCTTCCATAGCGTTTCTTTGAAATTTTGCCGCCGTATTACCTTACGTTTTATAGGTTATATTTAGATTACATCCGTGAAAGTCAGTGCCAACCTATAAATAGTTCAACATATAAATATTTTCCCATTTTTTAAAAAAATGAGATATTCCATACTCTCCAAGTCTCTCAATCCTGAGGCATGTTTCGCTCTATACTTTCTTTGGCGATACCGGCGTTAGTAAAGTCGAAAAGAATTCACGTCTCGACTCTTGAATTCCCGTTTGGATTTGCCAGGAAGATCTTGTAATGGATCTGTCCTATCCTGGGATTTTCATCCGGTGCTCTTGTGAGAATTTTGCCCGGATCACCCATTTCTCTATGTTATAGAGGCCTGTCTAAAAAGTATCAGAAATATGGCCAGAACAAATATTTAGAATGCCTGACGGAGTTGGGACCCTAATCCCCTTCAAAGTAGGCCCCTTGTGCTTGCACATACTTAGCCCACCGATCCTTCCACTGCTGGAAACACCTCTGGAAGTTTTCTTTTGGAATGGTGTTCAGATCCGTCGTCGTGTCCCGCATTATCTCTTTTCTCTATTCTCAAAACGGGATCCTTTCAGTGGCGCGCCTTCAAGTTTGGAAACAACCAACAACAGCTGCACTTCGAGCATTTTGGGGCCTGCCACAACGCTGCTCACTCTCCGCTGATGTGCGGCCATTTTTGAATCGGTTGAACCACGACTTAATTTGTGTTACACTCATCGCATCTTCTCCAAACACCTGCTGAATATTACGAATTGTTTGGCTTTGAGAATCACCAAGCTTTTGACAGAATTTGATGCAGGATCTTTCTAAATCCGACGAAGACTACGAACAGCACCTTACTTGGCGACCACCAGCCAGCGACTGGCACAAGCGAACGCTGTGAAAAAATTCAAGCATACGCATTAAGGTTCCTCCTTCCACCGCGCACAGTGGCGGCACCTTAGAATCACTACCACAGACCATTAAAATAGTGGTCTGTGATTACTACTTTGCGCGGGAAAAATTAAGGTCGGATACGTTTTAGGCAGGCGTTTGCTCACATACCAGCGTGAGCGTGTTAGCCCTGACCCCTGAATTTATTACGTAAGAATCTATTGCGGTAATCGCTGTTCTACTGTTTAGGAGCTATAAAGATGTTCCTTTTAGCAATGGTTTTTTTTAAATAACTAACTACTCTGTGACAGGATTGCATGTAGACCGAATTGAAACACTGTCGATAGATAAAAGAAGAGAAAGGTATCTATGGCCTTGGCTTATGCCTCAGCCAGACTATGCTACTCGCACCGCCCCTCGCGCTGCCGCGAATTGCCCTAGCAGCCACACACTCCCCTACTCGCGACATTAAGCGCGTTGCTCCCCATTCCAGCATTCGTCTTCCAATGAACAACAACATTGTGGGAGCGTGCGCTTTATGTTTTTCCATCATAGCGAATTATTACTTAATGGTTCAGCCGTGCGCCTTATGCTTTTCCATCATAGCGAATTATCTGAAGGTTCAGCAGCTAATAATTTAACCAATTTTAATGTTTTATCATTCGACTATTCATTGAAGGGCGACGGCGGCAAGGGCGATGACATGTTGAATTACTATCCGTGCTAACGACCCTAGCGCTAGACGCGAACCACGTTCAACGCGAGCGTGGGGCCGATCACTCGTGCTCGTATTGCCGCTCCTTTGACTCGCGCTAAAAAACCGTCAAAAAATGGATCGCCGAGCATCATCATAGTTTGTTTGGCGGTTGAATCGGATCACCAGCTATTTGCTGATCGTGCCAAATAAACAATAAACTTTTGGAAGTTGTGAAAACAACTAACATTTCTATTTAGGTAATAGGTACAACGTTTTAACAGCGCGGAAAGCGGTTAATAATGGAGGTACATGTAGTAGGTAGGTTGGTCGGTCGCCGGAGGGTAAACTGGTTCTGGAATGCAGGCTGACGGGTCGATGTAGACGAACTGGTCGGTGTTGGCTCCTTTCGTTGACGGCTATGACTTCTGACTGACTTCTGTGGGTAACAGCGTTCGCTTATAAAGGATTCTGGCCAGTGTCGACGCATTGTCATTGGTCGGTCAATGGGAATCAATCGTTGCTCTTCAGTATGTAAGCGACTGTGTATCAGAATCATGTGGTCGCCACAGTTTGTATCTCGTAGATAATTGTTGGAACTCATGTTTAAAATGCATTGTTGGAGGCGGATATATCGACCTAATGTGATGCACATTGATTTGTATAAGCTTAACGATTAGAAACTGACTTACCCACGGGAATGTGGTGGTTTTTCTGAGAGGATCCCACAGCTGCTATTGCTTCTTCAGTCTTCACGCTCCATTTTCGTTACCTACTCTCTCTCCTACCTACATGTTGAAAAGAAGTTTTAACGTAGTCCTCGTAAAGTTGATGTATAGGGACGACGGTTGCATCTAACAACTTTGTCTCAGGAAGAACTCTCACGGAGAACTACCCTACTCAACCAGTCCATTGATAGCACAGTATAGCCAGTATACTGTGCTGATAGGTAGTTTTGCACACGTGATTAGTAGCGAGTTTTCCTGCAGTGGCGACACACGGTGAATTGAGCGACAAGGTACCAATGTCTAGGATTTAGGCTTTAATTTTCCTCTTCCAACAACATTTTCTCCGGGTGTTCATGAACAAAAGCCTTTCTCAGTCTGTTGTGCCTCACTGAATGTTCTAGCGCCCTTTTCGGTACCAGTATTATCTGCTTTGGCAGAGTCCTGTTCCCATACTGGTATGTGTACTGGAAATGCTTAGAGCTTCCATGTTGTCCCAATTTAAGAGATGATTCCTGCCCCATTTTATTCAACTCCCGGCGCACTGCTCGGTTTTTTAATCTCTTAGGTGCCTCGTAATTGGTTGATTGCTTTAATGTACGTATGTGTGTCTAGTTGGTCCATTTCTGTTCCACGAGTCTACAGAACGTCTACATGAGTTACGCACCCCGCAACGTGATAGACGACTTATATAATGCCAGGGAGTGGCTCTTGGTGCTCGGAAGTTGGAGACGGCAGTGGCTGATCCACTATTCAGTCACGCATCTTCTAGATCCGGCCCTCTGGTCCTTAAGATTTAGTTTATTTGTTGATCCATGCGCCTAAGTAAACACTAAGTAAGCCAAAGAACCCCCTCTCACCAACTCAAGAACAACTCCACATAGCTGTGAAAGACACACTGATGTCGTTGTTAGCTAGAGTACTCTGAAATGTACAGTTAGGTATGTCGGCGTAAACATTTTCT
This sequence comes from Pyrocoelia pectoralis, assembly GCA_036250285.1. Taxonomy (NCBI): domain Eukaryota; kingdom Metazoa; phylum Arthropoda; class Insecta; order Coleoptera; family Lampyridae; genus Pyrocoelia; species Pyrocoelia pectoralis. Next base: position 34,427,112 of record CM070079.1, on the reverse strand, counting down.
AGATTTAAACTCCTCCACTACAAAACTTCGTTTTTGAAGAAAACCTTTTGTATTGTATTTCTAACGTACGCCATTAGATCCATAGTTGAACAATTTTCATCCATTGAAAGCCGATTTTCACTCTGATCTGTGGAAGTTCATTTTCCGAGTTTTTCGTGCTTGCACTCTGAAAATCATCACACTTTTTGAGAACAGTACAGCATTTCCAACATAGATGCTTTCAGTTGGACAAGAGTGTCACTCACAAAGAATGTTGTGCGTTGCCTCATCATCTGTGTACCTACTGTATAGTGATATGAGAAGTCGATACAGTGCATGAACTTGTCTATATTTACAGTGCCCTAAAAGTGCACGGATGCGAACAAATGGAGGTTCTTCTTCGATACAATATACCTCGAGGATGTCACTGTTTGCTACCTGCACTGTGTGGTGACACTTAGAAACTATAGTTGGGAGATATTTTGCATTGCCCAGTGCCTGTCCCAAGCTGTCGCTGGAAGTACTGATATTTTCTCATTGTTGCCCAATAATGGAACTTTCAAGCGTTAGTCAGTTGGATGTGTCTTAACATGGAGCGATATGGAGATTTAGTTCTTTGGAGTGAGAAATATCACTGCTTGTTCCTTTCATTGTTTTAAATACCATCTGTGATTGGGGAACGAAGGAGCCCAACCACTCCTCCAAAGTAAACACTTAAACAGTAGGTACAGTTGTCGGATTGTATCAGCTGAAATATGATAATGTCAGTGTTATATAACAGCTATAACAAATGTAGGGGTTATTTGTATAGAACACACGAATGGAAGGCAAGAAGGTCTTTGAATATGATATAAAAGTTATACGATTGTGGAGACAGCACCAGGAGAGTTTTTGAAGACAGACTACAAAAATTTATACAAAATGGAGGTGTTTTTAGAAGAGCAGAGATGCTTGTTTTCAGTCTGTAAGGGATTAGAGAGATGTATACTTTGTTCTTCAGAAGAAAAAGTATCGTGGCAGATACTTAGATTATGACAGTATAAGCAGATATCTACTGTTCCAATTTGGGAAAGTTGAAGATAGGTACACCATATTTTTTAATTTTTGGTATTGATAGTACGGCTTACTTACGGATGTTTTCATATAGGTTTCAGGGTTATTAATAGCCACTTTATTGTTTACAAATAGGTACATAAATTGGAATGGACGACGTTTCGCCAAATCTGGCTTTTTCAAGTCTACAAAAGAAGGAAATTTTAGTTACTTATACTTTACATACTGTTATTTTACTTTTTTTTTTTTTTTGTGTTTATTCATCTAACATGTATTAAATTATATATAGATAAGAGAAAGGGCTTATAACTTACCAATTATTAAAAATATGTTATTACAAAAGTAGGTACATGTGTAATTTTATAAAATCAAATTGTGAGGTTAGAAAAATTTTTTTAAGAGGAAGTAAAGTTTGATGTTGCTTTATAATAAGTTTTGATATAGTAGGTTGAGATTCTCTATATCTGTTTTGAAGTTTATAGCATTCTTGTCGCGTTTAATTTGTATGGATTCTAATAGTAATCTTTTTTTGTAGTGTGTTTCTTTATGTGTAATCTTTACATTGTCATAATCGAAATTATGGTTCTTGCTTGTTGCATGAAATGCGAGTGCAGTGTTTGGTTGATCTGGTCTACTTTTTTTAATTTGTATCGAGTTTTGATGTTGTTTTATTCTTTTGTGTAGGTACTGTCTAGTTTGTCCAATATATGTGGCTTTACAATCTAAGCAATTTAGTTGATACACTAAGCTAGAGTTGTCTGTGATTTTAGGTTTAGTTTTTAGTTTGGAATATATTTTTCGTTCTAGTGTATTCTGATTTTGTAGATGGTCTTTACTTTTATTTTTTTTAGCTCTCTTTCTATATTGTGTGTGAGTGGTGTCATGTATGGTAGTGTTACTATATTTTGTATTTCGTTATCTGTTGTCCTGTTATTTATTTGATTCTCTGTTTCGATGTTATTTATATTAGTAGATGTATTGTGTGTATGTGTTAGCTTCTTAGTGTGTTTTAAATATTTTATTCTTTTATATATATTTTTTTGTATAAGGTCAATGGGATAGTTGTTATTTATAAGAATCTGTACGATTTTATTTATATTAGTGTTGTGGAAGGAAAAGTGTGAAAGGATCATTGCTCTATCGACAAGACTGTAGATGACACTTTTTTTATATTATATTGAAAAGACGTATGTGAGAGGAAATTAATATATCTGTTACTTTTAATTGGTTTTTGGTACCAATTGGTTTTGATATTATGTTCTTCTCTTATTAAAGTGATATCAAGGAAGTTAAGTTCTTTGTTTTTTTCCCATTCTATTGTGAATTGAAGTCTTTCATGATATTTGTTTAGAGTCTGTTGTACGTTATGTATGTGGTTCTCTTCAGCTATTATGATAATGTCGTCTATGTATCGGTTATAAAAAATTATTTCTTTATCGTTCTTTATTAATTTGTTCTCCATTTCTTGTAGAACTAAATTTGCTATACAACATGATAGTGGAGACCCCATTGGAATACCAAAAATCTGTTTGTATATAGTATTGTTATAGTTAAAATATGTGTTATTGAGCAGGAAATTTAGTATTTCATTGAACTCATCGTAGGGAATGTTAGTGTGTGTTTTGATCCTATTCCAATTGTTTTTCACAGCTTCTAGTGCTAGGTTGGTTGGTATGTTTGTGTATAATGCGCGAATGCCAATGGGAATAGATTGGTGGTCTTTTACGTGTGAACATACTACAAAATGAGAAGATTTATTACTTTAAATATAATTTACTTGTATGTACCATACAGACATAAAATAATAATGTACACTAATATTGTATAAACAATGTAAAAGAAAAATTTCAATAAATAATATAAAACAAATAATAGTATAACAGACTGCACATATGACTTACAAATGCGTACAACCGAGCCATTGCATGATTCTCAGATTGTTCCTACGAGTAGCACAACTGTACTGATAATTATTGCGTACGGACTAAAAGAGGCTAATAGGAGGCTAGATTATATTTGCACTAACATCGAATTATATATGTATCATGTTATTTTTTTTTATCGTAGTATACATTAAAAATAAAGCTCCAACCGGAATTTTCAATAATTACATTCTAAAAAATCTAAAAATGCCAATTTTACATCACTTTTGCTTATATTCTAAAGTTTATATAAATGTAATTTACAGAGATATGAAAAAGAACTTGCCATTCAGGGTAATACCGTTCCACGAGAAAACACATTAAAATACACAATTTTGTAAAAATTTAGTTAACTTGGATGACAAAGTGGTCATTATAGCTTGGAAGGCACTTACTACTTCACTTTTGAACACATGCAGCCTAGTCGACAAAGTAATTTGCTAGAAATAATTTTTGAAAAATAGGATTATAATTTTTAGGATTCCAAAATTTCTTTTTTTCGAAACCAAGATTTTTTTAAGATTCAAAGGCCACTTTTTGGAATTAAATATCACGTCTTGACATACATTACTCGCATAAAGTTAAACAAGCGTGGCAAACCCTAAAATGGCAGGAAGGCATTTATCATTTTTATTTTTTTTTAAATTTAAACTTCTACATTTACAAGTTTTATATAAATTTTGTACATTATTTCCATTCTACATTCTAAACAAATCACAAAAATAATTTGTCGTCAGTGATTTTAACTTATTATCTAATCGACAGAGAAACTGTGATGTAATTATTATTAAAATGTATGTGCTACTTTGAGTACAGCTAACCATGTGCATCTGCGTAACAGAATCAAGTAAATGCCGAAGGCAGTTGCACTACATATTGTATTTTGTACATACACAACACCTACATTTCTATTTATTTGTTTCTACACTGTAACATATACATTTGGCGTTGCAACAAATCTTAATAAACCACTAATTAAACGGGAGAAAATTTTGTGTGAAACTCTTTTTGCTTTGGCATTTTTACAGTTTCTGCAGAGGAAAAAACGGACGATTATAATTTTGATACGATCGATATGTTTCGATATCAGAACTAAAAATAAAATTTTTCAAATATTTAAGTACAATTTTTGGTATCACGTTCAAAATTCTTCTCCTTTCATCAATTTAAGGCTAAATCGTGAAAGCAATACAGGTAGTTGTTGCAGTAACCTCCGTTTCACACACATTCTTCGAGATTTCTGTATTTCATGCAATAGTTCTATATTTACAATAGTTAATTACAATAAATTAAATAACTTAATAATATACCGTATACTCTATACACATACAAAATACTGATAATCACTGACCGTTCCGTTTTCTAATAATACATATCTGTAAATATGCGCAATAAATTAATTAAATAAATTCGCGGTATTGCACCAATTAATTAATGCACAAGTACAAATTCTCCAGTGATTTGCAAATAATCAATGAAGAATTGTTTAAAATGCGCAAGTTCCCCCCCCCCCCCCCCCCCCCCCCCAAAACATTTTGGTGAGACCAAATTTGTTGGATTATTAAATAAAAAGAAAATTTCGAAGTGGATTGTCAAAGAGAGAATATTTAATACAGTCAAATTAGTCAATATTTATTTTGTCTTAGAAAGGAAAAAATTCCAGATATGCTGTCGGTTGATGGAGGGGTGTATTTTTTTGTTGATAACTCAAAAGGATCGGAAAATGATTCAAATGGAAGTTGTAGACAACTTAATTATGAACAATCTCCTTTTTTATTTTTTTAAATACATATTGACAGAGATATGAATTTTTTAAAATGCACGGCGCGCTCGATACTTTCACGGCCCTTGCTTAAAAAAATCTAGCTGGAGTACAAGTACTCGTACAAAATTTTTGTAAGGACGTTTTTTGCGTAACATTGTATTCTCTACATCTTTCTCATCTTGACTTTTTCCTCTAAAGGTGATATTTTTTGAGTTATTGAAGAAAAACCTATTTTTTACATCGCAATTTTCGGGGGTGGGCTTTTTGTACCTTCATTGTAATCCAAAAATACGCCCCTCCACAAATGGACTGCCTATCTGGAATTTTTTCCTTTCTGAAATAAATTTTGACTGGGCTAATTTGGGAATGTCCGTTGGTTCCCTACATTGAATGCGTCTTAATTTATTGTGGTGACATTAATAACTCTACAAGTGAATTTCTTATTTATATAATAATTAAGATATTCTAAATTTTGAATTTAGAATAATAGTATACATAATACACAACAGTCTTTTATAAAACTGGCCGAAACTTTGGCTTCTAGATATATATATTATATATAATATAAAAAATTCCAAAACTGTCTATTTTACTTACTAAAATTTTGAGATTTATTAACATTAAAATTTAAAAATATAAATTAGGAAATTAAATAGATATAAATAATTTTTTTTTGTTTATATCTATTTAATTAATGGAAACTAATAATAATGTATCACATTACATTGTAACACCGCTTGTGTTCATTCACCACGACACTCTGTTAGTGGTTCCATTTTAATGGAAGCCATTGTGTCTTTCGATCGAGGAGTAGACGTGTGCATAGGTTTCACCAATTCATCGATATCCTCTTGGAAGAGATTTTCCGCTCGTGGCGAAGTAAATGGTCGCGCAGGTTTATAAGTCATACCGGACACCCCAATACTAGCAACATCTACATTATTTCCTATACCTAAGTTAAGTGCGGTTGCTTCCATTGCATTTGACATTGTAAGCCCTAAAGGTGACGATAGAGGGCTCTCTAAACCTGATCCTGCAGGACTTATCCTCAAATCTTGTACACTTCCTGCGGGACTGCCTAGTCTCATTGCTGCTATATTACTCATACTCATACTCATCGGTGCGGTGCCATTGCTAGGTACAGTTGTAGGGCCGCAATGGCCGCCTAATGTTAACGAATTTACAAGATTCGCGTCATGTGTTGAATTTTGTTGTTGAGCAGCAGCCATCATGTTACACATTTGTTGCCGTAAACCTTGAGCGACAGCCGCAACAGCTGCGGCTGCAGCCGCTCCTGGTGACACGGTTGGCTCTGATCCATTACTACAAGAACTATTAGGATAATTAGGTGGCAATCCGACACCATCCTGAAAAAATAAACCTTCCATAAGGCGGTCCTTATAATAAGAAATCAATACTTACATGCATCCTTTGATACGTTAGCACAGGTTCCTCTTTTATGTGATGGGAATCCCTAAAGACTACGGCTCGTATAACTCCTTTAATGTGATCATCAGGCCACACACCTAATAAAATTCTTTGAGGTCTCCCTCTACCCTTTGGCCTTAAATCTGTAACATAAAATTAATGAAATTAACGGAAAGAACTAAAAAAGTTTGTATCTACATCCAATTATATATACAGGAATACTAACACAATCGCTCTCATTACAGGAAACTACTGAAATTATAACAATACGAGAGTCTGATTGCAGATATGCATTTCCAATTAATGTTGTGAAGGGACCGCTACAAACTACTAATTAGAATAGGGATATGACATCTATCCTACATGGAAGTTTTATAATCCAATGGTTGACCTTAAAATGAATTTACACCCAACTTTTGATTAATACGAGAGATTGCATTACCATTTTAACATCATTCATAAGGGTATAGGTAAAATAATTATTGACCAATATAATTTATAAATAACACTGTAGGTATAGATTTTTTTATATAGAAAAATGCTTATAATTAATAATTAATATTTAAACCTCAAAGTTTGGCTGAAATTCAATAACAAAATGCTCATATTTATTTTGAATCATCGCCGCAACGCAATGCAATTAGACTAAACTCTATCTACAAAAAATAAACTTGTGTAGGTAAATAAGAATATTATTTAGCAAAGCGGAGCTTTTTAAATGTACAAATCTGTAAATAGAGCATTTAGTTTAAAACATGAGCGCTCATTGGTCATTCACACTTCAGCGTAGCTTATTAGCTTTCACTGGTTGGTGTTGTTTTATGCAATTTTCCTTGCACAGCAGTCTTTGACGACCCTTCTTGGTCATTTCTTCATTTCTCTCCGCAGAAGCGACGTCCCAGTCCCACTCTACCCAGAGGATGCAACACGTGGGGCGTGAACTGACTCCCGTTTTGATTGGAGGCGATGCGCAAATGTCACCCTTCTGTCTATTGTCACGTATTGCTCGTTCTAGACCGACTTGAGTTTCATGCGCCATTTTTTTTGGCCCAATGTTGTCGACTGCATCTTAGATCGCCATTCCAGCGAATCTCCTACAAATATCAGCTGGTGGTCTGCGTCTAGTACAATCTATTTGTATTTGTTAGTGGAGTGGACATCGTTCATATATCTTGAACGGGAGAAGCCATAATCATTCCGCCACAAGCTTAAGTAGTATGCTCCATAAATCCACACCCTGTCATGAGTGTTAAAATGTCTTCTCACTATAACAGAGGAACATGATCGCGACTGTGTTTTTATCGCATGAAGTGGATTTTCCAACGTTTTGGGGTATGTCTACCGGTGTCAGAACTCTATTATTGGATGAAACTATACGAATTTTTGCACACTAATGTATCTAAAGATGACGAATGAAAATTTGCATCTACATCTGGAATATCTCCACAATTGCGGATTTTCAGCAACTTTCTCTACCGCATGAAATGGATTTTCCAACGTTTTGGGGTATATCAACCAGTGTCAGAACTCTATTATTGGGAGAAAGTGTACGAATTTTTGCACACTAACATATCTAAAGATGAGGAATGGAAATTTGCATTTGCATCTAGAATATCTCCCCAATTTCGGATTTGCAGCAACTTTTTCTATCGCATGAAGTGGATTTTCCAACGTTTTTGAGTATATCAACCAGTGTCAGAACTCTATTATTGGCTAAATCTGTACGAATTTTTGCACACTAATGTATCTAAACATGAGAAATGAATATTTTTATCTACATCTGGAATATCTCCACAATTGCGGATTTGCAGCAACTTTTTCTATCGCATGAAATGGATTTTCCAACGTTTTGGGGTATATCAACCAGTGTCAGAACTCTATTATTTGGAGAAAGTATACAAATTTCTGCACACTGGTGTATCTAAACATGAGGAATGAAAATTTGTATCTATATCTGGAACATCTCCACAATTGCGGATTTGCAGCAACTTTTTCTATCGCATGGAGTGGATTTTTCAACGTTTTTGAGTATATCAACCAGTGTCAGAACTCTATTATTGGGAGAAAGTGTACGAATTTTTGCACACTAACATATCTAAAGATGAGGAATGGAAATTTGCATTTGAATCTAGAATATCTCCCCAATTTCGGATTTGCAGCAACTTTCTCTACCGCATGAAATGGATTTTCCAACGTTTTGGGGTATATCAACCAGTGTCAGAACTCTATTATTGGGAGAAAGTGTACGAATTTTTGCACACTAACATATCTAAAGATGAGGAATGGAAATTTGCATTTGCATCTAGAATATCTCCCCAATTTCAGATTTGCAGCAACTTTTTCTATCGCATGAAGTGGATTTTCCAACGTTTTTGAGTATATCAACCAGTGTCAGAACTCTATTATTGGCTAAATCTGTACGAATTTTTGCACACTAATGTATCTAAACATGAGAAATGAATATTTTTATCTACATCTGGAATATCTCCACAATTGCGGATTTTCAGAAACTTTTTCTATCGCATGAAATGGATTTTCCAACGTTTTGGGGTATATCAACCAGTGTCAGAACTCTATTATTTGGAGAAAGTATACAAATTTTTGCACACTGATGTATCTAAACATGAGAAATGAAAATTTGTATCTATATCTGGAACATCTCCACAATTGCGGATTTGCAGCAACTTTTTCTATCGCATGGAGTGGATTTTTCAACGTTTTTGAGTATATCAACCGGTGTCAGAATTCTATTATTGGCTGAAACTGTAGGAATATTTGCACACTAATGTATCTAAACATGAGAAATGAAAGTTTGCATCTACATCTGGAATATCTCCACAATTGTTGATTTTCAGCAACTTTTTCTATCGCATGAAGTGGATTTTCCAACGTTTTGGGGTATATCAACCAGTGTCAGAACTCTATTATTTGGAGAAAGTGTACAAATTTTTGCACACTAATATATCTAAAGATGAGGAATGAAAATTTGCATCTACATCTGGAATATCTCCACAATTGCGGATTTGCAGCAACTTTTTCTATCGCATGAAGTGGATTTTCCAACGTTTTTGAGTATATCAAACGGTGTCACTACTCTATTATTGGCCGAAACTGTACGAATATTTGCACACTAATGTATCTAAAGATGAGGAATGAAAATTTGCATCTACATCTGGAATATCTCCACAATTGCGGATTTGCAGCAACTTTTCTATCACATGAAGTGGATTTTCCAACGTTTTGGGGTATATCAACCAGTGTCAGAACTCTATTATTTGGAGAAAGTGTACAAATTTTTGCACACTAATATATCTAAAGATGAGGAATGAAAATTTGCATCTACATCTGGAATATCTCCACAATTGCGGATTTGCAGCAACTTTTTCTATCGCATGAAGTGGATTTTCCAACGTTTTTGAGTATATCAAACGGTGTCACTACTCTATTATTGGCCGAAACTGTACGAATATTTGCACACTAATGTATCTAAAGATGAGGAATGAAAATTTGCATCTACATCTGGAATGTCTCCACAATTGCGGATTTGCAGCAACTTTTCTATCACATGAAGTGGATTTTCCAACGTTTTGGGGTATATCAACCAGTGTCAGAACTCTATTATTTGGAGAAAGTGTACAAATTTTTGCACACTAATATATCTAAAGATGAGGAATGAAAATTTGCATCTACATCTGGAATATCTCCACAATTGCGCATTTTCAGCAACTTTTTCTATCGCATGAAGTGGATTTTCCAACGTTTTGGGGTATATCAACCAGTGTCACAACTCTATTATTGGCTGAAACTGTACGAATATTTGCACACTAATGTATCTAAACATAAGAAATGAATATTTTCATCTACATCTGGAATATCTCCACAATCGCGCATTTGCAGCAACTTTTTCTATCGCATGAAGTGGATTTTCCAACGTTTTTGAGTATATCAAACGGTGTCACAACTCCATTATTGGCTGAAACTGTACGAATATTTGCACACTAATGTATCTAAACGTGAGAAATGAATATTTGCATCTACATCTGGAATATCTCCACAATTGCGGATTTGCAGCAACTTTTTCTATCGCATGAAGTGGATTTTCCAACGTTTTTGAGCCTATCAAGCAGTGACAATTTTTTGGGTTAAGTACCAGGAATTGGGGATTTTGGCGCGAGTTTGAGTCCTTATCTCATTTGGTCAAATATGCTACTCAAAGCAGATGAGCGATCTTTTATTTATCTGCACGCTTATTTTCTGTAAGCAGTAAGGACTTAATCTTCAAGTTTGCAGCTGGACTTTAATAATGATGGCAGTTATTAAAAGAGAACCTTGCTAAAAGGAAAATTTTTATAGTTATGGAGAATGGAGAGCAAAGCAGCGATTGCAGCAGTAGATTCATACGTGATACATTCAGGGCTAGTCCTTGATAAATGTTCAACGCACTAGGCAAGTGACGCAGTCACACTAATGGGGCTATGTCGGAATCGCAGGTAACCAGGACATTATTGACGGGCTTGCGAGACTCTTACAGGACCCGAACCAGCCTGTGGGATTACTTACATATAACACACGCATAAAGGAGATTCAGGCAATACTGACAGAACAGCACTACAGTCGAAAATTATAGGACAGAACCATTCTTCAACCAATCCGCAGCCGGGACAGCTCGACAAATTAAGGAAGTATTGGGGGCCTAATAGCGTTGGAGAAAGCATCGTGCAACAATGGTTCAAGAAATTTCGTTCCTGAGATTTCAGCCTTGAAGGTGCACCCGTAGCGGTCGACTACAGTAATCCAGGACAACGATTTGAAGACCCTGGTGGAAGCTGGTCCATCCCAAACGGTTGGTGGGATTGCGGAAGAACTAAAAGACAGTCACACTGCAGATGGTTTAAAACGCATTGAAAAGGTGAAAAAGCTCGAAAAGTTTTGAGGTTTGTTCTTCTTTGCTTTTGCACAATCAAAACGACCCGTTTTTGAATCGAATCATCATGTGTAACGAAAAGTAGATTCTGTACGGTAACCGGAGACGTTCGCGACAGTAGTTGGACGCCGACCAACTCCCCAGCTACTGTGAGGAAATCAATGAAATGTGCGGAAAATTGCATCAGCAGCAACCGGCACTGATCAACAGAAGAGGTCCGATCCTTCTGCACAACAACCCCCCCCCCCTCCACATTTTTCACAAATCCCCCTGAAAATTGAACAAATGTCGAAGTTCTGCCTCACCCACCGTACTCCCCAGACCTTGCGGCAACCGACTACCACCTCTTCAAGCACCTTGATAACTTGCTCGCCGGTAGAACCTTTGCCAATCAGGACCACGCAAAATCGCGTTGGCAAAAGTGCGCTGATTTCTCCAATTAACAATAGCGTCAATGTTTTTATGGGATCTATATTTTATATTGTTATGTACAGGGTGTACAACTAAGAAAGGAGGCCGGCCATAACTCGAAAACTATTTGAGATAGAACAGTGAAATAAAACATCTTATAATAAATGTGGCCAAGAGAAAATGCTGGAAATTATTTTCAATTTCCTACCATTGCCACCAGAGGGCGTTTCACTGATTTCAATTTGAAATTCCCATTTTTTGGGCAATTTTCCTCAGTAAGGTATTTAAAAAAATATATTCATTCTAAACTAGTGATCAATATGTAAAACTTTGTTTAATGAATTTTTACGATTGCTGTCAAGATAAAGGAAGAGAGAAGTAAATTACGTGTTGCTGGAAAAAATCGTGTAACTTCGAAACGGGCTGCTTGAATTTGTCAAGATTGGTCTGGATGTAAAGAGAATACTTGATATTACCAAAAAAATCCAAAACCACAACAATGTCTTATCTCCGTCTACCAATAGAGGGCGCAATTTGTTGAAGGAACAAAACGGTGGAGTTTTCTAAAAAAATTCAAATGGTATCAAATATTTTTTTCACTGCTATTGGAAGGAAAATTAATAAGGGAGTAATTTACAAAAAAATTATGTCAATAGCTCTTATAGTACCGAAGATATAGTCAAAAATGTGGAAATATAAGAGGCAATTTGAGGTATAAACAAATGAAAACGCTTAAAATGAAAACTTTGTGTCAAAGCTGTAAACTAGATAACAAAGTGACATTATGTCTATTTCGGTTGTTGTATTATAAGCAAAAATGATAATTTCCCATGGAGAAGCATTGCAGCATATTTTGAATGTATCAAATGTATGCAAAATGCAACTGTTGCAGGACCACTGAAATTTTGAAAGAAATGAAAGTTCTCATAGCCTACTTTATTTATGTTAAGCTTACGATTTGTTTATACCTCATATTGCCTCGTATATTACACATTTTTGACTATATCTTCGGTACTATAAGAGCTATTGACATAATTTTTTTTTAATTACTCCCTTATTAATTTTCCTTCCAATAGCAGTGAAAAAAATATTTGGTACCTACCATTTGATTTTTTTTAGAAAAGTCGACCGCTTTGTTCCTTCTACAAGTTGCGCCCTCTATTGGTAGACGGAGATAAGAAATTGTTATGGTTTTGAATTTTTTTGGTAATATCAAGTATTGTCTTTTCATCGAGACCAATATTGACAAATTCAAGCAACCCGTTTCGGAGTTACACGATTTTTTCTAGTAACACGTAATTTAGTTCCCCCTCCCTTTATTTTGACAGTAATCGTAAAAATTCATTAAACAAAGTTTTACATATTGATCACTAGTTTACAATGAATATATTTTTTTAAATACCTTACTGAGGAAAATTGCCCAAAAAATGGAAATTTCAAATTGAAATCAGTGAAACGCCCTCTGGCGGCAATGGTAGGAAATTGAAAATAATTTCCAGCATTTTCTCTTGGCCATATTTATTATAAGATTTTTTATTTCACTGTTCTATCTCAAATAGTTTCCGAGTTATGGCCGGCCTTCTTTCTTAGTTGTACAGTGTACACCCTGTACAGTACATGCCACTTCATTTTAGTTATAGTTTAATGAAGAATTTTGGTTTTAGTATTTATTATTATTACATTAAGAACCTTTCGCTATTTTATGAAAATTTCTGTTTTTTTATCATTTAAATGAAAAATGTGCAAAAAAGCTCAACTAATAATATTTTATATTCCACACAGGCAATAAAAAAAATAAAAGAAGAGAGACACTAACCTGATCCACCATCAGCAGAAGGTCCTAGCATATTATGCACTCGATTAGCGTAAAGAACAAACGTAGGGTATGGAATATCATATTTTCGAGCAGCTTGCGATAACGATAATCCTTCTTTAAGAACGGAAAAAATTGCTTCGGCCATCGTTTCGGGTCGCCACGATTTTAGAGGTCCTCTCTCCCGAAATCGAAGATTATGTACAAGACTTTGATTGGTACTCCAACATTTTTGCCACATTGACTGCAGTTGGTACTGGTAACTATCTGCTAGGACACAGAAAAAAATACAGTGTTAGTATTCCTTATCGAAAAAAAAAAATTCTGTAATTTTAATATAATTATTATAATTACTACGAAATTATTAAGTTGCAAGAAACTTTTAAGGGTTGTAATTAAAAGAAATGAATTGATCAATATTATTATTCTAACAACCTTTAAACATTTTATGCAACCGAAAATAGTAAGACATAAACAAATAGAAAAAGTAAAAAAAATTACCAAATCGTTGAGCAACCTGAAACATAAGAAACATTTAAAATAATTACTTCATTCATTTTTATAAATAGCTAAATAATTTCGACGATTGAAAATGAACGTCGCTGTGATGTGGACTGACTTTTAAGTACAGTATTTAAAGCATCAATTTTATTATCAATTAGGTACCAATTATACTTACTTCATTTTATTTAATTATTTACGGTACCTATTCATGTTCTGGTTTAAATGGGTGTCATTACCTACTGTTCCTTACTATTATTACTTTCTATATTAATGAGCCAAACCTACATTTATTTTATTACTATTTTTAATTAAAAATTTTTACGATTTTTGGGGTAGATCCAAAAAACTTCTTGTCTGTTTTTTCGAAAAATGGCAAATTACGTCAAAGCTACTTTGTTGATTGCGAGAATTACACGATTTCCTGTCGTTTTTCGTGCTGATGATGACTCTTCAAAATGTTTCTGCGTTTTTGTTAAGGTCTACTACAATTTTTAGAATGCATTATTTTGTAAATATCTTCTTTTGTCTCAACACGGTTGCCACATTAGGGCACAATGGACAGGGGGCAGAGCCGCCGCTAAGGTGCTTGACATTTCTACTGAAGCGCACATAAAATTATCGAAAAATGATCAACAATTTCAGCAAATTCTAACTGATCCAAATATGGTAGGTACCAAAATAATCGCCTCTACAATTCAAATTCTCTTTTATTAAAATATGTACGAATTTTAGGTAAGGAAAAAATTTGAAAATAACTAGAAAATGTAATTATAGTACGTAACAATGTAATGTTGGGAGTTACCAAGCGTGTAAAAGTTTGGCCCCCCCTCCAGGATTGTTATCAATGACCCATTGAACAATAATAGAGGGGGGGAAAGTTGAACGGCCGCCATCTTGTCCGCCATCTTGAAAATGCCCGCGAACCTATTTTTGGCTATATCTTAGCAACCGTATGTCCAAATCGAACGTACGTAGACTCTAATTGCACAGTTTTGTATTCCTAAGATAAATTGTTATATAACCGAAATTGATAATCCTAGCGGATTTAATGTTTTTGGGCTTAAAAGCTTAAATTATGGAATATGTAAAAAAAACGCTAAAAAACGTATCACTTTTTATTTTATTATTATTAATCTTTTAGATCTCGCTTTTATGAATAAAATGCAAAAACAATCAACAAAATCCGAGCACTGGTTACGAAAATATACAAGATTTAGGAATAGGTACCGCATCTTTGCTGAGCACAATAATTGGTAGTTACAGGTCAAATTAAAAATTTCATGTTTGTTCTCTACAAAATATGCGAATTAATACTAAATACATACATTAATTAAGTGCAATCAATTTTTGAAAGCTTATGCCCCATTCGCGATTCCCTCGCCCTCATAAGAGTAATAAAAGTCTAAAAGGACGGAATTCAGTGCCTGGAAAAGGAACCCAGATACTGTAATTCAGGTCATCATCCAAATGATGGAAAATCCATTCGCAGTGGTGAAATTTGAAGTCTACAAAGTTCAAAGCTTTGAAGCCTTTCTTTATTCAAGTTTATGGAGGCGGTGCAGAATCCATTAATCAACAACGAAAGTTAATATTCTGTCACCGAAACAAAAGTTTAGAAATGATGCACACGACACAAGACGCTCTCCTATTACACTGCAATAGAGCAGCTTACCAAGTTACCATTTGGAGCAGGGCACATTAGGCTGAGCTTCAAGCCCCACATCCAATTCAACATGGGTGGAAGAAACTCGATCACAGATTCCTTCTCGTGTGGATAACAATTCCGGAAGTCAGCCCCGCTTGCATTGAGATTCTTAAATGTGGTTGCAAGCAGAATTGTGAAAACCGATGCAATTGCAGGAAAAAATCATTAAATTGCACTGCTCTTTGCAAATGTCTGCGTAAAGTGGTCCGTATAATAATAATTGTCATTTGATGGTCACCTCTTCTCCCCAAAAGCCTAAATTAAATTAATTAATTAAAAAAACGAGAAGATGCGAAACGCATAAAACTTTTTAAAAAGATATAAAAAATGATTAATTTATAAAATTTGTATTAATTCGGGTATTTTCGATTTCTTCACCGGTACGGTCTTTCCGATGTGATTCATGTCATGGCGATTATTACTCTTATGAGGGTGAAGGAATCGCGAATGGGGCATAAGCCTTCAAAAATTGATTACACTTAATTAATGTATGTATTTAGTATTAATTCGCATATTTTGTAGAGAACAAACTTATGACATTTTTAATTTGACCTGTAACTACCAATTATTGTGCTCAGCAAAGATGCGGTACCTATTCCTAAATCTTGTATATTTTCGTAACCAGTGCTCGGATTTTGTTGATTGTTTTTGCATTTTATTCATAAAAGCGAGATCTAAAAGATTAATACAGTAAAACCTCGATATAACGGACTAATTGGGGGGAGGGGGTGTCCGTTAAAGCCAAAAGTCCGTTATATAAAAATAAGTTTAAAGTAAATCAAAAAACCACGCTAAGCAAGTAAGTAAGCAGTATTCCAGTATTCTTCCGCGTTATCAGACGGCCGGCCGTCCTGAAAACGCTGAAATCGCAGAAATCTAGGTTAATGTACAGTAAAAGGAAGGTAATCCGTTTGAACTGAGGAATGAAACGCACGCTTAATTACATTACGTATTTTTATTTTTATTTTCTTGAAATAAATTTGTGTTTTTGTAGTAAAATTTGTTCTTTTATGTATAATATCAACAGGACTTTTTAAATTTTTTACCGGATTTTTTGTCCGTTATATCCGAAGTCCGTTAAATAGAGGTCCGTTATATCGAGGTTTTACTGTAATAATAAAATAAAAAGTGATACGTTTTTTAGCGTTTTTTTACATATTCCATAATTTAAGCTTTTAAGCCCAAAAACATTAAATCCGCTAGGATTATCAATTTCGGTTATATAACAATTTATCTTAGGAATACAAAACTGTGCAATTAGAGTCTACGTACGTTCGATTTGGACGTACGGTTGCTAAGATATAGCCAAAAATAGGTTCGTGGGCATTTTCAAAATGGCGGACAAGATGGCGGCCGTTCAACTTTCCCCCCCCTCTAATATTGTTCAATGGGTCATTGATAACAATCCTGGAGGGGGGGCCAAACTTTTACACGCTTGGTAACTCCCGATGAAAATTATATGGGGATTGTTACGTACTATTATAATTATAAGAATAAGTGTGTAATAGACATTTTCATACATTTTTAAAAGTTTCAAAATTTTTACTTAGGGGTTACTCTGAACGCCGAATCGATGTAAAATATCTTCAAATGGCAGCACTTCAGGAAGTGCCGGAAGTAGCTCAATGGCGATTCCAGCCAACTGGATTAGGGGGGGGGGGGGGTTATTAAAAAAGTATCGGGTATCGGTCCCTTTCACGACTCTCCAGCAGTTAGTTTTGGAAAAATTCACCGTCATAGATCGCCGACTAGATTTACCATAACTTAACTTGTTTATTAGAAATGTTGGTAATTTTTTAAGAATAAAATAAAAATAAATAAGCGAGCGAAAAATTCTTAGGGAGGGTAATTACCCAATTACCCCCCCTCCCCGGAAACCGCCAGTGAAGTAGCTATAGTAACTTCGTTATTTTAAACGTCAACCCCTATTTTTTATTCCACTTTTGGATTCCACGTGAAATTTCAGTCCTTTTTGATACCCACATGTCAATATCTACAATTTACGGGTTTTCAGGTATTTTCACTTTCAAAAAAATGGCGGATGCAGACGGTACTTGAGAATTCTATACTTGAAAACCGTTGTAGTTATGGCAACCGACTTTTCACCAGCGCATAGATGCTGCCATCTTGAAAAAATTTTACATCGATTCGGCTTTCAGAGTAACACCTAAGTTCAAATTTTCAATAACCTACCTACCTATGAAACTTTCCCAGAAATGTCTAGCTCAAAGCTACCAAAAAACACCCTGTATAAGCCTGTGAAAAAATACGTTCACCCTAAACTTATCCTTCGGAAATTGTGCCGTTTCACAAGTTGGTTAGTTTATTCATTTTCATTTTTGAAATTTTGCTTTTTTCTAAATGAAATTATGAATAAAACCCTGGTGGCGGCGCCCCCGGGACCTTGCAGACCTAGGCAGAAATTCGGCACTGAGTAGACGCAATGCTTTCTGGTACAGGAAGTAATAAAAAAATTCTGGCCAGTTGCCACGAGACTTCCCTCGTATTAACACTTTTTTCAAAAAATAAGTATAGCACAATGCTGAATTCAGAAAGAAATATGTACTCTTAAACTACATAAAAAAACTGCAACTTGATCTTATAAAAAAGAGTGCCGCCATTTTAGGTTATACCGGAAGTGACGTCATCAGAGGTAATATCAACATTTTCGTCCTTGGCCCGAATGCAATCGATTGGTGAAAACCGCATTTCGATAACTTTAATAGTTTCTGAGTTTAGAGCGTTGCAAGGAAATGTGTACGGACAGACTACAGACGGAAAATTTTTTTTTTATTTTTTGAATCTACGTGTTCAGAAACGCAAAGATATGCAAAAATTTGCATAGGTAAATTTTTTTTTTGGAACACTAATACAATAGGTACCTACTTCCCTTTTACTTCGTACTCGGGAAGTAAAAAAAGAAAATGAAGGCAAATGAAAACACATACCAATAGAAAGTGAAAAAATTCAACGAATTGGAATAAGACAGTATTTGACTACCCCGCGTATAGAAGGGAGAACACTAATTTATGCAAGAAATAAGCACTAAGATCGAGTAGTGTTTAACTTGAAACATTCTTCATCACCGACAGAGAAAAACATGAGAAGAAAGATATTTAAAAATTCCAAAATAATGTAGTGATAAACGATTTACTTTCAGAGAAGGGGAGGTGAAAACAAAAAAAAGACAATAAAGCATGTAAGAGAAACAGCGAAAACGCAAAGTTAAGAGAAATTACGAAAAGAAACATACGGAGAAAGTCGATAGAAATTTAATTAACCTCAAACAAACAAAATAAAATCAGAACGAGGATCACCCAACGATAATAAATAAATAATAATAATAAATAGATAATTTTGTAATTCTGCGTTGTGAGAAGCAATTCTTTCCGAATAACAAAAAAAACACTTTTAGTTGTTCAACATAAAACCGTTATTTGAATTTTGAAGAGTTATTGGAAAATTTAAATTGAGACTACAGAATGTACTTATGATGGAGAACGTGTAAAAAACAAAACCTGGCGATGTTTTCTCAGAGATGAAACATCGTGTTAATATACAGGGTGTTTCAGGAGGAATAGTAAATATTTTAGAAGGTGGTAATACAAAATTCCATACAACATGTGTCCAATTTTTATTGATTACAGGGATATAGCTGTTAGGGTGTAACCCAAACAAACAAAAGGTAAATGGGACGTTTCAAACAATCGACCACGTAGTTCAATGCATTTTCATTTCGTGTGTTAGTCCACCGGTTGCTATGGGGGGGGGGGGGGGGGGGGGGGTAAAAGGCGAAGCCCACAAAGAAAAAGTAAACACAAGAGCCAATTTTATTGTTCGGATTATGAAAAGTGCAGAACGCCAAGACGACTTTAGAAGAGCTGTTATCAAGCGAAGTAAAAAGTGCATTGAAGTTGGTGGTGGAAATTTTGAAAATCAACTTTAAATGTCCCGTTTGCCTTTTGTTTGTTTGGGTTACATTTACATACTAACAGTTGTATCTCTGTACTCAATAAAAATTGGACACATGTCATATGGAATTTTGTATTGCAATTCGTCCTCCTAAAATATTTACTATTCCTCCTGAAACACCCTGTATGTAGACGCCATCTTTTAAAATTTAAAACAGAGAACGTGTTCTTTATTTTTCTATAAGTTTTCAGATGATTTCCGAAATTTCCATTTTGGTCGAATATCTTCCACCTATTAGCAGTGGCGGATTACCCACTAGACTGACTAGGCTGTAGCCTAGTAGGAAGCAAAGCGTAAAGGGGGTACTGTCGTTTGTAATCAGTATAGTATAATTAAGCCGTTTAAGCAAACGGTAACAGCGCGAGGAAAAAATGTCGGTTATAGTAAAAAAAAAAGCTAAATACCGTTTTCTATTGTATTTTTACGAAATGACCTTTATTCCTTGTAAAATAAAACAGAGAAAATAATTTTTCTTTTTCTTAAATAACTTTCTTTTTTCATTCTTAAATAGTTATTATTGTTATTAGTAAAAGGGGTGCTCTTATTAATTATAGCCTAGGGCGCTAACAAGGCATAATCCGCCGCTGCCTATTAGGAATTATCTATATTTGAAAACAGCAACTTACTGAGCAACCTTTTTAGCATATTTTAAAAAATGCAATTTTAATGCAGAACTTGCAAAATGAAAATGGAAATGCATGAAATACAGGGTGGTTTGGCTTGCAATGTCTAGACGATATTTCCTAAACTAATAACATTAGGAAAAAACATTTAAATTGAAAATGATTGAGTACATATTACGTATTCTATATTATAGGGCCAAAAAAAATTTTTTTTTTTGAGCCAACAAACAAATATTTTTTTTAAATAGCGACAATTTTTTTTATAATTTCAAAAAGAGAAAATTTTTCTGAATTCAACAATGGATAAATTTCAAATTTTGATATGGAATTTATTTAAATAAACAATAGGTAGTTTATTAATGTTTTAAATTTAATAACATATCAGCCTTTTCGTTATTTGTCAAATTCAATACCATAGTGATCGAACAATGACAAAACTATGTTTTTGTTACTTAAAACATGAAAAATTTGTTGACAGATGATGTGCGGTTTTGTTTTATAGCATCCTATGTTAACGAAATCAAATATTTCTTCTATTGCTATTAAGACATTAAATCATTGTTTATTTAAATAAAATCCATATCAAAATTTGAAATTTATACATTGTTGAATTCAGAAAAATTTCCTCTTTTTGAAATTATAAAAAGAAAATTTTTTTTTGTTCGTCAAAAATGGCTCAACAAAAAAAATGTTTTTTTTGCCCTATAATATAGAATACGTAATACTCAATAACTTTCATTTTAAATGTTTTTCCTAATGTTATTAGTTTAGGAAATATCGTCTGGACATTACAAGCCAAACCACCCTGTATACTGTAAGTTTAGCGAACTTACTATAGTTCCAAAATTTATTTATACCATCATCATCATTCAATACGGGGATAATAATCTTCTTCTTACTATTTCTAATAGACCCAATTTCTTTAATTACTGTTAATCTTCTCTGCAAGATATGCAACCTTATCAAACAGACAAAAAGCTTTTTGGGAAAACATGAAATTAGTTCAACCCCCGAGTGTTTATTAAGATCAAAGACGCACAGTAGTTACTCATCTAATTTTAACGTAACAGAAAACTGGATACGAGGGCCTTAAACATAACTTTGTCAATTTATGACGGTTTAGACGATTTTAAACGTCAATTTCTCATGCTTTTGAACTTCCCATCATTTATTGAAAATATATTTTTTACAAAATCAAAATACAGATTCTACAAATTAAAAAACAAGTCAACTTAATAACTATAAGTTTCAAACGTCAATAGAATTAAATGAACTAAACTGTTTTAACAATAACATTATTGCTGTAATTAATTTTATAATAAAACAAATTGGAATATTAATGCATCGATATGAGGCAAATAAAAATCCGATATAATATCATATTCAAACAGTCCGTCAATTGTGCGTTATAGTATTAACTAGTATTATAATTAATATTATAATAATAAATGAATACAAAAATGATAAACGTAACTAACAATTAGGTAATACAAGTTGCATGTCAGAAATTAATAATATAGCGTAACACGCATGCACTATTAGTCACATAATTAAATATCAACGCAAACATATTCAATTATATTAATAATAAAATAACATCAATAAAGATGCATTGTACAAAAAGTAAAAAAAAAAAAAGGAATGATTAACACAAACATTCGAGGAAGCACGTTTGATATGCAAAACGGAATGTTTTATCCTTCTAAATTCTATAGATAACGTAGAAAATCAGTCTGCACCTGAGAATAGGATAGGTATATAGTAGTTAGTAACCGCCATTATCGTAAAAAAGCGAAACAATGCTATGTTTCTTACAGAATGCCCACCACCATCTAAATCCCGACAATCCCGTAAACAAAAACTCGGGATCGCGTACGCGTCGCAACTTTTCGACAAAATTTAAAATCGACTGAAGTGACTTTTTAGTACGTCGATTATACGGTGAGACGGAAACGTCGCAACAAAATTCTAAAACCGCCTCTTCTTCGCGTGGCGTCAAACCTGCTTCCTCGAGTACAGCCATGCGTTTAGATTTTCCAAGTATATTATCATAAAGTGTTCCCTTAGGTATACCGTAACGTGAAGATGCTTGAGTAAAACGCATTTTTTGTTTTACAACCGCTTCTATTGCTTCTCTTAGCTGTTCCTGTGTCCATGTTGGCGTTTTAAGCTTTAGTAAGCTTGGATAATCTAACCAAACAAAAATAAAATGACGTAACGTTAATTAGAACAAAATAAAATGGTACGATAACTAAGCTACGTATACGAAAATTAAATAAAAGTTAAAACGTTTAAGCTGCTCAAGCGTTGCAATACTAAAATTAGGCCATTTTCATGAAACGTGTGGAAATCAAAGTCTCATCTAAAAATGTATGGGCAGAAATTGGAGAACTTGGATTATTTGTATTCCACTTTGAACAAATTTAGATTTTAGAGTTGAGCATCGGTTTTGGCAAATGGCTTATTTTGGGTCACTTTGGTCTCTAGGTGTGCATCATAAAATTCAGCGTTAGTACTGATCATAGTATAAGAAGCATTTATAAGTCTAGCAGACGTAATTCCGCCGAAACGTTGTCGTACAGGCTCTGAACAGAGTCGGCAAGACGCGAAAAACGTGCAAACGTGCATAATTGGCGATATGGTAAACATGCAGTGTTCGTGAAAACGTCTACAACATAAGAGATTTATTTGACGGAATAATGAAAAAAATAATTTCTTTTCCAACCATTTTCATATTTTTCACATTTTTCAAATTTTGGTGTTGCGTTGAATTTTTATTATTTTTTTTATTTGAGAAAATAAAACAAATGTATTTGCTTATAAAAATCATTATTCTCGAAATAAAACTAAAAATAAAATTTTACAAAAAAAAAACATTTTTATTAATAAAGTTCGGTACGATTTTAAATTTTCAAGTTAAACAAACTCAATTGGAAATATTCCTAAGAATATCCCGTTCGTCAGCCAATTAAAGTACAATACAAGCCAAAAACCTAACGGTACTAACAATTAAACAAATTTAATTTAGTTCGACTTCTAATAGATTTATAATAAATGCTTTTACGTCTCTATTTAGATATTATTATTTTCAACATTAACAATTCAAGAATTGAGTTTGTTCAATGGGAACGCAGCTGAACTTAATTAATAAGGTTGTTTTTAAAATAAAATAAATTTTGTTTTAAGAATAACTTCATTATACTTATAGACTTCCATAAGCAGATGCACTTAGATGAAAAAAGCAATAAACTGCAAGACAGTAATGATTTTCGAAAAAAAATTTACAAATAACCACAATTTTTGTGCTCTTACCAATTTTAGCAGTTAAAAAATAGCATGCGACGTCATTTATATCTGTTATTTTTGGTTCTTAGACGTGCTATTGTGCTCTTAAAATCAAATAAGTAATAAATTTATTGCACATTATACTTATATTTCTACATTTACATCTTCCGTTAAATAATACCTACTCTTTGGGAAAAGGCGACCTTGGGAATTAAATAGAGGTCACTGGCTGGTTCAGATCTTGGCTATTTTTTATATTTATTCGCAGTTCTTAAATTGACTAATGTGGTTCAGCTCCTGACGAAAGTAGTTAGTTTGTGTGTTAGGATAACAATCACTAACGTTAATTAACACACAAACTATTTTTGTGAGGACCTGAACTACATTAACCTGCATTCTGTAGTTCTCAAAGTCGTCTACAGGGGTCGTCGAGACCTTGAAGTGCGTTAGGATCGGCCTTTTATTACAACCATTAAAGAAAATTAATTACTTACGCAATTATTTACAAATGAGGAGGGACCACAAAAACAAGCGTCAATTTTGTCATATGGAGTCGAAGACTAAAAAGGTAAATATTAAATTGTATCAGTCGTATACGAGGTTTGTCAAAAAAATGATTTTTGATCAAGAGTAAAGTACCTACCTTCATTTTTGACCATATGGAAAATTGTTATTAGGAAAAGATATTTAGGATTAAAAATAATTTTCAAATATTCAGTATTGTTTATTTACAATAAAACAAAATTGGTTAACACTTTCTCTGCGATAACATTAAGGTAGTTCCTCCGCGACAATCTCAACCAAAAGTTTCGTCCCATGTAACCATAGTAACTTCTATTATTAACCATTTTTGTCACGCCAGTGGAAGTACACTTTTTGTTCGGACTGTCCGCGTTGTCATGGAACAGATTGCGTATACAATCATTCGCTTGCCTAAACATATCTAATAATACCAAAAACGGCATGTTTCTCAAGGCTATATCTTCAAAGTAGACGGTAAACAATTCTCAAATGTTTTCACAATATTCGTATAATCCCTCGCTAGCATTCTTTAGTTTTTCATTAAATTCTGACATTTAGTTTTGACAGTACAATTGATAATGTGTCAGTGCCCACATAACACGAGATCTGCAAGGGATGTCCTGTGACCTTATGCGGACATTCAGAAGTTCTCAGAATGTCTTTCGGATGTCCTGGGGACTTATGTGGACATATAGAAGTCCTTAGAATGTTTTTGGGACGCCTTTGAAAGATATGTGCTACGTGGGCGGTGTTTTTTGTATATGGGTTATATGTCAATTATGCCAATTTTAAGTGTAAATATCTCGACTTAGGGACGGTAAACCTCATTTAAACTCCACAGATGTTTGGATAACGTATTTAATAACGTATACGCCAAGTTTGAACAAATTCTGTCGCAAATCGTTCCGCGGAGGAACTACCTTAAGTTACAGTTTTAACATTAATGCATAATAATTAATGTATGAGACACTTGTCAGTGAACGTCAAAACGTAATACGTTAAACTAATTTTTATTAACATAATCGAATTCAATTTATTTATTTTCAAAACTAGAGGCCCCCACTCCCCCTTTTAAAAATGGGCTTTGATATTTCTATTCGATTTTGTCATAGTGGGCTTCGCTGTCTCTTTTTTCAAGCGCTCCCCAAGGATCCCCGCACTCCCTCGTGATCGATTTCACGCGCTCCCCCATTTCTGAGGGTGTTAAATGGATGTTAAAACTTTAACTTTCAATGTTAATAAATTTTTTTTATTGTAAATAAACAATATTGAATATTTTTTATAACCCTAAATATCTGTTCTTAATAAAAATGTTCGATATGGTCAAAAATGAAGGTGCTTTAGGTACTCTTGATCAAAAATCATTTCTTTGACAAACCTCCGATACGACTGATACAATTTAATATCTGAAGGTTGAATTTTGGGTTTTAGAACATGCAGAACTTTTTATAAAGAATACATTTTTTGATAAAACTTCTCTACAAGATGGCGGCTCAACCTACCCCACGCGGTTTAAAGAAACATAATATTTAGTGCGTGAAAACGTTTTCGTTCGAGTAGATCCACCCAGAATATTTAACACGAATGAAATACCTTTTTTATTTAAATTTTCAAGGACAGTTATGTACTAGTCGCATTAGGAAAGTAAAATAAAAAATAACTATCTATTATTCGACGAACATTCTTTGTTTCTGCAAGGAGAATAAAATACAATAACAAATAACAGTCTTCCTGTATTCGACGCATATTCCACAGCCGTTAGTCGTCGCTTTGACTTACAAACGTGCGAATGGAAAAAGATGATGCGATCTTAAAAAACGAATCATGGAGAGCGAAAAAGTTGAAAAGAAAATGTACCAACAAAATTTGCTTACCATGTAAATTGTCGATGGTTTTAGGACGCGTGGGCTATTCAATGGATGGATGCATTAGTGGAAGAAAATAAAGGGTTACTTTTAGAAAAGGAAAGACAAAAGCAACAAAATCTAATGAATTACGACACTCGCCTTCGGCTCGTGTTGCAAACTTCTCTTCGTCAGTAATAGCTATCATTACATGCTCGTTGAATAATATTTTATATTCAATGGTGCTATCACAGATGAAAAAGATCCAAAATTTTGTGTAAATCTTTCCAAAAAGTAGACAAAACCGGTGCTCCAACTCTTGTTATTCAACATTCAGTATAATCGGGTTGAAGAAAAATATAATTTATTTCTATGTCATTGTGTCAATTGTACTCTTAATTAAATTGTTAAGGTAATATAAATCGGCAGCCAAGTCCTTTGATCACCGCGAGATCGGGAACTAATCAACTTAAAAATTGAATTAAAAATAAAGCGAAATCTTCACAATATTGTAAAATTATACACGCCATGCTACCTTTGAATAGATAATACGATAAAAAGCGCAAAATTAGTCAAACTGTTACAAAAACGGGACACACAAACACTAAACAACCACAACAAAACTTACTACTTTGCATTCGCGAGTGGATAAAGCCGAGCGTACAAGTGTTAAGTGTACGCTCCGCTTTAGGTTTCTTAAATGGTTGCGTTTTATTTAAAGGTAGGTGTAATCGACATAGCGCGACTACTAATTATTCCTAAAGCGCGTGTACGACGCCATAGCGTCATGACGGGAACGTTACACCTTTGTGCAGATGGCTTAATAGGTACACCTGAACGCACCAAATCAATGGCACGTTGCAATTCCTGCGAAGTCCATCTAGTTGATCGTGCAGACTTTTTCGTAGACGGTGATAATTCAAAATTAAATTCGTTAAAATTGTCTGAAACGTGAAATTTTCTCGTCACAAGATTACCGATTTTACGTGAAATTGATGTGACAAATGCGTATAATTAGTAAAGAACAAACACATTTAAAGTTAACTACTAAAATGTTCTAATTCTAATCGCTTTTCCTCGACTGTACGTAATCTGGGCAACTTTAAAGTAGTTTACAAGATTAAAGTAATAAGCGAGAGTCGAGTACAACATAAATCTACTTAGATTTAGAGCAGTTTGATAATCTGATCACTTAAAACTGAATCAAACTTTCTATATAACATCTACGTATGTAAGAGACAAACACATTACTTAGGAAAATTAATTTATTTAGTGCAGAATTGGATAAATAATTAAAAAAAAATCGACGAGAAACTCCTTTTAAGATATCACTTCGTCGACTTCCTCGCAATAGCTATAAAATTCATTTTACACCTACGTATGTCCGTTAGCCATTATGTGTTATTGTATTAGTTTCGTCCCACCATATACAACATTATTCAAGGTCTTTTCCTAAGAAAATTGCGCGGATGTTGTAATAAAGTAAATGTAACTTATATTCTCAAATTTAAGAGCAAATCTGTTACTGACTAATAGCCACCTCTATTGGCAGTCTGCATAAATAATAGAGGAAAAGGTAGTTTTTAAATACTTTCAGCATGGTGGTATACGCTTCTCTGGCAAAGAAGACCAAAATACAACAAGGTCACAAAATTACTTATCGTACCTCATTCATCCACCTGCAAATAGAAATTACTCTAAATCCTATACCACGCTGGCGGTTCTTCAAGGAAGACTATAGGGTGGATGGAAATCTATTATTTAAAGATATTATCAGAAAAACCGTCACAGTTACACGTAAGAAGACTTAACTGAGGGGCTTAGCCACAGTAATACGACCTCTAGTGCAATATTGAAGATTACTTGTATGCCATTTGTGAAAATAACACGCTTCATACTTGATGACCCAATGGAACAGGTGAAAATTCAAATCCGCCACACATTATATAGATCTTCCAAAATTTTCAATTAAGGCTTAAAGTGTTGACAACTTCGATTTTAAGACGATCATCACTGACCATAACTGACCTTTTCATACACGTTTTGCATTAGAATCTTACAAAGCGCAGCTCATACATACAAGAACCAAAGCAGTTTTTGGATTAGGTTTTGGAACTGCCATCGTATTCACAGAGTATGCAAACAACAAACATTTCAACTCTAGAGATCTGCAAATCCAAGAGCAATTTTCACTATCATCCACGACGACTCAAAAAATCTTGCTGGCTCACTTTTCACGCTTGGAACAAACGTTGTTTCATGCATTTATGCTCTTAACCGAGCTGGAAAATTGCTACCATAATCACGTTAACCTATAAACCACCATCAAGAAGAGAGTGGCAAAGTTGAAAGTGGAGAGATAAAATAACCTCGAAGAGAGATATCCCAGATTGTATATTCTCAACGTCCTCATGAAATAATTGCTTAAATTTCGAATTCACTTGAAAATATTGGAGAAACGAGTATAGCGACAACACTTCTGTCCACGATACAAGTGATTGCGTGGCAAAACAATTATGACTAGAATGTGACGGTCCTACCCTGGAAGTCGTCTTCTTCCTGATTCTGGCTGAGCAATTGAAGCGGACACTGTTAGATAGTGCGTAATTTAAACTTGCAGTATCAGTAAAAAAGGTTGGTCTTAAAATAACCGTTTATTTTCTGCATCACCTTGTATAATCCGATTGGATGGAAAGGATTACATGGTGGTGAAATTTTCTTTTCGCTCTTCATCTACGACGACCGTTTTCACAGTCCGAAAGGCCATGTTCAAACTAGGTCCCAAAGTTTTCCAAAAATGGAATGCAATTTTGCAGTAATGGAGTAGTTCTTAATTTTCTTCAATCTATCCGTTGTCCTCTAGAGTGAACGATATTTACGTAGAACTTCTTTCAACATTTATTGAGCTCGTCAATGTATTTCAGTCTCCATCTGACAACGTTGCCCATCCTCACGATTTTCCATGACAAGAAATAATGAAATTTTACAAGTTACAAGAAATAATTGATTTATTAAGAGAGAAAACAGGAAAGACAATAATTATCGGAGACTAGTATTCGAGAATAGGGGAAAGATGTAAATAATAAAGATTTAGGGTGCGTAAATAGATCCGGGGAAGAAATAATAAATAAAAATGGAGCGAGAATAATACAATTCTGTTAAATGAATAATCTAATAATTTAGGAAATAAGTTTAAGAAGTAATCAATAAAATATGGGGAAGGTGGAAAACTTATAGGTTTGAGTAAACCCGCGTGCTCCAGAAGAAGAACGTAAGAAAAAAACTGCACGTGTTTGGTCATCTCACTCCTGCCGAGGTATAGGATCACAAGGCATTATTACATCTACTCTTAAAATTAAAAAAATAATCCAATGGGATACCCATCGATAAACAAATATTTTCATCCGAGCGTCTGACCAATTTTTGAAAATGCCGATTCCGAAGTTCGTCTGAATCATACTATACAGGGCGTTATTTAATGGTATGTACTTATTTTAAGGGGGTATTCCTGAACCAATTTTAAGTCGAAAAGTTCATATAAACGTCAACATAATGTACTACGTATAATGTTCATCAGAACAAAAAAATTGCTTAACAACGAACAAGGCTAACTTAATTTTTTTTAATCAATTTACCCAAAATGGCAAAATTCTGCACTTCAATTGTACAGGGTGCCACTTGGCACGGTTGTTGTTTACGCCAAACAGATTGATTTTCGATTGGGACGCGTCGACATTTTCCGCGCGGAGCCAAGATGGAGGCCGTTTTTGAAAAAAAAATGGTTGAAAATACACATGTGGGGTATGGTTTCCAATCATCACGAAAATAAGGTGTAATTTTCATTAGGAATCAATATTTGCCTATATCTTATTTTAAAATCCCGTAAAAATTGAAAAAAATCGAATAATTTCAAATTAGACGTAACTTGAGCTTGTTTAATTCAGTCATATAAGTGCGTAGTTGAATGTTTACTCTAAAAGGCGTCTTCAAGAAAAATTCGAAAGCTATTTGTTCCCTTACATTACTCGCCCCCACCTCATAGACCCGCCACTGCCAAAACTAAGCACCATCGATGAATCATACAAAACTACCGCAGCGATATTAGTGTTGTTCCTTGTTGTGAAGTGATAATGAATATCCCTTGAAACTGGCAAGATTTCCTAAGAAAAGCTCGAAACAAAGAAGAACGCTTTCAATTTTTGGGTAGTAAGTTACTGGACGACTTAGCCAAGTGTGCGTAGTGACAAATGTTGACACAGTAATTACTGCATCAAAATCAGAACAAAGTGGTCTTCATACAGCCGAATGCAGTGCCGGCTCGTCCATATAGGCAACCTAGGTGGACGCCTAGGGCGCAATATTTTGGGGGGCGCCAAATTGAGAATTTTTTTAAATTTAAAAACATAAACTAAATAAAAGTCTAGTACTTATGCGCGCTACTTGCTTAGGCAGACGAATTGCGTGGTAATGAAAGGTCAGGTGTCTTTGAAAATAGGAAAGTATACCCTAACGTAACACTACTCAGTTTGGCAACCTCGCTGTATTTCGCGGAGGGCGAAGTGTAAGGTTGTAGTGTGGTGTCAACCCCGCAATTTGCCCCGTCCCACCCTGGTTGCAACGAATGGATTTCCTAACATTTGTGTAGCCCTTCGTATTTTTCTTACGTTGCCACTTTCCGTAGCTAGTGCTGAACGAAGTTTTTCAAAACTTAAGCTAATTAAAACGTATCTGCGTAGTACAATTTGCCAGGAAAGACCTGTGGGTCTGGCAACAAATTCTATTGAAAGTGAGATAGCAATAAGACAGTTAGACTCAAAAGCCCTCATACAAGAACTTGCTAAGCAGAAAGCGAGAAAAGTACCATTAGGACTTTAATTTTTTTAAGTGTTAAGAAAAACTATGTATCTGTAATCTAACTGTGAGTTTCTGTTATTTCTTGTATATTAATCTATAAGTTGTCAAAACAAAAGACATATTATAGATATGTATTTTACGTAAAATTAACATTCGTTTTCATATCCCAGTCAATTATCAAAGGTTATAAAATCAAATTCTTTATTATAACAACTATTAACAAAAACGTTTTTCCGAAGTTCCATATTCGGCAGACCCCGAAGAAGGCACTTTAATGAGAGCGCAGAATTTGTTTTCGCCTAGGGCGCCAAAAACCCTAGAGCCGGCCCTGGCAGAATGTACAATAGATGAAGCTGACGCCAGAATTTTGCTACATGTCCGTGACATGGTAACTTTTCGTGCCAAGAAAATTCTTGTACAAACGTGTGACACAGATGTCGTAATACTTGCCATTTCATACATGGGCATTTTAAAGGAATCGGGATTGTACTTCACTGCGTCGAAAAACCATGAGATCGCTGAAGTCATGGGTCCTGAGAAGGTGCTAGCAATTCGCCGATTCCATACCTTCACAGGTTGTGATTGTACGTCCTCGTTTGCTACCAAAAAGAAAAAAAGTGCATGGAAGACGTGGAAATCTTACGATAGAGCAACAAACGCGTTTCAAGCTATTTTCAAGTCAGTCGGGTCTATTTTTGATGAAGTTTTCGAAATTCCCCAAAACTATGTTGTACTTCTGTATGGCGGAGATCTCGAAATGGGGACAACAAATGAGGCGCGTAAAGTATTTTTAACTGCTAGAAGTAAAACTTAGGAAAGTCTGCCGCCTACCTCAGATACGCTCTTCTTGCGGGCTACTTACCAAGCTGGTCATGTGTGGAGACAAGCTACGGAGATTACAGTTCACCTACCGTCACCCCGGGTTTGTTTTCTTCTTAAAAAACACTAAACAGAAATATATTAGGACTGGGGATGGAACTGGGTGAGTGATACTAACTGCTGGTCGTCGTGTTGGACGACATTACCCACGATCTGGACGATTTTGCGAGAAGTTGTTCTAAAATGTGGGTGTAAGAACGGTTGCAAAAATAGAAGTTCCCTGTGCCCTAATATGTATTAACTGTAGGGGAAAATGCCATAACTTCAGGTAATTGAATGAGACAATTTTTAGGTGGTAATAATCCAGTTTTTTTATTTCTAGTGACTAATTGGACGAAAATTAATGATTAAATCTACCCTTGTGGTCCAATTATATTTTAAAATAACTTGCTCATGATTTATTTCAATTTAACTTTGAATTCAGCGCGTATTCCAACTGCCAACTTCGAACATTCAGGGCCGCCCCGATACCTAGTGGCGCCTGTGTACAAAAATTTTCATGGCGCTCATGAAAGTCATACGAGGGTAATCCACAATCTAACCTATGTGTAGCGCGGTAAGTAGTGGGAGTAGCACCACCATTCCAACATCAGCGGGCGCAGTGATTCTTTACGCTTCGAGCTGTGCAAGGAAGAGTATCGTAGAGTCACACGCTCTCAAATTCTAAGCTGAAAACAATCACTCAGCAGCTAAAATTCATCGTGAATTGTGTGCGGTGTATTGCCCAAACATTATGAGTGACAGTGTAGTCCATCAATGGGTACGTTTTTTTTTAAATGGAAGAACTAACGTGCACGATGAAGCCAGGAGCGGTAGGCCATCTCTTGTCGGTGA
Organism: Pyrocoelia pectoralis; assembly: GCA_036250285.1. Lineage (NCBI taxonomy): Eukaryota > Metazoa > Arthropoda > Insecta > Coleoptera > Lampyridae > Pyrocoelia > Pyrocoelia pectoralis. Next base: position 34,394,795 of record CM070079.1, on the reverse strand, counting down.
TGAACAGAGTGAATGAAACAATTCGTGTGGCCCTCGCTTCACAATCTCGAAACTTTCCGATCATTTCCCTGAAATTTCTAGGAGTCTTCTACACGAGTTAGTGATAGAACAATTAGGCTATAGCAAGTTTTGTGCACGTTGGGTACCAACACTTCCTACCAACGAGCACAAAATCAAAAGAATGAGTTCTGCCATAGCCTTTCTTTCTCGGATCGAGGGTGAAGGAGAAGAATTTTTGAAGAGGATCGTTACTGGAGATGAGACTTGGGTAGCCTATGTGAATGTGGAGACAAAACAACAGTCAATGCAATGGGATCATACAGATTCTCCAAAGCCAAAGAAAGCCCGCCAAACTTTCTCTGCGAGGAAAATAATGGTTACGGTATTTTGGGATGCTAAGGGCATCTTGCTCGTTGATTTTGTGGAGCGTTGTACGACAACCACTTCTGCAGTGTCTTGTGAAACATTAAAAAGACTACGACGCGCAATCCAAAACAAGCGTCGTGGTCTGCTGGCATCTGGTGTTCTGTTTGTTCACGACAATGCCTGCCTTCTCACACAGCTCAAAGAACAACTGAACTTTTGACCAAGTTCAAATTGGACGTTTTTGATCACCCCCCTTACAGCCCGGACTTGGCTCCCAGTGATTACCACCTGTTTCCATACATGAAGCGGTGGCTTGCATCTCAGCGTTTTGCCAATGACGAAGAGCTTCAAAATTCCGTGACAGGTTGGTTACGTTCTCTAACATGGTTTAAATAAGCCTGCAATTTGCAATTTATTAAATAGAGATTATTAAATTTCTAAATTATCATGGGAGATTTGGAATTTTGATTGTCCAATTCGGTGCCCCTTCAGACCTGGCGCCTATGTGCGCCGCACACATTGCACACATGGACGGCGCGATTAACGATTTCTTCCAAACGGTAAGTTATACGACAAAAATGAAAAACATCTTTTTTATTTATGACTAAACCACTTTTTTCTTTTAAATCAGTGGCGTAATATTTTTTCGTTAAAATTGTACCGGGGTTTAGCCATAGCAACCCCACTGGTTAAAAAAATAAAAATAATTTTATATCAAACCTGTGCCAAAATTAAGTTTAATAGCTTAAACCGTCTTCGAGATCTTTAAGAAAAAACGAAAAAAAAATAAAAACTTTAGCATCCTGTATATCGAAAACCAAGCATTTTAAGACATACGTTTATATGAACTTTTCGACATAAAATTGGTTCAGGAATGCCCCTTTAAAATAAGTAGGCGCATACCATTAAGTAACACCCTGTATATGATATACATATTGATTATCGTACCCTGAATGCTTTCCGAAGTGACCACTTTGGATTTTGCTCACGTGATTGGTGTAATTTTGGCACCACTGAAATTCTGCAAACAACGTAGGATATTTCAAATATATACAAACTATATTAAGGAACCACCACATAAAAAAATATGGAGCATGATGGGGTCAAATTGCGGTAAAATTTTCGATGTGGGTTTTTTGATCACGTTCAAGTTTGTACAGTCAGTTTTCTCTATATAAAGTTTTTACTCTCCAGCGACCATTTGAAACAAGCTGAAGCTTCAAATTTCAAACATGTCATGTCTCAAAAGGTTTCAAATGTCGAATTTCAGGTTTCAGGCACCTGTTCTTGATAATTTTCACTTCAGTTTCAATATTTCAGATTAAATTGTTAATAAGGAAATCTCAACCTTATCAAGCTTAAACTGTAGGTAAAACGTATGGACCTTGAAGATAAAAATATGAGAACTTTTCAGGACGAAGAGCCTCAGCTTAAATCTGCTTAAAATTCAAAGGTTACTGAAGAATTTTTGTCTTTTGAGGAAACCAATTCATACCGTAGGTATCTACGAAAACCTTGAAATCCGACAGTTTCACAAAATAATGAAAAGTACTGAAAGTATCCTTTTTTTAACCACCGGAGAATTGCTTGTTGTCAAGTTTTCGTGTTCGCGATGATCGCATACCTATAACATCCCTTATATCCCTCATGCAGATAAGCTTATAATAAAATCACTTTTGTCATTTAAAAATTACCATTTGTTTATTATCTCAATTAACTATACGTCGATGGAAATGGGTTCGAGAATAAAATAAATAACTTTGTAATTGATATTTCATCGTATTTCACGTATAGAATAATTAACTATCGTTACAAGCCAGTTTATACAATGTTAAACAAAAGCTTTTGTTAATGTTTGCATTAATATGAATAAAAACATTAATATAAAAATACATATAACGTAAACATAATCGCAACAATAGATGAAAAGGCGCGTGCACAATTTTTTTTGTTAACAAAATTATATCTATCTCGCGTAACAGGGTGAGTTTGATAAAGTTTCTAATACAATGGAAATCATTTTTTCAACGTCACGCCCACCACTACACCCTCTACTAAACTTAATTTCATAATAACGAAGACCCCTCAAATTGTATGCAGCTAAATTCGATTAAAAATTTTTTTTTACTAGAAATAAAATTTAAACGTACACTATAAATACATGTATTGATTTTCATGGTTTCATCCCCCTTTTATTAACCAAATTACATTGAGGGGTTTTGAGCAGACGAGTGAAAGAAATTATGCCGTTCTTAATTTTATTATTTCACCATATATCTCACTACACGTTGTTATATTTTGCAATGAGAAGTTGATGGACCGCACTGTATAAAACATCTGAGTAGCGGATGTTTATAAATTGGTAATAAATAAATAAGATAAGTAGCTCCTTTCGTATTATAATTAATTTTTACAAACCAGAACTAATTCAAATGTTCCACAATCCTTAATTATACATCATAGATGAAAGCATATTAATTAACTTTTGCCTACCAATCGTAAATTATAAAATGTAATATAGGCGTTAACACACCCAGCAATATTTTTTTTTCTGTTATTTATTGAATTACATTTTATCCTGTGGGTTTATTTTTTCTAAATAATTAAAACTTCCCCTTTAATAAACAAAAGAGGTTATAACACTTACCGGCTATTGACGAAGTTGAGGCGCCGAGCCAAGCGTGAGACGATTCTAACAACTTGGCCTGAAAAAAAAAATAACTTGTTAAGTAGGTACATCTGGTAATTCACATCAATTAAGTTAAGGAAAAGTAATGAATAAATCTTTAAAATATTGGAAAAAAAGGTGTAATTACACAGATTTCCTTGTTAAAATAATTTTGCAGGTTAATTATTTAATTTAATAGTAGTTCCTCTCTATTATCAAAATTACTTTCAGTCGGTAAGAGGTTCGCTTTAATTTAGAAAGGAAATGACACTCCAATAAATGGAGCAACAATTGAGCTATTGCCCAACCGGAAAAATTGCTTTATAGCTGCCATATAATTGAGGTGATAATTTTTTTAATCATAACACTTGATACAGTAATTAACAAACATTGCCATTTGAGAATTTGAACAAAAAATTTCCTAATTGTAGTATTGTAAATTGCACATATATAAAATTGTTTCCAAGAAATAAATAAAAAAGATAAATTGTATTCTCTAATTTGTTTTCCTTACGTTACAAATAAATGTTAATTAGAGGCCTTTTAGGGCTTATTGATAAAATTTAGCATTGTAATATTAAAATAATAATACATATTTATTACTTTGTAGTCTCAGTATAATTATTATCTAAACTCTAATAATAAAAGCTTTTAAAAATGTTCACTACGCACTAAAATAATGTTGTTATATTATATTATATAAACATGAACTATTTTTAGATGTTTATCTCTATTTATATTAATGTCCCAAGGCTGTTACGTTTATTTAACGTCTAGTTAAAGCAATAAAGAAGTTTATTGTAAAATAAACTATAGATAAAAACCGCAACTAATTAACATGCTATCAGAATGGTGACTAATTAATTGTACAACGAATATTAAACAATAGATGTTATAATTAATTGCAAAATTTCACTCAAAATTAAGTCTTACTAATTGGTCTGTTTTTTTAATTAATTACATTACATTTGCGTAGTTATAACAGAATTCCAAAGAGACAACAGGTAAGACGAGTGATCAAACTTAATTAAGAGCGTGAAGTACTCAAACATAATGAGAGAAATGTTAAAATAGAAACTACAAAACAGTAACATCAAAAAAAAGAAACGACGGGAAATCTTGTAGAATTTACAAAAAACATATAAAATTAGTTAAAAAAACAAGAAAGGTCGAACAGGGTTTTTAAATGAGGATTTAACATCGTCGACCTGATCTTTGTGAAGGTCTTGAAACCTTGGAATAAACGATCAATTACTTGTTTTGTGCAGTTTTCTGTTATTGCATACAATAACTTTTCAAGAATACCTGCGTCTTCCTTCCCTCCTATCCAAAAAGTTCCATCTCGCCTACAAGTTAGGTGTCGTTTTTCAGGCAACAATAGCTCAGTATTTTAGTTATAAGCTGATCTATCGGCTACAGAGTTTGAGTGACAATTACGTCTACGTCTGTGACTTTTGTAGGCCAAAGAGCAACAACCATATGAAATTCACAACAGAATATTGTCTATTTAGTACAAAGCATAATGTATGGTAAGCCTAAGAGCAAATTTGTATCCGTAGAAGCCTCAACAAAATTCAAATCAACGTTATCACTGTTTTTTGGGACTTAGTTTGTTAATTGTGGCATTTCATCTCAGTGAAAAAACAACAATTCACGTCCAGTATTTTGAAACAACTCTTGAAAAACCTTCACACTCCCCCCCCCCCCCCCCCAAATGGGGCTCCATACCAGAGAATTGAAGAAATTTTCATCTATATGGACTACCTAAGCAAGGAAAAAATTTTTTAAATGAAAAGGAAAAGAAACGCATTTTCAAGTTTCGAAAAATGCGTATAAAAATCTGTCTAACAACTTCAAAAAGTAGAACTTATGTAAATAATACCGAAAAGGTTTCCATGATTTTGTAGTTTCTCTTTTCGATTAAAATTAAGTAAAATTATTATAATTTTTTTAATATAAATTGTCTTTAATGTGTCCCCAAAAGAAAAAATCTAGGGGCGATAAATAGGGCGAACGTGGTGACCACCTCACAGATCCATTTGTCTTGAAAAATGAATATTTAACAATTCAGAGACGTTTCTAGTATTGTGAGGCGGTGCCCCATCTTGTTGAATTTGTAAATTTTGTCTAATGTTCAGCGGTAAGTCATCTAAAAAATCCTCAACTACATGTTGGTTTAAAATTTTAGAATATCGTTGCCCATTCATATCAGTTTTCCTTCATAAATGTGATAGGCTAAAATACATACCAAACACTAAAACATTAAAGGGCACACCAAACACTAAAACCGTATAATAGTAATAAAACTCACTACCTTCCCCTTAACTTTTGAATTGAAGAAAACCAATTAAAGCACGAAGTATGGCGACATGTTTCCCATTTTCAAGCCAATCAGTTTAAAATTGCTGATTAATTAGGTTTTAAAAATTACATATTACAATTGAAATAGCTTACCTGAAGGGAAAACCATTTTATGAGCACATTTCAGTGAATCGTCGTTAAAATTAATTAAAAGATATTCGCCGTAATACTATTATAAAGTTTAAGGGGTGCTCAAAAGAGACACCCAAAATATGTAAATATATCGTTAAGTAAGCACGGGTTGTATTTGTGACGGATAATTTCGTACATTTCCAAAGTACATATTCAAAAGAGAGCCCTTATTGCAATTATGTAAAATGTTGAAGTCTCGTTTAGAATCAAAAGAGTGTCCGGTGGAAACCGCCATAGCCGATTTTTGGTCAATATTGTTCTTTTTAATCGAGTTGTAGTGTTCCTTGAATCTCATGGAAAATGATCTACCGGTTTGTCCGATATAAAAGGACGGGCATGAATTACAATTCAATTTGTAAACCCCGGAAGAATCTAGAGGTTCAAGGCGATCTTTGTTTCTGACTATGGTTGACCGTAACGTGTGTTCGTTTGAAAATGAAATATATATTTTATGAAGTTTAAAAATGTTCTGTATTTTGTTTTTAGGTAGAAAGGGAGGGATATGTAAATGAAATCTTTATGGTTCGAAATAATGGGGGCGAGGCAAGTATGGTTGAGGGAATTTTTAATTTTTCGTGAGAGCTTCTCTACTATGTGGATGGGATAACCGTTGTTCATAGCAATTTATTGAATAATGTTCATTTCAGTATTAAAGGGGTTGCAGTTGGGGGTGAAATTTGCAATTTCAGAATAGTGTTTTATGAAGAATCCAAAAGTGCAATAAAAAATAAGTGTCTCTATGTAAGTTTTCAAAACTCACCCCCGCTCCGCCCCACAGGGGGGTGAGAGTGATGTTAAGATATCATGACTCAATAAGTTTCAAAAAATAAAGGAGACGTGTTTTTTTTCCTTTTTGTAATTGGATGTGCCGTTCTCGAGATAGAGGGTGTATATTTTGACTTTAATGGCGCCCCGACGGCTAACGGGTGATCCGATCAAAAAATTTACCAGAGATTTGGAATCAGTAAAGAATTTCCTATAAGATGACACCACTTCCAATTTTCTAAACACTGTAACATCGACCAACGCACAGACACACAGACATCCGGACGAATTTAGTAACCAACTTTTTGAAGTTGATTAGTAACTTTTTGATGCGATAGCCAAGAATATTTTTAAAGAATTGACTACACTACTGTATTCTTATCAAAAAAGTGCCCGAAGAACGTAAAAATTATTTGTTTCTATTTTCATAAGTACCTAAGCGAAATAAGTCATAAAATGAAAACTCGAAAATCTGAATCTTTAGCTTAGCCATAACTCGAAAACAAATGACGTTAGCCAAATTAGAAATGCACCATTGAGTTTTTGTCAAAAAAAAGATCGAGGATACGAGGTTCATTTTTTCATACGAACTATAGTTTACGAGATTCCCTATTAAAACATCGAAATTTGGTCGCCCTGTACAGTAAATAGTAATTTGTTTTGTAAACTCAACGATATAGTTATTAACAAAAGCAAAAAGATTGAAACATATTCTGACTTGGAAAAATCCATTCCTGTATTTAGCATTTTTATGTACCAGGTGTACAACTAAGAAAGGAGGCCGGCCATAATTGAACAGTGAAATAAAAAATCTTATAAAAAATGTGGCCAAGAGAAAATGCTGGAAATTATTTTTAATTTCCTATCATTGCTGCTAGACTGGAACCGATTTCAAATCCAAATTCCCATTTTTTGGGCAATTTTCGTTAGTAAGTAATGTATTCAAAAAAATATATTCATTGTAAACTAGTGATCAATATGTAAAAATTTGTTTAATAAATTTTCACCATTGGTGCCAAAATAAAGGGAGGGGAACCACATATAACGTGTTACTGGGGAAAATCGTGGAACTTCGAAACGGGTTGCTTGAATTTGTCAAGATTGGTCTCGATGTTAAAATAATACTTGATATTACAAAAAAATCCAAAACCGTAAGAATTTCTTATCTCCGTCTACCAAGAGTGGGTGCAACTTGTGGAAGGAACAAAACGGTCAATCAAAGGGAGATGGGAGCGGAGAGGGTGATGGACAATTTGTTAGAGGGAAAAAAAGTAAAAAAAGATCGTTTTTCTGCGGACATGTGCAATTTTCCCCCTTTCCACCCCAAAAACGGGGTTGCAGTTGGGGGTGAAATTTGCAATTTGAGGATAGTTTTTATGGAGAATCCAAAAGTGTAATATGTAATAAAAATAGGTGTTCCCATTTAAGTTTTCAAAACTCACCCCTACTCCATCCCACAGGGGGGTGAGGGTGATGTTTACGTATTATGACTCAATAGGTTTCCAAAATTAAAGGAAACGTATGATTATTCTCGAGATATTAAAGGGTGTATATTTAGACTTTAATGGCGTCTCGACGGCGAACGGGTGATCCGATCAAAAAATTTACCAGCGATTTGTAATGAGTAAAGAATTTCCTATAAGATGACACCACTTCCAGCTTTCTAAACCCTGTAACATCGACCAACGCACAGACACACAGACACACAGACGCACAGACACACAGACATCCGGACGAATTTAGTAACCAACTTTTTGAAGTTGAAAATATGGTAATATAACAGGCAATTTGAGGTATAAACAAATCGTACGCTTAACCTAAATAAACTTTAATTTCCTTCAAAATTTCTGTGGTCCTGCAACAATTGCCGCCTTTCTTAGTTGTACACCGGGTACTTAAGACACACAAGGGAGAAATAAACATCCTTAGTGGGAATCTAGGCTTTTTAATTATTTTGGTCCCAAGATTTTTGTTTCCAAGAATTATTATATTAGTTCCCAAAATTATTAATTTACACCATGATTTTATTCATTTTACCCTAAGATTTTTTTTATTTTACCCCAAGATTTTAATTATTTACTTATTTTATAGAAGTATTTGAAACTAAAAAAATGCCATCCTAAACGTATATTGCCACACAGGCGCTTAGGTTAGAGGTTGGTTAATTTAGTATATTTTTTTTCAATTGAATAAAATGAATAAATCATGGGGTAAAATGAATAAAATCTTGGGGCTAAAAGAATGATTCTGTGGGTTCAAATAATAAGTTTGGGATCAGAAATCTTGGGACCAAAATAATTAAAAAGCTGGGGTCGAAAAAATAATTCTTGTGGTAAAAATAATAATTCTTGGGCTTAGAGTGACATTGACAATTCTTGGGGCCGCGAAAAATACCACCCAAATATAAATTGCCATGTAGGCCATAATTGGTACACTGACCCATGCCAAAATTAAGATTTTTATCATATTACGAAGTTTGTAAAAATGTAATTTAACTCAATACCATAAGAAGCTTTCTATACTTAGTTGACGATACCTTAATATTACATATAAATGTAAAGGATGATGTGGGCGCTAATTACTATGTTTTTAATGTTTTAAATTTGGGCAACTCGTGGGAGGAAAGTTAGTATGTAGGTACTACAAACTACAAACAGAAAAAACAACTAGAAATGTGCAAGTAAAAACGTTAACGTAGCAAAATAATAATAATTATTCGCCCCGTGCATCTCGTGAATCGTTTAAATTGCATGCAAAAGAATATAAGAATAAATTTGTAGTTGTTAAATGTCTGTAGTGATAATAATCTTCATTAGTTCATTCAACGAATCGCTTGGATAAATTTAAACTGTATTTATCATATGAAGCGCAGCGATATTAAAAAGGCTTAACGTACTACAATAATATTTTAAATGACAAACTGTCAACGTGCACTCTGGAAAAATGCATTCCGGTACGTGTGCACGACATCATGCTGCATGCATGCATTCAATGTATTGTTGAATTGTCTTGTTAAAAATAAAACGGTAATTACATGGTTCGGTTTCTGGCGTATTGGTCATTGCCGTTTCTCTTTAACCAATCGAATCCGTAACGCTAATATGGTAAAAAGGAAGGCATTTCTTGAATGTTGCATGACTCGCTTACCAAGATCAACCCTGGGTGGCTTTTATAAATTATGATACTTATGACATAGCTTGATATTAGTACCACTACATGCTACCGAACTCTCATAATTCAGCATCGTTAAAATGATTTTTCTCTCTCTCCGTAATCAATATGTAAGGATTGATTATTATAGTCCTGTATAGTGTATACCATCCCTGTTTCGTTTAGCATTCGTGTAATTTGGTGGTTATGTTAATTTTGTAATTATTAACAATTTCGTCACGCCATTCTAAGCGTATTACAATAAAAATTTAGCATTTTACCATAAGTATTTAGTAAAAAGATTTCGTTGTTGGTTGGTTATCTATAACGATCTGAACATAAAAGAAAGGAAATAAAAGAAACAATAGTAAGCGTGCATATTTTACTAACGAGTTACATTTAAAAAGTGTGCCAGTTATCAAGAAAAAATTTTAAATATATAATAGCGAGACTTGTGACGCCAGAAAATAATGAATACAAATTTATACTAGATGTTTACTGCTTGTTGTGCATATATTAACAAAATGGGTATAATGTGCCTTGGTAGAAGACATAAAAATAATGCCCGAATACATTAACCGTACCCACAAAAGTGACTTCTTTTAATGTCATCTCCGTCGATGATCTCCATCACGCGAAAATGACAGCGAAAATTCTAATTAGGGGGTGTAAGTCTCGACATCATCGTCGTTATTATTCTTTGCCAGTTGTAATAATTTTAGCAATTTTAATTACTGTAACGGACATCCTGTTATAAAATATGGATCCCGGAAAAAGTCTGTAAAAATGTTTTCACACGTAGTATTACCTACCGTGAAAGTGTTTCATTACAGTACATTTTTCTTCCTAAATGTATACTGTAATTAATTTATGAAGTCTATTTTTACTAAACCGTGAATAATGAAATCCAGGATAATCAACTTTTTGCACCCCCTTTTTAAGGACTTTGCGTGACTTTTTTTCTACCCTTTTATTATTTTATATGTAATTTAGTCTTTCAGCTATAACGTTGATGCGAGTTTTTCTAAAAAAAAAAAGAACTTGAAAAGTTATTAAAGTTACGTACATCCAACATTAACATAACTAAAAGAAAAGTTTTCTCGCGAAAAAGTTCGCATTCCTGAAACACTTTTACGTTCCTTTCGCTCCCAAATAATTAGCTGATAAAATGATACCACTATCGAAGATCTAAATATTTAAGTACATTAATATGCAAGCAAGTTACTTTTTTTACAGCTCAAAATGATAGTTAATTCGCATTTATCGGTCGTAAGTATCGGTCATGTTTCTATACAACTATTTATCTAATTATCTTAATCCCTAATTCGTACCTATGCGTGTTTTTGCTTCCTGCTTAGGGATCGTCCATAAAACGCGACGAAGACATTGTCCAGAAGATTCGACACGATACCAATTTAAGATGGAATGAGGTTCGAGAACTGTGGTTGAGTTTCCGATGTGGTTGACAAATCAACTTTTAATTGAAAATAGGAGGACCCAACTTTATCGAGATGAACCGCGAACGTCGTACCTTCACCACGCTGAACTAGATGAAAATGAAAATATATTTTTAACGGAAGTAACGCGCTTTTCATTACCTACATTTTTAAGAACCCTCACATGCGAATGAGATTTGTGGTGAGACGAAATTTTCATTTGTGTGAGTGATAGTTGCAGAATGCAATAAGTTAAATGTGTAACATTCATGGAAAAACTGCGACATGAGTACCTTTTTTGAAATTATCATGTTTAAAGTTGATGATAGGAATTGTGGTAGTATAAAGAGTTCCTAACTTTACAGAATACCAACGCACGATACGTAATAGGATAGAAGACCTGTTGTACAGCCCATTGTTATTATTATTATGGCTGGGGGTGGTCCCAATAGGTTGCCGCACTGCGACCGTTTGGCCTATATTGTGCTCCCCGATGTTGCCTACCCATCAAGAATACCTCTTTCACAAAGTCCAGGATTGTAGTAGAGCGAATCTTCGTTATTTCCTCTTGTGTAATCTTTTCATTTCCAAGTAGGTGTTCCCTTGCCTTTATGAATGCCTCACATTGGCAAATAACGTGATAGAGCGTTTCATCTGCCCCCCCCCCCCCTGCATGTCGGCCTATCGGTCAGCCCCATGTTATGCAGGTGTTTGTTCAGGTGACAGTGGCCCGTGACCATTTAGTTTTATCTTCGTCCTGCTTAACTTTAAGATGGACGTAGCTAGGTCCCCGTTTGGGGTTTCCAGAAAGGTCTTGGAATGACTCTGTCCTGGGATTTTCGACCAATGTCTGCAATGCTCTTTCGTGAGTGTTGCCTGATGCCTGAATCTCCTTTTCGGTTGTGTTATAGGTAATCCTACAAGCCGACTCGGGTCCTACAAATGGTTTTACGCTTGCCATTCTCGCAAACTCGTTAGCAACCTGGTTACCTGCGATTCCCGCGTGCCCAGATGCCCACACTAGTGTGACTAAGTTGCACTTACCTAGTGCGTGTAGCATTTGTGTGCATTCAAGGACTAGCCCTGAATTTACCACATATGAGTCTATTGCTGCAATCGCTGCTTTACTGTCTGTCACTATAAAGATTTTCCTCAGACAAGAAAGAGAGCGGTGAAGTATGAGGAAGAGGTCAGGAAGAGGAATGAAATTATAATGGTGAATGAGTGTATGAGAGAGATGAGGAAAAAACGGATAAGGTATGGACAGGAGGAGAGGAGAATGTTTTATGAGAGAGTGGGCTATGCAAGGGAGGAGATAGAAAAAAGAAGGGAGGAAGGAAGTGATATGGTGGAAGAGTTGGTAAGAAGAGATAAGGATGTGCAAGGCCAAGAAAGGAGAGCGATGATGATATGATGAGGGAATGTGAGGAGCTAAGAGAAGAGGTGAGAGAGAGAAAGGTGATTCTGGGAGAGGGGGGGGGATATGAGTTTGGTGGATGAAGGAGGTGTTAGAGAGGAGGGAAAGGGTGAAACGTAGGGGGGCAGGAGTAAAGATAGTTTTGGAGTAGTAGTTTGTAGTGGTAGGTTTGGGTATTTTTTGGTGTTTTTCCTTTTCCTTTTGAGCAGCCGCTGTCAGGATTGCATTGCATTGTACAGCCCATAACGGGATCTAACAAAACAAATGTTTTTCCTCTTGGCCGAGGAGAAATTGAGAAAGACCGCCATTAGACGTATCCACCACCATCAACAATATTACTTTAAGCTTGAACCGCTAAAAACAAGTTCACGCACCAACTTCGTACAATAAAAATCCAATTTTGAAGTATTTTGATTAAAAGTCTAAAATTTGTGTATAAGAAGAAAAAGGTTGTTGAATGTAGAGTTCCTTATTAATATTTTGTTTAATAACACTGAAAACACCAAAAAAACAAAATAAAAGTTTAGCATCTTCAGCGCTCGAGAAAAACGTAAACTTTCATTGTGTTTTCAGTGTTGTTAAACCAAATATGAATCAAGAACTCTACGTTCAACAACCTTATTCTTCTTATACATAATTTATGAAGCAAATGTTGGCACACTGCTCCGTGCACAATTTTCCAATAAATGGATTTTCAGAGGAACCGATACACATGTTGGGAACATTAAAAGACAAGATTCCCAGAAATAGCGAGAGTGAGTTCTGGACTCGCATGCAAAAGCACAAGCAATACTACAAGTTTTTCTTTATTTGCGCATTATTTCCTAATTTGATTCGTTTCTTTTTAATTATGCACGTTACAGTTTTGTTTTAGCTATTAACATACCGAGGATGCAATAAATGTCATAACAAGCAGCAGATGTCAGTTTTGAATTCCGAGCGAGGAATTTAAGACACGTAAGGCCGATTGATTCGATAATTTAAATCAATCAAATCAAAAAATTTCGCTCATTAAGGGGGGCCCTCACTCTTTTTATCACCAAGGAATCGATTTTTAATTTTTGAGATTGGTTTTTTGAAAAAACCTTGCGTTTGGGCATCGGATCACGAAACGTTTTTGGAATCCATGGAAATTTTTGAGTTAAAATTGAGATGTTAGCCATTCAAATTTGCTTACGATGAAGCAATGTTGAATGATATCAGGGCATAACCTTCCTTACTCTCAAATTCGATATACAAATGCAAATTTATATCCTCTTGGTCTTTTTGGAGATTTTCGATTGTTGCCTCGAATTCTTTCTCTTGTTATTGGCAATCACTTCGTTTTTGATGAATCCTGGACGCAAATATCAATAAAAATTTTACGGAAATGTTTTGAAAATCCGGGACGAAATACCTACTCTATAAAATCTCGATCATAGAAAATACTTTAAAAACACTCTGACTTTAGAGGACTTGGTTTAATTGCAAAGGAGGTATTCTCATGGACTTTCCCCGCTAGAGTATTTCGTCGCAGATTTTTCAAGACATTTTCATAGAATTTTTACTGAGATTTGTGCCCAGGATTCTTGAATATCCCTTCTCCCTTAACCTTCTGGTAGTTTTCATTATACTTTACCATTCTTGTTTTTGAAGATCTCTATCTCTTCTTATAATACCTGCTATTATCCTCTTTACTCCTTCGCTCGCATACTCATTTCGTTTGTAGTATTCTTCCTTGTCATCTTGTCCGTAATGCACCCTTCCTGCTCTTATAGTTGGGCTGCTTCTCTAACTAAAATATCCTGGTGTGTCCATTCTCCTGAAGTCCCTCAACATCTTTGTGTTCCCTCCAGTCCCACACTTCTATCACGTAAAGTGTCACACTTTTTACTAATTTGGCAAATAACGACTTCCTTTTCCCTAGGTCCATTCCGAAAAGCCTTTCTCCCACAGTCTACACTTGACCCATCCTTGTTTCCTCTCCTTGTTATTCTACCGGAGGGTGTACCTCAGGTAAGTAAACTCTTTCACCTGCTGGACTTCTTCATCTTCCCATTTCCATTCTTCTTTTTCTCTTCCACCCCCACCCTTTCTAAATATCATTGTCTTCGATTTTATAATAATTTAGTGTTTGCTTCTAAATCTTTTCTCTTCTTCTTTCTAAACTTTCTAAACTATCACCATTTCATTTTCTTCTTTCGCCACCCTTATCCGCGTAGGTTAACGACCTGCACAACCAATAGAACGAACCCAAGAAATGCAGGAATACAAATTAACTTTTTGCGTACAGGAGGAACCTTTGCGTTCCTGCAAATGGCGACCGTTTTGAACATTTATTAGAAGTAGCATTTGATTTTCTATTTATGTTTAATCAATCGCTTGAATATGACATAAAAGGTCAAATCTATGTATCTTTTAGGTCATCTTCAGGCTTAATTATGATTACAATTATAGATGATAAAGTCAACAAATTAAAAAAACGAGCACAACGTTGGATGGGGCAAAAATTAAAATGTGAAATATCACTGTACTAATATAATAATTTGGTTGCATGATTTCCAATGATTTATCACATGTCCAGCTTTAAAAATTTCATCAACCAAAACTTTAATCATAAATAAGCCTGAAGATGAAGATGAAACTAGTCGGAGTAATATGCGAATGTATAGAATAAATAAATATGGGCAGGTTTAGGTTTCGTGTGTTAATTAAAAAATGTCTCTTCGTCGTACTATTCATCCAATTTGGATTTTCTATAGACAATCAATGGATTCCATTAATTAATAAAGCAACTTCAGTTGAATCACTTATAGTCCGGCCGCTTAGAGCTAAATATGAAACCAATTGTGCACTTCGAGGTAAAAGCGATTTTATTGCCGAAATTTGTTCAGGGGTCCATAAGGAACATTTTCAGCTATGGAGGCACTCGGTGCGACCCCTGTTTATTTTTTACAGAGCCCCAATGTAACACCCTTTTTTACATGGTTGCATGATTTCCAATGATTTATCACATGTCCAGCTTTAAAAATTTCATCAACCAAAACTTTAATCATAAATAAGCCTGAAGATGAAGATGAAACTAGTCGGAGTAATATGCGAATGTATAGAATAAATAAATATGGGCAGGTTTAGGTTTCGTGTGTTAATTAAAAAATGTCTCTTCGTCGTACTATTCATCCAATTTGGATTTTCTATAGACAATCAATGGATTTCATTAATTAATAAAGCAACTTCAGTTGAATCACTTATAGTCCGGCCGCTTAGAGCTAAATATGAAACCAATTGTGCACTTCGAGGTAAAAGCGATTTTATTGCCGAAATTTGTACAGGGGTCCATAAGGAACATTTTCAGCTATGGAGGCACTCGGTGCGACCCCTGTTTATTTTTTTACAGATCCCCAATGTAACACCCTTTTTTACATGGAAAAAAATACATTTATTTCTTGATGGCCCAAATTAAAGAAATGGGTGTCATATCCGATGTTTTTAAACATGTAGAAACCATTTTTGGGGTTATTTTTGATGTAGGGGGAGGGAGGGGCGGCGCTATAGGGGGGTTGAGGGCAATAAAATCAAGGTTAAAGTACCAATATTTTGAAAACGAAAATTAATGAAATAACTATCATCACCCAGGCGATTTATTATGTAGAATTCATTTTTGAGATGGGGGGGGGCGCTCTGAGGGGATGAGGGGGGAAGAATTGAAGTTGAGGTGTTGCATGTCATTTCCATGGTTTTTAGGGGCGCAGAATTCATATTTGGGGTGATTTTTGTAGTAGCGGGTTACCTTGAGTGCCAAAGGGCATACCTACGGAAGCGTTCGCACAGTGAGGACAAGCTTGTCCAGAAAAAAATGTACTTGAAAACTTTTAAAAATTGACCAATTTAATAAAGTTTCATTTTAAATTTACGTCATGTTTTAGTGGCATCTCGGTTACTTCCAGAAATACGGAAAAAAAAATAATTAAAAAAAAACAGCTAAATTTCAAAAGAGATAAAAAAAGAACGCAAAATAGCTTAAAGAAAAGGTTCCGCAAAATTCTACTTTTACTTCAATTTTAGCAACTTATTTATTTATTACTCATTTATTTTTAAAGCAAAATATAATGGTCTAGTCTTTACAGGAAGAAGAAAAAAGATGCATTACGAAAATTACATTGTTTGGCATGACATGATAATTGTTTCAGTCAGTCGGAGCGCGCCGTCGTCACTTTAGTTCCGATAGGTAACGAGCTCGCTCTGTAAGAACAGTCAAAGGGAAGAGAGGATCGAGGGTTCAAACCCTGTTCGGAATTCTTTCCCCTTTTTTTCCTGCCTTAAAAACCTAACCATGCCCGAACATCACGACTACATTGTTGCCGAAGTATTTCGGAGTTACCAACTTAAGCAGTTGTAATTGTCAAATCAAGGGTGCATTCCGACACTAATTTGAGTGCCGGGGATTTGTAAATTATTACGAATATTGATCTCCTCTTTGTAAAAACCGAACCGTAATTAGTAATTCGACCTAAACGCACAGCTCAACATACCGCATCGAAAACTGCAGATGGCAGTTCTGTAAAATTACGTTTTTTGTTAGATTCTCTTAATTATTGCTGCCGTTTCTCATTGATTATCGTCGTATTTACGCTCATTTTATTAATCCTTGATTATACAAGCCAAAACCTCCCCAGAAAATTAATTCAACGCCGTAAAAAAGAATTACAAAATACGTACCGTTGTAAGCAACAATGCGCTCTCATTGTATGTACCCGCGCCCCACGGATATGACCCTCGGCACTCAAGGTTACCTTCTACTACAAAATTCACCCTAAATATGAATTCTGCGCCCCTAAAAACCATGGAAATGACATGCAACACCTCAACTTCAATTTTTTGCCCTCATCCTCTCAGATCGCCCTCCCCCCTGCCCAAAGCCCCTACATCCAAAAATAATCTCAAAAATGAATTCTACATAATACATAGCCTGGGTAGTGATATTTATTTCATTAATTTGGTTTTCAAAATATTGGTGCCCTCCACCCCCTCTAGCGCCTCCCCCCTCCCCCTACATAAAAAAAACCCAAAAATGGTTTCTACATGTTTAAAAACATCGGAAATGACACCCATTTCTTTAATTTCGGCCATCAAAAAATAAATGTATTTTTTTTCCATGTAAAAAAGGGTGTTACTTTGGGGTTCTATAAAAATATAACCAGGGGTCACACCGAGTGCCTCCATAGCTGAAAACGTTCCTTATGGACCCCTGAACAAAGTTCGACAAAAAAATCGCATTTACCTCGAAGTGCACAATGCTTTCCCTATTCCACCGGACTATTAGTTTGATCCCAGTAGTCTCTGATTACTGTTTTAGTAATACCCTGCACATTTAACATTTTTCGGAATTGTGTGATTGTCATGTTGTGTTCATATTTACCAAGATCGCATGGCGTCCGAACTTTGGAATCTACTCGTATTTGTAGATCTGTAAATCTGTAAATCAAGGTTAAACGTCTTGGAGGAGAGGCATCAATATCTTTACTTTTCCGCAAGGAAAAGTAGTGATTTGCTCCATAAAAATTTCGAAAACAGTTCTTTTAGGTATTTTCCCAATTTAAGATGGGAAACACAGAAAAAACCCGGTTTTTTAAAAAAATCCTGTCGTCGTTGTCATTGTCGGTGTCGTCACCAAAGTTTGGAATTTCTTCTTAGCATAATAGAGCCTCTAGAATACAAACAAGTTTAGATTTTATAATTGGATATGGTTCGTGGTGTCTCGTAGAAGAATCCTATTGATTTTGAAGATCGCACATTATGTACACTATAGCAAACTTATAGATATACTAATCAAAATGTACTGAGACTTATGACACTTCTATTGCATTTTGTAATTTACACGAATGAACAACTTTCTTCAACAAGGAAGATATTAGATCGAAATGTTGGAGATCCAAAAAGTCTTAATAATGGAGGCACATAAGAAAAGCAAAACAGGCGAGGAAGGAATCATTAATTGGATAATAAATATCAACGTTTCACTCAAAGATAGAAAATGAGTTCAGTTTGAAACGAATAATAGAAATCAATGATTTAATTGACTCCTGCTTAATTTGTATATATCGCATCAACAAAGATTCACATGTAAGTGAATCGTTCAAAAAATGAACCAAAAACTCAGAAAAAATGAATTACGAACTTAACGAATTGAATATTTTTTGCATGTCTGCACGATAAAACAGCTTAAAATAATTACGTTGTCAGTGCATTTTATGGATACATGTTAAGTTTAATTAAAAATAATATAAAACGAATATATAATGAGAATAAACATAAAAATCATTTAGTTGAATCATAAAATGATACGGCAACACCGAAACTCATTGTGTATTTATATTATATTATACATTAGCGTGTACTCGAGTAATAATTTTTAATATAATTTAAGATATAATCTTACCTATAAAAATTAACATAATACATATTTTTATCGTTTGTTTAGTGAATGCAACAACTTGCGACGACATGAAAACATTATTTTATTCGTCGATAAAATACTTTATAGCGGTTTAGTTTTCGTTCATCCAATATGAGGAGTATAAGCCATTTCCTTTATTGTCTTTGACCAGCTTGTTAAGAATTGTTTATTGGCAGGTGATGTGATCAATTTACAAAAGTCATTCTTGAGCGACACGCTCAAATTTAAACTCTTGCTCCAGACAGACGATTCTGATAAATATGTAAGTTGGAAATCCAATCAGCGTAAGGCATAATAACTTATTTGCCGTAAACGAGTTTTACGAAAATAATCATACAATGAAGACATAAATACTACCATCTACTTACATACATAGGTACAACTATCTATGAAATCGATATAATTACCCATCAGGTTAAACGGGGTGAAAGCTTTGACTTTTTTCCCCATCATCGTTAAAAGACTCCCGGCTATTCGAGTGTATTTAAAAGGGAAAATAAATAAATGGTCACTAAAAAATATATACGAACCAATTCGTCATATACATATACAAGACCTAAGGCGAAATTTCAATTACTCATTGACGCATATGACGTTATGGACGAGAAATTATAACAAAAAAATATATAATATAATAGGTTTCCTTGCCCTCGGGAAAAGTTGAACTGGAAAAATTTGTATTTTGGATGCAATGCAATAGGTAAACACCGGATGTGCAAGAAGACAATGTTAGTTTTCTAGAAAAAAAAACCTTCAATTATGGTAATAATACGATTAATACTGTTAGACCTGACTCGCTTATTAATTTGTTTTTCAAATTTCTTTCTGTTAAAATATCAACAATTACATGTCGTTTACGTGTATCTCTACACTGCTAATAACTATAATTTAAAGTTCCTTTTTTTTTCTAAACAAACCGTCCTTTAGCAACTGCTTTCCATTTATACACATACATAATTATAGAGTTGACATATCCTCCGGCTATTACTTGTACATACATTTGTTACATTTAAATTGAAAACAATTTTCTATCTTAAGCGTGTATGTAAGAAATTATTAACAGTTCAATCTACATTTCTGTTTGGTTTTTAACCAATTTATTTCTTGCTATTCATTAGTCGTGATGTGTTATTAACTAATAACTTATTAATTTATTCTTCGCTTTTTGCGTATCCTTTTATAGCTTTGCAATATTTACTTAAGAGATATTATTTTGTGCATCCTAGGAATTGTCATTCTCACCCCAAGACTTATTATTTTCACCCCAAGAATTATTTTTTCTACCTTAGCTTTTTAATTATTTTGGACCCAAAATTTTTGTTCCAAAGAATGATTATATTAGTCCCCAAAATTATTAATTTAGCCCACATAATTATTCTTTTGGCCCCAAGATTTTATTCGTTTCACCCCATGATTTTAATCATTTTACCCCAAGGTTTTATTCATTTCACCCCAAGATTTTTTTAAATTTTACCCCAAGATTTTATTTATTTACTTATTTTATAGAAGTATTTGAAACTAAAAAAAAAATGCCACCCTAAACGTATATTGCCACTCAGGCGCTTAGGTTAGAGGTACGTTTAGTATATTTTTTTCAATTGATACAAAAACGGGAATAACTAGTATTTGAAACTAAAAAAAAATGGCTACATAGAAGCTCATACCTACAAACTCCTTGCGTACTTTATTTAGTAATTCTCTAAAACCTTCGGCATACAACTTAAGGCTCGTGTGAAAATGGAAATCTTAGGTAAAAATGTCAAAACCTTGGGATAAAATTAGTAAAATATTGTGGTAAAATGAATAAAATCATGGAAGTAAAATAAATAAAATCTTGGGGCCAAAAGAATGATTCTGTGGGTTAAAATAATAATTTTGGGGGCTAATATAATAATTCTTGGGATGAGAAATCTTGGGACCAAAATAATTAAAAAGCTGGGGTCGAAAAAATAATTCTTGGGGTAAAAATAATAATTCTTGGGCTTAGAGTAACAATTCTTGGGGCCGCGAAAATCATCACTCTATTTACTTATATTTCTACACGTTAATAAATAAGAATAAATAATAATGGTATAGCCGCTTTCTTGTGTTGTTCACTCATGTAAATTCCTCCACTTAACTCTTATTGCTTGAAATATGTTAAAAGAATAGAAAAAGCCCCAGGCACATTGCAGAGATTCTGAAATGTTATAGTACTATTACGAAAACGTGTCGAATACAATTTCTCGACATTTAGTCACTGAAAACGGCATACACGATGACAATCTCAAAAACTGTTGACATGGTTCCTCCTGGTTCAGAAAATAATTTACCTCTTAATCATGACAGTTTTTAAAGTTTTTGAGACATTCAAATGGACAAAAATAGAACCAAAGTGTTAACCAAATACATAATATGTAGTTATTTATGTACCAAAGATAAAAATTGCCTTTTTATGGAGGAGCCTGGGTGGCCGAGGCGAATGCCGATGCAAGCAAGCAGGCAAGGCCATAAAAAGCAGTTTTTGTACGAGGTGCATATTAAATTTTTCCGTCGACTTCCCCATAAAATGAATGTTTAAGGACATTTTTCATTTTTGACAGCGAAATAATTAAAATGTCAAACGTGTCAAACATTTGTAGGCGACCGATCAAAGCTAACGTTAAGTGAATTATGGAACCACTTGTTGCAGCACGGACGAAAAAGGTTTGTGGACAAAAAAATAATGGCGTCCAAAAACATGACGTTTTCTGTCTGCAAATGAGTTCTTAAAAATTCATTTTATGGGGAAGTCGACGGAAAATGAATTTTCTAGTACAGTTAACAATTTCGAAATTCTTAACGCAGATTATTAATGAGGACATTAATTGTTATCTACTCTATAATCTATGAAACACTGTTATCAAGTGGTTAATACAGCAATATTCAAGAACGTAGGTACTAAAGTACCTTTCACACTGAGAATTCAGTATCGAGCGCGCCGTTGCCTTATGTAGCATGGCTGGGCCGGTCAGGAATCAGGTGTGGCCTCAATTAAAATGCGCCGCTCTGATCTAACTTTATTTTAACATTATTGCAATAATCTTGTAATAAACAATGCTTTTTATTTATATTAAGTACAAATTTATACTGAATTCTCGATTAGAGGGACAAGAGTATATCAAAAACTGCGTTGTACAAAGTTTAACTACTTGTAATAAAATTATTTCAAAGGGAATTTATCCAGAGACAAGTCAATGGTAAAATATTTTGGTAACCACCCAGCGAGACTAATTTGAAAGGGTGTACCTATAAATTTGATTCTAAATCGTTCTTCGGGATATTGTTATGTATTTGATGTGTATTGTGAAAAAGAAAGTATCTTCAGGAGCTGATGACAAAGGAATGTTAATGAATCCATCTAAACAGTGTTCAACATTTCCCCAGAAAAATTGTAGAAGAAAGGGCGACGAGTGCATGATTACAGATTTGATGAAGAAAACAAAATATTGCAAGTGAAATTAAAAGACAACCATGATGTATCACAACCTGTACAATGATAGAATGAGAGGAGTTGATCCCCGTAACCAGCCGGTCTCTTAACTACAGAATTGCAATCATAGGTAAAGAGTATGGTGTGAACACATATGATGGATGATGGTGATGGTGTCAAAATTCAATCTCTCTATTGGAATTTCTCCGAAATGTTACAACATTGTATCAATGGTCATAAACCATCCCAGGGCCAAGTGTGGTACTCATGCAAAATTTCAGCCCTCCAGGTCTTACGGTTTTTGAGTCAATTCGCGTCATAGAAAAGTGACGGGCAAACGAACGGAAGAGCACACGGACCCACATGCACAAATGCACGTGCCCAATTTTCAACATAGCCAAAAATCTTACTTTGGGCCCAACGAAAGTAAAAAGTGGCTATTGACTGATTTACGTACATATTTTGTGACATGATAATGAAATATGTGTGGCCGTTCATGGTGTAGTGGATGTACCGTTAGTACACCAATAAACTACACCTGGTGATCTCAGGTTCGATTCCCGACGGGTTGGTGATAATCCGGACATGGATGTTTTTAAACGTATAGGGCTAAAACCACAGCTGTTGATGCCCTCGTGAGGCGGAAATTAAAAAAAAATGAAAGATGTAGGTACTGGCAAAAGAACCTGTCATTTAAAAATTTCATAAATACATACTTAAAAAGGTCGACCTGTGTACCACAATATTAATTTAATCCATTTATTAATGAGCTTTCAAAAATTCAAGAAGAACAACATTTATGTCGAGAAATGTTCGTTCTTAAGATGAAAACCTTTCCAACGTACGTTTAAAAAAGCTCTTAATTTTGCTTTCATTAACAACTTTGATGTGATTTAGTGCAATTAAATGAATAAATTATTTATTATTGTGTACACTCCAAAAATTATGATACGTTGTAGGATTTCCCCTTTGAGATGGAGGCCTTCTCGTGGAGTTGGTGGGTGGTAGGTAGGATGGTCTTTCTCAAGGCTCTGAGAAAGACCATCCTCGTATGGTCGAAACGTCGGCAGTCAAATTGAAGTACATGTCGTTTCAATAACACCTACCACCCACCAACTCCACGAGAAGGCCTCCATCTCAAAGGGGAAATCCTACAACGTGAATAAATTATGTGTCGCGTAATTTATACAACGTTCTTACGGAATAATAAAGGAACCTTTCACAGTGTACAGCGAGCTTGAACTGATATTTTGAACTGAACGTGTCAAGAGCATTTTCCGAAAGTTTGTTAATTAAAAAGTTCTTCAAGAAACGTGCTTTGGAGCATTCTTCAATGCAATTGCACGAGATCATGACGATACCAAACCAAGCATCGAGTGCACTTAAGTATTGCTTGGTATCTTAATCGTAAGTATCGGTAGCGGCGTTGACAGTTTTTTTTTGAAAAGTGTTCATGCATTTAATGAGATTACTTAGGAAATGTTCATATCACCAGCCAATAGTTTTATTATATATGTATAAGCCGCCAATCCGCAGCTTTGTCGGCGGTCTTGCAGCTTTCACTATAAGAAAACTTCTCGGTCATATTGTGGCCAAACCATTCACCGAGGCACGTTAAAGCATATATGAAAATTGTTCAGCTCATCGAGCTTTATCAAATAGATCCCAAGTTCATGTTTTAACTGACTGTTGAGCTCGAAAACCGGAAGTAACCTTGACCGGGTGAATGGTCATAAACTACCCCCATCTTGAACTTGACGTGTCAAGATCTTTTTCTAAAAATATAATATTTAAAAATTTCTTCAAGAAAGGTGCTTTGGAGCAATCTTCTCTGCAATTGTACGAGATTAATGCCTTAAATCATGACGATACCAAACCAAGTATCGAGTGCACTCCACCATTGTTTGGTATCTTAATCGTAAGTGTCAATAGTGGTTGACAGATTTTTCTTAACGTGGACGAAGAGAGAAAAAATCAAGTTGCAGCCACCAAAGAATTCTCAGACGTATTCTGATGCTGTTGCTTGAGTCAAAAAATGTACAACACATGATTCATTTGTATAAATATCATTTTCGAAAATTCATCACATAACGATTGTACTACAATTCTTCCTGTACAGGTGACATCAACTCATGATGGTTGAGGTGTATCTAGAAAATTCAACGCATATCCATCCCATCGATCATACTTTATACTAGATACCGAATTTCTCTTTCAACAAAACGGCGAACCACCACACAACCATCGTGCAGTGTAGGCTTATTTGGATGAAAATTAGGCACGATAATTAATAGGAAGAAGAAGAGAACACCTGGAGACTTTTACCTACGAGAATCTCAAAAGGAAGGTGGTGTATCGCACATAACCGACTACACTGTAAAAGGTCTTAGAGAACAAATTAAAAACGTGCGTGTGACAATTTCACGGGATCACTGTGTCCAAGGGTGTCTAAGTAGTTGCTCAGCGTACTAGTGCATGTCATGATTTAACCACTAAGGAACTATTTTGATGCCACGTGGTGCCTCATGCTTAAAAGATCAAAACACTTTCAGAGATATTCGAAAAAATCGAAATGTCTGAAAATCGTTCGTCCTAAGAGTTTAACTGTACAGATTTTTAAACCGATGTTTCATCTCTGAGCCACCATCGTCAGGATTAATAAGACCAAAAGAAAGGTTCATCCTGTATTGGAGCGATTTTCAAAATTTTTATCTCTGGAACTAATTGGAATATCGTAAATTTCAAAATGGCACAATGGGAAAAGACTCCCATACAAGAATGGACATATCCCGAGAGGTTTATAAAAGGGTCGGATTTCCGGCGACAGGCTTTAGTGTGATAGAAGTGACAAGATTTTCCACTGAACAATCTCCAAAAAATTGGAAATTAATAAGAATAATGTCAGTACAAAATGCAGTAGCTTAATTCATTGTCTAATGAACGATGTAACTACCAAGTGGAAATCAAATCAAAGACGATTATTTCGAAAGTAAATAAAACTGCGAATTCGCTTGTATTTAGCTTGACTTTCGCTGTGATTAAAATTGTATAATTTTAGATTTGAGTTGAAGAAAGTGTTATAGTTGATGAATTTGTACTGCACTTTTCTTAATTATGCCATTTCAATTACAATGAATACACTTTGAAATATTATTTTACATCGTATAAAAGTTGAAGGAGGAATAAATTCATCCACCCTATATGTACGGATGCACTAAGCTAATTTGTAACATAATTTTCGTCCAATGACAGAGATGAGATGCTGCAGCCATTAATTTGCGAAATGTTACAATGTACACTCTCATCAAGTACGATGTAGAAACTTGGATAAATAGATTAACGTTAACATGTATTAACGTTAACTTATTTAAAGCGATAGTAACCTAAGTTGAAGGTGATCAGAAAGAGATGCGAAACGTACGTGTAGAGTATTGCAATCGTGTAAGAGACAAGCAGGACAGTCTGATAATCTGGCTGTACCCGAGAGCTTAATTCTATTATATTAGAGTTGACTGCAGCGGCTACAACTCGACTACTGGTCGATAATGTACATAATTAACAATGTGATATCGACCTACGGATCCCTGGGGAACTTGAATCAACCCTAGAGACGCTGTTCTTTCACGATTTTAGGGTAGTCGTCATCGACGTTCTTAAAAGATCGTATACGGGGGGGACCGACCGTACAAACTAAAAGAAAAACAATTTTCGCGTAAACAATTTACAGTAATAGGTAGCAATGCTATATTTAAATTATTATATATACGTCTTAAAAATTCAACTAATTTCGAAAGCAAATAAACGACGTTTATTGCTTCTATTTTAACCACATTTAAACAACACTTTAAGATCAAGCACACCGAACAAGATGTATGAAACAAATATTTGGTAGAAAGAGGGCTGAAATATAATGTTAAATGCGGATCCCCGCACTAACATCCGGCATTTGCTCTCACATGCTCTATTATAAAATATGGGGTCGTTTATAGCTTTTTTTTTTAATTTTCTTCTCTCTCTTGTCAAAGAAGTGTGAAATTTTCAAATCGACATAGTTTACGTTTTACTAATTTTGTTAAGAAGAAATAAATTAGTTTGAAAATGTTAACCGTTTTTATTGCTTTCGCTATTAAATATTTAAATCAATATTTAAACTTTGTAACTCGTAAATACTTTTATTTTATGACCATTTCAAAATAACTCACGCGTCCAATAATTTTTGAAATTAGTTTATTATTCTTTTTCTTTATAGATCTACTTTTTATTTGCCGACTAATTTATCCATCCTTAATATTAAAATTCATAACATTTACATAAAGAACCTTTATTGAAAAAAGTACAAACGTTGACATAACGCCCTTTATGGATGGAAAGCGATCGCTGATTTTCACATTTCTATACGAATTAGTAAAATGTTGACGAAAAGTATGTGAGGGTGTTTGTTGGCATGAGTGTTGAAATACGAGAACGACCGAATGATCTTAATTTGTCATTGAAATTTACAAATGTTGTCGATTTTTTCGCTGAGTTAAATAAAGAGGAAAATTCTTCCCATAAATGATAGAAGAAGCACATAAGGAATGGTGAACAGTGAAAAACATTTTTATAAATAATTGAGCCTTTTTTCAGTTATTTGAAGGTTACTTGCGAAACAATAATTTAAATCTGAAAATTCGAAATTGGCCAAAATAAAGACCCCCTAATGATGATGATGATGATGAGTTTTTGGTTTTAAACATTTTTTTATACATAAAAATCATGCCGTATGTTCAGATTAAATAGAGCTCGAAAAATACAAGGTATCAAAAAAGGTAGAATGCAGAATTCAAACTATTGTCACTTTGTTTCTGATATTTTCTATTTTGAATCCTCTGCAGCTTCCCTTGCTATTGCTGAGTTTATTTTGATAGACTAGTCAAGTGTAACACCCTAAACCATTATGCCAACAAAGGAAGTGAGTAAGGGATGTTGCCTATATCCCAATCTCTTCAAAATATTACTTTATAAAAAATAAAAAAAGGAAATTTAAAGATATAATAAGCGTTTATGAATAATCTTGAACAAAATTTTGATAAAAATAATGAGAAAAGGTTTGGATTTGCTCCATACGTCAAGAAAAAGAAAATTTAATACTTCAACTTATTCATATTTTCCAATCCGTTTTTCGGGTTCTAGAAAATCCGTTTGTCGGTTATAAAACCATCTAAACCGTTCCTGAAGAATGATCTTCAGAGTTGGTAACTTCCAGAAATTGGAGAGTATGTATTTTCAAAAAAAAGTAAAGTGGTTTGTGACATTTTGTCTTGGAAAATCTGTAAAATTGCCTCCCGGCATGTGGATTACCGACCGAAACTATAATTCTCAAGAAGATTCTTCTGGTTTCTATCCGGTATAAAACAACGGAAAACCCTTTCGCAGATGATCATTTATAATGTCTCAACAGCTGGGCATGTAATATTGGAAAGTTGTTCCATCATCATATAAGTGACTCTACTGCCATCCTTGATTGCTGTTTTAACAGTAGACATTTTTTCTTCTGTCATGACAGCTGTAAAGGGTGACTAAAGAACGACCTCTGTGATGCTGAAGAGTTACTTTCACGATCCATAAATTGTAACCAATCACGTTTACTAAATACGGAATACGCATTCTTTCATAAGCGCTGAAGCTTTTTTGAAATCTTAATAAATTTCTTTAGAAAATTCTATTTTTGCACTTTCAGTGTTTTGTAAGAAACTGATGAAGGATGTAACTACTTAGCCTTTGCCAATACATAAAATTATTATTAATTATACATATACAGGGTGTTACAAAAAGGATTTTCTACATATGAAAATAAGTCAAAAATGTTCAATAACATTTTTATGATTTCGGCTTAGTCTTCATTTCTCAGAAGTCACAATTTCCAAAATTATTTTATTTTTCAAAAGTATTAATTTTCAAAATGGCGGACATTCAAACATTTTAAAGTAAAATCCCAATGGATTTTAGTAGCAGAATGTAAAGATGAAATAAGCCATATGTGCAGAAACGTACAGAAATAATATAATTTATGTCTCGTCGAAACACTTTCACAATATGATAAAAACGGCAGCTACTTCGCTAAACATCTTGAAATGAGTTATAACATTGTTAGTCTACTATTCATCCAATAAATCGCGAAAATTATAACATGTCGCTCATTTTTAATTTTTGTATATAATTCTTGAAACGTTCAAGTACTATTAATATGGATAAACGACAAATTATAATGGCTTGAGACAACCAGTAGATGTAAATAGAGTGGAGGATAGGACCTAAGTCCATACGTACGTATGCCTTATTCGGGCCCTTTGTAGATGCAAAAACAAGAACCAAACTAAAAAAAGCAAAAAAAATGAACAAACTCTAGTAAGAAAGGCTATAGCTTCTCCGTCCACTATCAGCAGTGTAAAGTATCACTAAAGGGAAAAAGCATTCTATGTCCGAAGCTCTATCAGATAGAACCTGCAGTACGCGTGAAAAATGGTACGAAGTTAGCGGCTAGTTTCCTTCATCGTAAATATCGTTTAGTATAACTTGTTAGATGTTAAACATTTGTCTTGTCAAATAAAATGAAGTCCCTTATTGGAAAATGCTACTGATCAAGTAAAAGCTTTAGCCGCGTCTACACCGGGCGAGGTAGCCTCAGTAGTTTGCCCGGAAATACAGAGGCAAGCCGAGCCATCAGAAGCCCTCGAGCATCCAACATGGAAAGTTGTGTAATTTCTGTTGCAGCTACTTTTATAGTAGCTTATTGTTTAAGAAAAAGGAAACAGTCACGTTTTAAAAAAAGACCAAGACGCTTTTGGATTAAAAAACTTTATGAGCGACGCAATCAATAAGGAAATAAATTACTAAAGTATTTGACATATGATAAAACCGTACATAATTTTACACGTATGTCCCTACAAGACTTTGAAAATTTATGCTCATTAGTGTCTGAGAAAATTAATAAGTGCGATACAAATTATAGAGAGGCAATCACTGTACGAGAACGAGTTTTAATTACTTTAAGATTCTCCATTTTTTTCTTCAGTTCACTAACAGGCCATTGCATTTCTGCTGAAATTTCCCTCCAACTGTTTTCGCGCTGCGTTTTGTTCAAATATTTAGGATCTTTGGGATCCCACAACATCTTGTATGCACTGTATAATTGAATTAGACGAATCGACTGTTCTTGAGTGTTGGTTCCCCTGAGTGTTCATTATGATGAAACTTTTCCGTAACAGCTACCTAAAAAACAACAACGCATCTGTAGAATTGCCTCGTGAGCCGAAACCACCGTCCACATCGAACGAACAGCGCACACTGAGGCACCTTTGAGCGCGTCCCGCTTACCGACAGCCGACGGATCGACCCCGAGGCACGCTCAGCCAAGGCAAAGCGCGCCCGAGTCAGCCCGAGCCACGTCCACACCGACCGAGCATTTGGCTCGCGAGGCTGCCGCGCGAGCCCGTGCGCCCGGTGTGGACGCGGCTAATATGACTAACAAAGTTATACAGGGTGGAGCAAACCTCTGTCGTTGTTCTATAACTCTAATTGTGTAATACTTACAGATTTATTTGAAAGGTGTATCTATTAATGGTGGCCAAAAGCAAAAAATTATTTTCACATATACAGTGTGGTCCAACACTTAGGTAGACAAACTACTTACTTTTTTTCAAATGAAATAAACTTTTTTTACATTTTAAGAACATCTGTAGTCAGTGTTATATTGCCCTTAAATATTTTTTTACTCTTCAACTCGTTGCGGAGAAAAACTATTTTTTTTCGGCAAATATGGAAAAATCATATCCCTCTTTAAGAATTCGCCAGAATTAGTGTCTGACAGCATAAAAATAATTTTAAAATACTTGCTTTTGACCACCATTAATTTGAAATAAATCTATAAGTTTTATACAATAAGAGTTATAGAACTACGACAGAGGTTTGCTCCACCCTGTATAGTTGATTCTGCGAGATGAATATGGTGAGAAAATTAAAAGAAATGTAAAGGGTGGGTCATTTAAAATTTTCTTTTTGGTTTAGCTATAAGAAAAACGAAGGAATATTAGGTGAAGGTTTTATTTTGAACTGTGAACATTGAAATTAAGAATGGAGCACAAGGTCATGGCTGCCTCGACTGGCCTTGCAGTACCCCATTCTGTCAACCCAATTTTTCAGTACATTTTCGATTGTATGGGCTCCCATTTCATCAATCGCAACTTTGATTTCCTGTTTCAGTGTCTCAATCGTCTCTGAATGGTTGGCTCCTCTCAGAAAATAGTGCAACGGCGCCAAATTGCAGCTACGAGGTAGCCAATTCACATCAGCATTTAGGATGATTATGCGATGTTCGAAGTGCGCAAAAGATCAATATTGTAACGTTAGCTGTGTGCATGTGGCGCCGTCCTGTTGAAACAAAATGTCGTCCGTGTCATCCTCATCGATTTTTGAAAACAAAAATTCGTTGAGCATGGCACGATAACGCTAGCTATGTAACGACGGCTCTGTGCTCATTTTCCAAGAAAATCGAGATACGCACCAAACAGTCACTCGTGGATGCGTCGGCTTCTCCAAAATGTTGTGTGGATTTTCTATGATATATCCGCCGAAGTGAAAACGCTCATCTTCAATAATGCGATCTTCGGCCCGAAAACGCATCGGATGATCATGATCTTGCACTAATTCAACTTTGTACGCCGCCCTACCGAGATATTTATGCAAAATTCTTTTCAGAGAAGTACAATTTTTGAGAACGATGACAAGTTGATGTTGATGGTTGTTCACGCACACTCTCAATAAAAGCAGCAATGTTTTCGGCCGAGCGCACTGGGCGAGAAGGGGAACGAGCTGTTTTGTCCAATAACGATCCAGTTTGACGAACTCGCATCCACAAACTGCCTTCAAGGCACTTGAACTTTGTAATTTTTTTACAATTTGGTTTGAAGACACCACTTTGGAAGTACGTTTTCAATATTTACCAATTTTATTCACGCGTATAGTGACCCATTTCGTAAACTTGAATTATTAAACTAATTTTCTGTTACCACGAATATGTGATAATACCTGTCAAACGAAGACCACCTAAACTAAACAGAGTCAAACCCCAAATAACCGGTAGTTGAAAAAGCAAACGCTAGATGACCCATTCTTTAAATGTATGAGAGTTATCATCAAGCTATTATAATTAAAAGATGGTTGATTGTACAAAGTTAGAGTTAAAATTGTGAGGTTAAACTAATTATAAACACTGTTAGATACTTAAGGGGGAAAATAATTATCAAACTTTGTTCAATAACATTTTTGAAACTTTGAAAGTTTAATAAA
Organism: Pyrocoelia pectoralis; assembly: GCA_036250285.1. NCBI lineage: Eukaryota > Metazoa > Arthropoda > Insecta > Coleoptera > Lampyridae > Pyrocoelia > Pyrocoelia pectoralis. The sequence continues at coordinate 34,363,286 of CM070079.1, read as the reverse complement.
TCAACTTAGATGATTGGCAATAAGCTACAAGCTACGTGCGGCCTACATCATGGCCGTTTGTGGTTTTACAAGGTATAGGTGGGAAATTTGAATTACAATAAAGATTAAATCGATTTAAATAGATCCTAACAGGAGTATTAAAATCCTAATGAATTGACCCAAACAAATTAATTAATTAAAGCAATGAACTTGTTTTTTGTTGGAGCAACAGCAGAATGTGGATATAGTCCGAAAGTGGAAAAGAGGAAGATGGGTGTGCACGATTGGTACAATTTAAGATGAAGGGAAACCAAAGCAAAGAAACTGAGAGGGACAGGTAAACATCAATTAAGAAAAAGGCAGATTAATGTTAAAGTTTATGGAACTTCGTTCAAGGTGGATGTTTCAATAAGTCATGAATTTCTTGCATTACTCACAGTTCTTAGGGTTATAAGAATGGCCGGAAACTGATTAGCGAAAACAGCATCTTGAGGTGCGGAAGAAATAGAGTTACTTTGTTTAATTGAATTACCCAACCTTTGGCCAATGTAACTGGCATTACAATTATTGCACATTCATTTATAGACGCGTGAACCGGACGGAAATGAATCTGTGTAGATCCAAAAGAACATTTTACAATTTCCAGAGAATATTATTATAATTTCCTTAAATTATTGTGTGACACGAGACGCAACAAGACCAGAAACAAAATCAAATGCTTCGACTAATTAATATCGACGTATATTAAATCTGTAAATGTTTAACTCGTCATTGGCAGATACCTATTTTGTTATTCATCCCAATTAATTTTATTTATGTACGTTACACTTTATTTCCAGAAATATTTTTCAGTGCAGGTCCCAATTTTATAAGGCATAAGATTTTTATATTAGCCACACGGTGCTACGATCGTGTCACTTTGCTGAGCAGAATCGGAGATTTCCAGAGAAAAGTAGCTCGCCTTTCATTGCAAATGCTTTATGAATCCAAAAATTTGATACATGTAAGTGTAATTTAGGCCAGTAAAAAACACTGCGACCTTTACAAGAGCTGAAAGGTGAAGTTACTCCACATCCTTCGATTAATATAATAATAAAAACGTAATAAGGACATACCTACTAATAAATAATAGAAAGATCGATATTCACATTACGTAATAGTATTTAATAATCTCATCATCGTTGTATTATTAGTCTTCATTACATGACTGTAATTACATTTAATTTTCTTACGCCAATTTCAGTTATTATTAGTGAGAGAGGCCATTTACGTTACATACTGTATCATTTCTATTAATTATTTTCCAATATAAAATTTACGAGCATTCGATTTCCGACATTTTATTTATAAAGTATTAATTACAATTACTCATTTCCGTCGCCGTTTAATTTATAGTATTGCAAAGTCTGAGGAGAATTCATTAGTAGTTTAAAGGTAAACGCAATTGCGGAATAGATAAAAATGGGGGAAAAGCGAGAAAAAGAAAAAAAAATTTATAATTGGTCGCGAGAAAATGTAATCTTTATTAGTATGTTTAAAATTATTAAACAACTGATTCAGTGGTACAATAAAACCACTTCATGTGTACCACAATTGCGTATGAATCAGCATGAAAATAAAATCTGACGTTAACACTATGCACTCTAATACGCAATGTCCTTTAATACAGTAGCTCTAATGAACTACTTCATGTAGCTGCACAGTATAAATCTGTACATGTATCGTGTATATGGTGAATGAGTACGTGAGAAGAGGATTCGCGCGATCCGCTGTACTAACACAAGGGTTGTATAATAAAAGCTCGGGGTAAAAGCTCAGAGTCAAGTGCCAATAACGCATGATGCCCAACGAATATAGGCATTGCCTTCAGGTTAAAATCCGGTACATAATGCGCGACCAAGTCGCGTTGAATAGGATCCACGCTAACTGGGAATGAATATATTCCTGAAAATTTTAAATTAAATTCGCGCAACATATTATAAAATTAATAAAGCGATATTTATGGCAGCAATTTTTGGTGCGCCGGTGTAATGCCAGCGTATTTCAGAGCGTTTATTCTAGATTAAAACAGTTTATTTTAGATATTTATAATGGGAACGTGGCTTACAATGCAGATCAGTTGTCGGAAACAAAAATAATAAAAATACAAAATGTGACGTTGCCTCGAATTTATTGTTTTAATAATGGTAAATAAAGCAGATCGGGAACGATAGCGGGCCCAAGCGATTATGCTCCGGCTCTAGATCTGACCAATTCGCGAAAATTGCATTTTTATTTCATATTCATAAACATTCACAGCCGCCACCTCCATATCTTTTTCGTAGTATATTCATAAATTGGAAACTATTCCCGCTTTTCGAACGATTACTAATAAATCTCGGCCAAAACTCCTAACCTAACGCAACGTTTTCCTCGACGCGCGCTCTCCGACTCTGGTATTCATGAGATTATCCATGCCAGTTTTTAACTCCATTAAAATAGACTTGAATACATTTCACGTGTACATGATGTTGTACATTAATATTTTCATCAACGGGAAACCTTTTCTACGTTAATCACATTCTTTGAAACTTAATGAAGTGTTATTTTAATACTTAAATTTACCTAATTTTCTTTTCAGCAACCACAAGTAACTCGTTAAAGTTGCATAAAACAGTTCCTCATACATTTTCGACTATTTTTGTAGGCCTTCCCAAAATTTAGTGTAATTAATGTAAATTTCATATTTTTTGACTGTCAATCTCCGTTTACGTTGAGACAAATTTTAGGTACATTTTGTTTTGTTTTAATACAACCAAGAGATATAAAAATAGCATTCCTTACGGCAGTAATACCAGAAGCGCGGAAAGAAATATTATAGAGGAACACCGGAAATTATTTTAATCTTTAGAAAATTCGAAATTAGACTCGAAACGTCCTCTATAAATAAAGAAGGGCCATTTTACACACATACCTATTATAATCGTGTAATGCGCTTGTAATGCCTTCGAGAGTTCCAATTTCCGTAGTTTCTGGAACAATATCTGCAAAATGTCGATAAGGAGTACAAATATCTAATGTTCAAAGTGTGAAAGTATACCGGGTGCTGATCCGGCCGCTCGGTAATAGCATTTTACATGTAAAATCTTGTCTATGCAATTTCCTGCTCCCCTAATTGTTTTAGGGCCAAAACATAAGAGTACAAAAGTCTTCAAAACTAAAAATACTACCTGAATGGTATATTCTCTCCGACCAAAATTGTACTGTAAGAAGGAAAATGAAGAATTAAATGTTGAATAAGAATTTGCAAAAATCACATTGCCATGCTTTTAAAATAATTGCGTTATGAACAAGTGTAGAATCTTGACGTTTTCATTAGTAGGTACTGGAGTTGCCATGACCACCGTCATGTTGGCTTTGAAAATTTTCAAAAAATTTTTATTCAATTGTTTCCTATGATGACAGTTGTCAGTTAGCTATCAGTTTGAAAGTTTACGCTACATTTACGTTGTTTATCAGTGTTATCTGTTTGAATTTTGATTTTTGCGCTTAATATTTGTTTTCAATTGGGAAATATGGAATACACAAACGCTGATATTCTAAATTTGTTTTACATTCATGGCGAGTCTGCTCGTATTACTTTTCGGACCTGCAGAACCTTTAACCATTGAATAAAGAATCACTCAACACTTTAACGAAAGATATCCGCATTTACCTACAATGATAGAACAAAAAATCAGGATGATTAAAAAGAATATTCTAAATTTGGGCGAAGTAAATACGCCACGAAATTTGGAAAAGCCAATTGTCCCCAATGACGCTGCAGAAACCAATGTATTGGGATATTTTAATGTTTTCCCTGAAAGTTCTGTTTGTTCGGCGGAAAGAGACCTTGGATAGTCAAGAAGTTGCATAGATAGAATTTTAAATAATCATAAAAGCATAAGAAACAATTGAATAAAAATTTTTTGAAAATTTTCAAAGCCAACCATGTTTTGTAAAGTATGTAATTATAAATTTAATGAGAAAAATGTAAATAACTCTGTAATCATTGATTTTAGGTATAGGAACATGGTATATCAATTTAAAGGAAATTTATTTCTGCATCGAATGGGCCGATAATTAAATAGGCATTCCATTTAAAAAAAGAGACTTTTTAAAGCTTTTCTTAAGTCTGGAAATAACGTCAAATAGATACTTAACCGCGGGCAATTTTTTATTATCCATTACAGACAATTGTGTCTCAATCTTTTGACATTGAGAACCCAAATCCCATTTTCCTATCTTTTACCACTTTCGACTTTCAATTTTATTTCCTAAACAAGATTTTGACATTTTTCAGTGAAAAAAATTTTTTTTCTCAACAATCAAAATTGATACGCCGATTATTTTAAGCATACTTACTAAACATTTTATGACACATCAGAATGTGAAAAAAAATTGCCTGGTTTGTATTTAAAATAAAGAAGTTGATGGTCACTTCCGGTATTTCCGGAAGTGCTGCCATTTGGAAAATATTTTTACTTAATAGATTAAACACTCCATGTCGCATATGCAAAATTTCAAATTTCTAGCTTTTACAGTTCTTGATATACTTCTAACCGACGGTCACCGTGAGACACCCTGTATAGTGTACCAAATTTAATTCATTATGTCAAAAAAATTTTTTTCCTACAAACGTCAAAAAATGACAAGGTTTGCGCATTGATAACAATACGCAAAGTGGCCCTTTTTTCACTTTCCTACGTTACCATGACACCGTGCGCGAAATACTTCGCACACTGCATGTAAACTATATGACAATTTTGTATTTTAACGTTAACATAATTGTCAACTTTTTCACGTTTGTAGAAAAAATGTTGTTTGCAACTCGTGCGCGAAATACTTTGGTGATCTCGACTATCAGTTCTCGATCACCAAAGTGGCATTTCGCGCACTAGATACAAAAATAGGGAGAAAAGCTCCAAAATACACAGAGGCTCAGTTAGAAAGAATTCCGAGATGTTCCCGCGCGTTGAGGCGAGCGCATTTGGTTAACAAGTTGATCGTGATGAACGACGAAAAATATTTCACTTTGGCCAACTCTTACGCAAATGTTCCTGACGATGTGCGATTAAAGAGCAAAAAGAAGTTTGAGGACAAAATTTTGGCATGGTGTGCCATTTCTGAGGCTGGTTTCATTTCACAGCCCTACATTGGTGTTGTTCGCGGCGAGGCCTTAAATGCAGAGCAATATATTGATTTCTAAATTGCTTCAGTTTTTGAATACAAATCATGCGAATGACAAAATTACGTTTCGGTCAGATCTTGCTTCATGCCATTATGCGAGAATCACAAGGGATTGGTTTGGAGCTAACAACACCAACTTTGTACCGAAAGTGGACAATCCATCCAACCTACCTCAGGCACGCCCAATTGAAGACTTCTGGGCAATAGTGACTCGGAAAGTGTACAATCAGTGGCGTACCGACACAGTTGGGGGCCTGGGGCGGCGCTAGATGAGGGGGCCTATATATATTTTGTCGGCCTGAACTATTATGAACTACCTAGTATACGTCCACGTCAGCCACAGCGGGCGAGTCGATTTGTTTCTCGTCAATCTCGTGGTGAAGGGGTGACAGCGGACAGACACTAAAATCTTTAACCTAAGTTGAATTCGTAAATAATTATACAAATAGAAAACATTTTCACGATTAAAAGTATTTTATTACAGTAAAACCTCTATAAACCGGAACCATATGGTACAAAATTTGTTTCCGCCTTAAACGGAAATCTGTTTATGGTGGAAAGTTATCTTTATAAAACCAAAATAATTTCTATTTTAGGTATATACAGGGTGTCTCAGGTTTAATAATAAGGACGTTGACATTTTGTAGAAAAACAGATTTTAAGGTGGGTTGCTCCTATAAACACAGGTCCTAAAATTCTTTGTTTCTGAGATACAGGGCGTTAAAATTGTCTAAAAAATAAAGTTTTTATTTATTTATTTCCGAACTGTGGAAAATATTCAAACCAAAATTGGCACACAAGATACACGGACAGAGGGTCATAAGATTGAATAAAATGAATTTTTTTAATCAACCAGTGGCGCAAATATAGGTAATCCGTTCTACTAATTTGATAAATAAAAAGAGTACGGCTCTGAATTAAATATTCTCAATATCTTTTTCGATAGAGCATTCAATTCTTAACAAAAAATGACTTTTGACTTTTTTCGGTTCTGTTACCGTCCGGCCGCAAACTATATTTTTGTCATTTATTTCACGAAAAACGTATTTTGGCTGTGTACAAAAACGATGGCTGCCATGGATCTTATGACCCTCTGTCCGTATCTTGTGTGCCAATTTTGGTTTGAATATTTTCCGTAGTTCGAAAATAAACTCGGAAATAAATAAATAAAAACTTTATTTTTTAGAAAATTTTAACACCCTTATCTCAGAAAAAGAGAGTTTTAGGACCTATGTTTATAGGAGCAACCCACCTTGAAATGTGATTTTCTACAAAATGTCAAAGTCGTGATCATTCAACCCGGGACACCCTGTATACTAATCAATAATCATGTACAACATGTACTTAAAAAATCTGTGTGAAACGGTTGTCGTTAATAAATTAAACTTTTTTAAAACAGTTTTCTATTTTTTATTATTTTGCACATTTTTAAAAACTGCTTTTTCCAATTTTTTTTACAACTGGACAAAAGAGTCGTTTCCTGTACTGAAAAAACGGGACTAACATAAACATTGGTAATACGCAGGCTTCCTTCTTACTCTAACTCAGGGTCCACCCGTCCACCTTAGACAGTTTTTAACTGTATTTAGAACAAGTATAAGCAGTTGTCTAACATTCGGGGGCCTATAACGACGTAGGACCTGGGCCGATTTTTTATTATTGAAAAAATAAAATAAAGTATTTTCATATTTGGGGGCCTATGCCGACACGGGGCCTGGGGCGGTCCGCCCCCACCGCCCCAGCCTCGGTACGCCACTGTGTACAATAACGGATGGGAAGCACAAAATCAACTCCGACGTCGTATAACGGGAAAAATTAGAGAAATCAACGCTGGGTTTGTCCAAAGGATGATGCAACTCGTCAGGGGAAAACTTAGGCAGATCGAAGATAACGGTCCCTTGTCGATTATTTGAACTTTAGGTAGTAATAAGAATAGTTAAGAGATATTGTATGAATATTTGTTAAGATTATAAAAATATTGTTACAAGAGTTGTCAGCATCTGATTTTTTCCCCAAAACTTTTGGACTATACGTTATGACTAAACACACTTTGAAGAGTAAGAAGGATAATCATTACGAACAATTTGCATTTCTATTTGATTACGGTTGCTTGAGGCACTGACAGAGATAGGTATCGCTTAAAAAACTTGGAATAGAGATTTTTCGAGGGTGCAATGCAAATGGGGAAAGGAAATTTGGCTGCAAAAAATCTGTAGTGAGTCACTAGAACGAAATTGTAGGAATCGGGGTGTAGTGTAGCGTAATAAAATAAATAAATAAATAAATAAAAGTTGTGCAGATTAGTTCCAACCATGGTTCAGCATGGAGCACATGGTTTAATTTATCATTAGATGAACCAAAGGAACGATAAACAAACCAATATAAAAAGGATTTGAAATCCAAACTACCTCCCCAAAATCCACGGTGATTTGGGAAATGCTCGGAAGACAATCACAGTTGAGCGGAAAATTCACCAATATCAATTTAATATTAAAGATGTTTGACAATTCATAAGAAGAGAACAACCAAAGAAAAAATTTATTATTCTTTTAATTTCAATATATATTCTCCTACATTTTGTGTATTGTGGCCATCGAACTGAAGGTTCAAACCTTAAAACACCAAAAGGCCTCAAAAATACTTAAAATATCGCACGCAAGTTGTTCGCTGATATTGATGTCTTGCAGCGGAACCCGATCGACATTTTAAATATTTGTGTGGCTTTTTAGTGTTTTTAGTTTGTGTGTCAAATCATAATTAATTTTCATCTCTCATCATTTTAGTGTTATTCTTGTTATACTGTAAAACACCTGCTTGTTCAGAGATTATTTGAGTTTATTTTACATTGTCACCAGTTTAAAAAATTAATTGTAATGCAAGCAATAATGCGCATCTTGACTTGTAGGTTTTTCATTCTGAAGATGATAGAAATTAAATACCCTGCCAAATTAACTGCCATAAAGCTTTTACATATACGTAAACAAAAAATCGGCGAATAAATTAAAAAATGCACAATTTTGTACCCTAAAAACGGTGCGACACCGGTTATTATCATTTTTGTATTTTAAAATTATATGAAAAAGTATTAGCTTGGTTTTTTAATTTTGTAACTTTTTAAAAATTGAGGCAATGGATTTTTTTAATTTTCCAACCCTCTAAAAATACTGTCACTGGTTGGCTTTTCCTCATAAACGAACTTGACCTAGATTTTATGGCAAAGAGTTTTTGTACCAAATTTTATGTCGAAAGCTTTAATGGTTCAAAAGATATCGCGCGCGCACACACGCAAACAAAACGCCGAGAAATGAAAAACAAAATTTTGAAAATTTAAACCGATTACTCCTTGAGAAAGCAATAAATCGATGATAATGGAACAAATGCAACGTCAGTTGTAAATGGCATAAGCCTTCTAATTTTCGTTATTCATTTTCAGAATTCGAAAAATCTAACAATATCTTTACAAGAGTTTCAAATACTAAAAATTCGTAAGCCCCTTACAAATCTAGTTAAAATGAAAAAAGGCTCGCAAAGAATAGTGGATTAAATTTTTAGAGGGCTTTTCAACATGTAAAAATACTCCTCCATGAATCCTGGGTGCAAATCTTAATAACGATTCTACAGAAATGTATCGAAAAATCCGGGACAAACAACTCTAGCGGGGAAACTCCATGAAAATACCTCTTGAATTAACCCAAGTCCTCTAAGTCAGAGTGTTTTAAAAGTATTTTTTATTATGGAGATTTTAATTAAAAATAAAAAAGAAGAAGGAAATAAAATGTTTTCATGGACTTTCCCTGCTAGAGTATTTCGTCCCAGATTGTTCAAGACATTTCCGGAAAATTTTTATTGAGTTTTGCACCCAGGAGTCATGAAAAACGGAGTGATTTTGGTTCTATAAATTGTTTATCCCGCTCTCAAAATTCCCTTGATCACAACAAAATTACAGAAATATATTTATATTCCAAAACTAATCATTTTGCTTTTGCATCCTTTCCAAGTTTCCTTTGGGATTTCGTGAATTGGGTTATAAACGAAAGAAGTAGAAGTAGGAGAGTTAGAGAAGCCTAAGGTTAGCGGGTGTGAAGGCTACTAAAAAGAGTTTTCAGAAAAAGGGTGGAGTTGACCGTCCTCAACATTAGTTGAGTGGAGTTGACGTTGTTTTTTGTCTTCCCCTTCGTCCTCCTCAAATGAGTGGAGTTGACGATGGTCCTCCTCGTTGGTGATAAAAAACATTAGGGCCCCCTTAATGAATTTCTCATTTAATTTTTTTTCAAATTACGTAAGCAAAATACAGTAGAACCCCGATTATCCGTGCGCGGGTTATCCGGGCTGCGGATTATCCGTGCCATGATTTCCATTATTGAAATTGCATTTTAGAAGTTTAATTATCGAAATAATGTTACCGTAAATTACTCAACGTGATCTCCCAATACGCAATACCGCAATATAGAAATCTCCAGTACCTACGTGCTTATTTAGTGTAAAAGTTTACTTATGTAGAATTCTGTTTTCTATTCTGTTATCTTTTTATGCAATTCAAAGGTTAGTTTGAACTTAGAAATCTATTTTTTTCTGTTGTCTTTTTGGTAAGTACATACATAGTAGGTACATTTATGTATAGATAATATGTAAGAAATAAATGTTCGGATTATCCGTGCTTTTCAATTTTCTGTGCCTCGTTCGGTCCCATGGAGCACGGATAATCGAGGTTCTACTGTAATAACAAATTTTCAATCCATTCGGTGCTGATCAAATTGAATTTTAAACGGAAAACTGTTACATTTCGTGCAAAATGCGTTCTAACAATCTGTCGAAGTAGCACAGTAGCCACATGAAAGAAGACACACCTTGATTATGACGAAATTACATTACTGTACAGTTAATACTCTTGTTCAGTGCAATGATGTTCATCATGGAAAGATTATATTTGCATCGAACACTCTCTATTGACTACATCCGCCACAGACAACATGGATGGATAAAAACCATGAAGTCTAGAACTGACAGCACAGCATTGGTTCTGTACATTTTGTTACTAAGTATTATTATTTGCATTCGCAATATACCCTAATTTTCCAATTCCAGAATACAATGTACGAAACTCATCATTACTACTTCTCCAGGGAGATAAAACGGGCGTCTTTGATTGAAAGTAAGTATTTAGATAAGTTCTCTTTTCATGACTGAATAAATGTTTTATCCAACAACCTCAATAGTGTTTCTTGTCTCCTCTTTTTTGCTACTTTCAATACCTTTTTGATTGCTCCTTTGCAAACTTTTTTTTGTCGTGGTTCATATTTTAAAAATTTGCCAATTTGGCAATCTGTTATCCTCTAGTGTCGATTAATCAATTGATTAACGTAATAGTCCAGTTAACGAAGCTCAATATTGGGGGAAGAAAAACAAAAAATGCAAAGGTTTTTTACTTTCGCTTAAAATGTCCATTAGGCCTTCCTGTCAAACATACTAAAAGTCCCCTATGATGGGAGTCCGGGAACCGGCCGCCATCTTGGATTTTAGCTCCCATTTTTCGGTTTTCTCGAAATATTTCGAAAACAATCAATTTGACATCAAAATGTGCCGTTCCAAAGGTCAAAGGTGGCGTGTTTCAGAATTTTTCCTAAACAACACCCCCACCTTAGTTATTCTACAGGGTACTTTCATGAGGGCTAAAAAAATTAAATAAAACTAATTTTCATTCATACTGTCGAATAGAGAATTAAAAGACGCTTCAAATGAGGCGTCGCTCGACTCCTTTTCCCTATTTAAATTCTTGAGTTAGGGGTTGCTGGGGCTAGGGGGTTGACCTGATAATATCAAATTTGACATCAAAAGTTGTCCCCCAAAAATAAAAAATCGACGTGTCCGAGCGTTTTTTTAAGAAACTAGTGTCCCAAAACAGGCGGGTTTCCTTTTCAATGGCCCACCCTGTAAATCAGTTTCAGAGACAGTGAATATATCGTACAAGGATGATTTTGTGATTTTCCGCATTCCGCAGTCGTCAAACAGTGACATTGGGTACGGTGACATAACTTGCGGAATACCTCAGCTTTCCATCCTCCGACACACCAATTGCCACATTTCCCCGAGTTTAGGCGCCATTTTCTCAAAAACGGTAACAGATAAAAAAACATTGAATACACCGTTTTGTAGGGAATTTAACTGGCTTCATTTTCCTAATTTCATGTTGTTTAAAAAAATTGATTGTTTTCGAAATATTTCGAGAAAATGGGAGCTAAAATCAAAGATGGCGGCCGGTTCCCGGACTCCCATCATAGGGGACTTTTAGTATGTTTAACAGGAAGGCCTAAAAACCATTTTCGGCGAAACAAAAAAACCTTTGCATTTTTTGTTTTTCTAACAACCTTCGTTGACTGGACTATAATACGGCCATTACTTTAGATACTGGTTTTCAATTACTAGAAATGACTACTACAAATAAGTGCACTTCGTTGACTCACGAGATGGTAATAAATCTTGGTAGACGGGCAGGAGAATACATAGGGTGTTAGTTGAAGAGATAAACATTTCACATGTTCAAGAAATACTTATGGAATCGGGATTGTCTTTAAATTAAAACGAGTGGAAATACCACTAACTTATGGGTTTCAGTCGGTTCTGTAATTAAATGTAGTTTCTAAAAATAAACGGTTCTTAATATAATTCGCTTCGATTGTTAAAATGAGAACCCCTAAAATATGGTTAGCAATTGAAAATGGAAAGGTAAACCACAATAATTTTTTTAATATGCCAATTTGCATTCATGTTCCCATGTTAGCCTTTATGGATTATGATTGACACAACATTCTTGAAAGTTTTCTGTTTAAAATGTGTTTTATAGAGCAGTTTGTAAATGATAACAATTAAAAATTTAATAAACATAGTTTGCGATGGAAAAAGAATGGTATTTCCTTTTTGTACAAAAAACTGACATTAATTAATTAATATTAGATAGATTGGTTTAACAAAAACCTACTTATTCTGGTCGATACAGTAACTTTCATAAAAGGTAAATTAATATTATCGTTGCCAAAATTAATTAATTAAAAGTAATTTAAACAAACTGCACGAAATTTAAAAAAAAAATCTCTTTCAAACTCAATTAAGAAAGTGCTTATTGACCATCAACATAGTCTGCACTGTAAAATTTTGATATGGAAATGGACAAAGCCGTACTATAGATTTCAGTGTGATCGACGTTGTTCTATAACTATTGTATAATACTAACAGATTTATTTGAAAGGTGGTCAAAAGTAAATATTTTAAAATTATTTTCATATATACAGGGTGGTCCAACACTAATTTAAACAAACGACTTACTTTTTTCAAATGAAATGACCTAACTTTTTTTACATTTTATGAACCTCTGTAATCACTGTTATATTGCTCTTAAATAATTTTTTATTCCTCCACTCGTTCCGGAGAAAAATTATTTTTTTCAGAAAATATGGAAAAATCATACCACTCTTTAGGAACCGTCTCAGATTTAATGCTGAAATTTTGAAATTTACAAATTTAGAAAGCTAAAGGACTAAACTTTTTTTTGACTCAGTTTTGAATTTTTCACAGACGAAGCCAAGAAATCTTGGAGAAATATTCAAATATTAATATTTTGTCTATACAATTGTTTATTAATTGACAAAAAAATTAATATCGCACTACATAGTAGTTGGTACTTTTTAGAAAATTACAAATAAGAACTTACTGCCAATGTTAATAGAGCTCGTTTTAAATCATTTATAATAGTCAATTGTACAGCTAAAGCTTTCTTCTAAAGCTGTCTCGATATTAAAAAATAATTACTTAGACAGAGCCAATGATATCGATGATTGAAGTATATATCTAATCATTTCTTTCACTTTATCGATTTTATCGTCTCGTGTTGATGTGCCGGGACGTATAAGACGGTCGTCGTTTTCATGACCCTCTTTCAAATTTTTGTCACACTCGTTTGCTGTCATACAGTAAGCATCAATATGGTTACTAATGTTAACCAATTGCACCTATACGAAATTAGTTGAGAATGTGCAATCTTGCATTGCCATGATGAACAATATTTTCGACGGCCATTTTGACCACTTTTCCGACGAGACAAAAATTATTGATACAAAAATGTCCTTAAATTATGATGTTCTACTAGAATCCGAAGTCATAATCTATAGGAAAAAAGAAACGGACATGCAGACATCCAGACTTTGTTGTTAACAATTCGTCACGTCTGGAACAGAACGATAATTTCTACTAATCTTAAAGCAGTATTGAACCATGTGATCGATAACCCCTCTGTGAAGTATGGCGAAAATGGTGACACTTCAAATTTAGCCATTCATTGTGGTTTGCAGTAACAGAGTACGACGATATCATGTAAATAAATTATTATTTGAATAATTAAGTTTTCAGTTATGGTTTTTACAGGGCGATGTCGCACTAGTATCTACCATTGTGTCGCGTCACGAAGCATAATTTAGTTAACGTTTCGAATAATAATCATGCTTACAAAAGCTTAATCGCGACAAGGTGTTTACAACAAGGTATAAAATGAATCTGTTCTCACGCAAGTCGGCCTATGCGTGTTTACATGTCTACCGCAATATCTACGTGCATTTTTTACACTTTAACAGTCAACACTTTAACTTAAGTGATACACGACCTAAAACTGGACAGTGAAGTGGAAAAAATCAAAACCAAATATTTCAATTACGCAATGCTTCCCTTTTGCTGTTAAGGATCTGAAAATTTAATAAGAGAGAAAAAATCAATTGTGTATGATTACCTACACTTCGTTTTAACTATGGTTAGAAAATAACCCGTACTTAATATTGCTGTAGAATATTTATAAATCGTGTGAATGCACAATATTTCTTATGATCCGTTTTTATTATAAATACACGTGGCAGGCCAAATTACCACATAAATGATGCATTCGGCCATAATGTAACACAACGAGGCAAGGAACTGTTAAGTAGGAGTATAACTACAATATTTTAGAATAATGTCCTACGACTTGCGTATCTGCTAAAGCCAGCTCTTGGGGTTCATTATGTATTTATGCCATCGTTTATAATTACTGTTTATGATCGTAATTACGAGCTTGAGTGGCTATTGGGTGTCAAAAACACGTGATATATATATATCTAACCTTACAAACATCACAAGTTTTCCACGAAAAAAAAAACATCTTCGAGGGTATGCCAAAAAGATCTTAATTTTAGTAGATCGCGTGATCTTTCAATAAAAATTTAGCCACTTTGTTATCAAACTTCTTTACACTATCTCAACTTCCGAAAATACTTGAACACGACAAAAAGAGTCGCGTGTCACGCGAGGTAATCATACTATGTAATTGTCGGATGTCAGATGAATATATAAATTATGTTTAACCTAAAAAAACATGTTATAATTAAATGATGTTTAACAAGAATTAATTCACTTTTTGCTTGCTAAATATGGCGTGTACATTATTTAATCTTTGCCTTGTATATATGTCGCAACATGATTTTGAAATGTCAATTTCATGATACATTACACGCTCAAATTTGACACATTCACTCTTATTTTATAACACATTTTCACTATCTAGCCATATCTCGCTCATATGGCCCAGCAAAACAACATCTGATAGAAAACAATACCAACTACCGTATTTGCCATACAGGGTTTTTCAACTAAGTGTAGCAACCCTTTATAACTTCTAACAAAATCAAAATTTGAAAAATCGGCGATACCCGCCTATAATAATATCGAGGGGGACACTTTTTGACATAAGTTTGAGATTTCATACCTTAACCCCCTGGGTCACACAAACATACCCTCAATTTTTTTAAATGGCAACATGGGTCATGTGATACGTCATTTGAAAGGTCATTTTATATCTTGCATTACTGCATTTAAAATTTTAAAATCGTTCAATTGGTTTGTGAGATATTTTAATTTAAAGTTTTAGAGAACTGATAAAATTTGTCGTTATAATAATTTTATAAAAATATTACTGACTTTTTAATTTATTTTAAGTTTTATTTTCATGTAAATAAAAAAAAAGATTAATACAATGAATTTCGTATCAAATTACCCTTCGTATAAAATTATAATAAAGAACAAACATTTTGAAGCAAATTATATCAGTTCTCTAAAACTTTAAATTAAAATATCTCACAAACCAATTGAACGATTTTAAAATTTTAAAGGCAATAATGCAAGATATAAAATGACCTTTCAAATGACGTATCACATGACCCATGTTGCCATTTAAAAAAATTGAGGGTATGTTTGTGGGGCCCAGGGGGTTAAGGTATGAAATTTCAAGCTTCGATATTATTATAGACGAGTATCGCCGATTTTTCAAATTTTGATTTTGTTAGAAGTTATAAAGGGTGGCTACTCTTAGTTGAAAAACCCTGTATATATGTCCCTGTGATTTATTTCTATTCTCCATTGCTTTCCTCCATCAACTCTTCATTATACTCGTATCGCTCAGTTCGATTCATCGAGTAAAGCAAATTATTGCATTAAAAGCAATGGGTGCCTGATCAAAGTGAACGATTCAAAAAGTTCTTTTCACATCTACGAAGAAGGAGATTTGATACAGAAGAGCCAGCAAGGGATGGCTAAATTGTTAGATTTTTACTGTTATAAAGTTTTAATTCTCACAGCTACCACCAGCGGCGCACCTCCCGAAGAAAGATTGAACGGATATATTTTATTTTTTTATTCCTAAAATATAAAGCTATTAAAACAATCTTATTTTTTTAGATAAAAATTTTACAAACACTAAGCTTCATCATGCAGTAAGATCCTGAAGTAAACTTTACCGAAAATTTCGAAATAGGGAGACCTATAGTGCCACTAAGTGAACAAAAACCCCGGAAAAAATGTGAACTAAATTTGAAGTAATTCAAACTGGCCAATGAAGAGTGTTGAGATGGGCGTGTTACATTCAGCTCTAGAATATTTTGACAGTGCTTCTTTGTTTACATTATTTTGCATTTGAATGTACTTCATAAACATGTAGCTCTCTTCTCAGAACTTTTGTTTACTTGGTGGCACTATACCAGTAATATTATAGTAGACTCCTAATCAAACTGCAGTAAAAATTATGAAACAGAGAGAAAGACAGACTTTTGTGATTTATACACAATAATGGTAGTGAAGCAGAGAGACAAAGCCTGAGGAAGAATACCACATCTCACTACTAAGAAAAAAAGAAGAGAAGGGGACGATAACAAGAAAAAAAATTAAACAATATTTTTACTTTATACTAGCGTGCCAGTTAAAAATGGGTGCTGCTAGTATTATTAAGAGGGAAATACGAAATGACCAAAAAAGAGATTTGAAAAGTATTTAATCCTTCGCCGTGGCTACACCAATTCGAACTGCTAGTAAAGAAGGTCCGATTATAGTTAATAGTTTTAAGACGGACGGTTTACGGATTTGGAGGGTACCAATGACGCGATACGAGGCGAGAATTACAAATTTACCTACACAACTCATTTGGTGACTTTGGAACAGTCTCTCGTCAAGACCACTATGATAGCCTCGACGAGACTTGAATTCGATCTTGTCTCGTCAAGAAAAGGCAATACGAGACTAGACGTTGGTATCGATCGGAAAGTTGAAACAAGACGCGGCTGAGATTAGTCTCGTCTCGACAATATAAGAATGTTTTGCAGATTTTCGGTCAAAAGCTTTCAAAACCAAAAACGAAAATGGAACGATAATGCTAGTTACTGAAGTTGAAAAATAATTTCCGACCATTGTTTATTACAACGCTGATTTTCAAAATTATTACAAAACAAAATTGATCAATTGTCCGTCATTGTTGTGCTTTACAAAAAGTGTATGGCAATCCATTTATAAGAATTATGTAACAAACATATTTTAATAAAGGTCCGTCAGCAATGGTCGTTTTATACTTTTTTCTAGGGCCATACATTTTTGTAATTATGGTGGTGAATTTGATATGTGTGTGTAGACCTGTGTAAGTATTCTACCATCCCTAATACGGATAAAAATTTAAAAGAAAAATGTCTAAAGTGACCTACATTTGAATATTGAAAACCCCTCTTACATGTTCAAAAATCTCCACTGTTTGAAAGATACAGGGTGAAAAGTAAAAAATCGCCTTGTTCTTTTGTTATGAGAAATAAGTGAACACAATTTTCTAAAATAAGAAGTAACATAATGAAAATTGTAAATTTAATTTTAGCATTTCTAAAATACTGATGAAAAATGCTTTCCGTTGACGTATCACATAATTATGTTCAAAGAGCCTTGACAAGAAACAAAGTTCGTTCACAAAAAGTTGACCCAAAACTAAAAATGATGCTAAAGCAATCTTATGGAGATTTTTGAACAGTGTAGATGACATTGGCCATTACATTTTATATTAATTGGATCACTCGCTTCCAACACGTATAGACTTTCATTGTTTGTCCCTATTTTGTACAACATTTTGTTGCTACAATGACTAATTCATAGTTTTGTATCTTTGTACTTCCTATCTTTGAGCGGTCACACTGTATCGTTTTTAATACACCCATAATATATTATTACTACTACTAACACCCATAATATATGGATAGATTGTCATGAACCCATGAACAGTTAAAGAAAAATGCAGGGAATAAAACAAAATCAAAAATTAAAAAAAAATGTTGCAGCACAACTTACCCTTATGCCATTATCTGTTTTTCCTAGGACCAGCACATTATAATGTTTTAGTAATTGCACAGGCATAGATTTTTAAACACATAAACACGAACGCGATACCGAAGAGTAATGCGAAAATTAATTTAACTACATTTCCGACCGCCATTAAAGTCGCCAATGTACTGATTGATAACATGTTTCAAAAGGTAGGTACAGAACGTCGTTTATCGTTATCAAATTTTCTATAAAAACTGGTTATTTTCACATTTTAACAAGAATGTCGACTTGATACGTGACCTGACGGTAGTGATTCACGTAAAATTAGACAATTTTGAATCAGATTGATAAGACAAATTAGGTATACGACATAAAAATGCTATTGGCATTATTCTACAATTGAAGAATATCGTCCTTGGTGTTATTGTACTGAAACTAAATATTTTTTGATCGATTTTCTGTCATTTCATGTTCTCAAGTTCAAAAATCTCTGCAATTAGTAATTAAGTCGTTGTCTAATTACCTATAATGTCATCAAAAGTGAGTGATACAACGATTATTCTAAATTCGTCAATGGCATAGTGGTCATTTCGGATATTTTTTGAACCGCTTGCTAAGCATACCTAAGTTTATTAAAAAATCTGTGAGAAAGTTGATATAGGTTATATTTGAAATAATACCACAAACTGGGGCGACTGCAACAGATTTTCAAATATTTTCCTTTTGTTAAACTTAGATTGGCTTAAATTATATTTTCATTAAATAAAGTTCGAAATTTAAATGTAGGTACTTTTTTAATAAAGTTACTGATTGTTTTACTCGAACATGTACAAGATTTTGAAAAAATGGGTTCACATATTTCGTTGTACCAATTTTTGGACATGTTTTTCTCAAAAGTAAGCAAGCTAATTCTCTTTCCTAGATTTAGTTTTATACAGTTGTCTGTTACTTTTCAGTAAATTTCGGACAATAAATATTTATAGTAAATTACCTACAACCGAATCACACCAGATGTCGCACCAATGAATTTAGCGTCACTTAATATGTTAAAATAAAGATGCTCATGGATAATATGTTATACGTTTCCTACTCATATCGTTTTCCTGCGGAAGTACACATAAGTAACAAACATTATAGTGTCGAACAAAGCGTTTTGGCGTAGAAGCACAGATACCCCAAAATGGGTTTGTAGTAGCCATCGGCGAACATTTCATGCTCGGTTATTAATATCCCCTGACCAAGCAGTTTCGAATAGAAAATCGATTGCGTTATGGGTGAACGAGGGTCCGTTCAAAAATTATTCACCAAAACCATCGTTTACAACGTGGATGTTATACAGTGACAAGACACCTTTTCAGCGGTTTCTCCGTCTGCGTTCACTATTCGAATGAAAAAATTAACCGTGGCCTTTTTTATGAGAGAAATGAGGATTCGGGAAGTCAATCAGATCCTTATAGAGTTTTGAATGAAATATACCTTAGGTGGTCCTGCCACTTGTGTCTGTTGAGTTATCTGAAAGCCAAGATTTATGAACATCACCTGTAAAATAGGAAATTTTTCGTTTATATCCTGAAAATGTGCTTAGACAATGACTTCCCTGTTAAAAATCGTCGAGTTGCCCTACTATATGGATCTCAAACGTGTAACGAACTTTACTACATACTTCAGAAATGTACACACAATAATTATTAAATATAAATCTTCATAAATTTAATATGACTTTGGTAGGTTATGTTGAAATATTAGCATAGCGAAAGGTCGACACATCATGTACGATAATTTCATTTAAGCTTCAGGCTAAGGTCACTTTTTTGTCAATTTACCCCTAGCTTCTATATAGATGGAGTTTAATTGAATTTAGAGTCTACCATTAACCTTATTTCGTCAGCCAATTAAGCGTAGATTAATTAATATTTTATATTTGATTCATAATTTGCATAAAATGACAAAAGGTTATCGTGTTTGTCTAATTTCCCATGAGATAAAGTGCGAGAGTAAGTAAAATATATATTAGGAAAATCATGCGATTTATTAATTAATGAAATTTATATACACGTTACGGAATTATAAATATACATCGTATGTTTGAGTTTAGTTAAAGTTATTGGTAAAAGAAAAACGCGATGTGGTTTTTGTAAGAAAGTTCCCTCGTATTCACATTATTTTATAATACCCCTAACCATGTCGAGTGCGGGGTTAACATGTGTACAGCCGTAGGCCGTCGCCTGTAACTCGCACCCTCATCTTTTCACCCGTTCGTCGTCATATTCGCCCTTCGCATGTTTGCTTTTAGCAATACCTATTATTTCATCATAAAACGCGACTACTACTTACATTGTAAAATATTGATGTTGTTACACACGTAATAATTATCTATATTTTATTACATAATATACATATAAACTTTACATATTGTTTTACATGTATGTGATAAAGTATTATTATTGTGGTCGACTACGTAATTATTCTTTATCGATTTCATATAACGAAAACCTATTAATATTACTCCTTTATGAATTTTACCGATAATAGGTCATATTACCATCATCAATTCCTTAACTTTATTGACGCATTTACCTAATGTTCATACAAATTTAAGTAAGTGAAATGAATGGTATATACCATAAAGCTATATTGCTGTCGAATTCAAATTATTATTTATATTATTCGAAACTGGAATTTACGAGGAAAAATTCAAGAATTTCAAGAATAATATCGAAATTCTAAGAAGAAATTCCAAAATTCCGAAACAAAAAATCAGATTTCCCAAAAACCTCATATATGAGGGTAGGTCAAATGAAAACGAGTCAGACGGCAAAAATGGTATTGGACTATTTTATTTCTTAAAAGTATCTACTCGCCATTGGTCTTACTACATTTATCCCACTATGTGATGAGGCGGTCGATTCCATTCTTGAAGAAGAAATCCAATTGCGCGCCCAGCCGCGTATTTCCTCGTCCGTTCCAAATCGGCGCCCTCGAATGACTCTTTAAGGGGCCGAAAATGTGGAAGTCACAGGGAAGGGAGGATGAGTCTCCCACTTGAATTTCTGCAGCTTATCCAGGTTGGCAGTGTGCGGACGCGCGTTGTCATGGAGGAGGATGATACCGTTCGAAAACATTGCAGGTCTATTGTTCTTGCGCGCTTCAGTTTGTCTAAGGTTTCTGCGTAGTGCATCGCGTTTATCGTGGATCCGTGCTCGAGAAACTCGAGGAGAAGAGGTGCTCGGCAATCGAAAAAAGGTCATCATGACTTTCTCAGAGCTCGTGTGAATTGATTTCTTTTGATTTCTTCGGCGGGGAAGAATTCTGATGCTTCCACTGTTGACACATACATTCCTATTATAATTTTTTGGAATTCTGGGTTATCATCAAACAAATGATTTTGACTTTTGATTTCAGCGATAATGAGGATTATGATTTGTAGAAACGGTTTGAGATATCGACGATGATTCTTGATTGTTAATATTTTAAATCAATATTTCAATATTTATTCACATTTTTTGAATTACCTATTTTTGTAAAGTAATTATGAAATCATTTTTGAAGATAAATTGAAAAAAGATCAATGTAAAGTATTTTTAAAAAGTGCTTTGAGGGAATTCCTCTTTTGTATCAGTTATCCAACGACAACTGTACTCCTACCACAGCTACGTCCCGTCAAATGGCTAAGTTTTTCCGCCATCTATATTATTAAACTAATGGTAAAAACAATTTCAGCTCTAAGCATATAAGTCACTTGATTTTTTTTGACATCTTTAGGTCGCTGGCAGGACTACTTTGTCCCCACCTGCAGGATGTGTTTTTTTCCTTAATGGAATATCAATAACCATTTGGTCAAGTTTCAGCATTAAGCATTTGTGACATTTATTAATTTTTTTTGACATGTTTAACAATCTGCTGATAAGCGTTGTCCCGCGATGAAGATGGCAGGAAGTGATCTTGTTGATAGGTTATATTACTGACCCCCGGGGTATACGTTCATTTATCAGGAGCTCAATCTCATCGTGAGAACTGTGCAATATCACCTGACTTATTTTTTGGATAATTATTCTAAACTAATTCAACCATGAATATGTTGAAAGCTTTGACAATAGACATAGTACAATGGAGAGCATTTAGAATAATTTATCCTGATTCACTTGCTGACTTATTCATCGTTGTCAAAGGATTTCTTAAAATTCCAGCCTAAATGGGATCAATGGGACATTCTATGGGAAACATACCATCAGCGAAAGAAGTAAAATTAATCATGTGTTTGGAGTCGCAAATAATCGGTACATACAATTTTAACAGATCTCAATGGTTTCTTTACAGGTTTAATCATGTTATTCGTTACGGAATAATATTACGGTTAAACTATTTGACTTTAAAAGTTTTATTTCGGAGGTAGATAGGGGGCGGATTAGAGAAATATAATGAAAACATAAAAACTTAGGTATAGGAAAGTATTCATTTGACAACCAAATGTTACATCTGTACGAAAATGAAATAATATACGGAGCTTTCCAATTGAAAAGTACAGCTATGATACGTTTTTCCTTTTTAGAATACCCTGTACTGTACATTATGAAAATAATTTTAAAATATACCTCCAGTAGGTCCAAAATAAAACCATTTTAAAGTCAAGTATAATAATTAATAAAAAGGTACACCTTCTCCATAAATTACATTTTATACGAATTAAAATTAAAGATCAAAGTCGACATATTTCGACGACAGGGTCGTCATCATCAGGTTGACTAAAATATATACAGGGTGGCCCATTGAAAAGGTAACACGCCTGTTTTGGGACACTTAGACCAGTTTTTTAAAAAAACGCTCGGACACGTCGATTTTCTATTTTTGGGGGACAACTTTTAATGTCAAATTTGACTTAGTCAGGTCAACCCCCTAGCCCCCGCAACCCCTAACTCAAGAATTTAAATAGGGAAAGGGAGTCGAGCGACCCCTCATTTGAAGCGTCTTTTAATTCTCTATTCGACAGTATGACCGAAATTAGTTTTATTCAATTTTTTCCACCCCCATGAAAAGCACACTCTAGATTAACTAAGGTGAGGGTGTTGTTTAGAACAAATCCTGAAATGTGCCGTTCAAAAGGTCAAAGGTGGCGTGTTTCTGGATTTTTCCTAAACAACATGGGGGCGAAAAAAAATTGAGTAAATCTAATTTTCATTTATACTGTCAAATAGAGAATTAAAAGACGCTTCAAATGAGGGGTCGCTCGACACTCTTCCCTATTCAAATTATTGAGTTAGGGGTTGCTGGGGCTAGGGGGTTGACCTGACAAAGTCAAATTTGACATCAAAAGTAGTCCCCCAAAAATAGAAAATCGACGTGTCCGAGCGTTTTTTTAAGAAACTGGTCTAAGTGTCCCAAAACAGGCGTGTTACCTTTTCAATGAGCCACCCTGTATATAAATCACAACTTAAATATAAACTACTTACATGGGGTGAAATGGTGAAATATTTAATTTAATTTAATAAAACGAAGGAGGTTCAAGTCAGACAAGGTATCGTGAAAAGGTTTAACGTCCAAGCCTGCATCACACAGAGAAATAGCCGGGAAAGGCACCCAAAACAATGCAACAAAGCTGAAAAATTAATTTGAGGTTAGTGAAATCTGAGGGGACCACCAGAATACTTACGGGAAAAATTTATAAATGAAGAACACCGATAAAGAGAGAAGGCATAACCCAATCCATCTCTACAAATGAAGATAACTTAAATAATTCGATATTAGAAAGGGTTCGCAACATTGAGATGTAAAGGAAACTGTAATACCGCCATTAGTGAAATATACGGGGTTGAAACACATGCGAGGGGCTTGGACGTTAAACCTTTTTACGATGCCTTGTCTGACTTTAACTTCCTTCGTTTTATTAAATTAAATTAAATATTTCACCATTTCACCCCATGCACTATGTAAGTACTTTTATAGCTCATTGTCTATATTTAAGTTGTGATCTATAATTATATTTTAGTTAGCCTGATGATGACGAGCCTGTCGTCGAAACATGTCGCCTTTGATCTATAATTTAAAATTTTATATTTTAAAACAAGTTAATTAATAGTTCAGTCATTTTATATATTCTCAAAAAATGTGTCATACAAGCAAGGGAATCGTTGTTCATTGTTGCCTTCTCATTGAAGTTTTATCAAGTCCCCAAAAAAAAATTGTGCTGAAGTTAAGTTTAGTTAGTTTAGAAAAAACATAAGTTATTTGTAATGGAATTATCTACATATTTTGGTACAATTTATTGTGCAATCAACTATAATCGCATAAAATGCCTTTTTCTTTTCATTCATTTTAATAATAATAATAATTTGTTCAATATTTTTTACAATTTCAGGATACTACTTTTAATAATTTAGGTGGTACTGGTTGGTTGGAAGAAATCACGTGAACTAACATATCATTATTTTTTGTCCACCTCCATAATGTTGGTTCCAACATATTGCCATTCCAGCTGCATAGCAGCAGCACTGGTTGGAGGAAGTGATGTCAAATACCTTGCACTTGCTGTTTCGATATAATATTGTTAAATCTGAAGTACCTCACCCTCACCTCATTGACACACGTACTTTTTCCTATAACCGTACATATGCATTAAAAATTTCTCTCCTGCAGCACCAACGTCTTCTTGTAAGGCCAAGGGCTGATTGAAAACTTTTACAATTGACCTCAGGTCTGGATTTTTCTATAGGATTGCCGTAGCACAGCTGTGGTAATAGCTTTCATTTTACCTTGATTGTACACACCCGATGTGGTGTCACATCCAGGCACTGGATGTGCAAAAAGAACATCACAGATTTCACTCAAAAAATTTTTTCGGGGAATGTTAAACAATGTTGGTTTGATTTTTTTTGAAGCTGAATGATAGAAAAATGGATGTCTTTGAAGTTAAAAGAACAAGTAGATCGGTGCCCTGGCCAACAATGACAATTTTACAACCAGTTTTGGCTTTATCAAAACAATAAGACAGTCTGCATTTGATTCTGCTTGACTGACTTGCGCGTTTGATTTTTGACAACGACTTACTAATATGTTTATAAGTTAGGTATTTTTTATTGCTGATATTGGCAGAAAGTCTGCCTGTGTTGTTGATGTTGAGGAATTGTTATTTATTTATATACATATTTGCAAATGTTCTTTTGACACAACTCTTAATAGTGGGCTGGTTTGGATATCCATCAAATACAATGTTACATTGGTCTCCATGATGTGATTTCACATAAGCTGTTGAGTACATCCTCATAAGTTGCAGGTCCTCCCCCCCCATATAACACTGTGAAGGTGTGAAGTAAGTGGCCACCATCAATTACGTAAACACTGTCACTGGGCAAAAAAGCAGAGTCTTTACATTTAAAAGCTCTGATAAGTGATGATTTTTTAATTTTACTGAGATTACTTATAACACAGCCAAAAAGGAGATTCAAGCAATACTCACGAAAGAGCATTGCAAATATTGGTCGAAAATCTCAGGACAGAGTCATTCCAAGATCTTCCTGGAAACCCCAAACGGGGATCTAGCTACGTCCATCTTAAAGTGAAGCAGGACGAAGATAAAACTTGCGACAGAAATGGTCACGGGCCACTGTCGCCTGAACAAATACCTGCAAAACATGGGACTGAACGAGAGCCCGACATGCAGGGGTTGTGGTGAGGCAGATGAAACGCCTTATCACGTCATTTGCCAATGTGAGGTATTCATAAAGGCAAGGGAACACCTACTTGGAAATGAAAAGATTACACAAGAGGAAGTAACGAAGATTCGCCCTACCAAAATCCTGGACTTTGTGAAAGATACAGGTATTCTTGAAGGGTAGACAACACCGGGGAGCACAATAGACCAAAAAGTCGCAGTGCGGGAACCTATTGGGACCACCCCAAAAAACAATAATAATAAATAATAAGTGGCCACCATCAATTAGGTAAACACAGTCCACTGGGCAAAAAAGCAGAGTCTTTACATTTAAAAGCTCTGATAAGTGATGATTTTTTAATTTTACTCAAAGACACACTATCAAACAATGCTGGGGGTCTGGGTGGAAGCTTATGCTGAAAACATCATTTTAACTACTTTCAATCAGTTAGAACAACAATAAATCTGTTAAAAAGTTGCTGTGTATTCGCGGACTATACAACGACGCCATTTTGTGCATGTTCACACACAAAAATGGTAAGAATAAAATATCTAGATAATTCCATGACAAACAACTTCTGTTTAAAATACGAATTGTTAACAATTTAACAATTCGTATCCAATCGTAATACCCACATTAGAGGATGGATCCTTTCCAAACATTCTGTTTAAAATTTTTTTCCGTAAACTCAACAGTTAAGTAATAAAACCCAAAAAACCGTATTTTGGCCGCCATTTTCCATGATGGCGGCTTCAGAATAACTTTTTTTGGGACTTTATAACATTTAAATGAGACGGCAACAATGAATATCTGTACTAGTTCCCTTGCTTGTATGACAAACTTTTGAAAACATGTAATTTTTTCATTTTTGCCTAAAATGACCATAAACGCTATTTTCCAAAAATTTCGAAGAACTTAAAGTTAAGTAGTTTAACCGTAATATTCCATATCGAAGAACGTATTCTGTTTTTACACACCATTTGTGTCCGTCTACAAAAAAATGAACGAAATATTTTGAGAAATGTTCCTTAATTTTCCGCAGAAAGAAAATATCTACTATTTGATTTGTAGTGTGTGGTAGTCGAGACTAATTTTGTATAAGGGGCGAGAATCATCCTGAAAAATGATGTAATAAATAAAAATAAAAAAAGCTTCACGCATATTTACCTACTCATAAAAATTTTTAAAACAGGTTCAGCATGTAACACAAAAAATTTGGCAGCGAACTGTAAGAAGGTGATAAAGTCTAAAACGTATACGTAGCAAAGAACTACATTAAAAACACACAATAAACGATGGAGGCAGGGGTAGCAGTCAAAATTTTGGAAAAGTGTACCATCCCAATCAATACGCGAAAGAAACCTACAAAGGCTGTCAAAGGTTCCTTAATGAACAACGAAATTATAGCGTTTATGGATTGCAGCTGCAGTAACAAACACTATTTAATGATGTAAAATTTGTTTCGTATACATGATTTTCCATTCCAAATTTTCAAATATTCAGAAAAGTAGTC
This sequence comes from Pyrocoelia pectoralis, assembly GCA_036250285.1. Taxonomy (NCBI): domain Eukaryota; kingdom Metazoa; phylum Arthropoda; class Insecta; order Coleoptera; family Lampyridae; genus Pyrocoelia; species Pyrocoelia pectoralis. Next base: position 34,336,298 of record CM070079.1, on the reverse strand, counting down.
ACATACGTCGAGACGATGACATGTCAAACAATGCAGGTGACATCGAAACGTCGCGTCAGTGTCACCGATTAGGTTTGTATATTCGAATTTCAATTGTCGGTTTTAACATTTCAATTTTTTCATTTAGCGGAAAATGAACGCCATCCTATAATTGACATTCGAGTCTACTCGCAATTTAATTTGTTTTCGGTACGATTTTAAATATTTTATTATTGCGTATCGTTATAAATTTCGCTTTTCTTTTGTAAATGAGCGTGAAAGTAAAAACGTTTCGGTACGTGTTGAATGGATTTGATGTGGTAGGAAAGCTTTAGCGATTTAAAAGCTTAGGTTAAAGGGCGCGACGAAAATTGAAGACGAATGAGACCCACCGCTACCGTTAACTTTAATTGATTGCTTTGCGGCTGCTGTTTTACAAATTGTGTGTTACCGTATCTCTACGTGGTCGGATTTCTGACCCTCGCTGACCACTTAGATTAATGGTTCTATTTAGTTGTTGGGCGTCCTTTTTCATTAATACTTTACTAATTTTATACACTACTCTCCGCCATATTTACTTTGTCTAACGAAAACCACTTGTTACTAGTTAAAACACTATGGAAGCCAACGAAATTTCCAGTATTACGTACACAATTTCTTTACGCGATATTTTTATTTCACTCCCGTTGCTCCCGTTCCCGTTACATTGGGAACTCAATTGCTTTCGGCATCGTGCATACACGATACATTGGAAATTTATATTTACATTTAAAGATCAAAGCAATTTACAGATTCCGTCAATGTGCCTTTATTATAGGCTATTAATTACAGCTAAAATCACGTGTTTTCGTATCTTTACATTTTGCTGATGTTTTGGAAGATTGGTCTAATCAGTTAATATCGTACGTTTAAAGAGATTAACCTTCAGTCCATTTAAATAGAAACCCCAAAACATCGAACTCTGGAAATTTTTAGGGTAATTTACATCCCATATTACTACAGAAGTAACTAGCCAATTCAATGAACTATCGAATCGAACATAATTGGGGTAAAGACCCCACTCAACTTTCTTACATCCTAATTTAAAGTTTACTATGGAAAATGGGTGGGGTAAATCCTTAAATTTTTTTGACTTCCTTCTACCCTCGACTTAGTATTTTCAGAAAACCTACTACTACTAGTCACATGATCACCTTCAACTCGTTTCATCCTTTGTCCCATGAGATGGATGCCTCCAGATTTTTCTGTCTTAAATTATTTAACTTACCCCTTCCAAAATCAGCGTTACTAAAAAACTAGAATTAATTGTCTATATTGCTCATCTCAGTTATATTCGAATGTCCTTTCCTAACTTCTGTTACTTCTTTTGCCCGGGTTAACTCATCTACCCCGGAAACCGTTACGTCTGTCTCCCATTTGTAACTATTTCAAACAATGAAACCTATTTTAAATGTTTCGTTCACTTCAAAACGCAACTTTCAATCCACATGGGTTAACACCAAAGCCCTGCTCAGACCAATACATTGGTGAAACCGGTCAAAATTTTAACACTAGGTAGTCCATCAAATCAATAACCTTTTATCATTCCCATGGTCCTCAAAAATTCGCTTTCGTCAACCATATTTTCAGTTCAGGTCATTCCTCTAACGAAGATAACTAATCAAGTTTAATTTGTTGGAAATTAAGAATATTCATCGTGTGCATAAAGAAAATCCTCAAGCCTCCCTTAATCATTAACCTCGATAAAAACCAACTTTTTTTAAAATTCTGTTTGGCAAAAATGTTGATTCATAAAAACTTTTCTCCTCCAATTCCTCTCGAATATGGGCTTTTGCTTCGCTTCACTTGCGCCAAATGACTACGTAATTTTTGTTCACCTCCACCATCCTCCGTCTATCCCCACACCAGCTGTGACTGCCGTCTACAGCGAGATTGATTTGTTTAATTTGTAAAATCGCAGTGTATCAGCTGCTCCCCATGTAACACAGTTTATTGGCGTTAGCTTGGCGGAATATTGGCTCAATGTAGAGAAATTAGGGCAATATTATCGAACTGCAGGCAATTTTGAGGGAATATATTTTTGTAATATTATACAATAAATATTGGGAATACAATATTTAGTGAATATAAGAACAATCTTTGCAATATTTATTAAATATTGTCATTTCATGTAAATTCAAATATTGTACACACAATAATGTACCAATATTGCGCGTACAATATTGATCGATATTTAAGCAATATAACATACATATTTACAATATTTAGTAAATATTACTATACAATATAAAGTCAAAATTTATTTATAAATAACATAACAATATTGTGTTTTCAATATTACTGGATATTTAGGCAACATGAAAAAAATATTCACAACTAATAACGTCATGGTATTTCTCAAAATCCGCCGGAAGATCATTTTCGCCGATTTAGAGATATCAAAATACATAGTCAAAATTACGCAGGCCCTCCTACATATTATATCAACTTTAAATTCCAAAATTATATAAATTTCCGGAGCTCAGTGGTATCATGCTATCATGGCTGATTGCTAATCGAGCGATCCATGATTCGAGTCCTACTTTTGAAGCAAAAGGTTTTTCCCGCATCACCGATCTCCTTCGAATCTACACGACGTCAGTGGGGTACCTAGAGAAGGAGCCACGGGAGCACTGGGAAATAGTCCCTCGAAACAGTTAGGGCTTTGGAGTGGCCCAGGTCACACCCTTTATTACTATTTTGGGACACAAATATTGAAATAATATCGCTTAGTAATATTTAGCCAATATGTAAAATTGTTCACATTTCAATGTTGGGACAATATTGTACATTTATATTCTACCAATATATTTACAATGAAAAGCCAATATTACACCAATGTTAAATGTTATATGAGTCACCTTTCCTCCACCCCCATTTCAATACATAAACACGTTGCAGACTGGTTATTAAAAATAAAAATGTATTATAAAATATTACAACAATCATGTAAATTACAATTAATTCTCGCTATACTTTGCAACTATGCCGTATGCGATATTACTATACAGGGTGGGCAATTGAAAAGGAAACACGCCTGTTTTGGCTAGTTTAAAAAAAAATGCTTGGACAAGTCGATTCTTGATTTTTGGGGGACAACTTTTGATGTCAAACTTAACATTGACACATCAACCCCCTAACCCCAGCAACCCCTAACTCAAGAAGTTAAATAGGGAAATGGGGTCGAGCCCTCATTTGAAGCGTCTTTCAATTCTCTCTGCGACAGCATGGCTGAAAAATATTCAACGTCAGAAGAAATTTTTATTAGTTCAACAAATGCTCAAATTGCTTCTTTTTAAGAAACCTGTACGAAGAAAAATTGAATAGAACTAATTTCGGCCATAGAGAATTGAAAGACGCTTCAAATGAGGGGTCGCTCGACTCCCTTTCCCTATTTAAATTCTTGAGTTAGGAGTTTCTGGGCCTAGGGGGTTGATGTGTCAATGTCAAGTTTGACATCAAAAGTTGTCCCTCCCAAAAATCAACAATGGACCTGTCCGAGTCTTTTTTTTAGAAACTAGCGTGTTCCCTTTTCAATCGCCCACTCTGTATACTATTTCCCACAAGTATTTTCATTTGTAAATGTACTTTTGTATCTTCAAATTTTTAGCGAGAGATATTGCATTAATTGTTTTCATTTCATCTTCATCTGCGCAGGGGCGCCGGAAGAAAATTTGTTAGGGGGGGGGGCCCTTACATGTTTTCAAGTAGATATTAGAATATTTGAAAATTTTTACCTATTTTTAAATTAGTAACTCAATAGGCTACGCAGAGTTACTGATGGGATAGAATATTATATTCCAAAAGTGGTTATATTGTGAGCTTTTAACATTTTCTAAAATGGATTTACGCGTTTTATGAAATTCCAGGGGGGGGGGCCCGGGCCCTCCCTTGCCCTTTAGTAGCGGCGCCCATGCATCTGCGTCTTGTTCTTATCTAATTTTGATGACTGAAAATGACTCGTAGTAGTCGAAACTAATAACGAATTTAATAAACAAAACTTCATCTACTCTCTGGTTAAAAAATGAGTTCTTATTGTTGACTTTCACTATTAAACCATAACCATAACCTTAAACGTATCATACAATAACAACTATAGTACAGACCATCAAATTTTCAAATGACCCCATTTCTGTCCAAACTCCTATTCCACGATCCAGGTAATCCAAAGCAGTTGATCCACGTATAGTTTTGCTTAAAATTGTTCTTCCATCATTCGAATAAAGTGCAAAAATGGTCCGATAGGGAAAAGAAAATCATCCACAAAGAAACACTTTATTGAACTAAGAGTAACCTAGGCACTTAAAATACTCGTAAATAATGAGGAACCATATGGTCGCTAGCATTGGTAAGTCATGAAACTTCTGGCTAAGTGCCATAATTCCAGCAACCAGCTATATAAACCTTCATCAAATAACTACATTTTTAGTACAGTTGATATATTGAAAAATATGGTGGTAGCTGGAAAATATTCCGAATTTAATAGAATTTTGACAGGTTGTTTAGGGGTACCTACTCTAGCATGTCTATCCTAAGTTTTCGACCTCGAGGACCCTGTGCTAACTTAGGGGAGGACAAAAACCTCAAAATTATCGGATTTTTTTCAGTTTACCGCTTATATCTCGTAAATTAAGCATATTGTGTGTATCACTTGATAAAATTTGATTGGTGAAACGAATTTTTAGACCCAATATTAACCGATTAAAGTTAGACAAAGTTTCACGAAATCTAAAAAAAAATAGCCAAAAAACGAAGGTTTTGGCCCTATTACCATCATTTCCATGTTAATTATGTTAATCACTCATCAATATCAACATCTTGCAGCACCTATTGCCCCCCTTCCTCAAACGTGATTCGTGGACTTGCAGTTATTTCTATATTTTCGTGCCTGGCCATCACCCTCCTTGAACTTTATTTACAAAAAAGCATTTGCAATTAAATGAACATCGGGCGTAGTCAACCTTAGAGCGCTTGGGGACTGCCGAAGCCTCAGACTGAGGGGAGTTGTGCATGCTATGCCCGGGCAGTGCTTGCATACTGCAGAGCACAACAGACCAGCCTTTTAACAGCTGCAGCCGGCAGTGGTACAACCAGTCGTGACTGATAATTTTTTCCGTAAACCCAAGCGATACCAGGTGCAGATAATACTATGTCATCTTGGGGGCTGATGTCTATGTCAATCATTTTGACAGTCTTCAGGCCGGCATATTTGGTGGACGGTGAAACTCTTTACCTTCAATGGCGCTAGCTTAGTAAATTGTACGGGACGATGATGTGATATTCATGCGAAGAACATCTTGTTCACTGGTCACAGCATTTCGGGGAGTGACACTCATTATTCCTTCCAGTGCATGGAACGTTGCACGCTCATCCAGTGTATTTACGATGAAGTCCGCGTTGTCAAATATGAATAGGCTGAATAGATTGACTGATACATCAACTACGGTTTCCTTGGTTTGCATAAAATGTGATCCTTCAAGCCTAGAAGCTTCGTCATAGCTGGCTGAAAATCCCAAAATATCAAGGAGGTTCAGAAGAGGAATAATTTTCGCAGCACTTTCCACAATTCGAGTGCGTTCTTCTTGCGGGCCCGACATCGTCTCAATAAGAGTACCAGTTGTACGACAACATTTTGCGGCCAATACTCTTGAAACATACAACACTCCCTCTGTTGACTGACAGAAATGATAATGTCATCTCCATACTTCTCCTCCAGACGTTTCTTTATTGTTTTTATGTGACGACTAAAATACTCAGGAATCTCGTCTATCTACTGTCCAAGAGACTTGCACACGATTTCTGTTGCTTGGTCAATGTTGGGAGTAGGTTGTCCTATCTTCTGAAGACGACCATGTAATTTGTAAAAATTTTGAATGCATTTTTGGTGGTATTCTGCACTTACCGCAGCTAAATCGGTGCTCATACCCTCCAAAATGCCAATACCAATCTCCGATTTTTTTCTCGCACTTTCGCCTTTCGATTGGTAATTTGTTCTGCCTTTGCCTGTAATTTTCAGTAACCGACTCTTCGCAAAATAAGCACTTATTATTATATATTATTATTATTATATATATTTCTTATTATCATTCGGCTAGTTTTTACATTTTGAGAAACTTTGTCTAATTTTGATCGACTGTATCTCGGTTAATATTGGGTCTAAAAATTCGTTTCACCAACCAAATTTTAGCAAGTTTAATGCCCTACAACTTTGTATTGTACTATGATGATTAGTTTACGAGATATAAGCGATACTCTAAAAAAAGTTCGAAAATTTTGAGGCTTTTGCCCTCCTCCCAAGTTAGCACAGGGTCCTCGAGGTCGAAAACTTAGGATAGACATACTAGAGCACTCCCAGATAACCTGCAAAACTTCCAAACTTGGGAATACTTTTCAGGTAAAAAGTGGATATCGACTGGACTATTTCCGCAGCTTAGTTTAGTGGTTTGTGGTAACTTCACCACCAATTTAATTTTGTAGTCATGCAGCGTGATAGTCACTATTACCCTCATTCCATTCTAAGATTAATAATTAATTGTGTTACTACCTAATGTGGTCCTAGAAAGTAATGCTAATAACATGAAAGAAGTGTAAAAGCCACCTGCGGAAATCTTAAACTAACTGAAAATGTGTTTGATTATTATTTTAATTTGATTTGAGGAAAACGTGTTAAAATTTTGAAGTGAAAACACTTTTATGATGTAACTAAGCACAAATCATTAACTCTTATTAATTAACAAGCATATGCTTGTTATATTTATCTTGAAATTTAATTATTTTTAATATTTTTAACGACCAACAAACACGTGTATAACATGTGACGAAGCCTTTTTTCACTCGACAATTATTCACTTTAACATTTTAACACGTTAAAAATATAACTGAACCCCCAAAAACCCTCATTCTCCCGCTCTCGCGCGCGTTTATATATATTTTTGTGGGTGGCTATTTATCAGCAAACTCTCTCGACTTGAAACTTACCCAAACTTCCCATATTACGTCAAGCAAAAGTTTTAAGATCGAAAACCGTTCTTCGGTTACGTGTATCTTATTATGTAGGTAGGTAATAGTTAAAAATATACTATAAATAAAACTAATCGAAATCGTACAATTTCAAGTTAACATTTAAACTAACTGTAACGGTAACGTAATTAAGACTTAAACAATATGAACTGTGTTCCATACTTTGAATAATACACACAAAACAGTTAAAGTTTCGTAAGTTATTGCAAGTTCCCCATCTCGTTATAAAGTTAAATTTAATAATAATCAAACGTCCGAAGTGGAATTACCGGGTGATACCTTCAAAATTAATTGTAAAATTAGTTAAGTAGAAATCGCTATTTTCTCTTTTGTCAAACATAAGTCAATTAATTTTTCAACTTCCTAATTTAATAGCATCATTGGCGGTTACTTGACATTATAATTAAAAGATTAAAGAAAGCTTTGACTAATTCCGCTTGGATCATTTACCATTCTCTTGCGGCTTTTTCTGACGTCTTCAACACGAATTAGTACTGTTTATTGATATTATTAGTTTATTTCTCATACAGGGCGTTACTTCTCAACTATTTTTTTTTAAAGTTAACAGCTGTATATTCAAGTGAATATAAATATAGTCAATAAAAGTCCATTTTACAATGTTTAAAAAACGTGTATGAGATCGAACATGGTCCCAGTAAAACCTGTACATACAAGGAATTTCAATATATTGACTTATTATGTCACTAACGTGGTTGTCGATACAAGAATAAATATTACAGTATGTCGATATATCAGCGTATTATACTAAACGTTTAGGAAATCTATCGACATATTATACTAAATCAAGGACGTTAAATTGAAAAATTGTTGAATATTTTCTCTACATACTTTAATACGTTTTAGACGATAATTGCATTCAATAAAGTTGTAACACTTGAACTATGAACCTAACCTCAGTATCCTACCAATCCTCCTCTTCACCGAAAACAATAATTATGAATTTTTTTTCGCCCAGGCATTCAAAGCCAATTATAGGCACCAAAAGCGGTGAGTTTGGTATATTTTGAGTTCTGGTAGTTTTCCAACAATTAAACCCAACTAGTTTTTGTTTTCATTTTTACATTGATTTTTCATACCTCCATCTCTTTGGAGAGATATTTACCAAGCAAAGTGAGCCATTTTTTAGACCAAAACTGACTGAGATTTATCATAACGACGAGAAGCAGATTATAATATGGTCGCAGATGAACTACTTCACCAAAAATGTACAGTTTTGAATATTATTGGAATGATTTCTCAGTCATATTTTGAAGTTTTACTTAGAATCGCAAGTGGCGAACTGTAATACAAGGAGCCATACTTCAGAAAACCATCCTTTGAATTCCCCTTCATATACGGCACCGCAGATAATGGGGTAGCAATTACTTCAATCAGAGTTTTTCGTGAAAAGTAAGTGATCAATAGTAAGGTTTCATATTAAATCGCCGATTAAAGATTTGAGATTGGATTAAGCACCTTATTTCAGACTATCCCAAATTCAGGTTGTGGGAGAAAACAAATACTTGGGCATAACGCTAGACCAAGGGCTAACCTTCAAACCGCACCTAGAGAAGACAGCGAACAAAGCCACAAAGTCCTTGTGGGCCTGTAGGCGAGCGTTCGGAAGCAAGTGAGGCTTATCTCCAATGATGACCCACTGGATATACACCAGAATGATCAGACCGATCATTACGTATCACTGGTGTGGTGGCATAAAACCTCCACCCAGATGAACATACAGAAACTTACCAAGGTGCAGCGTAGGGCTTGCCTTGGAATTACAGGAGCAATGATAACGACCCCTACGGCATCTATGGAGACCCTCTTGAACGTAACGCCACTAAACCTAGCAATTAGGGCAGAGGCGCTTGGAGGGGCATACCGGCTGAGGAGGGATGGTCAAGGGCGAGGCACTCGCCCATTCTTGACGAAATCTCCAAAGTCCTAGTATGAACACTGAGAGAATACTCAAAACAATTTGTCCCATCAAACTGTTTAAGACAACAATCCCCACTCGGCACGACTGGGAGAACAATTCCAGTAAAGCGAACCTGAATAGAATCATGTATTACACAGACAGCTCGAAAATCACAAAGGGAGCACAATAGACCAAAAGGTCGCAGTGCGGGAACCTATTGGGACCACCCCTAGTAACAATAATAATAACCCCAAATTCCAGTTACAGAAAACACAAATTTCGGGAATAAAGGGCAACGATCTAAAGAAAAAATAATCTAACTAGCGGCAATATGTACCACCATACATCGCCAAGGAGTAGAAAACTTTCAAACTGAGAGGGTCAGAAATCAACCCCACAACGTTCACTTAAAAAAAGGCTCAACTGTAGAACTGTATATGACGTTACTCTTGAAGGAAGGCGTGAGGAGGGGGGGGGGGGCTAGTTGCAGCCTAAGCTGCTCTGTTAACTTAACCGACTACGCGCTTGCGAAACCTTCATGCCCAAACCCGGATTCAAGACCGGAACTTTTTTACCACGAGTGCAACTCAACTTCCTTAATAACTCAAGCAATATTTCACTTTCAGGATTCAACTGTTCCAAGTTTATTAGCGTATACCTACGACACCTCGTCAGCCCCTCGAGAAATAAGAGAACCATTTTCATACAATAAATTCAGTGTTTTCCTTGCTAGGTGGCATGGTATCTAACCAATCAATCTCAAAAAAGTAGTGATCATCTCTCGATACCCCCACACTTCATACGAAGTGCAAAAATTCCTCCACTTTGGAGGAATAAGGGTTGATGATACAGTCAGATTAAAATTTGAAGCAGAACTCGCTGTTTAAGAATACGATTGGTAATGTTATTTATTGACAAAAGCCATTTAACGAAAAATGTTCTAAACATAATTATTGGTCCAAAAGAAGGGCCTTATTGCAATTGTTCCAGATTCGAATTAATGATTGTGATAGTTGGCACACATCCCAAGTCCGATTGAAATTTTGTGCGACCGTCTTTAGCCCAAGTTCGTAATGCAAGGTTTCCCCCAAAGGAAAAATACAAGCAAACTAAAAAAACGAAACATGATCAGATGAGAAATGGAAGGTGCCCAGCAAGTGGAACCATACCAGCATTTTGGAGTGTACATCAAATGTCACAGAGAATAACTATCTTTTGTTATCCGTTATGTGACCTGTTAAGAACCGCGTATAAAAAAATATTTTTTGAAATTTGCCCCTGTAGCTTCTTCAACTGTAAAAGTTTTCAGAAACACATTTGCAAACCTACAAATTCTACTGTGACATTTGTGCTTAGACGGGGTTAATATGAAGGGTTTTTTTCACTTCTTTTGTTACTCCCTAAACGGTATGACAAACGATGCCCATACATACAGCACTGAATGTGTTGACTTTTCCAGCGGTTTTCAAGAAGTTTACAACTCGTTCTAAAGACCGCCCTAGGTTTCGCACAAAAGAACCATCAAATTTTGTTGTTGGCTAATTAATTGGCACACAGTCTTGTACACAATAATATAATTGGTGATGAAACTACTACAGGCAGAACAAAAGAATAGAAGAAATGGCGTATAAATGATCACTAAAGAGAAAAGTCACTTGAAGATACTGCGAACTGAAAAAGATGAAGTAGAGATAGTCGACTCTAGTAAAATAGCAGGAACTCTTAATGTCGAGAAAGCTTTATCAATTGTGTCAAAAATACGCCGAAGAAAGTTTGAGCTTTTTAATATGTCAGTGAAGAGAGTGCTAACTGAAAATTTAAGCTTGGGTTGGCCGTGCATCTAAACAGCTGCTCTAAGCTGCTCTCCCCACCACATGTTACAATCTCGATAGATCCAAAAAGAGGAAACAAGGGAAACATCCAACATAGAAGAGAGAATCCAAACTTAACGATAGACTGCAGAAATTTCTTTACCCCTCTTTTGCCTCCGCGTTCGAGAAACGGTAAGTGGTGCGACATTGTAAGGACACTAGGTATCAATCAGGGTAAGTTACTTTTTGAATATAGAGGAACCTTTAAATGAGTACCGAAGGGTAACTAAATTTTTTGTAATTTGTCTCCATTTTGATATTTGAATAGACATATTAACGAACGCCACGTCATCATCTGCGATGCTCTTATGACATTTTACGACAATTTTTAGGTTGGCAATGCTTTTCATGCGGAATTAACAGTTTAAATTGCAAAATGTGTCAAGAACATTCTGCAGCGGATTTATCAGGAAGCAAATTTGCGACCGTATTTTTGTCAAGTTTACGTATTTTAGGGGGCGCACATAGATTATCTTGATTATCTCCGCTTTGTGACAGAATTTGGATAAAACCAAAGGCGATTAGATCAAATTTTCAATTTTAAAATGAAGAAATTACCAACCACCAAAAAAATCCCTAAATCGAATACCATAAAAATGATTCGTGCCCGTCGTTTTCAACCAACTTAAAAAAAAAGTTGGTTACTAAATATTTCCATGATACGTAAACATCACCCTCACCCACTGGGGGTGAAACGAGGGTGAGTCTTGTAAACTTAAATGGGAACACCTATTTTTATGGCACTTTTGCATTCTCCATAAAAAACTGTTCTCAAATTACAAATTTAACCCCTAACTCCGACCCCTTTTTTGGGGGTTTGAAGTTAGTTGAAATTAGAATTCGCACCTTTTGATACTTGTTTAAACTTGAATTCGTACTTCAAGATTGATCTTAGGAAACTTGTTTTTTAATATACTATTATAGACGCACCACTACATGGATCAAAAAGACTCATCCTTACCCTGTCCAAGCTTTGATGAACATTAATAAGTTGATCATTTCCCATCATTTCTTAGGCCGACATGTTCGTAAAGCTCCAAAATAAACTGGAATATAGAGGAGGAATGTTTGTCAGGGTACCGTAGAGATGCTGCAAACCGTTAGTAACATCAGAGACACACTCAATGCAACTAGAGAATACAAAACAATTCGGGGAACCTCCGAATTGAGCGTGATCTCGTAATCCCAAACTTTTATTAGAAACATCAAATGAAATGTAGCCTTGCAATTCCAGCTTGAACATGATTTGGATTGAAATAAAGTTCAGAGCATCGTTTAAACTTGAAATATTACATTCTTAGACCACAAGGATAGGTACGGAATTGATGTAGTATATGTAATAAAAAAATTGAGTGACGTAAGTGTAATACCAACATCAAAGTAACGCTACCTAATAGATAGGTAGTACATAAACGAATTCGCAGGAGAGCATTTAGTTCGATTAGGCGAAGCGCAGCACCAATATTTAATAAATTATTCAAAGTGCAGTTAACAGACTGCCACAGAAATGCATTAAGTGCACTCAGTATCTTGCTTTACTGATGTCACAATCGAATTATATCTCGATATTATAATGAAAAGGTTTGAACTTCCTCGTTCCTTTTAACATTATTAATATTATAAACGATCTTCGTGTAGGTGTACCCGTCTAATCCAAGGTTTCAAGAACGATTAAATGAAAACGTATTATTTTAGTAGCGATTTCAACATTCCGATTCAATTACACGCTGCGTGTGAGTGTGAAACGCGGTGTAAACTCGGCTGAAATGTGGCCACATTAATCTGGTTTCTGAATAGCCCCCGATTTATAAAGGATTATAAATTACAAGAGAGAAAGAGAGGCCTTTATATTATTAACCCGTAAACGAAGTAAAGTTCGTAAACGTAAATCGGTTTGGTCTGACTTGTAAGCAAAGAGACAAGGAGAACATTTTTTTTTTGTCAAACGCCAGTCGAAAGCAGAAACAGAGTGCACTTGACCCATTTTTATTCGGAAAGATAGAGCACATTTAATCGTAAAAAATTAACTCAAGAATGTCGTATGAGAGGTACCTCCATTTTGGTGTAACTTGACAGGTACGTGACAGTGTTGTCGTGACACTGTTAAATCAGTGTTTTTGAACTTGACGTTGGATTGTTGGAAGGGTGTCTATTATTATTATATTCTATGATAATAGTTATAATAACAATAATCGTTATGCAGAGACAAATAACAATAATCATAATAATAACCGTTGGCGAGATATATTATACGAAGCTCGGGAATTTCATTAGTTCAATCACGTACCCGTTTGGCGCAATGTCAATTCAACAACTATACGAATGAGAGTATTTAGTGAAACGTGCTAAATAAACTTCTATTTTAGCTATAATTTCACTCAGTTATCTGGTGTAAACAAAAATGAATCCCGAGAAGAATGGCCGCTCGCTACCTTAAATAATGAAATTTTGCATTATATATGATGTACTCACAGCGACAGTTAACATTACATATTCATTTAATACTGCTGCACATCAATGTCAAAAATGTTAATTTCGTGTAAAGCAAATAGCGCTTTTATGCAGTTTAATAGAACATTATTGGAATTATGCATTGATTTAAGTACCGATTACTTCATTTGCTGTTAAAATAACGTAAACAACAAGGCTCTTTGATTATTACTGTTCACAGCCAGTTTCTCCTCATGACATCAGTTGAAATTGAGAATTCAATACAAAAGGATCCAAATCTATGGATAAAAGGTGAAGATCGCGGCCGATCTTCAAAGCGAAACTGATAAACAAGCAGAAATTGTTGCGAAGTACAACAATAACTGACAACAATGTCGATCGAAAATTGATGATGTCGAGGTATCAGTTTTTTTTCGGATACTTTGGATATGAAAGTTGCGGAAGTTGAATTTGGAAAAGAACAACGATGAGGGCGATTACTTACTAGTTACTGAATCAAATCAACAACGATCCAAAATTTCTTAAACGGGTCATAACGTGTGATGAAACATCTCATCGAACCCAAGGCCTAATTGAATTCAAAAAGCAATACATTATAATTGCGCAACCGCTGTGTTCGCAGAATATAGCCCCCTGTAAGTTGAAGAGAACTGTGAAGGAGCGACGTTTCGTCAACATTGAAGATATAAAAGTCACAAACGCTGAAGGCACTGAAAGCCATATCGAAATATTAATTAAAGTTAATTAATGAGTTGATTAATTATTATTACAATCTAATTTATATCAGAAACATTCATCAAGCTTATCAGCTCTACAGTGCTGTGGTACTAGAGCAATTTACTCCTCGCACCAAGAGCGTCCCCATGTTACAAACAATAGCAAAAGCTTTGTCTCTTTTATTTTATAATCTCCAGTATTTCATATACTAATAATGTAAACCCCGTGAGGGGTTGCTAACTCCCCCATCGAGCGCCTCCCCAGGTGGCGAATAAGGGAATGCCTCTCAGGATGGGTGGTACCGGGGAAATCAAATATCCGGGGAGGACCAAAACAAACACTATAGCGTCTGCCTCAGAGTGAGCGGCTACGAACAGCGTCTGACCCATATTGGGCGCCTAAATGAAAACTCGCCAACCCGCCTGACAAGCGTCAAATTAATTCTAAAATATCCTATCAAATGCCAAATTCTAAAGTAAATGTGCCCCAGGTGGGTAGAAGTCGTAGCTCGTAATCTCACACAGATATGAGATCAGTCTGCCTCAAGGATTCTGGGGGAGAGAAGAAAGTGGCTAAAAAGAAAAATAAGACAACCTTAAAAATAGCAACGTACAACTGCAGATCCCTATTAAGCCAAGCACAGCTATTGGATCTAGAAAATGAGGCGAAAAACATCAAATATAACATAATCGGTCTAGTAGAAATAAGAAGAACAGGAAGCAGTATGAAGATTTTGAAATCGGGAAATACACTATTCTACATGGGAAACGACGATGAAAGGAATCGGTTTTCTGATTAAAACGTTTAGTTACAAAACTAGGACACTAAAAGGCGTATCTAAGAGAGTAGTCTACATAACAATCAAAGTTACAGACTCAGATAAGAAAGAAGAAGACGATTAGGATGGGCAACTCTAGGAAAACTATCGAAAATGCTTAAAAACAAAAGAATTCCCCAACACATTAAGCCTAAAGTATTCGACGAATGTGTGCTACCAGTTTTGACGTATGGAGCCCAAACATGGACACTTACGAAACAAACGATACACAAACTAGAAGTTACACAGATAAAGATGGAAAGACCTATGTTAGGTATCACAATAAAACACAGAAAGAGGAATGAATGGATTAGACAAAGAACAAGAATAACAGATCTAACTAAAAGTTACTCAATTAAGTCGCACCAGCAGTGTGGGCACGCGGGAATGGCAAATAACCAGGTTACTGACGAGCTTGTGAGAATGGCAAGCGCAAAACCATTCATAAGACCCGAACCGGCTTGTGGGATTACTTGAGTTATAACACAGTCAAAAAGGAGATTCAAGCAGTACTCACGAAAGAGCATTGCAGACATTGGTCGAAAATTCCAGGACAGAGTCATTCCAAGATCTTCCTGGAAACCTCAAACGGGGACCTAGCTACGTCCATCTTAAAGTTAAGCAGGACGAAGATAAAACTTGCGACAGAAATGGTCACGGGCCACTGTCGCACGAACAAAGACCTGCACAACATGGGACTGACTGAAAGCCCGACATGCAGGGGTTGTGGTGAGGCAGATGAAACGCCCTATCACGTCATCTGCCAATGTGAGGCATTCATAAAGGCAAGGGAACTCCTACTTGGAAATGAAAAAATTACACAAGAGGAAGTAACGAAGATTCGCCCTACTAAAATCCTGAACTTTGTGAAAGATACAGGTATTCTTGAAGGGTAGATAACACCGGGGAGCACAATAGACCAAAAGGTTGCAGTGCGGGGACCTATTGGGACCACCCCCAGAACCAATAATAATAATAATACTCAATTAAAGCGGGACATGTAGCAAGACTAAAAGACGACAGATGAAACGTAAGAATCATACAGTGGGGGTTCTTGGATGGAAGGAGAAGAAGAGGAAGACCGATTACAAGATGGTACGACGACTTAACAAAAATTGCTGGATTAAAATGGATATCAACAGCTCAAAATAGAGAGAAATGGAAAAAGAAGAAGGAAGCCTATGCTCAACACTGGGCGCACTGAGGGCTGAAAGAAAGAAGAAACAATAATGTAAAGAGACTTATTATTGCTACAGGAACTCCCGAAATTGATGTGAATTTGGTGATAATATCTCTTTTATGTAACCTAACGTTGTACTCACCACCTTAACTTACATAACAAGTCACGAAACTATTTTAATCAATCGAGAGTTATACAAAATATAACATAAAACTTCTGATATCTTATTAATATTTTAATTTACGATGCGAGTTCTTTTGATGAAGAAACGTTAGATGGTTAAATGTATCTGTAAATTTTCGGAAATGAATTAGGTACTATAATATGTTACCTTCAAGATATTACTTTAAATTTACGTGAATAATGCATTTTCGATAAGACGCAACGCCGTTCCGCAGTTCCAGAATTGTAAATGCAATGGCCCAAAAAGGTATTTGACGTGCGATGAAACTCCTGTGTCCTCAAAGTCAAAATGACGTTAAGTGCGAGTAGAGGTACTACCAATAAAAGGACGCTTGCCTTGGTCTCGATAAAATAAGGAAAGAGTAGTAGGGGTGTAAATTACCACCAAAGTATTAAGAATTGTCTTATAAATACCACTACGAGTTGGAACACTGAGAGGAGGCAGTGACCACGTTCCCACTCGCTCTGGGGGGAGTGGGCCCTACTTTATTTAACATGGTTCTAAACGAAGGCTCATGTTAAATAGGTTAAAAAATTGAGAACGAGGTGGCGTGCTCCATGACATATTAACTAAATTATATTACGAAACACCTCTAAATGGAAAATAACGGTAATACCTCTAGGAAAAGGATCGATACTCCTGTATGGGATTGGATGGCGGTAACACAGTTAAGAACAGCCCATCAGCTCACCACCGGCTCCGTTCTAAGGAGAGGGGCCAGATACGTAAACAGAGGTTACAGGTCTTTCACTCCAACAAGTTCCAGTATTAAAGGCAGCACAACGTTGCGTATTTTTATTTTTTTTCAATAGGCCAATATTAATTGTATACTTCAAGGGTATGTGACATAAAAATGCAACACTGAGAAGGTGGTCAATTGATTTCTGAGGTATCGCATCCCAGGCAATCTGCAATTTATGCCGGAGAGCTTCGAGTATCTGTGGAGGATTGGCTAATTGCTTGAGTCTTCTACCCATCTTCATGTTCGATAGGCGAAAGGTCGAGAGATCTGGGTGGCCACGGCAAGATATTGACGTTAGCCTCTTGGAAGCGCTCCATAGAATACCTTCCAATCTGGGGACGGACATTATATTCTGTTGGAAAATCGGGTCCTCCAGCTCCTGGAGGAATGGATGGGGTTTTACCACTTCATCAACATATCGGTGGCCATTCATATTGTCTCGGATGAATACCAACTGAGACCTCCTTCCATAAACAGTAGTACCCCACACCCCCATAGTGTGGTGCACATGTCGCTCAACGGAAAACTACATTGCGACGTTCTCCTCGTCTACGTCTGACCATCATGCGAATCGGGATTCGTCACTGAAGACCACCCTATGCCATTCCACGTCCCAATCCAGTCGCAAGGTATACCCACCCCAAACGTTGCTGTCGATGACGAGCCGTCTGCGGAAGCACAAGATGTGGTCGATAGAACTGCAATCCAAAAGCTCTAATTCGACGGTAAACTGTACGAAGAATTACAGGACGTCCTCCATTTCGAAACCATTGATCGGCTATTGGTC
Source organism: Pyrocoelia pectoralis (assembly GCA_036250285.1). NCBI lineage: Eukaryota > Metazoa > Arthropoda > Insecta > Coleoptera > Lampyridae > Pyrocoelia > Pyrocoelia pectoralis. The sequence goes on along the minus strand of CM070079.1, from coordinate 34,318,593 downwards.
TTTTACCTCAGAATCGGTCTCTTAATGCCATTAATCGAAGATGGCGCTCCTGGACCACATTTGTCTGTCTTGGCCGTCCTCGTCGACGTTCCTGACCTTCTCTAGGCCATCTTTGATAACACCGTCCTACAGAGGATTGGTTACGGTTAAGACGATTACCAATTTCTCTGAATGAACAACCACCCTTACGTAAGCCAGTAATACTACCTCTTCACTCAGTGGTCGATAATTTTCACGTTGCCACACTCTAGGCATAATCGCAGCCTTAAAACGCAAAATAGAAAACAAAAACAAAAAGAATTGCAAAAAAACAATACCAAAATCGACTTAATCTCTCAAGACAATTTCACTCAGAAAATTTGCACAATTTTGAATCATTCGACCAATTAGGAACGAATTACACTGATAATTTAGTATGGTCCTCAAATTATCGCTGTAATTCCTTCCTCCTTCCCTCAAATTACTTCTTTCGTGGAATTGTCATGCCGAATACAACTCGGTGGTACGAAATTGCCGAAAATTTTCGATCTCAGATTACTCGTATTTGTTTCGACGACAATTTCAACTCGTTCGCTACACTCACTCGTGGAAATTGTCGTCGAAACAAATACTAGTATCTGAGATCGAACATTTTCAGCAATTTCGTACCCACTCGTTGTATTACTAAAGATAATTTGAATTGTAACAAGTAAAACGTCACTACTGAATTATTTTGAATGAAATTTTGATTAATTAGTACTTTTGACTAGTTAAGCATTTCTGCCAAGTTTAGTCCAAAAGTTCCAACGCCTTCTTAGTGTTGCATACTTTATGTCACACAGTATATTTAACTGGGCATCCATTATAATGTATTGTAATTAATTTGGCCTCCACCTCAGCCCTAACTGGAGAAATCCTGAAAACAATTAAAATATAAAATATTTAATTTTTCAAATACTTCATCATCTAATTAGTGTCCGAAGTGAATGGATTAACGAGATTCTCAACTGGGACAGTACACCTCACGAATCCACAAACAAAGGGAATGGGATTTTTAAAATTTTTCGGGAAAAGAAACTGTGAGAAGAAACGAAAGGTGAACCATAGGTTTATTAAATGCCGAACATTTAACAATAAATGCAGTTCCTACTAATTCCAAGATTGGTTACCGTATGTGCGATTTGTGCAGTATAAATAAATTTGAAAATATTTAACAGATCACTTTGTCTTATTTTGAAAGGTAATTTATGGTGGATAAAATGAAAATCAAACAATTTCAGGGTCGTTCCGAGACCTATTCTTGAAGAAGATAGCTAAAAGCACGACAATTGCACTATGAGAAACTCGGTAGCGTACAAATGCTTTCTTTTGTTAGAGAAACTGAAATTGGTAAAAGGAAAACCTGTGGAGACATAAAACAGACGGTTTTCATTTAGGGATCATTTGGTCACCCCATTCTCGAAAAGAGAAATAGACCCTAAATTCTTTATTTTTTTCTGATGATCGTCCATATTCATTCATTTGCTTATTCCTAAGACATTACGAAGACGCTTCAATTCCAGTTTCCAATATACTCTTTGATCTTATCCGTAGTGGGAAGACGATTTCTTTTAATTAGCGCCAGAAACGACGTAAAGGAGAAAATTGAACGAAAAAGAAACTATCGTGTGAAATTTTCCCCAAATTACACAATTCATAAATAATTGCATCGTTTAGTATGTAACCCGTAATTGATAACAAGGGTTATAATCCCAGGTGAAAATTAGCTAATATCCACTAGCATTCACATATCAGAATGTATAATTGACCACCTAATTAATACCGATCCAAATTTATCGCGCGCACAAAATGTTTTAAACGGCCGCTATCGTTTTGTATGTTTTTCAAGTGGTTTTATTCGACCAAATAGTGCTAACTATCTCTGTAAGCGTTCTGACACCTATTATTTTCAATTGCGAACGCTGTTTTACGCCTCCGATTGTGGAATGTTAAAATTACACGAACGCTTTGATTAATTGTTTTTGTTTATACGCGGTAATTACTCTATTTAAACCGTCATCATCATTACCATTATTCACACTATAACGTAGCGGCTATCAATCGACTAGTTTTTTTTTCTATTTTAAATTTCGACAGAGCTTTATTTTTTTTTTAGATGAAAAGAGCGTGTCAACGCAACACGTATATAAGTAATGTATTCTGTTCAAACATGACCTTTGGGGCCGATCAAGCTGCGTTGACAACGTGTGGTCAGGACTACAGGTGTCTCTGTAATAAAGTTCCAGGTGCTGAAAAAGAGGGAGGTCTATTTCGTACCTAATTGAGATTGATTATACTTTATACTAAACATTAAAAAAAAAACATTTCTCAAAGGATGAGTCATGCGAAGTGCTTTGATCCAATAGCAAACAACCTTCCAATTTTATACATCATAATAATAATTACTATTAAATTATTCAATCGTAAAAGTAACAATTTTACACATTAGGTGTACCTAAGTTAAATTGCAAAGTACTTCTGTGACCACAACATTTCCATGACTAAATAATTCCAATAAAATAGGCTTTGTAACACCTGCAAAAAGAAAATTGTGTGGTGCTTTCAATCAATTTTATTACACTCATTGTTCCCATGCATCATTTTTTTGTCCTCTACATTTTATATTCAGAAACGCTTTTACGCTTCTACATTTAACTCCACTAAAGAGCTTACATACGTACCTACGTTTTAGAAAATTCCAAGCATTTAGTTACTTAATGGAATTGGAAATCATTTACATGAGATTTTTTTGTGGCCGTTGGAATATTGTATCTTATTAATTTGGAATCAGTTTCTTTCACTGCTAAAGGAAAAGTGAGAGATGCAGGAAAAATTCAAATTATCCATCACCGTACTCTTAACTTACTGATAGAATTTCCCACAAACACAAGTAGAACAGGACTCCAGAACGATCGACGTTCCAATACATTCATCCTCATCGGGAAAAACTGTAGTATCCTGAGAAGTTACAGTAAATCAATCTTGAAGAAACGGATTCTGCATAAAAATTATTATCGGAGACTTCTATATGTTTATGGTTTATTCCTTAATTAATATGTATAAGAATTTGAGTAATCAACCATGAGTTTTCAAAGATGGACACTGTTTTTTTCAGTTTTTTATCACTAACTATTACAATTGCGGGTTTTTTAGGCCTTAGGGCGCAAAAGGTACTATTTATGCCCGCAATTACTGTTTAAATGATCTAATTTTAATACGATTTTATAAAAAATAGTTTTAGTACGTTCATTATCGTCTGATAACAAATGTAGCTTGATTATGCTTATTACGATATGGCGACGGTCATAGATTCCATAAAAACGAAAAAATTAATATAACTTGTAAGCGAAAGCTTCATCTTGACGTGCCTTTTGAAATTCTTCGTCCGACGAGATTAAACCTGAGCTTTTCTTTTATTATGTAACTTGAGGTGCATTTTCAGTCGACCAGTCTGGCTGGACGTTTTCATTTTTTCTCAGACTTTTGGTGTTGGTTTCGTTTCTATTGTGTGTAAAAAAATCGATCTTACAAAAAGGACAAAACAAAACATTTGGTGTTGGACAACATTAGGAAAAATTTCGAATTGCCGTCTTTCACATATTCCTATGCATTCATAAAAAAATTATTTATAGGGGTCGAGACATATTGTCAAAGATGCATAAAGAATGTTTGAATACATCAAAAAAATAAACATACAATTATGACGTGAAATAAAGAAACAAATCGTGAACAATGAAGCAACATATATGTACTTCAATTTCTGTAACAATGTTCTTCGTTCCACTCCCTACATTTCGTATACAGGCGGTCATAACGTGAATCGCGTGCAGGGGAAGCAAATTCTGTAACATTTCTTTTAAAACAAAAAATCTGGTGGAAAAACAATAGATACGTTAAAAAATGGGTTGCTTTAGAAAAAATAATATTTCATCCAAAAATTATTGTTCAGTAAATAAGTATTAAAAATAAATTTAAATGAAATTTCTTGTCAGCTTAAAACCAGAAGTGTTACAGAAGCTGCTTGCTCCAAAACTAAATGGTTCGGGAGCCGGCCACCTTTTTTGCAATCAATTAATATACCTTTCATACTTCGTGAGTGGCTTTATTTTAACGAGACGCCAAACTTTTTCCTCTGCGAAAATTTTCGCAAATGGGTCCTACGGGGTACGCAGGGGTAAAACACGTTGTTGTGGTAATTACAAAAAATTGATTAATATCACTTAATTTTTTAGCTAACTGTAAAGTTTTTTTTGTAAGTAATTCAAAATAAAATTTGCCCTACAACAAAAAAGAGTCCATCAAGAGTGTCCCCATCTGAAGACATGTAGGTATAAGTGCATTCACAAAAATAATGAATATCAAGCTCATTTTTTTTCTGTAGCTTAGTAAATATTTGCATAATTAAATGCCCACTTTGTTCCACAAATTAATTGGGCCGTTTTCCCATGATATTCATTAATTTTTTGTCATTTCCAAATCAACGTGTTTTTCCCCTGCGCACCCCCGTAAGACCCATTTGCGAACATTGTCGCAGAGGAAAAAGTTTACCGTCTCGTTTGTTAGCCCGGGTAAACTGAAAGTACGCAGTGGCGGCTGTAAAGGGTTAAGCAGTTTGGTTACGTTTTTGTGTTTTGTTGTTAACGTTCATTTAAAAATTACTCCGCACATTTACTCGTTAGCAACCGGCCTGTGAGCAAAAAGGGGGACTCTTCGCAGTATTAATACTCTTAATTGTAGTGGAAGGTACGTATAGTCCTAGTCTCGTCGTAATGATATAAAGAGGAAAAGATGCCGCTGATAAGCAACTGGGGAACGGGGGGGCACGAGATGGCTACTGGAAATAAATAAATAAACCAAGGACAGTGAAGAAGAGGCGTTCGACCGAAGTACTGATTTACCCACAAAAAGGTGAAAGTGTCGCCTCCAAATATCAGGATAAACTTCCTCAGCCAGCTGAAGAGATGCGGATCGATACCACAGCCTTTCGAAAAATACATTGGAGAGAATGCATCGCCAGGTCAGTTACCTGGGAGCAATAACAATTATAAGAATTGCAGATATAAAACTATAAAATGTATTTGAAAAGCTTAATTAGGAAAACAAAAAAAAAGATAAGGAAACCATGAACAGTATTAATTGATAATAAACGGTATGGATGAAGACCAAGAAAGTGAGGCTGCAATTCATGTCGCCTAAATTCCTATTGCAAGCCGTACGAATAGGAATGAGAGAAAGAGGAAGACACACACCTTGAAGAGAAGAATAAGGGCTGCAACGCAACTTAACGGTTCGTTTATCTTTTACGAACAATTAATCTGGGATAATATTGTTCCTTACGTGCCACCGGCTAAAATTGGGGAGCAGTGCTTCTCTTAAAGTGTTAAATTGTTAGTGAGCAAGGCAACGTATGCTCAAACATGTTCTTGAAAACATAAAATTAACGAAGATGAAGCGAACCTTAGTATTGCCTTTGTTATTAAAATCATTTACTAAACTAAAAGGTTTTTCACTAAGATGTTTCATTTTAAATAGCACGGTGTAAACATTACTTTTTTTGACAGATGAAAAGTAAAAACCATAAATGGAAACAGGAGAAAATTTTGCTAAAATGGTTCGTAAAGTTAAAAGTATTCTCAGTCGAACTTTTGGTAAATTACTTAAAAAATTCAACCTCTTAGGACAAGTTAGAGAAGAACCGAAACCACTGCGAATATTGATTCTTCTGTAGCTGAAAATGTAATTGAAAACCCAAGTGTGCAAATTATACGCCAATCTTAGGAATTGGCAAACAGAATTTTTTATAAAAACTAGGATTGTAAGGACTCGTTGACCATCAGAATCTTTGCCAATTGGATGTTGGAAATGCAGGAAAATGATCCGCAATTTTACAGAAAAGTCATTTTGAGCGATAATTAACCTCATAGTGTTGTAGACCAATCAGACATTAAGAACAGTGTCACATGCACCAATCACAAGTTTTTTTAACTGAAAAGAATGCATGGTACTTTTCTTGCCGCTACCTCATTGTTTTAGCAACCTATATTTAAAAAAATCAAATGTCATTTTGACAAAAGTAAAAAATTTGACGTATTTAACGCTTCATTCAGTTAATTCTCCAACCGAAGATCATTCGTTCTCAACTCTTGTCAGGCAAGATTTTTTTGTATGAGCATTGATTGCTAAAAGGTAATTAAACTCGATCAAATTCTTGGGAAAAGAACCCTCGCGCTTCGCGCTCGGGTCTTTTCGTCAATTTGATCTCGTTTAATTGCCAAGCAACCAGTGCTCATACAAAAAAATCTTTCCGACAATAGTTGAGCACTTATGATCTTACTGTTGATAAGGCACATTTTCATTTTCAAGGCTTTGTCTCTCTATTCATAACGTGTAACGGTTTTTAGGGATGGGGATCATACGGCCTTATTTTTTGAAAATGACGCGGGAATGGCTGTTTCGGTAGATAAGTTATCTAACCATGTTTAATAGCTGTAGATTATGTTTTACGTCCGACAAGACGGGGCGGCCCTACGTGCTCCTCAGTCAATTGAAAGACAACATCAACAAATTAACGAAAATGTCGTGAAAAATTTCTTCAAAAGAGCAAGGTCGCCCAAAAACCGCCATTTAACTGATATTGCTTGTGGTTATCAATGTAAAACCTTTCAATATCGATTGAAAGTGAAATAATATTTGACAAAAAATAAAATAAAAAACAAATCAAAATTAAACCTCTTATTGGGAAACTCTTTACATGGAAATAGAGGCGTTTAAGAGTTTTCGAATTGTGCTTCCAATGCAATCCAAAAATTAGTTCTAGAAATCTAGAGAAAATCAACTTATGGTGATTTAATGACAGGAAAAATTGGTTCAAGTGTTATTTCACCGTTACACGGCAATTTTTCATCAACTCACAAATAAAATGAAGTAGTGGAATCTGAATCACAATCACAACAATAAAATTATAAGTTGGAAGGAAATTGATAAAAACGCGATAGAAGAAAATACGGTTGCAATTTAGAAAATAAATAAGGACTGAAAAATTCCTGAAATATGTTAATACTAGATGATTCTGATTCTGTTAATCAATTGTAAAAACTAATTCAAAAAATAAAATTACTTTTCTCCAAACTTACTTTGTGGAACTCCATAATTAATTTAATTAATTGTAATAAGAAAAATAAGTAATTCAACTAATTTTTTATTTTCAACGCGTTTCAATCCTATTTGTCATTATCAAGGGTAAAACATTGTTAACAATGAATATAATTAATATTCCTTAAGTTTGTTCTCCTTGGACAGGAGCCTTCAAGAGGAGCTATGTGTGGTGCAGGTTATTTATCCACGTGTTTTGAGAAAGGCCGACGTTTCGGCTACGACAGTGTAGCCTTCTTCGGGGCAACAAAAATTTCACCCACGAATTTTTGTTGCCCCGAAGAAGGCTAGGCTTAACTCCTCCTTTATTAAGGCGAACAATCTAAAATAATCGAAGCAAAGGAGGATAACATCAATTGATAATTAATATTATAATTAACGATTGTTAATAATAACAATCTGTTATCCTTGATAGTGCTGATTATATTTAAAATTTAAAAAAAACTAGTAGAATTGCTTGTTTTTATTGTTACAATTAATTCGAAAAATGTGTTTTATTATTAAAATCTAAATTCGCAGTTCAATGTTCACAATACTGACATAAGGAAGCACTAAAATTGTATTTTCTAAAAACAATTAATTTGAAGATTCCAGCAATTCTAAGAGCGGTTTTTAATAAATAATAGAGTATAAGTAGAAACGTGAACAAGTAAGCAGAATTATAAAATGTAAAAATGTAGTAAATATAGTAATTTTTTGGTTCTACTTAAAGCGCGAATATTAGACACGACGACGTTCAGTCGTGGCCACAATTGTCTGACCTCTTTATGAAACGTCTTCGTCATTGTATCAAAGAAAAAGATGTCACGGGTTCCTCTGGTCCATAAATATTTGGCCATTTACGAAGACGGGGATGCACTTATGGAACGTCTAGCCTACCCCCAGACCTGGCTCTGAGTAGCTCTTATTTGTTCCCAAAACTCAAAAAGTCTTTCCGAGGAACAAAAGAGGATGGAACTGTTATGGGGCCCGACCACACATTTCTTTGGAGACCAAGATACCGCATTTTTAAAAACAGACATACGAAGATGAGTTCATGGCTATTACGTTGAAAAATAATATTGTAAAAAATAATCAAGTAACGTATCAAAAATTTTACGTGATTGTCGCTCTCATGATACAGCCCAAAAAAATTTCAAAATAGTAGTTCTCTTCACGATATAAGATTTGTTGTATTGATTACTACTATTCACAATCCCCCACAATTCTTAAAATGGTAACAATTTGCAAACATTTTTTGATACCTATGTCGAGTTTTGGGAGTAAATTTTTGGAATTTCACCATTATGACAATGTTAGCTTTCAGTTTGTCCTCTTTTCATCAATATTTGTGACAATATAACTCATATATAAAAAATCGCATCAGCCGCAGTACAATTGTCACTTTTACAGCGACAAATGCACTATTATAGTGGTTTTTTCACTTTCAAATTCTAATCAACTATCACAGTATCTGTGCCCGCCGTGTAAATACATAGTTTGACATTTGCCAATAATTTATTATATGATGATTGTGTTATTTTAAGAATGAGTCCATTTGGTACAGTTACGAACGAATTTTTAAATTTCTTGTTCGTTAAATTGTCCTGCCGAATTACACTCGAGGTTTGTATTTATACCGTGTAAATTTGTGTTATTTAAATTCTAATCTGTTTCCTTTAGCAATTAGACGAGAAAAACTGTCAACCTAAAAATGCGACACCGAAGGTGGAGCATTTTTATTGGTTGACAGTTTTTCTCGTCTAATTGCAAGACAATAGATTCTTATTAAACAACCCAAATTTACTCGGTAAAATACAAACCTCTTGTGCAATTATAAGTGACAAACACGATCGATTTCATCTCGTCCTTTTTATCAATACAAGAAGTTTGCCATGTTTCTGCAATTCTATATCGGTAAAACCGTGCATTCTCAGCCCTAAGTATCAAGTTAAGGGAAATAGGACACCAAACAAATTTGTATACGTGAAATAAAGTAAAGTCAAGTACACCGCCATTAAACACTTTCGAAAACGGTAACCATTATTCAAATAAGTTTCAATCTTAAACGCTACTTAAACAACAAAGAATAAATTCACATATTTAGCGAAAAAAATTACAGGAGGAAGCTAATAAAAGATAATCGTAGATTTCTTACTCTCCTTAAGACAATACGCGAATTAATCTCAACATTTAAAGCGGAACAAAATAGAAGGAAACGGATGGAGATTTAGTTTGAAAAGAAAGAACTTTTAGAATCGTCAAATCAAATAGAGCGTATTATCTCTTTAAACTACCTGTAATGGTATCTATCTATTTTCGAAATCTGTTTAAATAAGTATGTAGTACTTAATAGAAGAACAATGACCGATTGTAACGATACCGTCGTCTATCTCGCCATCTTTATTATAACTCAATACCATATCTTTTGCATAAATTAAACCCCAAAAAAAAACCATACGTATTGTTTAATAATATATGTAGTAAAAGAACATTAACAACCGGAAGCTATAAAACAATTTAATAACATATTTAAGTGGTAATGTTGAAATCTAAAACAATGGCTATGTTTGTTTTCAGGCAGATGTCCACGCCATTTTAATATTATCTGAATATAATAACAACGAGTATACGGTGTTAACATTTCTTTGGATTTATTTCCAATTGTTTTCTTTTCATTTTTATAAGTAGTATGTGAAAGGACTACGGGATGCTATTAATTTAAATGCAATTACGAAAAGGTATCTTCAATTTGACATTCGAAGATGTCTATCTTTTCGTAATACGCTTCGGGCATTTTTTTCTATATGTTCCAAAAATATAATAATAATTAAGAAAGTAAATTATATTAAGCGTAATAAATCACGTACTTAAGTACAATTTAATTATAACCTCGATTTTAAATAAGTACAATTTCTTCACATTGTATCTATGTATAATGTAATTAGTACAGGATGTGATTATCATCTATACATAATTTTCTTAAAATATAAAGGATACATCAATGAAAGTGAAAAATGAATGTCATATTTTCATATTTTATTAAGTGGAACAGCATTTTGATACTTCATCGTTAGAGAAGAAGACAACTGATTACGACACCCTCACCACGACCTGATTTCAGTTTATGGTCCACTCCATACACGATTTTTTTGGGGTTGTTACGAGAGCTTACAATACCGGAATTCCGGGATTTCGGAAACCGGGATCCCGGGCAAAATTGAGGCAGTATTTAAAACCGGTATTCATACGTAAATACCGGTATTTCGGTATTAATTTTATTTTATTTTAGTAGATAATATTTTCTATTAATGATATTTAGAACTAGTGCAAAATATTATATGTGGCCAATGGTGTGTGGATGGAAGACTGTGGGTATATTAACGAACATTCGAATGTTCGTTCATGGGATATGGTAAGGCTACAAATCTAAAATATTTTCACTTGAATCGCAAAGTTCATACAGTATGATTTAAATCAAAGTTGCATCTTTTTAACGGAACCCCGTGTATATTCCTTGGTCAATTCTAGTGCGACTTTATGTGTCGCACATAGTATTTAAAACGAATCGTTTGGCCGCATGTGTCCAAAAAATCGAATATCGCAGGGATCACAAAGCTTAGAAGGCCGTGAAGATGCGATAATACTAAAACATGAAATATATCGTAAACCGGACGGTCAAATCCGAAATCTGCCAATTTTTCTTTATTACGTTTTAATACTATGAAACTATGAAATTACAAAATTATCAGTTCATTATTTCAAATGTCAATTTTGAATTTAATTTAAACCTTTTAACTTTAAATAGCAGTAATATTTTGCGTTTGGAATTTTGAAATTTGAATTTTCAAATTATAATTTAGGATTTATTAGCATTAATATTTTGAGTTTCAATTTTTTATTTCAAATTTCTATTTTGAATATGAAATTTTTGAATTATGTGTGGATTTATTTAATTTATATTTTATATTTACATCTTTGGATAACTTGAATACTTTGAATTTGGAAATTTGAATTTGAACATTGAATTTCTAAGCTATCCGTTTTTTATTTTTATTTTATAGTTTCAGCAGTAAAAGTCAATACCGGTATCAATACCGGGACCCCGGAATTCACTTGATTAAATACCGAAAACCGGTATTCAAAATTTCTTCCGGTATTGTAAGCTCTAGTTGTCACTTCCTTTCATACATTGAGCATTCTATAGGCTCAGCGCAGTTTTTGGACATAGAAGATCTTGTATTTAATCACATTGTATGTACGTATATATTACATTAAATCTACGTCTGATTTTTTGAAAATTATTTCTTCTATTTCTGAGTTGCAATGATCATTATCGCATCGACTTCAAGCTCTGATTTACGTAGGTTCAAAGTGTTTGTCATTGTTTGACGTTATTATATCATATATTTTTACAAATTGATTCAAAAAACTCGCCTAGAATAAGTTATTTATGCATTAAGGGCGTAAAGAAGCTTTTATGGCCCGAAGTTTTATTTCAAGCCCGAGGGGGTAGTTTTGACTTTGTTCAAAAACTGTTTACTTCCGTTGTAAGATCCGGTATTTTAGATGGATTTTTCATCAGATGAAGAAAATGCGATGGCTTGCGGGGCCAAAATTAACGAGCTGGCTGAGACAGCAAGAAGTAGTGCTTTGATAGCCGAAAAATCAGAATTAATTAATTAATTGACAGGAGAGGAAAATTAATCTACAGTGAGCGGCTAAATTATGGAACAAATTCATTATTTTGCAAACAATTTATTTCAGATAAAAATCCCAAATTTCCAATGCGTCAGTTTTCTCCTTTCTGGAACACATTAGCTGACTTATATCATATGATATTACGTCTGATTACTTTGTTAAAGAAATAAAATTGCTTTTTTGAAATTCGAGTGTTTTTTTTTGGAAAAAGTTATTAAAATGCGTTCCGGAAAGGAGAAAAGTGACTCATTGAATAGGTCGCCATTTTGATATATCTTAATCGATTGTTTTCAAATTTTGGATTTCAATTCCCATTATTAAGAGCTTTCCAACGATGTGCCACATAACCCCCTTTTTCATTTTAATTTTTTTTACAAAATGGCGCATGTTGACTTTGGTCAAAAAATTTTACTATCATAACTGTTAAGTTAAACAGTAACATAATTTCCATGGTAACTAAGATTTAAATGGAAATGTTAGGTCTTTATTTACTCAATCGCGCGATTCCGTTACTTTTATTAAATATTACGTTACTTTCAATATTTTTTTCTCCACTGATGGTTTAAATAGTTTAATTTAAGAATTATTAACATAATTTCAATGGCCATCTATTGATACAGGGTGTTGTTTTGTAACTGTTAGCGTAGAAAGTTTTCGAACTTTAAGTTGTCATAACTTTGTTATTAATAAATATATTTTTGTAAAATTTTGGTGACAGCTATTTGGAAGCATTCTGAATCCAGTGGCGTAGATATTTTTTTTATAAACAAATCGCTAATAAGAATTCTCCATTTTGAGTACGAAAAAGTTATCGTAGTATGCCCTGAAAATTGGAATAAACATTTAAAATTTTGTCCCGAGGTAGACGTTTCGTTAATTGACATTTTAAAAAAAAAATGGTTAAAATCGGTAAATAACTTCAGATTTTACATGGGTGTTTCCATTCTAAATGAGTCACACTGTATAAATATTTTGAAATTTTGAAACTGTTCCTGGTAACACACATTACACAACAACAAAGTGAAAAAAAAACAAAATACAAAACATGCCTGAAGGATATTATGGAAGTAAGGATTACTAGATCCTAGACCTCCCAGGTGTAGTTTAGTGTTATACGAATACATCCATTACACAGTCTTGACATAAGTGCGAAATTAAAAAAAAATCGCAAATTCTAAAAAATAGTATAAAAAACTCATTCATAAGGCATTTATGATAAGATAAGATAAGATACACATTTATTTTCATCTGAGTACAACATAAAAAATGATGAAATGAGTGAAAATACGTCATAATTATATAATAATATGTATACAGATTATAATAATGAAATTAAAAATTTGAATTAAAAATTAACAATTGCACATATTATATAACAACAATTAAAACAACGTAGGTAGATACTGCAGAAACAAGTATTAGTTAAAAAACTCATTTAAATTATAAGGTTCTAGATTTACAAGATACTTTTTTAAAGCGGTCTTAAATTTACAGGTATTACTTATCCTTGTAATGTTACTTGGTAGGTGGTTATATATTTTTATGCACATGTTGTGAGCTGACATATGAGTTACAGCTAAAGCTACGGTTTGTTAGAACTGTGCGCCGCAGACAACATACGTGGTTAGCAGAATCTGTAGCGTTCAACTAATTCGGTTTTGAAGAAAGGGTGTTTTGTTAAAACAGTGCGTGTTTGTATGCTGATAGGTGCAGTCAAAAATATTTATTATTATTGTGAGAAAATTCATCTACATCGTAACATTTGTTGCTGGCAATAATTACTGAGCAAGAAGAACATGAAGAAGATCTTCTTTTGAGTTTAATTTGTCGTCGCCAAAATAAAACTGATGTTTTCCTCCAATTTTTTGCCATATGTTATTTTTTATAGTAGATATGGTCTTTGCAACTTTTGCTTTTAACGGTGCATAGTGGAGGATGTTCTCGTACAAGATCAATTAATTTCTCGTCTTCTTCTGCAGAAAACTTGCTTGCCATTTTAAAATTCGTTAAAAACTAAGTATACTCCACTGTCACTGTGAGCTCAGCTGAAAGACTGCGTTGAAATCAAATCGAGTTTGATTCCGACCGAAAACGTGACGCACATAATTTTCTGTCTACCGTGAGTCTACCTGAGCAGGTTCTAACAAACCAACTACGCGTCTTCTTATCTTTTAGATTTCAACGTAAGTCCGAGTCGCACAACTGCTTTGCGTCGCCTACAGTTCTAACAAACCGTAGCTTTATTTGTGTTTCGGCACACGATAGGTTTCTATATTCCTTGTCCTGTATATATGATTGTATTTTTGGTCCCCAAAAGATATTGTAGATTTTTTTATGTAAGCCGCACACTCGAGTATATAAACTCCACATAGAGTTAAAGCATTGTTGTCTTTAAATTTCGACCGGCACGATTCCCGAAAATTCATACCTATTATTAACCGTAGCGCTTTCTTTTGGATCTTCAGAATTTGCGTTGCATCACTGCAGGCACCCCAGAAAATAATTGCATAGCTCATGACAGAATAAAAACAAGCATAGTAAATTTGCCAGATAGATCGGTTGTCGAAGTACTTGGTTAATATTCTAATTCCAAATAGTACTTTGTTTAACTTTTTAGTTAAATGGCTAATGTGAACGTTCCATTTAAGGTGTTGGTCGATGTGGATACCAAGGAATTTAGTTTCACTACTGAGTTTAATATCTTTGTGGTTTATGATGTTCATACTATGTATTGTTGGATTGTTATGGTTACGTTTAAATTGTATTATTTTTGTTTTGTCGGTGTTGAGAACTAAATTGTTTCTATAAAGCCAGTTTTGAATTTTGTTTAGTGACGAAGCGCATTTGCTTTGTAGATCTTCAATCCGTTTAGAACTTACTAACAGGTTTGTGTCATCCGCATAGGATACGAGGTCGGCAGTTTGTGCATCGGTGTTTAATATGAGTGGCATGTCGTTTGCATATATGAGGTACAGCAACGGACCAAGGATGCTACCCTGAGGTACACCGCAGTTGATTTTGGTAGAATCAGATCTGATGGGACTAGCAGCATTTAGTTCAACATTCAGTTCAACGAGTTGCATTCGGTTGTTTAGATACGATTTCATCCAGTTTAGTGCCACACCTCTAATGCCGTACTTATAGAGCTTGTCCATTAAAATGTCATGGTCAACGCAGTCAAACGCTTTGGATATATCTAGGAAAATCCCACATGGTGTTTCTCCATCTTCTAGTTTCGTGTGTATGTTCTTTATGAATTGAAATATGGCAGTGTTTGTAGTTTTATTTCTAGTGAATCCATGCTGGAAGTTATGAAAAATGTTTGAAGCTTCAAGAAAGTGTACAAGCCTGAAATGCATCACTTTTTCGAAGATTTTACTAATTGCTGTTAAGATAGTGATTGGCCGATAATTTTGTATATTATCTG
Source organism: Pyrocoelia pectoralis (assembly GCA_036250285.1). NCBI lineage: Eukaryota > Metazoa > Arthropoda > Insecta > Coleoptera > Lampyridae > Pyrocoelia > Pyrocoelia pectoralis. Next base: position 34,303,316 of record CM070079.1, on the reverse strand, counting down.
CGTCACCACTTTTGTAAAGAGGTTTCACAATGGCCCATTTAAGCTTTGATGGGAATTCTCCAATTTCCATAGAAAAGTTTATAATATGACACAATGGTTTGGCGATAGTTGGTAAGATTTCCTTGATTGTTGTTATAGGAATGCCATCTATGCCACTTGCTGAAGTATTTCGTAACGACGACACTACCGTGAATAATTCTTTTGGTACTATCGGTCTCAAATAAATGGAGCTTGAATTCATTTTGATGCCTGGTTCTTGGACTGGCGATTGGGGTTTTACCAAATTTCCTTTCATGTTCGCTCCCATATTTTTAAAATAAGTGTTAAAATCGTCCGCTAACTTAACGTTTGCGTTGTTAGGGAGGTTATTACTTTTTTGGTCCCTCTATATTCATTGACTAGAGACCACATGGTTTTAGCTTTGTTGCTAGATTGCGTAATTTTTTTGGCAATGCGATTTTTGTTAGCTTTTACGACCATATTTTTGTATATTAGACGCATTTTGTTGTATTCAGCGGTGAATTTAGAGTCATGCGTGGAAATAACCTGTAGTGCAATCAGTTGCTGATAAACTGCTTTGGTGGTTGCATCATGTGTATGTGCAATTTTCGTACTAGATCCTACTCTGAACTTTTTTAAGGGACAGTGTATGTAAAAGTGTGTGCTAAGAATGTCGATAAATTTGTTAAATTTATCGTCGATGTTAGTGGTATTATATATATTATCCCAGTTTTCGTTTAATAAAGCTTCGTTTAGCTCTGAAACATTTTGTTTTGATATGTTGCGTCGATATATATATTTGTTTGAATCTTGCTGGCTCATATTGAGTTGAAATGCAGCGGTTTGTGCCATATGGTCCGAAAAACCCAAAGCGAAAACTTCACATTTTGCAGTAGCGAAATTTGTAATTATGTTGTCTATGCATGATTGTGAGTTTTTTTGCACCCTAGTGGGTTGTTTAATACACATGACTGCTTGGTATGAAATCAAAATAGATTCGAACTTGCGCGAGTCTTTATTTTCGTTTAAAGTATTAATATTGAAATCACCGCACAGAAAGTAGTTTATATTGTAATTTGTGATTTTATTTAACGCTTCTTCCAGTTTTCCAAAAAAAGTATCGATTGGGGAACTTGGTGAGCGATACACTGAGACCATAAGGAATTTTTCCTTACCGACCCAGAAAAAGGCACCGCAACATTCAAAAGTGAACATAGTGGATAATTTATTTAAATTACTGCATACCTTGAATCTTAAGTCCTTGCGTATGTAGACTGCACAGCCTCCATGTCGTTTCTCCGGACGGCAATAGGATGAGGCAAGATTGTAATTGGAGATTTTATTTAACGGAAGCTGATCTTCTGTCTGCCAATGTTCAGAAATGCTTAAGGCACACACGTTAGGCGATTCCGATAGAGCCAAGTTTAATTCGTCAATGTTTGTAGAGAGACATTGCGTATTTAAATTGAAGATGGTTAAAGATGTTTTATTTTGATGGTTTGTATTTGTTACGTAACAGCTACCAGTATTGGTTTTCTGCCCATTTATTCTTATAACGTTGGTGTTACAATTTGGCCCTTCTGAAAATTTTCTGTAGATGGTGCCCGATAGGCGCGGATGATAGTGAATTTTGGCCATAGCTCTGCATCGAAGATACGTGTAGATTCCGTAGACGGTACAGTAACTTTGAATGCCGCTATTTCTAGTGACCTAGTTTGTAACTTTTCTATACCTAGTGGTGTAATATTATGCTTCTTCAGATAATCTTCCATTTGTTCAATAGTTGTTGAGGGTTGAAGCCTGGAAACGAACACATGCCTTCGACTAACCACAGCTTTTATATCACATTGTTCTGTGTTAGAGCCTAGGGTTGTCATAGCATTTTTGTTCTTTTTATATGTAACTAGTTTGAATTCGCCGTCTTGAGTCGATAGTTTACTATTGATTGGCGTAGTTGTATTATTGTCAATGTGTATTAAATTTCCCATTATTTGCTTCTGCTTCATTTCTAAATCAGTTGGATTGGAGTCTTTTTTGTTATTATTTAGATTTGAATTCAAATTATCCAAAGAGATAGTGTCCGCTTTATCATTATGAACGTCTAATTTTAGGTTTTTAACTGCTTTACTGTAGTTAACGTCATTGGATTTTTCGATTTTAGATGCTTGTGGATTTTTTATTTTTTTTTGCGTATTTAGTGCTTCCGTATGTGATGGCGCTTGTATTATTGTCATTAATTTTATTTGTTCCTTCAATGAAATTATAGTGTCTAATTGATTAGTTATAACTTGGTCTTTAGTATTTAATAACATTTTAAGGTAATTGATTTCGATTTTGTACGTATTATCATTGTATTCATTGCATTCTAAGATATGATTTGTAGTGAACTTTTCACCTTGTTCGATTATTTTGTTAGAGTCACCTTCACAGCAAATTATATCACCGTTATCTAGCGTTTTAATTGATTTTACATATTTTACACAGCCGGGATGTAAAATACTACCACAATTTATGCATTTAGGACCTGATTTAGGAATTGCTTTACAATATTTGCACTGTTTATCGAAGAGCACATTCGAAACACTTCCGTCACTCGCCGCCATAACTGGCATACTACTTATGTCACTCATCCGTAAGAAAACTCGTGGCCACGCCACTCGTTTTCTAAACTTTCATTCGTGCCATAAAATTCTGCCTTATGAAGTTTGTTTTTTAATATACTATTATTTCAAACATCCATCACTAAAATTAATATTAAGGACATTAAAATTACATTGATTATTTTGCAAAATAAATGACCTATAACAATTTCTTTTTATTTTTGAAAGTATTAAAGTTGCCGACAAAATTTATTTTGATTTGAACATTATATAACCTTACAATAACGTCTTTAAAGAACAAATCTGAAGATACTACTCTTCTCCTTAATGTACCAGAAGCTTGATATCAAGAAGTGTTAAGTCAAAATAGAGAATTCATTTTTTTAAGTAATCGGTTCTTTAATATTTTTTAAAGTTTTAAATGAATGGACAAGATAATGCCCGTAAGGTTGTAAATAAAACCTTTTGAATTGAGAGTGACAACCAAAAAACCATCGGGTTCATTTTCCTAAAATCATGGAACTTTCCAGTTAATACACTCTTCCTTGGCAAGACAGAGGAAGTACATAAATGAAATGTTGATCATACTTAAAGAAGACTGATAATAATTTATTTAGGTAGGAATAAAAGTATTCTAAGCGCCTTAACATGAATGGAGGCATTGTATAGAGTAAATAATTGCGTTGATTTTGCGAAAAGTGCTATAATCGTTTTGGAGTGGCTGACCGTTCCGTCCCCCGAATCGGGGAGCTCCTTAAATTATCATTATTATTATTGTTAGTAACTAACCTCATTTTTTCGAACAAAAAATATCCTTCCGTCGGATTACTCTAAGGATTCTAAATTTGGATTGAACTATGACTTGAGGATGTCGCAGGAGACGGGGTTGTAATATTGTACCCGTGTAGTCAGCTGACAATGCATGATCAAAATATGGAGTCAACCCCATCGATGGGAGAGGGGGGGGGGGGTGAACCTAAGTAGACTCAGCTCCTCAAACTCATATTGACCTAAAGGGACTTCCACAATTTAAACCTGGCGGTTATCAGGATTCATTAAGATTATAGTATGCCATACCCTACTCCTTTTTTGCAAAATATAGGAGGTTCGGTTCAGAATTTGACGCCCTTTTGTTAACTTTACATAAACGAAATTGTGAAACTCGTTATGTGAGCCAAGATAGAGAGAGTCACACAAACACTTCTCTAAAGGTTTTTTGATTACTGATGTAATAGAAATATTAAGAAAGACCCATCTCCGCCGATATTTGATTACGTTTAAATATACACAACTTTTAAATCTACCAGGGAACAAATAATAGAAATAATAATTACTATTGTAATTAAAATTAAAAAAATCAAAATGGTAGAAAAGCCACTTGTATTTCGTGGAGACTCAGGGCGGTTTTGTGTAACACTTTTTAATATACCTACTGTTATAATCCTGTCAAGCTCTAAACATTTAAATGAAGTAAAACATGAATACGTGCGTAGGCCTGTACCTTAAATCATTTGTTAATACGATTCTGAGGATCAATGAATGATGCTGAACAATTTGTGTACACCGATGAGAATAAAGATAAGAATCCCAATAAGAGACGTGTTGAACGTATGTAAAAACATTAAAAATATAAATTAAACACAGAGAAATAGTAATAGAGAACAAGCTTTAATGACTCCGCGCAATAAATTATCTTGAGATAAATTTTAGATGAGTTAACGCTTGAAGAGTAATAAAAAAAACTAATTAGTGTAAGCTTGGAAAGATATAAATCAGGTTTCTAATTTCGGGATTTTAAAATGGCCAAGACTGGGCCGAATGAAATTTTTCATTACTTTCATTTGCTCAAGGTATTAATAAAAATTCATTTTCTAATCTTTCACGAATTTTGAGCGTTGACAAACATATTTGAGCGCGCCAAAATTATATATAACCTACTATCGTTTATAAAGCCAGAACCTTCACATACACATTTTATCGAATATATAATATATTGGTTTAATTAAATTATGAAGTACATTAATTTATACGCTACGAATACAATATAATAATTATATAAATACACACATCGTTTCGCCATAATTAATTAACGTCAATATTACATGATTAATGTATAGTAAACGGGTGGTTCAAATCGTTTAACATTATCCGCATCATTTTTGGCTTATCTCACTTAGACCCGAAATTTATGTACGAGTAGTAAGAGAGACGGACACATACGGCCCAATAGTTGCACAACTGAAATTATATAGTATTATAAACAAACGCCACACAGGAATAAGCAGGAATACGTGCATGTGGATAGTAGGGCAATGTCAACATATCCGGTGTCAGATCTATGTTTCCATGTCCGTTTATTGGACTGCGAGATATAGTCATTATATTAGATGTTCTTATTGTTAACGTCAAATGGACTATTAATATTAGGCGGTTTTCTCATTATTCATTGTGAATACAATTAGAATTGAATTGTACCCATTTAGTTTCGCAAACGTTTTATTGCACGTTACAATATAAAACACTTATAAAATGAATGATGTGCCATACTAACCTGATTTCGATCCAATTTCGAAACTTTAAGAAACGTTCATCAGAAAAATCTAATGAGTTTTTTAATCTAGATATGGCACAGAAAAATATACACAGTGATCTGTGTAAATCTTGTGTGAAAATGGCGGAATCAAATCTATTACATTTTGAAGAAAATCTCGATCGACCTGATATACATTTGAATTATAATTCTGATTAGTTTGGCCCAAAAACTTGTGCCTAAACTGAATCAGGCTTGTGAAGACACATTGGCAAAATAGTGAAGACCGAAAGAGAAGAGGAGTATGAAGAAAACCGTGATAGTGTTGTTTACATATTTACTATGTACATAGGTGTATGCATAAGCTTTTTTCGGTTTCTTGGTACAAAAAAATACGTAATTTTCAAGGGAAATTAATATTTGTTTTATTCAAAATATTGGCCATTGGCTTCTACACATTTAGCTTATCTTTCAGGTAACTTATGAATGCCATGGCAGAAAAACTGCTTGTCTTTTGCGGTAAACCATTCGTCGAGCGCGTGCAAAGAGGTGATCGTCAGATGGCGCCAGGTCTGGCGAATTCGGCGGGTGCGGAAATATGCCCCATCCAAGCGAATTCAAGGTTTCTTTCACTTTACCATGCCCTCTGGCCCATTCTGGTCGTCTTTCGATTAATGGGTGGTTTAAACTAATCATTTGTTGGCGATAGCGTTGTGTATTAACGGTTTCGCCGGACGTCAAGAGTTCATAATACACAATACCGCTCTGGTCCCACCAGGCACAGAGCATGATCTTCTTGTCGAAGCGATTGGGTCTTGATGTTGAAGGACCGGCTTTGTCAGGTGAAAGCCACGATTTTTTCCGCTTCGGGTTTTCAAAATAAATCCATTTTTCGTCACCCGTCACAATTCGATGTAAAAATGATTTCCTTTCGTGACACTTCACAAGTGACTTTGCGATTTTCCATTTGACGTTCATTCAAATCGTGTGGGACCCATTTACCGAGTTTATTGATCTTCTCCATTGATCGTAAACGTCGCGTCGGCTGATTGTTTCTTATGACAAGAATTCGCTACTGAGAAGGCGTAATTTACAAATTAGGGAACTTGCAAAATGGCCGTAACAAGTGAACAGTAATAGTATTACCAGAATCAAACAGGATTAACTAAATTGTTCACTGTTCAAAACAATTTGAACGAAGATATAATAAGTAATCGATTAACTGAACAGAATCAGAGGAAAAATTCTAGTTGATAGGACATGAATTTTTTCTCCTAACCATGTGAAAATAAAAACCAGAAGTTAACAGAACAAAAAACAAAATAACTGCTTACTGCAGGAGGATAATGATAGGAACAATATAGTAATTAAGGTATCTAGGGCGTTATGTTCATAACGCCCGTGGTGCCTTCATAACTTTATGTCATACTTGCAAGAAGTTGATTAAGATGATAACAATAAAATCAGTATAGACCCACATTTAACATCCTTGACCGTATCAATAATAGTGCTGAGGCATAATTTTACATTTGCGAGCGTTATAAGCAGGCGTTATAAAAAATAACGCCCGTTGCTATCTAAAATCCGGTTGTCATGTAAAGAGGCGTTATTTAGTCATTAATGTTTCTTGTTTCAGCAGTTGTTATGGTGAAATAATAAGGTAGTATGACATAAAAAAATGATAGGACACGCTCAAAATAATAATATCTGATGCACGCTTTCCGCGGAATGCTTTAGATACATTTTTTAAATATTTGATGCTTCCTGTTAAAAGGCCATAAGCAGCAACTTTAAAAGTTTATTATACTAATAATTACTACGGGACTTTAATGACTCCGCAATCTGAAAATGGGAAAAAGAAAACCACGCCTTTCCCATGCAAAAATAGTGGAAACTACAACCGTTGATTGAAAGAATTTATTCAATCAACGCTACAACGTGTCCAACATAAGGATGAACAGTATGGGGATCTTGAAAACGGTAAGAGATACGAAGGCGGTTAAATTAGAGAAAAGTTGTATAATTTAGGGCATGTTCACATGTAGTTTGCAAAAGTTCATTATTGTTGATCGTTTCAGAGATTTAAAACACAATGCGATTTTTGGGTTTTTCTTTTTTCGTAATTCCTATCTTTATTTTAAAAGATTTTTAAAAACCAACGATACTTCTTCATTGTCACTTTTTGAATTCTATTAGATGGCGTTGTCAAATTTTTTATTCGACGTTTCGTTTCCGAGGAACCATCATCAACTTTATTTTTTTATATCGCCGCAACCAACAAAACACCCTGTATTCGATAGTATTTTTTATTACGAATTTAACAATGTATTACACATTATGGTTCTGAAGCAAATTTTTTTAAAGAAATATTCGGATTAATTTTAGTATTTGATAAAATTTTTTTATGTAGAAATTTAACAACTCCAATCTTTTAAACCTATTTAATTAAAGTGAAATAATTACAATAAATGTTCAAATAGGTTGTCGTTATTTTCTGGACACAGGTTTACTGTGTTTATTGAAATTTTTCTAAAAAATAAGCTTCAAAACCGTGATGTGCAATACATCGTTAAATTCGTAATAAAAAATACTATCGAATACAGGGTGTTTTGTTGGTTGTGGCGATATAAAAAAATAAAGTTGATGATGGTTCCTCGGAGACGAAACGTCGAATAAAAAATTTGACAACGCCATCTAATAGAATTCAAAAAGTGACAATGAAGAAGTATCGTTGGTTTTTAAAAATCTTTTAAAATAAAGGTAGGAATTACGAAAAAAGAAAAACTATACATCACGGTTTTTAACATATTAGTCCGCGGAAAAGTTTGCACCAAAAGGCGATTTTTTTTATTATTTGACCTAGGAAAAATTTGGTTTTGGTATCACATCAGCACGTCTAGGAACCAAAAATCCCGTACATGGATAACGTCACATGACATCTGACTACTCAAAACTAATATTTTCTCTCACATAGTAAAAAAACGGTTTGACGAAATTTTGGAAAAATTGAAAGTGTCACTTTTCCTAATAAAATTAGTAATTTTCACGAATTAGATATCGTTATATTTCGAGAACTGTTGCAGAATTTTATTAATGAAATAAATTTTTTTTCATTTTATTCAAAGAGTAACATACGTTATAACACAAGGGATGGAGTTCAACAATAGCCTTGCAATTATGGTGTTCCACAAGGGATTCCACCTGGCTCTGTGGTAGTTTTTATTTTTTAAGACTTTTTTTGCGCTGATTTCGAATATGAGATTTGCCAACAAGTCCGGGAGTTTAAGTTATAACCAAGAAACAAAGAAAATAGTATGTGTACAAGAAGAGAAGAAAGTTATGCTTTTTTCAACTCGAGCTCAAAGTTTAACGCACGAGCGTAGCAAGTGTGTTAACTGAGTGACAGTTGGAAAACCATTTTCTTCTCGTGTTTTACACAAAATTGTTACTAAAACTGCATTAAACTGCGGAATTAAACAAATTTTGCATTTATAATAAAGTTGTCAATGTTGACAGTTTATTAGAATTCATTTGCTTTTCTGCATTAGATAAATGGTGTTGGCAGTACTGCTCACTTTCATCCCAAGTAAGGAAAATTCAACTTTCCTCACTCATTTTACAAAAGAAAATATTATTTTCTAAGGCAGTTTTAAGAAAAAGTTATTTATAAACAATATATCCTTGTCCCAATAACTATTTTTCATCATTTAGGCGTCGAGATTAGTACCTTTATCTCAACTTAAGCTTTCATAGCAAAGCTTTTCTTTCTCGTTTCCTTTCGGGTTCCAATAATGTCCAATAACAGAAATGAGAAAAAATAAGAAGATTGGAACTAGAAGCAAATTTGGGATGCAGAAAGGCAGCCCTTGTGCCTTCAACGTAACGAATTTAGTGAATTCTCTACTAACAGAAGAAATGCAGAAGTACATGAAGTCCTTGGATATCGCAGAACATGTATTTCCAGATTATATTTCTGAAAAAAATGGTTAATGTAGGATCTTTAACTTGAAAAGGTTCGATTAAAAAAGCGTTGTTGAACTCCATTCAGAAATAAAAAATAAAAACGACCCGTTGAGGCTATCAAATCTGCTAGTGGAGCATTAAAAAAATGGTTGTCTAAACGATTCACGTGATGAGAAAAGTAGTACAAACATAAATTGCAGGAAACTTTATGCAGTTCATCTTTAAAATTAACAGTGATAGTTCACCAAAAGACTCTCAGATTGAAGGAGAAAACTAGAAAAATGTGACTTATTTGAGACACGAATAAAATTTCAACAAATCCACCTTGGAAACAAAAATTTTTGATAGAAGATTTTTTTTTAAAACTTCATGTTTCTACAATGTGTCTAAATGTGACAATCAGTAGATGATTTAACATACATAGAATTAAATAAAATATGTGAGCATGTAGGAGCTGCGTCCATTGATTACACTCCATTATTACTTAGTAATTTAGCATAAACACACTGAGGAAATTATTGACCTAGCTGAAGCTTTCAAGCACTATTGTTCAAATCGGTGGAGAAAGTCTATTGGTTTAAACCTTTTTAAGCGCGGTTGTACTTCGTAGTCTTGATCACTAAGATGTCACTGATTCGGTCACTATAACGCGCGCTATTTTTTTTAATTTCTTCGTAGAATACATTTGATTCACATCAACATATGATTTCGATGTTAGATGTACTGGCTGTACCCCACAGTTGGATGTCATATGTCCAAATGGGCTTTAATATGGCTTTGTAAAGTGGTACTTTGCTTTCTAGCGATAGCTGAGAGTTACGCCCCATCAGCCAGTACATTTTTTGGAGCTTTAGAACCAGTTTTTTGCGCTTGGTCCAGATATGGGTTTTCCAGGTCATCCTTCTGTCCAAGTGAATGCCAAGGTACTTTGCGCTGTCTGCCTGGGGGATTTGTTGGTTATTAAATGTCACTGGTGGACAGGTTCCTCTACTTAAGGCGTAGGTTACTTACACGGATTTGGTTTCGTTGATTTGAATATGCCATTTGGTGCACCATTGTTGTATTTCGTCAAGGTGTGTTTGTAGCTGCTGAGAGGCGTGGACTGGGTCAGTGTGCGATGAAAATATGGCCGTCTCATAAGCAAATGTAGCGACCATGGTGTTAGGGGTTGTCGGCAAATCCGCCGTGAAGTACAATATTGGGCCCAGGATACTGTCCTGGGGCACTCCTGAATTGACGGGATATGGGTTTTAGAGCGCTGCCATGTTTGACCATGAATTGTCTATTCAAGAGATAGGTCTTGAAGAGTTCATAGTAGTGTGGTGGAAAAAATGTCTTGATTTTGAAAAGGAGTCCCGCGTGCCATATCTTGTCGAAAGCCTGTTGAACATCAAGGAATGTTGCAACGCAGCACTTACGCTCTTCGAAGTCTTGAGTAATTCGGCCTTACTATTCTGTGGACTTGCTCGATTGTGGCATGTTGTTTTCAAAACCCAAATTAATGATTTGGAATAATGTGGTTGTCCAGTAAGATTGGAGTGAATTTTTCGAGCACTTTCGATAGCAGTGGAAGCAGGTTGATCGGCCGGTAGGATGCTGATTGATCAAGAGGTTTTCCTGGTTTGGGGATTAGAATTGTGATGGCTGTTTTCCATGAGACAGGAAAGTGGAGGAGGCGTTGAAAATTAAAGTTAGAAACTTATAGTCTGTTTCGGTCAGCTGTTTGAGGATATTTCCAGTAATTAGGTCTCGACCCGGTGCTTTTTGCGGATTTAGGTTTGTATGAATAGTGGTGTCTCCCTGACTAATTTTGAAGTGTTTGATTGGGAGGCGCATTTGATAGGGGTTTCTAAGAAGTGTCAGTATCTGTTCCTGTCGGAAATGGTGTGAATACTTTCTCCAAGTGTTCTACAAATATCTGCGCTTTCTCTCTGTCGCTTTTTGCCCAAGAGTTGTTGCGAGTACGCATGGGTGCATTACGCTGTTGAAGTGTCTTCAGGTATCGAGTGGCTTTTTAGAGGGAGTGGTCGTTTGTCTCGGGTGGTGGCAAGTTTTTCAAATATTGTTGTACATTTTGATTACGAATGTCGGATGGGAGGGTTTTAAGCTCGGCAGTAGCCTGGTTTAGGGCTCTTTTGTCGTTGGGGTGCCACTCCTTACGTAACCTACTTTTTCTACGATTTTACGCTTGACAATAAAAGGACAGTTTGTTGCAGTGATATGGTGGACAGTGTGAGGTGTGGTCTGAAGAGCTGCTGTTTGTATGGCCCGGTTCCTATAAGTCTTGTGGGGATTTTAGTTGAATGTTCGTATTTAGGGTATCTTGAACTAGGTATCGGAAGAAAGCCCAATCCGTGTTTTTGTTGATTAGTGTGGGTGCTTTCTCTTTGAGGAGAACTGTTGTGCCCAGTGTTACTATTACAGGTAAGTGGTCAATAAAGAAGTCGAGACAGGAACAGAGGTGGAGCAAGTTTGATAAGGTCAGTCGGCCAGTATGTCGGTTCGCCTGTAGATAGCGACGTACAGCCTTTAGCATTTCTCTGCCTTTTGTGGTACTTCGTCTGGACCCCCAATGGGCATAGAAGATGAAGTTGAACATCTCGAAATAACAAAATTGTATCAATAATAATTGAACAATTATGAAGACATCAACTTCGCTGCCTTTGCAACTTGTTTCTCCATGAAATTTTCATGATGGCAAGCAAGTCATTATTATCTCATGAAAAGTAATGTACCGCTCGCCACACGACACTTGACGTTTCACAACTTACTACAGTAAATGCTAATAATCGCTTGTTCTGGAACATGTAATGTAAGAAAGGTTCGATTATGATTGTTTCAATTATAGGTATTACACACATACGTGCGTGCTAATTAATGTAAAAATATCGACAAATCTTTCACTTCATAGCTTGTAACCCTTTAATTCGGTACCAACGTGTACCAAGTTTATAAGATTAAATCTGAGAATTTAATGGCTCATAACACATAACATGATATTTACAGGAATATTGTAATTAAAACTCAAACAACGTACCTACGTTATTGTATGTATTCTGTCTGACTATACATAATATAAAACTGTTGTTGGCGTACTTCCTCGTACTTTACGACTTATAATAAACTATTAAATAAAATAATTACAAATTCTAATACTCGTGTATTACACGATAAATTGTATTTTCAGCCGGCTGAATCGGAAATAATTTATTTTCTTGCAATAACTTTCTGTATTTAAACTTTAAAACATTATAAATTAAAGATAAAATCGCTCATAAATATAGGCAACGTAGATCATATCTAAGGAATTTGTAGGTATATATCAATAATAAAACATTAGAAATCAATTTAATGATTGCATTTCTTAGAACACCTACTATTTAATTGCAGAAGCGATGTGATAATGAACGGAATTTAAAAAAAAATTAAATACTCCTCATACTTTTGAAATAAAAATGCAATTAGCTAAAGTCTCGTTTTTCAAAATAATTATTAAGTTCGTTATTGTCGCCACTCGTTTAATTCAAGATTTATTGAAGTAACTCTTTGTTAACAAAACGACAAATTATTCTTTCCCATTCTTCACTTGTTAGCTACTAATGAATTTTAATAAAGTACAAATTTATACAATTTACGATGAACACAATTTTAACACTCAAATACTTACAATACAAAACTGCCTACTTAGATATTCACATCTGTTGCGGAATTATTATTGAAATAATTTCAATTTTCCATATATATAAATGAACGTTTATGTGCGCTGCAAAAAAAATGCAAACGCTTTTACATTACAAAAGAAACAATTTTCAGGAATAAAAATGGAAATTTCAATGCAGAAAACTTGAATCGTCAAGATTCTAAAAAAAAAACTTGTTAAAATATACAGTTTTTATTAAACTATAATTTGAATTTTTATCGGTACTTAGCAATCTTTACATTGATATTATTAAAATGTATTCATTTATTTCGTTTTCGTGAATATTTTATTTACTGAACTGAAGATTAGGATTCCATTTTGTCTATTTTAATTTGATTACTCCTTTTATCTTCATCTAATTAGTACTCATTATGCCGCGTAATTCGGTAGAAGTCTATTGATTTATTTAATATGTTCAAAGGTGGTTCTACGCGTTAGAATGCGGTCAGGTGTTTTCTGATCCTTTTAGATACGCCACTTCGTTTTAAATTTACGACGTTAGGTGTGTGACGAGAAAAAAAAGAAGAAAATACGTTAGTTTGAGACTTTTCTAAATCCGCCAAATTCGGAAAAAATGGTTCATTTGCTGATCTAGCCAAAACGATATGTTGTATGGATGCTGCAGAAGATGTATGTGACAACCGAACCCTTCAGTCTTTTGTCATTCACCAGCTCAATTTCTCGTTTAATGGCTTGAAAGAGAAGCGAAATGGATGTGGACCATGGGCGCCCATGGGGGGGGGGGGCAAGAGGGGACAACTGGACTCGGACTCTAAGCAGTAATAATTTCTTATATAACGAAACTTTTAATTTAAATAAAACTAATTGTTGAATCTTCCCCAAATTGACCCCCCCCCCCCCGGAAATTACTTTATGGGCGCCCATGATGTGGATCAATCCTAATCCAAATCAGTCCCGGAACCTCCTCTGCATTAAAAAACTCAATGTTTAATGTAAATTTTAATTGAACAAGTGAAAGAGGAAAAGCCAGTGAAAATTTCGATTCGAAGATTTGGAAAAACGCCCTCATATCCGGATTGCACGATGAATAGCAGAACATCTTCAAGTCGTGTTAATTTGATGTTGGACCTGGTACCGATGATCATTCCCCAAGTCCAAAATCTCTTCATATAGCTGCTAAACATCAACATCGCAGTTGTAGGTATGGCCGAAGTTTTCACACTTAGTCTTCAGGATGTCACTGCTGATGCCGGTACATAATCCTCCGATGTCAAATAGAAAACCAAATTTCATGTCAGTGTCGTGCAAACGAATAAATCTGTGTGAAGGCGGTCGTTTCTTTCCTTCATAGCTCGCTCGATTTCCGGGTTTGCTGTTAATCCGCCATCTCTCAACGTTTCACCAGTCACCCTCTTTCTGCGTCTTGGTCGTCTTTCGGTCTCAATCTCCCACTCTTGACAGAGATTAAGCCCAACTTCCAGGGTTTCGATCACTAACGTTTCTCTTTCATTGCGAAAATGATCTCTTAGACTCTCCAGATCTAAGGCGGCATCGTGGAAGTTTATCGTAGGATTTTGCTTTTCTGGACTCGGTGAATGGGAATGGGCACTCTGGTCAAAATCCAAGTACAGTCAACAATTTGGGAGTCAACATACGGTTGTACAGTTGCCTGGCGTCACTTCTTGTGTCTGCGGTCTCCATGGCACTAATATCCATCATGACCTAAAGGACTTGAAGAATCTCGTCAAGGTGCTTGTTTATGGGCATCACAGCTTCCACTTTTGCACTCCAACTTACGGTACATATTATAAGAAAAAATTTAAAACACACGGTAGTATTCGCACCCAAGCTCTGAAAATCTCAAAAAAGTCTCTGAGAACCTCTGAAAAAACTGATAAACTGTCAGACTTGGAACTGTAAGAATTTTCTTGCCATTTTTAGAGATTTTCAGAGTTTCAAACTCTATTTCTTTGAGTATCTAAGCCTAGAAGTCAGTTAGAGTCGAGACGCTCGAAATTTTTGGGCCGCTTAAAAATTGTGCGCAACCGAGCGGGTACCACGGCGTCCCTCCACCGGCTCCGGCGCATCTGCGCAAGAGATATTGTTTGAGACCTATATTTATCATGATCGCGATCGATTTTTTCATACGAGATCGTATCGTCTACTCTTATACTTCACATTGTGAAACGTTTTGGAAGAAGTCCTTTGAGGCATTTTTGACACTACAAAATGTAAGGGAGGTGTACAGTCTATTAACTTTTGTGCCCAATTATTTTAAAACGTTTTTCCATTACGTTAACTTGGGGGATGAAAACCACCTTCATTTAGATATCATATCCTCGGCGATACCCTACTAATTGAGAGAAGACTTTTTGAGCCCTATATGGACATCAACCGAATTCTATTATCAATCGACTTGTCACTTGAGATGGAATTTCAAAATTTCAAAAAAATAACCACCCCCTGCTTGTGCAAGAAAAATAATGGTAAACGTTTTTTGGAACAGTAAAGGATTTTTACTGATTCATTCATTATCTAAATAAGGGTAGTACGATAACAGGAAAGTATTACTTAATTAATCGCCTCAGAGAGTCTATGAACGATAACAGGTGAGCGAAACTGGCGAAATATGTATTGTTGCCCCCGACACGAGAATTACACTGATAAATAATATTTGTGTTCTGGTTCTAGATCTTTGTTTTCATGTCTAGTTCAGGAATATAAAAACGACCCCTGTATATATTTTTTGTAGAAGTTGTCTAACACAATTCAGAAAAATAGTGTCATGTATACCTGCTAGTATTTAAAACATTTTTGGACAAAAGGATGGATGCTTCGGTTCGTGTGGTGAAGTGCAGTGCGCGGAGAAACTGTCGTCCTACACTATTACTATGAAGCGCATGGTTTTGTACAATGCACAGTTTTTTTCAGTATGACCACTCAAAGTCAGGAGCCTTGCATTTTTACTCCGATAGTAGACATTTTGAAGGGATTGAGAGTTCTATTTATTTTTCTAAAATAGTACAATAATAAATAGAGCAATGGGTAGTGTTTTTAAATGTTATTAAGAAATAGTGAATAGGAGGTTAAGTGAATATACCTGGTTTTGTTCCAATACTATTCTCCCACATTGCCTACAGCCAGTGGTGGATGTCCGAGGCCGAATAGGGGGAGGGCTACGGCGGCAAATTTTAGACGGCGACAAATTTTTTATTCTAATGAGTTAACTATTATAAATTTTTTCGTGTGTTTATTTAAGGACAGTGTGTTCTAGGAGGCATACGAACTTCGCCTTAGGACTTACAATACCGGAAGAAATTTTGAATACCGGTTTTCGGGATTCAATCAAGTGAATCCCGGGATCGCGGTATTGACTTTTTTTACTACTGAAACTATAAAATAAAAATAAAAAACGCATAGCTTAGAAATTCAAAGTTCAAAATTCCAAATTCAAAGTATTCAAGTTATTCAAAGATGTAAATATAAAATGTAAATTAAATAAATTCACATAAAATTCAAAAATTTCGTATTAAATTTTGTCAATTGACGTAGTAATTTCTCCGAACACAAGAAGATTTCGGATTTGACCGTCCGGTTTACGATAGTACATTTCATGTTTTAGTAATATCGCATCGTCACGGCCTTCTAAGCGTTGTGATCCCTGTGATATTCAATTTTTTGGATCCATATGCGGCCAAACAATTCGTTTTAAGTACTATGTGTGACACATAAAGTCGCACTAGAATTGACCAAGGAATATACGGGGAGTTTCATTTAAAAAAATGCAACTTTGATATAAATCATCCTCTATAAACTTTGCGATTCAAATTGAATTGAAAAATATACTATGAAGAACTAAGTTCGATTAAACCTCCTGTATACAGGTATTGAATTAAAGTTGTTGGCATACAAAATAAAAGTTGATTCGAGGTGGTCGTTGCAACAAAACATAACCGAGAGAGAAATTATGATAGCTCCATTTAATTTTTCCCATTTCTGTAGCTACAAAAAAATGCAACAAAAAGTGTAGTATTTCACACTAACTTGATGCGTCGCGTTGCAACGTTTACTTTAACGTTCCTTTTTTTCATGTGGACAGAGTATACGTTAAGTGGATAAATAAATACTACGTTCTGCGGTTTAAACTTTTCGAAGTAAATAACTCCGGTAACATTTTCGTTTTAGGGTTAGTTTAAAATTTATACGTACGAAAAGTGCATTTGAACAAATTAAATTACCTATACTATACTTACGTCGAGGGTGACGGAAAAAGGACGCGTGTCATATCGATTGCGTTTTAACGATAAAAGTTAATATAAACAAGATGGTTGTCCTTTAAATTCATGAAAGTATTAAAAGTTGCTTCCGTCCATCTTGAGGTTGTTTATTACTTTTAAAAACGATAAATATTTATGTATTCGTCCTGTTGACGTTACTTATTTTTATTTGTTATCAAATTTGCTTCATGCACTATGCATTCGTGGTTTATCAGGAATTCATGTATTCAATTATTTAAATTGGCGTCCAGAACGCTCGCTAGCTTTGTATATATATCATCTAGGGCTGAAGACGAAAAGAAAAGATGGTAATTGACGTTGAAATGTATGTTTTAGAATAAAAATACCTACAATTTAGGCTACTTTGTATTCTATTTTCTTTAATAATATGATAATTTTAGCCCCGTGCATATTTATGAATACTGTTTACCTGTCAAACTAAATCTGGTCGTATTGCTGTGGAGTACTTGCCTTGTGCTTGGCTTACTTTATTTCATCGGTTGAGTCACGCTTTATTAAATTTTCAACAGTAGAATTAACTTTTATAAACCTAATGAACATGCAATAAAGTAGACTTTGCACCCGTCAATCAATATTTTAATTACACGTCATTAAGTTTTTTATTCTACACAAAAAACCGTACACGTATAATATTTATGCACTCTCGAAAAGGTTACACGTAAATTTTGGAACAAATTTTATACTACACTCATAATAATAATTATTATATTTAGTGCCAGAAAATATTGGCTTAAGTGATCATGCAGAAGGGGATTAAACACCGTTTTCGACATTAAAGATTCATAATATCAGAAATGATGTATACATAGAAAATATAGTGCCCACTGCACACAAGGCGAACATAAGATTGCGAGTAAAATATCACATGTTAATAAATTGTGGTATTTCAATTATTTTCGCTTGGAAAATATCAGTACCAAATGGTATTGTAGAAAAGGTTCTACATAAAAAAATAAATTTGTTTGACTTCTGGTTGTCAAGGCCAAATATCATTAAAATTGTTTAAGGGTAGGTACGGATTTTATCGATTAAATTGTTAAAATTCGCGCTGAAGTTTTCACCGAAAAGATCAAAAATGTTATTTCGGTGCGAACATTTGACCTTCAACCACCGTTTCTTCTAATTGATTTCAAAAGGAACAACGCATTCTTGAAATGAAATTTCTTCCTGTACGTTGTCAACCCCTCCCGTTTTAGGAACACATCGGGGCAAAACATAAGACAGGCAACACCAGCTAGTATTAATTAAGATAATTGTGATTATAATGAAAATCAAAATATTTTTAAAATATGCAAAATAAATTATCTAAATTGTCATCAACCAACTTCAAAAAGTTGGTTCCTAAATTCGTCCGGATGCGTTTGTCGATGTTACAGGATTTAGAAAACTGGAAGTGGTGTCATGTTATAGGAAATTCTTCACTGATTCCAAATCTCTGGTAAATTTTTTGATCGGATCACCCGTTCGCCGTCGGGACGCCATTAAAGTCAAAATACACACCCTTGAATATCTCGAGAACGACACATCCAATTACAAAAAGGAAAAAACACGTTACCTTTATTTTGTGAAACCTATTGAGTCATGATATGTAAACATCACCCTCACCTCCTGTGGGGTGGAGCGGGTGTGAGTTTTGAAAACTTAAATGGGAACACCTATTTTTATTGCACGTTTGGATTCTCCATAAAAAACTATTCTTAAATTGCAAATTTCACTCCCAAATGCAACACTTTTTTTGGGAGTGGAAAGGGGGAGAAAAACGATCTCTTTTACTTTTTTTCCAACATTTTTTCGTGATTTACAAATTGTCCGTCACCCTCTCTGCTCCCATCTCCCTTAAGGGTGGAAAGAAAAATAATGACTCATTTGTATATAGTATATGCCACAATTAGTTACACATTTGAAGTTTGTTGAATGAGAATTCGCGCCTTTTGATACTTGTTTTCTTGATGAGATCGTTGGGGTGACGCGCAAGAATTTACAAAAGAATCTGCAGAAAATGATTTGTACAATGCACTTACTCAGAATGTTCCTTGTGCATAATCATCGACACATTGCAAAATTTTAACTTATTAGACCATCGTCTCACCCATAATGAACGACTGTAACATTCTGTCCAAAGTTTATTCACCCTTTACTGATCCCAAGTCACCAAAACTAAAATTATTACATGGGAATTCTAACAAAATGTAGTTAATTTTATTTACACTTAATTATAAACGATTATATTACGATTAAGGTGTTACAATGTTATTTAATATTCATAATAAGATCAAATGCTTACATTTTTGCAATGTAAAATCGAAAGAAACTTATAGACATAGCCATGTGTATGGAGTACCTTTAATGAATAAGCAAATTGACCATTACTTCACATTCTTGATCATATTAAAAATTCTTAACCTTTAAGGTCCCTTTTCGTGTGGTATGTCAAGGTTTTTACCTATTTTCCCGAGGCCATGAAGTAAATACTCATGTGAAATTTGTTCCTTTGATACTCTACCCCCACCTGAGGAGCTACACCTCTCGAATGGGGTGGCAAAACTTAGGTCCCCTTTTTTCGAAAACGATTAGAAAATCATTTTTTTAATGTATATTTTAGTAAAAAAATTTACTTATAGGTAGTTCTTTGCTTTGCTTTAAAGACCGGCAATACTAAAAACAGAGCAAGCTGGGATAAACAATTTTCTGATTTCTATGAAATTTGGCAGTTATATTGAATCCATGACCCTAACTCACCTTGCCAAATATTTTTGAAAAATTCGCAATGTTGCAGCAGCAGGTTCAGGCCAAAGTGGCGAAATTTTTGGTGGAAATGTCACCAGAAACCTGAGAAACCTTGTAAATTGAGGTCAGGCTCAAATCCAAGGACAACTCATGTAGTTTAGCGACATACACTAAACCTTCAGAAATTCGAACACTAACAGTGGAAAAACATAAAAAAATCAAAATTTCAAAAAAATGTCCAGTAGCAAAACAAGATTTTCTTATGGAAATTAACGTGGAGAAATGAAGTCAAAACAAAGAATGGCCCTTCTGATATCTATTTTCCATTTTTGGCCAAAATTTAATACTCCCAAAATAACAATTAACCCGTGAACATATATTATGAATTTTTTAAGTTTTTCCACTGCTGGTGCTCGAATTTCTGAAGTTTTAGTATATGTCGCTAAACTACATGAGTTGTCCTTGGATTTGAGCCTGACGTCAATCAAAGGGTGTTTCAGGTTTCTGGCGACAGACTTTGCAGTTAATGGGCCTATTTCACCACATTCACCTGAGGCCTGCTGCTGCAATATTTCCAATTTTTCAAAAAGAGTTGGCAAGGTGAGTTAGGGCCATGGATGCATTACAACTGCCAAATTTCTTGGAAATCAGAAATTTTTTTATCCCAGCTTGCTCTGTTTATAGGTGTTTTCGGTAAAAAGATTTTTGAGTCTTTCATTTCCAGTAAAAAAATAAAGCAGGTGAAGATGTACTTTGTTTTTCGTTAAATTGCAGTTCTTGTTTCCAAAACTTCCTTTTTGTTTTAAAAATCACTTTTTGTACTTTCGCTGTTTCAATGAACTGAAAAATAGGCAAACCTTTTTAGAACTACAAAACATCCACGAAATATGATCGTTTCCCAAATTTTCGCAAAAAAATGAAAACCTTATTTTTGCCACCCCATTGAGAGAAGGTTAGGCAAATTTTCTTTGCTTAATTTTGTTCCTCCTACAAAAGATTTAACACCATCTAAGTTATAGGAAATTTTTTCTGGTAAATCGATTTTAAAGAAAATACAGTTCAATTAAATTAGCCTACTCTGTACCGGAAAACTCACAAAATGGTCGCTTGGAATGAAATAATTATATTTCTTGTCATACTACGTAAACCTAAATTTAGAAATGATTAATAACTTTCATCCGTATTGGTGGGTTGACATGGTGCTAGTACGCTCGGCCGAGTGCGCTCGGTGCGAGTAAACTCGCGTACGAGTTCTGTTGACACACACAATTTTACTAGCTTGGTTTTAGTATAATGCAAAATGGCGGAAATTGTGCGTGCTGGTATAGCTGTTGTTTCACAGCTACTAATCCACGAATTAAACCAATTGCATACTATAAAAAGGCGACGTCCCAGTCCCAGACGAATGTGGACACGGGAGTGGATAAAGCGATGTAACAAGTTTGGTGTTTCTGCAACGTTTCTCAGAGAAATGACAATGGAGGATCCAGAGACATTTAGAAACCACCTAAGGTTAACCACAAATCAATTTGAAGAACTATTGTCCATGGTGGAACACTCCATTAAAAACAAAATACACATAACATTAAAACAATTGGGTACTAGCATGAACTGGCACGCCGAAAGTTGGAAGACGACCGACTAACTCGTACGAGAGCAAACAACGTGCCAGTGTACTCGCGTGTCTGTTTATACAGTACGAGTTTCATGCGAGTATCAGGCGAGTAGGCATGCCAGTCGTCTCGGCCGAGCGTACTAGCACCGTGTCAACCCACCATATTGAATTAATATCCTTAAACCGCTAGTGTAATTTTAATTAAAATTAAATCCGTAATATAAATAGAATGATCAAATCTCATTTTTTTATGCTAACGAAATAAGAAAAGCATGTCGAAGAAAGTTCCGATTATATTACATGGTAAAGGTTAGTGGAACTAGTACCTACCAAGTTAAATTAACGAAAAATACAACCCGTATAATCAATTTAAAAATGTATCTTCAATTAATTATAATAACGTAGTCCAAACTGCGATTCAAGGGAGACTAGAACATGTAATTAGTAAAGAACAAAAATTAAACGTAGCCAATTTATTGGTGCCCAAAATTGGTCAAAAATTAAAAATAGATTTTCTCCAAATCTGCTCCGAGCATTTTTTTATTTTTTGAAATGTTATACGTACAGGTACAGTTCATGAAAAACTACTGGCACTACATTTTTTATTTCTTTATTTCCCATAGGGGAAGGTTGAAAGTTGAAAACTTTAAAAATTCACAACTTCTTTACTAACAAAGATGAAGAAATAAAATTGTACAGTGAAGTAGAGGACATACGACCCTTTTAATCGAGTATAATAAGTATACCAACTTACTTCCGGCCTAGCCGGAAATGAACACAATATTAAAAATATCTGTGACATACCCTGTATATTATTTTAGGAGAAAACCAGAAATCGTTTTCTACGTTCTACATTAATTTTTTATTTTTTTGAGTTAATACGCAAAAGCTATCTTATTTTGAGTTATTATGAAAAAACTATTTTACTTAATACGTCATTTTAGTAAACACGGGAAAGTTTACTGGTCATTTAATTTTATGATAGCACCACCTATGGACAAATCCGCCAAGTTTTAACATTTTGCTATTATTTATTTATTGAATTTTTAAACAATTTAGTGACTCGCGGTCACTATGTTATAGCTTTCCTTAGTTGTCTGGTAATACTCTCTTATAGGGGTAAAGTGGAAACGGTTTGGTGCATGGCCCCGGATTCTAAATAATTACCGAAGAAACCTCATATATGATACGAAATTGCATAAAGAATCACACGAAAACGACGTTGGTAGCAGTCTAATATATCATGAAGAAAAGGTTGTAGACAACGATTCTCAAAAATGAGCAATAATTGTTGCATAAGATGCCAAGAAAGGAAGTATCAACGAACGAAATCACAACGTTCAAGCTAAATGTTTGTGCTATAAACTATTTTTCTACATAAATTAATTTAACAGTTATATTTTCAAAGAAATGGTAACACATTTAAAAATGAAAAATAAGTTTTCTTTTTTGAAACAATTTATCGAACATTACGATCTGAAGAAGAAACGGTTTTTATGGTGCTCTTTAGAAATAGTTAGTTCAATTTTTGTTGAAAAAAATTTTAAGTCATTATTTAAGTTTATACACATATAGGGTGGGCCATTGAAAAGAAACACGCCTGGTTTGGGATACTTAAACCGGTTTCTTTAAAAAACGCTCGGACATGTCGATTCGCGATTTTTGAAGGACAACTGTTGATGTCAAAGTTGATATTAACACATCAACCCCCTAGCCCCAACAACCCCTAACTCAAGAATTTAAATAGGGAAAGGGGGTCGTGCGACCACTCATTTGAAGCGTCTTTCAATCCTATATGGCTCTATGCGACAGCATGGCAGAAATTAGTTTTATTCAACTTTTTTCGTCCTCATGAAAACTACCCTCTAGATTAACTGAGGTGTGGGTGTTGTTTCGGAATAATCCTAAAACACGCCATCTCTGAACGGCACATTTTTATGTCAAATTTGACTTTGACCTAACC
Organism: Pyrocoelia pectoralis; assembly: GCA_036250285.1. Classification (NCBI taxonomy): domain Eukaryota; kingdom Metazoa; phylum Arthropoda; class Insecta; order Coleoptera; family Lampyridae; genus Pyrocoelia; species Pyrocoelia pectoralis. The sequence continues at coordinate 34,279,959 of CM070079.1, read as the reverse complement.
CCAACAAATACAAAAATTACGGTAAGGTGGTCGAGTGACCCCTCATTTTAAAGGTCTCTTGATTCTCTATGTGAGTGCATGATTGTTTTTAGGTTTACAAAAATTTTAGTGTAAAAAAAATTTAAACATCAAAATTCAACGTCAGAAGAAATTTTTATTAATTCAACAAATGATCAAATTGTGCGCCACCGACTTCCATACAATGATACAAATTCTGCTCGAAACGTTTCCTTACATTTTGGAGGATCTGTGGCGTAATTTGGCGGCATTCTACAATAATGCGTGTGACGTAACTCTTCCAGAGACCCTGGTTCCGTTGCGTAAATTTTACTAAAAAATCGAATAAAACTAATTTCGGCTCGACCCCCTTTCCCTATTAAAATTCTTGAGTTGCTGGGGCTAGGGGGTTGATGTGTTAATATCAACTTTGATCTCAAAAGTCCCTCAAAAATCAAGAATCGACGTGCCCGAGCATTTTTTTTAAGAAACCGGTTCCAAAACAGGTGTGTTTCGCTTTTCAATGGCCCATCCTGTATACCTATATTAAAACACCAAGTAATTGGTTGGCGAATCCTTTTGGAAATCCTAATTAAGCGCATATTGGACAAACGATAATGTACGGCTCATCACTTTTTGCGAATATTAAGAGTTATCCATAAATAAAAACACATACCTAAACATCTATTTAAGAAACTCTTGTAATGGACCAAATGTGTAGGGGCTCTAAGCTTTTATCGATGAAATGATTAAAATCCTGTTGTACCGAAGAATAGGAACTAATATGCCTACATTCGCTTTTAGTCGAGGAAATAAAGCACTAAAATAAGTCAAACCTACCAAATTTTTGTAGTAAGACGGATTGAGATGGGGTTTTTTGCATTCGCTTCCTAAATTTAATAGGAAACTTTGTACCTACTTTTCATCATGTTTTTTTTTCGAAATTGCATTTGTGCAGTCGAAAATGCATCCTGAAAAATGCATTTTCATAGAAAAAATTCATAACTTCGTTATAAGCTTCTAGAATCGACTCAATTCGGGTTCCAGGGGGTTTTCGACGTCGCTGATCCCGAATATGACCACCAAATTGCTTCACCGCCCACCTGAAGCTCAGGATGGCTGAGCAACGTCATCTCCGAAGCTTTTTCTGAAATTCACTCTCAAATGATTCTAGACATCTCATACGAAGTTTGTTTGGGTTTCTGATTCCAAATCAGGCATCGGCAACCGTCCCCCGCGTACCTGTTGCCCCACATCCGGGCATCAACGTCATCCTCTGAAGTTTCACTGAAGTTTCAAGACTATAGGGAACCGAAAATTGTTTCCGGAGTTTTTTGGGTAGCTTAGGTCGAATGTGGCACCGGATACTTGCTAACGGACACCTGATGCATCACACCGCGGGACATCAACGTCATCCTTTGGAGTTTCACTAAAATTTCAAGCCTAGTGAACCGAAAATAATTTGTAATTGCTAGGACGGGGTTCTTCCAGGCCCTCTATCCGGACCTGACCAGCCGTGCATGGTACATAGTCCGTCTGCAGAGGCGGATTCCGAAGTTCTCAACGAGATTTTGAAACTACTCTAACTACCAACCTTATATTGCGGGGCAACAGATAGGCGGGGGACAATTGCCGGTGCCTGATTTGGAATCAGAAACCCAAACAAACTTCGTATGAGATGTTTAGAATCATTTGAGAGTGAATTTCAGAAAAAGCTTCGGAAATGACGTTGCTCAGCCATCCTGAGCTCCAGTTGGGCGATGAGGCAATTTGGAGGTCATATTCGGGATCAGCGACCTCGAAAACCCCCTTGAACCCGAATTGAGTCGATTCTAGAAGCTTATAACGAAGTTATGAATTTTTTCTATGAAAATGCATTTTTCAGGATGCATTTTGGACTGCACAAATGCAATTTCGAAAAAAACATGATGAAAAGTAGGTCCAAAGTTTCCTATTAAATTTAGGAAGCGAATGCAAAAAAACCCCATCTCAATCCGTCTTACTACAAAAATTTGGTAGGTTCAGTGCTTTATTTCCTCGACTATTTTCCCATTTAACAAGGACAATTATTGTGTTTTAATTCGTGTAGACATTTTTTCAGTTTGAGCTACATGTCGCAGCACTATATTAATTGCTGCAAACAGAATCCACAATTTATAAAAACGAGCTTAATTTGTAATATGAAATTCATAAAAAATTCAGTGACCAGTGATGCTAGGATTAATTTCAGAATCAAAAGAAGGAAAAAACTTAGAATTGATTATCTTAAAAACATACAACTTACTATTTTGCAAATTAAAAAAGTAAAAAAGTAATAATCATAATAAACATGACGCGAACATAACAACCTTTGTTTCTTATTTATTTCTGAGTGCAAATGAGCGCTAATTGGGTTATTTATATTATAGTGAATGCAACAAGGAAACTTTGTTACGAATGTCTACAAATTAACATTTCTTAACGAAAATTGTTCAATTAAAAACTTACCCTTACGTACTGTTTTTGTGTTAATAGAAAAATAACACTCACCTGAAAAAGAAAAAAGAAATTAGTACCTACTTATCACAATTTGAAAAAGAAAAACACACGCAGTGACTATCACAACCTCATAAAAAAAATGTGGAAAGGTTAAGGTTCGGAATTCCTTTACTACATATGGAGAGAATGAGCGAATACAAGACAGTAACTATCGATCGAAAAGTTCAGTCTAGCGAAGCTTAGCTACCAAATTATATAGTCTGGAAAATTGATGGTCGCCGATTTCATTTTCAACCGATTTCACACCCGCATTGAAATGTGTCGGGAATATAATTGAGTCAAATTTAAATTAAGTTCGGATACATAAACCACACGAATCAATTTTCTTTACAAAAATTTCTTTATAATTTACATCGTCGAGCCTAATTTTGAATGACTCCAGTTTTACACGGTTACGGCCTTTTTACTGTGACTTAATTTAAAATGATTATTTCTCGTGTTTCTCTATAAACTGCGGCACTTCATATAAATTTTCCATTATAATTGATGATATTTTAAACTCGGAACGTAAACGAGCCTCTAAATCACTTAAACAACGTAATTGTAAAGTTGGCAACATCGGGTAAGTTATAAATGGTGTGTATGAGTTCGGTAAATTACCTTAAACATTAGTATTTAGAGATGTGTAGGTATAGAAAAAAAATGAGGGGAGAAGATTGCGATTCGATCTGGGAAGGGTGCAAAACTACATTCAATAGAAGAGAAAGAGAGAGATTATTCCAGACGGAAAGTTTAATATAACGCAATATTTAATATATTATATAGAGAAATACACGCTCTCTCCAGAGAAATTAATTTCTCAGTAATCCAAGACGGGCAGTAATTAAGCAAGGGAGCGCGAATCCAGACGGAATCTAAACGATTTATCACTACGTTCATACTCAGCAGCAACGAGCGGAATACTTAGCAGCATTCCTTCAACACTCAACATTTGAATTTGAAATTGATAAGTTATATACATCATAATACGCCCTTATATTGATTTTGGAATTAAGTTTCTTAGACCTTCGTTATATAATACTCGATACAGCGAGCACTATAACTTTCATTTGAAATGAGACACTTAACTGTGAAGTTTTAGATATTAATTAAATTCAAAACTTTCAAAATTAAACTTATTTTGTTTTATCAGCTGATTGTAATCAATAAAATAAACTGGCTAAATTCCTCAAATCATCAATTCCGATAAACAATCTACGTACCTACACTTTAAACGGTGCAAATTCTAAAATAAATTTCAGAAGAAAATTTCGTCACGAGAAACACAATCTAAATTTGGTGTTTCGTATTTGTTCTGATTTTTTTCTTCTGTAAAGCCTATTCGTAAAAAATGTATTGCTTATGGGTCGATGTTCGAGAGATGTTGCTGCATCTGATGCAGCTATAAGATCTATGATATTACATCGATTATTTATTAATTTATTGAGAGTAAAAACAGTAAACTTTTAAGTGTAAGTTTGTATTACAAGAAACGTTATTACTATTATTATTTATTATTATTATTATTATTAAACTGGTTATGAAAAACGATATGTGTCAAATTTAAAATTGGAGTAAGTTGCCTCATACCGTTCAAGAAGGTTAAATAAAAGTGTGTTGAAATAAAATCTTTAGAGGCGTATCTTTCTTCGAAAGTGTTTCTTGAAAAAATCCTTTCAGAAGATGGTTTGTTTGGATCCAGTGTAAGATTTTCAAATAACGGCCTATCTATAGGGAACACGTACCTAATGATCACATAATTTATTATACAGAATCCGTTGCTCTGGTTAACTGATTGTAGACGTAGGGGAAGAAAAGTAAAGGAGTATTGGGTAGTTGTGGTAATTAATTAAACGTATTATAGTAATAAACGAGTATTATTCAAGGACTAGAAAATAACGTGGTCTCTGTTATTTTCACAATAGCAACTATCTCTACTAAAGCGCGCACAGGAATGCACAAAAAGTTGGCACCCCCACAATCAGCAATTCGCAAAATTCCTATCTAATAATTAAAGAACAATTAAAGACTAATTTTGGAACGCAATTAATATTTTTGGAACGCAACCATAAAGTCGAGAAACGCAATTTTTGGGTGGGGATGCTAGCTTGACGTCAAGCCAGCGACATTTTCTTTGAAATGTAAAGAAAAACGAAAGATTTCGATGCAATAATTAAGGAACAATTAAAGACTAATTCTGAAACACAATAAACAATTTTGGAACGCAAAAATATAGTCAGGAAACGAAGTTTTTCGAGGGGGTGCTAGCTTGATGTTACACCAGCGACCTTTTTTGGGAATTTAAAAAAAGTCCTATCCTATGTAATCATTTTGGAACACAATAAGAAATTTTGGAACGCAACCATCCTGGACGCAGCGGTTGTTTGGGTGTGAAATAAATTCATTACACATGGGGCTGCAGTTGCACCTTACTTTTTTATTTATTTATGTTTAGTTTACATTACGATGTATGTCTGTTTGTGTGCGGTACAACAATGTAACAAAAATTACCTGAGTGACAGATCTTCTAAGAAAAGCAAGTAAAGGGATGTTAAAGCGGCTACTTTGCATAAAGTTACAGAAAATATCTATTTAAACCAACTATGCTAAGATTTAAATAATCTTGATTTAGATATAGTCTTTTCAGTAAATAATCCTCATTGACGATTTTATGGATGCTACATGCCGTAAGTACAAGCAGTAGTATCGTACTCTTATTATAGTTCACTGAAGATTTGAGTCCTCTGCAGTGACTTCGGTATTGCTGATTTTGCTACACTCGCGTAATGGCCGCTCAGTTTTATTTGTTTTGCGAGGTGCGTGCCAGAATAGGCAATTTTCAAGACAAAATTAGTGGTTTATTGTGTCAGAAGTGCGCGAAATGGCAGGAAGGAAAGTAGGAGAAATTGGAAACAGAATACAGAATATTCTTTCTTTAATTTCCAAAAAGAAGGTCGTTGGCGTAACACAAAGCTTGGACCCCCACGGAAAAACTTAATTCTAACTATATTTTTGCGTTCCAAAATTTTTTATCGTGTTCCAAAGTTAGGTTTTAATTTTTCCTTAATAATGGCATCGAAATCTTTCGTTTTTCTTCAAATTTCAAAGAAAAGGTCGCTGGCTTAACGTCAAGCTGGCACCCCCAACAAAAAAACTGCGAATGCTGACTATATTTTTGCGTTCCAAAATTTTTAATTGTGTTCCAAAATTAGTCCTTAATTGTTGTTCCTTAATTATTACATAGGACTTTTTTAATTTCCAAATAAAAGTCGCTGGTGTGACGTCAAGCTAGCACCCCCACGAAAAACTTCGTTTCCTGACTGTATTTTTGCGTTCAACATTTTTTTAATGTGTTCCAAAATGATTACATGGATTGTTTCTTAATTATTCCATCGAAATATTTCGTTTTTCTTCAAATTTCAAAGAAAAGGTCGCTGGCTTAACGTCAAGCTAGCACCCACAACCAAAACTGCGTTTGCTAACTATATTTTTGCGTTCCAAGATTTTTTATTGTGTTCCAAAATTAATCCTTAATTGTTCGTTAACTATTACATAGACTTTTTTTAAATTCCCAATAAAAAGGTCACTAGTGTGACGTGAAGCTACCACCCCCACAAAAAACTTCGTTTCCTGACTATATTTTTGCGTTCAAAAATTTTTTACTGTGTTCCAAAATTAGTCTTTAATTGTTCCTTAATTATTCCATCGAAGTCATTCGTTTTTCTTCAAATTCCAAAGGAAAAGTCGCTGGCTTGACGTCAAGCTAGCATTCCCACCCAAAAAACGCATTTCCTGACTTTATGTGTGTGTTACAAAATTTTTTATTGAGTTCCAAAATTAGTCTTTAATCGTTCCTTAATTATTATTAGATAGGAATTTTCCGAATTGCTGATTGTGGGGTGCCAACTTTTTGTGCATCGCACAGGAACAATAGGAACTAATTTGGTTGCGTTCCATTTTACTAACGCCCTCCCTAGGAACGTAACCCCATCTTCGTTACACAATACAAATGTTTGTCGGCGGTAGTGCCCTTAGTTAAATTATCAGCAGCATTTCCTCACCCTTAACATAACAAAACGCTAACTCTGAATTGTTAATATCACCCTTGAGAAAATGATGTCAATATGTCTTGACCTAGGTAAGTAACAATCATTATTGCACTCTGGTTATCACTAAACATGACGAGTGGCTTACTCTGTTCTGGACCCAGTTCAGCATGCAGTTGTTGAAGCCACAATGCTTCATGCGCCGCCAAAGACATTGACATGTATTCAGCTTCAGCAGTAGATAGTGCCACAATCTGCTGCTTGTGTGACCGCCAAGATATTGCACCACCATGTAACAAAAAAATGTAACCCGTGCACGACTCTCTATCGCGCACATCGCTTGCCGAATCAGCATCACAATATCCTGTGATTTTCTCATTAGTCATTACCATCCTTGGTATATATCAACTTCAAGTCTTGGTACCCTGGAGATATCTGAAAATTCTTTTCACTGCAGTCCAGTGTGCAGCTTCAGGATATTTGTTAAATCTGCTTAGTGTGTTTACTGCAAATGATATATCTGGTCTGGTACCTTGATCCACATGTTGCTTCTTGATATGGACAGTCGGTGATTTTTACCTCTTCCATTTCAGCATCTATTTGATCTATTTCCAATCCATACCTGGCTACTAAAGCAAATAAGTAACGGATAGTTGTGTACCTGACAACTGGTGAGTATATTTCTTCATAGTCTGTGCTCCATCTTTGTGCATAACCTTTTCTCACAAGCCTCACCATATATCTCTAAACATTTCCACTCTGGTCTGTTTTTGTTTTAAACACCCACTTACCTATATGGAAGAGCCTTTTCACCTGGATGGAGATCTATCAAAGTTCATGTTTTATTTTTCATCAGGGAAGTATATTCCTCTTCCACGGCCCTCTTCCATTATGTAGCTTGCTTCCTCAATAGTCTGTGGGTCAGTCAAATCAGCAAACAAACACAATAGGCCCTTCCTGCCATTTTGTGTCTCAGTTTGTTTATTCCGTGCTCGTGTCAACCTCAATGTTGCATTACTATTGTTATCTTGTCTTGTCTGATATGGAGAATAGTAGTTTCATCGTGATCTCCAGTGTCAGTGTCATATTCACTTGAGTCTTTTCCATTACCTCGTGTATCTGAGTCTGTATTGGACATCGCAGGTCACAGGTGCAGATGTAGGTGATTCATGAGTGTGTCTCTTGTTTATCTGACTGCCTGAGTTGGTACTTTCCAGCGGGACGGAACCCGTAGCGGCTGTTCAGCTGTCTTTTACTGGAATATAAGTTTCACAATCAATTGATGCACTGACATTATCATTTTAATTTTCCATAAAAGAAACATCTCTACTTTTGGCAACTTTGTATGACTTGCAACGATATCCCTTTGTGTTTTCGCAATAGCTCACAAATATCATTTTTACTAATTTTTTATCCCACTTTTGGCGTTTTTCCTTAGGTACATAAAACATAGCTTCAGAGCTAAATATTTTCATGTGTGATAAATTGGGTTTCATACCTTTCCACATACCTTAAAGCGAACGGGGAATGGTTTACAGAACACATGCAGTAGTTACCAGCGCTTCAGCCCAGGTTGGCATAGAACAACATGCACCTTGCTCGTTCAACTAAAGTCCTATTCAACCTTTCAACCATTAATTAATTAAGAAGAAGTTTGACTTTTATAACATATTTCCATTCATTTCATCTCGCAACGGAGTGCTCTGGCTCTTTATTTTAATCTTTCTTTCAAATATGTAGTAGGTATTATGTAATAGAACTACTAAACTCGGTGGAGGTTACCCACGTAAATAAAGAGGTTACCTACATCTGGAATGTTCAAATATATTACAAGCAATAATATTGTTTAATGAGTAATATTGATGCTATTATGTTCATAGAAACAAAAGGACTGTCAGTATCTGAATGATGTTTTGTTGCATAACTGAGCGTGTATAATCACATAAAACAAAACAATATGCATTTAGTAATTATTACGCCAAGTAGAAGCTAACAAAATGGTGAATAATTAAGCAAATGAATAGGTAGTGAACGGTCCTTGAACTACTACGTTGCATTTTTCAGGGTTGAACCATGTCTTTCTAATTAACATCTCTAAAAGAATTCTTCAGAACCATTAATGCCCTCAGTTTGTATTCGGAAACTCACATGGCGGTCCATTGAAAAGGAAGATAAATCTCGAAGTGCGGGTACCAACTATTTACTGATCATCATAACGAATCTCGTTGATCTTTTACAAGGGTTGTCTCAAAAGTAAGTGACACTATTTTCTTTCATCCGTGTAGTAGGCGCGAAAAGTTTGGGAGTCGCAGAGTATTTGTGTCTAGGTGTAGTGGTAGCACTGTAAAATTTCTATGCGCGTGAGTCGATCGATCGAGCAGTCAGACTCCAGTCACTATGAAGACATAGTAGCGTTATTCGTTTTTGACGGCAAAAAATAAAAATGCGACTGAATCGCGAGTTGTGTAGTGTTTATGGTGAAGACACTCTGTCAAAGCCAATGGTTTCTCGGTGACGCCAAGGATTTATTAAAAGGAGAGCAACATTACGCGATGAACAAATAAGGCCCCGGTTGTGGTCGAAGAAATCAAAATAAGCCGTAATATCATTTCACAGGATCCTTTCTGGAGATCTGTGTCTATCGAAACTTGTGTTCCACACCCGCTTTACACAAAAGCACAAACAGGAAAAAGTTGGCATTCCGTTGAGATTTTAGCAATTTTTTGACAATGAGGAGGGCAAGTCAACACCAAAAAAAGCAAAAGCAAAAGTTTGTGGAATCCGCTGGAACGATCATGACAACGATCTTTTGGGATTTCAAGGGGATTTTGTTGATGGATCACCTGTCCCGTGGAACCACGATCACAGAAGAAGAAAATTGACTAAGTTTTTTTGTTCCACGACAAAAAAATCCCATAAACTTTTTTAATAATCAATTTTTTTCTTTTTTGCGTTAACCAAAAGAAAGTCTGATTAGTGACAATAATTTCAAAAAAAATGTGAAAAGGACAAAACTACCTTGAAAGGATCTACGTGGTTTTGTACATGTGAAATTTCAGTTCGCCGTATACAATGGGGGCAAGGTTTGTATTTTCCTTTTACACCCTTCTTTCAATCTGACCACCTTCACCACATTTATCGACTTACGTTAGTCGCTCCGAATGGCATGGTAAATATTTATTGATTTCTGTTTTCGTACAAAATTTGAATTATGTACTTTTTTTGGGCTTTTTGTTCAGCAAAAGTGTTAATGACATCATCAAAATTCAAATTTCGGGCCATGAAATGAATAGCTAAGTTACGTAACCTTTACTGTCCCATACAATTTCTTGAATAAGTTTTTATCAACTTCAATTTCGAAAACGATCGCTCCGCACTAGCCGTAGTCACAGGAATGGTTAAAAATAACAGAAATTCAGGAAAGCTTGAAGAAATAAAATCAGTCTTATAATTAATAAATCAGCAAGTTTTCAACGCTTTTTAAATTTCAAGAAACCGAACTTTTAAAGCAAAAATGGCACCGAAACGTCCTGCTCCTCTAGTTAGATTTGAATTTGAAGATTCCCCATACTCTCCGTCTTTATTAGATATAAAACTTGATAATATCACAGATAGTAACTTATCAACAGTAAGATCATAAGTGCTCAACTATTGTCGGAAAGATTTTTTTGTATGAGCACTGGTTGCTTGGCAATTAAACGAGATCAAATTGACGAAAAGACCCGAGCGCGAAGCGCGAGGGTTCTTTTCCCAAGAATTTGATCGAGTTTAATTACCTTTTAGCAATCAATGCTCATACAAAAAAATCTTGCCTGACAAGAGTTGAGAACGAATGATCTTCGGTTGGAGAATTAACTGAATGAAGCGTTAAATACGTCAAATTTTTTACTTTTGTCAAAATGACATTTGATTTTTTTAAATATAGGTTGCTAAAACAATGAGGTAGCGGCAAGAAAAGTACCATGCATTCTTTTCAGTGTAAGAAACTTGTGATTGGTGCATGTGACACTATTCTTAATGTCTCATTGGTCTACAACACTATGAGGTTAATTATCTGTGATAATATATTAAATCTTTTGATACTATGCTCTAAAAAATTTTTGGGCACAATTTTTTTGCATTTATAAAACTTAAAATTTAAATCATGAGCAACACAATGGATATACACCGCATCTGGCTCGATATCTCTTATGAGTTTTTGAACTCTACCATGTTATTAGGGGCATCATATCCTTGTCCACGCCACTTATTCAGAAAAATATTTTTGTCATTTATGGATTTTATAATTTGTCGGACTAGGGGCCCCTCCCCGGCCGGGGGTCGTGGCTTGTTGCCCGTCCTGCTGCCCTATTGTTATGCCACTACCCGCAGGGCAATGTTTTCGTATTTATCGCTACTAATATCAAAACCAAATCATTACTTCAAAAAGATCGTAAAAAATTACGATCCAAAAACCAAATATTTTTTATTTATAAGAGAATTTCTTATTAAAGGAGCTTTCAGATAACTTGTGTTTGATTTGGACATTTGCTTGTAGAATTTTCAGTAATAATTTGAATAAATTGATTAACATTTGGTTGGTACTGATGAATAGTCTTTTTCAAGAGCTTCCCACTGATGTATTAAACATGGGGTAATGTAAAAAAATAGGGGTGGGTTAGCTGGAGCCGAAGGGGTGAGTTACAGAAAATTTCTATACGACTCATATTGGTTCGCCCTCAGTGTTCTAAAAACGTTTTCGAGAAATTTTACGTACCTGTTACAGGTAAGTGTAGATGAGACAACCCAGATAAGATACATCCTTTTTCAATATCTGGATGTACCCTTACTTCATCCTCTGGTCCCAGAGGTACAAATTCAAAAAAACTTCGTCTGAGGATTACTTGGTCGATTGTTGTCTTTATTACGTTTTTCTATGATACTAATGGATTTAGGTTATTCAATAACAGACCTAAAGTATTACCTCCTTGAATTGTTGCAATATCTTCTGTCCACAAAGGTTTTGTAAGTGAATGAGTGCATGATCTTTCCCTCCAGATGATTGTGACTGTGTATCTAGTTCCACAATGTCGACGATGTTTTCTTCTCTTCTTGTGTCGGACAATTCCGTGCCATTTTCTTTGAAATTTATAGGTAAGAATAGTCGGTTATAGCGTCCATGTTTATGCTCTGTAAATATTTTGCGTAGTTTTAAAATAATCGCTATGCTTGAATTTATTAGGAAATCGATTAACTCCTCCATTTTTTTCCCATAGTAGGTCTAATGACGGCGTACGATCATTAGGATGATAACAAACAAATAAAATGATGCGAAAATCCATGCTAATCATGTTTTTGAATATTGATTTCATTCCAAATACGCTACACGTACCGTAGTAATTCGTACAATATTCTTTAAGTGTATAACAATATTCGTATCACTCCAAATTAAAAAAGACCGTCATCAAAGAAACAATTTATACAAACATTCAAAGTAAGACATAAATATGCTTCGTTCGTTTTCACATAAACAGTATAAGAGGTATTAAAACAAAACCAAGTCTGGCATAATCGTAAAATAAAACGGGGAATGACAGATTTTCTTTTTATTATTATACGAAATGAGTATGTAAATGTAAAATCTTCACAAAAATATAGAGCACACATCAGTGTAAAAATTCCTGAAAAACGCCGCTTCATTATCAAAGTGTCGAATAGTATTGCACATGTATGATTCATGTTATAAAACGACAACTTCAATGTAAAAATATGCACTTCCCGTGTCATAGACAGGACGTATAATGCACAATGCATTATTAATACGAAATGAAAAATAAATCAAAGAGCTGCTATGTTATTGTTACACTGTTTACATATGAGTTTCTACATCTTAGAATACATTAAAGCGCGATTTTTTCCGTTTCATTCACGTACCATATTAAATTTGAATAAATAATTAAGAAAAAAGCGGAGACCCTTTCTAGATTAAAATTAAAAAATCTTTATAATGCATCGTATTTACAAAATCTTGAATATGACGTAGACGGTGTGAGCGAGGACGAGAAATCGTGCACACAAAGATATGAAGTGTAGAATTTTCAGGCACGCTGTATTGTAGGACGTCAACATCAAAGCATAAAGTAGGCCTTAGGCGTCGGCACGTTTGCGACACTATAGCGTCGAGACGCAAGGCAGGTCAGTTACAAAGCGGCGCCGCGTGCCGATCTCTTTTACACCTAGTTCACAAAGCACTGAGCTTCTGTATTGATTTTTTAACTCCCACAAAAACAGACTTCCTTCTACGATATATAAAACCGTGTTAATCCACCACCCGAAAATAAAAATCGCGTCCATCTCCAGAATGGCGCGATATAGAAAAAAAACGGCAGTAAAAAAATTAGCCAACGCTAAAAAGTTATAAGGTAGTAAAATTCTGTTTAATATTTATTTCACATTTATCAAATTTTACGTTCGTATTGGGAATCGAAGTTGGTTCGGTGTACTACGTATAAATTTGTATTCTATATTTTAAATTAGAATATATACGCAGTGTAAGGCACATATTTCACATGAAAATGTATCTTGGAAAAGTTTTAAGGTAGCTTGCTTTTCCCTCAAAAATTTGCATATTACCCACGAGAAGTTACGAATATCTAAATAGGCTATATAGCAAGAAAAGTTCAACGATATGGGTACACAGATATATAAAACATAATTTTAGTACCGGATGCCATATATAGAAATTACTTTACGCCATTATGAGTTATGCCCGTTTTGTTATATGCACACAGACAAAGTTTTAGTCGTAGAGAAGCATCTGGACTCGGTAAGGATTTTAACTCAACAAAATAATTAAAACATTAACGAGTTTCTAACTGCAAGTTTAATGACTCGTTCTAAAGGTAAGTTACGTCGTAGACGGGATGCTAGTTTGTAATTTACGATGGCGTAAACAACATTTTTGATATTATCGTCAATTTTGTTACTGACAATTTCACAAGCCACAAAAACCTACCATTTCGCACTTAAAAAAAAAAACTTCACAACACTACTGCCTTTTTATTGCACTGTAATCGGTACTCTCACTCTTTATACTCAACATTAATTTTTCCATTCAAAATACAGGTTGCAAAGACGAAGACTATTCACGGCCAAAATAACACCAACTTTATAGTATGTGGTAGTTTATTCAGACCTCTTTAGTCATAATTCCGCCTTTTCACCTACATGATCGATTGTAATTGACCACGCTATTTATATCTAACGATTTCCTCTTTCAAGGTCCTGACAAAAGGCGTCGTTCAATTATCTGCGTATACCTTTTAGACAAAGCTGTACAAGGGAAAATTGATGAAATTCACAAGTTTTTCCAATGACAACACAAACAGAAATGATATAAATAGTTTGTCCAAAAAATGGAAGAAAATTCTGCTGACTTGCTGTTGTAGTTCAATCAAATTATATTACGACATGCATGATATGTCTACTTTGATCTCCAAACAAAATGTGCTCACGGGATGTACAGACAAAGCGTATTTCTTTCAAAATACATACAGTGTAGGTCAAAATTATACCACATTTTGGTTTTTTCGTCAAAATGCATCGAATGCACTAAACAGTTTCCAGCAGACATCTGGTAATAGGTGCACCTTGTACATTAAGTATAATGAGATTTTACCAAATACACCACGATCTTCAACTTTTTTATTAATATTCCCCAAAATGGCACCTTTGTGTGTTCTTTATTTTTTTGTTCTAATCATTTGTTCTACAATTATAACCTAATTTTAATAATTATTAGATTTATAGTTTCGATATGGCAAAGACTTCTGGTGCTAAAGATATAGACGGTGACTAAATTTCTAAAGCGTTGGAAGGTCCAGAGAGGTTATGTCAAGAAGAAGAAAACCGCTGCTTCTTTGGTCGATCGCAACATTCTCCGCGTATCCCGTAGCAACCCACGACTTGCGGCGCCAGACATCGCTAAAGAAATATTGATTCCTGAAGAGTATAATCCATCTGTACGCACTATACGTCGTCCCCTACAGACTGCAGGACTACATGGACGAAAACCCGTGAAAACGCCATTTATTTCTGCAAAGAACAGGAAGGCACGAGTAGAATGGGCCGAAGCACACCTCAATTAGACACCTCACCAATGGTCTAATATTATCTGAAGTGACGAAAGTAAGTTTATGTTATTTGGTAGCGACGGTATAACATGGATTCGATCCCAAATACCAGCTTCCTACAATAAAGCACCGAGGCGGTTCAGTCATGGTATGGGGTGCCTTCTCTGCAAAAGCATTGGGTCCTCTTTATGGGATCGATAGCATCCTGAATCGAAAAGGATACATAAACATCGTTGAGAATGTAATGCTTCCTTTTACAAGACTAGTTTCGACGCCGTCGGGCAACGATTATGGAATGGCCAAGCCAATCTCCTAATCTAAATATTATTGAACGATTGTCAGACTCAAAAAACGTTTGGCCAGTAAGCGAGCTACAAATACCACCCCAAAAATTCGCACAAGTCGAGGAAGAGTGGAAGCCGACAGTCGACGCACTGATCGCTTCCTTACCTAGGCGCTGCCAAGCTGTAATCGATGTCAAAGGTTTTGCTACAAAATACTAGAGTCGTACAATGTACATTATGAACTCGTTGTTCATTTTCAATGCATTTATACTTGTTATACAGGGTGTCTCCAAAAACACCTTACAACGCTTTAGGGTAGACTTATGGGGTAATATTAGACCGATATAACCCAATTTACCTCTATGCAAAAGTGCACCATTTCAGAGTTACAGCTCTTCAAAGTTGGTGTTTGAAAAACGTTTATTTATCATAAATGATAAACCGTTTAAGATAGGAATTTGAATTTTGGAATAATAATTACCCTTATCAAAAGCTATAATTGTACAAATTTTGGGGAAAAAACACATACAAGAAATAGACCATCCGCATTATCGTTACTGTTAACAGTAGAATAATTTTTTAGTTCTTTACTAAAATGTAAAATTCGCTATACCAGATGAAAGGAAATTTCAAAATTAATCATTTTCGCCTCTTCACATTTTATCGTAAATTATTTGGTTTTCCAGATAAAAGGAAAAATCAACGCTAGGTTTTTCTAATAAAAGTGTTAATTGCATATTATCTAGTAGCCGTAAACATAATAACAAATAAAAGTTCGATCGATTGATTTTGAATTACTTTGAATAACAATAAATTGGGTTTTTTGCCGGAAGTCTTTTTCCCGTAAAGTGCGTTTTATTTCGCCCTTATCGCTTTCCTCATACGAAACCACAAAAATCTTTCAAATCCGAAAGTTTTAGACGATTGGTTCTGCGTCTACGGCTACTAGATAATATGCAATTAAACACTTTTATTAGAAAAACCTAGCGTTACTTTTTCCTTTTATCTGGAAAACCAAATAATTTACGATAAAATGTGAAGAGGCGAAAATGATTAGTTTTGAAATTTCCTTTCATCTTGTGTAGCGAATTTTACATTTTAGTAAAGAACTAAAAAATTATTCTACTGTTAACAGTAACGATAATGCGGATGGTCTATTTCTTGTATGTCTTTTTTCCCCAAAAATTGTACAATTATAGCTTTTGATAAGGGTAATTATTATTCCAAAATTCAAATTCCTATCTTAAACGGTTTATCATTTATGATAAATAAACGTTTTTCAAACACCAACTTTGAAGAGCTGTAACTCTGAAATGGTGCACTTTTGCATAGAGGTAAATTGGGTTATATCGGTCTAATATTACCCCATAAGTCTACCCTAAAGCGTTGTAAGGTGTTTTTGGAGACACCCTGTATAAATAATTACAGTTTATTCTTAAATTGAATATAAGTACCTATTTTAGACATTTCAAAAAAAATTAATTTTTCATTTGTTATTGTTTTCATTATTAATTTATGAAAAGTTATTTATTCAATAAGCTATATGATTTGATAAAGATCCATGCACTTTAAAACAAGTTGTACTCAAAAAACCAAAATGTGATATAATTTTGCCCTATACTGTACTTAATATGGCATAAACATGAAAAATTTCACCCCTGTAGGTAAATTCCCTGAATATTAATTCAAAATCACAAAAGGATACGAAAGGGTAGCACATTCGCTTATAATTCTTAAAAGTATCGCAAAATTTAATGGAAAAAACTCATTTTCTAAGCAATAAAGAAGTTTTGGAAAAAAAAGAGCCAGAGATTTTTGACACTATCATCAATGGAATACCACCAAACATCGTGAAAAATGAATGGGGTAAAAATTTTAAGCTGAAGAATTTGGACATCTCGACGAGCTAACCATGACTAAAAGTTCATTCTTTTCCACCTTCCTACTTATAAATATAAATGTCCCATATGACGAAAATATGATAGTGAATTACTGGGTAGAAAGGGAGAGAAAGACATGTAGAAAGATCGGTTAACGTGTGTAGATGTTATTAACATTTCAGTTCTCAAAACGGTTCTTCGGGAAATATTTAGTAGACAGCTCCTTGTTTCGATACAAATATTTACAGGGCGTCTGGCAGCTCGTTAAAGGTATAGACTGCTCTCTAGACTAATTCCCGACAGTGTAGGTTAAAACCACAACTGTGGGTAAAGACGGACAGAACGTCACCAATAGAATTTGAACAAATAATTATAAACATTTTACAAGCTATATTCCCGAGTTAAGGATTTGTTGAAATTATTTACATATAAGTTTTCGATTCAAATCGATGCCGAAACTTCATCATTAATCAACATTAATTATTGCACATAAAGGATAAATTGTTCATGGTGTAATTTAGGTACAAACTATTCCTAAACTTGAATGTTGCATAAATATGCAATTAAAGTGTTACAAAAAAGGATTAAGGTTTGTAAAATACAACCACACTAACTATATTGACGGATCTTCCCCTTCATTGAAACGTAACTATACTGACATTGAAACAATTTAAATATGTAAACCTTAATTTGGAATATATGCACTAACACGTTTTTAATAATTATACACGGTGTCCCAGGGAAAATAGTCCACTTTAAAAGTATTATTTTGTAAATAAATTGTCTACCCAAAAACGGCGAGACACGTCAAATTTGATATTAAAGGACACATGTTAATGTGATTATAACATACTTTGCGTTTCTCTCACTTCATCACCCTATTCTCCTGAGTCACCCCATGAAATTTTTTAAATAGGAAGAGGGGTCGTAATAATAAACCGGTCATGTTTCCATAGAATTTCCCGAAGTTTCAAAGATAACCTTGTTCAGAATCGTGAGTGACACCAAAAAAAAGACAAAATTATACAGGCGATTTGTTTCCAAAAACGAAGAAATTCAATCACGATTCTAGAAATCTGATGTGATTAAAATTTCAGTGTAAAACTGGCTACAATTCCAGTTGGCGGAATTTATGCGAAGGGTTTGAAAAAGCTTGTTTCAAGTTAGCAAACGTGTCTGGAAAGTAATGGCAACTATGATACACGTAAAGGTATCTGATCCCACTAATACATTTTTCCTTTTTCCACCTTTTCTATTTTTACTACCGGTTATCTTGGAAAGCGCCTTGTACAAATGATCAAACTATAGTTAATTCGCTGATTGAGCCTTTGAAGATTCCCACAAACGATGGCTTGATTCAATATTTGAATCCAATCGCAAAGAAGACCGTGTTTTCTCCACAAAACAACAAAGTGTCGTTGGTTACTGTATTTATCGCCAGAGGTTCAAGGAAGAACGCCTAAGAATGTTAGACAATGCGCAAAATGTGAAGGTAACAAAATAAGACAATGCAATGGTCGGAAAAACGATCTATGGAGCCAAGATAAGAAGTGCACAAGTACTCGATTTTGTTTTGCCGTAGTCATCCTTGAGGTACGCGAATGGGGGGAATGTCGGGCACGGATATGATGCAGGATCAAACAAACATTTAGTAAATTTAGCAGATGATGCGGTCAATTTGCTTGGGAAAAAATTCGGTCCAATGACACGTGAGGACCGAAATAGATATGAGGATCTTTTTTACTTTTACATGTTGGTGATTTTAAATAAGTTAAGCAAGATAAAATATTTTTCAAAACAATCGCCGAGGAAATTTAATTCTGGTCATCGAAAACTGTCAATAACCAACCCCATAATCTTAGTGGGCAGCTTTAAGCTTAAGGTTGAGGAGGCTAAGTGACACGATTTCAGATCAACGGTACTTTTAAGCTGCAAAGCTCTAATGGAGTTTCAGTTGAAAGAATGAGAATTTTCTTAAATAAAATTAGTACGACATTCAGTCTGCCATACCATCGATGGAATGGCTTCATATTATGCTGAATAGAAATTTTCTCTGGTTTTTTTAAAATGTAACATTCATTCAATTGGTTTTATTTGAATCTCAACGATTTTCCGTTTTTAGGTGGAAATCACCCTCTTCGACAGATGACTTATACTTTATATACAGGGTGAGATTTTTTTTCGTTATTTGTATGGGGATCTTTGAAACTAGTAGAGATAGAGAGACGATTAAATGGGGAAAGAATTGTAAATTTACCAGCTCAATTTAATGAGCTTTTCGTTTTTTGAAAAAAATGCATTGCTAACTAGATATCTCAAAAAAATAATTTTTTTGTTTAGTGTCTATAGCTCTGTTATTATTGACTTTAGAAAAAATATGTAAATGAAAAAGCCTCAATAATACAATTTAATCAAATTTTTTGTTTAAGCTCTAATTTTTGAATTATGACAGGATTCGTAAAATATCATTATGCATTTTTCTAATGAGGAAAAGTGTGATATGATTGTTATATTTTGTGCCATAAAAATGCCGTCACAACAATATTTCGAACGCTTTTTTGATCGTCGCTAGCCTTCCCTATCGACCTTTAAAAGATTGTATGATAATTTGGGGAGAGTATGGGTCTTCCATAAACCAAATAATCCTGCAAAAGCCATTAATCAAGAAGTAGAGATAAACATATTGGCACTTGTAATGCAAACTCCATCGATTTCAATCGAGTTGCATAAACACTATACGTCTTGATGATTACAATAACCGTATTGAATAGTGTACATGTGTGAAGGTTTAGATTTAAAGTTTTATGGACGGCTGAAACACGATTTACAAACTGTGGCATATTTAATAGACACAATGAACATTTACGGATGCAAGAAAATCCGCATCATGTTGAACAAAGAAGACTCGAAGATAAGTTTGGATTTAATGTTTGGTGCGGCATCATTGACTCAACAATAATCCTTGGACCATACATTAAATGGTGATCGTTATCTTCACTTTTTGCAGAACGATTTTGAAAATATGTTAGACGAATTACCTTTACAGACCGTTTGTATGCTCAAAGGGTTTCAACACGATGGGGCACCACCACATAATCAAATAAGAGTACGAAATCATTTAAACGAAACATTTCCTAATTTATTATTTAACACGATGCGCATTTATCAATTTATTGTTTCCATAGCCAACTACTTAACCAATGCGATATTAAAAACAAAAATGGCCATAATTTCTATATTTATGAAAATAAGTATATCAAGTGATATATTGTTAGAATTGTTGAAAAAGGGACTCTTTTATAAAGTCATGGCCAACTATGGTTTGCATTAGAAAAAACACAAGTTTATATCATAACTCAAAAGTTAGCACTTAAATAAAAAAATTTGATTCAACTTATTGAGCCCTTAATTATCTACAACTTTTTCCTTTACATATTTTTTCTAAAGTCAATAATAACAGAGTTATAGGCACTAAACAAAAAAACGGAAAAAAGATTTTTTTGAGATATCTAGTTAGCCATGCATTTTTTTCAAAAAACGCAAAGCTCATTTTAATGAGCTGACAAAACTGCAATTCTTTCCCCACTTAATCATCTCTCTATCTCTGCTAGTTTCCAAGATCCCCATACAAATAATGAAAAAAAAAACCATTTTACTTATTTACAAAAATAAAATTGTCCCTTACTTTACGTAGATCCTCCAAACCTATTTTATTGTAATTGTCAGCTGATATCAAGATGATAATATCGAGCGCTAAGCGGACAGCGTTAAATACGAGAAATGGCAAACGGTAGGACGGGATCATGATTCTGGAAAGAATAGTTAATCCATAATTGACTGTCATCAGAATACAATAAGGTAGGTTAAGTATAGAAAAAAAATACTGTAGAGAGTAGAAAGTGTAATTACCAAATTAATAGAGCCTACCTTTTGTAAGAAACATCGAATCAATTTCTTTACTCTCTTAGATCTTACTTTTCAAAGCCTTTTTGGTAGTATTTTCCATTGATCTTATCCTACGTATAAAAGCACATGGAGAAATAAAAATAAATCCCGAAATTATTCTTCGTCCGGATATTATTAAATGATATTTTGATTGTAAGCGATTTGATGAGCTGAAAGCTTGGAAAGTGTGTCAAATGAATATTTTCTATTTTATAACCCCCGTATACAAAATTGATGCTCACATAATAGCCATCGAAAAAATAATTTATACTCATAACTGGGCTGTTAAGCCCAAAAAAGAACTGCTACATTTTGAACTTAGTCGTACATTAAGCTCAACCAAAAAGCTTCACGATGAAAATGGAAGATATTCAATAGCTGGTTTATACTTATTTGATTCTGAAAAGCATCTAAGAACACCAAGGTACAATGTCTACGTTGTAATTGGCGCGTACAGCTTGAATGAAGTCGTCAGAGTCAGATGCCTTTGCGTAGAAATAATATACATTTACCACCGCTCTGACTACACTACAGCCTACAAGCTTAATTTAAATGTTACATAGTCAATATAATGATTATTAATATTTCAAATGAACTTCTAAACACGAAATCTACCATTTCTTTAATGAAACAAGATATCTCATCGCCTATAACGTAAATCTTTTATTATGTCATTCAATTCTCATCAAAAAGGCAAAAGTGAGTAGCATCCAATTATGTATAGGAACTTAGTATATATTTATGTCTCACGTGTTTCTTTCATGTATGAATTTATGATGGTTTTATAATAAAAAAAAAATAGCAACCGACAGGATTGTTAACTTTTAGAGCTCTTTTGTTTCGTATCCTAGATAATCTGTTGTGCATGCATTCATTCACATTTAAAGCAGTTACTGCTATTTATAATAGAATCGCGTAACTACATCCAATTAAGTAGTTTTAATGAGCATAGTTTTCGGTTTAATATAGTTATATGTGTATCTATATACACACAAATGGTGATCGGATTGAAAAAGAGACGTCAATTTAATAATAAACCTCATCATTCGCGATCCTTTTGTTTAGATAATAATGTTAACGATGAAACGTGTAAGAGAAAATAAGACTGGGCAAATCTAGGCAATCGTTTTCTAGTTTGACATCATATATTATCGTGCGTTTTATAGCTGATGTATGTGATTTATTTATTCGAATGAGATTGATTTTCTTTCAAGAATGTACATATAGGTACTTCCAAGTCAAGTATGCATTTGCTGCGCTTAACAGCACTTTATGGCTTTAATACAAATGCACTTTTTTCTTGTTTATTGCCGGACGTTTTTGTTTCAACAACGTTAATAATCAGAAAAACCTGATATTGCGACCACCTACAATGCAACTTCATGAATAGGCAATGAAATTTTCATACGTAAATATTTTCAAATAAGCGCTTATTCAACCGATACTAATTGAAAAGTAATCAGTGTGTGGGATAAATTTTCTCGATAATCCAATAAGTTATCTCATTTTTGATATTTCTCCAGATTTACGGTACTTAGTTCGTGTTTGAAAATTTGTTGAATTTATGGACCAGCAGATACTAAATGAGATGTTATAAACATTGTGCAACAGATGCAGGAGAAATTTGTGATAATGGAATTTGAAATGGAAAGTGCTAAAATGGGACTTCCTCACTTCCATGGTGAGCTATTTAAAGCTGCAGGGATGAACCATGAACATGTTTATATTAGAGTTATTTTGCAGAGCTTCGGGAGTGCCGTGGAGACAAAACTATATTGGTTCAACAACAATGATAGGCATTTCATAAAAGATATCGATTTAAAATCACATATTCAAAAATATCTCAAAATTTTTTCCATTTGGATGATAAGAAGCAATCATAATTCAAGAAATCAAACAGAATATATTAACATTAGGTTCATTCATGGCACATGATACTGCACAGTTTCTTCAAAGTTATAGGGTTCGTTCTATTCAATGACGAACAGCATTTCAAATATTGGTTTATTTAATGTTTGTCTTACTTTTATAGCACTGGAGATCTGCGTAGAAGTTCCAATTAAAAACACCCCTAAATTTCTAATAAACAGTCGACATATTGAATTTTTCCAAAAAAGCTATAGAGACGTACTGCTAGAAAAGTTTACTGTAGCAGAAAATTACACGAACGCTTTGATAACATGACGAAACACCTACTTTTCGTACACGCTTTTATGGGATGCCACACAACCTCTCCTCCAATTTCAGGCCTCCACAAGCTACAAAATGTCCGTGAACTGCAGAAAGCTGTGGAAATATTCAACGATGCAAGCGCGTCTCAGGATTGTGTTGCAGCTGCATCGTCCATTTGTACGGAGGTAAACGTTCAGACAGACTTGACAAAATCAGATACAAAAAATATGTTCAGACAGTTGCCAAACAACCTCCAAACTGCGTCATGGATCTTGCGAACGTTGCCGGTCCCCACCATAGCCTGCGAGTATATAACCAAATCTAGGCGAAGTGGGCTGACATGCATGACTATGTGCAGCGAATGTGTAGGGGAGTCCTGCTTCAATCGGAACATTCATGATTCAGAGGAAGAAGTCGAATTCGAAGGCAACTGTGACACCGAGGGTCATGTTGAAGCTAAACGTACCAGCGTCACCACCAGGGAAAATTATGCAAAACGAAGAATGGAAGGCACACATTTGTCAGACATATTGAAAACTACCTGTTTCTGTATTACGTGTTCATTTTTTCATTTTAAAATGACTTCCGTCAAGTTATAAGTTTCCAAATAAATTCGTTAGTGAAAAAATTCTGTTTTTCTATGTTTTCAAACCTGTTTCGTGCAATAATAGGTGAACAAAATTATATCAACTTTTTAATTTTTTATTACAGTGATGAGTTGTTCTTCCAAAACAGAAACGTTTGACACAGCCCTCCCTATGAATGTTGATCGCTCAGTTATAGCTTTTTTTTTAGAAAAATCCAAGATGACGGCTGTATATTTAAAATTTAAGGGTGTTCCCCATGTACGATTTTTTGGAATTTTTTTGGGGAAGTACAGGGGGAGCTAAAGAACGTATTTGAGAAGAAATTAGCTTTCTAATAATTATTTCCGTTTCCAATCTTATTTTGCCTATACTAATAGTAATAAGTCATTTGCACACCGAACTATAAGCAACAAACAAATCGCCTAAATTCGCAATATGAGCCGTTGGGAATGATAGAGAAGAATACACACCTTGTAGAAAAGGGAAAAGATTGCAGGGCAACTTAATGGTTCGTTCATCTTCTATGATTAATCAATAATTATATTTAATGTTGTTCCACCGCGTCGAAATTGAGGCGATGCTCGGCCAAAGAACAATAACTATGGAGAGAGTGTATTATGAAGAATGCTATGGTAAAATTCGCGAAGCATTGATTTGGACCCAACTTGTAATTTAAACATTAAGTCACGCACTCTTCTTCCCAGTATGGGCTCCATTGCTTCAGAAACCCTCTTTGCTATTCTTCTCTCTTAGAAACAAGAGTCGGTTTAAAATCTTTTGAGTTGACACATAGAGGTTATAGTCCAGTTGACAGGTAGTTTTAGATAGAAAAAGGTCCGAAGTTAATGAAACTTTTGGATGTTGTTCAGGGATAGTTAATTAACATTTTCTCAAGTTTTGGACCTCGAGTACCCTGTGCGAAAAGAGGGAGGGGGAGAAAACTGCAAATTTTTCGACATTCCTGCAGTTTTCCCTCAATAACTTTTTTCTCTTACGTCCTCCTGCAAAAGCATTCCTATACTTTTTTGTAGAGCGTTAAATTTCCTACAATTTTAATTGTTGAAACATGTCTATATGTCAATTCCTTCTCGAGATATGGCACTTCAAATAAAGGGTCATTTTTCAAAATTGGCTAGACAATGCAAAAAAATGCTGAAATCCATCTGATTTCTTCTGTTATACCCGAATAATTATGAAATATAGTTATAATTGTGGTTCCTGGTTACAATCACCAACTTTTGGCACCCCCCCCCCCCCCTTCCACACCCAACCCTACCTCACAAAAGCTAATTTTCTTCTCTGATGAAAGCCAACTATACACTGTGTCCCAATTTCGATGCTCACCATTGGTATCTCGGTTATTAAAAGACGTAGGGCAACGGTTAAATGGGGAAAGTTTTGCAGAATTTAATACTCACGACAAATATCATTTCTTTGACCTTACTTTTTTAATTTTTAAAATATTTAGAAAAAACCAAAATTTGCCGATTTTCATTTTCCTCAATAACTCTTTAACGCTTAATCTGACCTCTTTTAAAGTTTTACATTATTCAGACACTTTTTTAAGACAAATTATTTGATATAATCAGAAGCCCCCGATTGTCATTTGTTTTTAAGTGCTATCTTTTGTTTTTCATATGGTGGTCATATTGGATTTTTGGTTCGTTAGATAGTCTTTAAAAAGAACTTTTCAACGATGTATAACATGCCTGAAAAATATTTAGTTATAGTTTGTCCCACGAGAGCTCGGGTGTGACTCTTTAGTTATTGCTGTGTGAATTAACGCAAATTATATTTGCTTTATAATGTCGCTTACCCATAAATCGTTAAAAAATCAATTTTTAAATTGTAGGAAAGTGCGACATGTTTCGAAACCTAGACTGGTTTCATTATCAAGCAAATGGGATGATTATCGTTTACATTAACATGTAGGATGGCTAACTATTAATCTAAAAAAATGTGCCTAAAATGCATTGAATTATTGGGCTTAATATTATGATTAAACGATTTTTGCAAACAGGACCGTGCAAACACACACGATCTTGGCAAATTTTATTTAATTAATAGTTTTAAATTAGTTTATTTATTAGAAGATGTAACTGTAACCAGGAACCATAATAACAACATTTCATGATAATTCAGAAGATGGAATTCTGCATTTTTTAGCGAATTTTGAAAAATGATCTTTTTTTGAAGCGCCATATCTTGGTAACGAATTGATCTACAAACATATTTAACATTGTTGGAAATTTAACGCTCTACAAAAAAGTATAGAAGTGCTTTTGCCGTAAGACGTAAGGGAAAAAAGTTATTGAGGGAAAACTGGAGGAATGTCGAAAAATTTGCAGTCCCCCCCCCCCTCCCTCTTTTCGCACAAGGTCCTCGAGGTCCAAAACGTGAGAAAATGTTAATTAACCCTCCCTCAACAACATCCCAAAGTTTCATTAACTTCCGACCTTTTTCCACCAAACCCCACTTTTTCAAACCTGTGGACTGGACTATTACTAATTATGGCATTAACGATTACAACAATGAGGAGGATTAAAGTAGGGTGGTTATTCATGAGGAGTGTCAAATAGGAAAATAAGCATGTAAATTAAAATATAATCACAGAATAAAGCACTGTGCTTTATTCTGTGATATAGGTAATACAGAACTTTAAACCCCTTGAAAGGGACAATATTTCAAAAATAAAATAAAAAAAGGAAATTGTTCATAATTAAATTGTCTACAACTTTCATTTGAATCATTTTCCGATCCTATGCGCCGTTCTCGAGTTATCGACAAAAAATGCATGACGCGCTCGAGACTTTCCCGTTTCTCAAAAATGGCCCTTGCTTAAAAAAATCTAGCTCGAGTACAAGTGTTCGTACAAAATTTTTGTAACTTTTTTTGCGTAAAATTGCATTCTCTACAACTTTCCCATCTTCACTTTTTCCCTTAAAAGTGATATTTTTTGAGTTATTAAAGAAAAACCTTTTTTTGCACTGTAATTTTCGTAGCGAACACGATACAGGGGCGGACTTTTTGTACCTTCATTATCACCCAAAAATACACCCCTCCACCAACGGACAGCATATCTGAAATGTTCTCCTTTCTTAGAGAAAATATTGACTTATTTGACTGTAATAATGTCAGTGTTCGTAAAATCATTATCAAGCAAAGGAGTGGTTCGGGAGCCGGCCACCTTTTTTGCAATAAATTAGTATACTTTTTATACTTCGTGAGCGGCTTTATTTTAACGAGACGCCAAACTTTTTCCTCTGCGAAAATGTTCGCAAATGGTCCTACGGGGTGCGCAGGGGTAAAACACGTTGATGTGGTAATTAAAAAAAATTGAATAATATCATTTAATTTTTTAGCTAACTGTTAAGTTTTTTTGTAAGTACATAATTCAAAATAACATTTGTCCTACAACAAAAATGAGTCCATCAAGAGTGTCCCCATCTGGAAGACATGTAGGTATTACTACACTAACAAAAATAATGAATATCAAGCTGATTTTTTTTCTGTAGCTTAGTAAATATTTGCATAATTAAATACCCACTTTGTCCTACAAATTAATTGGGCCGTTTTCGTGTTTTTCCCTGCACACCCCCGTAGGACCCATTTGCGAACATTTTCGCAGAGGAAAAAGTTTACGATTTCGTCAAAATAAAGCCGCTCACGAAGTATAAAAAGTATACTAATTGATTGCAAAAAAGGTGGCCGGTTCCTGGACTAGAAGCTCATGGTAGCGTCTTCTTTCACCTGCACGTGAGATTATAATTTCAGTTTGGTCAAACGTAGAAATTTATCAACACCATCTTCCAAAAACGAGTACCACCTAGAGAGACTTTTGTGGATGGAATTCCGTTGGGAAAAACGGACATTGTTTTCGTAATATGGCATTTGCTGTGTAAAATACATGATGCAAAAAAAGTGGCGTGCAAGATTAACTGTTTACTGCACGTGGGAATGTCAAAAGATAACACGAGCAACGTTTGTATGTAAGGCTTACAATACCGGAAGAAATTTTGAATACCGGTTTTCGGTATTCAATCAAGTGAATCCCGGGATCCCGGTATTGACTTTTTTTCCTACTCAAACTATAAAATAAAAATAAAAAACGCATAGCTTAGAAATTCAAAGTTGAAAATTCCAAGTATTCAAGTTATTCAAATACCTATGTAAATATAAAATGTAAATTAAAAAATTCACATAAAATTCAAAAATTTCGTATTCGAAATAGAAATTTGAAATAAAAAATTGAAACTCAAAAATTAATATTAATGAATGCTAAATTATAATTTTGTAAATTCATAGTTCAAAAATTAAAACGTAATAAGAAAAATTGGTAATGCCATTTGAAAAATCAAGTTATCGTTTATAGAAATTTTGTCAATTGACGTAGTAATTTCTCCGAACACAAGAAGGTTTCGGATTTGACCGTCCGGTTTACGATAGTACATTTCATGTTTTAGTAATATCGCATCGACACGGCCTTTTAAGCTTTGTGATCCCTACGATATTCAATTTTTTGGATACATATGCGGCCAACCGGTTCGTTTAAGTACTATGTGTGATACATAAAGTCGCACTAGAATTAACCAAGGAATATGCAGGGGGTTCCATTAAAAAAATGCAACTTTGATATAAATCATCCTCTATAAACTTTGCGATTCAAGTGAAAATATTTTAGATTTGTAGCCTTACCATACCCCATGAACGAAATGTTCGTTAATAAACCCATAGTCTTCCATCCACACACTATTGGCCCACCCTGTTATACATACAATATTTTGTACTATAAATAAATATCATTAATCCAAAATATTTTTTACTAAAATAAAATTAAACTAATGCCGAAATACCGGTATTTACGTATGAATACCGGTTTTAAATACTGCATCAATTTTGTCCGGTATCCCGGTTTTCGAAATCCCGGAATTCCGGTATTGTAAGCTCTATTTGTATGTAAAATCACTCATATTTTTTTAAATTCGGCTCCATTTTGAAGAATTATATAAACTTAATCACGGACTCTTGAACCCATCAACCTAGAGTTCGGAAATTTGAAGATTTCCGATATTCATTATGTTAAAGAAAGATTGTTGGCATTGTCACTGTCTGAAGGATAATTCAAAGTATCGCTTAAACATTACGGGCCGTAAGAAGGAACTTATACAGAGTATCGTGCCTAAGATTCATTCCTTTACCATGCTTTCATAATAAACTGTCACTTAACACTCTGTATCACACTTATTATATTACATACAATTGCTACCGAAAATTCTGTGAAACCTTCTCAATTCCTAAGATTTTTGTAATCGAAGAAGATACAGGCTTAGAATTTTCACGATTTTATTCACCATTAATCACCCTATTAAACTAATGTTAACACAAAAGTTCCCATGTACGAGATGTTTAAATTTCAGTGGTTTAAACTACCGATTTTCAAAGCTCACTTTCGTACCATCATCGAATACGCAGAATTAATGCTCTTTCGATTGGATTTTAGAGAAAAAAAAACGTGTATTTGAAACAAAGCTTTGCGTTATAAATTAATAGGCTAAAAACGATGAAAAAACATACAAAAATGAGAAAACTTGCTTTTTGTAAATTCTTCCTCATTAAAAACAATTACAGCCAGTGAAGTCTCGCGATCGTGATTATCAACGTTAAAACTTAACGTAGATTTGGGCTATAAGTGACGTACATAATTCCCACCCATACGTTTAGCACCATCTACACTTATATGTATCTTAAATGCTAATATACATATGGATGATGATAATTGAAAACGATCCAACCGCCAAATTGGGAAAATTGAGTTAATGGCACCATGCGACAGCCTGATATCCATTTTATGTGTGTAAAAGGTACCAAAAGCCTACTGCAGTTCTAGCGACATCTATTGAATGAAGACCCAAGCGACTATTAGCTAAAAAGTCGTTTTCTTTTATAGAAAAAGATCCAAGTCATGGTACCATTTATAAAAATATAAGCAATAAACTACTTTTCTTTAATTATTGAAAAGGATCCATCCACCAAAAAACCATTAAGTTTATGTTTTGGCACTGGGAAAAAAGCATGTAATCTTCATCACTATTTACTTCAACACTCCAACATTGCTATTGAAAAAAAAATTAAGTATGTGGTATATTTTTTAAAAAAACGTGAGTTTTTACATTATCGCGATTACTCACGTTTTACAATTTGGCGCTTGGATCGTTTCCAATTATCATCATCCAATTATTGAAAAGGATCCATCCACCAAAAAACCATTAAGTTTATGTTTTGGCACTGGGAAAAAAGCATGTAATCTTCATCACTATTTACTTCAACACTCCAACATTGCTATTGAAAAAAAAATTAAGTATGTGGTATATTTTTTTAAAAAACGTGAGTTTTTACATTATCGCGATTACTCACGTTTTACAATTTGGCGCTTGGATCGTTTTCAATTATCATCATCCATATAGGGTTCCGTTCTTAAAAATTCAGTTTAATGAACAGGGCAAACGAAACACACTGTATAATTAGAAATATTTCGGGGAGCAGTACCACTTTAATATTGATGCAGCTTTACTACAAATAAAATTTTTTCAGGACTTCAGTATTCTTATTGAATTTCTTGCCATTACGAGTTCCTTGGCCAAGATACATGTAAGCCCTACATCTCTTCCTATAAAAATTCGTATGTGGTTATTTATTAGTTATAGTAAAGCAGATATTCAACTAAATGAACGAGTTGCTCTTTAATAAAAATCCGAACTAATTAAGGCGAATCCGGAAAATCGCACGCGACGAACGAACTTATTTTGGACGAGAATTTACAGGAAAAAAGGGGTCGAAATTGAGTTAAATACGTCATAATTAAACACACTTGAAATGTAGACATAAAATATGTGCATGCATAGTTAATTTTTTTTAATAAACCCATTAAAGTAAATAGCATTTTAAGAAATAAAATCTCCCCATTATTTCCAAGTTAATATCGATTTCCTTTCTTGGCTGCGAAACTTTTTTAAAATATTGTTTTAATTTTCCAGTCTAGTAAACAAATTAGATTTTTAACTTGTACCATCCACAATTTTCGGGGCAAGCAATCGTAATGTATAAAAACCTCAATAAACAATCACCTGAATTAAGAAATTAAACTGTCATCGTTTATACAGGGCGTTCCCAAACGGTCGCTAATAACAAATCTATTGATTAAAACGATAGGAGGTGTCAGCTGCATATTCTTCCCTGAAATAAGTACTGGAAGCTTAAGGATTTCTATGGCAGAATATTAATTATAACTTGGGGGCTGATATAATATTACATTCCGACAATGCTATCCAAATGTTAAATTACATTTGAAATTGGTTCAATGGCGTACGTTATCGAGTGTGTTAGATGCTTGTAGTTAAAATTAACTTTTAATTGACAATCTATGATTTTAGAATTTGCATCGCGCAAATAATGCACACGTCGGCACGTGTTAAAATGTTACAAACAACCGCATGTTAGTTTTCACAGCTGTTAACAAAAACGGGATTAAAAACAGATCAATTATCATTATTGCATTCGTCAAACAATGCGGTGTCGCATACAATCCCGTTTTAGAATATAAACACACGGTTCAGTGGTGTTTAGTCCTCTTTGTGTTTAATATATTACGTGCTATCTGCGTTACGCAGACATGCAATTGTTATTCAATTACCATTTTTTGTACAAAACATAGGCGCACGTCTTACAGAGGTCACGGAACGGATTTAAACCGAACGGTAACACAAAAGCAAAATTTTCACATTTATTTTATTTAAGGGCCCATATGTAACTACTCGAATATATAAATGTTTTATTAGTACAATTTATCCACATCAAGTAAGCTCATCACGTCTGAAAATTAACGACATCCCATAAATTTTCGAAGTCCGACCCTGCACTCGGTAGAAGCCCCTATTTAATAATGCACTCAGTGGGTTTACATTCATGCATGTTGTATCAGTACGCAGATAGATGTATATATTATACATGGATGATGTAAACACGGTGCTTCTCTACGCGGGTCACCACCACCACAGTGAAGAGCCCTTGGCGTGAACGCACTTCAAACTCATAAGCAAAATACCGTCACAAGAATATACGTCATGCACTTATAATGTAAAGAATAAAATATAAAATAGCTTCTACCTATGCACGAAGCTAATTTGCTTTTAAAGTAGGAATTTTAAAACGCAAGAATAATTAAAATAAACTTTTATGTCGTACGGGAGCTTTTGCATTTTAGAAAGTTGATGGTTTTACATAAATTACGTTTAAATGTCTCAACCCTTTTTAATATCTGCCTTTATTCCTATTTGTGTTTACATGTTATTCGTTAAGTATGCTAATCTTTTATGTAACATTTTAGTTTTATTAACTAAACTACAAAGTATTTGTCTTTATATACACTTTTTTTTATTTCCTTTCCTCTGGATTGCACTAATTATAAACGACAAATAATGTAATCTATGACTTTCTACGTTATTCTACATGGAAGTCATACATGTAATCTAGAAATTCCTTATCCAATGTTAATGCAGTTGCTTTTTTGACATGTGCGGTAGATGGATAATAAGTACATTGAGCGAGAGTTACTGTCTACTGGCTGACACTAAATAGCATTTCAAATGTGCAACCCGACTATTTACAAAGTCTAAGAAAATAGTGTGGAACAAAAGTAAAGCTCCCTTAAGACCGCAGGATTTTGAGGACAGTTCACTATCAGTTTTGTACGTAAGTTACTGTAGTGGTGATGCAACGGTTTTCTTGTGTGACGCAATTTTGGAATGGTACAGGGTCGTCGAGTAAGGAAGGACATTGGGTACGTCCATTAAGTTACCCCTCGCCAACTTAACAGGAAAAAAAGGCATTAATCTAAATAATTAATCAGTTTTACCGAAAGTTTTACCAAAAATGAAAATGTAGATACAGAACCATGCAATGAGAAAATCTGATGTGGACAGTGGTTGCTCTAAATTTTAGAGCAACCAATTTCCACATCAGATTGCTTGCCCTCATTCGCGGTCACCACGCACCGCGTTCGCTATTATTCACTGACGGGGGTTCATTCAATTGAAATCATTCGCGGACCATATTTTAGTTTCTGATGGACCACTGGCTGGGAATCACTGCTCTAAAATAACAATAAATAAAAATATATCTCTCTTTTTCACAAATCAATAATTCACCTTTAATTGTTATAGCATACCTATAATTTGAACTTTGTTATTATACATATAGTAGCAACTGGAAATGGGTTGGATAGGGAAAACCCAGGAAGAGGTAAAATGGGAAAAGCAGGCAGGAGGGCTACATGATATGAGGAAGAATTGGAAAGAGGAAGAGGAAGAACAACCCTTCAAAACTGCTGGAGCGAGGTAAAAAGTGAGAAAATTAAGTATGGCAGGAGGAAGTAGGAAATATTACGAAATGGGCAGATATGCTAGTGGAGAGGTGCAGAGTAGAAGGGTATGGGAGAGATCATGAGAGAGGAAATAATGGAAAGGGACAGGAACACCAGGGAACACCGAGATATTTATGCGGCGGGCTGAGTATAACGAAGAAAAGACTGATAGGGAGGTATAGGTACGGGAATGACGAGAGGGTTAGAGAAGGAAGTGCAGATAGTGTGGCGAAGAGTGGGAGGATATTGGGCATATGCTGTGGGAGTATGAGGAAGTTAGGGAGGATTGGAAAGTGATACTGGGGGACAGAGGGGTGGAGGGAAGAAGAGTGTCTGATTATGTTTTAGTAGGAATCATTTGTATAACTTTGTTTCCTTTACAAACAAAGCATACATACAGATAGTTGCAACTTCGCGCGAAAGCAGCTTCGTTGACTTTAGTTTCCATAAACTCATTCTACAGTTTTCAAAAATATACAAAATCCAGCCGAACAAACGTTACCCGTTTAAGGAAACGGAAAGAAGAATACTTTCTAACGATACTATACAAAAATTCGATTATCTACATTAAAAAAAAATATGAGTGGAATAATTTCATGATTTTATTATTAAAAATAAATTTAATGAACTAAAGTTAACAATTTTTACAGAAAGAAAATTACAGTCCTAGTCACCTTACAAGGCGAGCGCGGTAATGCGCAAACGACGAAATTACGCTGCTTGTAAAATTGGCGCGTATCTCATTGTCGTTTTATGTTGTTTTTGTAGATATGTTTTTTAAAAAAAAGTTTTTATATTTAAATATATTAGTAGGTATAATAAATGTAATTAAATACCTACTTTATGACAAACAAAATCTATTTCAAATTCTAAAAATGATGCTATAAAATTAATAAAACACAGAAATACTTAATATATAAAAAAATGAAGATATGATACGCCACTGACTTGTATTTTTTCAGTACTCGGCTTTTGGAATCATGAATCGGGTTGCGCCCGACTTACTTAGGTGACTAGGACTGTATAGTGTACACAACTAATTTTTTAGACAATTACCTCTTCCATCAGAATTTGCTGTTTCTACACGAGAATTAGTACGTTTTTTTCTTTAGTTATAGTTAACAACAAATTTAGTTTCTTTTAAATTATTATTATTAAAGTTTCTATATAGTCAAAAACCTCTTCAGCAATTAATTGTTTAGGAAAAGTAAAGTCAACGAAGCTGCTCTTGGAGTCGAAGTTGCATCAGTTTGTTCTGGGGTCAGTAAAAAATGGAGTGATTTGTAATATTTTTACCTAAGTAATTGTTTATAGGAAGAAAATGCTATTGTCGTGGCGGAATCGCGTTTGATTCGTTTAGAATTGAAACTCTTGTGGCCGTTGAAGACAACACCGCAAATACCGAATCCCTCAATAAAAAATTATTGAATCCGATGCGTTTCGACAGCAACACTCTTATCATCAGTGAACAAGAAAGTTTAAATTGTGGTTTTTGGTATTTTCAGTGTTGCGTTTGTTTATAGTTAGCAACAAATTGTTATTTTGAACTAATTATTTATAGGAAATAAAGGCAAAGTCGCTACTGCTTAAATACGTTATTTATTTTTTTCAAAATTTTTATTGTTATTTTAGAGCAACAAATTACCACAGGAGAGTTTCTCATTTCCAGGTAATGTATCTATTTTTTACTTTAAATGGCCGCACATTTCTGCTCTCCTAATTTGTGAGATGTGTGCTGATACTTTCTTATCCCAAATATAAAGCGGGAACAAGACTTGCATTTTCTGAATTCTGTATTTGTCTTTGGAGCTCAGGCATGGGCCATAAATTCTATCACAATAATTAAATTAAACAGAGAAGAACTTTGATGGAACGTGTTAATTTATTGCGATGGTTTTTGAAGCGTAATTTCGAATCTACGATTAAGCCCAGACTTTTGATACTGTCCCTAGTGGGAAAGGCCATGCCATGAACTTTTATTAGTAGGTTTAATTTGCCGAGCTTCCTGTCACGAGCCTTACCAAAAAGGATTACAGATAACTTAGCAGCATTGATTTTAAGACCATGCTGCTCAGATATTGTTGCTATTGCCCTAATATCCCGATTTATACGAACTGTGGCTTCATTCATGTCTACAGCTGCAAAATCATACTGCAATTGCGTATCATCAGCATATTGGTGAAACTTTGAGAGTATAATGGAAGTTTGTGGTATAGATGATGAACAAAATTGAACCTAGTACAGATCCTTGAGGGACACCACCCGTTAGTCTAAGACGATGCGATTTATTTGCGTTAAGCACTCCATCACTTGAAAAACGCAAAGCAGTGCAAGATGCACCACTAAAGGCAAAAAATTCCATACATTAAAAAGGCGGCGTTAACTCAAGGCCTACAAGTGCCACGCATGGCAAATAATTGCTGGTTCAAATGGTCATTAGCAGACTAAGATTAGTAAGATCTCATTCCGCCATTTATAACTTTCCACGTTAAATAATCTATAAGATGAAATTCGATAATCAATTAAATTACAATATTAGCAAGGAAAAACGCGAAACTTTGGAAAAGTTAGGAAGAGTTTATACGTAACTAAATTTCGAGAAAAATTACTTAGAAATTTAATGCGGAAAGCACGTTACATAACATATGCGCATATCCGGCTGCTACACATTCCACATTAAATTTTAACGATTCTGTATTGCTGCATTTGACATTAAGATGTATAGTTTCACTCTACTCTATAATGCATATTTTATTTTTCTACTCCCATACTTTAATCGACTTATTAAGTGTCATTAGATTGTATCGAAATGATATTCATTTCGATACAGATTTTCATTATAAAACGAGTCAATTAGCCAATAGCTGTCAAGCATTTTACTTGATTGCCATAGTTACAGGAGTTTTTGATATTTGTCAAAAATTTTGTTCGTTCTTTTATAATAATTTTTGTTTAATTAACACAGGTCGTAGAAAAAATAGTGTATGCAACTCTCATGTAATGGCTATTAATACACTCGCACAAGATTTATGACACTCGCCAAGGCTCGTGTCATAACTTACCTCGTGCTCGTGTATTAATAGCTATCATTACATGCTCGTTGCATAATATACTATTTTTTGGATCTATACTACATGTATACCAATTCAAATTATATTAAATTGCGAAATATCATCCAATTCGAGTACGTTATCATTGAAATGATTAATATTAAATTTGCAAGAGGTAAGCTTTGCTTAATTACATATTCGTCCAGGTCATAAATCTTGATTTCCGACACATTGTATTGAAATCCATAGATCTAATGTCCAAACTGAATATACCGATAGTGATGCAAGTTTCGTTTTATGTGTTATTGGTGAAAACATTCTACGGAACATTGAAACGATGAACACGCGACAATAGGTAATGGTCAAATTTGTTAGCATTTGGACCATAGAATCTGTAATCTTTTGACGGACTTCGGTCCCTAGGGGTTATTTTAAGGTTTCCTTACAAAGGAACCATTTCTACTCCTCCCAATCCAAATTTCTTGCATCGATGTATCAACTAGCATGTTTTCACGCATTTAGGCAAAAAGGTAGCCACTCAACTTCGAAGCCAAGAATAAGATCCTGGAGATATGTATGTAAATTTTGTAGCTTGGAAATCTATAAAAAATTTAAATCAACCTTAAAATTCTAAAGTACCGCGAAATTATGACTCTGCTGAAGGGAATGGGTGACTAAAATATTCCCTTGGACGGTTTTCAACTTTTTTTAAGTCCAAGAAATGACTCCTGAATTCGAGCGGTTTGCAATATGATGGTACCTACTTTACCATAAGGCGAACTGAAATTTGGAGAGCTATGTGGAAAACCAAGACGCTCTTACTTATGGAAGAATCTTCGGCTTCTTACCAAGTAGAGACAATAAAAGGTTCATTGGTAGTACATTTGTGATGGTATGGAACCTTGTCATACTGATATCATAAAAGTTGGTTTCGAACAAGTGACTGATACCAATTCAATGGCACTGATTCAGAGAATATAAATAGAAGAACAGTCCGATGACGATTTATCCCCTGTTCAGTGAACTCCACAAAGCTATCAAACCTGGTCGGATCCCTAGAGTGAAACTTTCGTTCATATCCGTCGTCGTACAAACAAAATACCATGACATATTGACTTTTATTTTCACTATCGATTTAGTGATGAACTAAATGTGTTGTTCATTTCTGAAATACTAAATAATAAGAACATGAAACAAAAGACTGTAGAATAAAATGTAGAAACAGGCGGCTGTGTCACATGCTTCAGAAGCCTGTGAAATTGTGGCAGTGGAGAAATAACACAAAAAATAATAAAGATGCAGAGGTCAGAATACATAATAACAAAAGTATGTGATGTAAACAATTAAAATCAGGAAACACTAGGTAAGACAAAAAATAATGAAACTGTTCAGCGAGGTAATTAAGACAGAAACCTAAGATTGAAAAATGATCATAACACTAAGATGGAAAACCCAAAGTGATTCGATTACCGAAGAGCAAGTTTAAGAAAATATGTCCACAACCGGACAAGAGATACAAAATGGGAGAACAGGATTTCAATATTATGTGTTATGGAGAAGATGTAGTCTTGATGGCTGATGACGCAGCTCAGAAATTCAATTACGAACATTTTAATTGAAAATACTAATACCGGGTTTATAACAGCCGCGTACAACAAAATAAGAACACAAAAAATGAATAGCTTGAAATCTGTAGATAGACAAAAAAGGAACGAGAACACAAAGCAACAAAAGCTCGCCAGATGAT
Organism: Pyrocoelia pectoralis; assembly: GCA_036250285.1. Classification (NCBI taxonomy): domain Eukaryota; kingdom Metazoa; phylum Arthropoda; class Insecta; order Coleoptera; family Lampyridae; genus Pyrocoelia; species Pyrocoelia pectoralis. The sequence goes on along the minus strand of CM070079.1, from coordinate 34,242,205 downwards.
GAAAGCGAAGAATAAATTGACCCTATACATATTCAGAATTAATAGTGGAGGATTAGCGAAAACCTCACAAGGAATCCAGGAAAAACTCTCAAAAAGAAGGGGAGACAGGTCTTTACTCAAATACCATGGTTTGGTTTTGGAATGCTTCGCATCTGATTCATATAATAAAAATTTATACAGGGTGTTCGGGGAAACGTGGGAAATCTCGCGGATTCAAACAGGGCATGGAAAAAATAAGATGACAAGTTCCTATAAAATTTTTCCCTACAGGCCTTCTCTGCGGAGATTGCCAGACGACGCTGGTAATCCTTTTTTCTTGAATAACTTTCAGAGAACTGAATATAATTTGATAAAAATTTAATATGATGAACACTAGTAAGGACTTCTTAAAATAGTGCCCAGGAAACATTATTTAACGTTCTAGTTTATCAGAAGCTGTTATTATACATGGTGTCCGCGAAAATATGGGAAATCTCTCGGATTCAGGCAGGGCCTGGAAAAATAAGATGACAAGCTCCTATAAAATTTTTCCCTACAGGCCTTCCCTACAGAGATTACAGAAGCAAGCCGCTGGTAATGCTTTTTTCTTGAATAACTTTCAGAGAACTGAATATAATTTGATAAAAATTTAATATGATGAACACTAGTAAGGACCTCTTATAATAGTATCCAGGAAACATTATTTAACGTTCTAGTTTATTAGGATCGGGGTAACCTTTACACATTAATGCTCAAAGTTTTAACACCCTGTATGATAAAGACTTTAAAGAAATGAATCTGAGTAGCTTGAATCTTAGACTCAAAAAAAAATGTACTCTTGTTTATTGTCGATTTAATCAACCGTTTTCGAGATAAAAAATAATAAACTAATTCACGAAGCCTTGATGAACACTCTTATTAAGTTTTTCAATAATATCGTTTTTTTTTTAGATTTTTTGTATTTTTTCGGATTAAACAGATTTAAATTACGCCTTTTTGTTGTTTGAATGACTTTTGTATCGCAATTTGTTGTCGAGAAAATAAAAATGAAATCATGGTCCTTTTCATTAGAGAAACAAACACATGAATTCGTTTATTATTCTTTATTTCGAAAACGGTTCATTTTATCCACAATAAACAAGAGTGCATTTTATTGAGTCTAAGGTTCAAGCTACCCACATTCATTTCTTTGAAGTCTTTATCATACAGGGTGTTAACAATTTGAGCATCAATGTGTAAAGCTTAGCCCGTTCATGATAAACTAGAAAGCTAAATAATGTTTCCTGGACACCATTTTAAGAGGTCTTTACTCTTTACTAGTGTCCATCATATTAAATTTTTATCAAATTATATTCAGTTCTCTGAAAGTGCTTGTCATCTTATTTTTCCATGCCCTGTCTGAATATGAGAGATTTCCCACATTTTCGCGAACACCCTGTAAAAGCTGAAAAGGCACCGATTTTTAATGCTAAGTTGGTTCCAGCAAAATGAAATGAATCTTTATTCCAAAAGGTAACGGCACTTAATTTTAAATATTATGAGCAATTAATTAACATCTAAGTAAATTATAGCAAAATTTTTAAATCGAGGAAAGGTCCCTAACTTAATGAACATTCATTTTGGGTACGACATTGTGTAAAGATAACCGAAATATTTTCGGTTCCTTTATACTTTTCGACTACATTGTATTAGAAAAACGGAACGGCTTCTATTGCAAAATTTAGTCAAACATCTTAGATTCCTTTTTTATACGAGAGAGAGTTGAGAAAGGAAACACTGATGTAATCCATCAAATCAAATTATGAAATTGGCAATTTTAGTTATATTTGTGCAATAAAACCACGACATAAAATAGAGCAATTTTACCTATTTGTGTTTAATCATTTTTGAACGTAATCCAACATCCCGGGGGTAGTGGTGTTAACTATCCCGTATTAGTGGCATCAATCATCAGTGTTTTACAGACACCAACAGAGATTATGAGCGGCATTCGCACTAATACGATCATGGGTACACAACTGCCCGATCAATCGATATTATAACACAATGATTGTCGTTTTAATTATGAAATATATTGGAGTTAGTTTGGCGTGGGGGGGGGGATTCCTTTTAGTTTCGTGATTTGAAAAGGAAGTATAAAAAATATGTAAATGTGAGTCGATTAATGGGGAATATTTTTCGATTAAAGGTAACGTCCGGATGATAGGTATTTACCGTAAAGCTTTCGATGGTCGTAGTACATCAATAAAGTTGGTACACGGGGTTGTGCAAATGAAGACGTATTTGGTTTCGTCGCAATTCGACCGTCGAATTAATCAAAGTTTAAGCTCCGTAATAATGTGTCGCGCCTGGTACGTCAGCATTATTCCTATTTTACAACAAAACTCAATCAGTGCCTAATATATTAGAGCTGTAAATTGGCAATCAATGTTTCCATGCATATGTATGTATGTAGCAAACCTGTATGTGTGGATATACGTGTAGTCTGCGTGTATACCGAACCAGGTAGGACCTACTCGCCATGTAATAACATCGCTAGATTGCATCGTATATTAAGCAATATCCAATATAGAAACGACAGTTTTAAAATCAAATTTTCTCTATCTATCATGTGTACGGTTTATAATTTCCAGCATTAATAACAATGCGCAGAATGTTAATCTGCAATAACCGTTCGCATCCTGGGATTTGTCCCGATCATATTTGTAAACTCGATGTTCGATGTATCTAATTTAAGATTTTATGCTCGTATTTTGAATATTATCGTTTCGTAACGATCTTTTATAAAATTTGTTCTCTTTTTATTTTACTTTCGTTCGCTAATTATGCCTGACTTACGCACATTATACGCGTATTTAACGTTTAGGAGACTTAATTAGGCGAGTACGTTAAAAAATATTACCACACCGTAAGTAGGTAGTTATTGTACAAATTGGGATTAAAAAGTACTCTTTCGTTCTAAATTCTATCTAATTAGGAATTACGTACAGTTACTTACTCACAAGTCCCACACACCCCCGCTATAGAGCCGACCGGGGCAGCCTATAAAAGGTTTCCTGATACCTCAATAAAAAAAAAAGTCCCACTCATTACAATAAACAAGAATTGCTAAACGTACCTATAGCTAATTAAAAATTATTTATTTTGGGTTAAACTGTGTAGGTTTTTTATTGATTAAACAATCCAAACGTTTCGGACACCACTTACAGGTGCCTTCTTCAGTGGGTTAAAATGAAAATTAAACGAAAAGAAAACTGACAAATTGTAGGTACAATTAAAAATTAAATTGTCAACTAATAAATATGCCAACTAAATAATTAAATATTATTATCTATAACACGAACATGCTTCAAAACCAAGTGCCAAGCCTTATTAAGGAAAATATCAAACTGTCTATTAATATTATTAGGATGTTTATAAATTTCAATGCCTTCACGTTGAAGGCGAACATAAAAATTAGAAGTTCTTGATAAAATCTTCATATTTTTATTAGGTGACAATTTAGTTTTAATTGTACCTACAATTTGTCAGTTTTCTTTTCGTTTAATTTTAATTTTAACCCACTGAAGAAGGCACCTGTAAGTGGTGTCCGAAACGTTTGGATTGTTTAATCAATAAAAAACCTACACAGTTTAACCCAAAATAAATAATTTTTAATTAAAATGAACAACACTGTGGAAGCTTTCATTTTTATATTTGTACCTATAGCTGTTTCAACGTGCAAGAACCAAAATCTTTGATAGTTTCATACAATCTATATACGAGTATCAATTACGCGACCTGTTCTTTAAAAAGTTTATTAAATTAAACCACCACTGAAAATTGATTTGAAAATTCCCCGCTGCGGTTGTTTGGGTATAGATTCACTGCCCACCCAAAGTTCTTAATAATATTTTTGCATCAAAGAAATCGCAAGGTAAGAAATTTATTAAACGTTTTTGTTATTAACATATTTTATGGCACATTAACTCTATACCTACGTACAACGTAATATAATAATTCAGATACGTAATTATTCCGATAAAATGGAACGGCGATACTTTCATTTTTATAAATAACCCTTTGTCTGAATTACATTATTATACGTTCAATTACTGGGTGGTAGACTTGTTTAATTCCAGGAAAGCGTATATGGAATGGTCACGTATTTTTCAAACTATTTTGGTTCATGCGACAACTATAGACTAGTAACAAAATAAGAAAACACAGTTACGTGGTCTAACCAAGAATGTTCTTATCTTTACAATTGCAGTTATGTAACTTTCATCAAGGACCGTCGAGAAGGAACCTTGTACTCCGAAAGGGACCAAGTTCCCATGGTATGGTTACAAGTTGATCATTACGCTTTTGCCTCTCAAAAGTACAACACGAAAGAGGATTTTGGCTTAAAAGCTGTCTTATAGCCCAATCAAAATTCGTTTCAGAAAGGAAATACATAATTCCAGATACGCTGTCCGTTGGTGGAGAGATGTATTCTTGGGTTATAATGAAGCTACAAAAAGTCCACCCACGTATCGTGTTCGCTACGAAAATTACAGTGACAAAAAGGTGCAAAAAATAGGTTTTTCTTCAATAACTCAAAAAATATAACTTTTAGGGGAAAAAGTGAAGACGGAAAAGTTGTATAATATGTAATTTTACGCCGAAAAGGTTGTTACAAAAATTTTGTACGAGCACTTGTACTCGAGCTAGAAAGCCGTTTTTTGAGAAATAAGAAACTCTCGAGCGCGTCGTGCATTTTTTGTCGAAAACTTAAAAAATTCACATCTCTGTCACGTACAAAAAAATAAAAAAAGGAAATTGTTCGTAATTAAATTGTCTACAACTTTCATTTGAATCATTTTCCGATCCTACGAGTTATCGACAAAAAATTAATGACGCGCTGAAGAGTTTCTCATTTATCAAAAAATGGTCCTTGTTTAAAGAAAATCTAGCTCTACTACAAGTGCTCGTACAAAAGACCTTTGTAAAATTACATTCTCTACGACTTTCCGGTCTTCACTTTTTCCCCTAAAAGTGATATTTTTTGAGTTATTGAAGAAAAACCTATTTTTTGCACCTTTTTGACACTGTAATTTTCGTAGCGAAACACGTTACGGGGGTTGGCTTTTGTACCTTTAATATAACCCAAAAATACACCCCTTCATCGACGGACAGCCTATCTGGAATTATTTCCTTTCTTGACTTATTTGACTGTACTATTGTGGAAACGGGAACTAATAATGAGTAGCGACCTTTCTTACAATCTTGTAACCTATAATTCCTACATCAGGAAAATCATCAATAGAAGCTGCACAGCTCGTAAAAAAAGCAGAGAGCAGGTATAATTCTCTTTCACCAATACCTCAAAACGTATCGATAAACAAACTGCTCAGAAACGTAATTAAAAAAAGCCAAAAGAGCGGAAAAAGCTAAAATATCTTTCGCTACAGTAAATTAAAATTCTTAGGAGGAATTTAAATAATGGGATCTTTCGAAAAAATGCAGCTGACTGTAACCAGAAATGTAACTTTAGTGATAAGTTGCTGAATGTAGATTCATTATAATAATAATAATAATATATAATATAACTTTATTTTCTCTGGCAGAGATCAGCTAAAAGCTGTTTTTCTCAACCAGCAATTCAAGAAATTTCAATGAAAATTACAATTTATATAAGTAATGAGAGGAATTAAATAATGATAAAGAAAATATTCAGAACTAGATGAGATGCAAGAGGAACAAATGAAAAGAAACATAAGAACAGAAGGAAGACAGAAACATAGTTTATAAAGTGGTGTGGTGCAGTAAGCGAGACAAATCCAAATGGCAATTTAATTATTACCATCATTCAGTGTTACGGCGATAGTGGACGGCTAGGGTATCATCAATACATTAAATTAAAGCTCTGGAAAGCTTATTTAACCGTTAATGTAACCTCAGGGGGTTGTTGGGATTTTGGAATACATCAGAACTTTTGATTTCTTATTCATTTTTGTCATTGTCATTGAACGTAATTGGTAGGATAAGTATGGCAATCGAAACTTGAAGAGGCACTCTTGACGTAGCATGCAATATAATACTTAAGATATAATACTAGCAGATCCAAAATCTCATCTGAACTCTGAGCTATTCTTCAAAACAGCCAAAACATAGGTATACTGCCTAACAAAGTCCGAAAGAGAGAGGAAGCGCACTTGGTCACTTGGTGAAATAGACAGAGTTAGTAAAAATCTACCTACAAAAGTTCGAAGAATTTTATGCGTGAAGAATTGTAAGCATCAGGGATTCACGGGCTTGGCTTGAATATTTAAAGTTTGACATAAAGTCAAATTAAGTCTACAAAAAACAAGTCAAACTTAATATAAAGAATTATCCAAGCCAAGCTTATTTGTGGAAAAGCTTGAGTTAGAGCTTGAGAAGGGCATTTGCCCTTCTCTGGATACAAATTGGGAATATAAATTAAACTAAATGAAATAAGTTCAATTTATTTTGTTTTTTACAAGAATTGTGTCACTTTTCGTCCGAGTTCAAGAAGAGCCTATGGGTCTTTCATAATAACATTTTATAAAAACATCAAGGACTTTCAGGAGAACGCGAAAAAGCATATGGCTTCAGAATGGAACCGTGAATCCACGCGTAAGACTATGAATTTTCGAAAAATTATTGAGGCCAAAAGTACTCGTTGTCACTGAACTGAACAATTAAAAACAAAATCGAATCAAATAGAAAAAAACTTATTCCCATACTTAATTTCAATAATAATTTACTGTGGGATCCACGATTTACCACTTCATGGTAAACCATTAAGTTTTGATGACCTTTTAAGTTTCAGAATAGAAAGTGACGATACTGTTTTGGGTAAGCGTTTGAAAAATTGTGCCGGAAATGCGAAATATATATCTCACAAAACCCAGAACAATTTAACTATGATTTGTGGGGATATTGTTCGCGAAGAAATGGTTGCAGAGGTAAATGCCAGTGAAGAATTTTCATTGTTAGTCGATGAATCTTCCCATATTTCAAGCATCGAGCAACTTTCTATAGGAGTGAGGTTCGTTGTAAAGGCAACTCTTCTGTCTACTAAAAATCATGTAAACATTCTTTTATCCATGTAAAGATCACAGAAGTGATGCTGAAAAGATATTTTCCAACATTCGACATTACAGAAAAATTTCTCAGGTTAGCATCTAAACAAACTCAAATATCCATTTTTGTTCGCTATCTAGATTCGATTTTCTCAGGAAAGGAAGCGTATTTGCTTTCACTTCTGCATCCATAGTTATTATATTTCAAGTCAAGCTACTTGGCTTGGTGAATCACTTTAGGTCTAAAAAACTGTAGACCTGCTAAAATCGCTGACGGCGACATGCTTGAAAAATATACTCTCAAATGTTGGTTTTCGTCTATTACCTTTCCACTAACCCTGACTCACACCAAACGGGTTTTCTTAAGTGATAAGGATAGTGTTGAGATCAACAGTGAACCAGGACAGATTACAAAGTCTCGAGATTTTGAAAATATAATTGCCAATCTTGAATTTTGTACAAAGGGTTAAATTTTTGTTCTAGTTAGTGGTCTTACACAGAGCATGCAGGTAGTGCCAAGCACAGCAGGGGAGAAGGGAAAGTCAGAGGGCGAAAATGGCTAGATTTTCCCCATCAGAGCTGTGTAAAGGTCGAGCTAATAATATCAAATCTCAAGGAGGTTCGATCGAGTTACATTTTTTAGATGCTTAGGATGGTTATTATACGAGTGCGATGTATATAAGAGCACAATCCAATTTTGTATTACATATTTGCAAAGAATTTTAATCTATTTCAGAAATATTAAAACACCAGAAGTATTTAGCGCATCTAATCATCATAAGAATAAACGTGATATTTCTTGTCCACGTTCATTTTTGCACGTAAGGTGTAGATGAGCTTTCCTCGTTGTTTTGATTTTCATCCCTTTGCTTGGATCATGTGACAAGGCTTTCTTGTTTTGTAATTAGTCTTTCATTACTTTTCCACCTTTATATGAGTCATCCTACTACGACATCTATAATAAATAAATAAATCTAAAATATTGAAGTTTGTGTAAAAGTTGTTTTGTTAGTACCTATTGTATTTTAGCTACCCTTTGATATTTGCACCATTAACATAATATGTATATAATTTTTTATCTCGCTCAGTCACTATCACACTGTAAAATAATTTACAAGTATGTACGATGTCTAAAGTTAGTCATTAACTCATTATAATAATAAGGAAAAAATATTGCTATTACCAAAGCTCAAAGCACATATTCTGCATAACTATGAACGAAGCTGTACAGCTTTGGGAGCTCCATGGAGAAAGATTACAAACTCTACAGGAGAATTACTGTGATAGAATTTCCAAAAGATCTTTGATATTTTTCAAATTCTGACATTTGTATAATACATATTATGGAATAGGAAAAAAATTAACAATGAAACTACTTTTATCCAAAACTACCTTGGAAAGTAGTATTTTCTTTAGCAAAAAAGTGAAGAAAGTAACATTTTCCTCTCTAGAGATGAAAGAAAAGAGTATTGCAAACGTCATTGAACTAATTAGGAAAACAAAAGAATGTTGAATTATAACAGTAAATTTTCATTATTTACAATAAATTAATGTTATAAATGTAAATTTCATGGATATTTTTTAATTACCGCGAGTTTTACAAATAAAAATTGTGCAAAATACGAGAAGAAAGTGTTTTTCAACAAAAAAATGCAACTTTCTTTTCTAGATGTACAAATAACTATTTATTCAAGGTATTGTCCCCTCAACTTCATATACTACTCCTTGCAATGATCCTGCAACGTCCTTCAGTCTCTTAGATAAAATTGTTCTTGTTCTCAAAAGCACCTTGTTGTATGGAACAACACGTTACTTTTGCAATATCACAAATTTCTCTTTGAGATGACGTTTTAAAAAAAACATGTAATGCTGGAACTACAAGCGCGTTCTTCGAATCATTGGTGTTCTCTAAGGAAATCGCGTTATACAAAATGGAGGAGCATATCAGTTAATCTGTAGCAGCTTTTTCAATGTAATGTAACGATATTAAATTTTTCGACAGGTTTGATATTTTTCAATAACTACTGAGATTATTCGATTCTAATTACACAAGTGCAACATTTCTTAACCGCTGACAAGAAAACGCAATAACGAAGCGATAAAACACTTGAAACTTCTACGCTACTATCAAGGAAAATCAGTTGAAAATCTTAAATGGCGTGGATCGAACAAAACTTTTGTGCTTCACGAAGTAAATTTAACAATATAATATTTTATTAAGATCAAAATAGAACGAAAAAAAAACATGGGAAAGAGTTAAGAAGTTTGTTGACGTGGTCATGGTAAAAGGTAGTAAAAATTGTATATGTGGAAAGGAAAAAAGAATTGGATATAGTTCGATATATGAAAGTTTAAAGGATACATCCAACAAGTGAAATATTTAAGGAAAGAGATTAAAGCGGATGTGATGCTCGGTAGTCGATTCTCGCGTTTCAGGAAGTAGCTCTTTACTTGATCACAGCGTGCGGAATGAAACCTATGTCAGAGCAACAAGGATTTTACTTTCAATACACTCCTCTGACTGCTTTTCTCGAGATTACAGGACTTGAATCGTTTGATTCGCCAGAATGCTTCAGATTAGTTATTTTACACACAATTGATTTCGCGCAACGATCTAATTTCTTTTTTCTCTCTTGTTTGGCGCAATTACGTTGAGCTGAGCTTTTTAGTGGATGTTAATTGTGAATGGTGTTCGTACTCATATATTTTGAGTTACGGTGCAATGAAGTTGTTAATCTTAAAGCCAAACGAAACTGCAATTCTAAATTTAATGCGGGTATATTGCGGTGCAACAATGTCGGAGAGAGGTAACGTTATCGTTTATAAGCAAGAGTAACATTCTGTTGTATGAAAAGTTTTTATGCGTTGCCTATTGGACGTTTTCCATTACAGTTGGTGATCAGAATTGCAGACCGTATCCTTCTTTATGAGCCCCATTCGGGCTGTATATTGCAGCGGAGAACATTATAAAATGTAAAAACTACCAACAATGTATTTTTTGTTGACTTAACGGGGCCACGAAACTTTTATTGGGTATAACCACAGCAATAAAATATTTCTATGAAAGATTTCACAAAGTATAATAAAGGTGGATTTCTAATTTTTCGAATCTTTTTGGACGTTCCCCGAAGAAATACATTTCGGGCCGAAGTGGATATTAAACTTTTATACAGTTTTATATTTTATTCAGTTGATTCCCTCGGAGCTTCGCTACACTTGTAACTTTATATAAATAAATTATTGCCCCCTCAAATAAATTAAAATACTTGCACTTCTCTAAGATTCTTCTTAAAAATAAATTTCACCGGCCCTTTTGCGATCTCAAGACGCCGGATGAAAATATTCTCGGTGCTAAAAGTTCGTAAGGCGGACGGGCGCGCTAAGTTCGTAGGTAAATATTTTTTCAGTTCGACCAACGCCCCGCGCTCGCAACAACCGAGACTACAACTCTTTTCCCAAGAAGCTTTTGTACTTTTTTTATATTGTTAGAGCTTTCCGATAAAAGAACTGAAATAATCTAATTTACACATTTGAATTTCTTGCGCGAGACTTTACATTTATATAACCGAAATGGATGGAAGTGTTCCTTTGTCGTTCTCTTTTAAATTTTATTTCACTGAAAAGAGGGTTCATTTTTTATTCGATTTATTTTATCTTTCCAGTGGGTGCAAGACACATTTACTTTGCCTTCTGAATTAATTTGAAATTTAATATTCCATTGGACAATGAAAACTCTCACTTGTTCTTTTACCCCTTTTTTTTTATTAATTTATTCTTATACGGTGAACAATTCTACGCGTCCAACTTATACGCTAATTTTCACACCCAAATATACATACACGTTAGCGCGCACCCTTCGAGCCTGATTTAATTTACTAATATAAAATCAGGCGCACCCACCTCCGAAGATGTTTATTAATTAAAACGAAATTTTAAAAAGTTGTCAAAATTACAAACGGGAAGCAATCGAGTAATGTGCACGTTTAAGTAATTACAATGTGCGAGAGCAAAAACCAAAAATAAAATTCAACGCCAGCAGAAAAAATGCGAGAAGTCGACCTTAATTAATTAACGTTAATTGATAAAGAAATTTTCCTTACGAACGACACCTCCACCCTTTCTGACAACCGTTTTCAAGATTTTTCATTTCATCAATACCTATATTATAAAGTATTAATACGATATACATTTCCATTCTACAATATTTCTCCTTTAAGTCTAAAAATATTAAACATTTGTTTTAAGAAACATGTGCACGTTTTGATTGGTGTCTCAAAAACACTTCAGAATTATTTTTCATTTACAAGAACTTCGACTTCATGCGGCAGTAGTGATATAAGGCCGATTCTGAACCAAAAAGTCACTAGATTTAATAACTTTTCTTAGGTCACTAGAAACGTCACTAGATTGGCCACGCCCCTACTTTGCAACTTGGCTAAGGCCAAATATCTGGTTTGCACCTTGGCTATGTCAAGGCCAAATGTCTGGTATCCACTTGAACGGGGGTCTGATCCGCTTGAACAGGAGTCTGGTCCGCTTGAACAGGGGTGTGATCCGCTTGAACGGGGGTTTGGTCCGCTTGAACTTGGCTAAGCGTGACCTTGAAGTTTGGCCTTTCGATGAACAGATCAAACAGATCCGATGAACCGGGAGCAGACAAAACAGATCCGTTCATCGGATCAGACCCTTATTCAAGCGGATCAGAACCCCGTTCAAGCGGATACCAGACATTTGGCCTTGACATAGCCAAGTTGCAAACCAGACATTTGGCCTTAGCCAAGTTGCAAGTCGCACCAACCAAGAAAAGTTACTAAATCTAGTGACTTTTTGGTCCAGAATCGGCTTTACATCACTACTTTTATAAATGCTCCGTTTTTCGCTGACCATTGTGCAAATTAATTGATGTGTGTAATTTTTCAATTAAACGAACATAATCAAATGTCTACACATGCGCCGAATTTCAGATCAATCCTAAAAATTACTATGGAATTGTACAAAACTTGTGGCTTCTACTCCCGGATTTTGTAGTAGGGAACTACTGATTTGAATTAGGCCCCCTAACTTTTCAGCAACTTGGTTCCATCATCTTTCCTTCAAGAAGTTCCACACATTATATCAAGATGTCAAGATTTTACGAGTTTTTTTGAAAATCACTCATCATTTAGTTGATACAAAACTATTCCTCCTTGTACAACCTTCTCGTCCACAAAAATCGTCTTTTAGTATTCAGAATAGTGAATTTAACCAAAACATCATATTGTTGTTGTTCTCCGACCGCTGCTACGTGCCATGTGACCAAAGCTTCCATTCTAATTGCGTTTTTGTACGCCTGTTGCTATCCAAAAGGGCCATCCTTGCATTTCTTTCCCATTTCTACTATTCTGAATTCACGGAAATCTCTTCTAGGATATCATCAAAAAACTTAACTAGCCATAAGGTGTCCTACCAGTGAAAAAAGCGTAAACCGAGTAATGGCCTTGGGAGGATTAGGCTGATAGCACAAAAATTCATGTGTGCCGTCAACGGAGAGAATTTCACGAACGATAATTCCGTACGAGAACGATCTCTGAAAATGTTTGTTCAAGAGTGCTGTCGTTAACCATCTATTACATGGTGACTTCGCAGTCACCCGGCTATCACAAATTTAGTGCTAAATAAAAAATAATAAACGAACAGAATTCGTTAAGGTTTGTACAATGATAACACAAAGAAGAGAAACAGAATTGTGAAGGTAGGAGTCAATTCCATAGAAATCCAAATAATGGGTGCTTATCCGCTTACTGAATAGGAACTTATGGTCTATGACATCTAGATTTAGGAACTGAAAGTTCGATCTTGAAATAACTCAAAAACTTTCCTAGGAATAAAGACAGTACGAATGCTGAAAGTAATAAAATTGGGAAGAATTACCTAGAATTATCAGAAAACTACCAAGATTATCAGGAAGAAATGTGATAGAATGAAAGCCTCCAAAGAATTACTGCTGTGATGTGACATCGTCAGTCTGACTTTGACAAAAGGCAATGTTTGGTGCCTATATAATCATTAGGTTTTCTACAGACTGATTTATGAAACATACAAGGGTCCACGCAAAATATAATAACCCTGATAATCGAAAACTGGATATAAAGGATAGGATATTATCAGGACATTAAAAATTGATCACGAATCAAAAAAAATTGGCACGTTGAGTTGAGAATTTTGGAAAATGTCACTGTCTATGAAAATAGTCGGTATGCTAAAATTTTTCCGAGACTTTATAAAGAAGTTGTAATTAATTATGGCAATGTGCGTAAATGGCACAACTTTTTAAAGAAACAGACGTTTCAATACTGCTTCACCGCAATTTCCCTCAAGCTTTAAAATCAGCAATTTATGGAATTGTTACTGAAAAAACAAGAAAATGTGCGTTTGGTACATTATTTGTAATTTTTTAAACGATACGAAAACGTTGATATTGTGTTTTTGAACTGACGAAGCTTGGATTGCACTAAATCGGTATTTTGGTGGAAAGCGAATATAAACCAAACTGTAACTGGCTGGTTAAAGCAAGATTATACGTATAAATGGAGATATCCAAAAACTGGTAGCACGACTGAACAAGTGTATAGATAAAAATGATGACTGTGAGAAAGTAAAAAATTCTGTGTTCTTTTGGTTCCAATGTGAAGCTATTCTTAGTTAAAGAACAATCCACGTAGATAACAGCATAATAAACAAAGAAAAACTCATAGCCTCCCCTTAGAACAAAATTTATTGACGATGGGATGTAGAGTGAAATGAAGTATTTTTTATGTTTTTTTTTGTTTGTTTTTTTTTTATTTTTAATTGTAATTCAATAAATTTTGTTCTAAGGGGAGGCTGTGAGTTTTTCTTTGTTTATTAAATTCCAACCCCTTTTTGAGTACATACTACGAAATCCATTATGTCAAATTACGCCAGCCTAGATAACTACAGTTGATTACAAAACCTTTAAAGTCATTTGAACAGCAGTACGAGGGTCGATCAATCCGTGTTTGGAAACAAGATGCAGGTTTTTCACGTTTTTTTTTTATTTTTAATATAATTCCCTTTTAGTTCGACACACTTTTCCCAACGTTTCTGCCACTTCTTTGATCCTTCAGAAAAATAGGATTTGCCGAACTCCTCAAAATACGCCCCTGTATCAGCGATAAGCTCTTCGTTCGAGGTGAATTTTTTCCCCTAGAGCCATGGTTACAGGTTGGGGAACAAAAAGAAGTCACAGGGAGCTAGATCGGGAGAGTACGGTGGGCGCGGCAGCGATTCGTAGCGCAATTTTGCAAATTTTGGATGCATGTGCAGGTTCGTTGTGAAACAGCTCTTTTTCGTAGCCAAATGGGGCCGCGTCTCCTTCAATTTTTGATCGAATCGGTCCAAATACATCACTGTAGTACTGCCCCGTGATAGTTCTTCCTTTCTCCAAAAAATCGATGAAGATTATTCCCTTCGAATCCAAAAAAATCGAGGCCATTACCTTTCCGGCCGATGGGGCTGTCTTTTCCTTCTTCGAGCCAGATTCACCCGGAAAAATCCATTGTCAAGTCATTTCCAGATGAGAAATTGTTTTTTTTTCACATTCGATACACTACTCAAAGATACGAAGGTAGGATTTGGGAGTGGTGGGCGTTTGAAGTAAAATGGAAGATGGCCTACTTTACCCAACAGCCACATGGTCGATTTTGATCTTATTTAATTCGTGGTCACGTACTGTGGTGGGAAATGACAATGCCAGACGTTTTAGTGCGGACGTCAATAACCTACTCTCATCGCATGAAAATGCTTCATATACATGCGTAGCCTATTTGAACTATATCTCGAAAAATATGCAATATTCGAGGAAATATTAAGAGACCTTTTTTGTAGTCAATTGAAAAAAAGATTAATAACTTTTTCTTTGATCGCGCTTTGCGTTCTAGATATTGTGGAAATTGTGTTCTCGATGCACTGAAGATTAGACAAAAAAGGTCTTTTTTTACTCGAATATTACATATTTTTCGAGATATATGTATACTTCTGTTGATTTTAATGAAATTTTCAAAATTCATCGTAACATTATGAGGCATCTTTTGAATTTATTACAGTTGATACAGTAATTCCAGGGGGGTCCTCACGGGACAACCCCACAATTTTTTTGCGATGTTGTAGATAAAGAAAGTAAAAACACAACTTTTCCCCCACTTGAGTGTTTTTCCATCCCCACTTGAGTGTTACCATCGATGCACATGCCACTGCGATAAATTACTAGTAACTTACTTGAGTTTAAAACTTAATCCTGTTGAGTCGTTTATTGTTATAAAACTTGTGTTGGTTCTCAATTTAACTGGGTTTTGTGAATAAATTTACATAATAGATAATTACTTATATGGTTCAAATTTTATTCTCGAAAATGAAGCAAAACATTCAAGTGGAACAAAAGTTGTATTTTTAGTTGATTTATCTAAAAAAAGTTACAAAATTGCAAAAAAACATCGGTGTTATTATTTTTCATGCAGGAAACCTAAGAGGTTGCCCCGTGCGAACGCCCCTGGAATTACTTCCTCAACTGTAATGAATTCAAAAGATGCCTCATAAAGTTACGATTAACTTTTGAAAATTTCATTAAAATCGGCAGAAGCGTTTTTAGATATTAATAAAAAAAACAATTTTTTTTTACACACTTTAACACCCTGTACTACGAAAATGAACCGTTTCCGGACATAGGTTTATAAAGCAAAAATGTTTATTTTGATATCCCCTACCATCCATAAAAGTTTTGTCGGTATATTTATGAAACACGCTGTATATTTGTAACACAATTGGGTAACTCACCCCCTTCCTCCGACCCCAACAGATTCTAAAATAGTTGTACCCCACTCAATTTCATTCTTTATATTATAATCCCATTAAGATACGACTAATTAAGACAAAACAACATTAAAGTAACTCTATTCGATGCCGCTCACCTCAAAATAACAGACCGAATTGTTGAAAAGGGAGGGATTGTCTAATGAAAAAATTTATATTTTTAAAAACAAAGTAGGTACAGTAAAAAAATCTACAATATTTTGACAGTAAATTTTTAAAACTTTGCACTTCTGCGAGGTTTAGTTTATTTGAAGAATGCAACATTGAAGAAATTGGGAAGAACAAAGAAAAGTGAAAGTTAAAAAACTTTTTCGATCAATCATCATCGTCATCAGTAATGAATCACCACTACTTGTTCTATAAAATTTACCTTGAGATTTTTAATAACACGGCCATGCGAAACACTTTTGAATTTTGAATGAAATAAGACCGTTTAATGGAATATAAAGTAATTAAATCGCTATTGTTATACATTCTACTAGTAATTATTTAAATTACGGTGAACTAAAAGTCAAATAGTCTAAGTAATAGTGGAATTGTAATAGGTATTTTAAATACATTATTCATCAAGTTGGTAACGTTGAAATAGCAATTAAAAAAGTGAAAATAAAATACAATCGATCGATATTATTACCTTTCCAGAATGAGCTTTTCGAAAACGATCGAAAATTTTTTATAATTCGTGATTTTTCGGCGAAGACTAAAGTTTATTTAGGAAAAAATTCGATTGCAGAGAGTTTGGAGAACGAAATACGTAAATAATTAAAACTTTCTTTTTTTTTCTAAATGATAGATGGCGCCTAAATATTAAAAATTGTAGCAGTAAAAAAAGTTTAAAAAATATTAAAGGAGCGAGAAGGCTATTAGAGTAAAGCATATAAAATGTAGATTATAAACTTGTATCTTTAATAGCCAAAGTTTATGTGCGGATGTTGAACGATGAATATCGTCTCTTCTTATAAAATAAAAATACAGGAAGATAAAACGTTTGCGTCTTTAATATCTTATATTTATTACCCCCCACACCAACAAAATAATTTAATATTCTTCGCAATAAATTCTGGATTACGGTTTACGGCGCAGTAAAAATGGTAATTTATAACAAAATAATATCCAAATTCGTTACAGTACACAAAAAAATGTATTTTTTGAAATAATAAATATATAGGCATTAAAATGGGTTTCTTCCCGGTATCTCGTTATTTATCAAATGTAATTTTATAAATTAGGCCCCCTCCCCCTAACACGTGGCAACACACCTTTATTATTGCGATACCGATCTTCAATACAACTGCCTAAAAATAATTACGAACGTAATGAAAACAAATTGTTCGTCACGAATTGCAAAATAAATAATTACAAAACAATTTAGAAAACTGGGTGGCGATACGAAATATTTACGATTATTATTAAACCATTAATATTTAACAATTAAAGAAATTTATGGGAAACTAAGGGAAAGCGTGCCAAAAATTTCCGCATGATAAAAATTGTTAAAAGTGATTGGATGAAGAAAAATAGGAGCAATTATAATAGGAAAGGATCAATAAGAATGAGATTGATACACGCAAACGCGTTGAAAAAAATAAAAAGCTAAATTTTTTATTTAAACGGCACGTTAGTAATGAAGAAACATGTACAGATGAAAAAAGTACGATAATGGATAGAGGAAAGAGAGAAGAATGTGAAAAGAAGGTTGAAGTAGTCTACTATCGTACAACTTACAACTTGCCAACAAGTGTCTCCAAGTTTGAGGGTAGTGGTGTAGTCTGATACTCAAGATAAAGGCTAGACAATCGCGTTTTAAGGTGGCGGGGATTTAGAGAGACGTCGAGCCGAGGGCGAAGTACCGCGCAAGACAATTTGACGTCGGCGACGGCGACGCAAACTTTTGGTTAGAAGCCAGAAATTCGTAGCGACATTCTAGGACTGATTGAAAGTGATGGTGAGAATTACGGGGGAAAAGTTAGCGGTAGATATAAACCCTCTTGATATCGGCGAAAGCTGCGATTGCCGAACTAAGATACCCTCCACTTTTAGGGGTGAAATATGACCTACTTGTGGTATTTGCACCCCCTAATAAGATGTCTGTGGGTTTTTGGATACCTTGCTAATCCTCTAATTTAAAATAATGAATTTTGTTGAAAGTTATCGCACCAATTTCTCTCCTTTCTTACGTTAAAATTATTTTTTCTTTCAGGAACGTTAAACAAATAAGGTTCGAGATTACATGGCAGAATTTTTAACTGTTACTTATAAAATTTTATACTAACAGAAAAATTGGACGTAATCATATAAAACCACCGTTTAATACATTTTATTTTTATGTAAGGGAAATTTTAAATTTAGCATTCTCTTTACCGAATGACGTTGAACTTGTTTAGGTATTTCAGTTATACAAAGCAATACGATACGGGTGAATTTTCGAAAAAACCATAAATAATTATTGCGACACAGTACAGACATAGAGAGTATACCAAAATGAAGTTGGGAAGCACATAAGATTACAGTTATAAATTCCAAAAAACCACCAAATGATAACTTTCTGAAAAATATTTCTTCTGCGTTAATCGGCAATTAATTAATCTTATTATAAATTTATAAGCTGAAGAAGCTCAAGTAATCTTCATCAATTTTCCACTTTGGACCAGTTTGGGTCCAACCATACTACCTTTTCATACTAGAATCTTTTCTGAATTACAGTTGTTCAAATATCAGAACTATTCATCCGCTGTAAAAGTTCAAAACTCAAAATCTACTACTAACAATAGTTCCATTGTTTTAAGCGAAAAAATACATTCAATTGCAGAAGATCCCAAAACACTCATTACAAGACCACTTCGAACAAGAGTAAAAAATAGTGAGCATTAATCTGATAGGAACGTAAATATTTTAAAAATACAGGATGGCTGCTCTGTGATCAATTAAATGCCAAGAACGAATACAATGAAATAATTCCTTCGATGCCATAACAGAAGCCACCGCAACTGAAATTGAAAAATACTTATACAGGATGTGCCATAGAAAAAATATTAATCATTGTTGTGGTTTAGTCTTTAAAATGGATAAATTACTACCAACAGAATACAGTCAGCTACTCAGATCTTATTTGTCTGAGAGATTCTTTCGTGTGCAACATGTTAATACGTATTCTGAACATAAAGCTATCCAAGCGGGAGTACCACAGGAAAGTGTTCTGGGGCCGTTGCTCTATCTGCTATACACTAGCGATTTACCTATACCAAATGAAGTCACAGTAGCGACATTTGCAGACGATACTGTGGTCATGGCGATAGACCCAGATGTGAACAATGCGACTAACAAATTGCAAACAGCCCTAGATAGTGTAAATATACGGGCTAAAAAGTGGCAGATTAAACTCGATGAAACTAAGTCCAATCACGTCAACTTCACAAATAAAAGAAATCAGTACGTCCCGGTAACAATAATTAATAACCAAATTATTCCCTTTTCTAACACAGCCAAGTACTTAGAGATGACATTAGATACAAAGCTCAGATGGAAAGAGTACATAAAAAAGAAATGATTAGAATTACATCTAAAATGTAGGAAGCTACACTGGCTTATTGGGAGACAATCTACGCTTTCCGCCTACAATAAACTACTATCAATCCAAAGGTTCCAGAGTACTGAGGAACATCGTGTGTGCTCCATGGTACAAAAGAAATACTGACCTCCACCGTGATCTACAAGTGGAAGGAGTCACTAGTGAAGGCCAAAGATTTGCAGAGGCGCACGAGGAAAGACTACATCGTCACCTTAACAAAGAAGCCATTAAAATACTGGATAATTCTAACTTGGTACGGCGTCTCTAAAAGAGAAGCCGTTCGAACTTTTACTAAAAAGTGATGCCTAAAGCAGAGCATAGTGAAGTAATTTAAAACACTGTGAAAACTAGTGTGAGTTCAATTAGCAAAATAATGAACAAATGACTGGAACCGCTGAGTAAAGGTAAAGACTGTAGGTTAACTCTTAAAATAGGTAGGTAATTAATTAGTTACACAACCAGCTGCTAAGTATCTAAACAATTGCCTATTAAATAATTTAAAAAAAATTGTTGTGGTTTGATAGACATCCTGTATATTACACGATAGTAGTTTTGGTACTTCCGTTTCTTTTCATAAATATAAATAAATAAATTTTTCAACGCCATATCAGAAATCAATTTTAAACTATTTTGATTACAAAAGGTGTACCATATGTACTATGTATATTATATAGCACGTTTTATTTGTAAATATTACGGCAAAATCATTTAACATCAATGTTACAAAATATAAATAATGTTAATTGTCAGTGCATAGGTATAGGGTACTTCAAACCATTTATTTTTTGCTCCCACATTGCAGTCCATATCTTATTATTTCAAATGGAACTCCCTGCTAAAGTGACGATATTAAAAATAAAATAATAAGTGCTATTAAGGACACAACAGTTCAATACTACTCAAAGCGTACGATTTTTGAATTATAACACAACTACATAATAATTTACAGAAAATTTTCTTCCATTTGCGATTGATTAATCTCTATTTAGAACTAAATATAGTAATGGCGATTTATTGAACTTATAACACTAAAAACCGCAACGGTAACTTGATAGTTTTTTACAATCTATGACATTATTCCTTGCAGAAATCCTCGTTTTTTGTCGAGTGCCACACAAAATGTTCAAATCCTTGTTCACCTATAATGAATTCTCAGCGTATCGAGACCTACTAATCGAGTTGAGGAACCTTTTAACTGTCACAGATGCACTTTCAACCTATGGCAGTATCAAATTCCGACTATACCGGGTGTCCCATTTTAATCTCCCACCTGCGATAATTCTACAACACTGCGACAGATCAAAAAATGTTCCGAATAAAAAGTTAACGGTTTTGAGGGGGATAACTGATGCTGCCAACCTTGGCCCCGCCGGGCCACCGGGGGGGGGGGGGGGGGGTGTTAAAAATTTTAAATGGAAACCCCTATTTTTTATTGCATATTCGGACAGAACGTTGAAAAGTAAGTGAATTTTATTCGGAGACTTTTAAGGATGACTGCAAATGTCAAAAAACATTTTTTTTTAATAATTGAATCACAAAAATTGTTACATTAATAACTTACAATTACATACTTACAAATTACTCACACACTCTCGCATCGTACTAGGAGATGGGCATCGACGATTCGTAATTTCGTAATTCGTAATTTTAAGTTATTAATGTAACAACTTTCGTGATTCAATTATTTAAAAAGGAAGATTGGCATGTGCATTATTAAGAGGTGGAGATATCTAAGTATTTTTAAGACTCCGATCCAAAAGATTCCACAACTGAAGAACAAAAGGTGGTTGCCATCAATTGGTGTAATTGTTGAGCTTCGATGAACAAAGTTGCAACGTCGAACCATCCTCCACAAATACAATGTGAGTGAGCATCTAACTCCAAAAAATATTTAGTTATTGGAGCCGAAAAACTCGAAGTTCAGACCATTTGGAATATATAAAATCTTGACTTAACTTTGAAGAACCAAGAGAGGTGGCAGTAATACTGTTCAACGTTTTGTTTGTGATATACTAAAACCTTAACTGTTAGGATTTCAAAATGACTTTTGATAAGACAAGTCATTTTTGAATCTTCTCAAACACAAAAACGGAAACTTTATCTAAAATGTCCTAAAATAAAATTAGACGAACAGCAACTTCGTGTGACAAGGCATCAGATTCTGATAGATCATTTTTTACTTTCACTACCTTACTACAGTGTGTCTCACTCGCTATCGGCTCCAGACTTTCGCTTATAGAAGTCAAAATAATGGTCATAATTTAATAAAATGTTGTATATCCAACACTTTTGTGTGGAATCAAAGAAAATGTTAGAATTGATTACCATGACCATCCAGACATTCCCGAACAGATCATTCCATGTTACGGAAGGTTGCCACGAATATTTTGGGATTCACAGCATCAATTTCCCGCCAAATATTGTTAGTTGCAAAAGAGTCCTGGCTTGTTTCGATACACGGTCCCTTTCAGCATGCCCCATAAGCAGAAGTCTGGCGATCTTGGTGCCCAAATTCCCTTTGAAATGACTCGATCTTCAAAGAAAGACTAAATTTTTTCCATACTGATTTTGGAAGTGTGACAAGTGACAAAACCTCACACCTGCATCACATCAATAGCGTAAACAAAGTCAGCATGCGTCGTCTGCGCGCCTTCCTACGAAAGACTCTCGGAATAAAGACGTGTTCAGGCATACCACCATGCTTTCCACACAAAAAATGTTGATAAGTACCAAATTTTATTAAAGTATGACTATTATTTAGACTTCTATAAGCGAAAATCTGGGACCGATAGCGAATAGGACACCCTGTATATATTTTCTAATACCAAAATACACAAATTATTGAAAAAGCTGCATGAGATAAGATTTTTCAATGGATTTTAAATTACATATCAAAAATTTTTGTTTGTTTTGTGCCATTAATTGGCAATATGTCCCCATAGAACAAAAAATATTATATTTTTCAGAATATTCGGATATCATACCTCACAGGAGATGTAATTTTCAAATTTGCCCCGCCCCCCTCCACCTACAAATAATAGGGAGAATGCTTTCATGAATGTTGCTTATCATTACAATAATAATAAGAAGAGCTTGTGTACAAATACACGAAAATCGTAATGCTAACTGGATATGTCGAATTATTCACAGACTACTCCGATACGAGTTCTCAGTAAGTATTTAAGGTAGAATGAACGAACTGTGGCATTTGATGAGTGAGAATGGAAGCAAAAAGTTGGTTCTCATCGACATAACTATGGAAATGAAAAGAAGTAGGATTTTATCCAAAATACACATATGGTAAAGCAAGGTCCTTGTATAGATTTTTGCGGCACACCAAGTGATAAAAGAAGGAGTGAAGAGCAATGGTCCTCTTCGTGTCAAAAGCAAAACCAGGGGACCACCTCGATACTACAACCAATATAAAGTACTAGCTTGTCCAAAAGAACTTCGTGGTGAAGATCGAAAAGCTAGGACCATTGCCAATTCTCTATTACGTGTGGCTTGCAAAAGATCTACTAAGGTGGCCGTACTAATTCAGATTGATTAGGCAAGACGTCCTAATGGTTCCATACATCAACTCGATTTTTCTAAAAAAAAAAGTCTACAAAACGCGTTAGCGAAGAAAGACAAAACGGAGAATAAACTCTAATTAAATTTACATTTAAACCATCTACATCCATCGGGATAGATTTAATATATTATGTATAACGCCTCTTTCTGAAAGTTGAAGATAATTTAATTCGGCAAAGGCACTATTTAATAAAAAAAAAGATTGTACCTACACTACAGAAGGTACAGTGTATTCCGAGCCTTAGTCTTATAAAAAACGAAACGAATTAAAATTACGTTAAAGTTTGAGGAATCAATGGTATTTCAAGACTTAAGGAAATCTCAACCATTAAAAATGGATCATCATCAAGAAAAAATGCTGAAACGGGGCATAAGACAAAATTATTTATATATAAAAGACATAAACGAGTTAAATCCATTAAACAAATCTATTTTGTTTTCTCATAAATTTAAAAATATATATTCCCTCAATTCTCATAAATTTCGGAACATTCGTTCAAAATAAATTCGGCGATAATTTAACACCATTCAGTAGTAACCTATATGATTTAAAGTACAAAAGGGTAATATTTCTCAGGAGAAGGTATTTGTTTTTTTTTATTAGGAAAACGAATAATAAATGAATAAAACTTTTTCAATTATAAATATTCGATATTAAAAAAAAAGAGGAAACGTAGCCAATTATTCGTAACCGAAGTTATATAGAATATATAAAAAAAATGCAATAAGTTAATACCGACGTATTTCAATTTAGTTTAATTCGTTCAAAATGAAGAAAAAGTATTTACGTGGGTAGGTTGAGATATTATATTATATTCAGGGATTGGGTAAGAGCGGAGCTTCGAGCTTTTGATTTAATTTAATCTGCGGAGAAATATTAGTTTTCTCGGAAAGGTTTTCTCCGTTTGAAGTAATAGCTTGCTAGATAACCGGGTGCAGTATTTATGGCTCGAACTAAAGCATTAGAGCTAATATATTTATATTGTTATTTATAGTGGTTTCTGGGAAATTACAGGGAGGAACTCAAAGAATATGACTCTTGCGTGTTACGGACATTTCTCTCGCTCGCCTTTCTAACGCGGACCTCCTTTTTCACGTGCTGCACACAAAAAGACCTTAAAAGTCGAATTTAATTTAAATACATTCTTCTGTTAAGGTAAAACTCATCAATATAAATGAGAGAAAACCCACTTTCATTAATCTTTGAGCACGAAAGCGCGCGCGAGCGCGGTGTTGTGTTTGTACTTTTTTTCGTGGTGGCGTGCGAATTTGTCCCAAGTAAAAAGTCGACAACGCGTTGTGGCTTAAAAAAGTTTTGATGGACGCAAAAAATGTCGGTTAGGTACCTTTTTTTTCGTACAAGGTGGAAAGCGTGGAAGAATCGATTTTTCATTTCCTTAAAATATGTAGATTTGCCGCCGGCGGACTTTTAAATATAACTCATAGCAAAAAGCTATTCCATAAATAGGTTACATTTTTATGTGTTTTCAGAGAAAAAGGCACGAAAACAAAATACGGATTTGCATATTTTAAGTATGGAGATTACCAGAAATGTATAAAAATATAAAAAGCACCCGCACATCTCACACGGGAACATTTCCTCTATAATAAAAGGACAATGACGACTGTTACAATATACTTAAGCCTTTACTCGTCTTTTACATAATTTATAAATAAACATTCATAATGGATATTATATAGGTACGCTATGCAAATCGCAATGAGCGAGGAACACAAAATTTTTAAATGGGATGAGTGCGAATACGACGCCATTTTTTTTTAATCCAAACACACCTAATGCCACACAGACAAAAATGTGATGGCCTCGATTACCCCACAAAACTCGTAACCCTTTCATACCAATCATATCAAATTTTTAATACACAATAAATAAAACGCAAGAGTTATTTCGTTAACGAGATTTTTAAATTTACGTATAGGGGTCTCTCGGTTTGATTAATGAGAGATGGAATAATGGAACTTTTCGATCGGGATTTGCGATAACACTTGCACGTCATGAATTGTTCTCCAAAAATGAAAAGAATCATCTTTCTCACAACCAATCTAATTATATTGTTATATCACTGAAATTGGTTACAACATTCGTAATTATTAATAGACCGGACTGTAGAAAGTTAAAATGAATGACGCAATAGAAAAGTAGTGCAAAACAAAAAGCAATCGTGATTAATTGCAGATAGTACAATACGAATGGTTTTCCTACATCTTTTCGGATAGAAATGAAAATTACTAACTTATCACGAAACTTTATCGGTGTAATATGCTAATGTTAATTAAGAATTTGTTTATTCGTTTGACCTACTTCGGTTTTACATGTCTTATTAGATCAAATGGGTAAACACCTTACGTCACGCAGCGTATGTAAAAAATACTCACCACATTATATTGGTAAAACAACGATCAAGTACTCACCTGCAACAACAAAAAAAAGATAATTAATATACGTCATCGCGTAACAACACAAGTAAAAAAGTCACTTTACATACATGCTACAAAAGATATTCGCAACCTATTTGTTCAAGAAAAAAAGAAGTCGTTAAAAGTACTGAAAAACGGTTGAACAGTGTGGAAATGTTTTTCAATTATAAATAATGCAAATTGAAGTCTTTCTCGTAAAAACTACGCTAAAAGTACTCCTACTACTAGTTCGGGGCTAAATTGGGCTTAATGTGTAAAAATTATTAATGGGTTACGTGTGGATAGATCTCCACGAGATTTTTGAAAACATGTTCAAAACTACTAAAACCCATACTGCCATACAAACTGTTGCCAACCCTCAGCGAAGAACTATAATTAAAGATATACGAACAATAAAACAAAATAGAGCTAGAAAAAAGTCATTTTGTAAAATAAAGGTGTAGGTACTTTTTATAGTC
Organism: Pyrocoelia pectoralis; assembly: GCA_036250285.1. Classification (NCBI taxonomy): domain Eukaryota; kingdom Metazoa; phylum Arthropoda; class Insecta; order Coleoptera; family Lampyridae; genus Pyrocoelia; species Pyrocoelia pectoralis. The sequence continues at coordinate 34,216,256 of CM070079.1, read as the reverse complement.
GTAAAAGCTCTATAATTCATCATGGTAAAAAGCTCTAATATGGGCTTAACCCTTTTCCTATTGGAAAATGTCGATCCATACACACTCGGGAGGAATCTTTTCTTATTAACAGGGAGAATTTGCGACTTTCCTTAATCAACGATCACCAACCGACGCACGCTTCATTCTTTCAAAATACTATGAATAACGCGAGGTACACTTAACATACAGCGTGGTGTTGTCAAGCGGGGCTACGTCATTCACATGAAAATGATGCTAAAAGATATTACAGAGATGGAATAGAGAGATGACAATTTAATTGTAAAAATAATAATTTACACAACCATCTCCATAGTAAAATCGGTGAAAATCCAAGCAAATAAAATACGAGGGGTAAAACATAAGTAAAGTAACTAAGAATTAGCGAAGAGGGGAACCAAAGGGAAACCGGACAACGGTATAAACGAAGACCCAAATTTCCAGGGTTAACAAAATTTCAACTTAAACTGACTAAGAATTGAAAATGAGTAAGTTTTTATTGATGTTAAGAACTTCATTAAGAGACATGGTAGGGTTGAGGTTATAATACTGAATAATTTCTTTGGTTTCTAATAAGTTGAGCTTAGTGCCTTTATCGCAGACGTGTAAAATTTCAAAATTGATATTGGGGTCAAATGAAAGGCCGTGGTCTAATATATGATTAGCCCAGAGATGATTTGGCAAAGATGTTGTTATTCTTGATACAAGAGAAGTGTTCCTTGAATCTGATTTTGAACTTCCTCCCTGTTTGGCCGATATAACCGCCCCGCAAGTGCCACAAGACAACTTATACACCCCTGATTTCTCGTGGATGTCACTTTTATCTTTGGTGTGCACTAAGGAATTTTTTAAGTTATGTTTGGAGGAGAAGGAGATATTGATGCCACACTGTTTAAATAATTCTTTGAAAAAGTAGGAGGAAGGCGCAATAAAAGGTAACGAGTAAAAGTTATATGGGAGCTCACCGTTCATATCGTGTGATTTTTAAACTTAAATTTACGTGAAATATGGTGGAACAACTTCTGAATCAAATCTCTGGGATACTCGTTGCGGGAGGCAATGTCTAGGATTAATAGCTATTTATCTACCAAGGGAACAAAGTGATTAATTTTCTCCCGCGGGTGAAGTTTAATGCCCGACGCGAAGCGAGGGCATTAATCACCCTCGGGAGAAAATTTCACTTTGTTCTCGCGGTAGATATATGATTTTTCCTTATATGTGAATTTATTTTCCGTTCACAACAATTATACGTTTGGTATAGTTTACCATTAGTTATTTTTAAAAAATACATCAAGAAGGCTTTTCCCATGTGTCACAATTTTTAATTAAATATATTTCATCAATAAGTGTGTATGTGTATTAAGATATTGTGTAACTATTAAAGCTTTTTGAAATGTCTGATGTAGAAAATACACCATATGAAATATTAGAAGCTGCTAATGAAGCGACTTATAATACATTGCCCGATAAATCCAAAGAAAAGTATATGCACGATATTATTCATTCAAAAAGTGGTGCGACTTAAAAAAAGTGAAGCAAATCACAGAAAACGCAGTCTTGGCTTATTTTTTTGAAAAATCCAGGTCTCTTAAATCACCAACTTTATGGTGTAAGTATTCGATGCTGAGAACCACCATAGCCATAAGAGAAAACATTGATATCAAGTATCCGAGACTTATTGCATTTTTAAAACGTCAGTCATCTGGTTATAAACCCAAAAAGGCTGATACATTCTCTCGGGATGACATGAATAATTTCTTAAAAGATGCTCCAGATGAAAAATATTTACTAATGAAGGTATTTATGCAGTTTCTAGTTATTACACATCTGGATACACTATAACATATCTATCGATATAAATTAATTTACTATCACTGTATAATTTCAAAGGTGGTTCTCATTTTTGGAATAACTGGAGCGTGTCGCTGCGATGAACTAGTCAATATGAAAATTGATGATGTTGAGGATAATGGTTCTATTTTAATAATAAGAATTCCAGATTCAAAGACGAAAATTTCGAGAACCTTCGTAGTTGACGGAAATTCTACAAATGATGTAGGCTTGGTGGAAATTTTTCGAAAATACCTTGCTTTACGGCCTCCCGAAATCGGGCATCGCAGATTATTTATTACTTTTCGATCTGGAAGATGTACTGTGCAGCCGGTTGGTAAAAATGCATTACCAAAAATACCAATGGCGATTGCGAAATTTCTGGGTAAGCCAAACCCCGAAAAATTTACTGGACATTCATTAAGAAGAAGCTCAGCAACTCTTTTAGTTGACTCAGGGGCAGATTCTTTGAGTCTCAAACGTCATGGTGGCTGGCGATCTACGAGCGTCGCTGAAGGATATGTGAACGATTCACTCTATGCTAAGCGGAGGGCTACAAATAGTATCATCAGGGGTGAGAATTCATCATTACCTGTAATTCAAAAAACTCCTTCACCTCCTCGAGCAAGCACCAGCTCGGATACGATGGCCACAGTTTCACAACCTATGAGCACATCCGAGCCAAGCAATGTTTTAACCAGCACGAATATTTCATCATCTAAATCGTTACTTGGGACAGGAATTACAATCGATGCCAATAATTGCACCTTTAAAATTTATGTTAACAAATAATATTATTTAATGATTGTTTCATAAGTTTTATTTAATTTAACTTTCTCAATTGATATATTGTTCAATAATTCCATACAATATTTAAAATAAGTATCAAAATTTCTATACCTTATTGCTTTACTCTAACTTAAATTTATATTTTTTATAGGGAGAAAAAGTTTTTAAAAAATCCCAAGGGAGGAAAAGTGTAAAAAATTTCCCAAGGGAGAAAAAGTGGTACTTTACTCCCTCAAAATAGGGAAAATACATCCACTAATTACATATGCAAAAGTGGCACCGTCCTGCAAAAATTCAGCGTCATCTAGATAATTATGTTAGAAAGTACATGGGTTTCAAATGTAGGCAATGGGTTCAATAGAAGTTAACTGATGAGTAAATATAATTGTAGATGAAACGATCGCCATTTAGAAGGACACCTTGCATGATGCAAAGATTTTTGCGAAAAAGTCTAGGACTGGAGAATAGGAGAAATTTTTTTCTAGAAATGTATCGACTGCCACCTTTCCACGTTCCTTAATTTATGGTCAACAGAAAATTCTTATTATTGTCATACTAGTAAAGAATATTAAAAAGGATGAAAGAGATGAATTAGACACAAACCTTATAGCTGACACAAATACGTTGAAACAGATAACTGACAAGCAAGAAAATATAACGTAAAACGCACAGGATTTTAAAATAAATAAGAATCTTACATATTTCTTCCATAAAGGAAATCCAACAACGCTCTAATCAATATTTAGAAGAGGATTACATGTCAAATTTGGTGCACACAGTGTATTTGACGTCATTTTTAGAGAATTATTTATAAAAAATAACTCGGACAGAAGTACCAAGACGTGATGATCCACGAAAAAACCATGTTGAAATGTTGGCCAAGATTATTTACATGGTATTTCAAACAAAGGAATCTGAGAATTTAGTAGTTCCTTTTCAATTTGCTTGCTTCAACATTATTTTAATCACTTATTTTTGTTTTTATACTGCTAATTACTTTTTCAAAAACAGTGGTTATTGTTTTGGGAACAGCAGGTTTCCAAGCATCTCTACACGCATCAGAGACTTTGGTATCACTAATTTTTGTCTGGACACCCCCTCGCAAGGGATACTTTGACAACATTCGAACTCGCATCAGTTGGGTAAAAACTGCATGTGCAACTCAATAAAGGAAGTAGAACCATAAACATCGCATACCTAACCATAATCGAGAATGATACCAGAAAGATCTTGACGAAAGAGTTACTAATCTTAAATGAAGGTAAACAAACGTGAAACTTGGAATTAGTATCGGAATACACTCTGCACAAAGCGTTACCGTCAACAAATGTGAACCTGGCACCTTCCCAATTGTACCACAAAACCAACAAAGACGCTATAAGTGGGGAAAATGATAAATGAAAAGATAGGGGAAGAACACCATCATGTCACACGAATACTTAACATTAAGTTAATGACGTACTAAATACTTTGCAACTTTGGATTATTTTGTTAATTAGATCGATTGGAAAGACATGCTGGATATACTCAGTGCAAGAATTGTGAGATGGGGCAAGAGGGCATTAAAATCGAGGGGTGTATTTATAATGATATTTGCAACAGGTCAACCATGTAATGGTTAATTAAGTACTAACGGTTGCGAAAATATTAAGTCTCTTCGCTTTAGGATCCACGAGATTCGGAATCTTGCTCATCTTATGGTCGTAAAGAAATAAATGAAGTAGGTAAAAGAGACCAATTAAGTTAATAACGAAATGGTCGAATATAATTAAACAACTTTATATATCGTAACCCGATTTTTGACTTGGGAATATAATTACAAACAGCACGCAATTTAACTAATAATTAGTAATTATTGTACCCTGCACCCTGAAAACCACCCTTTGCTTTAATTTATTACATAAACAAGGCTACGCATTCGCCAGTTTTAAATATTCCGATTGCTAATGTAGTTATATTACCGAATTTCGTGATTCGAGATCGTTATTTTTTGCTCATCGTATAGATCTTTTCTGAAAATAATCAAGTAAAGTAAATATTGTTTTCATACATTAAACATGAACGTGAACTTATCCAAGATCTATTATTTGCATATTTGATTCATTTCTGAATTATCATGAAAACGCGTGATGTTCAAACGCGCATAAAATTATAGAAATGGGAAACCTGAAGCCATTTCGATAATGGTATAGTTATTGACCTTCCCTTCATGCTTTCGCTACTCGTGCACCATCAACATTTTATTGGAGGCATCTAATTCCGATGCATTTTAAAGGAAGGTGCAATCACGACTCGTTTACTCTTTCCATCACCGTTCTTGTCGAACCGAATTGTGATCACAATAGTGAATGAACGAACGAACATCAAAGGTCAGTCAAGCCTTCCCCAGCTTAATGATGGAATCCGTATAAAGTGGTTTAAATACAACGAGGGTACAAACACACTACACCTACATTTTATGTATCTTTCATCTGCAAAACACCACAAGTGCACTTACAAGTACAACTTATATTCAAATTTGATCCCGCATATTAAACAAGAGTTGGCGGTGTGCATATTATTAAATTAGCAATCAGGGTGCAGGCGAGGCTGTACAAGTGCTAGGGCACCAGTGGTATTGATTAAGCAGGGGGCGAAGAGAGGTCCCATTAAAACCCTTCACCCCTATCCTGGAGAACAACGAGCTCACAATACATGTATACAATCAGCGCCCTGGTGGTGCACTTACACATGACAATAAAGCAGCAGCCAATTATTATTTTAGTCAATTTCAAATGTGACTCCGACTACGTTTACAAAACCGCTTTATTTAACCTCGAATGAACCAAAATTATCTATTCGCAACTAACCGATGACATTCGCATCCCTCAAGCAACAGATCGCCGCTTCGTCAACTTAAACTACACGAAAAGACAAAATGATGTATTGTAAATGCGGCTTTAGAGAATGGCAGGTTTGATTTGCATTCTTTTTATAAAATAGCGTATAGCAACTGAACTGATGATCCAGGGTGGCTGGCTAATGTGTCGCGCAATCCACACAACCCCAATAACGAGAAGAGTCCAACCCCCCCGTCACCCCTTTTTAAAAAACAACCCTCTGTAAACGTATACATATATACGTGAAAGCAAGTCGTAATATCGCAAATCGCAAATGTATTTTTTTTAGATTTATTTTCCAATCGGAAAAATCCCATCGCCCAATATTTTACATATCCATCTCAAAAATTAATTACAGTTTTTATATCAGAGAAACGACCATGCGAGAATGATTTAGCCGATAGAATAGAAGCGCTGACGGAATGATATTGATATCTGGGCGAATCTGCAGGCAAAACGAAAATAAAAACTTCAATTTTTATAATTAACGGCATAATCCAATTTAAATGATGAACGGCTTGGTATATTTTTTATGGCTGTCTTTAATTTAATTTAATATTTTTATCATGGACTATAAATCAACTCCTAATTAACTTAATTAAAAATAATTTCAGCGAAACTTCTTTGTAATATGAAATTATTTTAAGACAAACAGCCACAATAATATTATTCTTATTACGATTTAGGACATATGCATTTAGGTCATTTAAGATTCAGGATGAACTAGTTATAATTATTTTACAATTAAGTCTAGTTCAAAGTAGATTTCTTCAAAAGAAGTCCTTATGACCCAATTATATACACAATTCGTGTCAAATTTCTGAGGCTCATGCGACAGTTTCACTTTAAGATCAACAGATGAACTAATATGATCAACGCCCTTATTACTCAAAATTTCAAATCCTAGTTTATGACACTGTAATTCTGTAATTGCAATTGAAGATGAGATTTGATTTGGTACAATTCTTAGTTTTAGTCAATTTTACATATCGGTATTAATATTAAATAGTTATTTACAATACTGAGACATTTTCATGGCGGATGAAATATTATCAGCAAGTCACAACCTCACGCCTTCTCTATCTGAGGATAAGCTAGTCACAATTTGTCCTATCTGTGGAAGGGACGACCTCAAGGGTTTACGTGGACTTAAAATACATATGGGAAGGATCCACCCCAATCATTTCATATATCAAGAGGATAATTTGGAAGCTTTCGTTCGTGACCTTGCAAGTCAACTAGGGGAGTTAAGAACATCAGTAAGAGTGGTCAAAAGGATTCCGAAAAGTGCAAGAAACTCTTTAGCGCTTCGGTTAGCCCTTACTTTGGAGGAATGCACAAAAAAGAACGACTTTAAGTCTTGGAAGGGTTTATTTCTTTTTGCATATACTTATTTGAAGCTTCCAAAGAAGAAATCTAAAGAAAGTATTGCAGCGATTCTTAAGAGAAATTGTGAACACGATAACATAGCTGATAAGAAATATTATGGTAGTGGAGGAACTGGAATTCGTGAAAGAGTTGAGTCCAAACTTAATACAGGTGATGTAAAAGGTGCCATAACTTTACTTTCGTCATCTGACAAGATTGCAAAACACGATAAGGAGACACTGAACCTTCTTAAGAAGAAGCATCCTGTGGCTCAATCCTTTTGCCTCACTTCAGATTTTGATGATGTCCCTTCTTTTCAAGTTTCTCTTGATGATGTTATGAACTCTCTCTCTAGTTTTGATAATTGGACCGCAGGAGGATTAGATGGTATTAGGGCTAGTCATTTGAAGGACTTGACGTCAAGAGAATCAGTAGCTTCGGGAGTACGACTTCTTTCAGCCCTCATGAAGTTTACGAATTTACTACTTTCTGGTGAAGTTAATAGGGCAATTGCTCCGTTACTTTATGGAGCGACTCTGTGTGCTCTTATTAAGAAAGACGGAGGAATCCGTCCAATAGCGGTGGGATCCATATTTCGAAGAATGGCCGCTAAATTGGTTTGCAAGGAATTCAGAGATCCTCTTGGTGAATACTTTAGACCTCATTAACTAGGATTTGCGACAAAAGGCGGATGCGAGGCAGCAGTACACGCAGCCAGGACGTTTTGCACTAGAAATATGAATACAGATAAAGTTTTTCTCAAAATTGACTTTCGCAATGCCTTCAACACAATTAATAGGAGACATTTTTTGGAGGAAATCAAGGTCCATGCTCCTGTGTCATTGAAGTTCTTTTCTCAATGCTACTGTATAAAGTCATTTCTTATGTTTGGAAAAGAGACTATTTTATCAGAAAGCGGTATACAACAAGGCGATCCCGGTGGTCCATTTCTTTTCTGTTTGGGAATTCAGCGTATTGTCAGCTCGTTAAGTTCGGAGTTGAATGTTTGGTATCTTGATGACGGTTGTTTGGCCGGAAACTATCAAACTGTATTAGAGGACTTTACAACTATTATCAATGAATGTAGAAAAATTGGTCTTGAGATAAACACAGAAAAATGCGAATTATTCTTTTGTGGAGAACTTGATTTGGAAGTCCTTGAGGCCTTTAACAGTGTTGCTCCAGGAATTTTAGTTGTTGAGAGTGACCTATCACTTCTTGGCGCACCAATAATTGAATCTGCTACAAGACAGATATTTGAGAAGAAGACAAAGGATTTACAAAGATTGATTACTAATCTTCAGTTACTTAGCCGTCACTCCGCGTTCTTTTTGTTGAAGAATTGCATTGGAATACCGAAACTGACGTATTTACTTAGGTCTACCTCTCTTTGGTTTTGAGGATATCATCTTCTCCTTGGACAGTATGATTCATAATGGACTGATCTCTATATTAAACTTAAGGTTTTCGGACCCAATTCAGTCTCAACTATCTTCATTACCAGTCAGATTCGGTGGAATAGGAATCAGTAAGATTTCTGACTTATACTTGCCGGCGTTTCTCTCTTCAATTCACGCTACATTGGACTTGGTATCCTCTATAATGTCAAACCAGTCGGAGGATGTAACTTCAATTAGCGGATTTGTTTCTTGCTTTAGCGTATGGTGTGATCTAAATGGTCCCGCAACCCCTTTACAACCTAATTTCCAAAGATGTTGGGATGAAATTAACATTTTGAGGATCATTAACAATATTAAGCCTTCATCAGATAAAGACAAGGCTCGTTTTTTAGCAGCTCAAAGATTAGGACTAGATATATGTTTGCCCCACAAATGTAGATGTGGTGAGTTGGTTGATAGAAGTGGAACACATGGTCTTTCTTGTGAATTTAGCGCTGGTCGATTTTCAAGACACAGGGAGCTTAATATGATAATACGTCAAGCTCTGTCTGCCGCACATATTCCTTCTAGACTTGAACCTAATGGACTGATCCGCTCTGACGGGAAGAGACCTGATGGAATTACTGAGATACCGTGGATAAATGGAAAGCATCTCGTGTGGGACGCCACTTGTTCAGATACTATGGCCCCTTCTAATATTACAGCTTGTTCTCGTAATGCCGGTGCTTCTGCGAATGATGCAGTCAATAGGAAAAGGAAGACATATAAACAGATTATTGATGAAGGTCATCATTTTGTGGCTGTGAGTGTGGAAACGCTTGGATCATTTAGCACTGAGACTGTTACTTTTATTAATGAACTCGGAACTAAGATTTATCAGACTACCGGTGAACCTAAGTCAAGATATTATTTAATTCAAAGGTTAAGCCACGCGATTCAGAGAGGGAATTGTACTAGTGTTTTAGGTACCCTTCCTTATTCTGCTGCGCTAGACGAGATTTTCTTTTTGTGATCTAGGTTTTTTTTTTTTTTATTATGTATATATTACCTATATTTAGATTATGTGCAATAAAATAAAAATTTACTTATTCTTAGTTTTTTATTAATTTTTCTATACTTTATTCCGTCTTTTTTTGATCCCATAATGTTCGTGTTTTTTGGAGATTAATCTTCTACAATTTTTATTATTCCATCGTCTGTCATTCTGCTGGCGTATTGATTCCATTCTTCCTTTCTACTCGTTATCCCCTTATTGATTATCGATTTTCACTACCTTCTCTGTCCAATAATCCTTCCATTCTTCGTACGATTCCATCGTTCGTTTGGGATTGTTTCTGCTCAAGACCTTGTTAGGAGTATTGCTATTCCTTTCTACACTATGACTTTCATTCCTTTTCTTCATATTGTATCGTTGAAACGCCCTGCAACCGAATGGCTTTTGTTACATATTCTACTAGATCTGTGTCGATATCTTTATGGCTATGTGTACTACAGGGTGTCCCACTCACTATCGCCCCCAGATTTTCACTTATAGAAGTTAAAATAATGGTCGTAATTTAATAAAATTTAGTACTTCTCAACATTTTTTAGTGGAAAGCATGGTGGCATGTCTGAACATGTCTTTCCATTCCGTAGGAAGGCGTATGCGCGAGTCGACCATGCTGACATAGTTTACGCTATGGATGTGATGCGGGTGTGCAACTGAAAGACAATATTCGGCGGGAAATTGATGCCGTGAATCCAGAAATATTGGTGACAACCTTCCGTAACGTGTTCAGGCATGCCTGGATATTCATGGTGATCACTTCCAATATTTTCTTTGATGTAACCATGCTTTCCATACAAAAATTTTGGTAAGTACCAAATTTCAATTCTTGTTCTAGTCAATCTTAAAAGCATTGTAACAAATTTCATATGCGGATGTCGACGGTATCCAACGAAATTTCTACTTTTCTGAAGTACGCCGCAAAGGGGGGCCGGGGGGGGGGGGGGGGGAGACGCCCCTTGGGACAAAGAAAAAAGGCGAAAGTTATTAAAAGTAAAAATAAATTTTGTACATCTTAAAAAAACGCCAGAACCACGAACGCCCAATACTACTTGCCCCCTCCTGGGAACATTTTCTGGCGGCGCCCTTGATTTTATTGATCCTATCCAAACTTTCTAATAACATTATCCACAAAACTAACATGAAATGAAAAATTTTTTTTTAAAGGATTATATCGAGGCGACGAAAGAAACGTGAGCAGAGATATGGGAAATTTCGGATTGGTTTCGCCAAAAACTTTATTTAACGCACCCCATCGATTAGTAATGGTAGCAAGGTAATTATACGGTCGTAAAAAGACGAAGTACTTGGTTGCAATGTTGAAGTTTTGCGGACTCATGATAAGATCTTCTGTTTTATGACTTGCTACAATGGTTCGATTTGTTTTTCAAAATCAGGTATTTCGATTTCTTACTTTCTGAGGCTTCGCTCAAATGTAAGGAAATCTGCAACACCAGAAGACCCATCTTTTATTTTAAAAGATTATTACCTAGAAACTATAAGAAACTTGTGTCTTGATAATTAGTTTATTGAATCGTTTTGTCCCCTAATGTGTCACAAACGGTCTGTAACATTTGCGCATTTGTATGAGACGTTATAATTTGTTAGATCAAATGATTACATTGACTTCAGTAGTGATTAATCTTAATAGATTATTTGGATCAATTTCAAAAGCTAAATTGAGTAACGTATCTCGTTAATTTACCCAAATAATAGGAAAATAACCGCTAGAGTGCTCTGCGATTTGACCCCTACCGTTTTCCGTCTAGTCGTGTTACAAGGTTCTTTAATTTCTTATATAAATAATGTTTAAAAAAATTAGAGCAACCGTTAATAGCTTAATTAAATCCGATTCATGGCAAGTTCCTAATCATGTTGTCTAAATCTATCATCAGTCCGTCCTCTGACCTCCTCCAATTTAACAATTATGTATAAATTTATATCGAACGTGTCATGCTTTTGTTTGCCAATTTTGCCGTACTATAAAAATATTATATTCTCGTGATTGATTTAGTGGAAACGATGGGGGAGGAGGCGCGTTGGCGGCATGTTATATGTAGTAAACTCAATGATTTGTGAACTTATTATTAATTGTCTCACGACTTACAAATTTATGTGCTAATTAGAACCCCTCATTGCCAGCTGTCATATCCGTTACTAACTTCACTTCTACACTAATTACCCTTAGACCAAATAAAAATTTTAATTAACAAACCGTTGAGTTTGAAGTGCGTGAGTGTGAGAGAGCGCGAAGACGAAAAAGTTGGTAATATTAGGAAACGTCAAATACTCAATCTATAACATAAAATAATCCAGGGTGAACGATTTTGTCCATTGTCTTGATTGTTTACAAAGGTGATCAGGGCAAAAGCGGCTACCACCGTCGAACAGTTGTTCCCGGCTTTATCCGTGTATTTTACTGCTTAATATTGTTTACTCGATGTATTTGTTACAACCCTCAACAAAATGTCTTCAATGTTGACTGATATTAATAATTCGGATTTATATGCACCAATTTTCCTACCGTACATTTCAATGACAATGACTACGCATTGACGTAATTTAATTTAAACTCTTCATTATACTTGTCACAATTATAGAATTAATTAATGACTTTATTATAACAAAAACTATGAGAATTTCTATTATCTAACAATATAATAATTTCTTTCAAGGTAGATTACTTAATCCTTGTAATTGTTATAATAAATGTACGTAGTTGGATTTATTTATGTAAAAATTCGAAGTTTTTTTTTACCCAAAAATCTTATGTAAGTTTAACAGTAGTAATTAATTGCAAAATAAATAAATGGTTATATAGAAAAATTTTCCATTCCACCGTTTGAATAAATTGATTTGTCAATGACAGTAAATTGCTTAATTAAAATATATTATTTAATCTTGAACTTGACTCGCTATTGAGGTTGCAAGAGTTGTAAACATTTTGTTCTTGTAGGAGTGCGGGATAAAAAAATGTAAAGAAAAGTTTGTTAAAAAGGAATACTTGCTGATTGGGGTCGCCTCTCTCAAACGTTTCGATTGTTTTCACCTTCAGTTTAAATATTGAGCATGAGAATGCTATTAGAAAAGGTGTTCTTCGTTCGCTGTACAAGGGTAATACGCAATAAAAACTTTGCACAATTGGTATTTAATCAGTAATAAATATGTGAAAGGATAAAACTTTCAAAGATATTTGGTGACACAAATTATATAGGTAAACATAAAAAATGTATTGTGAGACTATTATATTTACAAAGTGTCAAAAACACACTCTATTCATCATGACATGTTCTACGGTTACATCTATTATAGTGTACAGTGAGTGTTTTTTATCTGAAAGTTCACAACGATCCGGGGTGGAAGGTTACGCTTATACTGTTAATTTAAAAAAATAGTAATAACACGTATTGTAGTCACATGGGTCACTATGAGCGTCCAATGTAGCCGATTGGCTAAAGCTGATATAAACCGAAGCACACCTTAATTTTTAAGTAGAAAGTACAAAAGTAGGTACCATGTCCATGAGAAACTTAAAGACCTCGCGTTTATAACCCCCCCAACTAAGATAAAATTCTGGAAATTCGATAATACTATACAGGGTGTTCCTAAATATCATGTGCATACGGAAGGGGGCTTATTTCATAACTAAAAGTTCCTATAAACATAGGTCCGCAAACGCTTCCCTACTAATCTAAAGGATCTTAAACGTTGAAGATTTTTTCGTTGTTACCTATAACTTATAACTGTTGGTCATTCTCGACAATTGTAGTAACGTACTTTCTTTGTTATGGTTATTATTAAGTTTTTTTGTATTGTAATAAATTATCGTTACTAGATCATTTTAAAAATATTAATTTCATCTCGCCAATTACAGAAAATCGCTCATAAATTTTTTCTCCAATAACGGTGGCAGATACGAAAAAACAACAAGAGACAAAAAAGTTTGTAAAGAAACCAGACAATTTATTTTTTATTATGGCGACGGACCGCAAAAAGTTCGAGGGAGAAAATGAGACATGACCCCTGAAAGAATATCTCCCTGTAGATTTTTGCAACTATTTAGGACGCCCAAGTTTGAGTTAAATATCTCAAAAACTGTAGGAGCTATAAAGATAAAACGAAAAAATCTTCAAATTTCAAGACCCTGTAGCGTTTGCGGACCTATGTTTATATGAACTTTTAGTGATGAAATAAGCCAAAGAATCACCCACTTCCGTATGTAAATGACGATTAGGAACACCCTGTGTATCAGTTCACAATACAAATACAAATTTATACGATTCAGTTAATTTCAAGAGCATAAAGGTTGGTAAAAAGGTTGGAAGTATTTTTCTCTATGCAATGCAATGAATCATTTGAATAAATGTCAAAATATCAATGATGTTAATAAAAGGTTTTGGTCATATTATCAAGCAGCCTTGACTTTCCGTTGTTAAATTTGGGGTTCTATGAGTAATAAGGGCTTCGTATTGGACAAAGGAAGTGGGAGTTATCTTTAATCATTATAATGATTATGAAATACGATATACAGGGTGATTCATGAAGAAACGGAAAAACTTATAGTTAAGATAGTGGACGAAACCGATCAATAGTTTTGTACGGTTGGATAAATTTCCTCTCGAAAAATTCCACACAGAGAAATTTTAAGATCGTTCATCGATACGAAGAACTCAGGTAATGGTAATGGTTTTGGATCAACTTTCTTCTACTACCTTATCCTATACACTCTATGTATCTTGATTTTTCTTCATTTTATGACTCCTCGTAGATTTCTGATACGATTGCCATATGATGAAAATAACAGGGGAAGTGATTTCGTTGCACATAGGGGAGACTTGCTCAGCACCGGACACCTTAGGTTTTTTGGAAATAACTTATGCTTATGATACAGTCTATCAAACGCTTTTTCGTAGTCATTTTTGATAACACGCGTGTTTTTTTTCCTAATTTTAACTGAGAACCTTAGGTGGCCCCTGTTATACAGGGTGTTTCAAAAAGTTATATTAGCGGGCTATTCATAACGAATTCTACATATGAAAAGAAGTCTAACATGTTTAGTAACATTACTTTACTTATTTTACCCGTAATCTGCCATGTTGTAACTATTGTCTCCAAAACCCTTCAAAATACTATTATGAAAATTGGCATATGTCTTCATTTCTCAGAAGTCTAAAATTTCCAAAAATAGTTTTTTTTTTCAAAATTATGAATTTTCAAAATGGTTTTTGAGTTTTGTCACCCCTTTTTTAAAAAACAACCCTCTGTAAACGTATACATATTACGTGAAAGCAAGTCGTAATATCGCAAATCGCAAATGTATTTTTTTTAGATTTATTTTCCAATCGGAAAACCCTTCAAGATACTATTATGAAAATTGGCATATGTCTTCATTTCTCAGAAGTCTAAAATTTCCAAAAATAGTTTTTTTTTCAAAATTATGAATTTTCAAAATGGTTTTTGAGTTTTGCATTTTCTTCGTTCTCAAAGAGTGCCAGACAACTAGACAAGGATCTATTATGACTTTGATGACGTTGAAACGTTCTACCTCCGAACAAAATGGTCCCCACAGAAACCGATTTTATATGATTAATATGTATGTCAAATTTATATTTTTTTCATTTTAAATATAGGCACTCCTCAAAGAAAAAAGAATGAATTCACATGAACGAAAATATCATTAAGCATACAGGGTGTCTCACGGTGACCGTCGGTTAGAAGTATATCAAGAACTGTAAAAGCTAGAAATTTGAAATTTTGCACATGCGACATGGAGTGTTTAATCTAGGCATCATAAAGTAGTGGTTCGGGACTTAAAATAAGGGAGTAAGAATAGGTAAATCCAGAAAAAGACACGAAGCCTGAAGCCTCCCCTTATATCGTTTAATATCCAATATTAAGTTACGTTGTAAAAAAGTGTGATGACAGTCGATGAAATGAGATGAAGTTTTTTATGTTTTTTAGATAAGGCGCCGAAGCACCTGACACGTGAGCCAATGCAAAACTCACAAAGTAAAATTTTTTTGAAAAAGGAATACCAGAAAACCATCTGGGACCATTACATCCTTGGGATTGTGGCGATCATCAAACAAATGTTAAAACGTGAAGCGAAATAGAGGAAATTGAAAAGGTTGTAAAAATTAAAAATTAACAATAGGCGCTACATGTTTCGAAGCCATACTAGCTTCATTTTCAAGCGGGTAAGAGAAAGATATTTAAGCTTAAGGGGAAATTTTGAAAAATATTACAAATTTAAGTATTTAAAAGGTCAAAGACCAACTAGGAACATCCCCTATACATCAGGAATACAAAATAGGGCCTGAAGGGCCGCTGATTAACACAGATTAAAAAGTTTAAATATTAAACATAATTACAACCACCATCACACCAACAACAACCAACCACCATATACCATGTTCCTATACCTAAAATCAATGATTACAGAGTTATTTACATTTTTCTAATTAAATTTATAATTACATACTTTACAAAACACGGTTGGCTTTAAAAATTTTCAAAAAATTTTTATTCAGTTGTTTCTTATGATGACAGTTGTCAGTTAGCTATCAGTTTGAAAGTTTGCGCTACATTTACGTTTGTTATCAGTGTTATCTGTTTGAATTTTGATTTTTGCGCTTAATATTTGTTTTTAATTGGGAAATATGGAATACACAAACGCTGATATTGTAAATTTGTTTTACATTCATGCAGAACTGCAGAACCTTTAACCATTGAATAAAGAATCACTCAACACTTTAACGAAAGATATCCGCAGAACGAAAAATCAGGATGATTGAAAAGAATTTTCTAAATTTGGGCGAAGTAAAAGCGCCACGAAATTTGGCAAAGCCAATTGTCCCCAATAACGCTGCAAAAACGTTCGGCGGAAAGAGACCTTGGATAGTCAAGAAGTTGCATAGATAGAATTTTAAATAATCATAAAAGCATAAGAAACATTTGAATAAAAATTTTTTGAAAATTTTCAAAGCCAACCATGTTTTGTAAAGTATGTAATTATAAATTTAATTAGAAAAATGTAAATAACTCTGTAATCATTGATTTTAGGTATAGGAATATGGTATATCAATTTAAAGGAAATTTATTTCTGCATCGCATGGGCCGATAATTAAATAGGCGTTCCATTTAAAAAAAGAGACTTTTTAAAGTTTTTCTTAAGTCTGGAAATAACGTCAAATAGATACGTAACCGGGGGCAATTTTTTATTATCCATTACAGACAATTGTGTCTCAATCTTTTGACATTGTGAACCTAAAATCCCATTTTCTTAACTTTTACCACTTTCAACTTTCAATTTTATTTCCTAAACAAGATTTTGACATTTTTCAGTGAAAAAAATTTTTTTTCTCAGCAATCAAAATTGATACGCCGATTATTTTAAGCATACTTACTAAACCTTTTATGACACATCAGAATGTGAAAAAAAATTGCCTGGTTTGTATTTAAAATAAAGAAATTGATGCTCACTTCTAGTATTTCCGGAAGTGCTGCCATTTGGAAAATATTTTTATTTAATAGATTAAACACGGCATGTCGCATGTGCAAAATTTCAAATTTCTACCTTTTAGGCCGGCCGCACATTGAGCGCAGCACAGCACAGCACAGCATAGCACAGCGCAGTAGAGGATTTTGTAACCCATGGAATTAAATGGAAATATGCGGTGTTCGCTTTAATTCCATGCGTTACAAAATCCTCTGCTGCGCTGTGCTATGGTGTGCTGTGCTGTGCTGCGCTCAATGTGCGGCCGGCCTTACAGTTCTTGATATACTTCTAACCGACGGTCACCGTGAGACACCCTGTATAAGTATTCCTCATTATGTCATAAAATTTATTGACGCCACTCCTACCTTGTCTTTTCAATAATATCTTTATCATACATAGTAAATTCTAGGCCAATAAAACCCATTTATTCCATCTTTCTGAAATTTTACATCGGGTTTTTTCTACGCGGTGAACATTGCCGATGTACCTACCATCTCGCAATAAGCGTGTATGTAATTTGATTTACATGATAATAAATAAATAAATGACATTGATATACGTATTTTCTTTGTCAATATCAGATTGAAACTTCAAATATTTACTATACGCTTTACTATACCAATGGAACTGAAGCTTCATCTTCAATGATTACTTAGGGCACTGAATTCTTGCTTAGCAATTACGCTACCAGAGGACACATGCATGATGGGGATCACTGTAATTGCTTTAGAAATCAAATGATTCTATAAAAAATATAAATTTCACAATTATTTGACATTAATAGTAGAATTGCTGCTCGAAAGAATCTAATCCTGCGGGTTTCTAAGCAACA
This sequence comes from Pyrocoelia pectoralis, assembly GCA_036250285.1. Lineage (NCBI taxonomy): Eukaryota > Metazoa > Arthropoda > Insecta > Coleoptera > Lampyridae > Pyrocoelia > Pyrocoelia pectoralis. The sequence goes on along the minus strand of CM070079.1, from coordinate 34,198,597 downwards.
CCCTCTAACGGATCGAGTCGTAAAGTCGAACTTAATATTTGCATCACTCAAAACGTGATTTTAAAATGCAAAAAGAGGCAAAAAACCGTAAATTAGAAGGCGTTCGTATTTAATAAAATCCGACACTTTTCCTTTACGGTGTATAATATGAAAACAGGGATCATTAGCATAAAAAGTCCTGTAGGAATACATTTTTAATAACTTAATTAATCTAAACGAACCAAGCAAATTTAATATTTATAAACAAAAGAAATTTTTAAAAATACATTCGACAATCAAAAGCACATGCTACACGAGTTTGTTAATTCGAGCTCGGAGAGATTAATGAATAAGAGATTTATACAAATACATACGTAAAAAGATCATTTTTTAAACTTCTGTCTTTATCATACAAAAAAAAAGTATAATGCACGAGGGATCGAATTCATATTTCACGAAGATAAATTGTCGAAATAAATACGAGCTTCAAAATAACAAATTTATTTAATTGTTTATCGACAAAGTAAATTTGCAATAATTAAACAAGCCTTCGAAACGCAGTGCAACTGTGTGTTTGTTTTCACTTGGACGATATCCAAATAACATAATTCTTCTAAGATAAAGGTAATAATTAAAGATGCAACCTTTTGGGGCAACACGCGAGACGACAAAGTAGCACAGGTCAGGATTGAAAGTAAATTTATAAATATTAAACAATTACAAATACTGGTAACATGTGTGAAGCCATATTTAAATTAAAGCAGAGAACGGAAAGTGACATGGCATTATGAATATTAAAAAACATTAAGCGTTGAAAATTTCAATGCAATTTACATATTTGATGAACGCTTTGTATTTTAATTACGGTATAATATTTAATTCAAATTTTCCGTACAATTAAATACACGTAACAACAAACACAATAAAGAGTTATGACAGCATTTCATTAATGGAAAAAGGAATTTTATGTTAAACTACGTTAAACATACTGAATGTTTGTTAGTTGTAGCGAAATTTTGCACAATTAAACAACGATAATTACCCCTTCTTAGTTGTTACGCCATTTCGATGCATAATATAAGTTTTGGCATATAAATTGCAGCAGACGTGTTTCTGTCAGTTTTAAAATGAAGCACATGATAATCAAAGCTCGAACGGGTTTTGATACAGGGGTGGAAAGGGGTGTGTTTGATATATCGTGATGGCAGTAAGACATATTAATAGTTATTAGTCAAGTCTGCAAGCATGCTACATTACTATTGATTACGATTTGTACAAACCGACACGCAAGGCATCACGTTGCGCCAAATCTAAACTTTAACGCCAACTAATTACCAGTTCTATAGTTTTACTCCTTTTCGCCAAACATTATGCGTACACTTCATCATTTGATGTACTACGATCGAATTTTGAAAGTAAAAATAATTCAGTAGCTCCACGAGGTTTTTTTAAAATTCATTTATATCTACGTAATAGCAATAAGAACGAATTTATTTAATTTCGGCACTGAATAAAAATTAATTAATTAATTAAATGATTTTGACGCTGCTTATAATTTTTTTGTTTTTTAAAGGTATCGAATATACTCCAAAGTAGGTAAATAGTAAATTGAAAAAATGTAACTAATGAAAAGGACAATATTCTACTACCACAAAATATGTTGGATCCTCAAAAGAAAAAATGAGTAAAAAATTTAGAAATTAAGATAGTCACAGGACTTGCGTTTTGTTCGTTTGCGTTGATACCAACTCTTTAAACTGTATTTTGTAATAATAATTAAACTAAAATTACTTTTAACAAATTTTTTTTTCGTGAAATTTTAATAATCGTAAATATGTATTAACAAAAGTATAAAAAATAATACCAGGAAATAATACACCGTTGAATATGGTTTTTGTCGAGAATCTAATGGTAACTAAAAATACAAGGTGTTCCATTTAAAATATTCGTATAAATTCTGTAGTTCACAAATTTTGAATTCTCATTTTAAACACTCAGTATAAAATTAATCACTTAGTTTTTTTTGTAGAATAACAGGACATTAGGGTAATATTATTCGTTAAATAAATTTTTCCTTTTTTGAAGAATAACTTAGATATGAATATTACAGTCCGACCTTGAATTGTATATAATTTTGACAAAATAATTAATAACTTAGCAACCGCACATCCAATATCAAAAAAAATTCAGGAGTGTTATAAATATGGTTGGTCGATACATGAAGGGAAGATAAAACAGGGTATGCCATTTAAAAAAAGTGACATTTTCCTGCCAGGTGAAAATGCAACATACTGTAGATATAAGAATATTTTTAAAAGATGCGCAATTCAAATCAAAGCAACCTTTATTTGAAACTTTTTTCGGTATCTTCAACCCACATTGAGTTATCGACCGGTTACGGAGCAGTGGGGCACCTTGTCTAATAATCAGTGACTTAGTGGCATTATCGTAAACACCGCAAGATCCTCTTTCTACACGGCTGGTAATATGAGACTAGTCATGGCCAAAATCGGCCTTGGTCTTGCAGACCAAGATAGCAACGCCAATAACAAGACCAAGACCAAGACTAAAGGTTGCAAGACCAAGACTGGATGTAAGACCAGCTCTGCAAGACATCGGCAAAAACAAGACTATCTCGCAAAACTCTTGCAGTTTTTTTTCTTATTACGAACGATTATTTATTTTTTTTTATTTATACCACACAAAAAAACCTTTGTTTTCCGAAAAAAATTATTGTATGTATGCGTGAAAGTAAACATTTTTTTTTGAAAAAGGGTTGTTTTGACTTTAGTAAAATGATGTTTGTTTAAAAAATAAAATTAATAAGTAACCACTATAATCATCTAAAATGAAACATTTACTTAAACCAAATAAAACTATTTGAAATTTGGCTAAAATGTAATTTAATTGAAATAAATTTTGCCAAGAAATCATTTTATAATTAGGGTGAACAATAAAACAAATTTAGTTTTCCAGAAGAAGAAAGTTTACAGTAAATTTGCATTTAAACAAAACGATAATCTTAGTTTTAAATAAAACATTTTTTTTCGGTCACATATGAATAGAAAGCATATAGGTACCAATAAAATAATAATTCTCATCGATTCCTAAAGTGTTGAAAGACGCTGTTACGAATTTTAGCAACATTAGCTTAAATGAATTAATAATTGAATATTTTTTTGGTTTTGTAAACGCAATAGTGCATATTCTTTAATACATATTTGCGAATTATCGCCATCTACAGATGCGGCTTAAGTAGGTATTAAAAAGCCGAAACATGTGTCTATTATAATTTATGTGGGTTAGACAAAATTGTTTACTTTTCATTAAAATAACTTAATTTTTCCTTATTAATCAAATGTCCATTAAAAAAAATTTTGCTTAACAAGACATTGACTTTCATTGTGAAGTTTCTACATAAATATATTTTCAACGAACTTCGTTCGTTACTGGAATCAATATTCCGTCCGTGCGTCCGTGCGTTGCAAGAGATGCGTATTGTCTACAACCGACTTAAGATAAATAGATCTTATATGAAATTTTATGCTGATTCAAGATCCGGTCCCAATTTTTCGATATCTCAAATACTTTTCGAAATATTCGACTTTAAAGTCGAAATTTCGAAATTATCAAATTTGTCTTTTTGATAAGGCCAGATTTTTTTTATACTTTCGTTATTGCGGTATTCGAAGTTCGTTTTGTAATCCAGGGATTTCAACTAGTTTTGATTAAAATTTAATTAGAGTATGTCATCGCAATACTGAAGCATAAGTTAGTAAAAAAGTATTCTGGATCGTGAATTAAATAATTAATTGGTATTTAATTTTAAAATAATTTAAGTTATTCAATTAATTACATAAATATCCACTACATATCTATGTAGCCAAATTATTATTCTCTTCAATAATCTAATTTAGTTGCATTTAGCGGCACAAAATTTCGATTAACTTGATATCATTCATAGTACGGAGTAAAAATGCAAGACTGCAAGAGTCTTGCGTGCAAGACCAGGAACAAAACCAAAACTCCATATTCAAGACCAAGAGCAAGACCGAGATTAAGGATATCAATGCAAGACCAATTGGTGCAAGACAAGTCTTGTCACACACCCTCTGATACCTCCGTTTCAATTCCCCCCACGTCCCGTATTCGCCCCATTCATTCCCTCCCTTTTAATCGCCCTTCCTCCTTCCCTTAAAATTATCTCCAAATTGAACTAGCCCGACTGCACCTACTACCCCACCCTAAAATGCTCACATTCACCTCACCGACACCTATGACCGATTCTCTCCTCCTCCTACGTATGTAAACTTCACCCTTTCACCTTCCCATTTAACATGCCCCACCCTCGCCCTCATACAATTCCAGCTCCATCAACCCACCCATGTCCCACTCCTCCATATACTTCCAGTCCCCTTCGCATCTCTTTGATCTAGTATTTTAGCCCCTATTTTCCCTCGGTCCCCTTGCACCCTCAGCTTCCCCCTTTCCGCTTCTCAATCGTACCTACTCTCCTCTATCCACATCTTTCTATATCCCACTTTGGCTCTACGCCTCTTATTTCTTTCGGCCCTCATCATTTTTCTCAACTCCCCCTACACTCGCCTTTTGAGGTATTCGTCAATAAAAATACTCGTACCCTTGAGGGGAAGGAGAACTTTGTATGGAGCCGCAAACCATTTTTAAAGAATGAATTTATACTGAACAAGTAGATAACTTGCTGCTACCTGGAATAAATGTAAAAATTTTGAATTTGGATGTTACAAGTTTCCAGCCCTTATTGTGGATTAGAAAGCGCTGTGTAAAATAATAAATATTGCCACAGCTCTCTTGACGGACGTATTTCGATTTTTTTCTCAAATCCAAGATTTGAATGTAAAAATTTTCTCGACAAGCACACTGTTTTAGAAACCTTTTGAGCTAAAGTTAATAACAAAGATTCTTCTCCTCTCGTCAACTCCATCCGTAGACATTGTATAAGTTTCGAAACTAAGCGTGTCACACCATAGCAGCATCGACTCCACCAAAAAGAAACTTTACCTAATTGATACATTTCGTTCATTTTGTTAGTAAAATAATATTTAAAAAACACCTTATACGTTCTCTTCTCAAAGTTTGTACTGGGTTTGCCAAAAACAAGCATCGCATAACCAGCAACAGAGAAAGATAAGTTGAATAAATCTTGTTTTTCAGAAATCCTTATAAGTCAATTCGTTCTTTATATGGTACAAAAGGCCAACAAATTTTAATAGTTCAATAACTAAAAGGGTAGTTTTCTGCCAGATTATCTGTATTTAATAACCTTCTTATTTTTTAACACAATCACTGAAATAATGGTGTTGTGACGTTTCGCCACATAATTGATCTGAAAAAGCCACTTTATGTGGCGAAACGTTGACACAACACCATTATTTTAATAAAACTATTTAAAAAAATTAAGAAGCTTACTAAATACAGAAAATCTGGCAGAAACTACCCTTAATCAACTACATACATATTTGTGTTTTTGATTTTAAATTCAACCCATATAAAGATTAAAATAATCTATCGACAATCCATTCTCTATAGTTTCTTGATCAATGATCGTGACCTTTCAGCCCAGTGATTATGGGCCATTCTTAAATTTATATTTTTACTGTTTACTAATCGTTCTCAAATGATCACCGCATGAGCTCTAGCAACTGGATAATGTCGTTTGTACTATTTTGAAAATAGATAGATAGAATAGATCCTCGAAGATCTGAAAACCCAACAGCGATTACTAAAAAACAAATGCATACCCAAAAAGTGACTGTTTGGTGTGGTATGGAGATGATGAAAATTCGATAATAGTTAAGACCGTTCGATACCGGAGCATATTAAACCCACTTTTCATGGAACGCCTCTGGGTTCCACAAAACGATACCACCAGAAAAACAATAATCTTACTTCAAACTCATTTCCATGGACGCGTAATCTCAAAAAGCGACGGTGGTATCATCTGGGCTACTCATTTTTGTAAACATTTTCCTTTGGGAATTATCTGAAGAGTTGAGTCTACAGAAATAGACCTATTATAACTAATGCAGAGTCAAAGGAAGAGATAAGTCGAGAATCAACCTGATATGTGTTACAATGTTATTCGTTATTATGACAAAACCCATTAGGGGGACTTTTACGATATAATGTTTCACACATAATTGTGATGATACATAAATACTTTCCTAGTCGAGAAAACGACTTAAGTTTTTCCTTGTAAAGTAATAAAGTAAAGAATAAATAACGATTTTGAAATACATATTTATCTTAATAGAGTTTCCTCATATAAAAATAGAATAAATGAAAATAATACGTGTGATGTACAAAATATGTCAACTTTAGAAACTGTGTATATTTTTAATAGGTTATAATAATACGTATCACGAGTACAAAATTGTCTGTAATTCAGCGGCACTTACTGAAACTTGTTAAAACAGCTTTTTACCTAAACTTTTCTCTACTATTAAAGCAATAAAACACAAACATCGCTTAAATAATGTAAAAGATATAAAATGAAATAATGGAAAACATTCACACACAAGAGCTGTTATTACCATTACCGTATATACTCTCCACCTGGGGTTAGTTTGGTGCTTATTAGGACTTTATTTTAATATGCAGACATTTACGTACCCACAACGTAAGGTACGGAAAGGTAAATAAAAAAAACTGTTATTAAATTAAACTTCGACAAATTTTCTACGCTTAACAACATACAGTATATATCATCGTACGTAGGTACACATTCGAGATGATCAGCGTTGTAGGTAACGCTGACTTTGTTTATATAACAAACATTAAACTTCGGTATAGTATTGATTGGATAAAGTTACGAGAGGGCGCATATCGTAGAAACCTGGAAACTTACAAACTAATTAAACTATCTTAGTTGCTGTCCTAAAACAATAGAGATATGTAAATGAACATAATACTTCTTGGGCAATGTTTGAGAAATCTATTGCCGATACCTGAAAAGGCTTTTCGAGACTTCAATATACAACACGGAATGGTTTCAAGCTAATTAATTACCTTAATACACTTATTATATTCAGGTTTTCAATTTTGTCATCATCGTTTGAAACAGTTGTCACAGTTACAGTCCCGTATAAATTAATGCTACAAAACTGTCTAGTTAATGACCTTTTAGCAACAAGCACCAAGCAAAGCACCAAATCATTCTACGAGGCACAGTATAAAAAGTTTACTTGGGGCTTTTGATAAACCTTGTTTTTACGAAGCGTTTGACTATTTATTCTCACTGAAAAAAGAAAAAAGCCGTATGGAATTCACGAAGAATAACTTCATACGATGGTGATCTGATGGGACGTGAAACGACATAAGGAGCTCAAAATATTTAAAGAAATCACTATTGAAGTCGCTTGTCTTGCCGAATATTAATTTTTGTAACGTATATACCGAACGTTTAACTGTGTGCGATAAAAATAGGGTACAGAAAATGGAAAATTCGTGCTTACAAGAGTTATACAGGGTGTAGAATTAACCGATGCACCATAGGGATTTCAATGTAAAAATCTTAATATTTGATTATTACCTTCCCTAATATACCGAGTGTATCAAAAAGGACTTTACAACTTTGAAAATTCATATACATTTATTCAGAGAACCTACAGAGGTGATTATAGTGTCAATTTTGTAGGAAAACACTCCAAATTTTGACTCGCGTAGTTCGCTAGTGTCGAATTGCACCGTAACGAGCGCTAGCGGTAGTTACGTTAAAGATGGCTGCCTTCATTGGACCCTGGTTTACCCGACCTGACACCACTAGATTTTTTCTTATGGGGATTCATCAAGGCTATCGTGTATGTACTACCTCCTTTGCCGGCCTCTCTACCTGAACTTGAAGCAAGAATTTACGCCGCCGTTGAGCAATGCCATAGCAAGTTTGGGAAGAAATTGACTACCGATGGAATGTGTGCAGGATAACCAACGGAAGCCACATAAAGCATCTTTAGTTTAAGGTAAAAAAACTTGATGTGTTTCCGTTTAAAACAACACTAAAACCAGCTCTGTAGGTTCTCTGAATAAATTTATAAAGAATTTTCAAAGTTGTAAAGTCCCTTTTGATACACCCGGTATTATGTTAGACAAAAAGTCTATTTAACTTTTTGTAACCGTACTTTGGTTATGCCATCCATATCCCGAATGACCAAAGTCCGGTTATCCTCGAGTAGCGTTACCTCTAATGTCGTTAATGGTTACCTTAATTTTTTGCAGCACGAGTAACACCTTCTCTACTCCCTTCTCGACCATGAATATGATGAGGTCCCCTGCTCGCGTCTTGGTAATCCATTCAATTTGGATGTCTACTCCCGTCATTTCCATCTTACGGGTTCGTTTTAATATATCCTGCAAATTTTTTTCGTCTTTTAACTTCACTATGACCGCCTCATTCTTCATCCCTCTCCGCCTGTGTGTTGTCGTGGCTGTTGGGTACTCAATCTCATTGGTTATTGTGTTACGTTTTTTTCCTTTTTCCATCTCTGCCCATCCGCTATTCGTTGTTGGCATCCCCTGACTCATCCTCGGAGATCTCCTTATTTTCCAGTCTCGACTTTTTCGGTCTGTGGTTTGGGGGGAAAAAAACCTGACTTGTTGAATCGTGTTATCATCCACTTGTCTACATTTCTATGGCCCTGAGACGAAACTAAATCAATCAAGAGGAAGCACTCTGATTCTCCAAGGCCTAAAATGTTTCGTGTGTAAAAATTTGCTGGAAAGATTCTTCCTACGGCTGTGATAATTACGGTTGACTAAGGCGTCTTATTTATGCAGAATAATATGCACAACAGTTTTTTACTTAGTCTCAGACGTTGTGGCGGTAAAAATGATTTTCGAATAATTGTTTTCCGGTTGCAATGATGATCTAAGATTCTGAAATAGCTAATTTTCGTACAAATGTCTACATCTCTGAAGATTATCATTTTCCCATAAAATACAGATTGGACCACGTTTATACAGGGTTTTTTGAGAGCTTTAGTTAGACGTTTCCGGGAAAGTTTCATAGGTAGGTTTTTGAAAATTTCACTTAAGGATTACTCTGAAAGCCGAATCGATGTAAAATATTTTCAAAATTCTACGTGAACATTCAGTTCTTTTGATACCCACATTTACAAGTTATGGTTTTTAAGTCATTTTCACTTATGAGTATTTACAAAAAATTTGCTGATACAGACGGTACTTTAAGAATTCATTACTTTAATACCGTTATAGCTATGGAAACCGAGTTTTCACCAGAGCATAGAGGAAGAAAAGGGCTTTCTTTTGGTGTACTTACAAAGAGTTAAGTTGCCTACGACCTGACCTAAAAGGCTTCAAACAAAAAATTCAAAATTCAAATTTTTTAAACGAAATGACCAACTAAAAAAAATCCGACAAAATGGTATGAATGCAAAGCAATGGGAATAAGTCAGAAACTATTAAAGATAGGAATAGGAACATGTAATACCAAAATACGCCCATTTTTATTCTCTAAAATCAAATTCAAGAGTAGGAAAATGGTCATTTCTTTAAAAAAAATGGAATTTTTAGTCTTTGAATTTTCTTAAATTTGGAGCCCCATAGATGAGGCTGTACAAAACTTAACTAAGTAAACTTCCTCTATCCGTTAGTGAAAACTCGGTTGCCATAACTACAACGGTTTTCAAGTAATGAATTATAAAAGTATCGCCCGCATCCAAAAATGCAATAAAAAATAGAGGTTTCCATTTAAAATAACGAAGTTAATAACTACTTCCGGAATTTCCGGAAGTGCTGCCATCTTGAAAATATTTCACATCGAATCGGTTTTCAGAGTAGCCCCTAAGCTCAAATCTTCAAAAATCTATCTATAAAACTTCCCAGGAATGTCTAAACTAAAGCACCCAAAAAAACACGCTGTATAATACAGACAAATATGCAAGTATTGTACTTTTTTAGCAGAGATCGTTGTCTAAGTTTTGAACTGGCAAACATTTTCGCATAGAGATCCCTTTGGTGCATGGAAGTGGTATTATTCGGTCATTTCGTCGAAGAAAATGTATTATATAGAGTGTATAAAGAACGTAGTTCTCCAGATAATACTCTCCTGTTAGAAATTTCAAATTCGCTACGAAATTGTTTAAGAAATACTCTCCTGTTAGAAATTTCAAATTCGCTACGAAATTGTTTAAGAAAATGGAGAGCATCCTTAGATCTACTTCAGAGGTCGCAACTACTCATGCTAGCGTTTGGTATACATATATCCAAACCAAATCTGTTTTCCTACAAACGTCCAAAAATGACAAGGTTTGCGCATTGATAACAATACGCGAAATACTTTCTTCGCGCACTGCATGTAAACTATGAGAGTTTTGTATTTTAACGTTAAAATAATAAATTGTCAACTTTTTCACGTTTGTAGAAAAAATGTTGTTTGCAACTCGTGCGCGAAATACTTTGGTGATCTCGACTATTTTTTTAACTCGGTTTCGCCTCGTTAAAAAAAACAGTTCTCGATCACCAAAGTGACATTTCGCGCACTAGATACAAAAATAACTATTTTAAAGTGATAAGCTTAGTAAAAAAAATTTCTATCTTCAGAAGATGTACACGTTGTAAGTACTACTTGAAACACAATTGTGAGCATATCTTAGCATCACAAAAAAATTAAAACTCACTCATTTATTTTAAGAATAAATTCCTCCATGTTAGTTCGTGATATGTAAAGGTTACCGTAGGTGTAAACAAACTAATTGTTTAATTCTTCATTAAAAGATTATGGGGCGATCGATTTCGGTTTTATTATAATACCATCATCAGGTTATGAAAAACAGGCTTTCACTGATTTATATGTTACTGACGTTTCCGTAAATCATAAAAAAAGGTTAAGTTTTCAGTGTCGGCAACGAAATACTGTAAGTAACCATGCGTACATGATGTATGATCAAATTCTGATCTTTTGGGGAAATCTATCGAGGTACAAAAACATGAAAACTTAGCGGTTTTCCAAATAAGATTTTGGCTAATTACTCAAAACTGGTAATTCGGTCAAGATGTCCTTGCGTGATAATAATTTTCGTGTTTTAATTTAATTGTTATATCGTATATTATACGTCGTCTTTGATGTAATTAAAAGGTAAAAAGGAAACAATTTAATTAATAATTAAAATAATTGCTTCAATAAAGTGGAAATAATATTTTTTAATTAAAACGGGAGTAGATAGTTTTGTGTGTATTATTGTATAAAATTGTCAAATTATTTAAACGAACTACTAACTGTATAATTCCGTAGTTTAGTCTGGTGCTCGGTCTACATCGTGAAAGTATATAATAATTATACATTTAATTATACCTTATCGGACACTCGCAAATGGATGGAAATACACAGCATAAAATATTCAGTAATAAATTTCTAAGTATGTAATTATCTTTTGTAGAAAGAAATATATTTTTAAATATAGCCGCTGTTAATATAAACGGCCACCTTTTTGTTTAAATTAGAAACGTTTTGTTTTAAATGGAATAAAAATCATTGTTGGTTTTACGCGTGACGGGCGTGGCACAAGGTACGATCGTCGGACCGATTCTTTTTTCTTTCTCTCCATTTTATACTTTTATACATAACGTATGTGAAGAAATGATGATAGTAAATCGCTCATGTGCAATAAATAATGAGTACTTAATATGTCAGTACGAAAAGTAGGCGAGGTTTTATACCGTGATTGCCGATATGTAACAAAATCTGACATGGTAGGTCACTAATTACCCGTGATATATCACTATATAAACAGCGGCTGCAGGCAGACCAACGCTCAAAGTGTTAAAACACTGAAATATATTAGTTCCTGAGTCGACTTCATTTACATGACGCTCGCGTAGACGCCCATATTTATAATAGTTATCTAACAACGCATAGGTAAGAATTATTCATATATTTGCATACGGTTGTCATATATCATATGAGCCTTTGTGTCTTTCATCGCGTTTTAAGCGATTTTTTAATCTTTGTAATTAAAATGAGTTTCCTAGACGCATATACTGTGTTGATGGGGGTTTAATGCTAAAAAATACAACTTGGAATACTTCCTTTACTTTATTATTCATATCACCTTACGTGTTACGTTAACTTTAACAATGAATCTCTCCATGCCATAACGTTATAACCGAAACAGTATGTAGATAATTTCAAAATTCTCTTTTTGTAATAAAATAAAATAAACCCCAAGATTCATATGCGACCGCAAATATGATAAATGAAGTCAGCATACGAGAAGAAGACATGAATACCAATTAGCACCCCAGGACCTCGCAAATTTAAATATATGATTTAATTCGTCTGCCACTTTTTTTTACACAACAAGAATGTATGAAGACTTTAAAAATACGGCTTTGCGAAGGAAGCGAGACGTGTTTAGATTTTTTTGAGTAACGTAGGGCATCAATTATCATTCTTTCGCTCTGGTTGCGGTGATGGAAAATTATCTAATAGTGATACATAAGGTGCTTGTTAATTCCTTAACAAGATCAAACAAGGTTTATAGGACAATAGCCTAATTTAATAGTATGGTCTGCTTTGTCTTTATTTAATGTGAAATTCGACGGAAAAAAGAAAGAATGTAACTTACAGGGCCTGCAGAGCGATCAATTTATTTATTATTATTTATATATTCGTTGCCGTCTGTTATATTTAAACATCTGACAATTGCACCCTTAAAAGCTAATAATAATTTAGGTAGTAGCTCGTTCGGTGCAGTGGCGTAGCAAGTCCTTCGGGGCCTAATAGCGTATTAGCCCCCCCCCCCCCCCCCCCCCGACCAGACGCATGACGGAACCGACATGGCGTTATTTTATTTGAAAATTTATTTCTATTATGGTTGCTATTGTTATTCTCGAATGTCAATTGTTTCGCAACAGAATTCGAGGGATGCACGAATAAAATGTGCAATAAAGGCCCTTTCAGATGGGAATACTGTATGCGAGATACGGAATCTGCGGTTGAAATTGACGGCGTACTTTCTAGATACGGTCTATCGAGTCATTCATTACCCGCCGTCAGTGACGAAAATTTAGCTCGACTTGGTGAAAGAAAGCTAGAGCTCGTTCATTTTTTAAAGAACATCGAGATGCGCGCGAGATAAATTTTTAAAGTGCCCCAACACAATTATACGTTAATTGGTTAATGGACAGTTAAAGCAACTAGAAAACGTACAGTAAACCCTTCAGGATGTGTAGTTGTTTTAAGCCTCGACTCTCAGTTACCTTAAAATGTTGTGTTTAGGTGCTTTGAACATTTACCCCGCGCGCATCTCGCTGTTCTTTAGAAAATGAACGAGCTCTATACGCGAAGAAAGCCGGAAGAGGTGAGGACTGCAGGACTACTGGTGTCTGGAAAACTTGTTAGTATAAGTATAGTCGCTAGTAGAGGTCTCGACAATTGAAATAAAGTGACACTTGGCGCTTTGGGCCCGTTTGCTTTGCACACCATTGCGCATCGGTAGTTACGCCACTGGTTTGGTACCTTACTTATCACTGGCAGTTTTCAAGTCATCAACAGGAGAAAGTATACGATTTCAAGTTAAGAAACAGAAACGTAGGTACTTCAATTCCTGAAAACTACATATTTTGATATTTCAATAACTTATGCGCCCTGAAATCGTAGCTCTTCGTGTATTGAATAAAATTAAACCCCCAAGTAAATTCCGAAAAACCATTTCAATCAATTTTCCCACCTTTTTTGTGCGAGGAAGAATCGAAAAATTTCCGTGTGTTAGATATCGGGAAGAATATTTGGAAAAAATCGCATCGAAACTTTCTGAAAAAATTTGCTTGTCCCTAACTTTTGACGAAATACGTCGACCTTCCTTCCCTAAAACTCTCTTTTTCTGAGATACAGGGTGTTAAAATTTTCTAAAAAATAAAGTTTTTATTTATTTTTTTCCGAACTGTGGAAAAAATTCAAACCAAAATTGCCACACAAGATACTGACAAAGGGTCATAATATCCATGGCAACCATCATTTACACAGCCAAAATACATTTTTCGTGAAATAAATGATAAAAATGTAGTTTGCGGCCGGACGGTAACAGAACCGAAAAAAGTTAAGAGACATTTTTTGTTCAGAATTGAATGTTCTATCGAAAAAGATATTGAGAATATTTAATTCAGAGTCGTACTATTTTTATTTATCAAATTAGTAGAACGGATTACCCATATCTCCGCCACTGGTTGATTTAAAAAATTCATATTATTCAATCTTATGACGCTCTGTCCATGTATCTTGTGTGCCAATTTTGATTTGAATATTCTCCACAGTTCGGAAATAAATAAATAAAAACTTTATTTTTTAGACAATTTTAACGCCCTGTATCTCAAAAACAGAATTTTAGGACCTATGTTTATAGGAGCAGCCCACCTTAAAATGTGTTTTTCTACAAAATGTCAAAGTCCTGATCATTAAAACCGGGACACCCTGTATAACTACAAAAACTTAGAACAAAATCGAACAAAAATGTAGTAAAATTCGGCGTATTGTTAGAAATACTTATTCAGGGTCAGGAATATCGAGAATCACTATATAATAACCGAGACGTGTGTATATGTTTGTGTTGCTGTGCACTTTTCCGACAGTCGCCGAATCCTGACGAATGCGCATGTGATATTTTAAAACCAAAGCTATTATAAATTTATAACCTACAAATTAATGCTACAAGCTACAATTATAGATACCCCGCAAACTACGTAAATATTTGCACTAATTTTTTTCAAAGTAAGTTTTAAACATTTTAGTATAAAAGGCCGTCATCTTATTCAAGCGGTATTTGTGTCTAAATATATTTTCTTTACTTAGAAAATACGTTCAAAGTTTCCTTATGGAGATTACGTGTAAAATAGAATTCGCTATTTGTGCTTATTTTTGGGTGAAAATTTTGTGTAAACATGCAAAGTTTGTCTGTCCGAGGTCCTTAACCCATTTCGAACATTAAAACAATGCCAGAAAGTATTTTCGCGAAAATTTTCAAAATGACAAGTATCGGAAACTTTTTCTCGATAACATGGAAATTTAATTATTTCAAGTTGAAAAGTTATTTAAATGATGAAAAATGATTCTATTATGCCTCGCGTTAACATTTTCATGGTTAAAATGATGTAAAAAGTAGTAACAGCATTCATCGTAGACTAATTTATGTGTCCCGATACCTTCTTTCGGTAACTTTTGAAATGTACATGTTTGTGTGCTTATTTCGAATTTAGAGATTTTGAACGATGAACGATGTCGTAGGTAACAAATATAGTCAAATGTTTTCACCGAGAAAAATGTTTTTGTCTACATATTTAACTTAATATCTATTGATGAAAGTAGGTAGCAAGTGTATTGTTACGTTACACTATACCAAAGAGAATACCTATAGGTACTTTGACTATACTTCTAAATATACAACTTATATTGTAATTAAGAGGAAGTAAAATCCATATTTACTGCTGTACATATACGTGTAAATGGTGGCCTTTAGTTAGTGAAATAAACAAAAATTTGAAACTGTTTAAGGAAGAGAAGGTCTTTCTATAAAACAGATGTTATGCAACGTTAGACCAGCTTCTATTTGTACATTTTATGTTTTATGGTATTTTTAGTTTTAGAGTAGGTTCAGAATCTCGTGGCACTCGGAATGCGCGGCGGGATTTACAACAATTTCGAAAAATAGGCACGACATTATACGTCCAAAAACATTGGTAGGTAAAATTCCATCCTAAATATGTAGAGTAAATAAATATAGGTGTAATTATTTATAGAACTTCATATTAGTATCGTAGTATCGGGTTTAAATAAATGCCGCCACACATCTCGAGTGCCACGAGATTTTGAAACTACTCTACTATAGTTAAAGATGAATGTTAAAACGTTCTCCCTAAGGCCATTCGTATTCCCAAAAAGTTGCCAGTGTCCAAATTGAGTTCTTTTACATTCAAAATTCATTCTAAACTATCCTTATGAAGTTCACACGGAATTTGTTATATTTTCGTTAATTTTTGGGCAAAGACTATGTGCAAAGACGTAATTAACATTGTGAAAGGGTCATTATGTATTTTTGGTCTCAAATCTATTCTAAAAAGTTTGCATTTTACATTTTTTTTAATAATTGGGAAAAATTTACTATAAGTAGGTAAGAACGAATTCCTATATCTTTACCAAATATCAACCCATTTTTGTGATTTTTACGTCAAATGTAAGTAAATGTAGTCCTTTATTTTAGTTACTTTAATAACTTGCTAAATTACAGATACCTACAGGGCCAAAAATCTGAAAAGGTACAAAAATGTAAATTTTTTTCTTTTTTCAAGCAACTAAGCCAGCTCAACAAGGTGTGATATTTTAAAACAAAAGCTATTACAACCTACAATCACAGATACCCCCTCCCCCCAAAGCACGCAAAACGCGAGAATCGCGTGTACCCCCGTTTATTGTTAAATAACACAAATCACGAAGTATCACTTAGAAAAATGAAATAAATTTTTTTAATTTTTTTAATTACTTCACCAACGAATAGCTAATTTAAAAAATAATTAGTATACCTAGTAAGTATAATTCGTGAGCTAGATGATCCAACAAAAAAATTAAAAGATCGTTAAAAACAAAAGGTAAATAGAAAGTGGTAAACATTCTTGCAATCTCGAATAGGAACAGTTTATTTTTCAAATTTCACCTAGAAAAATCAGCAAATTAAGGTAATAATTAAAAATTCTTATTTTTTACACCAAATAATTAATAATTTTTATATTTATGATTATTTTTAGAGCAATGGGGAGAGGGAAGAACTCTCGAAGAAGTTGGTCGAACAGGAGAAGATCAAAATTTTAAATTGAAGATAGACAAAATTTCATCTCTGTAATTGGAAGATCTACGAATGTAATTTCGAATTTTATTCGAAACTCGGGGAGAATTATGGCGAAAATGATGCTGGAGGATGGACTCTCGTACTAACTGATCATGATCGACGTCGGATTTTGAACGAGGCCGGCAACAAGATCATCTCAATTAATGAAATTAAAGAAAACACTGGAATTTCAGCCTCCAGAGAAACCATCAGAAAAGTTCTGAAGAATCACCACAAAGAAGTTCGACTTGTCATCAAACTTGAGACGAAGAAATGGCAAATATCATTTTTCTAATGAAAAAAGATTTACTCGTGAAGGTCCCGATGGCTAATTATACAACTCATGATCTTCGCAAAGAAAAGAAGATTTTCAGTCATCGTGGCTGGGCCTGTGATGATTTGGGCACCCTTCAGCTCCATGGGGAGGACCCGAATTGCCTTTGTTCGACGAAGTTCCAGGTCATAAGATTATCAAAAAACTCTGGAGGACTATCTTCTGCCAGTTTTGGATGAAATTGGTGGGGAAAATGAAGTATTTGTTCAAGACAATGCGCCTATTCATACTTCAGCCTCAACTCGACGATGGCTTGAGAGCGCAATGTCCCCGTGGGACTAATGGTAGTTGGATTAAGTATTCGTTTTCATTATACATAAATTATAAAAATTCTTTTGATTTTTTAGAATAAATAACTTTACTTTCAGTAACATAATTTTTTTATTTAAATATTTTTGTATTGATTACTGCCTAATTATAGTCCTCAAAATTAAATTAAAAGTGTTTAGATATAATTAGTTTTTGAGAAATTAAAAAAAAAACCTATTCGAAATTGAAGCCGTTTACTTTGCACCACAAGTACTACAAATCGCAATTTGAATTCAAGTCTCCTCCGATTGTGTTCCGTCAAAGGGGTCAGAAGTAAACTGGAGCAATTTTCAATTTAAAAAATGTTTTGGATAAAGGATAAACGAAAAACTAATAAAAATTTCTTGAATGTCGTCCTAAACTGATCTTTGTGATGATCACCTAACATAGAGATTTATGTTTGTGTCATACACTTATTAAAGAAAAATGTAGCTGCTGGTGATTGCATGTTAATTAAAATAGTTTGCACTTCGTTAAGACAACGAAGGAAAAAATATTACTTCATTTCTATTATATACAAAATTAGAAAACGTATTTCGTAGCCCTTTCATGTTTCTTAATTCAAATAACCTTAAATAAATTGAACTTGAAGTACATCTTAATTAGTTTAAGTTTAATTAATTATCTCATTCTAAAAATTTAAATTAAACGAAATAAGTAAAACATGCATGTCACGATAAGTAACAACCTTTTCATACAAAAGAAGAAGGAAACATTTAGGTCAAAATAATAACAATAATTTAAAAAATGAGTTTAATATTTATAAAGTAACCATGAAAATTGTAAAATATGAAATAATCGTCTCCATGACTCAAAGGATAAAATTAATAAGTCAAATTGAGTGGAGGTTGTCGCTTTTTTTTAATTTCCATCCTTATACGAGTGATATGTAGGTACGTAACTGACACAGGAAAAGCGTATGTAAATTACAATAATGCATTTGCTAGCAAAAACTGGCTGCCTGCATACATACACACACATACAATACAACTTTCAAGAGAAGAAAAATATATCCCTCCTTACATAATTCATTCATTTTTCACTTTAAACTTCAACTTTTCTTTTGTCGTTTTTACATTTAAATATTAACGTAATGCACCGTATTAAAAAGTGGGTCATAAATGCATATGCAGTAAAATAATTATTATTTAATTAATTATTCAAAACACTTAGGTTTAATCCGTTTATGTAAATTATGTAGATAAATGAAATTCATTTTTTGAATATTTTATACGTTCATTTAATTTTTAAGTTAGTCGCTGACTCAGTTTCAAATAATTCTAAAGTTAAATAATTAATCGATTTTTGAATTTCGGACCGTCAAAACTTTAAAGCTCGATGTGTGCTTGAAAGAGTTTCCATGAAAAGATGAGAATGCGTGATTGCTCTCATGATCTTTCGACCAGTTTCGCTAAATTATACGTTTACAAGTTTATATGAAAAGTTTGAATGTAAAGAGCAAATATAAGACTTTTTATGTATCATGATTATGAGACCATTATCAATCAGTTATTTCCCACAATTCAAGTAGCCCAAAAGTTATTCAAAAATTTTAAATATACAGAGCGTTCCTAAATGTCATATACATACGGAAAGGGGTGGATTCTTTGGCTTATTTCATAACTAAAAGTTCATAGAAATATAGGTCCGTAAACACTTGCTTACTAATTTACAGGGTCTTGAAATTTGAAGATTTTTTCGTTTCTTATAACTGTTGGTGGGGTCATTTTCAACAATTGTTGTAACGTAGTTTCTATGTTATGGTTATTATTTAGTTTTTTGTATTGTAATAAATTATTGCTACTAGATCATTTTTAAAATATTAATTTCATCTCGTCAAACTTTTAATTATGAAATAAGCCAAAAAATCACCCCCTTCCGTATGTACATGACATTTAGGAACACCCTGTATATTACTTTTACTGGTAAACGATAGAGGCCATTTGCATACACAGAGATGTACCTGCTGTGTTCTTGGACTAATGGCTCAAAAAATGAACTTCCTTTTTTCCATGTGAAAAAATCACTTCGAATCGAATGTTTATACTCACACCTAAAATAGGTATTACTTTTCCTGAAAGTTTTCACGTGGGTTTTTCTTCGGAAATTGGATTATAGTTGACAGCTTTCTTAGTGGACGTTGGATAACGAATTTTCTTGCAATGAATCATTCAAGTTACTGAAGAAGATCGCCGGCAGCGCAAATCATAATATAACACTACAAAAAATGTTGTGTGGGGCTGAATTTTTTTCAAAAAAGGGATTGAAAACATATGAAGAACTATTTCAGAACGATGTATGAAAGTTGCTTGAAAATTACAGCTACCTATCTCAACTCAACATTCGGTATAGCGGGGACACCTAGTTGAAAATATTATTTGTGCACTATAGACAGTCTGTTTGTACAAACACGAAGTGTACAGTTGTACAAAAGCGCAATTCAGTATTAACCAGGAATAGAATTCGTTAGACATTGTCTAGTTTTATGTTCCCAAAATTGAAATTAGGTACTCCTTCGTTTGAACTCCATTGGTGTAATGTAAGAAAAAAATGTTTCAACCAGAGCTGCAGACCATAGCGGGAAATTCGTATGAAAAATTTTTCGCCCATCTGTTTAGTAAAAATAACCCCAGAGCTTACGTTATAACATAAAAGTAGCAAAATATACAGTCTCCTATCCACAGATCTCCATCCTTCGTGAAATTTTGAAAAAAATAGTGAAGAGAAAGGGGTGGAAATAACGCGAAAAAGCAGAAATGTTGAGAATGTTTTAGAGCAAAATGTACACCATAAAATTACAACGGAGATGGTAATGCACCTCTCACAATCGCCCAAATATGAGTGTTATAAAAAATAACAAATATAAATAATAAAATCAATTGCAATTCATTTTGAAAAAATTTTCAAATGGGATAAAGCAATAATTGGAACTGATAGATTACAAAACCTTCCCAATAAATATTTATTAACATAGGAAAGTTTTGACGTATAGATAAATCAATGAATACATGTTTCGACAAATTGTCATCATCAGGCTAAAATGAAGTGTATAAGCATTAAAACTAAAATATTTCACAATAGTTACTAACATTGGTTAAGAAATTACAGTATAGTTAAAGTGATGTAGATGAAATTTACATATAGTACGTAACAATCTCCATATAATTTTCATTGGGAGTTACCAAGCGTGTAAAAGTTTGCCCCCCCCCCCTCCAGGATTGTTATCAATAACCCACTGAACAATATTAGAGGGGGGGGGGGAAGTTGAACGGCCGCCATCTTGTCCGCCATCTTGAAAATACCCGCGAACCTATTTTTGGCTATATCTTAGCAACCGTATGTCCAAATCGAACGTACGTAGACTCTAATTGCACAGTTTTGTATTCCTAAGATAAATTGTTATATAACCGAAATTGATAATCCTTGCGGATTTAATGTTTTTGGGCTTAAAAGCTTAAATTATGGAATATGTAAAAAAAACGCTAAAAAACATATCACTTTTGATTTTATTATTATTAATCTTTTAGATCTCGCTTTTATGAATAAAATGCAAAAACAATCAATGAAATCCGAGCACTGGTTACCAAAATATACAAGATTTAGGAATAGGTACCGCACCTTTGCTCGGCACACAATAATTGGGAGTTACAGGTCAAATTGAAAATTTCATAAGTTTGTTCTCTACAAAATGTGCGAATTAATACTAAATACATACATCAATTTTTGAAGGCTTATGCCCCATTCGCGATTCACTCGCCCTCATAAGAATAATGATCGCCATGACATGAATTAGATCCGAAAAACCGTACCGGTGAATAAATCGAAAATAACCGAATTAATACAAATTTTATAAATGAATCATTTTTTATATATTTTTAAAAAGTTTTATGCGTTTCGCACCTTGTCGTTTTTTTAATTAATTAATTTAATTTAGGCTTTTAGGGAGAAGAGGTGACCACCAAATGACAAGTATTATTATACGTAACACTTTACGCAGACATTTGCAAAGAGCAGTGCAATTTAATGATTTTTTTCTTGAATTGCATCAGTTTCCACAATTCTGCTTGTAACCACATTTAAGAATCTCAATGCAAGCGGGGCTGACTTCCGGAATTGTTATCCACACGGGAAGGAATCTGTGATCGAGTTTCTTCCACCCATGTTGAATTGGATGTGGGGCTTGAAGCTCAGCCTTATGTGCCCTGCTCCAAATGGTAGCTTGGTAAGCTGCTCTCTTGCAGTGTAATAGGAGAACGTCTTGTGTCGGGTGCATCATTTGTAAACTTTTGTTTCGGTGACAGAATATTAACTTTCGTTGTTGATTAATGGATTCTGCACCGCCTCCATAAACTTGAATAAAGAAAGGCTTCAAAGCTTTGAACTTTGTAGACTCCAAATTTCACCACTGCGAATGGATTTTCCATCATTTGGACGATGACCTGAATTACAGTGTCTGGGTTCCTTTTCCAGGCACTGAATTCCGTCCTTTTAGATTTTTAGAGCGTCCTCTCAGTGAGGAAGTGGAGTCACAACCCGTAAGTGTGACAAACAATGGACGTGCAAACTACACTGCTCTGTGCAAATGCCCTTGTGTAAATTAATCCGTATAATAATTGTCATTTGATGTTCACCTCTTCTTCCTAAAAGCCTAAATTAAATCAATTAATTAAATAAACGAGAAGGTGCGGCACAAAAAAAATTATTAATTTATAAAATTTGTATTAATTCGGGTATTTTCGATTTATTCACCGGTACGGTTTTTCGGATCTGATTCATGTCATGGCGATCATTACTCTTATGGGGGCGAGGGAATCGCGAATGGGGCATAAACCTTCAAAATTGATTACACTTAATTAATGCATGTATTTAGTAGTAATTCGCATATTTTGTAGAGAGCAAACTTATGAAATTTTTAATTTGACCTGTAACTACCAATTATTGTGCTCAGCAAAGGTGCGCTATCTATTCCTAATTCTTGTATATTTTCGTAACCAGTGCTCGGATTTCGTTGATTGTTTTTGCATTTTATTCATAAAAGCGAGATCTAAAAGATTAATAATAATAAAATAAAAAGTGATATGTTTTTTAGCGTTTTTTTTACATATTCCATAATTTAAGCTTTTAAGCCCAAAAACATTAAATCCGCTAGGATTATCAATTTCGGTTATATAACAATTTATCTTAGGAATACAAAACTGTGCAATTAGAGTCTACGTACGTTCGATTTGGACATACGGTTGCTAAGATATAGCCAAAAATAGGTTCGCGGGTATTTTCAAGATGGCGGACAAGATGGCGGCCGTTCAACTTCCCCCCCCCCCCTCTAATATTGTTCAATGGGTCATTGAGAACAATCCTGGAGGGGGGACCAAACTTTTACACGCTTGGTAACTCCCAACATTACATTGTTACGTACTAATAGTATTAAAATGTTTAGCTCGGCGTCACTAAAACCCTAGAAATAAATTACAATACAAGGTGAAAACAGGTTCAAAGCCATATATTAATCAATCAAATCGGTATAGAAAAACCAAAAGACAACCATGCTGAAAAAAAAAAGTTAGGAAACGAGGGTACAGGTACTTACGGGAAAGTTTTTCAAAAATTAATCAGAAGGAAGAACTAACTAACACCGAAAAATAGAAATTGACGGTGCACACTGTAAAAATGTGATAAATGTGAAAAATGTAATAAAATTGTACATACAAGCCACAACCACAGATAAGTAATTATCTGTGGCACAGCTATAGAAACGGCAAAATGGCAGCCTATCAACTGTCAACAGTGTATCAGTTCCAATTATAAATAATAAACATTTGTGGCCAATGAAAGAATAAATTTGTTGTTTCAAGTATAAGATTAATGTTAATTTAATAAATAAGAGACTAGAATGACAAAATCCCGTATTAACAAATAAAATAAAACGTCAAAAAATTCTTGACAAATTGCTTGAAACGTAACAGACAGTGGAAAAAACGTCAAATAACACCGTATTCAAAAGACACAAAAATATCAGGAGAGATGAAACCGAAATCTGAAGGGATTCTATAAAAATTTAATCCAAGGATCACTACGACATTCCCCTCTTCTTAACAATTTTTGGCGATCCTCCAACCCATTAGAATTACGAAAGCGTCCACGTCACCTCCAGAAAACGTAAATAAGACCTTACTTTTATTATTTTTTCGACTTACTATGAGCCGTACATTGAGGTGCCAGTTCCAGATGGTTTACCATGAAAAATTCTGATACTTTACACAATAAACAAGTTCACGAGGTGCCAATTCTTATAGAATTCTAATTTCAACCAACTTCAAAACTTTATCAAAACTTACCCCCACCCCCAGAAGGGTGAGGATATTGTGAGATATTCAAGCGTTTCCATACTTTTTGAACACCTAGTATAATATAATTATAATTACATCTTAAATTACCTATTTATATAGAAATTTTTATTTTAACTACCCCTCCACGGCGAACTGGTGATCAGATCAAAAAATCTACCAGAGATTTGGAATCAGAAAAGAATTTCCTATAAGATGACACCAGTTCCAGCTTTCTAAAGCCTGCAACATTGTGCAACGCACAGACACACAGACATCCGGGCATTGATTGAAAATTAATAAAATAATCATAAAAGGCATTGATTTCTATCATTGGTGGTCATGTAGTATTCAAAAATTGAAGATTGATCAACTTTAATAACTTGCTTATTGCTCAACAATGATTTGCGAAACCCTCGCCTCCATAGTGTATCACGACGTTGTCGCAAACCAGGGGGGAGGGGGGGGGGGGTACTCGGAATTTTGTATACGTTTTACATTGAGTAAAATGTAGGCACGATGTTGTAGATGTATAGACGATATGCCGGTACAAAAATTATTCCCGAAGAGTTCTAGAGTTCTCAATCACTTTTACAAATAGTTCTGGCGTTTTAAGCAGTCAAAAAAGGAGACAAACCGTCCACTTCAGCGAGCTAGAACTCTTTCGTTTCCGCTCGAATCGACTCAAGTCATAAGGAAAATTCGGGGCCCACCAGAACTCTAAAGAAACTGATCGAAAATATCTTCTAATTGAATATTTATACAACACTGTTTTATTTAAATTTTATGTGTACATCGACACCCATGAAATCAGGTTCAATTCCAACCGGCGATGGACTCTTTTAATGGTTACATACCTACGCGCACATAACCAACGTAAGTACCGAAAGTCTAGTTGAAGAACTTTTTTTTTCGAAAATCGGTCAGTTTCTTAAGAGTACTGGTGGAGTCCCGAAGAGTTCTATCGATTTTGCTTATGACTTGAATCGATTTGAGCGGAAATGAAAGAGTTGTACCTCACCAGAGTATCGTCGAATTTCAATTAGGAGAATTTTTTTTTCCGAAACTCGATCAGTTTCTTTAGAGTTCTGGTGGCCCCCCAAAGAGTTCTATGGATTTTCCTTATTACTTACTTGAATCGATTCGAGCGGAAATGAAAGAGCTTCTAGTTCACTGAAGTGGACGATTTGTAAAGTTGGTACCTCCTACTTTAATTGCCTTTTTGACTGCTTAAAACCCCAGAACTATTTCCAAAAGCGATTGAGAACTCTAGAACTCTTCGGGGGGCAACTTATTATTTTTTCCAAATTTTCATAATGAGAGGCCAACTTCATACGGGTCAATTTTAATCCAAATTGACACCAATTTCGTATGTGCAAATCTTTGAAGATTGTTATGTTTCCCTCCTTTCCAATTTTTCCACCCCTAGCATACTAGTGTTAACTTAAGACTAATTGTTAAATCAAGAAACATTTTCGTGCCACAAGAGTTAGTCGCAAATCGTGCCATTCAAATTGCAGTTGTATTTTATTGGCGGATTTCTTTCCTGGCTTCTGAAGGATTTCACGTCTCTTGTTTCGTTTTAGTAACAAGTCTTAAAACTTCTTTAACCCCAGTGTGCGTATGTTTCCGTTAAGGGTAGGTAAGTTCACAAATTGTGAACAAACCAATTCGTATTTTAAGCGTCACTCGCAGTATGGAAAGCTTTATTTGCGTAAAATAACACTACTAATGGAAAATAGTTATTGTTTGCTGCTTTAGTACAACATTACACCGCAATAATAATAAAGGGAGGTGAGGTCGTTGCCGATATTACAAATGATAATTCGTAACCGATAACTAATGGTCCTAGACCAGCGATGTATCTCAGGCTTGTCACTACCGTAATTGTAGTTATTGGCTACAACTATGCCCATTTACAATGATATATGTATTCAGTCGGTTTGTCATAACAATAATTTAGCTAAATCAATTTCCTTTTTTTCCCACCCCTCTCACCCTCTCACGCGGCACTAAGTTTACGCCATTAACAATAATGATGGAAATTAAGGGGTTAGGTCAACGAAGGGGGTCGTTCCGCATTTAAATCATCGACAAATGTTATAATTACCGTAGACGCTTTTATTGATATTTCATAATTGATCTGACGTTTAGCATATTTTCTTTTTACGTTTCCCGAATATTTTAATGCATTTATTATAACGGCACAACACGCAAATATAATATGATGGAAAAGCATGAGTTGGCGTTTGCTTTTCTAAGTAAAACAACATAATAACTATGAACTCATATTTCATTATAATTTCTAGGTTCATTATATACAGCTTTCTGCTTTGTTACGGTATCACAATATATGACGCCATCATTATTTTATAAATGACATTAACTCGGCCCCTAATTAAAGCGTAAATTGAGAGCGAAGGCTAAATTGTTAGTTATACCCATATTTTATACATATTTATTATTTAAGTAAAACAATATAAAAGAATGTTTTTTTTCTTTTGATCTAATGAAGCGTTTCTATAATGATAAATAGCAGTAACGGCAGTAACACCAACAAGAGCGCGGCAAAACGCAGACAGATGGACATCGTTTATCGTAAATCTTCTACGAAAATTAGATTTACACAAATTTTAACACATTTCTGGGATAGCAGAAGGATTTCAAAGTAAATAATCTTTGAATATTGCGTTATTTTAAACAAGGTTTGTATCTGTTTATTTGAGCTGGCGTCGAGAACTAATTTCTTGGCGTTTAATGTATTTATTAATGGATTGTTTATTAATACCAGTTTATATCATAATCTTATAAACGCACACCCACATATTAAATTTTACATTAGTGTTGAAAATAATTACTTCACATGTGCGTTCGAGACTACAAACGTACATTTGCTGAACCGATCCAACAAGAAGGTACCTACTCCTCTGACTTTCCGGTTATTTAAAAAAGGGAAACATAATGTTTTCTACCATTTCAAATTTTTGAGAAGCAACCATTGGTTTACTAAATTTAGTAACAGTTCTGCATCAGGAAACCTGCTATTCTACATTGTAGCATAATATAATTGTTTAGGGGGCGTCGCTATTTGAAATATTTTCTAGTGGATAGCGTTGTTGCTCAGTAGCACGTTTCCCATTGAGATCCGTCACCCATTCGAGTACCAACGAGACCAAGCGTTGCCTAACTGAGATTGGGATACCTGTTTATGGAATTGAATTGAAGGGTTTTTGTTCTGGGATGAATAAAGTTGGATTTCGCGACTTTCTTTGAGTCGGATTAAGGTAAAGCAGGAGTATGAACGGGAACCGTAGAGTCGATTGGTGATGAAAATGGCCGCGTGTGGATGAAGTGTGGGAGAAAATGAACATTGTTTACCTTTTTCCCGATAACCAATTTTTGGGACCCAAACAAGAATCGCAACAAGAGAGGAAGGATACTGGACGAATGGCTTAACTTGGACGAAACCAGAACACAGTCACGATAGTGTGAATCTCTGCCATCACGGCGATGGCTTCATACATTTACGAACGAGGGATGGTATTAAAAAAAAGGTGCTCAGCGATCACCGTTACATTCACTTGAATGCTTCAAGTCGGAGCGATGGAGGCGGAAGTGTAACGCAGAAGGAAGAGAGTAAAATGCGTTAAACAAAGAGCGTTGTAGAATACTTGAGGTACGCTACACCATTCACTTAATAAACCTTGCGCTACACAGACAGAGATATCATTCAGAGTACGGATACTCGCTATTACACATAGATGACAGCCGCCTCGTGTAAAGATACCTAGGCAAAGCTGGTGCTCAAAGGGCGTCACAAATAGCCACAGCAAATTTTTACTTTATGCGCTAAGCTAAAGGATGCACCACCGGGTACGGGGACAAGACCTAGTTCCTGTTCAACAATGTAATAAGAACTACGTGGTAGATAGACTCCTTGAAGAATATAAGCCTGGACTCACATTAAAAGGTACAAGACAAAATCAAGAAAGTTGCCACGGCAAGCAACAATGATGTGATAATAACATTATTATACTTACGAAATTAGGCAACGTGAAAGCCCAACACTGACTTGTAAGGTAAATCAGGAACCTAACAGTGGGCTCGGTTCAGCCGGAGGAGGCCTATGGTGTAGTGTTTACTTCCTACCGAATGACCACGTGCATGTATACATAGACAGGTTAGAAAATTTCGGGGGCTGCATCTATAGATTAACACACATGAATCGCGACTTGCAGCAACAACAGAGAAACGAAACTGGATGACTTGCTTAATCTGTACGATATGATTGTTGGCATAGAAATAAACTGAACAAAGAGCATCTCGAGACACTGACCCGAGGAATGAATGAGGTGGTAATCAAAGATTCCATTCGAAAAATCTGGGAAGCTAAAAAGATCTGTAATCAAACGATGCCCTCAAAGACGGAAGAGAGGTGAAGCAAGTGTGGTGTAACGAAGATGCCAATGAATCCAAAAAATGAGACCGTCTACTAAGCAACATGTTCGAAAACTACTTGTGAGCTACTTATGAAACGAATAACGATTGAGGTTCGTATAAGCTATTTAAGGAGCCGCGTGGGTTCATAAAAGGAAGAGCGATGAGCTATGCCCTTAGGCATGCAGGGCAGCCCAACGAAAACAGCTCACAAGCTTTACGGTCCAATATGTGAATATTAAAAAAAAACTTCTAGCTCGTATCTCTTGAGCGGAGGTAGTGGCTTCCGCTCTTATTTTTTCAAATGGCAAGGAGTGTAGAAAAGGCATCGAATTCTCTGCTAAAATCCTTATATTACAACCGGACCAGATACTATTCAGGAAACTGGACAGGGCGTACGTTTCTGCCTTCAATCGGTAATTTGACACGCGATGATAACAGATGAACGCATCTTACTACACTAGGGAAATGAATATCTACAATTTGCCCCTTTTTTATGCCTTTGCATTTCCAAAAATCTGTTTATACAGGGTCAAAACTAAAACATATTTTATTCCAAATTTTTCTTATTCATTTATTATAAATAAAAAATTTTGAAAAATGGTGGTTAAATCTACAATGTTTTAACCCTTTCGCGACGACTTTTTACAAATATTCAAGGTTTTGAAAATACTATTGGGCTATATGTGTCCCAAACGTTGTTTTCAAAGTACTGTAGGGCTCTGAAGTAATTGATTTAACGTACTAATATGTCCCAGTCGTACATTACATGTAATAGCTGTGAAACTGTTGACGATTAATGTTTTTAAGTTGAGTAGTAGGTCATTTAGTCGTTTGAACACTACACTGCGTTACATGGGGTCGACATTTTCGTGTAATTAATTGATAAAAAGTGTATTTTATTACTGAATATTACTCAAGATGTCCAAGTAAGTTATTTTGCCATATTTTTATTTTGTCTGACGGAGTTTGAATCATATTTTTGTACTATCTGTCAGATATTGAACCATTTGAGGATAGTGGTTCAGCGTATGAGATGGATTCAAGCAGTGATAGTGAGAGTGATTTAGAAATTGCTCAGAAAAGAAGATCCAAACAATCGAGGGCCGGCCAGATACAGAGAAAGAGAAAATGTCTCGAACCAAAACTGAGTACCTCGAAGTGTATCAGTTCATCAGAAGATTCATCAGAGTCTGAAGATAATGCATTTGCTCCTGCAACTGATACTCCTGCTCCTGCATCTGATACTCCAAAAACTGGTGCCTGTACCTGGGTGAATGTACCAGCAGAATTGCTACCCCGAATGTGTGTACCTGAGAGTCGAAGCACAACTACTATCCTACATAATAGGTGTTTTCTTTTTGCATTTTGTGGTAGCTTTAAGTCAGCTCTGTCAATACACACCATTCGTTTTATAAAAATAATTTGACTCAGTTCTCAATAACCCTATTCGTTTTAAAAGCTTTATTTTAAGTTTTATATTAATCTGAGGCAGAAATGTCTTATTAATCTGAGGCAGAAATGTCTTATGACGCAAGGCACTTTAATCACGTGATAATTGTGCATGTGCCCAACCCTGTGGCGATGCAAAAAGAAAACACCTATTGTTCATCAAAATGCTTCTAGCGTTGATATTTTCTTGAAATTGTTCCCCAAAAGCCTCCTGAATTATATTGCCCAGTGCACAACTGGCACATATGTGTCCCAGTAAAAACACTGGTGGGACATATACCTATGTCCGGGCGTATTTCTGATTATAGAGAGGTTATTTTTTTTTATACGATATACAGTGTGACTCATTTAGATTGGAAACACACATGTAAAATCTGAAGTTATTTACCGATTTTAACCAATTTTTTTTTAAAATGTCAAATAATGAAACATCTACTTTGGGACAAAATTTTAAATGTTTATTCCAATTTTCAGGGCATACTACGATAACTTTTTCGTACTCGGAATGGAGAATTGTTATTAGCGATTTGTTTATAAAAAAAATATCTACGCCACTGGATTCAGAATGCTTCCAAATAGCTGTCACCAAAATTTTACAAAAATATATTTATTAATAACAAAGTTATGACAACTTAAAGTTCGACAACTTTCTAAGCTAACAGTTACAAAACAACACCCTGTATCAATAGATGGCCATGGAAATTATGTTAATAATTCTTAAATTAAACTATTTAAACCATCAGTGAAGAAAAAAATATTTAAAGTAACGTAATATTTAATAAAAATCTATCATAACTGTTAAACAGTAACATAATTTCCATGGTAACTAAGATTTAAATGGAAATGTTAGGTCCTATTATTTACTCAATTGTGCGATTCCGTTACTTTTTATTAAATATTACGTTACTTTAAATTTTTGATAAAATAAAAAGTCGTTTTTTTGAGGTTACTTTTAATTTGGGACCTATATGGCCCATTCGTCGCGAAAGGGTTAAGTTTATTTTTAAAATCCACATTTTCGAAAATGTAAGGAGGATCCATAGGCAACAACAAATTTGTTGGTCTGAATTTATCTCTTATCTTAGGTACATATTGTAAACTGTTCATTCTAGCTCGGCCTGATGATGGCTAATATAGCCGAAATCGATTGCGTTTAGAAAATAATTAATAAAAATGTTAGCTTGCTTAACATACTTATAATTTGTCTTCTACCGTTTAAAATATCGTCCACACACCTTAAAAGCACAGTTTTTTCTTAAAATCCCATCAAATTTAATGTCTAACTGGTTTTTTACTCGCAGTGAAAGAAATAATTAATACGCGAGTGAACACTGACAATACGCACACGGAACACATAGATTTATTACTAGTCTAC
This sequence comes from Pyrocoelia pectoralis, assembly GCA_036250285.1. Classification (NCBI taxonomy): domain Eukaryota; kingdom Metazoa; phylum Arthropoda; class Insecta; order Coleoptera; family Lampyridae; genus Pyrocoelia; species Pyrocoelia pectoralis. The sequence continues at coordinate 34,167,520 of CM070079.1, read as the reverse complement.
TATCTAACAGCCTTTCGAGAGAACATTTGAATTTTATCAGCGCTAAACTTTGTTTAAGTGGCGGATTTAACGGGTGGGCGAGTCGTGCGGGGCACGACGAGGCCCTCCAAAAAATAAAATTAATGATAATAAATTATAAATAAGTAAATGAGACAAAAAATAAAAGGCAATAAAATAAATAGCACTGTAACAAATTAACTCAAGAAGGTTATCAACATAATCAAAATTTTACCACCTAATAGTGTGGCCCTCCATATGGTCGTGAAGCTTAACAGAAGATGCCAAGGACGAAATGCCACATTTTAGGAACCACTTAACTGGGCGAGCTTTGCGCAGTTTCACAACGGTTTATAAGTAATTACAATTACTAAAATGATTTCTTTTTTACTATGGAACCCCTGGATTTCTGGATTTCGATGGGAGGGTGGGAAAGCCCACACACATCTAGGCCACCTATTCGGGCCCTTTGTGCTATCTCCCTGATTAGAGTCGTTCGACCCCGCAACGTCACTCAAGCAATCCCACACGGGGAAGCGGCTCTAATCTTAGCCATGTCCGGCCAGGATTCTCTCAACATGGATCGTCTTAATTTGACAAGTACGGGACATTGACACAGTATGTGTTGCGCCGTCTGGTCGTCTGTGTGGAATCCTCTACAGGATGGTGAATCTACCAAGCCCATGCGGTTGCATGTGGTTGTTAAGTTTACAGTGTCCAGAAAGTAGCCGCAGGTTTCCTTTGGATAGCCCTGTACAGAAGCGTGCCAGGCTAGGAAATGGTTCTATGAAGGACTCTCTCGCGTGGCGGCAGTCTAACACCAAGTTCCACCTAACTCTGTGTTGGGGTTGTTTTGAGGCCAGCAAGGCTAGCTTATCGACTTTTTCATTGCCTGTTATTCCATCATGCCCTTTAGCCCATACAAACTCAAGGGTATGGCTGTTTGTTACTTGCTCTAGTACCTGGTGACACTCGGAAACCCGTCTAGAGATGAATTTGTATTGATCTAGTGCCTGCAGAGCAGCTCTGCTGTGACTGGAGATTCTGATGATTTATTTATTTATGCTGTGCATAAGAATTGTTTTTGCACTTAGCGTTATGCTTGCTAGTTCTGCCTGAAAGACAGTCGAAATTTTTCCTAGTGGTTGGCTAATGTGGAAGTTCAGTTCTTCGGTGCCTGTTCCTTCCATTGTTTTAGATCCATCCGTGAAGATGGATATGCCTGGTTGGGATACCACTTCCACATCAAAGAAGATGTGGTAGGTTTTCCCTAGTATAAATCGAGGGATGAGTGAGTCAGATTGTCCTTCTAGTATAGGTAGTCGCTTGACTGCCTCGCCCAGAATTCGAGAGTGGCTCACCTCAGTGCCTTTTCTGTTGAACAACCCTTTATTTCTCAAACGCAAGAACATTACGTTCTCAAAAACAGTCAAAAATGTCATTTCTTATTTAAAATTATAAGCTTTAAAACTAATCTGTTTATCTAATTTATGTCATACCTATGTTATTGAATACAATTTTTAAGTAATTTGTGTATTTGTGATGTTTTAAATTAAACTTTTACTTCGTTCAATTACCTACGTTTATCTGAAAGATGTTTGTGAGTGAGTGAAACAAGTTTTGAGCAAAGTCGTGTTGATGAGGTTATACTTTCCTCACTTTATTGTGATTCGTGACTAACATAATCGGAAATTTTATTGCGTTAGTTTCTTCTATTTCCCCGATGAAAAAAATGTTTTGTTAAAATTGCTATTTTTATAGCGGTTATCGTTAATGAAAGTAATTGAGTTTAATTAAACAATTAATTAATTATTATTGAATGAGTTTGGAACAATTTATGTTTATTTTAGCATTTATTGAATTTAATTACTTGCACGAGAAATGTGGGAGGTCTTATTCCTATGTTTTAATTAAAAAATATTTACAATTAATTCGAGAGGGGCGCGCGTGAAGGTATTGTATAATTAATAATTTAGAGAAGTCTTAACGGTAGGTATAACGAAGATCGATTTACGTCGCTCGAGAAATACCTATTTATATAATATTTACTTTCAGCTAGAAATGTAAATGTTATATATGTACCCATTTATCTATTTCGCAATATTGAAATAAATATATTGAATGGCTGTATTTAGTTTACAGTCGAGCTTTATTTATGAAACTTTTCAATTGTTCTCGCTGTCTAGCCAGACTGGAGTCTGCATCTGCTATTGAAATACATACATATTGTATAAGTATTTTTATTTTGAATTTGAAATATATAAATTTAAATTGGTTATTATAATGCTACCGAAACTTTAAGTTTACGTCAAGTCCTTTACAGAGCAAACGTTTTTCATCTATAGAAAGAACGCTCGATAGATATCCATTTTCCAATTTTCTCGTTTTCTCGACATCTATTACATTGTTATAATGAAATATGCAAGTGATTAAATCAAGAATCCTTTACAACAGAAATGATCTAAAAATGAATGTGTATTCGTATATTATAAAGTGAAGATTATCTGTCAATTCAATTCGTTTCATGCTTGCTTAATTAATATAAATAATAAGATCTATATATTTCTTTTTAATGAACTGTTTCTGTTTTGTTTATTGCTTATTCATCAGAATACAAAATAAAATCTTATTTGAAAGAGACCCGATGTAAAATAAACATCATCAGTTCAATCACAAAAAACTTTTATGAATAAATCTAATCAAGTTGTAGGATCCCTCCGCAAGAGTCGTGCAATTCATTCTGATGTAATTACGATCTAAATTTGGCATAAGCTTTTCCTGAACTTATTTAGGTTGTGGTATAATCCAAAATAGAAGGAAGACGGAACACAGTAGGACAGTAACCGCTGGCCTCCACAATACACACCTTGTCAAATTAAGTACAAACAATGAGTGTAATGAAGTGTAATTACAAATAATGGGGTTCAGGCAAAAAAGATAAGAAATGAGGAATGTAATGCTCAGGAGATCGTGAGAGGAAATATGCAATGCGTTAAACTACGGAAATACTACAACACAGTAATTTTTAAAATCAAGGCGGGTGCCATCTTGCTTCAAATGAAAAAAAGTTCTTCTTTTGGGTTGTGGTTACCGTAATGGCACTCAACAGAAGGAATGGAATCTTTAACGCCTATTCGAGCTGAACCCAAAAATTGACAAAGTACTATCAGAGTAAAAAGTTTTGTCATCTGATTTTTGAAGGCTTATTTTACAAAATTGTTGGGGCATATTTTGATAAGCTTTGACAATCAATGAATTGTTCTTATAATATGTAAATTTTAAATGTGTAGACGGTAGACTTTTCACGCTATTGAATTTTCTATTGCAAAAAAGTGCCATAAAGCATATAGTTTTTCAACACGCTCGACTTTACGTCTCTATAATAATTATTTTATCAGCAATCTGAAATTAATAAAATTTGGGAATTAGATATCTCAATACATTCTAAATAAATTACGATATAAAACTAGTAATTAACTTTTTTCATTTGTTTGTAATTACCCCAAAAAGCAAAACGTGGCAACTTTTCACTAATTGCTATAAACAAATTTATTCTATCGTAATAATATTAAGGAATTAGAGAAATATAACACATATCTTGTAAACATACATGTGAAGGATAGTTGTGGTTGAAAATATCTTACTTCGCTGTGCGTTTCACCGTGCTTTAATTTCATACCTCCAGGCCCGCGAACTGCACTGTTGCGGCCATTTCATTAGCAAAATATATAATTGCTGCTTGCCGTTAACAATTTTTTTAAATTGATAAATTGCGATGATCGTATTTTTCTTAGTTTTTCTTTATCACATGCCGTAACAAGTATACAGCGAAGAGTATGCGAATTAACCAGCCAGACGTTTTTTTATTGTTACAATGCGGTTATTGAACAAAAATGGAGCAATCCTGCATTACTTTGTTACACACTTAAAAATTTAAATAGTTTTTTTATGAATTAATTAATTCTTAAAGATTGGCATTTCTCAAATTGACGTGAAAAAACGTGTTTTCTAGAATATATTTCGTTATATTCGCTAAATTCAATAAAAATTATGAAATTACTTACACATAAATAAATATTGATTCAAATAAAATTTGTTTGATACTAATCGGCCCAATAGTTTTTTTTTATAAACACATAAACACATCGCTTTCCAGAATACCAAATTAATTCGAGTTCAAGGTGCTCATTAAACGTATAGCAAAAATCACACACACAGTTGTTTCAGAGCCTATAGGCCTATAGGTTCGTTTTTTTGTACGCTTCAGCGTTCAAAAAAGAGAATTCTCTCCCCTTATACAATATGTACATATCTCAAGTCTCATTATGTCATAGTTTTGGTTCCTGTCCTGCTTCACTACCAACAGGATAATTTTCCGAACGAAATACTAGAGGGAGTTTCACAAGACCATGAAAATCTGGAAGGACCCTGTCTGCGTTGACTGTAAAGTTTTTTTAAATCCAAGGAATTTATTGAAAGAAATGTATTTATTATTGATGCTATAACTAAAAATTAAGATAGAAAACATACACAAAATGGACCCTATTAGAAAAAAACCACCTAATGCATAAAAACTTATTAAGCAGCCTTTTTTCTCTAATTTGGGTCATTTTTAGCTGCAATATAATTCAAGAATGGAATTTTGATTTACATGACCAAATGAATACGAAAATAAAATTGTGCCAAACTTCCTAAAGAATAAGGATAATTCATATTTATACAGCGTGTTCGTACTCAAAAGTGGACAACGTAATAGAGGTTGTAGAACTCGTCAAAACTAACACTATTTTTTGCATTTTGGCTTTTGTTTTCGAATTATGGACCTTTTTTTGTTTTTTACAAATCTCTGTATCTCTATTATTTATAGTCGGATTTCAAAAAATCAAAGTTTTTTGGAATCAACAGTTTAATTTCTACAACGTTTGTTCAAAACTTTTTTACAAAAAATTTAGAACAGCAAAATGGTGGTCATTTTAAATTTTAGTACTAGAGTAGATTTTGTAACATTCAATTTCCAAAATTTAAAATGACTACCATCTTGCTGTAGAACAAACGTTGTAGATATTAAACTGTTGATTCCAAAGAACTTTGATTTTTTGAAATCCGACTACAAATAATGGAGATATGATATAGGGATGTGTAAAAAACAAAAAAAGGTGCATAATTTGAAAACAAAAGCCAAAATGAAAAAAATTATTTTAAAAAACGTATTAGTTTTGACGAGTTCTATAACCACTACTAGGTTCTCCACGTTGAGTATAAACGCCCTGTATAAATATAATTTTAATTAACTTTCTCCATAAATAATTAGAATAATAGGTATGTTAAAGTCGATAAATGGAGAAAACTGGGAACAGAAGCGAAATGCCACGCTCAAGTAAGTACGCAAGAAGTGATACAATTACTAACACGAAAATCGTCATTTTAGACCAGTAATGCCATAAAAATCGTTCATGTTTGGCTATGTAATAATAACAGACCCTGATGTTTTACTGCAACCCACTTGAATAATTTGCGAAGTAGAATTGTCTGCAAAGACTCTAATTGGCATGTGATATTCTTTTATGATGCAGCATTGTAAAACTCGCGGAATTCGCTTAACTCGTATGAAACATATTTCCTTGTAACGGAATCTCTTGCATTATAACCTATAATTACAACAATGTAAGTCAGATTTCAAATTTCATTAAATATTCGGAAAATTCTAAATTCCATGAATGTGGAACTGATGACACAATTTGTTGCCGAATTTCTATCTCAATTCAGCGGTTAATTAGCGAAACAAGTAAACAAAGATAATTTATTCGAAATGCTATGGTTATCCATTTAATTAATCTATCAAGAAAGATTAATTACTTTAAGAATGAAGTAAAAGTATAAGATAAAAAATAAAAATAAATCAGATAAAAAATAAAAAGATAAAATAAAAAATTTGCAACTTCGTTATTAATCGAAAGCCTTTTGACAGTAAGCCAGTCTTCATCAACTGTAATAGAACATTGTAACCCCACCCCCCTGCAGAAAATAAATTCCTTTCTAATGACAGATGAGAATATCATTAAATTAAACAAAACAATATCCCTGATCGACTCTATGCTATATTTAGGCGACTGACATAATTCTATTCACTTTCAAAATGATGTGCAACGTATCGGTTTACATTGTAGTCTACCTAAATGTAAGAAAAACATCACTTAAACTTACTAAACATAGTTACAGGTGTTTACGTCTGTGTTCTAGAAGAGGATATTTGTCCAATGGTCGTGATACTGCCCCCCCCCCCCCCCCCCCCCAGTATTATAACAACTACACTCGTAACCATTGAGAAAAACAAGCATGGCATTTTGGCCCCACTTTGCTATAATCATTACTGAAATTCGGTTAACTTTCCTGTTTCGTTTTCAAGGACAATCTTGTCTGGTAGTTGCTTATTTTTATAATTGTGATAATAACTTAATAGCAAAGAAAATTATAAAATTAAAGATACATGCATACACCGGCGCTTAGAGAGAGAAGCGTAACATTCTAATGGACTGGCACGCCACACGCTCGCTGTTTGTAGCCGCAGCCGCAATTAATTAAAAATTGTTTTCCACAACCGTGACACACTTTTGGTTTCTAAACGAGTCTCATTTTATTACAGACGTTCGTGTAAGTCTAATGTTCCTACGACCTACCATTCCCGAGAATGCAATGTGCCACAATATCGTCTGTAGCATCTATAAAAATCAAATTTTGATAATACAATTTTACAATCATATTAACAAAGATTGAATCTACAACATACTAAAATTTCGTTCCATTTGAGCGAGTAGTTTTGTTTTTATGTAACTCTAAACTTAGCTAGCGTGTCGCAAACCCCGAAAACGGGCACTTTGCATCGTTCGACCTTAGAAATGGCCCTTAAAGTGCATTTTTAAAAAAAGTTGTTACTTCTAAATAACGTAGAAATAAATAGGCTTTAATTTGACACCAAGCTCATTCGAATCACCCCAATGGTTATTTTTTTATTCAGCTTCAAACTCGAGTACCTATATATACTTTTTGCGCTGACAGTAGTCCTTGAATGCACACAAATTCTAAACGTACAAGGTAAGTGGAGCTCAATCACACTAGTGTGGGCACCTGGACACGCGGAAATTGCAGGTAACCAGGTTGCCACTCACGAAAGAGCATTGCAGACACTGGTCGAAAATCACGGGACAGAGTCATTCCGAGATCTTTCTCGAAAACCCAAACGAGGACTTAGCAGCGTCCATCGTAAAGTTAAGCAGGAGGAAGATAAAACTTGCGACAGAGATGGTCACAGGCCACTGTCGCCTGAAGAAACACATGCATAACATAGGACTGACCGATAGCCTGTTATGGAGGGGTTGTGGTGAGGCTGAAGAAACGCCCCATCACGTTATTTGCCAATGTGAGGCATTCACAAAGGCAAAGGAACACCTAGTTATTACAGATTACAGAAGAGTTCTTAGAACTTAATAGAAGAAGAAAATCACGCAACCTTCCCCATGTATGTTTTAATATAATAATGAATTAATTACAGGCGACTAGTTTCGATACATAGGATCATCTTCAGGCTTCTAATTTAAAAATTGGTAACATGATGGTACAAATTAAAAGTTGATCAACGGTGAAATTAACGACGACTGACAATCATCTCTACGGTATAATTAATTTGAAAAAACCAAACATAAGATAAAGGATTAAACGGGCAAAATGGAGGTGAAACCCATGGCTCCAATTGGAGCCGTCTTTCGGCTTGGTTTTTATTTATTTTAATAATTCATAGTTGTGTGAATCATTAGCGCTCTATGTTTTTTCCTCAATTTGCCTTTTAATTATAGATTCCCCCCACTTTCGCCTAATGTATTTTCCCCAATCCACATTCGCCAATGTCAATTTGGTTTAATCTACCTTCGCCAAAGGTAATCTTGCCAATACCACATTCGCCAAGGGTAGTTTTGCCAAGTAGAATTTCCCCAATGGTATGCTCGCCAATAGCATTTTTGATAAATGGACACTCGCCAATTTGAAACGGGAGTTTTGAGATTGGCGAACGGTCCCAAAATGATTTCTATTGCATCAGCAATTAACATTTAAAATTCTATTATGGAAATAGTCGAGTTTTCACTTCGCAAAATTAATATAACGCTTCGAGCTTGCAATAAAGATTTGTAAACAGATTTAGCAAAGTCAAAAATGATTTTATTTGTCACTGAGTGATAGAACAGTATAACCGCCGTACACAATGAAAGATTTTGGGGAATTTACATTTGGCCAGATTGGAATTGGCGAAGGAGTATTAGGCGAATGTGTACCATCATGTCACCGATTTTTAAATTAGAAGCCTGAAGATGATACTATGCATCGAAACTAGTCGCCTGTAATTAATTCATTCATTATTATATTAAAACATACATGAGGAAGGTTGCGTGATTTTCTTCTTATATTGAGTAACACTACACCCCATTTCGAACCTTCAACATCTTTACAACCACTATGGACCCGATCAATTTTCTTAGAACTTACTATTAAACTATTCCTCTTAAGGCTGCGTAGGATATGATAAAGGATTGGACTTGAAAACAACTTTTGTGAAAATAACCAATTTTCCAGTTTCATGGGAAATTTTACGCTCACAAGGAAAATGTGAAAAGAAAATTGATTACTTAGATACTTAGATACTTTCGTATAATTGTGGTGCTCAAAAGTAAGGATTCCCTAATACAACACTAAGAAATGAAGAAAATGGAAACGCCGTGAAATATTTACTCTTTCCAAAAAATAAACATTTTTGTAAAAAATATTAGGGAAAAATTATTTTGAACAAAATATTTAAAATGTTATTGTATCTTTGTTTTATATTTTGAAACAATAATAATCAATTTTATGACAAATACATATTTAACTTTGCTATACTTGAAACGAGCCTTTGTTAATTTGAAAAAATGTTTAAAAACGTACTAACACGGTTTTTTAGCGAACTCTTCAATTCTGAATTTAAATTTGGCTAAATGCTGCATAAACCGCGCTGTTTCAATGAAAATGAAATCAATTTTCGGGAAATACCAACACTTTAAAACTACTCTTCTTTTAAGGATGGAGTAATAATCGTTTGCTATCGAATGCTTCTCTTTTATAATATGTGGGTGCTACGTAAGTACATGCGAGGTTCACAACTACTGAAAAAAAGGAAGGAATGGTTGTATTAGGCGTCTTTACAAAAGAAATCCCGTGGTGACGTCACCAAAGCTTCCAGAACACAAGATGACTCACACAGTTTCCATTTTCCTTCCTCACTCGTAAAGTGCAATGCAAAATCAATGAATAAATCCGAGGAATCACGTGCTAAGCTTCTTTCTCTCATTCACTTTCAACTTCTACACTTTTTTAAACACAAAACCAATGATAAAGTACATGAGAATAAATTCGAAATGCGTAGAGCAAAGCGAGGGGGTAAATAATCTTAAATTATTCACATAGTCAATGCACCGGGCAGCATAACTTGACTAAATTCCGAACGGAACATACCTCTACCAACAAGAATGTAATCGACAACATTTACCGATAATTGCATTTAATTTACCGCTCGAATAAATAGAAAAATTAAATTTTTAAACAAGCTTAGAAATAAAACGAATACCCTACCAAAAAAAAAACAACTCAAAACCGGAGGCAATATTTTAGAAGCTACTTGCAAAGTTAACTAACTATAATAATAGGTTCCGACTTATCAAGTTTCTAGGGTCGTTAATTATTTTCAGCTTCAGCTTCAGCTTCGAGTAGATTTTTCTAATAATATAATGTAAACGGAGAAGTGCAAATAAATTAAATTATAAAATGCAAGTTACATAAAGTACCTACTAAAATTAGATTGGACGAATGTTTACGTGCGCATAAAATAATTTCATCTCGAATTTCACGATAAAATCGTGTAACGCCCAGATCGACCTTACAACGAATGTATCTAATGATTGTATAAAATGCAACGGCGAACATGATAATACTTATTTTAACAGAAAAGCTGTTAATCAAATTTTTTCTAGCGAGTTTTAAAACAAACGTCGTAACTCTTGCGCAAATATCGAAGGGCGTGTAAAATACACACGAAATGCAAACAATAAGTGAAATTTTATATTTAATCAAGTATAGCGCATGGAAGCACAGTAAAGTACAATTATAAGCAATTAGCTGATTGGAACTAACATATATAGGTATATATGGAAACTTGCTCAATTAACTATGTGAAATATTGTTAAAGGCTCTCTCGACTTTCTAAGTTTATTTAAAACTGCAGCAACGGCATACTCAATCGATTTTATTAATCACGCGGCTAATTTGATTTTAAATTACAATTGATTAGAAATTTTATTCTGTGGACGAATTTTATTTTTCGCGCGTTTATTGTTCTCGCCTTAAGATCCGGGAGTAAATCTTCCGATTCCGGCGAGAAAGAAAAATGGAATTCCTCCATTTGCCGTGAAACAACCACATTAAGGCAATTTGACAATAAATTAATCGAATTACGTACATTAAAACACCGGGGTCGTACTAGATGGATGAGCAAAAAATTCGCCGCTATGCACAACAGGATATGGATGCATTTCCGTTCTCAAAGGGGTTGGTAATTATGGCCGCTAATGTGATTACTTCGTTTCTGAACGGAGTCCATTAGGGCCTTCTGATGCTCTATAATAATTCTGTATCACTCATGACGGTGGTGGGTAGGTGAGTTGTCGAATGAACGAGGGAGGGTGGCAAGAGAGTAAAAACGTTTTACGAATGGCTCGTCGATGTTCTCTCGTGAAAATGTTCTTTAAATTACATTCTAAATTGTATTTTTTTACCACCGAAAAAATCCGGAATCGCCGCGAAATCTCACCCCCGCGCGTGTTTTCTCATCCTCGTTTTCTTAGCTTACTTGGGGTTGGCTTCGTGTTAATAAGTTGGTTCCGAGGAGCCATGTTGATGAATTTTATGCAATGGCGTCTCTCTTAGTTAAATTACAGCAATTTAGGGAGACGCCGCTGCCGTTTGCCCTCGTTAGATATTAGTTCAAGTTATTACAGATATTAACAGTGCACGGTTGTTTGTTCTTGGTCGCGTCTTGTAATGTTTGCTTCCATTTGGTTACATTGTAGTCGCTAGAGTCTGTTGTTATCATTAATAATATCTGATTTATGATATTATCCTAGTCGTTTTGAAATAATAGCGGCATTAAATTTGCCGGTTACGGAATATCGAGAGTTATAAACTAGTCCGTTTTACTATTATATACATAACGAATTATTGTTATATCTACTTCTTCGGAATTATAGAAAAACAATATATAAATCTTATAAGCTTACTTCAAACGGAACTCGAAAATAACCGCCGTTTGCAAATTTATTATTACATTAAAAGATCATTAAGGAAACATTAACGTCTAATCTTATACCACCGCACACATTTTCAAAGAACATTTCAAAATCTTCGCTTCGCTCTTAAATCCTCATACTGACACAAAACGAAAAAACCACCAAAAATAAAGTAATAGAGACGTTATTTTGCTTCTACAATCTACACACTACATCATACGTTGCTTCTTAAATTTCTCCGTAATTAGAAATCGTCTGCAGATATAAAAAAAGCACGCGGCTCTCAAAAAATTGTTACAAAACGTTTCTCAACGGTTTTTTGTACTTTGTAGTATCAGGTGTGCTGAAAAACATACAAAAAATTTGACCACCCGAAAGGTCTAATTTTCAAGATGGCGCGGCGTCCAAAACTCCAACAGTTTTCAGCCTACAAAAGGAAATTGAGGGTCTTAGAATACATTTTTTCCACTACTAGCTGTGAAGTTGACAATTATTGCGTATCCTAGACAACTGAGAAGTTTAATTTCTCTACCTAGTGGTCAATAATCTATTATATTATTATTAGGGGTGGGATTTTTATGCATTTTCTATACACGTGTAAACGACACTTGTACACGCGTGTAGCCGTGTACACGCGCCTTAAATTATATACAACTTATTTTCTTCATTTGAACATTTGGTGCATACATTTGGTTACTTTAAGTAAGCATTAACATTTATTTTTAATCAAAAATAACAAAGTGTCTACATTTTTTGGACTTGATTGGGTTCTTAAAAATTATGAGTCAGAGATTCACCTAACTTTTTATGTAACGTGTATTAGTTTTTATACACGTATCTTAAAAAATATACGTGTACACGTGTACGCGTGTACACGTTCTCACCCCTAATTATTATCCTAGGTTAATAATGGGAATTTGCATTCCTGTGCTACCTACTTGATTTTTACAAGAAATTTTTTTATTTTTAATTTGTGTCTTAAATTTGACTAGTAGTGGAAAAAATTGTATATACACCACGGTGGTGAAACCATTTATAGACCTCGCACCTTATTCCGCTCGGGGCAAAGCCCCTCGCGAAATAATCTTGGTGCTCGGTCAATAATAACAGTCTTCACCACCTTGGTGTATAATATACTATTATCACATCAAAATTATAACAATATTTTTAGTTGAGCAAAAATTAACAAAATTATCAATATTAATGCATTTACAAATGCCATATTCTTCTTCCCAAACAGATTCATTTACATTGAAATGATTTTCACAATTTTCTGTTTTAGGCATGAGCACAGGTCCATAGTTCGTCAATACTCTAAAGCTGTGGTATTTTGTTGAAGATTCAGTAGGAGGAAGGCGCTCTAGAGTGGTGTCACGACATAACGGTGCAGACAAAAACGGCGCCGACATAACGGCGCTGCCAAAAGGGCGCGGACAAAAAGGGCACTACGACAAAACGGCGCTACGACAGAACAGCGCAGACAGAAACGGCGCCGACAAAAAAGGCGCTGCGACAAAACAGCGCCGCGCTTTATATAAATGATGATATCACTAATGAACGCGGAAATTTGGACGCGCGACAAAAGGACGCGGACATTTGGCCGCAGTGACCTAGGCGTAAACTGTCACGAAAACGCTTAGGTTAAAGGTTTTCTTAATATATTTTTTTTCAATTGAAAGAAAAACGGGTATGTAACACTAAACGACGTTTGAAACTAAAAAGAAAGCTTACCTAGGCGTAAATTGTCACGAAAACGCTTAGGTTAAAGGTTTTCTTAATACATTTTTTTTTAATTGAAAGAAAAACGAGTATATCATTTATATAAAGCGCGGCGCTGTTTTGTCGCAGCGCCTTTTTTGTCGGCGCCGTTTCTGTCTGCGCTGTTCTGTTGTAGCGCCGTTTTGTCGTAGCGCCATTTTTCTCCGCGCCCTTTTGGCAGCCCCGTTATGTCGTGGAATCCTCTAGAGTCACGAATGAAGCAATTTTTTTTCTGAAGAGTTGGCAGCACAAAGAGCTTAGGGAATCGTTACTTCTGCCTCCAGGCAAGACTGGCATTACCTTGCTTGTTAGCTCCTCTATAACCCAATGATTTTTTCATTATCAAGTTGTGAATCATTTAAAAACGCTCCTGACAGCTTTTATAACATATAGTTAACCAAGTTCGTTACAAATCAAATTTGATACAATATAAGCGCCAACCCGATCATGTAGCCTAAATGAATAAAATAAAAATAACATATTTTGTTTGATGTGGGGGCAGAAACACATTCCTACAGTTCTGAATCGTTTATTCACTGATAATAAGCTGCAAAATTGGCTCTATAAAAGTGACTGTTGCTGCAAAGTTATTTTGTAAGACTCCAAAACCATAGGGGTAGACAGCAACTTTACTTTTGTAGGATGAAAACTGTAGAAGTTAGGTATTTGACGACCATCTTGAAAATTAGGCCTTGCGGGTGGTCAAACTTTGGTAAAGTTTTAGTATGGTTTTCACCACACCTAAAGCTATAAAGCAACCGTTGGGAAACCTTTTGTAACAATTTTTCAGGGTCAAACCGTATTGGCAGCCGTCTATAGTGCTATCGCCAGTTTCATTATAATTTTCAGTTACTTGTACGCTTTCGTCCACACAATATTTGCCATGAGATAGTGGATGTACGCCACTGTACATCTTGGTGAAATCAAGCGCGTTTGTAATGTAATCAATTTGTACTCGAAAATCTTTTATTTGGTCAGCAGGGCGCGATATATCTTTCAAGAATGGAAATGGAAAATGTTTTTGTATAGGAAAGGCATCATTAAGGGTAGTCTAAAAGTGCAACACAGTTCATTACTTATAAGTTAACAAACGTAGGCAATGATTTATGTAGGTAAGTTATTAAATATTAATATTGATACCGTGAGATAATTATTGCGGCAATAACAATGATGATGATTCTGAACTAAAGTAACTAAAATGACGGACATGCAAACTAGATGTGTGACTAGGAAGAAATATTGGGAAAAAAGGACTATGAAATAGGCAAGAACCTGACATTGGTTTCGCTTATTGTATTTCTTCTATAATATATTTACTTATCTTTAATGACCATTAGAGACTCTCGGCAATGTCAGAAACGAACAATGCATACTTCAGAAAATTCCCTATTGGAAAAAACGATACCATACGAAAGTATTTTTGAAAAATACAAAATAAAAACTGAAAGCATCATGACGCTAAATAATTGAAAACCTATGCACGATTTTAGAATTTCTTTTCTAAAAAATAAAAAATGAAAATAATTTCTGACTCAATTAATTTGTGCCGTAGATCTCTAGAATGTAGACAATAGAACACGTACCAACTAGTGATGTACAAGTTCGGTCTTTGTCTTCCGTAAGGGTCTTGTTATTATTGATGACTGTTGGTTATACTTATTTAGAACAAAAAATTGCACCAAGGTAGAACGAATCTAGATGCAAAGCTCTACTGTAAGCTTATGAGCTCGTACGCGTTAATTTTATACAAACACAGCAGCACGTGCACCTATTACACTCAACATTGTCAAAAACAGACTAAGTCATTTTCTCTTTTAAACTAATGGTATTTTTACACAGGAAGAAGGTCTATAATTTCGCGCTACTTATTCGTTCTATGAATTTAATTTTTATACCGTAGATATAACACCAACACTCTTGCTCAAGACGGAGAAAGATTATGCAAGATCAAGACCGAGATCGAAACGAACGAGTGTGATCCAAGACCAAGACCAAAACCAAGACTATGTCAGTCTCCTCTTGGTCTTGTATTTGGACATCACTAGTACCAACTCATAGAAATTAGTGTCCACGATTCGAATGCATTTTGATATAAATGAGCTCTTTACTTCGAATTGAGAGCTTCTATATTTTTTAAACGCTCGAAATCTCATTGCAAATCAGTTACTTCTTAATTGCTTCTTCTATTTCTTCCTATTTGTTAGATTTAAGGTTCACTTCCGTCAAGGTTATTACACTCCTTATTTTTTTTAGGTAATCAAATGCAATCTACCAGCCCACATTTTTTTAAGGTTATGCTATCCACCCCTTCACGCTATATCGAAAATACATAAATATTTTCCAGAATATTGTAAAAAGACATGATTTCTTCGCAACATGCATATAATATTCAACGTTAAGAGTAAAATGGTTCTGAATTAATGGTATGTACTAATTCTTTCGATAATTTCTTCCTGTTCCAAAAGAAAGGATGTCGATTTAATAAGTTTTAAGTTCATATTTTCTTGTTCAGGCAATGTTTCGTGCTTTAGAAGGTTTAAAAGATACATATACCTATGGTGTTTCGACAGAAGCTACACAAGCTACCCGTTTTCGTAAATATAAGCAAATTCTGTACAGCATTTTGTTTCAAAAGGAAAAAGATTAGCGTTCTGGTCAACGTGTGAGGAGCGCCGTCCTTTATGTAGTTGAAAGGAATGCACTTATTATCACAATTTGTTAGTTCTCACATTTTTTCAAGTTACTTACTGGTGGAAATATTTGAAGAGTGAAGTGAAAGAAGTTTCATACTTCCAAAAATGAATATTTGATAAGAAAGCAGCAAAATCCAAATGAAGCGTGCGTAACTTTTTGAATTTTTGTTTGTTGAACTTCAGGTATGTATAGCAGTTCGACAACAGTTCAAAGGTTGGTACAAAGAACAAATTGAAGGACATAAAATTATTCGTTTTCAATATTTTACAAAGTAACACAATTGATTAAAGTGCATGAAAACAAGTTTTTTGGCACATTTCATAACATATAATAACTTCATAATAAATTAATATCTAGCGCGGCGTCCAAAAACATGACAAAAACAAATTAGTTGTGATTTAAGGTTTTTGAATGCCAACAATCATACTTTAATAGAAGGGGACTAATACACACATTTGTAACTCACATCGGTCACTTTGCAAGAGATTACCTACGGTTATCAAGTAGCTAAAGTGCGTTTGCAACAATTTCGATGATTTTACATCTTTACAACAATTTGAATTATTTTTCAGACAACCTTTACTTTATGTTTCTATAAGGACAGATGACATTTTTAAAATTAAATAACAGAGAGAAGAATCCATTAATTCAAAGGATTTTCACGAAATGAAGTAACTACTATTAGCATCGCATGTGGCTTTTGCTTTCACTATGTCATGCAACACTGTAAATCACACTAATTTGTGAGCATTAAATATTTCAATTTTTGTACACTCTTGAAAATCAACGAATGCCATTAAAAGCTCAAGTACAAAATGTGGGTACTGATGTCGACAATGTTATTTCTCCAAATGGGGATGAATATAATTCCAAAAGGATGAGTAATCACAAAATTACCAAAAGAATTGACAGACAATGCCAATTTTTCTACTCTTTGACATATGTCTTTCTTCATCTTGACAATATACAGGTGGGTCATTGAAAAGGAAACACGCCTGTTTTGGGACATTTAGACCAGTTTCTTAAAAAAACGCTCGGACACGTCGATTTTTTATTTTTGGGAGACAACTTTTGATGGGAAATTTGACTTTGCCAGGTCAACCCCCTAACCCCAGCAACCCCTAACTCAAGAATTTAAATAGAGTTGGGGGTTGCTGGGGCTAGGGGGCTGACTTGATAAAGTCAAATTTGACATCAAAACGTGCCGTTCAAAAGGTCAAAGGTGGCGTGTTTCAGGATTTTTCCTAAACAACACCCCCACCTTAGTTAACCTAGAGGGTGCTTTTCATGGGGGCGAAAAAAAAATTGAGTAAAACTAATTTGCATTCATACTGTCGAATAGAGAATTAAAAAGACGCTTCAAATGAGGGGTCGCTCGACTCCCTTTCTCTATTTAAATTCTTGAGTTAGGGGTTGATGGGGCTAGGGGGTTGATGTGTCAATGTTAAGTTTGACATCAAAAGTTGTCCCCCAAAAATAAAAAATCGACATGTTCGAGCGTTTTTTAAGAAACTAGTCTAAGTGTTCCAAAACAGGCGTGTTTCCTTTTCAATTGCCCACTCTGTACCTATATTTAATAATACCATCCTGTATAAAAATTATTCAATTAAAAAACAAAGGGATTAAGTCATTTTAGGTCAAACATGGTGGTAGATTCCGTCTTTGGGAAGACTACATAGGGGTAGCTTAAATCAAAAACAACCCCGAGCTTCCGCACACTACAGATAACATTTTATACAAGTTATTTATAAGGAATTTTGTATTAATTACAAATACCAAAAATTAACAAGTCGTCTACAAAAATTATGTAAACGTTTCGGATCAATTGCTAATAAAAAAATGTTCTCGAAGTAAAATACTCCATTAGTAAAAATATTTGATTTCACAAATGGGAAATTGCGACCTCTCAATTTATACATTAATATCTCTCTATCTATCTAAAAGCTTTTCGATTAAAAAAAAACGAATTAAGTAAAAGCAAATTTTTAATACAAAACACACAGATAATTGAATAATTTTTGTTTATTTCTGTATAAACAATTATTATCGAACTTTTTTTTTATCGTTCGCATAAGAATTCGTGAAAAGTAAAATATAGGCAAATTGAGAAGAGAGTTGGAAAATTTTCAATCGAAGTCGAAAAGTTTGATTTCATCAAGTGCAATTTGTTATGTAAATTTCAATTTTGTATCTAGAATTTGTTAACGTATAAAAACATGGAATACCAATTTAAATGTTAGTATTACAAGAACGTCAAAAACTGGTCTTGAAGTGCACGTGCAACGACTGAATGTCTTTAAAAGCAATTAGTTACTTCCTACATTAACTCGTTATAGAGCCGTAATGACCTAAACTGAATTGCGCAAACACTCACCTTTGGCCATCAACATCATTTGGGGATTTATACGAGAAATTGACTCAAATGTAACTCACCTGAAAAAGAAAGCATTATTAGAAACGATAACAGTACCACCTGGCTGGTTCAGATTAACACGTATGTAACGATGATTAATTAACTCGTGTTTTAAATAAATGCGTAACACCTGCTTATCATAATTTGACTGGTTGATGGCAAGGGCATTTCCGTCTTGTAAGGTGACCATCATCCGTGAAAATTAAAAAAGTGTTTTAATTTACAAATTTTCGAACATCCTCTCTAACATGATATTCAAATAATGCTTTAGTTAAAAAAAAATTAATGAAATTTAACGATGAATTAATTCGTTAATAAACAAAGTGTGTGGCAAAAATTTCTGAAAACATACATACAATAGTGTTTGTTAGTAAAAAAGTCGATGCTATTTTGTGTTGTGGTTTTTCATCCAATGGAAGGGTGAAGGCAAAAACATTTGATTGAATAAACATTTGCCATACCTTTTAAATGAGGTATGACTTGATACCTAAAGCCATTTGAAAAAAATATCTCCAGTAGCGAGGGGGTGAATCTGACGTTTATCACATTAGCGCCAAATAGTGCCCCCCTCAAGTTAAAAGTTGACGTGTTTCGACATTTCTTTCTAACACGGCGCATTTCTGAAATATTAAGGGTGGGTCCTTCGCAAATGAACCATCGTATAAACTCCTGTAGTGACTCAACATACTTTTTTTTGAGCGAAGAAAGCAGCAGACTCATACAAATATTTAGGAGTTCTTCTTCTTATAGAAAATTTTAGGATGTTCATTGTGATTGTGCCAAGCGAATGTTCGAAACATTTACGCCACAAACATAAATGTTCTGTAAATATATGGATCGGAATGATAAGGATTTTCGGTGTGGGCTCCTTAAAGATGAACTTTCGGTCTTTAAAGGTGTACAGCTTCAAGTTACAACTTAGCTCATGCATGATGGTTCTCTGGGAGATTTTGACCTATCCTTCCGATGGCACAGCCGGCACAGGTGTATCATATACTCAAACCATGGGGTTGGTAGAGGCGAACAGGGGATTTACCCCCAACGTATTTGAATTTGTGCTTGTCGGAACATTTTAAATCGTTTGATATGTAAATTCGATATAGAAAATCGATTGTCTGAGGATGGTTCGATCATGGTTATTTCTAGATACATTAAATCTCCTTTTGTAAACTGTGTAATCAATCATACAGCATTCTGCTACATAATTTAAAGTTTACTGTGTAACAATTGTTGTATTTAAATGTATTTCATTTTTTATTCGAAACGTTGTTTATTTATAATAACATTTTTCCACTAAAATTAGCATCCATTCAGTAAATAATTGTTCTATCTATGGTGGCGACTTTAACTGGAGTAAATTCAATAAAGTAACACACATATTTTTCTCGAAAAACGAAAAAATTATTTTATAAATTTTAAATAAGAAACATTTAATCTAAAAAATTAACTCTAAATAAGTACTAAATATGTTTCCATTGTTATAATAATCATTTTATTCAAAATCCAGAGCCGGCTTGCAAAATCAGTCTTGGCCGATTTAAATATTATTGAAAGATCGCCCTGTATAAATATTGTGGTTCAGAATGTCATTTTACGTACTTTTATAACTAATTAGTAGAAAACGTTGTAAACGTTTTTAATACACTAAGAAAACATGAGGGATTTTTAAATATTCATTTTATGTTCGCTTTAGACGCCACCTCCATACGTGGTAGGAGTATGTACAGTTCTTCATGAGTCACCGTGTATATAAAATGTGTTCAAAATAATTGTTATTACGCCATTCATCGTTCCCTGGTAAAGTGGTAAATCACTCCCAGAATTTTATCTCTAAATAATATGAAAATAGAACAGCCAACGTTTAGAGCTATGTATGAAATAATCCGACAAGATCTACAGGGTGTACAACTAAGAAAGGAGGCCGGCCATAACTCAGAAACTATTTGAGATTAAGCAGTGAAATAAAAAATGTTATAACAAATGTGGCCAAGAGAAAATGCTGGAAATTATTTTCACTTTCCTACCAGAGGGCGTTTCACTGATTTGAATTTGAAATTCCCGTTTTTAGGGCAATTTTCCTCAGTAATGAATTTAAAAAAATATATTCATTGTGAACTAGTGATCAATGTGTAAAACTTTGTTTAATGAAGGTTTACGATTGCTGTCAAAATAAAGGGAGGCGGAACCATATAACGTACGTTACTGGAAAAAATCGTGTAACTTCGAAACGGGTTGCTTGAATTTGTCAAGATTGGTCTCGATGTAAAGAGAATAATACTTGATATTATTACCAAAAAAATCCTAAACCACAACAATTTTTTATCTCCGTCTACCAATAGAGGGCGCAACTTGTTGAAGGAACAAAACGGTCGATTTTTCTAAAAAAATTCAAATGGTACCAAATATTTGAGTGATTTAAAAAAATAATTATGGCAATGAAGTTATCGAATTATATAATTTTTTGGGAATTAGGCCATTTTCTGACAGTACGAATCTAGTACCTAGGGTATCCGCCAGAATAAACTGTACCGAAACTTAGGGTACTATATGGAGTTGCTTACGTAATATGCATTTGTCACTATTGTCTTAATTCTCTGTACTTGATACTGCGGATGAATTTGATATTAAAAGGGGAGAAAAAGTATTATTAGTAGAAAATTATTTTCACTCATACGGAAATGGTCGCAATGAAGATCCAAGCTTACAACAGCCCCCGGTAAAACTGTAATATTAGCTGTTGTTGAGAAAGTTCGTCGCATTGGTAATGTAATCAACGGAAAAGTTTCTTCGGACCGCCGAAAAACAGTGTGTGCCAACGAAAACGCAGAACGTGTTTTTGACCAAGTTGTGCATTCATCGCAAAGAAGCCTTGTAAGAACTGCGTTTAAGCTCAACATCTACACGTCGGATAGAGTAATTTACTGTGGTCGCATGTTGAGCTTAATTTAGAACGATCCCGAATTCTTTAAAAACATATTAATCGACAAACAATATTGTAGAAAAACCACTACTGTCAGAGCACCATTTGGAGCGCGGTTTCTGGCCACGAGATAATTGGTCCATATTTCATTGCAGATGATATTCAGATATCAAGCTAGCTTGAGTCGTAATGGTGAACATTTAAATTATAAAAATTAACAAAAATAAATTTCGGTACTACTTTTTCTGGCGGATACTGTACACTGTACTTACTGTCTCTTTCGTAATTTGAAAGCGTACCTTTTTCTCTAGATGGCTTGAAAAGTGCCAATAATGTTACAGTTGTATATAATAATAATAATTAATTAATTATTAATAATAAGAGAAGTACGATTATAAAATGAATGAAACAAAACACTACCTCCCCTTAATATTTTGATGTATTGTTGAATTTTTCTATAATGAACACGGACGCTTGAGAATGGGTTTAGTAGAAGCCCGAAACATGTTGCATCCCATTATTATGTGATTTCCCAACAAATTCAACAATACATCAAAATATTAAGGGGAGGTAATGTTTTGTTTCATTTATTTCATTCACACCCCTTTGTGAGTATGAACCCACCAGCCAATAATCTTTTAGAAGTACGATTATCGTATCTTTAACTATACCACTTAGTAGCTCCATTATTTCTCAGTAATAATGTCTATTTATATCTTTGGACAATTTATAGTCAAACATTATAGTTAATCTTCTCAGTAAAGACAATAGAAAATAAATTTCATTAAAATCGACATAGTGTAGTTTATAGGCTCCACAGCCATAATCTACGCACCCACAGCCCATAGACATATGTCAAAAGTGGTGGTTTTGGATAAAGGAGGACCCAAAACGTTGAGATTCATCAAAATCTCGAGTTCGACTTTTTTTCGATTACATTACTTTCCGTATGTGTATACAAGGTGTTTCTACTCCATGTGGGCAACGTAATAGAGGTTATAGAACTCGTCAAAACTAACACGTTTTATAAAATAATTTTTTTCATTTTGGCTTTTGTTTTCGAATTATGGGCCTTTATTTTGTTTTTCTACACATCTCTACATCTCCATTATTTAATAGTTTATTATTTACACTCTACAAGTTTGTTCAAAACTTTTTTACGAAATATTTACAACAGCAAAATGACGGCCATTTTAAATTTTGGAAATTGAATAGCACAAAATCTACTCTACTACTATAATTTAAAATTTTGCCGTTCTAAATTTTTTGTAAAAAAGTTTTGAACAAACGTTGTAGATATTAAACTGTTGAATCAAAAAATTTGTGATTTTTTGCAATCCGACTACAAATAATGGATATATGGAGATTTGTAAAAAGAAACAAAAAAAGGTTCATAAATTACTTAAAAAAGTGTTAGTTTTGACGAGTTCTACAACCTTTATTACCTTGTCCACTTTGAGTAGAAACACCCTGTACAGACGTGTGTATATGGACGGGAAAGTAAAAATGGCAGACTACAAAACTATGGAATTTTATCTGTTGAATCTTATTTGGATCGAATTGCAAATTTTGAATGTAGTAAAATAACTTACATTTTTAAGTGTTAAATACAAATTTAGTAAGCGATCTTACACAGTATGCAGGCTGCGAATATTTCACCCTTTACCTGCCTTGTATCAAACGAAAGAGGGCTGAAATTCTAGAGGAGGGTTAAGGTGATAAAGACAATCAAGAGAGATTTTACTGTGTAGTTCCGATCTGAAGGGAAGGAAAGCCTAAAGCGCTTCAGTCTTCACCAAAGGATTACGGTTCCTACACACTAAAAAAGTTATATTGGCGATAAACAAATGGAAAAGATAGACGGAGATGTAAGTATCCTGCGAACGTATTGATTAGTTACGGTACTCGCAAGAACAATACATTATAGTAATATTTTCACTTTTCCCAGTGGAATTCTACTTATGTGCACTCGCGTCAACATACGAGGAGTCTGTAACGACAATTTCTCAAAAACGGTAGTTTGGAAAAACCGTAACGTAATTAATCACTAATTACAATTCTCTGAATAGGCGTCCTTTAGTGCTTAAGAAAGTTGACCAGGTGCCAAATTTTCTTAGTACTTAATTAGGAATAAAAATACACAAGGCGTGTACGTTGTGCTAAAACCACAAAAGAACACAAAAAGAGGTAAGAACGTATATGAAGCACGCTATATAGTGCATTAATGAGTATACCGCCACAAAGCTGTAAGTCGCGTGATACCTTAATTGCATGCCAAAGTAGTTCTAATAAAACCAGTAAATCTAATTAACGCGATCAAACATCTCAAAAAGTGACATTTAAAAGGACAGGCCCCCTTCCATTATAGTCATCAACATTGTGTCGACGGTATCTGTTTAGAAAGGAGAACGCGAAAAGGAACAATAAAAGAACAGCGCCGCCAGACGATACAACCTCCAGTGGGTAGAGATGTAAGCAGATCAAGGCCGCTGTTGTACGTTATTTTCAGCGAACAGCTGATCGCGCTACGTTCATGAAGAACGACAAGGTTTTGGGTGAATGTCAAGGCAAAAACGTTTTCAACGTTAGAGAAACGGAAACGTATAAGAGAGAATGAAAGAGGAAAATGGTGCGAGTGGACTCGCCTCTCGGGTGACACTTGAATCAAGTCAATGTCCCAAAGCGGGTGGTGAATTAAATAAATCAATTTTCGGGGGATGCTGTTGCACGCCGTCGCTTCGTTTTTATTCTCAGCAAGACGAGACGTAATAGTTTTATTATAGCCCAGTATCAACGGTTTATTTCAATACAGAAAAACGTACTAATTACACGTATTCTGTTATTAATTGAACCAAACTAACCATTGTAATTCATCGATTGCTTTGCATCGGGGTGGTCTCGTTGCTGCACTACGTCGTACAATACCTCTCAGCATGTATTGTGTACATTATTCTAGATTATACATGGCCGCCAGTTTGCAGATCATTCATTCATATGTACGGCTGCAGATGGCAGAGCGTTTCTTGTTATGGCTATGTCAACAACCGCAGCTTACGCCCGAATTTTTCTTTTTTAAAACCTTTTCAATTATTAAGATCTGACACAGTGCAGTCGTACTAGACGCTCTTTGGGATTACTCCATTATTACACGCAGTAAAATTTTCAAAATACTAATAAAAAGGAACGTGTAACAATCTGTAGGTTTTTCCCTAGAGAAATACGCACGCACAACGACAGAACCTCCAAGCATCCAATTATTACCGATTACCACTTGAATTTCTTGGTCGTTATAAAGGTTTAACCTATAAATTGTTACGTGTGTTTATCATAAAACGTGATGGTAAACGAGTCATGAAATTTAACTTGAAGGGTACAAAATATATGTAATGCTTTACACCACCTACGAATTAAATATATGCGAGATTTTTCTTACCATCAATCGGTCCTATCTTAAATGAGGAATATGTATAATAAACGTGAAAGTGTCACTATTTCAGAACCTGTATGATAATCTAATTAGACCCAAAAAGGTCCTTAATTGGAGGCAAAGGGTTTCCGTTTAAAATTAACACGATAGTTCGTGGAAGTTTCCTCGGTAATCTTGGAACCAGTTACCTTAAGCCTTAAGGGATGTTTTTTGTCAACAACACTATCCCCTACAAAGTCACATATTATGATGATGTGAGTATTTTACGTTGAAAATAGTGGTTTGGGCACCTTGATATTCACAAAAATATTAGAACGAGCAAGAGGAGAGAGTGTCATTGTGATACACAAGAAAAAGTTGGACGGAATTGGAACTTCCTCTTTGTAGTAAAAAAATTCAAAGCGAAAATGGTTCCGATAAGAGCATTATTGTTCATATATCCCACTATAATCACTACCTAGTCTAAGATCACTACCATGAATAATTAAATGAACAAAAAGGAGGCATCAACCCCTCTTTCTATTTCGTATCTTTCGTAGGCATGCAGTTGATCAAACTTTTAACTATGAGTATCAAATACGTCAAAAATGTACAGGGCGAAAAGGAGAATGTTTTTCTAAAACTAATAGTTTCTGAGAGGCTTAAGGACAATATCAAACATAAATTACTTACTCCCAGTTCACTCCTCTACACCTCCCAAAGTGTCATATTTAGGTGAAAAATGTCAACTTTAACGTTGCACATGAGTCATGACATACACAATTTTCTAAAACCAACGATTAAGGAAAAAATGATCGCTAATAGTGTAATGCTGAGAGCACCTCCTCAAACAATCTGGTCAATTCAACAGTTTTTGACGCCAATTGACTACAGCACGAAAATATCGTATGTTAAGTCAAACTTGTGTAGGGTCCGACATCTTGTTGGGTTGAAAACGAGAATGTTGCTTAACGTCGGTAGTGGGTGTCTTCAAACCAAGTACAAAAAATAACAAAAAGTCACAGGTTTGTCTCACGAGTGGGATGGTTTGAGTGACGTTGCGGGGACGAATCGACTCTAATCGGAGAGGCAGCACACAGGGACCGAATGTGCGCGTGGACTTTACCACACTCCCATCGCAATCCAGAATCCAAAATCACTGACAAAAACCTTTCGAATTGGCAATACAATCAAGTAAGTCTCAGAAAGGCTCAGCTCAAAGAGAGAAAACCAAATCCAAAGAGGTTTTTCGATTTGGAATGGTAAAAAAATGAACTATGAGACAATTGAAGAAACATGAACATATCAAACATAGCATAAGATAATCAAAGCCTTGGGAGAAGGAGAAAGATATGAGGCTAAAAGAAGAAGGATTTGTGGAATATTAATAAAAAAGACAAAATAACAATACAAAAATATATATCAAAACAAATAGAGAAGCAAAAAGAAAAATAATCAAACAAAAAATCAAAAATAGGGAAATGCTTGTCAATATATCACTGAGGAACAAGACGCTTAGATTCGTGGAAAATAATAACATCCTTAAAAATTAACACAGAAGAACGAATTGTAGAATATACAAAGATAATAGAATGAGTAAAAATAATGAACAATTACTTACAGAGGGCAATATATGAAAGAATTAAATGAAAAACAACCAAGGAAACAAAGGAAATTAGAGTACTTCACAAAGAAATGAGCTTTATCTTTAAAAATATAACTAGAGAGAAGCCCCCCCCCCCCTCCCACGTAAGTTGATAAAGAAATTCTTCAAGACTGCAAAGTCCTCTTACAAAGATTCTCCTATCGGCTACACTCTTTAGACAATGAAGCAAAGAAAATGCCAAAGTATGGGAGTTTTTTTTAAATTTGGCTTTTTTTTCGAATTATGGACCTTTTCTTGTTTTTTACACATCTCTATATCTCCATTATATGTAGTCGGATTTCAAAAAATCAAAGTTCTTTGGAATCAATCGTTTAATATCTATGTATAATGCTTGTTCAAAACTTTTTTACAAAAAAATTGACCATAGCAAAATGGTGGTCATTTTAAATTATAGTAATAGAGTAGACTTTGTGCTATTCAATTTCCAAAATTTAAAATGAACGCCATTTTGCTATGGTCAATTTTTTTGTAAAAAAGTGTTGAAGAAACATTATAGATATTAAATGGTTGATTCCAAAGAACTTTGATTTTTTTAAATCCGACTACATATAATGGAGATATAGACGTCTAAAAAAACAAAAAAAGGTCCATAATTCGAAAACAAAGCCCAAAATGAAAAAAAAATTATTTTAAAAAAACATGTTAGTTTTGACGAGATCTATAACCTCTATTACGTTGTCCACTTTGAGTAGGAAGGAGCAGGAAGACATGGATAGGGGAGATCAAATATAACTGGGACAAGGAAATAAGGGAGCTGAGACCGGAGCAAGTGGTAGGGGAACAAATGTGGGGAGGGATTGTAGGGGAGTGGGAAAGGGATAGAATGGATTGAAGGAGGTAGAAGAGAGAAGAGGTAAGAAAATTAAGGAGTTAACTAGTATAATGGAATAGATTTTGTTTAAGGTTAAATGTTTAAGATGGGAAAGAATAAGAATTCATTTGTTCAAAATTGTAATTATTTATAAGAAATAAAAAGAAACATAGACAGAGAGAAACAATTTATATACACGGAGGTTTGTGAGTGACGAGTTCGTAATTTCCTAAGACGAGGAAGACCAACTGCATATAAAGAGAATTCAAAAACAAGTACGGAAAAGTGGTCCGAGATTATTAACTTATAAAGAATAGAATACACCAAAATATCAACGATACAGAAATGGAATGCTACAGAAGATTCTACAGAACAAGAGCTGATAAAATTCAAAATAAGAATGCTGAAAGGAACGGAGTAACACTTGTGGAAGAAAAAGAATCGAGGTCCCATAACAACATATGGATACATAAAGTAACCGAATGAAGTCCTATGGAAAGAAGAAATGAAGAAAGAAGATTGAAACAGCTCTATAATCTTTAAAATACATAATTAGAAAAAGAAGAAGGCGTTAAATACTTCCATTTTGTCGAAAAAGGAAAAAATATGAGAACAAAAGAAAAAAGAGAGAATACAAACACGAATCTGGAAAAAACTAAGGAGAATGAAAAAAAAAATGGCTGAAGCAATTTACCACAATTTTAGTAAGAATGTAATAGTACATATACAAAAAAAGGGTGCTAATAATAAGGAAAAACGGGCACTTGTCATTCTAATTTAGCGAAAAGAGAGCGTGTTATAATATCTCATTAAAACCCCGGCTTCTTCGCAAAAATACCTATGCAGTGAGTGTGACCATGCGAAAAAGGCAATCCTAAAATCTTCTGAGACATCAGCAGTTTTGAAGGGTACACCAAAGATGAACGCGCCTGGCAGAAATAAAAAAAGATGATGGAGTGTCCCGCAAAGACACAAAGAAGAAGAAAGAAGAAGAAATGCCAAAACCCAATTTCTTTGGTAAAGAAGCATCAGAGAGAAGCGTAAGAGTTTTGGAAGAAAGGATTATGGTGAAAATCGCATTGTTAGTGAATTCTTCTTCAAAAGCTTGTCAGGAACCGACATTTATACCAAGATGAAGGAAGGTTTGTCCATCAATATAATTTCCAATTTAAACGTTATTGTGTAAAATAGTTCAATAGTGCCCAAACGGGATTACTATCTATTTCCTTTGAAAGAGCTTCACCAAAGAATAAAGGACGCGAATTATTATTAGTCCAAAATGTTTAAAAAAATAAAGGGATTTTATTACGGCATCACATCTGAAACATTTTTATCATGATGCTAGGTACTACCATATTATACGTTTATTATGTGCAAACGTAAGCGAATTTCGGGAATGTTTACCGCTGTACAATATAGGCGTAATTACCAAATTTATTTTGTTACACAAATTGAGTTTATTGATTCAAGTAGATAAATCTACATCAGTGTCTTTATGCATAAGTTACACACGTCGCTTTGTTAATTAGTTTATTAATTAAATGATTAATCAGTTGATTGGTATGTTCGAGTGAACATAATTAGTTTGAATTGAAATTTCTCGTTATAAACATTGGTCAAACTTGATAACATTAGACTTACCGATAAACAATAAATTGTAAGTTAATTAAACTAAAATCAAAATTTACCTATCGAGATTCATTAAAAAAAATAATAATGAAAATAAATTCGACATAATAAAAGATGATTAGTTTTATGCAAGCGCGAATTTTTAAACGGCCATAAATCAATTTTATTATAATAAAGTAATCGGGGCTCCAATTTCATTTCCACATTTTATTTACTACTTTTACAAGCCGCAGTAAAAAGTAATAATTGCCCCGAAATGGAACCATGCGAAGCACCTCCACCCAGTTATAAGTTAAATGAAGATCGTTAAAGTGAAATTAACTATGAAGTACAAGTACAAAGAATTGTGAATAAATAATATTTAAATAAGGGAGTAATTTCTAAACGACCGCTTTATTGTAGAAAACCTTATAAAAGTTGCAGCGAGAGAAATAACGGTTTCGCAAAACGTACACGATAAATAAGTTAATAGATAAACGATTTGAAAATTTTCTTCTTGTATTAAC
The DNA here is from genome assembly GCA_036250285.1 of Pyrocoelia pectoralis. Taxonomy (NCBI): domain Eukaryota; kingdom Metazoa; phylum Arthropoda; class Insecta; order Coleoptera; family Lampyridae; genus Pyrocoelia; species Pyrocoelia pectoralis. The sequence goes on along the minus strand of CM070079.1, from coordinate 34,138,357 downwards.
CGCAAAATTGACGATAGAATAATCGTAAAACTGTTGAGAATTTTATGTGAAACAGAAACACAAGGAGAAAGTTATTTCGGGATTTACGTTACATTACGTTTCATGAGTTTATCTACCTACAACGATCTGGTCTGGTTTTGAATATCGTAATAGTAGTAAAACGATTGATTTTTTACAACTGGAATTTCTTTTGAACGGTTTTCGTTTTAAGATCGAATTGTTTCACTACTGAATCACTCGAACGTTTTGAAATGGCTCTGACAAATTACACAAATTAGTATACGCATAATCGCATTGTTTGGGGAGTTTAGAACGTAAGGATAAAAAGAAGCTTTATGGAAAACGTTTCATTTACACAATTTCTTTATCTCCTTTCAAACAATTTTGAGAGTGTAAATTATGCATGAGAAATTCTTTCGATTCATCATATTCCATCATAGTAAGGTCGTCGTAAAGTGCAATCTGAAAGTAAAATGTATAAAAGACGGTTACATAAAACATGCGATAACATTTGGAAGAAAGGCTTATCAAGGTATCCTGCTTTTATTGAGATTTACTCTCTTTGAAAAACAGCTGCACATGAACTGCAATGAACCGAATGATGAAAGATGAATACCAAACTACAAAAACACTCAAATTTGAAAATGCGAAAACGCATAAGCACATAAATCTCAGAAAGCATTTCTAACCAAATGGTATCGCCAATGGTACCTTAAGCTTCCCATACGTCAAATTGGTGAACGTTGAAGGAATTAAAAAACATGAATCTCAGTGTTGGATATGTCACAGTTCTGTATACGCTCACGAGAATAAGAACATTTCATAGGAAAACAGATTTGGAAAAACCCCATAATTACAATTTTATGGTTATCTACTTAGAAAAAAAAAATTGAGACTGGAACATAGGAAACGTCCGTCGGCCACTTCTTCCTAATAGAATACGACTCCTAGAGTTCCTGCAGGAGCGAACCATTTCTGATGTAAATGCTTTCAATTAGGCACACATTCTACTTTTTGATTCTACAGGGTTTTTCAACTAAGAGACCCTTTATAACTTCTAACAAAATCAAAATTTGAAACATCGGCGATACCCGTCTATTATAATATCGAGGGGGACACTTTTTGACATAAGCTTGAGATTTCATACCTTAACCCCCTGGGTCCCACAAACATACCCCCAATTTTTTTAAATGGCAACATGGGTCATGTGATACGTCATATGAAAGGTCATTTTATATCTTGCATTACTGCGTTTAAAATTTTAAAATCGTTCAATTGGTTTGTGAGATATTTTAATTTAAAGTTTTAGAGAATTTTTCAAATTTTGATTTTGTTAGAAGTTATAAAGAGTGGCTACTCTTAGTTGAAAAACCCTGTATATTAAGCAATCGTACTGCATAAATTACCTGCTCTTTTTAGAATTTCGCCAGTATATTCGAATTGAACGAACCGAAAAAACGAAACATTTTGGAACGGCAAAGTACCCATTTTCTTCTTTATAGAACAATTTAGTTTCCCCGAAAACCCAAAACTAATAAAGCGAACTTATATGTATGTTATTTCGATAATACATAGTAGAAGATAGAGTGAACATGCAATCCATCAAGTTGCATTGTTATGCAAAAATGATCTGCGAATATTACAGTATTTTAGAGACACAACTACAGGTCGCGCGCGATAAGACTTGGATGCGCAATGGTCATTTTAGCCCGCGTAAATTGAAAATACGTGTTTTGAGTACTGCCCATTGGCGCAATTGCTCGATAAGCAACCCGATTCGACTTCGGCATGTGACTGCTCGTTTTCCTTATCGCGCGCGACCTGTACATTAATTCTAAAATATCAGGCATTAAGGAGATGGGATCGGTGCGTCCATTTTAAAAAATTACCAAATAAATCGTGTGGTCAACAAAAATCTTTTAAGTAACTAATCATCTTACATCAGCAATACTGTCGAAGAATTTTGTTTTTTGGATCACACTGGCATTGAACTGAAATTCTAATTTAACTCATCCGCTTGTATGTTCGCTGATGAAAAATGTTCGATTTCCTAAAATATTTTTATGGTTTTGGCATTTTAGCCGGTTTTTCCGACTATGGCTATATATCTAACGTACAAGTCGCTTCTGGCATTAGTTGACCACAGCTAATACCAATATTCTCTCACTTAAGAAATGAGCATTACATTCGAAGAACAACTCGTATACCTTTCAGATAGGAGCGTGTATACAGGGTGTTTCTACTCAAAGTGGACATTTTAAATTTTAGAAATTGAATAGCACAAACTCTACTACTATAATTTAAAATGACCACCATTTTGCTGTTCTAAATTTTTTGTAAAAAAGTTTTGAACAAACATTGGAGATATTAAACTGTCGATTCCAAACAACTTTGATTTTTTGACATCCGACTACAAATAATGGAGATATCTCTATTTGTGAATAAAACAAAAAAGGTCCATCATTCGAAAACAAAAGGAAAAATGAAAAAAAATTACTTAAAAAAAGTGTTAGTTTTGACGAGTTCTACAACCTCTATTACGTTGTCCACTTTGAGTAGAAACACCCTGTATATTATACAATTTATCAATATACATATGTGCTTTTGTTAAATTACTCCCAGGGGGCGGAAAAGCATATGGGGGGGGGGGGGGGGGATCGAACGACTTTCAACTTTTACAGCGCTTGCATTATTAGTGATGGAGTTATTTTTTATTTGCCTCGTCCGAGAGAAGTATATCTTATTAGTGTGCTGTCGCACCATGTTTTACTCGGAGACATAACTACCTTTAATTTTTGAATAAAACAAAACTTCATGAAATGAAATGGTACAATTTTTAAAAATATTTCTAAATATACAGTGTGTTCCGTTCGGTCTGCATACCATCATACTTTATTTTTGTTAAATGAAACCCCACCACGTTAACGCGTGCCTTGATTGCGAGTCATTCATAAACTTTGCTAGTGTAAAACGCCTTAAAAAACGAATGAAGTATACCAGTGGTATACCAACAAGACAATACTTCCGGTTTTTTTCCTAAATTTTCTAAAATTCCGTCATTTAATAATAATCAAAGATGATATATGTTCACTCTTTTCATATTTTTAATTTATTATAATTCATCTATTATTTTCCTGGTTAAAGAAAAACTACAGGGTGTTTAAATTTCAGTGCTCTAAACTAAAAATCTTCAAAACGGCGCACTTCGTTTTTTAAATAAAAAGGTGCATACCTATATACATATTTTGTAGTCTCATGGAATGCAAAATTTCATTATCTTTCAAGATATACAGGGTGTAGAATTGATTAAAATTAAAAAAATCTACATCTGTACATGTTATTTGTTTTTATTTTACTTAATATGGCATAAAGAAAAATTGAAAATTAAAAGTGATACTTTGGCAAAAAATAGTGGTGCCATGGAATGGTTGACGTAAAAATAAAAGTTGAGCGTGGTTGCAGCAAAAGCTCAATTACCTATTTGTTCTACAAACAAAAAAGTCGAAATGATGGAATTGGCTAATGCTGGAAACTATAGTTATCAGTTATCATTAAGATTCGTTAAATGAAGTTATTTTATTTATTTAGTACCTATTGTTAATTAAACGATTTTAGTTACATTGTGTAAAAGTTTATTTTTTTATTATTAATACCTGTCAAGTGTCAATAATTTCAAGGCATCACCCATTTTTGAGAAAGTGAAAATCTTGATTTGCCTAAATATTTACTTTCTGAAAAATTCACAGTAAAAATAAGTAACATGTCGATTCAGGATTTTTGTATCTACAAAAAAGTTAAATAGATTTTTTGGATAAAATAATTAGGGAAGTAAATAATCGAACATCAAGATTTTTACATTGAACTGCATATGGTGCACCTTGTATTAGAGTTCGCCAAATCCATCTGAAATAACTTACGAGAAAAATGCGATTATAGAGTAACATATGTAAAACTCGTTAGATGCAAATCAGGGATAGATAACGAGATTCTATACAGCAGGTCATGAGCATACGTTACATGGGAAGAAGAAGAACAAATAACGAAAGCAACTAACATAGCTGGATGCCTCGATACCATTTCTAGGAATAAATACGTAAAAACAGAAACAAGTGTAGTAAGACCAATGATGACACACGCCATCGAGACAAGAAGATCAGACAAAAGTATAATGGAAAGAAATAAAAAGAAGATACATATTCAGAAAAATAACAGGAAAATCTTGGAAGCCTAGAGAGTAATAAAAACATTAGACGCATGTGTGAAGTGAAATAAAGGAAGGGCGATGAATCAAGCAGATCAATAGTATGTTGCAAAACAGAACAGTAAGGCACAGCACGTGGAAACCTAAACATGGTTGCTCAGCATTGATAGAATGACAAATTGTAAACGAGATGAAAAAACAAGCAGCTCGGAAAAAAGAAAGAAGAATATCAGAGGCGCTGTAAAAGAATCTTTTAGACGGGTTACGCTGTATAATGAGTGCATCGCCTTTCAATACGTAACAAAACATCAAGGAGCTAAAAAAAAACGACTCCCTAAAGACTCCTTAAATTAACCAAAGCATTCGCCTAATAGCTCAACAAGTTGTGGGAAAAAGAAAAAATAAGGTAATGGCCCTACATTTTTCCAATATCCTCCATATAGTTTTTCAACGTCGACTAAGTGTTCAATTTTAAACATGGGAAACTCATTCTGGGCTCTCTTGGGGTTTATCCTAATGGGTTTCCCTGTACATCAAAAAAGGATGCTCGAGGATGACTTTACCCATTGTTTAAATATGGAAATTGCATCCCAATCAAACAGAAAAGAAAGACGGGAAAAGCATCCAGATATTATACTTCCAAGCACGAACAGATTCCAGATTCTAGTTAGACAAGGAAAAGCATAGAGCTAGATGTTACTCTGGACCGAATTTTCCTCTTTTAATTTAAAATCTAGAACTAGATCGTAGAAAAATGGATTAAAAAAGATATATTTGTCCGCGATTCTATCTAAGGCAATTTAATTCATCGGGACATTAATTTTATACAACGGTAAACACGAGCCACACCAACATGAAAATTTGTAATTGAATGCATACACAAAACTATAAATATCAACAGGAACTGTAGATACTTCTTATGTAATGATCCAGTATGTGGTTTTGGTATTCGTAATGCAATTCTGATTTATTAAACCACATTCAAACAATTTTCTACCTATGGATTCTGAATAATCCATAAATAATTAAATGATTAGTTAGTAGGAGTATCGCGAATATCTAATACAGTTACCAACTAATCAGCTAAACAAACAGATATTGTACAACCATAATTCACACCATCCAGAGTATAAATGCCTATAATCAATACGGTATGCAAATATTTCGAACCATAAGCAAATAGTCATACTCATAGATATTGCAAAAATGTGAATAAATTTTCAATCCTTGAATGCCGCAATAAGTACTTACTAAAAAAAAATGTCTACCAATTATATTTCTTGTAAAAGTGGAAGTTCATGAATTATGTAAGGGTCGAAAGTTATAGAAAAAAGTTTATAAATAATGCCTTTTCTACGACGGACGACGCTTTTAGAGATCGTGCGATCAACGATTTCCTGTCAATCTGAACGCCGGTGCCGCCGCCGTCATCGGATATATACCACTATGAGAGGTTAGGTCAGTCTTCTGAATATTTCATCTTCATTAATATTTAATCGTATGGACTGGGATTTTTTTCGTAAGCGTGTGTGTGTGTGTTAAAGATATAGACGGTATCTGTGCAACGTAGTGATATAGAATAGAGTATTAATGAATAATATATCATCACTTTCCTATATCATCAATATCCCGTCAAAAAAACATACACATCAGGAAAATTCCTTTTCTAACATTATTACTTAATCTACGTGTTATATACCTGTGAAAAAGTGCATCTGTGGATTTCCGTTCTAATATAGTCTTTACCTCGATTTAATAATTACAGGAAAAGCTACATATGAATAAAATGTTTAAAATCCTCTTTGTAGAACAATCGTGAAAATTCTGTAATAACATTGTGTGAATTCAGAATTACGTACGAAATTATTCAACACTAAAAACGTTTACGCCAATAACGAGATGATCAATGAATACGAGGGCCAACATAAATTTCTGAGAAAAACGAAATTGGGCAGTATTTTATTAGCTGTCAATAAATGCAATAGCCGTTACACTTTTATCACTCTTACACTCATTAAATCATTAGTAAATCGTAAATCTTCCATAGATTCCATAGTTCGATGTATTTTTGCAACAAATAAAATGTTCTTGTTAGATTTTCACAAAAGGGCGTTGATCGATTATAAGTTTACGGTTGATGCCTTTATGACAACTGCTGAACACATAATTATGCAATCGGCTGGTAACAATAGCACAAACTACCAAAATAAATTACGATCACATTGAAATATGTTAGTGGAGAATGAAAAAAACTCGTCCTTGTATACAAAATTTTATCACCTGACAATGATGACGATTATTAGCATAATTGGAAATGATCTGATGAGGAGGGGGTGGTTGATTGAAAAACTGGTAAAAAGTGTGGTGTTGTATGGAGTGGGGATATGGGGGCGGAGGGAACGGGAAGTGCTGGAAAGGACGCACGATAGGTATTGGAGATGGGTGTTAGGTCTAGAAAGGGAGACATTGCAAGAACAAGTGAAAGCAGAAAAGATTAGAGTGCAGACGGGAAAGTTGGCGATGAAGCATGAGGAAGGAATGGGAGGTGGAGGAGGGAGGATACTGCAGAGCTGTTGGAAAGAGGTGAGGGAAGGAAAGATAGGGTACGAACAAGACGAAGGAAAGGAGTATTATGCAAGGGAGGGGGGCTACGCAAGAGAGGAAGTAAGAAGGAGAAGAGATAGAGGAGGGGGAGGTAATAAGAGAGGAGATAGTAAGGAGGGACGTGGACATAGAACCGAAAAAGAAAGGAGCAAGATGAAAAATATGAGGAGATAACGTCGGAAGGAGTAACGGGATATTTAATGGAATGGTTAAGTAGGAGGAGGAAGAGAACAAAAGCAAGCCTCAGGTGTGGAAACGAAGAACACCTAAACAGATACTGGTGAAATGACAAAAAAGAAGGTGCAGGAGCTGAGAGAAGAGGAAAGAGATTGGAGAAAAATTTTAGGGGCAAGATGGGAAGGAATAGATTGGATGGAGGAAGTGGGGGAAAGAGGAAGGATAATATTGGAAAATTTTATCCGCTGTTTTTGACAATGATGTCAATTATTAGCATAATTCAAAAATTTCCAAAGTTCCAAACCAAATCTTTGAACACGATTTAATTAAAATGAAGCTTTGGTGGCCAGGAATAAAACAGAATCTTGATTTTAGCGCCTTGTAAGATTATTTTGCTTCTTTTAAATGCCACATTTCCCGCAATAATAAGCAATTTATAGCAACAAAAAGGAACAATTGAAGTATAGAGGTTGACTTATCTTTTCAAATCTGACCCACGACTACATACAGGATGTCAATAAACATCAGGTTGTATGAACTATAATTCATAATAAAGATGTGTCCAACTACTGTTGCAATCGGTAAATTTGCAATACTTTTTTTGTAAATGCTTGTAGTAGTAATAACATAGGTAAAAATTTGTTTATTCCAACACGGAGTTTGTCTGCATGCACATTCCCTTAAAATATTTTGTGGATGTGGATTTTATTGCGGAATTTTGAGTTCAACTGTACTTAGTGAAACGAAACAAAATGTAGACATTTAATACTTTTCTTGAATACGAGTAATACTATAGTAGCCCAGTCGAATTAGGATTTGACACGGAAAAAATTTTTAGCAATTTTCTTTCGGTAGTCTAAATTTCAGTTTTCGGGATTCGCACTCTGTTGCGTCATCCGCTATCTTGAATTTGAGGGTGAATTTTTGTTTATTGAATAACTCGTTTATTTTCAACTTACACGAATAATAGTTTCTATCAAAGTTGTTTAAAATTAAATTTGCTATAATTTTGTTCCTTATGAATTTTTCCCTAGGATCGATATTTTTCGATTAAGACCCGAAAATAGGGGGTGAATTTTTCTTTATTTGATAACTCGTGTATTTTTAATTTTACACGAAAAATGGTTATCACCGAAGTTGTTTGAAATTTAATTTCCTACAATTTTAGTCCTTATCAATTTTTTCCTAGGATTGCTATGTTTCGATTAAGGCCCGAAAAGAGGCGCGGGTGAAATTGTGTTTATGCAATAACTCGTGTATTTTCAATTTTACACGAAAAATGGTTATAACCAAAGTTGTTTGAAACTTAGTTTCCTACAATTTCGATCTTCATTAAATTTTTTTAGGATCGATGTTTTTCGATTAAGACTCGAAAAGAGGGGGTGAATTTTTATTTATTGAATAACTCGTTTATTTTCAATTTTACACGAAAAATAGTTATTACCAAAGTTGTTTGGAATTAAATTTACTACAATTTTGTACCTTATCAATTTTTCCCTAGGAGTGATATGCTTCAATTAAGGCCCGAAAAGAGGTGCGGGTGAAATTTTGTTTATGCAATAACCTGGTAGGTACTTACCTGAATATCATTTTTTAATATAATTAGGTATTCCCTTAATTATTTAGTATTAGCGGAACAACATACATACAGGACGTACCTGCAGGTGCAAATGCGGATGGAGTATGAAACCGACGCTACGGAGTGGGGTTGGAAGAAAACTAATCGTGGACTAGAACCTGTCGCTACAATTGCCGATCCAGCACCAGATTTTTGCTGAAGACAATTTCGTGCAAATTCAAAATGGGATGCGGAAAATGTGTGGTTGTCGCAAAGCAGGATTCAAACGTTCTGTTTTAAGCCATAACTGCGAAAGAGAAACGTGCGAGAACGTCGCGTCGTCGCAATTCGAGAGCTGCTCGATGAAGACGACATCGATAGTGACGAAAACCTATCGTCAGAACCAGTCACCATCGACCATCCTGAGCTTTTTGATGAAGCCATAGACAGTCATCATGAAGAATCAGACAGATCGACCGGACTATCGGCTAAACGTTTCAAACTGTCATAATTCAAATTTTGAACTTCTTTCACAAATGACATTTTCATTTTATCATTTTAAAAGTTATGCAGTTCATTTACACCCCTCTTTCTCTTTACGCAAGCGTGGATCGAAAAAATATGAACCTTACAACAAAGAGTGGACATGAAATTTGTAGCAAATTAAATTTTCAACAAGTTAGGTTCTCATCGTTTCTACGAAAAACTCAATAATAAACGAGATAAATAGAATATTTATGTTCACACCCACCTCTTTTCGGGTCTTAATCGAAAAAGATCGATCCTAAAAAAATTAATGAAGACCAAAATTGTAGGAAATTAAATTTTAAACAACTTTGGTTATAACCATTTTTCGTGTAAAATTAAAAATACACGAGTTATCGCATAAACAAAATTTCACCCGCGCCTCTTTTCGGGCCTTAATCGAAACATATCAATCCTAGGAAAAAATTGATAAGGACTAAAATTGTAGGAAATTAAAATTCAAACAACTTCGGTGATAACTATTTTTCGTGTAAAATTAAAAATACACGAGTTATCAAATAAAGAAAAATTCACCCCCTATTTTCGGGTCTTAATCGAAAAATATCGATCCTAGGGAAAAATTCGTAAGGGACAAAATTATAGAAAATTTAATTCCAAACAACTTTGGTAATAACTATTATTCGTGTAAAGTTGAAAATCAAGGAGGAATCCCGAAAACCGAAATGTAGACTACCAGTGACCCCCTCCAACGATTTCCGAAGGAAAATTGCTGCTAAAAATTTTTTCCGTGTCAACCGCTTTTTTGATCTAATTCGACTGGGCTATAGGTACTTCATTTTGTTTCGAACGCTTGTTCAAACCCGATCTGGTAATTCTATCGAATGACGCTACACAACCAATCAAAACGTCCAATTTCCCCAATATTGTCGATGCGCATGATGTAATTAAGATAAACGTGTTCAAATGCATCAATTGCATCCCTAATATTAGAAAAATATAAAATATTCAAGGATAATTAACGTCATGGTCATTGGGTATTGCAAAATGCATAAAAAAAACCTTACAGCAAACTACGAATTGATATCGAACACTTAAAGGCATACCCAATTACATCTTTTTTTGCAAACGAGAAAAGCTTTAAAAGGAACTATTTGTAATCGGGAAAAACTCAGATTACATACCCAAAAACGTTTCAACGCCCCTTAAGCCAGGCACTATAAGACATTTAAAAATTGCGAACGAATGTTGTATTAAGTCACTAAATTTCACTGGCAGTACATATCCGAACAAGAGCTACGATCAAACTGAACACATTAATTTGAAAAAGTTGAATTTATCACAGATGTTTACTGGACATAGGGTAAGCGTGCGTTCTTATCAAGAATACCGGTTACGACGCTGTTAACATCTGCAGTTCAGTTGTTCATAATTAACGCAATTTTTATACATTCCATACGAAAATTATGCATTGGAAAAAGGTTTTCAGTGAATTGTGTGCAATAAAACGTGGGAAAAATTGCTCCAAATTGGCACAATAGTATGGAATCTGATGAATCATGAATAATTTTATCAAATCTCAAAGATAATGAATAAAAAAATCATTAGCAAGCAAATACCAAAAGATCAAACAATACAACTAACATTTTTTAGTAATGAAACCAGCCAATTATCTAAAACTAGGCGGGGAACTAAAAAAATGTGAAAACACACGATTATTACCCTGGATAATAAACCAGATTAAGAAAAATAAATTAAACAGGAACAATGACTGTCACACAAAAAATTTATAGGTTTTTAAACACTAAGGTGTAAACTAGATGGCGCTTAAAATTAAAAAAATTACAGAAAGAATCAGAATTTAAAACTTTACAAACAAATTGAAAAAATGTAGTCCTAACGAAAGTCAATAATTTCGTTTAAGTAAATTCGGGTCATTTTTTGGTTTATATATTTCAAAATTTTCTAAAACATTAAGTAAAAAACCCTTTTTCCCATATGGATAGTTTTGAAGTTAATAGAGGGATCAAAGGAGTGACCAGTATCTATTAAGAATGTGGTGTTCGCAAAGGTGGATTTGTGGGTAAGGTTATTATTTTTGATAGCTAGAAAATGTTCTTTGAAACGAGTTTGAAAAGATCTCCCAGTTTGGCCCAGATAAAATGCAGGGCAAGACTGGCAGAAAAGTTTATAAATACCGGACCAGAATGTGGATAGGGTCCTTGTTGAACATTAGGGTAGTTCTAAAAGTATTTTTGGACGAAAAAGAAATACTTTTGAATATTATGTTTTTGAGGGTGTGGGAAATCCGAGGGTAAAAGGCCAGCGATCTACATTGTAAATTATCGTTGGGAGAGTTAAACGTTGCAAGGTGGGAGAAGTAGATATCTAGTTGTATTGTTTCTATTTATGTCTCCTAAAAATATTCATTCATTCATGTTCATTATTGTTATTGTTAATTATTTACTAATATTTGATTAATATAATTTAATTCCCTTTACTATCAGTTGTTTGTTATTTTATAAAAGCAGTGAAGTAGATTATCACAATCACACTAGCATCTAAATTAACTGTCATATCACTTGCGATATTCGTTGACAGCAGCCTACCACTTGACCATATAAACTGCATATCTGTGGAAATCTTATAAAACCTTAATCAACTCGTGAACAGAAATACAGGGTGTTCCATTTATTAAAAAAAAGTTATTCGACTTTTTGCGTTTCAGCACGCATGTGCACGGATGGACCAAATTGGACGACTATTTATTAAAATTCCAAGTTATTCTAAAATTTTTTATGGCAAGTTTGTCGAAAAACATCCATGCCCTACTGGGCATTGATCCATCAAATTGTGAGCCTTTTATCGAACTAAACGTTGAATAACGCCGAAACGGAGAGAGCTAGACCCTTAGCTAGACCCATAGTGACCCATAGAAAGTCCCATTATTTTTTCATCTAATATAAGAAATATACTGGGTGTCCCATTTAAAAAAACCTGCAACTTTGGTTTTCCTGTATAGGAACATTCTTTATATAATCAAAATATTTTCATAATGTGCAGTATAAGTGTGCTTATTTGGCGGTGAAAACCGCATGTCGGTATCTTGAATAGCAAAAAAGTCCATGAGTCACCCTGTACATATAAATGTTTTAAATTCGCTCAAACAGTATCTACTATTAGCATACCATGAATATGAAAACTTGAGAAAGATTTGATTAGCAAAACTCTAGCGAAGTTTTCATGCAATGCAATGGCAGAAAAGTTTAGTTTAAATTTTGTAGATGATCAGATAGCATTTGCATAAGAGCCCGATGGCCTATAATTTATGCTTAGAAGGTTGAAAGCAGGTATCCAAATAAACTGATAAAATGAAATACCTAACAGGTTAAGACAAACCAATGAACTGTATACTATACGTACCAGTATACAGTTCATTGAGATAAACAGAACACGACCTTTATCAAGAGAAAAGGGAACGTATTAATATTTAGGGTGCATCCTGACACAAAATGAACAACGAAGCATCAATAAAGATTAGGACACTGAAACAATTTAATTCCATTCTCTGGGACAGACACGTAACGACAAACCTGCGGCATCATGACGTAGAGGGCTAGAAACTAGAAACTAGAATAATAAGCAAAAGAAACAAAAATATAATAATATAAGCAATAGAAATGGAGTGATCAGTATAAGAAATGACGAAATAAAACAAAGAATAACAACTAAAATTGTACTGGAACGTAACAAAAACAGACGAAAGTAGATTGGTAAAAACGGTAAGAAGGAAGAAGCGATTAAGAATGGAGGACCAGAGGAAGATTGAACAAAATAGAAATCTAATTTAAAAAATTTGTGAAGTTAAATATTCGACACATGTGAACCGTTACATACAGTGTGTCCACGGATTGAGTTCACTATAGGTGTAAATGACCAAAAATTTTGGAATTTCAAAACAATTTTTTCAGTTTCTGACCTGCTTCATTGGAAATGAATTTTCATCATATTTTTTAATTTTTTTAATTCATAGCCGCCTTGATCGTGGAACAAAACTATTTTCTTTGCCGGTGAAGTACCTTTTTTGTGTCTCATAGAGCAAAGTTTTATTAAGAAAAACTGTTCAGAATCAAAAATAATAATCAGTGCAAAATTCGAAAATAATCGGCACAATTTCATGAAACCGTTATTTTTATTTATTAAGACGACTATCATCGATTAACATTACATTCTCATTTGTTTACAAACAATACCGATTGTCATTTTATGGTCAGTTTTTCAATTCTGAACAGCTTTTCTTAATAAAATGTTGCTCTATGATACACAAAAAAGGTACTTTACCTGCAAAGAAAATAGTTTTTCTTCCACGATCAAGGCGGCTTTGAATTAAAAAAATTAAAAGTGTGATGAAAATTCATTTTCAATGAAGCAGGGCAGAATCTGAGAAAATCGTTTTGAAATTCCAAAATTTTTGGTCATTTACACCTATAGTGAACTCAATCCGTGGACACACGTATAACAAGCACGCCGAATTCTACACAAATGAGTCATTGTTTTTCTTTCCACCCTTAAGGGAGATGGGAGTGGAAAGGATGGCGGACAAAAAAATGTTAGAGGAAAAAAAAAGGAAAAAAGATCGTTTTTCTGCGGACGGGTCATTTTTTATGGAGAATCCAAAAGTGTAATAAAAATAGGTGTTCCCATTTAAGTTTTGAAAACTCACCCCCCGCTCCACCCCACAGGGGGGTGAGGGTGATGTTTACGTATCATGACTCAATAGGATTCAAAAAATAAAGGATACTTGTTTTTTTCATTTTGCAATTGGATGTGTACTCGTTCTCGAGACATTGAAGGGTGTATATTTTGACTTTAACGGCGTCCCGACGGCGAACGGGTGATCCAATCAAAAAATTTACAAGCGATTTGGAATCAGTGAAGAATTTCCTATAAGATGACACCACTTCCAGCTTTCTAAACCCTGTAGCATCGACCAACGCACAGACACACAGACATCCGGACGAATTTAGTAACCAACTTTTTGAAGTTGGTTGAAAATTTGCATTTCAACTTAGGCCAAAAAATAAGGATAATCATTGTAAATCGCTAAAGACAGTAAGAATTCGTAAGAGGTCACAGTGGAGGTCACAATTGGTGTTAATCAAAATGTGTGATGTAATAAGAATTTGAACTAATTTTTGACACTAAAACTCAAGTTTGGTAATAATAAACAACAACATTAAAGAAATACGAGCCGAAAAGGACAGTAATATAATACCACCGAGGGTTTTCATTAATATTTTTCATATGGAAAGAAACGGTCGCCACTTACATGTAAGACGAATCAACTTTTTCACCGTCTACGTTTTGCTATTTTATTAAAGCTCCGTTCCAGAAATCGACACTTGAACCCTGTTAGTTACATATACATTTCACACAACAAAACGGCAAAATAAAGGCGATATATAGACAGAAAATAACGAATTTGAACAAATTACACGTTTAATGTAAGGCTCTCTCCTCTGTGGGAGACGGAACGAAAACCCAACGACCTAAAGATTGTAGAAACAATCGAATCGATTTTTACAATAATTACGTTTTACGATCGGTACTGTATTTAGTTTCAATGTGTACGAGAAGATATCCGCTTATTATTTATATTTTTGCCGTTTGCATTCCCTTTGACTTTGACTAAAGGCATACTAAATATTAATGTGGAGAAATGATCGTTCCATTCCAAAATGGTAACGATATTACAGTTGTAAAATAAGAACTAATTTTCAACACCGTAAAAAATTGAGAAGAAAAGAAATTATGTAGAAATAAAACGAAAAGACTAACAAAATTGCCCCATTATTAAGTGAAACGCGAATGGACGAAAATAAAAAAAAATAAAGAAAATAAAAAAAATCGAACTTATCTGCGTGCTAAATAAGACCACTTAGTATCATACGCGTATCATTAAATTTGATAGGGTTGTTTGAACCCGCAGATACCCTTCGAAGGAGACGTAACATAACGGTCCCCCTATCCTTTATACTATATATATATAAAAGTAACCCTACATAATATTTATATCGGAAGAAATAATGGCGCGTATTAAAAATGCTAATTTCGCGTACTTTTAGGCCTTAAGATGTCGCGTTGTCGATTAAAGGAAATAAAAACTTTTGTAATAAGTCGGTGGAGGAAGCGCGAAGTAGTCGGGGGGACCAAAAAGTATGTAAAAGAGTCGACAACGGTGGCGGCATTGTACTCTTCTTAGTTGGCCCCAGTTTTGCGCACAAGGACAATGGTTATTGCCGCGCTCATGGTTATGATAATCATTTACTTTTACTATTATTTTTATTATATGTAATTCAAAGTTATAACGATTATTGTTATTATTATTGTCCATGAGCCGACCCAACATTAACATTAATTGTAATACTATATTTTATGTTGAATATTATAAATATTTATGATAAGTATGACATAATCTATGAAAGTCTTAAAAGTAAATACTACAAGTTGACGAGAGAAAATATGAATAATACATATTTAATTGAAATAGTATGGAAGGTGGCTCGTTCCTCACATTTGCGATTTCCTTACGTGCATAACTTATATGCTAATTTTCCATATTTATATGACTACCGATAGTCAACACTGCAGCGTATTGCAGGATGCTCACATTTCAATGTCGAAAACAAAAACACGAAAAGGGACACTTTGTTTATACGAGCAATAAACGATGTTTATGATGGAAGTCGTATTTTTCACCTTACCCTCTATTGCATGTTGTTCCCGAATGGGAACACAAGCTTTGAATTAAAAGAACATTCTTGCCATACAAAATTCGTTCTAACAACGCATAATGTACTCAAACGGGAACATCGAACAACCGTTTGCGCTACTCTCCAATAAGTGGCGCCACACATTTCAGTTGAAAATAAATATTGTTTGGAATGTTGGCGCCTTTCTTAGGATAACCTAAGTTGACCTAATTGGGAAGCTTATCATATTGTTTATATAGGTAAATGATTGTTATAAAAATTATAAAGGGTGACAAAATACCTTTACTTTTACCTCTTCTGCACCCATTATACTATATCGTCAAATTTGTTGATAGAAATTGTTTATTTAGCTATGTTCCCAATGAGGGACATTGTGCATGGAAAGAAGTCTCGACAAGTGAATTTCCAAAATAAAGTATCGTTGATATGGATTCAATAAAATTTTATGGACTATTAAAGAATGAAGCAGCTCATCAATAATGCTATTGAAGACTATTTTCACAGTGATGATGATGATATACCACTATCACAGTTACTAAGATCGCTGTGGTCAGCCTCAGTCAGCTACTTTGAAGAGTAAATCTAATTATCCGACTTGGAATGTTACCTCTACTGAAACTCATACTGACAGAACACAATTTGGAGGTTGTGGAGGTATCAATTTATTACCAACAGAGATTCTCTAACTGAACACCCTGTATAAAATTTTCAAATATTTTATTTCTGATACATTTTTTGATGCTGTATAGCGCCAAAACATAACCTACTAAACCCATAACGACACCCAATAAAGATCGACAACAATTCATTGGGATAACGCTAAGATGTCGATTATAAAACAACCCCCAACACAAGAAGGTATTGGTCTCACTTGTTACCCATATGCATAATGTTCCCACTCGGGAACATATTTTTTTTTGCTAGAAAAAAATAAAATTTACAAAGAAAACCTAAAAAAGCAATATTTATGCAACAGTAGAGGTCTTTGATTGCAAAATATAATTTTTCCAAATGAAAAAATTTAAAATCCATAATTCATGCAATAGAGGGTTAATTCAATTTACCTAGTAATTGTATACCTTCGTTGCCCAAACAATTTATTATACGACGTAAATTGTACACAACTTTTAATCTATTTATCCTTTTCCTCCCATTGCCTATGTAAATGTCAGTAACTTATTTCCAAATATTTCATCAATAGATTCAAAAAGAACACGTGAATTTCGACTTATGCTGTCTCGATTTTACTACAATTTTCTCATATTTTGCATCTGTTTCGGTCACATATGCAACACGTTGTCTCCATGCACTGAAATTTGCTTATATTTTAGTGTCTCCATGAAAATGATAAACATTCTTACTCTTTCGTTAAATAAATGACGTCTTATAAAATACGATTTAATCCAAATTTATTAATGGTTTCTATTTAATTGGGCTTCTTTAAATCACCTATTTTTTTTAAACGCACTTTAATCTTTCTTTACTCCTTTTTAGGTTTTTTGACCAAAACATCAAAAATTTAATATGCCTGTGGTGTCAGTAGAACACGGGCACCATCCCCTCCACTTTTTTCTGACGTCACAGGCCCCGCCCCTTTTTCAGCCACGTAGATGGCACTGTTTTGACCTTGGGTATTTCCAAGGCCACGTAGAGGGCACTGTCCTTAGGGATGATTCTGGATGACCTAATTTATCTTTAGGGATGATTCTGGATGACGTCCTGGCTGACTTTCTGGATGTGTTCCTGGATGACTTTCTGGATGCCCTTTTGGCTTTTCTGGATGACCTCTTGAAAGCCCTTTTGGTTTTTCTGGATGATTTCCTCAATTCCCTTTTGGCTTTTCTCTTGATGTTTTTCTTAATGCCTTTTTGGCTTTCCTCCATGATTAATTTCTGAACGTCTTTTTGGCTTTTCTGGATGTTTTTTCTTAATGCCCTTTTGACTTTCCTGGATGACTTTCTGAATGCGCTTTAGGCTTTTCTGGATGACTTCCTTAATGCCTTTTTGGCTTTCCTGGATTATTTCCTTAATGACCTTTTGATTTTCTGAATGACTTCCTGTAGGACTTTCCTGAATGAATTTCCGGGATGACTTCGTGAAGGCCCTTTTAGCTTTCCTGGAGACACCTTCCGCCATCTTGGATTTTGACGTCACTAACCCCACAATAGGCCCACGTGGGGTGTTTTTATGCTTAGGGCTGATTGACGTCACTAACCCCGCTATAGGCCCACGTGGGGGGCGTGTTTTTTATCCTTAGGGCTGATTCTGGATGACGTAATTTATCTTTAGGGATGATTCTGGATGCTGGATGCTGGATACCCTTTTGTTTTTTCTTAATGCCCTTTTGGTTTTTCTTAATGCCTTTTTGACTTTTCGGGTTTCTTAACGCCTTTTTGCCTTTCCCGGATGCCGAATGCCTTTTTGGCTTTTGGTTTCTTAATACCCTTTTGGTTTTCTGGTTTCTTAATGTCCTTTTTCTGTTTTCTTAATGCCTTTTTGGCCTTCCAGGTTCCTGACCTTTTTGCCCTTCGGGTTTCTTAACGCCTTTTTGCCTTTCCAGGATGCTGAATGCCGTTTTGGCTTTTGGTTTCTTAATACCCTTTTGGCTTTCTAGTTTCTTAATGTCCTTTTGCTTTTTTCTGTTTTCTTAATGCCTTTTTGGTCTTCCAGGTTCCTGACCTTTTTGCCTTTTCGGTTTCTTAACGCCTTTTTTGCCTTTCCCGGATGCTGAATGCCTTTTTGGCTTTTGGTTTCTTAATACCCTTTTGGCTTTCTGTTTTCTTAATGTCCTTTTGCTTTTTCTTAATGCCTTTTTGGCCTTCCAGGTTCCTAACCTTTTTGCCTTTTCGGGTTTCTTAACGCCTTTTTGTCTTTCCCGGATGCTGAATGCCTTTTTGGCTTTTGGTTTCTTAATACCCTTTTGGTTTTTCTTAATGCCTTTTTGCCCTTCCAGGTTCCTGACCTTTTTACCTTTTCGGGTTTCTTAACGCCTTTTTGCCTTTCCCGGATGCTGAATGCCTTTTTGGCTTTTGGTTTCTTAATACCCTTTTGGCTTTCTGGTTTCTTAATACCCTTTTGGTTTTTCTTAATGCCTTTTTGGCCTTCCAGGTTCCTGACCTTTTTGCCTTTTCGGGTTTCTTAATGCCTTTTTGCCTTTCCAGAATGCTGAATGCCTTTTGGCTTTTGGTTTCTTAATACCCTTTTGGCTTTCTGGATTCCTTTCTGAATGCCCTTTTGACTTTCCTGGATGTCCCCTTTGGATAATGTCCTTTTGGCTTCCTGGATACCTTTTTGGCTTTCCTGGATGTTTTTTCTTAATGCCTTTTTGGCTTTTCTGGATGCTGGATGTCTTTTTGGCTTTTCTGGATGCCCTTCTGTTGCAAAACATTTTATGCTTTTGTATACATTTTGTCATTTTTGAAACAAAAACATCTTATCTCCTGAATTAGTTTTCTTAGAAGTATGTCCACAAATCAAAACTAAGAAACAAAAATACTTAAGTCGGAATCTATTTCTATTTTCACCTTAAATTGCGAAATGTTTGGAATTCTTTATGTTGTTGCATACTCGCTTTTTCTGAAAATGTTGTGAGAAAACAATTTTTTAAAGTGTCTTGATCAGCCATTTTTTGTAAACAATATTCGGTGCGCACGACAATATTTACGTTGCGCACAACATAAGTTAAGGTACGCACAACATAATTTATGGTGCGCACAACATAATTTACGTTGCGCACAACATACTTTACGGTGCGCACAACATAATTTATGATGCGCACAACATAATTTACGCTGCGCACAACAATATTTTCGGTGCGCACAACAATAATTTCGGTGCGCACAACAATATTTTCGGTGCGCACAACAATATTTACGGTGCGCACAACAATATTTTCGGTGCGCACAACAACATTTACGGTGCGCACAACACCGATTACGGTGGGCACGACAATATTTTCGGTGCGCACAACACTATTTACGGTGCGCAACATCAAATTTTCAGTGCGCACGATTAGTCATTTTACTTTTGGTGGGAATTTTGATTTTTTGCAGCCATTTTGGTTTTGTCGGTCATATTTAATGGCCAAGCAAGCTGCATACGTGAACTTTGGAAAGAAATACAAGATTTAAACTATAAACAATTGTATCAATCAATCAATCAATTGAAGGAGGCACATTATGGTAAGAGCGTGTGGCCAATACAAATTTCCGATGTTCGTTTTCTAATAGGTATTGGTAAAGTTTCGTACGAATTTCGTAAAATTTCGTACGAATTTCGTAATGTTTCCTACGAATTTCGTAAAGTTTGGCTTCTTTTTTGATAAGTACAATGTGAAAAATATAAACTAAATCATATGTTTGAAGCATGTTAGGTACATTTTGCCTTTTTGGCTTTATGAATGCCCTTTCGGCTTTTTCGGATAACTTCCATAATGACTTTTTGGCTTTCCTGGATGACGCAATCCGTTACTTGATTATAGATTAGATTAAATAAATCGTGTAGTACCTTTTTTGGGTTTGAGGGAGCGTCATCCAGGAAAGCCAAAAAGTCATTATGGAAGTTATCCGAAAAAGCCGAAAGGGCAAACCTTTTTAGGTTTTTTGACCAAAACATCAAAAATTTAATATGCCTGTGGTGTCAGTAGAACACGGGCACCATCCCCTCCACTTTTTTCTGACGTCACAGGCCCCGCCCCTTTTTCAGCCACGTAGATGGCACTGTTTTGACCTTGGGTATTTCCAAGGCCACGTAGAGGGCACTGTCCTTAGGGATGATTCTGGATGACCTAATTTATCTTTAGGGATGATTCTGGATGACGTCCTGGCTGACTTTCTGGATGTGTTCCTGGATGACTTTCTGGATGCCCTTTTGGCTTTTCTGGATGACCTCTTGAAAGCCCTTTTGGTTTTTCTGGATGATTTCCTCAATTCCCTTTTGGCTTTTCTCTTGATGTTTTTCTTAATGCCTTTTGGCTTTCCTCCATGATTAATTTCTGAACGTCTTTTTGGCTTTTCTGGATGTTTTTTCTTAATGCCCTTTTGACTTTCCTGGATGACTTTCTGAATGCGCTTTAGGCTTTTCTGGATGACTTCCTTAATGCCTTTTTGGCTTTCCTGGATTATTTCCTTAATGACCTTTTGATTTTCTGAATGACTTCCTGTAGGACTTTCCTGAATGAATTTCCGGGATGACTTCGTGAAGGCCCTTTTAGCTTTCCTGGAGACACCTTCCGCCATCTTGGATTTTGACGTCACTAACCCCACAATAGGCCCACGTGGGGTGTTTTTATGCTTAGGGCTGATTGACGTCACTAACCCCGCTATAGGCCCACGTGGGGGGCGTGTTTTTTATCCTTAGGGCTGATTCTGGATGACGTAATTTATCTTTAGGGATGATTCTGGATGCTGGATGCTGGATACCCTTTTGTTTTTTCTTAATGCCCTTTTGGTTTTTCTTAATGCCTTTTTGACTTTTCGGGTTTCTTAACGCCTTTTTGCCTTTCCCGGATGCCGAATGCCTTTTTGGCTTTTGGTTTCTTAATACCCTTTTGGTTTTCTGGTTTCTTAATGTCCTTTTTCTGTTTCTTAATGCCTTTTTGGCCTTCCAGGTTCCTGACCTTTTTGCCCTTCGGGTTTCTTAACGCCTTTTTGCCTTTCCAGGATGCTGAATGCCGTTTTGGCTTTTGGTTTCTTAATACCCTTTTGGCTTTCTAGTTTCTTAATGTCCTTTTGCTTTTTTCTGTTTTCTTAATGCCTTTTTGGTCTTCCAGGTTCCTGACCTTTTTGCCTTTTCGGTTTCTTAACGCCTTTTTTGCCTTTCCCGGATGCTGAATGCCTTTTTGGCTTTTGGTTTCTTAATACCCTTTTGGCTTTCTGTTTTCTTAATGTCCTTTTGCTTTTTCTTAATGCCTTTTTGGCCTTCCAGGTTCCTAACCTTTTTGCCTTTTCGGGTTTCTTAACGCCTTTTTGTCTTTCCCGGATGCTGAATGCCTTTTGGCTTTTGGTTTCTTAATACCCTTTTGGTTTTTCTTAATGCCTTTTTGCCCTTCCAGGTTCCTGACCTTTTTACCTTTTCGGGTTTCTTAACGCCTTTTTGCCTTTCCCGGATGCTGAATGCCTTTTTGGCTTTTGGTTTCTTAATACCCTTTTGGCTTTCTGGTTTCTTAATACCCTTTTGGTTTTTCTTAATGCCTTTTTGGCCTTCCAGGTTCCTGACCTTTTTGCCTTTTCGGGTTTCTTAATGCCTTTTTGCCTTTCCAGAATGCTGAATGCCTTTTTGGCTTTTGGTTTCTTAATACCCTTTTGGCTTTCTGGATTCCTTTCTGAATGCCCTTTTGACTTTCCTGGATGTCCCCTTTGGATAATGTCCTTTTGGCTTCCTGGATACCTTTTTGGCTTTCCTGGATGTTTTTTCTTAATGCCTTTTTGGCTTTTCTGGATGCTGGATGTCTTTTTGGCTTTTCTGGATGCCCTTCTGTTGCAAAACATTTTATGCTTTTGTATACATTTTGTCATTTTTGAAACAAAAACATCTTATCTCCTGAATTAGTTTTCTTAGAAGTATGTCCACAAATCAAAACTAAGAAACAAAAATACTTAAGTCGGAATCTATTTCTATTTTCACCTTAAATTGCGAAATGTTTGGAATTCTTTATGTTGTTGCATACTCGCTTTTTCTGAAAATGTTGTGAGAAAACAATTTTTTAAAGTGTCTTGATCAGCCATTTTTTGTAAACAATATTCGGTGCGCACGACAATATTTACGTTGCGCACAACATAAGTTAAGGTACGCACAACATAATTTATGGTGCGCACAACATAATTTACGTTGCGCACAACATACTTTACGGTGCGCACAACATAATTTATGATGCGCACAACATAATTTACGCTGCGCACAACAATATTTTCGGTGCGCACAACAATAATTTCGGTGCGCACAACAATATTTTCGGTGCGCACAACAATATTTACGGTGCGCACAACAATATTTTCGGTGCGCACAACAACATTTACGGTGCGCACAACACCGATTACGGTGGGCACGACAATATTTTCGGTGCGCACAACACTATTTACGGTGCGCAACATCAAATTTTCAGTGCGCACGATTAGTCATTTTACTTTTGGTGGGAATTTTGATTTTTGCAGCCATTTTGGTTTTGTCGGTCATATTTAATGGCCAAGCAAGCTGCATACGTGAACTTTGGAAAGAAATACAAGATTTAAACTATAAACAATTGTATCAATCAATCAATCAATTGAAGGAGGCACATTATGGTAAGAGCGTGTGGCCAATACAAATTTCCGATGTTCGTTTTCTAATAGGTATTGGTAAAGTTTCGTACGAATTTCGTAAAATTTCGTACGAATTTCGTAATGTTTCCTACGAATTTCGTAAAGTTTGGCTTCTTTTTTGATAAGTACAATGTGAAAAATATAAACTAAATCATATGTTTGAAGCATGTTAGGTACATTTTGCCTTTTTGGCTTTATGAATGCCCTTTCGGCTTTTTCGGATAACTTCCATAATGACTTTTTGGCTTTCCTGGATGACGCAATCCGTTACTTGATTATAGATTAGATTAAATAAATCGTGTAGTACCTTTTTTGGGTTTGAGGGAGCGTCATCCAGGAAAGCCAAAAAGTCATTATGGAAGTTATCCGAAAAAGCCGAAAGGGCATTCATAAAGCCAAAAAGGCAAAATGTACCTAACATGCTTCAAACATATGATTTAGTTTATATTTTTCACATTGTACTTATCAAAAAAGAAGCCAAACTTTACGAAATTCGTAGGAAACATTACGAAATTCGTACGAAATTTTACGAAATTCGTACGAAACTTTACCAATACCTATTAGAAAACGAACATCGGAAATTTGTATTGGCCACACGCTCTTACCATAATGTGCCTCCTTCAATTGATTGATTGATTGATACAATTGTTTATAGTTTAAATCTTGTATTTCTTTCCAAAGTTCACGTATGCAGCTTGCTTGGCCATTAAATATGACCGACAAAACCAAAATGGCTGCAAAAATCAAAATTCCCACCAAAAGTAAAATGACTAATCGTGCGCACTGAAAATTTGATGTTGCGCACCGTAAATAGTGTTGTGCGCACCGAAAATATTGTCGTGCCCACCGTAATCGGTGTTGTGCGCACCGTAAATGTTGTTGTGCGCACCGAAAATATTGTTGTGCGCACCGTAAATATTGTTGTGCGCACCGAAAATATTGTTGTGCGCACCGAAATTATTGTTGTGCGCACCGAAAATATTGTTGTGCGCAGCGTAAATTATGTTGTGCGCATCATAAATTATGTTGTGCGCACCGTAAAGTATGTTGTGCGCAACGTAAATTATGTTGTGCGCACCATAAATTATGTTGTGCGTACCTTAACTTATGTTGTGCGCAACGTAAATATTGTCGTGCGCACCGAATATTGTTTACAAAAAATGGCTGATCAAGACACTTTAAAAAATTGTTTTCTCACAACATTTTCAGAAAAAGCGAGTATGCAACAACATAAAGAATTCCAAACATTTCGCAATTTAAGGTGAAAATAGAAATAGATTCCGACTTAAGTATTTTTGTTTCTTAGTTTTGATTTGTGGACATACTTCTAAGAAAACTAATTCAGGAGATAAGATGTTTTTGTTTCAAAAATGACAAAATGTATACAAAAGCATAAAATGTTTTGCAACAGAAGGGCATCCAGAAAAGCCAAAAAGACATCCAGCATCCAGAAAAGCCAAAAAGGCATTAAGAAAAAACATCCAGGAAAGCCAAAAAGGTATCCAGGAAGCCAAAAGGACATTATCCAAAGGGGACATCCAGGAAAGTCAAAAGGGCATTCAGAAAGGAATCCAGAAAGCCAAAAGGGTATTAAGAAACCAAAAGCCAAAAAGGCATTCAGCATTCTGGAAAGGCAAAAAGGCATTAAGAAACCCGAAAAGGCAAAAAGGTCAGGAACCTGGAAGGCCAAAAAGGCATTAAGAAAAACCAAAAGGGTATTAAGAAACCAGAAAGCCAAAAGGGTATTAAGAAACCAAAAGCCAAAAAGGCATTCAGCATCCGGGAAAGGCAAAAAGGCGTTAAGAAACCCGAAAAGGTAAAAAGGTCAGGAACCTGGAAGGGCAAAAAGGCATTAAGAAAAACCAAAAGGGTATTAAGAAACCAAAAGCCAAAAAGGCATTCAGCATCCGGGAAAGACAAAAAGGCGTTAAGAAACCCGAAAAGGCAAAAAGGTTAGGAACCTGGAAGGCCAAAAAGGCATTAAGAAAAAGCAAAAGGACATTAGAAAACAGAAAGCCAAAAGGGTATTAAGAAACCAAAGCCAAAAAGGCATTCAGCATCCGGGAAAGGCAAAAAAGGCGTTAAGAAACCGAAAAGGCAAAAAGGTCAGGAACCTGGAAGACCAAAAAGGCATTAAGAAAACAGAAAAAAGCAAAAGGACATTAAGAAACTAGAAAGCCAAAAGGGTATTAAGAAACCAAAAGCCAAAACGGCATTCAGCATCCTGGAAAGGCAAAAAGGCGTTAAGAAACCCGAAGGGCAAAAGGTCAGGAACCTGGAAGGCCAAAAAGGCATTAAGAAAACAGAAAAAGGACATTAAGAAACCAGAAAACCAAAAGGGTATTAAGAAACCAAAAGCCAAAAAGGCATTCGGCATCCGGGAAAGGCAAAAAGGCGTTAAGAAACCCGAAAAGTCAAAAAGGCATTAAGAAAAACCAAAAGGGCATTAAGAAAAAACAAAAGGGTATCCAGCATCCAGCATCCAGAATCATCCCTAAAGATAAATTACGTCATCCAGAATCAGCCCTAAGGATAAAAAACACGCCCCCCACGTGGGCCTATAGCGGGGTTAGTGACGTCAATCAGCCCTAAGCATAAAAACACCCCACGTGGGCCTATTGTGGGGTTAGTGACGTCAAAATCCAAGATGGCGGAAGGTGTCTCCAGGAAAGCTAAAAGGGCCTTCACGAAGTCATCCCGGAAATTCATTCAGGAAAGTCCTACAGGAAGTCATTCAGAAAATCAAAAGGTCATTAAGGAAATAATCCAGGAAAGCCAAAAAGGCATTAAGGAAGTCATCCAGAAAAGCCTAAAGCGCATTCAGAAAGTCATCCAGGAAAGTCAAAAGGGCATTAAGAAAAAACATCCAGAAAAGCCAAAAAGACGTTCAGAAATTAATCATGGAGGAAAGCCAAAAAGGCATTAAGAAAAACATCAAGAGAAAAGCCAAAAGGGAATTGAGGAAATCATCCAGAAAAACCAAAAGGGCTTTCAAGAGGTCATCCAGAAAAGCCAAAAGGGCATCCAGAAAGTCATCCAGGAACACATCCAGAAAGTCAGCCAGGACGTCATCCAGAATCATCCCTAAAGATAAATTAGGTCATCCAGAATCATCCCTAAGGACAGTGCCCTCTACGTGGCCTTGGAAATACCCAAGGTCAAAACAGTGCCATCTACGTGGCTGAAAAAGGGGCGGGGCCTGTGACGTCAGAAAAAAGTGGAGGGGATGGTGCCCGTGTTCTACTGGTGTCAAATGCTTTCATTTAAACTAAAACTATTATGAAAAAAACAATAGCATTGAAAAACCTACTTTTTCATGTTGCGCAAAGCTCTTATTTATGTTGTGGCGTCATTTGCCTTGCGCAAGAGGAAAGCAATTTTTTTTCCTCAAATTTTTTTTACGTTACTCTTAGCCTAAATGGCAACTTTCTAGGGCCAAGGCTTTCCAATTTGAATTTTTTTTTAATGTTCCACCCTAATGTACACATTTAACTACTTATATCGTTTTCGAAGGCTTATTAATAACATTTTGGGACAAGGAGTTGGCCTTCACAAAAAGTCCTGCGTGATGTGAAAGCTATCATATTTCACAGGACGACGACTAAAGGCTTAGAAAACGAAAATAAAATCATGATAAAATATTCAAATATCATTGAAAAATTTCGCAAAACACAAAACTTCACATCAAACAGAAACTTAAATATGAGGTTACTGTACAGGGTGATATCGCAACACACTATTCATGCAAATTTGAGGAACCCGTCAAGAACTAACCTACACGTTTAGTTTCCCGTACATATACACACGTAGGTAAATATGGGTACATAGGGAAAGTATGTTAATCGAAAAAAACTCGAGATTTTGATGAATCCCGATTTTTTGGGTACGTGTGTCCAAAACCAGCATTTTTGAAAAATGTTTGTATGTGGGTGCGTGACGGCTGTGGCGATTTTGATGAAATTTAAAACTAAGGTCTTTAAAAGAACTTCATCGGTAAAACAAGCTTCTTATTAAAATCGGCCCAAAGGGGGCCAAAGTAGGACCGTTATTTTGGGCACAAAAAATCAAATTGTAACTCAAACTAATTTCCCTTGGAGAAAAGGTAGTAAGCATGGTTACAAGTAAAACGCCGTTTTACTTTTGATGCTAAATTCAAAATGGCGACCAATATAGAAATTCTCCTAGTTTTTATTTTTTAGGCTCTAGCTCAAGAACGCTTTAACTTAATTAAAATTTGAAAATTGGAAACTGTAGCCAAAGTATGGCTAGAACTTTTACATATAATTATTTAAAGAACAAAAATGTAACGTGGCTAATTTATTGGTGCCCAAAATGGGTCAAAAATTCAATATCGATTTTCTCAAAATCTGTACCAAGTATTATTTTTATTTTTTTGAAATGTTATATATATACATATTATATGGTTGATGAAAAACTATTGCCACTAAATTTATTTCTTCATTTCCCATAGAGGAAGGGGGGGGGGGTGAATTTTTGAAGTTGAATATTTTAAAAATGCAGTTTTTTCTAACAAAGATGAATAAATAAAATTTGGTACTAAAGTAGAGGACATACGGTTCTTTTAATCCAGTATAGTAGGTATACCAATTTATCTTCCCGCCTAGCCGGAAAATAACAAAATATTGAAAATATTTATGATATACGCTGAATATTATTTCAGTAGAAAATCAGAAATCGTTGTCTGATTACCACGACACTACACACTGCATATTTATTTTTTTGAGTTATTACGCAAAAACTATTTTATTTTATACGTCATTGGAGTATAATTTAGCCTCGATTAAACGGTTCTATTGACGATATAAAACAAAATAACGAAAAACGTTTCAAATATAAACATTCTTTGACTACAAAAGCATTGTAATCTGAAATAGTTTGCCTATATACAGGGTGTCCTGTCAGAGGAAAAAAAGCTTATGAGTGAAATTAAAATTAATGTGAATAAGTAAATACTTGACGAGAAACTTTTAATTGTTAATCACGGAAAAGTTGTGTGCCAGTTTACTGGTCATTTCATTTTTTTGGGTATTATCAGAAAAAAACGGTTTAATAAATACACCAGTATTTTCAAAATGTCGCCCATAAAAAGGAATAATATTACAAGACAGTCTGTCCAGGAAATTACTCCCAATATCATAGGTGGAAAGTTTAATTGTTTGTATGTTATTGTTCATTAATTATTTAGCTATTATTATGGGTTGCCGTTTTAATTATTATTATTATACACTGATTAATTAATTAAACAGCGCTTCCCTAATTTGAGTAAATTAAATTTTCCTAACTTGCTGTATAATAGAAAATAAACAGTTTAAGAATCTTTCAGGGCAAGCTGTAGGTATATCGAAGTAATTTTACACCTAAATGAGCTAATTAACTTAACCGAAAAGCCGTTTTTGCACATTATATTCTGGGAATCGGTTAAAGTTGCAGAGGAAGGAAATGAATGCACACAGTGACTCCAAATCAGAAATATGATAAGAAAGCCTCAGTGTTGTAAGTTTGGAGATGGGCGTAAAACAGATATCGTTGGGCATGGACGCCCATAAGGAGGGACAAGAGGGGGAAGTTGCCCCCGCCCCCTTCTGGACTCAGACTCTAAGCAGTAATAATTTCTTAAATGACGAAACTTTTAATTTAAATAAAACTAATTGTTCAATCTTCCCCATATTGCTCCCCCCCCCCCCCCCCCTAGAAATTACTGTATGGACGCCCATGTCTTTGGGTGATTTGTCGTAATCTGGGGGATTCAGCGAATATTATAGGGTGCAAATCGAGATGCCACAACATACACTCTCGCATATAACCTGGTATCGCTGATTGAATAAATTTACTTATAAATTTAGTAAATTCGTCAATCAACGCTGATATGCATAAAGTTGCAAATTCTAAACATTTTTCAAATATTTGATAACCAATTTGCACCCTGTGAAATATTCAAACGAATTAGTTGCTTAGCTACTCACAATTAAGCTTTAGTTGTGCCAATAATTTGCACCCTGAAAAATCTCCTAACACAAACAGTTTTATTTATTTTATTTAACAGCACAGTACGTAAATGTAAGTAGGTACCTATCTTTTTACAGTAATACATATTTATCACTTGCTGTGTCAAAATTGGTACCTACCCAAAAATATTCTTCTACTTTGATAATTTTTGAGACTTTAATAATGCAAATTTACGCAATTACGATCTATGTTCAAATGATACTAAAAAATAAATACCATATAACAAGGGTCACAATTATTGTCAAAACAGTTTGCTATGCGCCACTTGCACTTCAAATTTAATTCCATTTTATCACTTTGACAATGATCTATTTTAATTTCCTTTGTGATTAACATTAAATATTCTGTTCAATTATAAAATAACAGTGAGATATATAATTTTGTACCTTTAAAAAAATACGCATTAATTGATTGTGGTACATAGCAGCAAATTTAGATGAAATTATTCAAATGATGTAACGATATCAATTTTTAATGAAAATTTAATGTTCTAATTAATAATACGATAATAATTATTTTATCATTTGCACATTTATTGTAACCCTTGCTTAGTTTAGTGCAGTATGGACGTGGAAAATCTGGAAAATTATTAAAGTTGGGATATTTTTTTGAATGCAAAGTGTATATCATCGAACGCTGAATATTGGTACAAAAAGAAGTGAAATTTAAGTACTTGCGCTATTAAATAAAAATCTAATTGTTTATAGCTTTTTTGTGTTAAAAGATTAAAAAAATTGTAAGAGTACAACAAATTATTCATAAAAAATATTGATTTAGAATGCTGTTGGTGCAAGGGGTGAAATTGCCACAAGAAGCTTTAATAACTAAACAACTACTAAGTTAATCTTTGTAACACCGGTTGTAGTACGCGTCGAGCGAATATTTTTTTTGAAACATGAGTCTCATTTACGGTAATAGGTTGAGTGTTTTTGTCGAAAATACTGGAATTCCTTCATTATATGTGTTTATTATGTTGTTACCTACAAAACCAAAAAAGGGGTTGCAGTTGGGGGTGAAATTTGCAATTTGAGAATAGTTTTTTATCGACAATCCAAAAGTGCAATAAAAAATAGGTGTTCTCATTTAAGTTTTCAAAATTCACCCTTGCTCCACCCCACAGGGGAGTGAGGGTGATGTTTACGTATCATCAGGTTTCAAAAAATAAAGGGAACGTGTTTTTTCCTTTTTTTAATTCGATGTTTCGTTCTCGAGATATTCAAGGGTGTATATTATGACTTTAATGGCGTCCCGGCGGCAAAGGGGTGATCCGATCAAAAAATTTACCGGAGAATTTCCTATCAGATGACACCACTTCCAGCTTTCTAAACCCTGTAACATCGACCAACGCACAGACACACAGACACATCCGGACGAATTTGAAGTTGGTTGAAAATTACGCAATCACATCCCTTATAGTCCAGTCGCTAGAGCGGTAAAAAGAAATCCAACCCTACATTAAATCAGGTAGCTCTGATTTTTTACATGTTATTCGGGATAATTAGGGAGTGAAAAATCCAAGTTTTCGTCATCCCCACTCCTCTGCGTTTTCCGCAGTCTTAAAAAAACAACGAAAAACGGCACTTTATCCCGTTTATTCGCTTATAACTCCTAAACGGTACATCACAACCAAATTTTCCCTATATTGATTCTTGAAGAGGATAAAATTTGCTACAAAAAGCACTAATTACTTTGTTTTCACGATGAATAGGAAATCAGGGTACAGAGCAGCAAAGAAGGAGTAAAATCGTAATTCCAGCAAAATTATCACGCTTCCGACACTTTGGATTAAATTCTATGGAAAACTCATTTTTTTTTAAATTTTTTATGTTTGTATAAAATCAACACCCTTTTACCGTTAGGTGTCGGGTTCCTTTTAAATTGCATGTACCAAGAAGCTTTTTTACCACCACTATCAAGCGATGTTTGATCATTTGTCTCTTTGTTCATTTTAACTACTTTCTGTTTTGGACAACATCAACAAAGTCGCCATAAACAAAACTACTGTACATCAAAGGGTGAATGTGAAAACGAAAATTTGATTTATGATGACATTCTAATAGTATTACATGCGCATGAATATTGTGAAATAATTTAACAACCAAAGTCATTTTCGCTGAAAACGCTGAGAGGTTTCATCGGCGATGTGTTCATTTTGAGCGAATTCAGCAAAATCATGGTCGTCGTCGTCGACCTGGTTGATCATAATTTCTGATCTGTTTTCGTAGGAAATTGTATTCAACACAATATTTGCACAAGCTGGAACAGTGCAGCATTTGCAAGAGATTGTTTTGATGAGCTCCAGCGGTACAGCAGAAGGGTGGGGATGACGAAAACGAGGATTTTTCACTGTCAAACCATCGCGAAGAACATACTAAAAAATCAAAACTAACTGATTTAATGTAGGGTTGGATCTCTCTAGCGACTGGACTATTACGGCAGTTGGGATCTTTAAACATAATACAATATCAAATAACATTCTTCCTAAATTGTACCAACGCTGTACTTGAGAAGATTAACCTAGTTTCCTTAAGCTTCCTTAACATGACATCGTTGGGGGTTCTTTGCTCGCAAAGGGGTTCATTGCAGTGGCGTCGTTAGATCCTTTTTAGGGGGGCTCGCGCCCCCTCAATATGCTTTTGCGCCCCCTCAGAATAATTTAACAAAAACACGTATAATATATGTATTTGATAAATTTATATATCTAACTAGATCAGCCGATGATTATGCGCCCCCCCCCCCCCCCCCCCAAAGCACCTTTTCTAAAGACGCGGCTGGTTCATTGGTATATAATAAAACCCCAAACCTTCCCTTAACCGAATGTAACCGACATTCGGTTAAGGGAAGGTTTGGAGTTTTATTATATACTTCCTTAACATGTCAAGAACCAGTAAATTTTCGCTCAAGGAACAGATTTTTCAAAACAAAAGGAAACCACTACTATTTTGTTACTCGCTCCGAAAACGTGACAGTCTTCAATCAGACTGTACATCACTATTGTCTAAACGGTCTCTCCATATGTTATTTAGCAACCGCAAGTAAGAAACCCTCACAATCTCTACCCGCTTTGTGATGCCAGAAAGATGATAGCCAGAAACTGCGCTATGTGGAAATTAATGGAAATTTTGTATACATTAACGACGCTAAACTAATAGCAAAAAGAGAAATCTATACTACAAGCTCTAACCGTCTAAGTAGATATTATTCCACGATGTAGGAATTACTACTTAAATTCTGCCTTCTGTCCAATAAAAGTACTACAACAATGGTACGGATTTTATAGCAATCTCAAGATATTCATTCCTATCTTACCTCAGATCTTTCCTTAAGTTGGTAGTATTGCAGTCCATTCATTCTCTTTTGTATGTAAGATCAAGGGAACGTACACTACAGCAGAAATCGAATGGTTCTTTGAATGCATTTTCGTTGCATACGCTCTCATTATGGATACAGATTTTACTGTGATGGCGTCATCTTTACAGATGTAATAAATTCGCGTTGCTACTAGAAAGTATATAAAAATAATTAACGAAGGTACAAAATGATGAGTTCGTCTCGTAGTTTTTGGCTAGAAATATAAAGAATCTCGGTGGTGCATAAGGGTTTATTATAAGTTATTATTCAGTACGTACTTTCCGACAATCAAATTCTATACGGAGAGAAGCCTAGTGAGGAGAGACGTCGGGGGTGAAACGACAGTTGTTTGTCACCATCCGTCTGAAAGAGGCGCAAGGGGGTAGGATGTGTTAGGGAGCCCTTTGTACCCCGCAGACACCCGGGAGGGTTGTTTTTATATTTTGCATACTCGTCTATTGATCGAGTCATATTTTCATACGTGTATTACATATATATTTCATTCTGAATCAGTGTGTAATGAAAAATTATTGTGAGGTGACATTTACATTTTTGCTTTATTTATTACACGCCTTTCTGAACTGCAACGGAATTGCTAAACAAACAAACCTTTTTCTTTCTCTCTATATAAGTAAATTTAAACTTAAAAAAAAATTCCGCTATTTTGACTTTATAAGTTTCTAGATCTTTAGGTATGAGTTAATTGCTCAACACACGCGGAAAAAATCGCATAAAGGGAAAATGCTAAATCATTCGTCGAACAAAAAAAAAAGCTAAAATTGTACACATTTTTCCTATGCTCATATTTCATATTTTTATTTGTCTGTCAAACTTTTCCCGCATGCCTGAAAAATGTTTAATTATTTTTGCATTTCATATCGAGGAATGGAGGGTACACACACACACACATACAGTACATCTATATTGCCGATATTTCATTTAAAAAATGTGTCCAAACGAGAACCAAGCCATCATATATTTATATTCTCATACTATTGTTTTAAATACGGACAAAAAATTTCATCGTGATTTTCAAATTTAATCAAACAAAGCGAAGTGATCAAATATGTAGAACACCATTTTTGTGATTTTTAAATTCTCCGCGTTCGTATATTTTTTAATACTTATATTATTTTTGTTAATAAGAATTGCCGGCTGTTACGACTAAAAAACGATTCATAAAAATGCCGATAATTAATAAATAACAACGTTCTGACGTCAAACAAGCAACGTACACCTGTTTTATTTGTTAATATTTTATTTATACCTTAGAAATATGACTAAAGACGAAAGTACTATACGAATAATTACAACTTTGCATTGTTTTTTAATTTATGAATTAAAATAATTTTTAAATTAGAGATGATCTTTCTATTGGAAGGACGCCTACATGCTCAACATTTAACTTAGATTATATCGATTATGTTGGCTCCCATGCAATTATGCGTTATTCGTATTGGTCGATAGTGTTAAAACGTAACTGTTCAGAAGTAAGTGAGAAAATTGTATGTGAATTTTGATCACGTAAATAACGTACAGTAATTAATTTTTAAATTTTGCCTTAAGTTGACGTACTTAAATGAAAAGATATTAATGAGAAATTTCAGCGCACCGCTGTGCATGATCACACTTTCTGCTACATTCTCTTCCGAATACGTATCGGAATTTTATCTAGCGCTGATTGCCTGTACTCTTTTATTGGATTTGCAAAAAACCGGTGGATTTAAATTAAAATCTCAAATAAGACGTAGAACGTCCTTCTTTCATGCACTGCACAAATCATAGTGAAACGAACTATAGAAATCTGTCATTTAAATTCCATTTTTTACAAATGTTTGTGTATTCAATCCTATATGCATATATTCCACAAATATTTATACAATTGAAATTACAAAAGAACGAGATCGTCGTTATTTCATGAATCTACCTCAACAATTTTTATATTAAGGAAATAAAAACAGTTGAAATTGCCATTTCCCTTTCTATTTTAATTATATCTACGAAGAACACATGCCAAAGACCGCAGAAAAAGAAAAGTGAAAAGACACTGTACAGTATATCCACGATGGGATTAAATGGGTAACTCTCTTAATATTAGAGCAAGCGATTTGTACTTTCCGCTTTCCTGTGTTTTAAAGATACAGGGCGAAATTGAAAATTGTCCAATTTGGCGACGGTGTCTTATCGCGGTTATTGGTGAGATGGTCAGATTTCCGCTCCGACGTTTCGGCTCCAAGATAACATCATCAGGTCAAAAGATTTAAATACGGACCTGGTCTTGTTTTTTACTATTTTTGTTTGGTTTTCAGTTATTATAAAAATAGTAACACAAAAATTGCGAGAGTTTTACATTTAACCTGTCTAAAGGCCATCAAACATTTTTTTTTCAGTTTATTTTTACTACGGTCCTGGATATAAAATGAATGAACGCAATTACTTGTTTTAAGTACCTACCAACGTACGATAATATTATTTATCAAGACACGCTTACTGGAAATAGATATTTACTAGAGGATGTGCCTTTGGTTCAACTTATCGAGATTCACTTTCAACAAGATGCACCTGCTCACAATTCGCAAGTTGTTAGGCCGTTTTTAGACAATAATTTTCCGCTGCGATGGATAGGAATTCATGGATTTATCAAATGGCCTCTTACATCACCTGATTTGTCTATGTTAGATTTTTTTATTACCTAGGGGTTTTTTTAAAGAAGGAAAGTGCAAAAAGACCCTCGATAATTTTAAATAGGTACACTAGTACCTAGTACTCGAACATTTAAAGGGGTGGCATAATTTCTTTAATTTAATCAAGAAAATAATCACGCCAAAACGAAGAGACTTGGTAGGATTTTATTGGAAGCACGGGGGTTCAAAAATCAACAAGTAAGAATTTACAAGCTTCAATTTTTGAAATTATTAATTTTTGCATCGACACAAGGTACCAAAAATAATTATTAAATTACAATTCTGTATTCCTTGACCGAACCTACATTATTTGTGGTCCACGTTATGATGTATCTTGAATGAGAAAATTATACACTTTGCAGCAGCTTAGGGTTAGAAATAGAGCTTACAATACCGGAATTCCGAGATTTCGAAAACCGGATCCCGGATAAAATGGATGCAATTGATTTAAAACCGGTATTCATACGTGAATACCGGTATTTCGGTATTAATTTAATTTTATTTTAGTGGAAAATATTTTGTATTAGTCATATTTATAAGTAGTGCAAAATATTGTATGTATAGAGGGTGGGCCAATAGTGTGTGGATGGAAGTAGGTTTATTAACGAACATTTCGAAAGTTCGTTCATGGGATATGGTAAGGCTACAAATCTAAAACATTTTCACTTAAATCACAAAGTTTATGTAGGATGATTTATATCAAATTTGCATTTTTTTAATGGAACCCCCTGTATATTCCTTGGTCAATTCTAGTGCGACTTTATGTATAAAACGAATTAGTTGGCCGCATATGTCCCAAAAATTGAATATCGCATGGATCACAAAGCTTAGAGGCCGTGACGATGCGGTATTACTAAAACATGAAATGTACTATAGAGCGTCCAAACCTCCAAATGCAGTATCATGGGTCTTATGGGAAAACGGTGCAGGAGTATATGAAACAGTAACTTGAAATCTAAAAGAAAATGTGTTTTCGTAATTTTTAGATTTAAGATTTAAAAGATTAGAATCACTAAGGCCCTTGTCCCACCAAAGCGGCGCAACAGCGACGCGACAACGACACGATGTCGCTAGCGTGTATCTTTTGTGTGTAACCCACGGTTTGTATGCACCTTACACACACCAACGCTCCGGTTGAGAAACATCCAAGCTGCGTGTCGACTTCTTGTTGCCGAGCGACTAGACAGGTCAGTTGTGAAGCGACACTGCGGTGGTTTAAATGAATGTAGAAAACACGTTGCTTTGGTGGGACAACCCCATGTCGCCTGTTTGTGTCATGTCGAAATCGTGTCGCTGCTTTAGTGGGCCTAATATGATTTGAATTGAACACTAAAACGCTGAAAATGGTAAGGATTTGAAACGTAAGGATGAGAGGTGGGGCGATTACAAAAATTATTACAAAAAAGCGTGGTCAGTATATTAACACTTTTAAATGACGCGGCAAGAAACGCGAAAAAATTGACCAAAAACTGCAAAATCGTTCCTAGCGCTCTCATATATTTCAAATCTCAATCAATAGAGGTTTTATCATCCGTACATTATTTTATTAGAAACATGGGAAAGAAAATGAAAATGTCGATATTTTTCGACCAATTTTATGATTCCTTTCTGAAAATGATTGAAAAAAATAAAAATAACAGAGAAAAGAAAAATATCAATTTTTCTGATCTAGGCATTCAGAATACAGAGAGAAGGTGATAAGATTTCTCGTGAGCAAAAATCTAAGAGATCGAGTCTTCGCTCCTATGGTCAGAAGTAGGGAATGAGTTTCTTAAAATCATAGTAAAGTGTGGGACCGCTGACATCGGATAATGGTACCAAGAGACAGATTCTGCTAGAATGATGCACTTTTTAATCGAGGAAATTGGACTCCCGTCGCTATATTGAAGAAGTTAGAGGGAAAGTCCATTTTTCCAGTAAGACAATTACCGTCCCCACACAGCAAAAATCTGCTAAAAGTTCTTACTTCTAGTTAATCGAACGTATATGAGACATGTTGAAATACATCTAGAATAAAACGAAGGAAATAAATGCAACGCAAAACCATATAGAAGCAGATAGTTCGGTTACCGCTTAAA
The DNA here is from genome assembly GCA_036250285.1 of Pyrocoelia pectoralis. Taxonomy (NCBI): domain Eukaryota; kingdom Metazoa; phylum Arthropoda; class Insecta; order Coleoptera; family Lampyridae; genus Pyrocoelia; species Pyrocoelia pectoralis. The sequence continues at coordinate 34,101,123 of CM070079.1, read as the reverse complement.
AAAGCTCTCCTAAATACGCCCTATACTTTGGACCTACCGTGTATACGATTAAAAAGCTTTGAAAGCAAAAAGTATCATTGGATTCTAGTAAGATATTAATCGAATTGTAGCTCATGAGCTTTGCCTTGCTTATGAGGAGTACAGATTTCGAAGATTTTTCGATAGAGGCTAGTGGATAAATAAATCGAATGACGGATCAATTGCTACTGACATTATATGTGTAAGAAAAATATTCGAAAGACATGATTTTACTACGAAAAATCTTTAATTACGCTGCACTTAAAGGTAGTCAAAATCAAAGACCAATATTTGGCACAGAAGACTTTCGCGATTTTTTGAAGATGTTTTCCGATAATTTGAAGACAACTCCTTTTGAATTGCCTCCTACAGGCTAGACTATGGTGGTTTCAGCGAGATTAAAATTAACCAAATTAAAAGTTTTCAAATTAATTTCATTCGTTCTGCCTAAAACGCAACTTTTGAGAAACTCTTTGTGAAAACTTTTATCGCAAATATAATCGAGAAACTTTGTTTTCCATGGAACTCTGTTACAGTTTGTTCGATCAATTTTCTTCGTCTCATTGTGCAAGGATTGAACAGTGAACACATTCTAGACATTTTAGTGTAACAAATGAGTGATGAAGTTTACTTCCAGGTCTATATAAGAAATCAATAGTTGATGGAATCCTCGTAAGCCAGGAAGCAGCGGCTGACTTGAAGAGATTGGAGGTAGACACGAAAGACATCTTCAGTAGGTAACCACAAATATAATATAATATGTAAAAGCTAGGTATGACCTATTTGTGGAATTACTCAATTGCCGCACTGAGGAGACAAGCCAACTAAAAATAGGCGACAGCGGTGAAGTAAGCAAGAGAGAACAGACCTATAAAGAGTTAAAAGGGACGCTAAAAAAGCAATAGAAGACAACAAAAGAGGAAAAACCACTATACGTCGGTCAAGCACGCACCGAAGGGAGGCCTTCGTACAGTGTGCTAAAAATACCCAAGTAAATTGAAAAAAGCAAGAGTAGTTTTCATGTCCAAAGAATTTTCGCCTAACTCACTGTTCTAACGTATTGAGGAGGGAAGAATATGCGGTTATACGCAAACGTCGCCTGGGCAGTTTGGTTTTAAAAAAGGCACGGGCAAGTCCAGGAGGAGAGTACAGTACGCGGAGTGCCAATTTTAATACGCTGCATACAATATATTTTTAACTCATTGTCAGCTGGGAGAATTATGGAGGCAATGGCAAAGAATGAAACATACATAGGCTGATCCAATCATACCTTAAAGAGAGGAGTACTCAACATCCTGTTCCTGGTAGGAGAAGATTCAAGCGACAATACTTACAGGGAGAAGGACGCTCTTGACAGGTGGATGAAAGTATGTGGTATACGATCCAATAAGCTATTAGGGCTCATAATGGATAAAGATTTGCACAAGGTCGAAAAGACGACCATGTCCTTGAAAATACTCCTAAGAAACAGCAAAGGACCTTCTACCAGTAACCGGATAGTCTCGCTTGGAACGCGAGATTGAGTTGAGAGCTTGTTATCATCTGACTTGAGTGATTTCAGTAAAGTTACATACACGTTGATGAAGAACCACAGGAATGACTGCAAATCGTACATGGGGTAGTAGCTACAGACTAACACACAGTTAACCATGATATGTTCAATTAAGGTGAAAAAGGATGCAGAACGAATGCGTACACTGAGGATCTTCGATAATTTTAGATCTGTGTTAGTGCGTCCGAGTAGAAATTGAGTATTTATTTAAAATTATCATTGTCTAAGTTGCACAGAAAAGAAGCACAAGGATTGGTTCTCAACAAGTTGTTTTTCAGTCGAAGATACGACACGAAAACATGATTGTCTGAATGAATTGCGTCTATTTTTACACTTTTTATATCATTTTCTCCCTTTTGCTGGAAAAGCTTAGTTTCGTATTTTTTTCTTTACAATGCCACCGTACGCTTAAATTTTCTGATGTCTTTTATCGACTTGATCGTTTGTTAATGTTGGGATATCGTCTCATTAAATGAAATAAAGTTAAGGGGAGGGAAACATCCTTTTTCAACTACATAATCTAAAATTTCCCATTACATTCGCGTTAATTTATTTGCTTCCAAAAGCATAATGAAACATCATCGAGATAAACGTTATTAACGAAACAGTTTGTATATATATATATTTTGATGTTACGCAGGTTTATGATCGGAAAATATCGGCACAATCAGTGATAGTGATAAAAGCATCAGCTATCAGAGAGAGCAGTGATCACCGAGTTGCGAAATCATTTGGTTTTATTGCTCGCGCTTGCATGGCGTTTAACCATAAATATACACACATTTACCCCGAGTAGCATATGTTAGTTTCACCGAACTAATTCCTGATTGTTTTTGTTTATCTATGTTATGTGTAACCGCAAATTAATCGACGCCATTTCAATAATTATTCGCGTTTTTCGAGCGGAAAACGTACAAAAATTCCACATTTAGATAATCGCTTAAATAACGAAGAAGACCCTGAGTAATATATGTATATGGACTTTCCACCTCATATTTTAATATAATCACAGCTCATATATATTTCACAATGTTATTATGGAAATAATTGACAAACAAAATACGTTATTATGTACAAACACGTAATAACAATAACAATATAACAAATACAGTTAAAGTAATAAGCTTTACCTCTATTATTAGCTTTATTTTACTAAATAACAGGAAATTATAGTTATATTACAAAAATACAAAACCATGTACGCAATTTAAAACACATTTTACATTAAAAAAAAAATTGAATTTCATCATTCAATCTTATCAACAATCGAGATTTAACTTACACTACTTACGGGTAAAGCCAAAGCAATAGAGAAAGAACGACTAATCTAAAAGTCGATAATTATTGTAGCAACGCAATTGCGTGATGATGAATAATTTGCATTATCTTCATTGTTAAAAAATTATAACATAAACATTAATTAGCGTCGATTCGACGATAACGCAAATTTAAATTTATAAAATGTTGAAACACGTTCAGAGCGTTCAACTGTTTCAAAATTGTGTGAAAAGGAGCAATTAATTCTACTAGGAAAAACTACAAATTATACATACACGAAATTGTTCTTATTTTTGATGCGGAATTTGTTTTTGGCATGCACTCTTTTTACGATAAATGCAAATAAGCTGACAAAAGAAATTTGTTACAATTTTAATTTCTAGTTACCTTTTCACACTTGCAAAATATGATAAACGGTGTTTAATGCGTTACGTGAAGGGATTTAGCACCGTTTTTATACTGAAAAAAAGTGAACAAAAATAACATTAGCGAGATATAAATTACGTTGTTTTCTAAATTAAGATCGAAACTGATGGCAGAACCAAAGAAGCTCTTCCAGCATCGAGAACAAAAACCAAGTAAAAAAGGGCTTAGTAGAGGAGAGCATGAACTATAATGAAGATGAGAAAAATCGAGGACAACGTAAAGGAAAACTGAGTTGTGAAGTGAAAGCTCATCACTACTGACGGACGAACGAGGCAACTTGCCAAAGAGCTTTCTATGAAAGTTTGATTGTCAAAATATGTACAAAATGCATCGCTATTTTACGAAATTTGGCGTTTCCCCTTCAACGCTGTGCTGAATTTAATACGCAATTATCTCGTTTAAAACAGCGTCTTGGTATTAGAATTCTTTTTAATTTGTGCACTTTGAAGAATTTTATCTTTATAGCTTATAAGCTTCTGGTATACGTCCTTGAATAAACGAAATACCTATTATATATAAAATTTTTTCCTTCTTTTAGTTTATTCCAATTTGTTTCTGCCAATCTTTACGGCCTTGAACATATTATAACAAACTGAAGATTAGACAGCCAGGATTCAACGGGAACTTTTCGTACCCATTATTTCCATTAAAACGTGTTTACCGTGGTGCCATGCCCATCAGAAAAAGGGGCAAGCAATAACAGTTCAACAGTCAATTCAACAGTGGGTTGCAACCGAGGACCAAGCACATAGATTAAGGGAAAAATAAATAAAAAAATACGAAAAAAAGTCGCCTATAAAAAGAAGACTGATATTTAATATCCCTTTAATCCATTTACCATCGTATTTTGCGATGATTTCCTGCTGCTCATTGTCTTCTGAGAAGATTCTTATATTAACTAATGAGTAAAAATGGAGATGCATAGAAAAAGTATGGTTCCTAATGGTTCACAAAAGCTTTGTTAAGTACGAAGTCAAGGGTTTAGGTTCCACTTGTGAACCATACACCATACATGTTCTCAGATTTAAAAAAAACATCGCATCGACATGGAACCTACGCTTTTACTTCCTATCCGAGAAGACCTGTTTCAGTTTTTCGCCGTTTTAGAAAAATGGCTACCTTGGTCATCTTCGAACACGCGCCACCAAGTTAAAAACGCGAAGGTTTTCAAAACACTTTATTCATTGCAAGAAGATAACTAGTTTTGGGCTTATACCGCGCTTGTTCCAATCTCCGTTGAAAGGCTTGCCTTGCATTTTCCCTTGTGAGCCAAAACAAGGATTTTTGGGATGATTATCCATTCTCTTCGCTCCCGATGCTAATGAGCTGTTAAGTCTAGATTTGCTAGGCCTGACTGCTGAATGTGAAACCAAAGGTTCTGACGTTATAGGAATTCCTATCGCTCTGAAGATGCAAGCTGCAATGTCTGGCGAAACGTCAGAGCCTTCGGTTTCACATTCAGCAGTCACGCATGGCAAACCTAGACTTAACAGCTCATCACCATCGGAGGCTAAGAGGACGGATAATCATTGTTTTGGATCACAAGGCTTTCAACGCAGACTGTGGAACAAACATAACGACGCGGTAGAAGCCGAAAACTAGTAATCTCGACAATTGGAGGAACCGCAAAATTCGTTCTGAAATATTTTCATTCGCGAACTTATACAAACCACGTCTTTGAAGTTCTGGGCTTTTACGTTCATTCTTGTATTAGGAGTCACTAACTGAATCATTTTGGCAATTTGTTGGTGAAAAGGAAAAGGCCTTCCAGAGCACTTATATTACAGTTTAAATTGACAGCAATCACACGTAGCACCAAAGTCCTGTAAAAAGTGTTTGAAACTATAGATAATTTTGGCCATGTGTTGAGGTGTGGTGTTGCTCGCATTGGAGGTGCGATGCCCTATTACGAGTATATATCATACTTCTTTCGATAAGTACCTAATCTATCACTGCAATCATAATGATGTTTAAATATTAAGGCAGATAAAAATGGCATAATTCGAAAAACTTTTTTTTTAATTCAAAAAATGAGGTTAAGATATCTGTTCCACAGCCCGTTCGGCTATATCCATGGGTTTCAGAGAAATTAAATTCTTTGTTGTAGTCCAGACTCGGCCATTCTCTCATGTAAAAGCAAGACGTAGCATATATTTTAATGGAAGTGCCTAAGAGTGTATTATATTTTCTCGTTGGATGACTAATAGTCATTCACATAACAAGAGCGCTATATACCGCCTTCTTGATATAATTTTATTTCCTTATCCATTGCGCATGTAAACACATAAATTTTGAAAATATTAGACACTAACATTTTGAATTATACTACAGCTACAAATTACCCAAATTATGGAGAATAAGTTTAAGTTTTTTTATGCATTAGATCGTTTTTATTTTTCAAAAAGGGCTAACTTTTTCTATTTGGCTGGTTACTCAGCAGAGACGTTTTTCTTTAATCCAAAATTATATAATATTTGAGTTTGTGTAGCATGTAACTTACTTTGTAGATTCGAATTTTGCTGATCTGTTTAGATTGTTTCTCTAAATAGGTCAATGCATAATTTTGAAAATAAAGTTTTATTCTGAGCTAACACTGGAATAGGTATTTGAACCCAATCCTCCTCTTAGTTTTTTTCCGCCCCATACGCTTACAAGCATCTAGGTCCGGAGGTATTTTTAACACCACCCGGTCGGGATTCGAACCCGAAACCGCCAGGTGTTGTTTAGTGGTACACGAACGAGTACATCCGCTACACCATGAACGGCCGCTCCCTCCTCTTATTATTCACTACTCCGTTCCATAAATATGAAAATTATAAGTTCATGGCACACGTTATTGAAGTTATTTCTAGCCAATTTGAGCTCTTAATTCAGCTTCTGTACTTCGCTAAATCCGGTTTAATATGCAGCGGGGTTACACTTTAACTAAGAAAATTACAACAAAATTTACGAAAAAGAAAGCAAATTCATCCCACTTTCCACGAAACCATCTTTAGGTACATACTATTAATCCTAAAGAACTTTCTTCGGCACTGCTACATAGTGGTTGTAACAGACCAAAAGTCGGTTACCAAATCGTGGCAAGGACTAGACAAGCTCACTAGACCCTACCAAAGAAGGGGTAAGCCGACTACAGACTAGCAAACGGTGGGGTAGGTAAATAAAGATGAACGGATGAGTACCATTGGTTTTTTTTAAGTCGCTCCTATAGTGCAGTAAGTATAATGTTACTGCGATAATGGATGCATTCAATTACAACAAACATTTTATGGCACATGTTTATTTATAGGCAGATTGATGTGGGATCAAGGCATACATAGGTATCATGTCGATGACGATGACATACGACCAGTTATTTTTCTGTAAGTATTTGATACTCTGCATCCAAGAAAGGAACCCTGAAATTGTTTAAGTGGTAGCTAATAAGAACAGCCACTTCACCTACCATAACCTCTCTAATCTTAATTAATATAATTTCCAAAATATTCTCTCAATTAGCTACAAAATATTAGGGTATTGGAGGCCCTATCTTGTGCTCTCTTTCAAATAATGACAGCCAAAAATTACATAAATTAAGCTAAGGTAAAATACAGAAATCTGTACAGGTTCCAACCCCTATCCTATAAATGCAATAGATTACAGCACAAATATCCTAATTATATAAAACTTACAATAAATGATTCATTTAAATCATTACATGCTAAACAGATTGGTCTTGAAGCCTCTCTGTTGAATGAGAATTCCTTTGGAATTCTGTATTATTACAATATGTCTTCATCTCGGCCTGATGATGGCTCAATTGTAGCCGGAATCGATAGCGTGTTAGAAAATTAATAAAAATTTTAGCTTACATAATGTATCTAAAATAAATTATTATCCGAGCTAAAAAACAATCGAGAAATTCATCCTCACAATGTCTTCGATTATTTTGACAATGTTTATCTTCCTATTGTGCAGTCAATGTGGCACATCTTACTTTGCCAAAGGTCTGTTTCAGATCAATAAAGTGTATGAATGCTGTCTCGATCCAAGGTTAGTATAACCTTGATCTCGATCATTTTTTGCGGCACATTTCTACCTTTCCTATTGCCTTGAATAACATGATTAGCGTGCTAGTCTCTATTGTTGTGGTACCTTATGTTGTTTTAGCCAGTGTAAGTGGTGTGATTCAATATTTAAAGAGCTTGTTTACTATACGATGTGGTGGAGGGAGTGGGAGAGTTTGGAGAAGGTTCAGGAGAAGTATTAGGACTGGACAGAGAGACGCCGGGGTACATAGTAAGGGAAGAGGCGAAAGTGGAAAAAGTAAGGGTGCAGGCGGAAAGAGAGCGGTGAAGTACGAGGAGGAGATCAGGAAGAAGGCAGAAATAATAATGGAGATAATACATTATATTGTGACAGAGTGGGGTATGTGAGGGAGGAGGTGGAAACAAGAAGGGAGGAAGGAAGAGAGATGGTAGAGGTGGTGGTTAAGAGGGATGTGCAAGGTCAGGAAAGGAGAGAGGATAGCTGAAGGGAGGTATAATGAGGGATACGGGGAGATTGTGGTACATGGCAAGGTCAAGTACTGTTGGGGGAGATGGGATTGAAGGAGAAAAGAATTGTGGCGAGATTTAGGTGCGGAAATGAGGAGAATGAAAATAGGTATTGGTGGGAGGATGAGAAAAGGGTTTGTAGAATGTGCAGGGAAGGGAAAGAAGGGTGATACTAGGAAAGAAGGGGGAAGGATTGGGATGGATGAAGGAAGTGTTAGAAAGGAGGGAAAAGGTGGAAAGAAGGGAGAAAGACAGATGATATTAGAAATAAGATGTTCTGTTAATTTAAATAAGAATCATGTATTTATTTATTTGTAAGAAGGATACTACACGATTTATTATGAGATGAATTCCGGTTTCTACATCTGAATATTCAAAGTTTGCGTCGATCAATTCTTTTATCTCGAATCTTGGCCGCCCTACCATTCTCCACATTTTTTTCTATTCAAATAAAAATATCAAGCAATACCTTGACGGGAATGTCTAATAAAACTTCAAGCTTGACAATCCATTTCTGTTGCAAAACAGTTTGAGGTTTTCTCCTAAACCGCCACAAAAAAAAATAAGAAAAATTTCGCAAAGTCGCCCCGGCAAAAGCAATTTCATAAAAAATCATCATGTCCATGTGGCTTATGAATAAATTTCAAAAGTTCTAATCAAGAAATTGTCGTGGCACATGTTGTATGTTGGTGTTTGTAATGGCAATACTAGTCTTCCGTCATACTCCCTTCTGCAGAAATTGACGACTTGGACCAAAAATGAAAGTTGGGGATCTTACGCTTTTCGAGAAAGGTGATGATGATAATTAAAGAGTAAAGGTTAGATTTAGGCACAAAAGTAGAGGTAACGTAATTTTAAAGACCTCACAAGATGTCGAAATAAATAATTATTACAAACAAATACGTCATATTTAATAAAATTTTAGTATTACCGTTTTAAAATTCTCGTTCCAATTTTAAGGCGGCAACGTCAATTTTTATGTAAAAGAAATAAATTAAAAAATAAAATCTGTAGCTAATATGGTGCACAAAAGCTGACCAAAACTTATGAGTTATGTTCCCACAATAAAAAGAAACAGTAATAAGCTAAATTCTGGCAATAAAATTTCGTAGACTAAACTTCAATTTGAATATTTATTATTGCAATAAATTATGTAGCTCGTACATATTTAAGATTATATTATAAAATAGAAGTAGTAGTTATAAGGGAAAAACGAAAAATGGAACGTTACAGTAAAGGAGTAGAAAGTAATTTATATCTGTCGTAAATTAATAATCGATTAAAATATCATATAACAGTTTGTTATTAAACAGCAACCTTGTTGATGAATAGTAGTTATTTGCAATAAAAGCGATTAAAAATAACATTTAGAACGGCTGAAATTCATAAACTGGTTTAATATATTTTTCAACTGCAATGCAGCTACATTTAAAATAAATTCAATCACGATGATGTCGAGAAAAGAACTCACAAGTGCAGTTGGATGGGAGAATAACTTTTTTTTTTAATTTTATTTAAAGAACTGGTTCCAGGCGCGTTCGTTTCTGTTATTTATTTTTGTGTAATATAAACATATACATACATATATTTGGATAGGAAACGTTCTTTGTGAGAAAAGATACCACACATTACCATAAAACTTATTTATACGTGACGCTAATTGTAGGATGTACATAAATCATCGGTTAATTTATAGAAAAATTCGATCACGATTGTATTTTAAATAAGTACGAGATTGGGGCTCATTTCGACAAGTCATCGTGTTAACAATGAAAATGTAAAAATGCGTGCAGTGAGCTTTAAAGGTCCTTTTGCCGAGACAATAACCACATCTAATAATAACATATAAGATGAGAAAGCTTCGTTTAAGTACGGTTTTTTTTTTATATCAAAATACATTTCGAGAAGCGAACGCTATACTTTCAACATAATACTAAATAAATAAAAGCTGAATAAATATTAGTCCTGTGAGAAAAAACACACACGCCGTTTTAAATAAAAATATATATAATTGAACTCCGAACGCAAATGTTGATTGTGATAATAAAACCCAATTTTTCGTAGAGTCCTCATCAAACAAAAGCTTTGAAAATAAAATAAACATTAAGCAAACAAAATAATTGTTCCCTTACAGGAAGAATCTCGATTAATTTTTTTTAATAAAAAAAAAATGTTTAAGGACGAGTAAAAATGGCAAGTGGTATGCATAGGAATATATATGTGGCAGGATAATTATGATCACGACTGATATTAATGATATTTGAGAGAGGATTTGATTGGTGTTTTGAACGACTGGTCGGCATTACAAGCAGCACAATATAATTATGTATATGTTATGATCTATAATTCCACGTCTGGCCATGGATATATAAATTGTTCAAAAATAATATACTGCACTTTTATTATTATATATTATTAATAGTAATAACGGCAAAATATTTTATCAAATTTTATATTTAGTAGCTACCTTTGCTTTATATAGGTACTTAAAAATCGTAAGAAGACTAACCTGAAATTTCCAATCATTAGATTATCAACTAAATGCTATAATATAAATAGGATGTTGGCGATTTTCGAGTGTATAACTAATTTTTGCAACAAAAAAAAATTATAAAAATGATGTTATTCGATACACTTGGGTTAAATTACCATATTTTATAGACTACTTTTCTAAAAAATAAAAAATAGTCCTATCAACTTACTACATCATACTGTATTTTCACACTGGATGTGGTGATGTATCTCCTTGGTGCGGAGCCTTCAATAGGAGTGTGGGTGTACCGGTTCAATAAAACACACGTACTTTGTAATGGCGACGTTTCGGCTGGTAGAGTTCTCCAGCCTCTTTCGAGGCAGCCAAAGAATTAATGTAAATATACGGTGATATTGTATCTTTTTGGATTCAGTTGACTAATCATAATGTGTGATCTAAAAAGATACACTAATTCTTTGGCTGCCTCGAAAAAGGCCGGACTCACCACATTTACTACATCATGTTGATTGCTAAGGCTGTGTACATGATATTTCGGAAACAATTATTCGATTTTCATTTTCTTTTGAGTTGAATGGTGACAATAGAGACATATGGCGCTAGCAGTAGCAGTAACAATATGGGAATGGGAACGTATCACTTAAACTTGTTTGGCGCTGGGAACTGTACCATTACGCTGTTGTCTCTTATATGCCCTCCTTATAAAGTACATATCTTAAGGTACCAAGGGACGGAGGTGCAAGAAAGTGAAAGGAGGCTTTTCGAATTTCTATGCCGAACAAACCAAGAAGCTTTTGTTATGATTGTCTAGTGAATTGATAAATCAAAACAAATCTTTGCACCACAGTAATGGCCTAATAATTACCTACCCTACGAAGCGTGCGGTCATGACGTTTTAAACGGAGTTGTCTAGGAGGGGGGAAGTTTTTTCTCCCTTCCATTTGCAATTGAAACTGAACAAGCATCAAATGACTTTTAAGACTACTGAATATTTTGCGTGAGGATGTAGGCGTTCTTCATGCCCCGTGGCAAACTTCACGAAAGGGGATCTTTAAGTAAGATAAAGACGACTTCCGGAGTAGGATCGCGTCATAGTTGAGAAAGTCAACGTTTCGCCCACTTTCGTGAACATAAAAAAATAAACAAAAAAAATATTTATTTTTGTTGTTTATTTTCTTGTCCTGATTACGAAAGTGGGCGAAACGTTTATTTTCTCAACTATGACACGGTCCTATCCCGGAAGTCGTCTTTATCTTACTGACTCTAGCCGTGGAAGCCTCCGCTCTGACATTGAAATCTTTAAGTGCCTGTGAAGGTAGCACGAATCATCAACGTTCGTGTAATAATAACAATGCTATCATTTGTGCATCCCCTAAGTCCAGTTTGGTGTCCAGAATCGTGTTGTAAATCAATAATTTATTTTATACTTACTGACCGTAGTTGAAATCTTGCTCTTTGCATTTACATGTTCTTCTACACTTAAGTTTACTCTATACAGGGCGTTTAGAAAAGATGCGGCAATATTAAAGGGGGTGATTGCCCAGGTCATTTTATACAAAAAAGTTCCTATAAACGCTTTCCGAAAACGCTTCGTTACCGATCTAGTTTAATTAAAAAAAAGAGTAAAAATTAGATTTTTCCAAAACGGCTTGAGATATAATGAAATTTTAGGCGTGTTAATAGCTGTGGGAGACACATACTTTGCAATACAACACGATGTTTCAGTCGTACTAGTTGCGCGCGTATTGCCACGTCACAGGCTATTTTTCAAGAAAAAATAGGACGCCGCTGATTTCTCTAAAAATAAAAATATTTTTTTATTCTTTTTTCAATTGTGAAGAAAAAAGCTCTCTTCACTTTTTATCGTACGACGTACCGTTTTTTAATAAAAAAACATTTTAGTGCATATACATTTATCAGGCGTACAAACATTTTTTCTTGAAAAATAGGCGCCTGTGACGTGCCAATACGCGCGCAACCGGTACAACTGAAACATCGTGTTGTATTGCAAAGTATGTGTCTCCCACAGCTATTAACACACCTAAAATTTCATTATGATATCTCAAGCCGTTTTGGAAAAATCTAATTTTTACTCTTTTTTTTAATTAAACTTCAACACGCTGTAGATCGGTAACGAAGCGTTTTCGGAAAACGTTTATAGGAACTTTTTTGTATAAAATGATCTGGGCAATCACCCCCTTTAATATTGCCGCATCTTTTCTAAACACCCTGTATAGTGTATACTGCGGTAAATTGTGCGATTAATACCTTGGCATATCTAACAGTCTCCTCAACAATATCGAATTTTGTGAGAATTCCACAGGGCTCTAATTATCACATTCGGCTACTTACATATGGATTCTGGATTTCGATGAGAGGGTAAGCAGAAGTCCACGCGAACATAGGTCACCTATTCGGGTCCTTTGTGCTACCTTCCTGATAAGAGTCGCCCGACTTCACAACGTCACTCAAGTCATCCCACACGTGAGATAAACCTGAGGATACTGGAATCGTAGCCATGTCCGGCCAACATGGACCGTCCCCACTGGACAAGTACGGGATACCACAAAGTATGTGGTGCGTCGTCTCGTCGTGTGTGTAGCATCTTATACACTGTATAGGTATACAGGATGGTGATTCGACGAAAGCCATGCAGTGTATGCACTTGTTTAATTTACAGTATCCAGAAAGTATACCCCCCACTACTTAGTCACAGGTTCGTCTTTTGATAGACCTGTTCAGAAACACGCCAAGTTGCGAGATGGTACCCTGAGGGACTCTCACGCATGACGGCAATCGAACATGAAGTTCCACCTAGCCATGTGCCGAGCTTGGATATCTTGAGTTATTAAGTTGTTTACAGTTTACACTGTAAGTGGGAGGAGGCGGCTCTAGACCTTAAAACGGTTGTTTTGAGGCCAGTCTGGCTAACTTATCCGCTTTCTCATTGGCTTTTGTCCCAGCATGATCTTTAACCCATACGAGTTCGAGCGTATTGTTGCTGTTCGTCACCAGCCTAGAGGTATATTTGCAATGACTTAACTTCTGCAAAAAGGAAAATCTTCATTATTTTTATTACTATTATTTATGCTGTACAGAGTGGTTCAAATTGGACTTTCTTATGACAACACCCTTTATTTTAAGAGATAGAAAAAATGGACCAAGGTGTCTGGAGCTCAATTTTAATGAGAAAATCACTGGCGCAAACAGAATTCAGCTATTTTTAAGCGTTTGGACGCTAGGAGGCATTTCTCGAATTTGGTCGATTTATTTAATGATCCATAACTTTCTTAAATCTTTCTTAGAGCACTTTTTTACGTAGAATCCATCCTGTACATGAGAATTGTTCTTGCTACTAGTTCTGCCTGAAAGACAAAGAATTTTGCCTAGTGGTTCAGTTCTTTGGAATAAATTCCAGTGCCTGTTCCTTTCCTCGTTTTATATCCATCCGTGAAGATTGATATGTCAGATTGGGATGCCAAGAAAGATGTTGTAGTTCCCCCTATTATAAATTGAGGAATGAGGGAGGGCGATTCCCTCTCCAGGATAGGCATCCGCTTGATTAAGAATTCGAGAGTGTCCTGCCTCCATATCTCTGTTATTCAACAACTCCATTGCTTTTAGACATAAGGCTGCCAGCATGGCCTGCTCTCTCACGTGGAGATCCAGTCCAGACTGTGGGGGTTGTTCGCATTGCGACCGTGCATGCAAGACACGCTAATCTTTGCCCATTACTTACATATGAAGTTTAACCTGACATTTCATAACTAACTTTCGTTATCTAGTGACTATCCCTGACGCTTCTCACTATTATCCGGCAATCTAGAAATATTACCGGGGCGAGCATACATGAACACTATATGAATGGAATTCCTTTAATAAAATGCTTATGCTCCCAAAAGTTTTTTCAGGAATTTTCGAATTTTTTTGCCAATATTGGTCCGCAAAAGAAGGGGCTAAGGGGCTGTTGAAGAACATAAGATATGAGCAAGGACACTTTAGCATTGTAGGCGAGATAAGAATCTAATGAAGAAAAGGGGGCGAAGAGGGAGTTATTGCATCTGCTTCGATGCGAAAGTAGCGTTGAAACTTAATATATCGATATTTGCTGATGGATGTAAAAGTTTGAAAAGCTAAACTTTCACATCAACCAATCATTAGGCAAATTTTAAAACGTATTCCTGGGGACACTGATAAGAACAACACGCCAGGAACTAAGACAACCGAACGATTAGGGCTACCTCCGCGCCAGCGTCGTTAAGAATCTGTTCAGGAAAAAATGAACGGTACCTTGCTCACTCTTTCGAGAACATTCAGGTAATTCAAGCTGCATATTTCTTTCATACCTTGCCACACTTTCCTTTACCGTTTCACCTTTCTTCCATAAGATGTCTAACCGCATCTATTGATGCCTTATTTTTCCAAGTATGTTTAATCACTTTGCTTCTCAGCTCCTTTCTTCGTGGCTATATTATTAGTTATCCAAGTATTTTAATTAGAGTTATTTCCCTTAATTTCACCCGTTTATCCCCTCATTCTTCTTTTTCCTAGCCTATTCTCACCGTAGATTCCGTCAAATTTTCTTGCTTCGACGAATTTTTTTTTTGCTTTCTGCCGCTTGTACCTTTTCCATCCCCACGAGGTTTTTATAAGCTTACATGGGGTCTTGGCAGTGCATAATTGAGGTGACGTTCTTGGCAACGTTGTTTCTCTTCAATAACCATATTGAAGAGGAACAGCTTCGTTTTCCTATTACCCTATCATATTTCAGTTCTTCGTACACTAGTTACCATTCACACATGTGTACTGATTAATAATTCTAGGTACAATATCTAACAACATACGCTTCAATATCTTTTCCCTTAAAACACATACTTTATGTTTAGTGATTTAGGATGTGGGAAACACTTTTTACCTGAATAAAAGGGTAATAGATGAAGGTAAATAGTGTAAGAACTGTAATTCTAAACTTAGTAATAGGATAGTGAGTAATAACAGAGTAATAACAATCGTACAGCGTACTACATATAAGTGGGTAATCTTGGAATTCTGTTATATTACTGTAAAACCCTTGGAAGATATCTTATGTCCAAATATATTACTGGATGAGGTATGGTAATGGATGTCATATAGCCTTTTCCCAAAAATCTGTGTTCAACTATGGGAACCTCGCTGAATGACCTACCTTTGGAGCGATTTTAATGGTGGTGTTGAATGATGATCTGAGAAGGATAGCTGTTCGAGGCTGTGGAGATTGAACATATTACGAACCAATATAAACACCAACATAAAGTACGCATTAGTTTCTTTATCGTTACGGTGTAGAACATTCATGGTGCCCATCAAGTGATAACTGCATTTTAAAAACAATTAGAAGGTGAACTTGAGATTCATACGCAAGGCAATAAGCCAAAGTTCACTTGCAACAAATGCCTTAAGGAAGAAGACGCTGTGAAAGTTGCTTTTCAACAAGAAAACAACCCTTACAATCTATGCAGGTTGCAGCCAATTAGGTTACGCCTTAAAAAATATTCCGTACGATTTCTGGCCACGTTCCATATACTTAATGCAAGTTTGAAGCAATATCAAATGTGTAAGATTTCTCATGCAATGCGAATTAGGGGATTTCGCCACCTAGTCTTGCTTAAAAAGATTAAAACTTATGAAATTCAATCGTTGCTACAAATTTCTTCAAATGCTCCCACTAATTAGGATCTCATTAGGAATGTAACCCCTTTGTTAATTAAATTAATCGTTAAGAGTTCAGGACTGTACGAATCGAGGATTTAAAGCTCGAAACTATTTTTAATAGAAAATTACTATGTAATCATTAATAAACAAAGAGTCCTTCGAATAACATAGTGAAAAAGGAGGATTCAGACAAAAAATGTTAGCCGTAATTATATTATTATATATAATAAAGTTTAATGTCACAAAATTAAGCAATTTCATTTTTGTTTATTTATCACGACAAAAAAAAACGTATATAACACAAACTAATGTGAAAGCAGTTATAATCTTTTAAACCAAATAACATTATAAGCCTTTAGGTTGTATTCTAATTCACAGTTAGTATATCAAACACGAAATTGAGATATTATATTAATTAAAATGTCGTAAGTGGATTAGATAAACTTTTTTGTGTGCTGTGTACACTCATAATACAAACGGCATTTTATTACCGTGGTACATTGCGAGAAGAGAACGCATTAAGTGTTTATTATTATTATTATTAGTATATTGGAGCCATGTATGAATGGTCGGAGAATAAAAGTAACATATATTTAATGATAATGGCCATGAACCCGTCTTGTCGGGAATATTAAAATAATAAAAATAATTAACCGTCCCAGCAGAGTCTGCGGTTCCACTTATTGCCAGTGGCGTATCACCTCTTTGGATTCTTTAGTGCGAGCAATAAAATCTTTTAAGAGAATGTGTTATAAACTTATAATTTTAATCATTCTAAACCAATATAATGTTATATTGTTTACGTCTTATTATAGAAATTTTATGAAGCGTGGACCACGATCGTTAAGACATAATATAATGTTTGGTTTTATTTTTATGAATTTCTTCTATTATGTCAACGTATGGAGGGCGTTCCGGCGATAAAATAAAATTTAATTGTATTTTACACACATTCAAGTAGGCACTCGGCGATACTTCCTAACACGTCGTCACCACTAATCGTGGCAAAAAAACATCTTATTTCAATACATAGTACACGTCACGATCTTTTGTTAACTTCTCAATAAATCCCATTGATTACCACCTAATAAGCAACGTATTTAATTAGGTTAATTACTTCGAAGAAATTAAAACAACCTACCGACAATTAATACAGTTGTAGGATGTATTTTAATTAAAATCGCTAACTTTTAAAAAAAAATTAGGCGAATATAATAAATGAAGAGTTCACGATAACGCTTATAAAGGCTTAAATTTATCAAAATTATATAATCGTTATTGTATTTTCAACGTTTTATGAAGCCAAAGTTTCGAGTTAATCCACAAATTGCTGTTGCTTTTTAATTAATTATTATTATACAGTTTATTTTATTTCATATTAATTTGAATATTTGTTTTATTTGACGTAATGATATTCAATTTCGTTTTAAAAATTTTAATTACCTTCGTATTTTGTGTATTAAATTCAGGGCTAGTCCTTGAATGAATAAATGCTAAACGTACTATACTCTGTTCCCCCAACATATACAGGGTGTTTTTTTGGGAGCTTTAGTTAGACGTTTCTGGGAAAGTTTTATAGGTAGATTTTTGAAAATTTGTACTTAGGGGTTACTCAAAAAGCCGAATCGATGTAAAATATTTTCAGAATGGCAGCACTTCCGGAAATGCCGGAAGTAGCTACCAACTTCGTTATTTTAAATAGCAACCCCTATTTTTTATTGCATTTTTGGATTCTACGTGAAATTTCATAAATTTTGATATCAACATGTCAATATCTACAAGTTATGGTTTTTAAGTTATTTTCATTTATTTAAAAAAAATGGCGGATGCAGGCGGTAATTTAAGAATTTATTACTTGAAAACGGTTGTAGCTATGGCAACCGAGTTTTCACCAGCGCATAGAGGAAGAAAAGGGCTTTCTTTTGGTGTACTTAAAAAAAAGTTATGTTGCGTACGACGTCACCTATGAGGCTCCAAATTTAAGAAAATTCAAAGACTGAAAACTCAGTTTTTTTAAATGAAATGACCATTTTCTTACTATTGCATTTGATAGAGAATCAAAATGGGCATATTTTGGTATTACATGTTCCTATCCCTATCTTTAATAGTTTCTGACTTATTCTCATTTCATCGCATTGATACCATTTTTTTTCGATTTTTTTGTAGTAGTCGACCATGAATGGACCATGGCAATCGAATTTTGAACAAATCAAGTGATACTAAACCGTCACCTGTAATGGGTTAACATAAGTTCTTCAATAATCGAAAAAAATTAAAAATGGTTGGCAATGGTTTTACATATTAAGGTTTTTGGAATCTAATTGTTCTTTATGGTGAAATGAACAGAATCGCGTCACATGCCTGTCATACGTTCATTGAGAGATATCCAGAAAGACCGCGTCCTAGTGAACGTCCCATCCGAACACTGGAATGAAATTGTTCGAATTTTGGAAGCTTTGTACCACCTTACCTACAGTAAGAGTTTTACCAATAGCTAATGTTAAGGAACCAGGAATATTTTTTTGGGGAACATTACTTGGTCAGACGAGGCCAAATTTACTAAAAATTTAATCGCCATAATTCGCATTGCTGGTGCCATTAAAATTCTTGTTTGAATGGAGATGTACACTTTCAAGAGTGCTGGCTGCTGGAGTTTTATTGTACCTACTTTGTGCGTTTAAAAATACCTAACAATATTTTGTGTTTCCACATTTATCCAGAAAATTTTAATACAGGACGTTATTTGAAAATTTTACGCAATGTTGTTGTCCCTGCAACAGAAGAGCTGCCTCTGCAAGAATATGCTCAATACTGAATCACAAGTCATACAATACCCCACACGAGAACATTTACGAAAAAGAGTTTGTGTTTGGAACATGAAGGTGCTCATTTTGAGCATGTGTTGAAGAAGACAAGGTTTTAAATTGATTTGTTTAAAATTCGTTTGCCATAAGGTCATGGCCAACTACTTGCTAAAAAATCCGAAAAATATGGTATCATTGTAATTTGTAACATTGAACATGTAATACCAAAATATGCCAATTTTTATTCTCTTTCAAATGCAATAGTAAGAAGATGGTCATTTCATTTAAAAAAACTGAGTTTTCAGTCTTTGAATTTTCTTAAATTTGGAGCCTCATAAGTGACGTCGTACGAAGCATAACTTTTTTTTAAGTACACCAAAAGAAAGCCCTATTCTTCCTTTAAGCGCTGGTGAAAACTCGGTTGCCATAGCTACAACCGTTTTCAAGTAATGAATTCTTAAAGTACCGTCTGCATCCGCCATTTTTTTTAAATAAATGAAAATAACTTAAAAACCATAACTTGTAGATATTGACATGTTGGTATCAAAAGTTATGAAATTTCACGTAGAATCCAAAAATGCAATAAAAAATAGGGGTTGCTATTTAAAATAACGAAGTTGGTAGCTACTTCCGGCATTTCCGGAAGTGTGGCCATTTTGAAAATATTTTACATCGATTCGGCTTTTTGAGTAACCCCTAAGTACAAATTTTCAAAAATCTACCTATAAAACTTTCCTGGAAACGTCTAACCAAAGCTCCCAAAAAAACACCCTGTATAGTAAAGCGCCTCAAAATAAATTTTGACCAATGTAAGCAGCGACCAGTTTTACACCAGCAAAATTATAAATACGTTACAGATGTCAAATTCATTTACGCCAACTACAACAATTTGAAATCAAGTGATTGCTTATGTTACGGGTTTCGAAAATTCGACCAATAAAAAAGTTGCATTTAAATGTGGCGGTAATTTTTGGGGAGGAGCTTTACTATATCTGTTGGGGGAACAGAGTGTAGGCAAATGTAACACAGGCACGCAGGCAACCAGGTTGCGAGAGATCACTTATAGGACCGGAACCCGCCTATGGGATTACATATAACACAGCCAAAAAGGAAATTCAGGCAATACTCAGAGAAGAGCACTCCAGACACTAGTCGAGAATTCCAGGACAGAACCAAGTTCTTTCTGGAAAACCCAAAGGGGAATTTATCGGCGTCCATCTTAAAGTTAAGTAGGGCGAACATAAATCTTCGACAGAGATGGTCACAGGCCACTGTCGTCTGAACAAACACCTACACAACACGGGAATGGCCAACGGCTTGTTATTCAAGGGTTGTGGTGAGGAAGAAGGAACGCCATACCACGTCATTTGTCAATGTGAGGCGTACACAAAGGCCTACTTGGAAATGAAAAGATTACATAAGAGGAAGATGATTCACCCTACTAAAATCCTGGACTTTGTTAAATACACAGGTATTCTCGAAGAGTAGACAACAGCGGGGAGCACCATAGATCAAAAAGTCGTAGTGGAGGAACCAATCGGAACCACCCCTAAAGAAAAATAATAAAAAAATAATAGTTAGAGTTCGTCTTCAAGCATTTCAAGCATTCATCATTTCAAAATTCAAAATTTTTAAAATTTTTTTTAAAGGCAACCACTTCTCTTCCTATCTACTTTAATTCCAAAAAGTTGCAACTTGAATAATTATAATTTTTTGTTTTTATCGTCACATGTAAAACCTCACTCACGGGTATGTCAATTCCAGGTTGAAAACAAGCGGTATTGGCTATTACTTATAAAGAAGATTCCTGGGAATTGATCCATAGAGATCCAAAACTATCTTCAGAATTGCAAATTTCATACTCGTTTTAAATGACAGTTGTTCGAAAATTGCATTTCAGAATATGCGCTAGTTTCCTCGACAATTTGACAATATCCCAGTAAACATTAGTTATAAAATGACGTATATTTGACGTACATTTTCGGTCATAATTAGTCAGTTACGTTACATCCCCAAATTACGACGTGTTATAGACGTCATTTCTGAACGTTTTTAATACATGGGTTATATGACAGCATATATACGTAGATTTAGGGATATCAAAATACGGTTTATCTCAATCGACGTTGTCTTGTCCCATTATCTTCAATTTTTATTTCTTTAACCTCGACCAAAACGCCACTGGGCAAGTAGGAATTCTGTATCAAATTGTGCCACCTTGTCTTCATCGAAATAAATGAATTACACTCTAAAGCATTTTTGGTTTCTTAAACAATAAATAAATAATTAAATTTGTTAAAGAAATCTCATTTGCCACACAATTACCTATATTTATATCTTTTTTATGCAACATAACTATATATAAGTTTTGGGTATAATATTTAAAATATTTATTAAGTATGACATTACAATTACGTTTAGGTAATTGGGACGAAAAATTTCTATTTGGAAAAATAGACATCCACATACTACGTGATATGCACGTGCTTTTCCCTTTTTCATAGTATTCAACTTCAAATTGCTGCACTTAGCAAAGTCTCGCAAGCTTAGATAATTTGCTTGCCTCTCTTCTAAATGGGCAACCGATGTTTGAGTCCTACTTCAGGCAAAAGTCTTTTTCAGCATCAACGATCTCCTCCGACTCTACACGAAGCGAAGAGGGACTCTGGCGAAGGAACTACCAGAGCGCACAGTTGTCAAAATATTCACAAGTATCACAAAATGGTTACCGGAAAGAGGAAGGCACCTGTGTCACGTGGTATGACGTCGGAGTGGTGAGATGTAGCCCAGGTCACCTCCTTTTAGTCTTTACTATTACTACGTCAATAATTTACCTTATAATTACGTCCCAAAATGACATCATTGGGCTATTATGACATTTGCCCGTAACTCTGACGTCTTATGCACGTCATGTTTTAAGGTCTCTGACGTAAAACATGACGAAAATTTGACGTCATTAAAACGTCCTATGTTTGTTGGGATGTCAACTGAAAATTATGTAAATGTAAAAAGGTGACAACATTAATGAAAGCTCATTACAAACTCCTTCTATTTTCATAGCAGGAGAACTTCAAAATCTGATAAGCCTAATGCATAAATAAGAAAAAGTTGTAGAAAATTGCAGTTTCCTTCAATTTCTTGCTAGACTACCGCAAAAATTAAAGAGTCACCAAAATACGTGTGCGATAATTTAAAGCATAGCAAAACAGCAAAAATGTAAAATATACCGGGTGTATCAAAAAGGACTTTACAACTTTGAAAATTCATATAAATTTATTCAGAGAACCTACAGAGCTGATTTTAGTGTTGTTTTAAAGGGAAACACACTCGGAAACACGTCAAGTTTTTTTTACCTTAGGGTGGAGGGAACCAGGGTCCAGTGAAGCCAGCCATCTCGCGCGTTACGGTGGTATTCGACACTAGCGAACTACGCGAGTCAAAACTTGGTGTGTTACCCTACAAATTGACACCACAATCACCTCTGTAGGTTCTCTGAATAAATGTATATGAATGTTCAAAGTTGTAAAGTCCTTTTTTGATACACCCGGTACTTTGAACAACATCTTGAACCAAATTTTAAAGAGACTGTTATTTTTCTTCCAATTCTTAAAAACAGTACGATGTAAATATGAAGACGATGAGATGATTTTTTAGTTAAAATTTCAAAATATAATTCCCTTTCTTCATTACGGGAGTATTTTGCTAACCTATTATCACAGAAAAGAAGAAACCTCGTGGTATGCTCACAAAATTGTTCATCGCAAGTTTACACTCCTCCATGATAAACTAGGAGTTGAACTAGTAAGCAATCCTTCCCCTAATCTTGTCATGTTCCTAAACACCATTTTCATTTTCGAAATTAATCCTTATTGATCGTTTTGAGTTTTGGAAATCTGTTTCCACGATCAATGGAACGGTATTATTTATAGTGTATGGAGATTACAGCATTTAGATATATCAATAGTTCATGCGGAACATTTTGCGTTTAAATATATATGATCTTCGTGAGTAATTAAGTGAAATCAACTACATACATGTCTCATTAAACATTATTCAATCTTATTAATTACAAATCTCACTACGCTATTCCCACAAATTCAATTAGCGACCACGTGCTGATTCTCCTTCAAAAGGATTTTTTGTAAAACTAATTATAGAGTTGAGAAAGTCTTTGTTTCAGATATAAGTGTCTCGCTGTGTATAAACGGTACACCACCGGATCCATGTGGAACACCCATCATTTTTGTATAGGTACGTCCGATGAACTTGATTGAAATTGTCGGAATTCACTTAGAGACTGAGAAAACGAATTCATTAATAATTCATGGATGTGAATGAGAATGAAACATACAATCAATATAATAAAATTACTAACTAGTAAAAAAAAATGTGAATCAACAGCTGCAATAAAATCCAATGTATGCAATTATATACACTAATTTTTTATGTGTATTAATAAATTAAAAATAAAAAAATTTCTACGTATAATAAATATCCTCTTTTGAAGAAAACCAATAACAAAAAGCCGTTTCAATTTATGACGTAATTGCTAGGACTGACTCGTAACGTGTTCTGACGTTAACGTAAGCGTACAAGATGAATTGTGTGTAGACAATTAATTTCTACAACCAAAATTATATTACGAGGTCGATTTTCGGATGGTAGAATTCACCTGATCTCTCCTAACCTGGCCGAGGGCAAAACGGACCGATTTTGTTCGAAAATAATTGCTACTTAGGATATGAAAATAAAAATTTCTAAATCAGAGTTTCCATTCATAATATTATTTTCATTCATTTCAATCAACCAATAGGCAACAAAAAATTCGTCAAAATCCTCTATTTATAATCTTTGTAATAAAATGACCGTGAAATAAGAAAATAAAATTTAGATTTAATTAGTTTTTGTATAGAGATGAATTGTGTCTGTTGACCTTTGGGACCATAAATTAAAATTAGATGTGTAATATGGACCATCTGTTAATCGTCGATAGATTAACAAAATGTATTTAAAATGTCATTACCTACAAATAAATCAACATTTTTTTAATTTTATTCATAATACTAATCGAAAAAAATAAATAAATATTAAATATAAACCGGGCAGCCTCATCAGCATAAATACGTGGGAGCATATTTTCTAAACGTAATTCGTAACGTTAACGCAGTCATTAAATTAAATTAAAAACTGATCGAAAGAATTCCATAAATTTTTGCTAAAAACGGTCATTGGTCCAAATTCAGGCTTAAGGATGAGAGTTTTGATAAAACGGCGTTTGACCTATTGGGGACTAATAAAAGAAAATCTTAATTATGTAAATTTTAAACAAACTTTCGATTTGCATATTAACGCTAATAAAACTCAATAAAAATCATGTGACAAGCTACCTATGAACGACTTATAAAGCGGCGATAAGAGGTCATTATTAGCACTAAAAAACTACTTTCTATACAAGTGAGGGTTTCGTGTGGTTTTTTAATCGGTTTCCAGCAGTCGTCACGAGACACTTTAGAACAGTTGGTGGTCTTCTAAAATGAGACTAAGCCTAGTTGAGTTGTTGAATAATCAAAATGACATACAACATGATTAGGGAACAGTA
The DNA here is from genome assembly GCA_036250285.1 of Pyrocoelia pectoralis. Taxonomy (NCBI): domain Eukaryota; kingdom Metazoa; phylum Arthropoda; class Insecta; order Coleoptera; family Lampyridae; genus Pyrocoelia; species Pyrocoelia pectoralis. The sequence continues at coordinate 34,076,729 of CM070079.1, read as the reverse complement.
AAATTATTGTAGCTCCCATTTTTTGGGGAAAATGAAAATTGATGTAATAACACGTAACTGCAATAAATGTCATCGTTATTAAACCGTAATCATTGACTTGGAAAAGAGAACAATTTGTACCATTTGGATTTATTTAAACTACTAAATATGAAATGCTCGATGTCCTTGCTATTCACTTGAGAAGCGCCACTTGGGGACTTGTATTTTCATTGAAAAGCATTGCCTTCGACTATAACCATGACGCCAATATCAAGAAAAAATTAGAAGATCAAAGTATCCAACTGTTATCAAAATTTTTACTCGAAAAAGTATTTCTTCTCAAAGTAATACAAATCAGTTGGACGTGGTGTATAGAAAAATGACCGCCTCATTCTGTGACAAAAGATCGGTCAAAATCGCTTCGAATTGGGCCGGTATACTTCAAAGATGATGCTAGAGTGGGAAAAACGGTATAAAAATTGATCACGAAGATTGTTGGGAGTCTCTATTCTAGCAATGTTGTGGTGTCCACAATTCTTCAGGATTAGGTGCGTCTCCAAACACTTCAGTAGTTCAGTGCCAGCGTCGTAACGGACGTGTTCGATGGTTTTTGAGCCTCTGTTAACTGTGCAAATGTTGAAAACAATTGTGGCAGAAAATGAAACCATGGTTCTTTACTACAAATGGACGTGAGCAAAAAAAGCATCATCAAGAAAGATTGGGTCTGCCGATCGGCAAAAAATGTGGTGACTACGTTTTAAAAGCTAAGGGAGGAGAATTCTCCTTTAAGTTTTTGAACTTAAATTTTAAAAAACAAAACACCACAGTCAACAAAGCGTATTATGCAGTACTTTTGCAACAAAATATCTGGGAGAAAAGGCACGAGGAACTCACCACACGAGGACGTTTGCTTTACAACAAAGCAGCTGTTCATACTGTTACAATTCATGATTCTCTTTTGCACAAATTGATCACCTTATGCATAATCCAAATGTGGTGTCCAGTGGCTACTTGATTGGTAATTTGAAAGTTCGACAGATGACGAAGAGGTGAAAGCTGCAGTTTGGGCACACTTTTTCGGCCCTGTTGAAGCGAGAATGATTCGATATTAGACCTACAACGAAAGTGAGCAGTAGAGGTGGATGAAATAGAAAGAAATTGCACGAAACTAGCAGAAATGTGATATCAACATCAATGAGCACCATTGGGGAATGGGTACCAAATTTAAATCGAATAGGTTCTGAGATGAAATGTGTAGACCATTTCATACGCGATAAATGAAGAAGAGCTACAGTATATTGATGATATTCTTTCAGTAACTGTTGTAAGAGGTGAAACCATAGTCCACTGAGATGCAAAAAGTTCAGTGCTTAGTGGGTTCCCAACCAACTGAACAAAAAGTTTTCCCAGTTCAGGTCTGTAACGATTTGAAGAAGAAAGTGGTGGATATTCATCATAAGTGGCGATGGTTTTGTAAATCTATCATTTTGAGCATGAATCCCCTCAACAACAAAAAATCAAACCCGTAACACATTTAAATAAAGAAACTGAAACAAAAGCGGAGAAAACTGAAACGCGCCTTCTTTTCGGATAGGAAGGAATCGTAGGTCCCGTGTCGATGCGATGTTTGGGACGATAAAGATCCTTGGTTGAGGGTCCTCAGCCAAAATTCTAGTAAGGGTAGTGCTAATAACCAAAGCAGCTGATGCGCGTAGAGGCGCTTCTAAATTTGCTGTTCCTAGATCTCGGTCCATAACATGAATAAATAAATAAATAAACATTGGTACCTAAACAAAGTTGTTACTTTGTAAGGTGTAAAGCACAGACAATAATAAAATGAAGTAAAGTGACAAAGTTGTCACTGATACTTACGCCAAGATACTGAACAAATATGGCGCATAAAAAATAACTATAGACGACCTAATTAGAACAAGTGGCCATGGGCGCCCATAAGGAGGGGCAAAAGGGAGCAGTTGTACCCCACCCCCCCAACTCGGACTGTAGGCAGTAATAATTCTTTAAATAACGAAACTTTTAATTTAAATAAAACCAATTGTTCAATCTTCTCCAACTTGCCCCCCCCCCCCCCCCCCCGAGATTACTGTATGGGCGCCCATGAGAACAACACAATATAGCAGTAAAAGGAGGTATTAGGATAACCATTGGACTTGCGATTGAACGAAAATCATCTTAGGGGCTGTATAAAATGTTTTAGTTTCTTATAAGAAACAATACTTTCTACACGTATTATCTGGGCTTAGCTCAAAGGATTACATTGATTTACTTTCTATAGGGACAGTAACTTCGCAAACCTTAAGTTTCAAAACATTCGCTTTCAGCTGCCCCCAGGCGCATTTGTCATACCACTCATTATACTTCTTCTTTTCTTTTGCCCAGATTGCTGCCGTAGTCAACAAATGCATACTTTGTATTCTGCGTTTCATATACCTTCATCCTTTTGAGATATTAATTCCATCGACCACAATACGAGGGGGCACCCAAAAATAACCGGAATTATTTTTTAAAAGCTACGTATTTTAAAATTTTTTACAAAATACTCTGCATTACAACTAATTCATTTATCCCACCGGTATTTCCACTGTTCGAAACATTTTTAGTAGCAATTTTTAGAAATAGCTGACAGCTGCTCCTCCCTCGTTTCTTTCTTGACCTCTTCAATGTTATCAAATCGGTGTCCTTTCATGCCCCATTTCAGGCGTGGAAATAAGAAAAAGCCGCACACAGCCAGGTCAGGCGAGTAAGGTGCGTGGGCCAGCGGAACCATGCCATTTTTAGCCAAAAACTGTCTAACAGAGAGGGGTGTGCGTGCAAGTGCATTGTCGATTATCGTGGTGGAAGAACTAGTCTCCTGTCTGCCACAAACGAACACTGTTGCGCAATCTTCTTAAAACTTCCAAATAAAAGGTTTGATTGACGGTCTGATCTGGGGGAACAAACTCTGAATGAACTACGCCCTTGGCATCATACAGGCAAATCAGCAATGTTTTGACGGTGTGACAATGACCTCTTACATTGGCTTGACAGTTGCTTTGACTCTGGGTCGTAACCATAGCATCATGACTTATCACCAGTAATGAATGACCTTTGAAAGAAAATCTGTATCAGTTTCCAGCTGTTGCTTCAAAGCACGACAAGTTTCAACTCGAAGTTCTTTTTGATTGCCAGTCAAAACCCGAGGAACAAACTTGGCAGCAACTCTTTTCATTCCCTAATCATCGGTTAAAATTTGCTGAACCGAGCTCCACGATACTAATCTGTGACAGTTGATCAATTGTCTGTCGACAATCTGTGAGCACAAGTTCTCGAACTTTTGCAACATTTTCCTCGATTCGGGGAGCTGATGGACGTCCAGAACGAGGTTTGTCATCAATGGACTTGTCACCATTTTTAAACCGAGCTAACCACTCGTAGACTTGAGGTTTTCCTATAGCGTCATCTTTGTTTTTCAACATTAAAACAGTTTATTTCAGCAGCATTTTTACCGAGTAGAAAACAACATTTCACAGCTTCACGTTGTTCACTTAAACTTGCCATCATAAAAATCGAAACAACAAAACAGCGCTAGCAAAAACAATCACTGCAGATGAACAGGTCGACAATACAGGCGGCACTGAACTGACAAAGAGCAACAGACAAGCGTACTACACGAGCTCTGTCCACGGCAATGTTTTCCGGAAATATTGGGTACCCCCTTGCACTCCATAATATGTCTTTCTTTGGCACGATAAATAAGATGGTGTCCATAACTTGAGTGGAGTTTGAAATATGTTTAAAAGCGGTTTTCAGATTTGTGAATAAGTTCGCACTGCTCATTTGTGCAATTCTGATCATTTCTGCTATTCCGCCAAGAATTGAAATTGAAATGTTGAAAAAATAATTTCAGATGGAAAAAGCCAAATACCAAAATCTCAAAAATTGGAAACGTATTAGGCATTCTCTGGTCATCTTAAGATGGAAATGGATTTTCCTGAAATAATTACCGAAATGGAAATTCCAGAGAATCTCATCTAACATTATTTTTGAACTACTGCGAACCATTTCGAAAAAAATGAATCTTCAAAAAACTGAGTTGTGCAAAAAGAAATGGAAAGGATCTCAAGGAGCACGTTTGCGGATAAATCTGGCGACGCAGTGTTTCTGCAAGAAAGCATTTGAGCGAATATGATTCAAATTTCCAAATTGCTACGATACGGATAATGGAATGAAAGGGTGACTTTTCACAAAGAATGTAAAGCGCTTTTTCGTAAAGGAAACTTTTAAACGCGGTATGGCTTTGTAATCCTTGTATGTGTTTCAGATAAATGCGATAAAGAATATTTTCTTCATTTTAAAAGCACAAAAATAAAGTAAGACGTATAAGACACTAATAATTCATACGGAATGTGGAATAAAAAATGAAACTGATGCGTCTATAAATTAATGACCGTATACACATAGAAGAGTGGTGTCTGGCTACCGTGCTTGATAAAATAAAGATATATTCTTTTTGTATATATTATATATGTAGTATATATGTATATAGGGGGAGCACCTTCTTAATAATGTATACCCCCGGTCTTGTAGAGGTACAATGGATTTGAATATAAATAATTTATATATACAGTCGAGAGAAAATATACTTCCTTTCATAATTTATGGTTAGGAATAAAAAAATAATAGAATATTATATTAGTTAATGCGCGCCCGTAGGTGCTCATCACAACTTTTATATTTATTTGGAATTACTTATTCATATTAAATTAGTTTTTCTTGGCATTGAATTTTAAATGAGTCACGCAGATATATGTGGTCTATAATAACTCTTTACCATGGCTTCGTATTTCATGTTGAATATTACTTCTTTGTACATTAGACTGTCATTAATAAAGAATTTAGATTTATTTCAAGTACCTAACCAACTTCTATATTAATCTATAATAAACCGCCGTAATTAATATATAATGAATAACCGCCGACATTAAGAGAGAAAGAGAGAGAACGCTTTGTTCGTATAAGATATGTAGATATTATTTTATTAAATTATATATGTATGGCGAATTATTATTAATAAATCATTCGTACGTCCGGACGTTCGAGCATACATATTTTTTAAATGCATCCTAAAATCAGTTCAAAGACCCTCACATTTATACGTAGGATGGTATTACACATAAAACAAATAAAATATAATAAAACTTGTTTTTAACATTCGAGGCGGTAATTTTATTTTTATTCGCGCATTTAAATTGACAAAAGTTCAAATCGAAAAGGTTTCTCGCCAATGTAATTCATTCACATTAAGACATTTTCGGTAGTGAAAATAATATTATTTGAACGTAAATATTTAGTGGTAACGTAATTTGTTGTTTCTTTTTAAATCCAGCTAAAAGGAGTAAAAGGATCAATTGCCCTTTTTATTTTTTTGGATGTACAACCCGCTTTCGATTTCAAGTGGTGGAGATGCATTTGTAAAGTTTCTTGACCTTTAATTTATTATTTTATTAAAGAATTGCTACAAATTAAACAAAGACGGAATGGCTGTGTGGGCCGGGACAAATGAGAACTGTCAACACAGTCCATAAATAAGAAACTCACATCGCGTTTGTAATAACATATATTTATATATGCGGACAAAACAAACATAACATCGTGACACCGGCAATAATGAAAATATAAATTAAAAAATTAAACAATAAACACTCGGTACTGTTCTGTAACGGCCACGCTACATTTACATTATTAATTAAATAAATGAAATTTCCAAGAATTTAACGTATATAGAAAAAAATTCATTAAATAATCAATCATGTATTAGTTTAATATTTAATGTAGAAAACACTTGAACGGTATTTATTAAATGTATATAAATATTTAACAAAGACACGTCATTCTACAATTTCAAGTAAGTAAATAAATTACTCATTATATGAAGTTATTTTATCATTCCACAAGGTGATGAAATTTTTTAATGTAGACACCGGATTTGTAGTCCATAAAAATATAGTGCAGTCACGATTATTATAAACGTTAAAATTTGTGGGTCATCGCGCGGTATTCATTTTTGATTGGAAGACTGTAAGTCGCCGTTTCAAAATAAAAAAAAAAAAGATTAATGAATTTAACCTTCGTGATGATTCTTAGTGTGTAAATAAATCGATCTTTATGCCAAATAAGGTTCAATGGAGTGTGCGTTTCGGGATTTTCGATTTACTGTCGCTTTAGGTAAATGCAACAAACAGAAGTATCAGAAATTGGACATCGTCTGTCGAATTTGTCAAATATTGACACTACTACTACTATTTTAAAAAGTAACAGGTCAATAGCATACCAAGGGCGCCGCCAGGGGGGGGGGGGTGCCCCCCCGGGAAATAGAAAAAGGTAAAAGTTATTAAAAATAAAAATAAATTTTATACGAAATCTTGAAAAAACGTCAGAGCCACAAACCCCCAATAGTGCTTGCCCCCCCTGGGAAAATTTTCTGGCGGCGCCTTTATAGCATACCAAGCTAGAAGAGATACCTGAAAAACGTATAAAATATTGGAATAAATCAGAAGAATCTCTACTACACTACTATCATCAATTATTATGAACCACTTCCAAACATTACGTCGCACCAAAAATTCTAATATGCCGTTGGTATTCATATTCTTCGAGTTCTTGGGCATTCGACAGGATTATGACTACCGGTCATTCTTTTCTCTAATTCTTCTTATGGTGTATCTGTATGTGGTGTAATATGAAGATGTAGCGTTAGTTTATGATAACCACTTATATTCGTGTGACTGATAAGATTCTTTTGGTTTCCACTGGATTTTTAATATACGAAAATAGCTATCTTTGGATTCTGAAAGTTCTCATTAATACTAACAAACATGGGCGCCGGAAAGGGGGGGCAAAGAAGGGCATTTGCTCCCCTCTGGATACAAATTGGGAATATAAATTAAACTAAATGAAATTCGTTCAATTTATTTTGATTTTTTACAAGAATTGAGTTACTTTTCGTCCGAGTTTAAAAAGAGGATGTTTTGGGTCTTTCATAATAAAACCTTTTAAAAACTTGAAGGACTTTCACGAGAACACGAAAAAGCATAAATATGGCTTCAGAATGGAACCGTGAATCCACGCTGAAGGCTATGAATTTTCGAAAAATTGTTGAGGCTAAAAGTACTCGTATCACTGAACAACTAAACAATTTTAAAAAAGAAAAAATTTAATCAAATAGAAAAAAACTTATTCTCATAATTTCACCAATAATTTACTGTGGCGCCCAGATTTCGTTCTTCATGGTAAATCATTAGGAAATTTTGATGACCTTTTGAATTTCAGAATAGAAAGTGGCGATACTGTTTTGAGTGAACATTTGAAAAATCTCACCAAATCCAGAACAATTTAATTAAGATTCGTGGGGATATTGTTCGCGAAGAAATTGTTGCAGAGGTAAGTGTCTGTGAAGAATTTTCATTGCAAATACTATTCTGTCTACTAAAAATCGTGCTAATAACCAAAGCAGTTGATGCGCCTACTGTAGAGGTGCTTAGAAATTCGCTGTTCCTAGATCTCGGCCTATAATTTAAATAAAATAAAAACAAATTCTTTTATCTGTCCTTAAAGACCACAGAAGTGACGCTGAAAAGATTTTTAAATATATTTTCCAAAAATGTAACACGTTTGGAGACAAATTCGATATTCCTGTAAAATTTCCCAGGTTAGCTTAGCAACTAAACCAACTCAAAGGGCTAATTATGGTAAAACGTGTGCTGAGGATAATTTTCGAATATCCATTTTTTTCCCTATCTAGATTCGATTATTCAGTCTACCGAGATTCGACTCTCTCAGGAGGCAAAGGAAACGCATTTGCACTTTCACTTCTGTATCCACAGTTGTTAATTGAAAATTTTGAATCATTAAAAAATATAATTCTAACATTTCAAAAATATACGATACCGATAATTCTGAAGTTGAAGTGGAAAAGTGGAAGCAAATGGGCCCAGAAAGGTTATGATAATGTTGATAATGGGAATGGAAGTTGGAACTTGTTGAACAGTTAGATAAACACTGCGATTTTTTCCAACGTAACAAAGTATTCAACATTTTTCTGGCTCTGCCTCAAACAACAACTATTGAAAGATCATTTAGTACTTTGATACCTGGTTGCGGCCCATTCTGAAGAGAGGTTGACTGGGCCTTTGTGCGCTTAGTGTGCATAGATTCTTTGTTAAAAAAATAAAGAATGTTGTATTAATTTCAAAAACAAGAGGTAATATTTCATTCCTTTTTCTGATCAGAAATAAGTGAACATGTCCAAGTTAAAATTAAGCAATGAGTCTATGTCGAAATTAAAATGTAAAATTTAGGACTTCCGGCGCACATGGTAACAAACAGTCATTATGGACTTGTAATGTGTAATGAACGAGGAAAAATCAATTGTGAACAATTATTAGCAGAACGACTATAACACATCATTGTATGATAAAGTTTAACGAGTGTCCGAAACAAGTTGTAAAAAATAAGCCGCGCACGTACGACTTACAACCAAAATTACAGATGTTTTCCCTTTCCTAAAAAACAAACTATTGTTGAAAAGAAAGGAAATGAATTTTTGTCGGGAAACTTGTTTCATTGTTTATTTTATTAACAGTTTGAATAATTAAAAAATGTTCAACAGTAAAGTTGCCCAGTATAATAAAACCTCTTGCATCACTTGTCTATCTATTGAGAGATATGGTAAAATTAAAATTTTAAAAACAATTATATCAATACTGGTTTGATGTATCAAAATGTGTTCAATAGCAAATTTATTCATCTCAACATCTATCACCATTAACGAGATATGGACACATTGACTTTTCACCTCAATTACCTCGATAACCATTCGTCATATCAAAAAGTGAATTGTATATTCGTAATCAGCGTGAAAATTTACATAAAATGCATATATCATTTATATGGTAGCACTACGAGAACCGTGCGACGGACACACAGACAGACAGACTTACTGAATTTAGTAACCAAACTAAGTTTGGTTGAAAATTATGTTCCTCTAAACAAATATGGTACGGTTGATAATCATAAACGAAATGTAAAAAAAGTTCTGACGAAATCTATATCTAATCAATAAGTAGCAATCTTATTAAGATGAATAGTAAAGGCACCGAATGCTCTTAGAACTAGAGCAGAATAAACATACGCTCAGTGGTAGAAAAAAAGTATCAGATCAACAGAAATATAAACCCAACGATTGTCAGCAATGTGCTCCAAGTCGTTGTGTCCACAAATATGAAAGGAAAACAATGATGGCAAAACCACTCAGAGGAAGAAAAGTAGAAGGAATTATTGATTTAATAATTCGTAATGTTTCCCAATACCAATTGCATATTTCAAAGATTCAGTTTATAGAGAGGAATATGTGAAATTCTTAGAGACCGAGTATCAAATAGGTGGCTAAGCAAAACATTGAGCATCTTCAATATGATCAGAATTTTTCGAACATTATCAAGGTGAACTACAATGTAGGCGAATCTTGGTCGCAGCAGTCTGTCCATTGAGACACAGAAAAGTAATGTTTTGATATCTTTAACAAACGTACAAAAGTTGAACTATTTTACACAGTCGTCAGTGAAGACATATGTATTATTAAACGCTTGACAAAGCCAAATAAATACCATAGTGTCGATCCCATATTGGTATGAGTGTTTACGAAATTTCACGTTAAACTATTATGATGATCAGTAGGTGTTTTCTTTTTGCATCGCCACAGGGTTGGGCACATGCCCAATTATCACGTGATTGAAGTGCCTTGCGTCATAAGACATTTCTGCCACAGGTTAATATAAAACTTAAATAAAGCTTTTAAAACGAATAGGGTTATTGAGAAGTGAGTCGAATTATTTTTATAAAACGAATGGTGTGTGTTGACAGAGCTGACTTAAAGCTACCACAAAATGCAAAAAGAAAACACCTTATGAAATGTAAATGTGAGCAGCAAAAATCAGGTATATCATGTAATGTCGAAACAGTTTTTTTCAGTAAACTATCATCGGAGCTCATCAAAGCTTCTAAAGAAACAAATTCATGGGGTTGTTCCTATAAGCAACTATAAAAATTAAAAGAAAAGAGCACGTCTCAATAATGTATCGTCAAACTCCATTTTCTCTAAACATACTCTGAAAACCTCAAGTCGTAATATAATTTATTATCTGATGAACGCCTGAAAAAGTACAGCACTAAGTTATAGCAAATAACGTTTTTCAAAATACACGGAGTCAATTATTTATAAGTAATCCACAATAAAATCGTAATGGAAGGATGTTGTGTTACTTTACAGTATTGCCAAAAAATAGTAGGTACAGGCAAACAGTGAGAACATCGGAATATCACAGTGACATTATGTATGGTGAGAGGAATCGGTAAGGACAATTCATCGACATATGTGCAGCAGTTATTTGAAGCACGGTAAAGGTTCTGTTGTTCAGACATAGGTTCTTATTCACAATGATCTTTGGAACAATAAAGCACATTTTCACTTGAAAGAGATATTACGCTTGTTGTGGATGTGAAGAAACACAAAAAGTCTTGAATTACTGCGAACCAAGAGACAGCCGGGAGATGATGTGGCACAAAAACGTATCAGACTCATACGGACACCACAAATACTAAGAAACAGCGCGCCAATCGTCAGTGGTAAGATCAATATGCTCCAACATTGAGAAGGTGAAAGAAGAACTTCAATAAATTAACTCAACGCGTCGGTGTGCTTGAGAAGAAAAGCACAGCACAACACGGAAGCCACTCAACAAGAAGAATTATGTACTGACATTTTTGGTAATATATTTCAAAGAACTACTTTTCACAGAGAAATTATATGTATAGACGTTCATCGATATCGAGCCTATTGAACAACCCAGGCATCCAAATCTAGGAGATTAAGCAAAATTCTCAGCATCTTCAACAGGTCAAGAATTTCTGACACACAAAGTAAAAGCTAAAGTCCTGAAGAAATTCTACCTAAATCCATTGTAATCTGGCATTTCTTTAAATCACAATATGAACCTACATTTTTTGTAATCATCTTCACTTTCAGTTCATGAAACTATTATTGAAGCGAATCAAATCTTCTGTATGAGAGTTAATATCGGATCAAGACTAATTAACATTGTTATTATTATTATTGCACAATTTGTTAGGAACAAATGAGGCTAAATGTAGCCATTGTGCAATATTCCACAAAAGTTGGTGTACTCCTCGAAATGGCACTATATTGATTTCTCCGAGTTGGGAGACCTTCTTAGGGAGTTTGTTAAGTGGGATGGGAGTACATGAGTTCTCATTAACCATCCCACTTAACAAATACAAAAGGCTACATATTGTTCAACAAAAATTATTATTATTATTATATATTCTAGGGATGGCCCCAATTGGTTCCTGCACTGCGAGCTTTGTGTGTTACTATAATAAACTGTATAAGAAGAAATGGTTCAATAGTATGTACAATCAAAGGGTTTCGAAAACCTTGGGAGTGTTTGTTTTGTTTATGCCATTTTGGGCTGACTAAAGGTAACAGTTGACACAAATTTAAATGATTCACGATTTTGGCAACTATTATTACATTTTGGGGAAATAACAATTTTTCGTTGGTTATTTAATATTTAATAGATATTCCGCAATGAAAGCATGCTAGATCGACAGTAATCAACACAGCTGCCAGATTCATCAGGAAACACCTTACTTATCTTATGAGTGTGCTTAACACCAGCGTGTCTGAGAGTTTGGAAGGAAAAGCTCAAAATCTAAACCTCTGAAAATGAAAAGAGTCATTGAGTAATTCCTACTTAGTTCAGTTTACACACACGAATTTCGTAAAGTTATGGATCACTAGGACATTTCAAAGCTCAGGTGATTTGGCAACCCATTCAGCATCTTTAATATCAACCAGATAACACATCTAATCATGTAACTATTGAAGAAAATATATTACCAGGTTGTCAAATTCCGGTCGAAGTCAAAGTATTTTAAACAATAATATAATATTTCCATTCATTTTCTATGGTAATATAATATAGCTATCGAATTGTATCTTTACCATATTAATTTTTGAAATATTCAGTGAGGAAAGAGGTCAAAAATGTTCAGTATTGTTAATATGATATGAAAAATTTGTGCGTAAAACAATATTTCAATTGTATATCGGTAAACATTTCGAAAAATTACGTTTGGGGTGTAAAACTCTTCGAATGTACGAGGGGCCATGTTTGAAAGTTCAAAGATCTAAATAGTAAAATTCAAAAATGTTCGTGACGTAGATAGAAGGTCATACAATACTGTCTTTTAACTAGAAAAATGCAACTGGAATCATATGATTTTTCAGAACCTCTCCTAATGCTGATTTGGCAATATTCATTTTACGATAGAAATGTGTTCCTTTTCAAAAATGGACGAATCGTTCTTTTAGAACTACTTTTGAAAAATTTTACAAACCTTATCATAAATTATGCTCACTTGTTAACTTTATTGTGAAAACTTTGGATGTTAATATGCATTAAAATTACTCACCAAAGTATCTATTTATCTATAAGAAGATGCCGGAAAAATTGTACTCACCTGAAAAGAAAAAAAAAATAATTAGTATCTAGGTAAGAGCCATTCAGATGAGATTATTTAGTTTATTATTATTAACAAAACAGCAAAAAATTAACATTTATACACAAACGTTGAAGAGAGAGAGAAGGCACTCCCCCACCCCCCGCAACTCGGAAACACTGAAACATTCATTGTATTGATGTCACAGTAATGACGTCTGGCCCTCTTGTGGTTTTTGGAAATTTGCAAAAATCAAAATATTTACGAGAACAAGAAAGAAACGCTAGGAAGAGGTTTTGTGAGGTTTTAATGACGTGCATGTGCGTCATACTATGTTCGCATTTAACGTAAATAGTACGAAAAATGAACTAAAACTAAACTGGATCAAAAATCTCAAAAATTGTACCGAACTGTCATAACAGTAGATTATTTTACAGTATATAATTTATTACGTAAAACAGCTTAATGAAGTGAAGAAGAATCTAATATGAATTATAAACTAATTATGGTAATAATTTAAAAAATTTGTGTATGCGTTTTAAATTTAAATTTAATTATATATTAATTCAAAATTTTTAGGTTTGATGATATCAGCGCATTTAAGATAATGAATAGATGAAATATTTGATTATTATTCATGAATGATTTGTTGAATCCTTTTCGACGTAATTATCGGGGTGTTAGTGAACCTTTTCCTCCTATTTTTTTTTTAGTTTGAAATGCAAAAAAAGCAGTTATATCAATAAGAAAATAAAGGTGTGTATGACGAAATGAAATATTTATCAAACAAGATACTTAACAAGTTTCACTTGACTAAAATATACAAATAAAACAATTTAAATGTTTAAACAAAGCATAATTAAAACTATTTACTTTACAATAGCTAATTTAAACCGGTCATAAAATGTTATTTATTTTATCGCGTTTATTATTTATATTCTAATTACATATTTCTTTTTATAAGCTATAAAAATATAAACATAAATATATATTATAAAGTTGATAGCGGTCTCTTGTGAGGGTACAAATGAAGTTCAGGGAGAAGGGGGGAATAAAGGTAATAAAACCTTAATCATAAGTTGTAAACGACTGACTGTGATAGAACATTCTTCTGCAGTGGCGTAACATTTGTTTTATTCGGTAAATACCCCTACAAGTAGAGAGAGAAAAAAAATAAGTTCATTACACCTTCACATACAATTATCTTCAGTAATGAGGCGCCATAAAAACCTTTGATTCTATACGGATTAGTTATTTTAGATAATATTTTATGATTTTCGTAAAAATAGAATAATTAAACTTTATCGTAATCACGAGCGTACCGGGGCAAACTGCGAAACAAATCAAGAAAAGAAACTTTAATTAAACTGTTGTCGAATTTAACACCTAAAAAATTATTAATAGAAACAATTTAAAATATCGATGTATTTTAATTTAATAATTAAGTATAAATTCCAACAACCCAGCACTTCATTCCTTTCATAACAGGCACACACTTGAACTAAATATATTATAATTTATTTTCCATCTTATAATTGCTATAACTGTACTAATTCATTTGTATAAGCGCTTAATAATTTAATTACGGAAGGTTCTTAAAAAATATATACATTTTATCGTTGTTTTGCATATATTTTGAAGTAATTTATGTTTTTATTTATCACCACTTTAATTTAACTAATTTAAAACAGACGCCAACTTATCTATTACGACGTAATGGAATCTAATTTTAGGGATAATTTTTTGTCAATTATGTATTCAATTACGAATTTATGTAAATGTTGGAAATCTGGAAATCAAATCCTTAGATGATCTTTGAAAAAATTCAGCAATTTTACACTTTACAAGGAGTAGAGCAACTCAATTTTCATCCACTGAGACAAGATAGTTCATTGCAGAAAATATGCCAGGGTGGAACAAGACAATGTATGCCAAAAAATCTGCGTTTGCATTTTTTAAATTTCGCCCATTTTGATGGCGGATGAAGATCGTATTTCATCGTTATGCATGTATCCATTTTTGGCAATTTGACATTGTAAATAATCGGTGTTCAAATGGAAATGGTTTCATTTATAAATTTATGTATGCTTCCAACTAAAGCCCAAATCAAAATTCTACCACAGGAAATCAGCTTATGAGAAACGACATCAAACCACCTTCCACGTAATGTCAGCTTCCCCAAATTTCAGACAGTCACATTGAAGAATAAAAATTTCATAACCATGCAAATACCATATTTTTTGCTAAGTGAATTTGTTAAATGCACACTAAGTGTTGTTGGGGTCACTTTATCCTTCTGGCTGTGGTCCCGCCAGGTTTACTTATAAAATCATATGAAGAAATGACGTTGATTCTGTTGCGAAGCCATCATGAGGTACCGGATTTGTTAACTCCCAGAGCGCCCGAGATGGAATATTGAGATTTTTTATTTACCCCCACTAAGCGTTGGCGTAGAAATTTTTCAACTTGTACAATTTTCCATGTTAAACATACAAAACGATAGTGTCAAAAATCCATTATAAAGGCAAATGGTCAAAATACTTCATTCACACTTGTGCAGGATGAAAAATGTTTTCTGTGCGTTGGGTAAGCACTTCCAATAAGATTTAGTTTTTTAAAGTTTTAAATCTTAAATATCTGTTCCACTAACTTTACGCAACAAAACACCACCACATTCAAAATGTTCCCTAGAATTTAAAAAATAATGACAGACGGCCGTAAGAATCGCCACATACGTTTACGTAAATCCAGTAATAAATTTTCAGCACAAATCTACAGAGACAACAATCCATGCTTCAAATTTTCCAAACTTGGCCCATAAGCTTGCCACAGTCTGTAGGTACACAGCACCATCACAAAAGGTTTGTTCGTCGATTTACATCGAAACATGTTGTGATACGCAAACACCAGAAGACTTCTAACGTATTTGCCATGGTATATCCGATTAGTTCTTGTAGCTTAAATTGTAAGCCGAAGCCCATTTCTTGGTCAGTGTTCTCTTCCATTTTCCAGTTAACCTTTTCATGGGTCGACCCGCATTGCGTCCACTACCAGATGATTTATCCCTTACAATTTTATATAACCTGTCGGTTGCTTAAATGTTCATTGCATTTACATTTCTATTTGTATACCCACCCAATGATGCTTTCCATCCCACATGTTCTTCTGATTATCTTGCGCCCTTGGTGTAGTAGTCTTGGCAAGTATCTTCAAATAAGCTCCATGAAAAACATAGAGATGGCCAGTTCACATTGATATTTACTGCGATTATGCATCCAGGGTATTTTTCGTTTAACACAGCGATTATTTCACTACTTGTGTACCATTTTGAAACGATTTAAAGAAACATGTCTTTTAACTCCAAAAGTGACCATAAATAGCTATTTTTGTATTAAGGGACTGAAGGAGGCGGTTTTGGCTTACGAAGGAATTATAAGTTCGAGGCCCGAAGGGCCGAGGGATTATAAGACGCCAAAGGGACGAAATCGTCGTTCACGCCCGAAATGCAAAAAAAGTTTTTGTAAAATCGTTTAAATCTACCACTTTGAAAAAATAAATGGCCGCCAAATTGATGAAAACGTTTTACTTGTTTATTTGAAAGAAGAGTCCCAGAAATTTTGCCCATCTACCTTTTGGGTCCATTTTTTATTGGGTATTTTAATTAGCTAATTGTTTGTGTACCTAACTTATATTTCAATACATAACTATTACAATTGCTGTTTCTTCAGGCCTTGCGCAAAAGGCTCCCAAATTACTGCATAAATGATCTAATTTTAATACGATTTTTCAAAAAAAAAAATGATTTATCAACGTTCCTGTGCAATTTTCTGTTGATGGTTAAGTTCTCGACACGTAACAGTTTTATAAAAGTAAGAAAGGACGTCCCCAATGTACAACTCGCCCTGAACGGTATTTTTTTCTCTTTGGTAAGTAAAAATGTGTTTCGTTACTAAATTTGGGTCCACTTCCAGATGCTCCAAGGTTTCGTCAGTAAACACACTGATTCAAGCACCTATGTTAATTGGATCTGATGAAGATATGTCCTAGCGCAGAATTCTCCATTGAGAGCACTTCTTGTGCACAACAATGAGGCATTTGCGTGGAAGTTGTGTACACCATAGTTTTGATGTACAACTCGTTGCATATGAATTGCAGAACTTGCATTTTTGATTGCTTATAAGTTTATAACAATTTGCAAGTGTCGTTGGGCAGTACACGTTCCCTCGGTTAATCGGCGGACACTACTAGGTATTTTTCTCCACAATTTTAAAATCTCATTAATTAATCATTTTCATTTACTCATTTATTTTTCAACCTAAGAAACCTTTGCCTGATTACTGCGATGGGAAACTTACGTAGTTGACCTTTAAATGAACCAAAAAACATTTTGTAACTGTGTACATTTAGAGGCCCAAACAATTGATCACGATAGCTTTACTTACGAAACCCATACAATGTTTTGTATATTTAGAGAACGAGGTTACATTTGGTGCATATTCATCCTGCATTCTACTGTCCGTTACCGTCCAATCTAATTTGAACCAAGACTTACGGATTCCACTCCATACACCAATACTCCCCCACCCGTACAAATTTCAGGCGAAACCAAAGATCTCAAACTAATGGCAAGCTAATATCGAATTAGAAAGATACCATGGACCAAAGGTGTCAAGATTGCGGTCTATTTAGAGTGCACTCATAAGACAATTATGCAGTTAGCTAATACAAATTGAAAGGCGTGTGCGTCCTTGAGGTAATTTCTTCAATGTATTAAAACGATTTCAATGTGTTGCATTGCATTCCTTCAACCCAAGAAAACCAAATAAAAAGTTTTGAATCGCTCGAAACCTTGTTCTCAGTTTATTCAAATATACTACATATAATCGGCCGAAGTTTTATTCCCTTTGTTAGCTTTCGTCTCCGCCGTTCTCATCTAACATGGATTTGTATTTTCTCTCCCGAACCCCTTCTAAAATGAGAATCTAGATTAAGGTTTACTACACCTTTACTGATTGTTTTAGAGAACAGTTTCAACTTGAACCGATTCTATCTCTGCAATCAGATCATAAATATGTTTTACTGTTTCATGGATGGTAATGTAATGTCTTCTCCCTTAAGCAGTTTACTAACGATATCAATGTCGGTTAATTCTTTATTCTAGGAACACGAAAGAGCAGTAGATTCAATCAAATGTCATCTCTAGATCATTTTGGCGCTTAATCATTTGAAGTCGAAGCAAGAAAGCATTTTAATTCAACGACTGCATCATCAATTACTGGTAGGTACGCGATACAAAATAATACAGAAAAGGTTATTTTCCATTACTATTACAACTCCAAATTTCTAGTGATTCCTCGTTCCAAAGATATAGTAAGGAGCTTTCGTATGGTTGGATAACGCAATATGATCTTATCCACCAATTCCAGTGGTATCTTTCAGCGGCGTTTAATAACGGACTTGATCACTAAAAGCATCCATTATTATTCCTTCATCCCGGTGTTATGTTTCAGCTTCATTCTTAATCCATCATCTGGTATTGTAGTTTGAGAAAAAGAGGAACATGTTTCTTTTTTTAGAATTTTTTATCTATTCGTGAAGAAAACAAAGATAATGGAATGGTTCCACTCGTGATTCTAGGATTCTACCTTCAGTAACAAACTAGAAGCATTTGCTCCTAAAAGTTCAGTAAGTGTGCTTGAACATGACACAAAATGAGAGAAAACATTGATTTCTTGCTCCGAGATCCTGGACACTTGCCAGCCACGTTTGGTTCGTTATCAAATGACCTGCAGAGTTTTTGGTATTCAATCCATCAATTTTGAGTTTTCTTGTTTTCTCACGTTAATATTATATTAACGAGACTTTCTGCTACCTCCCAGAGTCATTTTCTTACATCAGTTCTTCATAATAGCAGTAAGCCTTCTTCCAATCTTCGTTACAGTTTTATATAATTTCACGTTAGTTACTGCTGTAGTCCTGAAATTTTTTTCGAATTTTGAAATTTAGATTTCGAATTCGAATTCTTGATTGGAATAAGTAATTTTTTATTTGGAAAAAATCCAATTCGATATTTCAGTTATAAGATACATAGAAAGTATGTTATGATGAGGTTGCTTTACATGAGTGCACATAAATTCTGTTCAGAAAATTCAGAAAATTACTCACAAAAAGCAAGCTTGTATCATTTTTTTTTACTTATTAAATTATAAACGGGATGTCGAGCTTTATTTTACGATCATTTTAAATAATGACTTCCTTGTATATATTTATTTGTGACGACCGACGGTATCTAACTCTAGTGTGTAAGTACTATAGATGTTGCACATGATTGCAATTGCAGTTTTGATTAAGTTTAATATTATTGGCGCAGCCTACTATCTAGGCGAGGTCGAATTATTTTATTCTACAGGATGGTACTTGTTATATTTTATTTATATTAATGTAACTGTAGGCGATGTTATTTGCTCAATTAAATGGAGCATAATATAAACGCAGCACGGAAAACAATCATCTACTAATTTTAGTGTTTATGTTACATTTAGGAAACATCTTAAAAATACATTTTTACTCATTTCTGGAAGTTATCAATCACTTAATTTTTATTTTTCAACGTGATGGAGCATTAACACATTACATATAGTATTATTAAGACATAAAAATGATGCACTGCTTCAAAGTTTAATTGAAACATTAACATTTCAATAATTAATGTCAAGGTTATTATTATTAAATATAATATTGTTGATATGTACACGTATATTTATTTTTTGCACACATTTAAAATACGCCCACAGCGACATTCACATTCATTCAAGTTTATTTATTCGGATGATTGCAATTAAAATATTGCTTTAATAATCATCAATGAATATAATGACGCAATTTTTACGGTGAAGAGATTGCTATAGGTAAAATAAACTTATTAAGGGTGTAAATTAGGCCAAATTAACAACTCTGTCGTAAAACTTTGAAATGGGGTTGTAATAATGATCCTTAGATAGGGACATACTAACATACGTATAAAATTATACTCCTTTCGTCCACAAATCGATACAAAGCTTAAATATGCATATGTCTACGAAGTGGAACAGTTCTTTTTGCAATTTGAACGTCATAATAAATAAGAACGGTTTATAAAAAATATACCCGTAGGTAGAATTTTTATACATTAATATTTAACATTGTGAAGTAAGGGTATGATTTTACATTATTGATTGATAAAAAATAATGTTTCCAATTACAGCATACGTTGAATATTATAAAACACGTTCTCAATGTGCAATAAAGTCATTAAATTATTTAAAAAGCAACCGTGTATACCATAACGAAACGTTTTGCTCCCTTATAAATAAGCGATTAAAAAGAATATTAAAATAAAATAAATTGAATATTATGCGATAGTTTAAAAATTACGTTGTGAAAAACATCTTTTATATAAATTTACCGTCATAAAATAAATGTTTAGAGGCTCCACCTGCAATTTAATATCATAAATATTTCAATTGTTTGTTTTTATTTCAATTTACTGAACATTACATTTTCCGTACGGCACGTTAATATTTCCCCTTTTAATATTTAGTGCGTGTAAATATTATCATTTTATATCTATCTAGCACGGGGATGCTAACGAGCGTTTACGGTACATTAAAGTAAAATGAATATTTTATTACATTATTCCAACACCTGTACTAATTCTTTTTATTAACATTGTTCTGTGGTCTTGTAAAAAAAAAGGTTTCAAAGTAAAATTTGAGAGGGTTGATCAATAACCTTTACGACTTAAAAATCGAGGTTATAACAATCCAAAACTTCGGTAATAGTAGACACACGAAAGCTCAAACTATTTACGAAGTATATTAATAATGAAGTAAGTGATATTTAATATTAACAGAAATAAAAATTTAGGGGCGTAACCAACATTCAAAATTTCTAAAAGTGGTCTTATAACTTTAGAAATTCCGGGAATCAAAAATATGAAATAAAAAAGTTTTCATTTAGTTAAATTGAAAGGAAGTGCATTACGAATACCACTTCTCATATTGTGAGATTCCCTCCAATTTTTTCATTTAAATTAAAAATTGTTTATTCTTTCGAGGAAAGGAAGCTAATTGCTCCTTTGTTTTAGATGATTTTAGGTCTACGTCTTCTGGAATTGTAAGAATCCGTGGAAAAGCAATTTATTACCTTTGTCAAGGTTTCAAATAGGTACGACCTTCATCGATATTGTTAGTGCTCTACACAGTAGAGCAAATATGAATGAAGGTTTCGTAGACATAATACTTTGAGTGAAGATCATTTGCATGAACGTAATCCTCTATAATTATACACAATTTAGTACATAATAAGGCATTCTGCGTATTGAAACAGCTGCGGGATGTGGAACGAAGGCCAAAAGTGATTTTCTCATTTTTCTTCAATTTAACATAGTTTACCCTCATGTTGGATATTTTGGTAACCCAATAGTTTGATAATACGCCCTAAATGTGATTGAAACAAAAATTTAATTGTTCATGTCGACAATACCATACTTCCCTTTCGTCACATCCTGGACATTCTAATCTATTTTAGAATTACTGCAATGCCATATTTTACTTTAGTATCAGCTTTTCAAGAACAGTATCAACATAATAAATTCTTCAAGTGTTAGGTTCTTCTTCTTTGTGAGAATTGAACGGAACAACTCTCAGTTTTACAGAGATATTTGTGGTAGAATACATCTGTGAATTTAAATAAATTAACAACGAGAATCTAAGAATTACAGTGAATGGTAAGTTAGAAACTAGAATTCGTCACAACGGAAGATGTTTTTTCTGTCATTAAAGTAATTAAGTATGTGTAATCAATCTGCGTATTCGGAACTAGAGACAATAACACATTGCAACAACTTAAATGTTGAACACAACACTGCAAATACCAAAAACCACAATAAAAATGTATTAAGTCGGACACGTTTTAACAACCAAGCTGTCATCATCAGCGCACAAGTTGTGTTGAGTTACTTAAATGTTGAAA
The DNA here is from genome assembly GCA_036250285.1 of Pyrocoelia pectoralis. Lineage (NCBI taxonomy): Eukaryota > Metazoa > Arthropoda > Insecta > Coleoptera > Lampyridae > Pyrocoelia > Pyrocoelia pectoralis. The sequence goes on along the minus strand of CM070079.1, from coordinate 34,055,162 downwards.
TTCAGAAAATTCATAATTGAGCTTACGATAATCATTATAACCAGAATGTCACTCGTTTGAATTGATATTCAAAAATCACGCGAAAAAGGTATTAACGAAGAATGCGTAAAATAATCATGAAGATGCTAAATAAACCCATAGTGACTACATATTTAAGCGAAACGTAGCCATCACTATCAAAGGAATAATAAATTATTAAATTAAACGAAATGTCCTCTAATTTATGTACTAAAAATAAGCGATGAACAACTGAAAAAACGAAATCTATTACGGAAAAAGAAAAAAAAGCACCTCTGACATAGGTTTTTTATGGAAACTAGTTTGGTTTAATAAAAAGTACAGTCGTAGTCACCTAAGAAGGCGAGCAATCGGCGCAACCCGATTCATGACTCCGAAAGCCGAGTACTATAGAAATACAAGTCAGTGGCGTATCATATCTTCATTTACTTATTGTTATTCTGCATAATAATGCATTCCCACAAGTGCATTTTTTTCAATAACTTAATTCGAATTTGATTATATAACATTCAAATATCTGACACTGTTGACAAAGATCGTAAATCTCAAAAAGGGGATTAGTGGTAAATTGAAAGAAAAACTCAAAACCTCCCCTTTAGTACAATTTATTGACGAGAAGAAGATGAAAATGAAAGGTTATTTTTTTATAATATAATAAGTACTGATGTACTGAAACTATTGACAATGCAAATCAATAGATGGTGAAAAGGGTGACGGGGGTGCTAAGAGCAGTAGCAATCTTACGGCATACTCTCAATAGCGAATTATACAATTAAAATTTAAAATTTAACGTTTGAAACGGGAGATTATAATTTAAACAAGCGACATGTTTCGACACAACACTAGTGTCATCATCAAGCTAATTACGTCACATCGGTTAAGAAGGCTGAATCAATATTAATAGTAAAGCGAGTTTACAATCGGAAACACTCACCTTAAGATTATGAAATGTTGTACATGAAGAAAATAAGAGTAATTTATGTTAGACGAGACATTATTTCTTAATATTATGTGCTAAAAAGGCAAAATTTGAGGTTAGGACATGGTACAAAAATAACAACTCACCTGAAGGGGAAAACAATTAATTATAAGAAAACTAGTTAATTATCGAGAAATCCCAACATGGGGGACTCAAGATTGTGGTAAAACTTTATAAACATTATTGATTTAAAAGGATAAAATCGTGAACGTAAAACGCAACAAGTGCGGGGAAAATTTACTTAAGATAATGTCAACAATTGACTATTATAGATGTCGCTAATATAACAAACAAACAACTGGTATACAAAGTGCAATGAAAAAGTTATTCAAAACATATAGAGCTAATATAATCCTGACGAAAGTCTATAACTTCATTTAAAAGGTTGGGATCATTTTTTAATTTAGATATTTCAAAAAATTTTTTTTTCAAAATTTTCCAAAACATTACGAAGAAAGCCTTTTTTGCAGAAGTGAATGATTTTAAAATGTGTGTGGGGATCAAAAGAATGACCAGTGGTGAGGATGTGTTCGGCGAACGTGGAGTTGTGAGTAAGGTTGTTATTTTTTATGGCAAGGCAGTGTTCTTTGAAACGAGTACGAAAGGGGCGGCCAATCTGGCCTATGTAAAGGGAGGAGCAAGACTGACAGTGTAGTTGGTAAATTCCGGATTGGTCGAGTTTTTCGATATACCTAATCCTTATTATGAATCAAGGGTGTCTTTATTTGAAAAGGATATCTTGATATGATGTCTTCTAAATATATTCTTGAGAATGGGCGAAATTTGAGGGTACAAAGTAAGAGATTTAAAGAGAAGATTGTTATCCACATTGATTGGGGGTAAGGTGAGTAGGGTTAATCAAACGTTTGATTCTAAGTAGTAATTTGTCCACAAGGGGAATATGGTAACTATTGTTAAGAGCAATTTGTTTTATGATATTTAATTCAATCTGGAAAAAGGAGGGGGACATTGGAATCGAGAGGAGTCTCCTAAGAAGGGCGTGAAGGCCTGCCAATTTAATTATTAAATTGGCAGGCCCCATGTTATGCAGGTGTTTATTCAGGCCACAGTGGCCTGTGACCATCTTTATCGCAAGTTTTATCTTCGTCCTGCTTAACTTGCAGGGGAAGTAACACAGAAACTTAGGATTCATGATGGGGGAAAGTTGGTTACACTACAATTACAGCCACTTCTATTGTCTAGTGTCTAGTGGGTTCTCATGAGAAATAGGTAGTAATAATGTAATTATTTCGATATCCAAAGAACGTAGTAGCTTCAGTTATCAGTGATTACTACCACAGTTATCGTACCGTGCTACACCAAGATACCGCCAAGATAAAAGAGGGTGCATGCTCGGGTTGAAACCAACTGATAGCATCTGTGACATTTATTCAAATTAACAAAGAAAATTCATTCAATTACAGCGTATATCACGATAGAACCATTGTGGTACCATCCCTGGGTAGTACAATACTGAAGAGTAACTTTTCTCTTCCATCGGTACAAATGGATGATAATTTTGTTCAATTATGCATGCTGATATTAATATTACAATTTAATGGGATACATAAAATAAATCGTTGGGAAATTTTAAACAACACATCCAAAAACAGATTCAGGTTCAATTACTAACGGCTTCAAATTTGAAGTTCATATATTTTAAAGTGGCTGTTCGAGCTTGAACTATCTCCACAACTAATTGGAAAATACAAAAGTCTGACGGCCATTAAAATATAAACGCGAAGCAACGAACATGAGCAATAACCATATGAGGCTTAACTTCAAATATCGTTGAATTTTTGAAATCATGTAAAAAAGTGAGCGGTTGCCGAAAAGAGAAAGTGTCCACAAATGATGTAATATAGTCTGAAACAGAGAGGAATCAAAGATTATAAAGAACCAAAAAGACTGAAACAGGAGCAATTTTAATAAAATGATAATAATATTAGTGTTCCAAGCTGACAAAGGTTCGCGAGGTTAGTGATTTACTGTGATTAACGGGTCTAGAACCGGAAGTATTATATTCAGTAACAATGGCCCTATTCAAACAAGTAGAGGAAACGTTAATTTTATTGAATTTGGTTCCAAAGTGTAGCTCTACAGAACAAATTACATACATTTTACATTATTTTTTGGAAATTTCTGATTCGATGGTGTCAATAGTCGAGTTAGGTAATTCCGTATACTTGTATTATCATGTGACATCTAAAGTCAAACGCCAATTTGCTGATGCAGTTTAATATAAGGGTCCGGCGTATGAAGTATATTTTTCATAAAACATCCTATTGCTCGATGTATCCACCTCTTGCTTTGATAATTTGATCAAGTCTGTGAAAAAACGACTCGCGTGCTTCACGAACATGGACAATTGAAATTCGTATCCATTTTCGACCAAGCGCTGACTTTAACGAATCCAAACTTCCATATTTTTTAGTGCAAACTCTGGCCTCTAAAATGGCCTAAATGGAAAAGTCCATTGGATTTGCATCTGGCGAATTTGAAAGCCATTGTTAAGCCGAAATGAAATGTGGAACGTTTTCTCTTAACCAATCTTGATTCACACGAGTTTAATGCGACGGCGCCGAATCTTGCTGAAAATGCTTCAAGCAGCTTCCAAGACCATTTCACGGTAGTTAGTGGCACCAGGCTCCAAAAACACAAGTGGAGAGCGCCCATCAGCAGTTACTGGGGCCCATACCATCACCTGAGGAGGATAATGACTACTGGCCAAACGAGCGTTCAAATTCTCATGTGATCTTTCACCATGCCCGATCGTTTTGTTTGTTTACGAACTGTTCAATGGTGAAAATTTTTCATCAGAAAAAACAATGTTTGGAATCTCACCGGCGGCTGCGTGCAAGCGTTTCAACTCTTTCCAACCTTACTTTCATCAGCGTAGAACTTTTTGTATCTTTTAAGACTTGACATGAAGATGATTTTTCAATATTCTTCGAACATTTCTGTCGGACATATGCATTTGCTTGGTGATTTTTTTGGCGCTTTTCTTCGGATTTCGTTGAATTCGAGTCTTTACTTTACGATTCATATCTGGGTTAGTAGCAGTCTTTTTCGGACCACCTCCATAACGTGTTTTTACACAAGCAGTATCCTTGTAACGATTTATGCTTATGATTAAATAAACTAACGGTATGTCTACTTTGAAGAAAAATACATCGAACGGTTTTAAGTTAGTAGCGGTGTGAAGTTAGTAATTCATACGCCGGATCCTGTATTTTAACCAATGATGGGTTCCCCTTTTGGCTCTTTCTCTGCCTTAGAAAAATGATACATTGGTCAGAAGCGTCGTCCGGTCAAAAAATAAACCCGCTGGCGTATTATTCTTATTGTTATTATCATTCCAAAAAATGTGGTTGAATGAGACGAAGTTCAGTAAGTACCAGGAGCGAGCTCAGATCAGCTCCATTCGCTAATTTGGGAAATCTTCCACTTTTCTTCCCTATTCTTTCAAACCCCTCCAAAATATCCTATGAGGTTTTCCATGTTCCTCGCTCATCATCAAAGATAGGAGAAAAAGCTGCCGTAAAGGAATAAAAAATGTAACAATCGAAAAGCTCATCATCACTGTCATCGAATTAAGGAAAAAAAAGAGGAACAGTGAACAAAATTAGTAAGAAAAAAAATTAATGCTACGTGTATAGATTACGAATCGACTAATCCAGTGTGCACGCTTAATTTCAAATTGCAATTAAGAACGGGTAGATATCATTTCTCTTTGGAATTATTTGTAATTTGTGAAATATGAGCACAGTATACTATAAATAAAAATGAAACACACGCCAAAATTGGCATTTTCAATTAAGGAAAGATTTAGTCAAATGCAATTAAGTACACAAAATAGCAATGATGTAAGATAACAATACAACGAAGCGTTGTTTTTTTAAGTAATTTCGATCATTTTCCCTCCACCCATAATAATACAACGCAGGTAGGTAACGTTTTAATTAAAATAAATTTCGAAAAGTAGTAATAAAAGTAAAATGATCAAGATGCTGGAGTAAAAACTAATTACAATTAGATATCGCATGCATACCGTTTTAAATTTTTTAGATAAATTGCCAACATCCTTTAAAACCAGACGCGAATTGCTAGCTTGTAAAGCAGTCACACGAACGAAAGCAACTTTTTAAAACAGAAAACGCAAAACAAAACTAAATTAATGAAAAGAAAACAACCCCTCCACTTACCGTTAAAATCAATAATATTAAAAACAATTGCTTTGCTTTCAAATGCAAAAAAACAACAACATCCGTTTTAACAACCAATTTGTACTCTTAATAATTGAGTTATTGGCGAACATGCCTCAATCGTTCAAAAAGACTAAATTTTTGATGACGACAAGGGTTGTGCTAGGTGCTTAACTAAAAATCGAGAGCATGCGTTTCCATAAAATAATTTAAAATTACAAAATGTTTGATGTGTTTTTTTTGTGAAAGAAAAGTAATAAAATATTGCCCTGTTATTGAATACGTTTACATCTACCTACCCGAAGCGCGGACAAAACTTTTGCTTTACTGTTCGTATTGCATAGTGAAGTAGGACATAAATATAAACTACATTATTCAATCTTTCTTTTATATTAAACTTAAACTACACCTATATATTAAACAATAAAAAAATAATACCAACGCGCCCGTAGTTTTGCTTAAACGGAATTTATTGCGGCTAAAAAAAATTAATTAAATTTCTTCGACTGCATTGGCATAAATTACGTATACAATGTTGTGGGTTTAAAGAACTAAAATTGTTTGGGGCGTATTAAAATCCAGTGACGTTCGTAAAATTATATTTAGGTAGGTATATACTTAGAAAAACTACTTTTCATTCTTGTTATCCAAATTATATCGTTAATTAAGTATAGAAAATTGTAATTATATATTTACAATTTTATTCACTATCGTAATTACTAAAGCACAATTACTGTAGAGACGCCATATTTTGCCTGGATAATGATATTGTAGTAACGGTATGACGCTCTCCTAACTAATTAAATACATTCTACTGAACCATAACTATTGATTAAACTAATCATCGAAACTGAACAAACCAAGCACCTCCTGTCTATCTTTAGTTAATGATTTGTTTGCGATATACAGTACTTCTGGTCTTCAAAGGACCGTTTTTTGCAAAACGACGTTTCGGTAAAGTCTCATTTGCAGGAGTAGACAGTTGCCAATCTGAGGATGGCAAATGAGACTTCGCCGAAACGTCGTTTTGCAACAAAAGGTCTTTTGAAGACAGGAAGAGCTACGCGGATCAGCACCCGAGAAACGAGCAATACATACAGCAGCCGGAAAAACCTAAAGATTAATATCATTACTTCATCTTAGTTTATACAAAACGCCGGAAGAATCCCGTTTTTGTAGGAACGGCGCAAAGGAACCGATATTTGGGATCGAATACGTTTTTGATCAATGATAAAGAAACAACTCGGAAGAATTTTGCAATACAGGTCTCTAATATCTCTGTGAGTGAGATGCGCAGACGATAAACAAGGACACAACACATCAATACATCCCTCCCTAACGTACAATTCAAGGTAAAAGTTGTTACAATAATTAATATGACAACAAAGTTGTAAATGGCGAAATCGAAAGTTAAAATTAATAAAGGAAGTATTACTTTATAAAAAAGTAATCGAATCGATGATCAAGCGAGAAAAAAGCTCCAGTCCACGTGAAACATTTGTTAGTGTTCACCTCGAGCTTATCTACAGATATATTGTCTAAGACCTCCAATCGTCCGCCATTAACATTTACATCATAGAATTGTTTGAAGGGGTGAAGTTCAACATTTTGCGCCATTTCATGAATTTCGCCGCAGATAAACCTTCTAATAAAAAAAAACCTGTTACGAGTCCTTTAAGAACAGCATGTTTCACAAAGAATGGCTAAATTGGTTAGTGAAAGTGGTTATTTATTCAGGCATGAAAATTATTTTCAGACCATATATGATTATTTTGGATTTTAATTATCCTATAAAAAAATTCTTAGGCATAAAAAGTTTAGGTAAATTGTACCAATTCTTCAAGCTCAACCCTTTCAGTCTTCCTATTATTTTATAACTACATACTTGCTCCGCAAAGTCTGTCTCCACACACGTACACACCTTGTACATGGTGAATGGCGTTCTTATTTGAACAGTTTCCATCTTCCTTTCCAATCATGAAAAAGGTCTTTGTAATTGAGTACTATCGATTTTCCAATTGAAAACTACGTCGTCGTTAAAAAGAGTTTGGGGGATATATGGCGGCCAAAAAGCAAAAGGCCTGATTACATACAATTTCAAAATCCAAATATTTAAAAACGATGGTAAAAATGAACCACTGACTCTCAAAAATTGGAATATCATGTGTAATAACAATTCAGATAAAACCATAGTATTGGTTCATAAAATGTCTGCTTTCTAACAATCTTTCTAGGGAACTGCCGTAAAAAGACATTACTCGAAATTCTGTTACATGAGTAATTTTTTTCATTCATTTTTTCATAAAAGTTCTTTTCTTTTTTTTGCAAAATTACAATGATTATGATATGATTATATCGTAGCATTTTGAACCTGCGATCGCACAGTTTTCATAATAACGGGTGTCCCAAAAACAGCGCCGCATTTAATTTTAAAGAAGAACCATTTCTTTTTTGAATTAAGCAAACGTGTTTATTTCAAGATAAAGAAAAATAGTTTCGATTAAACGTGAAATACATCAAGGAAATGGCCACCTCGAAACCTCTGGCACAGGGTTATTCTTTTCTTTTGTTGAAATAACGTTTTCGCATAAATGTGGCTGTAGTTCACCAATAACGCGCCTTATTTCCTCTTTAAGATGCTCAACTGTTTCAGGCTTATTCGCATAAAACTTTTCCTTCACAAAGAAGAAAGTTCATCGGAGTTACATCTTGGTGGCCAATATTGATCTCCAAATCCAGAGATGACACGGCCCGTAAACTTGGTCTGCAGTAACACTATTGTTCCACGGGCTGTATGGAAGGTCGCACCGTCTTGTTGGAAAAACATGTCCCCCACATCAATTACATCCAATTCGGCCCACAAAAACTCCGTTAACATGTCGCAATACCGCACACTATTAACATTTCCAGCCGCATTTTCAAAGAAATACTCACTCCGCCAGCCCAAAATGCGGTGGATGCAATGGTTGTTCGAGTATCACACGAGGATTTTAAGCACCCCGAATCCGACAGTTTTGCTTATTTACGTATCCGTCAAGTTGAAAATGTGCCTCATCTGAAAAAATGATTTTCTTCGAAAAATCCGCATTAATTTGATGATGTTCCAACACCCAATCAGCAAATCCACGACGCTGCGCATTGATTTCTTGCACCAATTGAACCTTGTACGCGTGCAAATGCAGATCTTTTACCAACATTCGTTGCATAGTGCCTTGTGGAAATGTTTAATTCTTGACCACGATGCCGAATGGAAGTTCCTGTATTTTCGACCACAGATTCCCATAGTGTGGCTATATTTTCTAGTGACCGACAAGGACGACGACGAACAATGGTCTTCTAATCCATCAGCGCAAATTTGGTCTCAAATTTTAGTAATTAAACGCCTCACTGTCGATTCATTTGGGGCATAATTGCGACCCAAAACTTGACGTAATTGGCGAATTGTTTTCGGCAAAACTTTCGCCATTTTTGTAATGCGTTTTTACAATAATTAAACGTTGTTCGTTTGAATACTTCTCCATATTCTTAAATCGCGTGGTCTTACTTGACAAGTGTAAAAAAAATCACCGTACAACTCGTATTAACAAAATGGCGGCAAATTTAAATCCGGCGTTCTTGTTGGGACACCCTTTACATTCCATCTATTCCAAGTGAGACACTTTCAAAGTCGAAGCTACTAAGCTGGACAACATCTGCACAATGCCACACTTAACAAATCGACTACGCTGTACGAGAGGAAAGGGCATAGACACACAAATTTAAAATAAAATGAATTAACTAATTAGTTCCACAGAAAAAACACTACAACTTAAAAAGTCTTAGGAATCGGTTACCTATTTGTAGTCGGATTTCAAAAAATCAAAGTTCTTTGGAATCAACAGTTTAATATCTACAAGATTTGTTCAAAACTTAAAAAAAAAAAAAATTTAGAACAGCAAAATGGTGGTCATTTTAAATTATAGTAGTAAAGTAGATTTTGTGCTATTCAATTTCCAAAATTTAAAATGAACGCCATTTTGCTGTGGTAAATTTTTTGAAAAAGGATTTGAACAAACGTTGTAGATATTATAAACTGTTGATTCCAAAGAACTTTGATTTTTTGAAATCCGACTACAAATAATGAAGATATAGAGACGTGTAAAAAAGGTCCATAATTCGAAAACAAAAGCCAAAATGAAAAAAATTATTTTAAAAACCGTGTTAGTTTTGACGAGTTCTATAACCTCTATTGCGTTGTCCACTTTGAATAGACGCACCCTGTATACCGCCAGAATTTTCTATTAGATTCTGTTATAAAATCCAAATTTACAAAAAATCATCTTCAAATGAACCATTTCAAGTCCATAATCTCAATTTATATTACACAGAAAGAAATAAAGGACTGTCGTTGGATATTGCCATACAGAAAATCAAAAAATTCCCCACCATCTGAATATTTCATATTTAATTATTTTTGAATAACAGTTCAATTTGAAAGTTCCTTGGAAACTGTTTGAATTTAAAATGCTTCCACACTGTGTGCAAGCTCTCATACAATTAGTCTATCCGAAGATAATAGGATAACTATTGGATTACATAGTCAGACAGATCCTGGTATAGTACTTGATAGTACCATAAAAATGGAACAACACACTGTATGAATCGCATCCGCAGTGTGAGAGAAAAAGTTATGCGGAGTTGTATGGAAGACGTACAGAGAATCATGAAACTAAAAGACGAATCACATAAAAACTGAAGTAACACATACCTCCCACTTGTAAAAATTGATGAGGCAATTAAAGAAGAAATACAGAACAATTCAAAAAAGAAGACATACAGAAAAGTCCAGATGATGTCAAAATGAGGCAACGACCAAGGCTACAGGAAGGCAAGAGTCTCAAATTTCGTGGGAAAAAAACCGATTCATTGACTGATTTACAAAAGGATTGTGTCAAATAAATGGAGAGGGGAAGTTTTAATTTTCATATAGGTAAACGAAAAGGAAGCGAGGGTGAACACTAAATAGCGATGGTTCTAAGGAACATTTCCTTATGGTATAAGAAAGGAAGAGTTGTCGTGAACTTCAAGCATAAGATACTATTTGAAGATCTACTTATTCACATTTTTGCGTAAACCAAAGGCACTAAACAAATAAAGATTATGTGTCCAGACTAATAGATATTCTGTTTTAATTAAAAAAAAATTAATCGTAAAAGTGATTTTTAAATTACCCAACAGACGCTTTTAAAACAAAAAACCAAAATGAACCACGTTAGGAGACAAAGGAGCGAAGCGGGTGATTTTTGATTATCAAAGGGATTTTCAACGATACAAAACCACCAAATTGACTTATTCCTCATTGCAACTTTGTCACTAAAAATCATGACAAATCGTAGTTCACTCCACGATAATAATAAGGGTTTGAAAAGGCCTCCTTAACAAAAGATTAAGTGCAGTAAAGAACTCGTCAGGTGAAAAAAAGTTCAGTAGATATATTCTAATAAATTCGTTACAGGAACCCCCTAACGCATTGCTCGAGATTCCAAGATTTTAATAACGAATTCATGCATACCTAAAAAATTTACTGGGGTTCAATCGTTATTCACATTAATGCGAAATTTTCCAGAGGCAAATTAGCACATGCACACCCCCTGTTACAAATGTGAATCATTGTCTACACAAAGTACAGATTTTCAAAGAGTTTTCACTAACTATCTTTTCGCAACATCATTGTCTAAACATCGTATTATCAATCAAACTTTAATTAAGTTTGGCCGTCGTCAAGTTTAATTAGTTTTTAATTTCAACATTTTTACTAATCTATTTTTCTTGCACTTTTAATGCAATATAATAATGAAGAAAATTCCTTTTAATATTGAACGAATTTAAATTTTATATTAAATAATATTTACTCGTAGCGAGAAAAGCTTCTCACGTTTGAGCAATATTTACATTACAAATTATTCCTGTAAAGTGCATACATTGAATCGTGTTGCAGTTTGCTATTAAAATTTAATTTAAGTTTGTTGCAAAATATAATTGATAAATTGTTCGCGCTATAAAATTGGAAAAGCTTTTATTATAAAACTTCTTTACTTGGAATCTGTTAAAATTGAAATTAAAAAAAAAAGTTTTCCATTAATATTTAGAGAAAAATTAATAAAATATAAAAAAAGCGACGATTACCCTTCTTTCGTTACATTTCGTGTAATCAATATATTTTTATTCTTCCAACAACGGTTCACCTGCCGCGTAATAATTATAATTAGCGACCCTTCAGAGGGGGATTATTTCAAACTATATAAAACGTAGTTTTTTGTCTCTCGATGATAATATTGAAGGGGTGGTGCAATTTTTTATGTGTCAATATATTCCGTTGGTAATTTACACACTTGAAGTTTTACGTATTTTATATCGGGATTTCTTACAAGTTCGCTCGAGAAAATAGCAGCAGAGCAGGTATGTGTTAAGGGTAGTCCGACTTGCACAGTTTACATACTAGAAAACGCATTGTCTTTGTAGATGGTTTTATGCAAATGCATCGTGTTGCATTCTTATGTTCCAAGGTGTACTTTTCATTAGTCTTAAAAGTATTGTAAATGTCAATGTTTGTCGAAATAATTATTACAGTAGGTACATGTTTTTTTCACGCCAAGAATATTATTCATTTTATATTCAGTGCATCAACCCAGAAGTAAGGTAATTAAAGTACAAGCTTATAGATGTGTATAGGTATGTGTATAAAAAAATATTGATTACCTTATAATTATATTATACATTCACGTTTTGTAGGTTTTGTTCTTATTTTGTTAATACAACAAGCAACGCTAACAACTTCTGGTTAATGCGAACATTCAGTGCTCATTACATGCGGTAATAAACATCATTTACTGTTGCATTTTATAACTTTTACTTCCGTATATAGCCAACGCGATCGCACTACTTTGTTGTAAATTATTCTCCTTAATATTTAAAATGTTGGTTTTTATTTTCAATTTATACAATCTATATGGCCTTTTTATTGCTGTATTTGAAAGTTTATTTTATTTGATTGGCGTGCCCTTAATTTTATAAATAATTTAAATTCACATTAATCCTTGAAGTACAAATGAATTTCCTGCACATATTGCACAAAGAGTCTACAACTAAAACAAGTTTTTTTTAATAATAAGTGAACCCTTCCTTATGTGGTACAGATAGAGGTGATGACCGTCTTCTTATTATAGGTACAAATAAGTATTACAAAATTGATTTATAATTCTATTTGTTCAAGACATTAAGAAACAGAAAATAATAAATTTTATTAAAATGTAAATACGGTAATTACAAAATCATTACGGGCAAAGTTACCTTGTGTTATAGTAGAAACGACATAGGTACATAAATAGATTATTATTTGTTGTCACTCTTTAACTACAACAACTGTTCTCAACATTGATGTAATTGTAAATGACTAATTGAAGCAAGTTTTTTAATTTAAAAAAGTGACACGAGTGCTAGCTAACAGCAAAAAAATATTACTTTCCAATATTTTTGTAGTGTAATAAACTAATTTTGCATTTTATTGATATAGTTGTTAATTTGTCTTCATTAAAATGTATGCAAATGTAAGTATAAAATAAAAGGTAACACCTTGAGACAAAATTACAACCTAACTGTCGTTTTATATCATCATTTTTAAGGAGATAATGCCACCATAGTCATAAAAACGCCCTACACACGTGAAGTTTTATTCAAATATATTAACTGTTCAACAACATAAATTACACACAACGGTGTTTTGGTTTGATAAGTTTGAAGGTACGAACTTGGGTTTAGTAGACCAGGAACGAGGAAGACAGAAAGAAAGCGGGAAAAATAATACTGATAATACAAGGGCGCATCAATACATTCACCACAACTTCCAAAAAGAAGAAAGGAGACTTTTAGGTCATTTCAAGACGATAAGCAATATCAGTATTGAATAGGTTGCTATAACGATGAAGAAAATCAAGTAATTTTAAAGTCGTACAAAGATCGGTAAATGGAGGCACAATGAGAAAAACAGTGTGTATGACAGAATACATAGTTCAGTTGAATAATTCAGACTCATGGACGATTTTCTGCTATGATTCGCGTGAAAAGTGGTGTTCAGCAAACTGAATTTCATATTTAATCTTTAATTCAATTACTGACTTAACATTCTGAAAGAAAACACGTAAATGCATCAACCTATACCTGTTATGCTGTGATAATAACCTAATAGTGAACTAATATAAAAAAGTGATCTTTTTTTGATGATTGTAAATACATTTTGAACTATGACCGACAACTAATGGGTAAAGCGTTACACGAACTAAAAAATTACTTCTTGAACAACTGGCTGTACAGTGAGAAAACTCACCTGTTCTGAGCGAATGTGTAGGGACATATGGAAATTTTGTAAGAAAAACACATCAGCAAACGCATTTTGTTTCCAGATTCAACGATACTTGCCGATTCTCTTGCATTTACTTTTGAAAAATGTGAAAAAACAATATGACAGTGTCACAGTAGAGATAGTTGACTTTAAGCAAAAGGAACACATGTTCCTGAAAGGAGTAGTAAAAAAGATTGTACAAGTTCCCAAGATTTACAAATTTAGCTGATTGCTTTTTACCTACACTGCAAGTGGCTGTGATACTGCATGTTCTTTCTTTGGAAAAGGACAATCACAAACTTATCAACTTGCACAAGAAAAGCAATAAAATATTTAGCCATCCTGACTTAACAAAGAAGATGAAACGATATTCTTTCCCTTTTTCTTACACAAATTTCCAAAGATGAAACATTGTGGAAGCATTACAGACACAGAGAATGCAACAAATTAGTTGGCCAAGGAACGCCAAAAGTTTTATCAGAATTCCCATCTATTGATAACATACAGACATACCTTACCATAAACCTTGGCATGGAATGAAAATGGTACCAACCCACTAGAAGAAGACTTGCGGCCTTGTTATTCCATTCCGACGATTAACACTTATGCATATATCGAACTCATATCTTGCAGTTGCAAAAAGGACTGTGGAAGGATTGAAGTACATAGTACATCAACACGTTTAGGAGAATGGATTTGAGAAAAAGTGCAAAGTAAAGACAGTCTGGGAGAAATACGTAATCAGAAATAAATGAAAGGGAACCTGTACATAATCACCAACAGAAAAAGACCTGCACTAGTGGAATCAAATGGCTATGGTTCATACACGTTCAACATGGTTTGGTGATAAAAATCTGTTAATCTATTCAGCTTACTAATGTGCGCACTTCCATTTACAGTCATTCATTCCTCGTTGGAAACAGAGATCAATTTTACTACGAAATTGATTATTCTGTGCAACCAACATATTTCGGTAAGTAATCAATCAATAATATTCATATTTTCTAAACCTATTAGCCTTATTTGCGAATTTAAAAAATCGGTTTTACGACTGCATTTGAATCACTGAGATATTAAACCAGGCGGGGCCACGATGTGCTCTAGCACATCTATGAACTGCACTGGCCCACTATACAATACAGATAAAAATGACGAATACGAGTGAAATAATGGAAAGAGATACTAAAGAAGAGCGCCGGCTAAAATATGTAAGAGTCAAAAAGATACAGGTAGCGTTGATTTAAAAAAGAAGAGTTAAAAAGGGACAAGATAGTCGAAACGGCTGAAGTTGTGGAACCTACCATTCAGATAAATAAAATAAAAAGTAATAAAAATTGAAAGAAGAGTAAAAAAATTAAGCGAAACACAATGGTGTCTTTCGGTAGAATATCCAGAGACTGCTGGTCACAGAGTATCCGAAAAAAACCAACGGTGTTCTAGTACGAAAACGTGTCTGTGTAAATTAGATGAATAGCGTCAGTGGAAGTACCTACACTTCTTCATCACACAATTTAAAAGAAAGAGATTAAGAAATGGGGTCAAAAAAGAGATGGTATGTTCATGTTTTCAAAATTATTTTCGTAGTTAGAAAGATATAGATCCCAAAAGGTGGAAGGAAGGTTTAGAGAAATTTTAATATACCTATTTCGAAAAAAGATACTTGAGTGAAATTTTGCTACGAAAATATGTTATATTAGGGAGAAATACATGGGGAAAATATTATTAATGAGCACACGTTACACCAATGGAAAAGCAGTGTTGTGGCACAGATAAGTACTTATCTGTGGTTGTGGTTTGTATCCTACATATAATTTGATAAAAAGTTAAGTGAATAGAAAAAAATTCCGCGATTTATACATATAAAAAAAAATAAAATACTTAATCTAAGCAATTTAGATTATTTGTGAGATGTTTAAATTAAAACAATATTTTTATAAAACTTGAATACAAGCGAGTTTAATGCGTTATTCGCTCCCATTCTACAGGAAATACAAACACAAAATAGTTCTAGTGTTTGAGTTTGAAGATTAAGAAGGAAGAAAGAAAGCATTGACTACAAATACAAAATATCACCATAGTGACAACTCATCAAGCTTAGAAATCGTCTTGACTTACAACCAAATCACGTACAAACTATTAACCTTTTTGTCAAAATACGTTTGGGGTAGGAGATCCCATTTCAAAAACCTACCCCAAACGTTGAAGATATTTGCAATAAGAAAAATGATGAAACAGATGTGTTCACCTTTATACATATTTCATGACAACAACATCACCAATTTGCACATAAATGTTTGGAATGCATATATAATATTTAAATAATGAAGTTATTTTTAAAAATTCGTAAAGTGACGAAGGCGAGGTTAAATTAATAACTCTTTCAATTATAGGCGCAAAAGTTTGAATATCATGTATAATTAATATAAGACTATTTTTAAACTTCTGTGCAATTTACCGATAAGATCTTATTATCTATTTAGATTTAAAGTTTTCTACGTGAGTTAGATCTCGTATTTTTGAAAATTTTTTCAATTAACGTTAAAATACTTCTTTACGTTGCATTTTGACGTTACGAGATTTGTACATTCGAACGTGAAGTCATATGAAATCTTAAGAATTCGTGAGAAGCCACTGGAAGTCACTTGAAATCATTGGAAATCTCGTGAAGTCTCACGAAGTCATTGGAATTCAAAGGAAATCCTACGAAATCGTAAGAAATCTCGAGAAGTCGCGCTTATATAGGTACATATAATAATTTTAAACGGCACAGACTACTAGAATCTATAGTTTTCATATAGATTGAAGAGTATTATCACAGAATAAAGCACAAGTGATTCAGAAGCGACTCTCTCCTAAATCCGTGTTGCACATTTTCTTATCGCTCGAACAACCGCTCCGCCTTCTGGGTGTGGGATTATAGCGAGCGCATTGATACATTATATGATTATAACATTATACATTTCAGCGTATGTAGCGGTGTCCGGTGCGTTGCAAATTTAAAATAAAAAAAATTCTGGCAAGTTGCCACGAGACTTCCCTCGTATTAACACTTTTTTCAAAAAATAAATACTACTGAATTCAGAAAAAAATACTCTTAAACTACATAAAAAACTGCAATTTTATCTTATAAAAAAATGAGTGCCGCCATTTTAGCTTACACTGGAAGTGACGTAATCAAAGGTAATATGAGCATTTTCGTTTTTGGCCCGAATGCAATCGATTGGCGAAAACCGCATTTCGATAACTTTAATAGTTTCTGAGTATAGAGTGTTGCAGTCATTTTTTAAAAATGATTTTTTTAACACATTTTTCAAAAAATAAGTATAGCACAATATATATTGCTGAATTCAGAAAAAAATACTCTTTTAAGCTACATAAAAAAACTGCAACTTTATCGGGGGTAAATACATAAGATGTTGATTTTTTATCGATAAAATTGCTTTTTACACGAAAATTTTATTACCATGGTTACAAACTCGAGAATCAACACCTTAGATAAATTCACGAGCGCGTAGCGCCAGTGAATTTATCTAAGGTGTTGGATTCGAGAGTTTTTACCAAATGGTAATCAAATTTGAGTTCCTTAAAAAGCAATTTTATCGAAAGAAAAAAATTAACATCGAATGTATTTTAGGGAGATTAATGCACTACTTGTAGTATTTCAAAAAAAATTTTGACGTTTGACAAATTGCGCCAAAGCCTGCTAAATTTCGAGTTTATAGTTAAATAAAAAGCCATGAAAGTATGTTCTAAAATGTACGTAAGAGAGAGAGATGATGAAACAAGGTGAAAATTTGGCAGTTGTACTGAATCCATGACCCTAACTTACCTTGTCAAATATTTTTGAAAAATTCGCAATATTGCAACAGAAGACTCAGGTCAAAGTGGCGAAATAAGCATATTTTGTCACCAGAAACCTGAAACACCCTGCAATTGAGCTCATCAGGGCTCAAATCTCCAAGGACAAAACTTCTTACATGAGTCCAAATATCTGGCAAAAATGGGCCCATTTCGCCACTTTGACTCGATCCTGCTGCTACAATATTGCGAATTTTTCAAAAATATTTGACAAGGTGAGTTAGGGTCATGGATCCAGTACAACTGCCAAATGTCATAGAAAGCAGAAAATTGTTTATCCCAGCTTGCTCTGTTTATAGGCGTTTCCGTTCGTTATTCTTGAACAGTACATACTCTACTAAATTTTCGACAGTCAAGTAAATGGACCTGGTTTAATATGAATCTTGATGAATATGATTTTTGCACCCAAGTGTTCACATATTAACCAAACTCAGAAATAGGCTTTTAAACAAAAATATTGAGCTGCAGATGGGAAATTTTAAGACTTCTAAGCACGATTTGGAAAATCTGATACAAAACCACACCAAAAACCAACACTTTCTTGTTGAAAGCGATTTAGCTGCCCGTGATAAAATGAATTTTCGTTCGGCAAAAAAAAATTGTTCTGATAGGGTCGACAAAAATGTAGAAACTTTGGGTACGAGAACATATTTGTAATTGATGTCTAACATTCGTGGATCATACCTTAATAAAAATATGTCCATGGAAGATAGGATCTATAGTATTTAGTTTTGCGTTTTCTTCTTGCGCATATTGAAGCAAGGGTTACTTAAAAGCAAAATTTACAACGCTACGAATAATTTTATTTCCTGTAACTTTTTTTGATTGTATTTATTCTTTTTCCTTACTTCTATCCACTGTTTATAATATTCGAATATAAGGTTTATTCCCGTTGACCATTTACATCGAAGTTTATATTAATAAAGAAGAATAATAGTCCTTGCGTCAATTCGAATGTCCATTTTAATAATGTTTTTAATAATTTATTAGATTCGAGAGACCAAAGCCCATATTTAAAAACAACTGAAATCTCGACTGGAATTCGAGAGAAATCACTGAAGTCACAAGAATTCATTTGAGATCATAGTAAATCACTGTGAAATCAGTGAAGTCACATGAAGTCGCTGAGAAATTACTGAATTCATCTGAAATCACTTGAAGTCTCAGGAATTCATTGAAAAAGAAGTCTTGTGTACACCATTTTTTTGTGGAGGTTAACCCTTCGATTTTTATATTGTATGTATATAGTCTCTAATTTCTGCTGCTCTTTATCTCCAAATGGTAATAGTATTTAATCAGACCACAATTGGTAGTACATTATGGCATTCTTAAAAAATTCATTACTTGGTGTTATGTTCACTCTTTGAGAAATGTTCACTGCTAACTTTAGTGGATAGTGGCTAAATAAACCTTTGGTCATAACCACGTAGACTCTTTACACTACTTAACGAACGTTAACAATTGTTGGCACAAATATTTAAACATAAACAATTAGCATAGTTGTCACATAGACGCAGGTCTAAGTGAAACTAATGTGGGCCGAGATCGGAAGCAGTTCTCTATGAGCATGAATTATTTTGGTTATTGGTACCAGAATTTTGCCTTATTCGAGTTAGTTTCAACCCTTAACAAGATCGATAACGTCTAGAATTCCTCAATTTTTTATGAACGGCCACATTGGCCGAGTTTGTATACGAGAAAATTTCGTCAGTTTCAGGGACACATACGTTATAATAAAGGCAATTAAACTTCAAATTTTTGTTTAAATATCGTAACTGTCCATACAGGGTATCAGTCACCACAGTGAGATAATATCGAAAAGAGTTGGAAAAAATCGGAATTGTTTTTTTTCTTTACTGTAAACCGAAAAAGAACACTCTGCAGTCGCCATTTTACACAGCTTAGAGAGTTATTTCAAAGTATCTCTTATTTCTTTATTAACTAACTCTTCAAAGGAAAAATGAGAATAATTTTCAAAATTTTGAATTTTTTAAGAATATCTTCGGAACTAATTGACGTTTCTTGAATGCCAAAACAGACAACATTACTAAGAACAGAACTGCTCCACTTTTTCCTAATTTAGGTAATCTTGTTTGTATCTCTAACGATTTTCGATATCCCCGATATGGACACCGTGTATAAATTATCATGATACTGAACATTTTTAAGAGTGATGAATAAATATTCAGATTTTTAAACAAAAGAAACACCTAATTGTCTCTAAATATCTTGTATTTTCAAAATAATTTATTCATTTATGCTATAGATATCTATTTTTGTACCGATTTCAAGTGGTGTAAAAAAAGTGATCGTTATCGCGTATAATATATAAAAAATTGTATGTAGTTATAAAATGTTGATTATTTGAGGGTAGCCCAATTTCTATGAAAATAGTCACAAAAAATGTCATTTGGAGTTGTAAAATTATGTCATTAAACCAAATGAATATAAAACAAATAAAAAAAGGGATAAAATGAAATATTAAAATTTTCGAGGAAAAAAAAAATAATATAACCGAAATGATGTGTGATTAACACCTTCGAATAAAGGCAAATTCCCTTTTAGACCGCTATACACAATCCATTTGTATAAACATAGCCTCTCTCCAACGCCGCGGTTGTCTGACTACGAAAATTAAAGCAGGTGTGGAATGGCGTGTTTAGACATTAATGTAGCAGCTCGAGGGTGGGTTTGATTACCTACTGGTTTTATAGTGACCGACTCGGAGCTACTTTCTGTCGTTGTAGTTCTAAAACTGTTTCGGTCTTTTACAAATTACCTAACATTCCAAAACCACAAAATTTTTTCTTAATGACTTTATTCTTTTTGGCAAAAAAATGGTCTATCGGAGTGCCTACAATTTACTAAAATGTAGTAAAATGTAGTTTAGTTAGCAATATGCAGTTTTACGAGTATATCTATCTACGATTATACGACCTCGCGAGGATTATACACAGCATCATCATCAAAACCATTGATTTACAATGGCACGCGAGTTGCAAGTGGGATTACTTTCATTTTAGTTAAATTTTAAAAGGAAAGAACAATTTTTTTATAGCCGACAATGTCTTAGTCGTAATATCATCACCTCCCTACGTAAATGCAACGGCGACAGCAGGAGTACCACTACCACAGGCGCTTGCTGCACACGATTTACTTTATGTGTGTATTAAACAGTTTTAATGTATTTTGTAACTAAGTTTATATTGTAAAGCGAGGGTGCTAGGAATATTAATGCTCCATTTTTTCCCAGCGAGATAATGTATTATTGTCAAGTTTGAAACAATGTAACATTATTACAGAACACATTTTAGCTTCCATCACATAATATTATGTACACTTCAACAACGAATTAGATTATACGAAAAGCGACAATATATTGAGAAAATATTTTGTACACAATTACATCGCCCTTTATTAACAATTTTAAAAGTTTCATTTTCGTATATAGGTATCTCACAATAGCGATGTATACGCCTATACATTATGTAATTCTATTACGGATTCCATTATGAGGCGACGAAATTAACTAGAATAATACAAAATAGATAAAGCACTCTCACAATTGTCTCGGTTCTTCTTATATATGTATATCAAATCCTTAAGCACTTCCGCCCCTAAACTTTCAAACTTATGATAAAGAAAAGAGCTAACCTTGTTCAGTAATGTCAAATGTAACTCCTTTTACTCAAAAATCTACTAAATCATTTATACACCAAATTGTATACATAAGGGATTCCAAAACCAAACTTTTACATGCAAATACGTATTTGCGAAATGGAAAAGTACGGAATTTCAAGAAAAAGAGTAATCTTTGATACCTGGGACTGTTTATGATTACAAACGTATTATTTTTATTTTTGTACAATAATTAATTATATTATTCCAAATAGTGCATTATTTCTCCTTCTTCTAAAACAAATTATTTATTTCTATTTATTTCAATTAATAAAGCAGATTTTCAAATTATAATCCATTTTGTAACTTTAACAACATATCATTGTATCAACTGAATAATACCTGCAAAAACCTCATACAGTGTGTTTCACTTAAATTTAAAAGTAATTTTTAGTGTTTAATACGTTATTAGGAAACGAAGTTTTTAACGTCAAGAATCATTCCAACTATGATGACTGAGAAAAGTTTTTGCAAATCATGAAGAAAGACCAAATACGAATTTTTGCTGAGTAGGTAATTGGATTATTTTTAATTTGGTCAAGATCGCATGACTTCACTTGACTTTTTTTTTGGAGAATATTAGAAATGTTGTGTGGCATGAAACTAGAACTCAAAACAAAGAGAAACTGTACCGTAAAAGTTCTGATAAGTCTGTCAAAATACTCTCCTACTATCGGTTTAAAAAAGCAAGACACCTGAGTTTAGAATATTATAATTTTTTTTATAAATAACTGCCGAAGAGGTTCACTTACAATTTTCATATTTAATGACCGTTGGTAGATATGTAGATGTGCCAAGCATCAAAACAATAGAACGCCAAAGAAAAAAATCATAACATTCTAAACTCAGGCGTCTTATTTTTTGAAACCGATAGTAGAAATGTTGTAGTGAATAACAGAAGACGGCTGAAAAAACGAATTTGCTTTCAGGTTTTAATTGGAAAAATTCGTATTTGGGCTTTCTTCAGGATTTGAAAAAACTTTTCTTAATAATTTTTTTCCTGGTCTTAATTGTTACTATGACATTAACTGAAAATCTACTTTTTTATTTTAATAATAGCGGAAAACGTTAAAGAATTCTAACAAATTATAATCTTAATCTTAATGGGCTACATAAACCAATAAGCGCCATCTTTAGCACATGATTACGTACTAACTACCGTTCAAAAAAGCCGACAAATTAGTCAAAGTTCGTGAATTTGGTACCTATTTGTAACACGTGCTGAATTTCCTGAAATCGCAAATATCAAAGCTGATGAAAGATGGGAATACCTTTTCGTGCTAAGGTAGGTGGTTGACAGCCAAATTGTCACACAACTCTCTTAGCATATGAGCCAAATTCAAGCCGAAACAGGCAAAACGCAAAACATAACACAGCGTACACCTACTGCACAAAACAAAGAATAAATTTGCATTTATCAATCTGGTTCTGAGAACTGCGTGCAGAACTTCATAAAAGCCAACGAATTTGTCAAAGCTCGTGATTTGTACGTGTTGGAACTCGGCAGTATGACGTGAAAACTGGATTTCCTTTGGATTTGCTGGAAAGCAAAAATCCAAAAATCATACATAAAAGTACTAACTTAATTTAATATTAAGTACATAACGTAGGTAACCTATTTTTAAGCTAAGAACGTCTTGGTTTTTTGAATTATCCCAAATATTCGATAAAGCCCAAAATCTCCCCCTTGATTTGTTTATTTATTCAATATTCTAAATAGTGAGTCTAGATGTACGGAGTGAAAGGATGGAATTAATATTGTAGAATAGCCAAATATTTCGACTTAAAGTCATCTTCAGGCTTTACTGCTTTCTCATTTGCGATTTAGTGCTAATCTTAGTTGCCTTATTAATTTTTTTAACAATTTTAAAACTTTTTGAATGTTTCTTAGTTTCATGATAATTGACGAAAATTTCGGTTCTGTGAAGTAATCTATCAAGAAATTATTGCAATTGTATAATTATTGTAATATTAATAACAAAAAAAAACAATGTAGGTTGTATCAAAACGGAAAGAATCCTATTCTATACACATTGTTAGACATATCAACATGTGTTTGTTATAATTTCTAATTAATATTTTGTTTTCTATACGATTTTAAACTGAGATTCGATAGAGCCAACATAGAGTGGCGAAACGTCGTCTTATGTATAATAAATGATTGATTTATATAGCATATAATTTAAACCCTTTAATCCACAAAAAAAACAAGTAATTCCATTTTAACTTTTTTGACGAATTGTAACCATCAAATAAACAAAATGTGAAGTCACTTAAATTAACTAAACAAATTCCCCATATAATATTAATTTAATATTGAACATTAGAGGACAATTATGATGATGAGGGTTATATGCAACAAGTTTCGATAACCCACGTTGTCATCATCAGACACTAAAATATTAATTAATACAAGTAATGAGCTAAAAGCTAACAATGTAAAATACTTACTAAATGAAATTCGAGAGTACGGGGTGCAATAATAAGATTAAAGGTTAAGACAGGCAAGGCATGGTTGAAAAAATTGGTTAATCAAAAATTAAATAAATTTAAACAGGCCAACTGGATTCCATCACTGAAAGCAAAAAGAAGACAAGGTAAATAAAGGAAGGAACTTATACGACCCAAGGAGCAATGGGACCTAACGAGAAAGAATCGGAAAGGATACAAAACATTATACTTATGCTGAAAACAATTTAAGGTTAAGAACATAGCGAAAACGGGAAAATACTGTTTACTGTTGAAGAACACAATTAAGACGTAAAAGACGATAAAGGGGCCCGGTAAAATAATTTGAGGCGATAAACCCAACTATAAAAGATGAAAATCTCGGTCAATCAAATTTGGAAGCGTGCAGGCGCGGAACTTAACGACCTTGGGAAAAATTGAAACAGAGAACTGTAAAAATTCAAAGTGAATATACGATGGCATGAAAATACCAGGGGGGGAACTGGAAATTAATCAGTAAATTTTAGCTTCACATTTTATTGTTATTAATATCTACCCCATTTCGAAGAATAAAACGTCCATCTTTACCTCCATCCCTCACCTCTTCGAAGATGGAATCAACCAATAAACAAAATATCTCAAACACAGTACCAACATTATTGATCAAGTACATAATAATATATGGGACTGGGTCATGATATTTTAAATAAAAGAGTTGATACAATCGCACATCACAAGAATTTACAAAAAAATGTCTACTCAACTATGAAGGTTGCAAAATTTCACATTTATGGTTTTGAGTATCATTTGGTTCAAAAAAATACAATATTAACAAATAAACATACCACTCATTATTAACAATTACGTTGCTGATCAGAATTATATTTTTGAATTTGAATTTTTGTTAAAAAATAAATTCAAAGTGTTTCTTTTGCGGAATATCGTATCGTTTTCCAGTCAATCAACAAAAATGGTAAGAAGATGGATCTAAAAATTGTTGGTGATATACAAATACATATTCTGATTAAAAATAGAAACAATTGAGTCGGCACAGTTTACGGTAGTAATTTCGAAAAATTATCCAACTACTAGGTATAAAAACGGGCTTACTTCCAAGGATCTCCTTTGTTACCTGCTATTGGCCAATGGTTTTTTGAAAAAAAAAACGTAAATAGTAAGTATAGAAAGACCGGTAAAAAATTAAAATAGAAACAATAGGAAAATTCGGCATAACACACACAGTCTGGACATGTGTAGGTACAAGAAAGATAATGAAGCAATGCTTTTCCCAAAACATCGAATCAGACAATTGATGGTTTAAATTTATAATCTCAAAAGTAAATAATAATCAATAATTCAGTTGTTTCATAATTGACAAAAAAAAAAAGATTTTCTCTTTCTTTCAAAGACTAAATTAATTTTGCTGAGCTTTAAAAACCATCTATGAAGCCTAGAAAGAGAATATCGGTATTTAATAGCGTCACCATTAACATGAAAAGTCAAAATGTGCATTAAACCTAGATATAGGCTAAAGATCTAGGAAACGTAAAAAAATTTCGTAGAGAAAAAAGACCCCCACCCCCCTTTATGCCGATTTTAACAGCATCAGCATATAAACCTGAGAAAATTAAATAGGAGCAAGAGAAATTATTAATCACACTAATATGGGCGTTCTGAAGATAACTTATAATTATTACTTTGAGAACATTGAAGCGACAACTTTATTAATAAATTTATTTTTCAAGACTACAAACTTTAGAATGCTTAATGTAGTAAACGTTCGGAGCTGGTGACGACATGTCCCAATTCAAGTATTTAATTTTTCGTAATACCCCTTTGCAAGTACAGTTATCAACTTTTACATTTTCAGATAATACTTTTACACAATATTATCGCTATAATTTCCAGACAAATTTTATTCCGGAAGAAACAGTTACAAATATAGTTATATTAGTTATTATATTGTGATTATATTATTAAACAAAACGTGGAATTACATTGATTTTAGTGATTTGTTGGCCATTTTTTCAAATTTCTCTTTCTTGACCGCATTTCTAGATACAAGTTATCACACACATTAGTAATATTCTATATTTCAAAAATTCAGGCCGAATAACCGTTTTGACCACCCACAAATCGTCAATGCCTTGATTTACATTAAATCGCATAATTTCGCCAACTTCTCATGATCGACAACTTAGTCGTGTTTTAATTTTTGATTCCCACCACAAATAAAAAATATAAATCAAAATTCTTTAAAATAAACAAATGTTATGCTTATATTATTTGAGGCGACTTAACAAAACGAATACTTTATCAAACACCCACTGCATTAATTTGAATCGGTAGGATAACAATTGAATTAATTATTTTTTGAACAAATTGTTTAATTTATGCCCTCATTATAAAACTTACGTTTACATCTACAAAACTAGTTTACCTACCTACCTCAAAAGGTGGTCGTGGTAATAAAATAAAACGGAAGCAATTTGTAAAAAAAATATATATTATAAATTATACCCGCCCCTTCAGAATAAAAGTGCTGGCGAGTCTTTGGGTTGGTTACGTTGACTTAATAACTTAATAATATGGTGAAAAGATTATTCAGTAACTATGAAATTGAACAATGCAACAAATAATAAATAAAAGTTGATTAAAAAATAAAATCAATATCTCAAGGTTCGTATCGATCATGCATGAGTAATTCAATAATTTTGTGAGCAATACAGCGTGTTTTTGCAATGAAAAATTGTTACCATTACTAAAAAAAATTCATCATAAGAAATAATCGTAAGACGTAAACATCAGTTTTGGTGCAGCAGATGGAACCCAAATCTCATAAGTGCTAATGCAGTTGCTAGAAATAATACTAATGAAGAATGCATGCAAATCTTTTCAGAAAAGAAGCTAAAAGGTACACTTAGATTTCGTCAAAATTAAATGTGACAATAAAAAGATTAGGAAATGACAGTAAGGATCAGAATTGACAGCCTTTCCCAATCCAAGATGAAATCAATGGTACCGTCGTCTTTCAAAAATAGCCCTTGAAGCATGTAATATACAGAAAAACCAATTGTACTCAATGTAATCAACTATTTCAAGAACGATAACGAATACCACGAAGTCATGCAGTTACATAGCAATTAAAATGATTGGTCTAAAGAATGCTGCATTACCTAAATCAACAAACCAAGATCGATATCACCATTTTTTAAAAATGAATTTATTTTCCTCGCGCAAACCTTTAAAAGGCGAATTCTTGGATGGAGCAACAGCAAGAAGTGTAAATACGACCTTAGATTCTGTCTGGGTTACTTAATCCAATGGACTGCTTGGAAGTTCATCCGCTCCCCAACTATCGAACATAACTGACAACCATTCCAGTCTTCAAATCTGGAGGAGTACCTTATAGAGGAATTAATCAGTAGCAATTCGAATTTTTGTCAAATCTCTTTCGAAAAGTTGTGACTGTGAGAGACACATTAATTCCAAATTATTAGAATGTATCCCTACAATAACGAAATGTTTACAGAAGCTGAGTTTTCAGAAGGCAGACTGATACAAGCACGAATCAACCTCAAATTCCTGAGACTTGAGATCTTGTGCTTTCAAAACCGAAAAAAACCCAAAGGAAGTAAGGGCATAACAGTGGAAGAGCAACATCCGCAACAGTTAAACCATTGCTACCCGCCAAATTTAAACAATACATTAAGATTATGCTACAAACTAAAGGTTATTATAATGTATCCGAATTTATATAAATTAAGTGATAATAGTTACTGTAAGTAATATTAAGTATATTGTATTTTTTGACGTATTCTATCTGTTTTATAATAGCACCTGAATAAAGATATTTGATTGATTGATTGATTATCGAGTGGAAACAATAAAAGGATGAGAAATCTGAAAAAGTCTACGAAATAACTTCAAAAACGATTAAAACAATTCATAATTCCAACTGTACCTACACTCTGAGAAGGATGCAGATCTCCCAAACGCAAGTCGTGATAAAGTGTCGCAGAATATGTTCTTTTGGAAATAAATGGACTTCCAAAGTGCCGAAATCCAGGGTTTTCCCAAAATGAAGAAGAATATAAATTACAATAATTAAGAAGTAGGTACACTCATTTTAGAAATCCTCATTGTTTTTGTAATCATTAAAAACCAATCCATCATTTTTAAATAAATTACCATTATTTTCGTAAATTTGGTGATCAGGTGATCACTATCCACTATCACTGAGTCTTGGTAAAATAACTCACATAAGTTCAGTTACTTTCGTATGCCACCTTTAATTTTATTGAGTGAGGGAGTTAAGTGCCAGTTTGACTTCGACTCCAAATGCTTCTATTATTGTTTGCATTTATTAAATTTGACAAAACTGCACATTTTTGTATTTGGCATATGGATCTGTACTAAAACGAGGAAAAAATAACACTCATTTTGAAAAGTTCATCTTATCATGCGCTTAAGAAGAATTCAACAAATGGGGAATACATGGCGCTTAACATTTTTCCATAATACGTATCAATAATTTTCATTTCTGCATAAATTACAGGAGCACGCCTTTAGAAAAAAAGAGTATCAAAATGAAACAAAATGCTAAACGTAGGTCATCAACCACGATGAGTTAGTTAGTGTAGGACAAACAGCTTTCAAGTAAAGTATTTAGATCGCGTTGAGGTTGACGGCCCTTCACTACTTTTTTGCATTCAATGAATTTGACAAACTTTTTTCCTGTATCTGAGCACGAAAGAACCTGAGGACAATGATATACATACTTAAAAAAAAGAATAGAAGTAAAGAAATAAGTTAGAGAGTAAAAATGAATGATGGATTGATTGAAACAGCATTTCCAAGAACTGTCCAAAGCATAAAAAATAGAATTTGCAATGAACAAGTACAAGATATATTAATAACGGAAGAAGCAATAGAAAGAAGGAAGTATGATGATGTAGAGTAGGTTCAGAATCTCGTGGCACTCGGAATGCGCGGCGGGATTTACAACAATTTCGAAAAATAGGCACGACATTATACGTCCAAAAACATTGGTAGGTAAAATGCCATCCTAAATATGTAGAGTAAATAAATATAAGTGTAATTATTTATAGAACTTCATATTAGTATCGTAGTATCGCGTTTAAATAAATCCCGCCACACATCTCGAGTGCCACGAGATTTTGAAACTACTCTAACATGAGAAATGATAAAGTATCTGAAAGAAAATGGAACCGAAGTACTTCACCTGGGTTGGAAAACTGGAATAATCCTAAAATTTTATAAAAACGGACACAAAAGGCAATATAGTCAATTATACTAATATACCAGACAAATATTAACAAAAACCTAATAGGTATTCATATTAAGACAACTTTTCGAAAAAATTATAGAGACAAGACAATGTTTCGTATATTGGATTTGGAAAAAGTATTTTATAAAATAGAAAGAGAAAAAGCCCTAAAGCAAATAGGTTAGAACACTAGAAGTGGTAAAAATAATATAGGTAACTTATGTCAGAACTAATAATAAAGATTCAACGAGTTTTAAAACTGAAAGAGGAATTAAACAGTGATGCGTTCTGAGTAAACTGTTGTTCGTAAGAGTAATGACTAGTAATAGAAAAAGACGTAAGGTAGGATTTCGGAAAAAGAATGAGAAAAATTTATCAAAATTGATGTAGGCGGACAGCTTATCCTAAATATTCTTAATGAAGGATTGAAAAAAAATAGCACGACAATAAACAAACGCAAAAATGAAAGATGATAATAACAAAACAAAATAAAAACCTAATATAAGTACAGATAAACGAACAACAAAAAATAGGACAAGTCGATAGCCCTGTTTGAGAACAAATTGAGAAGAAAATGGAAAAATAGATAAACAAATAAATCAGACAATTAGCCGGATTTTGTTATTCTCCCATTGTGGTAATTTGGTTCAAAGTACGTTTTGGCCGCGACACAAACGATACAAACTCGACTAAGATTTGATATTTGGGGTCAAACAAAAAAAGAAAAATGCTAGAAATATTATGTACCTATGAATAAATTTCGATGATATCTTGCACATTTTTTTTTTTATATATATATTTATGGCTTCGACTGCTATGGTCCTCTCGCCATACAAAAGTAGTTTCTAACTTCAAGCAATTTCAATCTTTTACTATATCCTATCATACAACCCAATTACTTTTAAGTACTTTAACATATTTTTCAATCTTGCTATACTGATGAAATTCGATGTAATATCCGGCTTTATGTCATATAACTGACGCTGATTGACAAAATCTATACAATCACATAGGACATGCTTCACAGTGAGATTGGCATTGCAGATATGGCATTGTGGTCTAGGTTGACCCTTCAGAAGATATTCATGGTATGTCCTATTCTTAATCGATGTATTTTTATTTGGTCTTCCCTGTGCAAACCATGCAAGTACACTTTTTCTTTTACATTTTGTTTAATATGCGTCAGTTGAGTATCTTCCATTTGCCACTTATCTTGCCAAATCTGAATATTTCTTTTCTGCAGATGTACATTATTGTTATGCAAATGTGAAATAAAAATTTATTTAATTATTTCCATTATAAAAAAGTTACAAATAATATCCAATTCCACAGAATAATTGCCAAAAAATAATTCGGCGTAATTTCTTTAATTTGTTTAATAAACAACAGTGGGAACAAAGTATTGTTCTCTTTGTTTATAAAATCCTTGAAAACGACAGATTAGGTATTAAATCGCGTTTGGTATTTTTTTTAACTAAACATTATTTTATTTATATTTATATGAATCATGGAATTTAACAATATCAGTTTTGCGAACTTATCGAATTGTGCATTCAAACGAAAACTGGCAAAACTAATCTAAGTAAGTGGTATAAGCTCAATATCTTGAACGATACGGAAAATCGGCCATAACGACACTTTTTGGAAAACGTTAATTACCTATTTCCATTTTCTCAAAATCAAATTTTGAAATATTCGAGGAGCGAAATATTGGGGTAGGTGTCTTTTTACATCTGGTTATTTTTGACCAAGTTTTTCTTGTAGATAGTACCTAACTTAAAAATTTGAGCATAATATTCTTAATTCAAAATGAACTATGACCGTCCCAAAAATATGAAAAAAACAATAACTTATTTTTACCAAGGTACAATAAAAAATTGGGCTGAAAATTTATGAAAGAAACTGTTTGATATAAGGCGGAGTTTGATACTGGCTAGCCCCGCCCCACGAATTTAAATTTGTCAATTTTGCAACTAATTATTTTCTTTGGCGACAATTTCTACTGTATATGGACGGGAAAAGAATCGATTTTTCTCATTTATTCGGGCCAACTTTAAACGGAGCACGTGCTTTTTAAACTTTAAAACAAAATTTGTTTCCGTCTAACAAACGTTAAAGCAGGACGCGCACTGAATCCGCTCAGCTCGGCTCGGCACAGCTCAGCACAATCAGCATTCACGCCCGTCCGCGCACTGATTCAGTCCTTTCGGAACGTTTAGTCTTTATTTACCAAACGCATTGGCGTACAGTGATCTTCTCTTAATAATTTTAATTTCTATTAAGGCCGATGCACCTACTGCACTGACTAAACTATTGAAAGCTATCCGCCCGTTCAGAAAAGTTGCTACCTCGAGCAATCTGTGCTGAGCTGAACTGAACGGAAAGGTCCGTACCGGTCCGAGCCGATTCAGTGCGCGGGACTTCATTTGTTCCCATGTATAGCAAAACTGCTGATTGTGCTGAGCTGTGCCGAGCCGAGCTGAGCGGATTCAGTGCGCGTCCTGCTTAACGCGAAAATTTCGGAAAGGGGGTAAACAACAGGTGTTTACTTTTTATTATGAATGTTTTAATTAAATTTGGAAGCAAATCAAGAAAAGGGTTACTCATTCAAATGTTTATTTTGCTTATTCATAATCATACCTATGTATAGCGGCAAAAATAGGTAGGTTTGTAATGTAATGACTAATAAATTGAATAATGTAAGGTATGTTTAATGAATAATATGGAATTGTTTCGTTCTAATCTAGATCAAATAAAAACTCGACATCTGTTCGAATTTAGCGGGGGTGCTGTTTTAACAGAAGGCACCCACCGCGTTGTTACATGCGATTGTAATCTATTTATAAGCGGAGGAAGAAAAAAAAATAAAAGTAAAGACTTACCCGCTCTTCCTCGCGTATCATTTCGGCGATGCCAGGTTTGATTTCCATATCGTCAGAGGGATGCGATTGTGAAATTTGCGGTTGCGGTGGCAGCGGCAAAGTAAGTGGTAACGGTTCGGGGGCTCCAGGTGTTGGTAGTGGTGTCGCCGGTGGTGCAGGTGACATTTCAACGGATGGTGGCGGTTCGGGCATATCGGTATTCCCGCTTTCGGCGGGACTACTCAAACTACTACGTTCGCCCGAGGGACGCCTTCGTTTTTTAGCACGTGGTTGTATTTCACCGTCTTGACGATTTTCCCAATCGGTTATATTTACGGCTTTTGCGAGAGTTTTCGTCGTAAGTTCGCCGGCAGTTGGACTAACTATGTCTTGTTCACCATTAACATCGGCCAAACCTCGTATTTTAAGTGATTCCGCCACCCTTAATAGGGGACCGATTTGTTCTTGAGACACATTTATCTCACCCTTGTACATAAATTCAACAGCGGCTTTAAGTTCGGGCCATTTAATATCTCTCATTATAACGATAGGGTGCTGACAGGGATTATCGAAGAACAAGGACTGAAAGTAGGGGCTGCACGCCGATAGTACCATTTTGTGGGCCTTAACCGAATGTCCGTCACAGGCCAGGGTAACATCGACGAAGGATTCACTCTGAAGAAGTTGATCGAAGACGTTTGTAAGATTGCTCTGGTAATTATTCCAACGCAGGCAGAATTGCTGCGGCGATCCTGTGTTGTGCTGCATTGTCACCTGAAAGTTTCAATTGACACCTTTTTACAACACGCACATTTCAGTTTAGTGAATAAATAATAAAAATAGAGACAGTCACTATTACTATTGAGGGAAGTAAACGCGAACACGTGGAAAGCGATATCTGCACGCGGACTATACAGATAAAACACGACGCGTCCACAACGAGACTGAATAATTCCTCCTAGTAGCAGAAAATTCAGGAGGGCATGTAACGCCTTCCCGCGCACGCCTTACCCCCACTTACGCTAAAAACGCCCCCCACTCCTCCTTCCACCCACGTACCGCGTGGTTATATCACAGTACAGTCACCACTACACGTAATTATTCCAATTTTTAATCGTATTCACCTGAAGACTACTATTGGGTAGGTAGACAGACATATTACCTACATGCTATTAACAGTTAAGGGCCTCTAAGAACCCTTTACACGATTAAAGGGTTACCACCGAGTTTTATTATTTATTATTCACGTGTGCGAAAAGTAATCCGGAAAGAGCAACCACACTTAACCCTAAATGTGGGGGAATTTAGAAATTATATGTTTCTATTGACTTTGACATTTTTCTAATGCACCTTTACACATTCTTTAGTAAAATGATCTAAATATTAATGTCCTGAACTGAAATAAAGCGCAAAATTAGACGGAATAGGGTTATGTAAAAATACTATCTGAACATTGTTGAAAATGTGTAACAAGAACTTTTTTGGAATTATAATGAAAATAGGTAGATAGTATGTGTATGCAATGTTCGTAGGTAAGTATAGTTATCGTTAAAATTGTGTGCACCAAAATCCAAAACTGAACCGATACAATGATAATGTAAATTAGCATGAAATCAAACATTAGGTCATTCCTGTTTAGTCTACAATGAATGCTGAAAAAACCAGTTCAAATTGTTTGTCATATAGGCACCTACTTCATTTATTAGTCATTTTCTATTCACGGAGGTATCCTGAGGATATAAATTTTCTCTACGCTTTAGTAAATTTTTTACATTAATTTCATAGTGGAGGTCTGTTCGGCATATTTATAATGATAATAATTATCCTCATTTTCCCTTTTCATCTAATAACGATTAACGTCAAAAAAATATACATGGTGCATTTCTTAACAATGTGGCTTTAGAAATATACAAAATAAGTTAGCCCTAAGTACTTTAAGAGTTAGGTACCTACTTAAGTATACGAACAATTTGTATTAAGACCGAAATTTAGGAACAAAAGGGATGTTTCATATTGCTTAAAAAATATGCAAAGATCGTTGGTATACAAATGCCGTAAATTAAATGTGGCGCGCGCACTGCGTATTACAACAATTTTGGGAATCTTTAAATTTATTTAACGAAAATGCTTACAAAATCTACCTAACTATTCTTGAGCTGAAATTTTATGATAAATAGTCTTAGGAGTTACTGAGAACATAATGTACTTACATATATGACAGCCTGTGTCACTATGTACAGTGCACAATAAGAAAATACAGGGCCAAAGAACTTCCTCAGAGCATACCCACCGACCACAACTAGGTACCTACTTTGTGGAAATTTACATATCTACTTATAATTGCCGGCTATGTGGTGTTATTATCAAAGTTATTCGTACCACTTTTTTCATGAAAAAAGGAATTTTCTCATTCCGTGCTCTATAGACGTAATTTTTTTGTATAGAATAATCCAGCATGTGATTTTGAAAAACTTTTTATCTATTAAGAGTACTAAAACAAAGTTTTTCATTAGATACGATTTTTGAAATGCACGCCTGCACAAATTGTTAAAAAATTACATTAACTATATTTATTATACCTAATATAACAAACTATGGTTAGTTTAATTTTATTATTTTAGCAAACCTTCTCTTCTTCGTTAAGTGTCGACGGACGTAACTACAATTTTCGCCTTACCAGCCCTTGCAGAAGACACATTGTTATCCAGTCAACCTTTTTCTTTTTGCTAATGCGTAATCGTTTCCACATTGCAAAATATAATTTTTATATCTCTACATTTTTGGAACACAAACTATTAGTTTTGTAAATGACGTTCCTCTTTGTCTATATACTTATATTTCATATATCTATTTATTTATTTCCTATTATCTACACAGTGACTAGGATGAAGGTGGAGCACATGTTCTTATAGGTACTTTTTATACCGGGAGTTCGTTCTCAAAGTCGAACATAGGGATCTAACATGGTATTGAACGTTTTTGCTAATTGTTGCTCGCCTATTTAACTTAGAGAAAAGGCAATAGTATCAACAGAAAGAAAAAATTTTTACGATTCAAATAATCCTACTAGCAAGACTAAAGTGCGATTTATTCTTTTAAAATACTAACTTAAAGTATGACACTTTTGTATTGTAGTATTAAAATTAACGGCAAAGAAATCTCGAACTCTTCTGAAATTAGCGTCACCATGAAAGGTTTTCACCATAAAAACCCTTTCTTCGTTGGTATAGGTATTCATTATTAGATAAATAAACTTTAATACGTGGTTTAACGTTAAATTCGTATTGACAAACAAGCAGTACAAAAAACAATTGCTGTAAAATTTTAAAATCAAGGGAATGCTATTTACACAATTTCATACTTTAAGTTAGTATTTTAAAAGAATAAATCGCACTTTTAGTGTTGCCAGTAGCATTATTTGAATCGCAATAATTTTCTCTTTGTGTTGATGTCATTACCTTGTCTCTAAGTTAAATAGGTGAGCAACAATTGGCAAAAACGTTCAATACCATGTTAAATCCCTATGTTCGACTTTGAGAACGAACTCCCGGTATATTGTTATTTCTATCTATTTAGAATAAATACTAATTAACATTTATGGAGAAAAAATAATAATATTATTTATAGATAAAGAAGCTATAGATACATAGATCCTTCGAAGGAATTTCAAATACGAATAGAACCAGCGACGTAGCTTGGATGAGTGTCACCCGGGGCAAAAACTATGGTGTCACCCCTATACTTAGATATAAAGAACTTTATAAATTGTAACACCTAATGAAACATTTGACTTATACATACTCTTTGCTTATACTATGATAGGTACAGCATAAAATAATAAAATATTAATTAATCGATTATTTTGTTAAAAAAAACAAAAAAAAAGTTTCAGTAACTTTAGTTGTATGTTTTCGTATTTATCGCTACTAATATCAAATCAAATCACTATAGGTACATACTTGTTAATTTATCAGAGGATCTCTTATTAAAGGAGTTTCCAGATAACTTGTATTTGTACATTTGAATAAATTGGTTAAAATATTATTTATCGTATTATTTAAAAAATAATTTAATAATAATTAACATTTTGTTTGGTACAGATCAATTAGCATTTTTAAAGAGCTTTCGAATGATGTAAGTATTACGCATGGGGTAGTGCAATTTAAAAAAAAATAGGGGTGGAGTGGCTGGAGCCTAAAGGATGAGTTGCAGAAGATTTCTATGTCATATTGGTTTCCCCTCAGTACTCTTGAAACGTTTTCGAGAAATTTTACTTACATGTTACAGTTTCGAAGATATGAGGTCTAGCACGTTTTCAAATTAACACCTGGTATAAATAATAGTAATTAGTTCTTATTCTAAATGGCATATTAAAAAAATTATGATGAATAAACAATAAGTAGATATGAGCATTTAAAGTCCGGAATTTAGGTACTCACAACTCCCTAAAGTGTATATTGCAGAAATTGATCACCTAGTACACACGAATCCAACAGACATAGATATTGTGCTAATCATTACCATAATTATTTTTCGCTTTTTCGAACAATAGAAGAGTGGCCAAAAAGCCAAAAAATGATAAAACGTACATGGCCAAGATTTCTATAATGAAACGGAACAAAAAAATAGGCGAATAAAGAATGAATCAAACACAATTTTCAACAAAAAAGTTCAAAATATCGGGAATAAGAATGAAAAAAAAATGTGACAATGGGGTTTGGTTGGAGAATAAATAGGATCATCAAATTTTCAAAATCGATTAAGTATAACAATAAATAAAAAAGCACAAGCATGAATTAATGCCTAATCATTGGATTCGCACAAGAGAACCAATCAGATGGTAAATTTGTCATGTATTTAATCTCTACATACAGGGTAATTTTTAATCTCCTGACCAAATTGAAAGGGCAACTGGGGGAAATCAAAATAAAGTTGTTTTTTTAATAAAATTTGGATCAAATTGTAATAATAAGAAAGTTCTTAGAAGCTATTGAGCTTTTTTTATAAAATATAGTAATAATTTACATTTTGAATTCAAATTTGAAATACTTGAAAGTTTAAACAAGTTAAAATTTTACTAAAATTGGTATAAGATTAAAGTTATGGCTATTTAAGTTCTTTAAAATACACAGTTATGGGTGTTTAGCTATTGAAAGCCGCTGATTTATGTAATTTAATCATGTACGTCAATATTACATAAATGTCAGAATTTAAGTAGGTTAATTATTTGTCAAACCAATAATTCGTCTGAAATGGTGAATTACAGTAATGAAGAATACGTACACATGATTATGGCGTATGGGGTTGCTGAAGGAAAAGCAAGACGCGTACTTTCTTATTATTAGATACAATTTGATCAAAATTTTATTAAAAAAATAACTTTATTTCGATCTCTCTCAGTTGCCCTTTCAGTTTGGTCAGGAGGTTAGAAATCACCCTGTACATAAAAGGATAAAGTGATGACTGACTGTCTGACTGACTCACTCACTGATCTATCAACGCCCAGGCCAAACCAATGAATCTAGAAACTTGAAATTTTCAGTGAACCTTCCCCTAATGATGTAGGCACCGACTAAGAAGGATTTTCGAAATTCATCCCCTAAGTGGGTCAACATAAAGGTTAAAGTTATGGAGTTTTGATTTTATTAGTAAACATTGTAAACAAAAGCGCAATGTTATTACTGTTAAACTTAAAATATGTAGGTAATGTAGACCTTTGGAAGTTCAGACAACTTTAATTGGCGGTATGAAGTTCGCCGGGTCAGCTAGTCTAGTACCTATGCTATTAATCCTTGGACCTTGCATCATCAAAGAAAGCAAAAAAATCCCTATGAAATACTATTTCCATTTAAAAAATTATTAATTTGTGCTATAACTCCAGCACTGCACAGAAAATGTAGAAAAAGTAGTTTGTGTTACTTTAATTTTTTGTATACAGGGTTTTTCAACTAAGAGTAGCCACCCTTTATAACTTCTAACAAAATCAAAATTTGAAAAATCAGCGATACCCGTCTATAATAATATCGAGACATAAGCTTGGGGTTTCATACCTTAACCCCCTGGGTCCCACAAACATACCCTCCATTTTTTTAAATGGCAACATGGGTCATGTGATACGTCATTTGAAAGGTCATTTTATATCTTGCATTACTGCGTTTAAAATTTTAAAATCGTTCAATTGGTTTG
Organism: Pyrocoelia pectoralis; assembly: GCA_036250285.1. Lineage (NCBI taxonomy): Eukaryota > Metazoa > Arthropoda > Insecta > Coleoptera > Lampyridae > Pyrocoelia > Pyrocoelia pectoralis. The sequence goes on along the minus strand of CM070079.1, from coordinate 34,017,262 downwards.
TGAGATATTTTAATTTAAAGTTTTAGAGGAATTATTATAAATAAATAGTACATAACCTGGGACTTACGACGTAGAAAAATTGGAAAGCTGCGATAAAATGCGAACGAAGGGAAGTAAAAGAAAAGCAAATTGGACAGTAAGAAGTACAAGTAGTTTTGCAAACATTGAAATAATAGACCTAAACCCTAAACTGAATATAAGTAAATAATTAATCATTTGATGATAATTTTTTGGTGGATCAGATCACTAGAGACTGAAAGCATAGAAATTTTGATACAGCCGGAAATACCTCAAGGGTACGTGGCTTAAAATGCTGATAAAGCCGTAATGTTTGTATGAAAATTCTAAATTGCCCTTCAGTAATTGTACTTATTCCCAGTGCTCTTTGTAAAAAAAAGGTGGTGGAACGCTAAGAAAATTTTTTTTTGCAATTTTATTTAATATTTATAGTTGTAATTTAATTTATCTTGTAATATAATATAATTGCAGAGATAAAATACAATATCTGTGATAATTGCATGTAATATTCATAAAATAGCATCACTATATCAGGTAAGCTACGGTAACTGAATTTTGAGCAAATTCAGAGTGTAAGCCAAAGTTTTGTTTTTTGCATTATGCTGCGTTCAGTGTTTAGGCAACCAAAATGTAAGGGCGGTTAAATGGTGGTGTAATTAAAGAGCTCTTGAAAATCAAATCCGATTTGCTCTGCTCAACAGGGCGATTTTATGTAGACCAACAGCTATTTAAAAAAAATCCGTCGAAAACTGGTGATGGAACGCCGTTCCCAAGCGTTCCATGACAAGAACACTGCTTATTCCTATTAATCCACAAATTTATAATTTGGAATATGTGATTCTGTATTCAGGCTTATGTCATACATTTTCGTCTGCTCTTTATTACCTTCTAGGAGGAATATTTCCGATACGCCTCGAATTTAAACTCTTCTTTAATACAATAATAAAAAAGGTTCCATATATTCTCAAGATAATGCTTTATTTTCAAACTTGTTTGAAAAATATTGAATGCTTTCAATATATTGAACAACCCACTTATATTGCCAATATTTCTCCTGAAACAGTCAATATTATTGCACAAAAATTAATTCTTCAATATATTGTACAATAATATTGATAGTGTAAGGTGCCCTTTAGGTATCATCTAAAAATAATCACTAATAAAAAGACAATCCATTAGAACGTTTTAATTGTCGTAAATTGCAGTTTAAATGAACCAACGATTACCACAAATAATTAAAGTGCGCCAATTGTATTATAACAATTAAGAAAAATGGCGCATTCTTGCAAACTATAATGTTACGCAATTCTCGAGAATTTCAACGAAAGTACGTGCGATGTGCGTGACTGCGCTTTTTGCAAATAAATTTACTTAGAAGGGAAATAAAATATGTACCAGTTACATTATAATGTACATACACTGTCAAAATGATTGGAAATAATCTACGAGTAAATATAAACAGGAGAGAACATTGCATTATCAACGCACTCGACGGAAGTTATATGCAAAAGGGGGTTAAAGGAGTGGGGGAACCTTGTAATTTTATCCAAAATTAACATCAAACCGTCACAAATTAACGTACAAATGTATCCTCGTAATTTTGTCCATACAATTAACATCAAACAGTCGTAGAATAACGTACAAAGGTATGCAGACACCATATTTTTACACATAACTGAACAGCGCAAAGGAGTTAATATAATGGCCACTTCCGTCGCGTTTGCTGCTATCCCCCACCACCATAAGCTTCTCTCCTGTTCATTTTTACTCGTAGGAAATAATGCAACCCCTAATCACTGAAATTACAGTTTTAAAGTGCTACACCGTCACATTTGCTTGGTTTCATTTCTGGAATATCCCAAAATACAGCGAAACTTTATTTATAATAGGTATTATTATTCATTTGAATTTGGTCAATTTTTATTTGGGAATTGCTATTGGGCGAAACGCTCAGTCAGTCAGGTACACCATACGAGAACGTGGTCTGTGATTTAGCACAGTAAGGCTCGATTCACACTATAGTGCCAATCACGGTTCGCTCTCGGTCCAGTCTCGGTTCGATAAAAGCTTCTTACACAAGAAACAGTGAGTGTATTTATATTATCAGCACCGCTCAAGTTTCGATTCAATCACACTCCGGCACCGATATGTTTTGAAGAATATTTTCCGGAGCGTAATCGAACTGGAGCTGACTTGTACTCATAGTGTGAATACGTTTTTGGTTCAAATGTATAGTATTCGCTTTCCGTTTTCCTCGCTAATAAGCTTGGATGCACACACATTCTTCTTTTCGTGGTCTTGCGTTTCACTCTTTTCTTATTTGCAGCATCTTCGTCAAGAAGAAGAGCTATAACAGCTAATTCTGGAGGAAATAATGGTTACAGCTTGAAAATTTGGGAACAGGCTTGTTTTGTGGTCGCTTTGAAGTGTTCAAAAGTCCCCACTTCCGAGAGAAATGGGGGGAAAAAAACGCCAAAATTTCTAATCCAATCTGCTGCATATTCTCCATTTTCACTATTATTAAATTTCATGGCCATAAATCTTCTTAGAATCACTTATTGCACGTTACAAACATTCATATCTCTGTCAATATTAATCGCATGGAAATGTTTAAAAAAGGAAATTGTTCGTAATTAAATTCTCTACAACTTTTATTTGAAACATTTTGCGATACGAATGGCCATTCTTGAGATATAAGTGAAATACGCGCGATGCGTGCACGTGTTACCGTTTCGCCGCAAAACAGTCGATATTTAAAAAAAATCTATCTCGGCTCCTATTGGTCGTAGAGACAAAACTAAAACATAAAAATGTGCGGAATTTTGTCAGTTACAACTTTCTTAACGTTTTTGTTTTTGATAAAAAAGGATACTTTTTCAGTTATTTACGAAAACCTGTTTTTTGACACTGTTTCCTCCCCATTTCTCTCGGAGGGGGGCGGGGCTTTTGAACACTTCAAAGGGAGCACAAAGGAAACTTGTACCCAAATTTGCAAAGCTGTAACCATTATTTCATCCAAATTTTCCCATTTTACTGGGCTATAAAATTATACTGCCAATGAAATTCATCCTACTTGGACCATCAACGACTTCATACTGACCGAGGCTTGTGTACACATCGAGACTGAACCGTTATCGAACCCATAGTGTAGATACAGAAAGATTTTACCGAACCGAGACTGGACCGAGAGCGAACCGTGACCGGTACTATAGTGTGAATCGACCCTAAATGTTTACTGTATCCTCGTGAAGGATATTGCAGTGATATTTAATTATTTTTTATTATTAAATTTAATAACATGTTTAATAAGCTACATTTTACGAGTAATTTGAAGCTGTTACTCGATGGGTACAGTTCGTATCCAATAGGCCAACATTTTTGCAGCCAGCTCTCATTCTATATGTAATACGCATGAAAAATTGGTGAATAAATATATTGATAGGGTGGTTTTCTCGGGGGTAACAAGTTTGGAACTTAATCCCCAGATAACTATATTTATATTATATTCATGAAATCATTAAGTGTTTAGGTTACAAACTGCCAATTTTCAAACAGAAATGGTGAAAAAAATAGAAAGTTATTGCGACAATCAAAATTCATATTTAAACATTAAACACCCGGTATCTCGGAAACTAGCAATATTTGTATAAGGCATGTTGGGCAGAATCATCATATTTTGAGGTCTGGAATCTACAATTCAGAGATTACACATTCTTAATGAATCACCCTGTATATTAATTCAATTCAATTCATTCCATTTGGAAACATTTTTAGTTTCACTGAAGGTGTTATTATATGTATAATGTTGATTTTGTGATATGAAGTATAAGTAAAACATAAACTCTGTATGTTGTTTTCGATTCAACTGTTCAGTTGTCTCAAAAAGAGGAGGAGTTATTTTTGGTAAAATTAAATTAATCATTTTTTATTTTTTAAGTTAGTTAAAGAAAGAATTGTATATACATGGGAAGTAAAAAGTACGAATGGTAAGTTCAAACGTATAACAAAAAGGAAAATTATGGAACTTTATTACGCGAACCTGAAAGCTTGTATCAACAATATTGTAACTACCGTTATAGAGTACATTAACAATTGAGCGTTGAGCGTAAAAAAACGATATGAAGAAATACGTATCAGAATTATCAATTTTCCACCAGACACAAGCACAGGAGCCACTTATTGCTAAAAGAAAAACGGTCCAAAACATGCGTGATCAGAAGGAAATTGGAAAATAAGAAATAGGCATGTACAAATAGCAAATTTCCGTTCGAATTCCACAACTTCTATTAGTGATCTCCGTTTAAGGACAAAATTTCTTAAATTTCTGTCGTTCACAAAACACGAACACGACATTAAACCGGTTAAATTCTTTAATAAATAATTGAGGATATTTAAACATCATAATGACACTTACGTTCATTAATTCCTCAACAACAAACTTCATTATCAAAAAATTTCTCACGCACTCTTCATAAAAACCAATTTAAGAAACTTATTCGTTAACCTCCTTATATCGTCACAACGTACAATGTAACACTAAATTCATACGTTATTCCCAGGGGATTCAACCCCCCCCCCTCCCCCCCTACGTGCAGAGCAAAAATATCTCGCAAATCTGTTGTAAGGGAATATAAAACTAATGTGTACAATTCGAAAATGTGTTATTTAAAATATACTGAAGGTCTAAAAAATAGTTTTAAGTCTCCAGGTGCATGTACACGTAGTAGACAAGCTCAAAATATATTCTTTTATTTTAACATAACAATAGGTATGTAAATAAGGGTCATTTCGTATAATACGAAATATTTTACTTTAAAAATGTCGTCGTTTACATATCCTATCAAGGTTCGTGTTTAATTACTTTTAGGTGTTTTATAATAATGGGGTTAATAGGGCAAGCATGTCATTAACAAAACGTAAGGTAAGTGCGTCTTGGATTTTCGAAACGATCGTCAAAAAAATTGTTTTCGGACAGACACAAACAAAAATCATCACACGAATTTTTGAGCGAATCTCCTATTAGGAGAACATGAACTTTAGAAGGACGAGACGAAAATTTTCCCGAGTTTAGGGATATAATTTCAAACAGGATGTAAACTTGAAGTCAGACCACTATTGAGATTTCAGAAACTCGGAAAGTGCACGAAATGGGAAGTTGGTTAAACAAGATAAAAGCTGTCAAATTAGGGGATTCGCGATAGAAAGTTGCAAAGCACGAGTTGATGCATTATTTATATTTCTAACGCGTTTGACACCTTTTTTTCTGTCACGTGCGTGTGTATTCTATTTTATTATGTTCTCAGTTTCTTTGACAATTTTCGGATTTTATTTTATGGAATAGTTTTCTCTTGGTACGTGACGGTTTTATTACGACATTTTTCCACCTGTTGCTGTACAAAAGATACTGAACAATCCTCTTTACCTACTCGATCAAAAAAATATTAAATTTAAATGTCTGAAAAACCAGCAACTTTAATTATGGCCTCCATGACTTCTTGCACGTGGAAGCCGTTGATCTTTTTCTGCAGCATGTGTAGAAATAATGGGACTTGGCATTATTTTATATTATTTCAGCAACGAAAATGTTTAAGCAACAGGTTAATTGACAAATACGAGGAGTATACAAAATGTTAGTTTCTCAACTGACACAACCCTTTAGGATACGTATTCCAACATTGTATGATTACAAATCGGTTTCATCTATTTCTATGATTTTTGGTACAAATTGAAGGCTGTAGGTAGGTACTGTGAGTTGAAATTAGTTTAGACTATACGTTTTATAAATGGAACGCTCTATATTACTTCAATATAATTAAACATAAGTTACCTATATTTTTTCTAAATATTTACTAATTTGTGAAATGGAGAACCAATTGGAGTGGAACCGAAATGGAATACGAAAGGTGCTGCCGTAATTCAACCAACAACATTAACGTGTGGAAACAGAGGTTAAAACAATAACATTCATAGAAAAACATGCAACCATAAGGAAGCGTTCGTAAGACTACGTCCCTTGGTGGACTACAAATATATACAGTGCAGTTAAAACAAAAAAGGTCATTCAAAGGTCATTCAATCGTTTTAAAAATATCCCACAACAGAAAAGCATTGAATTTAAAAGATGTAGGGCGACTGCACGTCAATTAGTAGTGCAACTAAAGAAAGAACGCTGGAGGAAATACGTATCACATCAGAAACATCGTCAAGTGTGGTATTGGGCAAAATACAAAATATCTGGCAGAAATTCTAGGGCGTGTTCTAGAGCCCAAAATAAGAAAAAAATTCCCTATAAAGATGTGTCCGAAAACGCTTCCTAACTGAGGTGCAGCTCTTAAAAGGGGGTGGCCTCACACAACATTTTTGCTAATATCTCAGACGCAACTGATGTATTATTGTCTACTCATTTTTAAACATTGCAAAGTATGTGCTCATTCAAAACTGAAATAGCAGAGAATTGTTTGTTTTTATCACAATATCATTCCCAAAAAATACGTTTTCATATTTTTCTTGAAAACTGTTATCCTTTGCGACAGAAACATAGTACCTTTTTAGTGTACTTTTTGATTGCGAACAATTTCATCTAGTCAAGCATTTGCTAAATGTGCAGTTGCGTTTGAAGTATTAGCAAAAATGTTGTGTGAGGCCACCCCCTATTAAGGGCTGTACCTCAGTTATAGGAAGCGTTTTCGGACATATCTTCATAGGGAATTTTTTTCTGTTTTTGGGCTCTAGAATACCCTCTAGAATTTCTGCCGGAGATTTATGAAACACCCTGTATAACGGTCAGATCATTAACCATGTACCTACGTACGGTCCAAGCTTTTCTGGATAAGTTTCAGGCATTTAGTAATGACTATAATGATAGTTTTGTAAGCAATAAAGTGCTAATGGAAGTTCATTAAATTTTCACACAGATGCAATTTATGAATACAGGGTATATCACGGAACCCGTTCATTAGAAGTTTCTGGGGTCCCTTACTACTTATGAATTTGAAACTTTCAGGTTAAGGATAACCCATAGCCTTCTTTTGTTTTAAAATATTGTCGATGTTGTACAACTTCCGGAAGGACCGGAAATCGCCATTCATCTTCTTATTTTAAATGGAACACCCTGTATATTATTGCATTCTTGCATTATACAATCGATTCTGCGTTACACTGTATTAGATCATCCTGTTTTTGAGATATTATGATTTTTACAAAGATTTGCATTTTGCGGAGGGATGTTTAACAGCCCACCTTTTGCTCTTCTTTGAATATCATTCGTTTCGACAACTTTGTTGTGTTGCCTTCATATAGACGTCCCGATGAAGACAACACAACAAAGTTGCCGAAACGTCGACTACTAGAATAAGCTATTCTTTGCTTACATATCCTCACTCCTACAGAAGGCGTTCTATGTAAGGAAACCTAATCAGTAATGGAGTAATTCCTGAAGCTTTAAGACAAGATCGGTAGAGCTTTACTTGTATCTGAGAGTAACTGTCATGAAAAAAGATTAGAGCAGTCAATCTGTAGATGGGAATCCACTCCGTTAACTACCGATGTAGAAGATGAGCCAAGAACGTCGTGAAAAAATCAATTTTGGTATATAGTACCACCATATTACCAAAATTTCTCTCAACGCCGAATTTCAGTGCTCAAATTTTTTTCTATTGTTTTTTCTAAAATTTAAAGAAATCAAGTGTAGGTGCAAAATTACAAAACACAGAGTCCTACTTCCGAAATTTACGGTTCTGAGGCATTTTATATACTGTTATTTATGTCGATTTCTATGTTTTTCTTAAGATTATCCGTGTGAAAATACATCTTTAATCCAAGGATCACAGATAGGATCTTTATACAACGTGCCCAAGATACGGATGAACAGCATGGGGATCTTGAAAATGGTAAAAGGTACCAAAGGTACTTCTTCATTGTCACATTTTGAATTCTATTAGATGGCGTTTTCAAATTTTTTGTTCGACGTTTCGTCTCCGAGAAACCATCATCAACTTTATTTTTTTATACCGCGGCAACTCACAAAACACTCTGTATTCGATAGTACTTTTTATTACGAATTTAATGATGTTGAAGCTAATTTTTAACAAAAATTTCAGTAAAGAGAGCTTACCTGTGTCTAGAAAATAACGGTAACTTATTTGAACAGTTACTGTAATTATTTAACTTTATAGGTTTAAAAGATTGGAGTTGTTAAATTTGTACGTAAAAAATATTATCTATCAAATACCAAAATTAATTTGAATGTTTCTTAAAAATTAGCTTCAAAACCATAATAACATCGTTAAATTTGTAATAAAAATACTACCGAATACAGGGCGTTTCGTTAGTTGCGGTGATATAAAAAAATTGATGTTTTCTCGGAGAAGAAACGTCGAATAACGAATTTGAAAACGCCATATAATAGAATTCAAAATGTGACAATCAAGAAGTATTTTTGGTTTTTAAAAATCTTTTAAAATAAATGGAGGAATTACGAAAAAATAAAACCCAAAAATCGCATTTTGTTTTAAATCTCGGAAACGATCATGAATTTTTGCAAACTACATGTGAACATGCCCTAAATTATACAACTTTTCTCTAATTTAACCACCTTCTTATCTCTTACCGTTTTCAAGACCCCCATGCTGTTTATTCTTATCTTGGACACGTTGGATATCAGATTGGTGGCAAAAATAACATGGAAAAAATTGTGTATTAGGGATCTTTATGAAGAATGCAAGAATTGGTCTTTTCTTAAATAGAAAGTAACATACTCGATTGCAGCATTATCCAGGCCCGGAATAAAGAGTTGAGAGGGCCAGGGTTCTTTACGTGAAAGGATCCCTTTTTTAAACTCATCCAAATTATTTTACACGATAAACATTAAAATAAAATCGTGTGATTGAATAATATGAATATAAAGTAAGTAAATAAATGTACTTACAAGTAAATACATAATTAGATAAATATTATCAATAACTAATTATTTGTTTTTCCCAAATTTTACTGCTTAATGTTATTTAAATTGTTTCATTTTTCAACGCCAAATCTATCATACGAAGAATGTTTACATCTGCTGTTGAGCATTTTTAATTTTGTTGGGTATATTTTCAAGGTCTGTTAATTGAACTAATAAAATTTATTGTTTAAATAATGAATATTTTGCTTATTACATCATGTTTTACGCTTCTTTTTATTAGTATAATAAAATAATACATAAATGCGTATATTCAATGTTATTAATTTTATTCTAATACTTTGGCGTGTGGTTTTGTTACCAAACGGAATAATTACTGATAAAAACAATTAAATCCTCACTAATCCTCACTATCAGCAACAAAATTTCTATTTTACTATCTTTCGGCGGGCACGCTAATTTTTTGATAGGACAATCTTTGTTATTTTATTATTGGAATTAGTATTGGGACGCTTGCGACAATCTATAAATTTATCTAAATATCAGCAATACTAATTTTTTTGCAAAAGTGAAATCCCAGTTAAGTATACAGGGTGAGGCAAACCTCTGTCGTAGTTCTATAACTCTTATTGTATAAAACTTGCAGATTTATTTGAAAGGTGGCCAAAAGCAAATATTTTCATGTACTTATTTACAATTGGTCAAACACTAAAGCAGGCAAACTACTTAATTTTTTTCCAAATGAAATGACCTAACTTTTTTTAGATTTTTAGAACCTCTGTATTGACTGTTATACATTTTTTGTTTACTCTTCCACCCCTTGCGAAAAAAACTATTTTTTTGGGAAAATATGGAATTATGATTATGATTATCATACCCCTCTTTAAGAATTCGCCACCGTGTCAGATGCTGGAATTTTGAATGGTTATGTTGTCCAGGGTGGTCAAAAAATAGTTTTAAATTCACAATTTTTCCCATGAATTCTTTTGAGTTTTTCCAAATGGAATACCCTGTATATTTATGTACCAATGGACGACCAATTGCATCCTCTTCAACTTTCTATTAACTTTGCTATACCTATCGCTCGCCGCAACCGGTGGAAAAGTAAATCAAAAATTTAAGGGCAATATAACAGTGACTACAGAGGTTCTAAAAATGTAAAAAAGTTAGGTTATTTCATTTGGAAAAAAGTAAGTAGTTTGTCTACTTTAGTGTCCTGTATACATGAAGATAATTATAAAATATTAATAAGAGTTACAGAACTACGACAGAGATTTGCCCCACCCTGTATTGCATATAAACGCATGGTTTGCATTAATTAACGAGAAGTAAAATGTCCTGAAGAAGGCTTAAGTTCAATTATCCTTGTTTGTTAAATGGCAGTAGATCTATAGGTACTTACACAACAATGGTTAGCTGAGAGAAGCCCTTGCAACTAGTGTGCCATTGATGGACAAAATATCACATACTTTAAATCATGTATTTTTTGGCGGTAATACTTAGAATTTTGATAAATCCATGGTGAAAATCGGAGGCTCACAAAGGGGTAGTAATTGAATTAATAAAACAACTTAAAACCTCCCCTTAGACAATGAATATTTAATGAAATCAAAATTTAATGAAGGGAGGGATGAACTGTTTTGTTTTTTGTTTTTTTTATAAAAGTACCAACGTACTGAAAGACCAGCCCCATTAATTGGCAATCCTGGCCGATAATGAATGAAATGAATAACCGGAATCAGCCTCGCTTTTCATTAACGTAGGAGAAACCTGAGTTAATCAGTAGGGGGCATTAACACCTAGTTATTTAACCTTTAACTTAGGTGTGCACAAACCGACAATTAAAATTTGACTTAATTAAACGCAATGCAAAAATATTAGCGACATGTTTCGAGGCCCACTGGTCTCATTCTCAAGCTTATTAAAAGAATATAGATGATTATACAAGATCCAAATGGATAAAACGCATAATTAAAAATAAGTAACATGTAGTTCAAAAAACTCACCTGAAGGGGCAAAAAATTTTCTTAATTAAGAATGACGCATAATAACAGATGCAAACTAATTAACAAAAATTACAGACTACTAAAAGGCCTGAAAGGCCCGTAAGTAGATATAAAATCTTTAACATTATTAAACAAAATTTAACGACCTGTAGCCATCTTAAAAGAGATAAGACAGCTTAATGTATGAACTAGAGATGGCGCAAACCAAGGACGAGGCAATAACAAACAGCAAATAAAGTTACAATATACAAGGAGGGATCAAAAATTAAAAAGGTTAAACGTTGATGAACTTATAGCTAATCAAATCTGAACCAAGGTTAGTGATCTCATTCGACAAATTTCTATTATGTTTCTGTTTAGCTATTTCTAATAATTCTAAAACATTCAAAAGGAAGGGTTTGTTGCAATGGTGGACTATTCGATAATTAATCAAGGAGAGGATCAAAATTATGCCCGGTGGACAGGATATGGTCAGCGAATGTAGATTTATGGGAAAGGTTGTTATTATAGTTTGGATAGCTTTCGAGTGTTCCCTAAATCTAATGGAGAAGGATCTATCGGTACGACCAATGTAAAAAGCATCACAAGATTGACAAGATAATTGGTAAATCTCAGATTTCTGTAAGATATTAATCGGGTCTTTGTTGTGAACTAAAATAAAATTAAGGGTATGAGTGGTGGAGAAAGAAATACATATATTATGGGTTTTGAAAATGCTCTTAAGTTGGTAAGAAAGATTAGGGAAAAACGGAAGTGAGCGATAAATAACATTGTCGTGGGGTGTTTTTTGAGAAATGAGACTAGTGGGGTGGATAGATCTGATGACTTTATTTAAGAGAGTGATAACCAAATTGATAGAATAACCGTTATTATGAGCAATTTGACGAATGATGTTGAGTTCTTTGTGAAAGTTAACAGGAGACATGGGGATGACCACCATTCTTCTGATAAGGGCATTGAGGCCCGCCAATTTGTGTGAAAAGGGATGAATCGAGTCCATCGGAATAAGAGAGTCCGTGGTAGTCGGTTTACGATAGATGCTAAAATCTATGTGATAACTGTTTCTTGTTAAGAGAATGTCAAGAAACGGCAATTGATTGTTGATTTCTTTTTCCACGGTAAACTTGATGTTCCGGTGGATCTGATTCAGGTGATTGAAGAAAAGGTTAAGGGTTGTGTCATCAGCCGTGTGTAAGCATATTATGATGTCGTCGACATATCTTCCCCAGAACAAGATACGGTCTTTAACAAATTTATTGTTAATAATATAATTCTTTTCTAAACTGTTCATAAAAATCTCAGCGAGAATAGGAGACAAGTTAGACCCCATAGCTAGGCCTTCGGATTGGGAATAAAAGCTATTGTTAAAAAGGAAAAAAATTTGTTGAACACTCAGATTAAGTAACCGGAGGACACACTAGGATTGTGAGTCAGACAAGCCAGATGAATGGAGGGAATCAGAAACTATATTAACGCAATCCAAAGGGGGTATGCTAGGGAACAGATTCGTTACGTCGAAGGAGACCATAGAAAAATCTTTTGGGAAGATGATGGAATTGAGTTTAGAATTTTGATTTGATGAAAGAGTTTACGATGATAGAAAAATTTGTCTGCTAACGTGGAATTCAACCCGAGTATGCAGTTTGGTCTTATGACGAGGCGGGTCGCCGTTGCCAAACGTACCGACTCTAGTCAAATGCATTACTAACATTATTCGCTAACTGAAGGTGATGTGGCAACGCCGGACTGTGTTTTCCCATTGCCATAACAAACCTACACTGCGTACTCGGGTTGAATTCCACTATAGTAATGCATGATTAAATCCTTTTCCTTGATATCTAGGTAGACTTTGTAAAAATTTCCCAGGAAACTAACCCTTCATTCAAAATAAGGTTTAAAAAAATAGTTGGGCAGAAGAGCAAACGATTATTTAAGAAAAGCTCTAATAAACCGACGATATTCAATTATAAGGATACGTTTGAACACAGGATGTCTATGTCAAAGGAAAATGTTTTTAAATAGGAACAAAGTATCGGCAGTATTGCTGTTTTGGTGTAAGCAAATTTCGTAACAAAATTGCAAGGGTTACCAATACATTTTTATCCTGTTGTTGAAAATAAACAAGAATTCCACCTTTCTACATAGCTTTTGGCGGCTTTAAGCGAATTAATATTATGTAAACATAATGAAAGTTGTAATACGCAATTTATCGCACACGACCGTAAATAACAATTATAAGATATTATATTATAATAATTAAGTGAACGTGTTTGTAGTAAAAAAATAATCCAAGACGTGGGCTTGCATTTTAATAACCAATCGATTATTTTACATATAAATTACCCCACACGGTATTTTCTAATTAAAATATGCGATAAAAATCTTCGGTAATGGTCCATAAATGATATTTTTGTCAACTAGCTATTTGCTTAAAAAATATGTAATGGCGAGTAATAAATAAGTTGATGTTTTATTGAGTTTGCGTTATAAATTAAAATTTCAGGTTGATAAAATTATCGAAGTGTTCCGTCGTTTTTATTCCAGTTTTACTCGATCGAAAAATAAATAACAAAGACACTTAACTACACAATTTCAAATTCAAAGCGAGAACAACAGGGAAATCCGAAATTATTTTAACGAGCTCGGTTTGAAACCGTTTACTTCGAATTAAAAACAACGGCTGGACCAGTCATTGACTAATTGACTGTTGTTTTTTTTTTGGGGGGGTAGGAGAAAAAATACGAAAGATGAGTGTTTAATCTTATAAATGTTATTGTAAATTGTGTGACTAGTCGCGGTAGAAAAAGATTTCTCGAACCGGTCAACTGTAATAAGATTTCACATAAAATATAGAACAGAATTTAATTTTCCATCGAGAATATGAAATTAGCAGAGGAAAAGCCAATGTATAGACCTAATCTGAAATTCTAGGGCTCGCTACAACTAATCTTGAACTAATTGAATTTACTAGATTGCTTTGCTCGATAAAATATACATTTACCTAGCACTTGGCTTCATGTAATTTCTCGGTTTTCCTCTGTCAGGTTAGCAAACTTAACTACAACTCCAGTTTTAGTTTTAAATGATTACAAGCTGCAATCTTATGCACATTTATTTTAAAAAGAGAAACTTTATAATTATTACCGTTTCATAAAGTTGACGGTGAAATTTCGTCATTTCCTATTTATATTTCAAATGCAACTTTATCGACTCGACTTACACTTCGTGCAATTGCATTTTTAATAAATTAATCGAAATCATTGATTACAACTGCAAACCCAATTACTCATTTAATGTACATAATTTCCAAACGACTACAAATGCAATTTTAAGTATATAATATCTGAAATATTCAAAATCGTAACTCATTGTCATAAAATTTAATTACTTATATTAACGATACAAAAACTTTAAGCTGTATTTTAATTATAACTCCCTATCATCTAACGACAGACAAAGGTTAAAAAAGTTTAAGATTGTCCTTCATAATTAAAATAGGGTGGAAGTATAAACCTGAGGGATAAAATATATAACCATAAATTAAGAAAGTGAATATTGAAAGCTTTTTTGTTATTGATTCCCCGCTTCATAATTATGCACGGGTACACCTAGTAACTTATAACAGCATTTATTGTGTGTTTTTTTTAAATTATGCAACTTTACGAGATATAAGTAGTTTAATGTTTATGACAGTATAAATATTATCGATCGTTTACATTAATAACTAATCGGTAACTTGTTTTAAATGTTGTGTGTAGTGTTAATATTTTTATAAATAACCTATTTTTTTTAATAGAGCGAATCCATGTCTCATTTCTATTAATAAGTTATAGTGTAAATTAAACAGTTATAACACTTTCAACTAAACCAAAACATTTTTTAAGCGTTTTATTTATGTGCGCTCTTTTATTACAATAGTAATATAATCATTAGCGTGGCCGGCAAGCTCGATTATTTTATAAATCACATTGTAAAACCGAACTTACGAGCGGTGCCCTTGAAATAGTTTTTATTTTTTGAAAAATAGTCGATAATAATTTGTAAGATTAATTCGATCACCTTACAAGCCAAGGTGAACTAATTATTTAAATTAAATAAGTTCGTTTATTTACATAAAATGGTCTATTGAATAAATAAAGCATTATTGTTATTAAAATTCTGTAAACAATACAAACCCTTGAGCGGTCGCGTGGATGACTATTGTCATCCGCTGTTATTGTATTGTCTATAATACATATAGTACAGTCAATCTGTCGTGAAAAACGGCTGTTTTCGCAAAAAATTGCCAAGTGGATTTTTTTTTCATATTTCACTAGGGGGTCATGAGAAAAGCTTAACGCCAGATTTGCGAGGTCCTGGCCCTATTGAATTTTTGAGAAAGGTCAAAAAGTTTTTGAAATGCATTTTTCTCGGAATAAGTGCGTTCTAGAGAAAAATTTTATTAACAAAAAATGTAGAGGACCTTACAGTCTGCAATTAATGTTATTGAGTTGATGACGTAGGACTTAAAATGCAAGCAGTAGGTGGCGCTAAAATACCAAAAAAACAATTTTTGGCTTTTTGGCCCAGAAAAAAATGTTTTTTCGCAATACTGTAAATAGAATAGTTGTTCCTCTCAAAAATATCTACAAAATTAGTTGAAACTATTTTTTTCTCCGACCTACCATTCCAGAGTTATAACGCAACAAACATAACGCAACGTTAGTCGACGGTTCTATTGTTACTGTCACGGACGGGGTTGGCATCATTGTGACACCTCTACCACCTTCACTCAAGGCAGCGAACTTTCATAGTCGAAGAAGCTACCTTCAAATGCAAAGCTGATTGGGAAATTTCAAGGAACCTACTGACTGGG
Source organism: Pyrocoelia pectoralis (assembly GCA_036250285.1). Taxonomy (NCBI): domain Eukaryota; kingdom Metazoa; phylum Arthropoda; class Insecta; order Coleoptera; family Lampyridae; genus Pyrocoelia; species Pyrocoelia pectoralis. Next base: position 34,001,484 of record CM070079.1, on the reverse strand, counting down.
GATGGAAGAAAACTGCGCGAGGATTGGAACTGATAACAACAAATATGGACCTAGCACCGGAAAACCTCATGAATCTTGTGACCTGCGGGTGTATAATGAATAAATCGGTGCAGCTTGTGGGTGCAGGAAGGCAGGTCTCCATTGCTCGGTCGGTTGCTTGCAAACTGTAGCGGGGAAAATTGCAGCAACGTGCCGCTCGCAGACGAAGATGAAACTTTCATTGACGATATTGATTTGGACTTTCCCTCTCAAGTTGTGAACTGGTCATCAAGATCAAGAAGCAACAACAATGAAAAGGCGCAAAAAAGTAACGCAGAATCGATCGAAAGTTCATCTACCGAAGACGGTGGAAGTGAATCCCCGATCAACCAACAAATGAAAAAAAGACTACGGCGCATAGAAAAGTAATAAGTAACAATAATAACGTTTACATCAACATTTTAACATTTTTAACCTCACATTCACTTTCAAAAACATGCAGTACCTACAATTTTTTTCGAAATGTTATAGTATCGAAACAAAAATATAATTGTTGGAAATTGAAGAAAAAATACATCAGCGGTTTATTTTTTTTAAACAGTTTATTTTTACATTAGACTAGCTTTTGCGTTGCGTTTTTTTGTTTTTTTTTCTTTTTTTAAATAGTGTAAGATTTGTTTTTTGTTGTTAATAATTGTCATTATATTTGAAGTTGGAAAGAGCAAAATTTTTGTGAAATCTCATGAAGAAGTGACTTGAAAAATGTTCCAAATGTTTCCAACAATTATCAATAAAATAAACATTCAGCCTTAAACTTGTAAAATTTTATTAAAAATATAATTGTATACAAGAATAAAGCATTCATTAATGTAGTAGTCAAAAATACAAAAAATATAAATGCTACAGTAATTTATTTTTTCTACCTAAACGTTACTTCGGTAACTGATTATTGATCATAATTATTAACTTTTATTGTAATTCACGTTAAAAACAATAGTAATTAACAGATATTATTGTTAATCAACGTACAAAAAATGATATACCATTTATGAGCAACGCACCAATCATTACCGTACTTCTATTATTAGCCTTTCTACAGTCTTAATGGTACAATTTTCACTCTTCGACAACCTATAGCTCTAAAACGGGGAGTCGAAGAAAAAAATTCTTTTAATAAATTTTGTAGATATTTTTGAGAGGAACAACTATTCTATTTACATTATTGCGAAAAATAAATTTGTCTAGGCAAAAAAGCAAAAAAAAAACAGTTTTTCTGGTACATTAACGCCCCCTACTGCTTAAATTTTAAGTCGTATGTTATGAACTCATTGACATTAATTATAGATGGAAATGCCCTCTACATTTTTTGTTAATGAAATTTTTTGACTTTCTCAAAAATTCAATGGGGCCAGTACCTCGCAAATCTGACGTTAAGCTTTTCTCCTGACCACCTAATGATATATGAAAAAAAATCCACTTGGCAATTTTTCGAACAAAAAAATACAGATTGACTGTACTAGTAGGCGCACTTAAACATTGGAAGGATAATAGAACGTCCACTGGTATTATAAAGACAAAGTTTTTGAAATTTCAAGTAGGTTCATAATTACAATCACAAGGGCTATCAGTCTAATAATAGGAGTTATAAGGGTTTTAGGGCCGAAGGTTTTCTGAAGCAATCTGATCCTATGAAATTTGAAAATAACGGAGACGGGTGATCTTGACCTTTTCCCTGTTTGTAACTCCGTCGCCATTTTTTCACATCATGAAAGGGAAGAATACGAAATAATACACAACTCTTCTCACGGAGGAGTGTAGTGTGTTACTACACCTATAAATTAAAAACGCAACGGTCAGTGGCGTAATTAGGAGTTTTTTTCAGAAGGGGCGACAGATCCCCTCCCACGTGTGATGGGCTTGCGGTTTCCAAATTTTGATTTTTCAAACATTTCAGTGCCCTTTCATGCATTTTACAGCCACTGTTGCACGGTAACTATGCAATATCTAAAACACGGAAAATAACGTGCAAGAAAAATGTGAAGTATATTATCTGTTTATGAAATAAAATAATTAAAATTTACTGATTTAGCTATTCGGAAATGTTGATTCAGCTGCGGGCCAGAAACAGAGTAACAATATTGATTAGTAAGCCGTTGCACTTAGAGCTTTCGCAATGTGACTCATAGATGGCGCTTAAAATTTATTGCTGTAAGATAAAACAGTTTTACCTTATACCTCATTTAGTATTCAAATATAAGGTTTTCAAGTATCACTATAGAGTAAACATTGCTTATTTTGCCGCTCCTACATTCGTTCAGCCCCCCCCCCCCCCCCCCCCCCACCCCAATTCGAATAACGACAACTCTAAATTTATTTATTTTTGTGATGGTGATAAATCGGTTCACTTGATTATCCACCATAATATGTACTTCTCTTCCAGTGACAGCCCCCAGATATCTTTTTGGAAACTTGGCTATGCGTACTGAAGTTGTCTTTCGCCCTCGCTTGAGTGCTTCTCATCAGGGCGTGCATTAGACTAAGGTGTAGGTGTAGTATTTTGGTATGACGTCGAATCTACTAAATCTGTTTCAAGATCTGGAGGATGGAGTATATAGACGGGTATCAGTCTGTCGATTGAAATAGTTTTTTAACCAAGTGTTGTTTGTATCGTAAAATATTTTGGTGCTCTATTGAACACTTTAAATGGATCATCATATGTAGGTTGAAGGCTCTTACGTATTGCGTCATGTCCCACACATACATGGGTTGCCATAGACAAGTCGTTGTATACAAAGATGTTCGGTTTTGCGTGGTGTTTTGTGATGGGTGCACAAGTCTCGTTCCTGCCGCCAGTTTTTCTAAAAAAACCTGGAACATCAGGATGTGGTAGTTTTGAGTGTTGATTTATGAAATCAGCAGGTAGGCGGATATATGTTCCATACAGAACTTCTGCTTGGCTGGTATAAAATTCTGGGACGCAGTCCAAGGAGTACCAGTGGAAATTACTTGTCAACTGAGTTTTAATTGCAAATTTTACATCTCACTGGTTTTAATCTGTTGAACACCCAGCAGCTGCGTTAGATGATTGAACAAGGAATATTCAAACTGCGTCGTTATACGTTCTGGCACACCATACCGCGTGATGCATGTTGACATGATTGCACAATTTCTGTCAAAGTGTCCTTGACTGGAACTATCTCTGGCCATCTTGTAAATCGATCAATCATAGTACCACATGATGTATGGCCTTCGGACGGAGTGAGCGACCAACGGTGTCCCAATTTATGTGCTGGAACCTCTGAATACGGTGTCAATGGACTACTCGTAGGATTATTCACTTTCACACGCTAATCGTGTCTTTATTTAACCTGGGCCACACATATCGTTTACGCACCAAGTTTACTGTAGCTTTAATACCTGGATGAGTCATCGTATGGAGGGCTTAAAATACTTTTTTTCTTAGCGATTGTGACACAAATGGATGTAGGTGTCCAGTACAGGTATTTGTCGTTGTGCAATAATATTTTTTGTAATTTTAATGCTTTAACTCATAGTCAGTAGTTTGGGCTTCAGCAAGTTCTTCCTGTGTAATTAAAGAAGGTAATTGATGAAATTCTTGAGCAAGTATCGACTGCAACATTTTCTTTTCCAGGAATATATGTTAACTTCTGCAAAAATTCAAACGTTAGTGGTTTGTGATCGGTGGCTTCCAGTATGAAACGACAGAATTTTGTTGCTTTCTATGCAGTCCCTGTCATATGTACTGTATCGTTACTCGGTAGGAGTGTTTCTTAGAGAAAAATGCTGTAGTGACTTGTTAACCGCTCCACCAACACACGTGTCCGAAGCGTCTACCATGAGCGCTATTGTAGCATCTGGAAGAGTGTGAGTTAATAGTGCTACCTCAGCCAAGTCGCTCTTCAACTGATTAAAAATTAAAACATGATCAGGTTGTCCCATTTAGCGGTGTTTTATCGGTGTTTTCACTTATTTCCATTATTAATCGTGGCGAACAAAACTTCTTGTTTCTGCGCAGAGTTTGGAAGAAATTGTCGATAACAATTTACTATGCCATGAAAAGTTCGTAACTGCTTAGCTGGGTAGTCTTGCACTACTTGCACTATTTCTCCTTGAGGTTTAATGTCTTGAGAACTCACTGTACATCCTAAAAAATACACTGCCTGGTCACCAAAAATACATTTACCAATGTTCATTGTAAGACCATATTATACAAAAAGTAATTCCTTTCCGGTTTTTGTAACAGATGTCACTAGCCATAAGTATGAAATGTTATGATTTGATACAAAACTACACAAGTTACGTTCCGCCAACAGAACAGTGTTATAGACTTAGAATTTTTTTTTAATGTCGAGTTTTGTGCCTGAAAGGGTGCATTTCCGGCACGCATTACTTTTCTTGTTTCATCAAAAGAAAAAAGCCGCTGAATGTCATCGTTTGTTGGTAGAGACTTACGGTGAGCATGCTCCAACCATAAGAACATGTGAAGCGTGGTTTCGAAAATTCAAATGTGGAGATTTCAACGTTCAAGACAAAGAACGTTCTGGTTATCCAAGAACGTTTGAAGATGCGGAATTGCAGAAGTTATTGGATGAAGACCCAACACAAATTCAAAAACAATTGGCGGAAAACTTGAATGTGAGCCGAGTGAACGATTACAAGCGATGGGAAAGATCCACAAGATGGGAAGGTGGGTGCTACATGAATTGAATGACAAAGGTATGAAAGGAAGTCTGCATCGAATAGCAACGGGTAATGAAAAATGGATTTTTTGGGGTTTTTCTTTTTTCGTAATTCCTTCGTTTATTTTAAAAGATTTTAAAAAGTCATTGTCACTTTTTCAATTCTATTAGATGGCGTTTCTAAATTTTTAGTTCGACGTTTCGTCTTCGAGAAACCATCATCAACTTTATTTTTTTATATCGCCACAACCAACGAAACACCCTGTATTTGTAAATAATAATGAACTTTGCAAACTACATGTGGACATACCCTAAATTATACAATTTTTGTCTAGAATTTAACCGACTTCGTATCTCTTATCGTTTTCAAGATCCCGATGCTGTTCATCCTTATCTTGGGCACGTTGTTGTCATGCAAAATTCCTAAGAAACGTTAAAAATGTACAGGTGTTGTAAAATTTCCCACCTGCGGTTGTTGAAATACTAATTCGAAACCTAGAATCCGAATTTCGGATCCAAGATCCGGATCCAATATCCGGATCCGGACTTCGGGTCCAATATCCAGATACGGATCCGAAGTCTGGACCCGGATCTCAGGCCTATTACCGACACACCCAAGTAGTACATATTATTTTAAAGATCGGAAAAATGTATTAGTGATTAAAAGTGAATATATTGAAGATAAGTACCTATTTATACCTTAATTTACTTTTCATTCTATCTTTTCCGTTAACTTAAAAGGGTTAAAGGCATCCTTGTATAATTACAATGTGCCATCTTGGATCAAATGACTGGTTCGCTCACTGAATGACGTGTTCTTTACAATTTGAATTTGATCTAACATCGAATTTCTGTAGAAAATGGCGAAAATGAACAATTATCTTATCTTATTTAATAACCATTAAAGATAATTATGTTTTTGTGATACAATAATGACAATTTTAATTGAAATTACAATGTAATAATTAAAAGTCGGAAAACTTCTAAATTAACCTATAGTAAATTTAAACGTAAAATGGAATACTTCCTTATTAACTCTTAAAGGAAGGACATGTAATAGTAATTAAAACATTAACGGGAATTTTTAACATTTATTGAAAACGCTCAAACGCAGGCGATTCAATTAAGATCTTGATATTAAAACTACAAATACGTACCGGCAGGGTCGGACTTTAACTTTTGCATCATCATCAATGCGTCGATATAATTTATCTGGTCGTAATTTGCGACAAATATCCGAATAGTGCATTAACAAATTGCCCGAAGTCCGTGTAATTAATAATTAAGTGAGGGAATCAAACTCAGCAATAAGACAACACAGAGGCAATCTGCTCTGAGAGATCATAAATATTTCCTTGTGCATTGTAAATAACCCTAAACGCGAAGACTACAAACTTATGAATTATTTGAGTTCATTTATGTAATATTCAGGGTGCAATTTGAATAGAACTCGCTCTTCTATGCCAATCCGTTTGGTAAATAATTGAATTGTTTGAGAACCAACTGAGAAATGCTGGCCCGACTATATTGTTGTATTTTAACAGTTCAGTAAACAACGAACTTCGATAGCAATTTACAATATTTACGGTCCTTTAAAATTTTCATTTTAATTCTTCTTTACCTACTACTTACACTGAGTTTCGCTTTAATTTTACACAGAATATAGGGTGATACGTAAATTAAAATTTGATCTCTCCAAAACTGCCATCAAGTTACTCCCCCTGCTTTATTAAAGAATTGGAATGAGATGCATTTTTTTTTTGCGAAAATGTAACAAAGAATTGCGTGCATATATTTTTGGAGTCGAGCCATAAATATTTTCATTATAAATAAGTTCCAGACTAAACTAAAAATACGAATATTTCGGCACATTGCACTCGTTTTAATGCATCTAAAAGGAAAAAGGCGTTCGAGGACAAAAACCGAAATGAACTTATTTTGTAAAGATTGTAAATAAGAAATGAATGGCGAGTGTAGCTGATACAAGATTAGTGTTATTAGAAGGTGATCAATACAATTCTTGGCCATTTCATTACTTATGTAAACTTTAAACCTGGAATGTATTTATTATTTAAAACTCGATTTTCAATAAAAGAAATGACACGACCTTCGGTAGCAATAATTGATTTTAGTTACGTTGGTTTTATATGAAAACACGTTATTAGATATAAAAAGTTTATCGGTTTCTCTCAATCTTATTAACAGGGTCAAACAATAACTTCTTTATTTTGAGATTTATGGTATCTCATAAAGAAGTTTCGTTATACGTTGCAATTGCATAGGAAAAAAATGTGCAAACGTTATTTAGACAATTTCTTTAAGTTCATTTACCTATAGCCACAAATCAGCGACTTCCATAACTAAATTCGTAAGAAGAAGAAATTTGAGAAAAATTTTAAATGTGTAGCATGAGGAACCTAATTCATTGTTCTCATCATACCTACTTTTTCTTGTTGTGAATTAGATTGTATGGATTTTGAATTTAAAAGTGGGCAAATATTCACACACGAGTACCTAGATCTGATATCCGAGTCGTTTACGATAGCTCCATAATTAAGGTCGTCCGTCTCCATCAACATCATAGGAGCTTCAGCTGTAAATATTTTGAATTAAAACCATTTAAGTAATCGCTGATTACTTTATCCTTAATCGGGAGTCATTTCAGTTTTCTAGTATTTCGATAACCCCTGCTGAATATACCTTGTTAATTCTCTTGCATAGATGATGTACTGGTATTAATATACATATTATACAGGGTGTTCCTAAATGTTATGTACATACGGAGGGGGTGATTCTTTGACTTATTTCCTAACTAAAAGTTCATATAAACGTAGATCCGGAAACGCTTCCTTACTAGTCTACAGGGCCTTGAAATTTGAAGATTTTTTTCATTTTTTCTTTATAGCTCCTACAGTTTTTGAGATGTTTAACTCAAATTTGGAATACAGGTTGCTCTTTAGGGCTTATATTATTAGGCGTCCTAAATGGTTGCAAAAATCTACAGGGAGATATTCAGGAGTCATGTCGCATTTTCTCCCCCAGAATTTTTTGCGGTGCGCCGCTGCGCTGGTGGATTCCATAATAAAAAAATAAATTTTGTTTGCTTTACAAACTTTTTTATCTCTTGTCGTTTTTTCGTATCTTCGACCGTTATTGGAGAAAAAATTTAAGAGCGATTTTCTGTATAATTGGTGAGATGAAATTAATATTTTTAAAATGATCTAAACAATAATTTATTACTTACAATACAAAACAAACTAAATAATAACCATAACAAAGAAACTACGTTACAACAATTGTTGAAAATGACCTCCACCAATAATAATTATAAGAAACATCCAAAAAAATCTTCAAATTTCAAAACCCTGTAGATTAGTAAGGAAGCGTTTGTGGACCTATGTTTATATGAACTTTTGGTTTTGAAATAAGCCAAAGAATCACCCCCTTCCGTATGTACATTACATTCAGGAACACCCTGTATATGGCAATTTTGGTAAACTGTCCATTTGGACGAAGCAAGACTTGCCCCTAATGCACCTTCTGTAATTCAGTAGGCACTCCATCGCATTTTTTAATGCTGTAGTGACGACGAACTGACGATATTAAGGTTAGCTCCCCTCGCTTTTCACATTTTGAGCTCACCACTGAAAAAGAATGGTACGTCTCCTTCCTAACATTAAACTCTGCATAAGTGAGAGTATGGAGATCACCAATATATGATGGTCTGGTCGTATTGTGCTCTTTGGTGGTCCTTCCGTTTCCGAGTTTTGTGATTAACTCATTTGCAATAAAATCAATAAAAAAAAGAAGACTGAGAAGACAATGGCAACAAAACAGAACACCAATAAACGAAAGTAGATTAAATAATATTGCACAAATCTTGAGAAGGGAAATAAAGAAAATTAAGAACGAAACAATAAATTCTTACGTACAGGGAGTACCTATGAGAAGGACACCAACTATTCCTTATGGAAAGTCACTGAAAGAATAAAAAGGCCAAAAGCACATAATCCGCCCTTAAGAAAAGAAAACGGAACATGGGCTAAAAGCAATCAAGAAAAAGCAGAAATCTTGCCAGTAATAAATGAAGTAACTATCAAAGAAATAGAACTAGTAATACCAAAGGAACTTGCAAAAGAAATTAAAACAAACATGAATCCGAAAAAAAGCACCTGGATACGACCTAATAACAGGAGAAATACTAAAACGTCTAAAAAGAAAAGCAATAGTCAAACTAGTCAATTTATTTAATGCAATATTTAGCCAAAAACATGTGCCCACTTGCTGGAAAATAGCAGAGGTCATTATGATTCCAAACCCTGGAAAAGCTGTGAATGAGATTTCTTCATACAGGCCTATATCACTGCTACCAGTTATATCAAAACTGTTTGAAAAAATACTTTCAAAAAGACTTACACCTATTATTGAAGAAAAATGCATAAATCCCCTCGTATCAGTTTGGCTTTAGAGAAACGCACGCCACAATAGACCAAGTGCACAGACTTACTGATCAAATAGAAAAAGCACTGGAAGAAAAGAAGATATGCTCGGTGGTATTCATGGACGTGACACAGGCATTCGATAAAGTCTGGCAACAAGGACTCGAACATAAACTCAAACAACTTCTGCCAGAACAATACAGGTTGCTGTTAAACTCCTACATCAGTAGAAGAATGTTTCGATCTGATATACCAGTAACAGAACAAATAACAGTAGCCACATTCGCAGACGACACATGTGTGCAGCTGGAAAAACCGAACAAGAAGCTAATGAAAAACTCCAAAACGCACTAAATCCGGTCAATGCATGGACGAAAAGCTGACGCATCAAGCTTAATGAAAACAAAACAGTGCACGTAAATTTCACAAACAAACACACTGGACAAATGCCAATAATTATTAACAATCATGTTATCTCCGCGTCAGGTGATGTTGACGCGACTATTTCGACACATCGATTTCGACACCGTCGATTCGACTCGAATTCACTTCGATGCAAACTCAGCTCGATGCGAGTTGAACTCTACGTAATGTTGACTCATATTTGCTGTAATGTGTTTCAACGGTGTTAATTTTGCATTTTCAGTTATAAAAGTTGAATGAGTGTTTATTCCACTTAGTGAAGAATTTAAGGAGAAAATTGATACAAGAACGGCAGAACCAGAAATAATTCATCAACAATTGGCATTTCTGAGTAAATTGATATTACACGTGTTTTTTTTTCATTTTAGTTACGACTTATTTACAAAAATGTGAAATGGCATTTATTAATTATAATAATAGTCGTATATGCGATTTTGACGGGTTGAAAGACAAGAAAAAATGTTCTCGAGTCGAAGTTGGCACACGTCGAGATAAGATTGCGTCGAAATGGTGGTGTCGAAAAAGGAGCGTCGATGTGGCCGCGTCGAAATAAGGCGGAACGTGTTATCCCATATGCAAACACAGCTAACTTAGATACGAAGCTACGATGGAAAGAACATAAAAAAAGAGAAGAACTGAATCTTTTTTTTTGGCATCAGGCTGAACCTATTTGTCACTGAATTAATGAAATTATGATAAAAGAATTTGAAATAAAGTTAAAACCCATTATATCCGAAATAAATTGATAATATACAAGCAGGTATTAAACCCTGTGTGGCATTCAGGTTCGGGGATGTGCCCGCGCAAGCAATATCGAAACTATACAAAGATTCCAGAACAAGGTACTGAGGGGTATTGTTGGGTTTTCGGCTTATATCGCGTTGTTATATTTGTTCCACAGTCTGCGTTGAAAGGCTTGCCGTGTCTTTTACCTTGTGAGCCAAAACAAAGATTTTTGGGATGATTTATCCATCGATGGTGGTGAGCTGTTAAGTTCAGGTTTGCCAGGCGAAACCAAAAAAGTTCTGACGTTTCGCAAGACATTGCAGTTGCATCTTCATTCTATCACTCTGAAGATTCAAGCTGCCATGTGGTCAAAGAGTCACAGCAAAAACAATCAGAGATCAAGATACTGACTGTTTCCATTTTCCCTTCAATTAAGATGGATAAAAATAATGTACCGCAAGCTCGACCAATGGAAGATTTTTGGTCAATGTTGAGCAGAAAAGTACAAGTCAAGGGATGGGAAGCTGCAAATGAGGACCAATTATGTCGTCGCATTTTTCAAAAGATTAGAGAAATTAATCCTGTTGTTGTCCAGGAAACAATGCAACACGAGAGCAATCGAAGATAATGGTGCATTGTTAATCTGTTGAATATGAATTTGATATTGTTATATATGATGTTAATTATAATAATATTAAGAGTATAGGCTTTTAAAAATTTTCCGAAAACTTTAGGACCATACGTTATTACTACGTTGTCGTACGAGGGACGCGTCGAATGCAACTGAGAATGGAATTGTATTATATCTACAAACGTGTAAAAGAGTTCTTACCTTCCCTTCAGAAAACACGAATATTAAACAAAAGGATAGATACTTTTCTGGTTTATTGCAAAAGTGATTTTTAAAAATTGGTGTTGCATTATGCACTACTTAAGTGCATCCTGGGAATGACATTGCAGCTTACACTTATTGATAAATACGGATAAAGCTCGGTTTTCTATAATAGTTAATATACCTATAAGAAAAATGCAGCAATAATACGTATCTAATATAAAAATTTGAATTTTCATTTCTTGCACAAGACTTTCTTATTTTGTGATTAATTTAATTACCTTTTAGCCAAAAGTGTTAATGTTTGTTCTGAACGAATTAAAACACGTCATACAATTTTAATGAAGAATGGCATCCGAGAATTTAGCAATAATTTTGCAGTTACGTAGAATTCTCATTTTTTACAAGAATCAATTCGAAACAATATAAATCTATAGCGTTAAATAATTTGAACGGGGCGTTACTGAACGACATAATTAAATACGCAAACTACCCCCTTTGTCATGTTAACATTCACGCACACGTGATTATAAGTCCAATATAAATTATACATATACAAACAAAGCTTTTATTATAGAAATAACGATTCCGAGGAATAAAAATAAAAATAGCTCATGAATAAATGAGTTCCTTACAACATTACATGCTGTTAGAATTAATAGAAATGTATAAACATCATTAGAGTTACATAAAACCCTCTCTCGTACAGCCGGACATGCAACGTTGACTTTTTCAAGTTAGAGTTGGAAGCTTTTAATAAATACGATATACGATACAGTTAACGATTAAAACTTTTATCATAAATCACAAGCATCAATAAAAAAGATTAATTATTTAGAAACTTGCACCAATTAGGTTCTTGAAAAATTTATTAACTCGAATTTGCCATGAAACATTTCATTAAATTTTAATTAATTTAGAATTATAAAACATTTTCTATTTCTTTTCGAGGCGCGTACATTTTATTACACACATCGCTCAATTATTTATTTACTTCATTTCTAAATATTTACCACAATATAGGTACGTCTCTTAACTATTGGTTGAGATGCTTTTCCATTGAAATAACGGTTTGGATCATAATCTAATGATCTGAAAAAAAGACCTGAAGATATGTTTGCGGTTTGCTACATTGCCACACTTTCCACTGTACACTAGTAATAATAGTGATAATAAATTATTGTCCGTACTAACTTATGTGCAGTATAAATCTATATACGCAATTATAAAATGAACTTTTCTCATATTTTGAGGAATAGTCAAAAGGTGTGGTAAGTGTGACACCATTCCGTGGTTCTGATTTAGAGGTAGTAGTTATATCTGTATATGCAAAAATATAGTCGGTTTATTCTTAAATTACTATGGATAGGGAACTCATTAAAATTCCTGTAGCCAATGATAAAATGGGTTTCACTTGCAAATAAAAGAATAAATGTCATATACAAAACGTTTCAAGCGAAAGTAGTACATATGACTACAGCATTATGATGGAATTTCCTTTACACTCTCTGATTACCTGCAATTCTATTGTATTCCTAAACCCTGACAGAATAAAGCAGAAGTTCTACAACATTTTTTTAAATTAACGTTATTCCATAAACGTATTATGTCTTGAAATACGAAAAAAATGTAGAACTTCTGCTTTATTCGGTTTGGGTTTAGGAATTGAATAACGTTGCAGGTAAACAAGTGAGACACAATTTACCATTGGCTACAGCAATTTAAAGGCGTTTCTTGTCCGTAGTAATTAAAAAATAAACCGACTATACATAATTTATAGATATTAATACAAGGAAACGTACGTATGCGTTTGTTTATAAATATTTGCTTATGTAATGTTAATGGCTTTATATCTTAGCCGTTTTTGCAATACAAATACTTTTTTAATTAATTATAAGCGACTCTACTCATTGAGGATAGCACCGGGCCGAAGGAAATAGTAGAGAGCGGCAAATGAATTCATTAACCGTGCGAAAGGGGTGATAGGTAAACATCCTGTAAACATTGAGGTGCTGGTTAACACCTCCTCATAGAAATGGTCTGCGAACATCAAAATATGCATTCGTCTCCATAAAGTTGGAGTTGACGAGAATTCCATCATCGATGAAGAAAGTATAGTTCGGTAGACGACGTAGGTTCTCACTCGAAAGCTCCAGTATGAGATTATCCTTTCCGCTAAAGAAATGTGCGTTAATGGCTTGCCTTAAGAAGATCCTTATAATGGAAGTTCAGTAAGACTCCGTATCGTGATGCTCTCTGGCAGTCAGACGGTGCCGGTAGTCAGCTTCGCACAGATTTAGTCGTGCTTTAGTGACCTTGAGGCTCTGACATGAACCATATCACGTTCTGATAGGTGATCGGGGTATTTTTTGGAATTAATCTGAGAGTGGAGAAAAATACGAAACAAACTGGAACATTTCTGAGGCTACGAAACGGGCACAAATGGATAAAGCCGACAACAGTCACAGGATTGAACAAGCACCTACTAACCATGAACAAGGAAAATCCTGTTGTAGTCCTTAGAACCTTATCTGTGATAGTATCGAATCGAATGATGAAAAACAATACCAAAAAGACTTTTTAACTAGTGTAATGGAAGGTACCTCAGTGTCTTTGGATTCCCAAAACCGCCCCTCAACTTCAATCAGTTAGGGTTGCAACTTAGTTAAACATTTTTTGTTAAGTTACGTAGGCCTCTATTGGCCCTAGGCAACTAGTTGGACAACCGATTGACAAAGGTATCGTGGGGCATTGAATCAAATTGAAGCCATTAGCCGCGAGCGAGCAGTTGCGCCACTAAAAAAAGTGGGTATGTACAATATCTCTGCGTAGTCGTGGGGCATTGCAGGATATGTAGCGTATTAGTCGTAGACAAGCAGTGGCGCATCCGCATCACAGGTTCATCCAAGGGAAACAACAGAAACAAATTCGTGTTCGACCTGTTTTAGGTGGCCTTGGACCGACGCGGTTGATGTGCTTACAGTGTACAAGGTGGTTCAAATTGGACACTTTCATAACGGACCACCCTTTATTTTAAGAGATAGAAAAAAATGAACCAAGGTGCCTGGAGCTCAATTTTAATGAGAAAATCACTGGCGCAAACAGAATTCAGCTATCTTTAATCGTTTGGACGCTAGGGGGCGTTTCTCGAATTTGGTCGATTTCTTTAATGCTCCATAACATTCTTATTTTTAAAGATACGTGATTTTGGAAAAATCTTTATTAGAGCACTTTTTTGCGTAGACATATTGCGTAAATTGATTTGAAACCTATAACAGGTGATGGACTGATATCACTTGATTGGTTTTAAATTCGTTTGCCATAAGGTCATGGCCAACTACTAAAAAATCCGAAAAAAATGGTATCAATGCGATGAAATGAGAATAAGTCAGAAACTATTAAAGATAGGGATAGGAACATGTAATACCAAAATATGCCCATTTTGATTCTCTATCAAATGCAATAGTAAGAAAATTGTCATTTCATTTAAAAAATCTGAGTTTTCTGTCTTGGAATTTTCCTAAATTTGGAACCCCATAGGTGACGTCGTACGCAACATAACTTTTTTTAAGTGCACCAACAGAAAGCCCTATTCTTCCTCTATGCGCTGGTGAAAACTCGGTTGCCATAGCTACAACGGTTTTCAAGTAATGAATTCTTAAAGGACCGTCTGCATCCGCCATTTTTTTTTAAATAAATGAAAATAACTAGTAGATATTAACATGTTTATATCAAAGGTTATGAAATTTCACTTAGAATCCAAAAATGCAATAAAAAATAGGGGTTGCCATTTAAAATAACGAAGTTAGTAGCTATTTCCGGCATTTCCGGAAGTGCTGCCATTTTGAAAATATTTTAGATCGATTCGGCTTCCTGCGTAACCCCTAAGTACAAATTTTCAGAAACCTACCTATAAAACTTTCCCAGAAACGTCTAACTAAAGCTCCCAAAAAAACACCCTGTATATTTTTGGGTTTTTGAAAAGAGAGTGAAATTTCCTAAATTTTGATGTATCACTTGTTATATTTATGTTGAATATTATTTGAAATATTGCATCTTATACATTGTTGTTTCAAATTAAAAATATTTGGAGTTAATAAAAATTTTCAGATAACTAACACATTATCGTTTTAAATCATACTGCCGTCTTTTGTTAACAATGGAAACCTAGATATCTACAAACAAAATATTTTAATGTACGTATAAAAATAATATTTAACAGAAATATAACAAGTGATACATCAAAATTGAGGAAATTTCACTCTCTTTTCAAAAACCCAAAAATATATAGGGTGGTCCGTATGAAAAAATGTAGTTTAGGGTTGCACACAAAAACCAAACACCCTGCATAAAAACTATCTATCGCGATGGATTCTACGCAAAGAAAGATTTTTCCAAAATCACCTATCTTTAAAAATAAGAAAGTTATGGAATAAAGTTAAAATAAAGGGTGTTGCCATAAGAAAGTGTCCAATTGTGAACTACCCTGCACAGTGGCTAGTGAAAACAGTGAAATAGATTCTACTGAAGAGACTGATACAGACATAACAGACTCTGAGGTTGTTGTAGCAGAGAAGAACAAGAGAACGGGAAAAGGAAAGAAAGAAGCTTCCGCGAAAAGACAAGACAAGTTGAAGAAATTAACACATTTAATTGAGAGCAAAAGAAATACTGAAGACCTATGAGAAAAGGCCTTCCATTTGGGACAGCAGAGTTGAAAAATTTCTTTTTATCAGCACAAAGTTCATCGAATAGTGTTTAATAGACCTTTGCTTAACCTCCTCATTAACATAGGGTGTTTTCGAAAATTTCGGGTTCTCTTCTTTCTCTATTTCAATAGAAGGCTAAGGAGGAGTTCTGCACTGCTCAATGCCATCTTTGAAAATAAAGTCCGAATAATTCAGAAATAAACTTGGTGTGCAGTTGCGCAACTGAGTTGCCTAGCTCCACAGCACTGGGAGACTAGTTGATCAAAAGTTTGCCCAACTAGTTGCCTACGGCTAATAGAGGTACAAACAATTTGTTGTCTTGTTGCTATTACTTTAACGCACACTTGCAAATTTTAAAATAAAGCAATCCATGGTTAACATTGTGAAAACTGAAAACGAAAATGACAATTTCTGTCCATAAACAAAAACAAAAAAGTTTAATGCCGTTGTAATGGAATGATATACAATCTGTGAATTCGTTGTAACTAATTAGTCAGTTTGAAAGTGTGAGTAATTAATTAATTTAATTTAACTGGCAACATTTCCTAATCCACCATCTGGACGACGACTTGCTTACTCGTTTCAAACGTTGTGGAAATATCAAAATTATTCTCGTGAAAAAATAGAGAAACTTTACTTGATAAATTTCGATCTTTTTTTCGGGTTACTCGATTCTCTTAATTAAACGCATTGTGCACAATGGCTTGTGGTATCAGAGAAGTAAGGGAATGCAACAAATAAATGGTAAATGGATTATATAAGCGTTTACAATACATTCCTCAGCTTCATGTTAAAGCCATATAGAAATGAAACACGTGTGCGAAAGCTTGGAATACTTATTATAGATTTATTATAGCAGAAAGTCATAAAGCGACCACCTATACCTATATGAAAATAACAGCGATCGGATATGTATATAAGATTAAATATTATAATGGTTTAATTCAAGTCTTACTTATACGCATACGAGCACGTCCCGCTTGTTATATTTGGATTCTTTACTGCTGAAATATTTTATTAGAAAATAATGTGTTTCATATAAATTTTATTATATAGCAATAAATTTGAAAATAGAAATACCACTGGAGTTGTTATTACTTGGAATTTTACAATTCTGAAATGAAAGCCAGCGTATAACATAAAATTATTTATTGTTTTTTATTATTAAGTTTTAATAACCGAAAAGCATTACGCCAGCATTTTTTGGTCTTTCGAGATGGTTTAAAAACATGATGGTGATCCTGATTGATACGATTACAAACAGGCCGAAGAAAAATGTGTCAGTGATATAGGTAATTAAGAAAATAATTGTACCGTAAACTTTAAATGACGATTATAATTTTAGTGAGCTTGTTTGAACATGTGCCAACTTCACATTACCACCTAAAGTTTGTTAAGTGTTAGCAACAAAAACACTAATATTGTAAGATTTTTTTCGTAGACGTAGACGATATATATAAGAAAAACCAAGCGTATCACGATTTGTTTTGAATTAAACCTCGACTCTCCCTTGCTTGGAGAAATAATAATAGGTACGTTAAATGATAAATATTTGTAAGTTGCGACATCTTTCGATCAATACCCGTACTTTTTAGTGTGGTTTAAGAATGTACTAATTGCATTTGCAAGGAAACCTTAGTATCATTTCACCACATTTCTAAACAAATATATTACGAAGAAGCGGAACTCTACAATATAAAACATTAAAAAATTGTATGGTTTTTAAAAATTTTTCAACGGGCAAAAATTTTCTCTCAATGCATGTAAAAGAAATCCCTTTACCGATCATAGACTAAAAGTGTGAAGTCTGAAACTGCGGTTGCATATAACGCAACTGACAAGGTATGTATTGAGAACATTTCCTGGAAACTGTAAAAGTCTTTGTGATTGACAAAATGCAGCAAGTAGCAAAAAAATATTTAGGTTGATTAATATTAATGTGTGGGTTTATTACATCCTCGACATTAATTCCATTAATTGAGGTGCCACTGAGAGTTTGAGAACACCAATGTGGTTTCGTCCACTATAAAGTTATTTCCTGAATAAAAATCAATGTACCATGATAGTTAACATCTGTGTAACCAGAATAACTTTGAAAATAAAACTATCTTCCATAATGCGGCGCACTACTCGAAAAATTCTATGATACTCAAGGTATGGTGCGCATTTTATAACATTTTTTTAGTTTAGCCACACTCCTGCTGGTGTCAAATCTGCCCCCCCCCCCCCCCGTCTGATTACCTGTTACTTCTAGAATAACGAGTTACCAACTGCATCGTTTGGTTATACTTTTAAGTATACTTAAAGAATGGGGACAGAAACCACTACTTAAAACAGAAAAATGATATTGACGGACGTAAAGATAGGATGAACGATAAAGAACAATTACCAGATGAAACAGACTTGGCAATGAATCCTCAAGTGTTCACTTATCGTACCATTCAAATGAAGATTATGTCGAAAAATCTCTAAAGACGTATGATATTTATATGCAAACATTGCAAATAAAAACAACAAGCACGAAGACATAATTATCAAGGGATCTTAATTTGATTCTGAATACAAAACATGCAAAATTGGGGGATATTCAAGACAAAAAAACAAAACCATTAAGCCCGAATGTCGTTTTTTAAGCAATTTCGTCTTATCGCTAAAATCATACTATACCGTAACCGCCTGAAAATAATGGAGCAGCGAAGCCTCACAATATAAGTACGATCCCTCGCACGAATGAAGGTAAAAATACATTACATAGGACTTTTCAGTAAAGTATTGGTGGAGTCGTCTTGAGGAGTTGGTGCATGGTTTAATGTAACTCAATATAAGTACTTCATTAAGCAGACGTGTTGGCTAGTTGACCTAGCCTTTATCAGAGGAGTTAGTGTTCCAAAAAATGTCTGTCATTTCTGTCTCCCCGTCGCGTAGTTGGCAAATGTTTGTCTTGTAATTAATTTTATTTTATCCACTGTAGGCGAGGAAATAAAGCACTAAAATAAGCCAAACCTACCAAATTTTTGTAGTAAGACGGATTGAGATGGGTTTTTTGCATTCGCTCCTAAATTCAACAGGAAACTTTGTACCTACTTTTAATCATGTTTTCTTTTCAAAATGCATTTTCATAGAAAAAATTCATAAATGCGTTAATAACTTCTAGAATCGACTCAATTAGGGTTTGAGGGCGTTTTCGAGGTCGCTGATCCCGAATATGACCTCCAAATTGGCTCACCGCTCACTTGGAGCTCAGGATGGCCGAGCAACGTCATCTCCGAAGCTCTTTCTGAAATTCACTCTGAAATGATTCTAGACATCTCATCCGGGGTTTTTTTGGGTTGCTGATTCCAAACCAGGCATCGGCAGCCCCCCCCCCCCCCTTCCTGGTGTTCCGCACATCCGAGCATCCACGTCATCCTCTGGAGGTTCACTGAAGTCTCAAGCCTATAGGGAACCGAAAATTGTTTCCGGGGATTTTTTGGGTCGCTCAGATCGAATCTGGCACCGGATACTTTCTAACGGATACCTGGTGCACCGCACCGGGGCATCAACGCCATCCTCTAGAATTTCGCTTGAATTTTCGCCGGTAAACAATTGTCGGTTACCTATAGGCTTGAAACGTCAGAGGAAGACGGTGATTCCCGGATGCGGGACACCAATTACGAGTGGTGGAGGTGGGGGGGGGGGGTGATGCCTGATTTGGAATCGGCAACCCAAAAAACCCCCCGATGAGATGTCTCGAATTATTTGAAAGTGAATTTCAGAAAAAGCTTCGGAGATAAAGTTGCTCTGCCATCCTGAGCTCCAGGTGGGCGATGAGCCAATTTGGAGGTCATATTCGGAATCAGCGACCTCGAAAACCCTCGTGAACCCGAATTGAGTCGATTCTAGAAGATTATAACGAAGTTATGAATTTTTTCTATGAAAATGTATTTTTCAGGATGCAAAGAGTTCATCAGAAAGATATATCAATTATGGTAGCGCGTTTCAACATGTTTCAACGATTTTTTCGCGACGGTACGTTACGAAGATTAAGACGCTATTAGCAGACTACAAAATGAAGGCTTAATCTATGGACCATTTGGTGAAAGTATGGAGCAGCTGTTATGAACATCCGAAATCCTTGGAAGTATGTATTTCCAATTTCAAAACAATAATTAGTGAAGTAAAAATATTTAAATTGTTTGAAAGTTCTTTCTAAAGAAAATATTAGATTTGTAGCACACCGTTTCAAGCTTCACCATTACAACAATGGGTTGAATCATGCATCAAAAGAATCGATCAATTACGAATTACGATCAATACCTTTATTTCTACAACGTAATATGTTTCATTGATGAGAATAAAAAGTTGACGGGCAACAGTTTCAAAACTATCGCTGCAATCCATTCATTCATTAGTGTTTGGACCTGTACTTACTAATTCTTCACTTCTTCATCACTAGTAGATTTCTTTCTCTGGTACTTCTGGAAAGAGATAATAATCCACGACGGCTAGATTTAGACTGTAGATCGGATGCCTATCTTGAGTAGGAAAGTCAGCGTAATTTTACTCGTGTGCACGGATACGTTGTCGAGAGACATCTCTTAGAAAATGGTTTGTGGACGCTTTCTCTGCTTAGTCAGTAGGTACTCAATTTTTTACGTATTAAGTGATTTTTCATACACTCCCTTCATTATGGGCGATATCTCACAAACGTGATTTGATTAGATTACGATTCCGTTTTTATACTAACTATGAGTGTTTTGACTAAGAGGCTAGAAACGCTCTATGTTGTGCCAATTTACCCACACATATCTCCAGATTTTGGTTTGTCTAATTTGTGGAGTTTAACTCACATCAAGACCTCCTCACTCCAATTTTCTCTTACCTTTAATTTACCACCGCCTCTCTAAGACTGCAAAGCGCGTCATTAGTAAACCGCTTACCTTCCTACACTGAAACAAGTAGCGATGACAGTGTAGAAAAATACCTTCCTTTACAAACTTTCATAATCTCCATCTTTTTATTCTCGAGAGTTTCAACCTATGGAACTTTGGAGTAAGTAAGGAAAGAGATCGAATAAAAATTTATTTTTATGGGGTGTGTGAATATTGTACTAGGATTCCTCTATAAACCGTAATCAAAAAGGAAAGGGTGCGTAATCGTTTAAAAGCGTTTCAATGACCATCAAGTGTTTATGTCCCACCTCACTTTAAAATTACAAAAATACACTTACGCCCCTTTCATCTATGAGTCGTACGCGGTACACCGCGTATTAGGGGTTAAAAATATTGTAACCGATTGAGTGTACTTTCAGTATAAATAATTCCGCCAAGATCGGGATTAACTAACAAAATAAGTTCTGTGTAGTACGTGCAGATAAAGTATTTAGACGTAGCGACATTATTCGTCCCTTTGAAAGAAAAGTCCGTTTCCGCCCACATCGTGTGCAAAGCGGAACATAATTAGAATGATCGTAACTGATGACAAATTCACTCATTCTTATTTCATCGATTGTAACCGTTTTAACATCGATATAAAACAAATCAACTCGTTTCTAAATATAACTCCACTTTCAGATACCCTTCCGTACCCTAGCGAAATGGAAGCAGCCCCATGCAATTTTAACAACTTCCACTGTATATTTAATTATTGTAATATTTATAAAAGCGCGCCCGCTTAGGGGGTTAAAACTGCTATGTGGGTGGGAGTTTTAAATAAATAACAACGCTCTGCACCCAATTTACTTTTGCCAAGTTTTATTGTATATATAAAAAAGTTTTCCGAGTATTATTATTACTTTACTGCTTCCACTTGAAAACGGTAAAAATTAAAGAAACAATAAATGAAAGCAAAAGCAAAGAGAAATATTAATACCACTCGCATTTTAATAAAATAAGTCAACACGCCCCAGGTTCTAACAAAAGAACATCGCAAGGAAACAAAACATTTATTTTACGTTTTGTAGCTTGGTAAGAATATGATTAAAATTATATTTTTAATGTTTCAAAGTGTTTTATGTATTACACTTTTCTTTAACATCGTTTCGCGTATATTTCTTTTCATTGCCGACCCTCTCCAACATACACTCACTACATAAGCCGATTAAACATTACGCAACACTTACGCCACGATTGTTATGGGTAGAAATCAAATGAATTTGTCTCCAATTCTTTTGCTCACATGTAGTTCTAAATAGCAAATTTCTCTTGTTGTTTCAAAAAGTAACCCACAATCTTTGTAAAATTATAAAAGGCGTTCAATATCTTCACGAATTGTCATGGAAGATGATGGATTACGCGGGATACGTTGCGTGACAAAGTATACATAGGTCAAATCAACAGGCAAATAAGCGATATATACGAGAAGAACATCTAAAATCAGTCGAAAAAAGACATCAACAACATCTCTTAACACAACACGTTACAACAAAACAGGAATGATGCTATGATTAATACCAAAATGTATGATCTATTGTAGAAATATCTATCTTTCTGCTTACTTTTAGCATTAATAGAATGGAATCATAACAAAAAATGTCTCTAGAGTCTAGACCTTTTTTCGTTCCTGTTGCCGTGCGGTCGCAAACTAGATTTTTGTCACGAAAAATGTATTTTGGCTATGTACAAAAATTATGGTTACCATGGATCTTATGCTCTGTCCATGTATCTTGTGTGCCAATTTTAGTTTGAATATTTTCAACAGTTCGGAAATAAATAAATAAAACCTTTATTTTTTAGAAAATTGTGATGCCCTGTATCTCTGAAACAACGAATTTTAGGACCTATGTTTATAGGAGCAACCCACCTTAAAATGTGTTTCTCTACAAAATGTCAATGTCCTGATCATTAAACCTGGGACACCCTGTATACATATACATAGTTAATACAATAATTTTTCTACAATACAAAATTTGGACAAGTTCTTTTTTTGCTTTGATTAAAACCTTTTGGTAACTATTCCAGATGTACGTTGTGTTAACAGATAAACCAAGAAAATTTCATCTTTTGGCACGATGAGATTTTTCTCCGATGGATTAAGAGTTCAATATCATAAAATAATTTCAAGTTAAGTATGTAACGAAGCGAAGAGCGCGATGGGTGAAACCACACACTGTTAACATGATAAGAAAAAGTGAGGGTATTATCGAAGCGTACGTATAAATCTTCAACGAAGTTAGATCTACAGAATTGAGCTTGCAGAAAGCAGATTACGGCAGTTATGTATATCGTGTAAGCAAATAATCTGCAAAAGAAATAAAAGGGGTCGCAACGTGGAGTCTCGTGGAACACCAGAAGTGACAGTCATACGACATTTGGTTATTGTAAACCACGCTAAACCCCACCAATGCTAAATTACAATAATTTTAAAACGTTCATGACTGAGAATTTTCTCATAAATAAACCTAACGATTTTTTTTGGATCGATTTTCCAAAATTCCTATTTTATTTAGCCTATACATACGAATCATAGTTAAAACAATAATTTCAAGATCAAGAAGAGTTTGGAACGTGTGAAGAAAAAATACAATACACGACCATGAAATCGAAGAAAATTATGTAGAAAAGAGTTTTGCTAACGACGATTAAAATATAAAAATAGCGTAGAATAAAATAGCAATAAGTGAAAACACAGAAAAAACGCAGTCATTCTCCTGTGAAAATCTAAGAAAAGTAAGAAGAAAATAGGCGAAAGAACAATTTCCAAAGTGAGCTAGTGCTGCAAGAGCCTAATAAAGTTAAAAGAAAATGATGAATGTAAAAAGTTACAGAGTTGCCATATTTAAGTAATCCCGTTGAAAACTACGTTGCTCGTACATAATAATGCTAAGGTTTATTCTGTCCAAACAGAAATTACCTAAGAAATAAAAGGGAATGTACTATTTCCGTCGGTTAATAAAATAGTTTATGAGCTACAGCGTGGCGGGGTCGTAAACAAATACATTTAAAATAAAATACTTTTATTAGAAAAGTGAGGAAGTTGTTATATGAGGCGTTTCGTGATTTAAAATTGTTCCAAAAAAAATCTCTTAATGAAAATTTACTTTCTAATTTACAGAACGATGTCAATGTTAAGTTTCGGTTTTCCTGTTTTTTTTAAGGGCGGCGAAAAATTTATTTGAAAGTTGAAAATTTAAGGTTCCATTAGCATTTCCTAATATAGAAGTTGTTTGCTGGTCCATTTGGCAGTAAGTTACTTGGGTTAAAGCTGGGTGCAAATCACCAAGGAAAACTTTTAAACAGTCGTTGCATGAAACTCGTTGAAAACTTCCAACATAAAGAATGGCCGATCGATAAAATTAATTTTTGTTATTAACGATTATAATATATTGCCTTGAAACACGTTAAGTTTTTCTTTAATTAATTCGGGGGCGCTGCAAACGCGCGCTCGTATTAATTTAATTAAGAAATCTTTTATTTACAATTTTTTAAAAAAAGCATCGCACGGATTAGAAACAGGCACCGATCGCCGTCGCTCCCGACGCCATCGGTTTTTTTTTTCTTTAATCGGAACTTTCGCGTAAATTGTGTCAGAATTTATGCAGTTAGTAAACTGAATAAATTGACTTATAAATGTTTGATTCGAACACTTGTTCAAAGTTATAAAGTTCATTTTTTATGGGAAGAAATATACTCATACAAGCATGTATTTCATAAAAGTTATGGTAGTTTAATAATCGAATCGCGTTTTCTTGTTAACGTTAATTTTACAGTACACTTGTGGTTAAATAATTACAGAAAATGACCACCCACTTTGATATTTAACTTACAACAACCCTACGCAAATTGCATTTGTTTAATGACCTAAACTTTTGCTATATTTATAATTGCTCACGTGATGAATGTATTTTGTTCAGATTCGTTAATTCTCGAATAAAAATCGCGTTCTTTACAAAAACTGCATCTCGGGACAATGCGATGCAGTATACTTTATTACCTTTCTCGCTGTCTTTTTGATAAACTGGTAACGAAAAATAGATTGCCGAGATTAAGGGGCTTTTCGGGTTCATTCTACATCCATTTTCGTCGTATCGTATATGTGTAGTTGAAAAGTATACACATCGCTTTTCACAACTTTCCTCGCTCCGCTTTGAAAAGCTAAACAAGCCATTCTTACCAGGTCAATTTCACACTACATGTGCTAGCAGGAAAACAGAAACGAAAGGAACTTAAACGTATACAAAATGACACATATGGGGTGAAATGGGGGATAATCCCTACCTCATATGGAGTAAGGGTATATCTTTTTCGTGTTGTGTTAAAAATTGACTTCCTAATTCGTGATTTTCAGGATTTACAAGTGAAAATGGGATAACATTTTAGATTAGCGTTTTTACACTCTCAACTTTAAGATTTCGTGCATATTATTGTTTAAATAACGTTATTTTTAGTGAGCCAGCCAATTAAAAGAGCTTTTAATTTATTAATTATTATTGGTAACTCCTCAATCGGGAAATTAATTGTTACAGAGGTAAGAAGTACCGTACCGGTAGGAGAACTGTTGCTCGATTGAAAAGTCCACAATTAATGACTTTTTAGCTAATCGACGAAAGCATACTACAATTTAAATTCTCAGAGACGTTTCTGAATTTTGAAAAATACTCAAATAGAAAAATGTCAATTTAGGTTAGGTATATCAGTAACTTAACGTATGAGACATAAGCTTTGAGAAAAAGCTTGCATTACCAGAATTTGAAGACTGGACGGAGTTACCATGAAGCTGATAAACAAATCGTGGATTGTTGTTATTACTAAATGTCAAATTATTCCAATAGTTAAGTTAAAAATTAAATGATCAGCAAACTGGCATAAAACTTTCCCGTGATTAACAATTAAAAGTTTCTCGGAAAATATTTACTTATTCCCATTAATATTAATTTCACTCATAAAAGCTTCTTTTTCCTCTTACAAGACACCCTGTATATAGGCAAACTATTTCAGATTACGATGCTTTTGTAGCCAAACAAAATTTATTTGAAACGTTTTTCGTTATTTTGTTTTATATCGTCAATAGAATCGTTTAACGTGGTTTAACCTTTAACCGATTGATAAATTAGACTACAATGACGTATAATAAAATAGCTTTTGAGTAATAACTCAAAAAAATAAATATATTATATGTGTGTAGTGTCGTTGTAATCTGAAAACGATTTCTGACTTGCTCCTGAAATAATATACAGGGTATGTCAGAAAATAAATTGGTATTCGTATTATTATTATACTCGATTAAAAGAATCGTATGTCCTCTACTACTACTTCAATGTAAAATTTTATTTCTTCATTTTTGTTAGCACTAAAAGTTATGCATTTTCAAAATTTTCAACTTTGAAAATTCACTCTCCTTCCCTTATGAGAAACGAAGAAATAAATTTAGTGAAAATAGTTTTTCATCAACGATATGTATAACATTTCAAAAAATAAAAAAACGCTTGGTACAGATTTTGAGAAAATCGATTTTGAATTTTTGACCAATTTTGGGCACCAAAAAATTGGCCACGTTAAGTTTTTGTTCTTTATCAATTATTTAAAACGTTCTGGCCGTACGTTGACTACAATTGCCAATTTATAAGTTTGCATTAAGTTAAAACGTTCTTGAGCTAGAACCTAAAAAATAAAAACTGGGAGAATTGCCTTTTTGAATTTAGCAACAAACAAAAACGGCGTTTTACTTGTAACAACGCCTACTACCTTTCTCCAAGTGAAATTAGTTTGGGTTAGAATTTGAATTTTTGCGCCCAAAATAACGCCCATGGTTTGACGATCTTTGGGCCGATTTTGATAAGAAGCTTGTTTTATGATGGATTGTTTATAGGCCTTAGTTTTAAATGTCATCAAAATCGGCCTAGTAATTTAGGCTCCACAGCCGTCACGCACGCAAGCACCCAAGGCAAACCATTTTTCACAATACTTTCCCTAAAAAGATGAACAGACTCAAAACATTCCCCTTCACTTAACGTTTAATCAAGTTGAAATAATAAATTAATTATCAAGCGGGCGACATGTTTTATCGCACTTGCTATCATCTTAGTTCCCATAATTTTACTTCATCCTTTTTAAACATGGCCCTTCTAGCGTAACTCGGGTTGTGCTCCCCGGTGTTGTCTACCCTTCAAGAATACCTGTATCTTTCACAAAGTCCAGGATTTTAGTAGGACGAATCTTCGTTACTTCCTCTTGTGTAATCTTTTCATTTCCAAGTACTTGCCTTTGTGAATGCCTCACATTAGCAAATGACGTGATAGGGCGTTTCATCTGCCTCACCACAACCCCTGCATGTCGGACTTTCGATCAGTCCCATGTTGTGCAGGTGTGATGTACCATAAGAATTGATTATTGTTTTCGAATTTTAATGCTTCATAATGAGATCAGCTGATCCCGAAACATGTCGCCCGCTTGTTAATTAATTTATCATTTCAACTTGATTAAACGTTGAGTGAAGGGGAAGGTTGTGTGTCTGTTCAATCCTCTTAGCCCCCCCCCCCACCCCTTATGAGGAATGGACTCCTTCAAGATATACTTTCCCTATGTATACTATACACGCGTGTATATGCAAGGGAAAGTAACTTGTACAAGGTGACACAAAAAAAAGGGAAATGCATAGTGGCAGTCATGAGCATGGATCGTAGAAACGGGCGACAGCGTGCGTTAGCCATAAAAATGTTTTATAAAAACAGTTATAATTTGGAAGCTGCGCAGAGGGGGTTCCAAAGATTTAACAACGTAGGACGTCATGGTGCCATTCCGTCAAAACACGCGATAAAAAGTTGGATTAATAACTTTAAAGAGACTGGATCTGCCCTAAAGAAGCAACCAAAAGGACGACCAAGAACGTACGACGAGCTTGGTAGTTAGTCTTCAGTTCCTATGTCAATTGGATCTTATACGGATGCATGCTGAGGTCACAGAAAGGGAAACTTCAAAGTTAGACTTTGGTGTCAAATATATGTACGCTCATAATCGACTCAATGTGCTTTAGTATCTTATTAAAATTGAGTAAAATCAACCCAAAATTGAGTGTTTTGAAATCCAAATTGCATTCATGCAGTTTAATAGCGTGTCATTAGCTTAGAGTACAGATTTACAACATTTTCTTCCAGTGTGATTACTTTGATTCTATTATTTTGCATGTATGTACGCGAGTCTTGCCGAAATACAAAATATGTAATAGAAAGTGGCTCGCTTTTATACCGATATGGAATGATATACAGGGTGTTTCAGACCACCCGTACCGCCCAAATATCTCGCGAAATACAAAACGCATTGAAAAAAGAAAAAATACGTCTAAACATTTTTTAAAGATTCTATTGTTTGATGGTAATAGGATGTCCCCACTCGCACCCCCATGGGGTCGAGAGGGGGTAACTTCGTAATCTTAAATAGCACCCCCCAGTTTATTATGCAGATTTGAATTCTGCGTTAACAAATAGGAACTTTTTGTTTGAAACATTTTTTGAAGTTCGTGACAGATGGCGCTATGATCGCCGAAAGAAGTTTTTCCGATTACCTATGCTAATTTGATGTCAGTTTTGTTGAGTGACAATCAAAAATGTTAATGCTTTGTAAAAGGGAAGAGGGGGAGCTTTATTAACCCCTCCCCCTTCCCCACACCGCCACTTCACCCCTACGGCCCATAACCTAGGATGAGAAAACGCAACCATTTTAGATTTAAACAACTGTTCAATACCACGATTGAAGAAGTTAAATTTTGTAAATTTTTTTTGTCTTTCATGGAAAATAGAAAAAAAAATTTGAAATACTTTAGATTTCACGAGTAAAGAACATATTGACATTCGAGATATGTTTAAATCTAAAATTAGGGGTGAAGTGGGGGTGTGGGCGAGGGGGGTGATAAATAAAGCTCCCCTTTTCCCTTTTACAAAGCATTAACATTTTTTATTGTCACTTAACAAAACTGACATCATATTAGCATAGGTAATCGGAAAAACTTCTTTCGGCGATCATAGCGCCATCTGTCAGGAACTTCAAAAAATGTTTCAAACAAAAAGTTCCTATTTGTTAACGCAGAATTCAAATCTGCATAATAAACTGGGGGGTGCTATTTAAGATTACGAAGTTACCCCCTCTCCACCCCACGGGGGTGGGAGTGGAGACATCCTATTACGATCAAACAATAGAATCTTAAAAAAATGTTTAGACGTATTTTTTCTTTTTTCAATTCGTTTTGTATTTCCCGAGATTTTTGGGCGGTACGGGTGGTCTGAAACACCCTGTATGTACATATGGTCTTCATATACCATATGTAGGAGAAGGTGGCCTAAAATGGGATATGTAGGTAAAATGGGACATCGTTGGTTTTCAGTATGCTACTAACAGTTAGCAACCACGCTAATTTGTATGTATTGTGTGTAGCCAAAGACTTACTGGTATCTATAAAAGTGACTTACGCGTGTCATTAACTGAATAAATAGTGGATAGTTCAGTTTGTTACACTGTTGATATAAAATTGGGAGTGAATGCCCTAAGTTCTGGCAAAGAAACTGTTTGTGATTTTACTTTCCCAGCGAATGAACCACTAATTGTAGAGGTTTGGTTAGCCAGTGACGGTTGCATCGCCTCCGTGAGGCTTCGTTTGTATTCTTTTGGCGGTAAGTTTAAATATTTTAAAATATCGATGGGTTTTTGACAAAACATCGTAAGCGACACTTTTTTCATTTTTACGTTTTTTGGACCAAATGGTAGCTTACGTTAAACTACAGGTCTCTGCAAAGCAGCGTAAGTGAATTACTCATTTTGACAGTTAAAATTCAAAATATATAATATCGTAAACGCCGATGTTTTTAATTTTAGTCCCTTAAATATCGTATGCGTATATCCGGTACTGACAGATAATCGCAAGCGCCTTCAAGGTGTTGTCGGTTACGTTATTTATTTAAGCGCTTAAGATAATTGTCATATTCCGTAAACACGACGTCATCAGAATGCTTATAATAATGATTGTTTGTAGTATGTATATCTTAAGTTACAAATTTTATGTTACACTTTCCCGACAAAACATTGTAAGCAGCATAATTTACTTAAAATGCCGGATTCTCGTTAATTTAATGTCGCTAATCAATTTCTAACGATGAAAAATATTATAATACAAGTTTTAGTATTACTTTCTCTAGAAATAACATTTGTATTAAAAAAAGTGGATTCCTGTAAAATTAACAATTTGTCGTTTACGTTGTTTTGTCAAAAACCCATCGATATGTAGGTAAAATGTGAAACTTTCATGGATGAAATCTCAAAAAAGTCACAATTTTTACTTATTCAGAGCGCAACGTTTGTTGGATGGAAAGCTGTGAATAGGTATTGTACGAGACTATGTAAGTTAAACTAAGCTCGAATTCATAAAGGATACTAACCTATATGGATGTGACAGGTTTTTGAAGATACGTCCATTTTATGATGTTCTTATAATTTGATGATTTCATTTAATTTGTCAATTTATGAGCCATATTTGGTCAAAATAGGTACAAGATATATAAACGGGTAGGTAATTAATTCGATTTGGATTCAAACTATGGTGATTTTGTTCTGGCAACGGCTATTTGTGCAAGGTTATACTTATAAGCAATAGACGGACAGCACAAAAAAAAGTAATATTGGCCTTGGAGGAGATGTGCAGGAAGTGCTAAAAATCAAATTTTCTAACAATTTGCTCAAATTTATTCTTGTTAATGTCTCAATGATATTTGTGTCATTGGGATATTACCACTGTTTTATGTAAGTCCAATATTCTGTATATCAAGTTTATGTAAATAATTTTTGAAGCAAAAAAAATAGTAGGAACATGGTTCACCGCTTTTAACACATACGATGCTTTTCAAAAAGAGACGTATTGCAGACACTTGTCACTGAGACTTCAGTAGTCTCCTGTAACTCTACAAACTCAATTGTTCCTTAAAAATTTATTTGTCCAAGGCACATTCTCTGCACAATAGTGTATGTATAAACTTCTTTAATAGAGTCGTACTCAACTATAAGATTGCTCAAGCTCAATAATATCTCTTCAATTAATTTTCTACGTGATCAATGAAATGTTGCTTAAATTCCATGGCCAATATAAAATATTAACAAATGATCATAACATGAGGTAAAATCGCGATGTGGCCCTTGTAAATTTGTGTAACACAAAATCAAACGTGGACCGAATTTCAGGTTTGGGGTTGTGTTACCGGAAAAGTAATAGTGACCACACTCAATACTGAAAACGTCTAAAAAAATGCGACTTACCAGAGAAAGTTAAACAGAATGCAACAGCGTGCAGTCCTGCTATCCAACTTGCTCCTCCGTCCCTGGCGCGAACCCTTTCGTGATAACGAGAGCCTCTGTATCTGTAACAAAAAAAAAGCTCTCATGTAAACAATATAAAAGATAAAATGGCACTTTTGGATATTTTATGGTTTTGATTACATTGTTTCCGTTTCTTTTATAACATACTCGTACATTTTGAAGCTGGAAGTACGATGAAAAAAATTAATCGTATCTGCAATGTAATAACCCGTATTTCTATTAAAATTACATTTTTACAGTTCGTTTCTGGTATTTTATCATCATTTCTGAGCGAAAACAATGTAATATTATTACATTTTTATTGCTTTTTGCGCTATTGAATTGAAATAACGATTCAAATACATAATACGCAACAAAAGCATATGTTACTACTCTTTTATTTTATATTTGCGAACAACAAAAATTTGCGCCAAACGGTCGAATGTGAATAAAAGAAAAACGAATTTTAATATTAGCGAAAATGTGAACATAGTAAAAATATAAATCAGTAAAAGTCAACACGTCTTTATAACATTCAACATTGTGGTCCACCATAAAAAGCTAAACTGCTCTCGCTAATGGCAAGTGTAGCTGCGTTCTTTATAACTCACCATAAATTTCATAGTGTAATATTGCAAGAGAACGGGGGTGCCATTTGTTTTTGCTTCGGTGTTTGCGATTTATAAAACTGGCCGAGTGATGTATATTTTAATTTTAAAACTAATGGGCTTTTCCTTCAATGTAAATAAAAAATTTAAGCTTCGCCGCTACGAAATCTCTTAAAACGATAAACGTAAAACTTTTCCGTCCTTATTACACTTAATACGAAAAATTAAAGATGAAGGCATAAGAAAACGATACAACAACAAACGGTCCAAAAACATCGAAAGTAATTCCATTTCCCACCGAAACTTAAATTTGAAAAATATACAATATTTTAATGCAATTAAAACATACTTTCCCTTGCCGAAGTTAATTCTGTACTTCGCCGAGAAAGTATTTTGTGTAAGTTTAAAATATAAATGTAAAAACTGACTTTAAATTGCTTTATATATTTTAATGAAACTGGGATTTCCCCTTCGGGTTATACTTAAAATTCTTTTAATTTAAATCCGTAATCTCGAGATCTAGGAGAAAATGAAGAAGAAAAGTATTTGAATTTCAAGTGCTCATAACAATACATTTGAAATAAAAATCTTTTCTTCCATTTTACCAGTATTAATGTAATTTTATAAAAAGAACTCATAAAAAAGTTTTATAATACTGTCAAGTTCTGTAAATCTGTTTGAATGAGAAATTCGAAAAAAAAATTTGTTAGCAAAAGTGTAATCGTTACCAATTATTTACGTAAACGTTACCAAATTGTATTTTAAATATAAAATAACACGCATCGTCAACATTTCAATTTAAATTTTCGTACTTAAACATGTCGAGTAAAAACTCGGCATTAACGGGTAGATTAACCTATACGAAATAGTCTAATAAGAAAATTCGAATTTCTCTAATTTACAAACATATACGAGAAATTGGGGTGCAAACGGGATTGAGTGCGAGACTCCCTAACCAAATTTTCTTACTAGGCCATCTAATCGCATTCTTTCGTGCAAATTCAACATCCTAAATTGGTCCTAAAACAGAAAGATCTGATAGCCAATTATTTGGCATCAGTTGCATGGATAACATCTAAAATTGTTCTGAGTGAAACTCAAAGGAAGAGTGTTGGTTATTGATGACGCAATGTTGATATTATCGTATGGTAAGAATAGACTAAGGAACAAACCCTAGGACACAAAAGTGTGAAAAAAAAGAATTTTGAGGAATAATAAGCAAGAAAAAGTAATTGTTCA
The DNA here is from genome assembly GCA_036250285.1 of Pyrocoelia pectoralis. Lineage (NCBI taxonomy): Eukaryota > Metazoa > Arthropoda > Insecta > Coleoptera > Lampyridae > Pyrocoelia > Pyrocoelia pectoralis. The sequence goes on along the minus strand of CM070079.1, from coordinate 33,968,578 downwards.
GTGGTAAAACTGCATTATAGACAGAGCTGGGTCGGATACAGAAAAAAAGTATCCGAGTACCGGATACGGATACTAAAAATGTACTCGGATACAAGTATCCGGATACGTTTTAGGATACTTTTAAAAATGAGTAGACAAGAATTTGCAGGATTTTTCCTGTAAAAACAAATCAAAGCACTGAGCTTTTAATTTTGAATTCCGCCAGCGGCGGATCAGTTCAGTTAAAACTTTAACATTTTCAACTTTTTAGGGCCTATTTGCGCCAAAACAAAATTATAAAGATTAAGAACTATTTTGTTAATATTACAATAATATCGAAAAAAAAACACAAAGCATAATATGTGAGCGGCTAAATTATGGAACAAATTCATTATTTTGCAAACAATTTACTTCAGATAAAAATCCCGAAATACGTCGATTTTTATTTTTTGTTGGGCACATTTTAGCATAAAATTTTTTTTACCAAAAAGTCATCGTTGGAAAGCTCTTAACAATGGGAATTCAAATCCCGAATTTGAAAACAATTGATTAAGGTATAACAAAATGGCGACCTACCCAATGCGTCACTTTTCTACTTTCTGGAACGCATTAGCTGACATATCATATGATATTACGTCTGATTACTTTGTTACAGAAATAAAATTGCTTTTTTGAAATTCGAGTGTTTTTTTTGGAAAAATGTATTAAAATGAGTTACGGAAAGGAGAAAAGTGACTCATTGAAAAGGTCGCCATATTGTTATACCTTAATCGATTGTTTTCAAATTTGGGATTTGAATTCCCATTGTTCAGAGCTTTCCAACGATGTGCCACATGACCCCTTTTTTCATTTAATTTTTTTTTACAAAATGGTGCGTAGTAACTGTTTTACTATGTTCGCGCTTGTCAGAGCTGGGTAGTATCCGGATACTTTTTATGTATCCGAAAGCTGTATCCGGATACTTTTCAAATTTTGTATCCGGTATCCGTATCCGTGACCAAATTTTAAAGTATCCGGATACCGGATGCTTTTTTGATATTCGGATACTTTTAAATCATTTTCGTCGCCATATTGTTATACCTTAATCGATTGTTTTCAAATTTGGGATTTGAATTCCCATTGTTAAGAGCTTTCCAACGATGTGCCACATGACCCCTTTTTTCATTTAAATTTTTTTTACAAAATGGCGCATAGTAACTGTTTTACTATGTTCCCGCTTGTCAGAGCTGGGTAGTATCCGGATACTTTTTATGTATCCGAAAGCTGCATCGGGATACTTTTAAAATTTTGTATCCGGTATCCGTATCCGTGACCAAATTTTAAAGTATCCGGATATCGGATGCTTTTTTGATGTTCGGATACTTTTAAATCATTCGATGCCCGCCGATAATTCACGTATCGCACTGCCCTATTTTTTATCAAGGTATATCTAAAATCCGATTTTTCACACTCGTTATTTAATCATCATCATTGTTTTTATGTGGCGAACTCCGACTCATTATTTCCATTTTCATTATTTATAATATTAAAAACAGAAATCTTAATAAATACAGTATCTAATTAATTGGATTTAATATATAATAACTTGTATATTTTTTGTATCTCTCTTTTAAAAAAACCTTATATACTTATGTGCTTTGTGTTTTTTTTTGGTATTATTAAAATATTAATAAATATAGTTCTTAATCTTTATAATTTTGTTTTGGCGCAAATAGACCCTAAAAAGTTGAAAATGTGAAAGTTTTAACTGAACTAATCCACCACTGGCGGAATTCAAAATTAAAAGCTCAGTGCTTTGTTTTGTTTTTACAGGAAAAATCCTGCAAAATCTTGTCTACTCATTTTTAAAAGTATCCTTAAAGGTATCCTAAAAAGTATCCGGATACTTACATCCGAGTACATTTTTAGTATCCGTATCCGGTACTCGGGTACTTTTTTTCTGTATCCGACCCAGCTCTGGCGCTTCTTATGATTGATTGATTGATATAATGCTCGTCCTCAAATTGTATTTAATTATAATTTGGTGGAGTTCTGTGCTGGCTTGTAAGTTTCAAAAGGAAGAAAGTGATACTTGTGTATTTCACTTTTAGCAAAGCAATTTACTCCATTACAGACAATCACGATAATGGTCACATTGGAAATCCATTGATCTCCATAAACCCCTTCAAAAGACTCCACCAAACAAACAGCAATTATGGTACGAATTGGATAATCCAGACAGAAACTGAGCTTATGCTGCAAAAGTAAAGGTTACCGCTTATCTAGATTCATTTTTGGGCAATTACGTAGAAACATTTTGTCGAAAGTTGGATTATTGAAGCTTACTTATTATTTTATGTGGTCCCTCCACGCAGGGCCGTCCCGAGGGTGGCGCGAGTGGTGCAATCGCGCCAGGCCCCGCGCTGTACCCGGCCCCGCGCTCCGCTATTTAATTAGGACCTTTTCGATTTTGAAATTAATAAAAAATTATCTTCGGTCAACTATGGCGCAGGGGCGTCTTAACGGTTTGGCTACGTTATCAATAGAATGTGAAACAGCGAAAAAGTTATATATGGATAATTTAATCAGGGCTTTTGCCTTTGCAAAAGCTCGAAAAGTACCTTTAAATAAATAAGGAGCTCTATAAGAAACCGAAAGGATTATATTTTTGTCAAAAGAAATCACTTGCTTTAAAGCCTGTTTTTACTTCTTATTTCTCCTACGAAGTGTCTTTTCAGATCATTTTTACCGGAACTATTATAGCTAGTGTGCTTTGGCTGTCATTATTTGTAGTCGACTAGTCTATGAAAAACTGAGTTGTAGAGTACGGTACTGTAAATATGTGTATGGGCGTTTGAATAAGAAAACACGTCAAGCCGGTCAAGCACATGCCCTATGTTTTCTATGTATTATAGGTACCTTAGTTTATGCCAAATGATTAAATTATCTGTTTCCATATTTTATTTTATTTGATTGTCCAATTGTTCCTTTTGATTGATCAGATACGTGCTTCCTGTCTCCAGTGAGTATATTTTAAGCTTATTTTAAATTGTTCGAAAACCAAAAATTGAATAAAATGAGCTTTGATTTGTATTTTTTTCAAAAAAATTCCTTTTCCGTTCCAAATTTGCTTTTATAGCATTTTCTTCCTCGACAAATAGATTGCCCCCCTCCCACCCCGCAAGTTATAACTAATAGGGCCCCGCACATTTTCTCGCGCCAGGCCCCACTAGCCCTCGGGACGGTCCTGCCTCCACGGAAAATAACTTTTAAAACAGGTTATTTGAATTTTGGTAGCTCGTAACTTATAAAAAAGTAAATGCTGTTCCTATCGAATTGGACGTGGTCAGTTTTGATATAATTTTGGAAATATAGTTGTCATTCCTTAATTTTTTTCAGTTAACCATAAAAATAATTTGCACATGTGAAGGGGCACCTTAAACAAATTTTGACGTGTAGATATAATTTCGAACATGAAGTAACTTATACGTAGTTATGTTATTTAAACTCGACAATGTGTGTATAAAATTAGCTTAGGTACATGCATAGTTTTAGTACCCGTAATTTTGTAAATTAATTTAAACAATTGTAATAAAATGGTCCTAGAAATATTTAAACAGTATATAAGTTTAATTAAACACGTAAAAGTGTAGAGTTGTAATATGTTTAAGGTTTCATTAAGTAAACGGCTCACGCAAGAACGCAAGTGTAACTTCAACAAAACATATGTGATGACCTTTTAATAAATTATAATTAACGATACACACACACAGTAGCCAGATGACGGTTGTTTTATATGTATTTATATAAATACAGGTTAGGTACCTTGTTCAAATATGTATTACTTAAATTATATAACAAGGGTTGCTTGCTTTCAAATTTTCATTCTACAACTTCTACTCCGAAGCCTCTTTTCTTTGTTAGACAACTGAACTTACATAATTTAAGTGCTGTCTGTTTCGTTAACAAGTAATAGCTTCCCTTACGGTACATAGCATATTTCAGTAATCAGTACATACTGCATAGGTCGCCAGATCAGTAGGTAGATTACCTACATCTAACACTTTTTTTCAAAAAATAAATATAGGTAGCACAATATATATTTCTGAATTCAGAATAAAAAAACTGCAACTTTATCTTATAAAAAAAATAAGTGCCGCCATTTTAGCTTATACCGGAAGTGACGTCATCAAAGGTAATATCAGCATTTTCGTCCTTGGTGAAAACCACATTTCGATAACTTTAATAGTTTCTGAGTATAGCGTTGCAAGGAAATGTGTACGGACAGACTACAGACGACAGACGGAAAATTCTTTTTTTTATTTTTTGAATCTACGTATTGAGAAACGCAAAGAAATGCAAAGATATGTAAAAATTTGCATAGATCACTAAAACAATAGTGCGAGCGGCATACATTAATGCAGAAACGCATCAGAATTCAATGAAAAAAGGAAACAGATTTGACCCCAATTAGTATTTCTCCAGGATTATCCAAGCTTATGATGCTCAAAATGCAAAATGATGTAGGTACTTAATCAATTAAGATTCCGATCGGGATTCAATAGTGAAACGCCTCTGTTAATGTAACTTGACTACTTAAAACCATTTGATATATTAGCAAAAATCTCATTCTATACCTGTGAGGTAGGTATAGTGTTCCGCAGGTGTCCATCTTTGGAGCTCTACTGTGCATTACATATAAATTTAATTTAGAATCGTTAATAAACACGAAACACACATCATCATAAGAATGGCTGCAATAGGATTGAGATCTGTACCATGGTTTAAGGGTAATAAATATAGAACGGTGATGATCGACGATTCTGAAAAGTATTATGAAATATTCGAAAAACATGCTGTGGCCAAAATTGTATGAAACACAAAAAGTGTTAAATCATTCGAGGTGCTTTTTAGACATTCGACTCGGTTCTGAACGTTAGCTTTGTTTGATAATAATCTTCCCAAACTCTTTATGATCAAAGAGTATTACACCAAAAATATATAATTTATACAGCGTAAAAGTCAAATTATCAGTGCCGCTCTGTTTGCACATGGAAGATAGTTTAGTGTAGATCTACGAATGTTAACTTATCTCAAATCAAAATCAAAACTTCAAATAACTAGAAGACTGACAAAAGTGGGAGAGAGGGACACCACTTTGCTTGCATTAACGTCAATATTACATGTTGTGTTATATAGCAAGTTGGAACGATTCAGATACCTATGGTGTACTTGCATGAGAGAATGTTCTATCTCAAGTGGATCCATTATAGTTGTCGACTGAATTAAGGTAATATGTGACATCGCAATTTGGAATTTTTCAAGACTCGGTGAATTTTCGAGGTTCTACCTACCCGAAGATGGGAAACTCTTCCCTTTCCCGACGCCGACGCCGACGCAATGGTTAGATTGTCAAGAAACTAACAAAAATTACCGTGGTTTGTGAAGGCTGCTAATGTCGTTGAACACAAGGGCACGAAAGGCGTGAATTCTGGTGATACTTTTGGAGTATGGTTTTGTCGATGATATTCATTGTCAGAAATGTGGATCCGATAAGGTTACAAGAAAAAGCTGTACGTAGATGATGCGAGAGTCTGGAAAGAAGAAAACCAAGTCTCCTGTTTCAATAATTTGACCCTAGTGGGACTTCTGGTCAAAGTTTCAATTATCCACATCCACAAACTTTCTAGCAATTTTTCATTGAAATTTTCAGTTTTATTAAAGATAAACATCAACATTTCCAAATAAGCTACCTGCAGACATGGCAGAAGAACGAATTATAAAGCTGAAGTTGAAGGTTTTGATGACAGACATCCAATTGCCATCTTGTACATTCACTTTTACTTTTCAAAGGAATAAAAAAATCTTTAAAACACGTTTCTGTGCAAACTTACGTAGTACGTGTGCGTTACCACGTTGGTAGACTCCTAAAAGGGATGATTCGAATTCAAGCTCAATTTAAAGATAAAACTGAAGATGACGAAATCCATAAACACCTACCTAGTACCTACCCGTAAATTTAACACATACCAAAATATACCAGTGCATAAATAGAATTTAGACTTAGAACTATGACACCGCATTTACGAGGGTCAGTCAATAACTAATACCTCCTATTTATTTTCTCTTTTAATTATTAAAAAAATGAAATGCAATTTACGTAGAATAATACCACAACATTAACCTTTAATTTCTCACTTCTAAATGTGGTCTCCGTCCTTTTCCACAGTTTTTATCCACCTTTTAACAAGGGCGTGTATTCCAATGCGGTAAAATTCATGATCTTGGTTCCTAAGACATTGGCGCACGGCCTCCTCATCTTCGAAGTGAATCCCACAATGAGCTTCCTTTAGTGGCCCGAACAGAAGGAAGTCTGATGGTACTAGGTCAGAGCTGTAGGGTGGATGAGGCAAGATTTTTCACAATCTCTTGCGTGGTGTGTGGTCTTGCATTGTCATCCAAAAGAAGAACATCCGTCATAACCTTTTGTTGGACGAACTCGTAGAAGACGTGCTTTAAGTTTTTTTAAGGCGCTGACGTATTGGACAGAATTTATTGTGTTTCCCTGCTCCAAAAATCAACCAGAATCACACCCTCTATATCCCAAAACAAAGTCGTCATAAGTTTCCCTGCCGATCGCACAGTAATGAATTTTTTCTTTCTTGGCGAGGTTGTGTGATGCCATTCCATCGATTGCCTTTTTGATTCAGGCTCAAAAAAAATGAACCCAAGTCTCGTCTCCAGTGACAATTATTGTTCTCATAAACTCTTCTCCCTCCAAATTGAAGCGCTGCAAGAATGTGGAGGCTATTGTTGTTCTTGTCTCTTTATTCTGGCCGGTTAACATTTTTGGTACCCACCGTGAACAGACTTTTGAGTACCCCAATCGTTGAATAATCGTCATCACACTGCCTTCACCGATGGAGATAGAGCGGCACAATTGGTCTGTTGTTATCCGGCGGTCATCACGAATGAGCTCATCCACTCGCTAAATATTGTGTGGAAGTCACTGCAGTCACCGGCCGGCCGCTCCGCTTTTCGTCAGACAACGTTGTTTGCCCTTCAGTTTCGTTACAGCGATGAATCCATCGTCTAACAGTGCTGACATACAATGTTGCATCCTTGCATCACCATCCACATTTCTCAGTCTTTCATGAATACGAATAGGCGTTTCACCTTCTGCATTCAAGAATTTAATCACAGAACGCTGTCTAATACGTGCGTCATTAGATGTTTTCTTTTTGCACGTTGTGGTCGACTTAAGTCAGCCCTGTCAATAACACACCATTCGTTTTATAAAAATAATTTGACTCAGTTCTCAATAACCCTATTCGTTTTAAAAGCTTTATTTAAGTTTTATATTAACCTGAGGCAGAAATGTCTTATGACGCAAGCTTGACGCAAGGCACTTCAATTACGTGATAATTTTGACTTTGACTAACCCTGTGGCGGTCCAAAAAGAAAACACCTAATGTCAGCCATTTTCTAAACTCATGTAGTGCTGCCACCTGTTGACTTAGGAAGTTGTTACGGCTGTGGATTGGAGAAGAAGGTTTGAGGAATCGCGCGAAATTCAAATTTTTCACATAACTAACTTATTTAAGAAGAAAAAAATTAGAAGGCATTAGTTATTGACTGATGGTACTTGGATCTTAAGAATGCTTTTCACAATTTTTTGGTAAGTAATAAAGTTTCAGCAACCCTAAAAGTTGGTTACCTGACATCAATTAATAGCAATGGAACAACGAAAACTCCTGTTAGAGGAGTGTACCTATGGAGAATTCCAGAAATGAATGCATTTCATTAACACTGAGTAAACTAAATAAATGCAGGTTAAATAGTGCACCTCGCATATTTAAGATACGTCTCGCTAACCCTTCTCTTTTATGTGCGAAATAAATAAATTGCACCAACCGGATGTGTTTTTAAACGGTTCTTGTGTAAGAGAATGTATATAATTCCTCAAGCGGTAGAGGATATCAATACCCGGTATAATAAATCGTAATGGAAGTTTTTGTTTCCCATAATCGCTATAATAGAATTTTGAATTCATTGTGATTCTATTTGACTTAATTGAATTGCCATTATGCGAAATAGATGAAAATTAACTGGATAGTATCAACGGTGTATGAGTATGTAACAATAATAGACTACACAAATGCATTATAAATATGTTCGTTTAGTGCTTTCACACTTCGCTACTCATGTGTGGACGACATTTCATATATATAAAACATGTAAATATGTAAATCATGTTACTTCAACATTATTGTAGAGTGCTGTAACTTTAAAAGCTATTTTATTACTTTATTACTATTCTAATTTTCAATTTAAATGCCCTTTCTATGTAAATTCCTCTCTTTGGTTTGATATACATAAATATATTTCAGTAAATGTTGTAAAATGTAAAGTGACTATTGTGTTTTAAGGAAATAAAACTATATGCACAATAACAGTTTCGCAAATGTATTTATTATGTGGCATAAATTACTTGAAATTTCTCATTAATTTCCTTGGCGTCTCGAAACGTGCAGTTAAAGAAACTACTACTAATATTAACTGTGTTGGTTATAAACAGATACACATCCATGCGGAAATTTACTTTGTAATTTATTATATTTCCATCTATTATTTCGATGTAAATTTTTTTAATCGTCCCAATGCAATAACACATATCAACTCGCATTCTCAATTAATTACGTTTAAATTATATGCAGTTCGCATTTCACATAAATAGAGAATACGGTACGGTATGCTATACTTAAGAATAGGTGCACCTCAAGGTGGAACGTGTGGACCTTTTTTTTTGAGATTTGTACACGCACGTAAATTCGCAATTCATTACGTAGCGTTTTTCTTTTAGAAATAAACTGGGGTAATACGCGAACAAGCATAAATTCAACTGCAATAAAACTGAATCTAGTTTAGTGCATGTTTAAACGGTTAGTTTACATAGCCTAGGGATCGTTTTCACACTGAACCTGTCAATTATCGGTAACGCTGTTGACAAAATAATGCACAATCTGATCGACGGCTTTAAGCAAAAATAAATTCAGCGGCAGTTTATTGTGCAGCTTGTAATTAACGTTTAGTGGGAGTTAATTTTTTTGTTACGCGCTAATTAAATTAATCCGGCGTTAGATTTTGCGGTTAACAAAGGGAAAAGACACGTGAATCGCGATTGAAGCGGAAGTTTCGAAATAAAATTAATATTGAAAGAAAATAGAGTAAATTGAAATTTAAGAATAAAATTAACATACATAGTAGGTTCCACCAAATTAAATTCCAGTAAAGCGTTAGTTGTATTAGGTACTTTAATCAATATTAAGTCTCGTAAACAACGATTACGGTTAATGGTTATTGGCTTAGTTCGGTGTTAGATCAATGTATGTTCAATAAATTGTTAATAAATAGTATTATACTCCTACGATTATACGAGATATTGGATTATAAATATATTACGTCACTAATATGGCGGCAAAGAGGGAGGAACTATCAACTGTGTGTAGGTTAATTATATGTATAAACGTGCAATCAAAAGTTAAGAATGCGTCGCGCCTTTCATCGATTGCAAAGTTGAAATGCAAGTGCACAAACGGAGTTGAATTAATCGCTAATTTATCTAATGAAAAAATCAATCGTTCTTTATATTAGTTCTTCATTTGTAATTTTTCGTTGATTGGCATATAAAATCCACGTTTGATTTGTCGAATCGATCAACTTAATTGGTGGTCTGAAAGTTCCATTACAGAAAATTATTATTCAACTTCCGTTAGATAACATGGTTCTCTCAATGCTTCTGTGCTGTGTAGAAGAACAGTAGGTATCGGATTAGGATCATTTTGATCTAAACAGTGTAAATTGTTGCTGGAAAGTGAACACCGAAGAATGCGTAACGATCCTGGTTATATCTGCTATGTGGACGGTACGGTCTGGTCAAATGTGCGAGTTTTACAAAGGAAAAAGGAAAATTGAAAGAAAACTCTTCATTTGTTGTGTGATTCATTAATAATAATCTTTTAAAATAAACCTAGATCTTTCTGAACATGATTTAAGTAAATTAAGAATCAATATCAGTAAGTATTTCAGTGTTCAAGAGTTTTGGTAGAAGATTTAAGTTTCTCCAAAAAAAGAAAATAAGCTCTTAGGATCTGTTAAGGATCCATTTTCATTGAACCCAAACGACTTAGCTTCTTATAGATTGACAATAAAACAGTCAACTTTCCCCTTAACTAAACGTTTAAACTTGTGAATGAGATATCCTAATTCCATTATCAAGCCTTAAGTTCAAGAAATTATCTTAAGTTAATTGACAGTTAAAGTAAAAGATGATAGCTGAGGGGAAACCATTAGGTGTACACGCAAAGATTTCATAAAACAATTTTGAAATCACAAAATAGCAGTTTCTTATTCCAGAAGGAGTCTAAAGAGCGTTACAAGGAGGAACGGAGGGTAGAATCGGTTTCTTGAAGAAAATTGAGGGGGCTATTATACAGGGACTACGAAGCAGACCTTGAAGTTTCTGCTTCAAACTGACGCAGGCGAATCACCAATTCTGAATCACCTTTTGAGGAGGGATAGAGGGGACTGGGTTTTGGCCCGTTAGATGGTGAACCTAGCCAAAATTAGGTGGGCAGTGAAGGATATTCATCCCTATAAATTCCCCATCGATGGATTGAATTTTCCCTGCTCTACTACAACGTGTAGAACTATGTACGTTTTAAGGGCAAGTATTGCCGTGGGATACATACCTATGTCGTGGAAGGACGTAAAAGTGGTATTCATACCTGAACCTGGGCGATGAGGCACATACTACCAAGCTAAGTCGTTTAGACCCATCAGTGCAACGTCGACTCTCCTTAAATTATTGGACAAATGACACATTAGGAACGAAGTCCTGTGGCTGGAACCCATCAGTAAATATCAATGTGCCTATCAACCAGGTAGATCCTTTAAACTTGCCATCCACATAGCAGCGGACGTAGCCGAAAGGGCAATCTTCGTTCTTAGATATAGTTTGACAATACCAAACTGTTTAAGACAACAATCCCTACCCGGTACCACTGGGAGAATAATTCCAGTAAAGTAAAGCTGTGTGGAAACACAGAAGGCTCGAAAACCACTAAGGGTACTGGTTCAGGAGTGTAGGGGAGTGAGTGGCACACAAAATCATCCCCCCGCCCCAAAGAAAGCGCGAATGAGCAAGTCTCGCATCAAAACGATGCTCATTGTCTTCTTTGACGCCCGAGGAATTGTCCGGAGCAACACCTATCCCCCTTACAGTTTCAACTTGGCTCCGTACGACTTTTTTTTGTTTCAGCGACTAAAGAGAGAGCTGAAAGGAAAGCATTGGGAGACCGTGGAAAACATCCAAAAGCATGTTGCAACGTTCCTGAGAGACATTTCCGTCGAAGACTTTCAAGGTGCCTTCCAGGCGTGGCAGGCGCAAGTGTATTGATGCAGGGGGAGAGTATTTTGAAGAATTTCAAGCATTTGTATAGGTCCCATCAGTAAATCTATATTTGACCGAAAATGCGCATTACTTTTATAATGAACCCTGTATACCACAGCCAAAAAGGAGATTAAGGCAATAGTCACAAAGGAGCACTGCAGATGCCAATGTGAGGCATACAAGAGGCAAGGGAACACGTACTTTGAAATGAAAAGATTACAGAAGAGGAAGTAACTAAAAATCCTGCACTTTGTTAAAGATACAGGTACTCTCGAAGGGTAGACAATAACGGGGAGCACGATAGACCAAAAGGTCGGAGATTACCTAAATTGCACCTTAAAGGGCAACGTTTCCATCTTTTTTGTTCCTCAATAGTTTAACGAGGTTTTTGGAAAAATGTCCTATCTGAACTGGTTGGTATTTCAGCATGTGTTCCGCAAGGACCAACTCTTGGGCTACTTTTATGTGTATTATGCGTCTATGGCTTTGATAGTAATATAAAAAATGGTAAATATCACTTTTAAGCTCATAATTGTCAAGATTTGCGGGTAAAAGAAAAAAAGTGATATGAGAATCTCTAGTTCTACTTCATTGCAGAAGCGTAACGAAGGGAGGAGCGGGGCAGAGGGGACGTCTGTCCCCGGGCGCAGTCTACGGGGGGCGCGCCAATTTTTGAAATGACAAAATCAAATTTTATGGGAATCCTGTACATTTTGGACATTTTCGGAAATTTAACGCTATCAAACAATAAAAAGGCGGTAATGCAGTAATAATTAGTAAAGAAAAATAACACAAATGTTGTTTTTCTTTAGTAATAATGTAGCGTCTCTTTTATTTTGGCTTAAAAATTATTCAAAAATTATTGAAAGACTTTATTTTTTATTTCCTTCACTATACAGGGTTGTTGAAGTTTAATTAAATTAGATTTTTCCAAAACGGCTTGAGATATCATAATGAAATTTTAGGCGTGTTAATAGCTGTGGGAGACACATACTTTGCAATACAGCACGATGTTTCAGTCGTACCAGTTGCGCGCGTATTGCCACGTCACAGGGTATTTTTCAAGAAAAAAATAGGACGCCACTGATTTTTCTAAAAATAAAAATATGTTTTTATTCTTTGTTCAATTGTGAAGAAAAAAGCTCTCTTAACTTTTTATCGTACGACGTACCGTTTTTTAGTAAAAAAAAACATTTTAGTGCATATGCATTTATCATGCGTACAACAATATTTTTAAACTCCTGTTTTTTTCTTGAAAAATATCCTGTGACGTGGCAATACGCGCGCAACTGGTACGACTGAAACATCGTGCTGTATTGCAAAGTATGTGTCTCCCACAGCTATTAACACGCCTAAAATTTTATTATATCTCAAGCCGTTTTGGAAAAATCTAATTTTTACTCTTTTTTTTAATTAAATTTCAACACGCTGTAGATCGGTAACGAAGCGTTTTCGGAAAGCGTTTCAGGAACTTTTTTGTATAAAATAACCTGGGCAATCACCCCCTTTAATATTGCCGCATCTTTTTTAAACACCCTGTATATAGCGATGTTCTGTAAATCAAAATGATTTTTGTGTACTTAGAAGGGTAGGGGGGCGCAATTTTAATATCTGTACCCGGGCACGCCCTATCCTCGCTACGTCCCTGCTTTATTGATATTTCTGGGATAAGAAAAATAAAATACATAATATAAAAAATAAAATTTAAAATGATCTTGATATTTTTCAGATCGGGGTAGCGCCGTAGCTATCAGTGTTCCGTACAACACGCGGGCCCTGGGCGGCGCAAGGGCCCGCGCGCGCGACGGACCTGCATTCGCATCTAATTGGTGTCACGTAAAATATAAAAGAATTATTGCATTATATGTATTTGTAAGGTACAAAATGCTTCGTTATTTCGATATATCATCACTTATCCATGCATTTGCAAGCGACAAAGTGCTAACATTTTGTGGTTTGTTTAGGTATATACAGTGTGTTTCATAAATATACCGAGAAACATTTGGGGGTGGTAGGGGATATCAAAACAAACATTTTTTGCTTTATAAACATATGTCCGAAAGCGGCTCGTCTTCGTGATACACAGGGCCCAATTTACCAACAAGCAAAACAAGTAACTGCTTGTGGACCCCCACTCTCTGGGGGGCCGCGTCGCTTCTTCTTGCTTGGTTGGTGTTGAGATAAAAGGAAAGTAAAACAATGGTTTGGTCATAATGTTTGCATAATATTCTTTTGCGAATCAACTGACTAAAAGAATAAACGTAAAACTATAAGGAATAGTTACTTAACAAGGAACGTGTCTTCCAATTGTATTTAATTTTTTTCCCATTAAGGAACTTCCTGGGAGGAGGGGAGGGGGGGGGACATTTTAAGGCATCTTTTGGATTTATTACAGTTGATAACAGCAATTCCAGCGGCGTGCCCACGAAGCAACTTGTTAGTTTTTTTGCAAAAAAATAATACCCCAATGTTTTTTGCAATTTTGTACCTTTTTTAGATAAAGCAGCTAAAAACACATTTTTTACACCTGAGCGTTTTCCTTGTCTTGCTTCGTTTTCGGGAAAAAAAATTTGAACCATACAGTTAAGTAATTATCTAACATGTAAATTTATTCGGTATATTTATGAAACACACTGTATACTTATATTATGTTTCTTATTTGCATTATTGTGAAACCATGAGCCCCTCTATTATAGTAAGTTGGTGCACACAGGCGCGTAATTACATCGCTACGGTACTGTATCAGTGTATCGGGGTAATGTAAATTTGATTGGTGGCGGTTTGCTTAAAGCATTAGTTTTTCGTCAAGTAATAAGTATCATTCTAAAGATCTTCCTTATTATTGCTTGTCACTACAGGGATGAGACGAAATTTGAAAATGGACGTAATAATAATACACATCGTTTACTCGCAATGAAATTTCATGGATCATCGGACATTATTTACGTTAGTATACTTTGTAAATCGACAAATTCGCGAACTATTATTGATTAATGAATATTAGTAGTTCAATGAAACGTAAACTCAAAGTAGATATAGAGAATTTACTTAGAGAGAGGCAGTAGCGAACGATAATCTTCGACAAGTGCACATCAAAGCGAAGTGCCGTGCACATTCTGCTAACAAATTCTAATAATGTCAACTTAATTTAATTATCCAAAGATATGAACACGAAAGATAGACGAATAGTTTCAAAGCGTTCACATCGAAAACATTCTATATGTGGTAACAAAAATTTGCTTAATATAAATTGCTGCGGCGATGGTCAAGCAGCAATTTTCATAGACGATTGCGAAATTGCATGTTTTATACAGTAATTTAAAATCTTTTTGAACGTATGTATATATGAAGGTAATTCAGTTTCAACTCAAAGAAACAGAACAAATTGTCAAAACAAGGCAAATCAAATCTCATACATAGAGATACTTTGTTCGGTCACTAACTTGATAAAAGAAAGAACTAAATTGCATTTGCGACGATGACCACAATTTATTTATTTGCTTTATCAAACGTTTGTGAGTATATGTTTTCCGTGTGTGCGATTTTTTTTTTTTATTAAAAAGCGACATTATACGTAGGTACATTTTTAATCGTATGACATGCTTATAATTTTTAAATTAACCGTGCTTAAATATGTCAGAATTGCGGCGTTTGCCCAAGGTAAAATGTTTTGTATAAAGGGTTGACGTTTAACCGTATTCTTTATTACATCACTTAGATAAAATCCAATTAACCAGCTGGGTGTGCAAAGGATATTATAAAATTTAATTATAAAAGTAACCATTGTAAAGTTCAAACGTAAAGGCATAGCCGTTCAAAGAACTTAAGAATTAAAAAAAAATCATCCCCCAAAGTAAAATTCAAAACGGGGAAAAAAATCCCTGAGCTTGACTGATGTTACGATATTAAGCTAGTTAAACAAAATAAAAATTTTCGTTAAATTAATTGCGCCCTTTACGTAACTGGACGAAAATCAACAAAACACCTTAATTTATTTGTTGTTTAATTAAACGTGTCGCCCGTTATAAAGCGTAAGTGCGATGTAAAAAGTATTACGTGTATGTTTATTTAATATATTAAAAGCAAATACATTTTTATAAATTTCAACGTGAAAACCTTTTACAATCAATTAAGAAGATTTCGCGTTTTATTTAATTTCGTTTATCCATTAAAAACATTTTCCTCCAACAATTATCGTATTTATGCTTAACGTAACATTACATTTATGATATTGTTTAAAACAAATGTTACGCTTTTTAAACTAATGTAAAGCATTCTAAAGATGGTTTTGGTTTTCGTAAATTCGGAAAAACTAAATGTAAATGAACACCGCTGAAACGTATTTTAATTTCAGCAGATTTTAATTTATGAAGAAATTTTGTACATCATCAGAGATAATTCTACATGTGCAAGTGCATTACAGAAGAGAAACATTCCAATAAACTAGGAATCTACGAGGTGTATCAAGAAAATATTGATTACTATAAATCGATCCTTTGCTAATCAAAAGTGGAAACAAATGTTGAGTATACAACTTTACTCTAAATGGTATGTGGTAAATTCTCCTCGGAAAACTCGCCTCCAAAAGAGAATTCAGCCCAAGATAATACATTCCACAAGTACGAAACATAAGCTCTAACGGTGGGTACCTTTTTAAAGTTTCCGTGGGCGAATTTCTCCTGAGCCGAATTTTCCTGAAAAGTGTCCCTGGGTGGTGAATTTTTCGTGAGATCACCTTCGAATGCGAATTTACAGGTGCGAGTTTTCGGGGAGAGAATCTTCAATTTTAACAAGTATCAAAAGGCGCAAATTCTTATAGAATTTTAATGTCAACCAACTTCAAATCTGTAACTAATTATGGCATATACTATATACAATATGTATGTATATAACTACCCCCCTCCCTCCCCACACAACCACGCCGGATTCGGCACAAATGAGTCATTGTTTTTCTTTCCACCCTTAAGGGAGATGGGAGTGGAGAGGGTGACGGACAATTTGTAAATCACGAAAAAATGTTAGAGTAGAGTAGAGTAGAGTTTAGTAAAAAAAGATCGTTTTTATGCGGACGTACAATTTTCCCCCTTTCCACCCCCAAAAAAGGGGTTGCAGTTGGGGGTGAAATTTGCAATTTGAGTATCGTTTTTTATGGAGAATCCAAAAGTAATAAAAAATAGGTGTTCCCATTTAAGTTTTGAAAACTCACCCCCGCTCCACCCCACAGGAGGGGTGAGGGTGATGTTTACGTATCATGACTCAATTGGTTTCAACAAATAAAGGAAACGTATTTTTTTCTTTTTGTAATTGGAGGTGTCTTTCTCGAGATATTAAAGGGTGTATATTTTGACTTTAATGGCGTCCCGACGGCGAACGGGTGATCCGATCATAAAATTTACCAGCAATTTGGAATCAGTGAAGAATTTCCTATAAGATGACACCACTTCCAGCTTTCTAAACCCAGTAACATCGACCAACGCACAGACACACAGACACACAGACACAGACATCCGGACGAATTTAGTAACCAACTTTTTGAAGTTGGTTGAAAAATTGCACCTAAAGAGTAACATTTTCCGATGATATGCTGCATTTGACTTTTAGTAAATGTTCTTCGGTTACATTATTGGAACAGTGATCAGCGATCTTCTGCAGAGGATATAATCTGGCTTTTAATTATTCGGGATTTGTCAAAACTTATGATCCAGTTCCTTTATCTTTACGACATCCTTTAACTCGATGGGAAAAACCTTTTCAAATCTATGTCCTGACTCTGTCATTCTCCAGAATTTTATGCAAACTAAATACCAAGACATAGTGTGCGTACATAGACTGTATGTGGAATAAAGATCTATTAAATAAACTGCGGAAGAAACAGATTCATTCAAACAATGACCATAATAAAACTAAACATATTAAGTTACGAAAGAAGGTCATAATCATAACTCTAGCAAAAGAGGCTTAACAGATAACGTAATAGATTTGGAATGAAAATGAAAGACAAAGATAAAAATTAAAGTAAAAACAACAGAAATACTATAAACGTGAGAAAAGGTTACACTGAGTTCGAGAGCAAAGAAAACGCACTGAAGAGAGAGAGATATTATGATAGAGAACAAGAAGTAGACGAAACCATCATAGACTGCAGAAAAAAAATCGAACTGGAAAATGGTTAAATTTAACTAAAAAGTAAGTAACACTTCAAGAAAGGAAACGGTGGAAAAAAAAACAATACCAACAATTTAATACGGTAATACGGAGGAGATATGAGATAGGAGAAGAGCTGGTGATGGCGATAGAGGAATTGTACGAGGAAACAAGGTGTGTGACCGGAGAGAGGGGAGAGGAAGGAAGAAGGTTCTGGACGACAAAAGGCCTGAGGCAGGGATGCCCGTTGAGCCCGAGTTTATTCGCGCTATACATAGGGGATTTGAAGGAGGAGTTGCGGAGACACCAAAGAGGAGGGGTAGTGATAGGGAGGGTGAAAGTGTGGGCGCTCGCGTACGCGGATGATGTAGTGGTGGTAGCAGACAGTGAGAACGAAATGAGGGGGGCAATGGGTGTGATGAAGGGGTACTTGGGGAAAAAAGACTTAGGGGTAAACGTGGCCAAGACGAAGATAATGGTATTCCAGAAGAGAAGAGGGAAGGGAGGGAAGTCAAAGTGGTGGTGGGGGGGGGGGCGAGATAGAAAGTGTAAAGGAGTGGAAGTATTTGGGATATGTAGTCAGATATGATAATAAGGATGAGGGACACATAAGGGAACTGGCCAAGAGAGGAAATAGGGTAGTGGGAAGTGTGTGGGGGATAGGGGAAAGAGTGTTCGGGAAAGACATGGAAAAGAGGAGATGGTTATTTGATAAGTTGGTGAGGAGCGTGATGGGATACGGTGCGGAGATATGGAGGTGGAAGGAGTGGGAGAGTTTGGAAAAGGTGCAAGAGAAGTATTGGAGATGGACGCTGGGTTTGGACAGGGAGACACCGGGGTACATTGTGGGGGAAGAGGCGAAAGTGGAAAAATTGAGAGTGCAGGCGGGAAGGAGGGCAGTGAAGTACGAGGAGGAGGTCAGGAAGAAGGCAGAAATAAAAATGGTGAATGAATGTATGAAGGAGATGAGGGGGAAGCGGATAAAGTATGGGCAAGAGGACAGGAGACTATATTACGAGAGGGTGGGGTATGCGAGGGAGGAGGTAGAAAGAAGGAGGGAGGAAGGAAGAGAGATGGTGGAGGAGGTGGCCATGAGGGATAGGGATGTGCAAGGGCAGGAAAGGAGAGAGAAGATAGCCGAAGGGAGATATAATGAGGGATATGGAGAGATCATGGTAGAGGGCAAGGCCAAGTACCTGACAGGGGAGATGGGTCTGAAGGAAAAGAGAATTGTAGCGAGGTTTAGGTGTGGAAACGAGGAGAGAGAGAATAGATATTGGCGGGAGGAGGAGGAGAGAGTGTGCAGAATGTGTAGGGAGGGGAGGGAGAACATGGCACATATGTTAAGGGAATGCGAGGAGATGAGAGAAGAGAGAAGGGTAAGAAAGGAGATACTAGGAGCGAAGGGGGAAGGGTTGGGATGGATGAGGGAAGTGTTAGAAAGGAGGGAAAAGGTGGAAAGTAGGGGGAAGGACAGGCGGGAGTAGTTGTAAGAGGGGTCTTGTATTTATTTGATTGTTATGTAAGAAAATACAATAAACCTATTTTGATTTGATTAATACGGTACCACAGTGAAATGCCAATCGCAACAGTGAACTTTCCATACACAATTTTGTATAGCATCTTGTATAAAGGCCTTGGTACATAAAGTGCAGCGGATACAAGAATTGAAGCCAGGCCAGGAAAATAAGCAAAAATTTTGGCATTTAGGTTCTGAAAGAGAAAATGTCACTTATACTTTCATATAAGAGCATTAATTCTTTCCGGTAATTTTTTAGAGTGCACATGCGCAGAAGCAACGTCTAAAATAGTTATTGTTGTATCTAGTGCGCAAAATGCCACTTTGGTAATAGCCGAGTTAAAAAAATAGTTGAGATCACCCAAGTGGCATTTCGCGCACGAGTTGCAAACAAAATTTTTTCTACAAACGTGAAAAAGTTGACAATTAATTTAACGTTAAAATACAAAACTCTCATATAGTTTATATGCAGTGCGCGAAGTAAGTATTTCGCGCACGGCGTCTTTACTTCGCGCACGGTGTCATGGTAACGTAGGAAAGTGAAAAAAAGGATCACTTCGCGTATTGTTATCAATGCGCAAACCTTGTCCTTTTTTGACGTTTGCAGAAAAAGGAATTTAAATTTTACTCGAAAAGAAAATATCAAGTGATATCAAAAATGTGTCCGTAGTAATTTGTAAATAAATGAAATATTGGGACAACTAAAAAAATGTCGCACTTTGGTACAGAATCATTAGCAAATATTAATGCGGAAATAAAGGCTACAGTGACTAAAAACACAAAAAGAAGTAAACTTTCTGTTACCACTTCACCTGATTATTGTTACAGAGGAAACGTACATAACAATTGTGTGTTTAATTTTAAATAATATGTAATTATTTCAAAAATAAAATTGTAATTTCTGAAACATTTTATATTTTGACGTTCAGCATGACAGTGAATGTCAAAAAAATATCGCCTAATAATTTCAAGAAATTTTTTTATTGCCTCGGAACCAATTTTCCTATTAGTTTTAAATTAGTGTCGTACGATTTTTGAAAAAATCACATGGGGTAACAGTTTGATGCGATTATTTCGGCGGTGACGTTAGGACGGCGTTAAGGTCGATTCTGATAATCCAATGATCAAACCTCGTCCTTAATAAATCAATTGTTTCGCCCTTCTTACTGGAACCACATGGCAGCCACGTCTAAATCATCTAATTGGGGGCAAAGAAAATCCGTTAGCATGATTCAGTAACGTTCTCCGTTGAAGCTAACACGTTCGCCGTTGTCGTTTTGAAAAAAGTACGGCCCGATAATGACCCCAGCCCACAAACCATACACGATCAGTAACTTTTTGGGGTTATAATTGTTTCTCTCGAGGATTGTTTTCTTTCCCATAGCGCACATCTTGTTTGTTGACGTACCTACCCATTGAGTCAGAAATGGGCTTCGTCGCCGAAGATGATTTTCTTCGAAACATTTTCTTCGGCTTCAATTTGTTCCAGAGCCCAATCAGCAAACTCACCGCGCACCCGATGGTCGGCAGGCTTTAATTCTTGCGTCAGCATCAGTTTATAAGGATGTCGACCAAAATCCTTACGCAAAATACGCCAAGTTGACATTGTGGATAGGCCCTACTGCTGGGCGATGTCGAAGAAAATTCATCCGCACTGGCTCGTACAGCTGCGATATTTTCTGCTGAACGTGCAGTTCTTCTACGAATCGGTGGCCTTTGGAGATGTAAAGTGTAACTTGCTTCGAAACGTTCAACAACACGACGAATCATTAATTCACTTGGGCGATAATCCCTACCAAATACTGCACGTAAAGCACGGTGCGTACAGCGGATCGACTCTTGACTTGAGTAAAATATTTTAACAATTTGTAAACGTTCTTGTGGCGTTAGCCTTTCCGTGATGAAATGGCAAACCTTACTGAATAAGAAAAACATTGATACTTGACAGTGATATTTCCAACATGGCGCCAATATCCGTCAAAAGTTCTAACACGGCTATTATTTGCCATGATGGCATGATCAAAAAAATAAGAAAAAGAACGAAAATGACACATTTCGTGCAAGACTTGATGAAGGCGAATTTCATACACTATTCAGACGTCTTCAAGTCGACGATAAAAAATTTTATAAATATTATAGGATGCACGGTCCTGTCTGCTGCGTATTGATAAACAGCAAAACAGCCAAAGAATGCTCTCACCCGACAATTCGAGTTTTGCTGCCTTCTGAAGTGACGTGAAGCGCTGCGCTAATGAGAATCGACCTTTACCATACGATATTGGACAAAATGATTTTATTCTACAACATTCAACAAATGGAAAGTCTTGTGTTTGTTGCTTGATCTTTTTTCCAATCATGTGCATACAATTTTAATAAATTGTCTGTGCTTTCCTTAAATTTCTCTTCAATTGGTAAATGGGCGAAAGATTTTTCTGTGATTCTACCTTCCTATCTATAGCTATAGCAAAACAACTATGACTTCCTTATGAACCGATTGCCGAAGAAATTTTAGGTCTCCCAATAAATTTTGAAGATTATTCCACGCTTTTGAACAGTGGCTCCATGAACCACAATGACCTGAATGAGTAAGAAATCAAAAGTGCTCATGTACTTCAGAAGAATGGTTAGTATGTATTATGACCTTTCATTTGAAATGCATTGGTGGCGTCGCGTCGTTTTAACTTTCGTTTGTAAATCATGTACTATCGTAAAGTAACATTGTTTTTTCATATTTACAATGCAAGTATTCAATAATATACAACATTCATGTACGTAATGAACATCCCCGCTTGAAAAGTGAATTTCGTTGTTTGATGAACAAATTCTTTTCACTTGGTATATTATGCGTACGTAAAATTGGCAAGAGGGTGAGGTTGAAGAGTATTACATTTGAATAATTGTAAAAAGCATAATTCAAAATTGGATTCGCGCAATTAAATCGAGATCATAAATAATTCCATAAAGACAGTGTTGTAACAGATACATTTTTTTCAGCATCTAGATACAGATACAGATACTTTAAATAAAATATATCTAGATACTTCTTCAGATACATTTTCTTATATGTATCTAGATATAAATACAAATACTAACAAAATGTATCTAGATACAACGAAGATACTTTACCCACATGAAAATAAAAAAAAGTTATAAAGCGGTATTCACACTTGTGCATTTTCATGCTGCATTTTTAGATGCGGCGTCACCTTGAACTTGCTGCAATCTTTCATGTAGCAACTCCCATGCATTCACATTAGTGCATTTTTAAATGTACAGGGAAAATCTCTGCAGGGATTTAATTTTCCACAAATTATAACTGTATGTTGGTGTTGAGAAGTGCACATTCCCACAGACAACTAACACATTGCACAAGTTGCAGAGCGGAAGTACCTACCAACTTAAAACAAACATCAACTTGACTATTGGCATAATATTGGCAAGGAATAAATCGCTGTAAAATCCTAGAAATGCACGATTAAACTGCTCGAAAATAGAACAAGTTACGAGTATCATGCATGTTGTGATGCTGCAACTTTTCCAGTGTGAATCAAGGAGATACCACTGATCGTTTTTTCAATTTGTTTATATATTTATAATTTATAGTTTGTAAAAAATATTTGCAGTGCGAATGTATCTTGTTTCAGATACCCCAAAAAAAATATCTAGATACAGATACAGATACAAAATTTTTCAAGTATCTCAATTGTATCTCGATACTCAAAAAAGCATCTAGATACTGTATCTAGATACTTGTATCTCGATACATTACAACACTGCATAAAGATAATTTATAAAGTTCCTCTACTAGGTCCAAGTTTCGATTGGGTCGCAAATAATTCAAAGCTTCATTTGTAATAAATGAATGCCGACATTTTAAACGGGAATTGGTCTCTCTTGACGTCATTTTCTATTCGTTGACTTAGGTTTTAGTTCGTGTTAGTGAGTGTGTATGTGCAGATAGATATATATGTGCGTCTCTCACATCTAAATGAAAATTTAATTGTTCACAAAAACACTACATATGTTCTTTGATGTCGTTACACGGGTCTTCAATTTAAAAATAAAAAGAACAAGCCTGTGGTTATTTATAAATTGTTTAATAAATAAGTATACTTTTAAATATTTAGTGCGGGTACAAATGGACCGATAAATTTCTTATGAGAGGAAATGTTGAACCGAAGTCGTTTTAATTGTAATGTAACATATCGAATTAAAAATTTAATATGGTAGCAAAACCGAAAGGTCTTACGCAAGAACTCGTATAATGATAATAAAAATACATGATCACGTATTAAATATGATGTAAAATAATAGGTCAGTGAATGAATAGAAACGTTCTTATAATTAATATAATTTATATAAATGTGGTATGCGATATTCCGCTTGTACAGTACGCGTAATACCTACATGTAACCGGCCTGTTATTACTAATACGAAGAAAATAACACACATTTATACATATATTGCAATTACATTGGCTTTTATATTATCATTTTTTTCTGACGAGATAAATTTTCATAACGTGTTAAAAAATCTATTTGCGAATAACAGACTACATTACATAAACTAGTCTCGCTAGTAATAAGTCGAAACCATTCCCCATAGAACGTTTAATAATTGAAATAATGATGATTGAAAACAATTACAAGCTACATGTTTCGGCAATACAATGCCATCATCAGGCTACTAAAATATAACGCCAGCGAAAATTTTTCGGTAAGTTGACTTGATTTTTCTGTAAGTTACTTGATTTTGCCTTTTTTCACTTCCCTGTTGTAGTGATGAAGTCTAGAACGTCTCGCCTATAAAATTAATTAATTTTTATAAAAATGGTTTAACGTGTAATTTAAATTTTACTCCCGCTTAATCCATCAACTTAACGTAAGTATACAGGGTGTCCCAGGTTTAATGATCAGAACTTTGACATTTTGTAGAGAAACACATTTTAAGGTGGGTTGCTCCTATATACATAGGTCCTAAAATTCTTTGTTTCTGAGGTACAGAGTGCGTCACAATTTTCTAAAAAATAAAGGTTTTATTTATTTTTTTCCGAATTGTTGAAATATTCAAACCAAAATTGACACACAAGATACATGGACAGAGCATAAGATCCATGGCAACCATAGTTTTTGTACACAGCCAAAATACATTTTTCGTGAAATAAATGACAAAAATCTAGTTTGCGGCCGCACGGTAACAGAAACGAAAATAAGTCTAGAGACATTTTTTGTTCAGAATTGAATGCTCCATCGAAAAGTATATTTCGAATATTTAATTCAGGGCCGTACTCTTTTTATTTATCAAATTAATAGAACGGATTACCCATATCTCCGCCACTGGTTGATTAAAAAAATTGATATTCTTCAATCTTGTGGCCCTCTGTGCTTGTATCTTGTATGCCAATTTTGGTTTGAATTGTTGCCACAGTTTGGAAATAAACAAATAAAAACTTTATTTTTTAGAAAACTTTAACGCCCTGTATCTCAGAAACAAAGAATTTTAGGAACTATGTTTATAGGAGCAACCCGCCTTAAAATGTGTTTTTCTACAAAATGTCAAAGTCCTGATCATTAAACCTGGGACACCCTGTATAGTTTAGTTTATTGTTTGGATACTTTGACGTTATATTTTAGTAGCCTGATGATGGCATTGTATTGCCGAAACATGTAGCTTGTGATTGTTTTTAATCATGGTTTTGAGTTACTACTAGCAAAACTGATCACTTCCACCCATTTTGAGTATTAACAATTTCTTTATCTCCCATCATTATGGATCCAAGACCTCAACCTTACATAAATTAGAATATGTGGAAAATCATTACTATAAAATGAAAATTGGTACTAAAACTAGCAGAGGATAAATTCCAATACAAAATATATACAAAAAACGTAAAATAACTGGTGAAATGGTAAAAAGTGTAACAAGGAGCAGATATGTAAATAAGAATATAAATATTGAAATTGAAAATAAGACAAACGAAAGTTGACGTTTACTCAAAATTACCGATTACAAAAAATGCCTGAATAATGTATAAGCATAAAGCATATAAATTTAAAGAGATTCAACCCATAGGAATCAGCGCAACTGTCGTAATGTTGGTTGCATACATATATTTTGAGAAAAGTGGTTAAAACGCCCTAAGGTTTGAGTCAAGGAAACATTTTTCTGATTCTGATACTTGACTTCAGGTAAAATTAAAGAAACCTGCAATATTTATCTCTGAAACGGGTAGTTTTAATTTCTTGCCCGGCCGCTAGGTGTCAAAATTTCAGCCACCATGTGGTCGGTCAACTTGAAACCTATCACGCGTGTTTCCTAAGCATTGAACTTCTGTACCTTATATGTTCTATGGTACAAATTAAAAAAATTTTCAAGTTGAAACTGAGCTGCATACACTTCAGAAACCAAATCGGCATATTTTAGTGTTTTTTTTTTAAATGTCTAAATAAGGTAGGACAAAGGATATCTAAAATCAACCCAAAATTACGTAAAACTTTTCTAATATTAGCCACATCGGCCATGTCATTGGTCCTTAATCATGTTTCTTTATGAAAACGAAATATATAGGTATGTGAATGTTAACTACGTAATTATGTAATAATAATATAATAATATAATATTGTATTTCAGAGCTTATATAGCTCTACTACAGTTGACAAGTAAAATAAAAAAATAAAAGTTCTAACTTAATTAATTATTCACTCATTTAACATAAAAGAACGTAATTTTAACATTTCTCTTGTATTACATTAATTATGTAATTATAAAGCAAACGTTTAAAAACCTAAAAAAAAATATTGAATATTTGATATTATGACATTACAATCATTACCTACTATTTATAACACATTAAATTAATTAAAGTTGAAATTCCCCATAAAAAAATTGATGATAAATGTTCGTCTCTCTAGAGATCCCCTTCGTGACAATTGTGCAAAAGAATCACGTACTTACAGTTACATTTGTTTGACTTTGACAGTATGATACTCTAGAAATCATATAATAAACAGTTACTTAGTTACAAGTTTGTGTTAATTTTTTTGGAAACATTCTGGAATTTTAGTATCCTAATAAAAATATTAAAGTTTAGCCGATTTCGTTGATTATCATGGCTACCTTCCGAATGTCTCACTGCCACACATATACCAGAAATGTGTTTAAAAATTGGTGTGCACCCAAAATAATTAATTGTCCTGGTTGACATTATTAAGATCGAACTAAATATGCCAAGTTAATTATTTGCATTTCAAAATTTGGCACTTCTACAGTCGTAGTCAACAATGTGAATACATACTGCAAAGTAATTGAAGGTATTTCTAATTTCTGTAATGGTGTGTTCAAGAGGTACTCAAACACTCGCAGTTCATAATTTATTTATTACTTTCCAATATTGAATTCAGTAAGTAAATTATATATTTCAGTGTATTTTTCAGAATTGCAAAAGAAAATTGGAATACAGTAAAGAGCCGAAATGTTGAGTTGGACAAGTTGAATAAATTTCAGCGTCTGACTCATTGCGTGTATGCCATACATACTTTATCAGGGACGTTGCCATTTTATAAAATTTAGGAACTCGCATGAACAAATGAGGGAAGTTCGCTATTAGTGGCCGCACCAACCATTCCCTTTGCAAACTTTTGCATTGGATTCAAAGATTTAGCGCCCATGGTGGGATTAACGGACGAAATTAAAAAAATTAGTGGCCCTGGTATCGTAAATGTAGAAATGATTCGGAGTTGCAACTGGGATATATGTTTTTGTCCGCTTGCACTTTCACTGTGGACCAAACGGGCTTAAATAACGAACCAAAATGGAGAAGGGCATTGTCTTTGAAAGGGGAACAAATACACTCCTAGCAGCGCGAAAATTGGCGAATCACTCTCATACAGTCTAGGACATGTAAGCATGTCATGAACGGTAGCAAAATCTTCCTTCATGATTAATAATGTAATGTCAGATTTGGCAGCAAAGTTGAAACCACTTTGTTAAAGATTTACTAAATTTGTTTTTAAATTAGACCTTTTTCAAAATTTTTTTAGTAAATATCACTGGTAATTTCTATTTCATTAAGATGATCGCAAGGTTATTATTATTACCACTGCGACACAATTTCTTATTAAAAAACGAACTCTGAGTATAAATTTATGAATTGATCATATTGAATGCTATAAAGAAAAATTATTTTGGAATCATAAAAAACTTATGGATCACATATGTAGCGTTTTGTTCCGGGAGATATTTGAAGGGTTAAGTACATTTCCAAGAAAGAATCCAAAATTGATGAACCTGAATCTGACTTCCTTAATAGTAAAAGATGCCAAACACATAAAAATTACGCGTTCATGAAATTGTCGACATTCTCCACTTCGATTAACGTTACCATACATAATTATTAATTATAATCGGATATGTTCTGTCGTCCACGGACTTTTCTTCATAAAGAAAAAATCATTTGACAATGGATAAAACAACAATTTTCGAAGATGTTACGAAAATATGTTTGAGACTATTTACCTACATTAATTTCATTCCCGAATCCCTTTTCTTGAAGGGTAGGTTAAAAACAACAGTTGAAAATAATAGAGAATTTTTTTGGAACGCAGTACTTGCAGGGTTTTTTAGGGTTATTCCTTTAATTTTACCTCAATAAGCGAAAGAAAGAAATATGTTACCTGATCATTCTCCCTTACATGGACTAGTGTTCACAGATCAAGACAAAACCGAAGCTTTAGCTACCCGTCTGGAAACACAATGAATTACAGTCGACCAAAGCGCTATTCTTCAACATATAAGAGAGAACGAATAAAGAAGCAAGAGGAAGCCTATGAGAACACCTAGGTGTATTATATCAAATATAGTTCCCCAGAGGAAATCTCATAGATCAAAGAAAGAATATTCAGAATTAGACTACCATATTGCGGCTCCCGTCCAAGAAATATAACAGCATGGGTCCCACAAGGATCTCCATTCTCCCCACAACTATTCAGTACTTACCCGTCCGACCTCCTAAGAACTCGGTGGCATACTACCATCGTACGCAGACGACATAGCCATTCTGACAAGGTCACGAGACGGAAGACTGATAGAACAAAATCTACGAAGTAGAAAGAAGATTTGTTCTCCACTTGGCGACTAAGTGTTAATCTACACTCTACAGGAAAGTTCCAGAAGAAGAAGAGCCCATTTAAATATAAACAATATGTTAGGACAAGACATCCCAATCTATAATTTTATTAATACTGAATTAAAACTAGGTAATTATTTAGAATGCGGGGCCATGCACCAAGCCGTCTTAACTTTCCCCTATCAGAGAGTATTACTAGACAAGTAAGAAAAGCTATAACATAATGACTGCAAGTCACTAAATTGTTTATGAATGACAATGTCAAAACTTGGCGGATTTGTCCATAGGTGACGCTATCATAAAAAGATCGATATTTACATTTATTATCCGTTTTTACTTCCCGCTTACGAAGTAAAAGGGAAGTATTGTATTAGTGTTCCAAAAAAAATTCACCTATGCAAATTTTTACATACCTTTGCATTTCTGAATACGTAGATACAAAAAATGAAAAAAAAAATCCGTCTGTCGTCTATCGTAGTCTATCCGTACACATTTTCTTGCAACTCTTTATACTCAGAAACTATTAAAGTTATCGAAATGCGGTTTTCGCCAATCGATTGCATTCGGGCCACGGACGAACATTTAAAGTAGCAGTTTTTTTAATGTAGTTTAAGAGTATTTTTTTCTGAATTCAGCAATTGTGCTATACTTATTTTTTGAAAAAACTGTTAATACGAGGCAATAAGTACTTGCCAGAATTTTTTTATTAATTTTGAATTGTGGACTTGGGTTAACTTTTATAGGTTATCAACTTCCTTTTGATTATTCTACAATTTCTTCAGTTATCGATTATGTACAACGTCTCTTGCACGTTATCTGCTAGTATATAAGACCATTGTTTTACATTGACTTATGTTGAGCGATATTAAGCTAACGATAATAAATTCTACACATTGATCTGTGTTATAGGTTGAGAAGAAGATTCCGAAAGTCGTTTTTATCCGATCCCTTTACTGGCTGGATATGTGACTTGCAATGCTCAAGTGCGTTTACATTTTTCCTATAAGGGACCCCTTCTGTATGATTTCTAACATTTTTACCCGAAATTGGGATGCACCTGGATACTAAACTGTTACCAAAAACTAATATGGAAGCACAGCACGTCGAAGAGAAAAAAGCCAAAATAACTGCAACCATAGCTAGTCATTCTCAGCAATGCCCAGAAAGAGAATACTTTCAATAAACAATAAACTGCTCCCATACAAGACAGCGATATGAGATATCTCTATCTGAATCGTTTAAGCTATGTGGATGAAATAATTCACAAACAGTGCACGGTTCATGTGATTCGTGGGCGAAAGGTTAACCTTCTGTTCGACATTGACACGGTGCAACCCTGGTAGTCGATTTTATTTTAATTGGAATTGTTGGCAAGAATAACCCATGTCTTTCCACACATACTAGGTGAAAAGTACTCAAGCTCAAGCTATTCAAACTAGTCAAACTACTCTACCTAACATAGGTAAAATGCTGATTACGAAACAAGAAAAAATAAATCAGGTGGATGGGAAAGTATCATTCAATAAGCGGATATGGAGTCACAAAATTAAATTTCGAAATCGTCTCATATTGACCGTCTTTAGTGCGAATTTTTAACATTTCGTTTGATTCCGAGAAAGGCGCAGTCGAAAGGTTAGCAACATAGCATAAGGCGGTGAGAGATGATTGAAGAACTTCCCTCGTAGGATGACATTAATAGACTTTGAATAATATATGAAGTTTCAACTATAAATTAAAGAAATGTCTACTTCAACCTTAAAAAAAGTAATCAATATTTAATATAAATCAAAGACCCACCTGTCTTTTCTGAGAAAATTGCACGACATCCCACCATAATTCAAAAAAATCATTCCATTATACTAATTACACAAACATGAATAAAGATGAACTAAATCGGTGCTATAAAAGAACACTGACGAATACTTAATTATCTATATTAGTTACTCATTCGGTAGGATTTTCGAATTTTTTTAAAGAACAAAACGCGACACTTTTATGTAGATAATTACGAAATCCATAAAGGATCACAAATACATTATTTTTCCAATCATATACAAAGCAGATTAATTCAAGTTTTATCCTCACCAAAAAAAAAACCGATCTCTATCATTGGTAGGTATTTATGCGTACACATAAAATTCCTCAACATATAATTTTAATTACACACGAAGGTAAAATACACAATGTATTAATTAAAACGTTTCAACACACGTGCACTTATTTATGAATAAACATAAATGGAAGATATCTCCAATATCGATAATCAAATTTATTTGCTAATTAACGCTAATTATTTTATGACAATATAATTTATGTGAGTACCTCAAATATCGTCATCAATAGTATTGTACACGTAAAACAAACGAGTATAATTGTGAATTTGCAGTAATTAATAATATAATAGGTATAGGGGTATAATGAAAATTTTAATAGAACATTGTTGTCAGCTTTAGTTATGCAAATAATTTATATAAATTATATTATTCCATCATGTAACGTAAACTGGGCGTTAATTAAATTTGGTATTCAGGACATACTAATTTCCATTACATTTATTTGTAAAGAATCACATTACCGCGAATAGAAAAATCACAGCAGAAACTACAATGTCCATATTTTAACAACATACACAGGGTGACTTCGTCTAAAAAACGGAAACATCTCAGAGCCTGAGACTGCAGAACGAATTTCATTAAGTTAAGTTAGGTACTTAATTCTAAGTGGAAGTAAACTTCCGGCTTCCATTTAAATAATTCAATTACCAAAAAATATACATGGTAGTACTATGAGATCACACCTAAATATCCTTTGTCTGGGTACCTTAAATTTTAATATTGAGCTATGTCACTGGAGCGACACCTAGCATATGTATAGTATAACTGCTTGAAGTTATTTTCAATATAAATACTTACGTTATATTTCGAAGCTCAAAAAAATAATCGAAATTTTTCTCATTTTCAGAAAATTCGATGTTTCTGGATACGGTTTCTTATTCTGAATTTAAAAATTTAAAAATATATAGGGTGGCCCCATTTAAAAAAATGGAATTGGAATTTTTTCCTACTATTATAGAAATAATAGAAATGATAAAAACATGGCAACATTGCAAATATATGCGCCAATTTCGATCATACTTGAATATCAAATATCAATAAAATCCGACTTTTAAGAACGGAGGTATTCGACCGTTCCGGATCTTTTTACTAGCCCTGTATAAATACCTATGCACGGAAGCAAAAACTAGAGTATATTAATCAGTAGGGCGGGCGTCTAATACTCAGATACGCTGTTGAAACTCAAGCAGAAACTAACAAAACAGACCAAATGCGAGAAACTACAGAAACAAGAACATTCAGATGATTATTGGATAAGACCTTATGACAATTGCATAAAAATGTTAATGATAATGACGGTATTCACTTCCTTCATTATCACTTCTTGTCTTAAACAACACATACACTTTTTAAAGAATCGTCATTATTAAAATAATTAAGTTAATTGTAATGCCTTTTTTGTTTTTGATTGTTAGAATCGTTTTGTAGTTACTCCTCGTCCACTGCACATCTTACGTTTTATTCCGTTCCACATATTGAAATAGCTTCAGCGACTCCAACGAGGGATGCCACGAATAGTGATTTTGCCGAAGCGCCAAATATTCGGCGATAGGTACTTACAATTATTAGTAGTAGTACATTTCGCGGGTGACAGGTTCCAACCTGCATCATTGAAGTGCGTGCGGTAAGTACGCCGCGGAGGGGGAGGGGGGGGGGGTATTTTTTTATTCGCGATTAGGTCGTATCACAACCCGCGTTATTTGTTAATTGTTACATGAAATTGTGTTTACTTATAGTATGTATAACATTGTATATCTTAAAAAATGTCAGTGTTTGTTCGCGAAAGCTTCACGAAATGGCACCATTTAATAAAAGATCACTTATTTGGGAATATTATGCCGATTGTTTTGATAAAATAAATTTTTTTATAAGTAATAATTTTGGTATTCGGTATTCCACCGAATGGTTCGCAATATTCGGGCGAATACCGAATAGTAAAAAAAGCAGCCGAATAGGGCGAATACCGAATAGTAAAAAAAGCAGCCGAATAGGCCGAATACCGAATATTCGTAAAATCTCTCTCGTTGGAAACGATATCCAACGTTAAAAGAGATTTTAGTTCCCATTTTGGAAATTCTAGTTGGGAAATCAAAAATTAAAACAGTGTTCATACTGTCTTAATTGTCCGCAACCGATGTGCTTTTTTTTGCTCTTCCTCATCGTCACTCTCCAGGAGACGTTTAAGGAGATCATCTTCCATCACCAAAGAATCCCATTGGGCCCAATACGCCTTAAAATTAGGTAAATATCGCGCCACCTCTTGCCAATTTGATCTATCTCCATTCTTCTTCCATTCCACAATCGGTTGTAAGTCAGGATCCGCCTCTTACTCCTGAGCAACGACAGCAGGTTGCCAAAAGTCATCCACCAAAGTAGTAGCACATATTGACACCATCTTTTCTTCTGCTCGATTACAGTGATTGCAATCTAACTCGCAAGGGGACAATGCATCTGCATTTCGATGACTGGTTCCTGAGCGGTGCTCAGTTCTGAAGTCGTACTCCTGCAGTCTCTCAATCCATCTTGCGATTTGACCCTCTGAACTCTTAAAGTTCAGTAACCATTTCAAAGCAGCATGGTCTGTTCTCAATAGGAATTGTCTGCCATCCAAATATTTGTAGGAGTGCTCGATGGATTTCACAGCGGCCAGAAGTTCTCTTCTCGTCACACAATAATTCCGCATCTGGTTTTGGCAGAACCTTGCTGAAGTACCACTTTTTCGTTCCCGTCTTGTTCCTGCGTGATTAGCTAATAGCTATCCGGGGGTGACGAGCTGGCTTAAGACATGTTCCTGCGAAAGCACGCCACCAATCTCAACATTGCTGGCGTCCGTATCCAATACAAACTCACCCTCAGTTTGAGGATAGCACAAAATCGGGGCACTAGTTAGTCGTAACTTCAGCTCTTGAAAAGCCGCTTCACATTCTTCGGTCCACGTAAACGTTCTGCCATCTTCGGTGAAACGAGTTAGCGGTTTAGCGATGGTAGCAAATCCAGACACATAACGACGATAGTGGGTGCAAAGTCCAAGGAAGCTTCTGATTTGATGTTTATCTTTTGGAACCGGCCATTCACTTACGGCTTTGATTTTTTCCGGATCAACCGCAACACCTTGGTGGGAAACAATATGGCTCAAATACTGGACAGATTTTTCAAAAAGGTGACACTTCTTCGGGGAAAGCGTTAGATTGGCCGATCGAAGCCTTTGGAATACCTCCTCGAGATTCTTCATGTAGTCTTCAAACGTATTCCCTACCACAATTATGTCATCTAGGTATACCAGACAAATTTTCCACGATAGTCCATTCAATACATACTCCATTAGCCGTTCAAAGGTGGCCGGAGCATTACATAAACCAAATGGCATAATACAGTTCCAATCGTGAATGCCGTTTTCTCACGATCTTCAGAAGCTACGCCCATTTGCCAATAACCACTCTACAGATCAAGGATCGAATGGCTCGATGACACCTTCCGATTCCATTTCTTGGATTATACTCTCGGATTCTTCTCCCTTGGCAAGTGGAAGCCTTCAGGGTGGTTGTCTGATGGGTTGTGCACTTCCAGTATTGATTTTATGCTGCACGAGATTAGTTTTTCCCTTGAAACCATTCGTGTTTTCAAACATATCTTGGAATAGAACTATAAACTCTTTAATTTTCTTCCGCTGTTCCCTTGAAAAGCGGGAACTTTTCGGCAAAAGTTGATTCAGAATTTCGGGTGCACCTTATTAGCCGCGTTTTTAGTGTCCACATCGCTAACTTGGTGAATCACACACGAAACACTTGAACATTTTCTCAGAAAGTCAGTGGATAATAGGTAACATTCATCACACGAACCTGAATTGTCGTTTTACATCGGAACACTTCTTTACTGACTAAAACACCCCGGCCAACCATTTGCTCGTCACTTCCAGGCTCCAGAAGCATAACACTACCTTCAGTAAAGTGTCCGTCCAAACAACCCGTGACCATAATTTCGGTTCGGTCCTTTAGCACTGGGTCTTTGCACAAAAACACTCTTCTTGTGGACGAATTATCAGACTCCTTGTTGTAGATCCATCATAAAGCCATATTTAGTCAAGATGTCCATGCTCAAAATGAATTCATTCTGAATCTCGGCTACCAGAACCTTTTCATTTATGCAAGAGTTTCCAAATCCAATATTCACAGTCACTTCTCCATAGATCTTCACAGCATCTCCAGTTGCTGTACGCAATCCCCATCTAGTTGAGAGTTCCTTCTTGACGACGTTTATCCTCACGATTGTCCTCGTAGCTCGAATATCCACAAGCATTCTAACTGGTGAACCATCCACGAACAATAGATTTTTGACTGTTATTATTTAAAAAGGATATGCGTGCTGTTAGGGCTCTATTATGAGAGGTCGACGTTTGCCCCTTGACACCGACCTGTTTTAGTTTTCCTCCTGCTCCACTGAGGGACCCCTGTCATAGCCTCTCCTCACAGGCACTTTACAGCGACTTCGGATATAGCCGACTTCGCCACAATTCCAGCAGCGGACTTGCTTGTTGCTTCTCAAAAGATTCACGGCACCTTCTAGCGTTTGAAACCTTTTCTCGATCATTTCGGACTTATTTTCTCTATCAGGTGGTCAGCATTATCCAATTCCACGGTTCTGACGTGTCCATGTGATTCGAGATATAGTTAAAATAGGCTACGCATGTATATGAAGCGCTTTCATGCGAAGAGAGTGGGAAAACCTAAACTTGAATTAGGTAGGTCTTTCTCGGCTTGTTTTTGACACAATGCTCAACTAATTAGACCAGTGCAGTTAGGTTTAAAAACAGCCCAAAAAGAGAAAAATTAATAACAGCACGGCGCTAGGTGGAAATGATAGCAAAAAGTATGTAGAATTCGGAAAGAAAAAATGCAACACGATCAGAGGGGGGCGGGGGAAATGGGAGGGTGTTTTAGATGGTACACACGGTTTTTAATTATTTACAGCGAAACTAAGCCTCGTATCGAAAAACTTTAAATGGAAAAGTTGTAGGTATTAATAAGTTCTACAACCTTTGTATACAACATTTTTTTACATAACCTCAAAATTTCCTGGAAAATAGAAAAAACCGCGTTTTTCGTTTTGAATTTTTTTCTCCGGTGAAAATGAATATTTTTTCACCATGTTTGGTGGAAACATACCTTTTTATGTCCTAAATAAGCTGGAATTTTTTCAAATAAAAATATTAATTTTTACGTCCTACATTACTCGAAAACTGGAAAAAGTACCTCAATTTCAGTCAAAAAGTCTGGTGTCAAAACTCAATTTTTTTGGCAATTTCCGTGTCGTTTTTTATTCGTTGAAATGTGTACTTTTAGATGGTTTAATGAAAAATTGGCATCACTATAGAAAAATTTGCCGAAAAATGCGAAAAACTGAAAAGACGTGATTTTCAAACAGAATTTTTGTAATTTTCGGTTATATGTAATTATTTATTACAATTTACAGTAAAAATCCTTGAAAATTATAACATTTATTGTTATATCAATAAATAAAGCAATTGCAAACCCTTAAAGTATGGAAAGTTGCAAAAAAACATGAAAATATAATTATTTATCCAAATATTATACGTGGTTTCACAAAGAAAGAATGGTTACTGCAATATTTTTCCATCTAAAAAAGTAGATTTATTAAAACATTAATTGTTTTATAAAAATTTACATTGAAAATCTCCAGCTTGGTTGAAGCAGACTTACTCCCCCTTCCCCTTGCAGGATTAGGGGTTCAGCCTCGTCAGTACATCGTTTTGAGTCAGTTTTGGCCTCTTTGATGGTAGTTCTTCATCTCCGGATTCGTAAAAACTGTCAGAATCTGTGAAACTGAAAGCAACAATAAACAATGTGGCTGTAAGAAGCACAGGTTGAAATGTACACATTTATGCACTAACTGTGATAGTTCTGAAAAATGCTGCAATTACGAAGAACTACCATCAAAGAGGCCAAAACTGATCCACAACGATGTACTGACGAGGCTGAACCCCTAATCCGTCAAGGGGAAGGGGGAGTAAGTAACAGTTTTTACGAATCCGGCGATGAAGAACTACCATCAAAGAGACCAAAACTGACTCACAACGATGTACTGACGAGGCTGAACCCCTAATCCTGCAAGGGGAAGGGGGATAAGTCTGCTTCAACCAAGCTGGAGATTTTCAATGTAAATTTTTATAAAACAATTAATGTTTTAATAAATCTACTTTTTTAGATGGAAAAATATTGCAGTAACCATTCTTTCTTTATGAAAGCGCGTAAAACCTTACAATAATATTCGGATAAATAATTATATTTTCATGTTTTTTTGCAACTTTCCATACTTTAAAGGTTTGCAATTGCTTTATTTATTGATATAACAATAAATGTTATAATTTTCAAGGATTTTTACTGTAAATTGTAATAAATAATTACATATAACGGAAAATTGCAAAAATTCTGTTTGAAAATCACGTCTTTTCAGTTTTTCGCATTTTTCGGCAAATTTTTCTATAGCGATGCCAATTTTTCATTCAACCATCTAAAAGTACACATTTCAACGAATAAAAAACGACACGGAAATTGCCAAAAAATTGAGTTTTGACACCAGACTTTTTGACTGAAATTGAGGTACTTTTTCCAGTTTTCGAGCAATGTAGGACGTAAAAATTAATATTTTTATTTGAAAAAATTCCAGCTTATTTAGGACATAAAAAGGTATGTTTCCACCAAACATGGTGAAAAAATATTCATTTTCACCGGAGAAAAAAATTCAAAACGAAAAACGCGGTTTTTTCTATTTTCCAGGAAATTTTGAGGTTATGTAAAAAAATGTTGTATGCAAAGGTTGTAGAACTTTTTAATACCTACAACTTTTCCATTTAAAGTTTTTCGATACGAGGCTTAGTTTCGCTGTAAATAATTAAAAACCGTGTGTACCATCTAAAACACCCTCCCATTTCCCCCGCCCCCCTCTGATCGTGTTGCATTTTTTCTTTCCGAATTCTACATACTTTTTGCTATCATTTCCACCTAGCGCCGTGCTGTTATTAATTTTTTTCTCTAAAAATATTATCTGCACTGGTCTAAATATTGTTCCTAATTTTTTATTTCCAATTCCTTATCATGGGCATGGCGGTCCAAAAGTGGGTTCACGGTCATTTCCCCGCCGAAAAAATCCCGCCGGTCAATTGCCCGCCGGTAAATTGTTCGCCTGGTAAAAATCCCGCGCGGTGAAATGTTCGCCGGTAAAATGCCCGCCATGACAAAATCCCGTCGGTCAATTTCCCGCCGTAATTTTTGAAAAAATAAGCAATTAAGAAAGTTCTTTTTTAAATAACTTCAGTTTTGTAAACCTGTGTGTCATGCCACTATTTTAGTATCAATTGAAAAAAAATATACTAAACCTGCAAATAACCTAGGCGCTTTAGTGGGAGAATAAGCGTAGAAAATGGTACAACATTTACGTGTTAAGAACGAGGTTGAAATAAGAGATAGTAGCAGGCGAGTATTCATGTATAGTGCTGTAGGTCTGTAAAGGATGTCAAAATGCCATCGGGAAGTGCTTAAAATGGCCGTCGAAAATTTTTTTATAAATTTATATATAACGGTTCTTTTGTTAAACATGGCAATGTCTGGTTTATTAATACAGTCTTCTTTTTTGAATTTAGCATATTTTAATTTACAGTAAACAGCGGCCTCAAATTCATCTTACGCCTCCTGAGCGCATAATCCGCCACTAGCTGCACATAACGTAGGTACATATGTAAGTGGATCATTATCACAAAAATAGGAGAATATCAGGGGAATCATTTTGCCTACAGCGGCGGGCAAATGACCGACGGGATTTTGTCATGGCGGGCATTTTACCGGCGAACATTTCACCGCGCGGGGTTTTTACCAAGCGAACAATTTACCGGCGGGCAATTGACCGGCGGGATTTTTTCGGCGGGGAAATGACCGGATACCCCAAAAGTGCCATATGCTGACAAAAATGTTTATTTCAAAAAACAAAACAATAGTAAGCATCGAAAAGCGCAAAAATATGAATTGTCAGGATAACAAAGCGCCCTTATATGGTGGGTGCGAGTATGAAGACCAAAGAACATTCTTAGGTAATTGTAACATACATTTGTTTAAATAATGACAAATATTAAGATGGCGCCAGTTTCTTTAGGATTAGACGGCGTGAGCCTAGTCTTGAGTAGATAAAGTAGTTAATAAATTCAGATACGACAAGTAAAATTAAAATAACATTATATCTAAAGGTGCGAACAAGTTAGCCTTATTAACAACATAATTAATACATTAGTCTTTTAGCCGTGTGAATCCAAGCGTACATAACCTTTTCCGGATTAGAAACAAAACTCATCAGGGTCATTCGTAATGAATAATTAAAATTAAAAATCCTGGCATCTCATTGTTTTATATTCGGAACGCAAATTTGAAATGGTTTTATATTCTTGGAAACTCTAAATATATATTAAAGTTCATTAGTGTTAACATATCATTGAATCTAATCTAAAGTTTTCAGCATGCGAACATTAAGTCACAATTAATTGTAACCTAAATGGGTTAGTTTTCGTATCAAAACCTATTTAGAAACTGATTAAAATCATAATTAGTTGTGGTGATCAAATCGTTACCTAATTGTTTAAAAAGATTGGAGAACGAGAATGAGAAAATAGAACGAAAAGCAATAAGATTTACACAAACACAATTACATCCTTATACATAATTTGTGAATTTTATTATAGCTAGACATAAAATCTATAAATTATTACTGAATACAGCCGAGCCTAACAAAAAATTACGAAGTTTAATATTAAATAATTAATTTTAATACTGTGCGCAGGGGTTATAAATTTGTAAACGCCGTAAATATTTAATGTTGCAAGGCATTGCCTGCGTCGCGAGCCCAGGAATTTCACGTTCCCTTCATAAGTAATAACGCTTCACATGCAATAATCATTTAGTTGCGAAGTAATTTGCACTCTGTTCACGCCGTCACCGCCGACGGATAACCTTCAGGTAAACAACCACTTTCGACGAAGAAGACGACGATGACAACAAGCACATGACAAAGAGGATCGAGTTTGGTTAAGAGATTATCTAACAACTTAAAACATTCCTGCAACCAATTTCTGAATTTGACACACGCTCGCCTATTTAACGCTATCCTACGGCTTCATTCAGCTTGTTTGTTTATGCGGCGGCGTGCCATTACAACTTAATTTGTGATGTTACCTAACTTTATTGATGTTACCCGTGGTGTTTGCTTTAAACAACACATTCTCTATTTATTGAAATTGATGTCGTAAGGATTGTCTACGGAAAACTAAATTAGGCTTTTTATTTCGTCGCATCTAATAAAATTACAATAATCATGTTCATGTGTAGGTCAAAACTTTTAAGTAAATACGACTACAATGGAATGTTTTGGAAAACAAAATGGTGCGAAATTTCGATAAATGTATTATTATCATCAAACGAAAGTGAATTTAATGAGAAAGATCTTCATTTGCAATTTTTGCAAAAGCCACTTCGTCATGAATCACAACTATGTGGATGAGATCCACATTTGTTGCAAAAAGGTGTTCATTTCTGCAGTATCACTTCGTAAGTTTTAAAGAGGAATTATTAATGGGTTTTAATTCCATTTGGTGCACTCATACAACCAACTAGCACTTAGTTTAAGGTGATCTTCATAACGCCGATTGTAATTGTGCCATAATACCGAAGACAAGGAGGATTTATGAATAGTTGAAGAACACATGTTGGAGATATTTCTTCCCTAAAAGTCACTGAGGACCGTTAGAACAATGGAAGAGTATATCGAGAGGGGGGGTTCAAGAACTTTTTTCGATCCAATATTGACCCTGATTTCTATCGCGTTTAATGCCTCCAAAGCTCTCTTACGTCTGCCCAGTTTGGTGTTCTTCTTAGCCACCTTTCTTTCACCTGCACGCACCGATCTTGGTTTACATTGGCCCATTCCACTGAAGAAATCTCTACGAATTTGTTTGATGAATTCCGAAATTTTCGAATAATGAGAGCAATTTACGAGGAAATTTAGCCTGAGCGAAAGAGTTGTGATGGAACGACAATTTTTCCTGGTAGTACGCCAAAAGTTCACTCGCCATTGGAAAATACTCGGACTTCGTTTTTTGGAAAACTCGCTGTGACCACTGTATTGGTCGGATTGTTGACTTTTATATCTGAAAATGACCCCAATGAACCCTCACGGCAGTTATGCCTATCGATATCGCATTGGGGTATGCTATTTCTATTGTAACTTTGAAAGAATCGCAAAATATCGCAAGAAAACAGTATCTGTCTCACTTTGACACATCCTAGACAGCTTGAAACATTATACTTTTTGCTAAAACTACGCATATGAGCCGTGGCATGTTCTTAGGGTCATTTTGAGACATAAAACTCCATGATCGGAGCAAAACTATGATCAGAGCGAGTTGTCCAGAAATGCATGCCAAGTCCAATTTTAACATGGCTTTTATATGGAAGTGCGATTATGAAATTTTTATTACTAAGGACAATTGAACCCCTCCTTAGAAAGGCCGGGTAAAACTTTCTTCATTTTGAAGGGTTACATTTTAAAAACAGTGGGCCAGATTTTGGTTAGTTATCAATTTGACTAACTGTTGTTGGAGTATATAAATTTTTATGTTTCGTCGCCACATTATTGGAGATTTGAAATTTTCTTACAAAAAGTATCAACAAATCTTTCGCGACATTCTCTTTCCACAAACATTTCATCTTGAAACCAAAATTAATTCAAGTTGGGAAATAGGCAGTTGCTTTTTTTGTTATAAGATTAAATTATCTATTGAAAAATGTTTTAAAATTGTATTGAAATACCATTTGGAAATGTCTACGTTAATAAATAAATTGCTTGAAGAAAAAGAAACGAAATAACCACAATGATATGGAGTGACTGTCAAAAATGGAAGGATAAACGGCAAATGTTGCATTTTTATAAGGAAAAAGGTTTACAGTCCCAATCGAGCCACCTTAAAAATTTGTGCAAACAAATATACATACTTAAAATTTTGAGAAGGAAGTATTAAAATGATCAAGCAAATGATTAGCAAAACAGTTGAAAAAATGAGAAGTCCATGATACAAAGCGAAAATTGTGGACCAAAAAAAAGAAAAGACACCAAAAACCAGCAAAATAACGCGGATGAATAAAAAGGCGGTGGAAGAGGAAACTTTAAGAAATAAAAGCAAAGAAATGAATATGTACTGAAGTAAAAGCTATAAATAAGAAAACAGAAATGACGCCTTGTACGTGGAACACGATCTCACTCAATGGTAAAGAGGAAGAAATACAACACGAAATGAAAAAAATGTTATACAAATACAGAGAATAAGCGAAACAAAACAGAGCATTACACCATATTACTCGGCAGTGTTCAAAATTTTGCGAGCAAAGAACGAACTGAATAAAATAATATCCGAAGCTATGGAGGTCAAAATAGCAAAGTTGGAACTCATATCCTTAAGAATAACGTAAGCAAATTTTAAAAATGTAGTACAAGTGTACGCCTCCAGAGAAGAAACGGAAGAAAATAAATAACGGAATTTTACAACATTTTTCTGGAAATAGTAAACTTATTAAGAAAGAAAATATAATTATGGAAACTGAATTTCAAGAATAGGGAGAGATGTAAATAAGGGTTTAGAATGCATGAATAGAAGAAATGGAAGATGATACAATTCTGTTAATAGAAAATACTTTTTGGGCCAAACAATAAAAGATACACATATACACAGCTGAAGGAAGAAATGGAAGAGAGATGGACACGATAATTCTATTCGCATACATACAGGACATTACAAACAGAATAACTGAATTTAAGCTATAGAATATTTGGTAAAAGCAGGAATAAAAATGATGGTTGAATTGTTGAATAAGCAAGAAGAGAGGTTAGAATGCATAAAATTAACAATATAGAAATAAATAATCTAGAATTCCAAACTGACACAGATAAAACACTCAAGGTGCAGAAATTAAATTCTGCGAAAAAAAAGAACATTAGAATTGTGGCTCGACAGAACAGACCTTGACGCTACGGAAGGGCATAAGGAGACAGTGAAGAAAAAGAAGATTTAACTCTAAATCTTTACTGCAATCTTAAAAATACAGGGGCGTAATCAAATACCCTTCTGGATCAGGACTAAGGTAGTTATTGTTCAGGGTGTTAGGTA
The DNA here is from genome assembly GCA_036250285.1 of Pyrocoelia pectoralis. Classification (NCBI taxonomy): domain Eukaryota; kingdom Metazoa; phylum Arthropoda; class Insecta; order Coleoptera; family Lampyridae; genus Pyrocoelia; species Pyrocoelia pectoralis. The sequence goes on along the minus strand of CM070079.1, from coordinate 33,926,050 downwards.
ATTTTCTCCAATTGGGGTGAACTGATAATAAAAGTGAAGAGTGATTTAGTTATTGGCAACTAAACCCCGAGGCCCGGTTCAACTGATTATTATGACGAAACAAAAAACGATACGTTTTCATTGGTGTTACCAAGAATTCTGATAAAAAGGACAATAATTTCATAATTAATGAGTAATAGGTAACGATAAAAGGAAATTCGAGAAAAACTAAGCGAAGAAAGTTTTAGTAACTCTGCAGGTTAAGTAAAAACTCTAAAAATGATGAAATTATAGAATACGTTTATAACTCTTAGGAATATTTATTAAATGCTTATTGAAAGATGCAGCATTACTAAAAATATAGGCAGCTCGAAGAAGGGTAAGCAAACCGTCCCCTCAGAATGTGAAGTGCGTAATTCGCTGTTCAACTTTTGCTTTTTTACTGCTCTAGGACAGTGAAATGTCTCGTCAATCAAGATCAATAGGGTTGTAGGAGAGAAGAATGTACAAATGTCTTAGTGCCCGACCACACTATGCGTTTGTACCGGTCCCGTTTCGACGGGACGAGCAAAACACATGGCTCTAAATGTGACCGTCTACATTCTCAGGTTGCGCCGCCCGGCGGGAAGCGATAGAACCCGTCCCGTCGAAACGCTCCCACTAAATGGGACTTAGTGTCTTAAATCTTGCACCAGATGCATCGTATATGGCTGCATTTTGAGGTTGATATCATGTTCAAATTCTCATAGACGATCGAGTGAAAATGGGATCACATGCACGTCGACAGGGAGCAAAATGATAGCAGTAATAAATTTCTCATTGCCAAAACAACATTTCATCACCAATGTGCCGTTTTTCCAAAAAACCACGATTTTACAAAATGACGGAATGAAAATGCAAAGAAAGTTTAAAAGATGCTGATTACCCAATACACTGCAGAAATTTAAAAAATGAACCTTTAAGGAAGGATTAACAGGGCGGATCGAATCCAATATGACAGTGAAAACTATTTCACTGCCCGTAAAAAAACATAATTCGAGATCGAGAATCTTTGTGTATTGAAGTTGAAAGTAAAAGCTCGGAAAATAAAGAAAACTCCACAGTGGTGGATTTTGAAAGGCCTGATACGGGAAAAATTAGAGAGCGGTAAAATTATGGGTCACCACTATTAATGGGAGGAATTTTTTTGAAAAAAATTGGGCAATAAAATTGAAGTAGAAATACGTCAATACGAACTGTTATTTTTACTTCAATTTTATTGTCCAATTTTTTTGAAAAAATTCCTGAAAGGCCGGGTGCCCAGTACAGCAAAAAATTAGAAAGCGGTAAAATTATGGGTCACCAAAATTAATGGGGGGAATTTTTTTGAAAAAAATTTGAAAATAAAATTGAAGTAGAAATACGTCAATATGAGCTATTATTTCACTTGATAAAAATAAGTACTCCAATAATCAAAAACATCTTTACGCTGCACTTTCAGTTTATTCAGTGACGCTCATCTATTTATGGTCCTATTTATCAGAGGAATTATCCTATTTCCACAACGGACACTATTTTAGATCTTGTATCTAAAATAACAAATTGTTTGGAGAATAAATAATCGTGTTCGGTGATCTCTGTCGATCTCACTAAAGCTTTTGATTGTGTTTCGCACCGGATTTTAGTCAATAAATTGAGGCAATATAATTTTCATCGAAATTAATTCATTCTTATCAAATAGAGTGCAATATGTGACCGTAAATAATCAGAAATGCGAGGTGAAACGTCTGACAGTGGGTGTTCCTCAAGGATCTGTTCTGAGACCTTCATTGTTCCTCCTATATATAAATGACTTGTCTTTCAAAACAAACACTGCAGATAAGGCAATTCTATTTGTACTTGTGAGTCAGAACCGTATACCATGTCTTTTTAGTAAAAATAATCTTTTTCTGTCCACTCCAACACGACTATTTTAAAATTCCTCGATTTTGTGGAAATTTAGGAATTGTACAAAATTCTCTCTCTTAAAATTATAAAAGACTAGGTTGGAAGAAAATAGGTATGGAAATCGGATGGCATTTTTTTAGCAATTACAATCTGTAATGCATAGCAATTATACGTTGCGAACACAACGATAGGTATTCAGCCGGTTTATTACAATATTTAGCTAGAGAGAGAGAGAGAATCATTAAATTTTAGCGCAGATTTGTAATATTTGATTACCTATTCTGCACGAACACTTCGTCCAGTTTCGTATATGCGCATTTATCCATCTAGAAGCATTATCCAGCTTGGGAAATTTCATTACAATCATGAAATATGTAAATACATATGCATACTATAAAGTAGTTACTAAACTTGCATATTGCTGCCACCATTAATTATACAACTATGTACTTAATTAAAGTATCGACTATTAATTAATAATAATTCTAAAGTCATTACGTACACACAAATCGTTGACGTTTAATTGATCGAAATTGTATTTTACATGTATATCATGCATGTTAAATTATTTAGTGCTTAGCTTTTACATATCCTTGCGGAATAATAACATTAATCTTTCATTTAAGATGGAAAAACAAGATATTATGTAATTGCGACCTTTTTCATCGACTAACTGATTACGATTCGTTAAAAATATAATATAATACGAGCTAATTTAGGACTATTTCTTTCTGAAACAAATAAAATATTACAAAACCGTCAAATGTTGTCATGTGAAATGTTTCAAATTTAACACTTACAGATTGCATTGCGACTTTTGGAAATGTGTTGGGGGAAATTTTGGGAAATTGTGGTTATTGCGGAATGCAAAAATCCAACGTTATTCAAACTAATCGGTTAGGGTTAGGGTGAGAAAGTGCTTCTCTGTACCTTATACATATCTTAACAAACTACTCTCCACTATTTTACTTTAGGATATGGGCCCTGTTCCTCGCGCGAAGTCGATTATTGGAGAAGAAAAGTTAAATTTAGAAAATGAAGCACCTTTTCAACAGAAAAATAATATTTGAGTGAATTTACTTGTTCTTTATACAGGGTGTCTCGAAAAGATTGGTTATAAATTATACCACATATTCTGGGGTCAAAAATAGGTTAATTGTACCTCACTTACCTATGTACAGGGAGATCCATTATAAATTACCCAATGGATATTTTCGTAATTATTGCAGATAGATGCCTATATTAAATGTAAAAGTTGTAGGATAATAAGCGAAGTAAATATTTTCCAAGTAGGCTATGAGAATGAGTTCAAGCCATGGGTATCTTTGATGATACCCATGGCTTGAACTCACTCTTGGAAAATATTTATTTCCATAACAATAGTAAATAGCTTAACTGCTACATGCGACATTCAACCTCTAATAACTCTAAAACGGTTCAAGCCATGGGTATCATATGGTATATTTTTGAAATCAGAAAAATATGGGCTTCATGAAAATAAAATAAAATACAGGGTGTTCCATTTAAAAAAAGTATAATATATTTTATATCTCTCAGCTGCGGTACGCCACTGTGTATTTCATGATAAATTAGGACACTTCGCTTATTATCCTACAACTTTTACATTTAATATAGGCATCTATCTGCAATAATTACGAAAATATCCATTGGGTAATTTATAATAGATCTCCCTGGACAAAAGTGCTCACAAAAAAAGTTACTGGGTGATTTAGTTAAAAATGTATGAAAGAAAATGTTTATTCTGTGGAAATAACCAGTGAGCATCAAATTGAGGAACCGAATTTTACAAATTGCTAACGAGTTTCGACAAAAACATTTAATTTTTCAAACCATTCGGTATTCCTTGTAGAAACTATGTAGAACTTATACAGGAAGGGGAGGGTCATATTGAAGATTGAACACTTGTTGAGTTAAGGTAAATATCTTGTTTGTTTACAAATTGTAATGTAATAATAAAGAAGTTGTCAATATTTGTAAAAATGTAGAGTTTAAATATTCAATATTTTGAAATTGACATTTTACAGGGTGACTGTATCTTCCAAACTAAAATACAAAGAGAGACAAAAGTTTAAGAATAGACGTTTGATTCCAGTGGCGTTCCATATTTTGTTAAAGTATAACCCTAAAAAAAGTTGCAGGATAAAAGGGGTGTTGATCCCCTTCCATAATAAATAATAATAAATAAAAAAATTGAATTTTAATCCGCCACCTGCGATAATGTGACAACACTGCGATATTCAGGTAGGGTTGCAATTGTTAAAATCGTTATTTTATTATTTATTTGGCGACAAAAGTATTCTAGTGGTTCAAAATGAACACATTTCAACCCCCGTGAAGGCCAGGAAGAATGAAAAATGTAATACTCCCAAACAAACCCCTTTGGGGTGATGTTTTTACTGATCATTCACATGGCAAATTAAAGTTAGAAGAAGACGTGGCTCGACATTAATAGCCCACTCCGACATCACCCGGCGTTTGTATTGTTGACTTTTTAAATTTTAAATAGTTTTCTGTAATGTCAATTTCCTGAAATGTCGCGTTTAATATTTCACCATATTCTAAAAAAACTAGCAAAACTAGAAATGAATTACCGCATACAATGTGGAGTAAATGTATTTAATGCTCCAAAATTTACTACTGCAACTCAGCAACACAATTATTTAGTGTAGAATCATTAAAAAGGAACAAAATTTATCTGAATCAGTAAAACCATAAATAATTTTCTCTTTGTGTTTCTTCGTTTGCAGCGCCATCTGTTGCAAATTAAAAAAAAGTTCCCAAATAAAACCTTCATAGTTTGTCTGAATCTGCAATAAAAAAATTGGGGTTTCCATTTAAGATTTTAAAGTCGGGGGGTGAAATTTGTTACCGCATCAAATGTCCACCTCAAAAACTTTTTATTCGGAACATTTTTTGATCCGACGCAGTGTTGTAGAATTATCGCGGGTCGCGGATTAAAAGTATAGTTGTTTTTTGGCGATAAAGTGGACTGATTTTCCAAATTAAAGTAAATCTGGGTTGTTCTGGAGCTCCCCAATATTTATCAACGCTGACTTTAGTGCTGAACGTGATTCCGTTGACGGAAACGCTATCAATTATAAATTATAAATTATAAAAAAAAAAATAAATTATAAATACAGTATGTCTTGTAAAATGCCGATTTATGCTAAATTAAGGCAATCTTGCAGCGGGTTGAAACATTGGATGTTAAAAATAAATTCTGCGTCGATTGGAGGGGGATTAAGTAGCTCCAAATTGGTCCATTTACTAAATAAGTTTGTTACACTTCGACTTCAAAATGTCCCCTTAGGTTCTTCTTAGGGTTTTTTTTGTTTTCAGGTTCAAGTAAGTAAACAAAAAACTACAAACGAAAGTGGCACAAAAGTCTAGCGTGCCAAAATTGGATGTTTTGATGAAACTGATGCTTCCAACAAGAGCAAAGAAATGTTGGTTCCAAAACTCTGCCACAAAGAAAGTATTTGAAGTGACGAATGGCCTTTGAAAAATGCGCAAAAAACATACAAGTATTCTTATTCTTCATATAACAATGAGTATTCTTACACGATGTAGTGACTAATATACATATTTGTACTGAATGACAGAAATCAATCTAATTACAAATGAAAAGCGAAAGGTAGTTAATAAATAACTTAATTTCTAGACTGATAGAGGACAAAAAGTCTTTAAAGGAGGAACTTCGCATGTCTGAATATGTAAAATATTTTTTTTAAATAATCCCTTAATTTTTTTCGAATAAAGAAGGAATTCTGTTAAACAATGAAGTTTCTCACGAATCTAAAATATTAAACCGAACTAGTCTTTCCGACAATTCTAGCGACGCAAAGGAAGACAAAAAAACAAATGTACTTATGGTATGCACAAAGTGCCGCAATGATCAAACTTTGAAAAATAATTATCTCGTTCCATATTTTATTTATTGATCATTCAAAAATACCGAATGGGATAATTAATTTGAGTTCGAGTAAAATTGCTTCACGTACCTATAACTGAGGATATAATTAAAAGCAAATTTATTTAGTGTTAAACGGTGGGAATGTTGCAAGTAGTAACGTAGTAACGTTGTTATTTTTTTGTTATAGCAATAAATAAATGTCGTGTAGATAATAATAGTTTTGACGGTACATATATTAGATCGTCGCTTTGTAAAAATGTTTAGTTAGATATAGTAAGAACAGTATAATTACTTTTAGAGAACAACAAAGTGGCAATTAGTGGTATTTAGCAAATATTCATAATGTGCTGCGCTAGATAAACATGCACTTCCACGGGGTTCGAATATTATTCACATTGTTCTCTATCATTAATCATAGCATTGATGTGTTTAAATAAAGCATACAAAAAAATAGACATCTAAGTATTAATTATACTTTTAAAACCATAATTACTACGAAATGATATATTGGTTTTAAGGTCATTATTATTAATTTAGAACATAATTTGGGGGGCATTCACTGCTACGTGTATTCAATAAAAAAAAATTACTTCTATTTTAACACTTTCCCACTTTATGAAGCTGTCAGATTTCTTTTATATTTCCTACAAAATTGCTTTTGTTGTTAATTATTACTCCTTCCTTTATCAACATCGATTTTTAAATGGAGTCATAATGCACTCACTTTGACAGGGTATTTTCTACATGCGCGTGCTATATTCTTAAATTGTGCTTTGGATCGAGTTAGAATAAAATGTCGCGCTTGATGCAGCAAAGATCAAAATAGATTACCTACTAAGATTTACAGGAAAGAGCTGAAATTGCCTTGAAATAAATACTAAATAAATGAAATGCTGCAGAAAAAGGATAAAAATTCTAATTTAAGATCTACAGAAACTAACCAATGATTAAATTTTTCCTACAAGTTCATACAGTTAAAGGAAAGCTCATGTGAACTTGTTCAATATCCTACCACAGCTTTAAATGTATGATAAGAATTCACGTTTAAGGGTATGAAGGGCTGGATGGTGCAGTAACAAGTAATCATTTATCTCTAACGCCCAAATCAAAGTAAAGAAGAACCCATTGTGATCACGGCAGCCAATATGGTTACAAAGGCGGTCGGTTGTTTTTGTTATAATGGTCGTTGTGATTAGTTCCCTATTTCAAAAAAATCAAATTTCATTTATTTTCCTAATTGATGTGCTTCGATATTTTTTATCACACTTATGGTCGTCGCCTTCGTAAGTTATGTGAGTGAGTCTTATGTGAGTGAAAACATCAAAAATAATTAGTTTTGTGTAACAGCACTTGAGGTTATGTATAATAATAGCTAATACAGAGGGTCGATTTCTTTTACCGACTATAAACCATAAATTAACGAGCAAATTGTAATATGGTTCGGATTAGGGCTTACAATACCGGAAGAAATTTTGAATACCGGTTTTCGGTATTCAATCAAGTGAATCCCGGGATCCCGGTATTCATACCGGCATTAACTTTTTTTACTGCTGAAACTATAAAAGAAAAAGCTTAGAAATTCAAAGTTCAAAATTCCAAATTCAAAGTATTCAAGTTATTCAAAGACGTAAATATAAAATGTAAATTCAAAAAATCCACATAAAATTCAAAAATTTCGTATTCAAAATAGAAATTTGAAATAAAAAACTGAAATTCAAAATATTAATGCTAATGAATCCTAAATTATAATTTGAAAATTCAAATTTCAAAATTCGAAACGCAAAATATTACTGCTACTTAAAATTAAAAAGTTTAAATTAAAGTCAATATTGAAATTGGAAATAACAAACTCGCAATTATAATATTGTAAATTCAATAGTACAAAAATTAAATCGTAATAAAGAAAAATTGGTAGTGCCATTTGAAAAATCAAGTTACCGTTTATAGAAATTTTGTCAATTGACGTAGTAATTTCTCCGAACACAAGAAGACTTCGGATTTGACGGTCCGGTTTACGATAGTACATTTCATGTTTTAGTAATATCGCATCGTCACGGCCTTCTAAGCTTTGTGATCCCTGCGATATTCAATTTTTTGGGCAAATGCGGCCAAACAATTCGTTTTAAGTACTATGTGTGACACATAAAGTCGCACTAGAATTGACCAAGGAATATACGGGGGGGGGGGGGGGGTCCATTTAAAAAAATGTAACATTGATATAAATCATCCTCTATAAACTTTGCGATTCAAGTGAAAATATTTTAGATTTGTAGCCTTCCCATATCCCATGAACGCAATGTTCGTTAATTAACCCACAGTGTTCCATCCATACACTATTGGCCCACCCTGCATACATACAATATTTTGCACTATAAATAAATATTATTAATCCAAATTATTTTTTGCTAAAATACAATTAAATTAATACCGAAATACCAGTATTTACGTATGAATACCGGTTTAAAATACTGCATCAATTTTGTCCGGGATCCCGGTTTCGAAATCCCGGAATTCCGGTATTGTAAGGTCTAGTTCGGATTTATTAATATCAACAACGTTTCACCTTTATTAAGGCTTTTTCAAGTTTGATTTTTTGAAATCCGACTACAAAAAATGGAGATATACAGATGTGTAAAAAAACAAAAAAAGGTCGTCATAATTTCAAAACAAAAGCCAAAAAGAAAAAATTTATTTTAAAAAACCCGTTAGCTTTGACGAATTCTATAACCTCTATTATGTTGTCCACTTTGAGTAGAAACACTCTGTATTTATAAAACACTATTTTATATGAGAAAGCAACCCATTGCATTGTAACGATGGGAAATAAGTAAATTTGATGGTTTTGCATAGTTGGAAACCCTCTTTTGATAACCTGCTACATCTCTTTGTTTCCTAACATGGTTAATAAAATTACAATTTTTGTTTTCATACCTTCTGTGTTGTTGTAACAACTATTTTTTGCCGTCATTGCGTGCGCATTTATCCACCTATTCATTCAGATAAATTTCTTTAGTTTTGAAAGGGATGATATCTTCTATTTCTATGCGATACTCAGTATATGTTTCGAAAGAAATTCGCTTATTGTGTGGTTTGTACTTATTGTGCACCATTTCATGGCACCACTATTTTTTTGCCAAAGTATCACTTTTAAGTTTAAATTTTTCTTTATTCTATATTAAGTAAAATAAAAACAAACATGTGCGGATGTAGGCAGATTTTGTTAATCGACAAAAAAGTTAAACAACCTTTTTGTATAAAATAATAAGGTAAGCAAATAATCGAATATTACGATTTTTACATGAAAATTCTTATGGTGGATCGGCCAATTCTACACCCTGTATGTCTACGAACTAATTTCATTTAAAAAACGTGTGTCTTTAACTGCAATTTAAAAATTGGGTTTTGTTAAAAGTAAAAGTTCTGCATGGAGTTGTAAAAACTAAATAACTTTCTCTACTATTTAGTGTCCTTTAGAATAGTTAAAGAAACTTTAAACAAATTTTGGGTTTTCCAGTTGAACAAGGACGATCGGCGCCAGCGCGTAACGCTTTAAGAATTTTGTTGACATTATAAAAACTACTTACATCACAATTTTTTGTTATTAGGTTTCTTATTAAGTGTTCTTTGCAATAGCAAGAATTTTTTTTTATTTTTCTGTCTTCGGTTCAGCATCGTTAAATATGTACAAGAACACTATTTAAAGACTTTTTATTCACTTAATCTTTAATGTTTGATAATGAAATTATGTAGCCTATTGAAATATCATTATCTGTCTACTATATTAATATTTTTTTGCAAAATTTTAGTTGATTTTGTAAAGAAATATTCGTGGATGGTTAAAAAAATCCGTGGATAACTTCACACGGATACACTTCATTTTAACTGTACGGAAAGTGTACTGCAGGAGCGAAAAATATTACCATGGATGCAATATTTCAGACATTTCTCAGACAACCACCCAAAAAAATATGTGTTCAAATTTGCATTTTTCTTTTGGATCAAATAATCATATGTCATATTTTCCATTAAATGACTTAATTAATATTCAAATACGCTAACATTTTAAAAATACTGACTAAAAATGTACGCTGAACTAAATGTAAAATATTAACTACAATGATGAGTGACAGATGAGTGACTAGGTTTTATATCATTACATGTATAAAAAGGTAATTGTTTAAAGCAAAATACAAAGAATAGGAAGCAACAGTTAGTTAACTATGTTATACAAACCAAAAAAATAACAACATTATAATAATATGATGATTTACAAAACTGTCATAAATAATGGCGGAAATTGGTATCAGTTACGCATATTTGATTAGGTACTCCTTGTAATTATTACGTTTTATTTTTTAAATTTTAATTGTGAATATAACAAAACGAAGTATATTATTATAATGTAATACCGTATGGATAACATAATTAATTATGAAGGTCGTAAAGCGGCGTCAACGTTGAACGAATTACATGTTTTTAATTTGCAAAACACAGTGTTAAATAAACTAAAATGTATTAGATATAATCTACGTTACGGTTTTGATTCTGAAATCAAATTATCATTTTATAACATTAATTAATGTCAAACCATTAGTGAAAATATTTTATTAAATCAGTATTGAAGTAAAGATGTCAGTGCCATTTACAGCACAGCCTTAACAAACGTTCTAACTTAAAAAAACTACTTGTAGTAAAAAATGGGATGTTGCGCAAATGGTCTACTGGTCCTTGGAGAAGATGCTGTGATGTAGAAAATACGATTAATCTCGCAACGGATGATGAAAACCATTGCATACCGTTACAGCTGGTGGAATCAAAAAATTGAATCATTTCGAAATTGGAAATTTGGTAACCAGCACGTTGACTAAAAAATATCCGCTCGCCAATTTCCATAAAGATTATAGACAATGAGAATACCACAACGAAATTCCGGAAAAAAATTGTTTATGCTACCATAATTTTCTTATTGATATTGAAATCTTACAACTATAATTTAAAGGCCAATAGGAAAATATTCACACATGATAAAATAAAGAAAATCTGAAATCGGAAACTTCATTGTTAAGAGATGTGAGCCTAAAGGTTATTATTTCGCTTGTTTGCGGTGACTAAGAGAGCTTTTAATCCAACATTCAAAGGAAAACAAACTTGTTCTACGCAATTACTTTAATTTATTACGAAATCATCGAAGGACCTTACTTATCGTCAAGTTATGGCTAATTCCGATGATATTTTGAACTCAAGAAATATCATTTTCGCCCATCTTTTAGAAAGAGATGTCTAGAAAACGGTAACAAGTGAAACCTTTGATAAATTTGATTTTTAACGTCCTTCACTTACTGAAAAGCAACAAAAATTGAATGTTGTCGTGTTAATAATATTAATAAAATTGGCCCACGCACTCTCTTTATCCAGACGATAACCTTTTCCATTTGAATTATTAAAAACAATTCGAATATAGTGACTTTTTCGATAGAACCAAATTATTACTATTTTAACTAAATATCCATTGAATTTGAATTCTGAAATTTTGCTTTTAATTGTTTGTTGACGGAATAATTCAGCAAAAATAAAAGGATTTATTTAGGTATAGATCATTCAATTTTGAAATGAAAAATTCAAAATTTAAATCCTTTTATTTTTGCTGAATTACTCCTCCAACAAACAATTAAATAACAGCAAATCTTCATATATAATGTGGTTTTAATATTTGTCCATAGGAAAGTCAAAACTATAGATAAACAGAAAGGCTAAGAACTGAAAAATCCACCAAATTCGTTCAGAGTGGAGGTCAGTGGACTTTTTTAAAAAAATGTGTCCAGCAACTTAAAAATAAATCTGTTGTGATTGAACATTTCTCCAATCGTGTAATAATATACAGAGCGTTCTGTTTAAAAAAGCATAAGACTTCACGTTGACGTGATGATGGATCACATTAAACATGTTGTAATATAAAAAATGCACTTCTGCCATTTACATTCTCCATTAAATCATCCCATCATGTAAATAAGTAAGAACTAATTAAATATCTCCTAATTTAGATAAATTTGACGCTCAGAACATTAGAACGCAACATACTTTTTTCGATAAGAGTAAGAAGAAAAACTTGGTTCCAATCTCCAGATGCATTACAACGGTGCTGGCAACACAACACACGTTTGTGATATTTATTGCAGCGCTCAACGTACCTTTCAATTACTAAACGTTTTGCAATATGGCCTAGCAAACACTTATTTCTAAATTAATAAGAACTATTTACATAAATCTGAAATTTATATAGTACTTTCTAAAAGCTGCAATCAAAAATTACATTTGAAGTTTGACAAAATGGGTCGAAAACCAAGGATAACGTTATTTGCAAATCCCTAAAGATAGTAATGACCAGGCCAGTTTTTTAATTGAAGGTGACAACAAATTTTTTTGGTTAAGCAGAAAATTTTGGATTCAGCCGTGCAATATACCTATGCTCTAAAGTCAGTCTTCAGCAAACTACATTTCAACGTTGTTGCCGTCTTGGCACTTCTTTCCTTTAAAAGACTAATAATACATTCATATCTTTTACGAAAATCAATGTGAAAGTGACTATAAAACTTCAAATTTCTGGTGTAAAGTACCAAAAACTACAAATATTACCTTCAAAGTTAAGCCAAAATTGTCTACTTAACCCAAAAAATTAGATTTAACTGAAGCGGCTATAAGAAAGGCATTTGGTTCATAAGAGTTCATATCGCATCTGGAGGTTGAAATCGCCTTTCATATCAAAAATAACTACCATGAAACAAAATGGACTTACCTTTTGCTATATCTTTGCCTCTTTCACGATCTGTAATAGAAAAATACAATTATAAAGGACGTTGATTCAAGTTTTCTTAAAAAGTAAGTCCCTTTTAAGGGAAAACCGGCTTAAAATTAGTTAAAAACTCACCACGATAATAGTATGTATTGGTCATGGCCACTATTGTTCCAACACCAAATTTTTCAATATAAAAGAATAGATTACCGAAAGCAATATTTTTACACTTTCTTTATTAGTTCCGACACGGACGCGATCACTTAAACTGACTTTGTTAGAAACCAAATGCAATTTGAAATAAACGTGTTTTGAAAATCGCTGCTAATCAGATTATCCGTCTTTGTCCCACATCCAGTTAAACCGTTGCTACGCTTGACGTCGGCGAACACGTGTTAACAAATTCAGGCATTTATTATTAATTATGTCTAGAAATTGACACCTGTTGAAGTAGATAACGAACAACTGTTTTACAAATTTCATGTCTTGTATGTTTAAATTTTTATTAGTAAAGAAAACGAAAAAGTAATATTCTTAAAAATCCATGGAGCTGCATTTTTTTGAAAATATGTAATGAAATAATTTGAAACTAGCTTTGTTAGTTTCTATAATAATTATTGACAATATGTGACGTACAAATCCATTTTTTATATCAAACCTCTATAACTTACCAGCATCGCAAATATGTAAGGCCTTTTGCAAAAAAATAGATACATTAAAAGCCATTGAATGATTTATTTTTGTATCCATCTCTTCTGTCAGACCAGTACAATTTGATTTGTGGGCTCAAATTCGGATTTGCACATTGACTTTCCAGTTAAACTTCAAATATCTATGCGTAGTGCGCACTTTTTTCCGTTTTTTAAACATATCTCAAAAAGTATGCGTAATATACAAATTTTCTTTAAATTAGATTAAATTTTCTACAATTTAAGCTTAATTGCAACCATATAATTGTAATAGTGCCCGAGACACAGGTTTTCAAACATTGTCAATTAAATCCAAACAGTGAACATTTTTCGTTAAGGCCATGTTTCTTGCCAAATACGGGAAAATTAATAGTCCCACAATAAGTTAACTACATTTCATTAGTTGATTAGTTGAATTTTAAAAAAACCCCATAATTCCTCCTTTACGCCTCTCCGTTGGATGTTGAGATCCAGCTGTCCGTCCAACTTTTTGGAGGTCTTCCGTTCTCATTATCTGGTCTTTTCCTCGTTCCCGTACATATTCTGTTAGATCTCTCTTCCTTGTTATATTCACCCAGGTACATGAGGCTTTTTACCTGCTCGACTAGTTTTTGTCTGACATTGATTTGCATCTAATTGGCTCCTTAGGGAAGACTATTGTTTTGGTTTCTTATAGATATTTGCATATTGTGTTCTTTGGCAGTTTCAAGCGCCTTTATAGATTGACCTCTTCGCTGTTAGAGTTACATTATCAGCGAAGCATATTATTTGGTTCAATGTTTTGTTTGTTTTTACCGTCAGTTAAGTGCACCAGTTTTATACCAATGGATCGACCCTTTATTTAGTATAACGAGCGACGCGTTAAGCTTTTTTCTTACTCGCATTGCAGGTAGAGTTATGATTATGAGGCAAGATGCTAATATAAAAACCCTGGGACGTGATACTGTAGCAACGACAGGAAAAATAGTAGTAAGAGGAAGGAGGAGAAGATGAAAAAAAAACGAATAAACTCATAAAAATTGAAAAAAGAAGAACGACATATGGTTTTGATGGGTCTATATCACAACGGCCACTGATCATAACGGCCACCCCGGTTTTTGCTATTTCATAACGGCCACCTTGATCACAACGGCCACTAATATTATTTGATCATAACGTGAACAAGGTGGCCATTATGATCAAATAGTATTAGGGGTCGTTGTGATCATAGGTGGCCGTTATGAAATAACAATAACCTAGGTGGCCGTTATGATCAGGTCCCGTTTTGATCATTAAGAATGTTTAAAGCCGTATTTATACAAAAAGATGAACGCACTTGACCCGAGATACAACCCTACAGAAACTGCCAATTTTGACATGTTTTATTTAGACGAGAATTGCAAAAATAGAAGAAATTTCCCGAACAGAAAGGTCGATTTTACAATGGATATAAACGACAAGAAAATTTAATAGCAAAACGTACTTCTGCCTATTTGACTTCAAAGCTATTTCAAGCAGAATTTTTGAATGAAAGCTTCAGTGTGACGAGATGGTTACAACTTGAAGGAAGATAGTAAACCAATCACACGTTTCGACTAATGCGGTTAAAAAACTATCCATCTCTAGTTTCAACTTTATCAACATCAATTTAGTAAATATTTAATCTACGAAGATCATTTCATAAATAATACACAGTTTGGCAAATCATCAATAGCGTGTTTCGTTAGTGTTTAGCGCGTCTTAGAAATGGAGCCTGCGCAGGTATCGGGTACTGTGAGTGTTGTGGATCAAAGATCGTACATTAAGATCGAAACTTTACGGGGTAAAAACCCGACTGAAATCCACAGAGCACTAAATGAAGTGTGTGGTGAGCTCAATCAAAGGTGAAACAAATAATGATCTTTGCTTACGATCATTATGGAATCATCATTACAGACAGAGTTCCATGTGGAAAAAGTGTCATAGGACTGTATCATCGTGGATTCATTCAAAACCTGAACCGAAAAATGCACAAAACCCGACTTCAGTTGCTCGAGTCTGGGTCACTCATTCTCCACGACAACGCTCGCCCACACATGGCCAATGTCGTAAGAGAAAAGTTCCACGAATACGGTTGGGAAGTACTACAACATGCACCCTACAGTCCTGACATGAGTCCACCAGACTTCGACTTATTCCCAGAATTGAAAAAACCACTGCGAGGATGTCGTTTTTCAACTCTTGAAGAGCTTTCTGCAGCCGTTACCCGAACCATTCACCAGATGGACCAAGAAGGGGTATTTGATGAAATTGTAAAGCTTCCCAGACGTTGGGAGTCGTTAATGGAGAAGAATGGAAACTACATTGAAGGATTGTAATCAGTAAAGAGATTTTATCAAAAAATAAACATGTACGAGGTGTGTTCAAAAAATACCCGGAATGTTTAAATTTCGCTCGTTTGGAGAGTCCGAATGTCAAAACGTTTTTCCTATTGTGTTGGTATACATGCCCCTGACGTATGACACAAGTTTCAGCTGTATTCATTGTTTACTTTATCTGTGGCATCCGCTAAGGTTAGACGTGTTTTCATGAGCTCGGCGATTTTCGATTAAAAAAAAAATGGATCAAAGAATTTGTATTAAGTTTTGCGTAAAAAATGAAATAAAGTGTAACAAAGTGTGCGAAATGTTAACAAACGATCAATAAAGAGTACTATCGACAAGTTCAACGCCGTTTGCGTGAAGCAGTGCGAAGAAAACGTCCGGATTTGTGGCAAAACAATTCATGGCTTTTGCATCACGATAATGCACCTGCTCACACATCGTTGCTTGTTCATGATTTTTTGGCGAATAACACTGTAATGATGCTCCAACCTCCATATTCGCCAGACATGGCCCCTTGTGTCTTTTTTCTTTTTCCAAAAATTAAAAAAAACCCTTAAAGGGTCGTCGTTTCACAAGCATAGATGACATTAAAAGTGCATCGCTGAAAGAGCTCAAAGCTATCCCAAAGATCGAGTTCCAGAAGTGTTCTGAGGATTGGAAAAAGCGCTGGCGTAAGTGCATAATATCTCGCGGGGACTACTTTGAAGGGGACAACATCAATGTAGATGAATAAATAAATATTGTTTTCAAAAAACGAAAATTCCGGGTATTTTTGAACACACCTCGTAAGTAAATAAAAAATATTGTGCATTATATAATTATATTATATTATATAACTATTTTTTGCCTGATGATGACTTTATGTCGAAACATGTCGTAATTATTAACATTTTGTAATCTTCGTTCTAACTATCAAGTTCAACTGTTTAACTTTAAAACTTTAACTTCAAATTTAATAAAGAATCATGGGGAAGGTTGTGTGATATATTATCTACATTTATCCATCCCTTACCTATTCATTCATCCGTAAAAGGCCTTTTTTTCGTCAAGAAACATTATATTTAAAAAAATGTATTCTACTATACAAAAAGATTAAAGAAAATAAAATAAAGCTTAAATCTATCACATACAGTTTAGTTCGACGGTTACTCAAACGTGAAATTGTGAACTTCTTCAGAGATGAAAATATTAGCCGGGGTAACCATTTATAGGGCAATAAGAGACTGTGAAGAAGGTGTACCTTGAATTGATTTGCCTAAAATTGGAGGACCTCATGTTTTAAGACAAAACAGGGTTAATAAACTGGTAGAAAGCGCTCAAGATGGAATTGGAGTGTCTAGTCAAAAGCTAGGTCGGCATTTTGGGGTCTAGCACAAAACCTGGATGTTGCAGGGCTCCGAGCCGCAGGCATTTTGTGAGCAACCGCACGATTATAAAAAACGATGAAAAATATTTTCAGAAATGAAAGGACACGACGGATTTTACACTTCCGATATTGAAAACTGTCCAAATGAAGTGAAATTTAGCAAAGGCGAAATTTGCCGACGACGTTCTAGTATGGTGGGCGATTTCAGAGATTGGAGCTACAGCAGCTGAGATGGTCGAAATTGTTACCAAAACTGTTTAATATTATTAACGCCCATCATCAGAACGACGATATAATATTTTGACCTGACTTCGCTTCGTGCCATTATGCCAGGAGGGGTCGGGATGGTTTGACGGGATAACGTTAATTATGTACCGAGAGAGGTCCATCAATCGCAGCAGAATTTTGGTCGTTACTCTGTTGAACGGATGAGAAGCCCAAAATCAACAATCGAGGGTGTAAAATTTGAAAAAAATTCAGTTAAGTGGACCTGAACATCCTTCAACGAAAGATGAGACAAGTCAACACCTAATTGTATACCACTGAGAACCATGGTCCACCATCAGTTTTATAGAGTAGTTTTCACGTTGCCAAAAGATGTAAAATTAACGACAAGTATTAAGATTTTAATAAAATATCGTTATTTCCTTGAGTAAGTCTTATATTTTTTATCAAAACTTATGTTCCATACGATTCAATTAAATTGCTGGCTTTAAACAAGATTGTGTTTCATAAGTAAGAATACTTGTATTGAATTGAAAGATCTACGATAGATTTCCTCATTTACCGTAGTTGAAAAAAAAAACACAAAAAGTCAAACAGCATCTTACAATTAAGTTCGAATTACTGAAGTTTTCCGCGACGTTTTCAATACGAATAAAAGACAATATAGGGTACCGAAACGCAAATGGGCGGGTTTATGAATAATTAAGAGATAGGTACATAAAGGATGGCGTGTTTGTAAACCGAAAAAGAAGAAAAAGGAATTTGGACGTAGACAAAGTAGGAGTAGAATCTATAACTGGACGTTATTAAAACGATGCTTGTCATAATCGATTAGACAAACATTTTTATATTCTAATAAAAAAAATTCGCTTTTCATAGTTTGACATACCTACTAATAAATTGTGACACACGATTTTTACCAATCAATGTAATTTATCCAATTAACCTAATTATTTGAAAGCGTGGAATTCGATATAGACACGATTCAGGGCGTTATCTCTCCTCATGCTTATACGGTTGTATTTTATAGTTAGCGGTTGTTGTATTTTTTTTGCGAAACAAAAATTATATATACGAATTACGCGTTTTGCTCTTTTATATTTCATTTGTCCAATTTTTTAAACAGAATGCAAACCAAAAATAACGTATATACATATAGGACTTATCTCGTAACGCACAATAATACAACAAGATATATCAATCCCCATGACGTTTATAATAATCCAAAAATATATTTGGACACCGTTATCCGGTACATGGCTGACAGTGGGCTACTCGTCACCAGTGTGTGACCCTCCCTTTGTTATTGCAAAAAATACATTCATTATTCATCAAAAGTAGGGGACGAGTGTAATCAAAACAAATCGCGCTCGCAGACCCACTGCCCTAGCCTGGTAATAACTGCCCTTGCCGTTAGCATTGCGTCCCTAAAACCTCAAACCATGGCCTGCCCTCATACTACCAAATGTGCGTGAATTTTTTTTAATTTGATCATACGAGGGATCATCTAATATGTTTTTTTTTCTGTTATAATACATACGATACGAATATACTTTAATACTCAGCACGAATTAAAATGAAATTATCTTACTCGCTGTCTTAACTCATGTAATCGACATGTACATGACGACCCGCTACCGTCTAGTCAGTCTAGTGTGAAAATATTACTTAAACGTCCCCAAGGAACATCTCCCGTCATAAACCTCTAGCAGGAAGGATTGTGAACATTACAATAATCAGAAATTATGTCTCACTTTCATTTATTTCGTGTGATGAGAAAATTGTGATCAAGTTTTATACTTATGTATTAGGTACTCGCATATATTTCTCTTATAAATAATCAAACTTTGACGAAACTTTCCGGAAATATTCTCCACAAAGAACGTTTCGGGATAAGATAAATCGTAACCTACAGCTAAGATTTTAGGGTTCTCGTTCTTAAATGCGACTCATTAAATTGAAGGGCTGCACATGGTCACTTCTTGCTGAATTAAAACTATCGCCAAAATTGTATCATTGCAAAAACATCACTGTTCTGCAAATAACACGTATACAGGGTGTTTCTACTCAAACAACGTAGTAGAGGTTATAGAACTCGTCAAAACTGGCACGTTTTTAAAATAATTTTTTCAATTTGGCTTATGTTTTCGAATTTAAAACTTTTTTTTGTTTTTTTACACAGCTCTATATCTCCATTTACTTGTAGTTGTATTTCAAAAAATCAAATTTCCTTGGAATCAACAGTTTAATATCTACAACGTTCAATAGACCAGTGCAGTTAGGTTCAAAAACAGCCAAAGAAGAAAAAAATTAATAACAGCACGGCGCTAAGTAGTTAGAAATGGTAGCAAAAAGTATGTAGAATTCGGGAATAAAAAATGCAACACGATCAGAAGGGTTGGGGGAATGGGAGGGGGTTTTAGAGGATATACACGGTTTATAATTATTTACAGCAAAACTAAGCCTCGTATCGAAAAACTTTATATGGAAAAGTTGTAGATATTAAAAAGTTCTACAACTTTTGTGTACAACATTTTTTTACATAACCTCAAAGTTTCCTGGAAAATAGAAAAAATAGCGTTTTTTGTTTTGAATTTTTTCTCCGGTGAAAATTAATATTTTTTCACCATGTTTGGTGGAAACATACCTTTTTATGTCCAAAATAAACTGGAATTTTTTTGAAATAAAAATATTAATTTTTACGTCTTACATTGCTCGAAAACTGAAAAAAGTACCTCAACTTCGGTCAAAAAATCTGGTGTCAAAACTCAATTTTCTTGGTAATTTCCGTGTCGTTTTTTATTCGTTGAACCAGATTCTGACAGTTTTACGAATCCGGCGATGAAGAACTACCATCAAAGAGGCCAAAACTGACCCGCAACGATGTACTGACGAGGCTGAACCCCTAATCCTCCCCTCTGATCGTGTTGCATTTTTTATTCCCGAATGCTAATAATTTTTGCTACCATTTCCACCTAGCGCCGTGCTGTTATTAATTTTTTTCTCTCAAAATATTATCTGCACTGGTCTACAAAGGTTCTAAACCTTTTTACAAAAGCAAAATGGCGGTCATTTTAAATTTTTGAAATTGCACAAAATCTACTCTACTACTATAATTTAAAATGACCGCCATTTTGCTGTTCTAAATTTTTTGAAAAACAGTTTTGAATAAACGTTGTACATATGAAACTGTTGATTCCAAAAAATTGTGATTGTTTGAAATCCGACTACAAATAATGGGATTTGTAAAAAAACAAAAAGAGGTGCATAATTAGAAAACCAAAGCCAAAATGAAAAAAAATACTTAAAGAAAGTGTTAGTTTTGACGAATTCTACAACTTCTATTACGTTGTCCGCTTTAAGTAGAAACGCCCTGTATACGAGTACGTTATGTATACGGCTTCGTCGAAGTAGGTTGTACTGAAATGTAAGCAACAAAAGATGCTGCGCGTTTTGTATTTACCAAATATGTGTAATTAATGTCCAGAACCTGAATTGGTTCTCAAAATGCTTCCACAATCGCTTTCTGTAAGCTGGACAAGAACCTCGCCTGTCAAAAAACGAGTCACTTTTAAAGCAGATTTGATTTTCGGAAACAGAGCACAACCGAACTGTTCCAAATCAGGTGAGTAAGATGCATATTGAAGGACCATGATGTTTTAATGAGCCAAAAATTTAGAGATCTGGCGGTCCGTGGTGGAGTAAACGTAAATCAACGCTTAGTAATCCCGGCACAGAAGAAATACCTACGGATGCAGAAGCGAAACTTAAGGCGGTTTCTTTGATGTTTGATGCGCTAAAAACGGCCATCTTGAAAGGTGTTTGGGCGGTGTTGTTTATTAAAAATATCCAATATACATATAAAATAAAATATACAACTTTTTTATAAATGTGTTGTGTTTAGTAATTTTTACGTCACGTTCGGCGGTTTCTGTGATGTTTGCAATCTCCTTTAGTTCATTTTAGTGTGACGGCCATCTTGAAAGAAACTCTTTTCGTATTACAAATGGGTATATGCGAAAACGGGTGAGTTTCGCTTCTGCATCCGTAGGTATTTCTTCTGTGATCCCGGGTTTGAATCTCGACCGGGTCTGGGCATTGTTTGTAAGTGTAAAAGGTGTAATAACGTCAATAATTGAAGTACTCAAACCCTCTCAAGAGATGGACTTAGACTTAAGTAAAAATTAAAGGTAGGAACGTGTGTCAGTATCTATTAATTTTGCATGTCTCAAGAATTCAACTTGAAAAAAATTTCGCCTTTGAGCACCCCGTATGTCTTAAGCCTACGACATGCTGAGATTAATTATCAATATTATCATATTTTTGTGTTCGACACTAAAAAGTTTCAACCGAATTTGAACGACGCTGTCAACCCCTACGACAAGTATTATACAAAGGTGAAGAGATACAGTTGACGACCTTAGACGAAGTCGTCGGATTTTCCAAGGTCACCAACGCCAGAATCTGGACGTGAAGGCATGGGAAACATGACGCTCATGTATTTCATTCTGGCGTTTTCCATTTCGGTGTCAAAGTGCCGACGTTATTATCTTACAGAAGCCCGCTCAGTCGCCAACGATGTCACAAAAGTATCGCCAAGGTTGTAGAGGAGTAATTCTGAAAAATTACAGAAACGAGTATCGGTCTCCTAAGGATAATGCGGCTTCGTCAAGTGGTATGACACAGGATAGAAGGTTTCAAACGCAACCATTCTACCAACGCATTCCTTTCGAAACCGTCCAAGGCGGTCAACGCGGTGCAACCAATAGTGTAGTTTTTAAACACTTAAGCGTCTGTTTCAAGTGATGCAGAGTGCAGAACGATCGCGGAACTGTCTCAAGGATTCTTCCTTTCTGTCTTATCTACACGTCTAAGAAAACTAGACACCGTGACGGGACAACCGAACGAGGAGGCTCCCCTCAGTTTATCCGGACGGTCAGGGAGCTCATTCGTGAAGCGGCAGATAGGATGTTGCGAAACCACCTGACGCAAGAACGCGGAAGACAACTAAGAAGTTCAACTCAAGACTCAAGGATACACCGTCTAGCAATGAAGACTGAAAGATCGTAGATTATAATTTGAATAACTTCGAATTTATAACGTAAATACAGATGTGAACGCGCTGCCCCAACTCCAGTTACTTTAGTATTAATATGAGTCAAAATGAAGTCCTAAACGCCGCAGAAAATAAAGAATGAGAAGAGGGATGGAAAGAAATATTTGGTAAACATACCTCAAAATAAGAAAGCTCTATAATATAACATTTGCTTTGTGAACAACTAAGACAGTTGCATGTCAAGGTTGCAGCTTTTTACAGTGCTTTAACAGTTTTCAACTCCATCTCGTTTCTCGTACCTACTAAGACCACATGTCCGAGTTTTCTTATTTTTGTAATTAGTCTTCGATCGTATATGTTACAGTAAGTGAGTAAGGTATTATCACCATCATGTGAGCTTTACCTTATAACACCGATTTATTGGTTGATAACGTTAACCATTCTCAAGGAGCACACAGACGCAAAGGGGGTTACCGAAAGATGCCCAAAATAATTTATTTCTCGTCCTTCTCGTCTGCCTTAAATATTTTACTTACTATATTTAAAATTTAAGACCCTAACAATACAAGCTTCTTATTAAGTAGAAAAATATTTCGGTGACCCATCCTCCGAACGTACAATATAAGCGAAAAGTGTAACTTTAAAGCTGAAAAGTATACGCAATAATCAATATAAAAAAAAAACTTTTTATCATTCACCTGTATTAAGTACTTATACATTCGTGTATTGTGGGTACGTATAATATTTTTGTGTGAGTGAGTGGCAGGGGGATATGGATACAGTTGTGTGTATATATGTGTGCTAGCAAATGCTAACGCTAGCTTATTAAACATTTACCCGTTTTTGTTTTGAATATTTATTATTTTTACTTTCGTCCCGAATGAAATTGAATTTTTAACCATATGTACATTTTTAATTACAATAATCTCGATGGATTTTACAGAGCTTTTATAAAACAGTTGCTAAATACAACTTCATTCCTAGTTCGAAATGGAGTAAATGCGACGAAAACCTTTTTTTTTAAATTTTCAATTATATTTTACTAAAATGAAAAAAAGAAATTGTTTTATTTTCCTTTTTAAACACGTAATTCTCTGTTCTTAACTTTATATGTATAGACGCAAACGTTTCAATCGTTGTATCAAAAAGTAAAATGTACGAATTTAAAACCACAAAGACGGTGAGAAGTTTGAGTGATTTATTCCATTTCAGTCTGAGTGATTTATGCTCACGTTCCCCTCTATCTACAACAACGCCCTAAAACTGTTTTGTAATGCTGTAAGAAATTAGAATCTTCAAGTTATTAGAAACGAAGTTGAAAGTCACTTAATGGACTCAACATCTTTTCACTGCCGAGTCAAAAACTGATCAGTAAGAGAAAGGAAGAGCATTCTTTTCATATTTCTGTCTTTTATCCTATTAGTTACTATCTTCTTACGCAGGGGTCATCATATGAGATCCTACAAAACGACAAATGAAGGAATTAAGGAAAAAATAGGTTGTCGATGAAGAAAAATGATCTGAATCACCCAACGAATAGTTTGAAAAGTTTTACAGAATTTTAGAGGAAAATTCTGAACGAGACTAAGTGAAAAATTGTTATAAGCAGATACATTTTTTTCTTTATATTCTTTATATGTGAGGATCGCCAAATACATAATGCACTGTAATTATTTTCTCAAAAACTATCCATTTCGCAAAAATGAAAATTCCACATAGGGGGACGGTTTTCACGTTTCTTTGAATTTCCAATTCAGATAATTGCATTCACATTTCCTTTACTTACCAACCAGCCAATTTCCATTTCGTAATGCGTCGATCTCCTGTAATGCCAACATCAAACAGCTGGAACATGTCAAGCGTGACAGTCGCGGCAAAACATGTAGAGCCGGATTCTGATCCTTTCACTCTCAATGATCGGCGACTGTAAATGATTCTATAAAAAAAGATTCTCCCCAGTCCCTTCCACAGCGCACTGTGATCCAGGGTTTCGATTAAACGGAACTATTTCGAATCTTGCGAATGTTGTCTAGTTGGGCTGTCATATTAACAACACTTGTAGGAAAATGTCCCAGGTAGCTTATTTCCTCATAAAATTCCATAGTATTAAAGTTATAACTGTGAGGTCAGAATTGTAAGATTCAAAATGGCGGATCATATTTTCCAAAATATGCTGAAGATACCGCCCGAATTTTCGTAGATAAGTATGGATGGTATTATATGCCAGCAAGCGTACACAAAATCTTGTTATATTCTTCTGCAGTTATCAATGTGGCACTGCTTCCTATAGGTCAGCTTTCAAAGGAAGCGCAGGAGTACAGAAACAAAGATTTGAAAAATTTCAAAGAATTTCACACCAGAAAATGTTCACGAATCAGGATTTGCTGAACAGATTACTGATATCTTCTTGTAAAGGATGTTCAAATTTAACTTACAATTTTTAGAAAATTCAAAACAACTTTTCTCAACTTTTTTAAATGGAACACCCTGTATGTCTTCTGCTTGATCGTTAAGGAATTACAATATGAACATTTTTTACAATCACTTTCAAATGTCTATTCCTAAGAGTTACCGAATTAATTTATAAAATTGTTTCATACATAGGAGAACCCTAAGTTTTACTTGTAAATCAATCAGTACTCAGTAGGCTTTGGAACAAAATATTATTTATGGTTTCTAATCCGTCTATTCACTCAAATTGTATAGTTTTTGGCAGCTTGAAAGTCCATTTAGAACCTTTACAAATTTAACGATGAATTTTGAAAAAAGTGAGCTTGCTGATATGATACTCGTACTGGGGTGCTAGGTGAAATGGGAAAAAAATTGCATTTGGGCTAATAGGGTTTACGCTGTGCGATATCCCGATAGAAGTGTTTCAGACGATTACTGAACAGGATTATTCAGACCACTGGTAGTGTATCGAAAGCTGTGTAAATCGTCACAATCTTCACATTTTCACATTATTCACAAGAAAATCCGCGAATATTAAGACAAATGGATCAACAACATCAATGGTCATTTAATATATTTGAAGAGAAATAATTGGGGAATATGTAGTGGGTCCATATTTTTTCGAAAATCGTCTGGCCGGGCTTCTGACATGAGTTACCTCAATTATTAGAAAATACTCCTTTTCAAATTAGACACCCTACGTGACTACAACAAGACGGAGCTCCTGCCCATTTATCACGAGATGTTAGGGAATATCTTAATACGAGATTCACAAACCGTTGGATTGGACGAAATGGACTTAACCAAACTAGATTTATTCATGTGGGAATTTGTTAAAGATATTGTCTATACGGAGCCACCAACAACACAGCATAATATGAGAGACAGAGTAACTGATGCTTTCGTCAGAATTTCTCGTGTGACTTTAAGGAGAGTAGAAATAGTGTTTGAAAGACAGAATGGAACAAATTTTGAACATTTTTGCTATAGCTTGTAAAACTTTTCTAATTAATTGTTAATATTGTATAGTTGTATAGTTGTAATAACCATAAATAATATTTTGTTCCTAAGTCTATTGATTGATTTTCAGTAAAACTTCGGTTCTTCTATGTATGAAACTATTTTATAAATTAATTCCGAAACCCTTAGGAGTAGACGTTTGAACGTGATTACAAAAAATGTTCATATTTTAATTCTCTTTCGATCAAGCAGAAGACATACAGGATGTTCCATTTAAGAAAGTTGAGAAAACTTGTTTTGAATTTTCTAAAAATTGTAGATTAGGTAAATTTGAACATCCTATATAAGACGAAAGATTATACACGAAATCAGAACATCTGACAACCTTCTACAACAAGAATCGAATCCAAATTTGAAATGAAAGTTATATGTATGGTAATGCCGCGTCTCTTAGAGGAAGTAATGAAAATTAAAGTAATTTAATGCTGCTAAACTACTCGTTTAAAAGCCGTAATATTTTAGGAATAAATAAAGGGGTCCAAGGAGGTTATTAACATGTAAAATTATGCAGAGGGTGTAATTAAAAAAAATTTTTGTTTGTTTGCCACAGGTTCTTGAAGCACCCTGTACATGTAACAAAATATTTTCCTGAAGGACCCTGTATACTATCACTTTACAAAGTTGAAGGAAGTGCTTATGTATTCATTATTTGATATGAGTAGAACAAATCATTTTCTCACAATCGTTGATTCTGAATCCATAATCTCCTAGCCTAGGATACGGTAATGCACTAAACCATATCATCACAGCGTGCTTCACTTTACTTCAACAAAAGACTTTCTTCGCACCTTGAAGTTCGTGTAACACCACCCAGCAATGTCACAGCAAATTAGTACCTCAAGTTTCCCACGGTTTTCCGTAGTCGGTTTTTCGGCAGCTTGAAAGTCCATTTAGAACTTTTACTAATTTAACGATGAATTTTGAAAAAAGTGAGCTTGCTGATATGATACTCGTGCTAGGGTGCTAGGGGAAATGGAAAAAAATTGCATTTTGGCTAATACGGTTTACGCTGTGCGATATCCCGATAGAAGTGTTTCAGACGATTGCTGAACAGGATTATTGAGACCACTGGTAGTGTATCGAAAGCTGTGTAAATCGTCACAATTTTCATTATTATTCACAAGAAAATCCGCGAATATTCAGACAAATGGATCAACATCATCAATGGTCATTGAATATATTTCAGGAGAAACAATTGGGGAATATGTAGTGGGTCCATATTTTTTCGAAAATCGTCTGGCCGGGCAATTATATCTAGAATTTCTGACATGAGTTGTCTTAATTATTAGAAAATACTACTTTTCAAATTAGACACCCTACGTGGCTACAACAAGACGGAGCTCCTGCCCATTTATCACGAGATGTTAGGGAATATCTTAATACGAGATTCACAAACCGTTGGATTGGATGAAATGGACTTAACCAAACTAGATTTATTCCTGTGGGGATTTGTTAAAGATATTGTCTATACGGAGCCACCAACAACACAGGATAATATGAGAGAAAGAATAACTAATGTCTTCGCCAGAATTGCTCGTGTGACTTTAAGGAGGGTAGAAATAGTGTTTGAAGGACAGAATGGAACAAATTTTGAACATTTTTGCTATATTTTTGAAAACTTTTCTAATTAATTGTTAATATTGTATAGTTAAGTATGTAGTTGCAATAACCATAAATAATATTTTGTTCCAAAGTCTACTGATTGATTTTCAGTAAAACCTCGGTTCTTCTATGTATGAAACAATTTTATAAATTAATTCCGAAACCCTTAGTAGTAGACGTTTGAACGTGATTACAAAAAATGTTCATATTTTAATTCTCTTTCGATCAAGCAGAAGACATACAGGATGTTCCATTTAAGAAAGTTGAGGAAACTTGTTTTGAATTTTCTAAAAATTGTAGATTAAGTAAATTTGAACATCCTGTAATGAAATGAAAGTTATATGTATGGTAATACCGCGTCTCTTAGAGGAAGTAATGAAAATTAAAGTAATTTATTGCTGCTAAACTATTCGTTTAAAAGCCGTAATATTTTAGGAATAAATAAAGGGGTCCAAGGAGGTTATTAAAATGTAAAATTATGCAGAGGGTGTAATTTAAAAAAATTTTTGTTTGTTTGCCACAGGTTCTTGAAGCACCCTGTACATGTCAAAATATTTTCCTGAAGGACCCTGTATACTATCACTTTACAAAGTTGAAGGAAGTGCTTATGTATTCATGATTTGATATGAGTAGAACAATTCATTATCTCAAAATCGTTGATTCTGAATCCATAATCACCTAGAATACGGTAATGCACTAAACCATATCATCACAGCGTACTTCACTTTACTTCAACAAAAGACTTTCTTCGCTCCTTGAAGTTCGTGTAACACCACCCAGCAATGTCACAGCAAATTAGTACCTCAAGTTTCCCACGGTTTTCCGTAGTCGGTTTTTCAATTCGAGGCAGCCTTGCGCATGGTATTGAATAGTACGTAACATTTGCAATAGTAGGACTACACTTGAACCGTGGAAAACGGACCTATGTCGCATATTTTCCCAATTCGACGATTTCGTATTTAACCTTCCATTATCGGTAGAATTGTAACGTTCCATTTGCTTTACTTCCTATCCGGAACTGGGCCTGTTTCTGATCTCTGATCTACCCTTTAGTTAACTTACAGCTTTGCTGCCTTAATGATACTGACCATGGTTCGTATACGATGATATATCCCTAGATACAGAAGTGTGAACCTTGAGAAACTACTCTCGTACACTGTATAGTGGTAGTCATCGCTGCTAGTGTTTACTAGACTGGATTTCTTCTCGCTTTGGAATGAGTACAGCCGGCGTAGTAAGGGTAGAATGTTCTTACGGAACAGTAAAAGCTAAATGAAAGGATCTGAGAAAATCTATGAGGTGTTGCGCATGTACCTTCCATATATCCATAATTAGATCACAGAGTGACAAAAGAACGGATTATCAATTTTAAGATGTATGTTTTGCATCAAAACACTTTGGTTTATGATCATCATGTGGTTATTTTACGAAATGGAATTATTTACGTTCCAAATCCAATTTCGAACAATGCCAAATCCATTAAAGTTTTTGGCAAGGCTGAAATCGCTCAAGATTCAAGGCGATCAATGATTGGTTTACAACAACCATATCGAAATGAACTACAGAAGGGATTTTACAATGGAGAAGGTGTGGCAGAACGATTCTCGTTTCGATAGCGTCTACATACATCAAATCCTTGTGAGTGTGAGTGTACGGTGAGATACAGTAGAAGAACTCTTTAGGTAGGAAAGGTATATAAATAAGGAAAAAGTAGAGATACGGAGTCATAACTGTTTCCGAGATCTTTTGCAAATTTACGATTATGAATATGAAGCAATTATAGTTTAACTAACACATACATTAAGAAATGAGATTAACTTAATCGCAAAATTTTATGAAGTGCAATAAATAACTGACCTTATTAACAACGCCTTATTGCAAATACTAAGTAATCGTGAGCGTAAAGTAAATATTATTTATTGAATTACGATTTGATGACGTACTTTAGGTATATAAAATTTAGAATGACATCAAGTATTATATAGATTAGAGATACATGAACGTTTATGTGAATAATAACTTTTATACATCACGTACTTAAGCGATATAAATAGAAAGTTTAAATGTAAATGAATTTACCCAAGTGTTATGGATATTAATTATTTATTAAATTCCTTCGATATTATACGTTCATGTATGTATATTGAAGTACCCATCAATAATTTATTATATTGTTTTATATTACGTGTAGGTACCTAACAATAGAATTATCTTGACCTCGATTACCATGTAAATGATTTCGTTTTAATAACAATTAAATATACATTAAATTTTACAAAAAAAAAATTAAAAACATCTTACTACATTTTTTTTGGAGTAAAATATCGCATACGTGCCATTCGAACATAAATAACGTAGGCATAAAATAAAAAAGACTTTTTAATGCCCACTAAAGTTACCCACCACTCTCGTCCATTTATAATTCAGTCAACCCCGATCACATATGGTCACATTTTTTTCTCTAATTATTGTAATGGATCCCAATTTCGTTCATTTCATTCCTGAATTTCAAAAAAAAAAAGAATGACAAAATTATTAATTCATCACTGTTTCGCTACTGCTTCCTCGAATATACAATATAATGACAGTGACACATTGTGGCTCAATATATTTTTTAAATTCAACCCGTTTTCTATTTAATATTAACTTATTCAGTTACTGAAGCTTGATATTTTTATTAAATTTTAAAGTGCACTT
The DNA here is from genome assembly GCA_036250285.1 of Pyrocoelia pectoralis. Lineage (NCBI taxonomy): Eukaryota > Metazoa > Arthropoda > Insecta > Coleoptera > Lampyridae > Pyrocoelia > Pyrocoelia pectoralis. The sequence continues at coordinate 33,895,973 of CM070079.1, read as the reverse complement.
TAACGTTACTGTTATAAAACGTGGATTGTAGCAATCAAATATAAATAAGGCAATTCTCATCAATCAAGTTAGTAATAGAATAACAAGTGACAACAGTAGTAAATGGAAAGTCAAATAAATTTTGTGCAAGAACCGTTTAAATTCAACATTACAAAAGGAAGGAATAACAAATAATTTTTACGTGTAACAAGGAAAGTAGTAAAAGCCGAAAAGATAAGTGGTTACGTTATAAAGAAAAGCGCGAACAAAATTCACGATTCGTTGAATTATGCGAGGTAGTCTTACGAACTGTCGAGCGTTTAAGTAATTTTGTTTTCCTCGTTATACCGGATGTTACAGACCACCCGAACACCCCGAATATCTTACGAAATTCAAAACGCATCGAGAAATAAAAAAATACGCCCGAAAGGCTGCATTGAATGACAGTACTCGGAAGCCCCCCCCAACCCTCGGGGGGGGGGGGCAACATCGTAATCTCAAATCGCAACCCCCACTTTTTTGAGACGTATTGCAAACAGCATGCAAAACCGATTCGAGAATTTTTTATAAAATTACGTGTTTTTGATTGGCACACATAGATTTTTGAATGGTCAGGAATCAGTAAAAGGCGAAGAACGCGATTGTAACTGGAGACAAGATAGAGTGCCTCCAATACTGCCTAAGAACCAAGCACCAAAGTTCAGAATCGAGACCCAAAAAAATTTTGCAAGAGCATTCAAAGGAAAAGGCAACGCCTATATTGTTCTAAGATTGCAAAGACATTGTGCATAAAGAATTCGCTACAATTGGTCATACGATCAGCAATATTATTTTAAAGTTTTAAAATGGTGGTCAGAATGATCGATGTTCGACCGGAATACCGAGTGATGGGAAGTTGATCTTTACTGCATAATTAGACACCGTGTACCACCACCACACCAGATACAGTATATCAACGTATATGTTGGCAACAGCTTGACGAATGTTGTCCTTGAGGTGAGCCAGAGTCCTCGGACGATCGTTGTGACTATTGACTTTAGATAGCCCCATAAAAAAAGTCGCAGGGGCTAACTCAGGCGACCGTGCTGGCCAGTGCAGATCGGCCCTCAAGGAGATGAGACGCCCAGGAAAATATTGCCGCAAAACAGCCATTGACACTCGCGCTGTGTGTGCCGTGGCACCGTCCTGCTGAAACCACACTTGTCCCACATCCATCTCGTTAAGTGTTGGTAAGACAAACTCCTGAATCGTGTGGACATAACGGTCAGAAGTCACCGAAACCGACCGTTCGTTTTCTCCAAAAAATCATGGACCAATTATTCCAACACGCGATAATGCACACCAAACTGTCACACGTTGTTAGTGTAAGGAACGCTGATGAAGTTGTCTGGGGTTATCAGGGCTCCAATTGATTTATTCGCCGATCCCGAAAGACGAAAGTGAGCCACGTCGCTAAAAAAAAGCAATTGTGTCGTGAGGCAAGAAGCGCCTGACATGTATTCCCTCGAGCAACAAAATCATATGGATTAAGATCCTGTACCACAGCCAATTTATAGGGATGAAATTTCAGTTCTTCATGAAGGATGCGCCTCACAGAGCACAACCCAATAGCAGCTGCGTGTTTGCGGACAGAGCGCTGAGGGGATCGCAAGACGGAAAGTCTTACCATGTCAATGTTTTGGGGCGGCCTTGCTGTTCGTGGAAGCCCAGGTTTTTCTTCTTCACATCATCAGTTTCCCTGAAGTTGTTCACCCATGAAAGAATCCACTTCCGGCCAGGAACACGACCTCGGAGCGCACGGAATGCACGCTGAATAGCTATGATCGAGCGGCCGTTAGAAAAGTATGCCTCGAGAACGAATGCTCGCTCCACCTTCAACCACTCCAAAATGCTAACTGAACCTAGACTCGCTACAACTTTACAACCGGCCCTCTTGAATGCGTCGCGCAGCAACCATTGCTTCAGGGCGCTCAACTCAAATAAGCAAGGTGCTCTGCCCCACCCTGTATAATAAAAGCAAAACAAGGTAGATTGACTTTCTTGGTAGGGTTTAAAAGAATTTTTTCCTTTACGTCAAGTATTTTGAAGCGAAAAAAATCGTTTTTTTGCCCATTTTTATGCAGTTCAGAACTTACCAGAAGGCACTACAAAAAAAATATCAGCATTTGATCAAGTACTTTCCGATACAAAATGAAGGCCATATGATCATGTATTAATAAATCAGTATATTTCCGATAGATCAACAAAATCAAAAAGTTCCTTCCATCGAAGTAAGTTTAAATTCGAAAAAAAGGACTTACAGCCCCGCGCGATTGGAACGTTGGACTTTGAGAAATTCGTTGACGAAGAAACGAGGGTTATCAAAATACAAATCTTTTGGAACTTTTTTAAGACCAACAAAAAGATGTTTTGCAGTAATAAATTGAAGGAGATTAAGATCTTCGGCATTTGTACAAAATGGAAGGATCCAATTTCGACCGGACAAATATTTCGTCACGAAAACCCAAATCCGACTTTTCTGAGTTGTTTTACCGTTCCAGATTAGAACGGATGTTTGAAATTAAAAGTAATTCTGGAGTAATACTGTCAAAAAAGGAAGAATAGCTATCACGCGTTCTATGGTTGCCACCATGAGGTTCTTAGACGAGGAAATAGAAGTAGAAAGCCATGGGAGTAAATTATCGCAACAAGAACAATCGATACTCGTATTTCTTAATAGAACGTGACTCCACACAGAAATTCGCTATGGAAGATACAATCTTTGCTAAAAATGTGATCGATATTGGTCATGGATCGTTCTGAGTGACGGGAAAGATCATAAACGATTTGTTAATGGTTTGCACAAAGAATGGATTATTCAAACGTAGTAATACAATTCAAAGGGCTTTAATCCGTTATGTATATTTCCTCTTTGAGTGTACAAAAACGGGAACAGATATTTCGGTTACTCAAATCATCGCAGATCATGATACTCACTATGTTATTGGTGATACCGAAATCCTCCACCATCAATCGGGGATTTGGTATCAGTATATTGTAGTATAGTCGCGATCCTCAACCTGTCTTACATTCAGTTATTTTCTTCTTGTCAGGAAATTCTTTGAACCTTTTTGTCCACAGTTACCGTAGCCTATATCAAACCCAATATTTTAAGCTCTTCCACCGTCGCCTTCCCGAATTCGCACAAAAACTTGATACGTACCCAGGCTCTGTGGTTCTCCCTCACGACCATGTGTACGGTTTCTTGGCGAACTTTTGGAGGGCGCAACCTTATCCATATTGTTGATGAGATACTTTATACACACACGCCGGCTTGTATCAACACATTTTGGTTTTTAACGCAGCAGCAGGTAACGACTTTTTAGACAACATTCAGAAGAAGCCCTAATTAATAAAATTCTGTCATTGTAATCAACAATAATGTAAAAAGGCTGAATGTCACCACCAAAAGTTGTTGTAACCCCCTTGCCATGTACACTATGTTAAGTTAATATTGTTCGTTTTTGTAGATAATGACATGATTAAGCCTTACCAATATAAAAAGGCGAAACGTCGTCCATTTATTTTGTGAATATATTATATTACTACCAAAACCATCAACAACAATAGCTGTATTAATTCTTCCACCCATGCCGATAAACCTATCACAGCTACCAAACGTAATTAAAATTCAGAAGAAGGAACCACTGATTTTATTCAACTTCTTCTGGAGCAATACAGATGAGAGCCATTTTAACAAACAAAATCTTGAGAATTATTAAATGACCTAAAATCACTGAATTATACTAAAACCCTAAAATCAAAAATCACAACAAACTATGTTCTAGCATTCTATACATCGCACATTGTGTAGTGGGCAGGATCCCCAAATATTTTGAAACAACAACAAAATAAATTTTGCATCAATTTAATCTGAATATGGAGTATATCAAGTGTATGTCTTAAGATGGCTTTACAACTCCTGTAGCAAGATAATACTTTTGGATTCTTGTGGGGCCGCAGTCCAGAAACCCGACTGGTGCAAGGTTGCCCTAGTCTTGAACTGTAGCAGCACGAACCTCGTTCAAGGTTGCTAAAGGGTTCTGGGGATACCATATTGCCATTTTGAATTCATGCCAAGTATAGTCAATACAATCACGTCTGGTGACGTAGTCGCCCAATTCAATTTGTGAATTTGGGCGATATGCAAGAAATCAAACACGATGAGGTCGAAAATAATCATTCTATAAGAACATCACCAATTTCGTCATGAATTGGTTCAACAATTGGTGTTCGGCATCCATAATCTCTGGAGAGAACATCTTCCACAATTCTGAACCTGTGGTGGTGCACAGTCGTTGTTTTGCAACGCGCCCACCTGTAGCCAGTAACTAGCTTCCGAAGCATTTATTTCTAGAGATCGTCGGGCGGTAATCCGTAAGGTCTTTAGTGTAGTGGAACGTCTTTAACATCTCTTGGGCGAAACAAAATTAGGTATTTAAAGTATGGGTGGTACAGAACTTTTCTTTGTCGTGTATTGTGGCGAGGGAATAATTAATTATTAAGGCGGATTAAAATAATCTTCGCTATGAATCGGTTATTGACAGAAATAGATACTAAATCTTCTTCAAATGGCCACAGTTGTAAATTAACACCTCTTATTTCAGTTTACTTCAGCAATTGAAGCCACAACCACGACTCAAATTAATGTTAAAGCTTTTAATGTGGCCAGTAACAGTTTTTTGGAAGAACTTTGCATAATGAATGTATAAAAATAAAAATTTTGGTTATGTAAACTACCCATAATTTTCGACCTCTGCAAATAATGTGTGTAGACTAACGCAATGTTCATAAGGTAACGTGTGCGTACGGAGAGGGTGTTTATTGCCGACAAACGCAATAAGAGCCTGTTTTGTATAATAAAGTGCGCACTTTTATGTATGTAACCAAATACGTACATTTTTTTGTGTAATTTCAATACATGTCGGTGGTGGCCTATATGATAAATTCAACAATACCCACTAAAGCGATAAAATCGTTTGACCTTTATATGCGTAGGGTATTGGCAAATTTATCATTTTTTTTTTCGATATTTACGCTCTTTTCTGTACCGTTGTAAAATCTGAATTTATGTATCTTTCCTCACTTGTGTCGCTGTCATGACAACACAAAAAAATCACATGTTTCTCATTTGGTTATCGTGTATCGAATGGATAGGCACTCAATCAGACCCTGGGGCGTGCGTTATTCGCAAATATCAAAAAGCGGGCCGCAATCACCCCCTACTCCCTTCCAGCTTAGTAAAAATACATAATATAATGGATACAAATTGTCAATCCACTTCCCGGGGGCTTGATTGAACGAACATGGGGACGTTCTGGGTCTCCCGTGGCGTGTAGAGATCAATGTAGGCCTGATTTCTGCTGGTGATACGTTAACACGAAAATTACAAGGTAGAACACGATATTACAGTTAGATAAAAATGTATAGCTTCTTCCGTTGTTATTAGGTATCTCCCCCCAAAACTTCTAATATCTATACCCTTTCTGTACCTACACATTAAGCGCTAAATTTACATATGTAATTAGAGATTTCAATTTGTTCTTCTCAATGAGTTTACAGAATGTTTTGCTAATATCCTCAACACATGATAAGAAGTTCATGTGGGTGGACATTCGTGAAGGAAAAGGTTATTTTCTGAACACATTCTCAAACACTATTAACACATTTACAGAAGAAGCAATAAAAAAATAGAATAGATGGGGGTTGTAATTAAAAACTGTGACCGTTACTTTCTATTGATATTAGTACTTAAAATGATTGTAACTTATGTAGAAACTGAAGGGCCTAATACAGAAGCAGAATAAAAACTAGTTTTACGAATCTTGTTAATGAACAAAAAGTATTTTACAAGATTTATATTCTTACAGGCACGAAGTATACATATCATCATCAGACCATAACTTCAAAAAATGAAGAAACAAATGGTCATGGAACGAATGGAGGAATGAATAAAATAAAATTAAAATTAAATTTAATACAAAAATGTATATCTATTATCTCTTTCTCGACTTAATTTTGACATTTTCGATACCCTCCGAATGACACTATTACTGAAAGTCCGTAAAGTAGGCCCTTGTTTCATCCCACTTTTTAAAGTTTGGAAATAAATAATAACCGGATCAGTGAGGAAGTAATGGCGGGAAACACATTGGTATAGTGCAATTTTGCTATTCCGACAGACGATTTGCGTTCTGGTCTCTTGTTCTGGCAATTTTAGACAAATGCGGTTGCTTCGTCACAAATCGGCCTAACAGCATCGGAATCACTTTGCCTTCTCCACCTGGACGCTGGTAATAAAAAATGCTTTTGTGTTCAGCTGTTCATTATTTTAATTTAGATATCATCGAGAAAAATAAATGCTCAAATGAAATAACAGGATTTGCTTTTTTTGGTGTTTCATTGTAATGCTTCATTTTACCTCCCCCTTGCCCTTTAGAGTGTAAGTTGTCCTCTGAGTAGAGGTCCTTACATGTATTTTTTTTTCAAAAATTTTTGCAAATAAGCGTAGGACGCCGTTATATTAATAAAAAGAGAATTAAAATCCATTCGATGATGCTACAAAATGTAAGACATTCCATTGAACAAATTTTTATTATTAATCATAATGTAAATATAGTAATTCAATTACTTCGACAGAAACCCTTAGACACAAATAACATGGATAAAGGAAGTAAGAAAAGACATGGCAGAAATTAAAATAGGTGGAGAGGAGGTGGAGCCAGGCCCCGGTCTATAAATGGGCTCACTGGGCAATTGCCCAGGGCGGAAAATTTTTAGGGGCGCAAAAATCAGTCGAAGTAAATTTTTTTCAGATGTTGTAGCCAAAACAGTTAAGTCAAACATGAGAACAAATCATATTTAATTTCAGAATTACGTTAGTTATTAGAAATTAATGTGGTAGAAATCAAATGGTTAAGGGTAGTACCTACAAACATTGTTGTACAAACGTGACTGCGGATTTCTAGGAATAAAGGGAATCTCAGTTCCCACAGTATTGCAAAGTTGGTATACATGAGGCAGTGATTCACAGCCAACTGCTGGGCGCTGACGCATAAAAAATCGCTATATTAGGCCTAATAAAAAAAAATTAATTAATACGAAATATTACGAAATAAGAAAAAGGGGCGCAAGTAGACCTGGTTGCTCAGGGTGCAATTTAGAGTAGACCGGGCTCTGAGTGGAGCGAAGAAAAGAATTCAGAGAGAAGATCAGAGGGTTCAGGGATTTTCACGTTCAAAAAAAAGAAAAAAAGAAGATTGGAACAAAATGGACAGAAGAAAGAAGGAAACAACACAGTGAAATAATGAAAGAGTACTGGAAGAGAAGAAAGAAAGGAGAAAAATAAAAATCATCAGCTATTTCACGTGGTCCATAGTCGTCAAAAATCGCAAGAAGAAGAAGAATCTATATTTCAAATTGAGCGAGTAGCTGTTATCAGCAGAATTATCGAAAACAGCGGAATTTGATACAGTAAGGAATCCATTAATCTGACAATATACATAAGATTTAGTTGCAAAAAATTACGTAAGATTGCATACAATGGGAACGCAATACAGCAAACGAGTTAACGATATATCTAGAAGTTAAACAGGACGAACAGTAAAAAAGTCATCTAAAGAACAGTTTGTCTACCGTGGATGATATAGAGAAGCAAGGGAAAGATTTTCAATTCTGCAATTCTGACTATGATGGCATAATGATAATACAGCCCACGAAAACAAAATTTTCGTCTTGGTGCCGGAAAAGTAAAGACTGATTTTGAATATTTTTGATGTGCTGATTCCAAAAATACCAGGCGATTTTTCGTAGCAGTTCCGGCTTTTGAGATACAGGCTAATTAATCTTAGTTCTGATAAAACGCAAAAATAATGAAATAATCATATCTTTAAAGACCAAGAGTGAAATTTCACAGCTAATTAATTGGAATCTAATTAGCTGCTCTGTTAGGCTCCTCCTACTAAATTTTGGCTAATGTAAGCAGAACCAGTTTTACGCCCACAAAATGATAAAAAATAATCTATTTTCTATCTTTTTACAGACTGAGAAAATTATCCCGAAGCAAATCACGAAAATTAAATTTTTTTGACATTACGGGCATCTCGGTAAGCAGGCTAGTTAGCCAAAAAAAACACCAATTTTACTTTCAGCAACCAATGCAAAATGTTATTAAATATAGTGTTCCATTTAAAAAAATTAAATGTTGTTTTGTGGAGCTTTGCTGGTACTGTGAAGTGAAACTAATTTGGTATTGTGGCTCTTCGAAATTCGTACTAACTTTTTCCTTTGATTTATTCTTTATCTCTCATCGTTCAGAGTGAAAAGGGATGGGGAAACTACGGCCCGCGGGCCATCTCCGGCTCGCGAAGCTTTAAAATACGGCCCGCGGCCATTGAACAAAAATTAAGTAAAGTTCGCATAAAACAATAAAAAATTGTCTTCGCAATAGGCTCTCGGATGACCACCTTTTTTCATTGCTAAAAATTTCAGCATCACAAATGGACCCAGCTTATGATGAAATCATGAATAAACAAAAACAGCTTCACATGTCACATGTCCCCACAAAGACTAGCGCCAGCACACCTGAACCTTCTACTTCGCAACTAACTTAAAAGTTTAATTTAATTGAAATTTGCAATTTCTTTCTTTGAAATAATAGTTATTTTGTAATATTGCACAATAAATAAGTGTTTCAGAAAAAAACATATCAATATTTTTATTTCAGTAAATAATATAGGCAAAAATGCAACAACTTGGCCGGCCATATATTTCGTTAGCAAATATTGGCACGCGAAGAAAAAAGTTTCCCCATCCCTGGTTCAGACGTAATCTTTCGCCGAGCGTTATTTTGTGAAATAAATACCTTACTATTTTTTGTGTTTTTTAACTAGCAATTGGAGCATAGGTATGGTAAATAACGTAGAATCTATAAAACTAAAGAAATAAGACTATACCTATCTATAAAAAAGGTCAATATAGCGTATCTCAAAAACTAGATGTGACAGACCAAATCTGAGGGCAATTGTGGATTCTACACCCAAAAATTACATAGAAACAGTTTAAAAGTTTTACAAATCTGACCTACTATCTGCCATAAAGGGCGAATACGCGAACAAATCTTCCATTATACGCATATGGTCACAAAGAAGAAGGTTATGGGAACGATCGAACATCACAGATGGCAACTTTTCCATAAAATTTTGAGACGGTTACACTGGAAACAATTACATTATCTCCGTTGCATTTAAGGTGTAGAACCCATTAAATTTCTGAAATGTTCTTAATACGAGTCATGGCTTTTAAACATCGCGAGTGCGCCAAATAAAATAATCGTCGCTACCACCTATTTCGTTACGTTTATGTGATTAAGAGCTTTTCTTCCAGAAGTGTCTCAGTAAATTTTGGCATTTCTTGATACTAAAAAACGTTATTGTACAAGTGTTTGAATGGAAGAAACCGCGAGAAAAGTTTTTAAAAGGTGAAAATGCGAAAAAAGGTTTCACTTTTGAACAAAAACAACTTCGCAAAGAAATTTAAGAACGATTGAAGAAGATGCCGATTTTCTCGGTACCTTGTCCTCGCGATGCGCGATGAAACATGAATTTTCCAATAAGACTAGGAAACAAAACGGAAATAAGTAAATGGCTCCCAGATTGGCTGAATTGGCTAAGGTGATTTTCGAGTTAGGAAGACAAGGGCAGACTTACGGCGTTGTTGCATCAAAACCATGCGACTGAACCACCCACTCTATTCGATACCCTTTTGGTACCATGCAAGTTCTTTTCATTCCCATAAAGTAAAAGTCGGATGGAAGAAAACAATCTGCATCAATGGAAGGCATAAAAATGACAGTGCCAAAGCTGCTGAAGGAGGTCCAGATTCACAGCACTGCGCTTACAATAATGACAAACACGTATGCCGCGATGCGTAGGTGGAGAATCGAACATTTTGAGTAGGGTCACAATTAAATGTTATATTTTTAACACATCAACAACATACATTACACTCCTACAGTCTTTGTTATTTAAAAACAATACCTCACACCATGTCGCTGTCAATGATTTGGTGTATGTATGCCAACAGTATTTAGTAATTCATAACACGTTCCTAGACACGGATAGAATGGGAATAAACGAGTAAAATTTCAAACAGTTTTGTATACTAACGAACCATATTAAGTTCTTATTAGCGATGGTATCACCTCCTGAGAATAATTTAACACACCTGCCCAATGCGGTGTATATCACATTTGAAAATGCTCTTTACTACTCTTAAGATGATTTTAGCGCAGAAAATTAAACGCAGCCATGTAATTTTTTACTTACATCTTTAAGAAAGCGTATCTACCCTTCTTGATCTTTGTCTAATAACCGCTATATCTTGATAGTGCTTTGATGGCGAGCATTGTTTGCAGAGAACAGTGCTGTGAAGTCAGTGTCAGTTTTTAACGCAAATTTTCTACAGCACGTTTGACCATTTCTTACATCCTAACAACGAATCTTCTTCCATTTCTCTTTTCCTTCATCGCATTTCTTATTTAATCTTTCCTTTTTTCGTTCTTCTCTTCGAAGTCTATTCTCATTTCTTGGTAATCTATACTTTCACTTCTTTCTTCATATGATCATCTTTCCAAACCAACACTGTACTTGCTAGTTTCCGCGAAATTTAAACACACTTACTTAACATACCTGGCAGCTGTGTTTTCCTCTACTTTGACGTCTACGGTATGTTTTGGACATGCTATTCCACTTACTTTTGTAGTTTTGGTATATATACAGACATTTATTAATATAAATGGCACCTTCTCAACATATTGAGTTGCATAAAAAACAAAGGATACTAAACAAATGAACATCAACAATTAGAAGCGTCTTCGTAACCAACAAACACTATGGCGCGCTTGTTTCCTGACGTACTGTATAGTCTGCACTCTCAATGTATGCGGAGACCTCTGTCGGATACCTCAACGCTTTGAAGCGTGAAGGAGTGAAACCATGGTAAAGAGAAGATGTAGTTGTATTTGTTTCCTTAACGATAACAATATGTAAAAAAACAGTGTTATAACTGTTATAAGTATCACTTTGTACTATTTACATAGGTCTTTATTTTTTCTGGTAAGTATATCAGATCTCCACAAGTTATAACAACCAATTTTGCTAGACATGGTTGCCATACCTATACAACTGATTGATTCATTACACCCAATCGCATTGGATATAAGTAGCTTCATCAAAAGAAGAATGATCCGTTAACCATTCAGTTAGTGAAGCTTAAATCCCAGAAGGTGAAATTCGAACCAGCAAAATCTTCCAAGAATTGGCAGATCTTGTGAGTGGCCCCATGTCCTAGTACATATTTAGTTACTGTGCTGTCCTTTATACCACGTCTTCGCGTAAGACCAGTATCAATATCTGCCCGAACAGCATGTTCAGCATGTTCCTCAAATGCCACTTTTCCTAAGTTGCACCAAGACTCCCTTTATCCCTTGTTTCACGGAACAAAACTACACAAGTTAGATTCTAAGTTTCTGTGATGCTTATACTGTCCCCATACTTTCCCTTCTTTTTGGGTTGAGCAACTAAGAACTGGGAGTCATCTCCACATAAAGCGAACTCGCTGGCTCCACAGACAATACAGTACAAGATCTATAGAAAGAAATTCTAGTAATGCATTTCTAATTTCTAATGATACATAACCTAATTCGAAAAATTAGGCGCATCCCCCTACCCACTTGTACAGAACTCGAACTTTCAATGCCCATTCCTAGTAATGTCTCCATGTTAAATGCATAGGCAAACAATAGAAATTTTTCTTTGTACTCAAAATGGGTAGTTTTTGTTACTGAGACAAAATGTCTCGACTACAGTAAGGTTTGATAGATCTTTGTCACTTACAGTATTGTAGAAGTAAAAACGAACGGAAAATAGCCGGAAAAGTACAACTGCTAATGCGGTAAACCAAGTATTAATATACTGTACAGATGTTTGTTACTTAAAATGGAAGACTTTTAAATTGTTCGAGTATTCATACTCATCGCGCTTCTTTAAGGCTTTATGGGAATGCTGAATTTGGGGTGTTGCATAGAAATATGTAACTAAGGTGTTTTATACAAAAATGTTGACGTTATATTACAACACCCCGTACAAAAGATGCACAAGTACTTATGTAATTGCAAAAAGGGTACAAGGAGTGTGTACAGAGTGTTGCACATTTTTCTTGCTAAGGGTTGCTACAGATGGAATGATGGTATCAGTTTTTAGATTTTTGCTATCTTTTTATAATTTTTCTGACATTATGCGTAAATCAAGCAACACAGCGTTTTTAACAATGAACAGGATCGACTGTAGTCGATATTTAAAAATCTACGTTTTTTCCTATAGTGACCGTCCCCTACTTAAACGTAGCAGAGTAAAATCTATAAATAGTTGCTTAAATCTAATGCGCTTACCTTAAAGCCAAAATGAGAATTATTGAGAACTCCTGAAACAAAAAATAAATTAAATGTAGGCGAGATTAATTTAATCACATCATCGAATCTTACAAATCAAGCAAGTTTGAAATTTAAGAGACGATTATATTTTTAATACATTCATTGGTGAGGGTTGGATATTCTGTTCTAACTTAAATTAATAATTATGTCAAGAAAGGTTGCCCTTCCCAATTTTGGGTCCAAGTGGCTGAATGCTATTTTATTGATTTAATTACGAGGAAGCCTTGTCGTTTTAGTTCCTGTTATTAAATTACTTAGTCCGATAAGAAGACCGACCTACTTGTGAGAGTCCTTTTTGGAAAGAGATTACTGTAGAGGCGTACACACCACCCCCTTAATTACTAGATTACAATAAAACGACCGCGTGCGTTATTTTTCAAACGGATTTCAAAATTGAAATAGTAAATAATCGTTAGGGGAATTATGTTTATAGAAATGAAGAGCAAATATGTTAAAAAGACAAAGAGGGAATGAATAAATTCGAGCGAGGTGCAATTTTATAGCCCCCTATGTTTCCGCAGGAGCGGCAAGGGTCGTGTGCTCAATAAATAATATAATAAATATAATTACTGCCAAGCGTTCGAATCCCCGCCAAATTATATTATTTCATGTACAGCAAATTTAATTTCGAAGTTGCCGAATGACATTTGTGAAGCCCAACATTTACTAATATTTATTTGAAACGCGAGCTAAATGTAATATTTTTTATTACCACGTTAAATTTACTCAAAATCATATTTTGCGCATTTTCTATTGTTTTCTTTCGTTCTCCACATTATTTAATCAACAATTATTTTCAAACTGTAAATATTAAACGCTATCGCAACCACATAAATTCCAGTCACACCGACTAGTTAAACGATTTAATAAAAGGTGCGAAACGTTTTCAGTTAAACACATTTAAACTTTCGGAATAGAACAAACATATTAAATTAGAAGTGAAAGTACAGATATTTCGAACAAAAGCACAACTTAACCATCCAGCGAATAAAATCTTCAGCATATACAAAGAGCTTAACTTCTTTGAACCTTTGAAGATGTTTCACTGAATGTTGAGGAATGAAATGCGCTTTCTTTTACTTGTTTAACAGCAAATCAGAAATTTGTACCACTTTCATGAGTTGTACAAAACTACTTTTCATCCCTACGACCTCCCTTAAAAATTTGAATTCTTTTTTCATTATTTCTTATTAAATAAATCAAGTAAGTGAATGCAGAGCACTTACACTCTTGGCGCTTGGCCTAACAGTTCTACTCAGTTAAGTGTCTTATTTCATGATTTTCCAAAAAATAAAGTTTGTTATTAAGCAATTTAAGTGTAAGTTTTCCGAGTTTTCCCGTACTGCACGAAAAGGTATGGCTGTTACTCAGAACTGTTATCTCTCGTCCTCTGGATTCTCGATTACGATAGGCGGGTTGTCAGAAGTCCACGCGCACGTAGGCCACCTATTCGGGTCCTTTGTGCTACCTCCCTGGTCCAGAGCCGTCCGACCCCGCAACGTCACTCAAGCCATCCCACACGTGATATAAACAGGGAAGCGGCTCTGATCTTAGCCATGTCCGGCCAGGATTCCCCCAACGTCTTAATTACACTCACAAAGTATGTGTTGCGCTGTCTCGTCGTCTATGTAGCACCCTCTACAGGATGGTGATTCAACCAAGCCCATGCGATGCATGTGCTTGTTAAGTTTACAGTGCCCAGAAAGTATGCCCACGAGTAGCCGCAGGTTCTTTCTGGATAGCCCTGTGCAAAAACGCGCCAGGCTACGAGATGGTCCTCTGAAGGCATCTCGCGTGGCGGCAGTCTAACATGAAGTTCCACCTAGCCTTATATTGGGCTTGGGTGTCTTGAGTTATTAAGTTGTTTACAGTTGATGCTGTAGTAAGTGGAAGAGCCGGATATGAACCATAAAACAGTTGCTTTGAGGCCAGTCGGGCTGACTTATCGACTGTTTCGTTACCTGTTGTTCCGGTATGCCCTTTGACCCATACGAGCTGAAGGGTATTGCTGTTTGTCACTTGCTCTAGTACTTGGTGACACTCGGAAACAAGCCTAAAGGTAATTTTGTATTGACCTAGAGCCTGCAGAGCGGTTCAGCTGTCACTGGAAATTCTGATAATTTTATTCTTTATGCTGTGCATAAGAATTGTTTTTGCACTAAGCCTTACTCCTGCTGGTTCTGCCTGAAAGAAATTCCAGTGCCTGTTCCTTCCATTGTTTTAGATCCATCCGTGAAGATGGATGTGTCTGGTTGGGATGCCACTTCCGCATCAAAGAAGATGTGGTAGTTTTTCCCTAGTATGAAACGAGGGATGAGTGAGTCAGATCGTCCTTCTAGTATAGGCAGTCGCTTGACTGCCTCGCCCAGAATTCGAGAGTGGCCCACCACAATACCTCTGCTGTTCAACAACCCCTTTATTTTTCAGACGCAAGGCTGCCAGCGTGGCCCGCTCTGTCACGTGGAGATGCAGTGGAGGCAGACCCAGTAAGGCTTCCATGACGGCTGTGGGGGTTGTTCGCAATGCGCCCGTGCATACAAGGCACGCTAGTCTTTGTACGTGATTAACTGTTGTGAAGAGTCTGGCTCGAGACCACCAAACAATTGCTCCATAACAGAACATAGGTCCAATCACAGCAGTGTGCAGCCTTTGGGTATAGACCCCAAAGCCTTCCACTTGCGCGGTGACATTGCCAGAAAGCCCTATTCAGGTGCATCATAACTGGTCAAGAAGACGAAGTTGCGACTATTGTTGGAAACCAACGGAGGAGCAAGTACGGCAACTTATAGGTCTGATGCGATTTTCAGAAAATAAGCTTGTAATTTATGAGGAATAAGGACGTATTTATAGTCGTAGTAGTTTTGCTTATTTTTCCCTCTTTAGTTTTTTGTTAGAATTCAAAAAAAAGTGTGCCCGATCTGGACTTTTATGTAACAACATTCATCAAGGATAGTTTTTGAAAAATTCGATTAGGGTACTGGAACATTGTCGTGGAGCAACAGCACACCTTTCGCCAGTTTTACTCACCTTTTCACCTTGGTAGCGACTGAGGAATTAAGCTTGCATAATACGTCCCCGTTACTATACTACCATTCAGATAATGAAAAATTCCCTGACTCCTCAAAAAACGGTTGCCATTATTTTACTTAAAGAAGGAAACTTCTTGGGAAGGATGGAACGCTTAATATACCATCGCATCAATTCTTATTTCGAGTCAGATTCGAAATAATGAGTTCGGTTACTCTCCACAGAAGGTCAAAAATTATTCACATGTTTCTATTCAGACACGATTTGAAACAAGGAAAACATTCACGGTACCCATCTTGAATTAACCGCTGTCATTATAGAAATAGAATTCTGAAAACTATAGTTTTTGCGTCCTCCTGTACCAAACACTTGGTATTTTCAATAACATACAAACTCACCACGTGAACAAGGTGGTCTGCACGGGGATCATTATTCGGTGATTCTCGACAATATTTAAATAATGTTCACCCTTCGCAAATAGTTGACTTCCGAGTCAGGAAATGTAAAAACGATCCCTTCGTACGTTGACGTTACGAAGCAGGTCAACCTCACTTCCCATTGATTTTGAATATCAGTTAGGTAATAATTTATGTATTTTCATTTATGTAATACCGTGATCATACATGTACTTCGATTCTGAAAAGATGGAATAATCATGGGCCCGAAAATGCTCCGGTTTCCATGGTACGCACGGTGTGTTTAAACTACGCACCTTTTTCAAAATAAAAATTGTTTTATTAATCCTCGTATTTTGAGATGTAGAATGTAGAATCTGTCCTTAAATTTTTATCACAACATTCTGTAACACCCTGTATAGGGAAATTTATAAAGAAATATATTGTATGGGTGGTATAGAGTCTTTTTGTCACCTTTTTGACCGTATGTCAATTTGATAACCCTCACGTCATCCTATAAGTCCAAGATTTTGCTGGCACGATAGAAGATATTGTGGGCAAGTATCTAGAAACGGTGAGTTTTCCAAGTATCTCTCTGTATATCACCATCCTTACAAGAATTTGGACTGAACTGAGGAAATTCCACCCTCAGGAAGATACATTTAACGTGCCAAAAATCGCACGGTTCCAACTCGTATCATCCAGGTGAAAGATAACTCCCAGTTTTCAACTATGCTGCAGTTGTTACTTTAGCAGTTTTATTTTAGCCGAGTAAAGACAAAACACTTTGAAATAGTTGAAGAAAAAAGTGTTCAAACACTATCGTAGAGTAAAGTTTCATTCCATTTTGGTTTGTGATCGCAATCGAATTACAAATTTAGAAGAGAAAAATACCGGTAATTATGAATCGTACGGTACATAAACCAATTAGGACCAATACTCCTACAAAATCGAATTTTTAAACCATTTCCTATTTTAATTAAAGCCGTTGATGTACTACTTATGGATACTGTAAATTCATGAATATGTAAAACTGAAATCCAAAGAGATGGATGTATCATTTGGAAAAAAAGGTTATATATATGTATACCTATCCTATATACTTCAAATAAGCAGAACGAGGCATCACGATTTTCAGTAATGGCAGAGGTAGGTAAGCGTTCATTCGTTGTTTATTAGAATTAATATAATGACATATCGATTGAAAATCAATTCAACATGGCCGACGGTCGTGCAATTCGATTCTCTCGGCAAATATATACATAAATACATACCTAACTAGGCAGCTACTGGCAAATCATATATTTCTGGACTAACTATCCATTATACCGAATAAAAATTTAAATATAAACGACGTTTCGTGATCTAACCATGTCTATGTAAAGTTAACTCGGTTTATTCGCATTTTCTAGTCCTTCGATGTTTTATTCAGCGGATGCAGCATTTGCTAAAGAAATTATCCACTTGTCCTATTTGTTCTTCTCTTTTATTCAGGCATGCAATTGTTAATCTTTCTTACACAAACATCTCACTTTTATTATAAATTCTTATTGCAGATTGCAAAATTAAAATGCCTTCTTCCTTTTTTATTCTTCTCGCGCGATATACTTACTGGAAAGGACATTTTCAAACACTTCAACCCTAGGAAGAGACGATCAAATATAATTCGTCCATTAAATATTAACTATTTCAAAGTGTTTTGTCTTTACTCGGCTAAAATAAAACTGCTAAAGTAACATCTGCAGCATAGTTGAAAACTGAGAACGGATAAATACTCTTTAATAATGTAAAAGGATCCCTTCACCCCTCCATCACAATTCTAATAGTTTGCCAGGGATACATATAGGTAAACGTAATTATGGTAATAGCGACAAATCTAATTTAGATAAAATTAAAAGAAGAATTTCGAAGGAAAATTTCTATGTTTATTTTAGGCATAATGAATTCTAACGTACTAATAGTATTATATCGCGCTAAGAAAACAAACAATAATTCGATTTACACGATCTAACCACAAAATGCTCTAAGGCATTTTACGAGACTGCACTCTCTAACTCGGTCTGACAGTAATTTAATAAAAGAAATGCTTGTTTACTCCTCGACGGAATGGAACACGAACTTCTATTATTATATATAAGGATTTACATCCACTATTTCGACGTTAAATACCAACATTATCTCTATGCTAATCGGTTTTATATGCAAGAATAATTCAGATTCACGGATCATCTCTATAATGACATGCTGCTAAATTAGACGAATACACTATATTTTTGTGGTTTAACCACTATTCTCGTTGAATTTATGAATTTCAATTCGCTCGATCTTTCATTATGCACGTAGGACCGATGCATTTCATTTTCTATGTGACTACTGATGCTTAACAAAAAGGATCTTCAAATACTACATTTTGGAAAATTTTAAAATGATTAGACGCCATTTCATTTAAAA
Organism: Pyrocoelia pectoralis; assembly: GCA_036250285.1. NCBI lineage: Eukaryota > Metazoa > Arthropoda > Insecta > Coleoptera > Lampyridae > Pyrocoelia > Pyrocoelia pectoralis. The sequence continues at coordinate 33,877,592 of CM070079.1, read as the reverse complement.
AGTACGTAAGAATCCTGAAGACAAATGAACGATAAATCAAAAACATTTATGGTTACTAAATTTTACCCCGATTCCAGAAATTATTCCCATCAAAGTTAACATGCTTCGATATTGAAAATTAATGTGCACTATTCATGACCAAATTTAAATAGTGACGTAGATATATGTGACATATCGTTCGCGGTTAACAGACACCCGTCTTAAAAACTCTCTGTATTATTAGTTAAAAATGCCGCGTTATAGAATATTTTCTCACTAAAGCCACCCATTATCAAAGTGTTTAAAATAACGTATAGCTTCTAGTCCAAGAGCTGGCTGCAAAAAAGCTGGCCTATCGAGTAACAGCATGAAATGATTTTTAAAAGCTAGTACTTATACAGACCATCTATAAAATCTTTGGCTGCCTGGGCGCAACTTGTGCAGAAATTCGCCATGCCCTCTCTCCTGAATATTTTTTGGCACGTTACTGTACCTATCGAGTAACAGCATGAAATTACTCTTAAAACATAGCTTTTATACAGTTAAAAAAGAAAAAAATTGTCTGCCTTGTTAAATCTTGTGCTAATACCTAGGCAGAACACTTTTTAAAATTTTTTTTGGCACATTTTTGTACCTATCGAGTAACAGCTTCGAACTATAACCAAATTATAGTTTGAACATAACATTTTCTTTTTCAAAGTGTTATGATACCACTAATATCATAGAAGTACATAGGGATAAACAAAGAATCGTCCAATGAACAATTATAATGATTTCGACAAAACAATTTTATAATATAAAATATTTAGTAATAGTATACACTATACAGGGTGTTTTTTGGGAGCTTTAGTTAGACATTTCGGAGAATGTTTTGTAGATAGGTTTTTGAAAATTTGAACTTAGGGGTTATTCTGAAAACCGAATCGATGTGAAATATTTTCAAAATGGTAGCGCTTTCGGAAATGCCGGAAGTAGCTGGAAACTTCGTATTTTAAATGGGAACTATTGCATTTTTGGATTCTATGTGACATTTCAGTTCTTTTAATACCCACATGTCAATATCTACAAGTTATGGTTTTTAAGTTATTTTCACTTATTTAAAAAAAAATGGCGGACGCAGGCGGTAATTTAGGAATTGATTATGTACTTGAAAACTGTTGCAGCTATGGCAACCGAGTATTCTCTAAAATACAATAAACCTCGAGCACTTTTGAAATACATCTCGATTTAAAGGATTTTAATCGCACCAGCAAAGCGAATTATGGCGATTAAATCTTTACTAAATTTGGTCCAGTCTGACCAAACAAGGTTCTCAAAGGATCTTCCTGGTTCCTCAACATTAGATATTCGCAAAACTCAATCCGTCTTGAGAGGTCAACTGGTTGCATCAAATGCCCATTATGATGAGAAAACGAGCGATAATGGCAATTAACTAGATCAGGTAAGGCTTAATATCCTTTTTGGTAACTTTGAAAATTCTTATCTTGCACCAAGTGGTGCACAAAGGGTTTTTTAGATACAACTAATATTTACGCCCAAAGCAATTACCTAGTGAAGCACGCCGTGAAATATCCAAGTACATTAATAATTTAAGCTTCATCTTCAACATAGGGTCTTAATCTAGGTAATTGTTTTGGTGGTACAAAGCTTCCCATATTCGAACAATTTCATTTGGTCGGTTTCAATTGTTGGTACGTTCACTAGGACGGGGTCTTTCTGGATATCGTTCAATGGACGTATGACAAGCATGTGACGCGATTCTGTCCATTTCACCATAAATAGCAATTAGATTCCAAAAATCTTAATATGTAAAACCATTGCGCGCCATTTTTTTCCATTATTGAAAAACTTATGTTAACCTATAACAGGTGACGGTTTAGTATCACTTGATTTGTTCAAAATTCGATTGCCATGGTCCATGTCACGGTCGACTACTAAAAAAATCCAAAAAACTGGTATCAATGCGATGAAATTGGAATAAGTCAGAAACTATTAAAGATAGGGATAGGAACATGTAATACCAAAACATGCCCATTTTGATTCTCTATCAAATGCAATAGTAAGAAACTGGTCATTTCATTTAAAAAATCTGAGTTTTTAGTCTTTGAACATTCCTAAATTTGGAGCCCCATAGTTGCGAGTTCATACGCAACTTAACTGTCTTTAAGTGCACCAAAAGAAAGCCTTATTCCTCCTCTATGCGCTGGAGAAAACTTGGTTGCCATAGCTACAACGGTTTTCAAGTAATGAATTCCTAAATTACCGTCTGCATCCGCCATTTTTTTTTAAATAAGTGAAAATAACTGAAAAACCATAACTTGTAGATATTGACATGTGGATATTAAAAGAACTAAAATTTCACGTAGAATCCAAAAATGCAATAGTTCCCATTTAAAAAACGAAGTTTCCAGCTACTTCCGGCATTTCCGGAAGCGCTACCATTTTGAAAATATTTTACATCGATTCGGTTTTCAGAATAACCCCTAAGTTCAAATTTTCAAAAACCTATCTATAAAACTTTCCCAGAAATGTCTAACTGAAGCTCCCAAAAAACACCCTGTATACTATTACTAAATATTTGTATTATAAAATTGTTTTGTCGAAATCATTATAATTGTTCATTGGAGTATTGGACGATTCTTTGTTTATCCCTAAGTTACTTCTATGATAGTTGTATTAGTGGTATCATAACACTTTGAGAGAGAGAATGTTTTCTGCCTAGGCATTAGCACAGGATTTAACGAGGCAGTCATGATTTTTCTAATAGAGTTATGTTCAAACTATAATTTGGTTATAGTTTGAAGCTGTTACTCGATAGGTACAGAAACGTGCCAAAAAAAAATTTAAAAAAGTTTTCTGTCTAGGTATTAGCACAAGATTTAACAAGGCAGATAATTTTTTTCTTTTTTAACTGTATAAAAGCTATGTTTTAAGAGTAATTTCATGCTGTTACTCGATAGGTACAGTAACGTGCCAAAAAATATTCAGGAGAGAGGGCATGGCGAATTTCTGCACAAGTTCCGCCCAGGCAGCCAAAGATTTTATGGATGGTCTGTATAAGTACTAGCTTTTAAAAATCATTTCATGCTGTTACTCGATAGGCCAGCTTTTTTGCAGCCAGCTCTCGCTCTATTCGTGCGTACCACATTTCAAACGTGGATTCTAAGCAACCGCTCCACTACGAGGGTTACCTTTTAAAACGACGTAATAGTATATTAAAGTATAAGTGGATAAACAGGTCTTTAAAACACGCGCGAGTTTTCAAGCACGACGGCGCAGCCGGAGTGCTTGAAATAGAGCAAGTGTTTTAAAGACCTGTTTATCCACTTATACTTTACGCTATTTTTTTATTGGTTCACTTTGAAATCTGGTATTAAAATGGAAATAAGAACTAATAATGTGAAATGATTGAATTCCTAATGTGAAATCAGTATACCTTTCGTTGTCATGGAAATGAGAAAAACGGAAATTAATTTGCAATCTTTCATTTTATTTGACGTAACAAAGTACTCCCGTCAGATCAATAACCAATAAGAATTCACGTTTTTCAAATTGATGATGATGCCATGGCAACTTTAAAACACGCGCGTTTTTGAAAGCGCGATTTAAACACGCTGGAGCGTGGTTTAAAAGGCTAAAATAGGACACCAATAAAAAAAATGTGGTTCCATACTCATGCTTACCTTTTAAATGTTACAAAATCTGCGAAAGAATTTTTTTGTAAACCAATTATTCTCGACGCATTTTTTCTACTCTGCAGTTGCTTAGTACCTCAAAAACAGTTTTCAAAGTCTTGAGGTGATTAAAATCTCCATTCACACATTTTACACCCAAACAATGGATTTTTGCTTCGTTTCCGGTTCGTGCATCCAAGTTTTGTCAACTATGATGATGTTGCAGTTACTTGGTCAAATGTTTTAACTAAAGCTGACAAGGGTAATTGTTTGGTCATCCTTGACAAACAAGAATATGTCAAAAAACCCTACAATTTTAAAATTTGAACGAAGGAAGTTTTTCTTTATTAGGTTCTACCCCTTTCAATTCCTTTACTTCCAAAGTCAGAAAACTTGTCCTCCATCACAAGGATACTCTTTTATCCGAGTTCAATACAAACCACCTTAAACTTTTACACGTGAACCCCACGATTCCGAGATTGTACAGCCTCCCTAAGATACATAAAATCGATATTCTTATCAGACCGGTTTGCTCGTTCACCAATACTCCCACCCACAAAATAGCTCTTTGATTAAATAACCTCCTAAGACCTTTAATTAGATTTGATAACAATAACATTAATACTCGAATTCTCAACACGAAACAATTTTTCAATAACAATAATATCCACCTCACCCAACATTCGATCCTCCTCTCGTTAGACGTATGTAATTTGTTCCCCAGTGTCCCTGATAATGAAGCCATTAATCTCTTGGAATGCCATCTAATGAAATCTAATCTTTCTTTACCTGTCATTAGTATGCTGATTGACCTAACTAAATGCGTTTGTAATCAAAACTTCTTCTGTTTCGATCAAAAGTTTTACTCCCAGAACCATGGTCTAGCTATGGGATCCAATATCTCCCGGCTCCTGGCGGACATTTTCATGAACAACCTCGAATCCAACCACATTTTTTCTAATCCTACTTTCAGTAACCAAATCAGCGTTTGGAACAGATACGTGGATGATATCTTCAATGGTTCCCCTTCAGAGTTTGATTCCTTCTTACCTTGGTTAAATAGTATCCACCCCAATATACGGTTTACGGCCGAATTCGATCCCTTTCCTAGACGTATTGGTCACTAGGAATATCAACCCTCTTCATTTAACCTTCGACATTTACAGGAAGCCTTCCACCACTGATAACATCATTCCTTAGTACTCGAATCACTCCCTCCAACACAAAATGACCTCTTTTAGATATTTTTTTAACCGCCTCTTTCCTTATCCTATTAATTCTTCTTGCTTCCACAAAGAACTCTTGACCCTCGAACAAATTGCTTATAACAACAAATTCCCCTACATTGTTTTCGATAAACTTTTCCTGTCGGTCCGGAAAAAATTCTCCCTCCAACAACAATTTTCACTGAACCCAGCCATCAACCCCATCACTACACAAACTACTTATTTCTCCATTCTTCACATTAATGGCATCTCTTACAAAATTTTTAAGCTGTTCAGTCACTTGGACATCACCATTTCCTGTTTCTCGGCCCACAACCTCTCATCTCTACTCGTCAAAAATAAACTTCCCATCCCTAAGTGAGATAGATCAGGCGTTTATAAGCTAGAATGTGACTCCTGCGGGAAGGAATACATAGGTCAAACGGGTCGTTCCTTTAAACAACGTATCCGGAATAACCAGCACAATTCCCTTAATGAAATTAATTTTGAATTTAATCATTCCCACACTCTTCATATTCTTGGTTAATTTACCCCTCTCCCCTCTGGGCCGGTTGTCAAATTGTTTTTGTTGTTCCCCCCCTCTCCCCTTCCTCTCTGCCGTTTCCCCCCTTTTTAGACTGCTCACTTTACTCCTTGTTTTCTTCCTTTAATGTATAAGTCAGCGTATAGATGTCACTTATATGGTACAGGTTGCTGTTATCATGTGCCATTTGATTACACTCTTACCGGTTATTGCGCCTTTCGTTTTTAATTTTAAGATGGTCGTTGCACAGGTGGTTCCACCATTTGTTTTTAAATTTAAATTTATATTGTAAGATGTGAGCTACGTTTTCACTCATTAGATCCCCATTATAGGGGTTTGTTATATTATATTCAACGTCTCTGAATTTGTAAGTTACCTGATTTATTTTATTTCAATAATTTACAGATGTTTCAGAAGCACCTGTCTTATGATGTCAATAGGTCGATTTTTCGGCTAGTGGGGTTTTTACCCCTTCAGGTTTTAATGCGTTATTTTAAGTGAATTTTAAAAAAGTTTTCATTATACAGTTCAATTTCAATTTCATCATCATTTGTAAATAATTGGTAAGTGACCAGCAATTATTTGTCCCTTCTTCTATTGCATCTCTTTTTAAGGTTTGGTAATGACCAAAGATAGTGGTCGAAACTAGTCACGTATATCCTTATTATAAGTTGGGATTATAAAGACTTGAAGTAAGCTTCTATTTTATTCTCGTTAATAATATGAATCCCATCTACAAGGAAAATAACCCGGATCCACATAACTTTTTTTTTCAAATGTTTTAGGCATCGCCTGTTTTTGAGGTTCAGTCAAATTATGCGGAATTCATCGAGAACAGATCTTTTCGATAGATAATTGGTGGTGGAGAATCGAATGTACTGCAGCCTGTTATATGTCAAGGGATGCCGATGTTTTATAATCATGTTACGCGCAGCATTTGTGCTTTTTGGAATCACAACCCATTTTGGTCGACCTTCGCAAGATTCGTTACTGACGGACGCACAATTATGCAGCGAAATTCTACGCAAAGTTACAAATATGCAACACATTTCAATAGCGTCATGTAGTGGTCTTTGTAGCAATGGGAAAACAGGCAGCCCTCGTATAACAAACTTTGCAATATGTTACCATTGACTTTCTACACTATAGACAAACGGTGAGATAGGGAAAAGTGAAAGCTACTTATTTAGTGAATTTTTGCGTTAAATAGGCAACTTGTTATACACACTGGAATGCAAATTTTATTGATTTTGTCAGTATGGAACGTCATTACATAAAGGCACCATCAGCTTAATGACGTTTCATTCACACTTGTTATGATGGTGACGATGTCACATACCTATTCCCACCTACATAGTTTATTCGAAAAATGTGTTTATAAATTCATCGCAATGCGTTCATTTTTTTAACACCAACAAATCAATGTTTAAAATTTGTTTTTTGAAAAAACCTTACCTCATCGGCGTCGAATCAAGAAAAGATTATTTGTTTTTTGGAATCCGTGGAAATGTTTAATTTTGTTTAAGTTAAAAATGAGATGTTCATTTTGGTTGTAGGGCAAATCGCCCCATGACACATCGCCCCCGGACTTTTCGCCCCGTCACTTCACCCCACGGACCGTTCGCCCCCGGACATTTCGCCCCCCGGACAGTTCGCCTCCGGACATTTCGCCACCTGACATTTCGCCTCTAAGATATATCGCCCCCATACAATTCGCCTCCCAGGACATATCGCCCCCGACAATTTCGCCCCCAAAACATATCTCCCTCACATCGCCTTCATCCGTTATACATATACAGTGTATCCACATTTCGATGCTGACCATTTGTAGAGCTATTAGAAGAAGTAGAGCAGCGGTTAAATACTTAGGGAATGTTTTTCATGGTTTAATACCCATGACATTCAAATTCTCCATCATTTTCGTAGATTTTCAAAAACACAGTTCTGGTTTCTGTATTTCACAGTGTTACTTAGCACTTGCATACCTTTAAGCTTACATTTCTCATGTGCTATTAAAGATAAATACATGTTTTTGTTAATATCTCTCCCATAAATAAATATTTTTCAGGCATGTTATACATTTTTGAAAATCTCTTTTCAAAGGCAATTAACTAATAAAAATTCTATAACATCTGCCGTATGAAAACCATTGCTGGCACACATTACTTAAAAAATTAAAAATAGAACGGTGGTTTTTTGATTACATCAAAAAGTTTGTCTTGAAAATTTTTTCGAACATTGTAAAAGTTTAGAAGAGGTCAGATTAGAAGCTGTGGAGTTATTGAAGAAAATTTTGTTTTTTAAAAAATTATTTGAAAATCTAAAGACATTGAAGAGAATTAGAAATGAGATTTATAGAGAGAATTGAATTCTAAAAAAATATTCCCTATTTAACCGCTGCTCTACCTCTTCTAATAACCGAGATACCGATGGTGAGCGTCGAAATTTGGACCACTGTATAAGCTAATAGACAATGGATAATGGAATATTGGGGCGATGTTTCGGGGGCGAAATATATAAAGGCGAAATGTCTTGGGGGCGATATGTTTCGGGGGCGAAATGTTCGGAGGCGAAATGTCTTGGGGGCGATATGTTTCAGGGGCGAAATGTTTTTAGGCGAAATATCTTGGGGGCGATATATCAGGGGGCGGAATGTCTTGGGGGCGATATGTCCGGGGGCGAAATGTCCGGGGCGAAGTGTCCGAGGGCGAAGTGCCGGGGCGAATTGACCGCACACCGTTCATTTTATTTTGTTGCAGCTTAACGCTATCCCTTTCCGGGAATTACAAATCCGTTTGCCGGGGTGGTTAAGTCCCCACATAATACATTTCACATGTCACTTCATCTTTCCTACTCATTTCGCCTCTTCTTTCTTATCCTGTTTTCTCATCAGTCATCACCCTTTCCCGTTGCTGTCTTTCATTCCTCTTTGAATTATATTACCTTGTGTTTTTGTTTTTTATGAGTCTATACAGTATATTTTTGATTCATTTTTCCTGTTACATGTTTCTATCTCCTGCATTTTTTCGTCATCCATTTGTTCTTTTTGCTCTTGTACATCTTATCCAGGGGCGCTCCGACCCGGGGGTGCAAGGGGTGCGGGGCACCCGGGCGGCAAGTCAAAAGGGGCGGCGATAGCCGCCTTGTTAAATAAAGAAAAGAATAAATTATATTTCGTAATTACTTAGATATAAAAATATTTTTTACAATTAACTGAATTTAAACAAATATACATTAGTTTTAAAAACCCAAAAAAAATGGTGGCATTTCTAATTGTAATAATTTTTCTGATGATTGCAAATTGCTATTGAATTTATTTATGTCACTTTCTTCGACAAAATGTTGTTCTCAGAACCTCGTGCAAATATTCGAGGATTCAGCTTCTATTTAACGCGAAAATTAAGAAATAACTCATTGCCTCATTTTTTCCACAAAATATTATCCCTTATTCTAAAAAGTGAATTTACTTATACAACAATAAATCATTTTACGAACACGTTTAACAAAATCACCATCACCCCACCCGAACCCATCATCGGCCAACGATCTGTCGCTCTGCTCTGCACTATTTAGCAGGAAATTACTTGTTCATAAGTTCATAGTCAGAGCTTATAAATACAATATACAACCCCACGCAATTTACGTTTATTTTAAATGTGTTACCTCTTATTTCAACACGATTTTTGGTCGCTAATTTTTGTGCTTGATTTTGTGATTGCTGGTCAATGAAAATAATTAAAGGTACTAGGTAGGTACACTTTAAAATATTTTTCTTTTGCACTTAAAAATTTAAATAAAGCTTTTAAATATTGTTTTGATATTGTTTTATAATGTATTGTTTTTCAAATGATGCACCTCGTATCGATTGATTCAATTTATAGCATATTTTTAATGTGTGTGAACTAGATAAAAACCTTTAATACGATTTTCTCTAAATTTATTATTTCGTGAGATACAGGGTATATATTCGTAATAATATTTTTTACAATTCATTGTTTCATTTAAGAGAAAAATATTTCCAAAAAGATTTAGTTACCGATAAAACAAGGGGGAGGGCGGCAAAATTATTATCGCACCCGGGCGGCAGATACCCTAGGAACGGCCCTGATCTTATCACTTATCACCTTCTCTAAAGCATTTTTTGTACTCTTCCAAATCTTCTTTCCGCCCCGTCTTTAGCCTAAATCCCCCCCCCCCACTCCTTCCTTCCTTACTCTCAAATTGAGAGCGTGATAGACAATTTTTAGAACCAACATCACTCCGTTTTTCATGAATCCTGGGCGCAAATCTCAACAAAAATTCTCCGAAAATATCTGGAAAAATCCGGGACGAAATACTCTAGCGGGAAAAGTCCGCGAGAACATCTTATTTTCTTCTTCTTTTTTTTTAATTAAAATCTCGATAATAAAAAATATTTTAAAAACACTCTGACTTAGAGGACTTGGCTTAATTCAAGAGGTGCAAAACGCAAAGGAGGAATTTGCTCATGGACTTTCCCCGCTAGAGCATTTCCTCCCGGATTTTTCAAGACATTTCGGGAGAATTTTTATTGAGATTTGCGCCCACGATTCAAAAACAACGGAGGAGTATTTTTACATGTTGTAAAGTCCTCTAAAAAATCTAAGGTTATCCTTAAGTAAATACGGTGGTGAAATTTATTCGGTTTGAAATGGAAATATGTACAAAAATATCGGACAGGACACCAACAAATAAAACTACAGCAGAAAATGTTTCAAAGCAAATTCATGAAAGAAGCGTAAATAAAGAGATTGAATTGCAGGTGTTGTTTTGTAACAGCACTGCAATTTCCATTGTTTTATCATAGTACGCAAAGAACGTAATATACGTTCTGTGATCGTAGTAAGTAACTGTATTTCTTGTAACGTTATCAGAATATAGGACGGGCGCTAACGTAAACATGACGTACATTTACGACGTATATTTATATAACGAGAGTGGCGCTGTGAAGATTTGGTGGCACAGCTCCGAACTAACACTTTCACAGCTCCGATATTTGACGGGAATTTATAACATTGCACCGTTTGTCTATAGTGTAGAAAGTCAATGATGTTACTCCACTTTTAGATAGGCATGACTAAGTGGGTGTCCTAAGCCGATTGGGACCAAACTTTGCATGCCAAACTCCTTAGGCCATTTGAGGACGCTTTGCAAAAAATTAGGGGCGGGATTTAGAGCACTTTGAATTTTCCATATACTACAATACATGTAAGTTTAGTTTAATGGCCACCATTTTAACTTTACTTGAATTAGCCAAAAATGATGAAAATTGTTTGTATTATGATAATTATTAATAAAACTACTCATACTGTGCGAAAAAGATTCAAAAATTATTAAAAATTGCTATTACATGTATTCCCAAAATTTTATATTACATTTAATATGTCAATGTATTAACGTCAGTTTTAATTTTTTGCTTGATAGAGTAGTAGACTCTCGAAACATGCCGCTCTAATTAAAATAATATTAAGGGAAGGTTGTGAGTTTTATTTTATTATTTCCACCCTTTGTGAAACTCGAACCACCACTAATGAAGTCTACATGTATTGTAATATATCGAAAATTCAAAGTGGTCTAAATCCCACTCTGGGTGGTATTGGCCTCTAATAATTTTGGTACCGATCCACGCACCTAGGATCCCTTGTACGGACGGTACAGATCATATGTGTATAAACTGGCGTACTTACAATGTATTCAAATGTGATTGTTTCATTGGTACTTTCTACAAGGCATGTTTATCAATTTTGTAAAAGATTTAATAGAAGTCATTGTACGAGGCAACCTGATGATCATAAAATCTTTACCTCATATTTTGCACTTATAATGATGACATCTTTTAGATGGAAAACATTTGGAGATCTGCAACTAGACATTTAGCTTTCGATTGAGCTTTATTTGTTAAGTCTTCTCAATGCCCATTGTATTGTGCCATTATTGAATTTATTATTATGAACTAATTGACCATCCTTTCTAAACCGAGAAAAAAGTGATTGTACCTATTATATAAAACAACTAAGACTAAGACCATGTTCCGTTCTTTATACAATCGGAGCTAAATTTAAAAAAAAAATAATCTATGTACGTACCTACGCGCAGATGTGGCTTGTTAGATTTTAATGTTCGTAACACGAACTTAAATAAAGTATTTGTGCTGTTAATTATAAGACAGTTGGAAGATTCAATAATTATTTTGTAATTTCCTCAAGTTCTAAAATTTATTACTTAAACTAATACTGGTATACGTTATAATTTATATTTTATGGAGCGGTGTTAAATATTTCTCTTTCTACGTTGTTTTAATCAAATCTGTAATAATAACATATAAATCTTTAAGGAAGTCTGTGCTTAGTCGTAACTTATTTAAGACAAGATGAGAAATAATGCTAAAATTACAGACCTTCAATAATATATCACATCATTTCGAAATACACATCGTATTCGGCGAAGATATACAGGATGTTTCTTAGTTACAAGAAGCCGGTATACGGGATTATAAATTAAAATAAAACGTGACCACGTACGTCTAATTTCAATTTCTTAATCACGAAATTGATGTAGGTTTTCCACAAATATATACACATACTCATTGTTTTGTTACGAACAACGGATGATACCGTGTTCATTGTCTTATGAATAATTTAGTAAAGCCACGATTTTGCAGTTAGATTGAATTGTACAAGACGACTTGATTTTCATGTATAAACTATTTACGTCAACTAATTCGCGTTTCGAATTATAAAATATCATTAATTTAATTACGTTATTTATTGAAATTGAAACAAATTTAACGAATTCGTGCTATGTCCACCACGTGTTTGAATATGAACAAATTCGAGGTTGCGATTTTAAAATTCTATACGTATAGAAGGGCGAATAATAAATCTGAGTAATGTGTAATTCTAAATATTTCTGATGGGTTTTTTAAAAAAATAGTTATACTTGTGTAAGTGGTCGAATTTCGTCGACAAATACTACTGTTATGAAATGTTTCCCTTTCTAAACGTTACAAATTCAATCCTTTGCAAATATAAAAAGTGCGATTCAATTTATTTCTTTATGACGATCCTTCATCTTACGATGACGAGAGTGTACGAACGTGCAACAAATTAAGGAAAATAAAAAAGTAGGGCTCTTTGCAAAGTCGCCTCCCAGTTGTGGTTCAGGAAAAATCCAGGAAGCCGTACAACAAAGAATCAAATATCAGAGCACACACTTGGTTAAACAAGTAATACTCCAGTAAACCTTATATTGATTTTGAGAAGAATTATGGTACAGATGCAGCTTCTGAATGCGAAAACAAAAAATAAAAAATATGATGATGGTTCGTTGCTCTGTCGAATTTTCAGTTATTCCAACTTGAATGTTTATTTAACTGGACTGTAAATTTCTTGTTAAAAAGGCGACATTTTGGAATAACAAGACTCGTTTTACCTACTTAAGTCACCTCATTTAAGAGAAAATAAATGTTTTTTAAAAATTGTCACCGAAACCGACCATCAGTAAAAAAATCATAACTATTGGCAGCAGTGCAACAAAATTGAAGATTATCATAAACAAAAGAGCCTTTTATTTCTCGATATGCTGATTTTGACCGAAATTTGTTGCAAAAGGGCCGTATTACGACCACAGAAGAAATGCCAAAAGTCGACTATTTTAAATAGAACACCCTGTATACTTTTTCACGAATGAACTGCTTTTTAAGTTAGCTTTGATTTTTGTTAAATATGTTCTATATCTAAAGGTAATAGTTTCGGAGATGTGGTCTTAAGGTAAGCGTGTTTACCTTTCGCCCAGGTCACGCGGGTTCAAACCCGGCCAAAGCAGCCGTTTTTCTAAAGCGAAGAAAAACTGAAACGCGCCTTCTTCTCGAATAAGAAATAAAATCGTAGGTCCCGTGTCGATGCGATGTTCGGCACGATAAAGATCCTTGGTTGAGGGTGAAATTCCCTTAGTCAAGCAAAATTCTAGTATGAGTAGTGCTAATAACCAAAGCAGTTGATGCGCGTAGAGGTGCTTGGAAATTCGCTGTTCCTAGACCTCCGCCCATAACATGAATAAATAAATAAAATAAATAAATAACCTTAGTTTGAATTATTTTGTTTTATCACCCAATTCTGAAAATAAAATTAAAGGAAGCAACAAACAATAACACTATTTGTATCAGATATTTACTTATTATTATTTGCTGATGTATAACATTAATTAATAAATAAACTTACATAAAATCGAACGATACAAAACACAAAACATTACCTAAACATTTTTACAAACAATCCACCAGTATTGTGTAAACACTGCCTTACAGGATTTGAAAAATTTGTGTATCTTCCAGGATATCAGGCACGATTCGCATGATTGATCTGGAAGCTTCACGTATCCTGTAAACATTCGCCGACAATTTAATTTTATTTTTTCATTAATTCGCTAAAATGAATGTTTTGCGGACTCTAAATACCTAGTCCGCAAAATACATCTTTAGAGTACTAGTACGCTAAAAGGTTATTGCTATAGCAACTATGTCAAACCTAAATATTATGACGTTTACAACTGTTCTGTACGCGTGAAAATAAATGTTTATGAAATTAATTTGATAGTTTAGAGAATTCCTGCAAAAAAATATTGTATGCATCACGTACGCAAAATGCTCTAGCGGATTCGTCGAAGTTTTCGGACTCGGCTGACGCCTCGTCCGACAAACACGACTCATCCGCTAAAACATCATTTTGCGTACCTACTTGATACATAAATAGCTATTTCAGAATTGGGTGATAAAAACAAAATAATTCAAAGTAAGGTTTCGGAGAAACTATTACCTTTAGATATAGGACATATTTAACAAAAATCAAAGCTAACTTAAAAATCAGTTCATTCGTGAAAAAATATACAGGGTGATCTATTTAAAATAATCAACTTTTGGCATTTCTTCTGTGATCGTTAGAAAAAATTCACTACCTACGGCCCTTTTGCTACAAATTTCGTTCAAAATCAGTATATCGAGAAATAAAACGCTCTTTTGTTTATGGTAATCTCCAATTTTGTTGCTCTGCCGCCAATGATTGAATAGTTATAATTTTTTTACTGATTGTTGGTTTCGGGGACAATTTTTAAAAAACATTTATTTCCTCCTACATGAATTGACTTAAGCAGGCGAAAGGCTTAAGCCAAACAAACTAGGTCTAGAATCGAATATGGATTTCAAAAATATAAACATCTATAGGGTGTTCCATTTAAAATAATCCTGTACAGACGCAACCGAGGGCAGTGTGGGCCTCAAAATATTTTTAGGTTGTAAACAAGGAATATCTGATTAAGAAATGTCTCTTAACCTTTTGTCCTAAAATTAATATTAACGCCACCATCGAAGAACGAAGGGCGAGTGGGCAACCCTGTTTACACACCAAACGACAATCGGTCATCCACCGAACATCTATTTCTCTATGTTTGTTATCGTCTATATCTTTATTTATATTTATATTTAAATGTTTGATTGTACTGATATTAAGCCGCATATGGTATAAAAACTATAACAGCAAGTTACCACCAGAGAACAAGAAAATCGGAGGAATAATCAATGTTGAAGAGTTTTCCGAAATTTGGAGATTGCAAACAAGATCTGCTCAAAGCTTTACGAAGTGGTGGTTAAAGTGAAAGATGCCGAGAAATCATTCAAAAGAAACCTTAGGTTATGACCAGTGAGAAAATTTGATGTATGTATGAGGCAATTAGCAATTAATAGTTGTATGCTTCATTAGCGCCCTATTTTCTTCCTCATCTTGTCTTCTTAATTAGAGTATCCCCTTGGTCCCCTAGGGTGTTTTCACCTCCATTTTGCCCGTTTAATTCTTCTTATATTTGGATTTTTCAACTTAATTACTTCGTAGTGATGAACGTCTAGACGTCGCCTTATTTTCACCGTCGATCATTTCAACTTTTAATTTGTACCATCATGTCACCTATTTTAAACTAGAAACCTGAAGATGATACTATGTATCGAAACTAGTCGCCTGTAATCTTAATTAATTAATTCATTATTATATTAAAACATACATGGGGAAGGTTGCGTGATTTTTCATCTTCTATTGAGTAACACTACACCCCATTTCGAGCTTCAACAACTTTACAACCACTATGGACCCGATCAATTTAAAAATGTTTATTTGTCAAATTTCAGGCATTTGTTTCAACTACGAAGCTGCCCTAACCACATGGTCACAAGCATATTTTGATACATTATCATAATCTCAAATCTGCAAAACGGTCTCGGGGGAGCTGCTGCAAAGTGGTCTCAAGAGATGAACATCTTTATTTCCATGGTTGCATTGCTTCAATTAACTAGTATTTCAACTTTTCTCTCTTCCCCGATGGACCCTTCTTCAGTATTGGTAAGGTTTCTTCTTCACTTCTCTCCTTTCTGTCTTACCTTTCAGTTTTCAATTCAAAATTTAATTAAACGATGACTTTTTAACTATTTTACCATTTATTATTAATTAACTAGGTAGGGTATAATTTTCATCACTTATTCATCGATTCTCCTCATTTCGAGGAATCAACTTAATTTTTAATTTTTAACCTTCATCATTTGAATATGTATTCAACGAATTATTACAGTTATTCTATGATGTTTACAAAACCTTATTAGCACTCTGTGCATTTAACAATGCATTAATGCAAAAGTTCGAGCATGAAGGGATGTTTAAACGTAAATAAAAGTACACGTAATTGGGCAAATATTTATAGATGATCAATCAACCTAAATTATTTTCATTAACAAACGAAAATAATTATCATAAACGTTATTAATAAGGGAAGGAATGAGCGTTGCTTATGACAAAATAAACTGTAATAAAAAGAAAAATAGAAATCGATAGAAGGTTAAATTAAAAAAAGCGCTAAGAAATTGGAAAAATAACGACATTTATCCAAATAATCATTATCATTTACATATGAAATACGACCGCAAGACAAATACTTGGGTGGTCGTGGCAATATTATAAGTAGATACATCACCACCATCGAACAGTAGTATAGCAAGAGTAGTTCAAATAAATTACGCCTTTATTTATTCGAGATCGATCCAATCTTCAACCTTAATACCAATTAATATATCAAATATTAATTTTAGATGAAAGTTTATATCGGCTAATGCTTTCTGTAATTCCGCTAAATTTACTTCCCTCATTTCAGCTTCAAATTCCCAATTGCAGAGAGCAAAACAATACGGGTAGATATATGGAGGCGCCTCTCTCTCTATCCAATAACATCGAATTAAAAAATAATTAAATAATTAAAGTTCGCGGACTCTTCTTTATATAATATATATGATTAAAATCGAGTTCGGCAGACAAGCTACAGATTTATATGTTATAATTATAAGATATGAATTGTGTTTCGAGACCTTAATTAATTATAATTACATTTGTAGATATTAATAATAATTCAGAATAGAAATTCTATTACTCCTTTTAAATAAAGTTTCTTTATTTCAGTCAGCTATTCTTACGATAAATTTTATAATTATCTTAAATTATTCATTATTGTGTCGGCTTCTCACGCGGTCCATTGATAATCAATTACCTTCCTTTATTAAATCAAGGATAATGGAAAAAATATAATTAGAAAAGTGGAATGATCGCTTTGTAAAGAGTGCAGAAAGTGAAAAGATCATGTGTGAGCAATAAATAATATCCAAACAACAGTTGATTCTAACGTGATATTAGCCGACGTAAATCAAGAAGCTAACCTTATACTTGTGTATCAATCAAATATGGAGTGATTTAGTGTCAGAATTGTTAGTAACAATCTAACTATTGTTAGATAGGTATTTGAAGTGACTAACACGAGAAGCGTGACATAAACATTCATGCTAATGCTATAGCGAGGTAGATTTTGCAACATAAAATCATATCCCTTTTATATCAACCAAAAAAATCGCCGTGAGCGTAATTAATACAATTATTACAGAAAGTGGAGGCAACTATACCTACATACGCTTATTACTTCATTCAATCAATATTTATTTATTGTATTCCTAACAATATGCAATGATTTTTTCCAGCCCCATCACCCCAACTAAACATAATAAATCTACATAATTAACATATTAAGAACACCGTAAATGCGACTGACCTCTTCCTCCCTTCTTATTTCGAACCCTTCTTCCATTCATCCCAACCCCCACCCATTCTTCCCAGCACTCTTTTCCACCCTCCCACCTGCTACCTTAGCTCCCCACATTCTTCCACCATATGTCCAATATTCTCACTTCCCTCCCTGCACAGTCTACACAATCTCTCCTCCTCGTCTAACCAGTAGTTGTTGTCCCCGTCCTCACGCTTATTACTTATTACCAAAAAAAATTCATCTTCAACTTACTCACTTGTACAAGGATTAATATTGTGGCACTGTTTTCGATTTGAAGATTTTTATGTTCTGTTGCTCTTTTCTTTCAAAGTTGGTGGGAGGTGCCTCGCATTCTTCTGCATCCTGTTGTACGCCTAAGATACTTTTTTGTTGATGGCGTCAAAAACTCTTATAGTAGAAAAGGTGTATCTTAACCACAGGAAAGCTAAGAGTTCTGCTCAACGATATACATCTTGGCATTTACTGTGATGCCATGAATAAAGCTCAAATGGACCGCTTACGCCGACATACACTCCCATACTATAATAATGGCAGCAAGATTTCAATTTTTTTTATTTTCAGCTTGGAAACCTTCGTCCTCTCCTTATGACCTGATTGCGACATCATCCACAGACACCTCAAAACGAGGCCAGATTATTACCAATTTAAGCGACCTTTCGCCTACTACAGATAACAAATGCTTTTGCTCTTGGCTCGGAAAAGTGCTGAAAATGGGAAGGAATTAAAAAAAATTCTATATACATGGACTACTAATTTCGTCCAGGTCATGTTTTCTCCGACTGCACGAGTAATTTTGCACTAAGTTATAATATTATGGTTCCCATAATACAACCAGATTTTTCTTCTTAACTAAAGTTTGCAATGATTTTTCTCCCTGCAGGGTTCAGTGAATCATCTTAACCTTCGCGCTATGCGAAGGCAATTGTACGTAATATTAACAGTCACATATTTTGTTGTAGATCTTGGGCCAATTAATACAGATTTCTGTATTTGCAATAGTTCTTGAAATAAAGTTTCGATCGCGGATCTTTTTTCATCGCATGTGTATGATAGAAAGAAGACCAAACTGACGATGGGGCTATTATCACAGAATAGGAGTGACACTCCGTTTTGTGGTAGAAAAAAGAGAATGCTGATTCTAAAACAACGGCGTTCAGTTACGTGCGGTCGAATGGGGTAAGTTGACTATATGTTACGATGTTGAGAGTTACAAGCTCTTGCACATCTTCTGATGATGAAGGTTATAGCACTATAGGTGATGAAAGTATATTATCAAATAAACGTACTGCGTATCTAGAGATTGAGAATTAAAAATCCAACCATAAGACAGAAATGTTACTACTTTTGTTATACGTGCAATGATTTAAACCTCTACGCTAAGGTTTTACTTATTTTTTTAAATCTTACCCATGAAATGGGGTTGATGGCATCAATTGTTACGGCATAACCCCGATTCAGCGGCCCCCTATCCAGCGGTTCCCATTTCGGCGGTGCCCCGTTTCAGCGGACCCCATTTTAGCAAGAAAGTGGACCTAGTTGCGTTAGCATAAAAATGTATGAACTTACCAAGTACTTTGGTTGTTCAGAAAAAAGAATAATGGTTATCACAACATGTAATTATTGGTTATATTCTATATGAATAAGTTAATTTTAATTAATAGTTCACATGTTAATACTTTCAAACCAACTTTTTGATGGAGTAAACCGCGTCCTTTTTTGTAGTAAAGTGTAAAAGGATGGGAGCTCATCGTTTAAAATTATTTTATTCAACATTATGCTTTCTCGTTAATCATAAGTTACTACGAAATAGTGCAAAGGGGCTCCGAAAAAGATATACCGTCGAAACGGGGACCGCTGAAGCGGGTGACCGCTAAAATGGGAACCGCTGTAACGGGTGGCCGCTGACACGAGGGCTGCTGAAACGGGACCGCTGAAACGGGGACCGCCGAATCAGGAACCGCTGAATCGGGGTGCAACCATTGTTATGTTTATTAACCCTATTCACGTCCGGAGGTATGTACAACCACCAGTAAGTGTTCTACTGTGAAGAATTACAGCGTGTAAATAAGGTTAAATTCGATCAATGACATTTCTCAAAAGAATGCTGGGTGCTCAGTAAAGGAACAGAAATGACATCTGCATTGAACCCATGAGCGTTGATCATTTAACGAAAATGTATCCAAATTCGGTTGTGGAGAGCTTCAAATAAGGGTGAAAAAGAGTATTACAAAGGAAGGAAAAAATTCACTAAGCCCATCATAAGAATTGGAAGACGATAATATCAGCTTTGACGACTCACAGAAACTTACGTAAATAATCCCTCAGATGAAAAAGGTAATCTTTGCAAAAACCATATAAACCAGATTATTTTCAAATAAGCTCACAGCTTACGACATCTTCTATTTTAAATCTAATGGATTATGGATTCTACATTCTTGAAGTCTACAAAAGTCACTCTAAATACCTAATTTTTCGATAAATTGTAGTTTCTTCAGTTGAATGTCGATTTTCACATTATTTTTTGTCATCAAATCCATTCCCAAAATGCATGGTCTAAATGTTGCGTCTGGTCAACCCAATACCATACATGCTGTGTATAGATACCAAATCTTCTGTGGTAAATACGTGGTTCATAAAACGATGCTCTCACTTTTTCTTGTATCGCTTGGGACCAAAAGTACTGCATAAACTTAATTTTAAAGCCCTTGAAATTATTCCGCCTCTTCTAATGACTCGACGGCCGTAAAAACTCTGTTTACTGTAACGACTTGAATGTTGTGTCTAAATAATTTTCTAATTTCCTAATTTTACTGGATGCAAACATCGTTTGGTTCCGTCAAATTTTGGTCTTTCTTCACTTATTTGTACAACAAAACTAACAAAACACTCCGATTCGCATCGACTATTCATTCGTGCCAACTTTTCTTTAATTCTGTTTATTTCCCTTCCATATACCAAATTACTTCTTTTGTTTATTTCCATAGTATGTATATTCAAATTTTTGTATTATTAGATCAACTGTCATCGTAGTTGCTCGCTTCTTAACTCTGTTTCCCTTATTTGGTCATCTTGCCTATTTAATTGATTCACTACTTCTTCTTTTTGTTCTTTTACTTCTTTATTGCAGTTTGCGGTAGCTGCTTCATAATTTCTTCTTGACTGTCCTTCCAGTTCTTCAATCATTTTCTTTTGGTCATTAAATGCTTTCGTTATAAACGCCAATAATGAGTCTTGCATAAATTCTTGTCCTGGTGGCTGTTCATGCCCAATCATACCTTGTGATTCTTGATCCAAAATTTCTGGTTCGCTACTTATTTGCGCTTCCATACTGTTTGCTTTTCTTATACGGTTTTCAATTTTCAATTCCATAAATTTCTAAAACTTCGACTGCAGCTAACTTATATATCGTGTCACTGGTTAATAATGTAACGATTAATAAACGTGGTTTCTAACTATCTAAACATTCAATAAAACCAACTCGGGCCCCACGTTGTACGCCAACTGTAATAACTCCTTATTTGTTATTAACTTATTACACTGTAACTTTTTCTACTTGTCAATGATGCCACGACTATAGCCGCTCAATAAGACAAACTCTTCCTCTACAGGACTTCTGGGGGTTTTCCTTTCTACCTTCTTCCACTTCTTTAAATTAAAGCTTTTAAATACCTTTTAAACTCAATTTGTATTTAAAAAAATACAGTTAGAGATCTTTATAATTATTTTCACACTCACTACCATTTTTTTTAAATAATTATCTCTCCCCATACAACTACAACTAACATGATTTTTCTTATATGAGGCGTTACAACTTTTCTTAAAATGATATACCTATAAAATCAAAAAAAGCATAATTCTGCAAAATATTTGCCTCTTTTGTTTTTAATTGCATTATTGCTTTTTATATGGTTAAAATCTCTTAAATAGATTTTTCAACAAATCGATTTAATTTGTGCTAATCAAATTTTATACCACCAAATGTTATTAGATTAAATTAACTTTTGAAGTACATTTAGTTTTCAATTCCGTTCACGTACATAATTACTTTATTAATCAAGTTTAATAGTGTTTTGTCATGCGAAAATCCGTACGGTCGTGTTTTAATGCCACGACATACAAATAATAAGATAATGGAGATATTATATAAAACGGCGATAAAAATTATTTAATAGAAAAAGAAATCGAAATATATTATTTGCATTCAGTCTGAGGTCCTCAGGTAGTACAAATATCGATGCATACCGATAATTTAGCGAACTAATAGGAACGCAACCTGAATGTTAATATAATGACTAAGCTTTGAAATAAAAACACGTAAAGAATAATAAATGCTTTAGCTTGTATATCTCAATATGTAATTATTCATTGGAATATACGGTAGCAATGTAGCCAAGGGGTTTATAAGAATGAAATCTCAAAAATATGTAATTGCCATAATCCATTCGTGAATGCAGTAATAATCATACAGTGATATTTTACGTAGATATCAATGCAGTCGAGTGCATATCTTTAACTTGCAATCTTTATTTAAACCAAATTACATATACAACGCCGGCAGCAATTCAGTATCGAGAAAATTATTTAAAAATTTTAAAATACATGAAATTACAAATATTACGGTTTTGTGTTTGAACGAAGAATTTGGATTACATAGCCGCACGTTCATGAGAAGTTAAAAATCGGGCATGATTATAAGGTTCATGTACTATCAACAGGTTGTTACTTCGTTATCCCCAAAATTTATATTTTTATTGCTACAACGATGGCGTATTTGCATCGCGAGAACCCTATTCTTTTGGCCTGTTCTCATTAGTGCTTCAATAGTGCCGTTTGACGATTTCGAACTCAGTATTACGCACTACTACATAATTTAAAGCTCGCATTAGATATACATTCCTGCAATCAAAAATTGAATCTCTGGGGAGAGCTTAAAAGCTGATATGTGAACGATGCTCACGCCTTACTAAGTGTATTACAGAGGCATTATATTCAAACATTAAGAAAACCTCTAAGTATGTGCTTTTCCATTATACGCATAATTAAGATCGTTAATATTGCAACATACATTGACTCGTATCGTAGTAAATTATAGCAATTTCCGTGTTTCAGTAACTAAAATAATTATACAAGTTGTTATTTTCAAAATGAACGTATTTTGTTTTCACTCAGTTGTCGTTTAGTATTTCTTTACCTGTCCCTTGATATTAAACAAAAATGGGGACCTTCATACTTTAATTTAGTTGAGAAAAAACTACCCAACTGAATTTTTTTTTCCAGTACATCAGAAACGTGTTCTCAACAAATTCACCATCGGAATTGGGAGACATCGTAAGCTCCTGAGACGTAAATATACCGCTTCCGATTGGAACCTGTGTGAAACAGACTCCGTTGTAAAAAGTTTCTGCACTGAACATCCCTCACCTATTGTTCTGTAGTATGGTCTGCATTTCCAGTGCTTCGCATCGTCTCAAAATACTGTGCGCATCAATTTCTACGCTGCCGCACTTGAATTTGGAAACCTACTGTGAGGCTTATTTTAACCTTCTTACTCCTCAACAGCAATGCTCCATGGAGGACTTTGTTGCAATCACCACGGTATCGCTGCAATAAACGCTGCTTCCACTTGCTCCCTATCACGTACATTTCGACCAAGGTTTATAAACCTTGCATTTCGACAACCTTGAAAAAAAAACTATACCAACAACTCAGCATCCTTTTGCATATACCTATAGTCAATCTGAATTTCGATGGGCATTTTACTTTGTGCGTTGGAAAACTTATCATAAACCGAACTAAGCAGTCAACGGAGAAGATGTCACAACTATAATATTCAATCGAAGTTATGATTAAGTTGATGAGATGGAGACGAGCGAAGTATGTACGAACATTGATAGCGCAAATTATAAATTTCACGTTAACGCTAAAACGGTAATAATCTTGTGAACGGATACTCAAAAAGGAAAATGAGTGACTTTTTTTGTTTTTCGATGAACACAGAAAGCAACTACGGTCGTGAGGAATGTTTTAACAAAATACCCGTAGTAAGGTAGAGCGATAACGATACATCAAACGTGATGGTAACTATAATGATTCTGATGACGACCCTCACGACCCTGACGAGGACATAGACTAACTCGAGCCACAACACAACCACAACCATCACCATATTTGTATATCATTATTTTCCTTCATTTTTAATTTGTACAACAAAATATAGAAATATGCGATAACTACCATATTTGGTACGAATTTTAAAAAGTTTTCTTGTGACACGTGATGTTTTGGCCCAATGAGTTTCCAGAAAAACCTAGTTTCATTTTGAAAAAGTTGGTGAGAGAACGGATGTCAGAAATTAGTTTGATGCCGAAAACGGTTCAGTATGAAATTACAGTTTTTTAAAGAAGCTTCGAAGCTTTTGACCATTATAAATTATAACAGAAGACGCTAAAACAGGAATACAAAGACTGTTGAACGTCTTCGTACATTCCAAAAATACATTACGGTCAATATGGTATATGTATGAATGTTCAATAACAGTTAACTGTTTCAACAGGAAATTTTTTTTGCGAATAGTGAAAATAAAAAACTTTCCGAAAGACTGAAGACAGGAGGATTCAACGTAAGCAAACCACTGAGGATGCTGATTATGTGGAAAGAAGGCAATTTCAACATTTATTGTTGACACCTCAAACG
Source organism: Pyrocoelia pectoralis (assembly GCA_036250285.1). Lineage (NCBI taxonomy): Eukaryota > Metazoa > Arthropoda > Insecta > Coleoptera > Lampyridae > Pyrocoelia > Pyrocoelia pectoralis. The sequence goes on along the minus strand of CM070079.1, from coordinate 33,853,338 downwards.
AAAAATTGAGTTTGAATGAATTACATTGTTTTTTTAGTTTGGGGGATGGGCCCAGTTTACTTTATACCAATTTTTAATTACTAAACTCAAAAATTTTAAAATAAAACCTACCATAAGAGTCGACGTATTTTTAAAACTTTGAATCAATATAAAAGTTGAAAAATTAGAACGTCGCGTCGTTATGTATCTAACTCAATTCGTGGGTAGAATGCGAGGTGTTATGATTTTGACTGATTCAGAAATCAAAAATTTCCAAAAAAAAGCAAGTTTCTCAAAATAAATCGACGGTTCCTTTTATGTACCTACCTAATCTAGTTAACTGCAGAACTGCTTTTTCCTTCGTTTCGTCAGGAGATGGACACTGATTTATTTAGAGTTTGTTTCAATTTGTGACACCAGTGTCATAGTCTTGTTTAGATACGCTTGCAAAGGTCTAAAATTTTGCAATCCTTAGTTACCTAACGATTATTTTTTCATCAAAGCTTTTTTCCAATGCTGCTTCTGGTGCTGTTAATCTTGTGCTTCTCTAATCTCACTCAACTTGAAATTTGAAAGAACTTGAACGGTACATAATTACAAAGCAGTTTTTTCAGGTTCATTCAGGCAACGAACGCATCTTTACAATGGATAATTTCACACCGTTTTCCGTTTTTTTCTGCTTTTGAAGGTCAAATTCTTGTACAAAATGGACATGTTTACACGTACATACTACGCGTTAAAATATGGTTATTTAACCGCCCGAATCATGGGAATTTCGAGATAATTGGATAATCCTCCGCATTTAAAAATAGCCTTAAGCTGTATTATCTAGTCATACCTTTTTATACCTAAGGACTATACAATATACAAATATCTACGTAAGTCGAATGGCATTATCGAATCCCAGGAAAAATAATGGCAAAAAGAAAAATCATTCCAGAAACAACGAAGTCAATAATTAAAAATAATGGCAGTTCCTAGAATTTTAAATCTGTTTGATCTGTATAATTATACCACTTATATCTAACGAATAAACAATATCATTATAATTTAGTATTTTAATACTTAATTTATGCGAATGTATTGAGGATTTTTCATTAAATTGCATATACATAGTACGTTAAAATTAAATTCTGACTCATACAATTTCCAAATGGTGATGGGAGAAATTTAGCAACCATAACATTACAAATTATATGTTTTTGCCCTTGCTCCCCTTGTAGTAAACTGATTCATGCGGGTATATTTAAAACAGATTCAAAATGAGCCTTGAAACTGACTTAGATATATGGATAAATTTGAAAACTTCAATCTGCCTTTCGTGTCGTGGGACTTGCGGTCAAATAGATTTTTAATTAAATGCAGTGGGACTTGCGGTCAATTTCATTTTCGCAGTGGGACTTGCGGTCACCTTCTATCTAATAGAGTGATTCACGATTATGCCTCGATCCCTTTTGAAGATGTGGATCCAGGTAATCAACGTAAATTTATAGATACAGGGTAGACCATTTTAAGTGATACACGCGAATATCTCGAAAAGGAAAATTTTTTTCAAAAAATGTTTCAGATGAAAGTTTTGTGGCTTTGAGGGGGAAAGATGATGACATTATCAATTTAATTGTAGATGGCGCCACTTTAGAGATTTCATCATGGCGGCCATTTTTTAAATGGGAGTTGATTTTTCTTTCTAAATGAAAGTTGTAGCTGGGAATAAGACGAATACAATGGTTTTTGGTTTTTTGTAATCGGATCATTTTTCACTAAGTTACGGTGTTCCAAACTTTATAAATTAAGTAAAGTTTCCACCTCCCATAGTGTGTACGTATTTTGTAACTCCACACCACTCTGCATTTCTCCCCCCTCTCTGTGTTGTTCCTATCCGTTATCTGGACCGATTCTGTTTGATAGTCAACCAGGTCCAGGCTGATTGACACGCATTTTCCCCTGCTTAGCATTACCCAGGATGAACGATGTGGACGTGACGGGGTTTTCATCCCTTTGGGGTGCTTGATTAGCGTGAGTCCCCCAGTCCCCTTGCCTATCACGATTCGGAGTACTTGATTAGTGCGAGAGGTGCAGAATTACAAAATACGTATAGTATGAGGGTGGAAACTTTACTTAATTTATACATTTTGGAACACCGTAACTCACTGAAAAATGATCCGATGAAAAAAAACTGTTGTATTCGTCTTATTGCCAGCTTTCAATTGGAAAGAAAAATCAACTCCCATTAAAAAAAATGGCCGCCATGATGAAATCTCTAAGGTGGCGTCATCTACAATTAAATTGATAATGTCATCATCTTTCCCCCTCAAAGCCACAAAACTTTCATCTGAAATATTTTTTGAAAAAAATTCTCCTTTTCGAGATATTCGCGTGTATCACTTAAAATGGTCTACCCTGTATATAAGCGAATCGTATACTTGTATTAATGTTTTAAATGAAATTAAAAAAACATATATTCAAGAAATTCAAAATCAGTTAGAAACATTTTATGACAAATGTCAATTTTTGTCTGTATCCTGTAAAGATTAAGAAAAGGTATAATGTTGGTAACAACATTTTTGATAATTTATCAATGCTTGCACCAATGAATGCTGTATCTCAGCAATATAGAATTGTAACACCTGCAGTTATTTTCTCATATGTATTATTAATGCTGATGAAGGTCAAAAAATAGATGATGAGTGGAGAGGACTGCCCTTGTATGATTTATCTCAGTAGATACATTTTGGGGTAACTTATTAAAACATGAAGGCTTTAAAACTTTGCTCTTTGCTCTTAATGTTTTATGTGTACCACATTCAAATGTAATATTTTTTAAAGTTAATCTTTTAAAAAAAAATAGGAATAAGTTAAATAATACTACTTTAAATTACTGCCTTTTAACACCCCAAGGAAACAACGAAGCAGTTGTGTTAATTATGCATCAACAAAAACTATGATGCAAAATTTCACACAAGCTATGTACGATTTAAAAAAGTCAGAATATGAAACTAATGCGATGCCAAGAGTTATTTGAATCAGGGTAATTTTTTTAAATTTAAGGAATTGCTTTTGTACATAATATATAAATATATAATACATATTTAATAAAAGTGTATTTTCTTGTAGGAGGTATTTCATTTTTTTCTAAGCTACTGTTAATTCCTGTTGCACTCCTATTTCCATTAATTCAAGGAAAATACGATATACGTGCAACTATAAGGTGAGCGCAAGTCACACTGCGAAAATAAAATTGATCGCAAGTCCCACAGCATTTAATTAAAAATCTACTTGACCGCAAGTCCCACGACCGCAACTTCCACTAACTCTTTGGAAAAGTGGAAAAGTCAATGCCAATACAATTTTCCCTTTCTTTATATGTAATTTGTAAGTTTTATATGTCGTTATATTTTAATATTGTGTTATGGACTTCCCTAGTTCGTGTTTAATATTAATGAATACCATACAAAAAATTATATTGACAATTTCATCCATTACAACATTAATATAACAGGAATTACGAGTTTTATAAAAAAAAATTATCAGCTAATTTAGAAACTGAATACTTACATAATAACGTGTACATAAGGAATAAATTGTAGTCGAAAACTAGACAGACAACTGGTAAGTAGCTCCTAGTAATATTAGTGATGCTGTCGTGTACAGCACCATCCATTTTGTTGGGCATTTTTTAGACTCTTCAATTGGATTACTTATTTATGATATTTTGGGTGCCAGAAATGCTTTGTATTTTCATTTTGTTAATTTAGATTAAAGATTATGTGGATAAAAAGGAAAGGAAACGAAATTTAAATATGTATAATTATATTTCAACCACAATTTCTAGAATATAGAAAGAATGAAGATGAAGAAAATCATAATAGAAAAAGGGGTAAAATACCATATCGTTCTATTTTTCTACTAAAGGCATCCATAGCAAATTAAACGTCTTTCCGTTCATCTTATATCGTCTAATTGTTACTAGGTAAGTACTTATTCAGTTCGTCCGTAATGTTGAAACTGTATTAAACGACAGAAATGTTGATCATCTATTATTTATTACAACATGCACATGTAATTTACTCTATATCTATTGAGGAAATGGTACTTTCGTATCCTCTCCCCCTATGCGTCTCGCGGATTGAGACAAATTAAGAACGTGGTGGAAATAAGTCATGTTTATAGGAATTTTATGAAGGTCATTCGAGTTTAAGTGCCCCCATAGTTGTCTATGTATATTATATTTTCTATACTTAGGTATAATTATCATATTTTAAATGTGACGTGTATAATTATAATCAAACTGAAAAATATGGACAGGTTAAAACCGGACTAAGAGGTAAGATAATTCATCATGAACCGAATGTTATCAACAATTAGCGGAGCGGGCAGTAATGTCTGTGATTGGAGGTAATTTGAGCAGACAGACAATATATTGTAATATCTATAATTGTGGCCGGCAACCCCGTGGAGATTACGGGCGAGCGCACTGTTATTAGAGTCTGTAATGCTGAGGGAGTGCAGCTTTGTGGTGTACTGACGCTGCACATGTCTGCCACATTTATCTTTGGCTTGCTCTAAATTCCGAAATTGTGCAATTAATACTCTTAACTGAATTGTCTTATAAACATTTTGAAAGCGATTACGCTTAAATTCAACAAATCGAGAATGTTGCGGTGTAAATTCGACGGTTGAAAGGGAAGCGAAGCGAATTTCGTGTAATTTTAAAGGAAAAGGATCTTATATATCAGTTTCACTTGCGCAAGAAAAGGAAAAGTAAATACGAGAGCGTAAACGTAACCGTCAATCATCAATCGGCGAATATCAATCTAAACGCGCTGATCGAATAACCAAGCCCACCCACCTTGCCACCGTGTGGTAAAATTCTATGTGCGTGGAGTTTGGTACCGTATTGGTCCCAACTCACCCTTTTAAATATCTAGAAAGGTGCCTCGAGCTGTTGCTTCCCTTCTTCCAAGATTGATGTAAATAAACACATGGCAGCATCCGAGAAAATAAAATTTAAGATTTCGAAATGGCGGTTTGAGTATAATTTAAATTCGAGACGTTTTTAAGTAAATATTTAATCGAAAATAAAACGTTACTTTACAGAACTCACCCTAGCTGCTTTTCTTTTTATTACTTATTCATGAACGTTACGGAGCATTGTTACGCTCATTGAAGCCATCTTATGTCGTCGTGTAGACAACCTTTTCGTATCTTAGTATATTTGATGCTGAAACATTTTAGAAAGCAAAGATACAAGGCGATCCCAAAAAATGTTCACCAACTACTTTAAACGCATTCTACAATAACACAGAGTTTCAGTTAATAACGCGTCAATTATAATTTCGACGTCAAATTTGCATTATTTTCGACGTTTCAATTTGGGTTTAAAATTGTAGGATAAAGTGTGTCTTTGTATAAGTCTCACAATGACAAAGTAGTCACTTAGAGCTACTACTGAGACGAATGGTCTCGTGGAGTATCATGAAGCCTACACCAGGCCTCATTTTTGTCGATTTGTATAAGAGTCCACGTGAACCGAACCGAAGCCATTTTAAAAATATGTAATTTTGTTAAAAAAAAATGGAAGTATCGTGTAATTTTCTTAAAATATTAAAATATATGTATAGTTACCTAATTCGCGATGTAGAACCATTCAAAACTATGATTTTAAAAACTCAAACGTCTTACTCAACTAGAAGAGTAATTGACTATAAATAAATCTATGAGTAAAATAAGCAGAGAACCGGCAGTGGAAATACTTACACAAAATCGATAATTAAAGGGCACTGAAATTGTTTGAATTTTTAGGCTCATTTTGTGTGTCAAATTTACACTCAGGCGGACTATTTTTGCCGTTTGGTGTTCACTGAGTAAAATCGACAACCTTCTATGTCAAGAGAGACATTCTGTAATCTAATAATTCGTATCCGCACCTTATTATTGGTTCAGAAATACTAACAAAAGGTTAGTTCACCGATTAGCTCGACTAAAGCCGGTAACGAGGGATGGTGTTTAGTTATAATTATAACTTATAAAGAATTTCAATAGCTTATTGATTTAAGGGTTCGACATCAATTACCCTTGAGGTTAATATCTTGCAAGCTTTTGTACACCTAAAGGTAGAAGCGGATCAGGAGGTTGAATCCGAAGATTTTTTCGACTGATCACGAAACCAGTTCTAACAAGTGTTCAAGTGAATACGAAAAAAAAATGAAAATTTGGTAATCGAAAAAAGAAAGAAATAGACAATTCGAAATATTTTTCAAAAAACTCTGAATAAATTCGGCGCGAACAAGCAGTCGATTTAGAAAACACGAATTAATCATTTCAATAAACAAAAGCCGGCATCAGATATAAGTATAACGAAGAAAAAAATTAACAAAAAAGAAGCCAAATATTTCTTTCTTGCACGTAAATGGCCGATATTCGAGAAACGGCAGAATCGCGGTCAATTTTTTAACACCCTGTATAATTAGTGAAATTTGCTTATTAGTTTACTCAATTAAAGCGAATAAAACTTCGAGTTCTTTCAGTCTTTAATCCCAACTTCAAACGATTATTTAATGGCGACTAGTTTCGATCTTAATCTTAGGTCATTATCAAACCTTAAAAACGGAGGTTTTAGTAAAATTTAAAATGCGAGAAGCCACAACTAAGGGGCCCCTCTAAACTCCAGAGTGGAGATGATAAAACGAGTAGAAAAGTTTAAAGGTACTTGTCAACTTGGAATGCAAAAGTCAACGTCCAAAAACAGCCTTCAGGCTTTTATTGTGTTTTTGGATGTGTTTTTGGACGTTGACTTTTGCATTCCAAGTTGACAAGTACCTTTAAACTTTAAACTTCACATTTCAACTCGTTTCATCATCTCCACTCTGAAGTTTAGAGGGGCCCCTTAGTTGTGGCTTCTCGCATTTTAAATTTAAAATTTTACTAAAACCTCCATTTTTAAGGTTTGATAATGACCTAAGATTAAGGTCGAAACTAGTCACCATTAAATAATCGTTTGAAGTTGGGATTAAAGACTGAAAGAACTCGAAGTTTTATTCGCTTTAATATGCATCCCATCTATAAGAATAATACCTCGGACACCCATAGGTACCTCATTGAGTTTACTCAATATTGGAGCACCAGAATTCAATATTATAAGACAATACCCGAGGGGAAAGCTCCCCGTGAATATAACCTCTATGTACTTGGTAATCTTGAAATTCTTTATTTTTTGTAGACTCTGCGTTTGACACGTGAAGCATCCTGTAAAAGTACAGACCATCATAAAAAATATAATTGATGTAATTTTTCAGCAACGAAAAGAGGTATTAACTTTCTTCCAATCTTTCTTCGCTTCTGTACTTAAATACTTTACCTATTCCATACATTTCTTCACACCAAAAAAATAAATATCTCCGAGAGCAAAAGTGTTTTCTCAAAAGGTAAAGTTCAACAGAATTCGATTAACGAATTCAGATCTCCGACTCTAACTGCCTTGGTTAGTGAACAGTGAATGGGTGTATCCCGCCTAAATGGGTCAAAGTAGTCCACCATTTTCGTAAAATAGAAAAACTGTGAGAAAACAGAATTTTATTTCAGCGGGAATTTACTTAGTTAAGACAATATTGAACGATTTGGAAAAACTCGAAAATGAAACAAAGAAACTGCAACAACAACAATGATAAAAAATGAAGGACAACTGACACCATAAGTTCCATTAATGATAACATAACAAAGAAAAAACAAAAGCACGTTAACAGCAGAGATAATAATTAAAAACTGATTTCTGTAGACGATTTTACATTTGTCTTCGTTCAGGATCGTTCAAATTAAAAAAAAATAATAATGATAAAGAGAATTTCCAATTACATATCATTTCCCTTCTCCACTGAAATTTGAAGAGCTGGAGCTATCCTTTACGATAAGAATTTTACATAAAATAAAAAAGCAAACGTGGACCTCTTTGTTACGATTTTTCCAGGAACCGTCCAATAAGAATTCATTTTATTTTCTAATTTAAATGCATAAAGGTCACGAATTTTAAGAAAATTGATAAAAATTTCGGAATGTTCAGCATGAAACTCCATTTCAGAACACCCTGAAGCCAAGCTTTTCAGCGTCAAATTTTGAAGCACCGAAGAACTTTGGTGTAGAAATTAATATTCTCGGTAAACCTTATAAATGCTATGAAAACATCAAAAAAAGGTACTTATGCAAAAACGCTAGGTATAAGATGACTTATAACAAAACAACATTCGAAAGATTTATGGAAATCCTACATTCAAAAATTTATTTATTTATTTAACCACCTCTCAACCAAAAGGCGAATGGTTTTAGAAAAATATATACAAGAAAAGTTTCTGGAAAAGCCTTTTCAGAGCATACACAGACACAAACAACACAGATAAATGCCTATAAGAACATTATAAAATCTATAGCACTGTCAAAAAATAAATTTAAAAATCATTTGTTTCATACATTTGCATTTTACTTTTTTTTTAAATTTCAACTGCGGCCTATTAAATGTTTGCAATTCTTCCATTAGTATCCCACCCCCCAGTGTTTTTCAATAATTCCATTTGTGCTACCAAACCGGCTAATACATCAGTACGATTAGGTTCGATCATTTCTGAGTGCGTTAGGATAAGGGCATAATAATATTGTAAACGCATTAGTCAGTGTTTTCGAAAAATGATTTCTGCTCCGTACACCCCACGTACCTACGACAAAAGCAGACCTCACACGTACTTGCAATTATAATCTCATTGTAAGTAATTTCAACTAATAAAAATATGTGCAATTTCTAAAAAAAAGCGCAATCACTATCTTTGGATGCAATTCAACGCATATAATTTCGTCGAGGTATTAATTTGAAATTGTGGAAATGAAAAGGGTTTTGTAATTAGAGTTAAAAGTAGTATTGTATGTACCTAAGAGTGTGCGAATGCAATTATATGCATGGCCGACAAATATATATGTATTTAAGAATTAAATTGACCTCGTTTAGACACGGTCTTGGTAAGTCTGTCGAATTTTAATAGCTTTTTGCTTGATTGTTGTTAGACCACCTGCTACGATTCTCAGTAGATATAGGTAAGGTGTAAGAGGGTAAAAATTAGTTTCAGAGGTAAAAGAATTTCTTCTCCCTTATGAATCATAATCAATTTGAACTAAAAAATAAATGTCGACAGTTTTCATTCGAATTTAGCGACAAATAGTTTTGAAAGCTAGAGTACACTCCGATAGCTTTCAGAGAGAAAAGGTTTGAAATTTTTAAGGTTTAAGGGAAGAGAATAAATTATTTTGCATTTAAACTTAGAAAAACAAGTCATACAAAATGGGAATGGATAACACCAAATTATGTGTTCAAATTGGCTTTAAAAAATGAATTAGCTCGAAACCGATTCACAACAAAACTAGCTTCAAACAAATTATTTTAAATACGATAAATCGACTTCTGATGATAAAGAGGTATTTTTAAGCGGTAATATCCAAGAACTTCGACCAATAAATTTAGATTTCTGCTCAACTAGATAAGAATTCTTTGTCGATGCAAGTCTCTTTGAAGCAGATATCCAAGGATAAATGGATATCTCTCAGATTTTCTTATAGGTCAACAATATCTACAGAATTCCCATTTGAAAATTTACAAACTATAATTATGGGCAATCCGCAAAATCTGCAGTTTGAGGGTCCATATCATGGTCGGTAAGTATCCAAAGAAAAAGGCCGCCTCTTTTATTTATTCTTGTTATCTAACGTACGAGTATCGTGCATATCTATAATAAAACCTGATTCTTCTTTACCTTCATATTATCTCCCTTACCATGGCAGTCTAACTACAAAACTGCCGGTAATTTTTAATGGCTCCTCCCCAATCGATTTTGTTGGAGCACAAACAGGCACAAACGAAGCACTAACGAACAATACCAAACTTTTCGTTTGTGCTTCCAACGAAGCGTGAAGTTAGCGGCCTTCCTGGAAAACGCCGTTTTTTCGAAAACGTATGGGGTCGCAATCGATTTTGTTGGAGCACAAACAGGCACCAACGAAGCACTAACGAACAATACCAAACTTTTCATTTGTGCTTCCAACGAAGCGTGAAGTTAGCGGCCTTCCTGGAAAACGCCGTTTTTTCGAAAACGTATGGGGTCGCAATCGATTTTGTTGGAGCACAAACAGGCACCAACGAAGCACTAACGAACAATACCAAACTTTTCGTTTGTGCTTCCAACGAAGCGTGAAGTTAGCGGCCTTCCTGGAAAACGCCGTTTTTTCGAAAACGTATGGGGTCGCAATCGATTTTGTTGGAGCACAAACAGGCACCAACGAAGCACTAACGAACAATACCAAACTTTTCGTTTGTGCTTCCAACGAAGCGTGAAGTTAGCGGCCTTCCTGGAAAACGCCGTTTTTTCGAAAACGTATGGGGTCGCAATCGATTTTGTTGGAGCACAAACAGGCACCAACGAAGCACTAACGAACAATACCAAACTTTTCGTTTGTGCTTCCAACGAAGCGTGAAGTTAGCGGCCTTCCTGGAAAACGCCGTTTTTTCGAAAACGTATGGGGTCGCAATCGATTTTGTTGGAGCACAAACAGGCACCAACGAAGCACTAACGAACAATACCAAACTTTTCGTTTGTGCTTCCAACGAAGCGTGAAGTTAGCGGCCTTCCTGGAAAACGCCGTTTTTTCGAAAACGTATGGGGTCGCAATCGATTTTGTTGGAGCACAAACAGGCACCAACGAAGCACTAACGAACAATACCAAACTTTTCGTTTGTGCTTCCAACGAAGCGTGAAGTTAGCGGCCTTCCTGGAAAACGCCGTTTTTTCGAAAACGTATGGGGTCGCAATCGATTTTGTTGGAGCACAAACAGGCACAAACGAAGCACTAACGAACAATACCAAACTTTTCGTTTGTGCTTCCAACGAAGCGTGAAGTTAGCGGCCTTCCTGGAAAACGCCGTTTTTTCGAAAACGTATGGGGTCGCAATCGATTTTGTTGGAGCACAAACAGGCACCAACGAAGCACTAACGAACAATACCAAACTTTTCGTTTGTGCTTCCAACGAAGCGTGAAGTTAGCGGCCTTCCTGGAAAACGCCGTTTTTTCGAAAACGTATGGGGTCGCAATCGATTTTGTTGGAGCACAAACAGGCACCAACGAAGCACTAACGAATGATACCAAACTTTTCGTTTGTGCTTCCAACGAAGCGTGAAGTTAGCGGCCTTCCTGGAAAACGCCGTTTTTTCGAAAACGTATGGGGTCGCAATCGATTTTGTTGGAGCACAAACAGGCACCAACGAAGCACTAACGAATGATACCAAACTTTTCGTTTGTGCTTCCAACGAAGCGTGAAGTTAGCGGCCTTCCTGGAAAACGCCGTTTTTTCGAAAACGTATGGGGTCGCAATCGATTTTGTTGGAGCACAAACAGGCACCAACGAAGCACTAACGAACAATACCAAACTTTTCGTTTGTGCTTCCAACGAAGCGTGAAGTTAGCGGCCTTCCTGGAAAACGCCGTTTTTTCGAAAACGTATGGGGTCGCAATCGATTTTGTTGGAACACAAACAGGCACTAACGAAGCACTGACGAACAATACCAAACTTTTCGTTTGTGCTTCCAACGAAGCGTGAAGTTAGCGGCCTTCCTGGAAAACGCCGTTTTTTCGAAAACGTATGGGGTCGCAATCGATTTTGTTGGAGCACAAACAGGCACAAACGAAGCACTAACGAATCATACCAAAATTTTCGTTTGTGCTTCTGATGAGGCCGCTATCTTCACGGACCTGTCATCTTCAGGCTAATAAAATATGTGAACATGAGGAAGACAGGACAAATTTCATTTATGTACCTTTAAATGATGATATTGATAATATAATTCATTGTAATTATATGAGTAGATTGAAAATTTTTTAATTGCATTGTAAAAGATGAAGAAGCGTGGTGAGCTAAAATTGTTAGGTAACTAATGCATATACCACCCCTTAGGTTCCATGCATATCACCCTTATTTTTTAAATTGCACTACCCCATGTGTGACATATCATTGGAAAGCCCTTTAATAATGCTAGTCATCAGTACTAAACGTAATGTTAATCGATTATATTGTTTTGATAAAAACAAAAAAAAGATTCAGTAACTTTAGTTGTATATTTTCGAATTTATCGCTAATAATATCAAAACAAATCGCTAGTTCAAAAAGATCGTAAAAAATTGACCTGTAAGTCAAAAAACACAAAATATTGTTTATTTTTGAAAATGTACAACATGAATTTAAGAATAGAAGAATAGCCTTGAGAATAATGGATGTCATTTTGAGCATTTAACTCTTATCCGGGCAAGTGGGGTCCAACGAGCCCACGCAGTGTTATAAACGGCCATATTTCAGTTAATATTTAATTTTTGAAAAAATGCCGTTCTGGTTTCCAAGCTAAGTCATCTTGCAATTAGATAATTTTCAAGTTATTCTTCTAGTAATTATCTACGTATGAATAAATAATGAGTAATTTGCTATTAGTGGTGAAATTACAATATCTATTTATAATTGTATTTTACTCAAGAATTTGGATTTTATTTTCAAAAAAACGTAATTAGTCTGAAATATTTGATATTGGCAAAGATAAAAGTTTTAGTTGAATAGTAATTGCACTAATTACATACTTTGGAATTCATTTAGTACCCTTCCCTTCCTTTACACTTTATATATAAATATAGTCATTTATTACTAGGTAACTATTCGTATTTTTGTGCACTGTACATTTATCTAAAAATGTCCAGCTCCAGCAATGCAATAAATAGTTTTTTTTATATAATAATGTGTATGTAACCTTAATTTATAAATATATTCTAGTAAATAACCACTCAGTATAAGGGAGTAATAAAAATTGTGCATATGAAGAAGGTGAGTCCGTTGGACCCACACTGCCCGGTTACGTTACTCTAAAGACTTGTCCGGATAAGAGTTAATCTAGATTAGATCTGTGATTTTTACATGAATATATTATCTCTATGGATGATTGTTGAGTTTTTCTGTTCATTTTGACTACCTATTTGTAAAGATAAACTGTTTTTGGAAAATAGTACCTACCTAATTTGACATTTAAAACAATAAATTTGACTAAATCGACTTAAATACTAATTTTCGTATTATTTAAAAAATAATCGTTAATTAACATTTTGTTTGGTACTGATGAATAGGATTTTTAAATAGCTTTCCATTGATGTATTACACATGGGGTAGTGTAATTAAAAAATAGGAGTGGGGTAGATTGAGCCTAAGGGGTGGGTTGCAGAAGATTTCTATGTGTGTCATATTGGTTCCGCCTCAATGTTCTAGAAACGTTTTCGAGAAATTTTACTTACCTGTAACAATGAGGTCTGGCAAGTTTTCAAGTTGACACCTGGTATTTAATTACTTACGATAAAAAAAATTAGATTGTCACAGTGGATGACATTGACAAGTAACACATTAAAATATATCACATTTTGATTAACATAGCGTTGGTGAAAATACATTTTATAGTTAAGTACATATTGAAGTTGTGCAATTACATTTATATACAGGGTAGGCCATTAGTGCGAGGGAGTTCAATATTTCATTCAATATCATATGGATTAAAAAATGTTACAAATAAAAGTTGTAGGATACGAACCATTGCGTATTTTGTAAATTATTTATAAACATACAGGGTGCTAGGAATAATGGTGACTCCGTGCCAACCGGTTTTTTTAAACGGAACATTCTATATTTGATGTCATATTCCAATTGCTCTCTTAAAATGCTCGATGCCCATATTTTTGTTTTTTGTTGTAAATGCAGCGTTCCCAAGTTATGAATTTTTTTCATGAAAAAACATGGTCTAATTAAAAAATGCTTAGGTTCGTTGGCTATTGGATGAAATATTGGACTTCCTCGCACTAATGGGCTACCCTGTATGTATAATAACAATAATAAGGTAACGCACGCGCGTCCAAAACGGTGGGAAGTTCAAACTAAGTTATAGTGTACAAGAATGAAAGAGTACATAACATAATGCTAGCAACTAAATATTCCAGAGGGTTGTATTGAAATAGACAAAATGAAAAATTTAATGATATAAAAGATAAAAAGTTCGCCAAGGTAACAAAGTTAACTAAACAGTTAAAATTAGTGTATATAAGAGGTTTGGAAAGGGGGGTCAACTAATGGAAATTTGACAGTTAACACCATGTGCGTAAGATATGTAAAGAAAGAGGAGGAGAATCTCACTCTCGACTCACTGCGGAAGGCAGTCTCACTGGGAATAGGCGAAAAAATTTGTGAGTATGGGAGCGTTAAGGTGAAGCAAGTGAAAAATGGGGGTGGCAAAACGTAGAAAAATGGAAGAGAATACATGCAAATAACCGCGTAAGATGAGGGTGAATGAGGTGTGTAATATAGTGTGTAATATAGCATACACTGGCTAGGTACTTTTTTTGGGGTTTCTTGAATTTGTTTTTTTTTGTTGAGCACAGAAGGGAATCGGCGAAAAAATTAGGGGGAATGGAGTGAAGCAAAATTATGGAGAAATTAAGGTGGCGCAAGTGAAACGAAAGGTTAGAAAATTGGATGGTTATTTAATTAATTTTTAATAACTAAAACAAGATGCGCTTTTCTCAATGTTGGATTCAGTATTTATTTTTTACATTGATCTTCTATAATTTATTATCTATCTAATATCTTTATGTGCCAAATTTGTCTATGAAGAACTTCGTGAGTACCTTTTCGGTATATAAATACTGAAACCATTGAATAAAGAACCCTCAAATTTCAAAAGACTATTGTAGCGACATCTATACAGCGTTTTTCATACTAATCTTCACTCCACAAAGCAATACATGCGCTTTATATTGCGCTTTCCTTCACGTTTATGTTTTACATACTTATTATCTACTTGGGAATATTTCGTGGAAAGTACGTATGTAAAGTGTAATAAACAGCACTCGAGTGATAAATGAGAAAGTGCTACACTTCCAACAAAGCAACATAAAAGCGACATAACAAAATTGTCGAGTAAACCAAACGATTTACTAACTCATTTAATAGTATGTAGTAGTAAATAGAGTCCTAGTGAAACGTTAATAATAAAATTAGCGGTCGAGTGGGAGTGTATAAAATCCGGTGGTTTATAGTCGAACAAACGCGCGACTACATGGAAACCCAAGAGTGTCCTCACGCTGATTTGGAAATGACTTGCCTAGGGGAGAATCACAAGTCATTTGCATTTTAAGTTTCATTATTTCCCTATTAACACCCGCAGTGATCTACAGTTATTGTGGTGGCACGGGAGTCCTTAAAAATAAATGTTCCTCGACGAAGTTAAAGGGGATTTTTCAACAGCACGAAACTTTGTGTACTCGATAAATTATTTACGACACGCGTGTTTAAGATTAAATATGTTTCATTTGAAATAACGAGCCAATAAATACACTTTTCGATCATGATGCTGAATGAAATCGTTGACATAATAACCCTCCGGGAGACAATTAACAGAGTGTTCGATGTGAAATAGTGAGTTGCATCTGCCAGCAGCTGCGTTTTATATAATAATTATTTGAGCTGTTGCTACATTTACACAATTTTTTACGAGTATTATATCGCCTCATTGAATTTGTACCATAATTGTCATACAAAGTGGGCCAAACGACACTTTACAAATTACTATCTGCTGTTCAAAGAACTTACGCAAATGAACCGAACACTACTTGATATTTCTATAACTTACAAACAAATTCAATAAAAATATGAACACAAGAAGAGAGAATTTGACATCTGCAGTTGGATAAAATCTTCAAGTGACGATAGAACCGAAATCCCGAATGTAATTAATTAAAGTTTACATTACAAACTTTAGCACAAAAGATTGTTGAATATGTAAATAAGCATGAAATCCCATTCCCATACACTGTGTCCCAATTTGGATGCTCACCATTGGTAGCTCGGTTATTAGAAGACATAGGGCAACGGTTAAATGGGGAAAGTTTTGTAGAATTTAATACTCACGACAAATATCATTTCAAATTTGACCTAACTTTTTTAATTTTTAAAATATGTAGAAAAAACCAAAATTTGCCGATTTTCATTTTCCTCAATAACTCTTTAACGCTTAATCTGACCTCTTTTAAAGTTTTATTCAGACACTTTTTTAAGACAAATTATTTGATATAATCAGAAGACCCCGATTGTCATTTGTTTTTGAGTTATTAGTGCTATCTTTTGTTTTTCATATGGCGGCCATATTGGATTTTTGGTTGGTTAGATAGTCTTTAAAAAGATCTTTTGAACGATGTATAACATGCCTGAAAAATATTTAGTTATAGTTTGTCCCACGAGAGCTCGAGTGTAACTTATTAGTTATTGCTGTGTGAATTAACGCAAATTATCTGCGATTGATTTTTTAACGATTTATGGGTAAGCGGCATTATAAAGCAAATATAATTTGCGTTAATTCACACAGCAATAACTAATAAGTAGAGCCCGGAAAATATGAAAAATGCATATTCTTTGTTTTTAGCATATCTAGTTGTATGTCTTCAAATCTTTACGATTTTCACGATTACGAACCGATTGACACTAATTTTATATTGCATATTTTGCATATTTGTACTTTTCTTGCATTTTTTCGTAAAAATTTCCATTCTTGGCATATTTATGCATCTCGTACTCGTATAATAAATTTATGCGTCTCACATTTCTACAAAAAACAAAACAAATTCCATGAGGATTAAATTTAAAAGTAAATACACGAAAAGCCCAAAGAAAGAATTCATAATTCTGAAGTCTTGTCAACGTCAGCTTAAGTAACAAAACAAGAAACAGTAAGACCAAACAAGTACCCATTTAAATAAATAAATTGCAGTTATTTTGTACCTATTTTGTGTTGAAATTCAATGCTTTTGACTATTTTTTCAAGGAAATTAGTTAGCTAATTGTTTTTATGGATACTAGATGTAGAGATACTACCTGAAAATATTTGCAATCAACGCGAAGGGTTTTACCACCTGTGGTTTTACTTAGGTATCTATTTTTATCCTTTTATCTTTAGCTAAAGTACCTACCTAGATTAAGAATGGTTATTTAAAATTTATTTTAACCCTAAGCTTCAAGTTGTCGTAAATTAAATTAAATTAAAAGTATTGCGATATTTTTTAAGTATAGACTATCGGTAACGCAATAGTTTGTACAAGTATCGAGTATCGTCATAAATATTATTGTATTGTACATCTTTTAATTTTTTCTCTTTTCAGTAAGCATATTTTGCATATATTTCGGCATATTTTCTCTAAAAACAATGCATATATATGCGCATATTTTTAAGAATTTCTTTGCATATTTTCCGGGCTCTACTAATAAGTTACACTCGAGCTCTCGTGGGACAAACTATAACTAAATATTTTTCAGACATGTTATACATCGTCAGTGCCGGATTTCAATTTTCCACCTAAGGAGCGGCCGGGGCGGGGGCCGCTCGGATTAATTTGGCCTAGGGCCGCAAGTACCCTAAATCCGGCACTGTACATCGTTGAAAAGTTCTTTTTAAAGACTATCTAACCAACCAAAAATCCAATATGGCCGCCATATGAAAAACAAAAGATAGGACTAATAACTTAAAAACAAATGACAATCGGGGGCTTCTGATTATATCAACTAATTTGTCTTAAAAAAGTGTCTGAATAATGTAAAACTTTAAAAGAGGTCAGATTAAGCGTTAAAGAGTTATTAAGGAAAATGAAAATCGGCAAATTTGGGTTTTTTCTAAATATTTTAAAAATTAAAAAGTTAGGTTAAATTTGAAATGATATTTGTCGTGAGTAGACGGACACTTGACGCCATCTTGGATTTTGACGTCACTAACCCCACTATAGGCCCACGTGGGGGGCGTGTTTTTTATCCTTAGGGCTGATTCTGGCGTAATTTATTTTTAGGGATGATTCTGGATGCTGGATGCTGGATGACTTTTCTGGATGCCTTTTTGGCCTTAATACCCTTTTGACTTCTTAACGCCTTTTTGCCTTTCCCGAATGCCTTTTTGGCCTTAATACCCTTTTGGCTTCTTAACGCCTTTTTGCCTTTCCCGGATGCCTTTTTGGCCTTAATACCCTTTTGGCTTCTTAACACCTTTTTGCCTTTCCCGGATGCTGAATGCCTTTTTGGCCTTAATACCCTTTTGGCTTCTTAACGCCTTTTTGCCTTTCCTGAATGCCTTTTTGGCCTTAATACCCTTTTGGCTTCTTAACGCCTTTTTGCCTTTCCCGGGTGCTGAATGCCTTTTTGGCCTTAATACCCTTTTGGCTTCTTAACGCCTTTTTGCCTTTCCTGAATGCCTTTTTGGCCTTAATACCCTTTTGGCTTCTTAACGCCTTTTTGCCTTTCCCGGATGCCTTTTTGGCCTTAATACCCTTTTGGCTTCTTAACGCCTTTTTGCCTTTCCCGGGTGCTGAATGCCTTTTTGGCCTTAATACCCTTTTGGCTTCTTAACGCCTTTTTGCCTTTCCCGGGTGCTGAATGCCTTTTTGGCTTTTGGTTTCTTAATACCCTTTTAGCTTTTCGGGTTTCTTAACGCCTTTTTGCCTTTCTCGGATGCTGAATGCCTTTTTGGCTTTTGGTTTCTTAATACCCTTTTGGTTTCTGGCGTCTTAATGTCCTTTTTCTGTTTTCTTAATGCCTTTTTGGCTTTTGGTTTCTTAATACCCTTTTGGCTTTCTGGTTTCTGAATATGTGTTTCACTTTTTTAGTTTTAATTATTGCATAAAGTCCCGCTCAAGTAAACACACAGAGGAGGAGGTGCTGGAAACTTCTACAGTGGAGGATTTCCGTATGGTAACGGTATACATTAGAAAAGCGCATTTACTAAAATTCATTTATTTTTATGATTGTGAAAACATTATACAGAAGCTTAATTATATTATCATTTTCAATTAGATTTACAGTAAACAAATTTTCAAAAAAACCTAAGTCGCTAAGTTTAAAATACAGAAACATTAAACAATAAAGTCCGCAAACGTTTGAATGGCAATCTTGAAGTACTTTGTCGTTGTCGAATTCTTCTCCAAAAATCTCAGGTGCCTCCGGTGGTCGACCAAAGGAATCAAAATATTCTCCTCGTCCATTCCCATCAATGTAGATTGCAGTCCAATGTACCCCAGGCCTGTATGACGGATCGGTATTTACACAAGGTCTTGGTGCGTGTTTCGGCAATTGATTACCAGCACATACAAGTCGAAATACATTTTTCTGACCCGGAATCAGATTTAGCAACTTGAGAATTTGACCCGTATTCATCCTTGGAATTTGTCCAATCTTGAAGTAGTAAAACGTTTTCTAAGGCACACATAGGCTCCTCAATAGTATGATGCATGCAGCGATAAGCTTGCGCTTCTTTCTTCAAATTTTTAAGCGATGGACATTCATTGTCTTCCAGATTCACGATTGGCTTGTTAAGAAATCCCAGTACCTGGCACTTTTCAATACCTTTCACATAAATTTTGTTGTAAGACTTCAGGACTTTTGCCGTTTCTCGTTCGAAATCTTGGAATGGGACATATCCCGAACTCCAACGAAGACCGTGGTGACGTGTCTCGAGATAATTTACAGTTTTCTTTGCATCAGGGGATAATGTCGAATAGGATGTTGGTGGTTTAAATAGGAAAACAGCCAGATTACCATCATCCGTAACTACGGCAAACTCTTTAGGAATGAATTTATTGTCATTCCCCCGAAACCCTTGCAAATCCACAAATGCAGCAGCGACCATTCTTCTCGACCCTATAACAGAAACTAGGGCTGCTAAAAACGGAACAGTATGGAAATATCCAATTTCGTAATAAGGATATAATTTGTTATGCCTAAGGGCATACAATTGTATACAGCAAATAAGGTCTAAGGCTAGAAAAATATTTATTAGATTTGATTAAATAAATAAATAAATCATTTAATGTCTTTTGTCTTTTTGGCTTTTCTGGATGTCCTTCTGTTGCAAAACATTTTATGCTTTTGTATACATTTTGTCATTTTGAAACAAAAACATCTTATCTCCTGAATTAGTTTTCTTAGAAGTATGTCCACGAATCAAAACTAAGAAACAAAAATACTTAAGTCGGAATCTATTTCTATTTTCACCTTAAATTGCGAAATGTTTGTAATTCTTTACTTTGTTGCATACTCCCTTTTTTCTGAAAATGTTGTGAGAAAACAATTTTTTAAAGTGTCTTGATCAGCCATTTTTTGTAAACAATGTGCGGTGCGCCCAACATAATTTACGTTGCGCACAACATAATTTACGGTGCGCACAACAATATTTTCGGTGAGCCCTACCATCCTATGGTGCACACAACACCAATTACGGTGCGCACGACAACCTTTTCGGTGCGCACAACACCATTTACGGTGCGCAATACCAAATCTTCGGTGCGCACGATTAGTCATTTTACTTTCGGTGGGAATTTTGATTTATGTAGTCATTTTGGTTTTGTCGGTCATATTTAATGGCCAAGCAAGCTGCATACGTGGACTTTGGAAAGAAATACAGGATTTAAACTATAAACAAAACTAAATCATATGTTTGAAGCATGTTAGGTACATTTTGCCTTTTTGGCTTTATGAATGCCCTTTCGGCTTTTTCGGATAGCTTCCATAATGACTTTTTGGCTTTCCTGGATGACTCTGACTCTGACTCTTCCTCAAACCCAAAAAAGGTACTATACGATTTATTTATTTAATCTAATCTATAATCGAGTAACGGATTACGTCATCCAGGAAAGCCAAAAAGTCATTATGGAAGCTATCCGAAAAAGCCGAAAGGGCATTCATAAAGCCAAAAAGGCAAAATGTACCTAACATGCTTCAAACATATGATTTAGTTTTGTTTATAGTTTAAATCCTGTATTTCTTTCCAAAGTCCACGTATGCAGCTTGCTTGGCCATTAAATATGACCGACAAAACCAAAATGACTACATAAATCAAAATTCCCACCGAAAGTAAAATGACTAATCGTGCGCACCGAAGATTTGGTATTGCGCACCGTAAATGGTGTTGTGCGCACCGAAAAGGTTGTCGTGCGCACCGTAATTGGTGTTGTGTGCACCATAGGATGGTAGGGCTCACCGAAAATATTGTTGTGCGCACCGTAAATTATGTTGTGCGCAACGTAAATTATGTTGGGCGCACCGCACATTGTTTACAAAAAATGGCTGATCAAGACACTTTAAAAAATTGTTTTCTCACAACATTTTCAGAAAAAAGGGAGTATGCAACAACGTAAAGAATTACAAACATTTCGCAATTTAAGGTGAAAATAGAAATAGATTCCGACTTAAGTATTTTTGTTTCTTAGTTTTGATTCGTGGACATACTTCTAAGAAAACTAATTCAGGAGATAAGATGTTTTTGTTTCAAAATGACAAAATGTATACAAAAGCATAAAATGTTTTGCAACAGAAGGACATCCAGAAAAGCCAAAAAGACAAAAGACATTAAATGATTTATTTATTTATTTAATCAAATCTAATAAATATTTTTCTAGCCTTAGACCTTATTTGCTGTATACAATTGTATGCCCTTAGGCATAACAAATTATATCCTTATTACGAAATTGGATATTTCCATACTGTTCCGTTTTTAGCAGCCCTAGTTTCTGTTATAGGGTCGAGAAGAATGGTCGCTGCTGCATTTGTGGATTTGCAAGGGTTTCGGGGGAATGACAATAAATTCATTCCTAAAGAGTTTGCCGTAGTTACGGATGATGGTAATCTGGCTGTTTTCCTATTTAAACCACCAACATCCTATTCGACATTATCCCCTGATGCAAAGAAAACTGTAAATTATCTCGAGACACGTCACCACGGTCTTCGTTGGAGTTCGGGATATGTCCCATTCCAAGATTTCGAACGAGAAACGGCAAAAGTCCTGAAGTCTTACAACAAAATTTATGTGAAAGGTATTGAAAAGTGCCAGGTACTGGGATTTCTTAACAAGCCAATCGTGAATCTGGAAGACAATGAATGTCCATCGCTTAAAAATTTGAAGAAAGAAGCGCAAGCTTATCGCTGCATGCATCATACTATTGAGGAGCCTATGTGTGCCTTAGAAAACGTTTTACTACTTCAAGATTGGACAAATTCCAAGGATGAATACGGGTCAAATTCTCAAGTTGCTAAATCTGATTCCGGGTCAGAAAAATGTATTTCGACTTGTATGTGCTGGTAATCAATTGCCGAAACACGCACCAAGACCTTGTGTAAACACCGATCCGTCATACAGGCCTGGGGTACATTGGACTGCAATCTACATTGATGGGAATGGACGAGGAGAATATTTTGATTCCTTTGGTCGACCACCGGAGGCACCTGAGATTTTTGGAGAAGAATTCGACAACGACAAAGTACTTCAAGATTGCCATTCAAACGTTTGCGGACTTTATTGTTTAATGTTTCTGTATTTTAAACTTAGCGACTTAGGTTTTTTTGAAAATTTGTTTACTGTAAATCTAATTGAAAATGATAATATAATTAAGCTTCTGTATAATGTTTTCACAATCATAAAAATAAATGAATTTTAGTAAATGCGCTTTTCTAATGTATACCGTTACCATACGGAAATCCTCCACTGTAGAAGTTTCCAGCACCTCCTCCTCTGTGTGTTTACTTGAGCGGGACTTTATGCAATAATTAAAACTAAAAAAGTGAAACACATATTCAGAAACCAGAAAGCCAAAAGGGTATTAAGAAACCAAAAGCCAAAAAGGCATTAAGAAAACAGAAAAAGGACATTAAGACGCCAGAAACCAAAAGGGTATTAAGAAACCAAAAGCCAAAAAGGCATTCAGCATCCGAGAAAGGCAAAAAGGCGTTAAGAAACCCGAAAAGCTAAAAGGGTATTAAGAAACCAAAAGCCAAAAAGGCATTCAGCACCCGGGAAAGGCAAAAAGGCGTTAAGAAGCCAAAAGGGTATTAAGGCCAAAAGGCATTCAGCACCCGGGAAAGGCAAAAAGGCGTTAAGAAGCCAAAAGGGTATTAAGGCCAAAAAGGCATTCAGGAAAGGCAAAAAGGCGTTAAGAAGCCAAAAGGGTATTAAGGCCAAAAAGGCATTCAGCATCCGGGAAAGGCAAAAAGGTGTTAAGAAGCCAAAAGGGTATTAAGGCCAAAAAGGCATCCGGGAAAGACAAAAAGGCGTTAAGAAGCCAAAAGGGTATTAAGGCTAAAAAGGCATTCAGGAAAGGCAAAAAGGCGTTAAGAAGCCAAAAGGGTATTAAGGCCAAAAAGGCACCCGGGAAAGGCAAAAAGGCGTTAAGAAGCCAAAAGGGTATTAAGGCCAAAAAGGCATCCGGGAAAGGCAAAAAGGCGTTAAGAAGCCAAAAGGGTATTAAGAAACCAAAAGCCAAAAAGGCATTCAGGAAAGGCAAAAAGGCGTTAAGAAGCCAAAAGGGTATTAAGGCCAAAAAGGCATTCAGCATCCGGAAAAGGCAAAAAGGTGTTAAGAAGCCAAAAGGGTATTAAGGCCAAAAAGGCATTCAGCATCCGGGAAAGGCAAAAAGGCGTTAAGAAGCCAAAAGGGTATTAAGAAACCAAAAGCCAAAAAGGCATTCAGGAAAGGCAAAAAGGCGTTAAGAAGCCAAAAGGGTATTAAGGCCAAAAAGGCATTCAGCATCCGGAAAAGGCAAAAAAGGCGTTAAGAAGCCAAAAGGGTATTAAGGCCAAAAAGGCATTCGGGAAAGGCAAAAAGGCGTTAAGAAGTCAAAAGGGTATTAAGGCCAAAAAGGCATCCAGAAAAGTCATCCAGCATCCAGCATCCAGCATCCAGAATCATCCCTACAAATAAATTACGCCAGAATCAGCCCTAAGGATAAAAAACACGCC
The DNA here is from genome assembly GCA_036250285.1 of Pyrocoelia pectoralis. Lineage (NCBI taxonomy): Eukaryota > Metazoa > Arthropoda > Insecta > Coleoptera > Lampyridae > Pyrocoelia > Pyrocoelia pectoralis. The sequence continues at coordinate 33,829,496 of CM070079.1, read as the reverse complement.
CCCCACGTGGGCCTATAGTGGGGTTAGTGACGTCAAAATCCAAGATGGCGTCAAGTGTCCGTCTTCTACTGTCGTGAGTATTAAATTCTGCAAAACTTTCCCCATTTAACCGTTTCCCTATGTCTTCTAATAACCGAGATACCAATGGTGAGCATCGAAATTGGGACACAGTGTATAATAAAGTAAAAAAGTAAAGATTCGCGTTAAATATTTTGATCTTGAACAATAACATATTTACAGATGTTTCTAATTTCGATAGGATTCCATTAAAAAAAAATTTGCATCAAACCTTATAACGAAATTATTTAAGAAATTTGATCCAATTTCCAATTTGATTCAAATTTCGAAATATTTTTTGAAAATGAGACTCATCTTAAATCTTAAATCTTAAAATTGGAGTGGAAATTAAACCCTGCTGTTCTGGTAATTTCATCTCCATCTCCGTTTTCCATTGTAAGATTTTATGGTGTACTTAAACGATGAACCCATGCTTCTGGATCAGATGTCAAGACATTATAAGCAAACGCCAAGATTACCAGCGCAGCTGCCTTTATTAAAGGATACAGATTTATATGGAATCGGTTTCCCTATGGTTGTTCCTACAAAGTTTGTTACTACCATATCGTGAAATTAATGTTGCAATTAGTGATGGACTCGGGCCGGGCCGGGCCGGGGTTTGAGGCAAGCCCGGCCCGGCCCGAACTTAAAAAAGTCTGGCCCGACCCGAAGCCCGGCCCGAAGAAAAATAGCACAGCCCGACCAGAAGCCCGGCCCGATTTCGGCCCGACTTTTAGCAACAAAGAAACTATACACTGTGTCAAAGATAAGGAGGGCCACTATGGGGATTTCGGAAACGGTAAGAGATAGAGTTTCGGTTAAATGGGAGAAAAGTTGGGCAATTTTGAGTTTAGTAAAATGCCATTTTTATACTGACGAAATTCCGAACCGTTCCGAAGTTATGCGACAAAAAGCGAATTTTCACCATTTCGTTTTTCACAAATTGTTACTTTGTGATTGATGTTACATAAAAAGTAAGAGAACTTTCTACAGGTACTTTTGAACGTTCTTTAATATGGCATGCAGCAAAATGGAATCCGACGTATCGTTTTCGAGCGACCATCATCAACTGTTTTTACATACGGTCCTGATTTTTTTGTACATAATATTAGAAGAGCTTTTTATTATGCATTCAAGCATGTATCACACTTAATGGTTTAATTGCGATTTTATACTTATTTTACTATTTTGCTTAAGTTTACTAGATTCTACTTCTGAAGACGCTCTTGATATTAATTTTACCCTAAGCCGTAGTACGCGATTGTTGGTTTCAGAAGGATGGTGCACTTGCGCACAATTCACAGGTGGTTAAAGATTACCTTTCAAATAGGTTTGCCGAAATAGTTTTAAGCGCCATTTCTAGAACACCCTGGCCACCTCGTTCTTCCGATATAACCCCGCAGGATTTTTTTCTTTGGGGGTACATAAGAAATTATGTTTACAAAGATATCCTTGGAATAGAAGAAGAACTCCGAAGGTTTGTACTTAACGCATTCCAAACTGTAACACCTGCAATGTTAAAGAATGCTTTGGATTCCACAGTTAGAAGATGCTATTTACGATTGGAGAACGAAGGAGGGCTTTTCGAGCATTTAATATAATTTTTTTTTAATTATTGGTATGTGTCATGTTTAAATTTTCTTTTCATCAAATGTTATCTGTTCATTTTTGTGTTCTTGATTGTTTGTAATTACTTGGTTATAAAATTTGTATTCAAAATCTAAAATTCTGTGTCATTTCATTAATTTGATGAGAAAGTATTATAGTTAGCAAAAGCCCATTTACGAATAAAATTCAGTTTCAATGTTATTGGGAGGGATACAGGATGTCCACAAGGGGGAGTCCTATCTCCTCTATTGTGGTGCCTGGTAGTGGACGGACTGCTGAGGCGACTAAGCGAGGCTGGTTACACTACGGTTGGCTATGCCGATGACATAGCGATTGTGGTACGTGGCAGATTTGAAGAGACCGTATCAGTTGTGATGCAGGGAGCTTTAAATCTAGTGGAAGCATGGTGCGGAGAAGAGGGTCTGTCGGTTAATCCAACAAAAACGAACCTCATTCTCTTCTCACGAAGAAAAGGGCCGACAAAGCTAAAAGACATAGCAATGTATGGCACCAAGGTGAAGGTTGTGGGAGAAGGCAAATACTTGGGAATAACGCTTGACCAAGGGCTAACCTTCAAACCGCACCTAGAGAAGACAGCGAACAAAGCCACAAAGTCCTTGTGGGCTTGCAGGCGAGCGTTCGGAAGCAAGTGGGGCTTATCTCCAATGATGACCCACTGGATATACACCAGAATGATCAGACCGATCATTACGTATGGCTCACTGGTGTGGTGGCATAAAACCTCCACCCAGACGAACATACAGAAACTCAGCAAGGTGCAGCGTAGGGCTTGCCTTGGCATCACGGGGGCAATGATAACCACCCCTACGGCAGCTATGGAGACCCTCTTGAACTTACCGCCGCTAAACCTAGCAATTAGGGCAGAGGCGCTCAGAGGGGCATACCGGCTGAGAGTTAACGGCGAGGAGGGATCGTCAAGGGCGGGGCACTCGCTCATCTTTGACGAAATCTCCAAAGACAAAACCCTTAGTATGAACACTGAGAGGATACCCAAAACAGTTTGTCCTATCAAACTGTTTAAGACAACAATCCCCACTCGGCACGACTGGGAGAGCAATTCCAGTAAAGCGAAGCTGAATGGAATCGTGTATTACACAGACGGCTCGAAAACCACAAAGGGCACCGGCTCTGGAGTATACGGGAGCAATGGACGGGGCTGCAGAATTTCTGTAAGCCTAGGACAACAAGCGACCGTATTCCAAGCCGAGGTATATGCAATCCTGACGGCGGCTGCTCAACTATTAAAAGAGAACCTTATCAAAAGGAAAATCTTTATAGTGACAGACAGCAAAGCAGCGATTGCAGCAATAGACTCATATGTGGTAAATTCAGGGCTAGTCCTTGAATGCACACAAATGCTAAACGCACTAGGTAAGTGCAACTCAGTCACACTAGTGTGGGCACCTGGGCATGCGGGAATCGCAGGTAACCAGGTTGCTGACGAGCTTGCGAGAATGGCAAGCGCAAAACCATTCATAGGACCCGAACCGGCTTGTGGGATTACTTATAACACAGTCAAAAAGGAGATTCAAGCAATACTCACGAAAGAGCATTGCAGACATTGGTCGAAAATCCCAGGACAGAGTCATTCCAAGATCTTCCTGGAAACCCCAAACGGGGACCTAGCTACGTCCATCTTAAAGTTAAGCAGGACGAAGATAAAACTTGCGACAGAAATGGTCACGGGCCACTGTCGCATGAACAAACACCTGCACAACATGGGACTGACTGAAAGCCCGACATGCAGGGGTTGTGGTGAGGCAGATGAAACGCCCTATCACGTCATTTGCCAATGTGAGGCATTCATAAAGGCAAGGGAACTCCTACTTGGAAATGAAAAAATTACACAAGAGGAAGTAACGAAGATTCACCCTACTAAAATCCTGGACTTTGTAAAAGATACAGGTATTCTTGAAGGGTAGACAACACCGGGGAGCACAATAGACCAAAAGGTCGCAGTGCGGGAACCTATTGGGACCACCCCCAGAATAATAATAATAATGTGTCATGTTTAAATTTTCTTTTCATCAAATGTTATCTGTTCATTTTTGTGTTCTTGATTGTTTGTAATTACTTGGTTATAAAATTTGTATTCAAAATCTAAAATTCTGTGTCATTTCATTAATTTGATGAGAAAGTATTATAGTTAGCAAAAGCCCATTTACGAATAAAATTCAGTTTCAATGTTATTGGGAGGGATACAGGTTCATACTTAGATTTTTTTCGATAATCGTAAAGTAACTATAAAATCGCAATTAAACCATAGTGTGATACATGCTTGAATGCAGAATAAAAAGTGCTTCTAATATTATGTAGGTATAAAAAAACAGGACCGTATTTAAAAAAACAAAGCTGATGGTGGTTACTTGAAAACGAAACGTCAGATTTCAATTTTCTGTATGGCACGTTAAAGAACGTTAAAAAGTACCTGTAGAAGCTCTTTTACTTTTTATTTAACATCAACGGCAAAGTAACAATTTGTCAGAAACGAAATCCTGAAAATTCGCTTTTGTCGCATAACTTCGGAACGGTTCGGAATTTCGTCAGTTTAAAAATGTCATTTTACCCAACTCAAAATTACCCAACTTTCTCCCATTTAACCAAAACTCTATCTCTTACCGTTTCCGAAATCCCCATAGTGGCCCTCCATATCTTGGACACAGGGTTTTTGTTATTGGGTATCATAAACAAATCCGTTAAACAATTGTTTATTTGTTTCTCTGCTTTCTCGTAAACAATACTACAGCTCTACTCAGCAATCAAGATAGTTGGAGAGGGGATACCGGCGCTAGAGTAGCTTTTAAGGTACAATCCGGAAAAAAATATTTGGGCGCTTAATTTAAATGTGTATTGTTGGATACACATAAATGTATTATATGCTGCATGAGAAGTCATCAGAAAGACTGATTTTAACAAACAAGAGTAACACGATAAAAGCATTAAGTAATAAAACGTCCGCGGAAAATGTCAGCTGTAAACTGTAATAATTTACTTTCAGCTGTGAATGTACACCTTAGAATTCTCAAATATGATTGGACAAATAATTTGCCGCGTCAAAAATTTCAAATACATTATTTCAGTTGACGTGTTTGCCGACTATCTTGTTTGCTGAGTGGAGCTGTAGGTACTAATTTGATCATTTAATCGAAATCGTAATTACAACGATAACAATGTTAGCAATGATGCGCACTAAACTTTAAACGCATAATCCTTCTCGTTATAGTAGGTGTATTGGTTTCGGGCCGGCCCGAAAAGCCCGAATGGCCCGAAAATCCCGAGCCCTTTGGCCCGGCCCGGCCCAGAAAAAGTTTGGCCCGGCCCGGAGCCCGGCCTGGTTAAAAATATACTGGCCCGCCCGGATTCGAGCCCGAAATCGGGCCGGGCCAGCCTGAAAGCCTGAGCCCGAGTCCATCCCTAGTTGCAATAAGCTAAAATGAAGTGCCCATGTCCTGAGTTCCAGTTAAAAATTTAAAATTTCTATTCGAGATGTAGACCTTAGTTTCAGAAAAAACGAAATAAGATGCGCTCTCCAACTATTAGTTGGATCCACAATGGTAATTTTGTCGATTGTATCAAACCAAGAAAAGTCAATACAAGAAGGAGGACGACGGAAACTGACAAAAATTGATCACCTACAATACTCCGATAAGAAAATAGTGGTAAAAGTAATGTTCTTTAATATAGTATGTTAAATGGGCCAAATATATGTATCTCTTGAGTGTAGTAGGTTCAAGACAGTAAGGAGGGTCTCAAACATCATATAATGAATGGTTGTCATTATTGAACGTACAGTATGCGACTGGACACGATCACACTGCAGTTCTACGATAGGTATCACTCTACAAGAAACAAAGGTGCTCCTCACTAGTGCCGCGCGGGTCTTAAAAGCTCACTGTGTCAACATTTTCAATAATTGCTACGAAGCGCCATTAGCAAGGACAATATTCCGTTCGGTATATTTTCAGGACAGTTTTCAGACTTTGAGCTGGCTTAACTTCGTATTACTGAAAATTTGTACTTTGCAAGAAAAGTATGTTGGCTACACGCGACCCTAAGGGCGGCCAAGAAATTACAACTACATATCTTTTAAATATTTCTTCAGCTCCCATTCCATTATTCTGGATTCAAGTTAATTTCAGTGTTACGTCAAAGCTCTATTTAAAAAAAAACTGATAAGTAGATAATGGGTTTGCTGAAAAACGTTTTATGAAAATTCAAAGATAAGCGTTTAACCAAACTTAATTTTCTCCAAACTTTGTGGAACTCCATAATAAAAACATAATTCCACTAAATAAAATTTAAAAAAATTCTGAAATTACTTGCTTTTATATTGCAATTAAGCTTTTAACTGCCATCGGCGTCATCCACTGACACTGAGTAAAAACAAAGAACGATGAACCATTCTCCACTGATCACGAATACTGTATAATCTGAAGGGATGTTTTCCGCTTGAATGTTGTTCATTCAAGCGAAAAACAACTAAACAGCTCACTATACATTGAAATAATTGCAATAGCAAAAATGGAATGAAACATAGATGAAAATAGCTGTAGATCAAAAAGTGCGTTTAAATGAAACACCAGAGATATATAGTGCGGGGTACCACAAGAAAGCTTACCAGGCCCATTACTATTAATTCACTCTCTCGTCTCAAACAACAACCTGAAATAAAATTGATAATTCATTACGCCTACGATGTCGTACCTACATCTTAAAAAATAATGAGATAAGTGCGAAATAATGCGATGGTGAAATAGTTTATCGCACTATAAATCAAAGTGTGGAAATGGAACCTTTAAAATAATCTGGCTGTTGTAAAATATATCATTAGGTGGTAGAGTGAGAATGTATCCCAGATATACAGGGTGACTTCTAACCTCCTGACCAAACTGAATATCAAAATAAAGTTAAAATTTTGATCAAATTGTAATAATAAAAAAGTTAAAAGTGTTTAAAGTTCTTAGATAGTCTTTGGCCATAATCACGTCTACGGTCTGCGTATTCTTCATTACTGTAATCAACCATTTCAGACAATTCTTGATTTGACAAATAACTAACCTACTTAAATTCTGACATTTATGTAATATTGACGTACATGATTCAATGTAATAAATCAACGGCTTTCAATAAATGAACTTGAATTCAAAATGTAACTTATTAACATATTTTATAAAAAAAGCTCAATAGTTTCTAAGAACTTTAAACACTTGTAACTTTCTTATTATTACAATTAGATCAAAATTTTATTATGTGCCTACCCACAGATTAAATCCAAATCGATGTTGATGCCTTGCTTCTTTTATTAAATGAGGATTGTCTGTTGCCCAATAATGTTTGTTACGCCGGTTGAAAATGCCATTGTTGGTTATCATGCTCTCATCAGACCAAATTACTTTAAAAGGAAAATTTTGATCTTCTTCACATTTTCTGGTATACCATTCACAAAAACTTGCTCGCCTTCTCTCGTCACCAGGTCTAAGACCCTGGCAAATTCTAAATTTATGGGGATGAAATTTATTCTTTTGTAAAACGAAATTGGCTGTAGATCTAGCTACTCCAGTTCGACGTTCAATTAGTCTTGTTGATATTTCAGGATTTTCAACAACCATTTGTAAAACAGTAGTCGCCTTTTCTTCGTTGGATTGTTTTTTACGAGATACAACAGGTTTTTTAAATGAGCCAAATTCCTTTAAATTAAATACCAAACGTCTAAAAATGGATTTTTCAGGTTGTCTTCGTTCAGGATAATTATCAGAGTACATATGTTCAGCAGCTACACAATTTTTGCGGCACAAGATGTAACACGTCAACATATCAAATTTTTCTTCGTTTGTGAAACGTTCTCTTTCCATGATAACACTTGTAAATAAATTAAAGGCACGAAGCAACAAACTAACGAATAAGTAACTTTAACAAGAACAAAAATTAAAACACTTCAAATTCCCGTAAAAACAAATTACACAACACCAAATTACGTTTTCAACAATAATGTGACAGATAAAACATAAATATTGCGATTATTCCAATGCCTACTAATTTAAAAAATAAAAAACCTTATAACTCACGTTTTTCCCATTTTTTGGCTTCAAAACCATAATGTGTGATACATCGTTGAATTTGTAATGAATAACGCTACCGAATACAGAGTGTCTCTTTGTTTGAGGCCCCTTTAAAAAAATAAAGTTGATGATGGTTTCTCGGATACGAAACGTCGGATTAAAAATTTCAACACGCCATTTTGTAGAGCTTAAAAAGTGGCAATGAGAAAGTGCCGGTAGTTTTTTAATATCAGTTAAAATAAATAAAAAAATGAAAAGAAACGAAAATCCAAAAAATCACATTTTTTTGAGAATTTTGAAAACGATAAACAATAATGAACTTTTGCGGCCAGCATGTGAACATACTCTAAATAGCGCAACTTTTTTCTAATTTAAGCCACCCTGTATCTTCTACCGTTTTCAAGATCCCCATGATGTGCATTCTTATCTTGGACACGGTGTATACAGCGTTGCCCCACGTGATCAATTTTAAATTTCGCGCTTTAAATATGCTTTCTCTAGGTTGGTAGTTGTTAGTAGGTCGAAGAAAAACAATTACTAAATCGTATGATATTTAGTTTTATAACCTCATATTTGCGTTACTTCTGCTGTCTTATCGAATTTCCTCTACATTACCTTAGATAAACATTTAAAAAAGTTCTTTTGAGAGCGCTTAACGTTACGAAGCAATTGTGATATAGGTCACAAAACACACGTGTGATGTAGGTTAGCAATATTTGTTAAGGTACATTGTCATTTTAGACACCCTAGTAACATGTCTATAGGCAGGGTTCGGAGTCTTGAAAGGCAATGAAATTCCCTGACATTTTAGGTTTTCCCTGACAGCTATTACTAATTTTCCATATTTTTTTCTAATAAGGATAGGTGGCAAGTATCAAAAATTAAGTAAATTTTTAATATTTTATTTGTAACCTCATTAAACAGGCATTTTCGGCCATTTCGCAATGAAGCGCAAGAAATCAAATAAAAACAAGTCTCACTGTCTCAATAACCTCCACCTGTGTTGTCGACGCAACGCAAATGCGCAGTAAGTGACTAGGACCGGACTCGCCCGATATGATCTTATTACTTAAAGCAGGGGTGAGCAACCTTTTTTATCAACGGGCCAATCCAAATTTTGAAATTTTTTGGCGGGCCGCACACATTATTTTGCAAAAAGTGCTGTTTCCACAATTTCGCGCATTCGTATTGAATGTTTGAACAAGTCGGTGTCCCGTTTCAAAAAATCGTTTGGTTTAGTATGCATTATTATGTTATTGTTATATAAAGTAAAAAATAAAAAACCTTATAACTCACGTTTTTCCCATTTTTTGGCTTCAAAACCATAATGTGTGATACATCGTTGAATTTGTAATGAATAATGCTACCGAATACAGAGTGTCTCTTTGTTTGAGGCCATATAAAAAAATAAAGTTGATGATGGTTTCTCGGATACGAAACGTCGGATTAAAAATTTGAACACGCCATTTTGTAGAGCTTAAAAAGTGGCTATGAGAAAGTGCCGGTAGTTTTTTAATATCAGTTAAAATAAATAAAAAAATGAAAAGAAACGAAAATCCAAAAAATCACATTTTTTTGAGAATTTTGAAAACGATAAACAATAATGAACTTTTGCGGCCAGCATATGAACATACTCTAAATAGCGCAACGTTTTTCTAATTTAAGCCACCCTGTATCTTCTACCGTTTTCAAGATCCCCATGCTGTGCATTCTTATCTTGGACACGGTGTATGTAATGTCTCAAAAATGGGGACCATTTGGACCATTGCAATCGAATTCAAAAATGAATAGAAGATGCTTGGTTGTGGCACAGATGTCATACGAAATTGAGTATGAAACGGCTATTAAAATAATTTGAAAATCGTTTGTGTGATATCTTAATAACGGTGTAAAAAAGAAATAATGAAATAAATTGAAGCAGTAAGACATATCAATAAAGAGAGAAATAAATAAAGCTTATGTCAATTCAAGTTCATAAAGTTTAGTAATTCAAGCATACAAAGTTGTGAAGGAAACAACATTACTAGAACTCCATAAAGAGAAAAATATTTACACATAAGATATAAAACAGCCTATCCTGTTTCCACTAAGAAAGATACATTTACAATTTTAAACTGTACCATAACTTTTATGTTCGAAGGCGATGGAAAGAGTCACCCTTAAAAGGGGGTTTCGTTAGTCACAATATTCAACGTCGGCCTATTCTATAAAGGACAATATACATGCTCAGTTATTTATATCACAGAAGTGTACGCTGTAAATATATACGACGAATACTATTAAATATAAACGCAGCAAAATGAGGTTCTTGAATATAAATGTACAACGGAAAAAAGTTTACTTAGATTCGGTTCGGGACATAAAAATATACTGCATTCATCTAAAATATATTAGCAACTCTCGAAATGGATACAATGGAAAGTAAGTTCTACACCGTGCAAAATAAAATTCGATTTTAAATTATTTTCTGATATAAAAACCGCCGAGTTAACTGCCAAACACGACGAACGCTTTCCTCTCTCAAATCCATGAAGAAATCGAATACACTAACCACCACCGCGAACTTTTAAATTATTTGCAACTTTCTTAATTCCGTGTTGAATAATTTAATGCAACGACTTGGGAAGATTCTACTCTCTCGAAATTAAAAAGAAACCGCAATCAAAATTACAACCCTAAACAAATCGTGCATTAGTGTAGTTACACTCAAATAGAAATCCCCTAGTTTTATACTCGTAAATAATATAGTTGAAGCCGTTTCGATGTTTTTCGAGACTGCCTTTTTTAAATGCATTCCAATTGCACTTCTAATCAGTGATTTCATTCATAGTGAGGTTAATTACCTTAAATTTTCATCACATTCAACAACCACAATTCGTAATTAGCTTTATTGATACATCGTACAGTCACAAACAAGTTGTTTTGCTATATGAAAATTGAAAAGTTTTGTTTCGGTCGATGATTGCAACTAGAAAATGAAAGGATATCAGATTTCTGTCAGATTTTCACTGTCCATCGCATTTTTACATAGATGAAAATTGCTCATTGAATAAGATATAGCCATATAGGTACAGTGAATACGTGAATGTTTGAAGAGCGTTTCAATTTCCTGCTCGTTATATGAATTGTATGATAATAGTGTAATGGAGGAAATGTAGGTAGCATTGCAAAAATTACTCAACCACGTTCCTCCCCTCGGAGAATTTTGTTTCAGGCCCCCTTTCAATTTCAACATCAAGTTTGCTATACCATTGTATACAGGGTGTTTTTTTGAGAGCTTTAGTTAGACCACAGATAAGTTAGTTAGACGTTTCTGGGAAAGTTTTATAGGTAGATTTTTGAACATTTGTACTTACTAATCGGAGTAAAAATGCAAGGCCTCTGATTTTAGAAGCTTGTATCTCAGTAATTAGCAATCATAATTTAATGAAATAAAGTGCATTTAAAAGATCATTTATTCCTACAAAAAGGTGTACAGTTTTAGATTTTTGCAACACATCGTTAATTTTCTGTATCAGTGTATGTGAGAAAAAGCGCTAATTATGACTCAAATCGCACAAGCGCTCCACTTTAAAAATTAATTACGGCTATATTATTGAAACTGAGTGGTAGATACTTATATATTTGAAAAATGTATACTTTTTTGTCAATGTGAGATGCTTTTGAGGCCAATTAGTTTATTAGTCTTAAAGCTATAATGAAAAAACGACGTCTTATGTAACTCAATACCTGAACGTTCGATATTAACAATTTGACAGTAACATAACAAGGTTAAAGCAATTATACTGTGGTCTAACACGATTCACAAAAATAATGTCATTATACATCGTTTTTTTTTAAAGAAATTTTGAAAAAAGGATGCATGCATCAGTTGGAGGGGAGAAGCGCGGCCGCGCGGGGCAGCTGTTGTCGTACACTATTGCTGTAAAGCGCATGGTTTTGTACAATGCAAAAGAATAATCACATTGTTGTGGGTTGCCGCTCGCTGCTTACGATGTGGTAGATTACCTCTAGCGGGAATATGTGCGTCTTTCTTTCGCGATAAACAACACATTTTACTTGGAATTACAAGAAAACAAATTTTATTTTCAATAAGAGAATAATGCAGTTAGATTTAAGTAATATCAAATTTAGCATTTAAAACAAGAATTTTTTCTTTAACTTCCGTAAATTGCGAAATAGCACATTTTCGGTTAGGGCTTATAAAACCAGTTAATCATATGAATAATCAATATTTATTGGCTGTCGACTTTTCAGAAGTATGTGTGCTACAACATTTGTAAATTTGGTAACAATTTATGAAACAATAACAATTTTATGATAAGTTAAAACTGACCGTCAGCCAGGAAAATACTACATACAGCGTTTTTATTGCTGTTAATTAAAATAAAAGTTAAACAACTGATTCTAGCATTTTGCTTTTTACACATGTTAAACATATATAAATGACTAATGTACTGCCCAAAAATGAAGAAATTTCACCCCTCAGTTTTTTTGTTATGATCACTTAAAGTCAGAGGCCTTGCATTTTTACTACGATAGTAGTTGTTACTCAAAAAACAGAATCGATGTAAAATATTTTCAAAATGGCAGCACTTCCAGAAATGCCGGAAGGAGCTACCAACTTCGTTATTTTAAATAGCAACCCCTATTTTTTATTGCATTTTTGAATTCTACGTGAAATTTCATAACTTTTGATACCAACATGTCAATATCTACAAGTTATGGTTTTTAAGTTATTTTCATTTATTTAAAAAAAACGGCGGATGCAGACGGTACTTTAAGAATTCATTACTTGAAAAGGTTGTAGCTATGGTAACCGAGTTTTCACCAGTGCATAGAGGAAGAATAGGGCTTTCTTTTGGTGTACTTAAAAAAAAGTTATGTTGCGTACGACGCCGACGTCACCTATGAGGCTCCAAATTTAAGAAAATTCAAAGGCTGACAACTCAATTTTTTTAAATGAAATGACCATTTTCTTACCATTGCATTTGATAGAGAATCAAAATTGGCATATTTTGGTATTACATGTTCCTATCCCTATCTTTAATAGTTTCTGACTTATTCCAATTTCATCGCAATGATACCATTTTTTTCGGATTTTTTAGTAGTTGGCCATGACCTTATGGCAAACGAATTTTAAACCAATCAATCCGTCACCTGTTATAAATTTCAAATTAAATTTAAACCTTCCAAACACAAACTCTTTTTCGTAAATGTTCTCGTGTGGAGTATCGTATGACTTGTGATTCAGTATTGAGCATATTCTTGCAGAAGCAGCTCTTCTGTTGCAGGAACAACAATATTGCGTAAAATTTCCAAATAACGTTCTGTATTCAAATTTTCTGGATAAATGTGGAAACACAAAATTTTGTTATTTTTAAACGCACAAAGTACAATAAAACTCCAGCACTCTTGAAAGTGTACATCTCCATTCAAACAAGAATTTTAATGGCACGAGCAATGAGAATTATGGCGATTAAATTTTTACAAAATTTGGCCTCGTCTGACCAAGTAATGTTCCCCAAAAAATATTCCTGGTTCCTTAACATTAGATATTCGTAAAACTCTTACTGTATGTAAGGTGGTAAAAAGCTTCCAAAATTCAAACAATTTCATTCCAGTGTTCGGATGGTACGTTCACTAGGACGCGGTCTTTCTGGATATCTCTCAATGAACGTATGACAGGCATGTGACGCGGCTCTGTTCATTTCACCATAAATAACAATTCCAAAAATCTTAATAAAAGAAATGCGAGACAATATAAGGTCTATTTTATCACAATCTTACAAATGAACGGCTACGGCTTATCTAATTATCTTAGGCCTGAAGATGCAGTTTTTAATTTAGCTGCGAAACCGGTAGCCGTTCATTTGTAAGATTGTGATAAAATAGACCTTATATTGTCTCGCATTTCTTTGATTATGTCATCACACAAGTCAATGGGTTACATCAAAATCTTAATATGTAAAACCATTGCGAGCCATTTTTCATTTTTTCCGATTATTGAAAAACTTATGTTAACCTATTACAGGTGACGGTTTAGTATCACTTGATTTGTTCAAAGTTCGATTGCCATGGTCCATGTCATGGTCGACTACTACAAAAAATTCGAAAAAAATGGTATCAATGCGATGAAATGAGAATAAGTGAGAAACTATTAAAGATAGGGATAGGAACATGTAATACCAAAATATGCCCATTTTTATTCTCTATCAAATGCAATAGTAAGAAAATGGTCATTTCATTTAAAAAATCTGAGTTTTCAGTCTTTGAATTTTCTTAAATTTGGAGCCTCATAGGTGACGTCGTACGCAACATAACTTTTTTTTAAGTACACCAAAAGAAAGCCCTATTCTTCCTTTAAGCGCTGGTGAAAACTCGGTTGCCATAGCTACAACCGTTTTCAAGTAATGAATTCTTAAAGTACCGTCTGCATCTGCCATTTTTTTTTTCATAAATGAAAATACTTAACTGAAAAACCATAACTTGTAGATATTGACATGTTGGTATCAAAGGTTATGAAATTTCACGTAGAATCCAAAAATGCAATAAAAAATAGGAGTTGCTATTTAAAATAACAAAGTTGGTAGCTACTTCCGGCATTTCCGGAAGTGCTGCCATTTTGAAAATATTTAAGATCGATTCGGCTTTCAGAGTTACTCCCAAGTACACATTTTCAGAAACCTACATATACAACTTTCGCAGAAACATGTAACTAAAGCTCCCAAAAAAACACCCTGTATAATATATGTACAACGGTTATACTGTAATCAAAGGCACGAAATGTAGGTATCAACCGTAAGAGATCGATTTAGCACAACACGAGCGATTGGAAATGACTAGACTTCACTCCTAGGACGCCAAATCTCAAAAAGTACTGTTTATAGACGAATTAGGCATTTCGGGCTTCGTTCGTATCATCCTTTCTCAACCCTTCCCTTAACTGCTGTTCATCGGACTGTAAGACTAGAATGGTGCAATAAGCGAACTGGGAGCATGAATGACATCATGTAGCGTTTAGCGACGAGTCCCGATTTTGTCTTTGGGCTCATGATGGCCCGTAAGAGAGTTATGCGTCTTCGAGGCGAAAGGCGAAATCCAAAGTTCTTCGTCGAGCGACACACTACCCGTGCTCCTGGGCTGATGGTTAGGGGAGCAATATGTCATGGCAGCAAGTCACCGTTGGTATTTATTGAGGGTGCTTTGACAACTGTATCTTATGTCGCAAATGTGCTGGAACCCGTTTGACTTCCATATCTTCGGGGGACCAACGCACCACTTTTCCAGCAGGATAATGCGCGTCCTCATAGCGCTAGGACTTCGATGTAGTTTCTCGAAGATGCCGGTGTTGACCTTCTGCCGTGGCCCACGCGTTCTCCTGACATATCTCCCATCGAATATGTGTGGGATATCATGGAACAACAGTTACTGCATGTACCTAATCCCTCTAACAACTTTGAGGATCTCCATGTGACCATACAGCAGGCATGGGATGACCTCTCACAAGAGACTATCGACCTTTTTCCTGCTTATCTACGCGCAGGAAAATTAAATTTTCCGGACTAGTACTGTAAAGACTTTACAAGACGAAAAATATAGTTTGTAACTATAGTTACCAACAAAATTGTAGAGCAAATATGTAATTCAAAAAAAAATCCTTAGAACAATCGTAAATGTAAATAGAACTTATTCATGCAGAGAAGGGTTCAAGATAACGACCAATATAAATAGGGTACCGTTCATGAAAACTAAACTCGGACAAAATTCTCCAATGACCATGGGTATAAAAATTTTCAACCACTTGCTGAAGCAACTCAAAGTTGAAAAAAGTAATGTACGCTGTGTTCATTCGTAATTCGTAGTATCGTTCTAGTGAGCTATTAAGCTAGAGGAGGAGAAGACTGTCACAGCTAAATGGTATGTCGAACACTGTTATGGCTAACATCACGATAATGCTTCTTCTCACACTGCAGAGCTAACTCGGCAGTGTTTGGCTGCAAACAAGATTAATGTAATCGAACACCCTCATTAGTCATTACTCACCCGATTTGGTAATGTGCGACTTTTGGCTGTTTTTTGGGCTAAAAAAGAACTTACCAGGAAAAAGACTTTTTTCCAGAGCAAGAGATTGATGCTGCTGTTCGGTGCGATTTTAATAGTATTCCTACAGCTGCTTTGCTTGGGGCATTTAAGCAGCGGAAGGAAATGGCTAAGTGCATTATAGCACTTTGAACATAATATCTACGTAAAAATGTAAACCTAATTTTAGGAGACTCGAGACTAGAGTGCAGCACGAAGGAAAGAAACTTAGGTGTAATCATGGACAACACCCTAAGATTTAAATCGCATGTAAATAAATACATAAGAAACGAATTTTATAATCTTAGACTCCAATACCAAAATAGGGAAGTTTTACACAACAAAACAAAAATTAAATGACCAGTAAACTGGCACACAACTTTCCCGTGTTTACTACAATGACGTATTAAATAAAATAGTTTTTGCGTAAACTCAAAAAAATAAAAAAATAATATATAGTGTGTAGTATAGTTGTAATCAATTTCTGATTTTCTCCTGAAATAATATACAGGGTATGTCATAAATATTTTTAATATTTTGTTAATTTCCGATTAGGCTGGACGTAAGTTGGTATAGGTACTTATTATACTCAATTAAAAGAATCGTATGTCCTCTACTTCACTGTACAATTTTACTTCTTCATCTTTGTTAGCAAAAAAGTTATGAATTTTTCTCGGAATTTTTAAAGTTTTCAACTTTAAACATTCATCCCCTTCCCCTATGGGAAGCAGAGAAATAAATGTAGTGCCAAAAGTGTTTCATGAACTATATGTATAACATTTCAAAAAATGAAAAAAAAAATGCTCGGAGCAGATTTTGAGAAAATCGATTTTCAATTTTTGACCAATTTTGAGAACCAATAAATTGGCCACGTTAAATTTCTGTTCTTTATCAATTATTCAAATTTTAACTAAGTTAAACAGTTCTTGAGCTACACCCTAAATCCCTAAAAAGTAAACACTTGGAGAATTGCTATATTGGCCGCCATTTTGAATTTAAAAACAAACGAAAAACGGCTTTTTACTTGTTACCATATCTACTAACTTTTCACCAAGGGAAATTAGTTTGGGTTAAAATTTAAATGTTTGTTCCCAAAATAACGCCCCTAGTTTGGGGCCCTTTGGGCCGATTTTGATAAGAAGCTTGTTTTACCGAAGTTTTTTATAGGTCCTAGTTTTAAATTTCTTCAAAATCGGCCTAGTAGTGTAGGCTCCACAGACATAACGTACGCACCCACCGACACACCGACAGACAAACTTTTTCAAACATGGTGGTTTTGGACTCAAGGGGACTCAAAACGTTCGATTACATTATGTACCTACTTTCCCTATGTGTATACACGTGTGTATATGCACGGGAAGGTAAAAATTCTCTGCGACAGTATAGTACTTTCTCATTTCAACTATTGTGCTGTCATGTGGTCTATGGTCCATGTTTGGATAGTATAGATATTGGGCGGATACAGAGACTGCAGAATGTTTTTTTAAGGTTAATATACGGGGTGCCACGAACGGTGTACCACAGTTCGGAGCAAAATGGGTAAACATGAAAGGTAGCAGACATATTCGTGCTCTAGTGTGCTATTATAAAATAATTGTAAATAAAATCCCGAACTACCTTTGGGAAATCACTTACCCTAGCGATGTACACCACCTAAATCTCAGGCACAGGGGGCTTATTTCCATACCAGCACATAGGACAAATGTATTTAAACGATCGTTCCAATATAATGTGGCTACCTTATGGACTAGTATCCCACAAGAATAGAGCCCTAGGATGAAAAAAAATCCGGAAAGCAGTAACGCATACATTTCTAAACTATTAGCACCTCGCTCTTAAATTTTCATTGGCAATGTAACATCAACTCATAGTTCATTATCAACATACAACCAGACACATAAATAAATAAATATCGAATATTTCTGCAACAGAGGTTAAGTGGAAGAGCAGAGCCGTTTGGTGCACTGAACTTCGCCTCTGAACCAATGTCTAAATCGACTAAATAAAGGCACTTATTATTATTATTATCTTAAATAAAATTTTGTGAAAGTTAACACTGGTTCCTTCATTGTCAATAAATGGCTTGTCCCTCATGTACTTAAAGTTGGGGCAAAGCAAAAAGCGTTGCACGTCACGAGTATTATATACATGTCAACAGTGTTGTCATATGGATTAAAACGAAATAGAATAAAATACGAAATGAAAGACAATAAATGACAGATGTCCTTGGTTGCAACGTTGTAATTTTATTTATGATGCTGCCAACTTGTAGAATTATTTTACCCTAGAATGTTACATTTAATGACAATCCGAAAAATTAGTATTACATTGGTACTGTTTTTACGTCATATGTCACGTGCAACGCTTTTAGGATTGCCGTGACTATAAGTAAGTTTCTTATAAGAGAAGCAGTAAGTTGTGGTTGGTTTAATATTACGGTTTAATTTAATTAATTAGTAACCAATGAATGGGTATGGTTAGCTAAGAGTGTGAGTGATTACAAACTTCATTGGATACTAATTGCAAATACCTATCTAATGGGCAATTTTTAGCGGTGAACGTTCTCGTATTATAGGAGGAGAATGAAAAGTTTCAGCTGTGTATATAGTGCTTAGTAATAAAAGTCGTCATCAAAGAACATCACGGATGTAATCTGGTTCGACTGGGGATCTTAATGTCTTGATATCATGTCGTTATTTCTGATGTATATTGATTTATTTTTATAATAACACAGAGGGGTAGGAAGTTTGATAACTTCGCGAAATAATCATAAAACTATATTGTAAATGTTATTTCTTACAATACTCATATATTGAAGGCTAAACGACAAAAATACATCAAATAAAAAAAAAAATAACAAAAATACCCGAAAGGCAATTTAATTGCATCATAGAAAATTTATATGAAACGAAATCTCCTGAGAATTTTTCGCTTGTAAAAATGCGGTACAGTAATTTCAATACATGCGAGACAAATATGAAACTCTACACAGTTGTAAATTATTGATCTCAACTCCCCTTTATTTATTTTAGCCACCCTAATTTATATTCGGACGAACAGTGCCCATTGGCTGATAGCTTTTATTGTTTCAAACTCACGCGATTTATGTATATTATACCAATTTGTAACTTTATTCAAAAAAAAAAAAAATTGCTACCACCTTCTCCCAGCTTACCCTTCCAATAACCCACAGGTTTCCCCACTATGTCAAAATGATTAAATAAAGCGCTTAAACGGGCTTTTATATCAGTTACGGAAGAATCTTGGAGAAGTTTGAGGAGGAATTTGAATTTTTATCACAAATGGGAGAATGGCACATGTACAGCCATCTATTGGCCTACAGTGTAGATGCGACAGAGATCTGTACGATGATTATTAATACTTTTTTTAAATTTTAACAACAAACAAAATAAGATAACAGAATAACAACTTAAATAAAATTAAACAAACTTACATTGAACAGCCGAACACAAAAGTTAACAAGACAGGTTGTCGAAACAGTGCACGAACCAACTGAAACCAAACCAAAACTAAAATAACACGAGTGTTTTAAAAAGGCAACAACTACAGTAAAATTATAACATTAAAACATTTAAGCAAGACCTACTCTTGGTTATTGTTCCATTTTCGAACATTCCAAACAGGCCATAACCTAAATCGAAGCAGGTCATGCTTTCAAATTACTACAAAAACAATACACACAGAAATGCAAGGCCTTAATTGGGATAAATAAAGGCGTCGAAGACGCCTCCTGACCTTTAACTAACAGCATCCTGGTACGTCATAAAAATGTAAATAAAAGTGCAATCAAAAAATCTCTCACCTTGTAAATAAAAAAAACAACGAAATTATAACACACATGCACAAAAACGGTTAAACTTAAATTGTAACTGTAAAAAAAATGAATAAAAATAATGGGTTGATAAGTAATTTTGATAAAAAAAACACTTCGGTCAAAGAACCGTCGTGTATAGGAATGCAAGCAACGAAAACAGGTGGAGGGACGCGTCGTGGCGCGGCCAACGTCGAAATTAGCGGCGCTGTCGTCGCGGCGCCCGCCACTTGTTGCTTCCATTTGAACGTCTAACTTAATTTTATTTATCTATTCGCCGTTTTTAATACAACTTTTATTGATACCGCCGGTGTTTCACCCTTTGTTTATGCATTAAAGAGCACGTGTAATTTGACGTTTAAATCATGCGTTTACTATGTAAACAAAAGGTTCGTATCTATACTAACATTGTTTTTTTCCTGACTCTCTTCCGTAAGATGTCGATAGTGTTGAACTTCTCAAAGAGCACGGATATCTATGCAGTAAGATATTGATATTTGTATACCCCTTGCATTTCGAAAATATTTGAAACAATTACCAATTGGAAATCAATTTTTTTCATACATTTAACAGATTCGCTTAATAGAATCGGTCAACAATGCAAATATCAAAAAACATAATAATGAAGATGATGACACATTTGCTGTCGAAACGTGTTCGATTTAATAAAAAAAAATGTATGGGGGTTTTTGATATTTACAGTGTTTTGTTAAACGACCACTAGGGTTCCAGCACAACTTTTAATAACGTTTGAGCAATAAGATAATTCAAATACGGATATTCATTTTTACCTTCATAAAAGAACTCGCACTTTTTAGATTGATAAGACGAAGGGTTCAAACAAATTTGTAAAATCTGGAGTTCCACAAGTATCTATCCTTGCGCCACTGTTATTTATTAGTAATTTAATCGTATAATATCGCTCAAATTGTAAATATGATATAATAATTCAGAAACGCAATACACTACAATACTTTGGGAGTTAAATGGGAATAGATGCGGTATTCAACCTTGCTTCGAAAGAAGAGGGGTTACAGTATAGTTACTTCTTAAATAGTAACATTGTTATAATAATTAAAATTGAAAAAATACAATGGTGGAACGAGTATGGTTCCCTGGACTGCGACCTATTTACTGTCCTTCCAGGCAGATGACGTGGTATGACTTTTGTCTTTCTCACCACAACCCCAGCATAACGGCTAATCCCATGTTGTGCAGGTATTTATTCTGATCATTTCTGTCATAAGCTTTGTGTTCGTCATACTTAATTTTAAGAGGATCCCCCTTTGTGTTTTCCAAGAAGATCTTGGAATTGCTCTGTTCGGTAATTTTGGCCAATGTCTAAAATGCTCATTTGTGAGTGCGAATCGCCATTTTGGCTGTGTTATGTGTAATTCCACAGGCCGGTTCGGGTCCTATGAGTGATGTGGTCCTCACTTACAACTATCGCAAGCTTGTCAGAAACCTGGTGACCTGCGATACCCGCTTGCGCAGGTGCCCACACCGGTGTGGCTGTGTTACACTTGCCTGGTGCGTTTAATTTTATTACATAAGAGTTTACAGCTGCAATCGCTGCTTTGCTACTTAGCTGAGAAACCGCTGGCGCTGTCGGCATCGCATGTAACTCGGCTTGTAACATGGTCACAATTTGTTCCAGGCTTACATAAATTCTGCAACCCCATCCATTGCTTTCATACACTCCAAAGCCGGTGCCCTTACTGGTTTTGAAGTAGTCTGTGCAATTTTTTCGTTGCTTGAATTACTGTCGCAGTCATATGGAATGGGAATTATTGTCTTAAACAGTTTAGTAGGAAGATTCTCTTAGTTACCATGGTGGAGATTTCGTTGAAGATGAGCAAGAGCCCCACTCTTGACCATCCCTCTTCGCCAATGGCTTTCAGGCTTGTAACCACCCCGTGTACTGTGTTTTATTTTGTTCTTCTTGTATTGCTCCGGTACCTACTTTACGGTTTCATGTCAACCACTTTTTCGCAAGACCTCTAGGTTTAAACTGACTTTCAAAAGAACAAGTGTACCTAATGATCTAACTTAAATTTATGGATATGTTTAAGCGCAAGTAATTGGTACAATTTTGTCTGCTTTAAAACCATTTCCACTAATTTACTAACATCATACATCCCGATCCCAGTGACACTATTCGTTCAACCATTGCTCCGCAGTACTAACATTTACAAGAGGCTAAGGGCCTAAGGCTCATCTGCCCCACGACTTGTGGCTGATGACTGCATTAATGCCGCTCTCCATTGACGAGGAGTCGAGGACGTTGGATTTTTTTCTTAGCCTGTCGAACGAAATGAAGAAAATGAAGGATAGTGCTATTTGACTATCGCCTTTCAATTGTTGTCTATCAGATAGGTCAGCAATTTGCTAAACAAGATCTTTTGTTTTTTGCTTAGATTATAGGAAGAGTTTCTTGATCAGTTTAGCAAGATTATTTATTAGCAAGTTTATGAATTTGGCTGTTTCTGGGCGATATACTGTTCTTAATTTAACGTTGCACCATATGGTTCACTTCCAGGGCTGGGCAAAATACATGCACTAACGTATTTCAAATACAAATTACAAAATACTCCTAGAAATGTATTTGAAATACAAAATACGAAATACTTTTATATTATTTTTAAAAATACAAAATACAAATACAATATTTGAAATACAAAAATACTTGCCATCTCCCAAAAAACACTCTGTATGCGTATACGGGGTGATTTTGGGAAATTTAGTTAGACGTTCTAGGAAAGTTTTATAGGTAGGTTCTTGAAAATGTGTTCTTAGAATTCACTCTGAACCTATCGTTAACATTGCAGTGGACAAAATACATACATTAATGTATTTCAAATGCAAAATTCAAAATACTCATATAAGAGAGTATTTGAAATACAAAATACAAGATACTTTAGGGAAAAATCATCAAATACAAAATACAAAATACAAATGTATTTTAAATACAAGTATTTTGTGACTGCCCACCCCTGTCACTTCAGATAAAAGGTCGCATCAGAGTCATTCTGTGCGTATTAATTCATATTGGCCATCGAAGATTTTCCGGTAAGGTGGAGGTAGAGGTATACCTACTTTCGCCAGTTAAGAGTTGTTGTTTCCTGCTTACAGCGTTCTCATACCTTAATTACGTCTAAGAGAGGAGCTTTAAATTATTGAGGAACACAGTGGAGAAAACCTGATTTCTTCCATTGGAATAACGAAATTCACTCCCATGCAGATATAGATGGAAAATATCACAATTGTAGCCAATCATCTGTTGCGTTTGCACTCGATCTTTTCACTTCCCCTCTTTTTAGGGAGTGATTTCACTTCCTTCGCCTCTGGATCTACAGTGTTGTCAATGCATACACCACAAGGAAGGTGATGATAAGATAAAGTATTGATGGAGTGTCCTGACAAAATCGCTTCCTCTTTTCCATGGTGCAATGGTACATCGAAGCTTCGTCTCGACAGAAATTCTTAGTCGTGCTCCAATTCAGTAAATGTTTTGCACAAACTACCCTTCTGAGCAGTTTCTGTTCAGACGTCATTGGGAATCCATCGTGCACAGACCTTTATCATGATTTTGAGCTTAAATCCTTAAGACGGTTCTTTCGGAAGTCTTCGCTTCATATTCAATTACTGCAACCTTTACACGACGATATAGGAACACTATTTCTTCCACCTTTTTCAGTTCTCGGTTTTACGGATCGACCGCACCATGGACCATACTCGATCGATTCCTTTTCCATCGAAATTGTTTAGGTAGAAATTTGATTCGAAAATATGACTCGCCAACTTGGCTATACATCACTCTTACTGCTATTCTTTCGTTAATAATTTTGGGCCCATGACATTCTTTCGTTAAGGAAAAAGCTGTAGAACATTTTTCAATTGGGCGATGGGCACATCACTTGACAATCAAATATCTAAATCTAAATGTCACAGTTACATGTAACTACTTTTTTGACATGATCTCGATTGTTTCATGCGATGGCTAGTAGATTACATATGAATCTGCCTTCGTATTTCTATACGCAAAGTGATCTCTCAACTACATATAAATCCACCTTGTCGTTTAGCGAATATACGAACCTGCGATACAGTTTAATAGTTTATAACAATGAATAAATAGTGTCTTTATTCGTTGGTTTATAATATAACTTAACTACATATTATGTTTATCAGTTATTATTATTTGAGTAAGTTTTACATAAATAACAAAACTGAAGAGTTTTACCTTTCGTCCAACAACAACCATTTAATTAAACAATGTTTTGCTACAGTTTCTTAAGACATTACAGTCGTCAAGTGTTCCAAAGCACGATATTCGCACTTTCTTCAGGTACCTACCTATTATATAGTTGATCATTGATGGAGAATCTGACGATTTAATCATTTTACAGGTCAAGGAAAATGTGGAGTTGCTGTCATTCGAGTATCCGGACCTTGTGCCGGAAATGCCATAAAACATTTAACTGCCGCACAAGAATTACCGCAACCTCGTCGTGCAACCTTACAAAAGTTGAAACATCCGCATAGTGGAGAAGTACTTGATAAGGGGTTAGTGTTATGGTTCCCAGGTAAGATTAACTTTATTGAAAATTGTTGAATTAGAGTTATTGTGCAGCGCCACACAGCTTTACAGGTGAAGATAGTTCCGAGTTTCAAATTCATGGAGGTGTAGCTGTGATCAACGCCTTGTTGAATGCATTGGGCTTGATTCCAAATTTACGGCTGGCATCTCCTGGCGAATTTACCAAGCGTGCTTTTTATAATGGTAAACTAGATTTGACTCAAGCAGAGGGATTGTCGGACTTACTTTCTGCAGAAACGGAATTACAAAGAAAACAGGTAAGTACAACTCTTACCTTTCTAATTATCGTAATTGCTATTGTTCTTAACATCTTCAGGCATTTTTACAAACTGAAGGGTGTTTAAAAAACATTTACAATGATTGGAAGAAAGTTTTAGTGAGCGCTTTGGCAAACTTGGAGGCATACATTGATTTTCATGAAACTGAAGTTCTAGATGCTGATTTGGTAACGAACACTATGACTAGTGTCAGGCAATTATCAGGAGATATAAGTAAACATCTTAGCAATGGAATTAGAGGTGAACGACTTAGGAATGGTGTTAAAACTGTTTTAATTGGAGAAACTAATGTCGGGAAAAGCAGCCTTGCTAACATTTTGTGTATGTGTCTCCTTTATTTTTACAGGGTGGCTGATTTTTCATTGGCCAGCTTATATCTCGTTTATTATTGGAAATATAAGAAAAAGTCAGAGGAAATAATTTTTTTGTATTAATTCTTCTATAAAATGTTATAATTGGTTATTTAAATGGAACACCCTGTATATTTATTTGCTAATGGATCCATCATTAAATTCTCTTTTCCAAAATGTAGCATAAGTAATATTTTAGGCTTTATGTGGAGAATAAAAACGCAAATAATAGAATCGTACTAGGTGGCTATGATAATAAGTTAATAGCAACAATAACAATGCTATAAACGCCTTCTCAAACTCTCCAGGAACTAAAACAAATTTCTGCGGCTTGTCAATTAGTTACACAACGCCAGAAGAAATTTAATGTCGAGGACCAGGAAGTGTCTTTGCATACCTGCAAACTCTCCCGCAAAAAGCGGGAGTCTCCCGCATTTGAGTACTAACTCCCGCTTACCCGCATTACAATGATAAACTCCCGCAATTTGCAAGTTGTCACTCGTGAGGGAATTTTTGACGAACAGGGTGTTTTTTACAGGCCAACTTCCTTGTTTTCATACACTATTTCATGAAAATAATCAGGAATTAGGTGTTTTTTAGCAACAATTGTTTAGATTAAAATTTAATCGATAAAATTAATTTTTGCACTCATACAGGATAGGCCAAAAAACTCCATTTTGGTGCCAAAAATATGCCCCCCCCCCCCTCGCCCTATACATCTTCCAAATGTCTCCCGCATTTTCTCAAGCTTAGGTTGGCAGGTATGAGAATGTTATAGAAGAATTAATACTAAACAATTATTTCCTCTGACTTTTTCTTATATTTCTAATACTAAACGAGATATAAGCTGGTCAATAAAAAATCAGCTACCCTGTATATACAATACCACTGCAGGTCCCTGGTTCCCAAATCCTTTCCAGTTTGTTCATTCCTTTTCTCTTTTTTCCAATCTATTACGCCTATTTCTTCAACATCTTATGTCACACCCTCCAGCTGTTTTTTTTTTATATAGTGTTGTTTCCCTTAACATTTCTTCGCTTTGGCATTTGTAAGATGTGCCCCAACTACTTGGCTTTGTTTACCCACAATTTCCCCATTTATCTTTTGTTTTTCATATGACTCCATTATTTCCAGGTTTGGTTATATTCTCCTCCCCTTCAACAATTTTTTGCAAAATCCCCCTTTCCTAAACCCAATTCCTCTTCTTGTTTGTGTAAACTCATTGTGTGTAGCACTGTTGTAGCAAAGAGAAATACTCTTTGGTTGTAGTCTAATTATCATTTGATAGACAGTATTTTTAGCTGCTCTGGAAATATTTTTGATCTTAATCCTCTTACTGCTCCAGTTGCTTTGATTTACGTTGTCTTCCCGTTTCCCTCTAATGGTTGTGCAGTTGGTATTCGAACTGACATACATTTTTAAAATTGTAAAAGGGTAAAATACTCATAGATATAGGGAAAGCCAGACTAAGTTGCGTGCACGTCATCAGCGTTTGATGACGTTTACATTTACAGTATTGTCAAATTGATCAGGAAATATTTAATTTCCCAGCAACTATTTCTTATTAAACCACAAATAAATATTAATTACGATTACAAATTTTTGACGACAAAAATCAATTAAATATGCCTGTCAGAATACTACTGTCATCCGTAACGTCAAAATATCGATGAATAAAAGATGGCAACAGAGCACCATTCCCTGACAGTGGCTAGGTTTACGTCGTTACTTACTGGCCTGTTGATTAAAATTTTATCACAACATTTTACATTGAAAGGCGTCTAAACCAAACAAAAACAAGCTTGTGCACATACATTATTTTATCTAAAAGTCTTATATTAATTGCATTGCCTTTAGAGTTGTTTTTTTATAAATTTTATGATACACTTAGCGATGGAAACTTTGCCACAAAAGACATGGAAATACGTCATTGATGACGTGCACGCAACTTAGTTTGGCTTTCCCTATAGCTCACTATATTGCTCTGCACAGAATACAATAACATGTCAATGCGATATTTGACCCAATAAAAATCCCTGTTTGAGGATGAAATTCTCTGTCAGGCAAAATTCTAGTAAGGGTAGTGGTCCCAGTTGATGCGTGTAAAGGTCCTTGGAAATTCGCTGTTCCTAGATAAATAAAAATAAAATAAAATAATATTAACGTTCCATTCATTATCCTACTGTCGCTTAGCATGTACAGAGCAAATTATTGCCAATGGTGAATTATATGTTTTGTCTCGGATTTCTCTTTCATATGCGATAGCCCACCCTATAAACTCTGAATCTGGTCTTTTGTTAGTTTACTTTACCAAAATCCTCTTGTAGGCCTTCTCCTTTGTGTTTGTATTCCTCAGCGGTGTTCAAATCATTTTTTATAAGCTTCCTCTTTTTGCTCATTTTTGTTTTAGTTCTAGTAGCTCCCTATTGGAACTTTTAATGTTTGTTCCAGAATGAAAACTCTTGGAAGCAATCCTCTTCTGTCTATTAATAAATCATTAGGGGGCGCTTATTCTTATTTTGTATTCTTATCCCTCTGCACTTACAGTTGTTTGCAGGTTGACTCTGTGAACTATTACTTTTCTCAGTAATTATTTTAAAAATGTTAATATACCTCCTACTGTTTTCCTTTTTTTACCACTAAATACTATGCACATTCACCATATTCATTCTGTTGATTTAATCACTTGTAAATCCCAAATTTCTGAAAATCACACTTTCCTTCCATTTACCAGGAACATACCCGATACCTATACATGTTCATTATATTTCCATAGGTAATCGACCCTTGTCTATTGTAACTCCATTGCATGGTACTACGAGAGATGTGCTAGAGGCAACTTTGGATGTGGCCGGTTATCCCATGATATTAAACGACACGGCCGGTTTACGTTCACAAACATCGGATATTATAGAACAAGAAGGTATAAATAGAACAATAAAAGCTTGTGAAGAAGCTAATCTAATATTATTGGTTGTTGACTGTGAAAATTACTTGTTATGGTATAAAGAAAGTAAAACAAAAAATTTTCTGAACTTTCTCACATTTTATACACAAAACCTTAATATTTTTCATATTTTATTCGATAAAGATTTAACTTTTAAAAAGGAATGCATAATAATTGCTAATAAGGTAGATTTAGTCAAAGAAAACGACTTAATTCACTTTCAAGCATTTAAAAGTGTTATATCTTGTACATCAATGAAAGGTGTCGATACATTAACAGGCATCATTATTGACAAACTGAAATTATTGTAAGTTGTACCGTCACCTTAAGACTAATAGTAATAACTATACAGTTTTTATTTAGATGTGGAGAGCCAACAAAAGAACATCCAAGTATGAATCAAATTCGACATCGGGAATATTTAACACTATGTCTGAAGCATTTAGAATCATTTCTAAATGATCGACAATCCTTTGATAACAACGTTGTTTTTATGGCGGAAAAGTTAAGGAAAGCTCTTCGTCAGTTAGATAAGTTAACAGGTACCTTTACTACTGAGCAATTACTAAGTGTCATTTTTAAAGAGTTTTGTATTGGTAAATAAATTTTTTCTTTTATCATTATTCTTTTATTGTTGAGTTGGTCCCGGCCCCTATTTGTAACCTCCGTGTGTCTGGTATCCTTGGAAAAGTGTCGAAAAATGTATGGTTTCCTTCACCCTTAGTGTGGCTACACTGTGTATTGAACGATTAGGTTGGGGAATATGTATGATACTTACCTATTTTAAAATGATTTTTCAAAGCAGAGTTTCCCGCTGGTAGGTTTTAGATTGTGTTGATCATTAAAATATGCATTGGCTTGGTTTACCATTGATCCCCACACGGTTCTACTTTTCGCCTTTTTTCCCCCATACTTAGTCAGGTCTTCTTACACAGCCACTTTCCCTTCAGTCTTCCACTTTCCTTCATATCTTCCCCTATTCACCACTTGTTTTACCAGTCCATTTGCTGGTAATCTTTCTATATGTGCCCGAGCCAGGCTATTCGTTGAACTCTGATCACTTGCGTTATTGTGGTCCTCCAAATGCTGCTTTTCTTTTTTCGTTGTTCCGTCTTCTCCACTGGTTGTTGTCTTCCTTAATTCCTCCGTATATTCTTCTTAAGACTCTGCGTTTCCATACCTCCAGGATTTTTGCTCCGCTTTTGGTTAGGGTCCATATCTCTGGGGCATATATTACAACATTGGTCTCACTACTGTTTTAGACTCTTACTTTAGTATGATCATTGACTTTCTACACTAAAGTCAATGGTATGATATACTCTTTGCTTTTACTATTCTGACCATTATCTCTACTTCTATTTCATGTTGGTTTGTAATGGTCGCGCCCAGGTAGCGGAATAGCTCGACTTAGTCAAACTGATATATTTCTTCCTCCATTTTAATTTCCAGTACTCTCATTAGCGTCGTTTTTGGAGCGCCTGAAGAGCCCGCGTGTACTCTGGCCATCGCCTGCTACCTGCGATGTGGATTGTGGGAGTCCCCGCTCTCTCTTCTGTATATATAACACATTTTGCATTTGCTGTGCATTCAGCAACTTTGTGACTAGCATTACCGCGCTTGATGCAGACTTTAGCGCGGCCGACGCTGCTATTTCAGTTCCGTGATATATGTCCAAATTTCCAGCACTTGAAACACTTTAATTGCCTAAACACCTCGCGGATTGTGCACTTATATCTCAGACGACTCACATGGTTCCTGCATCCAGAATTTTCCGGGCAGCAGGCAGTCGTATTACCACAATCCGTGTCCCGCTTTATGCAGAGACAAGGGAGCATTCCGTGTCTGGAAAGTAACCCATATCTCCTCCTTCGTTGCATCTTCTTCCAGATCCACTCCTGGACTTTACTCTGCACTCACCAAGAGCGCCTTCAAATTGGCTTCTCAATTCCGGTGCTTTGGCTGAATATTCAGAAAGATCAGCAGATTTACCACATTCGTTCTGCGCACCTTTTGAACGCATTTACTTGCATTCTTGAGCGCCACATCCTTCTTTATACAACTCAACATACCCGTAACTGGGTAACCGGGTAATGATGTTACCTACTTGATCAGGTCGTATATTATGGAACTTTTCTGTTATTACAGCATTATCTTTCACAAATTGGCCGTTTTGTTTGTTTCGAAATTCGCATTTCTCCGGTTGCGTTACTTCTTCATTCTTACAGGCACATGTGCTTTCGTGGTGTTATGGTTCAGGTAGTAAATTGATGGGGTCCATCATAATATTGTTAAAAGGGTGTGAAATGGCTCAAAATGGAGTAAAACTAATCTTTCCACGTGAGAAAAGTAATAAGTTTCACAAAAACCTTAGCCATGTATAAATTTATTGACTCAAGTTATAATAAAATGACAGGATTTCATGGAAAAGCGACAAGTTTCGATAAATTGTCATCATCAGGCTAATTAGTGAGATAGGTGGACATAAAATAGTAACACATACGTTAGGGAGATGAGTGATTCAATGAAGCTGAGACGTCTCGACATACATCACAAGCGAAAATCTTGGGAGAATTCGTGAGGCGAAGTGGAAACCGTGGGAAAAAGCAGTAGAAGTTAAACATAGGCAAAAGTTCCCAAGTTTGTCTATGTTTGACGCGTTATTTTCCGTTCAACTTTCATCAGTTTTTAAAACTTTGAATCCAGTGTTATCCTTCGGATTCTGACGCACATTCCATAATGGGTTTTCCTTTTCACTTCGCTTCACAAATTCTCCCAAAGATTTTCACTTGCGATGTATGTAGAATTGTAGAGCCGTCTCAGCTTCATTGAATCACTGATCTCCCTAACGTTATGTTACCATTTTATATTCGTCTATCTCATTAATTAGCCTGATGAAAATTTATATTTTATCGAAACTTATGACTTTTTCATGCAATCCTGTCATTTTATTATAACTTGTGTCAATAAATTTATACATGGGGGAGGGTTTTGTGAAACTCACTTCTCACTGAAAGATGGTTCAGGTAATTAATGCTTAACAATTTCAGATGCTTAAATGTTCCTTGTTATTCATTTATTATCTTGGTTCATGTTCCATTGACCAATTTTTGAAATGGTGGCATTGAGCCATATTTTGAAATGTGTTATTTTATTATGTAGCTTATGTGTAGGAGGTTGCAGGGTAAAACTATCCCATCTCGTATATACCTACATACACTTATATTTAAATAATATACAAATTCCATACATTACGAGTATTTACAACAATAATAATTAAACTAAATTTACACTAATATACACACATTTACGTCAGACATTTAGGTACATCACATGCTGCATTAAAAAAATAAAAGATGAAGAGAGATAAATAATTTTTAAATAAAATTATTGAATCAAAACCAAAACGTTTAGATAAAAATTTTTCAATTACATAAAGAACTAAAAGTCACTTCTACAGTTCATTTGGCATTACTAGCTTTTTAAACCGTTAAACCATACGTAACTACCCCTGTCAGTGTTTACTTACACCCTTCAATAATACCTTTAAAAATTATTTACATATAAAAAAAATTCGTCTCTGGAGGTTTTATCAAAAATAATTACTTACACTTTGCAAAATTTAAACAAGAAATAACAAAAATTTTGCCTAAAACTATTCAACGATGATTGTAAAACTATCGAACATGCACTCCGTTTATAGTAACCGTATTTCCGTTTGCCCTTCCAATCGGTTCGGGTTCATACGTGCCACTGTCTCTACTTGTTTCTTCATAAGGGGCATCGTACATATTTTCATCATGCACATTTTCGTATAGATTTGGTGTTATAGGTGAATGCATGTATCCATTTCTATCACTTAAGGTTGCGTAACTCATAACGGCCGCATTACGATCTTCTTTTCTTTCGGCTCCCTCAACGTTTTCCGTATTTTTTACGGGAGTTTCTCTTCGTCTATGGAAAAACATATTTAAAAATTTTACTGATGAGGAAATGGGCGTCACTTACAACTTCAAATAAATAATTCCTAAAAGTAAAAGTAGAAACAATACAACTCCGGCCCCGATGCCAATGCTTGTTCCTAGACTAGATGAATCTTCTGGTTCCGCAGATGACACTGAAAGAAGTATTTGTAACCAGAATGTTGTTGGAATTGAAAAATATGATGAGTTTTACCTTCACATCTGGGTATTTCTCCTGACCAATCTCCACTGTCCATACATTTCCGCAAGTATGGGCCAATCCGTTCATATTGAGGAATGCAGTGATACTCAACAGCGCTGTTATATGTAGTTCCATTCATTACAATAACTCTACCATTCTCTATCGTTCCAGGATGATTGCAGTCAATTGCTAGAAGAATAACTGAATTAAAATAGGAGTCACACGTTGTGGGGTAACTTACGAAGGCAAGTAGGTGCCTGTCCAGTCCACGTCCCTTTTTTCAGACAAACGCGTGTGGAATTTCCTTCCATTGTGTGACCTCTTGGACAGGAATAATGAGCAATACCACCTACGCTATGTGTGCTTACTTGGACGTGAACCCCGTGGAAAGCGTCTGGATCCTTACATAGAATTTCTGAAACAGTAGGTGTATTTCAATCGTTCTCAAATGATGTTTAGAGCCTTACCAACACAGCTTGGTGAGTCAGAGCTCCAAGTTCCGTTATCTTGGCAAAGTCTTCGAGAGACACCATCTAATTCGAAATTGGGATCACAAGAATATAAGGCTAACGCTCCATAGTATGTAGCATTTGACGCCAAACTAACCTTTCCGTTTGGAAGTTTTGGTGGGTTTCCACAATCAACATCTATAAATTACCAGTCTTAACGTCATGAAAGATGTGGTATTTCCACAAATACATACAAACACATTGAGGTACGTCTCCGCTCCATTGTCCCGTATCTTCGCATGTACTAAGAGGTTCCCCAATGACTTTGTACCCTCGCTCGCATCTGTACTTGACAATTGCACCAATCTTATAAGAAGTTGCACCATTATTGGTGGACTCAGCCGTTCGTATTAACGTTCTTCCATAGGCGCGATCATTTCCCGTAACGGACAAAATACTGTGCTCCGCAAGAATAGGTTCTGGGCACCTAATTTCTTCACATTTGGGAGAAGAGTCGCTCCATTGCTTGTTTGGCAAGCAGTATCTTTTAGGAACACCTGTTAGTCTATAACTGCGTGCACAACTGTACTGAAGTCCACTTCCAACGTAAGTT
Organism: Pyrocoelia pectoralis; assembly: GCA_036250285.1. Lineage (NCBI taxonomy): Eukaryota > Metazoa > Arthropoda > Insecta > Coleoptera > Lampyridae > Pyrocoelia > Pyrocoelia pectoralis. The sequence goes on along the minus strand of CM070079.1, from coordinate 33,796,439 downwards.
GTTGCGTTTGTGTACTCGACATTTCCGTAAAGCAGCGTAGGTACTTTTCCGCAGTCGATATCTGTTTTACAAAAATGTAGATTACGTGTAAATTGACTGGAAAATACTCACATTCGCATGTAGGCATTGCTCCTGACCATTCACCGTTACCAGTACACTCACGTACAGCATCTCCATGTAAAACATGTCCTACTTCGCAATGATACTCAATGGAGGAATGAATGTTAAAATCATACCCTACTACGTAACTTCCCGCTGGAACCTCGGGTTCATCACAAGTAATTACTGTAATCTTCCACTTAATTCACACATAGTAACGCCTAAATTTACTTACGTTCACATGAAGGAGCATCAGCCGACCATTTTCCATCTCTTGTACAAATTTGTTTCTTCTGTCCATCAAGCCAATAATCCTGATTGCAAAAGTACTCAATGAGGCTATCAACACTCGTTGTACCATTAACTAGGTCATATTTGCCGTTATCAATGGCAGGCGGTGTTCCACAGTCGACATATTTACAAGTAGGCGCTTTTCCCATCCATTCTCCACCTAAAGCACACGATAAGACCTAAGGAAAACACGATTATTAAGATATTCGGTTTCCCCCGCATCACTCACACTTTGTCCATAAATGATGAAACCTGGCTCGCACGTATAAATTGCGGTATCGCCAGCACGATGCCCACTAATTTTTACGGTACCGCCCGAAATATTAGGCGGGTTGGGACAGTAATCAAATAAGCATTTTGGTGTAGAATCGGACCAGGTTTCATTTTCTTCGCAATGTCGAGTTTCGCGTCCTAGCAATGTGTAATTTTCGTGACAGCTATAAACGGCTTTGGCTCCGTACGTTGTACGATTATCGGCCATTACGACGGTACCGTGTTCTAAATCTGGTAAACCACCGCACTCAACATCTGCAAGAATGGGTTCGCGAAATGTTTCAATGACTAATTAAGACACTTACATTTGCAAGAAGGTGCCATTCCTGACCAAAAACCTTCTTTATCGCAATTTCTCGTGGCGTCACCTAACAGGACATGGCCCGTGGGACATTCGTATTCAATTTTTGAACCCACATCGTATTCGGTACCTTTTATCGTGGTGTTTAATTTTTTATCTGGACTTCCACACGATGATGGATCTGTAAATGAATTATTCATGTTAAGGGGAGCGGTTTTCATTACATTTGCGTATGTAACACAAAAAATGCCTTGTTACACATTTACAAAGAATTAAATTACTTTTTAAACCACTTTCTCTTAACTTCTTATTAGCATTTATCGTGTATGTCTATTGAATTACACATGAAAGGATATTGTTTAAATAAAGTTTATTGCATTTGAATGTTACGTGAAATACCAAGTGCATTTCCTAGCTTTCATTTTCAACAAAATTCTATAATATCTACCTTAATTAATTGGTTCGGTTTATTTAGCAATGCTCCGCTTAGAAAATATTTTTTAATAAAAATCTGTAAATTGCGTTAAAATGAATTATTAATGCGGTTAGAACCGCTAAAATTTAAATCGCACGAATAAATTAAAGTTAATTATTGTTGATTCCATATTAATTTGTTGAACACAAGGTGACAATACCCACTCAAGAGTTAAAGTTTGAGCCTGAAGAGAATTTAAGGATTATAAAAAAAGTCAAGGGTAGTTCGATTTAAAGTCCGATGGTCGTTCTATTAAGTTACCTTGACAAATTTTATATAGAGAATACCGACATGATCGGCATTGCAAATTGTAGGAATATGCAATAGCGTTGATTAAGAAAATTTACAAAAATTTCATTTGGACAAAAGTCTATATAAAAAATGTACATAGTCGTTTAATGGCACTGTTTGTTTTATTCAAAATTTATGGAAAATGCCATTTTAATTAATTATATTATTTAAAAAAACAATTCAATTATTATTATAATATAGGTAACTATAGTTATGATGGAGTTCAACGTAAGTATAGAAAATTAATTAAGGTTTGTTTATTCTATTTAAAACTCTTGTTCAGCTTAAACAAAAGAAAGTTCAAATAAAAAATTGGGTTAGGTAACATTTTTACAAAGAAATACTGTTTTAGGTGATGATGATGATGAGAACTAGAACAAATTAAAGACTAGGTTATTCAAACGTTTTTTTAAATAAAATGTTATATGCTACTATTTTTGAATTGTAACTGTACATTACGTTTACATTAGAAGAAGTCACATAGAAACGATTGAAACTGTTGAAAAAGCGTTTTAATGGCGTTAAAGAAATTGAACTACGGATCAATGCAAACTATACGAAGTGCTTACAAATGATGATTACATAAAGGAGTCCATGAAGAAGAAGAATATTGTTTAATTTTTGGACACACGCACTGCATTGTCTAAATTCAAGTCAAGAAATTTTAAAGTTGACAGTATTAATAGCTTTAGGCGTGTTGTAATCATTCAATACTTTATAAAAATAAGAACAAGTACAAATTGTGCACCTGGCATTTGGAAAGTAAGTGCATTTTTTAAACACATACTCATGTGTCTGGAAAGTTTCACACCAAGAGCTTAGTTTAGTTTAAAACGACAGAAATGGGTCGAGACAAACAGACGGATGGATTCGAATTTGTTTTAAATCATTTATCTTGTTAAACGTTGATACAAACATTATTTGGCGGTTGAATCGGATCACCAGCCATTTGGTGGTCGTGCCAAATAAACAACAAAGTTTTGGAAGTTGTGAAAACAACTAACATTTCCATTTACAAATTATGTACAAGTTTTAACAGCGCGGAAAGCGGTTAATAATGGAGGTACAGGCAGTAGGTAGGTTGGTCGGTCGCCGGAGGGTAGATTGGTTCTGGAATGCAGGCTGACGGGTCGATGTAGACGGACTCGTCGGTGTTGGCTGCTTTCGTTGGCGGCTATGATTTCTGTGGGTAACAGCGTTCGCTTATAAAGGATTCTGGCCGGTGTCGACGCGTTGTCATTGGTCGGCCAATGGAAATCAATCGTTACTCTTCAGTATGTAAGCGACTGTGTAGCAGGATCATGTGGTCGCCACAAATTACATAGGTATTTAATGCAGTGGAGACGTTTTGGGGAGTGTAACGGGTTATAAAAAGATGCAAAACCATAAAATTTACTTATATCTTAAGACAAGGCCGCCTCGTCCATATAGGCAACCTAGGCGACCGTCTAGGGCGAAAAATTGAGGATCTTTTTAAATTTAAAAACATAAACTAAATAAAAGTTTAGTACTTCTGCGCGCTACTAGCTTAGGCAGACGAATTGCTAGGTAATGAAAGGTGAAGAGTATTTTATTTTATTTAAGTTGCCTTAGAAAATAGGAAAGTATACCCTGGCGTAACGTAACACTACTGACTACCCCGAAGAAGGCACTTTAATGAGGGCGCAGAATTTCTTTTCGCCAGGGCGCCAAAAACCCTACAGCCGGCCCCGACTACAGGCATAACATTTTACTACACAGACAAACAATGGATCGTATTGGTATGGTACCATGGTCATTTTCACAGTTTCTTCTTCATATAAATGATAGCCGCTAAAGCATAAACATTGAAATTTAAAGGCCTTGTGGACCATTGTTTCATAGAAAACGTAAGTTTTGCAGGCTCAATTTAACCAATTTGATGTGTATACATTTACAAATCAGAAAATCTTGTAACAACTAGTTAACAGTAAAGATGACCTTACTAGCTAATCCTCCAGTTCATTTCTTCTTATCCGTCCGTTTTAGAAAAATTTCTCGAACCCCACTATGAAAATGTTGGGGGGGATTCATTAATCTAAATGTACATTATCATTCTCATTCTTCAAAAAAATAAGGATCAATTAAATATGGCGATTTTCGGCTACACAGCTAATAAAATTCAATTTCGTTATTTTCTATTACAAGTCTGCTTCAGTTTTAGTGGGTTTTTTATACTGGACACTACCGTTTTCCTTCAACTAACAATCTTTCGAAAAATTATTTGACAAAATTCTGTTAGAAAATCTTTGGGCGTAAACTAGTTATGGCAGTGACCAATTTTGCATATATTCTCGAAGTACAAAAATCATATGGATCCGTTCTTTTTTACATAAACCACAACTTTAAAAACATTTGAAAAGGCCACAAAAGCCACTAAAGGACGCTTTTTTAAATACCTATTTTACATATTTGCGAAATTGAAAATTTGCATTTCCACTGAAAACGGAAAATTTTAAATATAGGAAAGTGTAATAGTATTCAATAGAAATTCAAATTTTACATCTGTAGTTGACAAAAGTACATGGTGTTCTATTTAATTTAACCGCGAGTTATGACCTTTTAAAGAAAGCTTGCCATAATTTGGTTTTAATTTTTGGACGCATTGTATAAGTTTGTACATTTTTCTCAAGTGCGACATTAAATTCAAGCAATTCAACCCATGGCAGGTAGAGTACAGACTACTCTTGGTTAAGAGTTTGTTGCGTATAAGCGAGCCTAAAATCCAAGAAGGGAGGATAAGGATAGCTTTGTTTGGCGGGATTAACTCTAGTAATTGAAAAGTAAGGAACCTCAAAATAAATGACTAAACTGCTACAGCGGAAGCAACTGAAACTTAAACAATAGAGGAACAATAACTTTGTTAGAAAAGTAAAGGGAAAATTCTACGTTGGGTATGGTTTCGATTGAGAAAACCTTAGATTAGGTTCCTAATCTAAGGAGAAAACCACAACATACACATATTCGCAGAGAACGAAACACGAAAGAAGGGAAGAGGACACGCAAAAGGTTATATCCTGACTCGAGTAAAAAAATGTGCAACAGACGAAGTAGAGGTATTGATAGAGAAGCGGTATTACGATAACATAGTCGATACTAAACGAACGAATATTGAAAGCTGTCAATAGCAAATAGAGTCAACACTATTTTACAAAAAACTAGAAGAAGTGTACTTAAACATCTTGAAAAAATAAAAAAACTATAATACTAAGCGATTAAAGAATAAAAAAGAATAATTGGGGAGCTTACTATGAATATGGAACATGATCTATATGGTATCTGGAAAATGGTGTGAAACAGAAAAAGACAGTAAATAAAAAGTTTCAAGCAAGGAGGATAAGAAGCGAAATGGGAAAAATAACTACTAGAAATCTCGAAGAACAACCTGCGAAAAAGTAGAAATAGGTAACAACAGAAAATGTAGGTCACACCTTAAATGAAGTCAAAAATAGAAAGACTGTGACCTCTGAGATCCATCATGCTAAAAATAATTCTGGAAAAGATATAAGAGAAAGTTAAAATTAACGATGAACCAGGCTTTAGAAAAAACCAATAAGATTGGCGTCCGCATGTTATGCTGATGAAGCGCTATTAGTAACTGAAGAAGAAGAGAAATTTCAGATCCTTCTGCAACATTTTACAAAACAAGGTATGAATACAGAAGCAAGTAAAACCGTAATACAGACTGTCATGATGGGGCAGTTTTGAAAGAACGTAGAAATTAGGTATTGTGAACAGAGCAAGTTATAACCAAAGCCCAGTAGTTCGAAAAATGTTGTTTTTCCCAATTTTTGGTTTTTTAAACATTTTTATTTACTTCATAATGGTTATTTTACTGTTACTCAAAATAGTACATTATTCAACGAGTATGTAATGACTAATGATAATAAGATCAAGGTTGTGACATGAGCCGAAGACGAGTGTCGTAATTCATCAGAGTGAGTAACCGATTGACATGTAGTGCCTGTATTACTATCCCTTGTTTTGCTTGTGGAAGAAGTAAAAAACCAAAGAAAAGCATGAAGCATGGAAAGATACTCCAACAGAATCAGAGAAGGTGTCGTCCTTCTGCGCGAATCAGAAATTCGTTACCTATGGTAATTGTTGACGTACGGTTTAGATATATTTTGGTATGTAATAAAATTTATTGTGTACTTCATTCAAGAAATAGTGTACTGTTCAAATTGTGGGCAAAACACTACACTAAGTGGTACCTATTACCACAGAATAAAACACTGTGTTTTATTCTGTGTTATTACTGCTTGAGGTGCATCAGGGTTAGACATGGGCGTTACTAATAACAAGGTTTTTTCATACTCCTTCTCAATGTCTAGTTTCGATTGAAGAGGTGGAAAAGAAAATGTCTTCCTTGGTCTACCTAATAAGTTTTCTCACTCTTTTCAGTAGTACAGTCAATTTATATTTTTTAAACGTCATTAATATGATAAGAAGTACTGGTGGACTGTAAAGATCGACGGATAAATTATTAGATACCTAATCGATCGCAGATAGCACATTAACAGTAGGTATCTTTTGTGAGATTGATCGGTGAATGTATCTCTCTCATTTCAATCAGTAAATGTCCAGCCTGTACAGATAAAGTTTCATAATTGAGACTTTAGCGATTACGACAAACATTAAGCAAATTTATAATTGTCAAACAATTTCACATCACGCGTAATATTTCATTTTTAAATTAAATTTAGGAGAAATATTGAAAGTAAGTGAACTTACTGTGTTGACAAATCCAGTGAAGATAATCCAAACTGCATCCAACATCATTCCAAAGCCATCCACGGCCACCGTCCAGGACGACACAATTTTGTTCCCCGTTATAGTTGTTGGGTTGATCCTTTCCCCAAGATGGACGCGTCACCGTTTCCCCTAATATACAAAATTCGTAATTATTAGTACTTTGTTTGCAAATTCTTTGTCACGATTTAACTGTGCGTGAGTAAAGACACATAAATTATAGTTCATCAAGTCGACAAAAAAAGTTTGTAATCGACATTTCTTCATAACCGAAAACATTTCATAACATTACTATTATCGTTGAAGCGTAAAAATGTACATTTAAAGAATGAACCGTGTAATAACCTACCATTAACCCATTTCCAAACTCTTGACGTAAATCCTGGCTCTTTTTGTACACCAATCCATACTAATTGCGTTTTTAATTTCGTCTTTCTTCTTTCAAGTTCAGTATGTATGAATAAAGTATCACCTGACCCCATTGAGTGTACCAAATCGCCATTATGACTCTTGCAATAAGCTCGAGCTTCGGCAAATGAACCACCGCGCCCAACACCGAACTCGTAACACGTTCTCGCAAATGCAGCTAATTGTGCATCTTCAGGTGCCAAACGTGGTGCACAACGATCCACCGAAAATTCTGTAAACATTACGAATGTAATTAGGTAAATCTGAGAACAAAGACCGGACACGTTGTTCATACAAAATCATAGACCGATAATATTTACGAGTATTATGAAGAGATATAATCACCTTCCGTTGTAAATACTTCCACTTCGCATAACGATAGGGAACCTTCAACTCCTACAAGCTGTAAGAAGACGTACTGACCAGTCAAGGAACGAGCGCACGTAAACGTTTTTGTTATTCCTTCATCTGAAATTGACATATAAAAGCAATGAAAGTGCGATTTGTTTCACAACATCTAACGGTGTTCTTACGAATGATTATTGAGTTATACGTTTACGCTCGACTTAATTTCTCAAATTTAGAAAAGAGTACTTACCAATAGTCCCGGGAAACCAAGCGCATAACGGGTTACGTTGTAGATCGGAGCTACTGTTTCCAACACGAATTTCGATATCTTGAAGAGGTTGATGGCCACAACATCCTCTTGTTGTCACTCTCACTACTTTAATAGCGTATGGACGTAGAAGGTCCACTGACCACCAAGGACTTATCTCTTTTTGGGTTTCGGTGCATCGTTTTCCATCGTGTTCTGTACTTTTTTCACCATCGTTTGCATTTATGGCACCTCCGCCCCGTACTGATGACGATTGATTTGCGGGTTTTCGAAATGCGACGTTTGTACCTGAAAAGGAAAACTGAACTGTATAGAAACGTAATCAGCACAACATATTATAGAATTTAAACCAAGATATATGTGCCCATAGAATTCTAATTTCAACAAACTTCAAATCTGTAACTAATTATGGCATCTACCCCCCTCCCCCCCAACACCACAGACACAAGCACCACGGATTTTGCACAAATGAGTCATTGTTTTTCGTTCCACCCTTAAGGGAGATGGGAGCGGAGAGGGTGACGGACAATTTGTAAATCACGAAAAAATGTTGGCGGAAAAAAAATGTAAAAAAAGATCCCCCTTTCCATCTTCAAAAAAGGGGTTGCAGTTGGAGGTAAAATTTGCAATTTGAGAATAGCTCCACCCCATAGGGAGGTGAGGGTGATGTTTACGTATCATCGCTCAATAGGTTTCAAAAAATAAAGGAAACGTGTTTTTTCATTTTTGTAATTGGATGTGTTGTTCTCGAGATATTCAAGGGTGTATATTTTGACTTCCTGACGGCGAACGGATGATCCGATCAAAAAATTTACCACAGTAAAGAATTTCCTAGAAGATGACATCACTTCCAGCTTTCTAAACCCTGTAACATCGACCAACGCACAGACACACACACATAGGGACGAATTTAGTAACCAACTTTTTGCAGTTGGTGGACAATAAAAAAGGAACATATGAAGCGATGGCTACAGGAACAGCAAATGAAAGCAACAGAAACATATATAAAACACCATGGTTTTGTCCAGAAGTCAAGCAAAAGTGCAAGGAGAAAAAGTAAGCTTATCGTTATCATATATATCGAATAGGAAGAACACTTAGAATGGTACGACGAATATAGGAAAATCAGAAACGAAACAATGGCCCTGATGTGACAGATCAAAAGGAAACATTGGGAAACTTTCTGAAAAAGAATGGAAAAAGATATTTATGGCCGCCAAAAATAAATATAACGACTGGTCAGATCACAAAGGAAATAAGTTAATGAGTCCAATACTCAAAGAAAACGGGATCAAATATCTAACGGGCTTGCATAAAGCAGAAGGCGAAAAAGAAATAGTAATAAACGATAATACTGAAACTGAAATACAAGAAACACAATTAACACTACAGAAATGAACTTTTGAAATATAGGAGAGAAATTGAGAAAATCGCCTTGGAAAATTGTATATCACCAATGAATCTCAAATAAATTGCGAATCAGCGCCACGATACTTATATTTAAAAATAAATCTATTGTCAAGGGCGGATCCACCGGATCATTTTTGTAGTGGGAATTTTCTCACTTTTATAAAAAAAAACGTCGATACGTGATGGTTAAAGCCTTGTTGGACCAAAAAAAAAGGGTTATTGCCCCTCCCCCTCCTGGGGCTCCTCTCTACACTTTCTGGATCCACCCTTGTCTATTGAAGGCTGTAATTTATAAAAATGATGTTTAGCAAGTATAGGAGGAAAACAGACAAAACTTCAAACAATGAAAAACGCTGAAGTTCGAAGGGTTTCCAAGATCATCGACGCAACTATATGGTTGAATGAAAGGTAGGATTACGTAGGAATATCAGCTTGCAAATTAAAGAACAATTATGGCTGCAGCCATCAACCGTGTGACCAGAAGGTTTCATCACTCACAAAGTTTATAATATCGATGCCATAAAACCCTTATACCTAAGGGACCAAAAGAAGTAAGAGCTGTCACGTTTCTGGAAAGAAGAAGAAGGTTTGTTGTATGTGCGTTTCAGATTACTACATTTCTCCCCTATTTATCTTTCCTCGAGATCGAACGTTAGAAATAGATGGATGAATGACACAAATTTGTAAGGGGTCACAATATTTTAATAAATATGTCAAAAGTTCTCCATACGATTTCCTTTGGACTTCATTTTTTATGGACTACTGAAAGCAGATTTCAGCAGAAAGAAATCGATGGACCGCAGCCATCGAAAAGTTACTGTTTGATTATGTTTTTTGCTTGTCGACGATTTTGGTTAATATTTGATTACAACTGATCAAGGGGAGTACCTAGTTACCTTCTGTAAGCAGCAAAAGTGTGCATGAAGACTTGTAGGAGGGAGAGAAAGAAGGATGCCGATATAAATGTTACTAAAGGCAAAGGGAAGAAGAGGGAAACATGATAGTACTTAATTTGGATGAAGGGGATTCTGGAGTTTCCACTGTGGCTAAAGCACATCATCATCAGAAACAGACGTGAGACGAGTGGCTTGTGGTTGGTAAATTTGATAGAGCGGTGTATAATTTGTAGGCTCTGGACTTATAAGGACTGCATGGCATCTGAACGAGCTGTGTACATGAAGATAAGGTTATTATGTAGTCAGTCAGAGTCAAAATGTTCCAATAAAATTTACATTACCATTGAAAATCGAAGACGTAAGACTTACCACAAAAGGGAAGTTCACCAATCCATCGTCCCGAGGGTGAGCACGAAGCCAATGTATTTCCAAATGTTTCATAACCTTCATCGCAGATATACGTGGCAATTGTACCAGGTAAAAGACTGTCAGAACTTAATGATAGTTTCGCATTAATCGGCACCGCTGGATGACCACATTGAATTTCTGTAATCAAAACATAGTAATTAATATATCTTCATAATTAAAAGCATTAATTACGTAAGTAATTATTTATAGCAGTAGTAGGTCAATGAATGGTTCGTAGTCTAACCTCGCATTGAAATTACAGGCTTATGTATTTTGTTTGCTCTAATTGTTGTGGCTTTTTCTTTCCCAATATATAATATCGAATTTTTGTGTTACACCTTGAAGTTTTGTATCAAATTTGGATATTATCGATTGATTTCATGATAAGTTCACATACAATTTATTTCATCATAGTTTCTGTTGTGTTACGGCAATATAAATCATAAGGCCTAATTGATTTTTGTGTAATAAATACCTACAATCTGTCGTTTAAAAATGTTTAACATTGCATAAAAATGTCGGTATTGCTTCTGGAAAGCAATTTCCTGTGAAAATATTAGCTCTAACGAGGAACTTATTGCAGAGTTGGAAAAGCATTTAAAAGATGTGCACATGGAACCCTTTCTGAGCTGGGAAATTTATCGAAGTAATTTAAAGAATTTAACCAATGAGGAGCATATTGAGATGTTTAAGTCTAGTAGTCTGCTGAACTTTTTCAAATTTTACCGAAATTAGAGGAAATTCCAATAGGGTTTAGTAAAATTATGAATCTGGATATGAAGGCCTTTTCGGGATTTACTGAAGTATCTGTATTTGGTTCTATGGTCTCAAAGAAAAATGTTACGAAGATGATTTAAGCTTCTTCTCATTCTTTTAAAATTACCACCCATTTACTACTGAAACTCATAGGGGGAAAAAGATGGATTATCCAAGTTGTTTGAAGAATTGTTATATCCTATGGTGGAATCTGCTCGAATCCAAAAAACAGGACTCTTTCTTTTGCAGTAGTGTCCTTACTATTAATGAGATCGGGCTTGGGTTTAAATATTCATTTTATGCGATTGGTATCACAATTCCCTTCGTGCCAGTCAATGTACGATGAGTTTTGTTGCTAACGGATCAATTAAATGTTTTATCGAGGCATACACATCAAAATATGTTTTAAAAAACATACACTTTAGGAGTACTACATCCACAATAATTAACATGGAAAAAAGGGTTCTCTTATGGAGTGTAGATGATCTTTGTATAGGAGGGTCAGTTTTTGGGACATAATCAGTGATGCATTAAGGGTTTCCGAGCAGTAAAAAGGTTTATTTCAAGGAAATTTCCTACTTCTGTATCAACGATGAGAGGGAATTGTCGAATAGTATATAAAGTACCAATTTTCATACTTTTGGCCGAGGCCATTAAGTTAAACACCAACCTTTGAGGTTATTCCTAAAATTCGTTAAGCTGTACCTGTTACGCATACCTTTTTTGCAATCAATTAATCTACTTTTTATACTTCGTGAGCGGCTTTATTTTAACGAGACGCCAAACTTTTTCCTCTGCGAAAATGTTCGAAAATGGGTCCTACGGGGTGTGCAGGGGTAAAACACGTTGATGTGGTAATTACAAAAAATTGATTAATATCACTTAATTTTTTAGCTAACTGTGAAATTTTTTTGTAAGTAATTCAAAATAACATTTGTCATACAACAAAAATGAGTCCATCAAGAGTGTGCCCATCTGAAGACATGTAGGTATTAGCACATTAACAAAAATAATGAATATCAAGCTGATTTTTTTTCTGTAGCTTAGTAAATATTTGCATAATTAAATGCCCACTTTGTCCCACAAATTAATTGGGCCGTTTTCCCATGATATTCATCCATTTTTTGTCATTTCCAAATCAACGTGTTTTTCCCTGCACACCCCCGTAGGACGCATTTGCGAACATTTTCGCAGAGGAAAAAGTTGACCGTCTCGTTACAATAAAGCCGCTCACGAACAAAAAAAGTATATTAATTGATTGCAAAAAAGGTGGCCGGCTCCCGGACTATTAAGTAGGAAGTAGGAAAAGGAACATGATCTTTTTTATTGAGCAGTTATGTATTAAAATACAAAAATTATAGAGAAACTTTACTACAACTAATAAGGCAATACAGCTTTTACGCAATTTTATCTTCCGATAGCATATTTGAAAGTCTATGTTGAAAAGGTGATAATTTAGTCTCTTTTAAGGTATTTTTCCCACGCTTCCAAAGTAAACACCTGTTGACCACTGAACCGAATTTTCTAATTATGATATAGTTAATAGAATAATAATTAAATTTTTGGACAGGTGAATTTCTATCGTGTGTAACAAATCCTTTTTGCTACGGACAAGTTCAATTTACTTTTTTTTAACCAAAGCAACAATTCCTAATTACAATCTTCCATGATTAATTTACTTGTATTTAATTATATTATATTTGCCAGTTTTTCGTAATATTTTGTTTATTGTGCACCAGAATCCGTAAGTATAACACGATTACAACATTTTATTGATGAAATAAGCAAATTTATTTCATTTAACACGTTTTAGAAAGTATTGCAGTTTGTATTTTATTATTTTATGGGTATCTAAGGATTGGGATTTCACTTCACGTTTCATGCAGATATTTTTTTTATTAATTAGACACGGTGCAACTCTGCTGGTATGGTACTTTATTATTGTTAATAATATTAATGTTTAACAAAAAGTCAAAAACAGTAATAGTGTTATATTTTTAATATTATTATATTGAAAGCGTGAATACATCAAATTATAGCAACAGCTTCATAATTTTATGTACTTATTCTTTTTTTTTACATCCTAGCCGTTTTTTAACGGTACCCTTTTACGCTCAAATTTTCTCACGAAAAGTAGAAAAACCCACCATAAATATAGACATCAAGATTATTATTTAATTATAATTTTCGTTGTTCAAATCGAAATCATTACAAAAAGTTGATACTTCCCTTTCTTTTATTTAATATCTCTTGCCAAGCTTGGAAAGTTAGGTATTCATATTTTTGGTATTTTTTTTAATGAATAATATTAATTACAGCGTTTCTATTTTAACATGCATTTCCACTTTCATCTCTATTGTTGTTCTGTCGAAATTGTTTCGTTTTTATATATTTATCAACAATATTAATTATAATTAGTGTACCTACATACATTTAAGCGATACAATGATCGTTTAAATAGATTAATCGCAGGTTTAACCACTTGTATAATAGTAAATGTCATTTGTAAAAATTTCAAATATTAGAAAAGAGCATACTAAATTTTTTAAAGGGCCAATGGGCTCATAATAATTAATTAAATTAGTATATGTGTGGTATAGAATAAGTATATTAACACTCACACTAATAAAATAGTATAAGTATTGTATAATATGGTTTTTTTTTTAAAATGTCTTGCTATAGGTAATAGTATACGACCGAGCGTATTATGACAAAGGATGTTATACAATATTATTACCTTAAATTGAAAATTGTAAGAAATATTTCTTAAATTACTTATTATAACAGTTGTGTCATAATTACTAACTATACGTAACATTCCTTTATTAATTAATTGGTATCTTTTTGCAGAGGTATTTTTATATTGCGGCCTTATTGCAAGATTAATATCTATTTTATACTTTGAAATTTTTAAACGCAATTTAATGTGTAGGTAAGTAATGCCAATTGTGGGGATACTAAAATTTCTTGAATCTAGTAGTTCGTTATTTAATCGATTATAATTAATTCCATTAATTTATTAATATCAGTAAATTAACATTAAATTCTTACATTAGTAGTTGCGCTTCAGTTCTCTTTAGTCGATTTAATAAATTTTAAGTGACTACCGAATACATATTTTCAATTCTTTATTCGAGCTTGCGACTAGCCAATTATTCGGTTATCGTTCAAAAACCGTGACTAATTATAAGCCGATTAATCGATTACAGTGTAGGAACATATAACACGTTTACATCTGTGATAATAGATGGCATCACCTGAATGGGTACTAATCCACAGATGCCGCAAAAAAAATTCATACCATTTTCAGCCTTGGTCTAATATGTATCAAAATTTAATAATTTTCGTTCATTAATTATCGAAACATTGAAGTTTTATTGACGCTATTACTTTTGTATGGCAGAAAAACCGAATTTCGTGTGTTGCGTGAACATTTGGGCATGGTGAGAAACTTCTGTTTGAAATAGAGACCTGATTTGCTCACAGTGTATTCAAAAAAATGAATGTTTTATGATGCAGAACCCTGAAGATGAGATGAGATATGCAACAATGGATGAAACCTCGATCCGCCATCTCCAAATCGGCAGTCAGCCGAATGAAAAGCAAAAGGGGAAAGCGGTGACTAAAGACGTAGATAATTATACTGACCTTCTTATTTAGGGATGTTCCTGATGTAATATTCATCGACTACCTTAAAAAAGCAAAAGTGCACTGCGTCACAAGTCGATGGTTACCATTTTTATCTTTCAATATCGACATTTATTAAAACTTTTTTTTCACAATTAATCCTTCCTTTTTGTATAAAATTAATGTACGCCTTTAATGTTGCATCTTTTAATGTCACTTTTGAAATTAAATTGCTTTTCTCAAAGGAAATTTGGTTAATGTATGACAATTTGTCAATGTATCAGACCATTTTATTTACGAAGGGCGTACTTTACTACCAAAGCAAAGGTTAATATTAAACAATAAAGAATAAAAGAACTCTTTCTAATGTTCTAAATATATATTTGATATGTAGATAATAATTCGCAAAACCTCCACCTCCGCCCTTAATATATGCAGGGTGTTAATACTAAGTTGTAATACCCGAAAACAGCAGTTAGAACTCATTGAAACAAATAACTTTTCTTAGTTCAAATTTTTTATTTGGAGCCGCAGTTCATAGTTATTGGCGTTTTTTTGTTTTTCGAAAAATCGACATTACTCCCTTGTTTTAAGTAGGTAAAATACAAAAACCTTCAGCATTTGCTTTCGTTTCTCTAAAACATTTGTAATTTACAATTATTTTCTATTTTATCAAATAACAAAAAAAAAAACAAGATATTTTGAAAACCACTCTATCGATTTTTAAAAATAAATTATTTATTATTATTTATAAATATGTACTATAATATTTGTCTGAAACCTTTCTTTCGATCTGTCCAAAGAAAGTTTTTATCCAAAGTGAATTAAAAAAAAACTACGGTTTTCCAGTCAAAATAAACACCATCTTTAAAATCATATCTTGATAACGGCGGCCATTAGTAACAGCATCGTTACCAAATTCCGCTTCTTCAACAATGTTTTCTATTATGGTGGGCCACCGAAAAGTTTTCAACATTGAACCATAACGTTCAGAATTCACGGCCACAGTCACGCCTTTTTCCTTAAATCAGCATTCCGAATTGTGAGAAGGCACAGCTTCCTGTCATAAATCATTCGGGAGTTATTTTCAACGAAGGTGGGAAAATGTTGTTTATTTGCAACTCGGCTCAGAGGAATATGTGCGTCGTCGCAATCAACAGTCGATACGTTCGTCGCATAGGTAAAATACAGTTTAAGAGGGGCGTAAGTCGACAACTCACTAGGTATACAAGTGGTAGATGGTGAATTTTGGGTTTGGGTGAAAAATTCATATTTCATTAACAATATCTGAAACCTAACTTGTATAACCTGTCATTTCCGTCAGTTTCAACATCTTTTTTATTTATTTGATACTCAAAAATATTTCCATTTTTTTATTTATTGAAAAACAAATGAACAAACTTTCAAAGAAAGCATCTAACTCAATACGTTTCATTCTTCATTATTTCACGTTGTCCTGCGGTTTTGGTATAGCTTACGTGTTTCTGGTTACCAAATAAGTTTCATTTGTTATCCCATTTGTATGAAGGATGAAGACATGTCGGACAGAATCGATTAAGTTGAATCGAAAAATATTAATTTAAAATTCGAAAATGTTATTAGCTAGTATTTTAAATTATCGAAAGGTTATTGCCATGAATTGCCTATTTTAAGAGTGACAAGGCGAAATTCGTTAATTCTTTTTTTATTAATTACATATGATATAATTGACAATATAATACTATAATTTTGTATTCATAAGCACTGAAATCACGTCTTAACAAAACAATTAGACATGTGAGTCCCCTTGATTTCCAAAAAAAACATTACAAGAAGAATGATAACTAGTTAAAGTAGAATAATGACTTAAATTCAACACACAAGCACGGAGTATAAAAATTAAAATATTGTTATGAATAACATTATGGGTTACCGTTATCGTCTGTGAATTAATGAACAAATACATTTTACGTACTTTTTTTGAGTTGGGCACTCAAATACAAATATAGGCATAGGCTATAATGTATCTACTAATATTTTACGATAAATTATTACCTATACTTGATGTATTATCTATCATTTGCATAATATTAAACTTTGATATTTAACACGAAGATTCATGGTAAGTAATTAATTGTCCTTTAAAGAGGTTAAGAAAAGGAAGCCGTCTAAATATTGCAAAATCCTTTCGCCAGTTTTAGCGCTAACAGTTGAGAATAATTCATTATGCATAAGTTAGATATTTAACAGTTTAAGATATTGGTACACATTCTACATTCATCTTCAATAATATATCTTCTCTATGTATCTTTGTTAATGGCAGTTGGAGATGCTACGAAATATCTTGTGCATCAAGAACGAACCGCTCAGTGCTTCAACCAGAACGGAATTGAGCTAAGAGCTAAGAAACTGTGAATTGATGCAAATATCTAACACATGAATATCTTCCGCTTCTGATAACCTTTGTTACCTACCGCTTGAACTTTTTAACACTATTTTCATACTTTTCTGTCACTCATAACATTTTTGCTACATTCTATGCCGTTGAAGCATTATGGCGCATTCATAAATTGATTTGAAAGCTGTGATGATGACTTCGATCAACTAAGAAACACAAAAACACTTTCTAATAGTTTTATTACAGGCCAAGGTTTCTCACTAGACCACATAGTATGCAAATATATTTTTGTTATTATATAATTATGAATACATATCTACATACTTATTAATATTATTATAATTACGTATACAATCCCACAAAGCAAGTTAAGATTGATTTGTGTTTGGCACCATAATTTGATATTTGGTTTTCTTTTGATGAAATGAAATATTTTCCATATACCAGAGGGTACCCAAAAATAAAAGCTATATATTTTCCTTCCAATTTTTTACAAAACAACGTTATCCCCTTCGAAATACCCTTCATTATAACTAATATATTTGTCCCACCGGTGCTTCCACTGTTCGTAACATTTGTTTACATGTTGTCATGTTTAGAAATGGTTAACAGCTCCTCCTTCGGTGTCCTTTCATATCCCTTTTCATGCGTGGAAATCAGAAAAGGTGGCACGGAGCCTGGTCAGACGAGACGAGCGGAACCATGCCATTTTTAGCTAAAAACTGGATAACAGAGAGGGCTGTGTGCAGGTGCATTGTCGACAATTGTCGTGGTAGAAGCAGAGTCAGTAGATTAATAGAGTACCGCAACCTCCGCCATTTTTAGTCCTTTCCGCGCTTCACTCACTACACGCTCAGTAAAGTAGATGATGTTTTTACTAAATTTTTCGAAATATAATAAAAAAAATACACTTAACGGTACAACAACACGGCATTTTATTAAAAATTACGTACTTCGTAAGTATATTTTATGTATATGGACTAAAAATGGCCGCCAGGGCGGCATTTGTCGCGTCAAAGGCTTGCGGTACTCTATTAATCTACTGACTCTGGGTAGAAGAACACTGTTGCGCCATCTCCTTAAGACTTCCAAATAAAAGGTTTGATTGACGGTCTGCAAATCACCATTGTTTGATGTTTGATTTGACTTGACGGCATTTTTTTGGACGGGGTCAAACTCATCATCAGAAAATTTGAATTCGGTTAAATTCGCCGAACCGAGCTTCTATATACCCCACTAATAATCTGTGACAGTTGATCAATTGTCTATCGACAGTCTGTGAGCACAAGTTTTCGATTTTTTTCAACATTTTCGTCAATTCGGGTAGTTGATGGACGTCCAGAACGAGGTTAGTCATCTATTAGCATGTCGTCATTTTTAAACCGAACAAACCACTCGTACACTTGAGTTTTTCCCATCGCGTCATCTTTGTAAGCTGTTTTCAACATTAAAACAGTTTCATCGGCAGTAGAAAAATAGAGTAGAAAATAAAATTTCACAGCTGCACGTTGTTCACTTAAACCTGCCATCATAATAAACGAAACAAGAAAAAAACAGTGCTAGCAAAAACAATCACTGCAGATGAACAGAATAAGCCAGATCGACAACATAGGTACTCGATATATGTATAGGACTGAACTGAACATTGGAGTTGAGCTATACACGCCTAGCGGTAGACATATGTACTACACAAGCTCTGTCTATGGCAATGCCATTCCGATGGCGAATAGTTAACCAGTACCTAGGTATCAATTTTTCACGACCGAGTTATCTCAAAAGAATTCATTCTTTTCTCTACTACCGCAATTGTACCAAAGCACTGAATTTCACAATTTTAAACTCAATGTTACAGAACTTGGAATGGTACCTATCATTTTTTTAAAAAGTAACCTGAATTAGATATACATACATATGATAACTTGAATGAATAACAAGGATGCAGCATCCCTGTTATTCATTGAAGTTACTATTTTTCATTTACTTCTTTACAAATGGAAAATAAAACAATATTTTACAGCTCAATTTTGTCGCAAAACGTAATGCTTATTTGTTCTTAAAGTGAAGTAAAAAATTACACCTTTCACTTATTAATGCATGTATTAATAGTTAAAGAAAATTACATGCTAGAACCAACTGAATACACCTTGTCGCAAGGAAATTACTAATTAAGACGTATAATAAAGCAGGTAATTACCGTTTTTCCTTAACTATATATTAAATGACTTACTGATTTTCCATAATGCCAGTCATCAGTGACAATTTTTTATAAACAAAGTATAGTGAATTCTCTCACTCAATAATTCTTGTCGTTGTTTAGGACTTCCACCAACTTTGTAACTAATCTGGTTATTTATTCATTTTGCCAAAAGTTGGTGGGCCTGGTGTCAAAGAAATTTTTGACCAAATTTATGAGATTCTCATCGTTTTCGAGAAGGGCACATATAGCCGAAGAACCTTTTAATGGGGCTCTGAGAGGAAAGCTTTGACGATTCTTTTTGTGGGATTGTACGTTCGCGTGGAGCAGGATGACATGGCCCTTTCTATCTTGAATCTTTTGAGTTAAATGACTACGTAGAAGGTCTTAGCGGCAGTTTTCTTTTTCTCTGCATCCCATCAAACGCAGATCGTAATCATCTTTGGATGGAAATCTTGTTTTACCCTAGGCTTGGATGATTGACGACAACTTCCTTCAAAACTGCCTTAAAACGATTTTGATCGAATTACTAAAGTCGCCATTTATAATTTGATTAGTATTGTAAACAATATGCCGAGGCCAGCAGTAGACCCGAAACATGTTGGAGAAATTCAGCAGCTTTTCGACGTGAAATGGTCAGAAAGAAAGATAATCGCCGAGTTGAAGAAGAGTGACATCAAGACATCGAAAGGACAGATCCACAGAATCAAGAATATGGCCAAAACAACACCGAGAACAGCTGGAAACACGCCCCCAAAGCCAATGAAGTTAAGGGTTAAACCCGCAAAAGTTGAACAAATTGAAGGCAATGGCCACCCGGGTTGATCCGCCATCTCAAAGGCAAATGGCCGGCATATTTAAGACCTGTCAAACCAACGTAAGGTACCTATCACGTCAACAAAACACTTCATTTGAAGAAGAGAAAGACACCTGTTGCCCATTATATGACCACGAAGAATGTTGAGATGAAAAGCGTAAAGACGTTTGTTCTGGACAACAATTACAAAAAGGGGATCACCACCAATGAGGCCTGGATCTAAATGAACAACTGTAACGGCAAACGGAAGATTCAGTACGTTTCCTGAGCGATTAAAGGCCCGATTCTTGATACTTAGCAGAGAAGAGAATCAAACCCAAGAGGATTTATGGTTTGGGCAGGGATATCTTAAAACGGGAAGACGAGTCTCCAATTTGTGGTACCCGGGGCCAAAATTAACTCAGAATATTATATCAACATTCTGAAGAAGTTTAAGTCCCGAGATTCCCCAAGATATGGGTATATCAACTGGAGACTTTATTCTTCAACGGCACTCGGGTTCATCTCACACTTCCCCGCTCACCATCAACTGGCTTATTGGATAATATGAACTTCATCAACAAGGAGGAATGGATGCCCAACAGTCCAGGCGCGGCTCCAATGGATTACTTTGTATGGAATTGGCTCAAGAGGAAGCTCTGGAAGTCAAAGGTCGAAGACATGGCTGGCTTGAAGAGGGCCCTTCAACGCGGATGGAAGTCTTTATCTCAAGAATTGATCAATAAGACACTCGAATAAATAATAATCATTAAACTAATTGTATTTATAATTATAATTAATGAATAAAAGTACCCCGATTCCCTATAGTTCAACCTCTTATCTGTAAATTATAATTTACTGTAACTGTTAGGTGAAGTTCTTGCGAAAGCTGATATTAAGATAAATGACAAATAATCGGGGAGAAGGACATAATAACACTCTAGAAAAATAACATATGTTGTAGATGAACAAGGTAATAATGGATAGCAATGTAAATTTATTGAAGAAAAGAAATTTAACAAAACAATGATGAAGAACCAGGGAATGAAGAAGAATCGGGGCTGTACAAGTCATGGTTGATCCGCGAAAACAAGGGATGTCTTTCCACTGCCGCAAGTTCCGCCCCATTCCATGACGGTTTTTAATGGTGTTCGATAGTTGCTGAAGCACCAGGAGCTTTAGAGGATCAGATCCTATGCGTTTGTACGACGAGATAGTGAAGAAAATAAAGCCACAGAACAGCCGATGGTGACACAGCTAGTACGACAGACCTCGCATTTTTAATACATATTTATAAATGCTTTAAAAGCCTAGGAATTCATAGTATGTACGTTAGACGGCCGATGAAGTGATTCTGCTCATCTAAAAGCGTCTACTACGCCTACAACAATCAAACAGGGACGTTATTGTCTCTTCTGATGCAAATTTTTTACCTTCAGCTACCACTAATTAAGCAAAGGAAAAATGAAGAACTACGTCAAGAATGGCACTAGTTTTAACTTTATATAAAAGGAAATAAACAGCGCAAATAATATTGGAATGTAACATCAGCAAAAACAAAGAGAATTTGATTTCTATTTCGGAAATCAACAATTCCATTGCATTGTTTTCGAGCACCAATTATATTGAAGTTTCCAAAACGTGAACATTTTCACGCATCACTTCACTCGCACCCAATATTTTATTCATATGTATTTGTGTTAATAGGTATATCTATCCTTTAAACTTTCATCACTTGCTCTACTGCCCGAAGCCTAGAGTGAAGGCAAATGAACTATGATTAATTATTTTATATTTCGATAAGTTTGTTACCCAGTAATTAAAAACTTTCTTTAAAAACTTGTAAACAACCGCGATCTTACATTTTTTTTGTGAAGAGTCCCATAATCGTAGACCATCTGTGTTTATAATTTATAAACATTTACGATGATTATGTAATTTTATGGCAAATTTGTTATTCACTTTCAGGAACAGCCTTTATCACTGAGTGCATTGAAATAAAGGAGGAAAGTGTGTCTCTTCAACCATCATATAAGTATATCACGATTTAAAATCCGTTACAGTGGACATACTTAGGTAGGTACTATGTCCGTGACCTTTAATTACACATTGCACAATTACACGAATTACATAATAATGAGAAGAACATTAACAATTACACTGAACATGCTTTAACGGTTAGAAGAAGAATTTCGTGAGAATTAAAGTAATTGAATTAGCCCAGTAGAAATTTTAAGGAAAAAATCAACAAACTCGCGCTCTATATAATTTTTACCATTCTTTGTTTGCTTTAACTAGGTGAGAAAAACTACTGTTATTTTTCCTTTTTCGCTATATTTGAACACGATGACACTAACGATTGCTTGTAAATGTGTTGTTGACACAAATTTTTTAACGTAATAACTGTAAGTAACCGATTTAAACATTAAATTATTCAATGTTTAAACTTTACAAAAAGTGAAAGTTCTCTGAGAAGCTCCATTAAAATTAATCCATTAATCATAATTTGTAAGACAATAATTAAAAACTAGGACGAAACTCTGCTCGTTCGCATGGAGTCTCATTTGTGTAATTTTTTAATGTTTTGTAAAACTAACATTGTTTTGTTGTTGTGTGAATAGCTATCCGCTGATATGTGAAAATTGCAACACTTGACATTCGTTTGAAGGTAACTTTCGGTAATTATTTCACATTTTGTTTATAACTATGAGAGTTATAAAATTAAGGCAAATTGTGTTTTTATAGAGACCGGATTTCTGAAAATGAAATACTGCTCTTCAAAGCGAGAAAACGCAAATACTTTGTTGAAAAGGTCATGGTAATTCAGATTCTGTCATAATAGACGGAGAGCTGGCATGCAAATTCGGCCATGATCTAATATAGTCAGGATTTATAAGGGGAATGGATGACCCGGTGGTGTGTATGGTAAATTTCGTGGAGCCAGAACTCTGGGGTGACAAGGGGAGGGTAGGTGGACGGCCAAAATTGCAAAGTTTTTTTTTAAAATAAATGATCGAATATAGTTCTGGGTATTGGCACAGCTATAGCCTTTACCTATATAAACATTACTGAAAAACTCCCAGAACAATAGGGAAACATGAAACACCGTCACAAGCAAGCATACATGTGATTTTAAAAAAAAATTTGTATGATAACATATGTATAGTGCTGGCAATTTTTTTACATATTTTGCATGATCCCAAAGACACATAAGCAAACTTACAGAACTCAAATCCTACAAAAAATAACGAAAAAAATATAATTATGTGCACATCATACAAAGTGGAATTTATAGGTATCTGCGCGGTTGTCACAACATTATTATAAAATGATCAATATAATTGTAGGAAGTAGCATATTCTATATTCACGCATGTAACATGTAATAACAGAATCAAAAAACTTGGAATATTAATATATTAAATATTTCGATGTTGTACAGGGTGTACAATTAAGAAACGAGGCCGGCCATAACTCGGAAACCAATTGAGATAGAACAGTGGAATAAAAAATTTTATAATAAATGTGACCATGAGAAAATGCTGGAAATTATTTTCAATGTGCTACCATTGCCGCCAGATGGCGTTTCACTGATTTAAATTTGAAATTCCCATTTTTTTGACAATTTTCCTCAGTAATGTATTTAAAAAAATATATTCATTGTAAACTAGCGATCAATATGTAAAACTTTGTATAAGGAATTTTTACGATTGCTGTCACAATAAAGGGAGGGAGAACTAAATTATAGGTTACTGGAAAAAATCGTGTAACTTCGAAACGGGTTGCTTGAATTTGTCAAGATTGGTCTCGATGTAAAGACAATACTTGATATTACCAGAAAAATCCAAAACCACAACAATTTCTTATCTCCGTCTATCAATAGATGGCGCAACTTGTTGAAGGAACAAAACGGTCGACTTTTCTAAAAAAATTCAAATGGTACCAAATATTTTGTTCACCGCTATTTCAAGAAAAATTAATAAGGGAATAATTAAAAAAAAATTACGTCAATAGCTCTTATAGAACCGAAGATGTGGTTTATACCTCAAATTACCTCATATATTACCACATTTTTGACTATATCTTCGGTACTATAAGAGCTATTGACAAACTTTTTTTTTAAATTACTCTCTTATTAATTTTTCTTCAAATAGCTGGAACAAAATATTTGGGACCATTTGAATTTTTTTAGAAAAGTCGACCGTTTTGTTCCTACAACAAGTTGCGCCCTCTATTGGTAGACGGAGATAAGAAATTGTTGTGGTTTAGGATTTTTCTGGTAATATCAAGTATTGTCTTTACATCGAGACCAATCTTGACAAATTCAAGCAACCCGTTTCGAAGTTACACGATTTTTTCCAGTAACCTATAATTTAGTTCTCCCTCCCTTTATTGTGACAGCAATCGTAAAAATTCCTTATACAAAGTTTTACATATTGATCGCTAGTTTACAATGAATGTATTTTTTTAAATACATTACTGAGGAAAATTGTCAAAAAACTGGGAATTTCAAATTTAAATCAGTGAAACGCCATCTGGCGGCAATGGTAGCAAATTGAAAATAATTTCCAGCATTTTCTCTTGGTCACATTAATTATAAAATTTTTTATTTCACTGTTCTATCTCAAATAGTTTCCGAGTCATGGCCGGCCTCGTTTCTTAGTTGACCACCCTGTACAACATCGAAATATTTAATATATTAATATTCCAGGTTTTTTGATTCTGTTATTACATGTGTGAATATAGAATATGCTACTTCCTACAATTATATTTGATCATTTTATTATAATGTTGTGACAACCGCAGATACCACTTTGTATGATTGTGCACATAATTATATTTTTTTTCGTTATTTTTTGTAGGATTTGAGTTCTGTAAGTTTGCTTATGTGTTATTGGGATCATGCAAAATATGTAAAAAAATTGCCAGCACTATATGTTATCATAAAATTTTTTTTTTAAATCACATGTATGCTTGCTTGTGACGGTGTTTCATGTTTCGCTATTGTTCTGGGAGTTTTTAAATAATGTTTATATAGGTAAAGGCTATAGCTGTGCCAATATCCAGAACTATATTCGATCATTTATTTTAAAAAAAAACTTTGCAATTTTGGCCGTCCACCCACCCTCCCCTTGTCACCCCAGAGTTCTGGCTCCACGAAATTTACCATACACACCACCGGGTCACCCATTCCCCCTATAAATCCTGACTATATTAGATCATTGCCGAATTTGCATGCCAGCTCTTAGACTATAAGGAAAAAAGGAATTTTAAAAAACTCGTTTTTGGTCAGGGTTTAAATAATGCAGACTAGAAACGAGAATATTCGTGGTGTTAATGGCAATTAATGCAACTTCCACCACACGAGTCACTCTTTCGATTGGTAATTAACGCATCCTGGCCAAATACAGATTAAAAATGAATTTGAGTGTATTTTGAAAGATTAATGCAATAGTCGATTTCCTTAGAAAATATGGGATAATTTCGCCTAACTTAACCTTAATGATCGAACTTTTTATAATATTATTGCATATAAGAAATTACGTTGCACCTTATAGACGTTTAATGCAAAACCTTACAACATGATGTGCAAATGATTTCCAAATTGACACCGTTCTTTTATAAAAAAAATGCCATACCTCCTTTCAGCAATTTTGGTGACGACTTTTACTTACAAAATTTGCTTTCATTGCAACTATTTCCTTCCGCTTATAACGACATTCTGCTTCCTGCGTTTCAGTTATTGAATGTATCTATTAAGTTTGAATATTTAAATCTAATAATAATAATATGTATCTGATTCTCTAATGCAAATACATTTTTAAAGGTCCTCAAGTTTACAAATTTGACTTTCCTTCTGCAATTTGTTATTTCCTTATCCTGTAGACTTTGTTGAATCGCTTCCCTCCATGGTTTTCGTGGTATTCCCTTCTTTTTGGACCCTTCCATGTTATTTTCTTCACTGTCTCGTCTCCCGTTATTATTATCTCTGTGTGGTCCAACCACCGCGGTAATCTTAAATAATCGTTAAAGCAAAACCTTAATGAACATGTCGATTTGTGGTTCCTTCTACAGGTTCCTTCATTGGTACTTCTTATGTATCTTTCTTCTCGTTATTTCCCTCTTATTTTTCTTTTCCACCATCTTACTGCATCTCTTATTGTTTCATGCGCTGTTGGTGTCATTATGGTTTGGTATAATCTAAATCTTGAGGTCCAGTTTTATTGACTTTCCTAAGCCTTGCATCGATTTCTTTCCTTTCTTATCAGTTCTCTGCTACTAAATACACGAATTCGTCTAGTAGTTCCAATGTAACGTCTATTTTAAATTCTTCTATTTCTTTTAGTTCTTCTGGCAATCATCGCCAGATCGTTAGCGTATCCTACTAATTGGTGCCTCTCGTAGAATGCATGTCCTTTTCTGCTGATATCGCTGCTCCTTGCGATACTTTTAGCTCCGTGTTAATAAGTAATGTAGAGAGCGTGTCTCCCTGCCAGAAGCTTGTTTTAACTATGAAACCATTTGACTCTCCTCGTTGCTGATTGTCTTTAACTTTAATCACTGTAACTTCGCAGTTATTACAAACTCCACCATCACTCTTATTACCCTGCTTCTTTTGATACGCCTTTTTGACATCCACAAATAGAATAACTACTGTTATATTATACTCATAGCCGTATTTATTTCATTACAAACAATTGTTCAGTTTGTTCCTCTACCTCTCCTAAAGCCAGCTAGGTATTCTCCTTTTGTGGTTCAACTCCTGTTTCCAGCTTCACTTTAATGACTGTTGCTAATATCTTACAAACTACCTTTAGGAGGGCTATTCCTATATAATCAATACATTCTGTTTCATCCCTATTTTTTAGTATTGGGATTATTGAGGCTTTTCCCCATTCCTCTTAGTTCTATACCCCAGCATATTTAATATTTTCGACTGTTTATACCATTTTGTCCTGTATTTCTTCTACTTCGTCTTGAGTTGACTCTATTACTTTGACCACATCTTCCCTTATTTCTTACCTTTAATCCTCTTCTGTTTCATTGCTTAAATAGCTCGTAGAAGTATTGTTTCCACCTTCTTTTCATCTATTCTTCTTTTCCTATTACTCACTTTGTCCTCCATGAACATATTCTGGTTATTTTTTTTTATTTCTCTGTAGCAATTTTTAATATCCATATTATAAATGTGAGTTGATTCATGTTCGTTCGTTCGTTTCCACGATAACTCGACTTCTAGACTACCTAGGAGGTCGGCTTATGCCATTACCGTAAAGAATACACCTAACATTACCAAATTTTAAGGTGGCAACATTGTTAAGTTGGTATTTGTAAATTTGTTAGATAATATTTTTATACCTTAACCCTTAGATTAATTATTTAACCTAAGCCTTAACCTTAAAACAACAGATCTGTCATAAATATTTTTTTACATTCAATAATAAATTATTGTCCCGTCTCGTCTGTCAGACGTCTGTAATATTGTCTTGTAATATTCATAATAAATAAGAAATATATCTAAAACGTGAAATTGGCCTCCCAACCTTCCAAATTTACAATTAATTAAAGCCATTTGT
Organism: Pyrocoelia pectoralis; assembly: GCA_036250285.1. Taxonomy (NCBI): domain Eukaryota; kingdom Metazoa; phylum Arthropoda; class Insecta; order Coleoptera; family Lampyridae; genus Pyrocoelia; species Pyrocoelia pectoralis. The sequence goes on along the minus strand of CM070079.1, from coordinate 33,768,875 downwards.
TGGACGTATTTGGTTCTGACGTTTCGCAAGACATTGCAGCTTGCATCTTCAGAGTGATAGGAACTCCTAAACGTCAGAACTTTCGGTTTCACATTCAGCAGTCAGACCTGGCAAACCTAAAATTAACATCTCATCCACCATCTGGAGCTAAGAGGAGCCAAAAATCCTTGTTTTGGCTCACAAGGTAAAAGGCAAGGCCAGCTTTTCAGCGCAGACTGTGGAACAAATATATCGACGCGGTATAAGCAGAAAACTAGTTAGGTATCTTAACAGTTCAAGAAACCGCGAAAGCCTCAAATTATTTATAATGATAAGTTGTTGCTTGTTTGATTATTACTTTTTCATTATTTTTATTTATTATTTTAATATGGAAGACAAAATCTACCTAATAATACCATCACACATTTTTTGTAACCAAATGTCATGTAGGACACTTACCCATTGGCAGCCTCCTATCTAGTACATAATTATTTCTAATACAATTAGTTTAATTATTTGTAACAATCACCAGAATACTTAAAATCTGTCAATTGAGTCACTAGGTGTGTGGTATTTAAGTCTTCGTCCTGTTGTAGGTTGTAGCATTAAGTCAGTGGCAAGGCTGTTAGGGTGAAAACTTAGTAGTAGAAGACAGACACTAGACGCCATCTTGGATTTTGACGTCACTAACCCCACTATAGGCCCACGTGGGAGGCGTGTTTTTTATCCTTAGGGTTGATTCTGGATGACGTAATTTATTTTTAGGGATGATTTTGGATGCTGGATGTCTTTTCTGGATGCTGGATGCCCTTTTGGTTTTTCCTAATGCCCTTTTGGTTTTTCTGTTTTCTTAATGCCTTTTTGCCTTTCCCGGATGCTGAATGTCTTTTTGGCTTTTGGTTTCTTAAGTGGGTGACCTCGGGATTTGACCTTGGGGGTTGACCTTGGGAATTTCCTGGATGGCTTTTCTGGATGCTGGATGTCTTTTCTGGATGCTGGATGGTTTTTCTGGATGCTGGATGGCTTTTCTGGATGTTGGATGCTGGATGCTGGAGGCCGTTTTGGTTTTTCTTAATGCCCTTTTGGTTTTTCTTAATGCCGTTTTGCCTTTTGGGTTTCTTAACGCCTTTTTGCCTTTCCCGGATGCTGAATGCTTTTTTGGCTTTTGGTTTCTTAATACCCTTTTGGCTTTCTCGTTTCTTAATGTCCTTTTGCTTTTTCTGTTTCTTAATGCCCTTTTGGTTTTTCTTAATGCCTTTTGCCTTTTGGGTTTCTTAACGCCTTTTTGCCTTTCCCGGATGCTGAATGCTTTTTTGGCTTTTGGTTTCTTAATACTCTTTTGGCTTTCTCGTTTCTTAATGTCCTTTTGCTTTTTTTGTTTTCTTAATGTCTTTTTGGCCTTCCAGGTTCCTGACCTTTTTGCCTTTTCGGATTTTTTAACGCCTTTTTGCCTTTCCCGGATGCTGAATGCCTTTTTGGATTTTGGTTTCTGAATACCCTTTTGGCTTTCTGTTTTCTTAATGTCCTTTTGCTTTTTCTTAATGCCTTTTTGGCCTTCCAGGTTCCTGACCTTTTAGCCTTTTCGGGTTTCTTAACGCCTTTTTGCCTTTCCCGGATGCTGAATGCCTTTTTGGCTTTTGGTTTCTTAATACCCTTTTGGCTTTCTGGTTTCTTAATGTCCTTTTACTTTTTCTGTTTTCTTAATGCCTTTTTGGCCTTCCAGGTTCCTGACCTTTTAGCCTTTTCGGGTTTCTTAACGCCTTTTTGCCTTTCCCGGATGGTGAATGCCTTTTGACTTTTGGTTTCTTAATACCCTTTTGGCTTTCTGGATAACTTTCTGAATATGTGTTTCACTTTTTTAGTTTTAATTATTGCATAAAGTCCCGCTCAAGTAAACACACAGAGGAAGAGGTGTTGGAAACTTCTACAGTGGAGGATTTCCTGGACGATTTTCTGGATGACTTCCTTATTGCCTTTTTTTTGACTTCCGAATGACTTCCTGGATGACTTCCTTAATGCCTGTTTGCCTTTTCCGAATGACTTCCTTATCGTTTTATGACTTATTGTACTACAACAACAACAAAAACATCTTATCTCCTGAATTAGTTTTCTTAGAAGTATGTCCACGAATCAAAACAAAGAAACAAAAATACTCAAGTCGGAATCTATTTCTATTTTCACCTTAAATTGCGAAACGTTTGGAATTCTTTACGTTGTTGCATACTCCCTTTTTTTCTGAAAATGTGAGAAAACAATTTTTTTAAAGTGTCTTGATCAGCCATTTTTTGTAAACAATGTGCGGTGCGCACAACATAATTTACGTTGCGCACAACATAATTTACGGTGCGCACAACATAATTTATGGTGCGCGCAACATAATTTATGGTGCGCACAGCAATATTTTCGGTGCGCACAACAATATTTACAGTGCGCACAACATAATTTATGGTGCGCATGACAATATTTTCGGTGCGCACAACACCATTTACGGTGCGCAACACCAAATTTTCGGTGCGCACGATTAGCCATTTTACTTTTGGTGGGAATTTTGATTTTGCAGCCATTTTGGTTTTGTCGGTCATATTTAATGGGCAAGCAAGCTGCATACGTGAACTTTGGAAAGAAATACAAGATTTAAACTATAAACAATTGTTGTATCAATCAATCAATTGAAGGCGGCACATTATGGTAAGCGCGTGTGGCCAATACAAATTTCCGATGTTCGTTTTCTAATAGTGGTATTGGTAAAATTTCGTACGAATTTCGTAAAGTTTCGTACGAATTTTGTAAAATTTCGTACGAATTTCGTAAAGTTTAGTTGCTTTTTTGATATGTACAATGTGAAAAATATAAACTAAATCATATGTTTGAAGCATGTTAGGTACATTTTGCCTTTTTGGCTTTATGAATGCCCTTTCGGCTTTTTCGGATAACTTCCATAAAGACTTTTTGGGTTTCCTGGATGACTCTTCCTCAAACCCCAAAAAAAGGTACTACACGATTTATTTAATCTAATCTATAATCTAGTAACGGATTACGTCATCCAGGAAACCCAAAAAGTCTTTATGGAAGTTATCCGAAAAAGCCGAAAGGGCATTCATAAAGCCAAAAAGGCAAAATGTACCTAACATGCTTCAAACATATGATTTAGTTTATATTTTTCACATTGTACATATCAAAAAAGCAACTAAACTTTACGAAATTCGTACGAAATTTTACAAAATTCGTACGAAACTTTACGAAATTCGTACGAAATTTTACCAATACCACTATTAGAAAACGAACATCGGAAATTTGTATTGGCCACACGCGCTTACCATAATGTGCCGCCTTCAATTGATTGATTGATACAACAATTGTTTATAGTTTAAATCTTGTATTTCTTTCCAAAGTTCACGTATGCAGCTTGCTTGCCCATTAAATATGACCGACAAAACCAAAATGGCTGCAAAATCAAAATTCCCACCAAAAGTAAAATGGCTAATCGTGCGCACCGAAAATTTGGTGTTGCGCACCGTAAATGGTGTTGTGCGCACCGAAAATATTGTCATGCGCACCATAAATTATGTTGTGCGCACTGTAAATATTGTTGTGCGCACCGAAAATATTGCTGTGCGCACCATAAATTATGTTGCGCGCACCATAAATTATGTTGTGCGCACCGTAAATTATGTTGTGCGCAACGTAAATTATGTTGTGCGCACCGCACATTGTTTACAAAAAATGGCTGATCAAGACACTTTAAAAAAATTGTTTTCTCACATTTTCAGAAAAAAAGGGAGTATGCAACAACGTAAAGAATTCCAAACGTTTCGCAATTTAAGGTGAAAATAGAAATAGATTCCGACTTGAGTATTTTTGTTTCTTTGTTTTGATTCGTGGACATACTTCTAAGAAAACTAATTCAGGAGATAAGATGTTTTTGTTGTTGTTGTAGTACAATAAGTCATAAAACGATAAGGAAGTCATTCGGAAAAGGCAAACAGGCATTAAGGAAGTCATCCAGGAAGTCATTCGGAAGTCAAAAAAAAAGGCAATAAGGAAGTCATCCAGAAAATCGTCCAGGAAATCCTCCACTGTAGAAGTTTCCAACACCTCTTCCTCTGTGTGTTTACTTGAGCGGGACTTTATGCAATAATTAAAACTAAAAAAGTGAAACACATATTCAGAAAGTTATCCAGAAAGCCAAAAGGGTATTAAGAAACCAAAAGTCAAAAAGGCATTCACCATCCGGGAAAGGCAAAAAGGCGTTAAGAAACCCGAAAAGGCTAAAAGGTCAAGAACCTGGAAGGCCAAAAAGGCATTAAGAAAACAGAAAAAGTAAAAGGACATTAAGAAACCAGAAAGCCAAAAGGGTATTAAGAAACCAAAAGCCAAAAAGGCATTCAGCATCCGGGAAAGGCAAAAAGGCGTTAAGAAACCCGAAAAGGCTAAAAGGTCAGGAACCTGGAAGGCCAAAAAGGCATTAAGAAAAAGCAAAAGGACATTAAGAAAACAGAAAGCCAAAAGGGTATTCAGAAACCAAAATCCAAAAAGGCATTCAGCATCCGGGAAAGGCAAAAAGGCGTTAAAAAATCCGAAAAGGCAAAAAGGTCAGGAACCTGGAAGGCCAAAAAGACATTAAGAAAACAAAAAAAGCAAAAGGACATTAAGAAACGAGAAAGCCAAAAGAGTATTAAGAAACCAAAAGCCAAAAAAGCATTCAGCATCCGGGAAAGGCAAAAAGGCGTTAAGAAACCCAAAAGGCAAAAAGGCATTAAGAAAAACCAAAAGGGCATTAAGAAAACAGAAAAAGCAAAAGGACATTAAGAAACGAGAAAGCCAAAAGGGTATTAAGAAACCAAAAGCCAAAAAAGCATTCAGCATCCGGGAAAGGCAAAAAGGCGTTAAGAAACCCAAAAGGCAAAACGGCATTAAGAAAAACCAAAAGGGCATTAAGAAAAACCAAAACGGCCTCCAGCATCCAGCATCCAGAAAAGACATCCAGCATCCAGAAAAGCCATCCAGGAAATTCCCAAGGTCAACCCCCAAGGTCAAATCCCGAGGTCACCCACTTAAGAAACCAAAAGCCAAAAAGACATTCAGCATCCGGGAAAGGCAAAAAGGCATTAAGAAAACAGAAAAACCAAAAGGGCATTAGGAAAAACCAAAAGGGCATCCAGCATCCAGAAAAGACATCCAGCATCCAAAATCATCCCTAAAAATAAATTACGTCATCCAGAATCAACCCTAAGGATAAAAAACACGCCTCCCACGTGGGCCTATAGTGGGGTTAGTGACGTCAAAATCCAAGATGGCGTCTAGTGTCTGTCTTCTACTCTTAGTCTATTGGCGTATTTGACGTTTTTAATTTCTGTTTTGTTTACATCTGTAGGTCGCGAGTTATTAGGTAGTTTGGAACAAACCACGGGGTGTTTGCTATTATTCTTAGAACTTTCGACTGAATGAACCTTTAGGGTCTCTATGTTGGAGTTTGCTGCAGTCCCCCACAGCTGTATACCATATGTCCAAACGGGTTTCAGTTTTTCAGAATGGTTTTGTAAATCAAGATCTTATTATGTAGTGAAAGTTTCGATTTTCTGCCAGTAAGCCAGTTCATATCTTTGATTTTAAGGCCAAACTGCTTACGCTTCATGAATATGTGTCTAAATGCTTGCCCAAGTACTTAACATTGTCATGATGGGACAATCACACTGAATCATATCATTTCCTTGCCGCTGATCATGTATTTGTTCCTATGCTCATACACGTATTTGCGTACGTACAAACCTGAGGTTTATGTATTCATTTTTTTTTCTAATATTGATAGTACATATTAACAACATCGAGTGAATAGCATACTATAATTATTTAATTTTCTTAGGAGACATGGAAGCTAATTTTTTGTGCCAAAAAAAGTTGATGTCCTCCCAATGACTTTCATCTGGCTGGTCGATCTTTCAAAAAGTTGTCTCGTAGTTTCAAGTTTCCCATAGGCACCGTAGATCCCAAAAATATTATTTTCTTTGCCGAACGAAATTACATACAGGAAACTATTCAGCTGTTTGAATTAGGCTTAAAAATAAAGTCAAGAACCTTCTTAATCTCATTTTTTCCCCGAAACTGTTATTTAACCATCAACATGTTTCTTCCAATATATGACGGTTGAAAGCACCAGGATTAAATTTAACCTGAAATATTGTTCCCGACGTTGAAATAGTTGATGAAATAGAGAACCGCTGTGATGTGACATATTATGTTATAGATTATCTGGAAGCCTTGTGATCTGTCATTACACTCATTACTGTTGTTATAGCTTTTTCCGGAAATTGTCTTGGAAACAACATTTTCCTGCTTATTTACGCGCAGGAAAATTGAATTTTCCGGACTAGTACTGTAAAGACTTTACAAGACGCAAAATATAGTTTGTAACTATATTTACCAACAAAATTGACAAACTTGATTTTTGTGGAATTTGTAAAAAAATTTCTAAAATTTGTAAATTTCGTCTTTTTTCGCGATTTCCGAAAAAATTTAATACAAAACACGTCAGTAAAATCTCAATTTAGCCCTCTTCAATAATGTGAAATTTTCCTAACTTTTATGTAAATACCTAACATTGTTACATAATTTTGCCATGTCCGGAAAAACAGTTCATACGAAACTTGCGCAACGCATTCCAATCGAATTTCCAGCAAAACGAGATGTGAATCTAGGTGAAATCTTGGGAAAACCTTCTGGAAAGTTTGGAGAAACCCAAAAATTCAGATCAAATTCCGTAATACGGAAAACGTTCAGCGAATTGACGACGTGATTTGCAATGATCGGAGGATTTCTATAGACGAAAATCTCTTGAGATAAGTGTGAAAAACACATTGTTCATAAAGAGTTAAGTTTCAGTAAAGTTGTACAAGATCGGTGCCGAAACTTCTTACCGACGCTCAAAGGCAAAGGCGGATCTGCGCTTCTTTTCCGATATGAACGTGAAGGAGAAGAATTCTTGAAACGTATAGTGACGTGCGATGAAACATGAATCCAAGAGGTCAAACATGGAATGGCTACACCCAACTTCGCTTAAACCTCGAAAGGCATAAACGTGACCTTCTGCAGGCAAAATTATAGTTACCGTGTTTTATAACGTTCAAGGACTTTTTGTGTTTGATAATGCTCCGTTTTCAGACACTGCTAACCGGAGTATCGGAAGCAACACATCAGAAACGCGATGCTCCCACATGACAATACAAACGCACACTATGCCTGTTGGAAACCATTTTTTCTTCCCCCACGTAGTTCTGACCTCTTTCGATTTGTTTGGACCATTCAAAGAAGGTTTAAGTGGCATAAAATTTGCAAATGGTGATAAGGTGCAAATATTTGTGCAAAAACCCGACCAACAAGTGTTCTTTCCTTTTAGAAACGTTGCTTCAGATCTTATTTTTTATTTTACTGAGTGAGTTTAAGACCGTTCTCCATGATGAACCCTTTCTTGCTTAGAAGGTTGCCATTAGGGAACGTCTCTCAGGGTTACCCTTTTTCGTGAAATTGTAGTCGTCGAAATTATGAGATGAAGGAGCTAGAGTGACTCTAGTCGCGTTTCTGAAATCTACCCTTTGGTAGTGACATTCGCTTAATAAAACATGATTTCTTTAAATTGTATTGAGCAATAAGAAAACCTTTTCACTATAATCATTAATCAGCACTACCCTCACCTTCAGAAATTGTCCACATTTTCGTAAATAGCTGTTATGCTAGTTTTTTAATAGTTTTGTAGTACATACGTAGATTGTGGAACTTACTAGTTTTTTTTCTAACCTTTGATGATGACATTAGTGTCGAAACACGTTGTGTTTTTTATTTCTTACCGAATTTAATAAAATTAGTATTTACACGTTTTACTGACACCAATTACGACGTCACTTTTTCAGGTTTAATTTCAAACCACCAGAGAAAAATTACTTTTTTTCTATGATCCTTATTTAACGTCAAACTATCCATCTATTATTCATTGCTGGGCCGACCTCGTTCTACATCAGCACCAAAACAAGAGAACAACCTTAAACTCTCCATTAACAAGCTTGTCTAACTTATAAGAAGTGTCATATAAAAAGTTTCAGAATACATTTCAAATTCCTAGTAACTCTTTTTTGCCTTAATTTTTTTTTTTCAAATTAATTAACAACATTCCAAAGCATTTCTTTTAATGTAATAACAGCGTTGACACAATTTCCTACTTTTATTCAATGTAATGCAAATAAGGCGGTGAGTTTTAATTCATATGTGCAACGCAAACTTAACAATAGATGCATAATTTACCTATTCAAAAAATTTGAACATGGATCTCTCGAGAGTAATCCATTTTGTCATTCGTAAATCATAAAAAATCCTTCACTTACGTAAGATGCAAAAAAACTAATCAAATAAACATTAGATAAATCTAAAATTAGATCTACCTATTCTTAAATAGGAAACGAATCTGACGAGAACTCTTGACCTTTAAATAGAAACTTGATCCAGTATACCTTACTTAATGGTGATCTTGGTGTATACCCTGAGGGCGATCATCGTAATGTGTAAAAACGGTAGGTGGGGGGGTTGTTGGAAAATGATACAGGGAAACCTGTCAAGAACTTTATGAAACCTTCAAATTATATTATTGAAAGTTCGCGGTTTGTTTTTAAATCACTTACAGTTTGGAAGATTGGACCAATGTGAATCTGCACGATTGGGATTGGGGTCACCTTAAGATGACTATGAGATGATGTAAACAATAGCACGTTTTCGCCCAAGAATGATTTAAATAAAATTTCGATTTGTGGGTAAATACCGTTTCATGACCTGAAATGTGCCCATATTAGTCTAACTGACGCGTTAAAATAGAACGATACCACCACCCACATCGGTTGGAGCTGTATATGCGCCGGCTATATTGGGTAATTCGTAATTCCATTAATTACAGATATTGTTGAAAATTGTAACATTTGACATTTACGTATGCTTTTTTTGTTGTACATTCTACAAGGTAACCGAGGCGAGATTGTCTTAGGCACGAGGGTCACTTGCTTAATGAATTACTTTCCACGCCTTCTTTGTACAAGTGCAAGATGCCTGTTGATGAATCTGTTTTGTAGTCAGTGGGGTATGTAAGCCCCCCCCCCCCCGGAGAGCCTGTCGATTACGTTTATTTAAATCAAATAATCAAGCTTTTTCCTTACGTTTACCAGAAAACCAGAATCTTACTATATCTTTTAACATTTAACATCCATGCAGAAGTATTTTGTTGACAAAAAAATTTTAGGCCCCCCCCCCCCAAGAAAAATCCTAAATACGCCACTGTTTGTAGTTCAAAATTCATTTTTGGCCACCAATCTCTTTTATTGGGTCAATTCGTACTTGGAAACCAGAAATGTGAAACAAATTGTAAATGCCAGAAAAAGATCAAAAAAAACGTACCGTGAATATAAATAATACATTTGTTTGTATTAATTTGAATTTTTATAACGAAAAACTAGTTATTAAGTAGGCGAATGTAAGGTATCCATAATTATAATTTAAATAAGTTCATAAAATCAGAAAGGTATTTGAAAGTGTATTGTGCTAATGCACGATCATGTAGGTGTAAAGGAAGGTGGTCGGCATTTAGTTTTATATTCCAGATTCAATTGAAAAGGTCATAACAAATTCAAGCCAATTTGCAATTACGTGAATTTGATGTACCTATAGGAAGTAATGGTAACACACCTTTTATGAAAATTATAGGTTTCCAATGTATGTTAGACGGTGTTAAACACGCTCATTCTCCACATTGTTGATTAAGTGGAGTAACTTCAATTTGCACGGCCAAGGCCAATGGGATCATTAATTGTCGCTGAAAGGTCAATTTACAGACAGTGCTGTTTGTTTACAGCTTATGATCGCCTGTAAAAAATTTTAGGGCTTGAAAGTGTTAATTACCATCGCAAGTTTATGAACGGAAGATGGTTATATGTACTTGTCTTGGGGACAAGACAAATGACCTAAGACGTCTAAATTTACCGCGAACAACCCCCATAGTCGTGGAAGCTTTTCTGGATTTGCCTCCACTAGATCTCCATACTAAAGGATTGTTGAATAGCAGAGGTATTGAGGTGGGTCACTCTCGAATTCTGGGCGAGCGAATTAAGCGACTGCCTATTCCAGAGTTATGGGGTGACTCACTCATCCCTCAATAATGATAATTATAAGTTATAAACATAAGGAACCAGCAGGACTGTCCTGCAAGCACTTGTTCACTGTTAAATTACCTCTATGTTGATTTCCGAATGTCACCACGTACTAGAGCCAGTAGTAAGCAGCAACACCCTTGAGCTCGTATGGGTTAAAGGGCATGCTGGAACGAAAGGCAATGGGTGCGTTCAGAAGATTAAAACAGTTGCAAAACTGTTGAGCTACTGATCACGAACGAAATAACGCATTGCGTTTAATATTGAATGATGTGATATTATGATGCAACCGTTACGGGAGCTGGATGATCTAGAAATAAGAGAACGTGGCGAAAGGGGCAGGAGCAGGGGTGTAGTCGAGGGGGAACGCGGTGGAACGGCATTACCACACTGGTTTTTGGTAAATTTAAATAAATATTAAAAAAATTATAATTTATAATTTTTTGAAAAGTTTTAGAACAAAAAATAGCCTTTCTAGTTTATCAGGGGACGGCTAAGTTTTACATATCGGTGCTCAAATTTTTAACACCCTGTATGACAAAGACTTTAAAGAAATGAATTTGGGTAGTTTGGACCTTAGACTCGAAAAAAAATTACTCTTGTCTTGTTTATTGTCGATAAAATGAACCGCTGTCGAGATAAAGAATAATAAACGAATTCATGTTTTCTCTAATAAAAGTTAACATTCATTCATAAGTAATTCATAAGAATCAGAAGTAACATACAGGGTGTTAAAAATTTGAGCATCAATGTGTGGTAAAGCTTAGCCCGCCTCTGATCTCCGTAGGGAAAGCCTGTAGGGAAAATTTTTATAGGACTTGTCATCTTACTTTTCCATGCTCTGTCCGAATCCGAGAGATTTCCCACTTTTTCCCGGACACCCTGTATATAAAAACTTGAATTTCAAAATTATTACGAAATTATTGTTCCTCGCCTCAATATGATAATCTCTTATTTAAGGAACATTTGAGGTATATTATAGCACAGATAAAATACACTGTGATTATAGTGGAATCTCTCATAAAAGGGTTAATTTGAATATTCAACTTAATTTTGTATGTGGACGAATCTTCTTAGGATCTGATACACGATTTCAACTTGTGTTTACGTCCCCTTCAAATGTGGGCCGCCATATTGCTTTAATAAACACGTTGCGCTCAAGTAGCAGAGAAAAAGTTTGATGGAAAAAATGGCCCCCGCTCCCTAAACATGTTGAGTAGCTCTAACTGAGCGGAACGCGTTTAGCAGACAACCACTCAACAGTGAGAAAGCATATCAGTTAGCCCGACTGGCCTCAAAACAGATGTTTTATGGTCCAGAATTGCCTCTTCCGCTTACATCATCAACTGTAAACAACTTAGTAACTCCATACGCCCAAACCCAACACAAGACTAGGTGGAACTTCTTATCAGTTTGTCGTCATGCGAGAGAGGTCTTCAGAGGACGATGAGGACCATCTCGAAACAAAGTAGTCACCGTGGGAAATAAATATTTTAAGGAAATAAGGGATAAGCAAAAGTGACTGGTTTGACGGGGAGCGCAAGAGCGCCAAGTGCTTATAATTTCTAAACAGTTAGGTAACTATCCGTTATTTTGATAGATCAATGTTGTACTTACATAACACAATTGGGCACTACGCACTACTATGGGCCACCATACTTCAATTATTAAAATGGTAAAATTTTGGAGATATCAGTATTTTCGAAATTAGAAAGGCTCTAATCTCTCCCCTATTCCCGCCACCCTCATCCCCTCTAATCCTTTTTTTGAAACTACGCAAAATATTTCAGAAACAAAAAAGACACAATGCAGATACTGATGAGAGTGGGGGGGGGGGGGATTAAGTGAATAACACTCATTTCTATTATCTATCAAGAATTTTACAATTCAACCCCCTTGTCCAATCGCATAGTTGAATCGGGAACAGTTCGAGAAGTATAACGAACGACCAGAGCTCATGAAAACATTGGAAAACTTCTAAAAGCTGCAATGATAAACTCGTGGCGATTATCTGTCTATCAAATTTTCTGTTTAGACATTCATTGCCTCCCCTACAAAATCATATACTGTTAATAAACACAAAAACTCTGGACAACTACATCAATATTTCGAAAAAGTGACTGTGTGGTGTGTAATTACCAGTTGTGTCATTATTTCGTGTTATGTTTTCAGAAACAGCTTACAGACTGTTATAGTGAGCTCTGTTCGAGCGAATTTTTGATTGCATAAATTCAAAATATCAAACCTAGTCTTAAAAGTATCGGAGTTCCACAAGGATCGATTCTGGGAGCATTATTATTTTTTATTTATACCTACTACCACAGATATAAGTAGTCGGTGCTACTACGGATTTTAATGCTGTAATGTCTTACTGTACTAATGCCTTCTATGCAGATGGCAAAAAAATCTACTGCCTCTTTGACAAAATTGATTGGAAGTATAGTGATAGCAACTGAGGATTTATTAATCATTAACCTGTCGACAGTTATTGTGTTTGAACCAAATGTTTATAAGGAATCCATAGTTCATAGAAAAACTGTCTACAGTAAGTAATTAAATAGAAAGCTAAAAACCTTCCTCAGTAAATCACTCGTCTTGTCAAATATGTCTTAGTGCGACTTCGCCATATCGTGCAAAACGCATGTATCCGCTTCATTTTTGGATTAAAAAGGTTTAATCATATTTCTTGTAAACTGAAAGAATGGGAGTGGTTAAATATGTCTAACAGGCGGAGGGAACTATCGCATGAAGAGGATTTTCCAACGTTTTTGGGTATATTTACCATTGCCAGAAATCTATTATTGGAAGAAAGTACGAATTTTTACACATTAATGTATCAAAACATGAGGAATGAAAATTTACAACTACACCTAAAATATCTCCACAATTGCGCATTTGCAGCAACATTTTCAATCGCATGAGGTGGATTTTCCAAGGTTTTTTGGTATATCTACTAGTGCCAGAAATCTATTATTGGGAGAAAGTACGAATTTTTGCACATTAATGTATCAAAACATGTGGAATCAAAATCTGCAACTACATCTGAAATATCTCCACAATTACCGATTTTCGGCAACATTTTCTATCGCATGAGGTGGATTTTCCAACGTTTTTGGTGCCAGAAGTCGTATTTTGAGGCAAGAAAATCGATAAAAAGGCATAGTAACAATTAAAATACCCTGTTTGGTGAACTATATGAATTGGAAGAATCATCGGACTCTATTTCTTCAAAAATAAAAGCGGCCAGTGTGTAAATCGCGAACCATGATAAAAGAGTCCTAATTAGGTGATTACAACAGAATGGCATTATATGTGATTAAACAGAATTTACTATCTGCAGCGCGTGAAATGTTCAGCGATCGAGTGATTTCGTGAAATGGGTCTATTAATTGACCACCACGATCCTGTAATTTGACGTTCGGGATTATTTTCTGTGGGAACATAGGCAAAACGAAAAAATCAGATGACCAATGGTGGAAAACGTGTTAGAAAATTCAATATACGAGATGGAATTAAACAGAATTTACCGCCTGGATTTCGCGGGACTGAAAAAGATACTTTTATCATTGTGAGTTGTGACAAATTGTACGAGATTGAAACGAGAAAACACGGCCCTGAATTAAAAGAAAACAAAAAAAGAATTTTCGAATCAATTAAACCACAAAACTAATTTAAATTACAACAATTTCAATACCATACAGAGAGAAAGTTGGGAAAGGCGATAATACTCAATTTGTGCGATTTCCATACGATTCAGCTTTTCCTTTCTGCATTAAACTTCACAAACACATTCTCTCTTAACCACTTAAGTATTAAAAATACAATTTATTCAATTCAATGAAGTGATAAAACACCAATAAAAATGAGAACGTGAAAATTTGTTTAATCAGTTGCGCCCATTTTACATATATTATGTAAATTATCTATTGTTCTTAAGATCATTAATTCAGATATGTTACAAATTAGATCAAACTGCCTCCGCCACGCTTTTAAATAAGCAATTAAATACTGTTTGAAAAGAAATAATAAACATTCTTCGCTTTAGAAAATGTCGACTTTCACTTCAATCATTTCGAATTTTTGCAAATGTACCAATTTCGATATTATTCGAAATCGATCAAGCATACGCCCACGTAAACGGTGGGTCAAATTATGAGTTTCTTGACCGTGTGCCCAGTCAAAAACACTTACACCCCTCTTCAATTCCGTAACGTATAATTTTCTCCTGTATAGGTGTTGTAGAACAAATAAACGAAACAAGATCACGCAAATGATGATTATGGTTAATGATCATGTAAGTTAGAACAAAGCTTAAAGATGAAATTAGAAACTTTCTATGGGTAATTTCCTGGTTTACTTTCCTATCGACAAATAAATTCCTTCTCTGTTTATGTACCGGTACAAATTACCTACTCGTCAGGGACAATATGTGTAACATTTTCGAATTTTATTGCTAAGGACAAACGTGATTAGTATTCAAGGTTCTTTGTCTTATATTATAAGGTGCTGTTGGGTTCCTAAAATATTGCATATTAAATAAGGAAATGGGTGTAATTAATAATGATCACTCTACCGTGTTTCTGTTGTTTAGAATGGTGGAAATATAAATTATAATCTTTTTGTTTTATGGTTGTAACAAAAATGTTGGTGGGTGGCTACAAATTAAGGGCGTAGAAACCGGTAGATCAATTCCAACATTCTAATTTTTTTTAATTTTATTGGCTGGTTTAAGATTATGATTTATTTCATCTGAACCTCTTATGGAAGAAGTTTTTCAAACCTTTGAAATTTAATTATTCAAGTTATATACATTTTATTCAAGTGTACCTCCAAAAAATATAGGCCCATTTCACTTACTATGGGTTGTTTTGTTAACCATTTTGATATCTACCTAAAAAACCTTTAAAACGTGAAAACAACAGCCCACACCGATTAGCAAACTATAAAAGACAATTATTAAGCTATTTAAATCATCGATCTTTAGGTACTCTTGAAAAGGACTTCAATCCGGAACGAAGGATCACGCAATAACGTCATTTCAGTTATTGACACTCATGTTGTGTTTCAGCTAGAGAGACTGTAATAGAAACCATTTTTGATTCCGGTATCAGTAAAAATGGAAATTGAAATTGTGTATTTTCAAATTTGAGGATATTTAAAAAACACAGCGTTGTGTATCTATGGTAGATTTTTATCAGAAAGATCGACATCTATGTAGAAGATATGGTATCTAATTAATTTTAGAGTAATTCCAATATGACGCGTAGTTGTTTCTCCGTTATGTCGAAAATTGTTCAGGTTTGGGCAGCAAAAACAGGGATTTCGTTCCCATTTTTAATTATTTTACAAAAAATGTTTGTAACAACGTTATTAAATTTACACACTTCTCGCCCATGGTACCAAATGCACGACGCCCGGAGTCTAAAATTCTGTATAAAAATGAATGCTTCAACCAAATTTGTCCGTCTGTTTGACAGATCGAAAAGCTTTTGGTAACAGGTTGCTTTTAGAAAACTGCAACTCATAGTTTTGGTTATTTCTTCAGACACCAACTTCAAAACATCAAAATTTTATTCGGAGTGACAACTTGTGCTTGTGTTTTGAAAAACATGACACCAATTACAAATATCTAAGGGGGGAAAACGCCATTTTTTCGTTGAAGTGAAGAACAATATTTGGCAGAGCCTAAAGTTAAGCCTTACAAAAAATAACAATTTTCCATATGAAATTTGGATTTTTAATCAACCAAACACGAGACATGCTATGCACGGTGTTATGTAACCATGTTACAAGATTTTAGGGTAGGTAATTAAGGGAGCTCATATGGGACGTTTTTGCCAATAGAGATACCTCCTCTTAACAAACGTTAAAAAAGTCGTTTATTATGTTTAAATAAGAATTTATTTAAATTAACGCATATCATATTATACAAAGAAAATTAACCAGTTAAGAATGCTCAAGAGCGTTGACATTCCTATTCTACTTTTTCATCATCTATTCGAATCTCAAGTCAAGATCTAAAATTTCCGATTTTTTTCAAAAAATATCAAAAGTTCCTTAACACAAAAAGCGACACACACACACATGTCGAATTCATATGTCAAACTTTTCAAGGTTGATGAAAATTAATGTCGAAGTTGCAATTGCTACAAAAAACGATCCTATTTCTATTCAAAAGGTCTCTAACTAGCGTAGGTTTCTTTAGTAAGTCTGGGCATAGGAAATGTGATGATTATCATCCCCTAGAGATATTGTTGTTTAGTGGAAGATTATGTGCCGAATATGGATATATGCTCCTCATTTATGAGGAAGTTAAATGTAACGGTAGAGATGCTCATCCCTTGTACACAGAAAGTTTTCCTGGCAGACACACTCCAGCTCAGACAATGTTTGCAAGAATAAAGGAGCGGCTAAGAGAAACGCGCTCTCTGATAGTAATGCGAAAGGGGGTAATGGGGCTCAAAGAAACCTATCAAATCTTCATTTTAAGGAAGATACTCTTCAAGGTTGCCCAAACCATGTAAGTGTATGGCAAGGCAAATACTTCTTATTCGTCCACGCCACCTTCAAGAAGTGCAAGCACTAGGCCTATCTTATTTCGCGCCTCTTGTCGACTTTTGACTTTCACCTCACAAACTGCGTTCTGTTTACTGACGAGTACGTTTTCACAAGAGAAGCCATTTTTTATTCTTGTAGATAAGTCATGTGTGGTGTCAGCAAAATCCGTATGCCATGTTTTCCAGATTTTTACTTATTGCGGTAGAGTCTAGTATATAACTTACTTACTTACTTACTACTCCTTGTTGCTACGATCCGCGTCGGTCCAAGGCCTCCCATCGGGTTTATAGACTGATGTTTTTCAAGGTGCGGTCGTCGCTCGCACCTCAACTTTTGGCCTATGCCAGAAGGGAAGCTGCTTTACTCTCTTCCATTTTTAACTTCGGACTCGATTTTTCTCCATTCTTTTCGATTAGCTGCCTTTCGTTTCCACTGGGTGACCCCAGCTGTTCTTAGGTGCTTGTCTACTTCATCCTTCCATCTTAGCCTCGGTCTACCTCTGCTTCTCCTTCCTTCCTGTTTATTTTGCAGCATCTTCTTTGGTCCTCTTGTTTGTTGCATTCGCTTTACGTGCCCCATCCATCTTACCCGCATACCTTTAATCTCGTTGGATATTCTAACTTCACCATATCGTGTTTTTTTCGCTATTCGTTAGAACGCGCCACAACCCGTTTTCATTCACTGGTATATAAACCTCCAATATAATCCGAGGAAGATCTTGTCTCCAGAATTACGGTTGCAGCGGACATCATCCAGACCATCCCATCCCAGGTGTGTTTGACAGGATCCCTTTAAAGATGCTGCGTCGGTACTATACATGTATTGACTTTTGTAACGTGGGTAGGCATGTATCTCTAAGAAGAGGCATCTCCGACTATGGGTTTATTCGCAAAAAGATCAAATATGAGCTCCCTTATTAACCCTAAAACGTTGTAACACGGTCATATTAACACCTTGTATAATATTTTCTTTTAAAAATTTAAACCATCAGTCCGATGCATTATTTTGAGTTTCTGTAGACCAATATAAATCTGATGAGAAATTAAATCCGATTTATGCATTTAGTATCTAACTAAATGATTACCTAATAGATAACAGACAGTTTTTTTCCCATTTGGGATAGTACTGCATGGTACATGGTGTTGATGTACTTTCACGTATGCGTATTTGTGATGGATGTGAAACTCTACAAGTTTACAAGTTGTGCCTGCACAAGTTTAACTCCCTGTTCAGTATGATTCCTAAGGTTATTCAAATTATTTTCGAAGGGGAAAAAGAAATTTCATCTTCTAAAATGCCTGGATCGCCTACCCAAAATGACTGCCAGACGTTTCAACCCCTCTAAACGAAAATATAATTATCTCAGGCATGGATATTTGTTAAGGCCATTTGTAGAAAATTATCAAATTACTCTTGAAATTAACGAAGAAGAAGAGAAAATCTGAAGTCGTTAAAAAATATGCATACCTACATAATTACGAATGATATGTTGAAAATCGTTCAGTTTAAGCACGTCATTGTTTAACCTAATTTACATTCTTTTTAAGAAGTAAAAAATAAAAAAATTTAAAATAACGGGCTTCAGTATATTAAAGATTATTAAAATAGATTTTATTTGAAACATTTATCGCTTAAACTGATATCAACAAAGTTAAACTATAATCTCGCATTGTTCTCTCACCCTGTATATAAAAATTTTGTTAATTAAATAATTAATTATATTAAAGCAAAACGTGATCGAAATTTGTTTCTAATAAAGAACTATCAACTAAAATGGCTCAAAAATAACATTTTTTTAAAATATTATGGAAACTATCAACTTTAGGCATATGGCGTACCTACGATATTTAATTTTAAAAAAATTAACTTCCGAATTGACAGTTATAGAATGCGATAAAGGGATGTTTTTGGCCGCCACAGAACATTTTTTTATAAATATGGCCGCATTATACGTTTGAAAAATAATCAACAATTGTGTATGGTATTTATTATTTCATCTTTATTACATTTTCAAGATTTTTGGCCAGGCAGTAAATAAGACTCTGTATCCTATTTTATCAGACAGAAGGCCGATTTGCTCACTGCGACTGGAGCAAAAGTGCCTTCTATAACACCATGGGCTAAATTTAAACCAGTTGCGTTCAAAAGGACTATGGAAAACTCATTTTCATAAACAGAATCATGTTTTAAAGAGATTGTCTCATTTGGAGGTATAAACCATACGTTAAGTTAATTGGTTAATTTACACGCTGCAAAAAGGGAATGAAAAATGCCGTTTTTGAATGAATGAATAAAAAACATAGCACTACAGGGTGTCCACTTATATTTTCCCCTATTTTAGCTGCCTATAACTTCTAAACGGTTCGAGATAGAAATATGCGGTTTTCACTGAAATGTTTCATTTTAGTACAAGTTTTGTTGGAATGGATTAAATTTTTTCCATCGATTTCGATTACGTCACTACATAAATGGCGGATTTTTAACAATCTTTTTTGTAGGATTTTTTAATGTAACACCCAGTATATTTTTTTGTAGTTTCAAAGAACTGACCTTCACCTATCCAGCGATGCAAAATTTTTCAAAATCGGTTCGAAAATGACTGAGTAATCACATAAGAGAACATGAATTTCATTTTACATTAAACGATACACAAACAAAAAAGTGCAAAAATGTTAGTTCATTAAATTTTCAATATGTCGTCATTCCCGATGAACACAGTTGCTCCAACGTAGATATAAATTTGTAAAGACCTTGTGTGTCGTTTTATGTAAAATGAAATTCATGTTCTCTTATGTGATTACTCAGTCATTTTCGAACCGATTTTGAAAAATTTTGCATCGCTGGATAGGTGAAGGTCAGTTCTTTCAAACTACAAAAAAATATACTGGGTGTTCCATTAAAAAATCCTACAGAAAAGATTGTCAAAAATCCGCCATTTTTGTAGTGACGTAATCGAAATCAATGGAAAAAATTTAATCCATTCAAACAAAACTTGTACTAAAATGAAACATTTCAGTGAAAACCGCGTATTTCTATCTCGAACCGTTTAGAAGCTATAGGCAGCTAAAATAGGGGAAAATATAAGTGGACACCCTGTATTATAAAAGAATGATGCAGGACACGTACAGACCGAATTTTAATGTTTGTTGGAAATACTTTCGATCACAAGCGTTGAAAAACCCAAAATATAGAAAGGCTCCTGTCCGGGTGTCCATCGCCCCATGGAAATGAATCAAGGTTATTTTGAAATCCTGAGAAATTGTGGTCTAAATTTGAACGGTTTTCCCTCTAATTTTTTTCATTATTTACGAAAATAGAAAAGGCGAAAATCCGGTCTTCCGGTTTTCAGTAAATACTTAAAAAATTATGGAAATTCTTGACATTAAATGATAATTACCGGCAATTACACTACAGTAAATTAAAAACCGTTTTAAAATGAATCACATTTACGACACGCATTAAGTTGTAGGCGTTCTTCGATAATTCTGTAATAGAGTAGGTATTAATTTTACAGGAAGTAGCTATGCGGATAGTATGTACCTACGATATATAAATCTGCGTGTGCATTTGTCACATCCTGTAAATGTAATGTATATGATGTTACGTAATTAATACAGGGCTGAGTGCTAGTAGGTATTCTTTGTTCTATTGTTAGTGTTGCTAATTACCTTACAAAATACAATCGGTTATAGATGTTTGATACGATACTTTACCTCACTCTCTAACTCATAGGTACTTTGGTTATTTAAAGAGTAGTAATTGTTATTTATTAGATTACTTAACATTCAAAGCGTCACAGTTATGAATATATTTAGAAATTTTATTATATTTATGGTCTCGTTACTCAATTGTTATGTTTACAATGAATATCACTTTCACACATATACATATCCACAACGTGCTTTGATATATTAATTACTTACTATGGTGTAATTTTGTAACAAATTTTATGTTGCCATATTTGTAAGTTAATTGGAATGTTTGATTTAAACAATTGCGGGTATATTGGCCTGTGTAAATTATTAATTGGTGTTTTTAAACGGAAATACAGTTCGCTGCGGATTAAGTGAATGTACACGAAATTTCAACTAGAAGAACTGCACCAAGACGTAAAAATCATTTTGGTTATGGTACATATAACAGCAATAAAAAGGTACCTACCTACCTATCAAAATTCCTGTCAATTCTTCAACCGACAAGATTGCTATAAATAAGTGTCCATAAGATCACTTTATTTTCTAAATACAGATGCATTCATGCCAAAAATTTACCATTTTTTCATTCAATGTCCTTTATTCTTGTCTGTTACACTATATTGTTTAGGCTGTTCAGAAAATGCATATTGTAGTACCCAAGTACTTATATTAATTTAGTCGAAATAACTATTATGGTCCACAATGTAAGTATTGTCAAAGTTAATAATAGTGTATTATAAAGCAAAATGTAATTTACCGCATGGAACGTTACGCCTAAATTTAAATGTTTTTTACTACTTTTTCCTGATATAAATCGCAGGATAACTAGGTACCTGCTTTTTGTGAAACATAGGTACTGAATTTTAATGCTTTTCTTGCCATGGTCAAGGCGAACAAATTTTTTATAATGTTTGTACCGACAATTGTACCATAAAACATGGAACAATGATCAACGTTTGCTTTTCAGAAAATTTTACTCCTCAAATATTTTTGAAAGTAAGGAGAGCTTGCAATATTTTTTTATTTTCTGAACTAACTGACCGTTAAACTGTTTTTCAATAATATTTGTTAGAGTGTTGAAGATGATATTGTGACATTTAGAGTTGTGCTTTAGTTTCAATTTTGACGTCCATTATAATCACTAAACATGAGAGAGTGTGAACGTTATCACCAAGGATGCCAGGGATTTCCGAATGCGAAAATTAAATTTTCTTCTAGGGAAATGTAATGTAATTATCCTCTCCATTGTTTCCTGAACAATACCAGAGGCCTTTATTATCAAGGCATCATTAATAGAAGAATAGAATGTTTATGAAAAGTGTGTATCAAACATTTGGTTTCATTTGAAGAGTTCTTTACAAAGTTTTAAGTAGTTTTATTTATTAAAGTTTATCTTGTAGACAAACGGCATGTACGCATTGGTCTGGTACTCTATTATAGAGTAAGGAAGATTATGGTATATTGCTTAGTACAAAATTAAGGAGTTTTGTCAACGTGTTTCCTCATACGTTCCTTGCGAATAATACCAGAGAAAAAGAAAAACTTTTCTTTTTCATACCTTCTAATACTAATTGAAAAACGATTGATAATTGGCAACTAAAATTTCGCAAACTGAAAACGTCGTGCTGTAGACGCTCTGAGGGCCATAAAACACAGAAACAATAACGCTTTCAATTTTCTACCGGTTAACATTATCATGGAGGCCCTGGTCACAGAGGGCGTACTAGAACTTGATTAATCAGCTACCTTGGCCATGATGATGGTACGAATTTAGGGTTAACGGAGAAGTTCCACAGGTACCGGTGTTGGGCCCGACATTATTGAATAACCGTTGAGTGAATCTTTATTCAATGGTATAACACAATTCTGCGATTACCGTTCTCGTCCTCAAGTACCGTACGCCCATGACATTTCGCTCATTGTCACCGAAAAGAAATTGGCGGACGCAATAAACAACACGAAAGAGGCAGGGACAGCAATTATAAGGAGCGGTTGGAAGAAATGGGTCTTGAACTCTTTGGTAGTAACACAACAGCGACATAGTAACTGGTAGAAGAAAATTTCCCATCGATCGAGATTTTAGGGTCATTCATTCCACACGCAAAGACAGTGATTGACAGGACTGGTAAAAACCCCTAGCTATTGATGATGACTGGCAGAGGTCCGAGAAAAGGAGGAGGGTTATTGTCGCGGCTGCCAAGAATAAAATATACCAGTAAAGTGTGGGAGAAGGGTACAGCACACAAAGAAGTGTGGAATGGGTTAGACCTCGGGTTAGACAGGCTAAAAAGGAAGCTATTCTTAACAAAGGGGCACGGATATCGGACGGTGGGGATCAAGGGCATCCTTACGATAGTCGGGAAGTCATTGTAAGTAAACAGCAAGAGCAATGGTCTAAGGACTAACAACCTTATACCTAATATACAAGCATGGATAGGAAGAAGAACTAAAGTATTATTTGACGCAGTTCCTGCCTTGATATGGGGAAAATTCCCTAAAACGAATTTGGAAGGAGGAATCAGATATCTGTAATGACTGCGGACAGGTAGTTGGCACTATTGGAATGCCAGATATAGAATAGCGCCGGGCTCAGACTCTCAGCAATATAAATGGAAGCAAAATGAGATAAGCTATGAATTACCGAATTCGAAATGGACCTTTCCATCATCTGCCTTAGAAACGGTAGAATTTCTTGTGTTTGAATCGGAAAGGATATGGAATATGTGCGGTGTTGTCGGCAAAATGTTTGCTTTAAAATAGTCGCAAGGAGACAGATTTGGCGATTGAACTTCATAAGTTCATACTATGGAAACCAAAATGTATTGAGGTTTATACTCAATTCAGAGGCAAAATTGGAGCAACATAGTCACGTAAGGCTCATAGTTCACTGTCACAGTCGGACTTTGGTAAAATACAGCTGATTAACGCCAAATTGAGCAACGTCGCACGACGACGCAGTTACTTTCCGAAATGAATGCGTCTTTGATGTTGTTGTCGAGGATTATTTGGGAATGAATACCGGAAATTCTTTGTGTTAACAGTTCCCAAAAAAATGTAAGTGTTCCTCATCACTTTTAAAGAAGAGAACAGTATAACCCGCCATTACTACCAAAATTTTTTCTGCGAACCTAAAAAATTCTTGAACTACGATGATTTTGTACGAATGGAAATAAAAGAAAGTAAGTAAGTAAAAGTAAGTTATTTATTTCTGCATATTTTTCTCTTTTCTGTTTTTTCTTTTACTTCTTCCCATTTAATTCCTTTCTTTCTATTTCTTCTTAATTCCCTTAATCCATATGTTTCCTACATTATTTTACTTCTTTCGTTTTTAGTATTTTATCCTTTTTAATTTTGCCTTGTATTTTTCTCAGGAATCTACAGCGTTTCTGATTGTTTTCTTTACAACTTCTATTTTTATTTCCTTTTATATCTTTCATTTTCCTAAAAAAGTTAAGTAATCTCACCGCATTATATATTTGTCCAGTTTTACTAATTCTCTGATTTATTTTTTTATCTTTTTTTGTTCATGAGACCTCTTTTTCATTGTTTTCTCTTACTAACTCACAGCATACTTTCAATTAGAATCAAGTTATGTATTTTATCTTTCAGTTATTTAGGGAGATCCAATGCCTTCTTCAGTATTAAAAAATTCAACCGAAGCTTTTGGTGACCGTTCTTGATTGGTTAATGTTTTGGCTATCATTCACTTCTAATTATTCTTTTTATCTTGGATGTGAAAGGGATTGCCTGCTCAGAGTTTTGCAATAGCATATAGTTTAGGAGAGGGAAGGCTTGTCACTGTTTTCCTAATACATTATATTTAGAGCAGAGGAAGAATGGCAATAAACTGAACAAACCTTTTGCACATTTTCTCTTTTTCATTCTTTTTTAGACCCATTTTTATTACTATTTTAGACTTTAGTGAATCGAAAGCTCTACTTCCGCAAACTTTTTTCTGGTTTTACTGCATTTTCACGAGGATATTCTATTGTTTAATAATCTATGTATGTCCATGCCACGTGGTAGGTTGGTAAAAATAGTTTTGTAAGATTAATCGTAATTCGCGTGGAGCTTCACAAATTTTAAATTATGGTAACCGTGGTGGGAAGAAAGCGTTTTAAAATGGTTTATTAACACTTTTTAAAATAGTCTGGCCGGTCTTCATTTACACGGACTCCTTCTTGTCTTACATTTTATCAGTGGATTGTGATATAATATCAAATTTTCTTTTTCGAGCAACTTCAAGAGCCACTCAACTATTTGGAGAAAGTTTATGTGTCTTTGTAAACTTTTCAATACTTTTGCAGTTTCCAATTCCATCACACGATAGGGTCGAAGAAATTTCTGCCATAGATAGGTACTGTTTTGCCTTCGAGTTGTAAATAATGGTAGGTACAGAAGAAAAATTTTAAAAATCATTGGGCTATCATTTTTAATTTTTTTGTATATAAAGGGTTTTTGGAGTCTGAAGGACTGCAATATGTATAATGTTCTGTTCATGACGCTATACGATTTAAGATTATTTATTTGGCATTCATTTTTTCCTAAAAGTAAGTACAACTTTTCGAAAAAATTTAAATAATTTTTGGAACAACCGAGTTAAATTTAATTAAATCATGATTTTTAGGCAAATTAATCAATTAATTTAACATGAAGTGTAAATGCGAACATTGTTATTTCTCCAACCTTAATAATTGTTATTTGGACATTTCTACATTCTTTGGGAATTTGAATATGTTTATAGTGAATGAGAAAACAAATAAATCACATTAATGTGAGAATTCATAGTTCATTTTATTTTTATTTGTTAAGATTATTTTCTATAAACAAGACCAAGGTTTCTTACTATAGTTTGAATTATGAGAAGATGCGTGCACGTCATCAATGACGTTTTTTAACTAGGTGATTGTACCAACTGCCTAAAATCTTTTTTTTGTTGGTTAAATTCAATGTAATCATGTTAATTTAAGAAACAATCTAATAAAATTTTAGTAATGAAGTTCAATTTTTGATTTTAATTATTTATGTCATTCTATTTTGAATGAAAAGGACAAAAACATTTGAAATTTGGGGTTTATTTTTTTTTTAAGTTTGACCAGTGTCTTATTTATTGTGCATAGTACGATTCATTGTATTGGACCTTCAAACGACTTAATTGCTTGTGTAAATTTAAAACGCTATTGTTTGTTGGGTTGCATACTTACAAAATTAAACTAAAATTAAGATCTACATATACACATACTAAAAATTACGTCATGAAAAAGTTATGACGTGCACGCATCTTCTCATAATTCAAACTTTAGGTATACGTATACTTAATTAATAGGAAATTATGCGCCCTTTCTATTAGACTTTTAAATAGTTCGGAATAGATGAAATTAATTGACGTCGTTTTACCTTCGAATTCTGAAGCTGAAAAGAAAATTGAGGAAATGATAATCGCTTAATTAATTAACAATTCTTCGAAGTATGCACTGGAATGGCATGCCGGTAGAGGTGTAACGACATTTTTGCGTTTAAGGTTATTTTGGCGTTAGCCTTTAATATACTTCCAAAGATATTTTAAGTAAATTTAAATGATTTTACAACAATCGAATTAAATTTAAATTAATTATTGCGGTACAAATGCAATGCAATAAAAATTACTTTACGGAATTGTGAACGTTGTTTACCTTGATTTTGTTCATGCTGTGTCATAGCATTCAGTTTTATGATTATTGTGGTTTTAACTACCTATATAATACACATACCTACATGTTATATTTTTGAGACTAGAGTGCATTGGTATTATAGAAAAATTAGATATATGGGAATTGGCTCATTTACATAAGTTGTAGCATCTATTTAAGATTCTTGGCAAATTTTTAGTTACACCATAATGTTAAATAATCGAATTTAATTAGATCAATTATGTCATAGTGTAAGAGGATTAGGTACCGTATTTCATCATCAGTGTGTCAACAAATTGCAGTATCGATGACATAGTTTTCCGTAAATGTAGTCGAAATGGACTCAATATGTAGGTATTCATTTTTTGTTCCAGCTCTAAAGGTTCCATCAATGTGTGAAATTTCGTATAATGAATTGTATCTATTAATTAACCGATTGCCTAACGTATATATTTCCAGTAATTAAATAACGAGGATTTTAAAATATCTTCCGCGGTTTTAACATGTCCTTTGCCCTTACTTTTAATTAGTAACGAAAGTCGAATTTGGACTTATGAATGTTAATTAATGTGTTAAAAGAATTTTTCACACAAATTACATTAGAAACAACTTAAAGAAGAAAAATAAATAAATACCTACCTTGTGAAGAAATTATCTTTATAAATCCAATTAGTAAATATAATGGTCCTAGATGACAATATTCTTTTAGAATAATATTTTCCCACCACATCGCTAATTTAATTCACATAAATTTCCAAACCACCATACATCACTTAACTCATTCTAAGTATACATACAAAACACACAAAAGTTCGTTAATTAATTAAAAAAATTTGGCGCAACGAACGTAACACAAGACATTCAAGTGTTAAACTAAAATATGAAAGTCTTCAGTAGGTATACAAAAGGTAGGTATACATTTAAAACAGTAGACAGGTGAGTTCCCCCACGTGATGACGTCAGAATTTATTAAATTTGTCTCTCGTACGTCTTAACCATAGGTAAAAATAACGGAATTTTTCTAACAGTTGAAAAAAACCCTCAGGTTATGTGTTAACCTTTGATTATAATGGGTTAACTACAACAATAAGCACATAAGGAGGGTCGTCTTTTGCAAGTATCTGGCTGAACACACACACATTTGTGCTAATTTTATATTCTAGATTTTTGAGCACCTATATCGTCTGCAAATTGCGAACTAAGAATTATTTAGTTACTAATGTCCATAATTCAATTTCCAACTAGTCTTCGTATGAATATAGGTAATTTTCAACCCAATTGAATCCGTAAAATGTTGCAAATTTTATCAAAAAAATAATTTTTGAGTAATGGAATGTCAATGGACGAAGTAGGAGTCATTAAAATGTTCGATTATTTCATGACTGTAATGACAGTGAGGTGCGAAATACATGCTCAATGCATCTTTGAAAGTTAAACCATCACTGGTACTTTGACTGTTAAACATACTATCAACATGTTTTAACATCGAATTACCTAGGAGACGTGGAATTAGTCTATAAGTAATTTCAGCAAAATAGTGTTGCGTCGCACACCGTTCGAACCTCGATGAAAATTTCGAAGGAAATCTTCTCCGCTATAATTTATACGAACGTCAACGTTTCATACATTCTGCACATTGGGTACCAGGACTGGACAGGCGGGATACTGGGAAAATCCTGGGGCCCTCATCTTCGTGACCCACATCGTATCGTCATCTTCAATACCTAGTAATCGAATGAAATAGCAGGTATCAAATTCGTAAATTATTGATAATACCTATCGCTGAATAAAGGAAATAAAAAGGCGCAATCTGTTAGACAATATTGCGTTCCACACCAGTTCTGCTCCCCCTTTGGCCCATCACGGAGGGCTACCAATAAACAACCGTACAAATTTCTGGTTCGTAAAATATTCTCGCGATAAATAATTTTTTTTTAGAATAATTTGGGTCGTTAATGTCAAAAATAATACATTTTTCCTTTATATTGCAAGGAGCATTCCTGTACTGCTGTAATCCATCAACGGCCGCTTTAGATGCGTTGCAAGTCTCTACAAAATTCGCTTTTCCGTTGAAAGTATAAGAGTTACACACTTAAAAACAACTGAAATAATTAGGCTAAGTATTTGAAGCCAAAAACATAAATAAATGAGTAGAAAACAAAACAATTTTCTCGTCGTGTTGCGTTTCTGGTCTTGCCATAAATTTTTCAATAATTAATATTTATTTTCATATACATAAAAACTGTATATTTATAAACTAAAGATACGTATCTAGGGCGCACTTGTGTGACTTTTTGCAAATAATATATGGTAGGTACGTTAACCTTGTGCCTTCAAAGTTCGTCTAAAATTGTTTCGTTTTCTACTCATTTTGTACCTATAGTTTTGGCTTCAAAATTACACAAATGATCTCAAGATGATTATAGAACGAGCCTTCCTAAAGTAT
This sequence comes from Pyrocoelia pectoralis, assembly GCA_036250285.1. Taxonomy (NCBI): domain Eukaryota; kingdom Metazoa; phylum Arthropoda; class Insecta; order Coleoptera; family Lampyridae; genus Pyrocoelia; species Pyrocoelia pectoralis. The sequence goes on along the minus strand of CM070079.1, from coordinate 33,740,350 downwards.
ACCTACTTACCTACTGATGAAGGAGATTTTTTGAAATCCATTGTGACCGGTGATGAGACGTGGGGAAATGAACCGACCATCACAACAATGGGTGCACACAAATTCTCCAAACAAACCCAAAAAATTTAAACAAACATTCAACAACCACAAGGTTATGGCAACTGTTTTTTGGGAAAAGGTGTGTTGCTTTTGCATGGAGTTTATGCAGACGGAGACAACAATTACCGCACATTATTTTTATTGTGAAACTTTGCCACGCTTACGGAGATCTATTCAAAACACAAGAAGAGGTATGCTGACTTCCGGAATTGTTCTGATCCATGATAATGCTAGTCTTCACAGTGATCGTGTAACCCAACGACTCCTTGAGCAATTTAAATGGGACATTTTGGAACACCCACTATATAGTCCCGACTTTGCGCCGAGTGACTTTTATCTTTTTCCTGAATTGAAGAAATGGCTTGGAGGGCTGCACTTTCAAACTCACGAGGAGCTCAAGGAAACAGTCACAACTCACTTCAAATGGCGCGTCCCCGGGTGGCGGATAGTGAAAGGGCCTAATAAGTGAATGAGCTCGGAATAATTTTAGGGATGAGGGTCTTCGTTGTTTATGAACAGTGACTCGTAACAACCAAAGACAGCACCGTCAACTAGGGCTGACATATGTCTAATGAACATCAACCATGCCAATATACCATGCACAAAGCTAGAGCGCTCACTCGGATCAAGAAGGGACAACATCAATAAATAACGTGAAGGGTGGGAAGGCTGGTCTGAGGGGAGGCGTGGCTGAATAGATCGGCAGTTACCAACCCCAACCTCGGAGCACCGACAGTGGGGGCACCACTCCCTTGTATTAAAAGTCACCTAGCTTATTATACGTGTGCAGAGGGCAACGCACACATGGGTTCCTTCCCCCACACTAGTGGGACAGAAATGGACCAGGGGGAAGAAACATTAAACCAACCAACGACTTTTTGCAGGACACCTGGGACTTGAGAAACTAAAAATATGAGACAGGAACCATCAGGGGATACTTGGCACCATGATCCATCATCTTCTTAATTGGGGCAACCTAAGATCGTTTATAAACCAACTGCCTTGGCTGCTAGAGTTATCTCGACGACTGGAACGCGCAAAAGAGACATCCGGTTCACTCAGCTCAAAGAAGGTAATCACAAGGATCGAAAAAGACACTAGAATCTTCAGGAACTTCAAAACCTGGATGCTTGACAGAATCGACGACACTTTGTCTATTGGGGCAGTTTCGTCCAAATGTGTCGCCGCCAAGTGGGAGCGTTGTTAATCGCACATGCATACATACCATCAGGTATCTGTGGACTTGTTAAGAGCTAAGAACTAGGTGGGAGAGAGCAAGGCTTCGATTTGTCTCAGCGAGAAGACTTCCTAAAACTAGTAAGGGTACACGCCTGGATTCCCGAGACAAAATGAACCGGAAAAGATCTTCAAAAGCATTGAGATCCACAATAATGTTGGTGTGGTTACCAGCAACTGGCGTGTGGTGGACATCAGGGAAGAGGATCCCAATGGACAATTGATTGACATTGTCCTTATATGGACCAAACTTCCTTGAGCCAAGATGGGGGTCACTGCAATCATCAACCCTATGTCAATTTCAGCAGGGCGACGTTCAAACCCCAAGAAGATGAGGGAAAAGGAGGTGACGATGAGTGTGGAGTGTAAAGAGCCAGAAGCAGTTGCGGGGTCATCAGGTAAGTAATACCATTGACTTTTATAAAATTCAATGGTATAATAGCTATAGTTTTCTAATGGTAAAACTTGTTCAAATGAATCTGCATCACAAGTTACCCAACGTGAGATTTGCGAGGCTATAGCAAGATATAGAAGTAATAGGCGGTTACAACAATGGAAAGAATCCCAAATGCTGAATGAAATTAAAGGAAGGATGTCAGTCGTACCGACATTGAGAGAAACTGTCATAGTCTGAAAGGCACCAGAAGAAAAATGAATTAGGGGTCAGGAATTCAAGTCTAATACGGAGAAGTAAGAAAAAAATGGATTGTGAAGGTTGTTCAAAGATGAAGTAGGCAAAACTAGGGAAAGAAGAAGACTTAGGGGAGGAAGTTGAATCGAGAAAGAATGACAAGATTGGTTAAGAAAGGATGTCAGCTGTCGTCGAGAGAGGAAGGGGAAATGGGGCAATTCACGTATACCTTATAGGAGCGAGGGGTGAATCGGAAATCGTCTATGTTATATCGAATATAGAGGCGGGGGAAAAGGTGAAAGAGGTTCAAGGTTGGGGAGTGGTTGGAGTCGGACCACCAGTCAGTGGAACTTACAATGGAAGGGACAGAAAGAGATGAAAGGGAGAAGGAGGAAGAGTATATTACAAAACGAATCTGGCCAGAGAAGCGAGCATAAGAAAGTACAAAGAAAGAATGGAAGAGACAATATGGGTAGGGAAAGATTTACAAGAAAGTGTGGAGGAAATGAGGGAGAAGATGGAGGAGGCGACGGAGAAGGCGAAACGGAGAAAAATGGGCTGGAAAAAATGGTGGAATGGTGAATATAGGGAGGCGAAGCAAAAGGCAAAGGGAACGCTAAAACAGTGGAAAAAAGGGAGGATGGGGAAAAAAGAATATAAAGAAAAAGTAAGGCAGCACAGGAAGATCTAAGAGATTAAGAAGGAAGAAAACAGAGAAAGAAACAGGAAGGACTGATCAAGGAAATAAAAACGGAAGAGGAAGTATGGAAATATTTAAAGAAAGAGAGAAAGAGAACAGGAGGAAAAACGGGTATACAAATAGAAGAATGGGAGAAGTAGGTACTTCAAAAAACTGCTAGAAGGAGAAACGAGGCAAAACAGAGGAGAAGGGCAGAGAAAGGAAGGAGACGAAAGCGGGGGGAGATGAAGAAATAAAGGAGGAGGAAGTGAAGGAGGCAGCGGAGAGTGGAAAGAGGCAAGGCGGCTGGAGAAGATGGAATACAAGGGGACGAATGGTTATATGGAGGGCAAAAAGTGGGAAAAAGAATGACAATATGGTAATTAATATAATATGGAGAGGGGAATGCTTCCCAGAAAGATGGAGACTAGCATTAATTTGCCCGGTAGATAAAAAAGGCGACAAGAGGGAGGTAAAAAATTACAGTAGAGGGATAACGTTATGAGACACAACATACAACATTTATGGGATGGTACACTAGAAGGAAGACTACAGGCGGAGTTAAAAGAAAAGAATATGCTGTCCGACCCAGCAAACACACTGACGTGATATTGACGTCGAATATTGGTGATTATTGGTTAATGACGTCGCATGACCAATATGGGCCGTCATGACGACGTTGTTCTAAAGACGTCCCCAATACGTAGAAAATTTACGTCTTTCTTTCGTCGGTTCTTGGTCGACAACAATTTTTTTCGTATTATTATTGTCTTTGGCTGATTTACATATACCTATGTACATACCTACAACCTTAGCGTTGGGTCTCATTAAATTTGCAAATATTGATGTTTTTTATTTTTTGGAAATACATATATATATTGGATATATCAAAGTACATAAATACTAATAAATATATATATTTTTCAGAAAATGAAAAAATTATTATTTTTCAAGTTCAAATTGAGGTTATTTAAATTATCGCGGTTTTTTATAATACATTCCGGACGGCGGCGCGGCGGTCGAGTCGGGCAGCGACAGTGCAGCAAGTCTGCATCACAAACCACTTACTAAGTGATTTGTGGTCTGCATCATAGATTTGTCTATGGTCTGCATTCTGCAAATTTGGCGCGCAGTAGTAAACGTTCATTTACAAGTTACAGGTGTATTGTCTTTTTCTCCTCAGTTCTTTGTTAACAGCCTTTTTCTTTTTCGTTTTGTTTTTGTGATTATTAATTATTATTAAGCTAATTTGTATCCCAAGTTCTCATATCCACGAATAACAGGTAAGATTAACGTTGAAGTAAAAGTTTGCATGTAATCGGAACGGCTTCTTTGACATAACCTCTAAAGTATAAATAGGCGGGAAAGAGCTGTTTGCGGTAGTGTGCAAACATTATAAAAGACTATTATTTAATTTATATCCATTGTATCAATGATTGCTATTGTTTTCTCTAGGTGTACATAATATTAGTAGCTAATCAATCATGTTCGTTGGCATAGAGTTTGAAGCTGAAGCCGACAAGAGTTGAGCACTTATGATCTTACTGTTGATAAAAAAAAAAGGCTTTCTACTGTGTGTAATATATACTACTTTTTCTTCAAGCGTAGGATATTAAAATGCAAAAATGTATTTAATTATTGTTGTTGCTGAAAACTTTGATTGTAATAAAATGCTAGATACTTGTCAATAATATGTGCTGTGTTAGCTATCGCATTCATTTTGTTACTAAAAAAATTATGGTAACACTAATGTGCCATTTCTACTGAAAATAATATTTTCTCAAAATCGTACATATTCAATTTAATTTTTAATTTAATTTTATTTGATTTTAGCAGCTTCACCAATCTCAACTGTAAAACATGATTTTCCAACTAATGGTAATCTAGCATAGGAATTGGGCTAAAACTTTTAACTACATCTATTCTAACTGTTTTAGACCCCATACTTACTTTACTTGCCCAAATTAAAGAGCAGAACAAAGAAATCCTTAAAATTTTGAAGAAAAGGACAGCGATATCTGCAAACAGTGTTTTACCTGATGACATTCCTATCGAATTGCCTGTTAGCAGCTTGGAAGATTTGGGACAGCTCGAACAATATCTAATAATTGATGAGAATGTAAATGCTGTGGTAATGCAAGACATTTTGAGAGTAAACAAAGGTTAACTATGACATGATTGATTTCAGGCATCTTATTTAGCAACCCTTGGCGGCACCAACCTTTCGTCAAAAGTTAATAATATTTTACGAAGATGTCTAAAAAATCGAGTTGCATCAAATTTTAGTTTTTTTGGCAAGAGAGATAAGCAAGCTTTTTGTGATCTGAATTTGAGCAAAGTTGTACTACGTAAGTCTTAAATTTATAGTGACATTTAAGCTTTATTCTAATAAAACATCAAAATTTACAGGTGCTGCAAAATTGACCCTACATCCAGATGCTACTGAAAAGGATATTCAAGACACCGTCAAAGTGTGGTTAAAGCACTCGCCTCAACGTCTAAAGGCAGAAACTAAAGATAATTAAACATGGAAACAAGAAGGGAAAAAATTTCTGTAAGTAGGAGGCAGTTTCATAGAAGAGTAGAAAAACATAAACAGTTGTTAATACCAAAATCTGTAATCAATTTTAATGTAAGTGACACCCAAACATCTTCAAATTCTGCGGAAGCAAACCTCAACCTATCAATGTCAGAGGCCACTGATTTAAAAGAAACTGTCTGTTTAGAAAATCATATAGATACTCGGTCTTCTACCGATTCTGAGGATGATCAGGTAACTGTAGATGAAAACTCATCAAATACTCAGCTTGCTAGTTTAAGATGTTTAACTTCTAAATTACAAAAATGGGCAATTACTACGAAAGTTTCACATTCTTCTGTAACCAGTTTGTTACATATTTTAGTTGATTATCATCCGGAATTGCCATTGGATTGTAGGACTCTATTGAGAACTCCTCGAACAGTGACAACTAAAAAATTAATTACAGGTGATTACATTCATATTGGACTGGAAAAGTCTATAATTGCAATTCTTGATAAAAAACCCAATATTACAGAGAATTTTTTGACAGTTTGTTTTAATGTGGATGGAATTCCAATATATCATAGTAGTAATTTACAACTGTGGCCAATTTTAGGTCAGTTGAAAAATTTTCGTAGTCCTCCCTTTGCTGTTGGATTATTTTGTGGCACTAGTAAACCTAAACCACTTACAGATTATTTGCAGGACTTCTTAAATGAGGTTAGTGTTTTGATTCAAAATGGATTTGTTTATGAAGGGCAAAATTATTATATAAAAATTCATTCATTTGTTTGCGATGCGCCAGCTCGTGCTTATTTAAAATGCATCAAGCCGCATAATGGGTATGCTTCATGTGAAAAATGCGAAGTTTATGGAGAATATGTTGATGGGCGTGTAATTTTAAAATCAACTGACTGCATTTTAAGAAATGATCAATCTTTTGCTAATCAAACAGATGAAGATCATCATTTGGACGTGTCACCATTAACTTCTATTCCAATTGGTATGGTTTCCCAATTTCCCCTTGATTATATGCATTCCGTTTGCTTAGGAGTAATGCGAAAATTATTAGTGACATGGACAGGTGGACCTTTACGTGTAAGACTTGCAAGCCGTAAAGTATCTGACATTTCCAACAATTTGCTTTCCTTAAAGAAATTTGTGCCAGTTGAATTTAACAGAAAACCTCGTGAATTATCCCAGCTATCTAGATGGAAAGCAACGGAGTTTCGAACATTTCTCATTTATGTAGGTCCTGTTGCATTAAAAAAACACATTTCTCTTGCATTGTATGAGCATTTTCTTCTGCTCCATGCTGCCATTTCTATATTACTTTCAGAAAAGCACATTTCAGATTTTGGTTTCAATTATACAGCTATGATGTTAAATACATTTGTTACCCATTGTGAAGCTGTATATGGTGCTACTTTCCTCATATACAACATACACTCGCTAATTCACCTTAGCAATGACGTTGCCAAGTATGGTGTTTTAGATAACTTTTCGACCTTTTCGTTTGAAAACTACTTAGGAAAACTTAAACAATTAATCAAATCAACTGTGAATCCGTTGCGCGAAGTAGCAAACCGTTTGAGTGAAGATCAATATTTAGGTGACCTACCAACATGTGATGAGATTACTGTAGAAGTCAAAGTTGAACACCATTCTGGTCCTGTATTCAGCAATAGTTATAGGCAATTTAAGAAATTGCAGTTAAGAAGTTTGCTTTTTTGTATAAAGGCATCGTCTGTTGCAGATTCGTACTGTTTACTGAAAAACTCACAAGTCATTGAAATTCATAATATTGTTTGTGACAATAGTGCTCCAAACAGCATTTTCATTGTGGGACTGAAATTTAATTTGTACGAATCATTTTACACCTATCCTCTTGATTCAAAGAAACTTTCAATATATTTGTTGTCTGATTTAGCTAATGAATTTCAACAATGGCCTATTACTGATATCATAGCAAAGTGTGTTGTTTTGCCTTGCAAAATTGAGCAGGATAAAGATCATTGGGTGTCATTACCAATCATTCATACTGTTTGATTAATGATTGATTGATATTTGTTTCTTTTGGTAGTGGACTGTATTTAATTTAACACCGCTAACGTTTAACCTTTTATTTTCCTTAACCAGGTTACACACAAAACTCAAGCTTCGTACATTCTTGTAAAAAAATAGTTTAAGATCTGTACATGTTTTATTATAAGCATTTTTAACTTAAGAATACATTCGAAAAACAATGGCGTTGCTAAATGAGCACACAACGCGCAAAGAGTAGCTTGGTAAAACGTAACAAACGTACTAATGCTCATTCATTCCTGAGTCATTACACACTACGCACTCGAAGCCCGAGGTGGGAGGAAACACATTTTTATCCACACTGTTAAAAACCGAACATTGCCCCCCACCTTGAAAGCAACCGCTTTCGAAACACTCACAATGTCACAAATCGCTCGTTGGTAATGGACAAATCTTCGCAAAGGAACGTTTGATGAGCCCTTTCTTGGTCTTGATAGTGGCGACTCTCGCAATTCCATCCTTCCCTGGATGCAGGTTGTTTACTCGTCCCATTAGCCACTTGCAAGGGGGCAAGTTGTCCTCTTTTATGATCACCAGGTCACCAATCTTTAAGTTCTCGTAGTTGTTACGCCACTTGACTCGCTGCTGTAATTCTGCTACATATTCTAGAGACCACCTAGCCCAAAAATGTTGCTGCAGCCTCTGAATTTGCTCGAAGTGTGAGAGACGGTTGTCAGGAATCTGACTCAAGTCCGCTTCAGGTATTGCAGTCGAAGGCCGTCCGATCAAGAAGTGGGATGGCGTCAAAGGTGTATAATCCGAGGGGTCACTGGACAATGGAGTCAGAGGACGCGAGTTTAAGACTGCCTCAATTTGAACTAATAATGTATAAAATCGCTCGAAAGTTAATAAGGCATTACTCGCAACACGCTTAAGGTGAAACTTAGTAGATTTCACACCTGCCTCCCACAAACCACCGAAATGCGGGGAATGGGGCGGAATGAATGACCACGAAATACCCTCATTGTTTATGGATTCAGTCAAAACGTTCTTACTTTCCATCAAAAAGGTACCAAGTTGCTTTAGTTCTTGGTTAGCCCCGATAAAATTGCTCCCGTTGTCGGAGTACACTCGATTAGGTTTACCACGTCGCGCAACAAAGCGTTTAAAGGCAGCGAGAAAGGCCTCCGTTGTAAGGTCCGAAACTAACTCGAGGTGTATGGCGCGAGTAACAAAACAAACAAATAGGCATATGTAGGCCTTTGTAACCTTAAAACCGCGACCCTGTCTATCCCTAACTGAAAATGGTCCAGCGTAATCTGCCCCTGTGGTATAAAACGGTGGAGCTGGATTGACTCGCGTTTTTGGCAATTCGCCCATGATAGGAAAAATAGGGGTGGGCTTAACTCTAAAACAATTTACGCAGTCATGGCACACCTTTCGTGCTAAACTACGTCCCGACGTGGGCCAAAAATATTCGCGAATTGAAGCAAGTAAAAGTTGCGGGCCCGCATGCAGCAACAGCTTATGCCACTTAAGGAACAACAGTTTCGTGTATGGATGCTTGGATGAGAGAATAATGGGGTGGCTTTTATGGAATTTAAAATTAGAATTTGTGAGCCTACCGCCTACTCTAAGCAGCCCGCGCTCATCTAAAAAAGGGTGTAATTTCAGCAATTTGCTGCCTTTGTTTATGCATCTATTTCCACTCAAAGAACGAATTTCATCCGAAAAACAACTGTGTTGAGAAATTTTGATGAGACTATCAGCTGAATATCTTATTTCGCTTGCTTCAAGCGGTCCGAATTTGCGCTCGCCAATAGCCTTCAGACCATTTTGTTTAAATCTAAAACAGTAAGCTATCACCCGCTCTAACCTATTTAAACTGGAATGTTTGGAGAAGTCAATGACGCATTCAACCGCAGTAGCAGTATTTACTTTCACTATTCTACGTATTTCAGGCAAATTTTCTTGGGCAATCTTATTCGCCGGCCAAAACTGCTCATTTAACTTTAGCCACGCAGGACCTAACCAATAGAGATCGAGCGTTAACAAGTCGTTTGGGTTGACGCCACGAGAAACGTAATCAGCGGGATTGTCTTGCGTTGGAACGTGTCTCCAATCCGCAACATCGGAGCGTTCCTGTATTGCTACAACATGATTAGACACGAATATTTGCAATGAGTTAGGGGTCATACGTAACCATCCTAACACGATCGTAGAATCACACCAATAAACGATTCTGTCAATACAAATATTTAAGGATGATTTTACCTTGTTTACCAATCTTGCAAGCAACAGCGCGGCTGTAAGTTCGAGTCTAGGAATGGTTTGCGTTTTAAGAGGCGCTACCTTTGACTTTGCGCATACGAGTCTAACTAAGGTATCACCACCTGCGTTTTTTGATTTAATATAAACACAAGCGCCATAAGCATAAGCAGACGCGTCCGAAAATCCGTGTATTTCGACTTGTACAGCATTTGGACAAATTACTTGCCGACTTATTTCGAGGTTATTTAAAGAACTGAGTTGATCGCGGAATAATAACCATCTTGAATGCAAACTGTATGATAAGGAATTATCCCAATCTAACCTTTCCAACCAAATGTCGCGTAAAATTATTTTTGCCAGAATTATGGTCGCACTTAACAAACCCAACGGGTCGAACAATTGTGATATTTCGGAGAGAACAACTCGCTTAGTGATGCTCCTTCGCGAGCAATCCTTTATTTTATAGAAAAGGCAATCTTTATGGCCGTTCCAAAGCAATCCCAATGTTTTCGTATTCTCGTTTACGCCTAAATCAATTAAGTCAGTTTTATCGGTAGTATGTATACCTTCTAAAACTTTCTCACTGTTGGATACCCACTTTCGCAAGTGAAATCCCGCACTGCTAAGTATCGATGCTATGTTATTGCCCATATCGACCGTTTTTTCTACGGTGTCGGATCCCGTCAGAAGATCATCGACGTAGAAGTCTTCCTTTATTGCTCGGGACGCTTCGGGAAATTCTACCTCACATTCCATTCCCAACTGAAAAAGACATCTTATTGCTAGAAACGCTGCCGATTTGGTGCCGTAAGTAACCGTCCCCAATTCATAAGTGTCTATTTGGTCGCTTTTATTGCTGCGCCATAAAATGCGTTGTAGAGACGTTTGGGTTTTATCTATTTTGCACATTCGGTACATCTTCTCCACGTCCGCAGCAATGACAAAGTTGTGTTGCCTATATCGAACCAAAATAGCGAAAAGGTCCGACTGGATTGTAGGCCCGGTCATCTGCAAGTCATTGAATGACACTCCAGAGGTACTAGGACACGAGGCATCGAACACGACGCGAAGTTTCGTCGTTAGACTACTCTCCTTTAACACCCCGTGATGAGGCATGTAATAGGAACTCGTGTTGCTCTGCGTATTGTCGACTCTATGCATATGCCCCAACACCTCGTATTCTTTCATAAATTTGTGATATTCGGTCCTTAGGAGTTCGTCGCGCTCCAATCTCCTTTCCAACGACCAAAACCTCTTGAGCGCTACTTCAAACGAATCGCCTAACTCGCTTGGATCCGCTAACAGGGGGATCGTTACGATGAATTTATTATCAGTATCGCGTTTGACGGTCTTCAAAAAGTGTTCTTCGCACGCCCTTTCCTCACTTGAGAATGGTTTGGTGTGTGGGAACTCCTCAAGTTCCCAGAAGCGAGCAAGTTGATGGTCAACGTCCACATTTTTCATGAAATGGCATCGCACCTCTCGATGCGATCCGCTAGTTACGCGACCCGAAATTATCCAGCCAAGTTTAGTTTTCTGTGCAAACGGACCGTTTCCGCTCAACCTTATTTGCCCTACACACATTAAATCCCAAAAATAATCGGCCCCAATTAACATATCCACGTCACCCGCTGTATCAAACTTGGGATCGGCTAATGCTATGTTATGAGGAATACTCAAATCGTGTTTGTTAATCTTAAAATTTGGCAAATTATTTGTTATATGGGGCACTACTAAACAAGAGATCTCAAGAGAGAAACCATTAACCTTGGACTTAATGCGTGCAACACATTTGCTTTTGCATTCCGCTTCGGAATCGCTAAATCCGCAAATTTTAATATTGATTGGTGCTTTCGATAACTGTAATTTGTTCGACAATTGCTCAGTAAGAAAGCTACTTTGAGAACCGGCGTCAAGTAGGGCGCGCACAGTAAATGGTTTATTGTTTTTATCAAAGGCGTCAACCAACACCGTCGCTAATAACACCTGATCGGTTGACATGTTTAAGGACGACAAGTTTACGCGTTCTGGTTGACTATCTTCAACGCTTTCGACACGGTCGCTTCCAGACTTATTCGCGTCATTGTCTGTTTTGGATTTGAAATGTAAAAGCGTATTATGCTTGGCCCTGCACGTTTTACAAGGACCAGCAAAACATTGTTTTAACATGTGTCCCGCCCTTAGACAATTCAAGCACAAATGTCTTTTCTTTACCTCTCTCGCACGTTCGTCTATATTTAATTTCAAAAACTCTGGACAATTTTGAATATAATGCCCTTGTTTCGATTTACAAAATAAACAAGTAGGACTCGCGGTTGCGCTTTCCGTCACAAATGATTTGACCCTCCTGTTTCCTTTGCTACAATTTGATTCTTCAGGAGCGGCCGCTTTATTTTGTTCTAGTGACTCCAGAAGATATGATCGCTCCTTCAGGAAGGAGGTTAAATCGGCCAAGGTAGGCGCTGCGTATGATACCTTTGTTTGCTCCCACTTTCGAAGGGTGATATCATCTAACTTGCTTCCTATGATATAAATGACTAGCGTGTCCCACGTCTCCACCGGCTCATTTAGAGTCTTGAGCGCCCGCAAATGCTTGGTAACGCTGTCAACCAATTTACGCAAACAACTGGAAGATTCTACTTGTAGTTTTTCGAGATTGAACAAAGCTTTAACGTGATTTTGAACTAATATTTTATTGTTATCGTATCTATCACAAATCAAGCCCCAAGCATTTTCGTAATTTGTTGCCGAGAGCTCTAAACTCGCAATGATTTCAAGCACGCTAGGACCAAGGTACGATTTGAGATAATGAAACTTCTGTACGCTCGATAAATTTGTATTTTGATGTATTAAAGACACATAAGTATCGCGAAATTCAAGCCATTTCTCATATTCGCCATTATACGTAGCAATTTCGATAATTGGTAATTTTACTCCGTAAGCATTTTTCGGTTCGCTATTAATAATAGCGCTATTGGGAGCGTCACCCTGTATATTTTGTACTAAAAAACGTTTGGCCTTGGCCTCTACACCGTAATAGCACGTAATAGACAGCCTCAAAATTTTCGCGTTCGAGATATTGTGCCTCGGGGTCCTCGCTATTTAATTCTATTTGCCCCTGTATACTTTCGAATTCGTCAAACACGGTCTGAAAACGATCTACGCGCTGCTTAAGCTCGATAAAAACAACTTGATCCTCGATACAAAATTGTGGAAACATGGAAATTAGGTTGTCCACATACTTTTGAAAATGTGTTACTTTTGCTTTGACTGAACCCCTTTTTTTGATAAGTTTTTCGCGTTCCATAATGCTATTTATTTCAAACGAATGCTACTAAGCTTGAACCAATAATGCACGCTGCGAGACGCTCGAAATAATTCGAAAAAATGCGATACAATGTAACTTATGTAACTATAATATGTAATAAATTCAAAGCAAGGACAGTCAAAAAACAACGCATGCAAAGAGAAAAAACAAAGGGATATATGATACGGATCGGACTAACCTGCAGTATCCAATATCGCTGATGTGTGATGTCAGCACGGCCGATGATAAGCTCGTAACGAAATTCACCAAGGGCAGGTCAACAGCTTCGGCGTAGTTCACGTTTTCCTTCCGGTCGAAGGTCCAAATGTTTGATTAATGATTGATTGATATTTGTTTCTTTTGGTAGTGGACTGTATTTAATTTAACACCGCTAACGTTTAACCTTTTATTTTCCTTAACCAGGTTACACACAAAACTCAAGCTTCGTACATTCTTGTAAAAAAATAGTTTAAGATCTGTACATGTTTTATTATAAGCATTTTTAACTTAAGAAGGGTCCATTTCCCCAGCACACCCCACTCCGAATTTCGAAATGAAAATTTGCACACGAATTGTGCTCGTTTTGTGCTCAATTGTGCCCTTAAAATTTCGTTTTGTGCTTCACCCCTTCCAGAGATATCATCAATAAACTTTGGGCGGTGCTGGGGAAATGCGAGCACACCCCACTTCGAATTTCGAAATGAAAATTTGCACACGAATTGTGCTCGTTTTGTGCTCAATTGTGCCCTTAAAATTTCGTTTTGTGCTTCATCCCTTGCGGAGATATCGCCAAAAGTATGGGCGGTGCTGGGGAAATGCCAGCACACCCCACTTCGAATTTCGAAATGAAAATTTTCACACGAATTGTGCTCGTTTTGTGCTCAATTGTGCCCTTAAAATTTCGTTTTGTGCTTCATCCCTTGCGGAGATATCGCCAAAAGTATGGGCGGTGCTGGGGAAATGCGAGCACACCCCACTTCGAATTTCGAAATGAAAATTTACACACGAATTGTGCTCGTTTTGTGCTCAATTGTGCCCTTAAAATTTCGTTTTGTGCTTCACCCCTTCCAGAGATATCATCAATAAACTTTGGGCGGTGCTGGGGAAATGCGAGCACACCCCACTTCGAATTTCGAAATGAAAATTTGCACACGAATTGTGCTCGTTTTGTGCTCAATTGTGCCCTTAAAATTTCGTTTTGTGCTTCACCCCTTCCAGAGATATCATCAATAAACTTTGGGCGGTGCTGGGGAAATGCGAGCACACCCCACTTCGAATTTCGAAATGAAAATTTGCACACGAATTGTGCTCGTTTTGTGCTCAATTGTGCCCTTAAAATTTCGTTTTGTGCTTCATCCCTTGCGGAGATATCGCCAAAAGTATGGGCGGTGCTGGGGAAATGCGAGCACACCCCACTTCGAATTTCGAAATGAAAATTTGCACACGAATTGTGCTCGTTTTGTGCTCAATTGTGCCCTTAAAATTTCGTTTTGTGCTTCATCCCTTGCGGAGATATCGCCAAAAGTATGGGCGGTGCTGGGAAATGCGAGCACCCCCCACTTCGAATTTCGAAGTGAAAATTTGCACACGAATTGTGCTCGTTTTGTGCTCAATTGTGCCCTTAAAATTTCGTTTTGTGCTTCATCCCTTGCGGAGATATCATCAATAAACTTTGGACGGTGCTGGGGAAAGGCAAGCACCCCCCACTTCGAATTTCGAAATGAAAATTTGCACACGAATTGTGCTCGTTTTGTGCTCAATTGTGCCCTTAAAATTTCGTTTTGTGCTTCATCCCTTCCAGAGGTATCATGGATAAACTTTGGGCGGTGCTGGGGAAATGCGACCCCAATTTTTAGTACTTACAAAGTAAACCTATTATTTCCTGGAAACCCCAAACGGGGACCTAGCTACGTCCATCTTAAAGTTAAGCAGGACGAAGATAAAAAAAACAAACACCTGCACAACATGGGACTGACTGAAAGCCCGATATGCAGGGGTTGTGGTGAGGCAGATCACGTCATTTGCCAATGTGAGGCATTCATAAAGGCAAGGGAACTCCTACTTGGAAATGAAAAAATTACACAAGAGGAAGTAACGAAGATTCGCCCTACTAAAATCCTGGACTTTGTGAAAGATACAGGTATTCTTGAAGGGTAGACAACACCGGGGAGCACAATAGACCAAAAGGTCGCAGTGCGGGAACCTATTGGGACCACCCCCAGAACTATAATAATAATAATAATAATAATAATAATAATAATAATAATAATAATCTGTTTTCTAACTGGTCTTCTGAAGAAATATGTTTCAATTTCATTTGAACAGCTAAATTGCTTAATGTTAAGAAACGGGTCGTGACATCACAGGTATTCTCACAATGTCATTCGAATTTATATGTTTTAGATATATTTAATTATTGTTTAATCATTAACTAATTGGATAAATCTGTACTTGATACCTACATCTGCATTTGAAAATGGAAACAGTTTACATACTGGATAAAAGTTAATTTGTTGGTGTATCATACTAAATGTATTAAGGTAGAAATTTCACTAAACAATTAGGTACTAATTGAAATATTTGAAGGTAAGAATTTTCCAATATCTTAAAATTTAAGTGAATCTTTATGACGCTTTTATATTGCACATTTCATGCACTATACACATTACACTTACACTAACACAACATGTAGGAGAATATTCGCTTATGTGAATATTTGGGGAGTGACGCCCTCACGTGATCTTAGTCATCCCATTTTATTAATGAAAATGGAGCGTAAGGAAATAAGCCTCGGAAAACAGCCGCTACCTGAGGATCGTCAGGGCACGTCTAGAGCCACCGCTGGACGTTGCAGTATGCGGACCGGTGGTGATGGGGAGGTGATCAGGCGGCCACCCATCGGGAAACCCGAAACAAGTACAGCCGATAGAAGATTAAGAAGAAGAAGAAGTACGACAACCGAAGAACAGACTCAAGATGAAGAAGAGACCTTTGTACCTGCTTCTCAACCGCTAACGGATGGGACCAGTTCAAAGGAGTCTACCAGACGGCGTATGAAATGGACCGAGGAGATGAATCGATTCATTTTGCGTACGTACCTGGAAGTAACGAAGATAGAAACGGACAAAACTATGTATAGGGACAAGATTCACACAGCATTCACAACACAATACCCACATCTTTCACATTTAACACAACAACGCATAGCAGACCAACGCAGGGTAATTATAAAAAACACGCTTCTTTCAGTAGAAACACAAGAACAAATTAAACACGAAGTAGAAAGGTTTTTAAACATAAATAACACTATCAACACCCAACAAAACACATTAGGTACACCTAATAACAATCATCATCCACTTATGACACAGCAAAGTACATTAGATACACAAGATAACGATGTAGATAATAACTCCCAACACTCACACGAAACACTTAAATTAAAAATTCAAACAGAATTTGATACTGCACTTACAGAATTCACAAACATAGATCCATCACAAAGATATAGAATACCGAAACAAAAAGACACTAACAAGTTACACAAAATCACTCAAATATTAAACACCGATATTTTACCCAATTATATTACAAACAACATATCACTACATCAATTACACCTAATTGTGTACTGCGGTGCTGTTGCAGCTTCAAGGTGTAACGGCTCCAAGGTCATAATATCAACACAACACCACATCACAAGAAAAACAACACTTCCGGCCTGGGAGAAGCGTCTAATGAATCGTGTAGATGAAATTAGACGTGACTTAGGTCGAATTACACAATACATACAAGGCACAACCTCTTCCAAACTAACACGCCAGGTACACAACATCATTAGAAAACTAAACACACACAGTTCACGAGAACCAAACACGAATTACAATGAACACAAAGATACACTCACACAAAAACTTTCAGTATACACAAACAGATTGAGACGGTATAGGGAAGCGGCAAATAGAAAACGTCATAACACACAATTTAAATCCAACGAAAAACTATTTTATAGATCACTAACACAACAAAACACTCAACAAAAATACTCATTACCCACATTAGAATCTCTAGAGCACTACTGGTCCGATTTGTGGTCCAAAAACATTGAACATAATATACATGCACCCTGGATCATTTCGGAAAGTACACGTACACAGCACATAATACCAATGCATGATACACAAATCACTTTAGAAGATATCACCAACTCCATCAAACACCTACACAACTGGAAAAGTCCAGGCATAGATAACATTCATAATTTTTGGTGGAAATATTTCACCTGTACACATATACACCTCGCACAACACTTCACAACAATATTAGATGCACCACACACTACACCACCATTCTTCACACAGGGAATCACTTATATGCTTCCAAAAGATAACAATACACACGATGCCTCTAAATATAGACCCATTACATGCCTTCCCACTATATATAAAATTCTAACATCATGCATTACACATAAAATATACACACTGCACTAACAACAACATTTTATTTGAGGAACAAAAGGGTTGTACCAAGTATTCCAGAGGCTGTAAAGAACAGCTCATTATAGACTCTGTAATACTTGAACAATCTAGACTCAATAAAAGAAACATACACACAGCTTACATTGACTACAAAAAAGCATTTGTTTCAGTACCTCACTCTTGGTTACAAAAAATACTATCGCTGTACAAAATTAGCAACAACATCACACAATTTCTCACTCACATAATGTCATGTTGGAACACCACCCTAACACTTACACTAAATGATACCCAACTCATCACAAACACAATACAAATTAAGATGAGATTAACGAAGACTGTGTTGATATTATAGCAACGCATGCTTGGTTAACCAAATGTGATATTTTCCCAGAGTCAGAGGGTTTCATGTTTGCCATACAAGATCAGGTCATTTACACACGAAATTACAGAAAACACATAATTAAAGATAGGACAATTACACATGATCTTTGTAGACAATGTTCGCAAAGACCAGAAACAATACAACACATTATATCAGCATGTACACGTCTAGCACAAACAGAATACAAACACAGACACGATCAGGTAGCTAAGATAATACAGCAAAAACTCGCCACAAAACATAACCTTTCTACTGATAACACACCCTATTACAAATATACACCGCAAGTTGTACTTGAAAACACCACACACAAACTATATTGGGATAGGACACTACTCACAGATAAAACTGTATATAACAATAGGCCAGATATAACACTTATAGATAAAACACAAAAAATCATATACATAATAGATATTGCCGTTCCCAACACAAACAATTTAGCCAATACACACGCAGAGAAACATCGCAAATACACTGATATAGCTCAGGAACTTAAAGCGCAATGGAGAATGGGAACTGCTCTTACAGTACCCATTGTTCTTAGTGCAACCGGAGTTATACCAAAAACAATACATCACAGTTTGCACATTTTAGGGTTAGATAAGAACATATACATACAATTACAAAAGGCAGTCATTATCAACACTTGTCACATAGTTAGAAAATTTCTAAACATAACGGAAGATACCGCACATCACTCAGAACCACATCACACACTTTCAACTAATACCATTCAAACACAAAATGAAACACAACACTCAATCCTCCCTTCACAAATTGAAACTCTGTTGCATACACAACATAACATTATAGAAAGTCCATTACCAACACACAACACTTCAACAATCACTCATGTAACACCTCTGACTTGTTCTCATGCACTCAAACGTAAACACACAATATACTCACAGTATCAGAATTCGCAATTAACACAAAACACAAACAACACATTACCCACTCGAGTGCAACCTATGCGTCGAGCTAAACAACAAAAAACGCTTACACAATAATCATAACACTTTTTCAAAACATACATATTATGTTCATTTTTTTCTTTTCTATAAAAAGTCACTAAGTCACGAATAAGTGACGTCAACGGAGAAGCCTAGGAATATAGGGTCTCTTTTTGTTATTGATGCGCGACGCTGCGTTCATGTTAATGCCTTCGCGGAAAGAGGGTCGACGGGACGTGGCTTTTACAAATTGGGATCAAATACACCGAGGCTTCTCAAACAAATACATTATCTAAAATGTGATCAGCGTTGGTTTTATCAACGTCATTTAATTTAATGAACATAATATGTGTATAATATTTAGTATGTTCACTTTTTAACAGCAACTTCAAATTTATCTTGTATAGATATATGTATTAGTAGGACTAATCGTAACTTGATTTCGATCCGTGCGATTAGTTAACCAGGCTTGGCCTGAGTATCGATAACAATCGAAGTACATATAATAATAATAATAAACCTATTATTTTCATTATTTTTTTGTTTGCGGTTTACTGTAGTGTATTTGTCAAGGGTGGCCCAACGAAAAGGTAACAGGCGGGTTTCTAGCCAAAAATTTTTTTTTGAGAAATACAAAAACGCGTCAATTGCTATATCGAAGGGGACAACTTTTGTCATACTTTCAATCTGCAATGATTTCATCTCTTAGCGCTGTGAGAACAAAACTACGTCATTTGAAAGGTCTTTCTTTTCTGAATTCAGTACACTAGTTTTTTTTATTTTTAACAAAAAAAGCTTCTGTAATAAAAACAATAGATCTTTCCGAGCTTTTTTTAGTTTTTAAATGCATCAAACTCTTTCCTCATTTTCCATGTTTACAACTTCAACTTTTTTGTTAAAAACAAAAAAACTAAAAAAAACTAGTGCACTGAATTCAGAAAAGAAAGACCTTTCAAATGACATATCACTTACCTCATCATCTCTATCTAAATGATAGGGGTTGTTCTCACAGCGCTAAGGGATGAAATCATTTCAGGTTGTAAATAATGAAAAAAGTCACCCTTAATATAAAAATTGCTATTTTCGAATTTCTCAAAAAAAAATTTCTACCCAGAAACCCGTCTGTTACCTTTTCGTTGGACCACCCTGTATATTATATTACCTTGTTATTTTTTAGTTTTTTTATTTTATTTTGTGATATTCATGGGAAACGGTCTTCGTTTTGTTTTTATTTTTTTATTTGGCTTTAGCTTATTTTGTTTTTCTTCCTTTTTACATGTATTGTTCTGTATAGGTATATTGTGTAAATATTGTTCGAGGTTTAGTTTATTATTTTCATTTTATCTCATTTTATTTTATTTGTATACATTTGTGGGGTTTCTGTATATTTATTTTTTTATTCTATTCTATAGGGTATCCAGAAATGAAGGCGCCAAACGAAAATCCCAGTTAATAGACATTATTTTACGTCAATTTAACCCAAATTACCTTAGTCCAAAAATGTATGGTAAGCGAGCTAGAGCTCCTTATAGATGGTGTCATGAAGTAATTTTTTTGTAATATATATTGAAACAGGTGGCTGTCATCTAGAGCACTTACTGTAAAATTTGTTGTTTTTTATATAACTTGATATAAGAGTAATTAGTTAAATAAATTAATAAATTAGTAATTTATTTAAATTTATTTTTCTCGAGAAGGGTGCATCCTAACGATTTGAAACAAGAGCACATTATTTTTAGAAAAGACCCTAGAGAATTCGAATTTGACACAAAAAATGTCAAAAAAATAAATGTAAAAAAATACAATCCAAAATGTCTGCGGCCCCTCCCACATGAGACGCTAATGGCCGGAGCAAGGAAGTATTATTTACAGCGACCGATATGTGATCAGAAGGTAAGTCATTGTGCAAAGTTTGGACATCTTCGATCGAAACGTTTTTGAGATATTACAAAAAAAAGTACTTCATGGCACCATCTATCTATAAGGAGCTCTACCTCGCTTAAGAAGCATTTTTGGACTAAGGTAATTTAAGTTAAATCGACATAAAATAATGTCTACTAACTGGGATTTTCGTTTGGCACCTTCATTTCAGGGCACCCTGTATTTATTCTATCTATTTACACTGTAGAGGGATCATTTTTGTTTTTATGGTGGTTTATTTTATATTTCATTTTATTATGGTTTTATTTACTAAAGGACTGGTTGTTTTTTTATTTTTTAGAAAATTCCTGTTTATATTTTGTTTTATTGTTAACTTAGAAGATATCTGTTTTTGTTCTGTTTTTGAGATTTCTGTTATTATTATATATTATTATTAAATATTTTCTAATATTTTATTATTAGTGATATTGTTATTATCATTATTATTATTACGGGGTAGATGCACGGATGATGCCTGGGTAGATCACAAAAAAGCAGGCCTACCGAAGGATAAGGTGCAAATGTCTGGCCAGGATTCCCCCAATATGGATCGTCTCAGTTGGACAAGTGCGAGACACTCACAAAGTATGTGGTGTGCCGTCTCGTCCTTACTAATGTTAAGCACTTGAATTTTAAAAGCTAACTTTTATGAAAAATGAATGCTTAACGCATCTCACCCAAACTTTTAAGAATTTACTTTAGGGAAAGGTAGGCAATAGAAGTATCAAAGTATGCAGCCTAAATGAGTACAAAATACAGGGTAGACCATTTTAAGGGCGAATATCTCGAAAAGGAGATTTTTTTTCAAAAAATGTTTCAATTGAAAGTTTTGTGGCTTTGAGGGGGAAAGATGATGGCATTATCAATTTTGTAGATGGCGCGACTTAAGAGATTTCATCATGACGGCTATTTTTTAAATGGGAGTTGATTTTTCTTTCCAAATGAAAGTTGTAGCTGGCAATAAGACGAATACAATGGTTTTTGGTTTTTTGTAATCTAATCATTTTTCACTGAGTTAAGTACGGTGTTCCAAAATTTATAAATTAAGTAAAAGCACAGGTAAAAGTTTCCACAATTCCACCCCCCTTAGTGTACGTATTTTGTAACTCCACACCACTCTGCATTTCTCTCCCCTCTCTGTGTTGTTCCTATCCGTTATCTGGACCGATTTTGTTTGATAGTCAACCAGGTCCAGGCTGATTGACACGCATTTTCCCTTGCTTAGCATTACCCAGGATGAACGACGTGGACGTGACGGGGTTTTCATCCCTTTGGGGTGCTTGATTAGCGTGAGTCCCCTTGCCTCTTACTATTCGGAGTACTTGAATAGTGCGAGAGGTGCAGAATTACAAAATACGTATACTATGGGGGTGGAAACTTTACTTAATTTATACATTTTGTAACACCGTACCTCACTGAAAAATGATGCGATGAAAAAACACAAAAAACTGTTGTATTCGTCTTATTGCTAGCTACAACTTTCATTTGGAAATAAAAATCAACTCCCATTTAAAAAAATGGCCGCCATGATGAAATCTCTAAAGTGGCGCCATCTACAATTAAATTGATAATGTCATCATCTTTCCCCCTCAAAGCCACAAAACTTTCGTCTGAAACATTTTTTGGAAAAAATTCTCCTTTTCGAGATATTTGCGTGTATCACTTAAAATGGTCTACCCTGTATAGTATATTATATAAAAGATTGAGACCTGTTTCAATTAGAAATTCCAGATAGAAAGGGCTTCCATTTCGACAACTTCACCCGTAAGTTTCCGTAATATCTATTGAAAGGTGAGAGCACTAATGATGGTAATTTGTGGGCAATGGGGCTGCCATTTCCACTGCCACCCTTAATATCTGTTAGGAGGAAAAGAGCACAAAACGAAATAACGGCACAAAATGAGCACAATTGGTGTGCAAATTTTCATTTCGAAATTCGGAGTGGGGGGTGCTCGTGCTCGCATTTCCCCAGCACCGCCCAAAGTTTATTGATGATATCTCTGGAAGGGGTGAAGCACAAAACGAAATTTTAAGGGCACAATTGAGCACAAAACGAGCACAATTCGTGTGTAAATTTTCATTTCGAAATTCGAAGTGGGGTGTACTCGCATTTCCCCAGCACCGCCCATACTTTTGGCGATATCTCCGCAAGGGATGAAGCACAAAACGAAATTTTAAGGGCACAATTGAGCACAAAACGAGCACAATTCGTGTGCAAATTTTCATTTCGAAATTCGAAGTGGGGTGTGCTCGCATTTCCCCAGCACCGCCCAAAGTTTATTGATGATATCTCTGGAAGGGGTGAAGCACATAACGAAATTTTAAGGGCACAATTGAGCACAAAACGAGCACAATTCGTGTGTAAATTTTCATTTCGAAATTCGAAGTGGGGTGTGCTCGCATTTCCCCAGCACCGCCCATACTTTTGGCGATATCTCCGCAAGGGATGAAGCACAAAACGAAATTTTAAGGGCACAATTGAGCACAAAACGAGCACAATTCGTGTGCAAATTTTCATTTCGAAATTCGAAGTGGGGTGTGCTCGCATTTCCTCAGCACCGCCCATACTTTTGGCGATATCTCCGCAAGGGATGAAGCACAAAACGAAATTTTAAGGGCACAATTGAGCACAAAACGAGCACAATTCGTGTGCAAATTTTCATTTCGAAATTCGAAGTGGGGTGTGCTCGCATTTCCCCAGCACCGCCCAAAGTTTATTGATGATATCTCTGGAAGGGGTGAAGCACAAAACGAAATTTTAAGGGCACAATTGAGCACAAAACGAGCACAATTCGTGTGCAAATTTTCATTTCGAAATTCGAAGTGGGGTGTGCTCGCATTTCCCCAGCACCGCCCATACATTTGGCGATATCTCCGCAAGGGATGAAGCACAAAACGAAATTTTAAGGGCACAATTGAGCACAAAACGAGCACAATTCGTGTGCAAATTTTCATTTCGAAATTCGGAGTGGGGTGTGCTCGCATTTCCCCAGCACCGCCCAAAGTTTATTGATGATATCTCTGGAAGGGGTGAAGCACAAAACGAAATTTTAAGGGCACAATTGAGCACAAAACGAGCACAATTCGTGTGCAAATTTTCATTTCGAAATTCGGAGTGGGGTGTGCTGGGGAAATGGACCCACTTAAGAATACATTCGAAAAACAATGGCGTTGCTAAATGAGCACACAACGCGCAAAGAGTAGCTTGGTAAAACGTAACAAACGTACTAATGTTCATTCATTCCTGAGTCATTACACACTACGCACTCGAAGCCCGAGGTGGGAGGAAACACATTTTTATCCACACTGTTAAAAACCGAACACATACATTTACTTTGTAACCATTATCTGTACCTTGTTTTTTTACCTACTAACCTAATGCAATATGTATAACCTAAAATTTGGATATCTATTGTAGTTATAACTTATAATTTTTATTGGAAGGTCTCCTTAAGTTTGTGATGGGAGTTTAGTTTATGTTAGGTATAGGTATAATTAGTTAAATGTTCTTGTGTTTTTAAATCAAACTTTGTTAATAAATAATATATCAAGAATATTTTTTGTTTTATATGACATCGTGACCAAATAGGTACGTAAGATTTAAGTCACAAAATGACGTCAATGAGACATCGATATCGTGACGTCACTGAAACGTAACTCTCGTGACGTCATTGAAACGTAGCTCTCGTGACGTTACTGAAACGTAGCTTTTGTGACGTCATTGGGATGTGACATTAGGCCGTTATTAATACGTCTTTGCGACGTCATTTCTGACGTTTTTGGTCGCAAAAGTCACGAAAATATGACGTCATTATGTCGGCAGTTTGTTTGCTGGGGACGGCGACGGTAGGACATATATAGAAAGGAAAAGCGGGAAAATGGTAGGATTTATTTGTGGACCTAAGGGAGGCATTTGATAAGGTTAATAGGGAAAAGTTATGGGAATACCTGAGAAGAAATAAAATACACGAAAGGTTAGTAAAAAGGATGGAGGAAATATATGTGGATACGAGGAATAGGGTGAAGGTGAATGGAGAGATGATGAGCGAAGAATTCGTGACAAGGAAAGGGCTGAGGCAAGGGTATCCACTGAGCCCCACACTATTTGCAACATACCTACATAGGGGACCTAGAAGAAGCAATGAAAGGACAGCAGGCTGGTGGAGTGGGGGTCGGGAGGCTGAAGATATGGTCCCTTGCGTATGCGGACGATCTGGTATTGGTGGCGAAAAAAGAAAAAGGATTGAGGGCAATGATGGGTAGGCTAGGAAGATACTTGAAAACAAAGGAGCTAGATACAAACATAAGTACAAAAAACAAAGACGATGGTATTCAGAAAGGGAGGGTGGGAGAAGGGAAAGCGGAGGAGTGGAAATGGGGAGAAGATGAGATAGACCAGGTGAAGGAGTTCACTTTAAGGCAGGCCAACAAAGAGAAGGAACATATAAAAGAAAGAGTAAGATAAGGGAACAAACTATAATAGCACAAGTGTGGAGTGTGGGAGAAAGGTTGTTTGGAATGGACTTAAGAAAAAGGAAGTTATACTGTTCGATAAACTGATAAAATGTGGGGCGGTAGTGTGGGGGTGGAAGGAACAAAAGGAGGCGGAGAAACTATACAAGTGAAATATTGGAAATGGGTGCTGGGGTTGGACAGAGACAGGCCGGGGTATGCGGTGAGGGAGGGAATACATGTAGCAAAAATAAGAGTAGAGGCAGGAGGGAGGGCAGTGGGGTACGAGGAAGCGATCAGTGGAAGAGAGGGAAGCAAAGTACTAAAAGAATGCTGGAGATAAAAGTGCAATACGGACAAGAAAGTAGGAAGGAATATTATCAAAGGAATGGATACTCGAAGAAAGAAGTAGAAAGGTTAAGAGAAGGGACAGGACGTACAAAAGCAGGAGGGATGGACAAAAGTAAAAGAGTCCAGGTATAACGAGAACTACTACGAACATCAAGGGAGAAGGGATACCAGAATACCTGAAAGGGGTGGGGGGAAAAGGAAGAAAGAGAATGGCGGCGAGGTTCAGATGTGGGAACAAGGGAACAAGATAGGAAGAAAGTGCAGACTGTGTGGGGAAGGGGCGGAGGTGTCACTAAGAGAATGCCGGCAGTTAAGGGAGGATGAAAGGAAGGTAGAGTAAATATTAGACGAGAAAGGCAAAGGGGTGAAGTGGATGGAAGAAGTATGGGGGAGAAGGAAGAAACTAACAGCGATGTACCTACATATCAGTTGAATAAAATCACCCATTTCGTGAACTAATGCAAGTTAACAAATTACAAATAATTAAGTTGAAATGAATTGTGTAGCAGCAACAGTTTTAGTTTCGTAATTAGATCACATACAGGGTGTACTTATTTTATGTTTACAACAATTCTTTATGTTCTATTATTGGAAAACTTATCTGAGAATCATTAAAGCAAAAATTTACAAATTATAAATAGATACATTCTACGGACTAGAAAGAAACTAAAATATGCAAGTATAAAAAAATTTAATACACCTTGTTGTATAGGTACTAAAATTAACCCCCCTAAAAATATAACAAAAATTAAATTTTATACATTTCAATTTCTAATTTCGTAACTTGGAAATATATAACTTTAGGTATACATATAAAAAAAATGAATTTATAATAATCAAATTATTGTTCATCCTTATCCTTAGCACCATGTTTCAAAATACGTGTAAATTCGACATAATCGAAGAGTCCACCTTTAATTGGTGCCTCACGATACATTTCATCAACCTCGTCGTCAGTAAAACGATCACCCATAGAAGTAAGTAGCTCTCGCAATCTTTCTTCGTTAATAACACCTAAATTTTCTTCGTCGAAACATCCGAACGCGTTTTTAATTACATCTTCCGGATCGGTACCTTGCAACCTTTCACCGAATAACGTTAAAAACATTGTAAAATTTATAGGGCCCGGTGCTTCGTTCATCATCGAATCCAAGTAATTATCGGCCGGATTTTTGCCTAAATTTGAGAATGTGTTGGCGAGTCGTGGTATAATTAATGTACATACCTAAGGAAGCAAGCATATCGTGTAGGTCTTCCTTGTCGATAAATCCATCGTGATTTTGATCAATCATATTGAAGGCCTCTTTAAATTCGGCAATTTGGGCCTGATCGAACATAGCGAATACATTAGAGGTGGCCCTCTGGGCCCTTTTCTTGGTGGTGCCCCGTCTGCTTACTGTTTTGCGTGAAGACATTGCTATTCACGAAAAAAGAGAATTTGTTTAACATTTATAACGTCAAATAAGAGACTTACCTACTCGAAATTTGTATAAATGCTGAAAAATGCAAAAGGTATGGTCAACAACCGACAACTTTATTAAAGTAGATGATTCACTTAATTCACTACAACAAATGACAGTTGGTCGCCACACCTTTTTATTGTTGGAAATTATTTGTTTTAGCCAATCAAAGTAGACCCGCCAAATATAAATAATTGTCGAATTGCCCGTAAATTTAATAATTAACCATTAAATTATAATGCATGGAACTTTAAACGGGCTTCTCTTCATTCTTCAGACTTGCATGATGGTAATAAATGTTTTCCACTTCTACAAAAACAGAAAAGTAGGACAATACGTCAATTCCTAATATGGTCATACTTTACCTACATGAGTAAACCGCGATTAAGATCGAATTTTAATTACCAAGCCCTTTTTATTCCATAAATGAAGCGCATTTAAACAGCGATATGAAAGAAAACATTACAGCTTGTAAAAGTATACCTAAATTTAGAAATATACAGGGTGAGTTTTTGTTCATTAGTTATATGGGGATCTTGGAAACTAGCAGAGATAGAGGATAGAGAGACGATTTAATGGGGAAAGAATTGTAGTATTATAAATACTAAAAAGTGCTATGGTTGTGGAGAGTCTACTTCAGTTCTAGGTCAGCAGACAATTGCTCCATAACAGAACATAAGTCTAATCACAGCAGTGTACAGCCACAGGGCAGCCTTAGGACGACATTGCCAG
This sequence comes from Pyrocoelia pectoralis, assembly GCA_036250285.1. Classification (NCBI taxonomy): domain Eukaryota; kingdom Metazoa; phylum Arthropoda; class Insecta; order Coleoptera; family Lampyridae; genus Pyrocoelia; species Pyrocoelia pectoralis. Next base: position 33,712,844 of record CM070079.1, on the reverse strand, counting down.
AAGGCCCTATTTGCTTTTTTCGCTTTTAGTTGGATGTGCTTACTCCAGTTCAGTTTGTCAACTGTAATACTTCGATATACATCACTGATTCTAAAAACTGGAAGTGTTTTTGGAAGAGAAGAGGACCTCGAAGGCTCTCAATCTTCCTTTTCCTTGTGAAGAGAACTATCACCCCAGCGTATAATTGCCACTGTCGTTGAGACGACAGAGCAAGCTGTTTATAGTTATGTTCCACAGAAGTGGTGACAGCACCCCAACCTGGGGGCATCCTCTCACTACTGCGCACCTCACTGTTTTGTTGCCTACACTGATGTGCACTGCCCTGAGTTTCAGCAGCTGCACAATTCAGCTTCGTATGACCTCGGTTACACCATGGTGGCGTAATGAAGCTTAAAAAGTACATGACGACCGTCTTAAATCTACACAGTGTTTTGAAAATTATCGTTAGGTAAAGGAAAATAAAAGTAAACATAAACAGACGAGGCATGCGCTTATAAATCTATTGTTAAATGTTAGATTCCTATCTTTCCTTGATAGTTGACAGTATACCTTGTGATTGTGATGTAACAGACACCCAGTGAACTGTGTAATAGAGATAGAGTTCACTCCAGACACCAGGTTTCGCGCGCTTACCTACATAAAAACGAACCCAACTCCATCTGTACCTACGTTGTGTAACTGAAGAGAGCGCTTACCATGATGGCGGTTCCCTATCACCAGTAATCAAGCAACTGCCGCTTTGACTATTGAAAGGCGATAACTCCATTCCACATGCTCGATTACCAAAGAGGAAAGACTATTAGTGGGAAAAGTAGGCGAAAAAGCACCACTAGAGAAAAGATAAGAACATCCGTTCTAACTACCAAATCTGTAATAAAATTAATCATCTAGAGCAATGCCGAGCCCTCCAAAGCAGCGCCAGAACGCCGCATGCACGTTCATCACTGAAGCATTACTGAATCACACATCGCGTCTATTTATACAGTTATATTGTGATGCAGTTGATTGTTCACTGTAACAAAAGAGATGGAGGGAATCGCCAAAGTCACTCCTATTCGCGCTCTATTACACTGGAACATAAATAGACTGAGAAACAATTAAGAAGCCACATCGACTTTTGGTTCTTTAGCGCTTTGTTTAAGAAGTACAGTAATTCAATAGTTTATTCTTAGACTCGATATTTATACATTGTATTTACAAGACACGAACAAAGTTATATACATGCGTCGCGGATCATTATGTTGGAGTAGCGAACCGTCCATTCCCTCGTATGCTTCAGACTGGGGGGCTGATGTTAAACGCCATGATAAAACTGTCGGTAGTTGGTGTCTGTCACAAAATAAACGCCGCGGTCGGTATCCGTTTGGCAACTGCGGGCGCCGTCTAGTGATGCACCGCGGCGTCCTGCGTATCGGTGACAACGCTGGCGGATGCTTAGAGCTGCTCTTCCATCTGTAGAAGGCGGATCTGAATCTCCGGCGTTCTCGGCGCCCCGGCGTCGGCATGGGTTTGTTTGTCCAAGGGGGCTCTACTGTTTAAGCCCAAGACCCCTTGGTAGTTACTTGCCCCTTACTGTTAAAGCACAGGTGCAAGTATTAACTTCCTACTATTAGAGCACAGAAGCGTAGACGTCCAGATCTTTACTGTGAGAGCACAAGATCGGACTGACTTCTAGTGGAAATGTTCTTCGTTTATATACTATCCGGACACGTGTTCATTACGTGGTGCGTGCGTGTGTGCACGTGCAACCAGTGGCGTGGCTGTTTCTGGTTCGCCACAGACTACTACTACAGTAGAATCATTCGTCCACTGTTCGATAAGAAGTGTAGGTCATATTGGCCCTGAACACTGCATATTTCTTTCACGTCGAAGATTGCACCTTCAAGGTATGCAAAGCGAAAGTCAGAATATCTCCCCCATCACGTATGAGTCTTATTGGTATGGAGAAGAGAATGTTGGATGGACAAATTAAAAGCCGTGCAGCGCATGCTACATATTATAAACTAAACAAAGATACTGCAGATCAATGGAGTTCGTAGGTCGTAGCTCTATGTACGATCACACAGCACCATAGTAGGTATGTTCAAAGCGTCACGATCTGAGAGTCGAAACCATTTCCAAGCACTATTGCTCACTGTTCGTGAACATTTTTGACAGGATTGGCACCATAAAAATAAATTATTCTTGTGACAATATTGATCTTGAACACACATTCTAAACATTGGTATCTGCCACAGACAGCAGCACAGCACGCAGCACCAAAGGAAATGCCATAAGGGGATGCTAGACAATCACCCTTATTCTGGTGACCATTGAAATTGACTCAATATTGGGTATTGCCATATATTCCAATATTGGAAGCGATTTGCAATTCTGGTGACCACATTAAAGTTGAAAATTGACTCAATACTTGAGTAAAGGTTGAAAAATTTGAAGGGTATCCAAGTAGTAGGTACGTGTTTTCGTTTTCCAAGGTTGAAAAACAAAAACTGAAGTAAAATAATCAAAAGAAATGTAATATGAAAATAACATTGAAATAAATCCAATGTTGGACATTTTTCCAATGGTCACCAGAATAGGGCTGAATAGGTCGTTACTACAATACCATTAATCAAAGATAGTCTGCAAGCAGTAGCAGACAAAATGGATGGATGAGTGTGTGATCACGTGTGAACATGATACAGGTTCATTGATTATACCATTCAGCCCTATTCTGGTGACCATTGGAAAAATGTCCAACATTGAATTTATTTCAATGTTATTTTCATATTACATTTCTTTTGATTATTTTACTTCAGTTTTTGTTTTTGGACCTTGGAAAACGAAAACAGGTACCTACTACTCGATACCCTTCAAATTTTTCAACCTTTACTCAAGTATTGAGTCAATTTTCAACTTTAATGTGGTCACCAGAATTGCAAATCGCTTCCAATATTGGAATATATGGCAATACCCAATATTGAGTCAATTTCAATGGTCACCAGAATAAGGGAGATTGTATTTATTAAATACAATGATTATATACAGGGTGAAATGGATGCTGTGGTAACGTCTTACCATCGTCCTCGTCCTACATAGAATAGAATTTCAATTTACACAACGGCAACGTTGCATAACAATTAATAAACATATTACATTTTTGTTTTTATTATAAACAAATTATATAAAAGCCGAATTTTACAAAATTGTGATATCCAATGTATCTACTAACACTCATAACGAAAATAAAGTGCATTAATGCCATGGTTGAACTATGTACAATTAATCAATATGCAAAGAATGCCCAGGTCAATAGGTTATATTTAAGACAATAAAGCTCATGGAACTCCCATTTCTTTTAATGTAAATTGTAATGTTCCGAATAGTTAACGAAGAACATGACTCCCTTGCAAATTGTACTCGTCCTACAGTAGGAACTGTTTAACATAAAAAATGGAGGAGTAAGTTTTGCCATAAAATTTTTCCTTATAAGTTATACTTTATATTAAGGGAATCGCAAACGGAAATAACTGGAGGTGGTGGTAATGAACCTTCGGATGGACAGCAAAAGGATCCGAAGGTAGCTAGTGATACTCCACAACCACCAAGTCCAAATGCTCTCAAAGTTGCGGCAACTGAATGTCTGAACAGTTGGATCTACTACTTACAGGTAATTTTAAAATTAAACCTTATTGAACTTCTATCGAGTCTATTTGTAGATGTTGAATAGCCTGTGTTTGGCTGGTGCAAAGTTGTCTCATTCCTTATTTAATCTAGCACAGTCTCAAAATGTGTCACTGGCCACTCAATGTCAAGCTAGTTGGGATGAATTAAGCAAAGCGACAACTTACGCAAGTCACACAGTAAAAGCTCACATAGCAGCCGCAATGCAGGATATGATTATAGGGGAGACCTTCACCGAGGATGATGCACAACGACAACAGGAGCATAACCAACAAATAATTGCCGAAAATCTACTCACCTTCATTAACTTACAATATCAGTTTTCAATTGCAAGTTGCGAATGCATGGGGCCAATGGCGATGTGTCCCTCTTGTCAAACTACTCCAGGTGGACAGCACGATCCCGAATGTAGCATGGCCGCCCTCCAACAGTGTTTTTCACAATTTTATTCCAGTGAACCACGTTCGCTTATGTCCAGTCCTCATTTTGCCGACAGTCCTAAAGGGCCCGATGTAAAAACACACGAAAATCCGCGCCAACATAGTCCAATAAACATTGGAGAACCTCGCGGTTCGTCACCTTATAATGAACAATTTAGGGGATCGAGTCCAGTTCATGGATTTATCGGTCACTCTGAGGTAATTCGGGGACCTTTCCCCAATCCGGGACAACTTCATACAATGAAATCACCTTTTCCCATTCGTGGTTCACGTTCTCCCCTACATTTCCCTTTATTTCCTCTTGCTGGTCAAAGGAGATGGTCGGAAGCTGCCGCTGGTGATGTTGGAGGAGAAACTAGTGATAGTACAATGAGGAGGTGGTCGATGCCGTGGGATTGTGGTAGAGTCGAAACAGCTCCTTGGCATCAAAGGTACTTTCCTACAAAGTTAGCAGTTCCTGGAACAAGTGATCGAAGTCGGAGCACTACTCCAGGTACATATTTTGGCCAATTTGTATTTCTTTTGTTTTGCTTACCTTGTATACAAGAAATAGGTGATTTTGTTGATAAATATTGCAATTTCGGGAGCATTTATAAGGATAATCAGAATTTCAGTGAATGTCACCACCTTGTCCAGTACCTTCTCCAAAGCATCTCTTTCTCTCCACCCCAAAATTTGACCCCGTACATTATTAACGCTTTCCACTAAATTATCGAATAGCCACCCCGTCTTCCACATCACTACCAAATGTTCTTTCATCCAACCCCCATACCTGCCCTACAACTGCGTCGTCCTTGTTATCGTATCTTGACTGATAACCCAAGTATCTAACCTTCCCTAGATTTTCGATTGCCCCACCTCCACTCATCCTTCCTAGTACCCCCCTCTTCCTTTTTGAAACACAACTAACTTGGCCTTCTTAACGTTTACCTCTTGCTCCCCATTTTTTGCAAACTCCCTCTCTGTTTAAAATCATATCCCTCATTTCCCTCTCTGTTCCCACATCATCGGCTTAGGCTAGTTCCCACGTCTTACTCGACCCTATCACATTCCCCCACTCTGCCTTCCCCTCAATTTTTTAACAAATACCTGTACATATACATATAACGAGAGAGCAAGTCAGGACTGAGAGGTCACACCTGCCTCAAACCTTTCTGCATTCCAAACGCCTCTCCAACCTTGGTTCCTGACTCTCACAGTACACCTCGTCATTTTATACAGTTATACACCCTCCACTTCTCTCCGCTCTACAGAGAACCCCTCTCCTTCCAAATCTGATTTAGAATCATTCTGCAAACCTCCCTTACCCTTCTCCCCATATACCACCAGTTTTCTCCAGTAGTTCGAATATGTCTAACTTCAATCTGTTGCAGAAGCAGTTGCTCCACAGCCAGGCACAATAACTAGTGGAGAAGGATTGGCCGAAGCTATTCAATTACTGTCATGTAGACCGATGCGATGTGCAATACCTCATGGTGCACTTTCTATACAACAATATGGTACATCATGGGGAGAAGGACACGAAGAACGTTTGCCTAGGCGCACGTACCCTGGACCATTACAAAGGTAATGGTTTTTTCATAACGGCGATATACCATCAATTTCGTTTGTAGAGGTATTTGGCAATCCATTGATGTACCACCTACAAGTGGTATGTCAGTCACGGAACACTACGACATATTTCCTCCAGTTATCCCGTTAACGTCACGTAAAAGTAGCTCGTCTACAGATTCTTCATCTTGCTTATCCATTCACAGTAGATCGACAACAAGTTCATCAGAACGAGGATCTGATGCAGGTGGTGTAAGTGTAAACCAATCGTTTAACTTATTTTTTATATGCGAACTCTCGTTTAGGAAGCGGTTCGTCTTCATACAAACCTCTACTCGATATGGAGTGGCAGCGATCATTTACCCTTCATTCGTTTACCTGAATCGCAAGAACCGCAAGATGATAGCGATACTGAAGATACACCAACTGATCAGGTTGGCCAACCTTTATTTCCGAAACCTTCTTAAATCCATTAGAAGTTTAATTAATGTAATGTGATTTTCTGTGATGTATATTAAGAATATTTCTAACATTAATGTTTATCGTACTATGTGATGACACTTACCTAATGACAAACTTTTAATCATTTTAATGTAGGGATAATTAAGTAGAGGGACCTGGGGATGTTTTTGCGGTAAATATTCGATGCTGTACTATTAACGAATTTTGTATTAACATTATAAACGGGATTTTTTTATATAAAATATCGAATAGACCCAAAATTTCATAATATGTGACAGTAGTGCTGGTCCTAGATCTAGAAACGGTCATTTCCAAGCATCAACTGCTTTGGTTATTCACACTACCTTGATGTGTTGTTATTAATAATGATATCGAGATGATAGCATTTTTGTGCATAGCATAATGCAATTTCATCATTTGCTAATTGTGCTATTGGTGCCAGTCGATCAGTATAATCGTTGCGTGACAGTCTTTATTCAATGGTATAATTTAGTACTTGTGCATTAATAAGATTATGTAAAGCTAGGAATGTCTCGTTGGTTCTAATCATTTCCACTAGGTATCACTTAACAAATTTCGTAAGTTAGTCTATAATTACCAAAATATAATTGTTGGCTCTATCAAATTTTACTAAAGATTCTAGATGATTAAGGCTCTAAAAAGTGTGAGTATTCTCATTCGCCATTTTTCTTCCAACTGTATGGAGGGTTAGGTAATTTTCATATATGTCAATAAGCATTGATTGTATGCTTCCTGGGCTAAAGATTATTGACAGGTTACGTTAGAGTTACGTATTCAAAATATAACTAACTTCACATATGTTTAGAAGAAAAATCCGGATGAGAATACCTATCTTTTTAGTGCTCTAGTAATAGCTTGCTAGAATGGTCTGCTAGGAAGCATCAGTGTATGAAACTCACCTAATTTATTGCCACTTGGTTTCTTAGTGATTAGTACATTCATGAATTGATATGACTTCTTCTTTATCTTATGGTGTCCCCTGTGGTTGAGAGTCGTCCACTTTTTCCTATCCTGTGATATTTACCTTAGTTGAATGACTGTTTTCTTCTTTTTCTTTCCCAATTCTTTGTTCCATATTTTTGATTGGTCTACCCGCCCTTCGTCCCCTCTATTTTTGATTCTGCTACTATCCTGATCAGCGTGTCTTTTGGCATTCTCTGAACGCGCCCAAACCATTTCAGTTGTTTTTCTTCTATTATTTGGGTACTTCTACTTCATATATCTTCATTTTTGCATCAGCCTCTTTGTTTTTCCTGCTGTTTGCTGTTATTTTACTTTCATGTTGCTCTGTAGTTAAGCTTGATGCAGCTCTCTATGTCCAACTGGTGTTTTGGACATGTTCTTCCACATTTTCAAAATGTTGTCCATGTAAATGTTGAAAATTACTCTCCTTGCTTACACCTCTCTGTATCTCGAATTCTCTTGAATATTTTCCTTTTATCCTAACATCTCCTCTGATCGTTTTGTATTTACTTTCGATCACTCTTTTAAGTTTTTCCATGACTTCCATTTCTTTTAGTTAGTGCCATAGTTTATCTCTTGGTACTGTGTCGAATGCAGCTTTCAAATTAACAAATACTAAATATAATTCTCTTCCTTGTTCAGTTACGCTTTCTATTATCTTCCTTACTATGCTTATATAGTCTTATCAAAGAGTATATAATAGAAAGAGAACCAATGTGCATTTAAAATAGTGTGTACGCTAAAGTTAGTCGGCCGCATTAAAGCGCTAGTGTCGTCCATCTGGTATCGGACTAACCACACCAATGTATTTTAGAACTGAACCGTTTTCAACTAATCCCTTCGTTGTGTTCTTCACAGCGTTGTCAGCTATAGTGCGTATACCGTACAGTTCAATGCTCCTGATCTACCTGATTGAGTTTAGCAAATTGTATTTGTTATTTTCAACAGATTTTACAGTCGTTTACGCAAATTTAGTATTGAATTTTACATCTTATTGATGAAAAGTTAAATTGTAGGTATCGATCTAAATTGGAGAGTGTCCTATAATTTCACTAATCCTTAGGAGTAAATTACGACAATCAAGGCCGTAGCCAGGGGGGATCAAGGGGGCAGAACCCCCCCCCCCCCCCCCCGAATCTCAGTGCAAAATAACAATTTCTTAAACGAAATGTAATTTACATTACGTAGTTTGTAGTTACCTACATCGGGTGGCGTGTAATTGTTAAAATTTGCCCCCCCCCCCCCCCCGAATATTTTTCCTGTCTACGGCCTTGACGACAATTTTATTGTAAGCGACGTCTCCTTGAAAGCGACTTCACTAACATTATTCTCTTCAATTAACGTGTTGTAAATATTTTTTAAATTATAAATAGGTATTATAATTAAAAAATACAAGTAACGAAAATACCTGTTGTACAAATATAATAAAGCCTTGTCTATCTATCTTTAAATGTGGAGGACCTCAGGTAGAATTTCGGTGATTATTTTGTATTGTATTGATCATTATGAGCTATTATGGCTTTACTTTGAATGACATTTAAAAATGCCCCTTTCAACACTTACAATTTACAAAGTTACAAACACTTTTGCATGAATTTTCTTTAGTGCCGGTTCATATAATATTTGCGATTTTGTCATTTCCGTTTTCTTAAAAATTTGATTGAATGTTGCTGTTTATCAACTTATTTAAGGCACCAAGTCATTAGACTAGAATTCTCTTTTGTTTACGTTTAAAAAGAAGCTGTAATTTATGTACTTTTTTAAATGCAAGCAAACTTACCTATGTTTGGTATGATAAAAATTAATAGTTTATATTTTCAAAGTAATTCTCATATAATTTGAATTAACTTTGACTACCTCCTCTACCTTCACCTTATAAATTTTTCTTTTTATGAGTCATCTGAGCACCTGACACTCAATATATATATTAGATATATATTTAATGTGTGATATTATCTAATTCTTATACAGGGTGTCTCACGGTGACCGTCGGTTAGAAGTATATCAAGAACTGTAAAAGCTAGAAACTTGAAATTTTGCACATGCGACATGGAGTGTTTAATCTATTAAATAAAAATATTTTCCAAATGGCAGCACTTCCGGAAATACCGGAAGTGGGCATCAACTTCTTTATTTTAAATACAAGCCAGGCAATTTTTTTTCACATTCTGATGTGTCATAAAATGTTTAGTAAGTATGCTTAAAATAATCGGCGTATCAATTTTGATTGTTGAGAAAAAAATTTTTTTTCACTGAAAAATGTCAAAATCTTGTTTAGCAAAAAAAAATTGAAAGTGGAAAGTGGTAAAAGTTAGGGAAATGGGATTTTAGGTTCTCAATGTCAAAAGATTGGGACACAATTGTTTGTCATGGATTATAAAAAATTGCCCGCGGTTACGTATCTATTTGACGTTACTTCCAGACTTAAGAAAAACTTTAAAAAGTCTCTTTTTTAAATGGAATGCCTATTTAATTATCGGCCCATTCGACGCAGAAATAAATTTCCTTTAAATTGATATAACATGTTCCTATACCTAAAATTAATGATTACAGAGTTATTTACATTTTTCTAATTAAATTTATAATTACATACTTTATAAAACATGGTTGGCTTTGAAAATTTTCAAAAAATTTTTATTCAATTGTTTCTTATGCTTATGCTTTTATGATTATTTAAAATTCTATCTATGCAACTTCTTGCCTATCCAAGGTCTCTTTCCGCTGAACGAACAGAACTTTCAGGGAAAACATTAAAATATCCCAATACATTGGTTTTTGCAGCGTTATTTGGGACAATTGACTTTGCCAAATTTCGTGGCGCATTTACTTCGCCCAAATTTAGAAAATTCTTTTCAATCATCCTGATTTTTCGTTCTGTCATTGTAGGTAAATGCGGATATCTTTCGTTAAAGTGTTGAGTGATTCTTTATTCAATAGTTAAAGGTTCTGCAGGTCCGAAAAATAATACGAGCAGACTAGCCATGAATGTAAAACAAATTTAGAATATCAGCGTTTGTGTATTCCATATTTCGTAATTAAAAACAAATATTAAGCGCAAAACTCAAAATTCAAACAGATAACACTGATAACAAACGTAAATGTAGCGTAAACTTTCAAACTGATAGCTAACTGACAACTGTCATCATAAGAAACAATTGAATAAAAATTGTTTGAAAATTTTCAAAGCCAACCATGTTTTGTAAAATATGTAATTATAAATTTAATTAGAAAAATGTAAATAACTCTGTAATCATTGATTTTAGGTATAGGAACATGTTATATCAATTTAAAGGAAATTTATTTCTGCGTCGAATGGGCCGATAATTAAATAGGCATTCCATTTAAAAAAAGAGACTTTTGAAAGTTTTTTTTAAGTCTGGAAGTAACGTCAAATAGATACGTAACCGCGGGCAATTTTTTATAATCCATGACAGACAATTGTGTCTCAATCTTTTGACATTGAGAACCTAAAATCCCATTTCCCTAACTTTTACCACTTTCGACTTTCAATTTTTTTTTGCTAAAGAAGATTTTGACATTTTTCAATGAAAAAAATTTTTTTTCTCAACAATCAAAATTGATGCGCCGATTATTTTAAGCATACTTACTAAACATTTTATGACACATCAGAATGTGAAAAAAAATTGCCTGGTTTGTATTTAAAATAAAGAAGTTGATGCTCACTTCCGGTATTTCCGGAAGTGCTGCCATTTGGAAAATATTTTTATTTAATAGATTAAACACTCTATGTCGCATGTGCAAAATTTCAAATTTCTAACTTTTACAGTTCTTGATATACCTCTAACCGACGGTCACCGTGAGACACCCTGTATACCTATCGAATATATAATTATATTTTCAACCAACTTCAAAAAGTTAGTTAATTAATTCGTCTGGATGTATGTGTCTGTGCGTTGCACCGGTTGCACGATGTTACAGGGTTTAGCAAGCTGGAAATGGTGACGTCTTATAGGCAATTTTTGCTGATTACAAATCTCTGGTAGATTTTTTGATCTGATCACACGTTCGCCGTCAGGAGGCCGTTAAAATCAAAATTAAATTTCGATATTAAGGTTTTGAAATTGGTTGAAATTAGAATTCTAATAAGAATTCGCACCATGTGAACTTATTTATATATTTATAATATTTGAGTTAGTGTTAGGGTAATAAAAATAATCTTTTAATAAAGGCCGGTAAACCAGAGGATAGTAATTATAGTAACGTACCTACCATACACAAATATTTCTTTCATTTTCCTCAAGTAAGAAAATTAAATTATGTCAATTGTGAAATTGTGATAAAATGTATGTTTTTTCTCAGTGATTTTTGTGCATAACATTAAATCGTGATAGCGATATTGTGTTTAATTATTACGCACGCATTTTAGTAAATGGTCAAGAGCTAGAGCACAAAAAATCCACCCAGGTAGTGCGAATTCTATCTTAGTTAAAGGGAAAATATTAAATACGTCAATATTATTTGAAAATAAAGCTTTAAAGGGTAAATAACAAAGAGATACTCTTTGCTAATAACAAAGGATTTTACAACCATTAGGGCTGGCAACATTGTCAGTGAAATACAGGTATAAACCACTTCGCACATTTTTCCATCTCCACTGTTGTAAATTCGTGTCTCTTTCTTTCTTTATAAAATAATGTAGTTTATTCTTTCTCTTTTGGAAAATGCTAATATTTAATACATAGGCAACACACACTACTGACAATATTTGTAAAATACAGTAATGTCCATAAGGTTAAATCTCTTCCTATTATATACTCTTTGGTCTTATGTTGTTTTCCTTTCATGTATGCTGCTTGTTATCTTCCTCTAGTTTCATAGCTACTTTATTTCTTAATTTGTTTCCTTTATTTTTTATGTACATTTTAATTACCGTCGTTTACTTTTCTTTCCTGTTTTGTATAAGGGTATAATTTATGTTCTTTTCTCAATCTTTGGGTACCTATTTTATTATTTGTCCAGGTTTTTCTAAATATTAGTGCTATCCATTTTATCATTTCTTTTCTTCCTTCCCCATTTGATTAATTCTGATGTTATTTCATCTCTGCTTTTCCAGGTTTCAGCGTTCCGAGTGTCCGTATTATTTCTTCTTGCGATATTTTGTTTTCAGGTTGTTGTGTGTTCATGTCTTGTTCTGTTGTCTGGATTTCATATTGGTTTTTAACCTGCAGTATGGCAGAATGGATAGGTATACACAATACATACAAGTATTGATAGTTAAGCAACTCATCAGTACTTGGATAGGTGACCAGTTCATTCTGTGAATCGATCGAAAAAGTGCTTACATACGCGTAGACTATAGCCATCCTCCTATCCGTAATTTACATTTTTATATATTAGTTTTTATGCTTCTGGAATTTCTCTTCATAGTATCTGCTCCATACTTCTAATATTTCTTCTGTTTCAGTTTTGAGCTCTGTATTATGATCTATATTCCATATTAGTTCGTGTTTCTTGCTCTTCAGTGTTCTAATTATTCTCCAGAACTTGCTTTTGTTTGTGCCATATTTGCTTTCCACTTCTATTTCGAACTCTTCCCAAGTTATGGTTTTTGCTTATTTCACTTCTCATCTCTTTTTTGTATGTATTTTAATTTGTCTTCTATTTGTCCGGTTAGTATGTATTTTTTCCACGCTTTTTCTTTTCATTTATTTTTGCTTGTACTTTATTATTCCATCCTCTTCTGCTTTTCCTATTTCCATTTATTGTTTTTGTTCCACATGTATTTTGCTTTGTGGATTGTTATTTCTTTGCATCTATTCCAAATTATGCTCTTTTACTTGTTCTAATTTTCATCCTAACCTTTTCTCTATCTTCTCGTGCTTCTCTATCTGTATTTTCATCAACTGTTGTGATAGTACATTCAGAACATAATTCTTCATTTGAGAAATCCAATATTTTTGCTTGATTTTCACAACAGTTTAATCTACTTAAAAATGTCTCATGAAATTATGGTATTTTACCACAATACCTTCCTTACAGACTGAAGGTTTTTTTTTTTTGAAAATTCAAAACAGTATAAATTGTTGTAAGAGTTTTTTATATGGTAATTCAGACTGATGAACAGGTTGAATTTCTGTATAGGCCTGTGTTATAGTTTGTTTTCTCCACTTATTACTGCTTTTGGTAGCATTTTTCAATGTTCAAAGACAAACTTTTCTCTTCAAATTTCATATTTTCTTATCGTCTTGCTGTATTGAATTTTTGACTATGCTTAATCTCCAAATTAATTAATGAAGTTTAAATTACAATTGTACCATATGCATAACCATGTTACCCCTACTAATGAATTCTGTAGTTTTCTACACATCTCACTACTGCCATTTTATATAATTAATTAAAATGTTGTTGTTTGTTGAATGATATTGACATTACACTTCTTTTAAGTGTAGTATACAGCAACTGACTGAACTACAAAAGACTTTCTTCCAATGCCAATCTATGTTCCTTCTGCCTTATAGTCCAAAATTCGATTATCAATGGTTCAACTCCACCCTTAGCAAACTCATCCTCAGGAATATAATAGTACATTATAAATCATCAACGTTTTGACAATTTGCATTATGTAATGAAAGACTCCAAACTGGACCCCCCCCCTCCCCAAGATGTCGTAATTACATTATAATAATCATGTAACTTAGGTAATAACACTGTAAATGAAATTGCTTCGTGCTTTTCAGTTTTACAAAGAATTTGAATCTCAAAAAGTTGGGGGAGAGATTCTCAGCAGCTTTAAATGTAATACTCTCATATAAAATAGATATTGTTCGTTAAAAATACAGTGGTTAATTTAAGAAATAGTGATTTCTGGAAATTTATCCACACTGCCAAATGTTTTTTTAGATGATGCCTTACTGTATTTTATTTTGTACTGAATTGGGGCCATTATTTTTTGTAGATTATTATCGTATACTATTGAATTTATTATACAGTGCCATATTTTCCTGGTTTTTTTTTAAATAGCGGTGCTTTAATTATAGCTAGTTGTTAATTACACTAGATGTGCTTATTGTCTTTATGTAAGAACCTTTGACTGCCATCGACTTTCATTCATTTTTGTAATTTTAATTCACCTTTATTGTATTTATAGATGTGATTACAGATGGCATATCATATACAATTGACGCTTTTTCGTTTGTAGCGAACATTAAGGTATTGTAAAGTTTAGGTTATCAAAAAACTCAATTACACAGTAAAAAACTGTCTCATTTGCAAGGGACAAAGGTTCTGCCCAAAGAACCATTTACAACCGAACAATTTGGTTGTAGTCCACTACAAAAGAAAATGCCTATGCAGAGTGGAGGTAATGATGATATTGTGTGTCAGAACTTTATGACTACACAGACTAAAATTTTTATGAATCTTAAGTGTAATGCTAATAAACATCTACTGCCAATGGTAATAGACGATGAATTTAAACTTATGGCCTATTATAAGTGTATCCTTTTTACAATGGAGTTAAATTTAACCGAGTTGAAGTGTGAAACATTAAAAGTGAGATCAGAGATTAACATTTTGAGTTAAAATTGGTAAAAAGAATGCACCTTATATTGTAATGTAAATGTCAGTGTATCACTCTCATAATGGGGCTCAGAAAATTTGACTCATGGTTCAACAACCACTGCCGTTTAACTTTTGTGCATAGTGTCTTAATAGGTGGAGTAGTTGAGCCTCATGGCATGGCGGTCATTGTCATACCATTTCTTTATAGATGTTGCTGTCATCTTAGTAACTGTACAGATGTTGTAAAAAGCAAATGGTTGCTGTTTAAATCTGTTCGGTACATAGTTTCTTACCATGTCAATTTTCATAAAAAAAGGAGTACGTTTGAGGCTAATGATACTAACAGTAACCATTTTCCATTATTAAAACGCTATAATAACTTAAAATTTATGTTTTTTTTATTATGACAATCTTGTTATAAACTTATTACTACAAGTATATACAAAAGAAAATGCTTTTCGTTTTCTAGTCCTAATAACTTAGACATTTTTTATACTACGTTTGTCCGGTACAAACGTATTTACACATTTTATACCTTTTTAAATAAAATGTCTATGATTGTTGTAAATGAAATGTAACATTTTATTAGGATAGGTAAATGTCATAAAATTAATACTGTCGTGTTACTTTAAATTAAGAGAAAAAAAAGGTATATACAAGTAATGACTTTTACTCGTTTAAAGGTTTTCATCATTTGCCTCTTCCTCTTCCATGTCCATATCCTCTCCGTAATCTAAGTCTTCATCGGACAACGCGTAATCGTCGGTTACCTCATCTTTTAAGGAACACTTCCTACATCTAAAACTCTGCCTGTTAATAGCTCAACTGACTTAATGATAACGTAAATACCTGCTATCATTGATACCGTAATTAATACAAGTATCGCCTACACATTCACAACATCCGTCATGAAACCATCTATAACTGGAAGCACCCATCGACTGACAACTGCTACGACATTTCGTCCAACTCATACACTGCGACATGAAAGCCACCGTGCAATTTAAACTGGTTATGTTCGGTTTTACTGGGGCGACCTCTTGCTCTACGCTTTCTATTAATAAACCTATTGCCTTACGCAATAAAATAATAATGACAACTTACGCATATGTAATTTCATCTCTTTTTTAGGTGCAAAAAGTGTCGCGTCTAAGTCAATTGCGTAGGTGAAGCTCGTCCAACGATTTTGCGGATCCGGAGCTTCTGTTAGTACCTGAAATAATCCGGCAACCTTTTCTGCAAAATCTTCAACGTGCGATTTTGAACTTAACGTACCTCCGGCGTCGTCCATTGCTTTCGGACACATGTCTGGAAATAATATTGTAATATCGTACTGTATTTGAGTTGTGAGAAGCCTACCTACACAAGAACAACATTCACTGTATAATTGACCGAGGCAGCTGTAGCATTCTTTACAGCATGTGCAGTTTTTAAGATCGCATCTACAGGATTGTGTGAGAAGGCATTTGCTGACAACACTACCGCACACAGCTTCGTTACAGCTCTCGACATAGGCGAATGTGAGAAAAGTTGTTAGGAAAATACAGCTAAGTAATTGATGCATTATGTTTCTGAAATAAAAATTGTTTTGTGTTAAAGGCTGACTGTATTCATAGTGACAGACTATGGAGTAAAAAAAAAGACAATTATCTTGGGCCTGTGATACATATGATACTTATGTTACGAATGGTAAAATCAAATATTCACACATTTGACAACCTAATATTGCAAATGTTAGGAAATGGTACTATATACAGTTCATTTATTATAGATGTGGCTTTATCCTGAACAAAGGTGCCTATTTATTGTATCTAATGGTCCATTGAGCCATATGATAACATTAGTTGAAGATTAACGGATGAAGTTGCTTCATACCTGTGTAAAAGATTGCGTAACATCCTGTACAATTCTAAAACCTCCCAGTGCACCCTCATCCTTTCCCCTTTCACCTCCTTTTAACACAATGTACCCCGGAGTTTCCCTCTCCAATCCCAATACCTCTCCTGTATTCTTTCCACTCTCTCCACCCCATAATTCAGCCTCGTACATCATTATACTCTTTATTAGCTTTTGAAATAGCCATCTCCTTCTCCCCACGTCCTTGCCGAAGATATTCTCTCCCATCCCCCATATCCATCTCAATATTTTTTTTCCTTTCTTTACCAATTCCCTAACATCAACGTCCTCCTTGTTGTCACACCTCATAGTGTAGCCCAGATATTTAAATTCTCCCACACTCTACCTCTTCCTCCCCCCATCTGCACTCCTACCTCCCCTACCTTTTTGGAAGACAACCATCTTAGCCTTCTTGACTCTTATATCCCACTCCTTTTTTTCTAGAAACCCCTTCACGGTCATCATCACTATATCATCTGCGTAGGCTAGAGCCCACACCTTGCCACCTCCGATTACCACTCCCCCACTTTGTCCACCCCTCAGTCTCTCTACCAAACCCTCTATCCCTCTTTATATTTGGTACGCATGTGATTTGAGGCACAATATTATAGCTCCCCAGAGAAGCTGCAGTAACATCTCTCACAGTCCCCTGTAGATCGTCTATGTAAAACTCCACACAGTGAGTCACTGAGTAAATTGTGAAAGATGCCAGACTCCAAACAGTATTATAGCTGGGGAAGCATCAGTTGCTTGAAAAAACTGAGGAGGGTTATATGGAGACAATGGAGCTTGGTAATACCTCTCTAGAATCTATTAAAATTACATACATACAATGTTGTAACAGGGGACCGTCGTTGCGTCACTCACTAACGGTTCTGTAACAGTCCGTAGAGGAGGGTGTATCTCTCATCGCTATTGTCCATCCGGACGGACTGTTGAGGCGGATAAGTGAGGTAGGTTATATCACAATTGACTATGTCGAGTGATATTGTGGTAGGTGGCAGATTTGAGAAGGTCGTACCAGTTGCAGGGAGCGTCTCATGAAGATAAGGGCCGGCAATGCTAACAGGCATATCAATATACGGCGCCAAGAAGTGCAAGAAGTAAAGTGGTTTGACATTACATTTGACCTTCAACCCATACCTGTAGAAGATAACGAATAAAGCTACAAGTGGGATTATAAGCGAACGTTCAGGGGTAAATCACCCAAAATAACCCACTGAATATACACTAGAACGATGAAACCATCCATTACGTATTCATGCATCACTGGTGTGGTGCAAGATCTTGACGGAAATGAACGTCCAAATACTTTGCTATGGAGACTCTCTCGGAACCTACTAATTAGGGGGAAGCACTCAGGGAGACATACTAATTCAATGTTGAGGAGGGATCGCCGAGGTCGCATCATTCGATCATCTTTACCAAAATCTCTCCAGAGAAAAGATCTCTGCATGCTAACTAAGAAGATAACCAAACAGTTTGCCCTGCTATAGGTACAGGTTAATAGCCTGCATTTTGATACAACTGGAAGAATAATTCCAGCAAGGTACAGCTTAATAGAATCATTTATTACAGAGAGTGTTCCAAAAACAGTAGGACACTGGCTCTGGAATGTATGGCAGTAAAGAACGAGGCTACAGACAAGCCTGGGACAAAAAGTTACCGTGTTCCAAGCTGAAATATATACGATCCTTGCTCAGGTATTAAAAGGTTGTACAAGAGGAAGTAACAAAGATTCGTGTCATTAAAATTCTGGACTTTGTACAGGAAATCCTTGAGGGGTAGATAATAAGTCGCAGACCTGTGAACAATAATAATGTTAAAAACGGTCAAAACCTGAGAACAAAAAATGTGTACATCCTCAGGCTACAGAATACATGATTGGTATGCATTTGAGTTAAATAAAACCTCTTATAAATACTACATTCTATAATATTGTAAATGTTAAACATTTTAAATACCTACAGCAGGGGTGGGCAAACAGTCGATCGCGAACAGTTCGACAGTCGATCGCAGACGCAGACATTTTAAATAAAAATATTGGATGTTAATGATATTATGGATGTGGCAGTGAAAATTGCTAATTCGATAAGAGCGCGAAGTTTAAGGAGGCGTCTGTTCCGTAGTCAACTTGAAGACAATGACTCGGAATATGAAGATTTACTTCTTTTTTGTCATGTTAGGTGGTTAAGCCGAGGAAGCTTTTTGGAAAGATTTCTCAATCTTCTGCCTGAAATTATTGCATTTTTGGACACATTGGGAGAAAAATATGAACAATTGGAAGATCCAGTATGGGTAAAAAAATTAACATTTCTTACGGATTTTATGGGCGATTACAACTTGCTTAATTTACAATTACAAGGAAAAGGAAAAAATATTATTGAGTTATTGGGTTCGGTAAATGCTTTTAAAGCAAAATTAAAACTTTTTGCTTCACAATTAAAAACGCAAAATTTTAAATATTTTCCATACTTGGAAAAACATATTGAACTTACTGGTGAATGTAATATTGACATGTTTTGATCTGAACTAGAAAATTTTCATCAAGAATTTGAAAGACGATTTGTAAATCTCAATAATCTTCAACCAATTTTTGAATTTATTTCATTTCCTTTTGGAGAATTCGATAACGAGGATATTTCATCAAATCTAGCTCATACTTTTCAATTGAATTTGAATTCATCGGATCTAGAGTTCGAAATTTTAACAATACAATCAGATATAATTCTGAAAGCACATGCACATGACAATAATTTTTGGAATTTATTACCAGAAGGAAAATATCCATTATTGAGATCGGTGGCAATGAGGATATTTGCATTTTTTGGTTCCACTTATCCATATGAAGCAGCGTTTTCTCAGATGAAAAACATCAAATTTAATTGTTTTTATTTTAACCCATTTTTCGAAGTAGATCGCGCATAAATTAGAAAAATTAATGTCGATCATACGGGTATTAAGTTTGCCCACCCCTGACCTACAGCGTATTATAGAAATTGCTCATTTATGCGAGATTTCAACCTAGGTTCTCCTGACACAAATGTGTCTTGGACTGAAGGTTACTGCGGATGGTGTTCCAATATTTATCGAGTCTTTTAGTTAAAAGTTATATACAAATGAAACTATGGGCACTAATGATTTGCATCTTAGTTTTTCAATTAATCAGCAGCCCCCCAAGTAAAGAAAGTAGGTATATTTTAATGAAATTAATTAAAGAAAAACTTATCACAAAAGTACCTTTGCTACCATTTTCAAGTCTTTAATATTGAAAAAATATATTTCAACGAGTGGGAGATTTTTATTTTCCCGATAAAAGCGATGCATGATTCTAATTACAGCTACATTAAATCCATTTGCAGGTCGGTTAATTGCAATTCCCCGAAAAAATTCTTACTCACACTTTTAATTGAGTAACTAATATTGATGAAAAAGGTTGGGAAATACTACAAAGTAAAAAAAAGACGTAATAAATAAATTACCCTGAGGGCATTCACAGGTAAGGGGAAATGTTAAGTGGCGAGGGCGTCAAATAACTTAATTAATTAAACACATCTAAAGTACACTCACCCGATTAGTTTGTATAGGAGAAAGAGGAGTTGTAATTAATAGTTTTAAAAAACACTAAAAATTATTTGTTGAGATTCAAGAGCACATAACACCATCGTGTTTACTCCTCATTCCAAAACTAGTTTCAACATTAATATATTTATCGATCCCTACCTTTACTTAATTTTCGCGCCACTTCGCAATTTAAAAAGAGATGCGCTTTAACACTTGAATCCCGTTGAGATTTTGAATAGGAATGGAATGCGATAGAGACTGGACACACCGCAGGTATGAAGGAATTAGTCATTTTCAGGGGGTTGGCATACTTCCTGAGCCGCAGGCTTATTTCAGGTAGATAGTGAACCTTTTCTTCTTAAATTATGTATTTTAATACTACACAATAACTTTAGGAAGACTGTCTTTGAAAATGCAATATTATAGTTTGTTGTACTTACTTTAAATATAAATTTGAAAAATCTTACCTTTTATATACACCACAATTGTTTCAATTCTGTTGTTGTTTACTGAACTTTTTTTTATATAGAAACTAACACATGCACTCTTATCTATGGAGTTTCCAATCTTTCGAAGCTGATTTACTCAGTTCTCCGAAACCGGTGACAAGCGACAAACTGTTATGAGTGAGAGTTCCACAAATATGTCTCATAGAGGTGTCAGTTGGAAATCCAATAAGTGATAAATTGAGAGCAATAAATATTATTTATTTAATGATTCATTAAGTGATGAAGTAATAAAATAAAATAAATGTTTATTATTCTAATAAATGAATATCATAACATAACACTACTATGAACCTTTATGTATATGTATTCAGTTTCTTGTTTATTATTTATACTGCAAGTCTAAAAAAATACCTACTTTATTCATATTCCCTGTTTCCCCTCCCTCCATAGTTTAGGTATATGTACATCTTCACTCACATATTTCTTAGATGTTGGGTGTATTACTATTATTACTGTTCTCTTAGGTAGTTTCCTCTAGCTCTCTGATGTACTACGACTATGGGGCATTGGGGTCTATTATTGTACTCTCCACCTTTCAATTCACCGATTCACTTAACTTAACTTGTTTGTTTGAAATCTTGGTAATTTTTAAGAATAACAATAATAAGCGAACGAAAAATTCTTGGGGGGGGGGGGGGTAATTACCCAATTACTCCTCCCTGAAACCGCCACTGATTCACCCCTTTTTGAGTCCACTTTAGAACTAAGGGCAAAGCTTAACTCTTATATGTCTCCAAAGTGTGCAATAATACTTGGCTATCAGTTACTAATGATAGTCTCCTATTGGCAGACTTCCTTTTCAACGGAATTTGTGCTCATTTGTTAATTGTAAACAATTCTGTAATTATATCCTTGCAGTCACCCATCCCCCTTTGTAGCAGAGCCTGTCAGAGCAATAGAAAACAGTCCCCGCCCATTTGTGGTTCTACATGAGTAAGTTTATAAGGGCCTTTATGGCAAGTGTGGGGGGTGGTTATGGCCGCTATTGCACCTATGTACAACTTAAAACGTAATTTGTTTAGTTTCACCAAAGACTATCCTTCCCCCATAGACAGCCACATAATGTATACCAGTAAAAGTGTACTTTTTGATGTATTCGATAAGGTTCAGTAGCATCGCTCGTTTTGTTGAAGTATAATGCAAAATTGCGTACCCTATTGCTGTCACTCATACTCGTATCGGTACTGAACCGTCGAGTGAGATAGTGAAATATCAGATCCAACTCTCAGATCCATCAGGAGCTACGTTAAAACGACTTCAGTTTTGCCTCTTAATTATTTCTCACTCAATGGGCTCTACTTTTCTCTATAGAGTACCGATGGCCTTATTCTTTGTTTTGTCGAAATTCGGTTTCAATCTGTTGTGTCTAGCATTACCCACCATTTATATTCATTCATCATAGTATCATATTCATGAACATTTCAACAACTTTAGTGTGAGGGAGGTTTTTGTAGATTTACAAATAGTCCGCCCTCTTTCTTACACCATCTTTTGAATCAGTTTAAGAGCTGTCTGTATCCTGTTGCATACAGTACCTGCTTTCAAAGGTCCTGCAGATTATAACATTTAAGCATGTGTATCCTATTGTTTTGTATTCTGTTCCATCTCTAGCTCATGTAGTCAACAATCCGTAATAAGGACTGGGAGAACTCTTCTTGTGAGGATCATTCCATTCTCCTCTCCTCTGTAATGTATGGGTTATCTAGTTGGCTTGTGGGGCGACTCCCCAATATGTAATAGATTTTAAAACAGTGTTATAATTGCCCTTCTAGGCCAGTAGGTACCACTATCTGAAGGGGTGGTTCTCATCGCCCTTTTAATTTTTTATTTACAAACATATTTGCTAGTTTCCAATTCCCTTTGTCAGAACAGGAATAAATTGCCTCTAATATCCTTCAGGTCTAGAATCTACAAATACCGGAAAGTGTATTTGGAACAAAAAACTACAAACTATTCCTTCCAGTGAGTTTCCTGTTTTACCTTCCTGTTCCACGTCTGGATTTCGCCATTTGGGGTATCATTTTGATGCCTTCACAGTTTCTCCCCAGAAATCTTCTTGCAACATGGTTTCCACCTGCATCTAAATGGGCTACCCTTGTTATCGTAGCAGTTCCCGTGCAGTTTTGTCTTCCTTATGCAGACAGTGGGCTTTGAGTTGATTTTAATTTTCATCATATTTGTTGCTTTAGACAGACACCCTTGAAGTCTCCCTTTAGAGAATTTTCGCATAGGGCTACGTGAATGTCTGTATAAATTCATGTATTCTGTGGAAATAAAGTTTGGATGTAAGTAACAGCCCATTGAGAGATGACATGGTCCTGTTGTCCTCTGACTCGTTTTAGTAGTGGTAGAGAGTGATTGTGAGATGGTCCAGCCCTATATCTCACTGAATTGTTTAAGTTTAAAGAATGGTTTGTAAAAATACTAACATGTTTATAAAATAGCAAATTAGAAAAATTTCCATATTACCCCCAAAATTACATTTTTCCCCCTATTTAGAGTAATTTACCTCAGTTCCCCGACCACTGCCCAACACCAACCTAAATCTACAGGATTCTGCACAAATGAGTCATTGATTTTCCCTCCACCCTTAAGGGAGGTGGTCGCAGACAATTAGTAAATCCCAAAAAACATTTCCATCTATCCAATCATAACAAGTGATGTGTGATAAAATTTGTACAAACAGTGGAACAATTCATACCTTTGAAGATGGAGTTTCTTCTGTTTTGCAATTAGTACAAATATTCAGAAACGTCTTGCTTCCTGTGACTAAATCTCCGGGTGGGAAGAATATAGCAAAGTTCCCAAATGCAGTGTAAGAAAAATGTGTTTCAAATGAATTATAATCAGCAATTTAAAACTAAAGATAATTTAATTCATTTTCGCTACATAACAAATCAACAAGTTAAAGTACATCATATTTTAGTACTTGTACTATTACTGTTATTATTATTATCAGTTTGACTAACAGTTGACATTGGCGGTGTATCTCCTACATCCTTTCGTACAGATTCCTCAAACTCGGCCGGTTCTATTAAATGTTTTCGTCCAAAAGGTGGCGGACCGATTAAATTCTCTACATCGTCGTAGTTAAGTGTTTCTTTCTTGAGCAAAGCTGCTGCCAACTATTAAAAAATTAACTAAAAGGTAGATATTAGGTTTAAGAACTTACTAATTCTAATTTAGCCTTGTTCTCGGTTAATACGACTTCTGTACGTTTGTACGCCTTTGCGATCAGTTTCCTTGCCTCGTTATCAATGACCGATGAAAGTTGTTTACTAAAAGGTTTCCGTCCTCTCTCTTTCATTTCTTGATCAGGAAATGATATTAATCCAACAGTTTCGTTCATACCGAATTCTTGTACTTGAGCATAAGCCATTTTGGTTACCTTTTCCAAATCATTTTGGGCACCGGTTGTTACTTTATTAAAAGTTAGCGATTCGGCTACTCTCCCACCTAGAGCCATACACATGCGTTCGAACAACTAAAAATGCTTTATCACTAATCGACAAAATGTATTTAGGTACATACTTCTTCTTTGGTATACAATTTTTGATCACGAGGAATATACTGCGCAAATCCTAATGCCAAATTTGTTCGAGGCACTATTGTTACTTTCAAGAACGCATCGGTATGTTCCAACATCCAACCCATTAATGCGTGACCGGATTCGTGATACGCCACAACCATTTTTTCTTGTGCAGACATTGCATGGCTACGTTTTTCCGTGCCACCTATAAATAATAACAATCGGTATAAAAATAATTAAATATGGATCTCACCAACCCACTAAACGCTCCACTGCATATTCAAGATCGGTTTTCGTAACTTGCTTCTTTTTCTCCCTGGCGGCATGTAGTGCAGCCTCATTGCAAACATTAGCAATGTCTGCTCCGGTAAAACCGGGCGTTAGAAATGCTAAACGTTGACTGTATGTTGAACGTGGTTTCTCCAATGCAATACCTTTAAGGTGTTGCTCGAAGATTTGTTTCCTTTCTTCTAAATCGGGCAGATCGATCAAAATGTGACGATCAAAACGACCCGGACGTAATAAAGCCTGCAATGGATGCCATTTTGTGTAAAGGTATACAGGATGTGACAACTGTGCAGGATCAGTCATTAATATTTGTATTAGAGACAAACATTTTAAATGACCTATGAGTCATACTGTGACAGGAGTAGGAAATGTGTCTATTTTGCTAACAACAAACCAATCTAAAAATACATTTATGTATAGCCATTTATATAACTTAAGTCGATGTTTTTATCTTTTGGAATTTCACTTACAATATCCCTCTCCCTCGTAAATAGTCACGCCTTCGCGCTGCTTTCTTCAAGGACATGGGTCACGAGAAATTGCACTACCTCTACCAAGCATACATTGTCCCTGAGAAGGCGTGGTCGAGGGGGGTTACTTGTTTACGAAGTACACTCAAATGTTAAAAAAATTGAAGGAGATGATATACTTAGAGTATACCCTAACACAGAGGAACACAGACAAAGCCCACATAAGGGAAAGGACATGGAAAGCAAGCAAGATAATGGGACAACTGTGGGGGTTAGGAGAAAGAATATTTGGGATGGATATGGACAGAAGACAACTGTTATTTGACAAATTACTAAAGAGTGTGATGTTGTATGGGGTTGGAGAGAACAAGAGACGCTGGACAAGATACAAGAATGTTACTGGAAGTGGAAAGACAGACGCCAGGCTATATTGTGGAGGAGAAGGTAAAAGTAGATAAGATAAGGGTGGAGGCAGGAAGAAGAGCGGTAAAGTACCTACGAAGAAAAAATGGAGGAAAGAGAGGATAGGGAAATATACATATTACAGGAGGAAGCGGGTACGCAACCGAAGAGGTGGAAAGAATGAGAGAAGGAATGAGAAAGGTGCTGGAAGAGGTAGTAAACAGTTATAGGGATGTAGAGAAGCAGAAGAGAAGAACGAAGATAAGAGAAGTAAAGTACAATGAGAGATATGAAAGAATAGGGACGGAAAAGAGACAGAAATACTTCGAAAGAGTAAAAAACGTGATAGCAATGGATACAGGGTGTTTCTACTCAAAGTGGATAACATAATAGAGGTTATAGAACTCGTCAAAACTAACACGTTTTTTAAAATAATTTTTTAATTTATACATTTCGATTGTTTTCGAATTATGGATCTTTTTTTGTTTTTTTACACATCTCTATATCTCCATTATTTGTAGTCGGATTTCAAAAAATCAAAGTTCTTTGGAATCAACAATTTAATATCAACAACGTTTGTTCAACGCTTTTTACAAAAAATTTACAACAGCAAAATGGCGGTGATTTTAAATTTTGGAAATTGTGAGATTTGTAAAAAAAAAAAAACAAAAAAAGGTCCATAATTTAAAAACAAAAACCAAAATGAAAAAAATTACTTAAAAAAGTGTTAGTTATGACGAGTTCTACAACCCCTATTATGTTGTCCACTTTGAGTAGAAACACCCTGTAAATGCGGAACGAGGAGAAGGGAAACAGGTATTGGATGGGAGATGAAGAAAGGAAGTGTAGGCTATGTGACGAGGGGTTAGAAACCATAGTCCCCATGTTCAGGGGATGCAGAGAACTGAGAGAAGAAGATAGATGGATGGCAAGTGCTGGCGGAGGACGGAGAGGGTGCAGAATGGATGAAAGAAGTATGGAGAAGAAGAGAAAAGTTAGCGGGGAAGAGATAAGATAAGAAGAAATATTGTAATTACGAATGTAAAAGAGTTAAGTGAACATATTGGCAATAAAACGGTCATTATTACTCTTGAATTGCTGATATATTGAAAATGGTTCAGTTAGATTGTCCTCATCTAATTGCCTTTATTTTTAAACTTCATTAAACAATTATCTGGTGTCATTCTTAATTGACTCCTCACGAGTTGATGTGCCCTGGAGTCACTAATAGTATTAAAATAGAATTTTTCTCAAAACAGTAAACTCTGATCTCTCAATATTGGTGTACGTTGTATACTATTTGTTTGCATGAACTTACCCTGTCTAATATATCGGCGCGGTTTGTTGATGCTAACATAATAATTCCTTGCTTTGTAGCCATTCCGTCCATTTCAACTAACAGTTGATTAAGGGTTTGCTCACTCTCACCGCTGGTACCCGCCATATTTTGATGACTACTACGTTTACGGCCAACTGCATCAATTTCATCTATGTAAATAATGCACGGACTACGTTTACGCGCTTCTTTGAATAAATCCCTAAAATAATGTTTGAAACTCAGATACATATACAGGGCGGGGCACCACATACGGCACGGAATTTGGTGCCTAAACTATAACAATTTTTAAAAATCTTTTTATACTCATGTATGTAGGTCAATAAGAGCTACATTTTAAAAATATTTAAAAATATACAGGGTGGTTCAAAAAATTTGGGATATCAAAGTTATATTTTTTTAAATGGAACACCCTATATATCATCATACTTTCGAATTTTACGTAAAAAAATAATGTCTCTTTCTTAACAATTCCCTATACCTATCTTTTATGGTGTTCGAGGTATCTCGGTTTTTCTCGAAATACAGCGGATCGCAAAGACAAGTGGGTAGGCGTACAAAAGATTGTTTGGGATGAGTTGACCTGAAAACCTTTTGGAAACTATTTGCAATATTTACTATTATGTAGAAATGTACAGGGTGTCCCAAAACGTGCGAAATATCATTGAATACTGATAACTTAAATGCTTATTAATTTCAGGTATTGTTTACAATAATACCCAGTCTACTACTCTTACTACTCCTAAGAGAAAGACATAGAGCTGACTTTAAACATGTTATCTATTGGTTACGTGAAAAATATTGGCTATAGGGAACTCTAATAACGGAATCTCTATCGGATAGGGTAAAGAAATACAACTTTGATATACCACATTTTTTGAACCACCCTGTATATTTATAAATATTATTAAAATGTAGCTCTTATTGACCTACAAATATGGATATAAAAAGATTTTTAAAAATTGTTATAGTTTAGGCACCAAATTCCGTGCCGTGTGTGGTGCCCCGCCCTGTATATACGAATTGTGTTATTACCGAACTCTCGCAGCTCCTAATCCACCTATCATTTCAATAAACTCAGAACCATTCATCGATAAGAAAGGTACATTCGCTTCTGTCGCAACCGCTTTGGCTAAAAGAGTTTTACCACATCCAGGCGGTCCCAAAAGTAAGGCACCTTTGGGAACTTTCGCTCCTAAACTCTTGTAATGGTCCGGCCTTTTCAAGTAATCGACAAATTCCATTACTTCCTGTTTTGCCTCACGTAATCCGGCCACATCAGAAAATCGCACACCCTTTCCCGTACCCATTAATGGATCGACTAGTGTGAATTTGGCGCGACCGAATTGTGTCTGAAAAACTGACTGTACTAAGATAGCAGAACTTAAGTGCGACACCTACGAAAGTATCCATGCTAATAGGTGGACGCATGTTACGACTTCGTGCGAGAACGGACGCAATGATGGCAACAAGCAAGAGCGATCCCAAAAGTCTACCAACAGCATCGGCACCTCGCTCATAAACAATAGGTACACCTTCCTTTATACCTAACCTACGTTCCGCTTCTCTCAGTTTATCTTCAAACTTCTGAACATCGACAACATTCATATGATATGTTTTGTGATCGATCTAAAAACAAATCTCTTAATCAAAACATTAAATCGGGGACTTAAACCTACCCTTTTTCCTTTTAGAATGGCACCTTCGTGTAATATTATTGTTACGAGTTCTAGATCAGGTCTAACGATTAACTCCTCTACTTCACCTTTCGCCAGCATTTGGTACAAAAATTCATTCCACGATACGTATCTCACTACCTAAAAATTGCCCCATTTCACTCTACCGCGGAGATCTACGATAAGACATACGTCCGGTTGATTACTACTAGGGAACATTAATGAAATTATGGCGATAACCATGTAGGCTGTTAACATCCACAGAAACGCTTTCGCCAACAGTGATGGAAGTTTATCTTTGTCCTCGTCGTCCTCTTTTTGGGGTCCCTTACGTTCTTCATCGCCAACTTTCTTCGGTTCTTTATTGGGCGGTTGAGTTGTGTAATATCGCAATGATTCAACATTTTTCAAACCGGAACGATACAAAAGCGAATGTACAGCTGCATATTCCTTATTGATCGTCTTGAGTAACTGCTGAAGGTATAATAATCAGTAATGATAATAGGTTAAATAATTAACTTACTTTTGGTTTTAAAAGGTTTTGAGTGTTAAAATTATGGTAGAGAATTCTACACTCTGTTTTTAGAGTTTTTGTAAATAATCGTTGAATTAATAATCGCATTTTTTATAATAGAACATTTTAATTTTGTTATGAAGAGGTTATGTTGAGGCAACAACTTATTTTGATCACCGTTAGCTCTTACTCTTTTCACCTTGCACAAAATGCATGTTCTTCCGCCTCCTTCTTTTGCATACAAGAAGTGGATACTATAGCGCTAATAGCAATGAACGGAGATTTTTTTAAAATGTGCCAAAAGCAAAACTGTGGTAATTTTTCCATTTATACTCCTGTAAAAGAAATATAAATTTACATATTATTGTTAAATGTAATAACAATTTTTTATTTTAAGTGCATTTCATAATATATATTTTTTAAATTTATTTGAAAAGAACATCGCCAGGGGCGCCAACTTGTAGTCAATTGGGGGGGGGGGGGGATCACATCATATGTTTTAACTATTGTTAACAAACAAACAAATAACAAACAAACGTTGAAAAGAGCAAGTCAATTTTTGTCTTTGTTTATCTCGCAAAGAAGAAGAAGGTGGGAGTGTTAATTGTGTTTATCACGTCATGTTGTGCGTTGTGTTTACAGTTAACCTTAATTTGCAAACTTTTTAGTTTTACAAAAGAAATGGATAAATCAAGAAAAAGAATTTATTTTCTGTGCGATTCTAAGAGTACTCAAGGTTACCACATGTAAGTAGATTTTTTTATCAGTAGGTATTAGCAGGACCGTCGAGAGTTAGCTCGGGCCCGGTCACTACGCTCGTCTGCGGGCCCCCGCTTACGGTCCCCTAAATTTTCATATGCAGACATATCGTATTTTGCAAGAAAAAAAATATGAAAAATAATTAAGTAAGTTGTAATATGAAATGTGGGTACCTGTTGTAAAATGTTAATTACGCAAATTGTATTTATCCTGGCTTGCGTACAGCGTACGGGCCCTTACAGGAGGCTCGGGCCCGGGTAATTTGCCCCCTCAGCCCCCCCCCCCCCCCTATTGTCGGGCCTTGGTATTAGTACTTTAGTAGGTATTTTAGTGCAAACGTTACGCACACGCTCCACTTCGTTCACATCTCTAAGAGACAACTGGATTATACGTCTTATGTTGGGTTCATTTCCACTTATCGCTGAGCATAGGGTATACCCATAACTATAGTAGTTAATACATATATGGGGGGTTATCATTTAAACACAGGGTGTTGCCCTCCCGGCCTTCCCTGAAAAATGTTGTATTTAAGCAGCATCAATAACGTATTTTAGAACCACTATTCTATGTTCTGTTCTATTCTGAATGTTGGAAAAAAGTCTCCTAACGGTAGTTTACAACTTAATAAAAATAATATTTTAGCGCTCCAGGCCCTCTAGATTCATTTACCCTGGCCTGGTATTCTCTACCCGCACCACCATTTTCTTCCACACTTCCTTGTTTCTGGGATTTTTGTTTCCAGCTCTTCACTCGTACCTCTCTCAGATCTTCTTCTACCGCTTCCAACCACTTCCTTCTTGCTCTGCCTCTCTTTATCTTCCCCCCTTTCGCTAGTAGTAGTATCAGTACTTTTTTTGGTATTCTATTTGGCTTCCTTCTTTCCACCTGACACTTTGGGCCCTAATTCTTTGTACGATTGTGAATTTTCCATATACTTCTATAATTTCCTTGTGTGTTCGTCGTTTCCAGTTTCCTTCCTTATCCTTAATTCCCCTAAAAATGCTCCTTAACATCTTCCTCTCCCAGACTTCCCGTTTCTTAACCTCTTGCTTATTCATTATACATAGTTTAGAACCATACAAAACTGATGAGCACAATACTGTTATTTTTTTATCGAGTTATCGGGAAACCTTTTATCGGCTCTATAACGAGGGGTGTGTCGAACTCCCTTCCATCTAGGTAAGGTTTACCCTTTCCTCTCTCTAGAAGACCGATGGCTCGGGTGGGTAACGCCATAAGTATTCATCACGCCCGAGTGCGGTCCGGGGGCCGATGTTCGACCCTATAATAGATGTTTGCCAAAGTTGTTTTTCGTCCCCGTGGCAGGAGTGACGGAACTAGCCCATGTGTACCTACTGACTGTGATGTGTACAGGCTAGCTGCGCCACTCCAAATGCCTCTTCCGTAGCTACTGTTCTATACACGAGGAGGCGTGTTTAGATTTCAACAAGTTCCTCAGTGCTCCGGCTGCTTTACTTCCTTCTCCTATTCTCCTCTCTATTTGTGCCCTTTCTTCGCTTTTGATAGTTATTGTTACCTCTAGATATCCGAATTGGCCAACTCCCTCAAAAAGATACGCTCTCCCTTCTGCTGTCATGAATCGTAAGTGATTCCCCTGTCTTATTTTCTGACCACCTGACATTTCCATATGTTTCATTTTATCTGTATTCACCTGTAACCCATATTCTCTTGCCGTTCTTTCTAGCTTTTTAAATAGTTTTAGCTCCTCTGATGATCTACTGATTAACGCCACATCGTCTGCATAAGCAATGCATTAGTACTTATTATGGTATATAACTCCTGAAGTTTTAATATCACTGTCTCTAATTACGGCTTCCAAGACTATATTGAAAAGCGTTATCGAGAGTGGGTTCCCTTGTCTCAGACCCAGCTCTACTCCAAACTCTTTCTCCTCCTACAACTGCTCTGCATTTTGAATTTTTCAGCGTCATGCGTACCAACCGAATTAATTTCTCAGGAATCTTGAGCTTTCCCATTACCCTCTACGCCTCTACACTTTCTCTCTTTTGATTTTGTCGTAGGCTGAAAGTCAATAAACAGGATGTGCAGTGGTAAGCCTTGCTCGTAATTTGTCGTTTGTATTTGTTTTAGTACGTATATTTGTTCCATTGTGGATCTTCCTTTGCACTCCGGTTTCTCCTTTTGTATGTATTTCAATTCTGTTTCTTATGATCCTGGCCAAAGTCTTAAATGTTATGTCAAATAATGCAATCCCTCTGAAGTTATTTTTGTATATGGGGTAAATAACTGCCTTGTTCCATCTATCTGGCATTTTGCCCTCCTTCCATACTCCCTCTATTATCTGTTACCCGCGTCCTTAGCTGTGGGCCCCCTTCTTTGAGGCATTCCGTTGGTAAGCCATTTTCTCTTCGACCAATTTTGTTATTATTTCCTCTATTTCTTGTTGTGTTGTTTTCCCTACGTCTTGTTCTTCTACGACTGCTTCTTCCGGGTCTACGGGATTAGATTCTCCGAATAATTTCTCGAAATACTGCGCCCACATCTCTGCTTTTTCTTTTGGGTCTCCTACTAACTCGGCTACTTGTTTTGGTTTCTTGGTAAAAATTCCTTCTACCCTTGTTTCTGTATTGTTCCCCTACCGCCTTTAATTTTTTATCCAGTTGCTCCCTTTTCCTTCTTCTGCATACTCTTTGCTACCGCTCTTAATTCCTTAAAGCTTTTTTTACTCTCTTGTGTCCCTTCCTTGAGCATTTTCATTCTAGCTTTACCTCTCTCCTCACAAATTTGCTTGCAGTCGCTGCCATACCAATCTTCTCTTATTGCTCTTTTAGGTTTTTGAGCAGATTCTGCGCCGTCTCTGTCACGATTTTTTCTACTATTTTCCATCTTTTCTTTGTCTCTTGTTCAGTTCATTCTTCCTCCAGATTTTTTGTGACTACCACTTCAAATGTTTTTCTCGTTTCCAAGTTCTCCAGCTATTTTACGTTGATTTTTTTACGTTGTTGTTCCCCTCTTTAGTTTCTCCTGGTAGTTTGTCTTGTTTTTATTAGTACCATAAAAGGGTCTGTTCCGTTCTTCAAGTACGGCTTTATTGTTAAATTTACTAAAAATAAATATACGGGATGGCAATTAGGTTGGATGAAGCACATTTACAAATTAGTTAGACACATACAGGGTGTCTCCAAAAAGTATGGTGTATAAAACGTATATTTTTTAAATGGAATGACCCACTTTTTTTAAGCACAAATGTAGGGTCCTTGGGTGAACTTTTTAGTTGTACATTAATTTTGTATTAATACGCGGCGTTCATGTTTTTTTGCTAAACATCAACCCTTCCATTATACACTTGTATTTTTTTAACGGCTGGTTTTTGTTTTTATTTTTACGTAAGTATTCAACCGTGACGAAACATTAAATTATTTCATACAGGATGTTCACTTTTTCTTGCTCCAAACATCGACATTTTCAAACTAATTTTTCTTCATTTTTTTAAATAGCACACCCTATTTATTATTGCATATTTGGAATCCCCGGTAAATTTTAGTGCAACTTTATTAAGCTTTCCCTATACCTAAGTGCGATAGTTTTTTCGTAAATTGAGATTTTCTATTCCTTACGGCATCGGTAGTAGAAGAACGGGCTACTAAATGAACACCCTGTATATTCCTAAACAAATTTAGTCTAAAGTTGATTTTCGTTTCAAGTTGATGATTTGCTTTCGGTTCATCAGTCAAAAGTCTGGGAACAAATATGGCACTTACTCGTCTCATTTGAAAATTACCTGTTTGCACGATTCCGTATAACATACTCTGTTTGATCCTTGCCACTTTTTGGAACGTTTTCGTCTGTTTTTGAAATCGCTCATACCACTTGTAAATAGTCTTCAAAGCGACCACAATATCGCCATCCACTGATTTTGTAACTTAAAGCAACCACGGTAAACACGGAACTCACTCTGCCCGCTCTGGAACTTGACTGACATGTCACAAATTCTTAAACCTTCATCCCTCGTGTAGTATCAACACTGTTTTATGAAGCTCTTCCATGTTCATGATTTGGCCTAAGTCTTGTCTTGCATTGTTTTATTTTTAAACGACATTTTACATATCCAAATGTTAAGAGAACATGTCGCCCTTTTGAAAGTGCCACCACATTGCACCATAGAACGGGGTGAAGGATGAAAATGGATTCAGAAAAGTATAGCAAGCAGATTAGCAGATGATGTGAAACTGATAACTTTAAAGAATTTCCGATTTTAAGTGGACGCGGAGGCGGCGTAAATGCGAAAAAATTGGAAATAAAAAGGAATGATCGGCGCAGCAAAGGCGATAGAAATGGAGCAAGATGAACTCTACTTGTAGTTTCATCTGCTGGAAATTATGACGGAAAAGTAATGGATGAAATCTTCGAGGTTTCTTTAATTGACATTGGAAGTGTAGGTATACAGGGTGTCTCACGGTGACCGTCGGTTAGAAGTAGGTATATCAAGAACGGTAAAAGCTAGAAATTTGAAAATTTGTACATGCGACATGCCGTATTTAATCTATTAAATAAAAATATTTTCCAAATGGCAGCACTTCCGGAAATACCGGAAGTGAGCATCAACATCTTTATTTTAAATACAAACCAGGCAATTTTTTTCACATTCTGATGTGTCATAAAATGTTTAGTAAGTATGCTTAAAATAATCGGCGTATCAATTTTGGTTGTTGAGAAAAAAAGTTTTTTTCACTGAAAAATGTCAAAATCTTGTTTAGGAAATAAAATTGAAAGTCGAAAGTGGTAAAAGTTAGGGAAATGGGATTTTAGGTTCTCAATGTCAAAAGATTGAGACACAATTGTCTGTAATGGATTATAAAAAATTGCCCGCGGTTACGTATCTATTTGACGTTATTTCCAAACTTAAGAAAAACTTTAAAAAGTCTTTTTTTTTAAATGGAATGCCTATTTAATTATCAGTCCATTCGATGCAGAAATAAATTTGCTTTAAATTGATATACCATGTTCCTATACCTAAAATCAATTATTACAGAGTTATTTACATTTTTCTAATTAAATTTGTAATTAAGTACATTCTTTACAAAACATGTTTGACTTTGAAAATTTTCAAAAATTTTTTATTCAATTGTTTCTTATGCTTATGCTTTTATGATTATTTAAAATTCTATCTATGGAACTTCTCCAGTATCCAAGGTCTCTTTCCGCCCAACGAACAGAACTTTCAGGGAAAACATTAAAATATGCCAATATATTGGTTTCTGCTGCGTCATTGGGGACAATTGGCTTTGCCAAATTTCGTGACGCATTTACTTCGCCCAAATTTAGAAAATTCTTTTCAATCATCCTGATTTTTTGTTCTGTCATTGTAGGTAAATGCGGATATCTTTCGTTAAAGTGTTGAGTGATTCTTTATTCAATGTTTAAAGGTTCAGCAGGTCCGAAAAGTAATACGAGCAGACTCGCCATGAATGTAAAACAAATTTAGAATATAAGCATTTGTGTAGTATTCCATATTTCTCAATTAAAAAAAATATCAAGCGCAAAAATCAAAATTCAAACAGATAACACTGATAACAAACGTAAATGTAGCGTAAACTTTCAAACTGATAGCTAACTGACAACTGTCATCATAAGAAACAATCGAATAAAAATTTTTTGAAAATTTTCAAAGCCAACCACGTTTTGTAAAGTATGTAATTCTAAATTTAATTAGAAAAATGTAAATAACTCTGTAATCATTGATTTTAGGTATAGGAACATGCTATATCAATTTAAAGGAAATTTATTTGTGCATCGAATGGACTGATAATTAAATAGGCATTCCATTTGAAAAAAGAGACTTTTTAAAGTTTTTCTTAAGTCTGGAAATAACGTCAAATAGATACGTAACCGCGGGCAATTTTTTATTATCCGTTACAAACAATTGTGTCTCAATCTTTTGACATTGAGAACCCAAAATCCCATTTCCTTAACTTTTACCACTTTCGACTTTCAATTTTATTTCCTAAACAAGATTTTGACATTTTTCAGCGAAAAAAATATTTTTTCTCAACAACCAAAATTGATACGCCGATTATTTTAAGCATACTTACTAAACATTTTATGACACATCAGAATGTGAAAAAAATTGCCTGGTTTGTATTTAAAATAAAGATGTTGATGCTCACTTCCGGTATTTCCGGAAGTGCTGCCATTTGGAAAATATTTTGATTTAATAGATTAAACACGGTATGTCGCATGTGCAAAATTTCAAATTTCTAGCTTTTACCGTTCTTGATATATGTACTTCTAACCGACGGTCACCGTAAGACACCCTGTATAATGAATGTGTGATTTACTGCTTCTTCGGACTCTTAGTGGCAGAGTCATAGCGACGTTTCGGCAAAGTTTTATTTGCCATTCTCAAACTCTCTCCAACTTCTGTGAGAAGAAAACTTGAAGAGAGCTTGAGAGTGGCAAATGAGACTGCCGAAACGTCGCTATAACGGTGCCATATGTGTGTACCTGTGTCCTTATCAGTTTCTACGCATCTACCCAGAATTTCGTATTGATTTCCACCGAAATATTTTCATACCTATTGCACAGTTTCATTTTTAGTGTGTGGGATACAGTTTTCTTTCATACCTGGAAAATATTTGGAACAACTTCTATTCTGGAGCTTTTGCTCTCTTTCGCTGCTGAAATCATTGATATGTGAATAATTAAGGGATGCGAAAGCTTCAATTGCACCAATAGGAAGCTACGCCGACAGATGATACAACAAAAATGACGTACACTTTACTTAATTAATCCGTTATAAAAATACACCTTGAGTTGACAGCATAAAATTAATATAATTCAGGGAAGGTCTTTTCGAAAAAAAATAGGCGAAGAACGATTGCCCTGCACATCATTCTCATTTAATATCAGTGAGTGAGATGGATTTTCATAGTAAATGGATTTTTCAAATTGATTCGAATTAAATGGACAATGGCAGTGTGTTAAACTGGGCGAGGGGCGCTAAAATAATATTGATGTAAGCTGCCGCGTGAAGTTGAACAGAAATTCCCCCCTATGTAGAATTCGGGCATTGTGACAGGCCTTTGCTACGATTGGTTGTCATCGCCATATTGAATATTCTCCTTTTGTTTGATATCACCTTAAATGTCCAACATCTTCACAACTACCTATGAAGTAAAATATTCATCCATGTCATGTTAAATTAATTGAACGACGTTGAAAAGACGTGCACTATTAAATAAGTGTTTTCATAATGGCGTGACGTGTACTTGTTAGAATTTTAAATTGTCACTCGTTTTAACACTTATTTTTAACTATACTGTCTTTTTTTTACACACACACACACAAATTTATGGGAAAGTATACGATTGTAATGGATTTTTCTAATAAATTTATTTTATGTTGTTGTTTTACGTCAAAAGACTGAAACTTTATTAGTGTTTATTTGTAAAAGAGTAATGGTCTTTGCTTTCCTGGAATTACAAAAATTAATTAAAATTCTCTTATAGTAAACGGTAAAATGTGAATTTATTTTTCTTTCGAGATCTAAAAACGATGACGTGATGTAAATGCTGAGGTAATAGAAGAAATTGAGTCATATTAGCTCAATTTTGATAGAGCTTTATTTTAAGGAAGATCTAGGTTGATTACTTATTTCATAATATTCGCAATATTTACCTATGAACTATTTACTTTACCGCACTTAAAGAAAATGCAGTTTCATCCTTGAATCTTCCACACAAAAATGTCTTGATAAGCCAAAGTTCCGATCTGCTGCTCGTGGTCGAACGAAACAAACGAGAAAAAATTAATGTGAAGTTAAGGAAAGTATTAGGGAAGATTTCATATCTAACTAATAGTGCGAGACAAGCATTATAAATTTATCTATAGACGAGCAAGTTAGCTGTTAACGGTTCATTACAACTTATTCGAGCGTCTTCATGGCGCCATTGCAAAGAAACGCCAAATTTTGCTCATCTAGTAAAGTTCCTTGTGGAAAAGTGTCAATCAAAGAGTTACAACCTTTTGGTCTAACAACACATGTGAAATAATTGCTGAAAATACCATTTCAAAAGCTGCAATTTCATTAAAAGCGCTGATTGTATGGAGAACATGGGAAGAATGCCAGAGCCAGACGAATATGCCCAAGTGTTTTTTGAATTCTTCAAATGTGAGAGTTGTGGTGCATTGTTCAAAATTCAAAGACCCAATTGTAGCATAATGACCCCAGTCCCGCGCAGTCGCTGCTCAAGCATTATTGTGGTGGTGGTGGTGGGGGGGGGGGGAAATTACGTGCATTTCCATGTATGTTTTACAGTAGAAAATTATACAACAATTACACGAGTAAGCCTAGTTACAATGAAAATGGTCTTGATAGCCGAGGTGTATTGGGAGCCGAGGATTTATTCTGGCTTATCTGCATCCTGCATCAGTATAATTTTCCGTGTTTTCAGCAATTTTTTCAGCAGCTTCATTTTTTCCAAGATGAATTGCTTCCAATTTTGTAAGATTCGAATGAGGTCCTCATCTAAATCACGAGAAACATGCGGAGGTTTCGGAAGTTAGGGAAAGTGCGAAATGCCTTTTACTCTCAGCGATAGGCATTTACGAGGATTACTGTGCGTGAAAACACTAAATCAATCTAGAAATATTTAATTTCAGTACAATAACACCAAGGACTATATTCTTCAATTTGTAGAACATTTTTTATGTCGTGTAACTTGTCTTATACACCCGATTCAAAATTATTGTCAAAAGTGAATCACTGCCGTCAGGTTATGTAGATATCAATTCTTGTTAAAATGTAAAAATAACAAGTTTGATAACGACACACGACGTTGTGGACCTTTTCGAAGATGTTATCAATCAGTACATTGACGAGTTTAGTGGCGGTTGGAAATCTAGTTAAATTAAATTCCACATTGCTCTTCGGTATCGCGTTTTTGAGTTTTGAGGTTAAATCTGTGCCTGTGCGATTACTAATTAATTCCTAAACGTCGTTTAATTAAAGTGCTGCACCTAGGAGAAACAAATAATGACGTCACCAAGGGTAAGTTAGTCCTGTAAAAATCGTCTAAATTCGCTAATTTCTGTTTTTTTTTCATTGTAGACGAAACAGTGGCGCTCGGTAAGTCATATTGATTTTTTTTATTCCGTCCCTATTTCTTTAATTGTTTGTTATGCTGGGTTCATGGTAATATATCCAAATATTATGGGTATATTCAAATGGATACAGTGTGACCGCTCAAAGATAGAAAGTAGAAATAAATACAAAATGAATTAGTCATTGTAGACTTTGACAAGCAACAAAATTTATGTACAAAATGAGGGCAAATAATGAACGTCTATAGATGTTGCAAACGAATGATGAAAATATGTTAGAGGACATATATTTCCAATTAATATAAAATTTAATGTTCATACTCATATACGCCATCTACACCGTTCATAAATTCCCCATAAGGTTGCTTATTTTTATATAAAAATAAAAAAATAAAAAAAATAATAAAATAATAAATAAAAAATAAAAACAAAATAACGCAAAAATTAAATTTAAAATTCTCATTTGTTACTTCTCATTTTAGAAAATTGTGTTCACTTATTTCTAATAACAAAAGACAATTTTTTAATTTTCATTCTGTATCTTTCAAACGGAGGATATTTTTGAATATACCGGGTGAGTCATTTAACCTGGAATTTGAAATATCTCGAAAAATAAGCATTTTATAGAAAAATGTGCCGAATCAAAACTTGAATATCTTCGAGGGGGAAATTCGTTAGTACTAAATTACACCCTCACCCCCACCCCCCTGTAGGCGGGGCGGGGGCAAATTAGAAATCTTAAACATGAACCCCTATTTTTTATCGCAGATTCGTATTTTACGTCGAAAGTTACGTACCATTTGTCCGAAACATTTTTTTCGACTTGCGACAGGGGGCGCTGTAATCGCAATAAATGGAGCAGAAGTCAAAAAACAGATAAACACGTATTTTGTAAAATTCGAGAGGCTATTCAATGATGTTAGGGTTGCCCTCCCCTCTCCTGCAGGTGTGTGTGTGCGAGAGGGGGTGTTTGGTGAATAAATCGTTTTTAACGTAACCCAGGAACAAGAACAACGACGAGGACGTAATAGTTTTATGTTGCATTTGAAGTGCTTCATTAACGTGAATCCCCTTGCCCTTCACTAATCAAGTC
The DNA here is from genome assembly GCA_036250285.1 of Pyrocoelia pectoralis. NCBI lineage: Eukaryota > Metazoa > Arthropoda > Insecta > Coleoptera > Lampyridae > Pyrocoelia > Pyrocoelia pectoralis. The sequence goes on along the minus strand of CM070079.1, from coordinate 33,673,103 downwards.
AATGCTCGAAATGGTGACTTTGAACTTGAACAACCTGGACACAAGCGTTCGCCTGTCGAATCTTACTAAATACGTGTTTATGTGTTTTGACTTGTGCTCCATTTCTTGTGATTACAGCGCCCCCTGTCGCGAATCGAAAAAAATGTTTCGGACAAATCGTACGTAACTTTCCACGTAACATCCGAATCTGCGATAAAAAATGGGGGTTCCTATTTAAGATTTCAAATTTGCCCCCCGCCCCGCCTGCAGGGGGGTGGGGGTGAGGGTGTAATTTAGTACTAACGAATTTCTCCCTCGAAGATATTCAAGTTTTGATTCGGCACATTTTTCTATACAATGCGTATTTTTCGAGATATTTCAAATTCCAGGTTAAATGACTCACCCGGTATAAAGAGGTGTTTTCAATATCACAATGTAGGAAATTTTAGACATTCTTCTTTTAAATTTTTATCGGTATTAGGGATGGTATCTATACTTAGTATTTACACAGGTCTACACACCTGTACGGGTATTATAGTAATTAAGGTATCTAGGGCGTTATGAACTAAATAACGCCTAATTCGTAATAAAAAATACTATCGAATACAGGGTGTTTCGTTGGTTGCGGCGATATAAAAAAATAAAGTTGATGATGGTTCCTCGGAGACGAAACGTCGAATAAAAAATTTGAAAACGCCATCTGATAGAATTCAAAAAGTGACAATGAAGAAGTATCTTTGGTTTTTAAAAATCTTTTAAAATAAAGGTAGGAATTACGAAAAATGAAAAACCCAAAAATCGCATTTTGTTTTAAATCTCGGAAACGATAAACAATAATGAACTTTTGCAAACTACATGTGAACATGCCCTAAATTATACAACTTTTCTCTAATTTAAGCGCCTTCATATCTCTTACCGTTTTCAAGATCCCCATGCTGTTCATCCTTATCTTGGACACGGTGTATAGTGATGAGGCATAATTTTACATTTGCGGGCGTTATAAGCTAGCTTTATAAAAAATAACGCCCGTTGCTATCTAAAATCCGGCTGTCATGTAAAGAGGCGTTATTTAGTCATTAATTTTCTTGTTTCAGCAGTTGTTATGGTGAAATAATAAGGTAGTATGACATAAAATATTGAAAGAAAGGGCGGTAAACAATTTTTGAAAACGTAAACTTCTTTTAAAATGTTTTAAGTGGTGCTATATTGTCGTATTTTTTGTGTTTTTTTAACCTTCGGGTTTTACTAGTGATGTGCATTATTAAGTGCTCGAGCTGAAGTTATTAATTAATGACTTCTAAACTTTGCTTAATTCATCAAGTAAGTATGGTAATATTATTACGTATAGGTATACCTTATATGTATTAAATTTTATTTTATTATTACATTTAACAACATAAAATAGTAGGTTGTTCTCTTCTGCTTTTCTCAGTCTTATCGTGTCGTGGTTTTCTCCTTTTTTGGCTCCTGCAAAGGAATTCATCAGTCAGTGCATGCGGTTATCTGAACAATTCAACATTTTAAGAGCTGTTCACAGTTTCGTTAAGGAACGAAATGTAATTTTTATTCCATAAAATGCGGGGGTTGTTAAATCAATTATTTACACATGAGCATTCTGGATCCTGCTATAAACGCATTTTGACATTCACTAATCGTACCCGGTTTATCATCGTTAAGATTGAAAAAAAACGACTCATCCTGCTCATGACACTGAATCATTTGTAGTAAGATGAGCTTCTCCTGGCTTCTCTTTTAAAAAAGGATACCATGTGAGCCATTTCCCACTTCTGAGGTATTTGAATAATTTTTGAAAGCACTTCAAGGCACATTCGGGCCTAGCAGAGGACATCTGCACTAATTTGTTGGCATTAAATAGTTATGGGGTTACGTAAATCCTCTAAGGGTTCCGTTGGGTGATATAGGTTTTCGATTTAGGTATCCAGCACATAAAAAATCAAGGGGATTCGTTCAAAATCTGATGATCTTTCATCATAATGAGCTCAGTCCATCTTCCATTTTATCTAACTATGGAGTTTCATCGTAACATTGGTCGTTTTTCGATTAACGTCGATTTCTTCGTTGAAATTCAAATCTCATCCCCTTAGCGAGGGTATCTTCAACCATTTTCTCTTTTTTATTAACTAGGAACTATAGATTTTCATCTCTCTATGCGCATCAATTACTTGAGTTATTAGCACCAATCTTACAAGAATTTTGCCTTAACTAGACTAATTCTACCCCCATGAAGTGATCTTTAACGTACTGAATGTCGTATCTATATGAAACCCACGGTTTTACTTCCTATCCGAAAATAAGGCTTGTTTTTGTTTTCCTTCGATTTTTTCAAGTACATTTTTGAAAAAGCGTTTGATAAATTTTAGTTGAGAGCTGCTCAAGATTTTGAAAATTGAACATCTTACTGTACCTCTAACCCCAATGTTTAAAAATAAGTATGTATGTTGGAACATTTTTTTACAAGCATTTAGGACGATGATAACAGCAGCAGTTCAAAGTGTTTCCGTGCGTTGGGATGAAGATTCTGTAAATCTTCTAACGGTTCGAGCAGGGAAGTATAAAGTTAGTTAAATTAGTTAAATTGCCCTCATCAAGGGGATTCAAATCTAGGAGCCATTTGATAGCACCTCTCCTCCCAATTCGTCTTCTAGGAAACATTGGTCGCTTCCCATAATTTCGACTGTCAGTGGATTAATCTTTCCCAACAAATCTAATCTAATTGACCCATTCCAGAGTTCTTACAACTGAGCAATGGACTAATGGTTGATTAGCATTCTATGTTATTTATTAGGTTCAACTCTAATATAAAAGCCGAAATTGTACCAATTGACAGACGCCTACATGTTTTTTGACAAAGACTTTTGGTTAAATTTTGTAGCGGATAACGAAATCCCAAACCTATAATCGCAAATCATTCCTTGACAAATCGAATCATCAACAGAAATTAATGGAGAATTTATCGACATGGAAAGACTCGTAGTATCGCCTGAACACTTTCGGCAACCATTGAATGCAAAGCTTCGGTTGGTCATTTTTGTAAATATAGTTTAAAAAATTATCGGTAAAAAGAAAACATGTGATAGCGCAGTACTCGTTATGCTTTAATATTAATGTCTTTCAACAAGTACGTTAATGGTGGTTGTCATGACTAAGAAAACAATGAAAGAACTACCTATATATTTTCCACCTGCATCTGTTATTGTAACATTTTGGCTATTATGTATGAGAAAGGCCACAAAACACATTAACAGCCGTTAATTACTCAATTCTTTTTGCCAACCCTTGTAACTTTAAAGACATAAAGACAACTTTGTTACGACTCAATTGGAAGGAAAATACTAGTGATCAACCCCCGTACATTTGTCATCCCCAACATTAGCTGTAATCCACGCCCAAAACAGACTATTTTCCGTTTCCTGATATATATAGGGTGTGGATTTACAAGCATTTCCGTATAGACCCCTCATTAGCAAACACCTTTAATAACGCCCATTTTTCAAGATCACAATGACCAAAGTAATATAGGAACCGCAATACTTTCTACGATTTGATGCCCACAACTCAAATCTGTGGGAATTTTGTCGTAAAAGTTTATATTAAATGTCATCACACTACATCTCACGGTGGATTAGAAAAATATTCACATCCGCCTTTACTTGTACGCGAACGGGGATGAATAGGTATATCTTTCGAATAGTAGATATAAGGGTAGATAAGGGTAAAATAAAATGATAATTTGGAACGTCTGCAATTTGAAGATAATTTTAAGCGTTAAATTAGAAAATGAAAGAAAAGTGGTGTAATATAAAAGTGGAGAATTAAAGGAAGAATAAGGGGGAATATAAACGAGGGAGATGAGAATTAAGAGGTTTTATTTGCGAGTCGTCGGATCGAATGAGAGATCGGCGGTTGGATGGTTAATTCCTGGGGCTCTGAATAAACAACAGCCCCTTGCGGCTTCTCTTATACAAACACTGAACGCTAATGCCACTCTGTATTTGCAATGCAATTTGCTCCATAGAAATTACAATTAACTAGAAAAGCCGAGTCTTGCGATTCAGTTCACTTCAGTTCACTTTCTCTGCTAAAATGTGTTTCTGGTTTGGACTGCATTAAATTTAAGTTATTAAAATTCTGGTTAAAGGTAGGTATAGCTAAAGTTTTCGGTCAACGACTTTTCCAAATTGCAATTTAATGGATCGGTACATTTTTATAAGGGCCAAGGGTCCAGATAGATATAATTTTTACGAAAAAGAGCTGCTTAATTGTTATTCGTTTTTATTTTCGGTTATAATTGCGGTTAACATTGTATTCTTTGGTACTCAAGGTACTCTCCATTCAATTTTCTTTCGATTTATAAAGATGATCAATTTTGTAATGGGATGTAGTTCAAGATAAAGTCAGAATCTTTTTGGGAGATTTCTTCAAACATATATATTTCCTTGTTTTATATTATAAAAGTTTATCCACGGAAATGTACAATATTACCTATGTCGTAATGGCTAATCCTCTTCCAGATCGATATTTTATGTTTAATAATGTATTTTTTTTGTTCTCAAATTTTTAATTATTACCAAGGAATTTAATACAGTTAATTGTTTTATTCATTTCTGACGACGTGGATGTTGAGGAGCTATTTGAAGAATCATTTCAAACGTTAATCAATTAAAGACTGAGAGGATAAAGAGGAAGAGATTGTTAATTAACAAGAAGAAATGAACATGATATCTCTTCTATTAGTCCTTCCCAGTATCTATAGGTATCATAAAAAACTGATATATTCGTAAATTACCAAAGTAATTCACATCTCATTTTGATCCATTTCAATTTTAAAATGAAACGGAATTGCTTTAAAACGAGGTTTTTGGAAACAATCATTAAACATAGTGAACGTAACACATTAGATTCTAGTTCCAAACGTAAAGAACGCTGTTGATGGTGAAATTATTTGGGAAATACTGAAGATCACCTGGTCTTTGCGTAGAAGCTCCCCAGGAGTCCCTAATCAGAATCTATAGATTTCGAGCAGCAGCGGTGTCATTACAGAGCGCAATACTGTTTAGCTTTAGACCATACGAAATGAACATCGTTCAGCATCTATGTTCTGTTGATAGCTGAACACATTTGAGTGTTCTGCAGGTAATTTATATTTACAGGTACAGCAAACTCTAACCAGCTAGATCAGGTGTTTCATTTTAGATCAGCAGATCTTCATCTGGATTTGTGCAGCATCTGCTAGGTACTGTACCTTTGGTTCGTTTAAACAATATTTATTTTCAACAGTACGGGGCGCCTACACACGAGGACCAAATAATTCGCCCTTCTTTGTTGGTTGGTTCTATGATAAATGCGGTATAATGAAACGCAAAAATATTACCATTAAGTATTTTTGGTGATTTAATCCTTCAGCATTTGACGTATTTTGCATGGAGCTTTGAGTAGCATTTATGGAAAGTGAAATATAGTTATAAATGATATCTTTCCCTAGAAATTTGAAAAACATCTTCAGTCCATTTACGATCCGTTTTGACCCCTAAGTTAACTGTCAAGGTTCCATTCGAATATTTCGAATTGAGAATATTAAAAATATTTTGAAAAAAAATTTGCGAAATTTGATGAAACGCAGATGTTTCCGCAGATTCTTGCACGACGCAGCACTTACAATCTAACATTTGTACTCCTACCTAAAACATAATTCTTATCTTTAAAAGTAAGAAAGATAAACACCGAGTGTTCAAAAATAGAGGTCGAAATAGACAACTTCGTTTTTGATGCAATTTCGAAAGTACATATACAGGGTGACCCAGGACTGTGTAATTGGTCCATAACTTTTTTGCTATTGAAGATATCGACATGCGGTTTTCACCGCCAAGTAAGCACACTTATTCTACACATTATAAAAATATTTTGATTATATAAAAAATGTTCCTATACAGGGTGGTAAACCAAAGTTATGTTTTATTAAATGGGACACCCTATCTATTTCTTCATTATTAGTTTTTGCATGAAAAAATAATGGGACTTTGTATAGGTCACTTTGTATATAGCTCTCTTCGTTTCGGCGTTATTCAAGGTTTTGTTCGAAAAAAGGCTCATATTTGATGGATCACTGCCCAGTAGGCCATGGATGTTTTTGGACAAACTTGCCACAGAAAATTTTAGAATAACTTGGAATTTTAATAAACAGTCGACTTTTGGTCCATGTATGCACACACTATACAGGGTATGCTGAAACGGAAAAAGTCGAATAACTCGTTTTTTTATAAATGGAACACCCTGTATTTCTGTTCGAGTCTGTTCTGTTCTGAGTCGATTAAGTTTTCCACTGATATGGATTTTGCATGGTCAATTCTGAATAGTTATTGAGATTTTCCGGAAAACCTATTTGTAATTATGAAGAAGTTGTTGATTTTGGCAAGTAGGCTGCTACCAGCGAATATCGCAGCATCCTCAGGTTCATCTCATGTGTGGGATCGCTTGAGTGACGTTGCGGGGTCGGACGACTCTAGTCAGGGAGGTAGTACGCGTGGACCAGTCCACCCTTCTATCGTAATCCGGAATCTATTGTACTTTTCACACCGAGAATTCAGTATGGCTAGCATAGGCAATGCATTTCACATGGGAGAAACCCGGGCAGCGTTGCCGTCACTGGCATATTACTGACAGGGTTGGCTCGGTCCAAAGAGCACACGGATACCCCGCAGATGTTATTTATATAATTATTGTAACTATGTACATATAGGTATAAGACTGTATCAATTGTTTCCAGGTTAACGCATACATTAGAGTGTATTGTTTATTAACAAGATTATTGTTCATAAATAACGTTAAAATAAAGTTAGATCCGAGTGGCGCAGTTTAGTTGAGGCCACACCTGAATCCTGATCGGCCCAGCCCTTCTACATAAGGCAACGGCGCGCTCCGTAAGGCTCGATAGTCGATACTGGATACGTGGTTCATAAATTAAAAAGAAATAACAAAACGAACGAAATTGACAGTCTTCAAAACAATATACAGGCCAATCCTTACATATGAATGTGAAACATGGACAATGGCGGTTTCAGGGGGTAATTTCCCAATTCCCCCCTAAGAGTTTTTCGTTCGCTTATTTATTTTTATTCTTAAAAAAATACCAACATTTCAAACGAACAAGTTAAGTTATGGTAAATTTAGTCGGCGATCTATGACGGTGAATTTTTCCGAAACCGTTGGAGAGTCGTGGAAAGGACCGATACCCGATACTTTTTTTAAAATTACCCCCCCCCCCCCCTCCCCTAAGCCTGTTGGCTGGAAACGTCATTGAATATGGGTTCTTAACAATAAAGAAAGAAGTAAGATACAAGCTCTAGATATGAAGTACAAAAGGGAAATCATGGAATGAAGCGTCGGACTAACATTGCCATTTGTTCCAGCATTTCCTCTAATCTATACGAGATCGGGGGTGTTACTATTTCCTACCCGTTCTAGAGTGTGGTGACATTCGGAAACCCAGCCTTGAGATGATGATCCAATGACATAGCGTATTTCGTTCTCTATGACATCTACGCTACGTGAACATGTTCAATTCTCTGTGCGTCTTCCTTCCAGTGTTTTAGATCCATTCGTGAAGATGGATATATCAGGCCCAGATTCAAGCTCCGCATAAAAAAAGGAGTGGCTAGTTCTTCCTATTCTATAAATTAAGGAACGAGGGGTACGCAATCTTTGAATTGCATCGCGTAGAATGCGAGAGTGTTCTCTCTCACTACCCCATTCGTTTTTAGTCGTACAACTGATTTTTCACGTAGAGATCCATGGAGGTAGACCCAGAAGGGTGTCAATAACGGCCACGTACAGAGAAACGGTCTAATCTCCGCGACCTTTAATCTACCCCAAAGTCTAATCCCTCAACAATTTCCTGCACCAAAGTTTCTTAGTCCTACGAATAACTTTCATCATTTTTTAGAATATTCGTAACATTCACGGCAAAATGTCACCATGAATGCATAAATACCCTGGAAGGTTCTGCGAATAAATTATGTGTTCTTCTCGTTCTTCTTCAAACTGTCATTAATAAATCTCCATTAATCTTCCTTGATGAAAAACTTTATAATTATACGTTGCGCAACTGATGTTGAACAATTTATTGGTAGATACCATCGATAATTGAACTTGTTATTGATTCAGCTTTGCTTCAAGTTTTTGGGTTATAGCAAAAATATATAATTTTTCTGGCTCTTTAGTTTGGTATCACTAGGTTTTTAGCTGTGTTTTTCTTAAACAAGGAAGTTACTTTACAATGTGCACATCATTCACAGTACTGTATTGATACCTGCACGGTTTATTCTTACTAAGTTTGCTATTTGATGACAGTCATTTTTATATTAACCTTCGCGGGAAAAGGGTTGATTACTTTTTGAATTTGAAGAATAAATGCACCAAGATTTCCTTTGCAAAACATTTGCTCAATTTTCAATCTCTACTACACAATTTATAAGGAAACACGAAACGTGTTAAGGTATTTTAAATAAAGCTATTAGTGTATACATTACGATTATATATTAAGTTTAATTGACTGTTGATGTGTAGCTGCTTCCTCTCACTTCAACTTTTTATCTTTCAGGTTTTACATAAAAATTTTATGTTTGTAGAACATTTTATGATTTTAATATGACAAGAAAAAAGTTTAAACGGTTGCCAATAGAATGTCTACTACAACACCTTAAAAAAATTGAAACGTGTCACAATTTTTGAATATTTTTGAAAAAAAGAATAATTATAATTCCATTAGATTTTAGTACTCATAAAATTAGAACTATTGTATTCAACGTCCTTTTTAAAAGACGCCGTTATTTATCTAGACAAATTTATTAAGCGACACTCTTAAGTTTTAACCCATTTATTTCACTCGTTCAAAACTAACGTGTCCCTTTAAATATAAATCTTAACTTAGTTACCGTTTCAAATAAAGAGAAATGTTAAAGCCGCAGAGTGACGTTCGTGCGGAATGGATTTATCCTTCGACGCTGAATGTTTATTCAGCCGCAACTATACAGCCATAGCGTCTCCGAAAAGAGCTTTTTGATATATGTGTACGCGTTCGGTATATTCCTGGTGGAAGAGATAGTCAATGATGTCACCATTTTTATTACAGTTTCGTATTCTAAATTCCGACGTCTAACATGTTAAATTCTAATAAAACGATTTATTTAAATATATTTAAAAATAGAACTATGGTCTATATTTACCTATATTTTATTATTATGTATTTACCTTTCGTCTGCGATAGACAAAAAAATGTCTACAGACACAATTGGATAGAATTCTGCCCTGTATTTGGTTTTGGTGAAATATGTATTTTGGTTATTTTATTGCTTTTAGTATAACCTTTCATCAATTTTCAGTTTTTTAACAGTATCTATATTTTCTAAATTTCAGTAAAGAGCACTTTCACGAGGAGTCTAAAGACTTAATAATTTATGGCTTGTAGCTGCTTATTTTGGTATTGCCAACTGTACCAGCGCCGGCGGTAGTTCAGTTTCAGATTTCGAATAGACGAAATAAGGGCGCGATGATCAATGACAAGAGTTCAATTTTTTATTCCATAAGACTCTTCTTATCATCAACAATGACAAAAAAAGTAATGTAGAGGTGGTATTATATTGTATCACTCTAAAATGCGCTTCAAATTGATTCGATGTAGCTCCAGAACTGATCTAAGAAATTTTCACCTCTACTGGTTTGTCTTATAATTAACACAAAGCGTCAACGGTCAATTGTTCTGGAATCAGTTAGAATTCTGCACAAATACCATATCTTCAACATAATCTTGATATCCTCCATCGTGCCCACTTCATGCTTATTGCCAATAATAGAATTCATCCAACGTTTTTAAAAATGATTAGGCAATACTTTCGGCTGCCCAGCTACCTGAGGAGTAATCATGTATCATTTTGTTGGTTGGGGATTCGTCTTGATCGATTTCCACCAGCGATCGTTTTAACTTGGCGCTTGCTGCTAGAAAGTTGTTGCATAGCCATTGAAGCACTGAAAGGCACAAATGAAGCACTAAATATGTGCCTCATTGTAGTCCATTTCTTGAAAACTGTTAACTTGACATTAACGTATTATTGCTTCAGTTTTAAATAAATAAATAAATAAATTTATTTTATTATTAATTTATTTATTTATGTTCTCTATGTTAACGAGATTTCTATCTCCTACAAATTCGAAGTTAGAGGATATTTGTTTTTAATTGGGCAATATGGAATACACAAATGCCGATATTCTAAATTTGTTTTACATTCATGACGAGTCTGCTCGTATTACTCTTCGGACCTGCAGAACCTGTAACCATTGAATAAAGAATCACTCAACACTTTAACGAAAGATATTCGCATTTACCTACAATGACAAAACAAAAAATCAGGATGATTGAAAAGAATTTTCTAAATTTTGGCGAAGTAAATGCGCCACGAAATTTGGCAAATCCAATTGTCCCCAATGACGCTGTACAAACCAATATATTGGGATATTTTAATGTTTCCCTGAAAGTTCTGTTCGTTCGGCGGAAAGAGACCTTGGATACTCAAGAAGTTCCATAAATAGAATTTTAAATAATCATAAAAGCGTAAGCATAAGAAACAATTGAATAAAAATTTTTTGAAAATTTTCAAAGCCAACCACGTTTTGTAAAGTATGTAATTATAAATTTAAATAGAAAAATGTAAATAACTCTGTAATCATTGATTTTTGGGATAGAAACATGGTATATCAATTTAAAGGAAATATATTTCTGCATCGAATGGACTGATAATTAAATAAACATTCTATTTGAAAAAAGAGACTTTAAAGGTTTTCTTAAGTCTGGAAATAACGTCAAATAGATACGTAACCGCGGGCAATTTTTTATTATCCGTTACAAACTATTGTGTCTCAATCTTTTGACATTGAGAACCCAAAATCCCATTTCCCTAAGTTTTGCCACTTTCGACTTCCAATTTTATTTCCTAAACAAGATTTTGAAATTTTTTAGTGAAAAAATTTTTTTTTCTCAACAATCAAAATTGATACTCCGATTATTTTAAGCATACTTACTAAACATTTTATGACATCAGAATGTGAAAAAAATTGCCTAGTTTGTATTTAAAATAAAGATGTTGATGCTTACTTCCGGTATTTCCGGAAGTGCTGCCATTTGGAAAATATTTTTATTTAATAGATTAAACACAGCATGTCGCATGTGCAAAATTTCAAATTTCTAGCTTTTACAGTTCTTGATAACCGACGGTCACCGTAAGACACCCTGTATATTGTTTGTTTAAAGATATTCTAGAGTGGAAGATTTATTTCACGGAGAAGCAAAAAGCGAATTTTGAACTGAATATGCTATTTTAAAAATTACGGCCTATTTATTCGTAGCTTTTACCATACATGGTATCCCAGGGAAAAGAGTCCCCCCTAAACATTTTTGCAAATAAATTTTCTAACCAAAAACGGCGAGAATTTGATATTAAGTACATTACGTTTCTCTCACTTCATCCTCCTACCCTCCCTAGCAACCCCCTGAAATTTTGCAATAGGAAGAGGAATCGAGTGATACCTTCTTTGAAAGTTAATCTCTACATTACACTGTTTTTGTTTTTCATTTTTATCGGTTTGTTCTGGAGAAATCAGGATGAACGTTGTTGAACAATTAACATAAGTTTTCTTTCTGTTATCATTTTTTAAATGTTGAAAACTTGTACTCGCATAACTTTACTTTTAATAAAGAAAATAACAAATATAACATTATTTTGTCAAATGTTAAAAATGATCTCGGTTAACGACACTAGGTAACAATTCTATTTCGAAAATCCGCAAGGGATTCAGGTTTTGTGCCGTATACTTTGATTTTCAGTCTTCCCGATTTAAAAAAATCCAAAGGCGTAAGATCGGGAGATCTAGGAGGCAACAATGTTCATGTTTATTACGCGAAATCGAATCGATAAAAATGAAAAATAAAAACATGTTCGTGTAGTACCATTTAATGAAGGTATCACTCGACCCCTTTTCCTATTTGAAAAATTTCAGGAGGTGGCTCTGGAGGGTAGGGGAATAAGGGAAACGTAATGTATCTCATAACATGTTCCCTTTAATATCAAATGTGACGTGTCTCGCCGTTTTGGGTAGAAAATTTATTTATCAACATCTTTAGGGTGCATTTTTTTTCCCTGGGACACACTGTATAATACAATAATGATAGCATTAATTCCATCCGGGAACGTGTCAATTATCAATACAGAAAACATTGAAAAGGTAGATTTTTAATTAGGACATAAAGCAAAATAAAGTCGAGAAGGAAGAAAATAACTATAAAAAGGCAATTAATATTGCTACGAGGCAATAGCCACGACTTAATCGCTTAATGGTTGCCAAAGTCAAAACAGGGAACAGCCATAACGACACTGGGAAAATATTGTTGATTGACTGAAATGGAGGTTGGTTGGACACACCATAAGACAAAGTAGGCGCGAGATGGAGCGTATCGCGACAATATGGGATAATAGTTATTGAATAGTGGATGATAATGGATGAGTTAATAAAGAGGAAGAAGATTGAAATCCAAAAAACGAGACCTCCAAAGAAATGCAAAGCAACCTTGACGAGACAGCATGTATTGGTTAATGGGAACGGGACGAGACGTGTCTTATAGTGACTCTCGTCTTTACTTCGGGATGAGACCAAGGGTTAGTGTCGGTCTCAAACCTTGTTGGTCTTGTTCACCCTTGTCTCGTTTCGGCCATCGAAGTGGCATAAAGGATATCTTTCAGATGACTCCATAGTGATTAAATCTGACGATCGAGGAGTGCATGCAACCGGACACCCACGACCAATCCATCAATCTGGACAATTTGTATTCAGCCAATTACGAACATTTAGGGCAAAATTCACTGGCCCCACATGGAGTTGAAATAGGCTTGTCTTCGCATATTGAATGGAATACCTTCCCGCATATTGGTATCCACCATCTCCAGAAACTCCAGGAACTTTTTGGAATTCAATCGAATTAACACTAAACTTATGTTGAAACTTTCGCGGTCCACGATTCCTCGTCGAAGCAGTTCTTAAAAAGTCATCAGTGTATAAAAAGCCACGATGCCTATGAACATACTTTACTATCCTTAAAATGATGTTTACAGCAGTTCCTGGGGTTCGACCCACTCTTCTGTAACTTATCCTTGGATCTCTGCTAAACTCGTGCAGTATGCGATTGTGTCTTCTTATGGTATTAATATTATAATGCCATAAGCCTTAAATCATCGAGCAACCTAAGCCCATATTGTGAAGCAAATTTGCGATTTTTATATACAGCCTTCTTCGCACTATTCAAAATCATATACTTTCTCCCAAATTTTCAACATCCTGTGTCCTGCTGTTATAAACTGGACCACTATGTATATTTCACTTTGGAAAATCGACAAAACGTATTCATTTTGTTCAACAAAATGATTCTGAAGGTTCATAAAAAATTGCTTCACATTCAACATGTTCACCTTTTGTAGTCACTGTCACTGCTCAAAGAAATAAGGATATTTCTTATAATCAGGCCCGTGATCACGTCTTCAAAGAAAGAAATGCTATATTCAAAATGCAGTTTCCTTTGATGTTGAGGTGTAAGTAACCATAAAACAAACATTGCAAGCTAAAGCTGATATCGGTATAGGTATATAATTGTAACAGAAGCCATCAGATAAATATTTTTTTTTATTGTACAAATTGGTTATACGAAAAAAATAATTGAAACGAAAATATTTCACACCTTGAACTAACACAGGTGGTCGTTGTCACTTACATTCCTTTAACTACTTGAAAATACTTCAAGGAGCTTATGCAGTCACACATGTTTATTTTTGATCCTTTTCTCGGTTTACCCTAAACTGCTAGAAACGAACCGCGCATTACTGGACCTTATACTGTCTTTTTCGGAAATGTTTACTTAAACTTCCAAGTGTATAATTGTAAATGGACATCAGACCTACTGTCAGTAGTGCCTGAATAAATAGATTTAGTTTGATATTCACAGATAGATAGTATAATAATAATAATCCCGTTTGCTAAATCTATTTTCCAATTTGCGGCTTTCTCCTTGTGTCGAAGGTAGCTGAAATAATATTTATTTATCCTTTTGTAATCTTAAATTGATTTCATTGATTTTTAATACAAAACATTTGCACTACAATCAGGTTTATTTTACAATCAAATTACAATAATGTGGGTCAATAGGGTGTAACATAAAATAATACAGTAATACACCCGCGCACAACGTAAAGCTTGGGGATTTAATGTTAGTACCAGTTTCTGGCTTTTCACTTAGAATATTAAAACATGCAGTGTAAGATAAAAAAATTTCCGAAATAGTATATTTACGTGAAGAATTTTATGTCGAAATATATTTGCTGTAAATGCATATCAAGCATGGTGAAGCAGTAATGAAGAAATTTGTAGTTTTTCAATGTTATAAAAGATGGAAAGTTGTTAAAGAAGATCGGAGATCTTATAGTTCAAAGTGCCTTCGAAAATGGGATAAGATATACGAGTAAGATCAAATAGAGGAGTTATTTCAGAAGAACAAAATTTTGAAAGAAAAAGTGAAAGAAGATGTTGGAACGAGAAACAATATCTGACAATTTTGATTGCTGAGCAAATCCGTCGGCGACTTGGTCTTTTTTTTGGATTTTGGACAGAGGTTAAACTTGGTGCATCTAACGCGACTCTGACACAAAGCGTCAGTGGATTCTCAGCGGAAAACCAAAGAATCGTTAAGATCGAAGAACGTACAAATTACAAAAAATTTTTTACTATACCGATCATAAAGGCATTATTTATTAATCAAAGACAAACAATAAACCAGTATTGGTGATAAGACGTACTGATAAGGGTACGCGATCCCTGCCGACCCGAACTTCTACCAAACAATTGCTTCACAAAGACAAAAAACGTACTTAAGTGCTATTCACCAGATTTGCTACAATGCGATGCCACATGACCACATATTGTGTTGGTGGTTAGGTACTTGGGTTCTAGACAGGTAAGATTGTTACCAAAGCATTTTATTTCTTGGTGATGCACATAATTACATATTTGCTTAAACGGTTGTGTGAAAAACCAAATCGTCACATTTAGGCATCGACATGAGGTTCATGACGTTCCATTCCACACCCAAAAAGAACGTATTTAATACAAGATAATTCCTTGAACCATAGTTCTTCGATGAATTGAGTGAGTCACGTAGATAGCTATTAATAGAAATCATTGTGGACCCATATGGATCCGAGGGAGTAGCTATGGGAATGAACAGGGTGGGATACGACCATAGAAGCAGTAGATTGACTGACAACATAAATTGGCAATACTGATATCTCACGAATGTCCCTGTCCTTGGCCACCAAGGTTGTGACATTTTACACACATAAAATAACTAATTTATACTGATAAACCACAGTCAAGTGAAGCATACGTTTCCAAACATTGGGTTATGAAGTTGGACTGCCTTCTAAATGAATCCATCGAGGAGAAGTAGTAACCTTTATTATCGCCACGTGGTTAATTTAATGGTGTCACACGACTATCAAAACCACCAAACACATGGGCAATGCAAGAAATCTCATTAACAGTGTTTTATAATTTTTCAGTTTATGCCAGGTGTAGGAAAGTTTCATTATCTATAAGTTACTAGTGTATCGTTTACAAGAAACATGAAAATATTAAGGAAACATATTTATACACCGATCTAATTCATTAAATATCCTTTTGCATGTCGAAGAGAAGAAGTAACCGTTATAATATCGACACGGGGTTGATTAAATGGTGTCACACGACTATCGAAAACCACCAAACACATGAGCAATACAAGAAATCCCATACATAGGTTTGATTTTGTTTTATTTTCAATTCGTTCTTCCGATTTTTAAAATGCACGCTACCAAATGAATATCTAGTTCTTCATTATCTTTGCATTTTTATAAAAATTTAAAACGAAAGTACTACCGATTGTGTTTTGTCGGGGGTTAGGTAAAAACACCCCCGGAAAAAAACCCATAGGAAAAAAGACCCCCGGAAGAAAAACCCCCGAGAAATAATTATAGATGGCTGTGAATAAATATATAAATATACAAAGTTTGGATATAAAAGTAATGCTAAACTTAAACGTAGATTGCCACTAAAGCGCCTAGGTTATTTGCAGGTTTAGTATATATTTTTTTTACTGATACACAACCGCAAGGTGACACTACACAAAGTTTAGAAGTAAAAAAAATGCTAAACTTAAACGTAGATTGCCACTAAAGCGCCTAGGTTATTTGCAGGTTTAGTATATTTTTTTTCAATTGATACTTTTTCATTCTTTGATACCTTATATATTACGTATGATTTTATAATATTTATGTAAAATATAATGCAGTATAAATTTAAAGTATATGTTATTATATCATTTTTATTCAGCATTTATGTTTCATTCAGCGCAAATGACAATCTTCATGAACAACAAAATTTATTCACAGCCATATAATTATTTGTCGGGTTTTTTCCGGGGGTCTTTTTTCCTAGGGGTTTTTTACTGGGGTTTTTCCGGGTTTTTTTCCTAGATTCGTTTTATCGGACCGTCTGTCTGGACTATTTCGCGGAGAAAGAATGTACCTAGAAAGCTGAAATTTGCAATAAACAGCCTATGAATATGTGCTAGGCTACTGTAATACTGTAAATATTTGTGCCTAAAAATTAATTCCCGAAGAACTGTTTTGATAACTGAAACATCTACACGCGTCAACCAATTGGAGTTGAACTTTAAACTGAAACGTTAATATCGTCTATTATGTCGACTGATTGGATTGGCTTCAGTCACCTATGTCTTTGGTTGTAACCATATTTTGGCTTGCGGCTTTGTCAGCCATATTGGAATGTTGTATTTGTGGGTCTATTTCTTTAGAAAAAGCGCTAAACGTATTATTTATATGGAAAAGAATGTAAATTTGATAATTCTGCAACCCTAGGAACCGTTTTGATGATAACTTTTTTCCTAACATAATTAATAAAATTTGAATTTTTGCTTCAAAAATGTTTCTGTTATTTTAAAAAGAATTTTTGTGAAAAACTTTTAACGAAATCTTTAAGTATTAAAAGTGAATGAAAATTTTATTTATGCTAATAATAAATAAAATACATCATTTTCCTTATCTTTGTTTTGATAATACGACATTGTAACCCACAAGAACCAAAATGGTTGCTAAAATCAAAATTACCGCCAAAACCAATATGGCGGCCAAAAACCATCGTAGAACCAGCAATATACCTCTTTTTTACAGTACTTATTACACAATTTTGATAGGTATATATTTTTAGGAAAATTCACAATGAGATAAGATTTTCCCCAGCTTGATGAACCCGCAACAATTGCAGAAAAAAGATGTTAAATCTGACTGTCCATTTCTGATGCTGAATTGGTAGTTTGAAGAGGATTTATTCCAAATAATAATAAGAAATAGATTAAATAAAATCTTTTTTATTTTGAAAGAGATAATATATTTTCATCTTTGCTAGTATTATCTGCTGATTCTTCTTCTTTCTCTTGTTCCTGTACAGCTTCTTCTGGCACTGTGATTCCATAATAATTTTTCGCACAATTTAGAAAATCTTAATAATCTTCAAGTATGGGTCGATAACAGAGTGACTTCGTCGCATGTCTCTCCATTATCGATCTCTTGTCTTTATTTTATGCATTAAAATAATTAAAAAATTCAAAATAAAACAAACATATACTTACTTACATTGAACCAGCTTTTCGTTAAATACCCATTGAATCGAATCGATGACATGATTTTAACAAACCATCTTGTAATTAATAATATAGGGCATAGGCATTTAGCTCGTCGGTTAACAAAACACTACCGCAAAACAAGACCAAAATTTGATTAACATTTAGACGCTTCATGATGACAATTTCAAAGAGAACTAAGTTATCTAAATTCGATTACTCTTATTTATAGCACATTATCGGATATTCCCGAGATAACCCAAATTACGTTATCGGTAACTAACGATTACGTTATCTACGTGGGGCCAAAGCAAATTACTGGCAATTTCCCAGACCAGCGGAAAGACCAAGAACAAATTTCAAGGTTAAATTTCAAAGTCATTTCAAGGTCACGGTCGAATTCCAAGGTAGTGTGACGTCACAGGTGTCCGGGTTCTACTAGCGTCGTTCGTAGGTTATATCTTTCAAAAGACGGTATGCCTAGAGAGATTCTCAAAAATTGAGAAAGGCAAACTGAAGTACCTTGATACATGAGAACGAAATCCGAAGGGTATGAACAAGAACGTCGATTGCCCTACCGGCTGTGGTGATTATTTTGAAATTTTTTGACCTCGGTGAGGTAGAATCCCGATCCCTATGCTATGCCTTTTCTCCTCCGGTTCATTATAATGAGCCCATCACTACAGGCCTGAAATTTTACGTTCTTGTTAATCCTACATACTTGCTGGATTTCGCTCCTTCCGATTTTAATATTTTCCTTAGAAAAGACGCCATAAATTAGCAGGTATTTCAATAATTATGAATTTAAAGTCATAATGGATTCGGAGTCTAAATGAAAACTTTTTAAAGTACTAAAAGGCACCAACGAAGCACTAATCAAAACCTCAAAAATGAAGGTTGGTGCTTCCAACTCCACGGACCTTACAACAAACGTACATTTTGCATTAAACATCCGATTACTTTCTGTATTGTTTGTCGCCTTTTTCAGGACACATGGATTGGTTTCCCTCATCGATGATGATCGGACAGAAAGAAATACAGAGATTACGCCGATATTAATTATGATCCATCGAATGATGTCCTTCAATATCTCCGAGGTATTTCTCATAATATTGGATATTAAATTCGAAGTTTCCGAGTGGAAAGGGAACAATAAAATAAATTAAAAGCAAAATAAAATTTGGGGACCTACAATATTTTAAATTAAAATACGAAAACCAACCAAAAAAAAAAGAGAACGAAACGCATTGAAAAAATTCTGTATATTTTTAGCATTAAATGGTATTTGGGTATTCTGAATTAAATCAAAATCCCCTAAAAGTTTCCATTCCACACCAATATTGGAAGACGGTAGAGCCAATCTCTATCTGGTGCCTTCCGATTAACGCTAATAGGCTCTCCACATTGTCCTTTTTGAAGAGGCTTCCTTTCAAAGAACCCAGGCTTCGTTTTGAAGATTTTTCACAAAGACCTACAATACAAAGAGAAAGGAGGATGCACACTTTTAATGAGGTTTCCAAAAATGACGGAATTGGATGAAATTTTAGTATATTGTAGATATCGACTTTCTGAGCAAAAAGTCTTATGGGCCCAAAGCGATCCTATGACTGGTTTCCGAGATACAGTGGCGGGTATGGGGTATCTTGAAAAACAGGAATTAAATTATAAATACCATAAAAGGTTGATATTTTCTTTAAAAAAGTAATGCAAGTAATTTAATTTGATCTTGGGCGGCTGTCTAGGATGTCAGGTGCTGATTTTTTTTGTGTACAGGGTGTACATTGTACAGGGTGTACAACTAAGAAAGGAGGCCGGCCATAACTCGGAAACTATTTGAGATAGAACAGTGAAATAAAAAATCTTATAATAAATGTGGCCAAGAGAAAATGCTGGAAATTATTTTCAATTTCATACCATTGCCACCAGAGGGCGTTTCACTGATTTCAATTTGAAATTCCCATTTTTTGGGCAATTTTCCTCAGTAAGGTATTTAAAAAAATATATTCATTGTGAACTAGTGATCAATATGTAAAACTTTGTTTAATGAATTTTTACGATTGCTGTCAAAATAAAGGGACGGGGATCTAAATTACGTGTTACTAGAAAAAATCGTGTAACTTCGAAACGGTTTGGTTGAATTTGTTAAGATTGGTCTCGATGTAAAGACAACACTTCATATTACCAAAAAAATTCAAAACCACAACAATTTCTTATCTCCGTCTACCAATAGAGGGCGCAACTTGTTAAAGGAACAAACGGTCGAGTTTTCTAAAAAAATTCAAATGGTACCAAATATTTTTTTCACTGCTATTGGAAGGAAAATTCATAAGGGAGTAATTTAAAAAAAAATTATGTCATAGCTTTTATAGTACCGAAGATATGGTCAAAAATGTGGTAATATAAGAGGCAATTTGAGGTATAAACAAATAGTATCAGCACGTCAAAATTCATTAAACAAAGTTTTACATATTGATCACTAATTCACAATGAATATATTTTTTTAAATACCTTACTGAGGAAAATTGCCCAAAAAATGGGAATTTCAAATTGAAATCAGTGAAACGCCCTCTGGTGGCAATGGTATGAAATTGAAAATAATTTCCAGCACTTTCTCTTGGCCACATTTATTATAAGATTTTTTATTTCACTGTTCTATCTCAAATAGTTTCCGAGTTATGGCCGGCCTCCTTTCTTAGTTGTACACCCTGTACACAAAAAAATCAACACCTGACATCCTAGACAGCCGCCCAAGATCAAATTAAATTACTTGCATTACTTTTTTAAAGAAAATATCAACCTTTTATGGTATTTATAATTTAATTCCTGTTTTTCAAGATACCCCATACCCGCCACTGTATCTCGGAAACCAGCCATAGGATCGCTTTGGGCCCATGAGACTTTTTGGTCAGAAAGTCGATATCTACAATATACTAAAATTTTATCAAATTCCGTCATATTTGGAAACCTCATTAAAAGTGTGCATCCTCCTTTACCAAAACACATACCAACAAAACGAAGAAGGTCGAACTTGTTCTACGAGGTTCAAAAAGAAAACCGCTTCAAAGGCTAAATTTATAATTTTTATTATTACCACTGAATATAAAAAATTACATAGGGTAAGAATGAATTTTCTCCTTCCTGGAGAAGGAAGTGGGTCTCACTCTATTTGATTCAGTTCAAAGGGTATGTTTCGCAACTAACTAATTCTGAAATTAAATATGATTTTTTGTTCTCATTCTCACGTTTGACTTAACTGTTTTGGCTACAACATCTGAAAAAAAATTTACTTCCACTGAATTTCGCGCCCCTAAAAATTTTCCGCCTTAGTGAGCCCATTTATAGACCGGGGCCTGGATTCCGGTTAAGTAACTCTGATACTCAAAGAATTTAGAATGATTCCAAAGTGTGGAGTGAATGATTTACAATTAGAACAATGAGCTTTCGAGATGCTTCAACTTTACAACTACATCGTGTTCATATTTAGGTACACTGTTCAGACTCTGGTTTGGTGTCTCTCGTGCCTTGGTTCGGAATTGGTCGAGATAGAGTTTTAGTTTTCGCAATACTTTCATATGAAATCGTAGGTACATAAATAAACACGTAGATATCTAATAAAAAATGGCCCATTTAAATGGGCGGACATTTACATGTTTCGGTCGTAAATTTAAAGAAAAGCAATTAGATATGTGACTAATGGCTAATTTGATGGTAAATTTAATTTAGTTCGCAAACAAATTAAAAATAAAATGATCAAATTACTAATTTTAAAATTGTAAAACCCTAACTGTCAACGAGAGATCATCTTGAATACGTCCAGCTTTGACATTAACATCAAACATCTGTGGATTATCTTGGGGAGTTTTTAAAACAGCGGGATATCCGGAGTCCTTTAATTTGTGCATTTTCAATTAGCTTCCTCACATTTCGTTAAACTTTACATACGCATTACCATTTTCTTATCATTCTTAAATGACGTTATATTTATTTATCTAATATAATTGACAGAATGAAATGCTTCACATCACCCTTTAAAATTACGCCATAAAAACAACAGAAAATAAATCACGCTACTTTTTCTTGAAAGTAAATAAGGCGTGAGCTCCGATTTTTTCTTATATTTTCATAGAGTTGGTATTGTTTAATGTATAAATAAAACGGTTATATGATATATTTATGGAAGATATTTTGGTATTTGTATAAGAGAAGATCCTCATCACCATTTGGGCTACATCGGCTGCCTGCCAAATAGCAACGGGTTTGTTGCTGCTAGACCTTGTACAAATACACAGCCTGTCAAGAAATCACTATTATAATCGTCCACATTGTTTTCAAATACTATGTGATACACGCTTACTTTAAGGACTTTGAGATAAATGCGTCGTCTCTCAACATATGTTGATGATTCCATATTTTTCAAACGAATTCACCAATAATTGTCATTCCATAACTTTCACCGAAACATTTATGACACCAATAAAGCAAGTTGCACTACTGTTGTAAATTATCAGTTTTTTATCGGTCTAGTCCAAACAAGAGCTTTTTGTTGTATCATTCAAAAATATGTCTTGTAAATTTTACTTAAAAAAACTTCACCAGAAATTTTTTGCACAGCCGCGATATATTAAAAACCCATCAAAGAAAACTAAATAGGCCATTTCATTTAAGTACTCTGGCAATAAAATGTAATATTGAAGGACGAAAACTGGAAAATTAGTCAATATGAACACATATTGCTGGAACAAAATGTGTTCCTGCAATTTAATATAACATGCATTTATTCGACGTATATATTATACCTACTATAGTTCAAATTACTGGTCAGATAATGGAAAAAATGATTTGGCGTACATGTGCGTGATGTTAGCCTTATTTTCAAAATTTTACAAAGGCGAAACTACACAGAAGCAAGAGTACGCATTGCACAAGGTGGAAAAATTAATTAATCAAGTACCTAACAATTTATCATTTCGATGGTTCACAAGAATAATGCTACAGCTCAAAAATTATAACTTTAGAAGTTTTTGTGTAAATGTACCTATAGCCAATTTCGCATTTTTTATGAGAAAGAAAAATGATCTCTAGGTAACGATTGTGTCGCTCTTCCTCTATTACAAAGTCGTAAGGGTGTGATCTTGAAGAGTGTCACAAATCTACAAGTTGGGTTCATCAAAAGCATCAAAGATGAGAAAATCGTCCAATCAAAATTTGCCAGCTTTATTAAAAATAAACGACAAACAACAGTGGTATAAATCAAATTAAGACACTATGTAGGTGTAGGTATTACTACTGAAAAGGTTACGGAATGTATAGTTCCATAAACATCTTTGTGTTTCTTCATTTTAACTTGTAACATTGTTTCCGACGTGACAACATAACCTTATCTAAATTTGGGTTCCAGGCAAGTTCACCGTCTGAAAATTCATCGACGGAAAGTTCACCGACAACAATTCACCGACTGGAAAATTAACCGCCTGGAAACTTCATCGTCTGGAAACTTCACCGACTGGAAAATTCACCGACTGGAGAATTCACCGACTCGCAATTTGTCGAAAGGAAAATTCACCGATTCGACACTCATGATTCATGTAATATGGACTTTTCTACAATATTTTATTTAATGTAATAAAATTGATAGGTACCTTCACGGTCTGCGGAAAATTCTTCGACAGCAATTCTTCGAATGAAAATTCTTCGACTGCAATTCTCCGAAAAACAATTCTTCGACAGGAAAATTCTTCGACATTACAATTCTTCGACAGGAAAATTCTTCGAAAACACAATTGTTCGACATTACAATTCTTCGACAGGAATATTCTTCAAATAAATAATATATACAGTCATTGAAGTTTTTAAACTAAGTATGCCAATACTTCCGATAATTTATTTTTAATAATTCTAAATGAAAGAATGAAAAAGTATCAATTGAAAAAAAATATACTAAACCTGCAAATAACCTAGGCGCTTTAGTGGCAATCTACGTTTAAGTTTAGCATTTTTTTTTACTTCTAACCTTTGTTTAGTGTCACGTTGCCATTGTGCATCAATTAAAAAAATATATACTAAACCTGCAAATAACCTAGGCGCTTTAGTGGCAATCTACGTTAAAGTTTAACGCTAATAGGTTCTTAAAACATATTATTTATATTTAGAATTATTAAAAATAAATTATCCGAAGTATTGGCATACTTAGTCTAAAATTTCAATTACTTTTATTCGAAGAATTTTCCTGTCGAAGAATTGTAATGTCGAAGAATTTTCCTGTCGAAGAATTGTTTTTCGTTGAAGGTACCTATAACCTATAACCAATTTTATTACATCAAATAAAATATTGTACAAAAGTCCATATTACATGAATCATGATTATCGAATCGGCGAATTGTCCTTTCGACAAATTGCGAGTCGGTGAATTCTCCAGTCGGTGAATTTTCCTGTCGGTGAAGTTTCCAGACGATGAAGTTTCCAGTCGGTTAATTTTTCAATCGGTGAATTGTTGTCGGTGAACTTTACGTCGGTCGGTGAATTTTCAATCGGTGAACTTTCCGGATACCCTAAATTTGCTATAAGTTTGATTTTATTTATTATGCATGAGTTTTTGGCGAGGCAATTATGTACGAAGTGCAAGATATGATACCTCAATTCCAGCGCCGGTTTATACATTACGCACGTGCGTAGGGCGCGGACAAATCTTAAAGTTTTAAGTTTATTAATTATAGGTATAGCGCAATCAATGCATATTAAGGAATTAAGGTGTATTTATTTCATTTATTTCACGACTTCCCTTTAGAATAAATACTGTAAGATACAACAATCTTAAAGAACAGGAAAGTTAAAATCTCAAAATAAGGTATAATAAAAAGAACAATAAACACCCTTTAACATGTTTGAGACTAAAATTTATTACTGGTCATATATTTTGAAAGAGTTTATTGCAGATTGAATATTTCCTCGCCCCTTTCTAAGTACATACTTAAATAACCTTTGTACTTAATTATGCCGACGCAAGGGGGTTTGTGAATCAGGGGCGTAACTATCATGGTAACTATCAGCCCCGCGGAACCCGGGCCTGTGATCTATGGGACCCCAATGTTACGGCACTAATATTTGTATTTTCGTAAACATTCCTCTTAAATTGCTGAAAACGTATTTAAAAACAATTGCAAACTGTAAGTTTTATTTTCCAGCAAGTTAACAATAATGTGAAACATTCCAATTCTGGAACAACATTTTTATTGCCATAATTTCCGGCCGACACTTCGTTTACGTGCGGTGTTGTATTGCATAAGCTTCTTATAAAGCTATTAGCTATTAGATCTGAATGATTCTCATTTTTATCGTCTCAAAAGCAACGGAGGTTGAGAAAAAAATAGATTGGCTTGTATCAAATTCGAAATTTTGCTATGCATGCAAATTGTTGTGAGGGTGGGTGGTAATGGTGGGGAGCCGAATTTACTTAGTGCGTACTACTAAATGACATGTAAAACCGGCACTGCTCAATTCACGTATAAAGTGAAGTATTAGAACTTACTAATGTTTTTCAATAAATTCATTTTCGTAAATTATCAGTTCTTCTAGCGAATTATAGTAGCCTTTAACGTAATATTATTATAGTCAACAAGAACTTGTTGACTGCATACAGTCTGTCCAGTTCTACACCCTTCAGTCTCCCTTCACAATCCTTCGACCAAAAGGGGTTGGAGGATTCCGACAGCGTTCAACAACATCGAGCAATTCCAAACGAAGAGGAACATTAAAAACCTATGTTTGATGAAGAGGACCACTTAAAAGTTCTTAGGGAAAATGAACATCAATAAGTTGAAAAAAGAGAAAGCGCCTGGCTAAACTACAGCAGTGGAAAAATCAGTTAGAAGGCGTCCAGAAACCATGGAAGAGAGCGCACTTATGTCAATGCTTTAAAAAAATAATGGTTGTTCCAGCAAAAGCAAAGGGATCACGATGTAAAGACAGTTACCAGCTTCGTATCGTGGGAGTTGCGGTCGTGGGACTTCAAGTAGATTTTTAATTAAATGAAGTGGGACTTGCGATCAATTTTATTTTCGCAGTGGGACTTGCGCTCACCTCCTAGTGTAATAGGGTTATTGACGACTATTCCTCGGTCCCTTGTGTCTAAATTTAGAATATGTATGTGGATCCAGGTAATCAACGTAAATTTATATATAATCGCATTATATACTTCAAATGAAATTAAAAGAACATACCTATCTTCAAGAAACTCAAAATTGTCTGTATTTTTGATAATTTATCAATGTTTGCACCAATGAATGCTGTATCTCAGCAATATAGAATTGTAACGCCTGCAATATTGCCCCTATTGCAGTTATTTTCTTACATTATTAATGCCGAATGATTTATCATCTGACGAGATATCAGTTGATACATTTTGGGGTAACTTCTTAAAATATGAAGGCTTTAAAACTTAGCTACCTTTGCTCTGTGTAGGTACCACATTAAAATGCAGAATGTGAAAGAATATTTGTTAAAGTAAATCTTTTAAAAACAAAAAATGGGAATAAGTTAAATAATTCTACTTTAAATGACTGCCTTTTAGCAGCTCAAGCTATGAATCAACGATGTAATTGTGTTAATTATACATCAACAAAAACTATGATGCAAAATTTCACACAAGCTATATACGATTTAAAAAAATTCAGAATATGACACTAATGCGATTCCAGAGTTATTTGAATCAGAGTAATTTTTTAAAATTCAAGGAATGTTTTTAATACATATAACATATAAAAATATAATACATATTTAATAAAAGTGTATTTTCGTGTAGGAGGTATTCATTTTTTAATATTTCTAAATTGTCCTGTTGTACTCCTATTTCTATTAATTCAAGGAAAATACGATATAGTGCAACTATAAGGTGAGCGTAAGTCCCACTGCGAAAATAAAATTGAGCGCAAGTCCCACTGCATTTAATTAAAAATCTACTTGACCGCAAGTCTCACGACCGCAACTCCCACTAACTCGCCAGTTTAATTGCAAAACTAAAATTAATGAATATCGGCTGAGAACTTTTTACAAAGTATTGGGTAGAGTCAACGTGACTCAGTATGGAATCAGTCAATCACACAGAAAGAAACAGCGCATTTCATTTTACTAAGTATATCAGTGGTAAGAAGGTAAGAGGGTGAAAGGCCTTTTTTAAGAGTTAGTTTTGCCTTATGCAGCTCAGCGTGATGTTACAACTGAGATAATGGATCTTGAAAAGCGAGGAAAACACGGTAAACACCACAAGGAGGATGGTAGCATTAAAAGAGGAGTACTTGAAAACATACAGTCCATTTCCAGTCACTACTGCCGAAAAAATTCAGCTCAAGGAATTTTATATCGAACTTGATCGTCCAAAAAAGGACCAATACGAGAACTGTGTCGCTTTCCAAAACGCTTCTGAAGAGGAAAACACTTTAAAAGAATGTGTTTTATTACTTATGGGATGAGACACAAGCCAAACGTGGTGTGAATGAGATAATAGCCTGCGTCCTAAGTTACTTAGCATCAGTGAAGAATCAAAATTCAGAAGTTAGACATGATCTTCTATAGTGTTATGGTCAGCAGAAAAAACGCTTTATAAATACAGCATCCGGCAGTCGATCCTGCATTTTTGAAATGGCTGTGAAAAATAAACGGATGCATTTTTCAAAATTTTATTGATATAACGTTAGTGTGCATTAAAAAGGATTGAGAAAACATTCTTAATGAACATTTTCCGAATCGTGTGATATCCCGAAACGGAGCGATTCCTTGGCTTCCCCGTTCGCCAAACTTCGCTCCATGTGATTTTTTCTTGTGGGGATACCTGAAAAGTAAAGTGTACGAAGAACGACGTCGTACAGATGAAGAACTCAAGGAAAGAATCAGTGCCGGAACTACAATGCCACAGACACCGCAGTGCGGGGAGGTCGAAGCTCGAAGGGGGCTCATTTTTGAGAAATTTTGGGTAGCGATTTTTTGCCTATTTCACTAATTATTAGAGCCGAACGTATGCAGGCCCATCATTCGGCTCGTGTTAACGTCGCACCCTGTCAAAACGCTAAATCTATTTTTATTGCGGTGATCAGTGGCAACAAAGTCGCAAGCTCGTTCAATACGTAATTATGTTTATCACGAGTGATCACATAGGTCGTAGGCGAAACCTTCGGTATGGCATGGACGGCATGGTGCCGCCGCACCTCACAGGTACCAGGTACCGTATCATACCATAGGCGCCATAGACAAATGAGACAAATCTCTGGCCTCCCTCTGTTTTTAGGGATCCGCACAAATTGTCTTCTGAAAAAAATGTAAAAATAAGCTTTCCATTTTATTTTACAAAATGCATAAATAAATATTAAAAAAGAAACTTTTCTTTAATTGTGGAAATGGGATTCAAGGGCCCGAATATTATTGTGCGGGGAAGGAAAGATGTAAGTAAAGGAAAAACTGGAACCTTTGCGTTTGCGGCCGTTGAATTACATAACACCGTTGATTTCAATCAACGATAACACTGAAAACTGTAATTTAAATAAATTTTTAACAAACTTCTAAATCTAATCAGATTAACTATGAAAGTAATACTCAATAGGAACACTAGTTACTAGTAGTAAGTAGTAACTAGTAATTTATATAGGTAGATAGAATTTAATGCTAAACAAAAATGAACAACATTTAAGAAAGGGTTCAGGTGGAAAAATGATTACATCAAGATATTGTAAAATTTCTATTACACATAGGAACGGTTATTAACAGATTTCGATTTTAAATTAGTCAAAGAATGTAAAGAGATCAAGTAGGATCAGTTAATATCGTTAAATTAAACATAATTTAAATTAAAAAGATGGCGAACTTGTTTCATTCAATATTATGTATATGTAGGAATTACAACTGAAATATTTTTCCAGAAATCACTTTAAATTTTCTATTTATAGAGCCACCTCAAGTAACTGTCAATATTTCCACGAAAAAGGGATATTCTTCGTTAACTTAACCATAGGACATTTTGGTTTAAGTAGGTATTCCGTTATTTAAAGAAATAGAAATTATACGCTTCATTGTTCTTTTTTCTTGTTCTTATACCATAAAGAAATAACCTAAATTTTTAAAAATTCCTAGTAGTCAACTTTTTTCTAGTTTGATGTAATCATTTACTAAGCCAAAAATGTAGCATTCACATTTCTTCTACATTAAGGTAAAAGGGTGATTGCTTGCCAATTTCTTCGTTTTATTATATGATTTATAATTTGTGTACGACGTTTCGCCACATTGTGGCTTTTTCAAGTAATTTCCAATAAAAACAAAAAATTGTAATTTAATTAAAATCAATTTCAAATTGGAAATCTTTAAAAACCAAAATTTTTGGTTTAAAGGTTTAGACCAAAATTTTTAACACTTACCTCACTTTTATCCAATTGAATATTTGCACGTTTTTAAAGATTTCCAATTTGAAATTGATTTTAATTGAATTACAATTTTTTGTTTTTATTGGAAATTACTTGAAAAAGCCACAATGTGGCGAAACGTCATACACAAATTGTAAATCATATAATAAAACGAAGAAATTGGCAAGAAATCACCCTTTTACCTTAATTAAGAATAAGCAAATGCCGTAATCAAATCAAACTAAATTTCTTCTACATTTGACTTTTCTCTTCAATGTGATACTTTGTTTATATCTTTGTGTATATTTTCTTCATCTAATTTCAGCTAATTTGTCTTGATATATTATAATTCATTGTGCAGCACAAATATGGCGCGGACCCCCTATGATTCCTTAGCATGCTAACATCTTTTTCTAAAAATTTTCGATGACATTTTCACAGACGTTTTGTCAAATTTCTCTAATTGTTTGAGTAATGTTAAGTCGAAGTCGAAGATGTTCAGGTGTTTGAGGATTGCAAGCGTAAACTCTTTCCTTCAAATAGACGCATAGGAAATAATCCAGTGAGGCAGCATGATCTTTGTGCGGCATCTGACAACGTCCTGCTGCAAGCACATGTCCTGAACATCAATACTTTCTAATTGATTCCACAAAAATCTCTTATAATTGTCCTGTAACGAGCTCCATTCACAGTAACCGCATCATCAGCTTCATTCTGAGAGAAATATGTACCAATAACGCCTTCCCCCTTAACAATCACACCCCACATTTTTTTTTACTGGATATAGTTGTTCCTCCTGCAATTCTCTATACTCTATATTCTGCAGTTCTGCTTGTTGACATTTCCACCAATTTTGAAATGATCTTCTCGTCGGTAAAGATTATTTTTTGGAAAAATCTGTAATTTTGTTGTCTCCTTTGTAAGGCCCGATGGGACTTTAAAATGTTACGCAGACTCAATTTTTTGATGTTGACTTGCTGTAAACATTTACGAAGCGGAATTTTCGAGTTTTCATTAACATTATAACCTCGTACCGCAGCAATGTTTTCTAATGATCGGGTAGCACGATTGTAAACACGTTTTCTATTAGCTTTTACTGACCCAGACTGCTCAAATGTCTTAATAAACTTCTCTAACAATTGTAAAAGATGGTATCAAATTTCTTCCGAAATGCGCACTGTTTCAGCAAAACTTTTCGCCATTTTGGTAATGAGTTTGCACAGTAAATATGCCTTCTTCAATCGACAATGGTTCCATGATGACGAAACCACAAGTAATCTCAAAGTTTTTTTTACTTGATATATTGTCACTATAGAAACGCTGCCAATGAATATTGGTGGAAGCTGCGGCTAATTTATATCGGAAGGTCAAATTTCGATACCCTTTACATCGAAGGTGTCGTCGATTAAAAACCGTACTTCAAATTTGGGTTTATAAAGGCTGCAGTGTTTTATAAAATCGCATTATTTGTTTACATAAAACAAACTGAACTTTTCAACAAAAAATATGAAGCTGTCTTCATAAAAACAAACCCCATAAATTAGTTAAGGGAAGGCGGATATGCTCAGTAAAGACATTATTGTAAGGATCTGTTTATGGTCTTACTTTTTATATGGCTGCTACGGATGGGTATTATTACTTACTAATTTAATACCATTAAATGATATTATTCTTAGGTATTTTGTACTTGTTTCGAAAAAAAAGGCTTGGCGGTTTGTTTGGAAATCCAAATTTTTCATCTAATTATATTACCATTAATAATAATCACTGTTTTACAGGATAATAATACTTTATCCATTTTCCATAAGAGAAAGAACGTTCAGCAGAGGCTATTGTTGAAATTGCTATACTACTTCATTAAAAAAAAATGACTCGGATGCCTTTATAGTTTTAATTTCTCAAACCAAATAACGAATTGGGGAAATAAATATTTGTTATTTTGATTATTATTATTACACTTGGCGCAATCTTCTAGCCACTTTCATTACAAGACTTTTCGAAACAATGTGCATTTTTACACATTTTTGGTACCTATTTCAATAGAGAACAATTTAGGTATTACAAAAAATTGACTTCTAGAAGAGAATTTGCGAATAATCAGGAGTGAGTAATTCTCTATGTGTGATTGACAACCGGAAAGAGTGACAACGATAAATCTTTCTGGTAAGTGGAAAACGAGGTTCTTTAAAAAATGTCTTCAACGAAAATGTTATGACTAAATACAGGTTGAATTTGGTTATGCCGTTATGCGACTGTTGCATAGACACATCAGTCAGGCATTTCGGACGAGCGTTAAGTTATTTAGTCCCGTTGCTGATTGAAAACAATCGTGTAATGGATGCGAATATATCAGCGTTTCCCAAAAAATCTAGTTGTCATCATTGAAACGTTAGACAATTTCTGAAAATGTGGGAAATTTTTATTCTAACTGTGGGACGACTTCAACATGCATTTACAACATCAATTATGGACTAAACCAATTTATGCATTGAAAAATTATGAATGCACAGAAATTAAGGATTACAGATCCTTGAGGAATCCATGATCATATATTTTTTATTCAATTATAAATTAATGAATTTAAAAGAAACACATTCGTTTTGTTATTTTTTACTTTACTCATAATTTGCAAAACTCATGCCATAGGTATATCTACGCTACAAGTGTTTTAGGAAATATATCTGAGCACCTTGGTACGTACTATGTAGAAAGAGTTCAACAGAAGAAGTGCGAGATATTTGGATTTGCAAAGGAATTGTAACTTCTCGAAAACCGCTACAAGCTTTCTTGATCTCGGTAAAACAAAAACTAGATACTTTACTATACAGGGTGAGTTTTTTTTCATTATTTGTATGGGGATCTCGGAAACCATAAGAGTTACACATTTGCTTAAATGGGGAAAGATTTGCTTCTTTGGAAGACTAATCCAGATACGCTTTTGTTGATTTAAAAAAATGCATGGCTTACTAGATATTTGTAAAAAAGTAAAATTCTCCAAAATCGTTTCAGCCCTTTAATTCGTTTATTTCTAAAGATAGATAAAAATTGTTTAAATACAATTTGTAGATAATTTTGTGCCGAATATCGTCACCGTACCAGATTTTTAATTTTGCTTAGCATTTTGAGGTTATGAAGCAAAGTTGAATTTTTTTAAATGGAAACCATGGTTGGCTATGACATATTTTAATAGTTCATTTTTTTCTGATTATAATGATGTAAGGGTTGTATCACTTATTTTGATTAATAAAGGCACAATACACGTTTTCCTATTATTAAGTTTACAAAAAATCATATCCTGCCATGGAAAACAAAAGAAATTATTATCGACACACATTGTGACACCTTTTCAACACGGAGTTAACAGCTTTCCCAATTTTATGCCCATTTACATCTAATCTGGTAAACGCATTAATAACAACTTCCTGCAGGTCCTGCATCTTTTATTCCTCCAAATACAAAAAAGTCGAAAGGTGTGCCGATAATAATTGTGTACATTTCGAACACTTACTGTAAATTTCTTTTGTTTTTCATGGCAGGATGTGATTTTTGGTAGACCTAATAATAGGAAAACGTGTATTGTGCCTGTATTTATCAAAATAAGTGATACAACCCTTACATTATTACAATCAGAAAAAAATGCACTATTAAAATACGTCATAGCCAACTATTGGTTCCATTTAAAAAAATTCAACTTTACTTCATAACCTTAAAATGCTAAGCAAAATTATAAAACTAGTACGGTGACGTTATTCGGCACAAAATTATCTACAAATTGTATTTGAACAATTTTTATCTATCTTTAGAAATAAACGAATTAAAGGGCTGAAACGATTTTGGAGAATTTTGCTTTTTTACAAATATCTAGTAAGCCATGCATTTTTTTAAATCAACAAAAGCGTATCTGGATTAGTCTTCCAAAGAAGCAAATGTTTCCCCACTTAAGCAAATGTGTAACTCTTATGGTTTCCGAGATCCCCATACAAATAATGAAAAAAAACTCACCCTGTATATACTCGAAAATTGACAAATAGTGAATCTGTGGAAAGAGAAATGATAGATCTATTCCTGCCGTCTTTTGAATAGTACAACTGGCAACAGTTCTTTCAGTGGATACAAAGAATGGAGGCATATATACTCATATCATAATAGAAGCTCATATGAATGGAACGTGGAAACAGTTCACAGCAGACAGCACATGATACATTCACAAGAAGCAAAACTACTAGTCGAGTGGACAGTGGATTGCACGGGTCAATTATTGGAAGAATGTACTTAAAAGGATTGCTGGAGTGGTGAAATTTTTCGTTCGCAGAGTAGTTAGGTTTCGCTGTGACAAATGAAATGTTGGTCTGCAGAAAATTTGAAAGAGGAGATAGATCAAATTTATCTGCAAATATTAATTTGCAGTGAATTTATTAATATAATGGGACGCCAAGTGTTAACGACAATAATTGTCAATGAGCTAAAAGCAGTAAAACTATAAGCGCGGATTCTACACCAGATTTCTCCACTGTTGATCAACTAACTTTCATCGCTTTTCGCTTGGTACGTAAAAGGTCGACAGTTTTCAGGTAAGAATTAAAAAACCAATGTAAATTTGCTATTTGTGTACCACATGTCACAGATTCACTGAATTTGGTAGGTTTTCAGACAATTGGATGTGTGTCAGTGGCATAGGTACTTCCAATTCACCAAAAATGGTTCAATTCTTTCTTCGGTACGAACAATCGTTGGAAAAGGGAGACAGAATGTTTAAATGCCAATAAACGTCTGAAACTGGATGGCGTTGATGCTGTGGACGCTTTACGTAATAGTTGCAACAATATTTTTTAAGCTTTAACATTAATTGAACAAAACGGTAAGCGTGTAAAGAATTTGGAGACAAAATGGAGAAGGATAAGTATGCGAAGCAATCAAACCTGTTTTATAAAATATTAAGAGCTACTAAACAAAAAAGAACAAAATGATACATTTAATTAAATTAGAACAATCGAGACTGATAAACAAGATCAGATAGATGTACTAAATATAGAGGTTGTAATTTGTAAGAAAATCAGTTCCCGATGACTGGAAAATCGGAGCAATAGTAGCAATTAGACATTCACGGGCTTGGCTTGAATTTTTAACGCTTTACATAAAATCAAGTCAAGCCTACAATAAACCAAGTCAAGCTTATTTGTAGAAAAGCTTGAGTTATCAAGCTTTTCCACTTCCAAGCTTTCAAGCTTATACTTCTAAGCATTTTTTTACTATTCCATGGAACATAATTCTTAGAAGATCCAGCTGATGATTTCGCATTCCAATATAAAATATATTTATTCGGTATAAAAGAAGTACCTAGTGTAATTCAGGGTATATTTGAGATCGTAGGCGGAAAAAAAATCCTAGAGCTAGAGCCCGCTAAAAATGACTATATTTTATGAAGAACGCTGCCAATATGAACTTTACATGCCCAAAATCTAAATGCGTCGAGTGAGTTTGTGAGTTATATACGAAAAAGTAAATGAGTTTAAGGGCTACAAGAAAAATAGGTATCGGAAATCGGTATTGGGATTAGATAAGGAAACTCCAAGGTATATTATAAGAGAGGCAGAGCAAGAAGAAAAATAATAGTAAATGTATTATAAAAGAACGGGTACTCGAAGGAAGAAGGGGAGAGATTAAGAGAAGAGTGAGTGAGGGTAAGAGATCATCATAAGAAGAGACAAGGACATACAAAGTCAAGAGGGATGGACAAAAATAAATACAATGTACGCTGTAGGATTATTAAGGGAGAAGGGATGCCAGAATATCTGAAAGAGGAAAGGAAAAAAAAGGATAGCAGGGTTCAGATGCTGTAATGAAGCATTGGGTAATAAGTATTGGAGAAAAGGAGAAGAAAGGAATTGCAGATTATGTGGGGAAGGGATGGAGAATATGACGTATATGTTAAAAAAGAGGAGGATGACAGGATGGGGGAAGAAATATTACCTAGATGAAAAGTGGATAGAATAAACTTGGAAAAGGAGAAAACAGATAATGGGGGATGAGACAATTAAAAGAGGAAAATGCAGTAATGTATAAATGTAAATAGTGAAAAAGTTGTATAAATCACGATTCACAAATGCTTTGCAACACGTATAAAGCAAATAAAGATAACAAGTGCAAAAATTTGGGATTTTATAAATGGATTTTCTGAATGGAGCACCGAACTCTTTAGTGGAATGGAGACAAATTTCTGATACACTTTCAAACCACGAAAATCCTCAAACTTCGAAATCGGCTCAATTTTACGATGAAGAGGGGTGCCAAAATCAACTTTGCAAGAAGGCGCTTTGACCACTAGAAACGGCCCTGAACTCAGAAATGATAAAAATTATAAATTAGAAAATGTGAATGCGTTGATATTCTGCAAAATGTACGGTCTAAACAACGGTTCTTCGGAATTTTCAGATAATTTATTGGAACTCATAGTTAACAATCGCTTATTACTAGTTAGTTACGCACTCAACGGTGATTAAAACTAACGACTAACCAGCAGTTGAGTAATACTGCGACCGTCCGACAATGAGCTATACACGTAATGCGCAATGTGTTCCAACCTCACTACTCTTACGGGAGGAGCAAGAAGAAGTTTGAAAAAGCTTGATAAAGCTTGGGAAGCCAAGCCTTCATTCGCAAACATCAAACCAAACCAAGCTTTTCGTCTTAAAAGCTTGCCTTTCAAGCTCAAGCCAAGCTGTTATATTTCAAGTCAAGCTACTTGGCTTGGTGAATCCCTGGCTAGCAATACCTAAAAAGGAAGACTGCACCAATAACAGAGGTTATAATTCTAGGCATTGTGAACAGAATGGATATCATGAACACGTCACATTTTGAACAGTCTCCATATTAATTTGGACAGGGAATACGTTGAATACAAAAACATTCTCATTATCACATTTTTCCTCATTGCTCTATAACATATGTAGAATTGGGACTAACATCTAAAAAATAACAATTATAGCTTTTTTAATACGACTACCGTAGTATGTTCTTTCAGAAATCTGGATGGACATATTGTTAGATACGAGATAACGCGCGCCGTCGAGCTATTTTCCATCATCCGCCATACATTCTTGATTTCTCGAAATGATCTATTTTTCTTCCCACATGCAAACAACAAAAAGTGCAGAATTAACGTTTTCCGAAGCTGATGGAATGGGCGGTATTTGGGAATATAAAAAAGTGTACGAATTCATCATCCGAGAGAATATTTTGTATATCTAGCAATAAAGGTTCTGTTGAAACCTTCATTAGTAGCCAGTAGGTATGTTTCAGTTTTCAAAATTTATACAAAATTTTGATAAAACTGCAATGTACAACGCGGACTTAACTGTTGCCGACGCGAAAACGTGCAAAGCTTTACCTACCTTATTCTTAATACAGTTAACGTTTCATTATATTTAGGGGTAGTTAAATTGGACACGATTTGACGTTGTGCTTGTTTTTTTTTGAAAATGTATAAGCATCGGTTCCGAAAATGGAATCTTTTATATTTTTGACGTTTATCAGCATTATTCCAATCTTACCAGGTTGAGCTTAACTAGGTAGTTGCTAATCAGAATCACTCACTAATTTAAACTTTAATAAGAATTTAGAATATACAAGTTCGGATTAAAGTTAGAACGAATCTCTTTCAAGTTTACCGACCTAAAATGAGATCATAATGTACGAGATGTACGTTAGTACTAATTAATGTTGAAATGAAGTGCTAATTGTAAGTTAATAAAAATACGCCGAATTTGTTTATTTAATAAATTAATGGCGCTTTTATATCGCCGGTAACGTAATCAATGAGAAAAAGGCGACAAAGGGCGATATTGTGATTTATTTAAGTATATTCAGGTGTAAACTAAGAATGATGTAAGCACGCCTGGTGAGATTAAGAGATTTCCTCTTCAGGATTCTTAAAAGGAGTTCCGACAGCGAAGTTACTTCCTGTCAGATTTTTTTGAAAATTTTAATAACCGCTTATATTGTCTACTTACGTTGAAGTCCTTATTTGTGTTTTGACGAGATGATTTTTAAATCCTTTAAATCTTCGGGATTTTCTATTCTTGTTTGTCAGCTGAATGGGATTTGTTTGTAACTGTTTCACTGTTTATCCCGCAAGTTGTGCGTCGTACACGTGGTCGTACCGGAAGTAAGAATTTCGACTCGCAACAAATGGAACAAAAAAAATGAATGGTGATAGGTAACGATTCAGGTGTATTCGCGTACTGAACTAGTTAACATGAAGGTTCGTTTATATGAATCTCGACATTGTTTTCCCTGGCGCGCGTTCGTCCTCGTCGGGATCGGGATATATCCGTAACCCTGCCAAGGTATACAACACTATTATATTTGTCCGTTACATCTGACGCAAAAATAAACTAAGAGGCCGTTGCTCTCTTTAATCATAATCTCTTTTGGAGGGTTGGAATTTCATTTCGGTTTTGATATTAAATCAAGCCGTCTTTTGTGACTTTCCTCCATTTCTGTAACTAGGAAGAGCGTGAGAAAACAAATTGTTGTAGGCGTGGGTGTTAACGCGAGGGGTGACAAAAGTAGCGATCGTCAAACAAAGCGGCATCGCGATGGTTGTCCGGTGACGCTGGATTGATCCGGGAAAGGCGGTACGAGATAAACGGGATTGGTGGCAAAAGGACGGGCGTGTCGGGCGCTTAACAGTTTGCGCAGGGGTTACCCCGCGCCCGTTGTCGCTTACTAATTCGGCAACCGCCGCCGTGGACCCCATCTGTTTTCACTAGTAACATTGTGTCCCGGCAAGAAGCAACATACTCTGTTTTTACTTAATCTCTGTGTAAACTGCCCTATGTTGTGTATCATAATATTAAGTGAACGCAAACTTGTTTTTAGAGATTGATTGGACTGAAAACACAAAACACACACACTACTGAACTAACAGAATTGTTTTCTTTTAGAAAATTTCTAATACTTCAATTTTGCGCGGCTTCGGCTTGTTTGTTGTTTTTACGTTCGTTCTTTGTTTATCCAACAAGTGGTGCCGAACTAAAATAATTTTGTATATTTTTATAATCTCGAAACCGTGGATTTCATTCAATCGGAACGCATTCGTCCATTCTGTGCAGATATGCACCCCATCTTCACCGAACACCAGAACCGCATCTATTATCGTCACAACCCTACGTCTGGATACCCAACGACTGTTGCAGCAAGCACCGGACATTACCCCTATGAACAATATTCCCCTTACGGATATCCGGCATGGCCACCTCATCAGCAGCACCAGCTCACCTCACCCAAAGACATGGTCAAACCACCTTATTCCTACATCGCCCTTATCGCTATGGCCATACAAAACGCGTCCGAAAAAAGAATCACCCTTAACGGAATTTACCAATTCATAATGGAACGCTTCCCATATTACCGCGAAAATAAGCAAGGGTGGCAAAATTCGATACGGCACAATTTAAGTCTAAACGAGTGCTTTGTGAAAGTTCCGCGCGACGATAAAAAACCCGGTAAGGGTAGTTATTGGACGTTAGATCCCGATTCGTACAACATGTTCGATAACGGATCCTATTTACGACGCCGACGGCGCTTTAAGAAAAAGGACGCCGTACGAGAAAAGGAAGAGGCGCTGAAACGCCAACAGATACAAACCGACGCAGTTCCTAAACGTGATGAAAAACCATTAGATGTAACCAAACCTAAATTAGAATGTAAACCTAAACGCGAACCCAATACCGAATTAAGTCACTGCATGGGCAAATACCAAGAGGGTAAATCCGTAATTGTGCATCAAGATCACATACTTGCCGACGTTACCTCCCTTCAGGGTATAGACGCCTCCGCCGCATTTAGTGTTGATAGTTTAATGACAAATCGTGACCAGTACTCAAACCCCCGTTTGCACGCTTCTGGCGGAATGTACTCGTACTGTCCCAGTGCCACCCCTCAACAGTACATTTCGGAAGAAACGCCGCGTTACAACAGCCCCTGGTACAGCCCCGAAACATCGCCCGACTCATCAGTAACCACCGGTTATCGCGACATCATCTTCGAAAACGTACCACCGAGCTGTCAACTTGCCAGTTTTCGACACACATCCAGCCCTCCAAACTATCGACCGACACCTTCCTCATACTACCATCACCAGCAGGAATGCGTCGTACAAAAATACTGAAGGTTGTTCTATTGTTGTTATTGTAAATACACCAAGACTGAATTTGTGCGAATTTTTGTTCAATGTGATAATATTATAGTTTAGAATTTTATTTTTATTTCGCATTTTTTTAAAAATTTTGTTTTATTTTCGGGTTCCTATTATATTATTAGTTCTTTTTTTATTGGAAAGGAAATGCATTTACAAAATGTTT
The DNA here is from genome assembly GCA_036250285.1 of Pyrocoelia pectoralis. NCBI lineage: Eukaryota > Metazoa > Arthropoda > Insecta > Coleoptera > Lampyridae > Pyrocoelia > Pyrocoelia pectoralis. The sequence goes on along the minus strand of CM070079.1, from coordinate 33,633,594 downwards.
ACTTACTGTGAGATCTCTGCAATGCAAAATCGGGTATCAAGTCCGGTTAAAGAGGTGTGCCCTGATGTATGTACATACAAAAATTATTTGATTGTATTATAGTGTATGTAGACGTATATATTTGAATGTATCAATGAGTACGTATGTATATTTATTGAATATATTATAATAAATACAACCCGTTGCGTTCAATTTATCTATTACGTGTAGGTTTATTGGGTACAAAATTTTTATATCTGAAATAGCAACTATTGATCTATCTTTCTGTCAAGCTTCTGTTCAACAAATTGTTTTCAATCGTATTGAGTACAGTGAGAATGGTAAAGGGTTTAAAATTAATGTAATAAAATTACAACTCTGCACATTATGTTATCGCATTTAAACGGTTTTTTGTTGTAACATGAGTCTTGCAGCGCTTAAATTTTGTCGATTTTGCAGAATTTACGACATTAAACACCTCCTAAACTTTATTAAAAGCAAGTGTATAAATCGGCTGATGATCAAAAAAGCATATTTATTTGTATTTGCGTGCGGTACGTTTTCTTTTGAATGTGTTTCAAATATACGTTCACATGATACCAAATTAAGCAAAAATGTCAACTTTTAAACTAGGCACGCCTACTCCAATAATTGCGAACTTATAATCAAATCTAGAGGACAAGGACATTATTTCAATCAAAACCGTCACAAACTTTAATTTCGTATAGGTAATACAAATGTAGGTAATTTAAAAATACGATGCATGCTGAAATTTTGAGTTTACCTAAACCTTATTTAGTTGGACGAGTTGGCATTAAAAGCCAAAATACGCAATTTAGTGCCTCATTCACAAACCACTTTATTTGATGGTAACAAAAATCATGAAACCACAATAGCTGCATAGGTATGGTAAAAGAAACTTTGATTTCTTCCATCGAAATCCAATATTTGAGTTAGCTAAACCAAATAATCAATTAATTTATTAATATCTACTTAAAATGGAGCTTTATTGAACTGCAAAAATTTGCTATTTCAAAAAAATTAGATTAGGTACAAGTACAACAAATTAACTGCTAATTGTTAATTGAGCTTTAATAGTGTGCAAGAATACGAGTGTTCATTAAGTAAAAATGTATGTTTTGTTATTATAAAATAGACATTTATTTTCCAATGCAGTAAATAAAGAACCTATCTTGCACTAAGGAGCTTATCGTGTACTAATTGGTTAAGTAATTCATTTAGTGGAAATTAATAAGTAATTGTTGCGGTTAAATAGTATGTGTGCTATTCGAATTCGACAAATGATTCTACGATGATGTTTCTTATAACGTTATAACAAAAGCTACGGTGTAACAAAAAAAAGTTAACAACAAATAACAATAGTAGAATTATTTTATTAAACAAATACGCTTTATGTTTCTATACAGGGTGTTTTTTTGGGAGCTTTAGTTAAACGTTTCTGGGAAAGTTTTATAGGTAGATTTTTGAAAATTTGTACATAGGGGTTACTCAAAAAGCCGAATCGATCTAAAATATTTTCAAAATGGCAGCACTTCCGGAAATGCCGGAAGTAGCTACCAACTTCGTTATTTTAAATTGCAACCCCTATTGTTTATTGCATTTTTGGATTCTACGTGAAATTTCATAACTTTTGATACTAACATGTCAATATCTACAAGTTATAGTTTTTAAGTTATTTTCATTTATTTAAAAAAAATGGCGGATGCAGACGGTACTTTAAGAATTCATTACTTGAAAACGGTTGTAGCTATGGCAACCGAGTTTTCACCAGCGCTTAAAGGAAGAATAGGGCTTTCTTTTGGTGTACTTAAAAAAAAGTTATGTTGCGTACGAGGTCACCTATGAGGCTCCAAATTTAAGAAAATTCAAAGATAAATTCATGATACTGCCCCAGAACATTACGGTTCCTCCTTTGTATTTTGGGACAGATCTGGCCGTTTGCAGTCTAGCTTGTCTACCTGGACCTCTTAGAACTCGAATTCGACGGTCATCTGATCTCAGACCAATTCTGGTTTCATCCGAAAAAAGGGCATTTTGCCAATCTTCGACTGTCCAGTTCTGGTGCTCGAGACACCAATTTAGCCGATTAATTTTGTTCTCTCTGGATAACTCGGGAACCCTTAACTGTCTCCTGCTAAATAAATTTCACGCACGAAGTCTCTTTCGTACTGTTTCAAGAGAAACACCAACACCTGTAGCCTGCACAAGTTGCCTTTTGAGCTCCGGAATAGAAGAGGTTGGATTTCTTCTAGCTATTTGAGCTAAATATCGGTCTTGTTCATCAGTAGTCACTCTGCGACGACTTTGTCTAGGTCTGTTCTTAAGTGTTCCCAATTCCAAAAATCTTGTATAAGTTTTGGAAACAATACCCTGAGACACACCAACTGTTGCTGCTATATGCCTCTGTGACATTCCCTCCACAACAAGAGTAATAATTCTTCCCCTCTGAACTTCGGACAAGCCTACGTAAGGCATTTTGAACACAAACTTCTAAATTGAAAAGTTTAAGCTGTCACTTTAGTTTTACAACTAACAACAATTTTCAATTGTTATCACGACATACGTGATGGACAACTTCAAAAACCTTTGTTATTTTCAACAAAACACTTTATCTCTTATCTGCATGAAAAATTTTCATACATTTCGCAATATTAGTAAGAAATACTAGGTGATTCCATATAAGTTTGGTTGTGTGTAGATTAAACGTTGATACAATACACAGGGTGGATAAAAAATAAAAAAATATGATTGTGTTACGGGAATATATTTCGTATAATGAATTGTTGTACCCACTTATGAAATTTTAACCGCATATCTCTAAATCTTCTACCAAGCGCATTATTTTTTCATAAATAAATTAATAATATAGATATGTACGCTACTGGAATTACATGTTTGAAAAGTTCTAAAAAGCTTCTTTACATCTACGTCATATTGTCTATCTCCTAAAACATACTATACTACCTACGTTTACACTTGGCACAAATTCATATTTTATGTTTTTTAATCATCCCCTAATATAAATATTTTGCCAACCAGTAAGAACCTTTCAGGAGTAAATTAAATATTTATAATTGTAAAAAATTATTTCGTTTTCCGGTACACTCTCTTAACAGTAATACACTTGGTTCAATATATGTAGGTACATACTTTCTTTCTTGTAATTATCGTTTATCGTCTATCGAAAGCTCTTCATCAAAGAGGTGTTAATTGCTGCCTTGTTTGTTTAGAAATCCTTTCCAATCACAATCTTCTTTTAAATTTTCTGTCTTAAATTTACTTTTTCCATAATTCAGATCTTTCTACTTTTATATTTTTACTTAATTTGTCCAAATGGCAAGCTTTACCTCTTTTCCATGTAAGCAATTCGGCAATAGTTTCATTGGCTTGCTTAATACATATTAAGGATGGCATCATTAAGTACTAGTAGGAATCTCTTTGCTCTTGTTCTGCGAAACTTCTCAAAAGCTTTTTATACCATTACCCACGAACCTTCCTTATCCATTCTTCATTACATCGCGATTCGCGGCCGATGGTATTGTTTAAAAAATTATTGTATTTGCAGCAAAAAATAAAGAATACTTAACGCATCTAAAAACAGGCCCTTTTCTTGTGACGTGTCACAGGGATCTGTCCTAGGTCCAATGCTATACGAGTACTCGTAGTTTCATAAAATCGAATAGTAATTATGATTTGATTACCATTGCTATGCGGACGTATGTAACTTTATTATAGCTTTCCTGCTAAGTAGCCTCAAATGTTCCCACACCTTCCACTTCCTCTCCAAAAAAAAAGAAAAAGAAAACTCTCTCCGAGTCGTAGATGTACCTAAAATCCAAAGGAACGTGAACAGCGGAATTTGTTTCATACAGTGGAGGACCGAGCAGTGGAACCCATTTCAACGAATTTTGGCGAACACAAGTCATGTGAAGTAAAGCTTGCGCCGTCGATTGGTCTAATTTTAAGATGACATTTTTTAATGCACCACTCTATGGTGAATTGTGCTAGAAACCTCCAATTTGTTGCAGTAGGTAGTCTAAAACCTTGAATTATGAATTATTTCCTGAAGAGCGATTTTGATAACTGAAACTAAATCTACACGCATTATAACCAATTGGAGTCAAACTTTCTACGCATATGTATTTGCTTTTATCTTACCTAGAAGGAGTCTTGATTGTTTTTCACGTCAACCAACAACGATTTACTTTTTGTTTTTATGGACAATCATTGGCGATAAACTATTCAACTTACATTATGAAAATAAAATACAAGAAACCATTGTGAACATTTTCAAAGTCGATCAACTTTAACCATGGAAATGTCAAGCTTTTTAAATGAAATGGCCATGTATCCTTTTGAAGGATTTTGAAAATTTACTTTACTTATGTGTATAACATTTAGATAAAATTAAGGGAAACTTACACAGGGTGGTTGTTCAAAAAAGTTCATGTTGTATTTATGCGGATTAAATGAAAAGAATAATTTTTGATGCAGTGCACGGCAGCACCTATAGGTAATATTTTCATTGTTTGGAATGCCAACGACACTGTCAAATGTCAATTTTTTAGATATTTTTTTAACGTAAAATTTATATAAATATTAACGCGTCATAAACCAGCATTTAACTAAATATTGTACCTACCTACGTGTATAAGTTGGTTCATGTTATACTTCCAAAGGTGGGTTTCGCATAAATTATACGCATAATTATCATTACCCACTAACCCATTTAAGAATACAATAATAGTATATAGAGGTACTAACATAAACAGATTTATTGCAGAAATAGATGAGAAAGAAAAAAGTTGTAGAGCGCTTTTATTCAACGTAGGTAGCAAATTAGGTACATTTATAATGCAAATTTTAATTATATCCCTGAAAAGAAACCAAAACGGTTTAAAAAATGACAAAAAACAACGTGGAGCTTCCCTATAAACTCATCACATTATACGAGGGACAAGCCATTATATTATTGAGAATGAAGAAATTACTTACCTAGGCAATGGAAAACAAAAAATGTAGTCTCAGTAGCAGCAACTCTTTACTTGGCATTTCTCACTTCATTTTCTAATTTATTTTTCGTACCCCATCATCTTATAGATTTTCAAAACGCAGGACGTTTACAAATTTGCAACGAAGTACTAACATTGCTTAAGGGTGGTGGTTGGTGGACGAAAATTGTCACAGAAGATGAAACTTACATACCTACCACTTTTCGATATGCCACCTCGAGAAGAAAGCCGCGTATGGAATATGGATCCATGAAGACGAGGCCACACCAACCATAACGTCCATAACCAGAAAGCAGCGAGTAATGAAAAAAGTAGTGTGCGCTGTGCGGTCTAGTAAGCGGTATTAAGCTAGAGGAGCAGAAGACTGTCACTGCTAAATGTTACATCGAACACTGTTTGCGGGAAGTGTTTAACAAAAAAGCCAAATATCCTACATCACGCGACTTTAGCTGTTTTTTGGGCTAGATCTTACGAGGAAGAAGGTTTTTTTCAGAAATAATGGCTAAGTGCATTATAGCAGAAGACGGCTACTTTGAACATATCTAGAATAAAATTTTGAAAAAGCTACAATGGTTCTTTTATTCTCAATGTTAATGGCTTGTCCCTCGTATAAACTATAAAATGGAATCTTTAATATTTCAAGGTCTTGTGTACACCTTTTGTTCTTATTAATTTGATGTTGCATTTGATTTTCAAAGAAGGCTGTAAAATATTGCAATATTGCACATCAAAAAACAAACAAAATTGCATTAAAGACAGATTGACCTTGTATGATTGCTAAACAATTTTGGAACAGAGCGTTAGGTTGTAATTTGACACATACATACAAATAGTCGGTGTCGGAAAAAAATCCTGGAAAAAAAACCCCGGAAAAAAAACCCCGGAAAAATATTTATAGATGGCTGTGAATAAATATACAAATATACAAAGTTTGGAAGTAAAAGTAATGCCAAACTTAAACGTAGATTGCCACTAAAGCGCCTAGGTTATTTGCAGGTTTAGTATATTTTTTTTCAATTGATACTTTTTCATTCTTTGATACCTTAGGTATATATATTATGTATGATTTTGTAATATTGATGTGAAATATAATGCAGTATAAATCTAAAGTAGGTATATGTTTTTATATCATTTATTCAACGTTTATGTTTCATTCGGCGCATATGACAATCTTCATCAATCAACAACAAAATTTATTAACAACTATCTATAATTATTATTTGTCGGGTTTTTTCCTAGGGTTTTTTTCCGGTTTTTTTCCGGGTTTTTTTTCCTAGATTCACAAAAAGTAATGACCAAAAAAACTTTATTTAGGAAATTTCAAGTTTTCAAGCGGACAAAAAAAATTTTTTTTACCAAGATTCCAATTGAAAATACACTTAATACCTCAAACTCAATACAATTGAAACTTGAAATTTATAATTACAAGAATTTTGTAATGTGAAGAGGACATAATCCAAATGTTGTAAGTTTTAATTTGAAATCTTATGTTTAATTTCAGTTCATAGGTAGGTCATGTTTAATGTAACGTCCTATACGCTTTTAATTCCTTTTCTTTCCGCCCAATAAACATCGAACTTGAAAATACTCGCAAGGAAACGATGAGGATGATTAAATCCAAATAAAACTAAAACGTTCGATTCTTACATATTAAATTACATTCGTATAACAAATGTTAAAACTAATTAGGATTTCGCATCAAAAACCATCAATTTCTTACAACCTTTAATTCAGTTTTTGCATTTAAGAAATTCAAATTTGAATAGATACACTTCAAATGCGAGCAAAATATACCTAGCATATTATCTATTTTGTGATTATTCTCAAGAATATGTAGAACCACGGTAGAATTATCCCAACGTTTGTATTTTGAGGCAAACGAAGTGCTCTTTAAAATGGATTTTGAGTAGGTAATCTTTTATGTTTCCCAGTATATACTTGGTTACAATCTTTACAGTTGATTTTATATATTCCCGATTTATCATTTAGTTCTACTGGGTCGTTGGGGTTACACTAACTTCTGAAGTTGTGGACGTTTGCACATTTAATTTGGAAAAGATCATGCATATAAAGGATAATTGTGTAATTTGACATCATTTTTATCTGATCTATTCGAACATTCCCCTAACATGATTACACTTCTGATATTTTTCTTGAGTTTATGTTTTCTAATTAAACTTATACTAACCATTAAATACAGCTTTGATTGTAATTCTTTGGCGTAATTTTGTTTTGAAAGAGGAAGATTAAAAAATACCTCTGCTTTGTAACATTTTCTCAAGGCATAATCCAGAAATGTCTAACTTTGTCTTGCCTGATGGCTCTGGTGTGTTTCTATTTCTTCTTCTCTATTATTTTCTTTACAATTTTCTGAGATTTCAGTTTTCTTTTTAATTCAGAATTATTTCACCATGCCAAATGTTGAATGCCATTGACTAATATTTTAGCTCCAGTTGTTCTCCAGTTTATAGCGGGACTGTCAAGTTAATTTTTTCTTCTAGTGTACTTAATTTTAAAGCTTTCCTAGTCGATTTTTAGTCAGAGGATATTTTTATCTTATCAAAAAAAAAGAAAATGATCATTTCATTTAAAAAACTGAATGTTTAGTCTTTAAATTTTCTAAAATTTTAACATTTAGCAAGTATATCAAAAGAAATCCCTAGTCGTTTTTAAAAATCGAAAATAAATTAAAAACCATAAATTGTTGATATTGACATGTGGGTATCAAAAGAACTGAAATTTTACGTAGACTCCAAAAATGTAATCATAAATAGGGGTTGGCATGGACGCCGCTACTAAAGGGCAAGGGAAGCCCGGGCCCCCCCTCTGGAATTTCATAAAACGCGTAAATCCGTTTTAGAAAATGTTAAAATGTCACAATATGATTACTTTTGATATGTAATGTTCTATTCCATCGTTGACTCCTCATAGCCTATTGATTAACAAATTTAAAAATAGGTAAAAACTTTCAAGTATTCGTATTCTAATTTCTACTTGAAAAAATGTAAGCCCCCCCCCCCCCCCTCTAACAAAGTTTCTTCCGGCGCCCCTGGGGGTTGCCATTTAAAATAACGAAGTAACTATAGCTACTTCCAACATTTTGGGAAGTGCTGCCATTTTGAAAATATTTTACATTAATTCGGTTTTGAGTGTAACACCTAAGCTCAAATTTTCAAAAACCTGTCCATAAAATTTTCCCAGGAATGTCTAACTAAAGCTCCCAAAAAAACACCCTGTAAAGTTTAAAGTCTATAATGTGTTCAGTAGACAACAACTAATTGTTCAATCTTCCCCAAATTACCCCCCCCCCCCCCCCCCGGAAATTACTGTATAGGCGCCCATGAGTACCTACTATAGTCAGTATAGTAAAATAAATAGAGCCACAGCCAATTATCTTTGCTGCCATGCACGGAATTTTGATTAATAACACCTTCAATTAACGTATAGGTAGATTTGGTTGTTTATGATATACATTCGACTACAAAATGTCTGCTTCCTCGTTAATAACACCAAAACTGATATTAAGTAATTAACGTTCCTAATTATTTACCTTATTTGAATTTGCTTAATTTCATAATCATAACAAAAAGATCTTTTTTTCTTATAATTATAACGAGAACGGAAAGATCAAAAGATTTAAGCATCTTACAAAACTATCGGAAGCCTTTGATAACCAAAAGTGTGAAAGGACAAAAAGAGAGCACCATAATGTAAACATTATGTAGTGAATGCAGGTCGCAATACTCAAAAATTCAAAAAAAAAAGAGGAAAGAGCATGTAATCTCTTTAAAACGAGGACTAATTGACTTTTCAGTGTTAAAAAGTAATTTGTTTTGAAAATAAATCTAAATTTAGACCAAAGCCAAAGTAAAGTAGTCGTCGTTCATTGAATCATTCATTTTATACTGTAAGATGGGTGCGAAGAGATGTGATCTCCGACGCCGCGCCGCTTCTTTCTTATAAATATTTTAAAGTTTTGGTTAATATTTATTATCGCCTCTACACGTTTCTGCATAATGTGCAGTTTAGCGATCGGGAACTTTACAAGCTGTTTGTAATTTAAATTAATTGTGTGAATATTGTAGAAGGTATGCGTAAACATTATTGTTGAAAAAAAGGAGAGAGAAAAAAAACGGGAAGCTGTTTAAGCGTCCTGTTTATAAGATAATGCTTTGTAAACTTTTGAAAATTTGATTCACGTGTTAAAGTGATGGCTGCTGTGTTGAAAATTGTAACGTAATTTCGAAAAGTTCCCATCGACTTTTTTAGACGCTTCTTGTGTTTTTCCTTCACTTTGACGCTCTTGACCTTTAAATTTTTGGTACCATATATTGGTTAATTTAAATACGTCATTATTACACCTTTCAATGATTTTAGGTTTTTCAGGGGCAGCTTCACGCTACTTCACTTTATAACTTCTAACAAAATCAAAATTTGAAAAATCGGCGATACCCGTCTATAATAATATCGAGGGGGACACTTTTTGACATAAGCTTGAGATTTCATACCTTAACCCCCTGCGTCCCACATACATATCCTCAATTTTTTTAAATGGCAACATGGGTCATGTGATACGTCATTTGAAAGGTCATTTTATATCTTGCATTACTGCGTTTAAAATTTTAAAATCGTTCAATTGGTTTGTGAGATATTTTAATTTAAAGTTTTAGAGAACTGATATAAATTGCTTCAAAATGTTTGTTGTTTATTTTTTATTATAATTTTATAGGAAATGTAATTTGATACGAAATTCATTGTATTAAACGTTTTTTATTTACATGAAAATAAAACTAAAAATAAATTAAAAAGTCAGTAATATTTTTATAATATATTATTATTATTATAACGACAAATTATATCAGTTCTTTAAAACTTTAAATTAAAATATCTCACAAACCAATTGAACGATTTTAAAATTTTAAACGCAGTAATGCAAGATATAAAATGACCTTTTAAATGACTTATCACATGATCCATGTTGCCATTTAAAAAAATTTAGGGTAGGTATGTTTGTGGGACCCAGGGGGTTAAGGTATGAAATCTCAAACTTATGTCAAAAAGTGTCCCCCTCGATATTATTATAGACGGGTATCGGCGATTTTTCAAATTTTGATTTTGTTAGAAGTTATAAAGGGTGGCTACTCTTAGTTGGAAAACCCTGTCTGTACCGATTTATACAATTACAATTATTACGTATTATATACATATAGTGCGAATATTCTCCAAAAATGCAATAAATGCAATAAACTGAAGCTGATTCAAGGGGACAACCCGGAATTTTTCATTATTTGTCCCTTTGCATCTAGCCATCTTCTTTCTATTAGCTAAGTATGGGCTCCAGTAGACGGATCAACGTAATTTTGTTGGTGGTTTACAGTCCTATGTTCATAGCCCAATAGGTGTAGTTGGCCCCCACTTGAATTACCCTTTCGACGATCGGAATCAATGTGGGCTGTTCCCTTCTTTGTACGATGAAGTATCACACTTCATTTCTTAAACCCAATACCCAGGACCCGTCGACTATCCTTCCGTGGTTTCGGTTGTTCTCTATCTCAGTGTATGAATCTTCTGACTTCAAGAAGGCGACCCCTCTCAAATTTACGACGACCATTAAATCGGGATTCGTTGATTTGTACAAGGCCATGCAGGGTTCTCACAAGCGGCCCTCTTCGTTGGACTGATACGGTGCCGGACCACACATGGTGAACCAGTCCCCCAAGGGTTGCGTCGGTTCATCTGTCGGTTACCTCCAAGTTGGTGTCCATAACAAAACGTAATTTCCAATATTTCACCCAACCTCAAATTGCAGTGTAGTTTGTTGTTCTTGTATCCGTATAGTGGAAAAAATGGTTGCCTGCTCCGATAGATCGACTTGTTTGGCAATCGCTTGTGGGACAACGGAAGACCGGTCGAAACTCACCTCCTCTGTCACGTTTCTTCTTTATCTGCATGGAGGTACCACATTGTAAGCACTTCAGCGGGCGTCTGCAGCAGTGGTGTAGTCGTAAATTTTCCAGCGTGGGAACGCTCACCATCTTCTGAGAATTGACTAACATCGGGCGATCCAGAATGCCCGGAAAACGGGTCGCCTGTTAATATAATATAGGATTCTTGGAAAAAGCAGAGTGGGAACGCCGTTCCCACGCGTTCCCGCTCCACTACATCACTGGTTTGCAGTAGATGGTGCTGCTGCAGGAATACTGTGGAGGTTTCTTCGGAAGTAATGACATCACGATAAAACTCTTGTGCAAGTATTGCCAATTTATCCTAATGAGCCAATTGTGTTTGTAACAAAATCATTATCTTTTAGGCGCTATTCGGAATTTGTGAAACGAAAATCGCTTCTATGGCACCACCACTGGCCAACAAGAATATCCGCTTCTGTTGCAGACCATTATCACACCGTTTCGATAGTACATCGTCATATTTTTTTTATTATCACCATGATCTGCACATTTGGTTTCCAAATATCCAAAAAACCTGTTGGTTCGTACATAACTATCAGGACTAACTAAGTCTTTTAACGATCTAGAAACAACACCTATTAATTAGTCCACACAATGGGTCGTTTTACCTTGTAAAAGGTCGGACAGAAATGATGAAATTTGGTACGACGATAGACACATGGGCCCTCATCACAACGTAAGTTTGCGACCGGGGGGGGGGGGGGGATTCTTAGCTATTTTGTTGCAGTTTCCGAGATACAGCGCTTCATAGTACAAATAGTCCGTTTATATTATATAAAAAAGCAACATTCTGTGAGTCCACCCCATGCCTGATTTACAAGGTTTGGTTATGCTGAATGACTACAGTGATTTTTTAAACCGCGTCGCGACATATTTTACAGTGAAATCCACAACTTCGACATATTGTTTGCATAAACAACATAAATAAATTTTTTTAACTTTTAACTCGTTTCCACACCACCTATAAGGGTAGTAGAATCATCGGTTCGTTTCTTATGTGGTATCTCCAAAATGGGCATAATCTACAGTCCATGTTATTATGTTTAATAGGTGGCCTTGGTTTAATTGAATTTTAATCGCAATAGGTTCATAGATCTTCTGTATCATTCTCTTCATCATTATTAAAGTTACCGCATCTGCTTTCACAAGTTGCAGTTCACGCACAGGTACGAGAATTTTAAACCAAATGTATAACAACCGCAGGCAGCTCCACATCCTTTTTGACATTTACAAGAAATGCATTGGAGAAGAACATGTGGGACCGTTTCCTTTGTTATTCGAATTGCTTCGAGTCCTATTCCCGTCCTTCGCCAGCAGTATTGCTCAGGATTTTTCTGATTATCAAGCCAGCTAGTACACCTAACAATAGGTCCGCGAGGTCCAAAAAGGATTTAGAACTGCCTGCGTCGGTGCCACCCTTCCCTTCGTGCGGCACTCGCCCATGGCCGCAAACTCACATGTGTAATCAGGGGCCATTTATCTATAATCTGCCAAAACGAGCATTTTGATCCATCATGCGTTCTGTGGATACGGCACCATACCTTTAGACAAGGTAGATGAAATTGCCAAGACCCTTGAACAAAAACATTTTGCAGCTAAGTAATAAGAACGGTGGATGATTAAGATTATAACGTGATCCATCACAAATAAAAAATGCACTTGGGTGGTATAAGTAGGGTACCAGTTCAAAAGAATATTAGAGTGACAATTAATAAAAGAGAAGAGCACAATGACTGTACTGATAAAGAGATGTAATGGATGGAAGGGCGCGGCATTACCGATGCAGTGTGTAAGAATTGTTCTCGTGAATCTAGGAAAAGAAACCCCCAGAAATAAACCCCGAAAAAAAGCCCCCCCCCCCCCCCCCCCCCCCAAGAACCACGACAAATAATTATAGATGGCTGTGAATAAACAGTATTTTAAATGATAAATATAGTTGCATTATTATTAATAATTCACAATGCTTAGGGAGAGTTATATAAATATGGGTCTGTTTTTAAGCCGTGTAAGTCCTATTGAAAGCACATTTTAAATTTAGTCGAGGAAGAAGTAGTTATTGTACAAGAAACGATTACTAGCCATTTGCGCCGTTTCCATTTGCGCCGAATCATTAATTTTTGCCATACTTTTGTTGTTGCGCCGAATGGAACATAAACGCTGAATAAATGATACAATAAGGCACATATACTTTAGATTTATACTGCATTATATTTTACATCAATATTACAAAATCATACATAATAAATTTAATAATATATAAGGTATCAAAGAATGAAAAAGTATCAATTGGAAAAAAATATACTAAACCTGCAAATAACTTAGGCACTTTAGTGGCAATCTACGTTTAAGTTTGGCATTTCTTTTATTTCCAAACGTTGTATATTTATACAGGGTGATTCACCACTATTCCCTCGGTCTCTTGTGCCTAAAGGGTACAAGATATCAGCTTCATTTTTTGGTGACATATGTAAATTGATAACGACTATTTTTTAAAATTATTTTCACTTATACAGGATGCTTCACAAAATTGTAATATATCAAAGTTATGTTTTTTTAAATGCAACCCCCTGTATTTTATTACATTTTTAGATTATACGTTAAAAACTAAGGTAACTTTATTAAACGTTCACTATACCTATCGCTTACCAATTTTGAGAAAATTGTGATTTTAAGAAAAATATTCAATTTAAACAACCCCTAATAACACGGAAACCACTTACTTTTAGTAACGCAAATTTATATCGATTTATCTTGACCTTTAAGGCTTTTATTTGCACTACGTAGGATTTCGATTTTTTGTACAGGGTGTTTAGAAAAAGGATTCATATTTTATATTTTTCAAACATCAAAAACTCACTTAACTTAAATGGAACGCCCTGTATGTTTTTATTCTATGTTGAATAACTTGTCATTTTCTATCAAAAACTATGAGTAATTGATATGTCTAAAATCAACGATTAAAAAGTTATTAAGAGTTTTCTCTAAAATTTGTATGGAAATGGTTTTGTTTGCATTCTAGTAGGCCATGATTTTTTTTTATTGTACTTAGTTGATAATTAGATATGTGATCAAAACTTAATTAAAAATGAAATTAAAGCAATGGAAAAAATACTGTAGTAAATGCCATTTTTTCCTATGCATAACCGCACTCGTTTTCAAGAGATCTTCTAACGTTATATGGTGTTATAGTAGCAAACGCATCCTTTATTCTAATCTTCATGCCATCAGCGGTGGTAGGTGGAGTGTTGTAAACTAAATTTTTAATGATAATAATAATAATAATAATATCTAAACAAACTTCATCAAGAAGACTCGAAAAAGTGTTGTTCTAAAATCCGTAAAAATCTTACTCCGTTCAAGTTTCCATCAAAAAATCAAAATTCTCCCAAATACACTGAGGCTCCACCGGTTTTCGTGATCAACAGTGTTATACAGGTGACGATTTAGTAATGAAAGTTATGTCGGTTTACCAAGCCATTATGTTGTGGAAAGTGGATTCGTCGGTAAATAAAACTTCTTCTTCAACTTTTTCGAGACTCCATAAACAAAAATTCAACCTCATGGCCTACCAGAATGCAAACAAAACCACTTCCAAAGAAATTTTAGAGAAAAATCTTAATAACTTTTTAATCGTTGATTTTAGACATATCAATTACTCATAGTTTTTGATAGAAAATGACAAGTTGTTCAACATAGAATAAAAACATACAGGGTGTTCCATTTAAGTTAAGTGAGTTTTTGATGTTTGAAAAATATAAAATATGAATCCTTTTTCTAAACACCCTGTACAAAAAATCGAAATCCTACGTAGTGCAAATAAAAGCCTTAAAGGTCAAGATAAATCGATATAAATTTGCGTTACTAAAAGTAAGCGGTTTCCGTGTTATTAGAGGTTGTTTAAATTGAATATTTTTCTTAAAATCACAATTTTCTCAAAATTGGTAAGCGATAGGTATAGGGAACGTTTAATAAAGTTACCTTAGTTTTTAACGTATAATCTAAAAATGTAATAAAATATAGAGGGTTGCATTTAAAAAAACCTAACTTTGATATATTACAATTTTGTGAAGCATCCTGTATAATTGAAAATAATTTTAAAAAATAGTCGTTATCAATTTACATATGTCACCAAAAAATGAAGCTGATATCTTGTACCCTTTAGGCACAAGAGACCGAGGGAATAGTGGTGAATCACCCTGTATAAGGTATCAAAGAATGAAAAAGTATCAATTGGAAAAAATCTAAACCTGCTAATAACTTATGCACTTTAGTGGCAATCTACGTTTAAGTTTAGCATTTCTTTTATTTCCAAACTTTGTATATTTATATATTTATTCACAGCCATCTATAATTATTTTTCATGGGTTTTTCTTCCGGGGGGTCTTTTTTCCTAGGGTTTTTTACCGAGGGTCTTTTTTCCGTTTTTTTTACCTAACCCCGTTCTCGTACACATTTCCCTCCAGTGAACCAGGCAGCTAAAATCGAGCACCTATTGAAATCTGCCATCTAGGATCATCCGTCTAGTTAGAGCATCATCTCCCTCCCTCCCTCTTCTAAACCCAAGAAGATTCATTGAAACTTTAAACAAAAAATTCTCTTTGAGATAAAAGCTAAGATGTGTTATAACGATCTTTATGGTCTAATTTTTATGCGCACTTTCGATAATTAATACAATTTGAGCATGTCAAAATTACAAAAACGACCCCAACATTAACTTTGTTGCACAATAAATTTATTTTTGAAATGTTTTGAGTAGTTTTCACGACATATTCCATAGAGGGTAAACTAATTGCAGACCAAATTATTTAATTACCTATAGATTTAACCATTTCTCTATGTTTTGAGATGTTCGTGAAGATAGCTCCACCAGAACGCATTTTGGACTTACAAATTGTGAAAATATGCTTACAAATTAGTACATACGATTTACTGATTACTACTTAGACTCTTAGAGATACAAACAAATTGAACCATTTCTTTCACACTAATTTCTAATTATTAACGCAACGAAAATGTTTATATTCCAATGTAGATGGAGCGCCCGAGAATTTTCTCCCAATTTTTTTAAAAATAAATTGGAAGTTCACTTGCAAAGTTCATTAGTACTTTCTAATAACATAATTCGTGTAACAAATTAAAGCTTAATTTGAAATCTGGGCGCATGTAGTATTTTATGGACATTCTTTAGTTTACGCCATTGTGATCAGTGGCGGTTTAGGGAGGGGGGTAATTGGGTAATCCCCCCCCCCCCCGCCGCCCCGGGCCTAAGAATTTTGTCGTTCCCTTATTTATTGTTATTCTTAAAAATTGGCAACATTGCAAACACACAAGTTAAGATGGTGAATCTAGTGGCCATCTATGACGGTGAATTTTTCCAAAACTGCTGGGGCGAGTTGTGGAAGGGACCGATACCAGATTTTTTTTAAATCCCCCCCCCCCCCCAAGCCAGTTGGATGGAAACGCCATTGATTGTGATTGGGTTACAAAAAATGAGATTATGCTTACAAATTAATACATATAACTTACTAATTATTACTTAAAGATACAACAAATTCAACCATTTCTCTACGTTTTGGGACATTCGTGAAGTTACCCCCCTAAGCGTATTCTGCATTGTAGGCTGTAGGTAGTAATAAAGTCACTTACAAATGTTGAAATTATGCTTAGAAATTGTTACAAATGATTTACTAAATATTGACTGAAAAAAATATTGTTCCTTAAAGTGGTGCGGCTCCCGAGAAGTTAGCCGCACAATAGTTTTTTTTTTTAATTTAAGAGATACCGTTTGATTACAAATTCTGGCAACTTGATTACAAATTTTTACAAACGACTTACTAATTACTGACGCTACTGAAATTTTGATATTGCAAAATAATGGGGCTACCGAGAATTTAGCCCCAAAAACTGTTTTTGTTAAAATAAATTCGAAAATTCACTTACAAATTTAGATTTTTAGCTTACAAATACTTACTAATTAGTAACCAACAAATTGTATATAAATTCGGAATATGAGGGGCTAAACTTCACGGACATTATTGCCAGTTATTCTATCCTTACCTAAATCAAAGTTACGTTGTTAAATTGCAAGATATTTATTGCATCTACATAAGAGATTTTAAACCATAAGAGCAGATTTCGAAAGAATCATAACTGTAATTTCATCAACTTTGCAAACAACGTTATGCTAAAGACACAATAAATAGTTTATGAAGTCCTCCTGTTGGAGTATAGGTAATAGAGTTTATGAAGTCTTCACAATAAATAGTTTTGCAAGAGTAAGTATTGAATGTATAACTAAATAAGGGTTGCATCTGCATAGAACGAGACTGGCACTTTTGTCATTTGTACATTAGGGCATTAGGAGAGCCGGATCAAATACATAAACAATAATTATTGTGCACTGATTTGAAATGAAACCATCAATCGATCAATGTATGAGTAAAAACTAGTATCAAGATTACCGCGAGAATTTACAATACAATTTTATTTAAGACAATTTCTAAATCAAATATGCAAATCCTTGTATCAATGCTTTATTAAAAAGAGAAAATGGAAAATATCGCAGACAGTTTAAGGTTTTAAGAAACAATAATATTATGTTTCGTATAATGCATTGCATTATCTCAACATTATAGAAACGCTGGCAAGAAACATTAATATAGAGGGAAAAGCGGCAGCCACACCAGTGAGTTAATAATATTCCATCGGGGCAATTCTACTTATTCATTTTCTAAGCTTAGTTTCCCCAACAGATGGATGAGAATCTGACTACCTAATTACAATTTTAAATTTCATCGTCATTTTCCCACGAATCCTCTTCCTTCCTTCCTTCTTTCCTTCAATTTTACTTTGTTCATTCCACTTTAACAACGTTCAATACCTACTTACCTACCTAAATTACAAATTATCAGAAAAAGATCAATTCTACTTAACTTGGCATCTTAGCCGAGTGGTTCGAAGCTCACAATAAGGAGGTAAGAATAGGTAAATTCAAATAATAAGACACAAAACCTCTCCTAAACAATTTTGTTTCGTTGGGAATTGTTATGACGAAGAGATGAAGTGATTTATCACTTCATTTCTTCGTCTTGTGTTTACCTCTACTTAACTTGTTAAACTATTCTACTTTGACAATGGATCGCATTCATCTTTAAAAATAGTCTTGTAAAATTAAGTAACAGTATTGCATTAACAATGATGCTTTTAGCCATAAGAAGCTTATTGACAGACACTTTTCCTTTTGTTTACAATATTCTAATTCACTTTCAGAACAATTCATTCTCAAAACCAAATCGACCGTGTTAAAAGTGACAGTTTTGGGACGCTGCCTTCAGTGCAATTACCTGATGACATCTACTTTACCGTTTTCCAACATTCTCGATATGTAAATGCTTCTAAATATTGTCAAATTTGGGTCAATCAAGTTGGAGTAGCACACAAGTTAAAGTGAATTTCAACTATACGTACGTTTTGTATAGGTTATGTATAGTTTTGTATACGTAATTGTAAGTTTTGTATACCATTGTTTATATCATAACTAATATAGCACAATGGGGATACTCAAAGTTGATGGTTTTTTATACCAAATGGAAAATCCGAAATTCGAATAAAGTATTTAATTCTGTTAGTTTTGTATAGTTTTGTACACTATAAATAAAGTTTTGTATACGATTCTTTAAGGCTTAAACAAATCCACAAAATGGTATACTCTAACTTGACGAAAAAAAAATTTATTTATTTCATATAAAAAAATGTTATTCATAAATAAAAAGTTATGTATAGTTTTGTATAGCATAAATAAAGTTTTGTATACTTAACTAAAATTACAAAAAAAATTTTAATTTGTAAGTGCACGGCAGGGTAGACCATTTCAACCAATACACGCAAATATCTCGAAAAGGACATTTTTATTCAAAAAATGTTTCAGACAAATTGTTTATCGCTTTGAGGGAGAAAGATGATGACATTATCACTTTCATTGTAGATAGCGCCACTTTAGAGATTACATCATGACGGCAATTTTTTTAAATAGGAGTGGATTTTTTTTCCAAAATAAAGGCTGTAGCTGGTAATAAGACGAAGATAACGGTGTCTTGTTTTTTTTAATCGGATCTTTTTTCACTGAGTTACGGTGTTCCAAAATTTATATAATAAGTAAAAGTTTCCAACCCCATAGTGTACGTATTTTGAATGTTGTGTGAGAATTGTAAGAAATTATCTAAATAGACGCTGCAATGGAATGTGGATTGAACGCTTTGGAACAAAAAGTTCACATCCATTTAAAAAAATGGCCGCCATGATAAATTGATAACGTCATCCTCTTTCCCATTCGAAGTCATAGAACTTTTGTCCGAAACATTTTTTTTTCAAAAACTATCCTTCTCGAGACATTCGCGTGTATTAATTACAAAGGTCTACTCTGTATATACAGGTGGATTATATTTGACCCGTATTTCTGACTGATTGAAAAGCAACCCAGTATACAACTTTGATATTTAATAGATGAGGAATTGATCAAAAAAGTAATACACAATTTTGTATAAGTGTTAGGTGATTTGGCTCCTAATATTAACATATACAGTGCTCGCCAAAAAGTCGGCACCAAATGGATTTTTTTTTTATTTTTGATTTTTTAAAAAAACTTTTTACAGCAATAATTTGTGCTAGTCTGAAAACCTATTTAGCCCCTATCAGATATACCGAGTGATTTTTACTTAGCTAGGAAATGGCGTTTTTCGAAATTGTCTCAATTCTAAAAGTGCTATTTTTCGTAAATTAGGCAAGATTTTAATGAGATTTTTTCATCGTCTGTCAGTTTTTTAGCTTACCGAACAATCTCAAGACCAGATTCAGTCAATTAAATAGTAAAACAATCCACAGCCGTCTCATATTCCACCTACTTAATTGACTGAAACATGTAAACTGAATAAAGAAAAATCTCCTCGTTTAGGTAACTGTAAAAGAACATTTACAGGATTTTTGTGAAAGTAATTGATCAGCAAGGGTAAATTAGGGTTTTTAGAAGCCACGTAAATAGATATTCATTATTATTGAAAAACATTTCTCCCATAAAGTATGTTGCACCAAAAACGTAAAGATTATGTAACAATATTACTTTTCTGTAAATAATAACAAACCTAAAGGAATAATTAACAATTTCTATTGTTTTTTCCAATTATAAATCTTTAACGTTTTTAACGAAATCAAATTGAATTTTGAAATCATGTCTTGGTATGTGAAAATTTGAAAATATTGCAAAAAATTAAAACTTTCGTTTTACCGGAAGTTAAAGGGAAAAATTTTTTCTTCTGGTCTTGAGATTGTTCGGTAAGCTAAAACTGACAGACGATGAAAAAATCTCATTAAAATCTTGCTTAATTTACGAAAAATAGCACTTTTAGAATTGAGACAATTTCGAAAAACGCCATTTCCTAGCTAAGTAAAAATCACTCGGTATATCTGATAGGGGCTAAATAGGTTTTCAGACTAGCACAAATTATTGCCGTAAAAAGTTTTTTAAAAAAATCAAAAATAAAAAAAAAATCCATTTGGTGCCGACTTTTTGGCGAGCACTGTATAGAGAGTTTTGCATGGCTTAAAAGACTTGTGTTGAATATCACAATTGCAATCACGCAGAGTTTTGTATACCTAAGTCAAATAAGCTGATGCGAGTATTTGGTCCTTTGTTATTAATACAGATTGGGGGACGAACAATCGTCACACAACTGAACGTTACGCATTAGTTTATTTGTAACTTCATGATTCTAATCATTTTCGTAACTAATTGCTTGGTGACTAATTCCCCATAGCACACATCAATTAACTAAATTTATTTTTCCTGACGAAGCTGATAATATTAAGTCAAATAATACAGTGTACAGTTTTGTATAGGTAAAATAACACAGTGTAGAGTTTTGTATAGGTCAAATAATACAGTCTAGAGTTTTGTATAGGTCAAATAATGCAGTCTAGAGTCTTGTATAGGTCTAATAACACAGCGTAGAGTTTTGTATAGGTCAAATAATACGGTGTAGAGTTTTGTATAAGTCAAATAATAGTCTAGAGTTTTGTATATGTCAAATAATACCGTCTAGAATTTTGTATAGCTAAAATATACCGTCTATAGTTTTCTATAGGTGAAATAATACAGCGTAGAGTTTTGTATAGGTCAAATAATACAGTCTAGAGTCTTGTATAGGTCTAATAACACAGCGTAGAGTTTTGTATAGGTCAAGTAATACAGTGTAGAGTTTTGTATAAGTCAAATAATAGTCTAGAGTTTTGTATATGTCAAATAATACAGTCTAGAATTTTGTATAGCTAAAATATACCGTCTATAGTTTTCTATAGGTGAAATAATACAGCGTAGAGTTTTGTATAGGTCAAATAATACAGTCTAGAGTTTTGTATATGTCAAATAATACCGTCTAGAGTTTTGTATATGTCAAATAATACCGTCTAGAGTTTTGTATAGGTCAAATAACACAGTGTAGAGTTTTGTATAGGTCAAATAATACAGTCTAGAGTTTTGTATATGTCAAATAATACCGTCTAGAGTTTTGTATAGGTCAAATAATACCGTCTAGAGTTTTGTATAGGTCAAATAACACAGTGTAGAGTTTTGTATAGGTCAAATAATACAGTCTAGAGTTTTGTATATGTCAAATAATACCGTCTAGAGTTTTGTATAGGTCAAATAACACAGTGTAGAGTTTTGTATAGGTCAAATAATACAGTCTAGAGTTTTGTATATGTCAAATAATACCGTCTAGAGTTTTGTATAGGTCAAATAATACCGTCTAGAGTTTTGTATAGGTCAAATAACACAGTGTAGAGTTTTGTATAGGTCAAATAATACAGTCTAAAGTTTTGTATATGTCAAATAATACCGTCTAGAGTTTTGTATAGGTCAAATAACACAGTGTAGAGTATGTATAGGTCAAATAATACAGTCTAGAGTTTTGTATATGTCAAATAATACCGTCTAGAGTTTTGTATAGGTCAAATAATACAGTCTAGAGTTTTGTATATGTCAAATAATACCGTCTAGAGTTTTGTATAGGTCAAATAACACAGTGTATAGTTTTGTATAGATCATATAATACAGTCTAGAGTTTTGTATATGTCAAATAATACCGTCTAGAGTTTTGTATAGGTCAAATAACACAGTGTATAGTTTTGTATAGAGCAAATAATACAGTCTAGAGTTTTGTATAGGTCAAATAACACAGTGTAGATTTTTTTATAGGTCAAATAATACGCTCTAGGGGTTTGATAAGGTCAAATAATACTGTTTAGAGTTTTGTAGATGTCTAATAATGCAGTCTAGAATTTTGTATAGGTAATATAATATGGTGTAGCATTGTATAGGTCAAATAATACGGTGTAGAGTGTTTAGCAAATAAGTTTGTATCAACTTCGTTATAAATTTTTGTTTTGTTTAATTTGTAAATAATTTGTGTTTAATAATTTTAAGGTCTATGTTGTAGGTCAGCGGTTCTCAACCCGTGGAACGCGTACCCCTAGGGGTACGCGTTTTATGGCTAAGGGGTACGCGAAAAAAATTTAGTAATGGCGAATTTTTAAAAATATGCTATTCTCCTCTTGTCTCGAGCCAGTTCAGAGCGGTGGCAAAACAGTGGACAAAAAAATTATTGTAGCGCTCGCTATTTACAAATAATGGTTATTTATTTATCAAGGGCATCAAGGACTCCAATACCACCGCGGCGGCCGTTTCCTGACTGACGCGTTTGACAACTGAGTAACTTTGATTTGAGATTGTTGCTAAGTTACTTTGGCAAGTAAACGTGGCGTCGTACAATGCAGTTGCCATTGGCGCCGACCTTATCATTTGACATTGTTTTAGTAATAAGCATCATAATGAACAAAAAGATATTGTTCGAAGTTATGTTTTTTAGGTTGAAAATAAAAATGTATATTTTAGCGCAATATTACATTACATCTTTTTCAGCACATATCTGAAATATGAACATAATTTGTATTAGTCATAGTAATCTATAAAAACTTTTAGTTTTCATCAATAAACATTCTGGACATACCCCTTGTCACGTTATTGCTATATTTATTTAGTTTTAGAACGATGGTAAAATAATAACTATACGAGTATACATTATAAAAATTTTTCTTATGAAGGGGTACAATTTAGGATAATGAACTGCCAAGGGGTACGCAAGCCAAAAAAGGTTGAGAATCGCTGTTGTAGGTTAATTAGATTATTTAAAACGTTTTCAACGTTTTATTTTATTTTTCATAGAATTTTAATTGCCGTCAGTATTTGGGTTTCTTATTAACAAGAAATAGTATACATATTTCTTATTGAATGATAAATATACCTATTGGTACAAAAATAATACACAACCTCCCCTTAATAAGTTGTATTTTATGATAGATGAATGATGAAACTTTATACGATTTTCATCATGGCAACATGTTTCGGGATAACATATCCCATTATCAAGCCAAATAGTTATACATCAAAGTTATAAAATATTGTTTCTTAAGGGATCCACACAGAAACAATATTTTATAACTTTGATGTATAACTATTTGGCTTGATAATGGGATATGTTATCCCGAAACATGTTGCCATGATGAAAATCGTATAAAGTTTCATCATTCATCTATCATAAAATACAACTTATTAAGGGGAGGTTGTGTGTTATTTTTGTACCAATCTATTTCACCCCTTCGTGAACTACTTCGAATCCAAATCATGGTTAAATATACCTATGTTATTGGCAATTTTTTAAAACATCGCGTTTAACTACGCTGTAGTTTAATTGAGGGCAAACGCCATTTCCATTTTATTTGCAACTTTTGCTACTCTTTTGTCTGTGGCCGTCAGTGCACAAAAATTAACCCGGTCAAAGCGAAGGAGAAGACTTTTGTTAAACAAAACTCTAGACGGTATTATTTCACCTATACAAAACTCTAGACTGTATTATTTGACCTACACAAAACTCTACACTGTGTTATTTGACCTATATAAAACTCTACACGGTATTATTTGACATATACAAAACTCTAGACTGTATTATTTGACCTATAAAAAACTCTACACTGTGTTATTTGACCTATACAAAACTCTAGACGGTATTATTTAACCTATACAAAACTACACTGTGTTATTTGACCTATACAAAACTCTAGACGGTATTATTTGACATATGCAAAACTCTAGACTGTATTATTTGACCTATACAAAACTCTACACTGTATTATTTCACCTATACAAAACTTTAGACTGTATTATTTGACCTATACAAAACTCTACACTGTGTTATTTGACCTATACAAAACTCTAGACGGTATTATTTGACATATACAAAACTCTAGACTGTATTATTTGACCTATACAAAACTCTACACAGTGTTGTTTGACCTATACAAAACTCTACACTGTATTATTTCACCTATAGAAAACTATAGACGGTATATTACACCTTTACAAAATTCTAGACGGTATTATTTGACATATACAAAACTCTAGACTATTATTTGACTTATACAAAACTCTACACTGTATTATTTGACCTATACAAAACTCTACGTTGTGTTATTAGACCTATACAAGACTCTAGACTGTATTATTTGACCTATACAAAACTCTAGACTGTATTATTTGACCTATACAAAACTCTACACTGTGTTATTTGACCTATACAAAACTCTAGACGGTATTATTTGACAAATACAAAACTCTAGACTGTATTATTTGACCTATACAAAACTCTACGCTGTGTTATTAGACCTATACAAGACTCTAGACTGCATTATTTGACCTATACAAAACTCTAGACTGTATTATTTGACCTATACAAAACTCTAAACTGTGTTATTTGACCTATACATAACTCTACACTGTATTATTTGACCTATACAAAACTCTACGCTGTGTTATTAGACCTATACAAGACTCTAGACTGCATTATTTGACCTATACAAAATTCTAGACTGTATTATTTGACCTATACAAAACTCTACACTGTATTATTTCACCTATACAAAACTTTAGACTGTATTATTTGACCTATACAAAACTCTACACTGTGTTATTTGACCTATACAAAACTCTAGACGGTATTATTTGACATATACAAAACTCTAGACTGTATTATTTGACCTATACAAAACTCTACACAGTGTTGTTTGACCTATACAAAACTCTACACTGTATTATTTCACCTATAGAAAACTATAGACGGTATATTATACCTTTACAAAATTCTTGACGGTATTATTTGACATATACAAAACTCTAGACTATTATTTGACTTATACAAAACTCTACACTGTATTATTTGACCTATACAAAACTCTACGTTGTGTTATTAGACCTATACAAGACTCTAGACTGTATTATTTGACCTATACAAAACTCTAGACTGTATTATTTGACCTATACAAAACTCTACACTGTGTTATTTGACCTATACAAAACTCTAGACGGTATTATTTGACATATACAAAACTCTAGACTGTATTATTTGACCTATACAAAACTCTACGCTGTGTTATTAGACCTATACAAGACTCTAGACTGCATTATTTGACCTATACAAAACTCTAGACTGTATTATTTGACCTATACAAAACTCTAAACTGTGTTATTTGACCTATACATAACTCTACACTGTATTATTTGACCTATACAAAACTCTACGCTGTGTTATTAGACCTATACAAGACTCTAGACTGCATTACTTGACCTATACAAAATTCTAGACTGTATTATTTGACCTATACAAAACTCTACACTGTGTTATTTGACATATACAAAACTCTAGACTATTATTTGACTTATACAAAACTCTACACTGTATTATTTGACCTATACAAAACTCTACGCTGTGTTATTAGACCTATACAAGACTCTAGACTGCATTATTTGACCTATACAAAACTCTAGACTGTATTATTTGACCTATACAAAACTCTACACTGTGTTATTTGACCTATACAAAACTCTAGACTGTATTATTTGACCTATACAAAACTCTACACTGTGTTATTTCACCTATACAAAACTTTAGACTGTGTTATTTGACCTATACAAAACTCTAGATGGTATTATTTCACCTTTACAAAACTCTAGACTGTATTATTTGACATATACAAAACTCTAGACTGTATTATTTGACCTATACAAAACTCTACACTGTGTTATTTGACCTATACAAAACACTAGACGGTATTATTTGACATATACAAAACTCTAGACTGTATTATTTGACCTATACAAAACTCTACACTGTGTTATTTGACCTATACAAAACTCTAGACGGTATTATTTGACATATACAAAACTCTACACTGTGTTATTTTACCTATACAAAACTGTACACTGTATTATTTGACTTAATATTATCAGCTTCGTCAGGAAAAATAAATTTAGTTAATTGATGTGTGCTATGGGGAATTAGTCACGGAGCAATTAGTTACGAAAATGATTAGAATCATGAAGTTACAAATAAACTAATGCGTAACGTTCAGTTGTGGGACGATTGTTCGTCCCCCAATCTGTATTAATAACAAAGGACCAAATACTCGCATCAGCTTATTTGACTTATACAAAACTCTGCGTGATTGCAATTGTGATATTCAACACAAGTCTTTTAAGCCATACAAAACTCTCTATATATGTTAATATTAGGAGCCAAATCACCTAACACTTATACAAAATTGTGTATTACTTTTTTGATCAATTCCTCATCTATTAAATATCAAAGTTGTATACTGGGTTGCTTTTCAATCAGTCAGAAATACGGGTCAAATATAATCCACCTGTATATACAGAGTAGACCTTTGTAATTAATACACGCGAATGTCTCGAGAAGGATAGTTTTTGAAAAAAAATGTTTCGGACAAAAGTTCTATGACTTCGAATGGGAAAGAGGATGACGTTATCAATTTATCATGGCGGCCATTTTTTTAAATGGATGTGAACTTTTTGTTCCAAAGCGTTCAATCCACATTCCATTGCAGCGTCTATTTAGATAATTTCTTACAATTCTCACACAACATTCAAAATACGTACACTATGGGGTTGGAAACTTTTACTTATTATATAAATTTTGGAACACCGTAACTCAGTGAAAAAAGATCCGATTAAAAAAAACAAGACACCGTTATCTTCGTCTTATTACCAGCTACAGCCTTTATTTTGGAAAAAAAATCCACTCCTATTTAAAAAAATTGCCGTCATGATGTAATCTCTAAAGTGGCGCTATCTACAATGAAAGTGATAATGTCATCATCTTTCTCCCTCAAAGCGATAAACAATTTGTCTGAAACATTTTTTGAATAAAAATGTCCTTTTCGAGATATTTGCGTGTATTGGTTGAAATGGTCTACCCTGCCGTGCACTTACAAATTAAAATTTTTTTTTGTAATTTTAGTTAAGTATACA
The DNA here is from genome assembly GCA_036250285.1 of Pyrocoelia pectoralis. Lineage (NCBI taxonomy): Eukaryota > Metazoa > Arthropoda > Insecta > Coleoptera > Lampyridae > Pyrocoelia > Pyrocoelia pectoralis. The sequence goes on along the minus strand of CM070079.1, from coordinate 33,606,187 downwards.
AAACTTTATTTATGCTATACAAAACTATACATAACTTTTTATTTATGAATAACATTTTTTTATATGAAATAAATAAATTTTTTTTTTCGTCAAGTTAGAGTATACCATTTTGTGGATTTGTTTAAGCCTTAAAGAATCGTATACAAAACTTTATTTATAGTGTACAAAACTATACAAAACTAACAGAATTAAATACTTTATTCGAATTTCGGATTTTCCATTTGGTATAAAAAACTATCAACTTTGAGTATCCCCATTGTGCTATATTAGTTATGATATAAACAATGGTATACAAAACTTACAATTACGTATACAAAACTATACATAACCTATACAAAACGTACGTATAGTTGAAATTCACTTTAACTTGTGTGCTACTCCAACTTGATTGACCCGTCAAATTTACCAGGATTAGCTTTCTAAACAATCCGAGTTAATTTATGGCATTTTTACATCCTAAATGATCTGTCAGACTGTCAATGTAGATGATTAATGTGCGGTCATAATGCGTTTTTTGTTTGGGAACAATGAAAATTCGAACTAAACGAAGGTAACTTTTCATCTCTCTAAAATTCAAGAGAAACAGCCGGTTTTTCTCAGGATGATGTAGAGAACTACAGAATGGTGTGCTGTGTTACCAGGGAAACCGACATACCTACACTTTAATACATATATGTATAATAATATTGTGCGAGTTTTTCCTCTGCCTTTTTTTTGTGTGTTTACAAATTCAAGATTAGAAATTTGTTAATATAATTTATTGTAACTAATAACCAACATGCAAACAATAACAGTGGTAACGTTACGAGTTAATTGTAGCAAAATACAGTAAAATAACAATAAACAATGCGGAATTAATTATACATATCGCGTATGTATTTGTTGTATACTTTGTAAAGTTCTAGAAAATACAGTAAACGTGATGAAAACTTCCCCTGCAGATGTATGTGTGTTATTTCCTGGTTTCAAATTTTAATTACATGACGTGTAAAATATATATACGTAGGTATATTATAATTCGAATTCGAAGAAGGAAATTCTGTTTCGTATCAGCCGTCAGTTCACGTTTTTATACGCCATCTTTATTACATTTTGATTACGGTACATAAAACGGTTTTCCAGTCTATTTACATATTTATGTAAACATACGTGTTTGCGAAATTTTCAATTGGTTTCTGTTTAAAGAGAATGTCATAAATTGACGCTTTATTTAAGAAGACGTCGCCGCCGCCGCCGCCGCTCGGTTTCAAATGTTTAGCGGCGGTACGTCGGTGATATTTCATGTAAATACCGTTGAGTAATAAATAAAAGTTCTTATATGAAATGTTTATAAAATTTTCTGATTGCTCAATTTATAAACATATCGTTCGTGTTCGAGGAAGTATAACTAATAAATTTATAATAAAGTATCTAAAACGTTTAATGGCCGATAAAGCCGTTGCTGGTTCAACTTTTATTGTAACACAGTGGCGTAAATATTGGTTTTTGTATTTATTTCGGCAACACATGATAGCTGTTAAAAGACTTCGTGTGAGGTTCCACTCATTTTTTTTATTACTAATCATAAAGTTTTGATTAATTTGCTTTAAAAGTCTTTTATAAGTACACGTGGTCGACTACCCCGTATTTCCATTTGAATACGCGTGAATGAGAAATACTCATTTTTTCTTTTCTAATTGCATCTGAATCTGTAGTTTTTACGAAAGAAAATTTCGCTTTTCTATGCCAAATCTTATCTTCTGGCATTCTTCAACTAATTTACTTCTCTGTAGGGTACAACAAGAATAAAGTAGGTACTTATTCGTGTTTAGTTGAAAGAAACTGTATAACTTTTTGAAAAAATCATCTAGGTAAGCATTAATCTGTTAGGTCTCATTTTTAAAAATGTGAAAGCAAAATCTAGTTGGTAGATTTTGAGAAATGTAAACGTCTGCATATGAAGACTTTGGTCGTATATCTTTCATAAAACAAAAGAAAATAACTTATTCGTTAAAATGTTACAGTGTTCTATAAATTTTACTTATAGGACGATTAAAAGAAAGAAATCCAACAAAAAGAAACCATGCGGAAATGTGAGTTTTCCTCCCAAAAATGTTCACTGAAAAATCTTTTTCGGGGACATCATCATTCAACCTAATTGTTTCATTTATTTATAAAATCCAACAATATTTCTATTGGGAAAACATTCATTTCTCGTTTAAACAGAATTATGCTTCAGCATAATTTGTACGTCACTGTTTTTTGATATAAAAGAACTATGAATATTATTTCCAATTAATCAGTGACAAAATTTGACAATTTTTTTTCTGCAATACGCTGATGTGATAATAAAAATTTCCCGTCGGAAATTATTTCAGTTTTTGCAATAAGGGGCCATAACGTGTTCAGTTTCAAAAGAATCCAATAAAAAAATGGAATGGACAATAGAAAATTTCCCTTTTTGAAAATCAGTTGCACTTACACTTTTTACACTTTACAATTTATAATTTTATTGTGGTAATCTTCAATTTTTACACCAATTTCTTTGAGAAAAAGATCTGATCGTACCTAAGAACAACATATTTTTGTAAAATCGTATGCAGTAATTTGCGGGCGTAAATTGCCTAAAGTTATAGCAATCATAGCAACCAACAACTTGATTTTTGAGAACGAACCGTACCATTTATTTTTTCAAATTTAAACGGTTTTACAAAAAATCTTGTTTGCATTTTGGACGTGATCGTCGATTTTGGCACTTTGGCGTCTTATAATTCCGCACGGGCCAAAATCGCCTCCTTAATACAAAAATAGCTATTTTCATTATTTGCATCACGCTATTGTACTTTTCATACCGAGAATTCAGTATGGCTAGCATACGCAATGCATTTTAAATGGGAGAAACCCGGGCCGCGTTGTCGTCACGGTCCCTGGCATATTTGTTATAGAGTAGGCTCGCTCCAAAGAGCACACGGATACCCCACAGATGTTTTTTATAATTATTGTAACAACATTAATAAATAAAGTTAAAAAAATACCTTCGATTTTTGTATAAATTGTACTTAATAAAAATAAAATACATTGTTGATAAATAACGTTAAAATAAAGTTCGATCCGAGCTGAGCAGTAGTTTACTTGAGGCCCAGCCATGCTACATAAGGCAACGGCGGGCTCCGTTAGTCTCGATACTGAATTCTCGGTGTGAAAAGTACAATAGCAACCAACAACTTGATTTTTGAGAACGACCGTGCCATTTATTTTTTCAAATTTAAACGATTTTACGAAAAATCTTGTTTGCATTTCGGGCGTAAACGACGATTTTGTCCCTTCAGGCCTTGTATTTGTAATTCCACCGAGAGCCAAAAGTGCCTCCTTCACGCCCTTAATGCAAAAATAGCTATTTCGATTATGATAACCTTTAATTCCCCTAAATCATAATCAATTTACTCACCGATTTGATTAGAATAAGTTGTATCTTACCGCCTCGTGATAAATTTTAATCTATAAGGTTACTCAAAAGTACTTAGATTCCCTTCCCAGTATGAAATGGCCATTGTTGTGCTAATTTTTGAGATTCTGAAGTAATAAAAACACCATTTTGTTTGTGAAACGGGGTTTCTTTTGATGGAGCACCTCCTCACATACACAATCCTATAAAAACACTATTAAGAAACACATTTGATGATCATGCATAATTAGTAGACACTTTCCAAACGGATGGCCTCCTAGGTCGACAGATCTTTATTAATAAACCCCGTTTCTTTACAAACAAAATGGTGTTTTTATTTTTTCAGAATTTCAAGAAATAGCGGAGCAACAGCCATTTGAAACTGGAAACTTAGTTTTGAATAACCTTATATATCATAAGGTTTCCCCAAGGATTTTGGAGGGTCCAAATCTTTTTTCGTCGAGCGTCCCCCGATGCTCAATGATATTTGCATACCGTAAAAATACAAACTCACATTATTTTGACGAACTTTTATTTTAATTAATTTATTATAGATTTGAATACTAGTGAGATACTTGAGCTTGCTAGTTGGTCGATTCTAGGTTCAGTTTTTGCCAGAGATGTTGGCAGGTCGCTGTCATCAGCAAGACGATTTCACAACTTAGGTTTTTCAGCCCTGGTTTTAATCAAAACTGTCTCACATAAGTAAGTCGAAGAAAACGGAACAAGCAACGGTTCGTTTTTATAAGGAATCGCTTGATCCAAAATTTCACCAGTCATCTTTCATGGTCGAATCGGCCTTCATTTTTAGAGATTCTTCTGGTAAGACATGAAATTTGTTTTCCAACACTTGCAAATGGGTTTCTCTCAGTTTTCACATCTTCGTCCAGAATTGCTTCATATAGCCGCGAAAAAGATTCTCCTTCTGATTCCAAAGTTGAAGCTTTGATATGAAATCCTGAATGTAATATAATGGTTACTAGGTAAAGTACCTTTTTTGCCCCCGAAGCCTCAAGTTTAGCTGATTCCAGGCTTCAAATATATCAGTCAAGTAGGCCAACCTCCATGGAAGTTGTTCATCGTCGAATATTCGCAAAAAAATAATTTTTTTCCTTGAAGTCAAGAACGAGGATGTCCTCTTCTTTCAATTCATAAAGGCAAGTCAACATGTTGCCTTTAGACGACCAGCAAACTTCTGTGGTCAGAATCGACCCACTCGCAAAGTAAAGTAAAAATCGACTGTTCAGGATGTAGTTTACGATCTTCATGGCTTAAATTCTGTGACAATGTTTCTGAAGCCAAAGCTCGTCAATGAATAACAGAATAACTGAATGTGTCGCCGGATTCTTATCCTATAGTTTTTGAGTTAAGCCTGATCGTACACCTAACATTGCAGGGGCTCTGTTTGTACAAATTCCAATCCAAATAACTTTTTTCGATGAACTCAGATATTGAATCAAATAACATGTTAAACAAAATAATGGAACCACCTAACATTATGGCATCATAATCTTTGAATATGTTTTAATGTTAAACAAACAAAATTTGATATATTTTAATGTTTATTTGTTTATTATTTTTGTTATTTGATATGTTTATGTAAAAGAACTGTTTTACGTAAACATTATATTACATTACAGATAATTAAAAAGAAGTTGGTGATAATTAATAAAATTGGCAGATCTCTCGCCCTTTCAAAAGAGGTCAAATTGTTGGTCCTCGTATGGCAGGCGCTACTGTAACAGAAACTGCCCGAATGCTGGGCGTTTCAAGAGGTACTGTCTCAAAAGTAATGACTGTCTTTGAAAGAGAAGGAAAAAAGTCCTCAGCAAAGCACCGTTCTGGCCGAAAGTCGAAGTTCTCTGAGAGAGACCGTCGGACTCTAAATCGAATTGTTAGTCAGAATCGCAAGATCACGGCTCCTAAAATCACTGCAAAGCTCAATGAACACCTACAGAATCCAGTTTCAACAAAAACTGTTCGTCGGGAGCTGCACAATTCTGGATTCTACGGAAGAGCTGCAATTAGAAAACCTCTGATCTCAAAGACAAGTGTTTCAAAGCGTTTAGAGTGGTGCAGAAACCTCCAGAATGGGTCCCTCGAGCAGTAGAGAAATGTGATTTTCTCTGATGAATCATCGTTTACTTTATTATCAACCTCCGGCCGAGTGTACGTTTGGAGACGGCCGAGAGAAGCATTTAATCCCGACTGCCTTCTCCCAACTGTCAAACATGGTGGGGGTTCTGTGATGATCTGGGGTGCTATTTCTTGGAAATCCGCCGGACCAATGATTTCCCTTCATGGAAAACTTTGCTGCCGACACTATTTAGGAATTTTTTGGGACCAAGTTCATCCCATGATTCAAGAACTGTTTCCCAAGGAGAATGCCATCTTTCAAGATGATAATTCCCCAATCCATACAGTTAGAATTAGTTAAAGATTGGCACGAGGAACACTCTAATGAAGTTCAGCATCTCATCTGGCCACCACAATCCTCAGAGCTCAACATTATTGAGCATTTATGGTCGATTTGAGAGAGTCAATTAAGAAGTCGATTTCGGCCGCCATCGTCTCTAAAAGAACTGGAGTGTGTTTTAACTGATGAATGGGCTAAAATTCCTTTGGACATAATTCACAAATTGTATGGATCAATACCTCGGAGAATTGAAGCTGTAATTGCCACAAAAGGTGGACTTACATCATATATTTTGTTGATTTCCAACGTGTTTCCATTATTTTGTCCAACTCTAGTTTATCTTCAAATTTAGTTTCAGTTAACATTTATAAGATCAAAGTGTCTTTTAGTAACTATTCACCATATTTAACTCCCCATTCAAAACATTTTTTGGTACGCACCTCGAGGACAGAGGCCAAGCACAATATCTTAGCTCTGAATATAGAGTGGTGCAGAACCACATTGTTCATCTCTCTGCTCACGAGTCTACAATAGGATTAGTCTACGCGTGTCTATGAGTTATTCCGTATTTCATTGACTAACAGATGTTTCTGGTTCAGGAATGTGTGCGATCACAACCAATTAAAGCCGTTCGTGATTTCATTTCATGACAAATTTTCAATTATCCCGATATTCGATGTTCCGGCAAAATCAATGACGCAGCATTTAGTAAATATCGGATGGAAAGAAGAATAGGAATCCGACTTTACATACACTCTACTCTGTGGAGACATAGCGGCACGAGTTGATAGAAGACTGAACAATTTAGGATCTCTCGCACAACGTGCCAACTCCTCCTTCATTGCTTAACATTGACACCCCACTGCATGCGTGTTCATCATATAAAGAAGTGAGTAAGGGTAAGCGTTTACATTAATATAATTAATTAGCTAGAGACTATTTTGTGAAGGATATATATCGATCCATTTTTCTCAATTTTAACCGAGGAAGTTTTGTTTCATCTTTTGGGGTTATAAACCTCTAAATACACGATAATAGGCCAAAATCAATTGAAACCATTATCACACGGTTCAAATGTTATTACTTAAACCAACCGTTTTTTAACTACAGCAATTTGTATCATTACTAATTGAATAACTCTTGTGTGCAATCAATTTTTTGATCAATTGACTCAACAGGAACAGGATTTGTGGTCACCCCTCGCTCCTCGACTTGTCACCTTGTGATTGCTGTTCGCGGAGAAAAGGCCAAGAACACTCGAAGGATCGAAAAATAACATCAGTGAAGGGATTGCTAACATTCCCCCGTGTATGTTACCATGCTCCGGTGCACACAACTGTGTTTGGATGTGAACAAGAATTAAACACACAAAATCTTCCCTATTAATTAACTATATTAAATGTTGAAAGGATTGCGTTGCGCCTAGTTTCGATCACACTGGGCAACATCAGGTTCTTATAAACGATGAAAGTGGAAGGTTCTTAGAAATGAAAATATTCCTTTGTTAATAATTGAGAAAAATCAAGTTTTATCCATTTTTTATTTACACCATTTTTAAGGTGTCTGATGATGGCCAATATCGTTGATTTGAATCTAAATCCCAAATTTTTGCTTTCTACTGGGCGTTTGAAACAAATTGTGCTTTGGAACATATTCTGTTAAGTTTAAGCAGAAAGGGTGCGGTAGATAATTGAATTGCAATAAAATTTTTCAATAACAACCACTAAATCGAATTTTGCTTTATTGTGACCTGATCGATTTTCCAATGCACGGGGAGGATAACGAGAGGGACAATTATGTTGGTCTTTAAATCGAAATAGTAGTTTTGCCAAAAAAAATTTTGAAGTTAGGTGTCTCAACTGTTCTAATAATAGTTTCTGGGGGTGCTGAATCCGAATTTCAACTTTGTCGCGCCGTCCAGCTCCTCAAAATCGACGTAATCTGTGTTGGCGCATTTACCCTCACACTCCGCGCAAATGTTGGTGTGAATAGACAGTACTTCCTGCGTGTGTTTTATCAGATCCAGCTGTGGCTGAGGAATAATCGAACGATGAGTACACTGACTTTTTTCAAACAGTACCTGTAGACCTATCCCTTTTTACCATCATCTTACGAGTTCATAATTTTTTGTAGCCTGGATGCTCCAACGTATTGACACAATCGCATCCCGTACCCTTCCATGCTAGACTGCACAAAAAACGACGAGCGTGAATAACAAACGATATGTTCAGTTACTGCCTACCATGTGAGACTGAAGAGTTGACATTCGAATTCAGTACTTACTAAAAATGGGTAAAATTTTGCAATTTTTGCTCATCTATGTTTTGTCAAGGAGGCCCTTTTTGGTTTTTGAAGAAGATTGTTATTACAATTTTCAACTGAGATGAAATAGTTTCATACAATATTAACATGATTTATTTTCGTGTTTTCAAATAAAAATAAGAAATACCTTAGAGCCTTAAAGGCATTTAGGGTTTGTAGAGAAAGTTCGCGCAAAAATACGTTTTCGAAAACAAAGTGAACAAGATATTAGAATGAATGAATCATAATTTACTATATAAACGTTGTGTCAAAGAGTATTTTAAAACATAGTAGCGCACTGATTGTTTTCTTTTCAACTAAATAAATAATTCTTGAGAAGTTTTTACGAAAACCCGGCCGACCAATATAGCGGTCGACTGTTTGCTATCTTAACATTTCACTTGTCAAATTTTTACTATAATTCACGAAAGTGTTAACAGTTATTTTAAGTGCCTCCTTAATGTTAATGATTATATAAGTGCGTTTCGTCGTATGCATTATAGAAAAGTGTACGGTAAGCGTACAGTGAAATTTCCACAACCCATATACATTACAAAGTGCCTTTGGGTAAAAGAGGGTGGCGGTGTTATGCCCCTATATGCTCGGACGCTTCTCTCGCCTCTAACAATACGTCACTATTTTCAAACCAAACAGAGAAACATTAATTAAAGGATCCATTGATTGGTTTTTCTTTTTATTTCGAATTTAATTCGATAATATATTTTTGTAAAAGGTTTAATAAAGATTTTTCAATTTTTCAATAGGTAAATATTTTTCGATGTAATACAGCATTAAATATTGAATTTCTTAAGCATATTATCATAAATGAATTACTAATTGAATGAATTCTGAATAAAATTGTTTCATACGTTATTTGCGCTTTAACAGGTGAAGCGAATATTTTCATATCTAAATGTACTTTTGATGTTTGGGGGAGTTAATCTTAGAGTTGCATTTTCGTGGTAAAATATGCATCAAACAACAGAGTCAGTGCCTACAGCAATCTGCCCTGCTGATGTTTCTCGTACAATTTTCGTCTAAAGTTTTCGTTAACCGACTCGTAAAATCGTTTATAGGGGAGAGACTTTATAGTTCGAAAATTACAGTTCGAATTTTTTTTTACCTTCTACACGCAGTTGAATTGGAGCGTTCACACGAGAGTAATCCTTTCACTCCTGTTGGGATATACAGTGTGGAAAAGACAAATGGAATAAATTCATTATTTCGATTACTGTACATATTTATAGAAAATGTCGCACACGTCAAATTTAAATTATAAATTGACATTCTTCAACGTGAAAATGTAATCCCTACCTTTAACCCCCTTCGAGTGACAGTTACAACCCCCCATTTTTTTAATGGGAAGTGTGGACTTGTGATATATCGTTTGAAAGGTCTCTTCATTCTCTATTCAAAAATTTTATCGTTTTCAAAACGGGGAAGATTTTGTGAAACTTACTACTCACGAAAAGATTTGTTTTACACCATTTCGAGTCATTCACACCGTCAAAATCAAATATGGATCCTATCAATCCTTTTCAAATTTATTGCAAAAATTAACACAAACAACCACACCACATGTATGTAATACTTATGATTTTATTTTTCACAGATTAATTAACTTACTCCTCCCCAAAGAACTAAAGAATTATGCGTTGCTCACCTCAATAGCAACCCTTTCATATTTATTAACAATAATTTATACTCTAATATCTTTTCTAAACGTTATCTTCTAATTCTCTAAGAAACCTTCTTAAACAATATTAGCTTTCACGCTCTCTTTTGCAAGACAATCTTGATCACATCACTCGAGGGGGGGGGGGGGGGGGTACAAAATTGTCCGTGGAGATCAATACATTGATCAAACCGTAGATGGTCTGATCACAACGAAGACCGTTTTATCATCACCTTTTATCGGATTTATCGGTTGTATAACGAAAATGCCCGAAATGATTGATTTAAACAAACAATTCTATACTATGATTGAAATTTGATTTCCACCTTTAATTCCCCTCGAATTTTCCTTTTACTTACTTATCCGTCCATTTTCCACTCCCATTTGGTCTCACTTTCCATAATCTTAGTTCATCCCCATACTTCCCCCTACGTTCCCCACACCGCTGCAGCGAGGTTTTTACTCAACAGCAAAAAATGTTATTAACCCAAAAAAAAAACAATAGTCCTTGCCATACATACTATACAGGGTCCTGCACCTCACCTCCCGTCTTCTGTAGCTCACTTATTAATATTAAGTTAGGTTTTTGATATTTTGCAGACGTTTCCTGTACCTCAGAGTACATTTTAGGAAAATATTTTTGATTATACTGGGTGTCCCAACAAAGTGTGACGCCATGATGATATATTTTTTTAAATTACATGCTTTACTTTTTTTTACTTATTTGGTCGTTTTTATTGCTTGCCTACATATTCCTAAAATTCTATTGAAATCGGTTCGATGAAACCAGGAAAAAAAAATAAAAACGAAAAAAAGTCGGTTTTGCAACACTAGTTTTAAAAATTAATAAAAAACGGAAATAGTACCTGGTTAATGAAATTTTACGACACACTCATTAAATAAAGTCTAGTAGTCTCATCTACCAAGTTTCATTAATCCAAATTATACAGGGTGATCAAAATCTAGTGTCAAACTTCCCAAACTTTAAAGCGCGTTATCTTTCTTATTTTAAATTGCAACCCCTACATATTTTGATCTCTCACCTAACTTAATTAATAACTGAGCTACAGAAGACGGGAGGTGAGGTGCAGGACCCTGTATTATACGCTTCTTTTCCAATTCCTTCCACAATTTAATTTGTCTCTCTAATTTTTACTTTTGTTATAATGCATCATTTAGCCTTAGCGTTAGCATTAGCTCATTTATTTGCCTTGTAAAAGGTCTGTCATTTTTTAAATTTCCGCTTCTCTTATATTTAAATTTTATGCTGCTGATCAGCTGAGTATGTACATGTCTTGCATCTTAAAAATGTTGTAGTCGCTCTACATATTCTAGTATTGGTTCGTTACTATAGCTTGGATATAAAGATGCTTGCACAAAATAAATCTTTCTTAAAAACAAAATTCTTTAGTGGATAATAATGGTGCATTGAGAATATACCAATCAACTACACATTGTTCAAAATTCGTTTTAAAGATAGTATTTCATTAGTTAAATAAGTACATGATAAGCACGAATTCAACTGTTATGATCAATTTCTCATTTAGTTGGACACTAATACTTGCAGCACGACTGTATTTTGAAACTCGTTCGCTTTAATACAATACTTTGTATTTTAGTTTAACGGCCACGGGTTTTCCAACATTACAAAAGGACGTCAAAAAGATCAACGAAAAACAAATATGGAAAATTGTGGTTGGTTGGTGGGTGGTTTGTTTGGCATAAATTAAGGTAGGTTTTCCTATTGTCCTTGAACTCTTTCCCCACTATTTGACCCAGATGGTGTCGCCACAATCGTCAATTGGAGGGGAGTGACATAGTGTGGTCTGGGTTATACAGGGTCCATTATAAAAGTAATGCGCATTTTCTGAGAAAAATAGATTTATTGATTCTTCAAAATACTCTCCCCCTGCATCAATACACTTGCGGAGACGCGCCTGCCACGCCTGGAAGACACTCGACGGAAATGTCTCTCAGGAACGTTGCTTTTGGATGTTTTCCACGGTGTCTCAATGCTTTCTCTTCAGTCGCGGAAACAAGAAAAAGTCGTACGGAGTCAAGTCGGAACTGTAAGAGGGATGGTGGGTCCGGGGCAGGAAGTAGGTAACGATGAAAGACGTGTGGCTGGGGGCACTATCCCATATACCGCAAAAATGGACATGTGTAGGGTATCAGCAATTTACTGGATGTTCAATCGACAGTCGGAACGCAAAATTTCACGTATAAGATCCACGTTTTCGTGGGTTCTGTCCGTTGTTGGGTGTCCAGAACGGGGTCCGTCGGCGACCTCCGCCCGACCCTCCTTGAACGCCCTTGACATACAGTCATCCTTGAAAGCCTCTTCAAGCATCTGGAAGGTTTTAGTTGCATTCTTTCCAAGCTTCACGTAAAACTTGATGGCGTATCGGTTTTACCGGGCTGGCATGATTAGTGGCGTTTGAATAAAATCCTGCGCATTACTTTCTTAATGGACTATGTATTTTAGGGAAGAATTAATTGCCCCAAACTCGAAAGTTTGTAGACATCTGCAAAAATTACTTTTCCGCCGATCATTAAAAAATTATGACATTTCTGACAGAATTTTGAAAGGAAAAGGACAAGATTCCGATGCATGTAGTCGTTGCTAGGCAGCCTTCTCTTTTCTCTATGGCAGCCAACGATTACTGTAAGGAAATATTCATTTCTGTACTGTAAAGAAATGTTCATTTCCTTACAGTAATTAGAACATTCAACAAGGTACTAATGAAAACCCATTTAACAAGTCATATTTAATTATTTCGTTCTATTAATACGTAGTTACTGTTATATTACAATTATTACAAGTGTTAATTATTGATTATTATTGGTATTAAAATTAGTATTGGAATTGCACATCGCGTCGTCTGATAGCTACAATGTTGGTACTTCTCCATGGATACCGACGTTCGTTATTTTCAAGGCATCGCTTATTATTTTCTTCATAAAATAATTTTTAGAATTTCCATGTTTTCAGTCTGTTTTTTAACAATCGGCGGAAAAATAGTATGTGTACCTCGTAGGAAAAGCGTAACATTCCCCGACTCTGTGTTGCTGGGCTCGGCTGGCGCCTCGCCCAACAATATTCACATCGTCCGGGAATGTTACGCTTTTCCTACTCGATACACAATGTACTATTTCCGCCGATCGTTCAAAAATTGTGACATTTCTGACAGAATTTTGAAAGGAAAAGGACAAGATTCCGGTGCATATAGTCGTTGCTAGGCAGCCAACGATTACTGTAAGGAAATATTCATTTCTGTACTCTGTACTGTAAAGAAATGTACTTCTCCATGGATACCGACGTTCGTTATATTTTCAAGGCATCGCTTATTCTTTTCTTCATAAAATAATTTTTAGAATTTCTATGTTTTCAGTCTGTTTTTTAACAATCGGCGGAAAAATAGTATGTGCACCTCGTAGGAAAAGCAACATTCTCCGACTCTGTGTTGCTGGGCTCGGCTGACGCTTCCCCCAACAATATTCACATCGCCCGGGAATGTTACGCTTTTCCTACTCGATACACAATGTACTATTCTTTCCTTGAGAGTTTTTTCGTCACATATAGGGTGATTTTACTTCCTTGGAAGATATGATTTTCTTTCCAGATACACCGGTACATTCTTTGCCCTGTACCCATTCTTCCTATTATTTTTGACAATGAATTTGTACTTCGATCGTCCACTACATCATTTATTACTTGATCTTCCGTAGTCGAATTACCGCTTTGTTCCCAATTTGTGTCACATTTTTCGCGAATATATTCATCTTAACTACCCCGAACAATTTTCGAGCTCTTTAAAATTTAAGACACGATCAACCCGATTTTCACATTACCATTTGTTAAAACCACTTCTTGGTTAGAACTCCCGACCGAAAAATGGACAGTTACCCTTTTAGACTCTCAGATACTCATGTAGGTGGTGGGAAAGTTTGCAGAATGTACAGCGACTGTTGTGTTTTATACATGACAAGGTTCGCTATTTTTTACCACGTATAACGATGAGCATTATAATAAATCAAACTGGTAAAGTGAATATTTACAAGAATATTTCTGAAGTTATTACAGTATTTGAAGGAGGTTGGTATTATGGGTGAAATACAAACGTAAGATGTGGTATAAACAGTATAATAGGAACATTCAATGAGCTGATATATCGAAAAAATTCTCCTGCCTGAACACACTAAAGGGACAAAAAAATAAGGTAAGCTGGTAAAGTGAATATTTAAAACTATTCAAACTGTGCACCGTGGAACAAGTGAATTATTTCTTCGAGGATTCATGAAGCGATGTTGTAACAGTTACTGTCGGTCAATGTCTTACTATGTTGGAACATTTTTATGATCAAATTGGATTAATTAGTCCTACAGCATGTGTGTTTTCAACAAGACGGTGTGCCACATCACACACTGCTGGTGCTATGTTTGCGAGGAAAGTTTCCCCTCCGAATAAAGTAATAGTGTTGTATCCATTGGCCTCTTACAACCCTTAATTTACTACCTCCCTATTATTTCTTATGGGGATATTTCAAGGGAAATGAGTACAATCTTGATGATTAAGGATTCGAAAAGAAATTCGTAGGAAGTGTTCTTATGAAAAATTTGCTTAAAAAGTTGGTCTTTACATCACGACCACTTGTCGACCATCATATTCCATACATAATGTTAAGGACTGTATAGGCAATCAATCAGTCAATTATGATATGGTTATTCACTTAAAAACATTGAAAAGATTCAACAATTTGGAAATTTTAATGTAGATATCAAAATGTTTGCCTTTTCCATTCATCGCTGTTTTACTATCTGATGTAGGAAAGTAAAAATTACTGATTACGTAGTACATATATCTATTATTAATTCGATTTATACTTTTTTCTTATTTGGTACAGCCAGAAGATTGAAGATAATTTCTTTTATTGGCCTGATGAACTGATGATTTTTTCATAGTCGACTAATTACCAACTGTGAAGGAATGTGTCGTTGCATACCCGAGTCAACATTAGTGACTGGCACAAAATAATCCCATAACAATTAAAGATCTATTCATAGAATAATTCGGCCAAAACAACAAATTTATATAACTATATTTAACCACAAGTGTACCTATTTGTATGTCATGGTTATATATCGCAATGAAAGTTTTATGACCTTATACGCCACAGAAACGAGGTGACAACTTTAACATCGACGACAAGTTTCGATCTCTCCTAAGAGAATACAAGAGCGCTTAAACGCAAATAGAAAATTTACCACATTTTAAATTACGTCAAAAAGTTGACTTATAACGGAATAAAGCTAACTTAATAGTTTTTAAATTTAAGTGACAACACGTAAATAAATTGCTTCGGCTGTAGAAAAAAAAAATGGGAAGAGGTGTAAATTGAAGAGTTGCAGTATTATGAAGGTATTCTAGTACTAGGCTTTTCGCCAAAGTATACAAAACTCAGACTAGTTGCGTCTTCGTTTCCTTCCTCTTGCTCTCTTCTATTAGAAAATATATTGAAATAAAAAAAGGGTTAGTCCTCGATCTTATATACACGCGTCGTCAATTAACCAAAACGAAAAATAATTTAAAAGGTGTTAATAGATTAACGTCGCCTGTCTTGGGATGATCCTAATGGCGCCCGTCATTTTCATAATTCCTAATAATAATCACGTCTAAATAATTTCACTTTTAATAATATCATAAATTTATTTTATATAAACAAATATTGTTGATGGGGTTTTTAAAAGTTAAATGTAACTTCTCCAAATTATATATTTAGAAATGAGGGTTAATGTATTCTTTGTATTTCCCCATTTTAAGATAAATGACTTGGATGTTTTTTCAGAAGCTTTGAAAATCTGAGAAGATATGGAGCATTTCGTGAGCATCAACCGTTAACAAAATCCTGGTGGGTTTCTTTTTCGGAAGAACAACTGTTCCGTTTTAAAGTATGCGTTATATAAACGTACGCTAAGGAAGTTCTTTTCGCAATTTACATAATTTTAAAGCAAATTTATTAAGAGATTTCCATTTCACATTATAATTTATTACAAAAAGTCAACCGAGCGCATTAAGGATATAGGCAATTTAAAATTTTTTTTAATGTTATCGTTTATAAGAAGCTATTTAAAGGGTAGGTAACGTAAATGAGATGAACCCAAACTCTTATAGACTTCAATACTTAATTCGACATGATGCCTATTAAACGAGTTGGTCTTCGGGGCGAATTTAGAGAATTGTTTTTTGAAATATTATAAAAGTGGTCTATTTATTTATAGCTGTAAATGTCTACGTAATTTATAACTAATTATGTATTTAATTGATGGGTTCTTTGTGAAAATCCGGTATCTCAGATTGACCCCCTAATCCTATAAAAAATGTATGGAAATATGATTTTCGCACAAAATGGGCTTTTCGTCTCTAAAAAAGTATAAGTTACAGAATCAACAATATTTACCAAGTCTTAGTTGCTTTTAATGAGCAAGGCACTCCCGGAAGTGGCTCTTTTTTTTTTTTAAATTGACGAAAATGATTTACAAAGAAAGGCTTCTTTATCGTCGGAAGGTGGTTTTTTGCTCCAAGCAAATTATAATGAAAAGTATGATAAACGTCGGGGGGTTAACAGACGTAAAAGGATTTTCTAATAAGAGTTCCTTTTTTCTAATCATTTATAATTCATTGAATCCATCTTCCAGGGAAGATCATTTGATTAAATTCCTCTTAATTAGAAATGAAGTGAAATAAATTGAGACCAATTCCCCATATAATATTTAATGTTTAAGAAAAGCGTTGAATGCAAGAATTGAAATGTACGATACGGTACAAGTGGTACAGTAAAGGTGCTACAAGTTTCGACAATATAAGTTGTCATCTTCAGGCACTAAAATGTTTAACAATAAAATTGAGCTATATAGAACTAAGAATATAGTGTACTTACATAAATTGTTAACAACACATCAAACTGTTGAGACTTGAAATGTTAAGAATTACAGGAAAGGGTTCAATATGAATGAAAATTAATTAAATAGAGCAGTAACATTTTTCATCGCTAAAAACGTACATGAGATTTTTTATAAAAGATATTTAGATGACATTCTGGTCACTTTTAAAGGTTCTGACCTCGAACTTAACTCCTGCTTTCAACTCCTCAAGAACTTACACTCCAATATTAAGTTTCCGGTGGAAATGGAAAACAACAAAGCGTTCAATTTCCTGGACCTGACTATAACTGAATCGGAGAGTTCCCTAGACATCTCGGTTTACAGAAAGCCCACTACTACAGACCAGGTGATACCCTTTTTCTCCTTCCACAGATTGGCTGCGTTCAGATGTTATTTCCATAGACTTTTCTCCCTACCCAATTTAAAAAAGAATTTGATGTGATCTGCCAACTGGCTCGCCGCAATGGTTACCCTTATCTACAAATTGTACAATCGTTTCCTCCAGGCTTATATTCAAAAACATCATACCACTCTACAACCAGCTGACGATCCCTCTACATTTATATATTGTTCCCTACCGTTTATTGGCCCCCCTTCATACTTTTTTAAAAAGCTTTTTAAAAAATTTGACATTAACATATCCTTTGCTTCAATATTTAATTTAAAGAACCAAGTAGTTCATACGAAAGACAAGATCGACATTTTGGACAAATCCGGTGTCTATAAACTACTTTGTGGTACCTGTGAGGCCTTCTACATTGGAAAAACGGGCAGAAAATTCAAAATCAAAGGTTCTGCATTCTGACTGGGATTGCCTTTTACGTCGATGATGCTCAACAAAAACAAATTTAATTAACTCCAAAAAACAATAAGCTTTGTGTTTTATTTATTGAAAGCACACGAAGAGTATAAGATGTAAACAAGCTTTAATATTGTTATTAACTTATAAATTGAAACTGTAATAATGTAATATCCCTCAAGTCGCCGTAACTACTTATATTAATTTTAATCAATACCTAATCAATTAACCTATAAAATGTTGAGTAGGTACCATCGGCTCCTAAATCTTAAATTAAATTATTACATTGTAATTTTCATTCCATCATCCAGTCATCATTTCCCGATATAAGCGATATCTCATCATCTAATTTAAGACATAAACTATTGTATTAGCAGTCTGAAGATGAGCGCGGACGAAACTAGTAGCACATTCATCGTTATTTAATTTCGTATCTAATGACATGTTTAAACATCATAAAAGAATAAACATAAACTAAGGGGAACGTTTTCGAGGAGTATTACTTACATAATCCCTACAACCCTCTATCCTGGGATGGCTTGAGTGACGTTGCGGGGTCGGACGACTCTGATCAGAGAGGTGGAATAAAGGGCCTAAATAGGTGGCCCAAGCGCGCGTGGCTGCAAACCACCCTCCCATCGTAATCCAGAATCCAGAATCCAACCCTCTATTCGAGCAACTAAAAGCAATGGATCCAACTAATTGGTATTAACTACCAAATCTGAAGTCTTATTTCTCGCAGTGTCGTAGTTACAGGACTGGATGCGGAGAGATCCATTTGTGCAAAAGATGAATTGCAATGCCAAATCATTCTATGGCTGAAATGTTGCCACCTTGATCGTTTTAATAAAAACATTCATGGTGAGCCACTTCGATATACAAGTTTTTCTGTTAGACTGTTTAGACTCCTTTTACTTCCTTTTTATAAAGTTCATTTCACTGCAATGTCCTGCTTAAACATATGGACGGTACGAACTTGAATGGAATCATTCTTGAAACCTATTCTGACTTGTATTGGAGGGCATGTGGTGTACTTTTTACTATTTTACCGCGTCCTTTAGATTAATACTGTTGTATTGGACAGTGCATATCTAAAACACAGTTGAGAGCTGCTGAAAAAGATAGGGTGGTAGTTAGGGGCGTTCTAAGTCTCACGCATTAGTATTTTAGTTATGAACTTAAAATCTACATTTTTCAACCCAATTTATCTAACCTTTGTCCGAAGTACATCGATTGTACCCATTTCGACCCTTTGTAAAAAAGGGCTTAAATACGAGAAAGATCTGTAGGGATTGTGAATTTAGAATTTTGAACATCTGATTCATCGTTCCTACTACAAAAAAGAGCGGTCAAAAATGAATTTTTACGAATTTAATAAATAATAATATACCTAAGTTTGTGTACCAAGTTATAACTAAGTACTTAAATGGGCCCAAATCGCATGGGCCTGGTGAGTCAAAATATCAATAACCAAACAAAAACTTTTTGAAGAGACAATGGTTTCTTAGATGCACAAAATGCACCAATTGTATTTCAGTGGAACACTTGGCGAAATAGATTTCAGTAAAATCTATGTCTAAAATAAGTTTATCATCTTTTGGTTGATCTAACATGCTTTTTGGTAGTTACTGAGTTTAGAAGGCAGTTCCATGCGCCATCGACCGGAACAAGTGATAAGTAGTATAATCGGAAGGGGCCTGGTCTGGTGAACACGGGCGGTGCGGTAACACGCATAGCAGATCCCATTTCAGCGTTTTGATGGTGCCCATTGACAGTTACGCCCGGTTTCACCAGCTTCCGATTATCACACATTCCTTTCTGGTCCCACCAAACACAGACCATTGTCCTCTTTCCGAAGTGATTTGATGATTCACCAAGTGAAAGCCACATTTATGGTTTTCGAGATCTTGCGTTTGCGTGTCATCTTCATCCAATAACGCTTCCAGATCGACGTCCCCAATTGTTTTTGATCTTCCGGAGCGCTTATTGTACTCAGTGCCGAAATTGCCACTTCCGAAGCGTTTAAACCAATTTTCACAGGTAGTTTTCGACGGTTGATGTTCACCGTAGGCCTCCTGGAACACAGAGGTACATCAGCTGCATTTTTCCAAGTGAAAGCAGATAAGCAAAGCTTCCCGCAACCTTAGGTTAATTAACCTAAGAAGTCGACTACATGTGTCGTTGGCGTCATCCTGAAGATATCTCATTGCTACGGGACTAGTGGTTTTGCGCAGTGTCTTAATTTCGATCCACTTAGTGAAGCGGTCCTGACAACGAGATCACAATAATTTCCTTTAATGGACTTAAAAAGATGGACCAATCAAATCAAAACTTACGCTTTCTTAGGGCAGGCTCACTTATACATCAAGCAGGTGTCAGATTTTGGGACATATTTCATATGTTAACTACTCCAGGGCCAATAATAACTTTGAAACACCTTGGTGATGGTTTTGGAGACTCCGAGCTGCCCTGCGGCTGGATCATCATGGCACTCTTTTACTACTCTTCTCCTTTGATGAGTAGGCACACTGATTTCTGTGGGTTGACTATGTATTTAAATGTTTCTGGAGCTGCATTGGGAAAAGAACGATATAACTTGTTGTATGATATAGTCAAGATATTCCTGCGGGTAAGTTATATTTTCAGACTGCTCCATTGCAGCCACGTTCTCTAGTTCTGAGACTCCTTCATACCGTCTGAACAAGGCACCGACTACCTTGTTTCAATGGCCTTTGAGGTATATTACTTCAAAATCAATGGATGCAATTTCAGCATCAATCTTGCAAGTGTAGAGATGGGCTTTTCCATGGATTTACAACAGCTACGATGTTTGAAATTAAGATTTAGGATAGGTTTGGTAGCTAAATTGATTTTTTCTTCATGGAAATCGCCTTTCCTTCGATTTGGTAATATATTTAATGTTGAGATGTTTAGCCTTTATAATCAGATTTAGGATAGGTTTGGTAGCTAAATTGATTTAGCTACCAAACCTATCCTAAATCTTAATTTCAAACTGATTATAAAGGCTAAACATCTCAACATTAAATGAATTTAGGATAGGTTTGGTAGCTAAATCAATTTAGCTACCAAACCTATCCTAAATCTTAATTTCAAACTGATTATAAAGGCTAAACATCTCAACATTAAATATACAGCTACAATGGTTTGCAATGAGTTTGAAGTGGTAAATATCTAGGTATCCCTTTTAAGTAAGGCACTCTTACGACTAATATAAGAGACGACTTTCTCCTGGCCTTCTTGTACTTGGAATTAAGCCGCACGGCTCCAATTCCGGTGGCTTTGGCATCGGTCTGTTATACAAAGGTTTGCTGTGTCTCTTTTGTACCAATCTGGTCATTGGTTCAGCGAAGTTGTAACTTTATTGACAGCAATAAGGGTGTTCCTAAATGTCATCTACATACGGAAGGGGGTGATTCTTCGCCTTATTTCATTTGTAAACATAGGTCCGGAAACGCTTCCTTACTAATCTACAAATTTGGAATACAGTTTACTCTTTAGGGTTGATATTATTGGGCGTCCTAAATGGTTGCAAAAATCTACAGGGAGATATTCTTTCAGGAGTCATGATTTTCTCCTCCAGAACTTTTTTTCGGTGCGCCGCCGGTGGATTCCATAATAAAAAATAAATTGTCTGTTTTATTTACAAATTTTTTGGTCTTTTGTCGTTTTTTCGTATTTGCGACTGTTATTGAAGAAAAAATTTAAGAGCGATTGTCTCTAATTGGCGAGATGAAATTATTATTTTTAAAATGATCTAGTTGGTAGCAATAATTTATTACAATACAAAAAAAAACTAAATAATAACCATAACAAAGAAACTATGTTACAACAATTGTTGAAAATAACCTCCAGCAACAGTTATAAGAAACAACGAAAACAATACGCCCAAATAATATAAGCCCAAATTTGAGTTAAATATCTCAAAAACTGTAGGAGCTATAAAGAAGAAACGAAAAAAGGAAGCGTTTACGGACCTATGTTTATATGAACTTTTAGTTATGAAATAAGCCAAAGAATCACCCCCTTCAGTATGTAAATGGCATTTAGGAACACCCTGTATATTGTTTGTTATTATACTTTGATTTCAGTATCATTGAAAGTGTTTTTCCGAGCAATTTCTTATAGAAAAATAATATTGTGGTCTTTTCGTGAAAATTTTGAGGAAAAATAACAAAACAAACAAAGAAACCTCAAATTACATAAACTCATGTTCTTAACTCCAAATATCAATAGCTTGGATTAGATTATTTTTCCAAGTAAATGTTAACGCCTACTCATTACCTTCCAAATGCTATATGTTTCATGTATTTCGGTACAATACTTACATTCTCACAATATTAACGTTAAAGAAAAAAAAAACAAACCGATTTTTAACCTTTAAGTTTGATTATTTTTACATCAAACAACACATACACATACTCAAATTCTCTCCATAAGATCATCATCTTTATGTGACATTTCAGTCGTAACCTGGAAAGGAACAATCGGCGGAAACATTTGGGATTTTGTTTATATATATATACCGTCTTGTACGAAGTTAATGACGGGGATTGATGCAACGAGGGTGGTTTTAGTAAACTGTATTTATAAGTTTGAAAAGTATAAACAGAACGTTTCTTGGGATTCACTTTAGTTGTTGGAAGGAAAAAAAAACGGAACAGTACAAGAAAATTTGAGTTTATTTATTCTGGTTAGCCGCTACATTGGGGGCTTTTTTTCAGTTTAAGTTGACAGATTGTTGACGTTATACTACTGCAAGAGAATTCAAGCTGTTAACTACGTCCACACTGTTCTCTCCTTGTTTTAAAAATAATACTTCAATTTCTTAGAGTTTCGGTCGGTAGAGAAATCCCCAATTTTTGCTTAAAAAGACAGACGTGCGTTAATTTAAATCAAAAGTTGGCAATAAAAATGGAATCGCGCATAACAAATCTTAAAGGTGAACGACTGTTTTTCTAATAGTTCAGGTGTGTACGTTATACGTCATAGCAAAACAAATTCCGTTTATTATCTTAGAAAAAAACGACGACCTACCCCAATTTTTTTTAAAACCTATGCCAAAATAATCAAATAATATAGAACGTGTCACCTACGCAGAACTGCAGCAGAAAAAGTTTTTACTACTTACCTACCTATGTTATGTAATAATAATAATCTATAATTCAACCCCCGTATTAAATTGCATTTCTCTGTCGGTTTTCGCTTAGGGGCGTGGTAGGTTTTATTGTGTTGATACTAGACCTAACGCAAGTGCTCTGCAAATATACATTTCGTATTAACTTACACCCCTCTAAAAAACCGCTACCGTTAAATGATATTGGTTTTGTTTTAAGGGCGACGAATTTTCTTACATTATAATAACCTTTTCGATTATTGTACTTTTTTTACTTAAGTTTTTAGAGAGTAAAAAGGGCGGCCTAAAAATAATTGCTAACATCTGTCTGATTTTTACATTATCCGCCCCTATTCAATGTGCTACAAATTATGTTCTCTTTATTAGCCGTGAAACTGCACAATTGTTACGCCACTTAAACCAAATTGCATATGACAAAACTGTTGTCATTGATAATTGACGAGCGTATATTGATCGCGCTTGTTGTATTACGAGATGAGAGTTCATGAAAAGGGTTAAACAAATGTTGCCCCTGTTGCATTCCTTTTCTTTTCCTCCGAAAGAGTGCTCGCGGTGCACGCCTTTCAGGCATTTTAATTTTTGTATGTGAAGAATGAATTATTAAGTGATAAATCACGCTAATTAATCATTAATTTAATGTATTATTATTGGCTCAGTGGATAATAATAGTAATTAAGGTACCTAGGGCGTTATGAACTAAATAACGCCTAAGGTCGACAGTGTATTGCCCGACAGGCCCTCGGGCTATACACTATCGACCTTAGGCGTTATTTAGTTCATGACGCCCGTGGTGCCTTCTTTATTTTATGTCATACCTACTTGCAATAAAACAGCAGCGGGCGTTATAAGCGGGCGTTATAAAGAAATAATAAGGTAGTATGACATAAATAAATATACCTACTCTCATCGGTCTCACAGGTCTGTCATTTAACGCACCATCAAGGTGTTTATTTTCAGACTTCGTCCTAATTTTTTCATTTGCTTCTTCCTTTGTTCTTCCTTCGGCTAGAACCATATATCCTGTTTGTCAGGGCTTTAGCTCTGGTTCCACCTACCTGTTGATATTTCATCTCTGCGAAACCATACATAGCTTTGGAGGCTACATTTTTTTAGTAGTCCTGGTGTCTGGATTGATGTCCCCTTGTTAGATTCCGTGGTGAATGGACTATGGAGAGCTAAAATAATCAAGTTTTGTAAATCAAACACCTCAATTGCGGGTCGTTGTGCCTCAACAACGAAGCAGGTCCAACGTCATCCTTCAACCCAAACACCACCCGCGGCTCAACCCAGAGGCACGTTGCTAGCCAACGCCATTAAGGTAGACAAACGGGTGAGCGAAGACACAGAGATCAAGCGATTCAACTGCAACTCAACCTTGGATAAAGAAGTGCCGACCACAATCCCAACTAACGATAGCAGCATTCCATCCTACAATTGCGGTTACGAACAAACTGCCGAACAAGTAGTAAAATTAGGTTCTCAGAATCCATTGGGTGAGTGGACAGCTAAACCAAGTGGATTCGATGGTTCTCAACGGCATTCCTCGATTACAGTACCCAGGTACACGGACAGAAATGATGGGTATGTACGTCAGTACAACAACAACAAAAACAACTTGAGCAGCTGCCACAGGAGCAACAGGCTGCCACGGAAGTATTTCACTCGAACCAATTACGAACTGGAGTGAGTCTGCAAACCTTGAGGCGGTGTGGAGTCTGAACCCAGCGACGCCGGTCAACCTACCTTTCAGCAACAACATGGTAGAGTAAAGTAAACTTAGTAAACAAACCAACAGCAGTAAATACGTTGTCCTAGCAACGAAAGTTATACGCATGCGCAGAGTATATATTTTTGCTCATTTAATATTAAAATCAAAATTACTCGGAAATAGTTACATTTAGGAATAGGAAGTGTTGTTAGACCTTTTTTGTAGGACACTACACTATTCGAATTTGCAATAAAATAATATGGCTGCCATTTGAAAATTTTAAATAATGCATGTTTGAAGTTCGCCATTTTGACTGAGACTACACCCTTACTATTTATTAGAAAACTAAACATATCAGTTAGAAGGGGATAGTGGAGTACCTTGGCCAAAAATTTACTTTCTATCTTTTTTGTAGACTGAGAAACTTGACCTCGAAGCAAGTCACGAAAATTCAATTTGTTTGACATTATGGGCAACACCTCGGAAGCAGCAAAAAAATCTTAACATTAATTTTATTTTCAGTAACCAATCCAAAAATGTTATTAAATATAGAATGCTCCATTCAAAAAAATGAAATTTTGTTTTATGGAGCTTTAGTAGTACACCCTATATAAGTGAAACTAAATTTTGTATTGTGGCTTTCGTCGTTCAGACGTAATCGTCCACTAGGTGAATCACCCTGTATAATGCATTAGTGAGTCACTCCAGAAGAAAGTCATGCAAAGGGGTTATCGTAGTTACAAGATAATATAACCTTGGAGATAAAGTAAGACAGCATCCTTACGAAGCTGCCTTTAGTAGAACTCTGCTGACTTACATGACGACGCCGATCTCCTGGGTCCTTTAAACAGGCATGTTCTCTAAGAACGGCTAAAACACTCTATAATCACCCCCTAATGATTCAGAACGCGAGAAAGATATGGATAACTATAGAATCCTTCTATACATTCTACCTGAATATCATCCTAACAAGATTCACATTATACAGCCGGTTTCAGGAGAGAAGACAGTTCCTATACCGACCACCTTACGGTGATAGCTAAGGTGCTAAAAAATTGTCACATGGCAAAGGTGACTAATCTCCACCTAGTCAGTCTAATCTCTAAAGGAAATCAACCTTCTACTCTCTTGTAGTGAGGAGTGTAAGATCACTGGATTATAACCTGGGGGCATTCATAGTTCATACACATAGAAGGGTTGAGTGGGGAAGTGCTTTACACCACCATGGCGTAACGGAGGTCGTACGAGGTGGATTGTACAGCTGTTTCAGTGCACATCAGCGTTGTCGATGAAACATTCAGATGCACAGTAGTGAGAGCATGGCCCGAAGACGTGATACTGTTACGACTTCTCTGGAACATAACTGTTGGTATCAGGCGTGGACCATGACCACCCTCTTGTGTTAATCCAAAATTGAGAATCCCCCATTTTATTCATTTGTTCGATGCAGGTCTTTTCTGTGTCCATCTTCTTACCTACTGTATCTCCTTGTCTTATTTCCACGTTTCTGTGCTTGTTTCTCAATGAAAATGCTGTTATTTTTCATAGCATCTTCATTTGTATTGTTACTTGTTCTCTCTTACTTGAATATGTTTCCGATTTAGTTTCGTTTGCTTATGTTTTTATAGGGTTTACCATTGAGAAGATTCCAGCCATTGTGATGCTTTAGCGATTTGCTGTCGGGTTTCAAACGGTATATTTCCAATTATCGATTAATTATTGTAATATGTGCCACATCCTTAAAATGTTCTTAAGAAGACATCAAAATGAAACGTAGAATTCAAATGGCTACAACAATATTTTTAAAAATGAAGACAACCGTGCTCATTTAAATTTAACACAAGGAATAGTAAAATCTGTGCTGTTATATGGAGTAGAAGCGTGGACGCGAAAACTGTCGTATTGAAGCATTGGAAATGTGGTTTCATTTTCAGATGGTAAAAATCCCTTGGACAACGCATAAAACCAAGAGAAGAAGAAGTACTAAGGAGAGCCAACAAAGATAGAGAGCTATTTTCATCAAGGCATTAAGAGGAAATCAATATCGAATATTAGAACTGATTCTTCTTCTTGGATGAGAAACATTCGAGAGTGAACCGACGTAGGCAACGCAGGACAACTTTTCCATATGGCAGCAGACCGTAAGGCCTTTGCCATGGTAATCGCCAACATCGCATAATTCACTCACCTCTTAATTAGCCCACCGTAGTTGGGGTGGGGCAGAAAGAAGTCCTCGATTTAGAAACCGTCTAGCTACGGTTATGGTGGTGATAGCGCAGTGGGGGATATATCATTCGACGTGCGTATTCATGCCATTCCACCTTTCGGGCGAGGTCAACAAACAAAACTACAGTTACTGGTTTGAACATAACTCTCGAGAACTTCACCAGCGGCCACTTCATAGCCCTAAGGTCACAGTTTGCAATGCCATTTCTGAAGGTGGTGTGTGGGGTCCATATTTTTTTGAAGAAAACGGTGCTACTGTTACGGTAAACGCAGATCGGTATTGTGTGATGCTAGAAAGCTTTCTACGACCCAGAGTGGATGCTCTTGTCGGTGAACATGGACAAGAACATGTGTGGTTTCAACAAGATGGAGCAACAGCCCACACAGCTCGTCGTTCAATGGCAATTCTGAGAGAAATGTGTCCTGGGCATGTTGTCTCTTTGCGTGGCCACATAGAGTGGCCCCGTACTCACCGGATTTAACCCCGTGTGATTTTTTTTCTTTGGGGGCTTTGGGGCTACCTTACGGAAAAGTGTTATCAACATCGTTCCCAAACTCTGGAGGTTCTTAGGGAGACGATAATGCAGGAAACTGCTGACATCCCGCCTTAAAGGATCCGCAGAGTGGTGGAAAATTATCGGGAGAGGCTCACTTAGTGTATCAACAATGGAGGCGAACACTTGAGTGATGTAATTTCTGCCCCATCCAGAACAGCGAAGAAAAATAGTTTACTAAATATTGTACAAACGTGGTCAATGGATCCTCATCGATCTAAAATATCTTTGTAGATGTCTCAATAAATACCTACTCCATACCACTCCACTTAATAATGCCTGAAACGTGCAAGTAACTTCATTTGTATTAATTCTATTTAATAATTAAAAAATTTAAAACGCGAAGCCCCTTGTACCATTTAAATTCAAATTTGAATTTGATTGTAACTGCGTTTTAATGAAATAACTACAGGGTACGAATGATTAGTGATGTTATGTTCAAATATGAAATTGTACAGCAGTTAAATTTAAAAATAAAAATAGTATAAACTGTGAATTTGAAGAAAAAAATGTGTATACAAAATCATCTTCCAATATAAACAGTAGTGTCACGTTTTAAACGTATATATGTTACCATTTATTTGAGTATTATAAAGTCTATTGTCCGAAGAGTGAATTCCCAACGTGGGTGGTCTTTTCAGGAATGAATCACAAAAAAAAAGGGAAAACACATACTTTGAAGTATTACTACTATTCATAAGTTTTTTTTTTGCTATTCGAATTTAATTTTGCGTGAAATTCGGAGTGTAAAGTATTGTATAAGGTTAAAAAATAGAGAAAGGAATGTGAAAAATCTTGAACAGTGGAAGTGGATGCAAAAATTGTTGTAGTTACACCTGATGTCTTTTAACAACAAACAAGGTTGTTAATTCCGTATCGTCTCACGCTTGTGTTTGCACAGTAAACATCGCGCGAGCCAGTTTAAACATTCTAAATAGTGGCCTAACAATTACCAATATGTAAACTTTAAAATGAGAGATAAATTGTTGGGATAGGTTAAAAACGTTCTACAACAACAAAAAACATTCCCGTTTAGTATCTATACAAACTAAGTTAATACATAATTAATTAAATTGTTAATTAATTAAGAATTGTGCTATTTTCAGAAAAAATGAATTAAGGGGATCGAGTTAACAAGGGTTCTGTAAGCTAAAATTAAGAATAAACGCCCGAAAGCGCATATCTTGCTGTTTTCAGGGAGGCATATTTGCCTATTATCCATCGCTGTAACTTCATTTCTTTAGAGTGGGCGGATTTTGCTTTTTTCAGTCAGTCATCCTTTCCAACTTATTCCTAGACCAGAAAATATCATTTCATTGAATTAATTAGTATTTGCATGTTATGGTCACATTGTAAGTAGAAATTGCCTGACATCAATCTCTGAGGTTCCAAAGAAAATCTGATGTAATTTCGATTGGACCAGGAAACGTTTTGTCTAGAACCTATTATGCCACATAATGAGGAGGAACTTCGTCATGATGAAATATCAGTTTTTTTATCATAACCTTTATCGTTATCCTAATTTCGATCAGCGATGGATTAACAAAATTCTGCACGAAGTCTAGATATATATCTCCATCTAAATTTTCCAATAAGAAAAATAACCAGTATGAGCCCAAACCTTTAATTTTATTGAGAAGAATTGAACACAATCTTTGGAAATCTGGTAGAATTATGAAGTAAAAAGGCACATTTGATTTTCTCCCCTTGCGAATTGGAAAATTCTAATCTGCATCCTCGCTGCCATTCTATGACGGGGAGTAATGTGAGACTCTAGCGCACATCTACAACGGCCTTAGTATTTATGCAAAGGCAGTAATCGTATGTCCGACATGGCCAATAGAATCTTTGCGCCTGTTTTATTCGTTCTAATTTTTTTTCTTTCGTGGTTCTGTTGTATTTAAATTTGCCCGACCATCTCTGCCCCTATTTTGCTCTAAACACGTTCGTTGCGAAACATTTTGTTCGATAGTATCATTCGCTGCAAGTAGATTATGCATACATATCGCCCTGTACTTTACTTATGGCGTTTTAAAAGTTCATAGTCAATATTGTCATGCTTTGTTTGGGAAAAAATGAGAATTTAGAGAATAATTTAATTTTTGATTAACGTTGGAAAAATAAAAAGGTTTTTGTGAAATAAAAAGGGTTTTATATGGAAATAAAATTAGTTTGAAATTGTTGCTCACGACGAGATCCCCCCGAATAAGGTACGTCCGAGAGCTTCTTAAGAATCTGTAGTGTCAGCACTATGGAGTGGAAAATCGTTCCCACTATCCTTATTTTACTGTCTTTGATCTCTCACATATGGTGGCAGCCTCCGTTCTGCATTCACGTGCTTTGTGAAGTACAGATTTTTGGCAATGTATACTCCAAGGTATTTTTTTTCTGGCAACATCTTCTGCCTTCTAAAGTGCTATTTTTAGTCATATAGTTTGCACTCTTCTTCGTGCGTCTCCCGTTGATGAATTTGTCTTTTCGACCGGATCATCTTCACCCACTGCGTTGGCGTCAAATGTCAGTAAAATCTACGTGCACTATTGCATTGGTCTTCACCACTCATTGCGGTACTGCTTTTTGTTACCTCATAACTTATACCGCCTCTTTCGGAAGCTTTAAGAACTAATAAACCCTGAAGTCTGCGAGATGGTCCTCTGAAGGCCTCTCTCGCATGATGACAGCCTGTGATCACGTACCACCTACCCTTGTGCTGGTCTTAGGTGTCTTGAGTTGTTTACGACTAGAACTGTAATTGGAAGAGCCGGATCTGGACCAAAAATATCTCTATCGAAGCGAGTCGGGCTAACTTATTGGCTTTTTCATTGCCTTTCGGTCCATATGAGCTCAAGGGTATCGCTGCTTGTTACCTACTTTAGTACGTGGGGACATTCGACCAATCCACAAGTAACTTTGCAGTAACCTAGTGCCTGTATGGAAGCCCTTCTGTTGCTGGATATTCTGATAATTTTCTTCTTAATGCTATGCATAGGAACTTTTTTTGAACTAAGCGTTATTCTTACCAATTCTGCCTGGAATACAGTTGGAAATTTGTCTAGTAGTTGGATGACAAGGAAGTTCAGTTCTTTGGAGTAAATACTAGTACCTAACCCTTTCATTACTTTTGATCCATCCGTGAAGATAAATATGTCAGGTTGGGAAGCTCCTCGTCCTCCTTCAATCCACGAGTGGTTGTGGGTTTGTTGGTACAGACCTTTGACTTCAAATAACCCAAAAAAAAGAAATCTATTGGAGTTAAATCGCGCACGATCTAGGGAGCCAATTCTGATCACCGAAACGACAGAGTACACGACCAGGAAATGTCGCATGCATTATGTTATAGCTTTTCTTAGTTGTTTGATAATACTCTTATATAGGGGAAAAGTTGAAACGGCTTGGGAATGGCCCCGGATTCTAAATAATTACCATCCATTCAACGAACTCTCTTCGCTGTGCATTAAGCTTCAGTTCTTATGTCAATTGAACTTTGTAAGTATGGAGACGCTGGCCTTCAGTGAGTAGGTAGGTATCCGCTGTAGAGAGGTTCTCTTGAAATTTGCAATTCTTGTGCACGATTTGATGTTCCTGGACTTTCACCAACACTCTTGCGCACTGCTTCGACATTGGCATTTGAACGGCTTGTTTTTGGACGACCTGTGTGTTTAGTAGCACCAAGTCTCCCTGAATTTTTCAGTTACTCTCTTCACAGTTCACGAAGTGAAATCAATACTCCGACCATATTTTATACGAAATTTTCAAACTGTGTCCGCCAAGCTTTCATTATTTTGGAAATATTGTTCAACAATGAAAACGCGTTGTTCTCTCATCGTATAATGCTCCATTTTTACTAACCCTAAATTATCAACTGTCAAACTGTGTTTTTTCTTGGTTTCCAACACTTTACTGCACAAATGGCGGCAACTTCAAATCTTGCGTGAATTTTGGGTCATCCGCATGAACATATTTAGGGGTTGTTTTGTTTTATATTTTAGCTTTGGGGTGGCTTCAATGAGTTTAATATAGCCATATTTTCTCATATTATTGTGATATTTGGAGTTTGTTGTGTTGTGTCTTAGTTCAACGGAAAAAATCGGATAGGATCTCCGCATTATTGTGTTATGATTCTTGGATTCTGGATTTCAATGGGAGGGTAGTCAGAAGTCTAGGCCCCCCTATTCGGACCCTTTGTGCTGCCTCCCTGATTAGAATTGTCCGACCCAGCAACGTCACTCAAGCCATCCCACACGTGAGATGAAGGTAAGGATGCTGAAAGGGGAAGCGGTTCTTATCATAGCCATGTCCGGCCAGGATTTTTCCAACATGGATCGTCTCAATTCGACAAGCACGGGACACTACAAACTATGTGATGCGCCGACTCATCGTCTGTGTAGCATGCTCAA
This sequence comes from Pyrocoelia pectoralis, assembly GCA_036250285.1. NCBI lineage: Eukaryota > Metazoa > Arthropoda > Insecta > Coleoptera > Lampyridae > Pyrocoelia > Pyrocoelia pectoralis. The sequence goes on along the minus strand of CM070079.1, from coordinate 33,574,590 downwards.
TAGGATGGTGATTTTACCAAGCCCATGCGCTTGGTTAGTTTACAGTGCCCAGAAAGTACACCTACAAGTAGTCGCAGGTTCTTCTTGGTAGATCTGTGCAGAAACGCGCCAGACTACGAGATGGTCCCCCTCTAAGGGCCTCTCTCGCATAACGACAGTCTAACATCAAGTCCCACCTAGCCTTGTGCTGGGCTTGGGCGCCTTGAGTTGTTAAAGTGTTTACAGTTGCTACTGTAAGTACAAGGGCTGGCTTTGGACCATAAAGCGGTGGTTTTGAGGCCAGTCGGGCTAACGTATCGGCTTTTTCGTTGCCTTTTATTCCAGAATGCCCTTTAACACATACGAACTCAAGGGGTTTTGCTGTTTGTCATTATGCTGTCACTGGAGATTCTGATCATTTTATTCTTTATGCTGTGCATAAGAATTGTTTTTGCGCTAAGCGTTATTCCTACTAATTTTGTTGGAATTTTGTCTAGTGGTTGGCTGATATGGAAGTTCAGTTCTTTGGAATAAATTCCAGTGCCTGTTCGTTCCATTGTTTTAGATCTGGTTGGGATGCCACTTCCGCATCAAAGAAGATGTGGTAATTTTTCCCTAGTATTATAAATTGAAGGATGAGTGAGTCAGATCGTCCTTCTAGAATAGGCACTCGCTTGATTGCCTCCCTCTATCCGTTTCCCCCTCATCTCCTTCATACACTCGTTCACCATTATTATTTCTGTTTCCTTCCTGATCTCCTCCTCGTACTTCACTGCTCTCTTGCTCGTCTGAACCCTTAATTTCTCTACTTTCGCCCCTTCCCCCACTATGTACGCCGGCGTGAGTTTAGCCCCAGCGTCCATCTACAATACTTCTCCTGAACCTTCTCCAAACTCTCCCACTCCCTCTACCCCCATATCTCCGCCCCGTATCCCTTCACGCTCCTCACCAACTTATCAAAAATCCATCTCCTGTCACTGGCCTATTTCCTTTCTTAGCCTTATGTACCCGTCGTCTTTATTGACATACCTCATTATAATATCGCAAAAGTTTGAAGTTACAGGTGACCTTTTCACACATAGAATAAGATGCGGGGGAAGTATTCTTTAGAGTCCATAAATTATCGACACCTTCTCGATGTGTGTTCGAAACTGAAAAAAAGTACATATTCCCAGCATTCAATATTATAATTTGGCGTAGAAAAAATAATTATGTTCTTATATTTATAACGTAACTTATAATTTATAAATAATGTTCCATTAAACCGAGTCACTTTAAACATTTGTTACAAATTAAGTAAGATAAATAATAATTTACGATGTTATTTATGGTTATGTTTGACCCTAAATCATGTAGAGTCGTAAACCATATTTCCATCATTATTAATTATTAATAAACAAATCGATATTAATTGCTACATTTTCCAACGGTTGATATTAAAGAACATCGGCTTAAGCACAGGTTTTATTATGTGGGGTTGTGGGTAGATAACAATAGAATGAATAGAACCACGATAAATGGAATGAGCAACCCCCAAACGCCACGTGAAAAAACATTGCAACTTCGTTTTTATGGACGATTGATCGTTTTATGGTTATTTTAAATCTGATGGACACTTTTAGTTACAGTCGGTAGCTTACAGCTTCCCATTGTTAACCTTTTTTTTTGTTGTTATGTCTAATGCCTAATACGAAAAACGTCTGAAAAAATAAGACGTAACAGTGAATGGATTTCAGTTTTTTATCGTCGATTGCCAAAAAAAAATGCGACCGCCTTTAGGTACATTTAAATAACAATGTTTTATTATTGGGTACACATTTTTGATTCTCATGCAGAATGTTTGAGTGTCCGGAGGCGTTTGCGATACCGTTTCAATTTAAAGCTGCCATTTGCATATCAAAGTGACTATGCATTTTGAAAATGAACAAGTGTCATTGTCATGGAGATGCTTTACATTATCATTCGCATCCAACGCGAGGGAGGTTGTAGTTTGAATGTACTTATTTAAAAAAATAATTCTACTTAATACAAATTTGGTATTTGGCGACTGAAAGATAAATTGTGTTTTGTGTAAGCATATAAACTTTCCAATGTAACAGTATTAGTTAGTTCGGTATAAGGAATTGAAGACTGTAACAAGTACTTTTAATCATTTCTTATAATGCAAACAATGAGGATAAACACAAAACTTCAAAGGGGGTGCTGTTTTATCGCCTTTTTTGTTGAGTAATAACAAGTAAATTAGTCAAAACAACAAATTTGGTAACATGACGTTCTTTAGTTACGTTTTAAATGCTATTTGACAAAGTTATGATGGGCTACATGATTGGGATTGGATACTACTTTATCACCGGATGGAAGTTCAAAGGACGTGCTTTTTTGAACGAATAAAATCATGGGGTAAAATGAATAAAATCTTGGGGCCAAAAGAATAATTATGTGGGCTAAATTAATAAATTTGGGGCCTAATATAATAATTCTTGGGAACAAAAATCTTGGGACCAAAATAATAAAAAAGCTAAGGTAGGAAAACATAATTCTTGGGGTAAAAATAATAATTCTTGGGGCGAGAATGACAATTCCTAGGATGTACAAAATAATATCTCAAAAATGATTGAGGGTGGTCATAGCTATTTTTTGCCCCATTGCAATTGGTTAGTGTTTTCAAGATGAATTTGGGAAACTATTAGATAAGATTCGTGTAATTTGACTCTGTGAGTGGTAAATGGCTACAAAATGTATTTTTAAGTTTATTGAGCCTTTTAGGTGCACTCATGTTAGAACATAGTTTTCCCATAATAAAGGGAGAGTTCAATTAATCATTACATTGATGTGAAAACGCCTGTAGGTAAATAATTTTCTCTCTTGCGCAATGTAATTAGAGTTGCCGAAGACTAGTGAAGTGTTGTTCCCTATTTGATGCGGTATCCTTGAATGAAGCATGGCTGTAATGAAGAAGGGAAGCAAAAACGATATTACTCAATGACATTGAGTGCACTGTATTTTTCTTCTACTAAATTTTTTTTCGCCCTCTTAGCTCAAGCTTGATTAATTTCATTTCCTGTTTCGAGTTTTTTTGGGGTATATTGTATATTCCGGACTCAAGTTTCTTCTTTTGTTTAGTCCCAGCCTTCCTTGGCACTTTTTTACAAAATGGTCTTATTAATTTACGTAAAAAGTCGAAACGGTTCCAATACATTATGTACTTATAATACAGGGTGGCCCAACGAAAAGGTAACAGACGGGTTTCTGGCCAGAGGGAATTTTTTTTTGGGAAACGCAAAAACACGTCAATTTTTATATCAAGGGGACAACTTTCGCCATGATTTTCAACCTGAAGTGATTTCATCCCTTAGCGCTGTGAGAACAACCCCTAAAATTTAAATAGGGATTATGGGCCAAGTGATACGTCATTTGAAAGGTCTTTCTTTTCTGATTTCAGTGCACTAGTTTTTTTAATACTTTTTTTATTTTTAACCAAAAAAATTGAAGTTCCAAAATGGAAAATGAGAAAAGAGATTGAGGCATTTAAAAACTCAAAAAAGCTCGGACAGGTCAATTGTTTTTTTCTTAGAGAAGCTGGCTACTTTTACTGATACTTGACAACATTGTTTCACCCCTTGGGTACAGGGTAAACAACCCTTAAATTTTTAAATAAAAACAAGGGTTAATTTTTTCTTGTGCTAATTAATAAAACCAGTTTATGCAAATTCAACCCTTATTTTAATAAATGTTCGAAGTGCCTGCCTTCAGCTCCATGCAATAGTACACATTTTCATTAAATCGTTCCCGTACATTTTGCAACATTTGAGGAGTGATCAGGCGGCATTCATGTACTATACGGTCACGTAACTCCTCCAAAGATTCCGGACAAGTGGAAAAATCTTTACTCTTTACATGACCCCATAAAAAAAATCTAATGAGGTGAGATCAGGAGGAACGAGGTAATCAAAATCTGCATTATTACATGGAAGCTGAAGACAGACACTTCGAAAATTTATTAAAATAAGGGTTGAATTTGTATGAACTGGTTTTATTAATTAGCACAAGAAAAAATTAACCCTTGTTTTTATTTAAAAATTTAAGGGTTGTTTACCCTGTGCCCAAGGGGTGAAAAAATGCTGTCAAATATCAGTAAAAGTACCTAGCTTCTCTAAGAAAAAAACAATTGACCTGTCCGAGCTTTTTTGAGTTTTTAAATGCCTCAATCTCTTTCCTCATTTTCCATTTTAGAACTTCAATTTTTTTGGTTAAAATAAAAAAACTTAAAAAACACTAGTGCACTGAAATCAGAAAAGAAAGACCTTTCAAATGACGTATCACTTGCCCCATCATCCCTATTTAAATTTTAGGGGTTGTTCTCACAGCGCTAAGGGATGAAATCACTTCAGGTTGAAAATCATGGCGAAAGTTGTCCCCCTTGATATAAAAATTGACGTGTTTTTGCGTTTCCCAAAAAAAAATTCCCTCTGGCCAGAAACCCGTCTGTTACCTTTTCGTTGGGCCACCCTGTATATTTATCCATAAAGAAGAGAAAGGGAGCAAGAACCGGAAGGAAGTTGAAGAAACTTGTTAGGAACATAGATGTCAATGAATTCAAAAGTATTTTAATAATGTGTGTGCCCTCCTCGATATCTTTACGAGTCACATTACAGGGAATATGTATACTTTGCTCGAACAGAAGACTTTACATGTTTAACTATCTACGATCTTTTTCCTGATAATACGAAAATTCGTAGATCTCTTGTTAAAGGGGCAAAAACATCTTCTCTTCGCCAGACACTCACACAACCATCAAGAGCTTTCAGACTACTTCCTGCCTCATCTGAGAACAAAACCTACTTTCCAAGTCCCTAACAGATTGTAAATGGGCGATCCAGATGTGTAATATCTTTGATATTTTTATAACGGGTATCCATCCCCGTATAATTAATACAAAAATGGTTGGTAAGGGATACCATATTCAATCATGCAACGAATGCTCAAAAAAAGGTATGGAGGGAAACAATTTTTGACTTCATAACTTTGCCTTTACTAGTTAGGAGGTGAACATATCAAAAGTCCCAGCCCGTACCCCTTAAGCCGGGGGGGGGGGGGGGGGGGGGTGAAGTCTCATTCTATACAAAATGAAAGCTGATTAAATTTGCTACAAATTTTACTCAGTCAGTGTAAGTCAAACAAGAAGATTTTCTGTCGAACAAGTTCAACAAAAGCAGGCCGATCAACATGCTTAACGTGAAGCTTGAGGACAATGAGATCAGGACCCTTCAAGCAGAAAACAATGCGGATGTTCTGATTGTGGATACGGCTGTGGAAATGTCGGAATAACAGCTGATCGCATTGTAGGCGAGGAAGATGTCGACCTCATAGTCCTCTTGATGGCTAAAGCTGATGCACATAAGGACATTATCTTCACCAAGCCTGGACGTGTGAAGACAAGGGATTCCTTATTCTCGTCCCAAGAGCTTCAGCAACAAGGTGCTGATTTTGCACGCTTTTACTGGATGTGACACAACATCTTCCGCATTTCGAAAAAGCAAAGTCGCATTTGCGAAGTTGTATTTGAAGTCGCCAGAGGTAAAGAAAGCAGCAGCGATCTTTTCAGGCCCTTCCTCCACCAAGTACAAAAGGCAGGTGCAACCTACATCTTGAGGTGGTATGGGGCTCCAGCGAAAGAGGTCCCCCTCAACGCCTACAGGTACAAGTCTTTCTTGAAATCAGAGGCCACCATCCAGCCTGATATCTCTTGTCTTCCTCCCACCGAGGGAACAGCATTCCCTCCGAAGATTCCACCAAGATCAGCTGTGGCTGTGAAATGACCTGTTGTTGCGTCCTTTAATTTTATTTTCAGAATTGGGTGATAAAAAAAAATAATTCAAACTAAGGTTATTATCTCGGAAACTATTACCTTTAGACATAGGACATATTTAACAAAAATCAAAGCTAACTTAAAAATCAATTCATCCATGAAAAAATCTACGGGGTGTTCTATTTAAAATAGTCGACTTTTGGCATTTCTTCTGTGGTCGTTAGAAAAAATTCAGTACGGCCCTTTTTCAACAAATTTCGTTCAAAATCAGCATATCGAGAAATAAAACGCTCTTTTGTTAATGATAATCTCCAATTTTCTCCGCTGCCAATGATTGAATAGTTATGATTTTTTTACTGATTGTTGATTTCGGCGACAATTTTTAAAAAACATTTATTTTCTCCTAAATGAGTTGACTTAAGTAGGTGAAAGGTCAAACAAACTTGGTCTAGAATCGAATATGGATTTCAAAAATATAAAAATCTATAGGGGGTTGTTCCATTTAAAATAATCGAGTACGATCCTGTACACACGAAATCGAGAGCAGTGCGGGCCCCAAAATATTATTAGGTTGTAAACAAGGAACATCTGAATAAGAAATGTCTCTTGACCTTTTGTCCTAAAATTAATATTAAAAGGCACTATCCAAGAACGGAGGGCGAGTGGGCAACCCTGTATATTATTGAAAAGAATGTAATGCTCTAATACCCTATGGCCAACATTTAGTTTTTCGGTGCATCGTTGAAGAGTTATCCGGTCAAAAAATGTGAAGCAAAATTTTTTTCCAAAATTACTGACTTTCAAGAGCGGATATCTCGGAAACTATACAAGATATCGAAAAACTTGTAGCTTTAATAACTTCATTTTGTATAGAATGGTCATGTCGGTAGGGCGCATAGTTTCCGAGATATCAGGAAAAAACCGAAAAATGAGACTTTCACCCCCCCCCCCCCCCCTCCTCTCCCGGCTTAACGGCTACGAGCGGGGACTTTTGATATGTTCACCTAACTAGTCCAAACAAAGTTATGAAGTCAAAAATTGTATTCCAAGTATTTCCTTCTATACCTTTTCGTTGACTGCCCTAATATGTATCACCAGATTCTTAAAATTTACTAAGTGACAACCACCCTTCTGTCTTACGAACGCGGGAAGATAATTAAGCGACCTCAGGTTGAAATAAAAGCAGGTATTAGTACCTATTACTGTTACAAACAAAAATATTTTCATTTTTCAAAATAAACGTTCAATTTCCGACGATGTTGTAATTCCATTATGAAAGAAATTTTCTTCAAGCGGCTTTCACTTTTGAATCAGTTGAAAATCTTTGACTCTCTAGGAAATTTTTTGGCTTGGCACATAGTTAGCAAATAGATAGAACGAAATCAGGGGATGAGGAACCATATTGTATTTCGTGAACATTGGCTTGGTGTGAGGGGGCGGGGGCATCAACATGATTAAAAATAATCTTTTTAGCTATTTATGACTTGTCCCTTTGTGAACCATATTAACATCCCAGAAAACCTACGCTATTATCTTTCCACCATAAATCCCCACGATACTAGCAAATTCGCTAGCTTTTAGTGTGCGTTCTTTTATCACCAAATTGTGAATTTTTCCGTACCAGTTGTGATTTAGTGACTCTTCTAGGACATCCCGGTTGGTATTCATCTTAGATGCTTGTGTCACAACGTTTCAACTCAGCCACCCAACTATTTATGGTCGTATTTGAACGAACGAAAACATTCGGCATTTCTTCAAGAATTTTTAAATCTTTCATACACCGAAACTGTTTCTCAAACTTTCCATATCCAAACATTTTAACCTTGCGAAGCTGGTAAAAGAAAACTATTTGACAGATTGAATCCAAATTTTCAACGTAACCTACCTCCCTACCTACCTCCCTACGGGGAGGGCTACCATATACCCAACGTATACTCCACCCTCTCCCACCCATCTTAATTTTTTAACAATGCGTTCACATTTAAAGTAAAAACGAAAACTATTTTGGACATTTCAGTACAAATAAAGTACAATCAAATGCATTCATTAGAATTTCCGTGGACATGGAGCGTGTTCCGGGCGTGCAGTGTGTGTCTCATTTGGATTTTGGAATTCCTAATTTATCACTTTTTTATGAATTCACTCTCTCGGTAGTTATTCGTATTATAAAATTGAGCGCATTTTTTTGCACATACAAGTTTAACTAAATAAAGCTGTTTTCAGTTTTTCACTATGAGATGGCAACATTGTTGCTGCGCTTAGATTGGGTTCATTGTTCGTGAAAATGAAAAATTAAAACTTTCATCTGATTTCAGATGAAGAATCCTTTGAAATTCCTACGTCATTCCATAACATTGACTTTTCGTAATTTTTCACTTTTCCAAATGATAATGAAGACATTGCAAGATCGGGGTGAAGAGCTGCGTCTATTGATAAAATTAAGTTTCAGTGCATCATTTGCTATATAAGAAGAGATTTAGATTTACGATTAAAGTGGATTACGCCTACAAAATGACGGTACAAGAGATATGAATAAATTCATATTCAAGTACATTTTGAATGGCAATTCAAAAATTCATATGTACAAAATACAGTTGCTGTCATTAAATACAATAGCCAGCTATCAGTGGCAGTAACATAACGGCCTGATTGTTTAGTAAATGCCAGTCACTCAGGTAAAGTGTAGCAGCGTGCAATCAAGGAGTACAATGAAGGATCGTAATGCTTCTGCTTTATTCACGCTCACGTTTTACCTGTCAACTGACTCCAATCGTAAGTTCGAACCTGTCAAAACACTATTTTTGAAGATACGTGGTTAATACGTGAATAACAATACGCACTAACGAAACCAATGAATATCTCAATTGAAATTTAATTAAGACGAACATCCTGTATATAGAAAAATGTCTGGATTTGAGCCCTAAACTTAAGAAACTTAACAAGGTCGTATTTTAACATCATTTGTCATCATCAAAGCTAAACATTTCGGCAAGGTATCGCCTCGTTAACCACCCCATTTCCGGAAAGAGATTCCCCTAGTTTCGTTTTTAATTTTTGTGCACAAAACGAATTTAGTTTTATTGAGTGAGGGAGTGAAAAAAAAAGAAGAAATTGAAGGTCGCTGAAATATGGATGAACGGGAAACTAAATTGCAATTATACAGCTCGGTACATTTCCTCCACTTTGTGCGTGGTTAACACCTCGTATGAGCCCAACTGTGTCCGCCACATCAAAGGCAATCGTCGTTAAAAATATAAACAAATGCATATAGTTTTGAGTAATTATGGCGGCACGCTTTGAATTCGCTCCGGACGTGATGGTTAATGTTTCATTTGATACATACTTGAAATTTAAAGAAAATTTTTCACAGGAAACGAGAGCATTTAGTTCAAACGATCTTATGCTAAACTTTTATTGTTACCCGCATACTTACAAATATAACTGGCGAGCGAGTAAATTTGAATTATTGCCAAACCGCAACATTTTTATATTTATATGGAATTTATGATATTGACAAAGGAATAAAAACAAGGCAATGAAGTATATTTCTTTCAACTAAAACTACGGACATTCTGACAAATGAAGTACTAATTTCAAAGTGAAGATTATGCCAAAAATGCTACGTGGGAATTTTATTATAAATAATATGAATGAATTAAAGGGAACAGAAGACAAATTAGCACGTTTTTTAAAAAGTGAACATTATAGACTTAACAAGGTGTAAAAAATTAATAAATTTTAACTACTTTTCGCACTGTTGAAACGGATACAAGGAACTTTTCAGCGAAATGGGAGGCTAATTAAGGAGTTTGAATACATTATTGACAAAAACCCCCTTGAATTCTTAGGTTATAATTTTTCAAAGGAACCTCTTTTTCTTTCCAATTTAAAGATTTAGGCACAACTATTGGCATTCAGATGGACTTTTTTGCAGTTCTTGCTAGCATCCTGTGTTATGCTACTGGATTATACATCGTTTAATCTTTGTAATTTGTGAAAGGCCGTTTTTACAATCAACATAGGTACTTCCAAGCAGGGCCGGATTAACGGGCGGTCTAGGGGAGGCTATAGCCCCGGGCCCCATTAGATTGGGGGCCCCATTTTAAAATATTTTTTAGTAAAAAGTAAATTAATGTATTTGGTTTTTTAAAATGTTATCTAAGTATTATTTACTTGTAGGTACATTTATTTACTTACTTCATATTCATATTATTTTATTTTAATGTTTATCATGTAAAATAATTTCGATGAGTTTAAAAAGGGCCCCTTTTACGTAAAGAGCCCTGGGCCCTGGGCTCCTCAATTCTTTAATCCGGGCCTGCTCCCAAGTAATATCAGAACTATTTTTGATAATCTAATTTGGCGTTTCTACTGAAGCACAATAATATGTTTAATTAATAGTATATAAGTGGATAAACAGGTCTTTAAAACACGCGCGAGATTTCAAGCACGACGGCGTAGCCGGAGTGCTTGAAATAGAGCAAGTGTTTTAAAGACCTGTTTATCCACTTATACTTTACGCTATTTTTTTTATTGGTTCACTTTGAAATATGGTATTAAAATGGAAATAAGAACTAATAATGTGAAATGGTTGAATTCGTAATGACAAAAACGGAAATTAATTTGCAATCTGTCATTTTATTTAACGTAACAATTCAATGATACACTTTCTTTACAACCTTGTCACATTTTTCTTTTGATAAAGGTGACATAAAGATATTGTTGAGTCCGTTGGTGATCGTCGATAATTTCAGTGTATAAATATTGCTTATTCTCGAACGAATTTGAAACAAAATGTACGGTTATCATGGTTTATCGTAACAGACAACCGCCACTATAAATTATAGACAAATGGTCTAAATAAAAAAGAGAATACCTTTTCCATTTTCATTCCTGAAGAACTTTTAGAAGTCTAAGAACCCACGCCCAAAGGGCTAGAAATCACAGTGCGCTTCTCCATGGGAGCAAACTGGGGAAAGCAATACCACAGAAGGATTACGAAATGAGGCGATACCATCCAGTTTGTTATGTAATACGCAACAATCTAGAAGCAGCTCGGTCCAAAAAGAGTACCAAAGAGTGAACAAATGAGACTAAAATATAAGGACGCAAGGAAAAGGGTAAAGCACAAAATAATAGATAGTAAAAAGAAGAAATGGAAGGGGCTCATAGACAAACTAGACTGCGAGATATTTGGGGACGCCTACCGAATAATAAGATCACAATCACAATTAAGACTGCAAACGCCACAACCCAAACTAACACCCGAAGACCCGAAGGAAAATATGCGATGAACTGTTTATCGAGAAAGCGACAAAACAACCAAAAAGAACGACAGGAGTAACCCACGAAATCTATGCGGAAGTAGAAAAAGCAATCGAAAGGATCAAAACGAAGAAAGCCCCAGGACCGGATAACTTACCGTCGGAAGCAATCAAAACAATAGCCCGGACAGATCAAGAGACCTTCGGACGCATGTACAACGTAATACTGCAAAAGGGAGAGTTCCCAAAAGAGTGGAAGACCGCGAACCTCGTCCTAGTAGAGAAACCAAGGAAGGACGAAGACGAAAGCGGGAGTACCACAAGGCTCGGAGATAGGACCGACACTCTGGAACGTCCTATACAACGACTTGATGAGACTAAAGTATCCAGAAGGTGTAAGGGTGGTATCTTATGCAGACGATGTAGCTATAGTGGCAGCAGCCACAACTAAAGAAGTCCTAAAGTTGGTCGGTGACGAAAGCCTGCACAAAATAAATCTCGTGGTTGAAAAAAAAACGGACTGGAACTCGCACCCAACGGCGGCAACCATACTGAATTGGAGCAGAAGTGCGAGAATGAGGACCAATGGAGGACAAGAGAAGAGTCCGTCAAACAGCTATGCAATCAATAGTTCTGTATGCAGCCCCAATATGGTGCGAAGCACCACGCATCAAGAGGTGTTTGAAAGAAATTATGAAAACGCAGAAAATCGTGACACTACGGGTAGGGACGGCGTACAGGAACTGTCTCGAACGAGGCACTATGGGTAATAACGAAAACCATATCGCTGTACCTAATAATACAAGAAAGAACCGCAATAGACAGGGAAAAAAAGCAAAATATACAGACATAAAGAACTGCAAAAGAGGGAACGCTAAAAAACTATAAACAAATGGCAGGAGAGGTGGGATAACACAACTAAAGGAAGATGGACACATACGCTCATCCAAAACATAAAACCATGGTACAACAGGCAGAATGGGCAACTTAATTATTACTTAGTGCAAGCCCTGACAGGGCATGGATGTTTTGGCAAATACCTTCATCGACTCAAAAAAGAAGAAATCCCTAAATGCTGGTACTGTGGGGAGGCCGAGGACGATGCCATGCACACAATATTTGGGTGCAGACAGTGGGCCGACAAAAGGGAAATGGTAGAAACAACGCTGGAAGGGCAACTAAGACCGGGAAATATGGTAACCTATATGATAGAAAAGAACAAACATTGGGCAGACATAGAGAAATTCATCAGAGAAATAATGACCGAAAAGAAATTCCTTAAAGTTCCTTAATTTGTAGGTGGTTTTTTTATAGTTCTAGTTCTTTGTAGGGCATTCCATTATAAACGATTTTGAGACTTCCTGCTTGCGTAATAGTTGTAGGTTTTGTCACTTATTACTTTTTGGAATGATTTTGAAATCTTAAAATTATTCTTATAGGCATCTGATCAAATTACGCACTTAAAATTTATCACGGTACCTTTCAAAAACTGAATTTATGCTTTGAACTCGGTGTCATAACAGGATTCTATCCTTAAACTTACAAATTCTTCGTAATTGACCTTCAATTTTAAAGTTTCAGGTTGGTAAGGGACAGCTCTTCCAAATTGAATGACAAACACTGGAAAGACATTCTAAAATTATATTATAAATAGTGTTCATTCCATTCGTTATCTTCAAACAGGGTCTTTATCCTTAAACAAAGAACCCTAACCTTGAACAGGGTGTTTTTACTGGATTTCTTGAAGGCCCAACAGCAAATACTTAGATGTGTGGTTAAAAACCTTGGAGCTAGCCACGTGACGGTTTGGAGGGTCTCATGCACCCTTATCACCGTTGAAAATCCTTACAGCCTTATTGTAAAAAATCACCATCAGAAAAAAATTTTCGATAAACGTTTGGATGGGATTAATATTGAACCATACATAACGAAGTCTACGAAACCTTCTTACATACTGTAGTAGTGAAGCTTTTGGAGAATGTACCCCTCCAAATGAGGCAGTGGATGTGGTATCAACATGATGGTGCAACTGCACATCCTTTAAGAATAGCTAGGGCTGTTCTGGTTAGACAATCTCCGAACAAATTAATAGGAAACGGAAAGTCTATTTGATCGGCAACGTGATCTCCAGTCTTAAATCCCCTGGATTTCCTTCTGTAGAGTGCAATGAAGCTTCAAGTGTACGATACCTCAAATGAAAGTGAAAAAGAACTGTCAAATCGTTGCCGTATTGCGAATGTGTGCACGGGGGAATGGAAACCATTTTGAAACAATAGGAACAGCAAACACATCTACTAATTTGTCTAATAATCCAAAAAATGACTTACAGCGTCGAATTATAAAAAAATGTTTGAAACAAAATTTGCTCATAATACTTCAACTGATACAATAAAGAAATCTTTATCAAAATTCATGGAGCCATTTGCGCAATATTGCGGTTTTATATCGCCGCAGTTTGGAAAAAAAGGTAGTCGGAAAAAAAACTCTGGAAAAAAAACCCCGGAAAAAAACCCCGGAAAAAAACCCCGGAAGAAAAACCCCCGAAAAATAATTATAGATGGCTGTGAATAAATATATATATAAATATTTGGAAATAAAAGTAATGCCAAACTTAAACGTAGATTGCCACTAAAGCGCCTAGGTTATTTGCAGGTTTAGTATATTTTTTTCAATTAATCAAAATGGCAACATGACACTAAACAAAGTTTGGCAGTAAAAAAATTCTAAACTTAAACGTAGATTGCCACTAAAGCGCCTAGGTTATTTGCAGGTTTAGTATTTTTTTTTCAATTGATACTTTTTCATTTTTTGATCCCTTGTATATTATGTATGATTTTGTAATATTGATTTATATATAATGCAGTATAAATCTAAAGTACAGGGTGGCCCAACGAAAAGGTAACAGACGGGTTTCTGGCCAGAGGGAATTTTTTTTTGGGAAACGCAAAAACACGTCAATTTTTATATTAAGGGGGACAACTTTCGCCATGATTTTCAACCTGAAATGATTTCATCCCTTAGCGCTGTGAGAACAACCCCTAAAATTTAAATAGGGATGATGGGGCAAGTGATACGTCATTTGAAAGGTCTTTCTTTTCTGATTTCAGTGCACTAGTTTTTTTTATTTATTTTTTATTTTTAACCAAACAAATTGAAGTTCCAAAATGGAAAATGAGGAAAGAGATTGAGGCATTTAAAAACTCAAAAAAGCTCCGACAGGTCAATTGTTTTTTTCTTAGAGAAGCTAGGTACTTTTACTGATATTTGACAACATTGTTTCACCCCTTGGGTACAGGGTAAACAACCCTTAAATTTTTAAAAAAAACAAAGGTTAATTTTTTCTTGTGCTAATTAATAAAACCAGTTTATGCAAATTCAACCCTTATTTTAATAAATGTTCGAAGTTCCTGCCTTCAGCTCCATGCAATAGTACAAATTTTCATTAAATCGTTCTCGTACATTTTGCAACATTTCAGGAGTGATCAGGCGGCATTCATGTACTATACGGTCACGTACCTCCTCCAAAGATTCCGAACCAGTGGAAAAAACTTTACTCTTTACATGACCCCATAAAAAAAATCTAATGGGGTGAGATCAGGAGGAACGAGTTAATCAAAATCTGTATTATTACATGGAAGCTCAAGGCAGACACTTCGAAAATTTATTAAAATAAGGGTTGAATTTGCATAAACTGGTTTTATTAATTAGCACAAGAAAAAATTAACCTTTGTTTTTATTTAAAAATTTAAGGGTTGTTTACCCTGTACCCAAGGGGTGAAACAATGTTGTCAAATATCAGTAAAAGTACCTAGCTTCTCCAAGAAAAAAACAATTGATCTGTCCGAGCTTTTTTGAGTTTTAAATGCCTCAATCTCTTTCCTCATTTTCCATTTTGGAACTTCAATTTTTTTTGTAAAAATAAAAAAATATAAAAAAAAACTAGTGCACTGAAATCAAAAAAGAAAGACCTTTCAAATGACGTATCACTTGCCCCATCATCCCTATTTAAATTTTAGGGGTTGTTCTCACAGCGCTAAGGGATGAAATCACTTCAGGTTGAAAATCATAGCGAAAGTTGTCCCCCTTGATATAAAAATTGACGTGTTTTTGCGTTTCCCAAAAAAAAATTCCCTCTGGCCAGAAACCCGTCTGTTACCTTTTCGTTGGGCCACCCTGTATATGTTATTATATCATTTATTCAACGTTTATGCTTCATTTGGCGCAAATGACAATCTTCATCAACAACAAAATTTATTCACAGCCATCTATAATTATTTTTCGGGGGTTTTTCTTATGGGGGTTTTTTCCTGGGTTTTTTTCCAGGGTTTTTTTTCCTAGATTCGGAAAAAAACATTGTGTATATCTGTGTACTTCTTAAAAGCCAATTTAAAAACATGGGATTTTGATACTTCTTGGAATCAGTCTGAAATTACTTTAATGTACACTACAGTCCTACATCATTATAATTAAGATGTACAAAATTGCACCTATAAGCATGAGGAATTTGTGCAATACAGACAGCAAAAATACTTTAGTTACGCAATAAGTGGAAGAATTTGAGCTCTTGTGGCTGTTGAATTACCTACACAACACTGAAAAGACCAAAAACCCAAATAAAAGTTGATTAAAGCAAATGCGTTTCGGCAGCGAAGCTGTCATCATCAACGAACTTTTATAGTGGTTTTTGATGATGTTTTCAGTGTTGTGTAATAGAAGTAAATGTTAAAAATAGAAAACTGCAGAAACACCCTCGTAGCTTGTAGCAATGAAAATGTTGATCATAATAGCATTTCGACAAATCGAAAACCTATAATTGAATTAAAAGTATAGGGCAGAATCGTGTAGGTAAAAATAAACCCCTAAAAATGCAATACTCAAAAATAGCTCGGCACGATTGATTTGACACGTTTAAGTCTGTCATAACTACAGCTGACTTAGAGAACGTTGGAGCTCATTAGCGGCATCCATCATTCTTTAGACATTTTGTTTAGCTAGCCTTTAGAATTCATAATGTAGTTTGTAAATATAGATGGTACAAATTAAGATTTTTCCTTCCAATATTTTTTTTTGGCACATGTGCCATACTAATTTTATCCGAATTGTTACAACCTTTCTAATTTTTACAATGCTTTATCTAAATAACTTGTGACATATACAAGTGTTTTACTTTTTATACTCATCAATTATACCAGAAAATCTGTTATGACTCCGTAAAGGATGGGTTTTTATCACTCACGGATTTAAATACGTACTTATATTAAACACATGGCCGTTAATGTCATAAACTAATATCCGTATTTAGATGTTACTGTGGCTATCCTGACGTGATTTTGACCAATACCTCCGGGTCTATTGTATCACTAACGCGGAAAATATATGAGGGGACCAAAAATTTATCATCTGTTTGAAAAGGCGACGAGTGGTTTACAGATTGTTTAGATAAAGAACGATTTCAAGCTGTGTGGCCCAACTTCGTAACCCATTATTGAATTGTAAACACATATTTGTCATCAAGTTATATTGCATTTCCTTCAAGTTGTTACAGTTTTTTTGTTAACATATTATTTTTAATTCGTTTTTTTTTAATATTGATTCGATTTCATCAAAATCTATGCATTTAAGGCACGTTCACACGATTGAAATTTTGACTATTGACTAAATGGTCTTTCAAAGGCAACGATCCAACAACTGATATTTCACAAGCGAAATCACAATATTTAATTAATAGTTACAAAAAATAATTATTCGGTTTATTAATCGTTTTCGTTCAGAATACAAGATACAATTTGGTGCAATTCTATACCAAAAATGTTAAAGAAAATTCAAAACTACCTATCAATTCGCCCGTTTTACTCAAGAACTTGCACATTGTCCAATTTTAACGTGAGATCCTTTGCATTGCGATTAACCTATACATGTTATGATTTTATTTATATAGCCCAGTAATAACGTACGGTGCAAAAGTTTTGGGAAAAAATTCATCTGGTTTGATTGAGTGACATGGTCAGGTCACGGAAATTAAATGTCACTAAGTCATGTCAACTAAATAAGCAATGCAAAAGTTTTTGGTTTGACGCTTACCAAAATGTCTTATAATATTGATCTTCGTCGAGGTATTTATAATCTGGTTGGGCGAATGTCGAAACGAGAGGTTATCGAAATTTATCAAGATCAGAACATAAGTAAATCGTACAATCAAGGACTGTGAAGAAGGGATACCATGTATAAACTTGCCAAAAAACGATCGGTCGCGGGTTTTGAACCAATTAAGAGAGGGGAGACTCATTCAAGCAGCTAAACACAGAATTTGAATCTCACAGCGAAAACTGGGCAGGAGATTTCATATTGGAAAGACTACGATGTTTAGGACCCTATCAAGAAACAATGTTGCCTTCCGGAAAAGGAGAAAAGCTGTTCCAAAACACACAGAGGCTCAGTTAGAAAGAATTCCGAGATGTTGCCGCGCGTTGAGGCGAGCGCATTTTGTCAACAAGTTGATCGTGATGGACGACGAAAAATATTTCACTTTGGCCACCTCTGAGATGAAGGGCGATGATTGTTTTTACACGAACGATTACGCAAATGTTCCTGACAATGTGAGATTAAAGAGCAAGAAGAGGTTTGAGGACAAAATGTTGGTGTGGTGTGCCATTTCTGAGGCTGGTTTCATTTCACAACCCTACATTGGTGTTGTTCGTGGCGAGGCTTTAAATCCAGAGTGATATATTGAGAGATGTCTTTCTAAATCGCTTTAGTTTTTGAATACAAATCATGCGAATGACGAAATTATGTTTTGGCCAGATCTTGCTTCATGTCATTATGCGACAATCACAAGGAATTCGTTTGGGGTTAACAACATCAACTTTGTACTGAAAGTGGACAATCCCCCCAACCTACCTAAGACACGCCCAATTGAAGACTTCTGAGCAATATTGATCCGGAAAATGTGATGTGAAGTACAAAATCAAGAGCAACTCCGTGGCAACGTCGTATATCGGGAAAAATTAGAGAAATCAACGCTGGGGTTGTCCAAAGGATGATGCAATTCGGGGGAAACCTAGGCAGATCGAAGATAACGCTCCCCTGTCGGTTATTTGAACTTTAGGTAGTAATAAATATACTTAAGAGATATTCTATAAATATTTGTTAAGATTAAAAAAATATTTTTATAAGAGTTGTCAGCATCTGATTTTTTTCCCAAAACTTTTGGGCCATACGATACCTACTTACTTCTTTCTACCTTGCGATGTATGTACCTACCGCTTGAGTGTAGTTGAGTTTGTGCTTTTCTGTACTTTGCGCTTACTTAAGCCTGGTTTTTAATTCCTTTCCATTCCACACCTCTTCTATCCACTGCTTTCTTAACTTCATCGTTTTATGTTCTTTTTCCTGACACGCATTTCATACACTCTTTTTGTTCATATACCACACATGTTCGAACTTGGTGTAATCCTTACTTTCTGCCAATATGCCTTATTCCTTATTCTGCGTTTCTTGGTTTTATTTTCTGTTCTTCTTGGGGATCTCATATCCAAAACATTTATAGGTATGTGCTTTAAGTTTTTCTCTCATTGTCCTTGTTTCCTTGCTATACACTATAGCAGGTAGTTTTATTTGTTTAGGTGTCGTGTTAAACACCTACTGCTTTTTTCATTTATTTCTTTATCTATTCTTCCACCGCTTTGCATTCACTTATTCAATTGCTTTTTCTTATAGTTTTATGTACTTTGGTAATTGGGTCTTTTCGATATTTAGCTGTCCAATACTTTCAAATTCCCTTGAGAATGTTCGGTTGTTGTACCTAATACAACCATATCATCCGCAAACATAAGCTCATTAGGCCGAGCACACATTTTTGTTTTGGTCCCATCTTGATTTTCACAATCTCTAGTGGAATATTCGTTATTGGTTCCTAATGTCTATTTTGTGAAGTTTTTGATACGTCTTTCCTTCTTACACTATCAAATATCTGTTAAAAACCTATAAAACATATATGTATGTCTTTCCATACCAATTTTTCGCTGGTTTCTCCTATTGCAAAAGGTCTTCCTCTATACTAAACTCCCATTGAGAATCTTTCATGCCATATTCTATTCTATAGACAGATCACAGCAAGTAATTCTAAACGGCTGTAAATCAGATCCTACCACGTTAGTAGCAGGTGTACCACAGGGGTCAATACTAGGACCACTATTATTTACAATTTATACCCATAACTTTGGAAAATCCTTCAAGTATACTAAATTGCAGATGATGCGCAGATGTACTATGATTTTCTCAGTATAGACGTAGATACAGCGAATGAACAAATAAATTTTGATTTAGACAACTTGGTTAAAGTTTCTGAAAATCATGGGCCGCGTATCAATCCATTAAAGTCCGTTGTCATAATTTTTGATCGAGGTAGATTTAAGGATGACACCAAAAACAAAATAAGTATTAAAATTAAAAATGCAGTGCATAAATTTAAAACTCATATATCAAAATAGACATAGTTGTAGTCAACAGTTAAAAGTAACACTGTGTAAAAGCCTTAGTTTTGTTGCAATTCAATTACTGCGACAGTATCTATGGACCATGCTTGGATTTCAGAGATAGAAATAGTATTCAAAAAATGCTAAATTCGTATCTGCGTCTTATATTTGGCCTTAAAAAATATAATCATATATCGCATAAGCTAAATAAAATAAAATGGCTAAATTTGGACAATACTACCGTGTTATATCATAAAAATATAACAACCACAGGCCTCTGTACTTGTTCAATAAAATTGTATTCAGCAATAATCCAAGATTTTATGCATTAATTACACCTCCTCTCCATAAAACTGCATTGTTTGAGAGATATTTTTCTTATAATGTGTCAAAAGTATATCTAATAATGTATCAGACTATCTCAAAAAGAAATCTATGAATAGTTTTAAAAATTGTTCGACTAATTTAATAAGGGGCAAAAATAAAAATATAACTTAAAATTAAATTTCAAAAATAAATATATGAACAAAAAAAACTTCAACTTACAATTTTAAAAAAAGTTATAATAATAGTTTATTAATATAACCGCATAGGGACAATGTACCATTGGCAACCTGTAAGTATATCGGGTTAAGTGGTAGAGCAGATCGCTAATGATCTGAACTTCGCCCAGTTAGGTTGCGCACTGGTGTACTTAATTACTTATACTTTTTGTTTCATTTCTAATTTTTATCGTACTTTTTCTTTTAAATTTAGTTTAGTTCTTTTTTAGAAATGATACTTATAGTTTAATTATTATTATTGTACACGTGCGTAAGCTAATAAAAGTCATTATTATTGTTATTTAAATACGGTTGAACAAATCATGTAAAGATTTTATTTGTTCTGGGTTAAACTTGGTTTTGAAAAATGTTCGTGTCATTGTCATAGATAATAATATTTAATTATTTAGTTGGCGTATATATTAGTTGACAATTTAGTTTTAATTGTATAATTTGTCAGTTTTCTTTTCGTTTTAATTTTAATTTTTAACCCACTGAAGAAGGCACCTGTAATTGGTGTCCGAAACGTTTGGATTATTTAATCAATTTATATCTACACAGTTTAACCCAGAACAAATAAAATTTTTAAATAAAAATGAACAACTGTGGAAGCTTTCATTATTATATTAAATCATGTAAAGCTTTTCAAAACTTATAACCCCTCGCTCTAATTAAATATTAGGGAGAATCTCTACTCCCACACGGGGTTAAAGTTTCAAAAATGATTTTTGCATAAAAATTGATCCCTTTCATATAAAAATCTACGTGTTTTTAGATCTTTGTGGGCGTGCACATTTTTCTTTTGACTCCGTGTATTTTGGATTACATTACATTATTGAGAATCAGTGGCGGACTAAGACTTTTTGAGGCCCGGGGCGATCTTTAATTTTGGGCCCCACTACGCCCTCCAGATTTAATATTTACTGAATTAAACACAATGCAGATGGAAAATCAATTTTTAATCAATATTTTTACCACGTTACAAACAGATTTACAAGTGAACAATAAGCAATGACGCTAGACAAGTAATTAAAATTATACTAATTTCAAATTATGTTTTCTGGCTTTTATTACACTAAATTTATTAATTACGTCATCAAAATCCAAAACCGACGCTACTTTTCTTTCGATGGACAATATGGCCAGACTGGTAAGTCGTTCTTCAGTCATGGTCGATCTAAGATAATTTTTTATTAGTTTAAGTTTTGAAAAACTTCTTTCGCATGACGCCTGCACTGATACACTAATTGTTAGGAAATACTGAAGAATTAGACATAGGTTGGGTATGGATTCGGTAAAGTCCCATTTAATAATAAATTCAAACAAATTTTTAGCGGTCCATGAAGCAGCTTCCTCTGTTGCAGTATTAGTTGCGCTTAAATGTCTTCGCAATCTGTAGACTTCCTTGTATACTTCTTCCTTGTCAAAGTCACCGTAGACTAGGTTGAACTTTTCTATGGCCTGTTCAAGTTCATTTTCAGATCCTTTTATCAAGAGTTTTGGTTGTACAATATGGAAGGTGCTAGATATGTTTTCCATAGCAGTGGATCTTGCAGCCAATTCTTGAATAAATCGATCCAAGCACTGGAACATAGACCTCCGAAGCTCCTCTAGTAAAGTTAACCCGGCGTCAGCGGATATTTCTCCGGGTAGATTCTTTTTTACTTTTCGTCTGCCACGTCTCTCAATATCTATTCCCATTTCTTCACATTTTTGCGTGCCAAATTGTATAGCCTTATTGACCAGCGTATTTCTTTCCTCGACAAGAAACAATTGCAGTGCCTTCATTTTTGTCAAACCCATGTCAAGTGTGATTTCAGGTGTTTGTAAATATTTTTGGGTGAGATTAACTTCTTCCAAAATCATATTCCAGAACTCCAAGTAGCATAAGAATGTGAAGTCACATATTGCAGGAAGTAGTACGCTTGCTGCAGACCTAGTATCCAAATTCTCTTTGGAGGGATCACACATTTCTTCCAACGTAAGGACCAGTTGTTCTACATTTTGTCTGACAGCTTTAACGGAAGCATGATGAGCACTCCAGCGTGTATCAGACAATCTTTTTAAAGTTTTCCCAACCTTTTGTATTAGTATTTCCCATCTGTGGGTAGAAACGGAAAAGAATGAATATAATTTTTCTAAAGTGCTGAAACAGGTTACACTTGATGGGACACATGCGAAGGAATGTACACCACAAAGATTCAATGAGTGATTTGCACAAGGGGTAAATAATGCTTTAGGATTAATATCTCGTATTTTCCTTTGAACTCCTCCATGTACACCAGACATTGAGGCGGCATTATCGTAGCCCTGAGCTCTACAAAGTTGAATGTCTAAACCGTCTTTTTCTAGCTGTTTTAGGATATCATTTGACATATCACTTGCCGTCTTTCCTGACATAGAAAAGAAACCTAAGAAGGACTCCCGAACTTCCACAGTTCCTTCTTCGATATGGACGTATCTTATTATTTCACTCATTTGGTCGGTATGGCTCTCGTCTGGAGTACTGTCAAACACGATTCCATATAATATTTAGATCTTTTTATATCATCAATAATTTTCTGTTTTACATGATTACTTAAAATAGAAAGGAATTCATTCTGGATCCCTTTTGATAAATAAGAAGGTACTCTTTGTGATCCACCTGCAGCTTCTTGAAGTTTTGACCAGTGCTCACTTAATACGGGATCGTATTTTGCCATCATTTTCACTAATTCTATGAAATTACCTCGGTTTTCTGATGAAGGATCCTCTCTGTGTCCTCTAAAAGCAAGATTCTGCTGAGCCAAAAATAGTGTAATATCCAAAAGTCGATGCAGTATGTTTCGCCATTTTTTTGCCTCGCCATTGATAGTGTCTGCGTTTACTTTATCGATCGTTTCATTATTTTTCAATCCAACTGAGAGAGTTTTCCATTTTCCCAAATTGGATACATGTTGATGAGATGATTCGTGAATTGCAATATTCGGGTTTAATTTCCACCATTTTTGATAACCAGAAACAAATGGTTTACTCAGATCGTCCGTGGACGCAAAGAGTCGACAGCAAAAGCAATATAGCATATTGGTCGATGTAGAGTAAATCATCCATTTCCGAAGATATTTTTTTCCATCTCCCACAGTTGAGTAAAACCATGATGATGTCAAGCTACGTTGTGATCCCTTAGCATGTGCGCCTTGTCTATCAATAGAAGTAAATGGACCATTTTTATGTTGGAATGTCTCACTACCTTGCTTAATAATCTCAAGTCGAATGTGATCTGGTAAGGGCATTGGCCAGTTCGCAGCATCATTGGAATCTAAGACTTCATACTCAAAACTGGTTCCTCCTTTTGGTTCTGAACAAGGGCTCGTTTCTCCTTCTTTGTCCCCTCCAACAAGGCACAGGTTTTCGATGCATATTATCTCTTCGTTACTATCCCCTAGTTGAGATGCATCTATACTTGTTGTCACCTTTTTCTCACTCTCTATATCTACTTCTGGTGTTTTGCTATTTTCTCTATGTCTTTCTGTTTCTACTAGTTCGGTTTCTTGTTCTTCTTGATCTTAAAGAAATAATAGTTAAATGAGATTTTTTTGCCACTAAAACCTTTCATATTTTGTTAGTGTTCTATTTATGAGCGTGTACTCATAATCTGCTGAGCTGGTGGGGGCACTTGCAGAGAATGGAGCCATCAAGGCCGGTTAAACAAATTTGGGAGGCCAAAATCCCAAGGGTCAAGAAAAAGGGAAGGCCAAAGAAGACGTGGGATAAGATGATCGGGAATATACTGGAGGGAAGAGGTTCTACATGGGAAGAAGCGCAAAGGAAGGCTAGACATAAAACGGAGTGGGCAAAGTTTGTTTATAAACTCGTACAGTGTTTGTGAAAGTGAAAGGGTAACAATGAGAAAGAAACTGGTAAACGCCACACACCGCAATAGTGGTAAACGTGGTTATATATATATAGTAATAGTAAGTACCTATTTATATATAGTTTGTACAATGTACATATATGTATAAGTATTTATTTTTATGATTTTAACTACCACCAGCAGTAGAAGTTTTATTTTTCATTTTCATCTCATCATATTTAATATCTATCTATTAAAGTAGTAGTAAAGTAAACATTGTGTAAAAATTATGAAAAAAATAAGTAATAATTCTTACGACTTGACGCCTCGATCTCGATGTTGCTGTCTTCGTTTTGGCAAGAGCGTCTCTTTTCAGTCACATATTTCAACAGCGATCCAGATAGTAATTCGGCCTCCTTAGCCTTTGGCTTCTTTATCTTCCTTTTTTGAGATCCACTTGGACCACTTCTCTTCACTGTAAGTCAATGAAGAAATAAACATGTACCTAGGTATTCAATAAATTATAAAAACGAAACATGTAGTTTGTACTCACTTATTCTAAATGAACAGCCTATTTCTTCGCTTCACTGAAATCTGTAGGTGGTTCTTCACTTCACTTCAACAGTTCAACTCGTACATTAATTATTTATGAGTTATGATGACTAATGTGCAATCAGTGCGCCCGCTCTGGAAAACAAATACGTCGCGACTGGCGCGGCGGGCCGGGGCGTGGTGCGCAGGGGCAGTGGAGGTGGCATCAGCCGCGGGCCCGATGCGATGCAATACGATAACGCGATGCGCATTCTAGTCTGCATTGCTACCGCCGTCGCCGACGACGACAACTGCCAGAAACTTATGTACCTATTTATTATTACGAACCTGTGTATTAAGCGAGCGGGGCTTACAGGCTCGACTTAATCGACGACATCCGTCTCGCAATAACTATATTTTTTTTCTATGCCAAACTGGGGCCCCCCTTACGTGTGGGCCCGGGGCGGACCGCCCCTGCCGCCCCCCCCTTAGTCCGCCACTGTTGAGAATAACTTGAAATTATAAAAATTTCGATCGGAAAACAATGAATTAATTTAATATCTACCTATTTGTAATTTCGTCTTAATTTAATTTTGACACAATTATACAATTTTTGAACGAAACTGGCGTTGTAAATTTCCTTATTAGCAGTATAAGTTTCTATTACCTACTCGCTTATTTTTGTTAAATGTAGGAGAGGTCATAAAGTTTCGAAAGCTCAAGTATTTACTACTAACGTCCCTAATAAAAAACGCGTATACCTAATTGACCGAGATACAATTAGGGATAATCATACATAATTGCATGAATGCAAAAATTCATAATCTATGCTGCTTAATTTTCTAATAATCTGATTGGTATCAGAATAGTACAAATTAAGATGATTGAGAACGAAACTAGGTATTTGCCCACACTAATTACACGGCACATTCCAGAATGAATGAAGGGAATTTATGAATGGTCCGGACGATTTCTTTACCAGAGACTGACTTTACCATTGTAAAAGATGGCCTTCGACAAAATTAAATAACAAATGTTTTTAATCAATGACGTGTACCACAATCCAGTTAATCTTTTAAACGGTGCTGTCGTCGGATTAGGCGTGACTCGTCTCAGTTGGGTACTTTTGTTAACTTATAAAAGGAGAGTTTAACAGGTATTTTAGGTGTTAAATTTATTCCATTATGTTTCCTGTCTCAATAATAATAACTCACGTCAATCAGGCATTCCAAAATATGACCTCTGTTTATTCTAAACTGACGACAAGTTGACAGATTTATATCTTTATTTTTTCATTCTTTTTTGGAAGAAAACGAAAAAAATTGCCGTTGTTAAGAAATCGTACTCTACGGCACTGATTTTCATTCTGTTTCGTATATCAAATCGTAAAATAGTTTGGGACCACCTTAGACGTCCCTTTGGTGAATATGAGTGTAGGCTATATTGACACGGGTCGACATCAAGTACGGATACGGACGGAAAAACTATGACGAGCCAGACTGCTTGGCACCGCACAAAGACAGGAAGTTGAAACACGCCCAGCCCTCTTTCTTATAAATCATCATCTGCTCATAAAATCATTCTTAATGATGATTAAAGAATGTCAAACTACCACGATTTGTTGATTTATGGTTTCTCTAATTACTTTTACGTAAAATGTACCTACAACAAATTAGTATTGCAGCACTTTTTGAATTCATAATTTATTCAACGAGATTTTATTTGTCTCATAATATACCTACCCATGTAAATGGCACTAAAGGTTATCCAAATCCAAGGTTTATTAAGTGAACCTTGATCCAAATCGTGAAATACTGCAAAACAGAGCGCAGCCCTTTTTTCAATTTTGAAATTTCTTTTACTTTATGTTACGTAGGTCACCCTAAAGTAATTTTGATTCGTGGTATTCTTTGGTTTTAGGTTGATGATAAAAATACGGTGAACAATGCGACCAAAAAGTTAACAACAATTAAGAAATTCACCAAACCTCCCTCACATTTTTTTTCCTGACTAGTATCGGGGTACCAAGGCTCTGCCTTCTTGACTCAGGCCTCTATTTCGTTTAGACATTAATATTTCGCGCACGTATAGTTCACGATTAAATAATGTTACATAATATTTATCTAATCTAATCCTTCTGGAGGTGTTGTTGGGGAATTCGGACCACGGTTGGGTTTCCTAGCCTTATCCCGTGTCGAGGAAGACAACCCTAGGGTGCTTCAGTGATTATCCAGTCCCCGCACCAGTTGGATTGGATGATCTTGAAGTCTCCCGAACAACCACATTTTGACCTTGGGAATGTGCAGATCTCTGTTCCTTCCTGATGAACCAAGGAGAGCCTACAGCCATCCTTAAGATTTTGTTCTCGGCAACGTGCACTTTCACGACATTTATTGCGACAGCGTGATCTAATATGGAGTAAGCATAGGTCATCGCAGGTCTTACGATTGCCGTGTACCTTATTTTGAAAGATTTTATTGCAAATTGAACAAGGAACAATAGAATCTAGCTTCAGGTTAGTCACTCAGCAATGATGTCATATGCATGAAATGAATCCATGTTATGCAGTCAGGTAATCACAAAGGGGTTGAATTTAATAAATAAAATCAAAACAACAACCTCCCCTTAACCAATACGTTTAGATACATAACGTATTGGTTAAGGGGAGGTTGTTGTTTTGATTTTATTTATTGCATGAAATGATTCAATCATGGTCATCCACGTTAAGGGTAATAATATCGAAAATGTATAATACGAATTTTCGATCTTAGGAGGAAGGAGAAAAAAATTGGTAATCTTTGATTTTCAATTAACCTATATTAACATATATTTTTTAATACACCCAAGCGTAACAAGCAATTCCAAAAATATCTAACGGGAACGAGGCCAAAAATCCAGCACTTAATTAAATAAAGTTTACGATTTAATTAGTAACTGCACAATTTTTTTTACCTTGAAAATACTAAAAGGTACCGAAGTCCAGATTCACAAACATTAGTTGCAAAAGTTGTTTAATTTTACGTGAATCATTGCCGTCAGGTCATTTCAAGCTGACCTTTTTTCTAAACTAACCGCAACCAGTTTTAGCAAATAAAATGTGATACTGATAAGGATATACGTTGTCTAACTATCGGAAGTAGTTACCTATCGACGGTTGTAGTGATCGGAAGTGTATTTAAATAAATTTCCAAATTGCTCCTCGGTGTGTTCGCGTTTTTGAAATTTAAAAATTTGTGCCTGTGCAATTACTAACCTAATTAAATCGCAAAACGTTAGTTAATTAATGTGCTTTAGTGTGCAAAAACAATGGATGAGTGATGACAAACATTTTCCAAAATTCGCTAATTTCTATTTTTTACGTTGCAGACGATACAGTGGCGCAAGGTAAGTGATCATCATGTTATTCTCACTGCTTTTTAAATTGGAGTCATGATAACGAATCGAAGTATACAATTATACATATAAAAAGAGAACAGTGTGTCCAATTTAAAATGACTTACGTGGAGATATTGGAAACTGTAAAAAAATGATATCATTTTGTTATGCCTATGAATAACTTCTGTTTACATTTCCAAAAATCTTCTCCCATTGAACCATTTACAAAGATTCAATAGGTACTTCTTATAGCCAGACTATATTACTTCTCAAGGCCTACTCTACTATGTATTTTTTCTTACTTCCCTTTTGGTAGATATTAGCATTTCTTTTTAAAAATAATAAACAGTTTAGAATATAAAAAAGGTAACTCTTCCCGCAATCGTCGTGATGCCTTAATGATTGGACGCACTGTATATAAAGAATTGGTATTGGTTGTAGTTGAAATGATCTGTATTTACCAAAAGCAGAAATAATCATATTATTTGGATAAATTTATGGGTTTTTTATATACCTATTATTCATTAGGAATCTGTATATTGTTGTTGCTTAGAGATAGCACAACTCACAAGGTAATTCATTTTGTTGTTATTTTCGCTGTTTATTGTTGAATTGTTTGAAAAGTCGACTTTTAAAATCTAGTTACCAATGTTACATTGTGTTCAAAATATCTTCCATTTACTGCTAAGCACTGTTGAGCTCTTCTAGGTACACTATCAGTGGCTCTAATAAGTACTTCTTGAAAGGGAAGAACACATGTAACATTGGTAACTAGATTTCAAAAGTCGACTTTTCAATGTTTCTTGTTAACAGTGAATTTCAAATTTAATAACTTTAGTCGAATATTACTTAAAAGGGGTGGCAGTAATAAAATAATTTTTCCTATAAAACTTTCTTCTTTTTTAACATTCTTTCAAACAATACCTTTTTCGACTTATGGTGCCATTTAAAATTTTGGAGTTGGAGGCCTTCTGGAGGAATGCTGACTTTTCCGAGAAATAATGATATCACCATTCGATTCTTTATTATGGCTTTTATAATCACTTTTTTTACCCCACCTCTCTACGACTCACCGTTCATTAAATAAAAGACTGATACGGGTGGTCTCATTCACCCGGTATATAGACTCAAATCAGTCACAAACATAAGTGTTTGCCTTGCCTACTATTATGCTAATTTTTACTCTCGTATAAACCTTAGCATAATGTTTTGGGGAGCAAGCAACCATGCCGAAAAAGTTTTTAGAATGCAAAAAAAAGACTTCGCAATATGGCCGGTGTCACACCAAGAACTTCATGCAGAACTCTCTTTAAAAATTTTGAACTTTTAACAGTACCATGTGTATACATAAAACAAATTATTAATATTCGTGCATAACAATAAAAGTTTATTTTTATGCAATACTGATTTCCATGTCTACAATACAAGAAACAAAAATGATTACGCAATACCTACCCATCACATCAGTGTATATGAAAACAATCCCAGTTATATAACAGACTCCCTTATAATATAAAGACAACAAGCAATAAACAATTCGATAAATGAATTCACAAGTTTTTACTAAACAATGTATTTTATAGTGTGTCCGAATTAAGTGTCGATATAAATTTCGAAATGTTTAATTAATGTCTATTGTAAATCTTGTTATAGCTACTTAGCTATTATTGTCTTATTCTATGGTATTTATTTACTCGTCAATGCGTCATTTTAAAGATTTAGACTTATAGTTATCTTGTGTGATTATTTACAATGACGTGTTCTATACCGTTCTTTGGTCTTCTGGAACAATAAATGTTTATTATTATTATTATTGTTTCCACCCCATTACGAGCATCACCAACCACGAGTTATGGACCTCAACAATTTATATTACGATTGTTTTCAAAAAATTATAAGAAAAATTGATATAGACTTTTGTTGAAATGATATTTTTGAATATATTAAGAGTTCGGACCCTCAAATTTTGAATTACAGGTAACACAGTGACGGTTAGTTGTTCTTCTCACTATATTTTTTGAACTATTGATTAAGGTGGATTCTTAATAACGAACCCAAATATTACGGGGTTTTGCAAATTCTCACCATATTTTTTGAACTGTTGATTAAATTGAGTTCATGATAACGAACCCAAATATTATGGGTGTTTTGAAAAAAGTATATAAAAAATGATACAGGTTTTGTTTCTATGATATTTTTAATATATTTACATTTTTGCATTAGATGTGGGCCATTTTGTTGTTATTTTCACTATGTACTACTGAACATTATTGGTGTATAAAATTTATTATTATATGTACTTCGATTGTTATCGATACTCAGGCCAAGCCTGGTTAACTAATCGCACGGATCGAAATCAAGTTACGATTAGTCCTACTAATACATATATATCTATACAATATAAATTTGAAGTTGCTGTTAAAAAGTGAACATACTAAATACTATACACATATTATGTTCATTAAATTAAATGACGTTGATAAAACCAACGCTGATCACATTTTAGATACTGTATTTGTTTGAGAAGCCTCGGTGTATTTGATCCCAATTTGTAAAAGCCACGTCCCGTCGACCCTCTTTCCGCGAAGGCATTAACATGAACGCAGCGTCGCGCATCAATAACAAAAAGAGACCCTATATTCCTAGGCTTCTCCGTTGGCGTCACTTATTCGTGACTTAGTGACTTTTTATAGAAAAGAAAAAAAATGAACATAATATGTATGTTTTGAAAAAGTGTTATGATTATTGTGTAAGCGTTTTTTGTTGTTTAGCTCGACGCATAGGTTGCACTCGAGTGGGTAATGTGTTGTTTGTGTTTTGTGTTAATTGCGAATTCTGATACTGTGAGTATATTGTGTGTTTACGTTTGAGTGCATGAGAACGAGTCAGAGGTGTTACATGAGTGATTGTTGAAGTGTTGTGTGTTGGTAATGGACTTCCTATAATGTTATGTTGTGTATGCAACAGAGTTTCAATTTGTGAAGGGAGGATTGAGTGTTGTGTTTCATTTTGTGTTTGAATGGTATTAGTTGAAAGTGTGTGATGTGGGTTCTGAGTGATGTGCGGTATCTTCCGTTATGTTTAGAAATTTTCTAACTATGTGACAAGTGTTGATAATGACTGCCTTTTGTAATTGTATGTATATGTTCTTATCTAACCCTAAAATGTGCAAACTGTAATGTATTGTTTTTGGTATAACTCCGGTTGCACTAAGAACAATGGGTATTGTAAGAGCAGTTCCCATTCTCCATTGCGCTTTAAGTTCCTGAGCTATATCAGTGTATTTCCGATGTTTCTCTGCGTGTGTATTGGCTAAATTGTTTGTGTTGGGAACTGCAATATCTATTATGTATATGATTTTTTGTGTTTTATCTATAAGTGTTATATCTGGCCTATTGTTATATACAGTTTTATCTGTGAGTAGTGTCCTATCCCAATATAGTTTGTGTGTGGTGTTTTCAAGTACAACTTGCGGTGTATATTTGTAATAGGGTGTGTTATCAGTAGAAAGGTTATGTTTTGTGGCGAGTTTTTGGTGTATTATCTTAGCTACCTGATCGTGTCTGTGTTTGTATTCTGTTTGTGCTAGACGTGTACATGCTGATATAATGTGTTGTATTGTTTCTGGTCTTTGCGAGCATTGTCTACAAAGATCATGTGTAATTGTCCTATCTTTAATTATGTGTTTTCTGTAATTTCGTGTGTAAATGACCTGATCTTGTATGGCAAACATGAAACCCTCTGACTCTGGGAAAATATCACATTTGGTTAACCAAGCATGCGTTGCTATAATATCAACACAGTCTTCGTTAATCTCCTGTGGATATCGTCCATGTAAAGTCTTTTGTGTCCAAGTTTGTATGTTATGTGTGATGTACGTATCTCTACTCATTGGTGGTGTGATGTTTCTATTACTCATATTTAAGGGTGTGTAAGATTTGTCTGCAAGTGTGACTGTTTTGTGTAGCGCTGAAATGTGTGATTTGTTATAAAAGTATTCTCGTAGTTTGTGTATTTGTGTTTGGTGTAACAGGGCTATGTCTGTTATTATTATTATTATTATTATTATTATAGAACAGTTAATGTACCTAAGTTATATTTGAAATGGTCTTTAAATATGTCGACAATTGAACAAAAAAAGAAGAACACAAGTTAATTTTTTCAATTCAAACTCGTGGGTTATTAAACGAAAGTTGGACAATCCGAGAAATGCACCAATTACCTTGTATTCGTAATTTGTCTTGTTTTTTTAACTGTTTTGATTTCTTTATTTTAATACTGTTTGTGATATCCTTTTTGTCTGCATATTTGTTTCGCTTTATTTCTCATTATCCATTGTATATTTTGTTGTGTATTTGTCCTTTTCTAGTTTGTCTCGATTTCATGCTGTTTAGAGCCTTTTATATTTTCCATTAAGCGCACTCTTCTCCTTTTTAACTTCTACACTACCCAATCCTCTACCATCGCGTTATCAATTTCTATAGGTTCCACTTCATCCTCTTCAATTTCCATTTTTTACTTAGTTCTGTGCTTAAATCATTTTGTATTTGAAGCAGGTCTAGCCTGTATTGTTGTCTTTTGTATTTTCTTATTATTTGTAACGTTTGCTTAACTTTCACCAAAACTAACATATGACCACTAGTAGCGTTGACCCGAATACTTGCATAATGTTTATCTTCAACCATGGTCCATCTTGAGAAATCTATTTATGTTTTTATGATCAAAATGTGTATTTATTATCTTCGTTCTATGGTATACAGCAAATTTTACTGATTTTCTCCTATTCTCGTTACCATAATTTACCTTCTGCCTTCTATTATTTGTAGGTATAACGATGTTATTCTTCTCTTCCGATTTTTGAATTCCAACCTCCTTCAATAATCATGTCATATTTTGGCATTTTCCGGTGATTTCTGATAGTTTTTCGTAAGTCATTCTTTCTTTTCTTCATTTACAATACTTATTTTTCTATATCTCTCTATCGTTTGTAATAAACTGCACAGGTGCCTATTTTTTTGTGCTGCGTTTAAAGAGAGTGTACTTCCTAATTTCACTAACTATAATTGTTTGGTTTTTTGTAAAGCCAGAATATCTAATTTGTACTTATTCGTCACGTTTATTAAATTTTTTAATGCCCTTCCTTCATTTCATGTTCCTATGCTCATCTCATTTTCTTTCAGTTTGCTGTGCTTCATTTCATTTTATTTTTTAGTGTTTGTGATCCTTAATCATAGCCTTTTCAATTACTTGGTCGTTCTTTGGATGATGGTTTATAGTTTGATTTAAATTTGCACACTCTGTTTTTTCTTCGTCGTTTTTGTTTTTCTCTTTTTTGAATATTTATTGTATTTCTTTTTCTTTTTGATACCCGGTTTTCGTGATCTTTTAGTTTGATTTTGTTCTTCAATATTTGAATTGCATCTGTTAACTTTCTGTTCTTATTACACACTTTTTCTCATATTTTTACAGAGCTTCTTAATTTAAACTGTACTTGTAATTCACGAGCAATGAAGCTTTCCCTTTCAGTCTTAAGTTTCTTATTATTTTTGTTATCCATTTTTAATCCAGAAATGACCAAATTGTTCTACTCGACCATGTGGTATATCGGTACTTTATTTCTTATGATCTTTTTATTCAAGAGTTCTTTTACCATTATTATGATATTTTTGGGCTCTGCTTTCTTTTTCTCTCTTGTACTTCTTGTCGGTGTTCACCTTAATGGTTTACTTTTCTCTTCATAATTTGCCCTTTTGCGTTTATATTTTCTTGATTTGTATTCATCGCACTGCTTAATTCAGTATTTATATTAGTCATTTTATTTTCTTTGAAACTGGACATGAACTACCTATAATTAATTTCTTTCTCCTCATTATTTTGTAATTGAATTTGAAAGCATTGAGAGCAATCTTTTTTTTGTGCACTCTCGCATTGGATTTTTATAGGGTTTAAGATCATTCAACGATTATAAACTCTTACGAGAATAATTTTGTGAAAATAAGCGTAATGTATTTTCAGAAAATGGTTGGTTACACGTGAATGTTTTTTTGCCCCTATTAGATACAAAATTAAACTATCAAATTACTTCCAAGATCCCGAAAACCGTAACTTACTTCAAACAAAGAGGCAAGTGGATCTTATACAAATTTCCCGAGGATTTTATACAAGCTCACCGATCAGGAAATTTAACTTATACATAACTTTACACTTTACCTTCAGGCAAGTTACGAAGTTTATCAGCGAAACAGTTCATCTTTTGTAAACAATAACATCTAACAAACTTCTCAAAACCTCACTTAACCAAAGATGGCTGAAAATACGTTCCACGTGTAGAGGAGAAGCTTAATTTTAATTAAATTTTGAAAAATTAACAAAGTAATTAATTACTTTAACTTTGTTATTCTATAATAATACATATATCCAAATGCTTAAATGCTTCCTGTAGTTTTACGCATCTTAAAAGAACCGTAACGGTGTTCAATTTCAGTTCACAATACGTTAATTTGTCAGCACAATCCGAAAGAGTATTCTTGGCGTTCTTTGGAATGGAAGACCACATGTTAAATTTCTGCTAGACTGCCTGGCACCGTGTGAAAGACAGTGGCGGAACATTTTAACCATTTTTTCCGTGTCCTATAGGACAATTTTTAAGATTTTTAATCTTGCACAAATGCTATTTGATTATTGAATTTGCTGCACTGAAACTGATACAGTGAGACAAGTAAGATATGGATGTTACTTACAATTTTGTATTTACCCACTAGAATAGATAAGTAGAGTTAAAATAAGGAAGGAATTTTTAAAATAATCCAATCTCATGATTAACCTTCACATAATGATCTTGTAATAAACTGGATGAACAGTTTTATGACACACGGTGCAGCAGCTTTTGGATGTAATTGAAACCTTTGGGTTATTACAGGTGGATGCAGAAAATGTATAGATACTAGAGAAAGGTTTGTCGCCGAAGGGTTACAGTTGATATTCCCATAAATCGTTTACACCACACAACTAAAGCTTATACCATGGTATATGGTATGTACTTGATTTTATTTAGCAACCCCCTATCATACTTTGGATTGAGACTTTCCCCAAATTGAAGATTTGCGTTCGTAGGTATATTTTCTTGAAAAAACTGGCAAACTCGTTGCCATGACGACTTTTTAAGATTTTACTGCATTAGCTGTGGTTTGGCTACAGGGATTTCCAAAACCTTTGGGACAGTGAAGTCCAAAATCTTTATTTGTGCACCAATTTTTATGGGGAAACAACCCAATGGATTTTTGACGGTTTTGTTGTTTACCGAAATAGGGATGAAACTTGCTATTTCTATGCCATATTCAGTACCTACGTGTATTTATAAAATGTGCTCATGTCACATGCATAATTTGTATGTAAGTACTTGTTATATGTAGGGGTAGGATTTTTAATCCCACAATATTTATCTGTACGAGCTATAACTAAAACTAAACTAAAAAAAGTTTTTCTTTTACATTTCGATAATTACTGTCGAGTTACAATACACGATTTAATAGTATATCGTTAGATTATTAAAGGTTTAACTATTTTTACTAACTTGTGTTGGGAAAACGATCGCTTAACATCGGAAGAAGCCACTCTCACATATTTTAGTGTCATTTGTCGTTCTGGCCTTCCAATTACTCTACAAATTTTACAACATCATTTTTTTGAAATACATCATTTTTTTTCCATTAAGTATTTGTGCAGTAGACCCACCTGTCCACATCGTGAAGTAGTCCTACTTTGGTACAAGGAAAACCAAAGTGATTTCTTGACATTTCTTGCAGAATTCTTAGGAAGATGCCTCGTATGTATCGAATTTTGTTGATGATGGGACAATATCTTCAAAATTGTTATAGACAGAAAAGTTCCTAAATGTATGTTTGGAGAGTTGGTCTGTCCTTTTTGGAACATTTGTGGAGACTTTTTCCCATTAGAAATCAATATGTCCGCGTTTGAATAAACGCTCCAATTTCTTCACAGAAAAGGGAAAATAATCTTTCCTTCCTCGGCATTGGTTCATCATCGTTGATGTCAATAAGCCAATTCCTCTTGGTTTTCACCGAAAACCATTCTTAGATTCGTAATACGACGTTGAGTAAAACCTCCACGTTTGAGTTTATGATCTATCAATAAAATTCTAAGAGGTTTATTTTATGAAAAGACATGGTATTTTTGATACAGTGGGTAATGAATGAATCAGCACATCATACATCATAAACGAGTGGTTCGGGACTCACAATAGGAGAGTATGAATAGGTAAAATCCAGAAATAAGACACGAAGCCTCCCCTTATATCGTTTAATAACCAAAATTTAGTTACGTTGTAAAAAGTGTGATGACGAAGGATGTGTGATGGTGTTTGTAATTATGTTTAAACTTTTTAATATGTGTTAATCAGCGGCCCTTTAGGCCTTTTATAGTATTCCCGATGTTTTGGGGAAGTTCCTAGTTGGTCTTTGACCTTTCAAATACTTAAATTGTAAAAAATTTTCAAAATATCCCCTTAAGGTGACTGTTAGGTTAAGTACCTCATTGTTTGCTAATAGTTGTTATTGTTCTAGCTTTAATAGGTATCATTCTCATTCCTGCTTGAAAATGAAGCCAGTATGGCCTCGAAACATGTAGCGCCTAATTTAATTTATTTACTTCATTTTTCTCTTTTTCACTTAACATTATTAACATTTGCTTGATGATCGCCACAATCCTTAGAATGTAATGGTCCCAGATGGTTTTTAAATAAACCCTGGTATTCCTTTTAATTCAAAATTTTACTTTGTGAGTTTTGCATAGGCTCACGTGTCAGGTGCTTCGGCACCTTATCTTAAAAAACATAACAAAAACATCTCATTTCATCCTTCGTCATCACACTTTTTACAACGTAACTAAATTTTGGTTATTAAACGATATAAGGGGAGGCTTCGTATCTTATTTCTGGATTTTACCTCAGCACATCATCACATCAATAATCATTTAAACTTTGAAATTTTTATTTTAAGGTTGTGCCAATTAGATGCGTAAGTACATAAAAGACTACAGGCACTGATTATACCTATACACGAAGTGTATAATCAATATGCTACAGCAGCGGTCGGGGAACTGGGGTAAATTGCCCCAAATGGGGTAAAAATGAAATTTTGGGGATAATAAGGAAATTTTTCTAATTTACTATTTTATAAACGTGTTAATATTTTTACAAACCATTCTTTAAACTTAAACAATTCAGTGAGATATACGGGCCGGACCATCTGCCATCTCACAATCAGTCCCTACCACTACTAAAACGAGTGTTTTTCAACCACTGTTTCTGTCACCCTTCAGATGGCAGCAAATAGAAATAGGAAAAGAACATACCAGGAAGAATTCATTAATTATGGTTCTATACAAATAGAAGACAAAGGTACAATGAAACCAGTGTGTTGTATTCTTGAAAGTACTGACTTCAGAGTCTTTCAAAAAAATTCCAAACCGCGAGAATACTTTGTAAATTTAGAAATGTCTGTTAAAAGACAAAGATTGGACAGCAACTTCTTAGGTACCTTTGATCAGTGTTCAGCATCAAAGGCTAGCTTTGAAGTAGCCTGGTTGATTGCCCGAAAGAAGAAACCATACTATTGGTGAAGATTTGGTTAAACGAGCAGCTGTGAAAATGGCAGAGATCATGTGTGGTCAGAAAGAGACGAAGAAACTGAATTCAGTAGCTTTGCTATTTTGCTATTCAGCTTGATGAGACTACAGATGTCAGTAGCAATTCACAGCTAATGGTGTATGTTCGCTACAAAGGTACAGATGCAATTGAGGAGGAGTTGTTCTTTTGTTTATAATAATTACCCATGTTTAGGTCAAACTCTTACTATAGTGTTTAATTTAAATTTACATTGATTGTCTCCTTTTCAAAATGAGGGGGTCGGAGGGGGTAATATAGACTTACGCAAAAATATTTTGGGGTAATGGTTAAAAAAGTTCCCCGATCGCTGTACTACAGGTTACAAATTTTCATTATTATTTTACCACAAATGCGCTTCTGTGTTATTTTAGGTGGATATCAGGAAATACTATTTATTTACAAAAAAAAATTGAAAATATATATTTTTATGTAAAATGTAATTTGCATTTGCAATAAGTATGTGACAGCCAAATCACATACTGAAAATTAAACAAAATTAAGTGATCTTTTAGTGCATTTTTGAAAAATTAAAACCCTATACCTTGAAGGGGTCTAGGACACAACGGCCACTGGACACAACGGCCACACAGAATTTAGTATGCCCATATCGGCCACACTGGACACATCGGCCAAACGTGATGTGTTGACACAACGGCCACCTTGGACGTAAGGGCCACAGCTCTAGCTGGACACAACGGCCACCTTGGACACAACGGCCACTGGACACTACGGCCACACAGAATTGTAAGGCATTGTTTGCGATAAAGATTTCACAAATAATAGGAGTTTTCTATTTATAAGAAAAAAAAAAACTAAATCTGCAAATAACCTAGGCGCTTAAGTGTCAATCTACGTTTAAGTTTAGCATTGTTTTGTATCAATTGAAAAAAAAATACTAAATCTGCAAATAACCTACGCGCTTTAGTGTCAATCTACGTATCTGATATGTGGCCGTAGTGTCCAAGGTGGCCGTTGTGTCCAGCTAGAGCTGTGGCCGTAATGTCCAAGGTGGCCGTTGTGTCCACACATCACGTTTGGCCGATGTGTCCAGTGTGGCCGATATGGGCATACTAAATTCTGTGTGGCCGTTGTGTCCAGTGGCCATTGTGTCCAGACCCCCCTTGAAGTTGTGTTAAGACGAATTTTAAATGTCTAAAGAGGGGACTCCTCCATGAATTAGCTCCCAAAAAGTTAATAACGTACCGTTTGGAATCAAACTTTCTACTTGTTAAATTATTTTTCTCCAAAGCAGTGGCGTAACTACCGGTGTTCCGCGTGTTCCGCGGAACACGGGCCCGAGCCTTCAAGGGCCCGGCGCGACACGTAAAAAATAATTTCAATACACATTTGATTTTTTATTTATTGGTAAGTAACACTAGTAGGCAATGACAATGGTTGCTGCGAAGCCGTAATTTACCTCCATATCCATCCATAATACCAATTCGCTGAATAATAGCACAGACTAAAATACTATTTTAATCTGTGATAATAGTCAACGTGGGCCTAAACGAACTTTGTACAATTTTTAAAGTTTTAACCCCAAATGTTTATGTCATGCTTCCGATGGAGAATTATATCAGAGGGGCCAGGAGTTATTCGTCAAATATTCGGGCTTTTAACGTAATATTAACCGCATGTTATATCTTTCTCACCATTCCCGTTTCGGTGGCTTCAGCAGAACGATCATTTTCAAAATTGAAAATAATTAAGACCTTTTTAAGGAACACTATGAGCGAACAAAGGTTGTCGCATTATCTATTATTTCAATAGAAAATGAAATGGCCAGAAAAATAAAAGTTGCTGATATAGTATCAACTTTTGCGAATGTTAAAGCAAGAAAAATAAGTTTTAGTAAAGAGTAGTTTAGGTATACAATGCATTTTTTTAATTTTCTTTGAATTTTTTATATTCTTGTCATTTACTAAAATCTTTCATCTTATTATTTTGTCATAAACGAACAATACCCACCCGTAAGTATGAACAATAAATTCCTATGTCCTGCTAATGGGGCCCTTAAGAAAATATTATTTTTCTTACGCATTGAAGGGCCCGGTTTGCTTCTGGAACACAGGCCCATGGATGCATTGTTACGCCACTGCTCCAAAGTCACTTTGTGGAACTCTACAAATAATTGTAATAATAAATTAAAACCCTATACTATATAACAGATTGTGATAATAATAACATCAAGCTGTTAGCCTTGATAATGACACAAGAGTGTCGAAACGCGTCGGGTTACGTTTAAAATAAAGAAATAGTGGAATTACTTGAAATTATTATTACAGTAAATTACTTTTATCGCCAACCGGCAATAGATCCATGCATTACCATAGCGATTTTCGGAAGTAAACAAACACTTTATCGTACTGTAAAAATCATACCTATTTTACCTGCCGCTAATAGTTATCAATATACCCATGACTGTATGACAGACATCGTTTGTCGCTGTCACGGCTCCAGCAGTAAAAGTTTTGTCGCGAATTATTTATAAAAAAGTATTTTTACGGTTGGCGATAAAAGTTTGTATGCACCACGTCAGTAAAGTGTCTTTATCGAACTCGCCTGTTACTCGCCTCGCTCGCTTCACTCGCTCGGCTCATAATCTCAGGCGCGTTCGATAAAGACTCACTTTACTGACTTGGTACATAAATATCTATTATTTCATACTGACTAGTAATCTGTGTTTTACCAGACTCATACGAGTCTGGTAAATCGCATTTACCGTACTATAATTTTTTTACCAGACTGGAAATGTTGTCATAGCAACATAAGGTGACATGATTTTGGAAACGTCAAATTTTATGTAAAGTCTGCAATAAACTCAGTAAAATATTCAAATATTAGATCTAGTTATCGCGAAAAATTTCGCGCAAGTCCTCCCTGGTTAATAGAAAAACTCTTAAGAAATGAATGTATGGCCAGTATGAAATAAAATGTTTTACATTATTTGTACGTTAAATCAGATTACGTTACTCGTTTCGAAATTCTTGCCTCAGCTACGCTTCGGCAATGATTTACCGTACTCATATGTAAATAACTATTTTCTACATGTTTTTGATTGCACCCAATAGTTTCCCATTTGACTAGTGTCCTCTTTATTGGATATTTGTATCTATAGGTCTGTTTCTTTGGCAGAAGTGCCACTTGTGTTGCGTCGATGAGCAAGAACAACATTTTATGATTTTACTACGTTAGTCTTGGTTTGCCTCAATCTCTATGGAAGAAATACCCAGTGCATTGTGACGATGAGAAATAAGAAAATTTGATGGTTTTGTATTTTTGGGAGTCGTTTTGATAATCAGATAATTTTCTAACAAGGTTTATAAAGTTCCAATTTTTGTTTCCAAAATTTCTCAGTTATTTTAAATATCATTTTCTGTGATTAATTTTTAGCGAAATTTGGAAGAACTTGCTTGTCGGTGCGTGGTTTTCAACTAATTTTTAGGGAATTTTCTGACAAAACGCATAGGTACAAGAATGTTAAACTTTTCTGCCACCCCGACTTTAGATACGCTGACGAAAAGTTCCCGTGCTCCTCTTCAGTAACGAATATTCTCCTTGAATCGTACAAAAACGAGGACAATTTTCTTAGTTCGTAAAGATTTTTTTAATGACGAGAAATAATTTTTAAAACTGTGAAATTTTGGGAACAAAAGTTGTATTTTATTGACCATGTTAAGAGAGAAAGGGGGTGAAGCGGGTTATTAAAAAAATTCCATCAATACAAACGCATAACTTTTACTTATTTAAGGTCATCACAATGCAATGCGTTGCTTTCCCATAGAAATTAATATATAAATTTACCCGGGAGTGAAAATTAGGGTTGGAAATAACATTAGATTTAATTTGAAATCTTAGAAGATTTTGTACACCTATGTTTCGAAGATCTTGGACATTTAATTATTAAACCAAGCGCACCATGGATAAACGACAATATGATGACTACGTAAATTTAAAAAATCAAAGATTGACACTAATTCAAAATTTTGCGAAATCAAGTTAATTGCATGATAAAACAAGAAAAAATTGCGTTCCTTCAACAATTAGCAAAACTTTAGTAAACCCTAGTAAAATTTCTTGTGTTCCCATGTCCTCATATATCATGTGTCC
The DNA here is from genome assembly GCA_036250285.1 of Pyrocoelia pectoralis. Classification (NCBI taxonomy): domain Eukaryota; kingdom Metazoa; phylum Arthropoda; class Insecta; order Coleoptera; family Lampyridae; genus Pyrocoelia; species Pyrocoelia pectoralis. The sequence goes on along the minus strand of CM070079.1, from coordinate 33,532,989 downwards.
CAATTTCGATGCTCACCATTGTTATTAGAAGACATAGAGCAACTAAACGGTTAAGTCCTTAAAAAGTGTTTTCCAACGATGTATAACATGCCCGGAAAAGTTTTAGTTATAAGGAAAACATTAATAAAAACGTAAACTAATCTTTAACGAGGTCAGATTAAGATTAAGCGTTATTCAGTTATTGAGGAATGATAAAATCGGCAAATTTTTGATTTTCCAAAATTATTTTAAAAATTAAAGAAGTCAAATTTGAAATAAGATTAGTTTCGAGTGTTGAATTCTGCAAAACATTCCCCATTTAACCGTTGCTTTATGTCTTTTAATGAGCCAGATACCATGGGTACCGTAAAGGGGGGGGGGGGGGGCAAAGAAAGGCATTTGCCACCCTTTGAATACAAATTGGGAATATAAATTAAACGAAGTAAATGAAATTAGTTCAATTTATTTTGATTTTTTACAAGAATTGAGTTACTTTTCGTCCGAGTTTAAGAAGGGGATGTTTTTGAGTCTTTCATAATAAAGCCTTATAAAAACTTCAAGGACTTTCACGAGAACGCGAAAAAGCATAATTATGGCTTCAGAATTGAACTGTGAAGGCTATGAATTTTCGAAAAATTATTGGCGCCAACTCGTATCACTGAACAACTCAACAATTTTAAAAAAGAAAAAATTGAATCAAATAGAAAAAAACTTATTTCATAATTTCAACAATAATTTACTGTGGGTCCCAGATTTAGCGCTTCGTGGTAAATCATTAGGAAATTTTGATGACCTTTTGAATTTCAGAATAGAAATTGGCGATATTGTTTTGAGTGAACTATTGAAAGACCTGGTTGCGGTGCAGTATGTCTGAAGATAGGTTGACTGGGCTTTGTGCGCTTAGTGTGCATAGATTATTTGTTAAAAAAAAAGAAAGAATGTTTTATTAATTTCAAAAACAAGAAGTAATATTTCAATGCTTTTTCTGATCAGAAATAAGTGAACATATTCAAGTTAAAATTAGGTAATGAGTCTGTATCTATGTCGAAATTAATAAAATGTTATTAATTATTAAAGATAGGTATTGAGTAGGTATACCAATTTAGGGCTTCCGGCGCCCATGCGAGATACCAATGGTATAGCATCGAAATTGGGACACACGTTGTAAGGTCTGGGAATAAGTTCGTGGCGTTTTTCCCGACAGATCCTGTCAATTGCAAATAACTCAGGAAATACAGATCGCAGGGACACCACTAAACGCTCGTTGGAAAGGTGACACTTCGAGCGTTACTTTAAGTATAAATATCGAAATTGATGCAGTGGTTGGAAAGTTGTTTGCGACTGAAAATGGAGAAAAGTATTGAAACATTGCGCTATATTTTGCAACATTATTACAACAAAGGGAAGAACGCAGCGCAGGCTTGTGAAAAAATTGGTGCTGGTTACGGTGAAGGTACTTTATCAAAATCTGCTGCGCGTAAATGATTCGCTCGCTTTCGTTCTGGTAATTTTGATGTGAAAGATGAGTCACGCTCTGGTCGTCCAATCACTGAAAAGTTGATGAAATTCTTGAAAAGGAGCAGTGTCGATATTGGTATGGAGCTAGGCATTGAACACAAAACTGTTTTGAACCATTTACACAACGCTGGGTACAAAAATAAGCTCGATGTATGGGTTCCTCATTACATTAACATCTGTGATGCGCTGCTGAAACGCAATGAAATCGAGCCATTTCTAAAACGTGTCATACCCGATGATGAAAAATGGATCACGTAGGACAGTCGGAAGCGCTAAAGAGCGTGGACAAGGGATGGTGAGCCCTTACAAGCGTTCGCGAAGCCAGGATTGACGCCGAACAAGATGTGCATTTGTAAAGGTGTGTGTGTGAGTGTGTGTGTGGTGGGACTGGAAGGAAATTGTCCACCATGAGCTACTTACAGTTGGTCAGACAATTGATTCTCAATTCTATATTGTGAACAACTAGAGAGATTAGCCCAGGCAATTGAAAGAAAACGGCCCGAATTGAACACTTAACAGGAAAGGTGTTGTCCCGCCCGACCGCACACTTCTTTGATGACTTGTCAAAAAATACGAAATGGATGCATCCACCGTATAGTGCAGACGTAACACTCTCTGACTATTACTTGTTCCCATCTCTGCAGAACTCTCTCAATGGAATTAATTAATCAGAAACCACAGAAGTTCTTCATGGCTCTACCCGTAAAATGGCGAAACATTGTCGATAATAATGGGGCATATTTGGTATTTAAATAAATTCATTTTCACACTATAAGAAAACCAGTTGAATTTTACTTAAAAAACGCCACGAGCTTTTTCCCAGACCTAATAATATATTATGAACGGTGAAGGGTCAAGTCGTTCTTTGTGATTGGCAATTTTATCGTCCGCATATCGTTTCAGACGCCCCACAAGAATTGGATATGATACCCAACTCAAACATAGGTTTCATCTCGTCAAAAGTAGGACCTAGGAAACATTGTTGCACGACGATATGTTTATAATATCTTAATAGCTCGAAATTAATACTAACAATATTGAGGTACAACCTTGCAACACTTGATTGGAAAGATCTGCTGCAACATTTGACTGCCTTAGGCCTTGAAATTTTACATTATTTTTAATAACTCACCCCTTGAGCCTAGTAACGAGACCTAAGAGGGGCGTGAACAAAATCTACTACAGAAGAGTCAGAAGAGTACGAAGATAATAAAAAATTGTTTATTTGGAAGTGATTTTATTGTTATAAAATAAACAGAGACCTTTCAATGAACATGACAAAAAAATGGGTTTATTGATTCTGTTCAATCAGATACAGACGTAATTTTTTCTTTACTTTTCATGTAATATTTAATTAGGAGGCGTCATATTCAATTAAAATTGTATAATTACGGAAAAGGGGCATAGATTTAAAAAGTGAGATGTCAGCACTTACTTAAATGACTTTACAGTGACTCTCTGTAAAATTACTAATTTCGTTAACCTAACGATTGTTAACGAAACTAAATTCTGATCCGGTGTCCTGCATAGTTCTACTAGATATACAAAAGACTAACTGTATGTGGTTGTAGAAAAACACGTACAGATGGCACAAGAATGAACGACTGAAAATTTGCCTGAAACGAAACGAAACGATGCACATTTCAACCAAAGTTCCATTAATTTTTCACGTGTGTTAACGTTTAGGATAATGAGGTATTTTGAAGTGAATTAACATTCATTTCAAGTATACCTAATTTTTATGTAATATTAGTTTAAAAATAAACCAAACACTTGCGTCCAATTTCATTCAGCTTTAAAAAAAACGGAGGAGTAAAATGGTGTAAAAAACATTCCGGATGTTGTAAATCATTGAATTTTAGGATGGCAAAAGCCAGCAAGCGTAGAAGACATTGTTTACGTCTATCAACGGGTTAGCGTAACATGTAACATGCCTTTTCTTGCAAGATAAAATATTCAATTCTCTCGTCGAAATTCCGCCTTTCATCTACATTTATAATTTTACAAAGTTACATAATTCAAATTTTTCAAAAAAAATTTCTGTAAACAATCTAGGAATAATTGACGTGATACTTTTGATATCTATAAACATTTTGGGAATTAAACGATAATAAGCAAAAAGATCGCAACTTCCTGGATTAAATTCAGTACCTATACCTTCATGTTTGTTCTGGTAAGACATTTGTAATCGAAGATAGTTAATTGTAATATAAATGGAATCCAAAAATGAATCAGGAAGTAGGGGGGGGGGGTATTTTGAAATTATGCACCGATTGTCCTGTGCACTCCAAATCTCTTATAAAAGGCTTAATCGCCCCTTGTCCTTCTTTCGCGGTTTGATTACATTCAAACGTTTAGAATTTTATTAGTAGATATGTAACGTGGTCACGTTGCGTAAATATTACGATTCCCCTGTGTCAGTCGTCAGGGAAAACTGAAGCGGCGTTGTAGCAGTGATACCTGACTCTGCAATTAGGATCTGATGATAGTCTTCCCATTGGCCAATCAGTATAGTCAACATGACTATGAACATACATTACCTATATTATTTTATATTCCAACGATTACTATGGGGGTGATCGACTGTTATATGAGTATGTCAGTAACCCCATAGTGTCTAATGAAATCACAAGTCACCACCTCAATTTCGCTTATTTAATCAAGACGAAAATAAAAATGACCCATGAATCATGGAGAAGGTTGTGTGATTTTTATTTTCATCTTGATTACGTTTTACTCAATTCTGAGAAAAAACACATCAACATTGTGGAACCAATCAATCGCTTATTTAAGCCAGCCATCAAATGCTTAGGTACAACCGCTTCGCACAACTTTAGGGCTTTAACAACTTGCATCGTGTAGTAATGATGGAACCTTAGGGCTTGATGTAAAATTTGGCGAATAAAAAGAGGGTCAGTACCTATACGTTGATTTATAAAATGAAATTATCATGTTGAGCTAAGGACAAACTCGACTCTTTCGAGAACGTCTCTGGAAACATTCTGTCACACAATTTTTATCACTTATCACGTTGTGCCATCTGCGGCATAGCCTCCTAAGATCAAAAACTTTGTTCATGTTAACTATCACCTCGTATAATTCAGAGGAGTACGTTAGGGTTCACGAAGATTCCGCTATTGAAAATCTAGGCCAGTGAAACCATGGTATTAAAGGACCATTTCCGCAATTAATCCAAGCCAATTAGAAGAGAACGTTACTAAACAGATCCCAAGTCTTAGAACACAATTAATATATTTATTTCTCTAGAGTAAAAATGCGGAAATGCCCTAAAAACTTTACTATGAAGTGTCCTATATACCTATGGGAAGCGAAACGTAGAATGTATGGAAACGTCGAAAGAAATGAAGTGATAATATGAATAAGCTGAAACAATTTTTTGTCTTCCGAATTCGAGTAAAAACAAAACGAAAGGTATATCTACCTATTACATTTCTTAGTTGGCACTCGATCCCTTTGTTCCACGTTAACAGTGCCCCTCAGTAGGCGATACAGTTAAAGAGTTAGAGAAATAATGAAAATACTCCTGATCATCATAAGGAGAATCGGATTTTAGATCCAACACTAAAGCCCGCATTTCACTGAGGCTGGTCCAGTCCGACTGGTCCCGCACAGGCTGGTGGCTGGGACAAGCATGTCTATACACACATTGAGCTAGTTAATTACAAGTATTGTTACCAGCTACACTCTGAGGAATAATTTAGTGCTCACCGATCAAATGGACACTTTTTTTTCTCAGTAATAAAGTAATCATGCAGAGTACTAGCATCAGTGAAGGTGATGCACTTGCTGCTTACCTACCTTATTTTGAAACTGAGAATAAAGTCGAAAGCTAAAAAAATTGGGTGCACGATATTTTAAAGAAACTGATTTGAATGAATGCAGATTGTAAATTTCACGTGATCACGTGGTTTAAAAAAAGCAATCTATGGGTTTATGCCCAGCCCTTTCAAACTTGGCTGCTCAAACCCGGCTGGACTTCGTGAAATGCGGGCTTAAAGGTCATACAGGAGTGGACTTTACTGCGTCCTTCTAAGAACGGCACCACAGTCGCCTCATCTTGGTGCATCAGTTTTACTATCTTCATTACAAGTGAAAATTGCAGGCACCCTCGCGAACAGCTTTCTCCCTGTGAAATGTGTTGTTCCCGTTGGGGTACATTTGGTAAGAGTTTTTATACCTATATTTCATTTTTATTGCTGTTTTTATTTTTATTTGCGTTTTTTTTGTCCTGATGTGGCCCTTACGAACGAAGTTGGGCGACACGTTGACTTTTCCAACATTGACACGGTCCTATACCGGAAGTCGTCTTAATCTTACTGACTGGCCGCCGCCGCCGGCAGTACGGCGGAATGTATAGTCACAGAAATCGCTTCTGTGGTGACAATCCATGCAAGTGCAACTCGCACTCTGGTCAGTACTTGGATCGGCGACCGATTCATTCTGTGTCTCTGTGTGTCCGGCAGGGGGTACTACAAAGGGCCCAAATGAGGCCTACGTACGTGTGGACTTAGAACTCATCCTCCATTCTACGTTTTTTTTTACTGACTGGCCGTGGAAGTCTCCGCCCCGATAAATAATTATTTTAAGTATTTCAGGAACGTTCCTACAATTATAGAGGGAAACCGTTGTGAACAGAATGATTCACATTTACAATACATCAAATGAATGGGCGTTATGAACAGTGGGCAATTTATTTGGCAAACTGCCCTTGTGTATATTATATTATTTGTTTTCTTTTCCATGTAGGTGGATTCTTAAACCATCATTTCTTTTATCTAAGCAGTCTGGGCGTTTTTCAATTTGTATCGCTTCTCGAATAAAATCCTTTCGTGTAACGAGTTTGCGGAAGCTAGGTAATAGTTAAATTTTGTGTCTAAATAATGAGAATAGCAAAGGAAGAAGATGTATTGTTGCTTGATAGCCCTTTTGCCCTAACGTTTAACCATCTTTTAGTTTGTGGGTTTGTCCTATATGTATAAGATCGTAACCGTGTGGAACAAGGAATCTCGTATAGGTATATCGTAGCAATAACATAAATACAATAAATTAAACATATATGAGGGATAAGTCATAAGAATAAAAGAACCAGTATAACTTTTTCAAAATTTATTTTAGGTAGGTATGTTCAAAGTAGTTGCCTTCTGCTATAATGCACTTAGCCTTTCACTGCTTAAATGTTCCACGCAGGTTTAGTTAATCTTATTAAAATAACACCGAACTTGCTCGTAAGCTCTTTTTTAGCCCAAAATATCCAAAAGTTGCACATGGCCAGATCCGGTGAGTAAGGAGGGTGTTTGATTACATTAATCTTGTTTACAGCCAAATACTGCCGAATTGGCTCTGCAGTGTGGGAGAAGCATGATCGTGATTTGGCATAATTCTCTTCTTTGGCACTTTATTAAACACTTCCGGCAAACAGTGTCCGACGTAGGTACCATTTAGCTGTGACAGTCGTCTACTCCTCTAACTTAAAGGCTGCTAAGAAGAGCTACAGGGCTATCCAGAGGAAACCTGCGGCTACTTGTAGGTATACTTTCTGGACACTGTAAACTTAACAATCACATGCACCGCATGGGCCTGGTAGATTCACCATCCTGTAGAGGATGCTACATAAACGACGAGACGGCGCAACACATACTGTGTGAATGTTCCGTACTTGTCAAATTAAGACGATCCATGTTGGGAGAATCCTGGCCGGACATGGCTAAGATTAGAGCCGCTTCCCCGTCCAGCATCCTCAGGTTTATCTCACGTGTGGGATGGCTTGAGTGACGTTGCGGGGTGAGCGGGGTCGAACAACTCTAATCAGGGAGGTAGCACAAAGGGCCCGAATAGATGGCCTAGGTGCGCGTGGGTTTTCCTACCATCCCATCGAAATCCAGAATCCAGAATCCAGAAGGAGAGCTCTGCAAATGGCCATAAAAAAAGTTCCGTAAAAGTAGTAGCTCTCCTGAGGAACTTTCGACCAACATTGTATGGCCATTTTAGCATATGAATTGCAGAGCTCTCCTCCTTAGCAGCCTTAACAGCGCTGAATAGACCAGTGCTTCTAAAGAACACAGCGGACATTTCTTTCTTCATTTCGCGCTGCTTTCTGATTATTCTTGGTGTGGCCTCGTTGTCATGGATCCATACGCGGCTCTATTGTCGAATTGGCATGCCGAAAAATGGTAGGTATGTAAGTTTCATCGTTGTGGCAATTTTCGACAAAATTTGGTGTCCACCATTCTTAATCAATGTTAAAGATTCGTAACAAATTGGTACTCATTCTGGCTTTTTGAAAAGCTGTAAGATGATCTTACGACTTTTTTCAGATGAAGGTGGTCCTGTAGAGTTCGAATTCCTTGTACCATCTTTAAACTATCTTTATCAAATGCTATTTAAGATAAATTAGTAAATGAATCGGCAAACGTCAAGTAAAAAGTTGCTGTTACCATAATAATATTGTCTGTGTTCCTACTGAGGCTATCATTTTTTTGTTTTCCATGACCTTCCTAATTTCTTCATTTTCAGTAACAGGTAACAGTGTTCTTTTTGTAAAAAAAGGTGGTGGAACGCTAAAAATTTTGTTTGCAATTTTATATCTATACCTAATATTCATAATTATTGTAATGTAATTAATTTAAAGCTAGGATAGTTAGGCAAAATGCCTTTTCTTATAAATGGAGAAACGTAAGGCAGATCCTAATTAAAATCCGTTTTAGAGAGAATGTACTTTAAAGTGACCATTCGTACTGATTTTATCAGGACAGTACTGATTTTGAGCATAGCTTTCTGATTTTTTCAAAAAAAAAAATCAGTACGCAAAATGTCCTGATTTTTTGGTTACTGTACTGAATGTACTGAATTTCGGTTGTTTCGAAGCATGACTAATTTTTCGTTAGGTAGTTATTAGGTACATAATTACTTTTACATCTATCTAATATATAAAATTCTCGTGTCACAGTTTTCGTTGCCATACTCCTCCAAAACGGCTTGACCGATTTTGATGAAATTTTTTGTGCTTATCCGGTATCTAGGAGAATCGGACAACATCTATTTTTCATCCCCCTAAATGTTAGGGGTAGTCCACCCCTAAATTATTTATATGGCAAAACAACGTTTGCCGGGTCAGCTAGTTTACAATAAATTACAGATGATATTCCGTGAAATACCTACCCAAATGTTAATTAAACTAAACTTACGATATGCTAAAATAAAATTTTACGGCTATCATAGTTACGGGCAGTGACCAACACACACGATATCGTTTCTAGAATGTTTTAGCACATATTTATTATATGTACTTTAGAATAATAATTTGTTTTATAAAATAAAAATAATCCTTTAATTTCGCAACAATCTTTTTTTATCACCCCAATAACAGCAAAAGCAATAGTTGCTTTACTTGTGTATGTTATTATTTTTAAACCCCTCCTCTTAGATTTTCTTAGATCTGGTATTTTTTTTATTTTCTGGAGCTGCAATTAGGGAATCAGTGGCAGATATATAGTCATTTGAGAGCGTTAAAATGTTCTATTTTAACTCAAATTTTTTGAAATTTTTATTATTATTATTATTAAATTAATTATGGTCACTTTAATGTACTTTCGAAAAATGCAAACTTTATTTTGCCTTTTTTGCCTCTTTTGATTTTTTTAGGTTGTTTAGGTTTGCAATATTTCCCATTGTATTATTTCTACCTGCAGTCTGCACCTACATACAGTCTTTGTTGATATTACGTCTCTTAAACATTGTGCCGGCGTATTTTAGAATTATCCAGAGAACTTTAATGAAAAAGAATGCCAGCAAGTACTAAGTATAACCAGTGGATAAAGTTGGATTCCCATCTACCAACTGTATATTACATTTTTCAAATACTAAAATGTTTATTTTTCTATACATAGCTTTAATATGTATTTGTTGATTTGAAGGCTTTTTTTCTCGACAGTTTTTGTTTTTCCGTGCCTTTTTTGTCCTTTTTTTGCCTTTTGGATGCTTTTTTGATTATTTTTTGTGCCTTTTTGCCTGCCTTTTTGAACTTTTATTTTACCTAACTATCCTAGCTTTAGCTCATCACTCATCACCAAAAGAAAACCAATCAACCACCGACAAAAAATACTATGCAGTCACTCCTATTAGGTACCTATAATTGTATACGCGATTTGTAATACGAGTATAGGTATGATATCTTTTGGTGATCAATAAAATTCGAGAGGTGTTGTTCTTCTTGGAGTTATATTTTTGTGTTATTTGAGTTTTCCTTACATAGTGCTATAATGTTAGTAGCTATTACAATCAGTTCAATAGATGAATACTTATCAGTTATCACTCATCACTCATCAGGACCGATCACACTCAACAGAAAATGAATGACAAATTCTATCGCCCCAGAAAACAAATTTCAAATTTCTTGATCGAAAAAGTGTAGATAAACGTCGAATTTTTAGAATTAGAACACGAGATATAAACCCTATAGAAGAAACCCTAAGTAGGTATATTCTTCAGTTGATTGGTTCCAGTGAGCGAATAGATGACAATGATTGAGGAAAATCGTTAGAGTTTTTCCTGACGTACCTAAGTTAAAAGCACATACCTATCAGATCTGCGTGCTTGCAACAAATTTTCTAATTTCTATTATCTATCAGTCGATGGAAAATCATCAATAGTCGCGGAAAATTCGCTTTATAATTTCGTATTTCGTCGTTGTATCTTTGCGCTTCACTGTAGTTGTAGATTTTGCCAAATCTATGAAATATGTACCTATAGCTAAATACTTAAATAATTCGTAAAAAACCCTTATATTGTCTAACTGTAGACGAAATTTTATTAATTTCAGCTTTATAAGTACTTTTGAATTTTTCAATCCTAAAAAGGAGCCATAGATTTTAACTTCTAATATAATATTATTTCACATTTTCGGGGATGAATAAGTGCTAAAAATGATCGAATCTGGTTGTATTTCGGGAATACATCTCATCAAGCAACAGCCATCAAAATTCATCTTCTTTGCCAAAAGCTTCGCTTTAAAAAAACAAAAAATGGTACATTTCCCTAACGCACGCACGATTTCTGGCAGTAGATCTATTTAAGAAATTTATAGATACACTTGGAGGCTGCAGTGTGTGCCTTAAATAAATAAATACGAAAACGATTCTTTGGTAACGTCGTAATTTTGTGTGTGATGGACCACACGTTGTCGGTACGCGACGCCTTTGAATTAAATTAAATAGCTTTTCTATTTAAACTTTGTATTTCTCTAATATTCTCCTAGAATTTTACTGTTGGTCAAGTCGAATGATTTATAACCGAAAATATATAAGTAGGTATGTGGTTGGTTTTAATGGGTCTCTTTCAATTCGTAAACAGTTACCTAATTCAAAAGGACCTACGACAACTAAATAAAAACGACTTATATTGAAATTCGAATGTTTTCTCACAAGCTTTAAAACGCTTAATTGCTGATAAGGGTCATTAACACGATTTAAAAATGTGATTAAAAAGTGAGTCATGGCGTCAGGATCCTGGTTCGCCATATAATATGTAGGCGGGATCGTTTTGTAGAAGGGATATTATTAAACACGGGTTTAACATGTCTGGAAGGGGGGTTCTTTCATTCCCGTACATCATTGGATGCTTTCGCATGTAAGTTACCTGGTATTTTTTTACCTGTTGGATAAAATGGGAGTTTGATCACGCTAAATTAACCATTTTGTACCTATTAAGAATAGGTAGCTTTGAAACGTTAAATATAATGCAAAATTGTTTACTTTACAAGAAGTTACTTCTACTCATTTTGTTGATGTTCATGTAGGTACACAAAACTATTTTGGTGTTTTATTATTTCACACCTATTCTTATTGAGGAAAATAACTAAAGATTTCTAGGAGGAAATTTGGAAAAATCTATATTTGTCAAGATAAATTTATACGAATCGGGTTTTTAGAAACTGAATCACAGATATCTACAGTTTTTACAAATTCTATTATTAAATATTGTTAATAAATTGTCGACCATTAGGTACCATTAAATATCCTTTAGGTACCGTAAGTGTAGGTTCATATCTCCCTCTCTCCCAAGGTTGCATAATATTTTTTAAATATACCTACAGCATTATTTTCCCTCTCACTATAAGCATCATAAGTATAAATGTACCCTTCCCTTAGGTAGGCACGTTAGGCGAAAATTAGATGCACAAAAAGTTGGCACCCCCACAATCAGCAATTCGGAAAATTTCAACTAATAATTGAGGAACAATTAAAGACTAACTTTGGAACGCAATAAAAAATTTTGGAACGGACAGTCAGGAAACGCAATTTTTGGGTGAGGGTCAAGCCAGCGACCTTTTCTTTGGAATTTGAAGGAAAATGAACGATTTCGATGCAATAATTAAGGCTTGAATAGACTAACTTTGGAACGCAATGAAAATTTTGGAACGCAAAAATATAGTTAGGAATCGAATTTTTCCGTGGGGGTCCTAGCTTGGCGTTAGGGATTCACGGGCTTGGCTTGAATTTTAAAAGCTTGACAAAAAATCAAGCCAAGCCCACAAAAAAACAAGCCAAGCTTAAGAATTAGCCAAGCCAAGCTTATTTGTGGGAAAGCTTGAGTTATCAAGCTTTTTCAAGTCAAGCTTTCAAGCTTTTTTCAAGCTTTCAAGCTTATACTTCTAAGCATTTTTTTACTATTCCATGGAACATAATTCTTAGAAGATCCATCTGATGATTTTTTATTCTACCATAAAATATATTCATTCGGTATAAAAGAAGTACCTACGTATAATTCTGGGTATATTTGAGATAGTCTGTGCTCTACTCAAACAAAATATACGGGTGATGTCCTGCAACGGTTTTTGATTTGTACCAAATCAGGAATGATAAAAAACTATAAATTTGAAAATGTGAATGCGTAGATATTCTGGAAAATGCACGGTCTAAATATAATGACATAAGTATGTACCTAATATAAAGTTTAATTTTAATATTTAATATGACATACTAACTCTAACAATGATGAAGAACTCAGTTTTTGATTCTGACTTTCCTCTATTAATGACAAAGAAATTGGTAACTTTCATTGAATTATTTTTGGTTTTACCCTTGTTTATATACCTTATAGTTAGTCAATGAGATAGCTTTAATTGGAAACAAATTTTTTAAGCGTAATAGATGGCGATAGTAAAAAACAAATGCAAATTAAATGCAAAGTTGCAAACCTATTGGGATTATAACAAAATTACACACGATGGCGGTAATTACGCACGCTGTTAGTCACGACATACGTACAAAACAATTTCTTGACGGATATCAGTATCAGCTTTTATTTTTATTCTTGGAGTACATGTGCGATCGATCGATACATTCCTTGTTAATACATAAACAAAATGTATAGAATCAGTGTTTATACACTAATGGATAAAATCATTTCAATAATATTTTTTATAAAGAGTGGTTTAATAAAAAACAACGAGAAATTTCTTGATCAGTACCTAATTTATTGAAACATTTTATTTAGGTATTTTATTAGCTGGAAATTAATCTAAATATGAAATTTGTCAGTGGTTGCACAATGACTTTTTAAAAATAATTCATCACCATTCCTCATTATACCTACTTAACAATAAAAGTAATTCATTACAATTACTTAATTGCAAAATCATAAATTCTTTATCACAGTTGGCACATCTATAAGCATTGACTTTCTTCTATAAGTATCAAATCATCTTTTCCCTAAATAAAAATAACCAGCAAAATATGTAAGTGCTTAAATGAACAATCTTCTAAATTGAGATAGGCACATATTCAATGACTTCTCTATATACCAAAATGTACCGTTTGCCCGTGAGAAGAAAGCTTACATAAAAACACACATTTTTGTACGCTGTTCAGACATGAGTGAAACAAATTGAATGGAATTTGACAAAAGTGCATTTTAGAGGATTACCTACTCTCCTTGAACATTTATTATGAAAAAACGTTCTGCCTTTGTTTCCACTGTCAACTAAATTTTGTATTACAATTTTATTAAACTTGTACTAGGAATATTGTTAGCATTATTTAAGAAAACATTTTTGCTTTGGAACTATGCCGAATATGAAATTTTATAAAGAGTAACAAAATGAAGATAATCAATCAGTCTTCTCGCTAAAAAAATTTGAGAACCGTATTACCACCCATAAGAAAGTTCTGAAAAAAATGTAAGGGAGTGAGGGTGGTTTTAACCCTTCTACAATTTCTTTTGGATTTATTTAATTACCGAAAGGAGACTAATCTTCTAAAATGCATTTTTCTCAAATTTCATTCAATTTCTTTCACTCATGTCTGAACAGCGTACAAAAATGTGTTTTTTTATGTAAACTTTCAACGCTTCTCACGGGCAAACGGCAAACGGTACATTTTGGTATATAAATAAATTGGGTCCAATCAACTATTTTGATCTCTATTACACGTAGTAGCTCTGTGTCTCAGGAATTTTGGGACACCCTGTATATAGTTCAATAAATTCAGTCCAAAATGAATTAGTACAGTCAATTTAAACACAAAAATATACAAACATTGCAAAAAATCCTATGTTAGGTTTGCTTTTTTCATGGTGTTAGGTTCGGTCCCAGTAGTAAATACTCAATTTTGCAACTTCGAAAAACTTTTGGAAACTGGGGGGGGCACCAAAAACCGCGATTTTTTCGGACTTTTTTCAGTTTTAGCCTCGTAGATCAAAAACTATGAGTTGTAGTGCAAAGAATATGATTATCTTTTTTAAACTGGACTAAATTTTCTACCATTTGAGCCTAACCGGAAGTCTGTAAGTATAATAGTTTCCGAGATACAGCTCTTCAAAAATAGGCATTTTCCCTAAATCTGTTTTTAACGCATCATCCATGATTCGAGCCAGATATTGCCACAACAACGTGCCCTACGACCGTTGCCATGGAGGAAAAAATTGTAGGAAATTTTATCACCTTTTATTTAAGCATAGATGCATTCCTGTAGGCCTAACATGTTGTTCTCGAGAAAAAGACGGAAAACCGGAAAACAGTGAAATCGCTACGACTCCACATATATGTAACAGCATTAATATGATTAGCAGACATTTTCTGATTATTCTTATTTAGCCTAGCGAACGAACGCTCAAAAAGGGCTTGTAGACAGACATTTTGATCCTAAAGATTTTATTTCTGGGATGTGTTTGGTGATGATTATACGAAAAGTAGCGTAACAAAATGAGCGGATTTGTTTGGTTTTCCGTTTACATCTCTTGAACAGGCCATCGTAGTGGGAAATGGCCAATTATAAAAAAAAGCTGATTAAATTTTCTACAAGTTTGCTTCTATGCGTTTTTTCTCTATCTCTATCCGTTGAAGAGATATTCGCTGTCAAGAATTGACATTTTTTTTGAAAATCGCTTTTACACGACGTTTTTCGGCAAATATTGTGTCCTACCTCCTAAAGTATTGGGTTTATAGCAAAAACTGCTGAAATAAAAGTTGTAGACCATAAAATTTCCTATAAAATACATATACCGTTTAATATTTTATCTCAAAGAGATTAGATGTTATAGTTATTTAAAAAAAACGTTGAGTTCAAGATGGAATAGAGGGCACTAGAGAACAACTAATTTTGTGGGAGGTTTGGAGCTCAATCTGATATGTGAGTATTAAATACAGATTACCTGCATCCTTAGCCAAACAATTTCAGTCTTATGCGCCACCATGTTTAATGGTCTCTAGTCTTTCTAAATACATTTATGATAGGGTTAATGTTTGACGAAAAGAACAAAAGTATTTTCTCAAGGCAGCTTTTATTTTATAATTGGCCATTTCCCACTACGATCGTCTATTCAAGAGATACAAAGGGAAAACTTAACAAATCCGCAAATTTTGTTACGTTACGGAGTTTGCTCATACGGTAGGGCCGGGGACTTTTCGTATAATTATCACCAAACACCTCCAAACACATCTTAGAAATAAAATCATTAGGATCAAAAAGTCTGTCTACAAGCCCTTTTTGAGCGTTCGTTCGCTAGGCTAAATAAGAATAATCAGAAAATGTCTTCTAATCATACTAATGATATTACATATATGTGGAGGATTTCACTGTTTTCCGGTTTTCCGTCTTTTTCTCGAGAACTGTTAGGCCCACAGGAATGCATCTATGCTTAAATAAGGTGATAAAATGTCCTACAATTTTTTTTTCCGTGACAAGAATCGTAGGGCACGTCGTTATGGCAATATCTGGCTCGAAACATGGATGATACGTTGAAAAAAGATTTTGGGAAAAATTGCCTATTTTTGAAGAGCTGTATCTCGGAAACTATTATACTTACAGACTTCCGGTTAGGCTCAAATTGTAGAAAATTTAGTCTAGTTTAAAAAAGATAATCATATTCTTCGCACTATAACTCGTAGTTTTTGAGCTACGAGGCCAAAACTGAAAAAAGTCTGAAAAAATCGCGGTTTTTGGTGCCCCCCCCCCCCCCCAGTTTCCACAAGTTTTCCGAAGTTGCAAAATTGAGTATTTACTACTGCGACTGAACCTAACAACATAAAAAAGTCAAACCTAATATAGGATTTTTTGCAATGTTCATGTTTAAAATGACTGGACTAAATGATTATTATCTATCCAATTTCAATATTTTTAATAGGAGTAATATGATACAGCAACCACCGAATATTAAATACCAACTACACAACGTATCACTTGTTTCTGAAATCGTTTCAACGTGTCGACACGAGTCAACACAGGTCCACACACTATGTAATCTGTCGTATTATATCAGACGTGGTTGTACAACAAATTTTTAAACCGGCCAAACTTCCGTACGATCCAACCGTGTCGTTGGATGTGTTGAACGGCAACCACACACACTATGCAATTATCGTTTCGACGGTCGAAATCAAGGATTATAAACTATAATCCTTGGGTTGTACAACTTGTTGGACGACAGATTGCATAGTGTGTGGGCCGAATAGAGAAGACATTTTCAATTGGTTGACGCGGATAATGTGCGAGTTTTTCGTGTCATAAAAGTGAAAGTTGTATCTGTTTACAAAACCATTTCTATGGAACGTGCATTCGTCCATAAACAGCACATATTTAAAAAATAAATAGAACCTTATTTCATCGCATCCTCGATTCGAGTGTCCAGCCTATGCGTTGGCTCGTCCACGCGCCTTATATCGCGCCACTATCTACTACCGTAAGGAATAGAAAATCTCAATTTACGAAAAAACTATCGCACTTAGGTATAGGGTAAGCTTAATAAAGTTGCATTAAAATTTACCGGGGATTCCAAATATGCAATAATAAATAGGGTGTGCTATTTAAAAAAATGAAGAAAAATTAGTTTGAAAATGTCGATGTTTGGAGCAAAAAAAGTGAACATCCTGTATGAAATAATTTAATGTTTCGTCACGGTTGAATACTCTGATTCAACCCAAGTCCACCACCGAACTTACGTAAAAACAAAAACATGACGTTAAAAAAATACAAGCGTATAATGGAAGGGTTGATATTTAGCAAAAAAATATGTATTAATTAATAACTTGGCAACGCCGTGTCCGTGTATTAATGCAAAAATAATGTACGACTGAAAAGTTCACCCATGGCCCCTACATTTGGGCTTAAAAAAAGTGGGTCATTCCATTTAAAAAAATATACGATTTATGCACCATACTTTTTGGAGACACCCTGTATGTGTCTAAATAATTTGCAAATGTGCTTCATCCAACCTAATTGCAATCTCGTATATTTATTTTTTAGTAAATTTAACAATAAAGCCGTACTTGAAGAACGGGCTACTAAATGGACACCCTGTATATGACAAAGTATTTATTTTCATGATAGAAAAAGTATGGTTCGTTAGTATCTACTACACCTAAGCGTGTAATACGTAATACCACTACGATTATTAGTTCCTTGGTCACACACTAAAGCTTTTAATACAAGTCCTATTTCCTTCATTGTTCCAATTACAAATACATATTATTAAGTCTTTAAGTGACTTGAGATTGGTCGCGCTAGTAGATAAAAAATATCACAAGGGAATTTTCCAAGGTGCATATAATCCACGAGCTACAATAACAAACGCCTCTTTCGCAAGTTGACCCAATGTGCCTAAATCCTGAAATCCTTCTATTGCATCCATCGCTTTTGAATACCCCAAAAACTTTTTCATCGACATTTCATCAAAGCACAAAGTGACATAAAAAACGGTTATTCTCTCCCCTTCCCTCGGAAATGTATCACCCGGTAGATATTGTGTATTACTAATTTTTGTTTGTTCTTGAGTTTTCGGAGGAACATGCTTATCCACTTTCCGAAATAAAAAATAAAAACCAATTTTATGCAAGTATCTTCACAAGAAAAACATGTTTAGGTAAATATTTGCAAGAATGAGCAGTGTTTTGTTTCCAAACATTGCAAAAATTGTTCAAAGTGACCACCTTCAGCTCAAATGCAGGAGTCTCAGTCTAATCTTCGTCTCATCGATTGCCAAACTCTCTCAAAAATACCAGATCGTTCGTATTGTGGAAAAACTTGAAAAATAATAAAACTTCAACATCGTGTATCTTCGAAATGAAATGGTTTCTGGACCCATATTTATAGGAAATTTATTTCTTAACATGACCTCAGGAATCACCCCCTTGAATATTGACATGTGTTTTTTAAACACCCCGTATACATAAACGTTCATTTGTATACGATATACAGGGTGAATGAGACCACCCGTATCAGGCTTTTATTTAAAGAACGGTGAGTCGTAGAGAGGTGGGGTAAAAAAAGTGATTATAAAAGCCACAATAAAGAATCGAATGGTGATATCATTATTTCTCGGACAAGTCAGCATTCCTCCAGAAGGCCCCCAACTCCAAAATTTTAAATGGCACCATAAGTCCGAAAAGGTATTTTTTGAAAGATTGTTAAAAAAGAAGAAAGTTTTATAGGAAAAATTATTTTATTACTGCCACCCCTTTTAAGTTATATTCGACTAAATTTGTTAAATTTGAAATTCATTGTTAACAAGAAACATTGAAAAGTCGACTTTTAAAATCTAGTTACCAATGTTACATGTGTTCAAAATATCTTCCATTTACTGCTAAGCACTGTTGAGCTCTTCTAGGTACACTATCAGTGGCTCTAATAAGTACTTCTTGAAAGGGAAGAACACATGTAACATTGGTAACTAGATTTTAAAAGTCGACTTTTCAATGTTTCTTGTTAACAATGAATTTCAAATTTAACAACTTTAGTCGAATATAACTTAAAAGGGGTGGCAGTAATAAAATAATTTTTCCTATAAAACTTTCTTCTTTTTTAACAATCTTTCAAAAAATACCTTTTTGGACTTATGGTGCCATTTAAAATTTTGGAGTTGGGGGCCTTCTGGAGGAATGCTGACTTGTCCGAGAAATAATGATATCACCATTCGATTCTTTATTATCGCTTTTATAATCCATTTTTTTACCCCACCTCTCTACGACTCACCGTTCTTTAAATAAAAGACTGATACGGGTGGTCTCATTCACCCTGTATAATTTGCTTCAAAATAGTTTACTACGTTTACAAAATATACCTATCAAAACCTTCATGTCAAACTATAAAAAAATACCTATGTAGAAATTAGAACTGTTCATTTAATTAAATTGATTGTTTTATAGGAGAATGATTTAATTCTCTCGGAAGATCAGTTGTTTACGTATACAGAATTCCTTAAAACAATAGTGCTTTGTTTCTTTGCATGTAATGTATACCTATATAAACAAGGATATACTGCATACTACTCCTTCAACGTTATAAAAAGAACGCATGTCGTTTACAAATATTTGCAACTTTATTGTTCTAGCCAACTGTAAGAAAAACTACAGATTTCCACGTTAGAAATCTGTAATATTGATAGAAACAGCGCCAGATATGTCCATTTAGCGGTTGCATCCAAAAGTACTACCGTTTTGCATCAAAATAAATGTTTCCAAAGTTAACACAGGCATTGACTAACTATAAGGTATATAAACAAGGGTTTTACTATTTTAGTTTGAACAGGTCCTTCGTCTAAAGATAAACTTTCTTCCTCCAAAACCCATTCCGACCCACTGTTTGAAAATGGTTCTTCGGAACTTACATGTATGACGTAATGCGCAATGTGTTCCAACCTCACTACTCTTACGGGGGGAGCAAGAACCAGTTTGAATAAGCTTGATAAAGCTTGATAAAGCTTGGGAAAGCTTGATAACCAAGCCAAGCCTGTATTCGCAAACATCAAGCCAAGCCAAGCTTTTCATCTTAAAAAGCTTGACTTTCAAGCTCAAGCCAAGCTATTATATTTCAAGTCAAGCTGCTTAGCTTGGTGAATCTCTGCTTGGCGTTACCCCAACGACCTTCTTTTTGGATATTAAAGAAAGAATACCTTTGTAATACTGACACTCCTATCCCAAAAATTATGAAAATGAATTACATTTTTGGTTCATCAGGGTACAATTTGTTTGTAATAAATTATTATATAACATTAGGTATATTATAACAACCCTCACACCAAAGACGATTGATTGCCATTCAATATCAACGGTACTTTATTCAACTTTCGATGCAATTCAAAATCGTTCGCATCGAAAGAACCATTAATATCTATATTTCGATGATTTGTGCTTTACTTTGTCTACCATCAAGCCCATCCAATTTTCTTGTTACTTAGATTTAACTATTTGACTAAGTAATTGAATTTTTGTTGAATCGTGAACATGCATGGCTATAGCCCTCATCTTCACCTTCAATAGGGAATATGTATTCCCCTATTACGTGTGCATTTTTGTTATATTCTTATATTGTTGTACCGCACACAAGCAGACCCGAAGGGTTCGCATACATACAGGAATGTAAACTAAACATAAATAAATAAAAAGGTAAAGTGCAACTGCGGTCCCATGTGTAATTATTTTACTTCAGCCCGAAACAACCGCTACATTCAGCAGCTCTTTATGTTTGCGTTCCAAAATTTTTTATTGTGTTTCAAAATTAGTCTTTGATTGTTCCTTAATTAGGTAATACCGTTGATTGAATCAATCAACGGTATTACACAAGAGTTTTTTTAAACTCCCAAAGAAAGGTCGCTGGTGTAACGTCAAGCTAGCACCTCCACGAAAAATTTTGTTTCCCGACTATATTTTTGCGTTCCAAAATTTTTTATTGGGTTCCAAAATTAGTCTTTAATTGTTCCTTAATTATTCCATCGAAATCTTTCGTTTTCCTTCAAATTCCAAAGAAAAGGTCGCTGGCTTGACGTCAAGATAGCGCCCCCACCCAAAAATTGCGTTGCCTGACTTTATGTTTGCGTTCCGAAATTAGTTTTTAATTGTTCCTTAATAATTACACAGGACTTTTTTTTACATTCCCAAAAAAGGTCGCTGGTGTGACGTCAAGCTAGCACCTCCACGATAAAAATTGTTTCGCGACTATATTTTGCGATCCAAAATATTTTATTGTGTTCCAAAATAGTCTTTAATTGTTCCTTAATTATTCCATCGAAATCTTTCGTTTTTTTCAAATTCCAAAGAAAAGGTCGCTGGCTTGACGTCCAGATAGCACCCCCACTCACAAATTGCGTTTCCTGACTTGATCTTTGCGTTCCAACATTTTTTATTGTGTTCAAAAATTAGTCTTTAATTGTTCCTTAATTATTACACAGGACTTTTTTTAAATTCCCAAAAAAAAGGTCGCTGATGTGACGTAAAGCTGGCACCCCTACGAAAAACTTCGTTTCCTGACTATATTTTTGCGTTCCAAAGTCTTTTATTGTGTTCCAGAATTAGTCTTTAATTGTTCGTTATACATATATACCTACAATCATCATCACTATTTTCCTCAAGAACATAGTCCCCAAGGTCGTTATTATCATCATTCACATTTATTACGAAAGAATCTATGCAGGCAAGTACTAAATTGTCCTTTTCTGTATACATGTCTTCTACCTTCTTGGCATGGTCGACACAATTATTTCAAAACCTTTTTTTACCTAGATTTTGCAGCAATGTTGACTTGCTCTAAAACTCTTTTAATTTTAAAGATGTGTTTCCATTTTGACATAGGTCGACCCAACCATAACTCACAGTGGGCTACTAGAGGCTGTATAAATTTAACCTTTCTCCACTAAATATTGTTTTTTATATCTAATATTGTGCTGCCGAGATAATTGCAAAAGTATGAACAATTTTATTGTTTAGGAAATAACATTGAAAGTCGAAAGTGGTAAAAGTTAGGGGAATGGGATTTAGGTTCTCAATGTCAAAAGATTGAGACACAATTGTCTGTAATGGATAATAAAAAATTGCCCGCGGTTACGTATCTATTTGACGTTATTTCCAGACTTAAGAAAAACTTTAAAAAGTCTCTTTTTTTTAAACGGAATGCCTATTTAATTATCGGCCCATTCGATGCAGAAATAAATTTCCTTGAAATTGATATACCTACCATGTTCCTATACCTAAAATCAATGATTACAGAGTTATTTACAATTTTCTACTTATTTAAATTTATAGTTACATAGGTACCTACTTTACAAAACATGGTTGGCTTTGAAAATTTTCAAAAAATTTTATTCAATTGTTTCCTGTATACCAATTAGTATGAAAAAATAATTAACTTTTCCAACAGAGATGAATCTTTCTATTTTTATGCCGTGTTATTAAATATATTTTTCGGAAAAATGCACGCATGCTCTGTTCACAATTTGCACTTATCTATTTTTACTCAGAATCAATAGACATAACCAAATAAAATTAATTTCAAAATTTCGAAAATTGTTCAAGATGGAGAATGATCGCAGTTACGTAGGTAGGTACCTAAGATCTTTGTAAGTATGCTAAAAACGCTTTGGTTGCGTTCTTGATACATGAACAATTTTCCAGAATGTATGTATTTACAAAATTGGGAATGTACCTACGTCAAAGGACATCACAGTCACATTGTTAGCGAAAATTACAAACAATGAATATATACTTAAATTGATAACCACCCTGTAGGTACATTAATAACCATATAAAACATCTACTTATTTACAGTTTAAATAAACGGGAATGGTTTTTAGTACAAAAAATTAAAGGTTCCATCTCGTTTATGAATATTTATTTTGAGATTCTTCAAAAGCATCATAGATCGTTTAAAATGTGTTTATTTTTTTATTCCATCAGTCGTGATCGGATTAAAGTAGAAGATATCATTACCATATGTATAATTTAAAAAAAAAACGAGTCTCGTACAAAGAAACTGAATTTCAAGACTTAATGGTTACGAACGCTGGCAGTTTACTAATAAACCGCGTCGGCATCGCGGCGCTCATAGCATCCTTTAATCTCTTACTTTAAACAAAATGTCTCATTCTGTGGCAGACCTCCCAAGAAGTCGCGGCCTTTTTTTGAATATACGACCCGGTTTTGTAATAATAAACATGTATAAAGGTAGTTCCAACTTTTTTTTATTAAAGCTGCAAGAGACCAGGCCGATTTTGTGACAATTATCTAAAAAGACGTCACACAGCGTCAATTATGTAAGTCAATAAACGATCAATTCGTGACATGATCTGCTGCAATTAAATTAAGAAATTATTATACATATAGTGTAGGTACTTAAGTTAGATAAACATTTTATTCTACAAAAATAAATTACTAACATATGCTGTTTATACCTAATAATTCCTTAAAAGTTAAATGAATATTTTCTCACCGTTTTCAAAACTGATTCAGCTCACTATAAGTAGAGAGCATAATGATATATTATATACAGGTTGATCAGAATTTCGCATACAGTACATGTGATTTGTGATCGCATGGTGTTATATCCGGAGAGCGCGGAGGCCAAGGAATTTTCGAAAATCTTTCGCGATCTATTTATGAGGGAAAAGATAATCAAAAAAGTTACGAACGTCAATTGTACTGTGCGCTGGAGCACCTTCTTGCTCAAAATACATATTTCTGCGAGGATCTAATGGAATATTCTCTATGACATTAAAAAAATCATTCTGGAGGAAATGCAAGTACCTCTCAGAATTAAGATTTTCTTGGAAGAAAAATGGTCCAATAATATTTGATTATTAAAGATTCCACACCAGATATTCGCTTTGAATGAGTATTGGTCGCGCGCTTCTATGACAAAATGGGGAGTTCCGTTTGACGAAAATGTAGATTCGTCGCTGATAATCTGTCTTCTTCTATTTGCGCTTGAATCTAAAAGCTAAAATATACCCGAGCATCTAAATCTCGGTCTTGCAACGTGTGGATAATTTTTAGCTTGTAAGGTCTGAATTTATTTGTTTTGAAAATTCTTCTGGCCGTTGTGCTGGATACTGGGTTCAGTTGGGCGATTTTTCGAAGAGGAGTTCGTGGAATTTCCACAACAATCTGTATTACCTGAAGCTGATGTTCTACAACATTAACCCAAGCATTATGAGGAACTTTAAACTTATTATCCACACTTGCCGATATATTTCTTCCATAAAGTATCTTGCACCACAAACGTAAAGATTATTCAACAATATTACTTTTCTGTAAATAACAGTGGCGGCTTGTGATTCCTTTTACAAGGAGGTCATTGCAAATTTTATAAGACAGTTATAAAACAACACTGTAAAAATTTGTTCTTATATGTATGTTTATTTAAACACTTTTCAATTTTAAATCGATACTCCTGTCCTTACTATTTGCGAAGTGATCAATTACAAGTTCGTTAAAATTTGAAATACCTTTAATAAAAGTCTTTTCTATGTTCAACATTGCCAACGCCGAAAGTCTTTCTTGTCCGGGTCCCATAGTATTGCGTAAAAATGATTTAATTCTCTTTAATGTAAAGAAGCTACGTTCACTTTCTACAGTCGTCATGGGAAATGTGCACAATATATTTAGTACCAAAGTACCTTAACATTTTCCGAAAATGTGTTGCACAGGTTATTATTTATAAATAACTGTAGCATCGCTATTGCTCCAGCACTTTCAGGAATAGAATATGTTCACGAAATACTTAAAACGCTCACAGTCACGTCCCGTTTTCAAATATCACACTTACGAATCGTGAAAAAATTACAAAAATAAAACCACTGCTTTCTATCTTTTTCTTAAGCCAACATCAGTATAAAAAAGATCGTACTAAACTAACTAAATTTCGTTTTCGGCTGTTGACCGCATATGCAGAAATGGGACCTTATGTTTCCTTGTCTACCGCAAATAAAGTTTCAATAAGTTTATCTCTGTCTTACTCACTAGCTTTTGCTTATAAGTTTTGATTGCATTTAAACCATTGTGGTCATGGAGCAGCATTGACCTAAAGTAAACGATCTCTACACGATTTCCTCCGAGCTTTAACTGCTTACTTTACCTTCGTATTTGTTTCCGTCGTTAACGGGAGAGCATGAAATTATAACAGATTATGCATTATAAAACTACTTCGTATATTATGTAATTGCTGCATGTGGCATTTATTCTTTGGGAGGTCATTGACCGAATGACCTAATGGTGAAGCCGCCACTGGTAAATAATAACCTAACCTAAAACAATAATTAGCAACTTCTATTGTTTTTTCCAATTATAAATCTTTAACCTTTTTAACGAAATCAAATTGAATTTTGAAATGTGAAACTTTAAAAGTATTCCAAAAAATTGAAACTTTAGTTTTAGCGGTGGAAGTTACAGAAAAACATTTTTTTCTGATCTTGAGATTGTTCGGTAAGCTAAAACTGACAGACGATGAAAAAATCTCATTGAAATCTTGCTTCATTTACGAAAAACAGCACTTTTTGAATTTAGACAATTTAGAAAAACGCCATTTTCTAGCTAAGTGAAAATCACTCGGTATATCTGATAGGCGCTAAATAGGTTTTCAGACTAGCACAAATTATTACCGTAAAAAGTTTTTTTTTTTAATCAAAAATTTAAAAAAATCCATTTGGTGCCGCCTTTTTTGGCGAGCACTATATATTAAAATTCCATGAAATTGCACGAATTCTTTCGTATAATCTTTAGTAATTAGTTCCGCATTTAGAAAATCCTTCCCACAAAATGTATGAAGCACCTGGTGCCAGTAGTACCATTAAAAAACAAAAGAACAAAAAAGAAAATGATTTCGTTAAGATGCGTATTGTCCTCATGACAACTTGGAGACAACTCAATTCCTGATGTTCACTCAATCGATCTGAACTCAAAGTATAATGTTGTATGTGAGACTATTTAACAATTCAAACAAAGTACCTAGGTACCTAATCCAAAATCAGTAAAATCATATTGAAATCAGCTGAAAATCTTTTGAAATCGCTTGAAATCACTTGAAATCATTTTTAAATCACTTGAAATCGCCTGAAATCTCCTACAACCCTTATGGATGCTCTTCTGGGCTTTGATCACCACGTGCTATAGCGGATCCTAAATGGTAGTCACACGACTAAAAGCAATGGACGGAGCAATCAGGCGACTGTCTACCCTGGAGGGGAGGTCGGATATCCTTACTCCTCAATGTTTCATAAGGAGTGGCTTTCACATTAATTTAACTTGAGTATCCATCCTTGATCAATGTTAAACAATGCAAGGTGGAGGTGCAGGTGTTTTCTAAAAAAATCCGAGGTTTCATGTCATATTATCGCAAAGTATGTAAATTTTCAACAATATTTCCGGCAAAATTAGCTCCAAACTTCTCTTGCAAACAGAAGCTCCATGGAGCTTGTGTGGTGCACTGGAGTAAAAACCAGCTACGCTCGCTCGTTTCATACTTACCTTTTCGCCACTGTATACTTAACAAGCGCATGCACCATACAAATAGAATAAAGAGTTCAGATGTGATCCCTCCATGCACGCTTGGAACCAATTCAAAATAATTGGCCAGACTGGTTTGATATAGAAAAAAGCAACTTAGCAACAAGTAATTACACCGAATTTTTTAAATTTTAAATACAATCCAACGCATACTACACTATTTTTTTAGGTGATGTTGTATAGCAGTATTGATAGTTAGGGAGGTGGTGGCAATTTAGGTATATGATTTCATCGTCGTTGATACTAGAACGTAATGTAATCTGCAACTATGTGAAGTAGAAAAAATAAGTGCCGAGCTTAGGTAGCTCTGATTTTTTTGTATAAATAATTTCGAAATTGTAAAAAAACAAGTATCAAAAGGCGCAAATTCTTATAGAATTTTAATTTCAACCAACTTCAAATCTGTAACTAATTATGGCATATACTATATACAATATATATGTATATAACTACCCCCCTCCCCACTTCAGACACAACCACGCCGGATTCTGCACAAATAAATCATTGTTTTTCTTTCCACCCTTAAGGGAGATGGGAGTGGAGAGGGTGACGGACAATTTGGAAATCACGAAAAAATGTTAGAGGAAAAAAAAGTAAAAAAAGATCGTTTTTCTGCGGACGTGCAATTTTCCCCCTTTCCACCCCCAAAAAAGGGGTTGCAGTTTGGGGTGAAATTTGCAATTTGAGTATCGTTTTTTATGGAGAATCCAAAAGTAATAAAAAATAGGTGTTCCCATTTAAGTTTTGAAAATTCACCCCCGCTCCACCCCACAGGAAGGGTGAGGGTGATGTTTACTCAATAGGTTTTAACAAATAAAGGAAACGTATTTTTTTCTTTTTGTAATTGGACGTGTCGTTCTCGAGATATTAAAGGGTGTATATTTTGACTTTAATGGCGTCCCGACGGCGAACGGGTGATCCGATCAAAAAATTTACCAGCGATTTGGAATCAGTGAAGAATTTCCTATAAGATGACACCACTTCCAGCTTTCTAAACCCTGTAACATCGACCAACGCACAGACACACAGACACACAGACACACAGACATCCGGACGAATTTAGTAACCAACTTTTTGAAGTTGGTTGAAAACTGTCAAAAATTATATTATCGTTTCTGTCATCAACTATATTTTATTAAATACATTTGATAGATAGTGAAATTAAAGCTGGAAGAAGTCAGGATTGTGGGGGTTGTTATAAAAATAATTAATAAACTGTAAAAAAAATAATGAGTACTATATCATTCCATCGTCTTTTGAATAATTATTTGTATGTTTTATAGAGTATTTGTAAATATTAAAAAAATATGGCAGACATCTACAACTCTGATTTTAGATGTGATATAAAAAACAAATATTTCATTTATTTTAATTTCTTTTATTAAAATAGATATTTATAACATACAGTAGTCATTGCTTTCTTCGTCACTTTCATCCAGAATTCTGTTAGTGGCGAAATCTGCACTTTCATCCATTATCTCTCCTTCTTCTGAGGATAAACATACATTAAAATCTAAATCTGTATTTATTCTTCTTTCTTTCGCTGTGTAGGTAATTATTTATCTCTATACCCTTCATTTCCTGTTTTAAACCACCTACCTATTCCTTCTAACTTTCATTTCCATGCGAACAAATATAATATACACAAATAATATTAGTGAGTGTGTATTTCTACTCCCTTGCAGCTGTCCTCTGGTAGTAAAATACTTCTGTCTTCGAAAAGACAGTATCGATTCTTTCTGCCTTTTTCATTTTTATGCTTTCCATAACTAATGGAAATATTAGGCTTAAAGACAGAAACGATGTTATAATTTTTTTAATTTTTTATTTCTGTAATAACCACCATTTTGAAATTACCAAGACAGTTTTGTGATTACGTTCAATAATAGTTAAAAAGCTATAATTTACTTCAATATGAATAAATATTGTCGGGAGGTGCAAATTCCCTCCCTTAACGTTTAACATCAGCAAAAATTCATCGTTCATATGTTATTCTGTTTGTCACGCATCAACTTGAAAAAGCCTGATATAAAAAACAGGCGAAACGTCGTTACACCGATCAATTACAACCATGTATAATTATTAATAAAAACTACTACAACAATTAGCAGCCATTCCACTCTTCCAACCCCTTCGTTATACTACACTATGTTTTATTAAGGGTAACTGCAGATTGTGAAAAATTATAATAAGACATGGGTTGTCAAGATACAACGCTAAGAAAATCTTTGGTGTCAAAAAAATAATGCCAAAAAGAACTACTTCCAATCAATCCTCTCTCCACGAAGGCATCACGTGTTTGATATTGATACATAGTGTCGAAACGGGTTGGGCTGTATTAAAAACAAAAAAAAATTGAGGAGAATTACTTGTTATTATTACAATTTTATATCTTATTGAATAATGTTCTCATAGAATTTTTCAAGATAATAAATATTATTAGTTAAGTAAAGTAAAATCTGACCACAACTACTTCCCAGTACGATACAATTCCGTAGCTTCGAGGGCGCAATAGACATTTTCTTGATTATATGTTTATTATTTTTTGTCTAGACTAAAACTGGATTTTTCGATCACGGTTACGGACGCGTCGCCGTCGTGTAAAAAAGTTGTAAGATAGCAAGATATAGCAAAACCGTGAGACCACGCGAAAGCCCACCACTGTGTGGTCGAGTGGTGTATTCTAGAGCTCATTTGATGCTTAGAAAGACTAGTACAAAATATCCGTTACCTATACAGTTCAGAGCTTTGTTTCTCTTTGGAAGAAGCAGGACGATCGCCTTGTTCCAATAAGTCTGATAGTCGGATAATAGTAGGTAGTTACTGCTGTTGACACTCTCGAAGAATCGAACAAGCACCTTATATTTACTACAGTCAATCTGAAATAACACCCCCCCTATCCGACATTATGATGGTCACCGCCGAACATTTTCTATATTTTTCTCTATGAGACGTTTCAAGGAGGTAGGATTGTGGTCACGTACCTATCCTGTCCGCATGATTGCTCTTTGCCTTGAACGATCATTTTATACAGTTTCAAAAATACATATACATAATGTAAAATCTTCTGAAAATCATCATCGACCAGTATCTAAAAAATACAGGTCGGTTCGTAAATATCAAAATTTGATTATTGTAGTTATAGGTATACTAAAAAGTGTTATTAATTGTAAGATTCTATTAGTTTTCTAAATTGTAACTTTGAATTTACGTGTTACCAGATTTTAACCACCCTTAATCCCATTTATTACTGAAACCGTTTATAAAATATCTGTATAAACAAACTTGGAATTGGTCATAATTAACTCACAGTAATAATTAATTATAAATACCTTATATATTAAAGCGTATCATAAAAATGATTCACAGGCTATGGAGTAACATTAAAAATTTACAAGCCATAACAATTTTACTGCCTTCATATATAGTTTTATTTTTAGTTTTTACACCTGGTAAATAAAACTCGATTGGAATGTGTTAATTGAAAATAGAGCTGCACTTTAATTTTTAAAGGGAAATAAAGGAGAAAAAGAAAAAAATCAATTAATTACGAAAGAAAATCTTGGAACGTTACCATTGTTATTTTAATGGTTTTTATAAATCAAATTGACGAATAAAATTTCCCAATCTGCGACTGGCTATTTATGATTGTCTAAGAATATAGTGTAACTATAAGCATAATTTTAGTAAAAATTTGCCTGTCTCGAGTGTGGCATTTCGAAATGGTTCAAATTCGTTGAAATGATGTATCCTCATCTATGTGTTGCGTATAATAACACAATGTCAATAATTGTTTCATATTACACTAATCTGCTCGACGTAACCGATTGCTATAATTGTGGTTTTATTAATGACAAACTTATGCGACGTATGGTTTGAAATTGCGCACTTTTAGTCATTTAAGCGGAAAAACTACGTTTTCAGAATATAATTTGATCTTCTTCAATTAATATTGTCTAATGATAGCAACCTTACGTTGCTTATGTATAGGTTTCTAATAAACATTTTGAATAAATTATTTTTTTAAGAAAATTTAGCTCCCTCACTCCGCTATCCCTGATAAACCAGGTTTTGCGAGTTCTTGGTCTTCAGAACTGAGCAAAACCTTACGGATAGGAAGCTCTTTGAAGTTATCCGCGATAGGGTTGCCTTCTTCGAGACTTCATCACCTTCCTAGATTACGTCGAAAGATCGCGGAAGAATTGTCTCCGTCCCTTCCTCTTCATCACTGTCTTGCAGATCAACATCCGAATTATCGCAGGTACCATTGCAATTCGCACAAGTAACGGGGAATACTTAGTCCAGCCTTTCTGCATCCACAAGCTCCTCGACGTCCTTTTTTGCATTTGCAAGAAATTAGTTATAGCAAGTTTTCTGGAGCTGGAGGCTCGAGTGTGGTGACAGGAATTAGTCCATTCTTGCTTTTTTTCCATCATCGCCACTGCTCTGCATTTTTTCCAACTCCATTGCTGAACCTGGTGGTAGGTTCGGAAGGAATGTTGTCGTGCTGCTGCTTCTGTCGGTGGCAGCGATGCAATATTTAATTTATTTAATTTGAAATGCTGACTTCGTGGTGTTTAACGACATACTTTTTATGCCACTGTAACCGTACAACGCAAGGAGGAAACGTTCTCCATCCTCAGCAATGTTTTCTGGGTCAGATTTGGGTTTTTAAAAAGCTGGACGAGCTCGTTTACATCTCGGTTCTTCGGGAGTACATTGGCACATTTCATTTTACCTTGATTGAAAAGTGGCGATGCTGTATCACAGCTACTGAATGCGTGCAAGAATATGGGGGTATCTGGTATATTTCACAAAAAAAGGTTGAAATATAAATTATAGGAAATATTCTCTAGCTTAATTTACTACATAATTATTTTCACCTTAAAGTGAGTTGGAAAGGAAATATCGTCGAAAAACTGTTTTGGAGCGCAATTTTTCCAACATGGCGACGGTTTCCGCGAAAAAAAATTGTCAACAAAGTAAAAATTCGGAAAGAGCACGTCGAAATCTATAAATATACCAATTTTCAAAACTCTTCTAAAACTTCACAGGCAAAACTTCCAGCTGATTGGACTATAAAAACCATGTGAATTTGATCCTCGATAATGGTAATTTCACCCTTGATGTTGGCTAGATTACTGGATATTTGAAATTATTCTCCCCTATTATTAATGTTTTATACTTTCTTGAAATTAACGAAGTTCCTTGTTTCTGTATATTTACAGCTAAAGTTGAAAATATTTCAACTTTACGTATTCTTTACGGTTACACGCAATTGGTTCGTAATCATAAATTTTAGGTCTATCCATTGTGAACACTTTGACTTGGTCACCTGTAGTTTATCTTTATGTATTACGGGACGGTTTACGTTTTACGTCCATTGTGAATGAGCACTAACATAACCTTTGCTGCTATTTCTTCGACACATAATTTAACAACAGATGTTCCTTTCTTTATAAAAATTAACTTTAGTCACAGTCATAATAAGGAAATCCAGAAATCTCTAAGGGGGGTCGAATCAATTGGTAAAAATACACACAACCTTCCCCTTCAACGATAATTTAATTTACTGAAGTAATGTAGTTGTTTAATTAAAGACCAGGGCGACATGTTTCGGGATAATCCCATTTTCAAGCTCCAAGTACAAAAATTATCTTAGATAATTACAATTGAAGAAAAATTATAGCTGAGGGGGGAAGCCATTCGTATAAAAATTACATAGGTAAAGTTCATAGTTAAATTTTTGTCAACACTTGACACAAAATTTTTGTAAATGACAAGTTAAATTAACAAATTTGAAAGGGTTCTCTAAATGAGAAACCCGGGTCATGCTTGAAGAGACATGATTAGAGGGATGAAAATGAATAAAATATGGTAAAAGTCAAACGAAAGCAAGTGTACAAATGAAAATAGTAAAATGGTTTCCTCCTCAGCTATAACTTTTCTTCTTTGTACTTTTGGCTTGAAAATGGCATTGGATTATCCCGAAACATGTCGCCCTGGTCTTCAATTAATCAACTACATTACTTCAGTAAATTAAATGATCGTTGAAGGGGAAGGTTGTGCGTATTTTTACCAGTTACCTCCTTCAGTCACAGTTTGTTCTTCATGCGTTACTTCTTCATTTGATTCATCCTCACAGTAACATTCATTATCCCTTTCTTCGTCGCTAACGTACGACCGTTTCCTCTTCTTGGTGCTATGTTTAATTTTTCCACGACATTTTTAAAGGATATCTTCAGTAATCGTTATTCTACTTTAATAAAAACAAACTTTTGAAGGGGTGTGATACTGTGATTTAAATGTTCAGCGCCATGTTGCAGATTTACCACTAATATATACTTTTAGTACAACCCCAGAGTTTTGCAGAGCAATCCCGAACATAATCGAAAACCGAATTTAGCATTTCCCGTATTTTTCTGCTTTTCCAAAAAGCGCCGGAAATTCAGATTCGGGTACGCATTAATTTTTGACTTTTTACCTCATTCATGATTTATTATTAATTACCTATTGGTAGTGGAAGAAAGGTCACACCTAGATCCGTTGTATTTGAACATAATAAAACGAATTTTTCGCAGCACTTAAAGCACGCGTGAATAGAAACTGGGCTGTACCTAAAGATCGTTGCTTATTGAAACTTTTCTTCGGGCAATTTCTTGAAATATGGTAGATCGACTTGTTCAAACTAAATACTTAACCCTTAAGGTTTTTCAAACCAACCTCATTTAGTATGATTATATACAGGGTGATTCATTAAGAATGTCCAATCTCTGAATTGTAGATTCCAGACCTCAAAATATGATATTCTGCCCAACATGCCTTATACAAATATTGCTAGTTTCCGAGATGCCGGGTGTTTAAAATTTAAATATGAATTTTGATTTGCGCAATAACTTTCTATTTTTTCACAATTGCTTTTTGAAAATTGGCAGTTTTACCCTTTTTTACATGAGGATTGCCATTTAATTAAAATTAATCAATTAAAAAACAAAAATAAAAAACTTCAAAGTAAATGTTCAAAATGTCCACCATTTACTTCAATACACTTTATATGATCCGTTTTCGCAAAGATCTCTTCATATCAAATAACCCTTGTCTATTATTTTTAATCACATGAATTAATTAATTAATTGTTATTGCGAAAATCAAAATTCATATTTAAACTTTAAACACCCGGTATCTCGGAAACTAGCAATATTTGTATAAGGCATGTTGGGCAGAATCATCATATTTTGAGGTCTGGAGTCTACAATTCAGAGATTGGACATTCTTACTGAATCACCCTGTATAGCTTTCTCAGGCCCTCTTTCGATCTATGTTGGGTATACCTAAATGTAGCGATTTGTATACTACACATGGTGCCAAAAGATGATACGTTTTGCAGATAATTTTTTACTAAATGACTACGTCATTCACTGACAGGACCGGCGTGAGGCACGTGCCAACAGTGCAGTGCACTCGGCCCCGCGTTTTATAGGCCCCGCGCGCATCAAGATTTTTAAAACGATAAATCTTAAACGTGTGGAAATCCGCTCAAGTAAATACCGACAAAAAATTTTTCTTATATTGTAGTAAAAGTTTATGACATCTTGAATAAATTTAACCTACCCTTGACGGTCAAAACGGAAGTAATAAATCATTTGTTACAGAGATGATATTACCTATTTACTGGGGTTGAAAAAACTTAAAATTTGCAATGTGTTTTTATACCCAATGGTAAATGCCTTGTGTGGGAACATTTCTGTAAATACTTTAAATTGTAATTTGGAAACATCACAATAAATTGTACCTAAATCTTGTTTATTTTGTGCCAGTGTGTGCTAAGAACGACTGGTGGGTTTGGCTATGTTAGCAATGGAGAAGGAGGTTGGACGCGAACTGAATACATAAAAAACCATTGACGCGTTTGCTTCAGCCAAAACACGAAAAATCTTTCTATGGAAGAGTATCAAGAGTAAATTTTTATTTTAAGTTCCAGCCTCGCGTTTTTATTTTGCACCTGGCCTCTAATAAGCTAGCTCCGGCCCTGTTCGTTGACAGCGCTAACATTTTTCCTTCTGCTGCAGAATTTTCGTTGAATTACCTACCTCTAATTTCATAAGATCATTTTGGTTTGAAGGTCCCATAGCACTTACCAACTTATTGTAAAATTTCAATATTCTAATTTAATTAAAAACCTCAACTATGCCTTAGTGGTAGTACGTTTTGCCTCAATAACTTCCTAATCAATAGGTACGCAAAATTTGTCAAAGCTCGGCTGCAGTGCTTGTATCGAATTTTCGAAGTATATAGGTAATGTTGTGTAATGTATTCTATTCTAATTAATTTTGTAAGCCCGTGTAAGTCCCGATATTATTCCGTTACAACATTAATCTTAATTGTTATAATAATTGTTATATTTAAAATTAAAATTTCCAAAAAGTTCAAACTATTTAAACTAGATAGGTACCATTACTTGAAACTATCTTGAATATAAAGTAAAAACTTTCTTTGTCAATTAATTAATTGTGTGTAGAGCTCCAAAAGCTAGCAGGTTTTGCAGGAGCATTCGAGAAATAATAAGACACAAAACCTCCCCCTTGATTCGTTTATTTATTTGTTATCTAATAATGACCGTAGATGTATAGTATAAAAGGTTGAATGGTCGAATTAATAGAGGAATAATACTTTAAATGTTAAAAGCTTAAGTTAAACAGATGTGGGGAAACAATTAACAACAAACGGTTGATAATTACAAATCACATTACAATAATGTTGATAAAATTAAAGGGATCCTCGCAATGAGGGACCCAGGATGGGTCTGAAGGGCCAAAATGCGGGTGAATGAAATAAATGAGTAAAATTATGGAACACAGTTAAGGTGACAGTAAGTGAAGATCTGAAAGAGAATCCCGAAACATGTCGCTTTTAATTTTAATTGATAAAGTTCAATTAATCAATAAACTTCGTAATTAAGGGGAGGTTGAGAGTATTATTCCTCTTCTATTCATATAACCGTTTGTGTGATCATGGACCTTTTCAAGATTGGTGGAATTAAATTAATTGTAGGATAGCGACATGTTTCGACTTAAGTCATCTTTAGGCTTTAATTGATGATAGTGTTAATTAATGGGAAATATAAGTGAAAATTTTAAGTTACAAAAGGTGAAGCGTGGTGAGAGGAGAAAAAATTAAGTTACCACGGTGGGTAACATTAAAAAGTAACACATTCAAAAAATATCAGATCTTAATTTACATAGCGACGGTGAAACCAAGTGAAGTTAATTTATTATTATTTATTTACTGTGTAAATGAAGATGTGATTGTTCATTGTCTATATCTATATGGTCCTCCTGACATTTTGGTGTTGGCTTCTTCTTATAGTGTAGAATATACAGTACCATTTACCATACAAAAACAAGGAGCATACGATAACGTGTTCATAATGCGATTGACAGAAAAATCGGTTAAATAGTATTTTGTTTATGTGCACGTGTGCTATTTGGTGGCACTTACAAATATGTTTTTTCTTCACAGATAAATGTAGATGTAACTTTGTGACCAAATTGCATGGTTCTATATTGCAATTGAGTGGGGCCTCGCTGACAGCCAAAGTCATAAATATGAACGTAGCGCAACTAGTTTTCCTGCCAATGTTGACTTTCTATCAAACGTTGAAAATTCATTTTCCATTGCAAGAGAAAGGCAAACTCTTTTTCCAGTTATCACCGAAGACTGACGTTTGGTGCAGATTTTAAACTTATTCGATAGGGCTTCAATAAGGAGGGGTTCTGGATTACAATGGGAAGGTGGTCAGAAGTCGAAAGAGGGGGTTTACTTTTGAACATATTAATCATCCCTTATTTACAATTTGGAAGGTTTTATTTTTGCTGAAAATGCAAAACACCCACAGGACGAATTAGTTCATTTTTACTATGTCCAGCTGGTGTAAACGAGGCGTGGGTTGAATCATAGTTTTTATTGTTAACAATGGGGATTCTCCACATCGTGTTTTCATAATCTTTAGATAAATACACACTCATTGGAAAAACGTAGTGTGGTCTTGAATGAGTTTTTGATTGGGAATACCGTAGAGTAAAAGAGTAGTAAAACGTTCATTCTTGGTCTGTGCAAGTGTAAATGTACCTATTGGTATATAAATTGCTGAAGCGGAATGGAACAAGAGGAAATATAGCTAGACAGAAACCTATTGGGTCTTGGTTATTTAGGATGGAAATTGGTTCAACACTTGAGTAAACGGTATTGATTATGATATGTAAATGATATGTAAATAATGTAAAGCTGAATTAGAAAGTAGATTTTTCTGTTCATCCGCTGCAAGGGCGATGAGATAATCATTTTGTAGCATTAGTTTTATAAGATTCAAATATCGCGCCAAACTTACCATTAGTAATCTTTTAAGGTTGGTACAAGCATAGAAGGATATGAAGTTAGTTAGTTATGTTAGCGAAGTTAGTTACGTTACGTTACGGTTGTTATAAAATATGAAAATTTATGTAAACTTGTAAACAAATATTTGATTTTAAAAAATAAATTCCTGACACGAAAGCTCTTACAGTTATCAGAAGTGGGATTAAGTCAAACTTTGATATACGTTTAGTTATAAGTGGATGATTTAAGAAACATTTTAAAGGTTAAGTTTAGTGCACGTTTTAGTGGTTTAGAAAATTTATTATGAGTATGGAAGACGAAGTGCAGGTTAATAATTCGGTGTTGGAGAACGACTCCGCAACACTTACAATTCAAGAAGTGGTTGCAGCAACGTTAGCGGCTATGAACATGAATAGGAGGACAGAAGCAAGTACGGTATCGGCAAAAGAACTTTCAAATTTGCTCCCTGAGTTTGACGGCGATAACGTAACCGCCTGGTTGCAAAGAATCGATATTATTAAGAACACTTATCAGCCGTCAGAGAACGTACTTTTATTGGTGGCAGTCGGCAAATTGAAAGGTCGCGTTTTGGATTGGTATCATTCAAAGCCAGAACATGCGGCTATGAACCTAGCCAACCTTGCAGAAGCACTTAAAAACATGTTCGAGATACAAGAGGATTTGATTAGTCTTATGCGTAAATTTGAAGCAAGGAAATGGCAGAAGGGTGAGAAGTTTAACAATTATTTTACGTCCAAAATAAATTTAGCAAATCGATTAAGTTTGCCAGAAAAAGACATTATCACTTATGTTATCGAAGGGCTTGACAACGAGCAACTGCAAATGCAATGTCGCATGAAGGAATTCACTTCATTGAACCATTTATTGTCATTGTTAAATGAAATCACAACTTGGAAGCAGTTCCCAAGCAGCGTTAGAAGGCATCCAACTTCATACACTCCGTCGATGAATGCGGCTAATGGTGTGACGCGGGACCCGACTACTGGCACACGTGGCAATGCTGTTTCAAGTGTACCTGCAACAAGATGCTTTAACTGTAATGGTTTAGGACACATGGCTACATCCTGCCCCAAACCTCAACGGCCTCGAGGAAGTTGTTACGAGTGCGGCTCACAGGATCACCAGTTCCGAAATTGTACCAGAAGACCATCGAGAGCAGCTCCATCTCCAGATAGCACAACCCACCTAGTGGAGGATTCCAGTCATATTTTGGCGCCATTTCAGTCGCTGGTGTCTTTGAAGCTTTTAGATAAGTATAGTTTAGATGTTTTAGCAATAATCGATACGGGGAGCCCCATATCAATAATTTCGGAAAGAGTAATCGATAATAGGTTTGTAGAACCATATAATCCTTGTCAAAATTATGAAGGGGTTAACAAATCAAAATTAGAAATTTTGGGAGTTGTAAATTGTGAGATAAATATTGCAAACATTAGGGGCAAAATCAAATTTCATGTTGTACCCCCAAATACAATTAGTAATGATTGTTTGTTGGGAAGGAACTTATTAGAGCTAAATTTAGAATTAACTTTTACGCAGAACTGTGTTCAAATAACTCCTTTAGAAACGGAGGATAAAACTGAAAATTTGTGTTCCGAAATTTTAAATATTACCGTAGACGAACCGAATGCACAAACTGTAGAATTTGATGTTAACCAGCAGATAGAGTGGAGAGACGTTTGTAAATTTAATAATTTGTTTTAAACAAAATTATGTTGATCCTATTAGACCCCCCGAACCAATGACTGAGATATTTTTGAACATACAACTTATTCCTGGCCATAAAACATTCTTTTTTAGACCACGAAGATTGCCTTATACAGACAGAGAGAAGGTCCACAATATAGTACAAGACTTATTAGATAGAAATATAATTAGAAGAAGCAACTCAGAGTATGCGAGTCCTATAGTGCTTGTTACGAAGAAAAATAAAGATGTGCGTATGTGTGTCGACTTCAGGACCTTGAATGGACTCACCTTAAGGGATAATTTTCCAATTCCGCACATTCAAGACCAGTTGGATCAATTGAATGGTATGAAATTTTTTTCTAAACTTGATTTGAAGGATGCATTTTATCATGTGAAGGTAGCTGAGAGCTCGATTAAGTACACTAGTTTTGTCACGGACGAAGGCCAATTTGAGTACTTACGAATGCCTTTTGGCCTAAAAAATAGTCCCGCACTTTTCACACGATTCATAAACACTGCATTTAGAGAATTGC
This sequence comes from Pyrocoelia pectoralis, assembly GCA_036250285.1. Classification (NCBI taxonomy): domain Eukaryota; kingdom Metazoa; phylum Arthropoda; class Insecta; order Coleoptera; family Lampyridae; genus Pyrocoelia; species Pyrocoelia pectoralis. Next base: position 33,494,094 of record CM070079.1, on the reverse strand, counting down.
TAGACAGCAAGAGGGTACTTATTTATATAGACGACTTATTAATTGCAACACATACATTTGATGAGCATCTTGACAGGCTAACCCAAATTTTCAAAATACTAGTACAAAACCGTTTAGAACTCAGAATTCAAAAGTGTAAATTTTTGCAGTCTAAAATTAACTATTTGGGCTATGACATTGATAAAGAAGGCATTAGACCAAGTTACGAACACACAATGGCGGTGAGAAATTATGCAATACCTACATCAACTAAGGAAGTGCATAGCTTCATTGGCCTTGTGTCATATTCCGTAGATTCATTAAGAATTTTTCAACAGTCGCAGCGCCATTATACTCTTTGTTGAGAAAAAATGCAGAATTTAAATTTGGGGAAGGTGAACTGCATTCATTTAGTACGTTAAAAAATTTATTAGTATCAACACCCGTTTTAAAAATTTATAACCCGAAATGTGAAACGCAGTTACATTGCGATGCAAGTTCCCATGGTTTCGGAGCAATTCTGATGCAACGACAATCAGATAAACATTTTTATCCAATCGCTTATTATAGTAGACGGACTACTGAAGCAGAGGCAAAGATGCACAGTTTTGAATTGGAAACATTAGCCATTGTATATGCGTTACAACGTTTTGATATTTATTTGAAGGGAATCGAATTCAAAATTTTTACTGATTGTAACAGCCTAAAGCAAACTTTGGAAAAGAAAGACATTTGCCCAAAGATCCTTAGATGGTCATTCGTATTGCAAAATTATTCTTATAAAATGGAGCACAGAATAGGGGAAAAAATGAAGCATGTGGATGCACTAAGCAGAGTCCAACATCTTTTAGTTATTGACGACAATTCGATGGCCCGAAATATGTTAATTTCACAAACGCAGGATCCTATTATCAAGGAAATTGCTTGTCGGTTATTGGAAGGCGAAGACAAAATGTTTGAACTACGTGACGGCGTTGTCTACAGAAAAGCAGGAAAGAGACTATTGTTTTATGTACCGGAAGCGATGATATGTCATATTCTCAATACTTACCACGATAAAGTAGGACATTGCGGAATAGAAAAAACAGTTGATCTTATTTTAAACTTGTATTGGTTTCCAAATTTAAGAAATATTGTGAAGCAGTATGTGCAAAATTGTTTGAAATGTATTTCGTACTCACCTGTTTCAGGGAAAAGAGAGGGTTATTTACATGTCATTCCAAAAGGAAACTTGCCATTTCAAACGATCCACATTGATCATTATGGACCATTAGAAGCTACTAGGTATAAAAAGAAGTACATATTTGAAGTGGTGGATGGTTTTACCAAATTTGTGCGGTTTTATCCTTGTACTTCGACCACCACAAAGGAAGTTTTGAAGCACTTAGAAAGTTACTTTGAAAATTATAGCACACCTTCAAGAATAATATCAGACCGAGCAACTTGTTTTTCTTCAGATGAATTTAAGAAATTCGTGGATGGATGGAATATTAAGCACGTTTTAGTAGCAACTGGAGCACCACAGGCAAATGGACAAATAGAGCGGATCAATCGCACACTTACACCAATGATGTCTAAACTAACATCAGCGCTAAATAAATGGGATGAAATTTTAGGAGAAGTAGAATTCGCTTTAAACAACACAAAGAATAAATCGACTGGAGAAACACCAAGTATGTTATTATATGGCGTTAAGCAGCGGCGGAAATTAGACGACAATTTAGCAGAATTCTTAGAAAATAAGGACAATCCACAGAGAAACTTGTTAGAAATTAGAAAACGAGCAGAAGAGACCATTGAGAAATCACAGGAAGACAACAAACGAAACTCGGATAAGAAGAGAAAGAAAGCATCTGAATACTGCATTGGAGATTTTGTTATGGTTAAAAATGTGGACGTAACACCAGGAGTGAATAAAAAGCTCTTACCCAAATATCGAGGACCTTATCGAGTTAAATCAGTTTTGGAAAACGACCGTTATGTCATAGAAGATATTGAGGGTTTACAAGTAACCCAATTGCCGTTTACAGGCGTATTCGACGTTTCAAGGATGAAAAAATGGCAAAGTCCACTCCCTATCTATCCAATTCCTGGAAATGTTTAAACGTATTATGTACTTTATTAGTATTAGTGTAAGAATTTTTAAATTTGTGTTACTTATGTATTTATGTATTTTAGGTTATTATGTTTTAGTTTAGAAATGTCAAATTTTTCGTTATGTGATCGAGGACGATCTCTTGGTCAGAATGGCCGAGTTGTAGCATTAGTTTTATAAGATTCAAATATCGCGCCAAACTTACCATTAGTAATCTTTTAAGGTTGGTACAAGCATAGAAGGATATGAAGTTAGTTAGTTATGTTAGCGAAGTTAGTTACGTTACGTTACGGTTGTTATAAAATATGAAAATTTATGTAAACTTGTAAACAAATATTTGATTTTAAAAAATAAATTCCTGACACGAAAGCTCTTACAATTTGTTATTGTTATGGATATTAGTTCGCGTTGGCTGGACAACATTTACTTACAAGAAACGGAAGAATTTTTTAACCTTTTCCACAATGGCCCTGAGTTAAGATTCATATTCAGTTTCTAGTAATGAAAACAAGAAAACTTCGATCGCTCCAAAAATATAACTGAAAACGGTTCAAACAAATATACAGGGTGATTCGGGAGGAAATGCTAATTTTTTAAAGATATGTCCAGGAAGCTAAAATAAGTAAAATAAGCTCCTATGTTCAAATCAGATTTTCATTTGTTTCAGAGATAATTAGGTTTTTCTCTTCAAAAAGTTAATCAAGTTTTTCAGAAGCAATACGTGCACTTGGGAAAACGACGTCGATACTCTTCTACTGAACGAACAGAATTACCATTACAAAATCCATAAACAAACTCCATATCTGCATATTCTCTATGTAGGGGTGTAGCTATAGATAATTTTCGGAGGGAGTTCAGCGTTCAACATGAGAGTTCGTCAGGTCGAGTCAACTATCCCCAATTCAGTAATGACAAAGTTTACTGCTGACCATATGATTTTGGATTTAGTGCAGAATGTAAACGTATTTCGGGGAGGGTTCAAACCCCGTACCCCCCCCCCCCCCCATACGCCATTGTCTCTATGACTGAAAACACGAGACATTTTTATAATCTCATAAAACAACCGTCATGACATTTACCGAATTATAATATTTTGTTTCAAATTGGCATTTAGGACTTAAACGTTGCCAAATTTAACTTTATTAACTTTTTAAACAGAAAAACCTAATTATCTGTGAAACAAAGGAAAATCGGATTTGAACATATGAGCTTATTTTGCTTATTTTAACTTCCTGGACATGTCTTTAAAATATTTCCATTTCCTTCCGAATCACCCTGCATTACGTTGACACATTGATACGTACCTAATAACTAGAGCCCGGAAAATATGCAAAGAAATTTTGAAAAATATGCGCATATATATGCATTGTTTTTAGCGAAAATATGCCGAAATATATGCAAAATATGCCGATATATAATGCAAAATATGCTTACTGAAAAGAGAAAAAATTAAAAGATGTATTTTTCTCAGTCCGAAGAGGATTTTATTGAAATTAAATTATTAATTAATATTAAAGTTCTTTACAATACAATAATATTTATGACGATACTCGATACTTGTACAAACTATTGCGTTACCGATAGTCCTATACTTAAAAAATATCGCAATACTTTTGATTTAATTTAATTTACGACAACTTGAATCTTAGGGTTAAAATAAATTTTAAACAACCATTCTTAATCTAGGTAGGTACTTTAGCTAAAGATAAAAGGATAAAAATAGATACCTACGTAAAACCCTTCGCGTAGATTGCAAATATTTTCAGGTAGTATCTACATCTAATATCCATAAAAACAATTAGCCAACTAATTTCCTTGAAAAAATAGTCAAAAGCATTGAATTTCAATACAAAATAGGTACACAATAACTGCAATTTATTTATTTAAATGGGTACCGGTTTGGTCTTACTGTTTCTTGTGCTGACGTTGACAAGACTTCAGAATTATGAATTCATTCTTTGGGTTTTTCGTGTATTTACTTTTAAATTTAATCCTCATGGAATTTGTTTTGTTTTTTGTAAAAATGTGAGACGCATTTTATTATAGGTAAGAGTACGAGATGCATAAATATGCCAAGAAGGGAAATTTTTACGAAAAAATGCAAGAAAAGTACAAATATGCAAAATATGCAATATAAAATTAGTGTCAATCGGTTCGTAATCGTGAAAATCGTAAAGATATGACGACATACAACTAGATATGCTAAAAACAAAGAATATGCATTTTTCATATTTTCCGGGCTCTACTAATAACAAATTGAAGCCAATTAAAACCTCGACTCTCAATATTTTTCTCGTTCAATTTTTGGTATTACTGAGTTATTATTATCTACAACAGGTAATGTGGTGTACCTACTTGATGAAATAAATGGAGCGGTTTGCATTTCACGGGTATAGCATTAAAAGTAACGGAAATAATAAACAAATACTCAACAGTTGAGGTTAAACCATCGCCGAAAGATTGTTTGTAGAATATCGCAAGGATCCATTCTTGGGACCACTGCTGTTTCTGATTTTTATTAATATTAATTTGAAAATCGCACACAAATAGAGCTTACAATACCGGAATTCCGGGATTTCGAAAACCGGGTTCCCGGACAAAATTGATGCAGTATTTAAAACCGGTATTCATACGTAATACCGGTATTTCCGTATTAATTTAATTTTATTTTAGTATCTAGAAAATATTTTGGATTAATGATATTTTAAGCTAGTGCAAAATATTGTATGTATACAGGGTGGGCCAATAGTATGTGTGGATGGAAGACTGTGGGTTTATTAACGAACATTTCGTTCATGGGATATGGTAAGGCTACAAATCTAAAATATTTTCACTTGAATCGCAAAGTTTATACAGGATGATTTATATCAAAGTTGCATTTTTTTAATGGAACCCCCTGTATATTCCTAGGTCAATTGAAGTGCAACTTTATGTGTCACACATAGTACTTAAAACGAATCGTTTGGCCGCATTTGTCCAAAAAATTGAATATCGCAGGAATCACAAAGCTTAGAAGGTCGTGACGATGCGATATTACTAAAACATTTACTATCGTAAACCGGACGGTCAAACCCGAAATATTCTTGTGTTCGGAGAAATTGCTACATCAATTGACAAAATTTCTAAAATAAAAATGATTTATCAAATGGCACTACCAATTTTTCTTTATTACATTTTAATTTTTGAACTATGAATTTTCACAATTATAATTGCGAGTTCATTATTTCAAATTTCTATTTTGAAAACGAAATTTTTGAATTTTATGTGGATTTATTTAATTTACATTTTATCTTTACATCTTTGAATAACTTGAATACTTTAAATTTGGAATTTCTAAGCTATGCATTTTTTATTTATATTTTATAGTTTCAGCAGTAAAAAAAGTTAATACCGTATCAATACCGGGATCCCGGGATTCACTTAATTGAATACCGATTTTCTTCCGGTATTGTAAGCTCTACACACAAAGATTCAACAGCCAATGAAAACCTTGCTTTATGGTGGTATCCATGGCAATATAAAATATTTCCGCGGAAATATTTTCGTCCTGCGTACGAGTGGAAATATTTCCGCAAAGAAAAATAAATTTCTTTCAACGTAATATTTTTCGTACGATTTTTTTTACCGAATATCCCTCTGCATCGATTCATATCCTGGAAATTTTATTTTCGTGCATTGATGGCAATATAGTAAGTAATTGCCATCGATGCACTCAAAAAAATTTCCGGATAGAATCGACGCCTCGGGATATTATAAGTGAAAAGAATCGCGTAGGGATCATTTCTTAAGCTTAAAAATATCAGCGGTGTTTAATCTGCTCGTATTTAAAAAAAAAATCTTTCACTTTTGGTTCTGCATACCTATTAGGTATGTTTATGACTATCGCGCAAAATGAAAAGATAACCGAAGAAGACTTTTAAATAAAAAAAAAAAATTTCTTCGTCCAATATGCCCGCTGCATAAAAGTGTTTGGGCTGGCGTCTGAACCACGTGGGTACCTCTTGTTGAACATCGTTGTCACCCTCGAAATGTTTGCCGCCAAGATGCTTTTTGAGTGGACCAAACAGATGATAGTCGCTTGCGGCCAGGTCGGGACTGTAAGCCGGATGTTCAAGAATTTCCCAGCCTAATTCTGCTATTCTCGCCTGGGTCAAGTGGGCCGAATGCGGCCTGGCATTATCGTAATGCAGCAATATCCATCTCGTCAGTAGGTACGCCTGGTCGGTTTCGTCGAATTGCATCCCGAAGCAACAACAAAACTCTACACCTACAGTATGATTCAGCACTCACGTTCTCATTTCTGTTCTGGAAATGGACAAGGAGCACTCCTTTAGAATCCCAGAACACGGTAAGCATAACCTTACCAGTTGAAGACACAACCTTGAATTTCTTTGTTGGCGACGAAGAAGGACGTTCCCATTGCATTGAAGCACGCTTTGTTTCGGGTTGGTAGTAGTGCACCCATGACCCATCACCAGTAACAATCCCGTTAAGCATGTTCTCCCCTTCCACTGTGTATCCGAGAGAGGTGTTGCAAGGAGAAGCCCATTCGAATTCTTCCGTGTTCCTCGGTCAGTTGTCTAGGTACCCACCGTGAGCAAACTTTTCGGAAATTCAAACGATCGTGTATCAATTTGTAGGTTAAACCATGAGAATAGGTACCCTATTGCAGTTGCTATACCGCCTGTCAGTTCGAATGATCTCTTCCACCCGGCACCCGTCGAAGTGTTGCATCTGTCGCAATCTGAACGGGGGGCGGTCACTTCGCTGATCGTCAACAACTTTTGAACACCCTTGAGAGAATTTCTCGACCCAGTCATACACTGCTTTACGCGACAAACACTTTTCACCAAAAACAGGATATCTTTTGCAGAAAGTCCTTTTGCGCAGAAAAAACCCACAACAGAGTTTACGTTCGCCTGATTTAAGTCCACTAGATTTTTTCCTTTGAGGCCATATCGCCCATATCAAAAATAAAGTTTACGTGAAAAGTTGTCAACGGATCACATTTTCACCATCTTCTCTAGTTTTCCAATTAAATTAATTTAATGTTTCGTATTCACTCGTATATAGCAAGTTTATTTTTGGATGCGCATAAAACGATCATGGGTAATTAAATTAATGAGTATGAACAGTTTTTCGTGGGTTTCTCAATATTTTTCTGTTGCAAGCGCATAAATTTTTTCTATTCTTGAAAAGAGAATAAAATTATCAAATAAGTTGGGTAAGTATAATAGAATGATAGGTATAAGTATCTTGTTATTAAAAAAATCATTTTTATCTGTTGCGCCTTTGTTTTAAAAAAATTAAAAAAGTAAAAAATGTCGTCTGATGAGATATTAAATGCCAAATAACTTTTATTTGAAATATTTTCCCATAAAATGGATATTTACAAAGGTATATACGATATTCGATACTTTTGGGACACTGTGTATAATAATGACAGTAGATTGATGGAAGGGGTTAAGGGGTAACTTTCAATTCTATTCCGACTATTCTACAAATTAGGACAAAGAACATTTTAAACTACTTATAAGCGCTAATTATTTTATGAAAAAAAAAGGATAACATTTAAGTCGAAGTGGAAACGGCGTCAGAAAAGGAAATGCCGATTTGGTTTACGTCACATAATACATCATTTAATTTTTTCCGACAATTTTGTATGTAAAACATCTGTAGAATAGAGAATATGTGCTGTAGCACACCCACATGTCAACATGCTCCGCCTGGTGATAGAAAAGAAGCTACCGCCACCGCCCAGAAATTTTACTCGTTTTCCTCTTTTAATATCTACTATAAGGGATTCTTTTCTGTTTTATTTTACCTCGTATATATAATTTTGGCATTAATGTTAAAAATGTGTGCAGACCGGCTCTAAAATAAAGTTTACACCCTGAAAAAAAACCCTTAATAATGTACAAGGGTCAAGTATAATCTTTCAACCCTCAAACTTCATGGGTGGTTTAAAGCGCCACTAAACATTGTTACACAATACCTCAATATTTATGTTGGATACACATGTGTTGCATTTGTCACTTTGGTATAGGATATCATTTCACCATTTAAGGGTTGAATCTTTTATTTTACAACCGTGTACACATCCTCGAGCTGCTACAAAAAAAAACTTTTAGTGCATTTTGCATGGCGAACAGATATCTATAAGTATTAGTGGGATAATAGCCAAAAGACGTAAAACTCTCGCACTCTAAAAAAGATAAAACGGGTCAAAACAGCAGAAACACATGAAAAATTTAGAAAGAAACCAGATTTCAGGTATTAGTAAGTAGAGTATTGGCAGACAAGTGAAGAGGTGGCTACCGTATATAAACATTGATAATTCAAGTGGGTGACAGACATAGTTTAAGCGGAACTAATTTTGCTTGATGAAGGGTGGAATATGTAAACTGTTACTAAATGGATGATGTACAACCCATTTAACGCCATTTGTTTTACATTTTGATTAATCTGTTTTTCTCCTTTAGAATTATTAACGTTCATTTTTGGATTGTTCCAGACCATACTTTTGATACATTGCCCCAAGAGATGAAAACGATATACATAGATCATGCGTGCGCTTATATCTCACCGTTTCATAAAAACAATTCAAAAATAGAACAACATTTTTATTCTATAGGTAAGTATACTGAAAAATTACTTTTGAAGTATAAAATTAATCACCGTTTAGGTATTTGACCTCATATACGTATTAATTTGATAAACTATTTTTTTTTTATTAAGTAAGCAACCCAAATTAATCTACAAAAAGGAAATGTTTCCGAGATAATTTTTGGCAGTAACATTAACAAACATAAGCTTTAAGCAGCCCGCACATAGAGAGCGGAACGGAACGGAACGGACAGACACTGCACTGCTGGTCGAGTTGCTTTACATTGAATCAAATGGGGAAGCGCACATACAGAACAGCACGTAGCGTAACAGCAACGACCTGCAGGGAACGGCAACGGCAAATATTCTCGAGAGGGCAACTTTGCCGGTGTCGGATCGATTACAGATGATTCACAAACACTCACTTTCATTTCAATACTAGTAAAACGTGCTAAATGTGCTCAATAGACGAAAATATCATTGAATTAGTTTGGCAATATCCCATAATCTACGATCCCTCTAATAAATAGTATCAGCGTAGGAAATTCATGTGAAGACATTTCCGAAAAAGTAAAATTATCAGGTATTTTACATTAGATTGCAAATTTAAAAACAACCAGTCCTTGCAACTTTAAAAAATTGTAATGTATGCAATTTATTTTAAGTATTAATTGAAGTTTAAAATTAATTATCCATTGTTATTATTTATTAAGAAAGTACACTGCTGAATGCCGTTGCCGTTCTCAGTGTGCGGGTGTTGTTATGACGTTCCGTGCTGTGCTGGTACGCTCCGTTCTCTATGTGCGGGCTGCTTTAAAGGATCTATAGGTACGGTACAGACAACAGGAGCTCCTTGTTCTTTATAATTTATCAATTAACAACTGTTACAAGAAAAATATTATTATATAATTACACCATTATATTCAAGTACCACCTTTCACATGTCATTTTTGCGCTTATCTTATCTTACGTCGCATTTAGTTTCACTTCTGGAATTTGTAATATAAACTCATTTAATTGAGATTAATAAAGTATATTGCGATTTAATATAATACCAAAACGATAACAGTCTTTCTTCAGCAGTTCAATAGTATTTTTTCCACAATTGTGAGAAAGTTGAATTCTACAGAAGCAAGCTTTGTCCACTGGCTCAATTGTCCAGATTTATGGGAAAATTCAACTTCATCATGTGTATTCGAGAATATGTGGACATTGTGGACACAGTGGCGGAACTACAATGCCGCAGACCCCGCAGTGCAGGGGAGGCGAAGCTCGAAGGGGGCCCGTTTTTGAGAAATTTTGGGTAGCGATTGAAAATAGTTTTGCCTATTTCACCAATTAGAGCCGATATGCGGGCCCTTCATTCGTCTCGTGTCAACGTCATCCCCTGCCAAAACCCTAAATCGACTTTTATCATTGACAACAAAGTCGCAAACTCATATTGTGCGTGATTATGTTTGTCACGGGTGGTCACGTAGGCGAAACCTTCGGTATGACACGCCGCCGCCGCGCCGCGCAGGAACCCTATCATAGCATAGGCGTTATAGACAAATGAGACAAATCTCTGGGTCCCAGACATGGGGCCCTGTCTTCAGGGATCCACCCAAATCCTCTTCTTAAAAAAATAGAAAAATAAGCTTTTCCTTTTATTTTACAAAATGCATAAATAAATGTTAAAAAAGAAACTTTTTGTGGAAATGAGATTCAGGGGCCCGAATATTGTTTTGCGGGGGAGCCGAAATTTTGAAGCTCCGCCAATGTGTGAACAATTAATCAAATTTTATCATGGATTAGGTACTTACTTATCCGTCTCCTTGCTTACCCTTAAGTGTCGAAGTTAAAGCGTTATTAATGTAGAAGTCCTTCCATGCTGTTCTGTTTTTTGCTGTCCTTTTAGTTTCGTCCTAGATCTTGACGGAGCAACTTTCTAACTGCTGTGTTCAATATTGCCGCATCAGGTCGCCTCATCTTCTCTTATTATCTATCTCTCACTAAATTGTTCTCCTCCATTTGCACCATGCCCCATTCTTACTAATGGTGCTACTTTTAGACCTACTCATGTCTCCGATTTTATTACCTCTCTCCTCCCCCTCTATACACCTTATCACTAGCATTTCCGCGACATGAGTAATTCTGGATCTCAGTTTTTCGTTCAAAATACAAGATTGAGTCCTAATCTCGACTTATTTACTATATTCTTCTTTAGAAGGGATATTTGTTTAGCTACATTTTTCAGTCAGTTGTCTGTTGTCACACTCACACTTAAGCAATCATCCCAAATAATTCAACAAACTTGTGCAGTTTTGCCTTTTGTAGTCCAGTTGATATCCACTTTATCGTGGAAAGTATTCCAAAGTTATTGGAAATTTGACAGGTTGTTTAGGGGTACTCTTGGATGTCTATCCTAAGTTTTCGACCTTGAGGACCCTATGCTATGATTTGGTGTTTAGACTGAATAGTTAGACAAAGTTTCTCGAAATGTAAAAAATTAAAAATAAACATCAAGAACAAAAAATTCACAGTAGCCTCACTCTATTCCAACGAGTGTGCATAACCAAACAATCAGAAGCTGACCTCAGGAACTTGTCGCCCCTTTCCCCACCTCAAAGCAGAAAACTAATGCTGTATGAGGATGTACGATTTCTATCGTGGGTGAAGACGTAGACTTCAGCATCGGAAAATGCAATGTCATGGATGGTGGGTTCCTATTGCATTGGCCAAGTCAAGTGGAGCCACATTTCGGGTAGTCTAGCAAAACTACGTGGATTATATCCACAGCCATAGTAGTTTTTGATGGTTATCTTCTGTTGGGATAAGCTACCAAAGCACCAACGAAGCTAAACGTTATCGCCGTTCTTTGCTGCACTTCTCAACAAAGTTTGTCTTTTTCAAAACAACTTGGATAAGCACGATTTTCGAGGCGAAATTTCTTTCCAATGATACTAACAAGATGAACTTCATAACTATGCTGAAAACTGAAATGAAAGGCAAGGGGATCCAAGTCAAGCATCAGGCAGTAGAAGACGCCGGTATAATGATTATGGAGACTACTGTCTCAGCTTCTGATAGGTATGATCGTGTCATCATAATAGGAGAAGACAAAGCTTTTGGTGCTACTCACTGCTTTGAATTCTTCGAAAAAGAACATCTATTTCCAGAAGAGTGGAAAGGATAACAGCCCAACTGTGTTGTACTCATCCCACTCGATGAAGTACGAACCATATGATATTCTTCTCCTGTATGCGATAAGTGGGTGACACCACCTCAGCACCCATTGGTATTGGAAAGAAGAAGGTGATGCAGATGTATAGCAAGAATCCTAGCCTTTCAGAGATTTTGGCGATTTTTAAAAACCCCGAGACAACTCCAACTCCAATCGCTGACGTTGGTCAGTTGTGAAACTGTGGGAGGGACCATCGAACTTTACAACCTCAAAGACCTGAGGTACCACACTTTTTCTACAGTCGTGATAAAGCACTCATTCATAACTTCTGCATGGGGATGAAGTTTACCAAACCCACTGACCTCTCCCTTCCACCTAAGATACATGAGAAAGACAAGACGATGACGAGGAAGGTTCGGGAGCCCCAAGCACTTCAAGATTGACTACGCCTGTTAATTACAAATGCTTTTTTCTAAATAAAGTTCAAGATTATGGGTTAACAGGAATTCACAATAGGGTACTGACCAAGTACGAAAATATAGAAGTAACTGCGCAAATATCACGAATCACGTTTGGGGAAGGAAGGCCAAAGGTGTGAAAATGTTGAGGTTTTTGTTCCCTCCCCAAGTTAGCACAGAAGTTTTGCATTTTGCGGCATTTGGAAACGGTGCACTGACGTAATTTTAATGTTCTCACCTCACATTCTCTCATTCGTTTGGCCCTTTCGGTTGCTACGATCTGATGGCCATTGAGCTGAGAATATTATCATAGGCGAAAATTAGCCTATGATATTATATTTGGTTTTTATAGCAATGGTTATAAAGTATGATGTCATTAAATTTATAATATATTATTTATATTACTCTTCGTCTGTATTTGTTGGGGTGCATATGATCTATTACATTATAAGCTTCCTCGCAATAATAACATTTGTGCCTTCAATTCTTCTGCTTCTTCTTGTTCTTCTCGTATCCAATTCATGTGTTTATCTTTAATTTGATTTTGCAGAAACTTTTTTTCAAAAGTCAAAAAGTCCTTTTTCGATTTTCAAATACTTCCCACTGTTATAGATGTTAGTTTCGTTTTTTCTCTTCCATATTTACGAGTTTTTGTCTATAACACCTTCCATTTTATAAGCGCACTTCCTGTAAATTTGTCGGCCTCGGCCATCTTTGTAGTCTTAAATTGAGTGACTTGCACCTCCTAAAGACAACACCCGTTATGGTCCGTGTAAACCACATTGGGATACTCCCGAATGTGGAATTTCACGTCGAATTTATGTAGTAATAACGAAAACGAGGCGCTGTTATTTTTGGAAAAACATCCCTCAGTGTCCAGATGATTCTCCTTGTCCTTTTCAGATTTTATTGGCTAATTTGCCGATTTCAAGATAATAATTATTTATAGGCTCTTTTCATATTCAAAGCAAGACTACCGACATCAACATATCACTTCTACACGCCACCCCAAATGCCCTTCACACGTGGCGCAACTATCTGTTAAAGTGCATTTGTCACCGAATCGTTAAGTCCAAAACGTAAAACACCATATTGATAACCCCATTATTTGCAAAAAGATAAAATATTAGCCAACATCCACCACCAGTTATGAGTTATTGAGCAAAACTTCTAACTTTCCGAAAACTTTCCCATCTAAACAAATTTGTACTCATGTAGAGATCTTCTGCAACTCACGCCTTAGGCTCCAGCCTATTTTTTTTAAATTGCGCAACCCCATTGGAAAGCTCACCAGCGTCAATCAAAATGTTAATTAATCGATTATTTTCTAAATAATACGAAAAATAGTACTTAGGGCTCGATGACGAGCTCCTGTCAAGATTGACCGTGTTGGCTGTCCCCCTAGGCGCCGCCTGAATATTTAAATCAATTTATTCAAATTTAACATTTTAAATGTCAAATTAGGTACTATTTTTCAAAAATTATCTTTACAAATAGGTAGTCAAAATGAACAGAAAAACTCAACAATAACACTTAGAGAATTATACAATCATGATTTGATTTGATATTCGTAGCGATAAATACGAAAACATATACCGGGTGAATATTCCGAAACCGAACATAGGCCATTAACATGGGAAAAAGGTTTTCCGCAGATTGCTGCTTCCCCTTTTAACTTAGAGGGTTTATAATGACACCAATCGAAAGAAGATTTTATTTTAGGTACAAGGTACAACAATGATATTAATAATACATTAATTAATTAATTAATACTGATAAACCCTCTAATGAATCTGTCACTTGAATGGCTTTTGAATCTGTTTATTGTCTTACGAGTCATAGCCCAACATGATTTTCCGAATTGAATTTATTGCCGATTTTTGGCAAAATAATGAGAAATACAACTGAAAATTAACCAATTCGCATATCATTAGATGACAAAAAAACCCCTCTAAGTTAAAAGGGGGAGCAGCAATCTGCGAAAAACCTTTTTCCCATGTTAATGGCGTATGTTCGGTTTCGGAATATTCACCCGGTATGTACAACTAAAGCTACTGAAATCTTTTTTTACGATTTTCAACCAAATGGTCGATTAATTAACATTTTGATTAGTGCTGATGAATAGTATTTTTAAATGTTGTCCATTGATATGGTACACGTAGGGTAGTGCAAATTTAAAAAATAGTGGTGATGTGGCTGAAACCTAAGGGGTGGGTTGCAGAAGATTTCTATATGAGTCATATCGGTTCCCCCTCGAAGTTTTAGAAAAGTTTTCGAGAAATTGTACTTACCTCTTATAGTTTCTGGCAAGTTTTCAAATTGACACCTGGTATGTATTCTTGAGGTAATTTCCTTTCAGATTTATTGATAGGTACTTAATACTTAATCTCAATTCCATGTAATTGTTCCGAAATTTTTTGAAAAATTGTAGGGAAAATACATTTTTTATTCATTTCAAACAAATAACTAAAATGTAAGGCTACACTGTCGCCAATTTTGCTTTATGTAAGTACATGGGCGCCCATAAGGAGGGGCAAGGGCAAGAGGAGCCAGCCCCCCCCCCCCTCCTTTCGGACCCAGACTTTAAACAAGAATACTTTATGGGCGCCCATGTGTCAGTACATTTGAAACAATTCATTAAAGTGTTGAGGCAGAACGAGAAATTTCTACTGTATAGAACTTTCCCCGTTTCTAAGAAATGATGGAAATAATTTTGAATGAACTTGTTTCGAATCTCTGAAACCTTTCCAACTTCATCTTTTAAAACAAGGCATAACGTCATATTAGAAAAAGATGAGAATGATATGATACTTATTACATTATTAATAAACCAAGAAGTTCAAGAGCGATTTATTTATTTAACACTCGAGGGTGTTGGCGATTATACATAGAAGAGAAATTATAGAAAAATCATCAATAGGTACGTGTCAAAAAGGAAGCGTTTCATTCCATATAATCATCGATAGTGAAAAATTGAGATAAATATGTAAAAAAATAAAAATTTATAATTCCAGGTAGTGGTGACGTTCATGTTATAAATTTCCTTTCAAGAGCGATAACAACTCCGGCACTCCTGCTTCCAGTAAAATAAATAAATAGATCAACCGATTTTTTGTTTTCAAGTGAGATAAACTTCACTTCCTCTACTCCTTACTTACTTCCATTCCTCGTCGATCGTACCTATGTTAAGTTTTTCCGAAATGTAACCTAAGTCTAAAGGCTTAGATTCCTCTTAACATCATCGAAGGCTTATTCTCACGTACAGGCAACAATATATGTACCTACGTGTCACGTAATCTTATGATCGATTTCAAAAGCCAAAACGCTCAGTATTCATTGTGAAATTTCACTATTAAAGCACAGAAAAACAATTTTCGTGCTATCATCTTTCCAAAACGATCTTGCAATATGAGTTAATGTGAATCCAAGAAATCCAACATGAAGGTAACCAGGGTCGTAGCCAGGGGGGTGGCCAGGTGTGGCTGAGCTCCACCTACACCATGGTCTGGCTTCACCTGGACAATATGGTTTAACGGTTAATATAAATTTAGCAATAGTTCAGTTTGGCAAAGGTAGTTTTCCATATTATAGAATCGTGCTGCTGTGGTGAAAAAGGTCTAAATGCATTCGAATTGCTATACAGATCATCCTCGCTGGTCTACCTCCACATCATCTTCATATATTCTGGTTGCCCTCCACTAGTTCATCTTGATTGATGAAAGATTGATTTAGACGGAAATTGAAAAACCCATTTTAAAAATATGTTCCTTAATGGAACGGTGCCGTATCGTTCTATGTTAAAATCAAGGGGAAATCTTTAACGAAACTATCGTAAATATGCCATGATCAACCGTCCATAGTTCCGTGGGACCGTGGCTACTGATAAATCGTGTCTCCTCACAAGTGCGTATCAGCAACCCTATTGACCGATGCTATGCCCATTTCCAAAATCTGTAACGTCCTCAAAGTACACGTTTCACATTTGTTACCAATCACAATACATCCATTACGTATTACTGAACACTTGGACTGGTACCCACGTGAACGAATGGTATTCTTCTGCTTGTGGCTTTAGGAAAAATAAACAAATCATGGAAGACATATAATTTTGATTATAGGATGTAGATAAGATTTGTTATTGAAAAAGTTTGCAAAACGAGCCTTATACTTACATTTCTTTGTTGGAGAATTAAGATGGCGAATGTTTCTATTTGTAAATATGGCTTCCTATGACAACAAGATAATCGTTTAAATATGGCCTTTGACTGTCAAATTACCAAGTATAGTATCAACGCGACACTTTCCAACCAAGGAGCGGGGGAAAGTAATGAATTTGTTTAAGAAGCATAATTTAATTGCGCCGTGAAAATTAAAGGAAGACGATACCTATTTATTTTCGAAAAGTGTGGTTAATTCTATTTAACTTCAGTTTCTTGAAGAATTTGGTTTTTTTAAGAAAAGGGATTTCCCTTACATGTATCTAATGTACCTATACAAAGAAAATAGTGCTGACTGAAAACTATGACCTAAGAAAATCAAATGTATTCTCTAAATTTGGCTATGGTCTATGGTCTTTGGATTTTATTTGATTTAGCTTCTACTTTTATTGTTAATTACGAATTTCTGATGTTCCAAATTAAAATAGGTACCTGCGCAATTTATTTGGAAGGTCTATCTACGTGCTATAATCCACGGCGGAACATCTCCATTTGTTGATGATACCCGAATCGTCAATTTAAAGTAACTTCGGAATATATTCAAAAATTGTTGTAAAAATCGATTTCAAAATTCTTGTTTTTTTTCTATCTTTAATAACTGTGAATTCTATTTCACTCAAATTTGAATCTACAGTCCAGTTCACACCTGACAGAAAACTATCGTGATAGTACTGCCATGGCAGTTTACTTCCATCATGACATTGTCTGACACTTGAAGAAGCGCCTCTTCGACGGCATCACGTTTGTTACGCATTTTAAACTCTGGAATACATTTCACCCACAAGCAAGGATATTTTTAATATTCTTCCAAACATTCGTAGGCCATATTATGAAAATATTTAACAATTTTGTAAGTCCAACAAAAATGTGCGACTGATGAAATGATACTGAACTGTCAAAGGTGGTTAAGCCGTTCAGACGAGGACAATAATCAATAATCACGACAGTCGCTGTCGCGGCAGCAACTGTCGTGATTTGTGTCATGGTGTGAACAGCACTTAAAGGGGAAGAATTTTTGAAATTCACAATTTGCAATGAAACTGAAATTCAACATATCAAAGTCTGAAATAGTATTTTTCAATGAAAATCTTCGGGATTCGATCTTACTATGAATCAACATGAAGTTTTCCAAAGTTGGTAGTTTCATCATCACAGCACTTTACTTCAAAATGCTCATATCTCGTAATGATTATGAAGAAATCGGCACAGAATATAATGAAGTCAATCAATAAATAACTTGACCTGTTCTTATTTTGAAACGTGGCGATTTTAATCTCACGTTATACACCGGCGAAGACACTAGGCTGGATAATATTGTAAGATCGCCTACCGTGTCACTGCACTGGATTTCGACATGTTTAGCATCGAACACTGTCCTTTCGTTTTTGAACTGCTGTAACTTATTTCAATTTCATCAGTTCAGCAAGACTCCTTAGCTCTAAATTTAGGATTCCTACCAAGTGTATCAGGGCTGCGATTGAAAAACTTCAAATTCCAGCCAATTTCGATTATTATATCACAAATGGCGAAGCAGTACACCACAGTTAGTAGAACTGGCGAAGTGCAACTATGAAGGGACAGACACCAAACAGTTCTGCACACCGATATTGTGACAATCTTAACTGAACTTGCTCTATGTATAGTCAGTCTTGGTGTAGGAATAATAGAAAGTTGGTGCCCTACTCGATACCTAAATGCAGTAGAGACAATCAAAAATTAAAATTGTTGTAATTTACGAAATTTCGTGCGTTACCCGGTATGCTATCGTTTTTAAGATATTGAGCAAGAGATTAATTCATTTTGATCTTAGCATCGATTTCAAGGTAAAGAGATCTCGTATTTCCAGTAGCGTTAACTGATCGATGGGTAACTGAGCAACTCAACCTATACAAAATACAGAGTTGGAGGACGTACCATTAAAAAATGTTCATTTCTCAGTTTTGTTTCGAGCAGCTTTTGGTTGATGGTCATAAAGCGATCAGCCACTCTGCTCACTCTCCACCAAATTTTAAAGCTCGTGGTTCTTTTACATGATGTGCGAATGAAACATTTAGACAAATTTGAACACAGAATTGTTGAATGATCTAGAAACGTCTAGATGATGAATAAGTGGTGGTCCTTCTGCACGTGCCTGCTGTACGGAGAGGTTATTGGTTTTAAGCTCTTCTATTTCCAAATTACTCTCAATTGGTATCTAGATACAGTATCGGTATGATATAATATGTGTTCTAAAATTATCGTGCTTCACGAAAATTGAAGTTATGCGTGATTTTTTATTCGCTTTAACGTAATAGACTTAAAACATCCTGCAGCAAATGTGTGAATTAGATAATCAATTGCGTGTAATGAGCACACATGATGAATTAATTTTTTTTTTGACCTCTAATCAGTTTAGAAAACCATGTTTTGGTCGGTTGTAATAATCTTAATTAAGAAAAGACGAAAAAGATTCATCGTGTCGAATTTTTTTCCCAACCACAGATCATTGTGACTAAAGTTTGAAATCCATCTGGTTGTAATTTCTTAAGGAAAACCTAAAAAATGGAATTTTCAAAGTCGGCATTTTTATACGAGATAGGATGAGCTCATATATTCTTTTGGATTTTTCTAATAATTCTTTCCAACGGTGACATGTAAGTAAACAAGGAAGAGGGAAATGTTGCGGTTTATTATTGGTATTAATGACGGACGCTCGACGTAATTACCTAAACGGAATTTTTTTACTGTTTTTGAATATTATGTAAAGTAAGAATAAAGATGAAATTGATGTACCAGTGTTGGAAAACGTAGTGAAAGAAGATGGGGGTTCGGGCGGTGCGCCGTCCCACACATTGAACTATGTGCACGTTAACAGTACGTCTGATTCAGCCGCAAGTATCGCTCCGGGCATCCTTCCCAAAGCTCTTTTACTCAGTCATATATAACCGAATCGAAACGAACGAATCTCATTTTAATATCACTGAAATTTACGGTCTCGGCATTTGTATATAGAAATAGTAAATTGTGTACGAATCGTCGCGTGTTTGTATATAAACTGTGTATACAATATTTATGTATACAACTCGTTACTCGTGTATCAAATGTTTGTAATATAAAGACGCCAGGCACTAAGTCATTGAGAATTTAAATTGTTTGGACAAGGATTTAGTTTAAACCTATGAAGTAAATGTTTATCCATTGAAATCCAAACGATATGATGAAGGAACAGTTGTCGGAGGTTAGCGGTTCTGAGCAGCTGCAGCAATCCGTCGTCCACCAAAACATTAACATCCAACAGCAACTCCATCACCTTCACATCCATCAGCATCAACACAGTGTGATACTTTCAACTGAACAACACCACTTGGAAAATCAACACGTTACACCAGAAGGTAGTGCACCAAATTCGGAACCAAAACCGACAACCCCCAACGAAAAGAAGTCCGGCATCCGTCGTCCGGAAAAACCCCCATTTTCATACATCGCCCTTATAGTAATGGCAATCCAGCATTCGCCAATGAAACGATTGACTTTAAGTGAAATTTATACATTTCTCCAACAACGTTTTCCGTTCTTTCGCGGTTCGTACCAAGGGTGGAAAAATTCGGTGCGTCACAATCTGTCACTGAACGAATGCTTCATAAAGTTACCAAAAGGATTGGGACGTGCGGGAAAAGGACACTATTGGACAATCGATCCTGCTAGTGAGTTTATGTTTGAAGAAGGTTCATTTCGTCGCCGTCCCCGTGGTTTTCGACGAAAATGTCAGGCGATGAAACCACAGTTTCATTCCCCGTCATTTTTCACAAACAATATGGGAGCTATGATGAATCAACCCACGAGTTACGACCATCAAACCTTGATGGCAACACAAGACTTTTCGACGTGCCCTTCGTACAACACCGCTCCAGCACAAGTTCCGTCAGTGTCCGGTTCGCATTTTGGCGGTTACGATTATTCAGTGTATCAACAACAAGGTGACAGAGATTGGAACACATCCGCAACTTTACCCCCTTACGTGGAACCATCCCTCGCATCCGCTTACATAAAATTAAGCCCCGTCCAAGAACAACACGACGGCCTAACACCACCACCTCAAGATCTTTACAATTACCAATACGGATTAACGGCATCGAATAATGGTAAGGGTTTATTTTATTTTAACAATAAAAAAGGGGTAGCGACGGCGCTGTCAACAAATATGTTATTTTTGTAATTAGATATTTGAATGTTAACCAATTTTACAAGGCAGATGACGTGACATTTGACATTTCATGGCAGGCACATTATGTTTGCTAATGGGTGGTCTATTCTGGCGCCTGCCAAAATATACATACACCCTAGTATCAAACTATTCTAAAAATGATGGCATTTTAATAGTTACTACTAAAATATTACACTGTTTATCGTTTAATAAAAACGGAAATCTTCCACGTAGAGTAACTGAGATAAATTTAACTGTAGTATTATTGTAGTTGTACTTTTGGAAGTAAAGCTCTGATCCGTCGCGATGTTGCGAAAATATCTTTCGATTGTGCGCTTAGAAAATTAAAAATTATGTGAATTTGTCTCTTAAGTTAAGCCATCTTTGATATTTATTACCCAACTAGCTTTCGAGAACTGAATTTTTCCTTGTAGGTACTTTTGTATTAATTAAAGGACAAGATTGGGTGGGAATCCTTTACTTTAGTTCTGCACGTGGAGGAAAAAAATTCCTTGTTTCTAAAAACTTTACGTGCTGGCGAATTCCTCATTCAATTTGTAAATCCTTTCGAAGATTTGATATTGATTTTACTTTGAATTTGAATTCTAAGTAGAAGTAGAATTCTCTACGAGGATACGAGAATCTGAAAACAGGAATTCGGAAAAGTTTTTTCAACGCAAAATTTCAATTTTCTGCATCCTTGAAGATTGCTGCAAAAAATCTTCAGTACGGATATTAAAAACTCTAAAATTTCGGAATCTTGTTCGTGCTTCAATTTTTATTAACTGTCCTCTTCGTCTGTTTCAATCTCTGTGGAACCTTTCTATTTCTAAAGAAGAGCGAATAACAGACAGGCGCACCTTGTACTCTTGAATGATCAAATTCAATGTATCATAGGACAGATTTTTTAACTTTTTTCTTATCTGTCGAGATTGATTTCCGTTGCATCAAAAGTAATTGACTTGCGAAAAATTATTTTCTCTTTGTACTTTCAGGGTTTTAACTAAAGGCGGGAATGTGTACTAGGTGAATCCTTTACTACAGTAACTATACTATGTAAGTTGGGGAAGACCACTTCCCAAACCTTTATCCTTTTAATTTGAGGAAAGTTTTTTAGCTGAAAATTTCAATTCTCTATATTTTTGAAGAATCCTGTAAGAATTCTTCGACGTTCCTACTAAAAGCTCTAAAATTTCGAAATTTAAAGCCACAAAGATTGAATTCTTTGCGTAAACTGTCCTTCGTCTCTGCACTCCTTACAATTTATTGGACGTAGTGTGCATTCTTGAATAACGAAATGTAAAGTATCATTTGGTGTTTACAATTTCATTTTTACACTTACTTATAAGCTGCCCTCTTTCGTCAACTCTTTTTGCAATTGCAATTTCTATATAAGATTTCTTCCAAAAGTGTATCTGGATATTCTATTCTGTACACCAATAAAGAAAAATGGAATTATGGAAATTAAGCTTTTATTATTATGATAACGAAAATTTCTACTTCCTTCTCTTTTAAAAAATATCATTAACATCATTAACTTCCCTTTTCGAAACCTTTCCTTGCATGTGATTTCAAATAAAATTCTTAGACCGGCATGGCGCACGCATTTATTGAACAGAAAATTGAAGGGTACAAAAATTAAAATGGTTGCCATCAAATCGCCATCAAATTTCTATAAGTAGGTACATACAATGAAAATCAAGTTAAGTATATTAGGAGGTATATTATATCATTTTGAGTTTTGTACAATTTCCTGTACAAAAAAGGCAAACCTTTTTAAGCCAACATTTTTGAGTTCATGTATCATTTCGAAGCCCACTACAACCCAAAAAAATGAATTTGTCTTACGGAGAAATTACAAATCAGGACCAAAATAGTTATTTTTGTATCTAGTGCGCGAAATGCCACTTTGGTGATCGAGAACTGATTTTTTAACGAGGTGCAGCCGAGTTACCATGACACGTGTCATGGTAACGTAGGAAAGTGAAAAAAGGGTCACTTCGCGTATTGTTATCAATGCGCAAACCTTGTCATTTTTTGACGTTTGTAGAAAAATGTATTATCAGGCATCCGTTGTTCTAATGGAGAAAATGATTCGTCATAAATTCTCGTAAAGGCTGCACTTAGAATATCAAAACCGAGGTAGGTACCACATCTTTCCACTCATATTTCAAATTTTTGATCATTTTATTCCATTGAGTAAATTAAAATGAGGCTAAATGGACTTTTGATGGTTTCATAGTAATTTTTGATCGAATTTGATTTATCATCTGCTTTTTACTGTTGTTCAGTTTCTTAATTGCGAAGATGCGTGAATCGAAAACAATTCCATTAGTAGTTTTTTCAACTGAAAATTTCAATTATCTATAGGTAATCATAAGTAGGCATCAGATTCTAGGCAAAATGGACTATTGCGATTTTTTAGGCACATATGTGAAACTTGTGTATTTTTGCTTGTTACGTCGAATGGGTTAATTTGAACCCTATTTAATTTTGCCTAAAATGCCTAAAATTGATTTTAAGTGCCTATTTTTTGTTTAACCTTCTAAAAATGCCTACAATACCAAAAATTCCGAAACCTACCGACAACCGACCATTAGCAGAGATTTATTGTAGACCGGATGTACTTAAATGTTTTGTTCAGAAATGTGGAACCCACTTCCAAACGCGCTGGTTGGTGGTTCTTCCACACAGCAGGCGAACGTGCGGACGAGAATGACTATTCAGCGAAAGACTTAATGTTTAAATTTGCACCAATTACATCATCTGATATGGAGAAAAGTTCTTCGAGATATAAAAATATTTTAGCTGATAATCGTCAAGGGTTCACATCAGAAAACTTAGAAAAGTATTTAATTGTTAACGCAAACTATGTGTTCAATAAAAATTTTAAATTCTATAAATTAATAATAATCCCAATAATTTTTTTCCCAAATATTTATTTTACCTAATCCGATGCCTAATTATAGGACCATAAAATTTTGGAGTTTAGAGATACCATTCGTATTTCAATTTTTGTAAACTGCTATAAATCTTTGTGTACGCCTCACGTTTCTATGATAAAAACAGCTTTCACAATTTCGACGGTTTTTACGTTCTTATTTTCGAGACAAACTTCGAAAAATCTAATTTCTCTTTTCACTTGATTTCGAACGGTTTTATTTCGTTTTAATTAAGGACCGAGACATGTAACAAGACTCCATCTTCAACAACCCTTAATTGTGTATTTTGCAAAAGATACTACAAACATTCTTGGTACGAAAACCCAACAATTTCTTATGTCTATTCAAGTATTAAGCTGGTATGGTAGTTTTTCTAAACTCTCCTTCACGACCTTATAACTTCGAAAAACCTTTATAATTTTGTAATGGAGGCCGAAAATCAGAATAGGTAATATTGAACCTCTACAATTCCGATGAAAAAAATTTTGCCGCCTTTCTAACTTTTTTTGGAAACCCAGATTTGCGCTACATTTCAAATGTCCTATTTCATCCCATAGCTAAATGGCACAATATTATTAAATTCTCTTTTCGACACCTTTTCTGGCATGTAATTTCAAATTAAATTCTTAGATATTGTAGGTTTTTTATTATTAGTAGACATTATGAGCGCGGTTACAAAAGAAACTGTTGCGAACCTTTTTGAGTGTTGCGAACCTT
The DNA here is from genome assembly GCA_036250285.1 of Pyrocoelia pectoralis. Taxonomy (NCBI): domain Eukaryota; kingdom Metazoa; phylum Arthropoda; class Insecta; order Coleoptera; family Lampyridae; genus Pyrocoelia; species Pyrocoelia pectoralis. The sequence continues at coordinate 33,469,734 of CM070079.1, read as the reverse complement.
TTTGAGTAGGTTTTCGTCCTTTATAGTTTGGGAGTCCACTACACTCTTTCCCACAGCCTTTTAAAGAAGGATAATTTTTTTATAAGCGTAGTGCACCAATTGAGAAATTCCAAATTTGGACAAGGGCGCCGCGAAGGGGGGGGTCAGGGGCAATCCCCCCCCCCCCCCCCCCCCCCCGGGAAAGGACAAAAGGCAAAAGTTATTAAAAATAAAAATAAATTTTGTACGAAATCTTGAAAAAACGCCTGAGCCACGAACCCCCAATACTACTTCCCCCCCCCCTGGAAAAATCTTCTGGCGACGCCCTTGAATTAGGACAAAACTATGGATATTACCAAACGTCCACGATTTGAATGGAGAACATTGTTTTGGTATCTATTTAACTACAAGAACATTAACCTAAGTACATTTTCCGGGATTTAATAGTACATAATTTTGCCTTGACTTATCAATTTTTCCCTGACCTTCGTAATAGCGTAATTCCACTGTACAGAATCTTAACAAAACTTTTCTTAAGTTTCAGTTCTCTATGATTACAATTCTCCTGTACTCGATACTAAAAGCCCTACATTTTCTTAGCTTAAATGTGCAAAGGTGAAAGTCTTTCCTTATAGACTTTCAGCGCTTTTAAAGGGAGGGAGGGGGGGATGAAACAATTGGATGTACTGCGTATTCATAACTAACCAAATTCATAGAATTATTTTGTGTTCGCAATTTCGAAGGGGCAAATTTTTACCCTCTTCTTACTTTATAAGATAAATTTCCGTTGTTACTCCAGGATAATTTAATGCTATGTAAATTTGTGAAAAATCGCACCTTTCTAAACTTTGGTTTCTGTTAAATTTTCGAAATTTAGTACTTTTTATTTATTCGGAATTTACCCATTGGAGTTTTCCATTTTTGTTTCCATAACCATCCATCTGTCCAATATTCTAACTTTAAATTGCTGTCTTTATATAAATCTCCCAGATTCAATGGTCTTCCTTTTTCCTTTGGCCTTTGTCTTATGTCCATACCATTGGTACGCTTTATTCTCCAGCCGAGTAATAAAGTAAGTGATCGTCACTCTCCTTCAATCTCGTCCTCTTATTGGGATTTCAACTACTACAGAGTTAATCCTGCCCAACAAAATCTATTTCCTTATCCCGCCTTCTATAATTTTGTCCTCGCTTATGGGGGCAAATTGAAAAGTAGATATCTTATAAGCCAGAAACTCTGAACCAAGAGTGGTTTGTACTCTATACTTACCATCGCTCGTATTGTATTGAGTGTCTGCCTAAAATCGAACCAAGTTCCTAGTTTGATCTATCCGTAAATGTGGACGACTTAACCGAGTCAAGTCGGGGTTGTGGTGCCCCCCCCCCCTCTCCCTTCTTAGTAAATTGGAAGATTTCCACGCGTGTAGACTGGAATTCTTGTTAAATGGCTACATTTCAGACACATATGACACGATGTTTTCGACTATACTGTAGAAGTCTTTTATTGGTGATATTTTCACTCTACACTGTGTCCAAGATAAGGAGGGCCACTATGGGGATTTCGGAAACGGTAAGAGATAGAGTTTCGGTTAAATGGGAGAAAAGTTGGGCAATTTTGAGTTTAGTACAATGAAATTTTTAAACTTACGAAATTCCGAACCGTTCCGAAGTTATGCGACAAAAAGCGAATTTTCAGGATTTCGTTTTTGACAAATTGTTACTTTGTCGTTGATGTTAACTGAAAAGTAAAAGGACCTTCTACAGGTACTTTTTAACGTTCTTTAACATGGCATACAGCAAATTGGAATCCGACGTTTCGTTTTCGAGTAACCATCATCAACTTTATTTTTTTAAATACGGTCCTGATTTTTTTATGCATAATATTAGAAGAGCTTTTTATTCTGCATTCAAGCATGTATCACACTTTATGGTTTAATTGCGATTTTATACTTATTTTACTATTGTACTTAAATTTACTAGATTCTACTTTGGAAGATGCTCTTGATATTTTACCCTAAGCCGTAGTACGCAATTGTTGGTTTCAGCAGCATGGTGCACTTGCGCACAATTCACGGGTGGTTAAGGATTACCTTTCAAATAGGTTTGCCGAAAGAGTTTTAAGCGCCAATTCTGAAACGCCCTGGCCAACTCGTTCTTCCGAAATAACCCCGCTGGATTTTTTTCTTTGGGGGTACGTAAGAAATTATGTTTACAAAGATACCTTTGGAATAGAAGAAGAACTCCGAAAGCTTGTACTTAACCGATTCCAAACTGTAACACCTACAATGTTAAAGAATGCTTTGGAATCTACAGTTAGAAGATGCTATTGACGATTGGAGAACTAAGGAGGGCTTTGCGAGCATTTATTATAATTTTTTTCTAATTATTGGTATGTGTCATGTTTAAATTTTCGTTTCATAAAATGTTTTCTGTTCATTTATGACGTGTTAGTTGATTGTTTGTAATTATGTACACTTGGTTATAAAATTTGTGTTCAAAATTGAAAATTCTGTGTCATTTCATTAATTTGATGAGGAAAGCACAGTTAGCAAAAGTCCATTTATAAATAAAATTCAGTTTGAATGTTATTGAGGAAGGATACAGGTTCGTACTTAGGATTTTTTCCGCTAATCGTAAAGTAAGTATAAAATCGCAATAAAACCATAAAGTGTGATACATGCTTGAATGCAGAATAAAAAGCTCTTCTAATATTATGCATAAAAAAATCAGGACCGTATTTAAAAAAATAAAGTTGATGATGGTTACTCGAAAACGAAACGTCGGATTCCAATTTGCTGTATGCCATGTTAAAGAACGTTAAAAAGTACCTGTAGAAGGTCCTTTTACTTTTCAGTTAACATCAACGACAAAGTAACAATTTGTCAAAAACGAAATCCTGAAAATTCGCTTTTTGTCGCATAACTTCGGAACGGTTCGGAATTTCGTAAGTTTAAAAATTTCATTGTACTAAACTCAAAATTGCCCAACTTTTCTCCCATTTAACCGAAACTCTATCTCTTACCGTTTCCGAAATCCCCATAGTGGCCCTCCTTATCTTGGACACAGTGTATAGTAGACCGTGTAAGGCTTTTGTTACCTGTTTTCCTATTGCCACTCTAGTCGTTGTTCTTAATGTAGGGTGATTTGGTTGTCTTGGTAGACTAAAACCGTGCAGCTTAGAACAATATTGACGATATTCCTTTTGTTCCTTGGCGGTCGAAGGTTCGAATCCTAACTAAACATGGATGTTTATAACTGTATGGAGCCAATAATCGCAGTAGGGAATGTCCTCAACTCCTCAATAATAAATAATTATTTCGTTCTTCAATTTTTAACTTTCACAAACTCGTCATTTTAACTTAGAAAAGAACTGCAGTACTTTTTAAATTATTAATAAATAATATAAAATTTTATTTTATTCATTTGGGTGTATTGAGAATTCATAGTACAGTCGATGAACCACAGAATAGAGCACAAGTTATTTGTGCTTTATTCTGTGCGATGATCGACAGCAAAATACGAAAATCAAAACTAGAACAGAAGAATTGCACAAAATCTTGTTCTTTTCAATTTTCCAAAAATTTCGTATGAGAGGAATGGAAACTTTGGAGTTCAAATTCCATTTTTGGAAGGGCAGTCCTTGGAAGCCTTACGCATTATGTAATTGCTTTTCTATTTCTTTTCACTAAATTCTAAAAGAGTCAAACAGTATTTTATTGTTTTTATAAATGCATTTGTGTGTTAGCATACCTACTCATAAATAATCTAATGGAAAATTCAAAAATTAAATCCTTAGACAACGTCTTTCTGAAAAACTGTGCATCGAATTTACTCAAAACGTAGTTCTACATTTTTTATAAATTACTGTTTTTATTGCTGTTCTATTTTAGCCTCTTAAACCACGCCCCAGCGTGTTTAAATCGCGCTTTCAAAAACGCGCGTGTTTTAAAGTTGCCAAGGCATTATCATCAATTTGAAAAACATGAATTCTTATTGGTTATTGATCTCACAGGAGTACTTTGTTACGTCAAATAAAATGACAGATCGCAAATTAATTTCCGTTTTTCTCATTTCCATAACAACGAAAGGTATACTGATTTCACATTAGGAATTCAACCATTTCACATTATTAGTTCTTATTTCCATTTTAATATCAGATTTCAAAGTGAACCAATAAAAAAATAGTATATTAAAGTATAAGTGGATAAACAGGTCTTTAAAACACGCGCGAGATTTTAAGCACGACGGCGTAGCCGGAGTGCTTGAAATAGAGCAATTCTTATTGGTTATTGATCTGACAGGAGTACTTTGTTACGTCAAATAAAATGACAGATTGCAAATTAATTTCCGTTTTTCTCATTTCCATGACAACGAAAGGTATACTGATTTCACATTAGGAATTCAACCATTTCACATTATTAGTTCTTATTTCCATTTTAATACCAGATTTCAAAGTGAACCAATAAAAAAAAAAGCGTAGGTAAAGTATAAGTGGATAAACAGGTCTTTAAAACACTTGCTCTATTTCAAGCACGACGGCGTAGCCGTCGTGCTTGAAAACTCGCGCGTGTTTTAAAGACCTGTTTATCCACTTATACTTTAATATACTATTTTTTATTGGTGTCCTATTTTAGCCTTTTAAACCACGCCCCAACGTGTTTAAATTGCGTTTTCAAAAACGCGCGTGTTTTAAAGTTGCTATGGCATCACCATCGATTTGAAAAACGTGAATTCTTATTGGTTATTGATCTCACAGGAGTACTTCGTTACGTCAAATAAAATGACAGATTGCAAATTAATTTCCGTTTTTCTCATTTCCATGACAACGAAAGGTATATTGATTTCACATTAGGAATTCAACCATTTCACATTATTAGTTCTTATTTCCATTTTAATACCAGATTTCAAAGTGAACCAATAACATAAAATAAGGTAAAGTATAAGTGGATAAACAGGTCTTTAAAACACTTGCTCTATTTCAAGCACTCCGGCTGCGCCGTCGTGCTTGAAAACTCGCGCGTGTTTTAAAGACCTGTTTATCCACTTATACTAAGTACTATTTTAAACCATTATAATCTCAGATCTGATGTTGCAATGTTTTCTCATTTCTGCAACTAAAAAATGTTTGCCATCCGCTTGTAGGAAATGGGGATCACACAATTATGAATTTTTGTTGTGACCATTGGGTTTCCCAAACATTTTTGAGTACCCTGTTGGAGAAAACTTGTTTCTTGCAAATTAAATAGTTTAATTGATATAGTCATAATAAATGATTCACGGTGTTATCAAAACATTCAAGATTATAATGAATTTACCATGTATTCTTAACACTATTAGATAAGGGATCTTATCCTATTTATAGTAATTTTCTAACGAAATGGAGAAATCTGACTTCAATTGAAAATATTTCCAGTTTCACTCAACAATTTGTAAATTAATATCAAAAACATATCGATTTTCAATGTATAAATGGTCAACTTATTTGTCTATCGACATTTCTCATTACCATAATTCACGATATTAAAAAAATAAAAGATATGGGCATTATAAAAAAATATTGCGTTTGGTAAAGTGTGAAGAGACATAATTCTGATTTATATTCTGTAACCATTTGAAAACTTCTTTGGCACCTTTGGCACTTTGGCAGTTTGCCTTTGTCCGTCGGAACCTCCTCTTCTCTGTAACACCACGAAAGCTTGTTTTACATATAATTTTTGTATAATTAATTAATAAATATATCTCATCTTTTGGACCTAATTGGTTATTGAATTGAACCAAATTATCACTTTTGCCTTAGTGGAAGCGAACTATTTAGGCTTTTACTGGCTCTTCTAGAATTTGGTTTATTTTGAACGCCATTGCAAATCTGTTGGGCAAGGTTCATTGTTTCATTTAAAGGCTATAGTTTTCGTGTTCAGTTTTAATTTAATATTTTCAAAAAAAATTTAAAAAATTACAAAACTTTTCACTTAAAATGAAAATCAGTAGGTATTTCGTGTGATATTGATGTATAATTTTTTATTTCCAGTGATGCGTACATCAGGAGGAACTATGCAACCCTTACCATGTAATCGTAAGCCATATTTAAGTCCGCCACCTCCGTCAATTCCAACATCTTTACCATCACCACCCGCAGGTAACACCCCCCACACATTTTACGAGGAACATATGAAAGCATACAGCATGTAAATTCTAAAAAGATACGTTTTTTTTTTGTTTTTGAGGCATTTTTCGATTACCAGGGCAGCTTTTACCAACAGACGGTGAATTAGTTACCAAATTAACCGAAACGATTTGTGACTTAGATGTAAGTGTAAATTATTAAGAATTGTAATAAATATTGTAGATAAGTACGTAAATTACATGATTTTTTTTTTTTTAATTTTTTACTATGATGACTGATAAAACAACTCTCACAAGAATTGAGACATACAGTCTGCTGCGTTTTTTAATCATAATTTAAAAATAATATGTTGTAATAATATTATAGTGACGTATTCGGATAACCACATCCGTATTCCCTCAAATTTGGAACACCAGGTGATGACGAAGTTATAGAGAAATCCCTACGACACTGTGGGTTTGTTTACGTTTTACTAAAATTATTAAACCAAAACATTTCGGCTCAACAAAGGTAGGTACACGTATCCTTTGGAAATTCGCTAATCAAGTAATAAATGTCACTTCCTTTCTTGTCATTATGGATGAAACCACTTCCGAGTTATCAAAATAGAAATATTTTTTTGAGGAAATTGGTTAAGTCACTAATTATAAATAAATAAATTATAATTATTGTGAAGGGAGAGTCGTACGTCTTTATCTGTTTTATAAACAAATAGTTTCGTACATGTGTTCTTCTAACTTCAGTTGCGTAATAATTGTGGTTTTGGGAACAAAATTAACACACTGTTTCTGATTATTTAACATAACATGCACCCTTAACCATTTAATTATGTATTTATAAACAATTTCAATATAGGTATCAAAGTGTTAATGACAGTAGCAATTTTGATGACAATTGTTCGGTTTCTATTAATCTGGAAAACTCCTTTGGCGGTATTACATTGTGGAAAGACTTGCGGTTTTTTCACTTTGGAAAGAAGACCGCAAAACGTTACCATTTCAAAAATCTTCAAACTGCAAGAGCGTGGGATTTGTTTTTTGTAAATTAACCACAAGAAGAAATCAACTTTTGTTTAGATTTACAGATAAATGTATAGCTTATTTGTGAATAGCTTGTATACAAAAAGTTTTAGAAGTCAGCGTCTCTGTCTAATAGTAATAGGTGGTGCCTTCTTTACTTTATGTCATACTTGCAAGAAGTTGATTAAGATGATTAAAACAGATGATAACAATAAAATCAGTATAGACTCACATTTAACATCCTTGACCGTATTACAGATACGGGCGTTATACGCGGGCGTTATAAAAAATAACGCCCTTTGCTATCTAAAATCGGGTTGTCATGTAAAGAGGTGTTATTTAGTCATTAATGTTTCTTGTTTTAGAGTTGTTATGGTGAAATAACAAGGTAGTATGACATAAATGATATTTTTTATCTGCAAATAATTATCATAGTAGACATGTTCTGAACGTTTTTGGTTTTTTATTTTGTATTCAATAGAAACTGTTTTGCCAGTTTCTTCCTTCTTCTACGTTTTCAGTTGTAGAGCCTCAAATCAAATACATTTCAGTGAAAATACATCAACTGGATAAAATTAAATACGTTTCACTTACTATTACTTATTAAGTTATTAGTGTTCATTTTAGGTAGGTACACGCACTTACCCCACTCCTTCTTATTTCGTGTCAAAGCCTTTTTTCATCCCTTGTTATCCCCTTTTCCTTCATAATTCCATTCCACGTCCGCTGTGGTCTTCTGTCGCTGCTGTCAATATTTAAACATTATTAGGTAGTATTATTTATTAATATAACATTACAAATTCTTGCTTAATGTGGTGGAGTCCCGTCATGCTGAAAACACATGTTTGCTCGTAGCTGTAATGGCACATTTTTGAAAATTATTTGTCAAGTTTAATTATTGACAGAACCGACTTTGCTATTTGTCATCGAGTTTCACTCACCCTGTACACACGATAGCCTTTTTTCCGATACATGTTTGTATTGCGAGTACTTACCTTTGGTCGTTCTCACCGACAATGAAAACATCAATCGCCACATTCTTATGTTTGAAGAAGGCAGATGTTTGCAGCGAATGTTTAAGAGAAAACCCCCTTGAAGTGTATGAATTAAGAACGGTAAGGGTATTTATTCATAATGCATTTTAGTCTGTTAGGTGTTTATGAAAAGTTGAAAACTCAAATAAATACCCTAAAATAATCCAATTTTCATTTGATGGATGATTTACTACTTGAGAGAATTGAGAGAATTGATACAACAACACTGAAAACACCAAAAAACCACAATAAAAGTTTATTAAATCGAACGCGTTTCGACAGCGAAGCTGTCATCATCAGTGAACTAAAACAAGATTGGAAACGTGAGCTACTTATACTACTTAAAGTTAAAGGTATCTTAATAAAAACTTCTTAGCTTGTGTAATCGTTTTTGGAAGAGGAATTTTACTGAACATCTTGTAGATAACCCCAAAGACCCAATGGATATGAATGATAAGTCGGGAATATATAAAATCTACCGTAAAGACTGTAATCAAGTGTATATTGGGCAAACTAAAAATCACTCTAAATTCATGACATTTTCACTTCCTGTTAACACGGCGAAGTTTTCTGATTTTTCTAAACGTTCCAAGGGTTTTGTGTCGGTTATTCATGAATATCTTAGCTTCGTATTCTTATGGCTCGAAGTTATGTTATAAAAGTCTGGTACATCTGAAATATTGGTGACAACAGCTTGCAACTTTGTACACCGCTCTAGTATAAATGACCAAATAGTCAGCATAACGCTATTTGTAAATTGTCTACTGCAACCAAGTCCTTTAGCAAGACGTTTTTCAGCTTCATCCATCGATTTAAAAGCGTCCATTATTTCTTTGAAATGCGTTTTGAGTACGCCTACAATGAAGATTTTATAGTAGTATTTCATTTATTTCTCATTATCATTATCTTCGCGCTGACCACATTTGATGTACTTTCCTACGCCGTTCCGTTTGCTAAACGTGCGGTGCAAATTTAGGGAGATATTTCTTGGGCCAAAATAAGAAAAAATGTTCCTATAAACATATGTCCGGAATCGCTTCATTTCTGAAGTACAGGGTGTTAAGGTTTAAAGAAGAAATCGATTTTTTCATTAATAATTTGAAAATGCTTAGGAAAACGTCATTAAAATTTTTACAGTTTTTTAATCATTTTATCGCTCTACAAATTCCAGGGGCGTGCTCACCGCGCAGGTCGTTTGGTATTTTTAGAAAAATAAGAACACCCTGTATATTTTCTTAATTTTTGTGGGTAACTGTTTTAAATGAAGCAACTAACAATACAACTTTATCCTTTTTCACATCTCGTTCTGTTTTTGAAAAAAAACTAAAAATACAATTGAAACATTAAAATAATAGCATAATATAATAATAGGATTAAAGCTTCTTATAGTCTAAAAGAACTGTTCAAAATGACTGCATGAATCCATTCTTCTCCTAAATGGTTGCCGAACTCTTTCAAAAATAACAGGGTTGTTTTTTATCGAATTACACCCATCAAATCCCATCCTCAAATCTTCTTGGCTTTCTACTGGAGTGTGGCATAAACTGTTGACTTTAGATGTCGCCATAGGAAAAAATCCAGTGGATTTAAGGTTACATTTCTTGAAACTAATGGCACTTCCTTCAAAAATTCAAGAAACCTGTTTTTCAAAAAATTACAACACACCTCGTCGGTAAATCTTCCGCGTCCAATTGGTCAATTATCCAACCCGAACATTTAATAAAAACTGGGTATTAAAAACGATCTTCAAATATCTTATGTTAGTTTTCTTCATACCATACATAGTGGTTGTGAAAATATCTTATTGAACGTCTGGAGAAACTCCATCGGTAAAAAGAATCAGCGACAGTAGTAGAGGGATTTGAATCATTGTTTTGCAAAACTCATTGACAAAATGCCATAGGTACGTAGATGAAAATCAAGAGGAGTAAGTTTCCGAACGCGTTGAATGTAGTATTGTAATCTAACATTGTTCCCTCAAAATTTCCCACAAAGACTTACATTTAAAGCATTTTCAATTCTTCTAGTAGAGATACTTGTATCTTCTTCTACCATCTTCAGCACATTTTAAATGGCAATTGGTTTAAATGAGACTGTTTCATGAAGAAGTTGATGAATACTTTGGAAAAGTTTTCTATCAGGAGCAATTCCCATTGACAAGTCCATGCAAATGACTCATGTTTGCATTTGTGTAGCAATTCATGCTAGAAAACATCACTATCAAAAGTTTGTTTTGGAGGTAAATGACAAATCACGAGACGTAATCAACGGTGTATGCCGTATGGCATCCAAGATTAAACTACGTACTAATGTTTCCGATAGCACTAAGTATAATATAGTATAGTATGTTTATTTCCATTATAAAACATTATTACATTGCCAACATTCCTTATCCATAACCCTCCCCCAAAATATACAAACATATAATAACAACAACAATATTACACAAAAAATTCTGACCCTTGACCATAAAACTAAAAGTTTTTCTGTGTTTTATTCCCCTCTTTCCCGCTCCATATCCATCACTATTTTTTCCTCCACCTCCTCCATCCACCCCAACTCCTCCCCTCCCTCATTTAAGATCTCCCTCTACCTTTTTCCCTCCGTCCGCAGTTCTTCGCACTCATCTACCATATGCCCAATACTTTCCCTACCTAGCCCACATAGTCTACATAACCGCCTATCATCGTCCCACCAGTATTTATTTTCCCTCTCCTCATTTCTGCATCTGTATCTTGCGATCATTCTCTTCCTCCTCATACTCATACCACTTTCCAGATACCTTGGTACACCCTCCGTCATTATTATCGCATACTTCTCATTATATCTTCCATCCTTTACTTTTCCTTGCCTTTCTTGGACCATCGCCTCCCTACTATCTCTTCCCTCATTGTATCACCATATCTCATATCCGCCTCGTTCCTAATAGTAGCCTCTGTCATCTGGAGCGTACTTTAGCTTGCCCTTCTTCACCTCTTCTCAGCAACATTGCAACAGCTCCCCCCTTCTACCTCTCTCCAGGCCTTCCTCGTACCTCATCCATTTTCCCTGCCTGCACTCTCATTTTTTCACCTTTCACCTCTTCCATCACTATATAACCAGGGGTCTCTCTCTCCAACCCCATAACTGCGCACCATACAACATAACACTTTTCACTAGCTTTTAATATAACCAACCTCTCGTCCTCACGTTCCTGTCGAATATTTTGTCTCCCATCCCCCCTTTTTGCGTGTGATCCTTGCACAGGGGCCATGCTAATCTTCTCTGCATCGTTCCAATTTTAGTATATGTACCGCCGAAGCGATAGCACTAAGTATAATCTCGTGTGAATGCAAAAGAATAACCGTTTATACTAATCGGAATGTTTGAAATTATAAAATTTTCAATACGTTGATGAGGGATTTGCAAAAGGTTTTGGATTTTAATTTTTTTCTCAAAAACGGAGCGAGATGAGAAACAAATAAAGAGACAAAAAAGTTGTATTCTTAGTTGCTTTATTTAAAACAGTTATAAAAATTGTAAAAATCTACTGAGCGTTCTAACTTTTGCGTAAAATTCCAAACGACCTGCTTCTTGAGCACACACCTGAAATTTTTGATCTAAAAGAGACTCCATGAAATGAATAAAACACTGTAGGTACAAATCCCCTTAAATTTGTGCCGCATGTTTAGGAAACACACTGTATATTTGCATACCCAATGCACATTATTATTATTACTACTACTATAAGGTGTAGTGAGTCTATTAAAATGCTGATAAAAACAATGGTACAGATCACTATGAACGTTCCATGTAACAATGTTAAAGGAATTTGTCTTTACAATAAAGTATGCACGGTATAGTTACCGTTTTTACCCAACAAAAAGGGTACTTAGAAAGCTACTAAATGTCAATATTGAAAAAAAGCATTCATATAGTAAAACGTCCTTAAAAATAAAGTGGCAGTATAATAAATGAGGTACCTGTATACTTCGCTGTATGTCATTCAGTATCTTATCGAAATTTTGAAGTGGCAATTGAAGTGGCAGTTGCTCAATTTGATTCATTGACTGCAAAAGTTCCCATGGATAGAAATGCAACGTCGGGACGTACTATATTTTTTTTTAAAAAAGATGTCCTTGATGATGAATCAAAACAATGAATTCCTTATTATATATTTTTACCGGAGCGGATATATTAAGATCTTTGAACTAGTGATAAGAGGGTAGTGTGAGAAACTCTTTGACGATCCTCTCATTTCGCGAATAAATTTTAAAATTCCCCATAAATTACTAATTGTTTTACGTCTCGGGCTGTGCCAAGACATTTAGAGATGTACAAATCTGTCCTCGCTACAGCAATTTAAAAAATTTGTTAACTTCAAGTGGTATTAATATTCATAAATATCCAAATAGTTCTACTTGAAAGTGTTTTTTAGTGTAAGTGGCCATAATTTTTATTCCACTTAATACTAATTTGGTACACGCTTTTCGTATTACTAAAAAAAACGGATTGATGCGTCGATATGCGTGGATTAAATTTAATCATAGGTAATATGACGTATTGTTGCGGTTATAATTTCTTAAAATTAAATGTATATTTATTTTTACTTATTTTTAGAACTTTATATGAAGGTAATTTTGGGAAATTTAGCTATTTCTGTTTTTGTTGTGTGAATTTTTGGGGAATTTCTTTGTTTTTAATCTAAGGATGCGAGAAAAACTCTAATTGTGATTTTCATACATCACGTTTCGGACCTTTAAATAGAAACACCCATAACGACTACAAAACAACAAAATTACCTACGTTAAATATTTGGCCCAGTTTACAATCCTTTAAGGTCCTTCTCTCGACGCAAGTTGGATGCTTAATAAAAAAATAACAATGCTTAGTGTCAAATTGAAATTATGTTGAATTCTATGATGTTTAGATGGAACAAATTTTTTTTTTATATACGCGGGAAAATTCATAATATATAATCTATCTAGCCATGAACAATTGAGAGGGCGTCAAAACTGTAGCGGTATTTCCATACAGTTGGAAGAAAAATGGCGGATGAGAATATTCACATTTTTTAGAGCCTTACTTTTACATTTAGATGTTAGTTTGTCAAATGATGTTAATCACACAATTTAAAAAATATTCTAGTGCTTTTTTCTAACTAGTTAATGGGTGAAACGAAATGGATGGTAATTTTCGTGGCCCCAAGAATTGTCACTCTAATCCCAAGAATTATTATTTTTACCCCAAGAATTATTTTTTCGATCCCTGCTTTTTAATTATTTTGGTCCCAATATTTCTGATTCCAAGAATTATTATATTGGCCACCAAACTTATTATTTTAAACCACAGAATCATTCTTTTGAGCCCAAGATTTTATTTATTTTACCCCAAGATTTTACTAATTTTAACCCAAGGTTTTGACGTTTTTACCTAAGATTTCCATTTTCACACCACGAAGGTTTTAGAGACTCGCTAAATAAAGTACGCAAGGAGTTTGTAAGTTTTCTATGTAGCCATTGTAATTTGTTTTAGTTGCAAATCCTATTTAGTATCATATTCCCGTTTTTGTATCAATTGGAAAAAAATATACTAAACCTACCTCTAACCTAAGCGTCTGAGTGGCAATATACGTTTAGGGTGGCATTTTTTTTAATTTTTAAATACACTTCTATAAAATAAGTAAATAAATAAAATCTTGGGGAAAATAAATAAAATCTTGGGGTGAAGTGAATAAAACCTTGGAGTAAAATTAATAAAATCATGTGGTAAAATGAATAAAATCTTGGGGCAAAATGAATAATTATGTGGGCTCTATTAATAATTTTGGGGGTTAATATAATAATTTTTGAGAACAAAAATCTTAGGACCAAAATAATTAAAAAGCTAAGGTAGAAAAGATAATTCTTGGGGTAAAAATAATAATTCTTGGGGTGAGAATGACAATTCCTAGGATGCACTAAATAATATCTCAAACGAAATTGGAGCATAGATGTGTCATCAAGTGTTTCACGAAAGAAGAAAGCTGGACCGTCCTATTTTCAAATCAAGTGTTGGTCTAAATAATTTCGATGGGGTAACGAATCGATCGAGGATGATAGAAACTACCAAAGTGCGACCGACCCGTAGAAGCAAGAAGAGAAGAAACTGTGAAAGAGGTGAAGAAATTGTTTAAAGGTTGTAGTCATGAAGCTAAGACATACGAAACAAGCATACAGGATTTTGCACTGTGATTTTGGCATTTGGAAAATTTCGTGTGCACGATGGATTCCCAAGGCAGCTACTGACTCGTGAAGGGAAAATGTTCAGAAGACAAGTTTTGTGCAGAACATCTGACTGCTTTGGAGTAAGATGAAGACTTCTCTCGCACGTTGTTACTGTGGAGACGAAACTTTGGTAGGTACATCATTGGAAAGGGCAAAATAAAGAAGTATACGAACGTACCTTTAAAAATTTAAAGAAAGTTGTGATGAAGAAAAGACGGGGGATTCGTGAAAGCAAAAAATGTTGTATCTGCTTGACAATTGCTTCGTACAAAAAACGCGCGCAGAGTGCGCCAAATCATTGCTGATTATGTCTTCGCAAAGTTCCACCTTATAGCCCTGACCTCGCCTCGTTCCTGTTCAAACATTTAACAAAATACCACAGAAAGAAGATTTTCTTGCAATGATGAAATGAAGAAGCTATTAAAGAATAGTTTACAGGGCTGACGAAAGAATTTTTTTCTAAAGGAATGAATCAGTTGGTGAAATGGAATAAATGCAGAGCTGTGGGAGGTTCTTAAGTTCTACTCGCTTTCTTTCAACAATAACCAGTGGCGCACCGTTTTTAAGGTGCAAAAATGTGCATTCTTTTTAAATTTATTAACAAATTTTGTGCTTATGTACAATGCACATGCGAAAGCATTTGGCTGCGGTTTTATTGTTATTTCTCCCAGAGATAATTTTCTTTAGGTTCTTATATCGCACCCAATTTTAATTTCACTCCCCCTTTTACTGTTAAAACAGTTTAGGATCTTTCCAAGGGAAGTCCATGGCAGAGCATATGAAGTCGAGTTTCTTCCTCCCCCTTACATCTCCTGCATATGGGGTCTGCTGATTTAGGTTTTAGGGGCACTCCAGCCCTCACGCCTTGTGTTCCCAAAGTCTTTAATGCTACATGACTGTCAGTTACTATTAAAAATTTCATATTATTGACGGAGTTTTTTTCCAATAGAATTTGGCGGGAAATGTTGATTATCAGGATTTTTGCCTGAATACTGTTGCGCTGATAGCCTCCATCGTTCCGCCCTATACATTCCGAGTCCTACCCCCTCTATTATTGCAGAATTGTCCTCGTAATAGACAACTTCCGGCAGTTTTGAGCTTCTTTTATCGTTCGTCCACTGTTCCCTTATGAGGTAGGTACGATTTCTTTGTTCTGTTTGGAATAATTTCCATAAAGTGTACTTTAGACATGCTCTTAAGTATGCTGCAATGTCCTTCTCAGAGTATTTCCATTCTGAGTGTATCTTTAACTGCTATGTTGTCTTCATCGCATGTCGCATCCATCTACATCATCAAGTGTAAAGGCCGTAGGTTTATAAAGGTCTCCAGAACAGCTGTGGACATTGTGACCATCACCCATTTTATGCTTAAACAGACTAGACGCTCTTTTGTTTCAGCTTTTTTCCATCACATTAAGACGACTTTGTAACGAGTATCTTAATCATAACCGTGTATATCCATTGGGTCATCTTTGGTGATAGGCTCCACCTTTCCCCAAACATTTGCCCATTCGGTCACATATCGTAATAGCTTGCTGTGAGGGAGCACCGCTATGCTCCCCCACTCACATACCTTTTTGGCACATTGTAGAGCCTTCCACTCCGCATTCGCATTCGATTAGGTCTCTTGCGCTACAATGGCACTTTTCGTGAAGTTTTTTGTTTTTCGGCGAGCAGTTAGCTCCGAAGGCTCATATTATAGCCGTATGGTGATTCTCCAAAAATTTCCAACGGATCCTTTACGTAGGTCCTAGAATAACACTCCGGAAAGATTTTCTTCATTGGGCGTCGCGTCATCGGATTTCCTCGGGCCTCTGAACTTTTCTGAGCCAGAAATTTCTGATTTGATATCAAATCTAATGTGCCTACTATCGGAAAGGAATACCTCCTACAACACAGCATGTTATTTTGTGACCGCGGAGTTGGGGGGAGGGGGTTGTTGTATAGAAGTTATGCAGATCCAACCACCAGCTACCTTCCTGCTTCGTCTCTTCAGTGCTATACTGTGGCATTATTTTAATGTCTTTTTTTGGCTATTATGCAAGTCTCTTAGGATTGTCTTCGAATACGGTATAAATTACCCATCTTTTAACTCTCCCCTAGGCTCTGGGTTACTTTTTATAGTCCAAGGTTTTTGAGTGAATGCCTGCCGCGATCGCCTAATTTCTGTTGGTCCCTTTTTGCAATGATTTTTAGAATCTTCATGACTTTTAAGGTTACCCTACAGACGTTTAAATGCAGGTGATGCCCACAGACTTCCTTTAGTTTGTCATCAGGACAACTAATTGTTGTCTTGAGATCCTCCGTTTTGTCAATTGTTAGCCATTCTTTCGAAGTCACCTATGGGTTTCGGCCGCTCCATATCTTCCTCCATCAGTCTCGGTATCTAAACCATTGCTTTCACGGCTTTCGGAATGGCTTGTTGTTGCAGCGCCGCAGCGGCCTTCTTAGCCAGACCACTGTGGTCTGGTCGCAGTAGGAAATGTTGGTACAAGTCTGCATCTCTGTGCTGACATTTTGTGAAACGCGGTGCGACCACTCCCTCCTCGATTTCATCAATTCCGTTAACGATACACGTCTTTTCCTCTTCGGTCAGCATTTTTTCCGGATATTGGTGGAAAAAATCCCATTTCAAAAGTGTATAGCAGCGACATGCCTGAAAATCGTTTTAGTTCCTCTATTTTTAATCTTTTTAACAGCTTTTCTTTTTTCTTCTACTGTGTGAAATTCGGGAGGTCCGAAAGGGAGTTCCAGTACCGATCGAACCTTTAGTCAGCCATATGGCATTGTAACGCATATCCCTCGACTTGGATCTGCTTTAATCGTAGAAGATTGAGTTTTTGTTGAGGTTGTCTTTTCTTGGTCAGGACGGTTAAGCCATGACACTCAGTCACCTCGGGACAGTATTAGGTACATGGTCAGACAATAAGGTTGATCTATTCTAGACTAAGCGTTGTACAACTTCGTGCAAGTCCTTGGCCACGATACGATGACATGTCGAGGTAGGTGGTACGCGATGTTGGCTTTGAGTTCTTCCAGTTACCGTTTTACGAGTAGGTACGAGTACTTTTATCCCTAGCATTAATTTAAATGTCACGCGCTCATTCTTCTTCGGCGTTCCTTATCTACCTCATCTTAAATTATTATGGTAAGTAGTTAGTCAGTGCAGGATATTACTTGTTCGTCACTTTTGCGATTAAATGTCATTGTAAGACTATGTTAACTATAACATAAGAGAAATTTATTTTGATTTCGTCAATTGCTTTGTGAGATCCAGCTGTTCTCCATTATACTTCCAATACCTACGCCTAATTATTGCAGTTTCGCATTAATGCTCGCAATAATACTTTAATATTGAACGATTTGATGATCAATTAATTATCATTCAAGGTTGACGAACATGAAAACCGTCAAAATATTACGCAATATTTTATTTCGATCAATTGAAATTTGCACTTACACTAAGTGCAGTTGATACCAAAATACCTACCGAATACCAACGTCGTAAGTCATCGAAAATATGTTACAAATTAGTTCGATGCTGATTTACGAAGCGCATTTTTTTCTAAATAGAAGTACCAAATTATCACATGTGATATTAGAAAAAGCGTTCGGTTCATTGCCAGTACTTGTCATCAAGTTGTAAAGTGGCATCATCGACAGCTCATATAAAATAGCAATCAGTGTCGTTCCTCGGTCTCTTTTACTCAATTACCCTATTTATAGTAACCATTTTAATATAATTTTAGAAACACGTTCATCTCCTTTTACTAAGTAACCCCATTATCGAGAAGATTTTTTTATAAATTTACGTTCGTAGTATAAATAGATTTGCTTAAGTGAACGGTATTTTATGAGAATATTATAAACTACGAAATAAAAGTATACACAAATTTGCAGTAAATAGGTAATGTGAAAAATATGTAAATTATTCTTAAGGTAAATACGGATTTAGTGCTACAATTTTTCAAGTATTACAAATAATTGTAGCATATAAAACCTAAAATGTTCGCTTAATTAAACTCATTTTAATATTTTCAATTCGTGCTAACCTAAAATTGAAAAAATGCGGGAGACTTTTGGAATATGTTGGGGCTGGGGAGTCATATGTATAATAAAATGACAGATTGCAAATTAATTTCCGTTTTTCTCATTCCCATGACAACGAAAGACATACTAATTTCACATTAGGAATTCAACCATTTCACATTATTAGTTCTTATTTTTATTTTAATACCAGATTTCAAAGTGAACCAATAAAATAAAATAACGTAAAGTATAAGTGGATAAACAGGTCTTTAAAACACTTGCTCTATTTCAAGCACTCCGGCTACGCCGTCGTGCTTGAAAACTCGCGCGTGTTTTAAAGACCTGTTTATCCACTTATACTTTGATATACTATTTTGATTATTTTTATGAAATAGTGAATGAAAACGAGGAAGTTATCCTATAAAAAATTCCCTCACGAGCTTAGATCATGTATATTAACATAGATAGTAGATACCAACTAGCTTAGTACTTACTTATATTGGTTTGACTGAGGAAATTATAGTTACGATATATTTTCATATGTTTATCTCTTCCTCCGTCATAGATCTCCGCCTACGCGTGACCTACTATTATTTGAGAACGTTGTGTAAAGCGTTACCCTCATTTTAACAGGTGTATTTTTTAATAATCTCTTCATCAAATATTACCTATAAATCGTTTAACATCTCGTAAGCCACACACAATTATTTTGCAGATAAAAAAATTTCTTTATAGAGGTGGTGTATAAAAGTGTTTATTTATCTTACAAATTGTTTGGTAAACATGCGTTGATTAGTTACTTACAATCTTACAACATAGTTACAATGCAATAAAGTTTAAATTACAAAATAAATTAATTAAAATATATGTATAATCTAAGATCCACTGGATTCTACCAAAATATGATTGAAACTGCTTTTATTTTCAATTTTTTGATTTCTACATTTAAACTTTGCTCTTAAAATTTAGCTTCCTTAAGTTGGTATATAGATTTACAAGAGAGATAGGCAATTGTACGATTAACAAAGATAACACTAAAAAATATGTCTACGCTATGTTTGCTTCAGTTAACTATGTTATACATGATCTCAGCTCACGAGTGACAATTTGCTAATTGCGGGAGTTTGTGATTGTGATGTGGCATGCGGGTAAGCGGGAGTTCGTACTAAAATATGGGAGAGTTGGCAGGTATGCCATTCTGCAGATGAAATCATACATTTTCTGATTGTAAAGGTATTTATAGAACTGAGACCAATTAAAATTGCTTGAGTTAATGTAAATAAAAAGGATGGTAGTAATTAATTATTATTATTTAAAAAGATTGCGTGGCGAGAGTCATACCAAATAGTAGATCAAGTGACCACTAGTAGTTAAAACACATCACAATAGCAAAATTACAAAGACCTACTAAAGTAGTTCTTTTATTTTAATAATTGTATTTTTACCGTAGATTGTGAGTCAACCCAATTAATCTTAATTGTTTAATAATCTTTGACTAACTTATTTTTAGAGGCGTGTACGTGTATCAGAAAAATGGAAGAAATTGTTGCAAAACTTTTGGTCCCCAATAGTAAAACCATTGAGCAGGTATGCCGAAAATATTCTTAACCTAAAATGCACGTGTTTTATAAGTATTTTTCCTCACAAAGGGTACTAAAGAACTCAAAGAAGCTTTTAAAAAACCTGAAGCAATACCGGCTTTATGCGATGTCGTTGTCGGTTCTTCCAATGTCGAAGTCAGACAAACCGCAGCTGTACTATTACGTCGACGTCTCGGTAAAAAAACCCATTGGAACAGGATCGATCCAGAAGTGCGAAAAAGGTAACATTTACCACACGCTTAATGTTCGACTATTACACCCCCCTCCCCCACTTTCAGAATTAAGCAAGGAATGTTGCAAGCTTTAGTCGGCGAAAACGCAAAGACGGTAAAGAACGCAATCGCTCAGTTTATAGGTATTTTGGGAAAACACGAATTCCCGAATAACACTTGGCCAGAAGTTTTACAATTCATCCACACACTTTGCGGTAGTGATAGTCCCTTGGATAAAGAAGTAATGTTGGCGTCGTTGATGAAATTTTGTTGTTGTTGTGACTTTTACTTTTAGTTAGGAATGTACGCATTGTCGATAATGACAGAGATATCTAAAGATTCTTATATCGTTCATCTTGACTCGTTCGCCGTACTGTTTAATACAACTTTTAACTCGCTTACGAATGTTAATTGCGATTTAGCGTATTATACGGTGATAACTATGAAACATTTGGTACCTATAATAACTGGTCATCAACAGGTAACGTTCATCAACAACTATATATAACTTTATATACTTTTCTAGATGATAACTTTATATTATAATCTTCTTCCTCGTTTATTAGAAGTTATTAATGCGTATGCATTAGATAATAACCCTAAAAAAGAATGCGAAATGTTGGAGTTGTTAGAAGAATTAACGGAGTACGCAGTGAGTGTTATCATACCCCATATGCGTTTAGTGGTGGAGCTTTGTTTGTCAATTGGTGGAAATAAGGAAGTTGGCGACGAAGTAAAAATTAAGGCCATCGGTGTACTTGGCTGGTTAATTCGATCAAAAAGCAAAGTAAGTCTTATGACACGATACGTTTTTAAATACCCCTGTATTTTTCGTATAGGCGATGCAAAAAGAACATTTGATTGAACCGGTAATTGATGCAATGATCAAAGTTATGTCTCTAAAACCAAATTTGGACTGTGGCGAAAACGATACGCAAAATGCCGAAGATTACTATCAAGGGGATCCTGACGAATATACTCCTACGACGATTGCAACGCAAACTTTAGACATGATAGCGCTCCATGTTCCCCCCGAGAAAGTTATCCCAGCATTTTTAAGCAGAATTGAACCTGCTATACAAGGCAATGATATCTATGCACAAAAGGCTGCTTACTTAGCTTTAGCGGTACTTGCAGAAGGGTGTTCGGAGTATATACGCAAAAAGTATTTGGAGCCTTTGCTTAAATGCGTTTGTGGTGGAATTACTAGTCCTCACCTTTCTGTTCGTAATGCCGCTCTTTTTGCTTTAGGACAGTTTGCTGAACATTTACAGGTAAGTGGTAAACTGTTCACTCTTGGGTTATTCCATCTCAAGTGGTCTAAGGGTCCACACTCATCAGCTTCAATTGTCCTGAAACTTGTTGCGGGCATAGAACCATCCTAGAAATGAATATCTGCAAAATTTCATGTCATAACATGTATTTTGGAAACTGTGACCTTCCACCAGGGGTCAAAGTGCCCTACAAAACTTGCAGAGGATGCAGAGTAAATTTTAGGGTCCCTACTTTAGAGCCAGATATCTCATAAATAATGAGTAAAGGAAAGCTGCCATTTCACAAATATGTTGATTGTGCCTGAGACAGTACCATGCCATATTATTCTTCATTCAGAGCCACTTATCTTGGTTTCTATTGAAGCATAAACATGGTATCAAAGTTGCCAAAAATGAGCAATGTACAGAGTCTAATAAAGTGACTTACGTCATTTCAGAGATTATTTTTTTCGCCACCACTGGAAACAGCACATTTTTTTCTACTAGAATCGTCTTGGTTCATCTTAGATTCGGTTCAGTAAAAGGATGAATAATAAGACTGAGCTTAATGAAAAATTTTTCGTAATCCACCTTGATGGTTTAATTTAATTATCATAATTACTATAATATTATTATCTGATTTCATGCACCCTTTTGGTCCAGCTCGCTCATTTTTCTGGTCTGAAAGAGAAGACAAACGCTGGGTTCCTCAACAGCATATCATTATGAATATTCCAGCTCCTTCAGCCACTACAACAAAGACGACAGTACAATTTTTCTGAAGCCATATCACAAATCATTGAAGAACAATTTAGTTTCATGAAGCAGTGATTGTGAACAGAACAGGTTTGGTAACCAAGATGAAGAAGCCCAATTGAGGCTTTGGCACCTAAATGAAGAAGCCAACAATGAGACTTTACCTAGATGAAGATACCAACAATAAGGCTTGGGAACCAAGATGAAGAAACACACTTGGGACTTTGGAACCTATATGAAGAAACCAAAAATACGGCTTGAGAACCTAGATGAAGACGCCAACAATGTGGCTTTGTAACAAAGTTGAAAAACCCAATTGAGACTTTGGAACCTAGATGAAGAAACCAACAATACGGTTTGGGAAGCAAGATGAAGACACCAACAATATGGCTTGAGAACCAAGATAAAGAAACTCACTTGAGGCTTTGGAACCCAGATTAGGAAACCAACAATGAGGCTTTAGAACCTATATGAAGACACGAACAATATGACTTGGGAAGCAAGATGAAGAAACCCACTTGAGACTTTGAAACCTATGTGAAGAAACCAACAATACAGCTTGCGAAGCAAGATGAAGACACCAACAATATGGCTTTGGAATCAAGATGAAGAAACCCACTTGAGGCTTTGGAACCTAGATAAAGAAATCAACAATACGGCTTGGGAAGCAAGATTAAGACACCAACAATATGGCTTGGAACCTAAATGAAGACACCATCAATAATATGGTTTTGGAACCAAGATGAAGAAACCCAAAGGAGGCTTGGGAACCTCTGAAAAAAGTGCACCCACCCGTGGCTGGATATGCCTGGCTATCGGGCGCGGCGCGGGAATGCTGATTCTAGAGGATAATTTGCAACAGATTTGGTAGTGGCATAACGATCATGGCCCAACGCATTCCTGAGATATGATTGGTTCCCAGAAATATGTATTATCTTGTACAGAGCTTGCAGGCAAAGTAACCCTAAAATATGTTACAAGTGGGTCAGGAAAAATAATATTAAAAATCAAAATATGTTCTTAACTGAGTTTCAGTGCAAGTATCAATTTTCATTTAATCACAAATTTGAATTGTGGCCCAGCAGTCTCAACCTCAGGGAACGATTGTAGGTGATAGACTCATTGGACAGTTCAATGTTAATGAGGAACATCTTGATAGTTGAGTTTAACACATCGCACCACTTTACTACCACAGTGCATTATGAACGATTTTTCACAAAGTTCAACCTTATTTTTCATCTCTTTATTGAATATGGAATCTAAAATGAACCAAGATGTAGAAAGAAATGTGCTCTTTCAGTGGTGGCGGAAAAAATCATCTCTGAAATGATGTAAGTTACTTTATTTGGTTCTGGACATCGCTCATTTTTGGCACCATGTTTATGCTCCAATAGAAACCAAGATAAGTGGCTCTGGATGAAGATAATATGGTATTGTACTGTCTCGAGCACAATTAACAAATTTTTGAGATATCTGGGCCTAAAGTCAGGGACTAAAATTTACTCCGCATCTTCCCCAGATTTTATACGACACTTTGACCGCTGCTGCTGGCTTCTGAAGTAAATTTTATCTCTCCAGACCACATTTTTCAGGTTCAGTAAAAGTTGTACCAGACATGGTAGTAAGAGAGTCCTACGTGCTTTTGCCTTGCAGTAATGAGTCAAAAATTGGATTTTGTTCCATTTTGTCACGGATGCATTGAGAAGCCCTCCAAATGGAAGGCCACAGTTTCCAAAATCCTTGATGTTATGACATGACATTTTGCAGATGTACAATTCTAGGATAGTTCTATGCGCATACCAAGTTTCAGGAATGTTAATAATGGTCAGTGTGGGTGACTTCAATAATAATTGGAATGACCCTCTTGAGAGTGTTTAAAAATGTTCAAATTTTAAGTTAAATATAAAAAGAGAGCAACAATGATAAATTCAACACTTTATCTTTATTTTACAGTTAGGTATTTCATTCATAACACTTAACAACAAATGTAGCAATAGTGACTTGTGGTAGGACCACTACCTGTATTAGGTTTTTATTTTCATTTCCTTCTCACTGAGTTCCTCTGAATCAAATCCGTGGGTAATCTTGAGATTTTTGCTTATTCCCTCAAATTTTCTTCCAAATTTTCAAAATAATTGTTTCTCCTAAAGGTTTTTAGAGGGTTATTAATCTCGTAAATTTTCACCCATGGTGAACACGTGGGATCAACAGTGTCAATTCCCCCTTTTTGTGACATTGTAATTTCCCTTTCTCTGTTTTTTATAACTTTTCGATCAATTTATCCCGCTTTTCTAATACAGGGTGTTTCAGAATAAGATGCTGATCCTTAAGGGTGTGAATCCTTATGTGATTTTAGGAAGAAAAGTTCAAATAAACCTATGTCCTAAACCTTTTAACTTTTGAGCTACAAGGTGTTACAGTTTTAAGAAAAAAATCGTTTTTTTATCGTATCTTGAATAATGTCCTAGATATTTTTATCAAATTTGGCACACGCCCTCTAAGCATTAATTATTTTGTCATTGCAATTATTTCCTTGACAACAAAGTTTCTAGCCGTTTCAGAAATCATAGGCACATAGCGGCATGCGCATTAAATGCTTTTTATTTTTTTTATCGGAAACCGTTCGTCGGACGAAAGAAAGTCAAAAAATCAAATTTACCCTAAAATGAATGGAAATTTTAAAAATAATTTTTATTTTAAGAAAAAGCAGTGGCGTGCATAATATTTTTCCAAAAATATCTAGTTCACATCCTGTACGGACGCCACTGGTTAAAAATTAAAAAGTCTTTTTTATCAAAAAATGGTTGTTGATGCTTAGAGGGCGTGTGCCAAATTTGATAAAAATATCTAGGAAATTATTAAAGATACAATAAAAAACGATTTTTTTCTTAAAACTTTTACACCTTGTAGCTCAAAAGTTAAGAGGTTTAGGACATAGGTTTATTTGAACTTTTCTTCCTAAAATCACATAAGGATTCACACCCTGAAGGATCAGCATCTTATTCTGAAACACCCTGTATATTCTAGTATTGTATGGCTTTCCCAATTATCTGGGCACTTGTCTCTTTTATTCTCTTTTTATTTCTCTTTTTTTTTTTTTATCTCTTTTATTAATCTTTGGCAAATAGGCGTTTTTTCTCTGTGCTCAGTTACAATTTGGAAGATATACTAATTCACTTCCCCGCGTAGTCTCTATACACATATCTGTGGATTTCATATTAATGTATGTACCAATGACACCGATTTCGCCTGTTAACCTCCAGGGTCTGTACAATTTGGTCTCCTTTATGATCAGTTTAAGCGAGTATCAGTACGGCCCAAAATTTGTCATCCATCAGTCATTGCTTTCTGTCCATCTAGTTTTTTTCTTCCATGTCTGAATTCGTATTACCTACTTAGAGAAGATATGTCCACTACCTACTATTCTGGTTGCTATTCTCCTTTCCAGAAGTTTGCCCAAATGACTGATAACTGTGATCGGTCAGATTGCTGTACCCCTTGTTTTGGTATGAGACCATACTGACTCCCTTGCACGCCATTGAGTATACTCCACTTTAGAGAACCTCGTCAAAGGCGTGTTGGTACAGATGTGGGCCATCTAAATCTGCTGCCTTTCTGATCATCATCTTGCGGGTTGCAGTTCCAATTTATTTAAAATTTGAAAATAGGAAATTATAGCTAAAGGATGGCTAGAAGTTTTAGCTGTAATTGGCAAAGAACAAAAATTAAACGTAGCCAATTTATTGGTGCCCAATATTGGTCAAAAATTAAAAATCGATTTTCTCAAAATCTGCTCCGAGCATTTTTTTATTTTTTGAAATGTTTTACATACAGTTCATGAAAAACTACTGGCACTACATTTATTTCTTTATTTACCATAGGGGAAGGGGGATGAATTTTTGAAGTTGAAAATTTTAAAAATTTGTCTCCTTTTCGATGTTACACATGACAAAATAATCTAAAACTAAGTATAGTTGCACTGTACACTATGCTACAAAATTTCTTGCTGAGATTATTAAAATGATCTACAATACTTAAATTTCAATGTTGATGTTTTGCTACTGTGAATGATGTTTCTACTATCTAAATTTCATTGTTTCCTTTTCAATTTTAGCCAGAAATAAGCAAATACGCATCAGAGTTGCTTCCAGTTCTTTTCGAACATTTATCGGGCATTTATAAACTGGTTCAAACCGAAACCCCTCTTCCGTCAAGTTTAGATCGAATCTTTTACGCCTTGGAAACCTTCTGCGAAAACTTGGATCAAGGTCTCGAACCGTACATGCCCACACTAATGGATCGACTTTTTACCGCGCTTGATCCGAACCATTGGTCAATGCAACTGAAAAAGATGGGATTCGATGCTGTGAGCTCGGCTGCGTGCGCCGTTAAAGAGGGAATGCTGCCTTATTTTCCACGCGTTTTGGAAATTATCAATGTGTACGTTAATGCGGATCCGACTTCCGAAAATTTTCATGTCCTTTGTGATGCGTTAGGTAAAATCGTAGTAAGAAAGTTTTGATTATGATCCGTAATTGCTTTAGATTGTCTGGCAGCTATCGCACAAAATATTGGCAATGATAATTTTAGACCGTTAGCGCAAGAAACCTTACAACTGGGTATGAGAATTTTGGATAATAGTGCAGATCCTGATAATCGCAGGGCGGCATATGCTCTAGTTGGCGCCCTTGCAATTGTACTTAAAGAGGAATTAAGTCCAGTGCTTCCAAATGTTGTAGAACAAATGATCGGTACTATACAAAGTAGTGAGGGTATTGAGGTAGGTCTTCGGTTGGAGTAACTAGACTTATCATCCGATACATTTGTAGACCATGTATGATGAAGAAGATAAGGACGGAGTCGATCTGTACGATAATTCAGAGTCTGAAAATGACCTTGAGGAAGACATTGAAATTCTGTCGTCGACAACTGATGATAGCGAACAATGTAAATATATGGTCGAAAATTCTTATGTCGATGAAAAAGAACAAGCGTGTAGAACTTTGAAGGAGTTGTGCGTTAATGTTGGGCCTTCGTTCCTGCCTTTCTTGGATAAAAGCTTTCACGAGGTGTTTAAGTTACTCAACTTTCCTCAAGACGATATGCGTAAAGCAGCCGTAGATACTTTGCAAGAGTTTTGCATTATGCTTAATAAAGTGAACACGGAGGAAGGTAAACACGGACTTCATCAAGCATTGCAGATGTTTATTCCAAAGTGTGCCGAAATTATACGATTTGATGAAGAAAGACAAGTCGTAATGTGCGCACTTGATGCGTATGCTAATTTGTTAGAGGAGCTTAAAGGTGATGTTTTGGTTGGTGAAGGACATCGTGAAGCTATAATGAATTGCGTGATAGATATTCTCAATCTTAAGGTAAGATACTCTCCCACAGCTAAATCACGCGATTTAATTATTTTAGACGGCATGTCAAGATGCCGATGTAGAAACTGGTGATGGAGGAGAGGATGAGACTGAAGCTGAACAAGATGAACTTCTGTTGGAATATGCGGGTGATGTTATACCTAAATTTGGAAGAGCAATTAAACCAGATGATTTTGTTCTATATTTTCCAAATGTGTTAACATTAATTGGAAATCGAACCGTACGTTTAATTTAGTTTTTTTGTAATATATTACAAAGTTTGTTTTTTTAGAAAAAAAGGAATAGCGAGAGCCAACGTTCTTTCTCATACGGTACATTAGCTGAATGTATGCAACCTCTTGGAATGTATATTGAGAAATATCTAGAGCAACTAATGAAATTATGGTTTGCCGGTGCTAAAGATAGTAGTGACGAAGTTCGAAATAATTCCATTTACGGAGTTGGCGAAATGGTGCTTCATGGAAGGGATTGCGTATTTCCGTATCCTTTTAGTATGGCTTTTAATTACTTACCAATTTAAAACAGACACAACACAAAATTTTTAAAGAGATTGAAAGTAGTTTCTGCAACCTAAGGCGTGGTTGGTAGTAATTTGGCTCATTTACTATTCCAATTGTTTGTGTCTGTTTATCACTATCTTCATGGCTATTTAATTATATAAAGGTAGTACTTTAAACAAAGTGTCATCTTTCGGAAGGATACATTTAACTCTATTACTCACATTTATGAGAACAATCCTAACCCCCCCACTGTTTCAGAAAGGATTGCCTTTATATTCTAGTACATACAACTAAAGAAGAAGAATGGGAAGTAGGGAACCAAAGTTTTGACAGTAAAAATCGTCAGATGTCACCAATGGTCGCTTACAGTGACTCTACTATAAACAGTGACGACAAGCAGCGATTAGCTCCACCCATCCGCCATTAAGAGGCAAAATTTTGAGCGGGTTTGTATGAACTCAACAGTGGTATCCAGCAACGTACTAAATCCAAATAAAAATCAAAATATACCACGTGATTAGTCAGGCCAATAAAAATCAATACATCGCTTGTCGCCACTGTTTGTAGTAAAGTCACTGTACTTTCGTTGAACATGTGAACCGCATGGAGGGGGCTCATTTATCCCTTCCAGTGCTCTTATCGAACATAACAAGTAAATTAAGAGAAGGCAGCATTTGAATTTTCTAATGTGCTTGATAAAGATAAGATTTGCAAGAAAATCAGTTAATCATTGGCTCAACAGCTATAGAAATAATTAAAGAAAAAATATATTACTCCAATAGAAACTATGGAGGTATCAAGTCGAAATAACATGCTTATTGGAAGAATTTCTGACTGAAGAAGGAATACTATTTGGTCAACCACTAATATAGCAATGGTTAATTCCCACCATTCCTTATTCATAGAAATGGTCAACGGAGTAAGAAATTCTAAAGGATAAAAAAATGTTCAAGGTTAGTTGCTATATGCTTCTTTTCCACTGTAACCGTCATAAAGCAGATTGTGAGAGCTCATCATGATTAATGATCCTTCCTTTATTGGAGAAGACCTCATCCTGTTATCCACTTAGGATCTACAATAACCCTTTGATTTATTATTTATAACTGTACTCAGTAAGAAAGGTTGCAATACTCCAACACTCACTGCGTGCTGCAATGGTCTTTGCGTGATAGAAGTTTACATTATCGTTGGGTAAAAACGAGAAATCAAAGAAAAGGATGATGAACAATCGAATGGAGCTGGTAGCGTGTCTTATTGGAACACAGTTAGTTCTCTTTATTTCCACATAAGTTGCAAAGCTTCTTATCATGTTTACATTTACACAATTGTCTACACTTTCCTCCTCATCTTTGCTTATTTCCCCTCCCTTATTAACAATTTCCTCCTCTGTCATATTTGTTCCATCCACTTCGCACCTCTTCCCTTCTCTTCTAATAATTCCTCAAGCCTCCTTTCCTCTTCCCTTAACTCCCCACGTAAACTGTAGTTTTTTTCCTCCTTTCTCCAGTACTTGTTGCCCTGTTCGGTGTTCCTTGTTCCTGCATGTAAACCTCGTAATCATTTTATTCCTTCTTTTGCCTCCTTGCCCTTTCAAGTATTCCTTCTCCCTTAATTTTATTTTAGTTCTCATTATACTTCGCCTCCTTTATTTTCGTCCACCCTTCTTGTTTTTGTACATCCCTGTCCCTCCTTATTATATCTTCTCTTCTCTTAAGCGTACCCGTTTCTCTTATAGTATTCTCTGCTCTCTTGTCCTCATTTCACCTTCTCTTCTTTTACCTCTTTCCAACATCCTGTAGCATTTTGTAACCCACTCTTCCTCTAATATCCTCCTCGTATTTTACTACCTTTCCTCTCCCCTCTACTCTTATTTTTTTTACTTGTACTTCCTCTCTTACTATGTACCCTGGCGTGTCCTTATCCAATCCCAAAACCCATTTCCAGTATTTTTCCTGTAGCCGTTCCACCTCTTTTTGCTTCTACACACACTTCATTAGTTTGTCAAACAACAGCTTCCTTCGACCTAAGTCCATTCCAAACAACCTTTCCCCAATACTCCACACTTGTCCTATTAATTTATTCCTTTTTCTCCCTTTCCATCCTTGTTTTCCTGTCTCAACGTATACCCTAGGTATGTAAATTCTTTCACCTGCTGTATTTCTTCCTCTTCCCATTTCCACTTTTCTATTTTCCTTCTACCCACACTCTTTCTAAATACTACTATCTTCGTTTTCTTTGTGTTTATCTCTTTTTCCTCCTTCGCCATCATTACTCCTTCAGTTATTCTACTACCACCATTCCGGTTTGCTGCCCTTTTTGTGTATCATCTTCCAGATCTCCCATGTAAACTGCAAATGGCGTGGGGCTCAATGGACATCCTTGTCCTGTGACGAATTCCTCGATCTCACCATTCACTCTCACCTTGCTCCTCCGTTCCTCTTATTTTGTTAATCACTATTGTCATACTACCTTTTGTCTTCCGTATATCCTAAAAATATGGATGGAAAATGTAAGGGAATGAACATATTTATGCACTAAAGTTGGCCGATGATCAGGTTTTAATAACATCAGAGGAAGAAGACTTAAATTACATGGTACGCAAATTGGAAGAGGACTATCGAATAAAACCACAGCAGAAGACAAATCAAAAACTGAATGAAACAAGCCAGAAACTGTTAGCAGTTGATTCTATAGGATAGACAAATAAAAAATCTCTAATATAGTACGTGCATGTTCGAAAAATAAACCCTAACTGATAAATAGCAAGGGTGACACAGTATTGGTAAAGAGAGAAAAGGAAGACCAAGAAAATCCTGGAGAGGCGAGGCAGACAAGGCGATGGAAAGAAGAATGCTTGAAGATGGGGACCAGTTGTGCTTGAGTGAAGGAAGTGGCGTCATCTATAGAAATCCTGTAGGTATTATTTAAATTTGTTGGCCAAGGAATCATACAGACGTTAAAAGAAGAATGAACACAGAGACAAATGTATTTTTTATAGAAAACAAGAGAGTAGATTATGGCTGTGTTAGTAGACCCAAAACAGATGGCACTGAGAAGGGGAAAGAAAAGTATACTTCAAAGACCTTGGAAAAATTAAGTGACATGGTGATTGTCAGTCGACGAATGCAGAACCAGTTAGGGTCATAGTGGAAAATGAGAAATTGAAACGTGTGTAAAAGCACACTATAGCAAACTACAAAAATGGTATGTATTAATGTTTCTATAAGGAACCTGTCGTCCTCATGTGCAACTGTTTATTGAAATATTTTTTAAGTTTGCTGTGTTGTCTTTCGCGTTCAAACTAATTACGAATATTTTATTCTTAACACTCTTAGTTATTATGGTGATATACTGCAAGCACTTTCATCACTAGTAACGAAAGAATCTCATGTTGGTACTTTGGATAATATCTGTGGTGCTTTGGCAAAATTAATTATTGCCAATCCGTCTTTGGTGCCCTTAGATCAGGTAAATTACCAAACTTTTGTTTTCGTTTATTTTACTTTGTGTTTCAGGTATTTCCCGCTTTCATGGATAGACTTCCCCTTAGGGAAGATTTTCAAGAAAACGAATCTGTGGTTAAATGTTTTTACGGCTTATATCAACAAGGTAACACAGTCTTACGTCAACACTTAACGGGCGTTATAAAAGTTGTCGCTCACATTTATGCAAACGAACAAACCCCTAATGACGGTACGTACATATTCGTAACCTACATTGTAATTAGTTAATTATAATTTGTTTTTAGAAATCAAACAGTTAGTTGTAGAATTTTTGAAAACTATGAACAGAGACTTTAATCAAGAATTTGCAATTGCCGTTAATTCTTTAGGTTCAACAGTAACGGAAAAATTACAACACGTATTATCATCATGAAAAGGCCATTAACGATTCTAAATTATTTAAAATTTTTATAAACCAAATATAGGGCGGCATGTTTCTATGTTAATTGTTGGGAGATAAACTTATTTAAAAATAAATAATGCAGCATATTTTTTATACAGAAAATAGTTAGAAAATGAGATGATTGACTAATTTTATTATTTTTCTATATTAATTATGTGGGTTGATTTTGTTATATTTTTTAGACATTATGTTACATTTGCATTACCTACTTCTCATTTTAATAGCCCATATATTTATATTAACTATTATTATTACTGTTATGATGCAGTTTCTTGTTCGTTGTTTAAATTTAACTGCTACTCCAATGCTTAACTATTGATTAATAAATGTATAAATTTTACAGCTTGTTTCAGCAAAATGTGGGGGGGGGGAGCTTCTCCAACTTGCATCTTCCATAGCTTGGTTTATGTCTTCCCATTCTACAAATTTCCTTATTCCTGCTTTGTTCGCTTCTTCAAACTAAACTTTTGTGGTCTTCCTTGCCACTTTTGCGTATTTTGCTGTCCTAATAATTTCACCTGCTCATTTTTTCTGTATTGGCCACAAGTACTTTCTTGAAAACTTGTACTCTTACTTCTTTTGTTATCTCATCCCTTCCTGGAAAGTTTCTTTAAAATTTATCTCGTATTCCTTCAATATTAAGCGAACCTAGACATTTTTTCCTAGTTTTATTATGTAATTGTTCTTTTTTTGAATTATCATGGTTTTTGTTTTTTCTATGACCATATTGATATGTAAAGCTCTTTTAAATACTTCTGTATCTCTTTTTAAAATATCTTTATCTTTGCCTTATTATGACCATGTCATCGCTGTAATAAATTTGGATTTTCTGCATTTTTCAGTGCCCCCATTTCATATGATTTTCCTCTTGTCCAGCGTTACTGATTTTTCCTTTCTTATATAGCTGTTAGATTCCCTTTATTAATTTGTCTGGTACTGCTTTCTTCCTTAACGCTTTTCAAATGTGTTCCTTTGAAGAGAAGAAGGGTGGGAGAACAATGGGGTGATAAGGAGTGGAGGGAATACCGGGCGTGGAATGAGGAGAGCATCAAGAAATATGGAGATCATGCAATGGACTGAGGAGAAGGGGGCGACGGAGATGGGTCAAGCAATAGAGTGGGAAGCATAAAAGTGGAAAGGAAAAAATGGTGCAACAAAGAATGTCAAAAAGTTTAGAAGGAAATGAGAGGAATTTGGAACTGGGGGCAGAGTAAAATAGATGTTGAGGGACTCAAGGAGTTGAAGAAGTACTGGAGTGAGTGTAATAAGGGGAGGAAGAAATACAGGACAGAGTTCGAGGTACAAATGAGGGGGAGGTATGGAAGTTTCTGGTCAAACAGTTAAGGGGAGGAAAGAGAAGCACTTGCAAGGTTGATATGGGAGAAATGGGATGCGCATTGCATGGAGATGTTGCGGGTCTGAGGGATGGGATAGAGTGAGAGGGTCATGAGGAAGGAGAAGGGGAACTTGCTAAATAGACTACAGGCGAAAACTGCAGGTATAGGGGGGAGAGAGATTATAAATGAAAGTTGGGGCGGGGTTCCCTGTGGAGTTGGGGTGTGTCCTGTGTACAAGGGGTGAGAGAAGGGAGGTAAAGAACTATAGGGCAATTAGCATGACGACCGTAGCAGTTTATACCTCTAGCAGAGGAGTGCTTGGGGAGAGGGTGAGAGAGAAAGAGAGAGAGAGAGAGAGAGAGAGAGAGAGAGAGAGAGAGAGAGAGAGAGAGAGAGAGAGAGAGAGAGAGAGAGAGAGAGAGAGAGAGAGAGAGAGAGAGAGAGAGAGATGGAGGCGAAGCGGGTGATTGGGGATTGGCAGGCCGGGTTAACAAGATTGTGGAGGCGTTTGCAACGCAGAGGGCTTTAAGGCAAGGCTGCCCTCGCAAACCTGCTTGTTCTCTATTTATATAGAGGAACTTGAAAAATTGAGGGGAAGGCAGAGGGGGGAGGGGATTTTGAGGTGTGGGCTACGCCGGTGACGTGCCGTGTTTGCCAGTCAAATGAGGGATATAATTTCCACAGTGGGGTAGTTTATGAATAGAAGGGAGCTGGAGGTCAACGTTAAGAAGACCAAATTAGTTGTGTTTCAAAAAGGAAGAGGAGATAGTGGGAAGAATGAGTGGAGGTGGGGAAGTGAGGTGCTCGAAAGTGTAGGAGAGGTACAAGGTTACAAGATCCGATAACAAGGACAAGGATTGAAGGGGGAAAAGTTGTAGGGCTTGTATGTGGGGAATTTTAATACTCCAAGTCCCAAATTTTATGCTGTTTTTATTCCTTCCAAAATTATCTTCTTTCGTGTTTTTGTTCCAACTGTCTGTATGACATGCTACATCTTTCACCTACACCTTGTTATTGTTACTAACCCTATGAAGGCTTTTTTTGTTACTTTCTCTACTAGGTAGGTAGTCTATCTCTGGTGGAGTTTTCTTAATAACGATACTTCCACTGACGAGTCATTGGGATTTCTGAGAATATGGCACATGTAACAGAGAGAATTGAAACGTCTAATCTAGGCAATCAGAAGAATAGCAACGTCCGGCATCAAAAAACATTTTTAACAGAATTGAAATATGTACTATATATTTGTGGTGTTCATAAATAAGTGGAGTTGTGAAATAATTCAACCTCTTTAAATGCTACAAAGATTTATTTTTGTTGGAAATACCAGATACATCTTAATAATTATTCTCTCAAACTCGATACAAATAATTATAATCAAAACGAATGTTACACTTACATCCCACAGCAACTAATTGCGATGTATGCTCAACACATTCCTTTCTACCTTTCGTATTTTTCTTCCAGACTACCTTTTCTTCGTAAAGTGTTTCACATCCAAACTTATTATCATCGTGTAAACATATCTGAAATATACTCCTCGCTTACAGATTATCGCTTAACATATGACATACCACAGGTTTTAAGTTTCGACCACTGTGTGCGACAAATGGATCAACGTTAGTGTTCATACAGGTTTCATTGACATATTCCTTCGGATAAAACTCATAACCTTCCTCGTATAATTCTTCTTTAGTAATACTAACTTCGCATATAACAATGTTCTTAAAATAAATGTTACAAACAAAAAGAAAACCATAGTACTACTTATATACAATGAACTCTAAATAAACTTAGAGTTCATTGCTTATATAGGACCGATCCTAAGACCCGCCGTACACGAGCCGCATTTTGCAGTCGGACCGACCACAAAATTGCGGTCGCGTTCCGGCGAACTGCAGTCGGCCATAAGAAATACTGCACCAGCCGTACACGGGCGTTCACTGCAGTCGAAACGCGCGTCTGTAGTTTCTTATGGGGCGACCGCAATTGTGTGGTCGGTCCGACTGCAAAATGCGGCTCGTGTACGGCGGGTCTAACTCAAAAAGTTACTACATGAATATGAACCGATTTCAACACAGTTCAAGGTCGAGGTCGTACTGCAGGGATCTTTGTTAAGCGGTTCTTATCTTTGCTAAAGTCAAACAGGTGTGTAAATTAAGCAGACCCCGTTCATCAGAACAGCTCACTTGAAATAGGTATAACAGTCACCTGTTCTTTTTCTGTTACTTGTTTTAAATTAAAACTGCTCTGATAAGTTGCTCCGTAGATCTGCTTCTAACAGTACAAACAGGTTGTAAATGTAACAAGTGACCGCTATACCTGTTTGAAGCGAGCTGATTAAGATAAGAACTTCGTTTGACTTCAGCAAAGATAAGAACCGCTCAACAAAGATCCCTGCAGCATGGGCTCGACCTTTAACTGTGTTGAAAGCGGTCCATGTTCATTTAGTAACTTTTCTAGTGACTGTTAGAATCGGTCGTATATAACTACTAACCATTGTTCTTATACTTACCTCGCCCATATTTCTTACAGCCCTATCCAATGCGTTGTTCCCGTCGAATCTTGCAAATGAAACTTCAGATTTAGAATGTTTTCGACTGTATTCATCAAACAGATTAAATGGATTTTGTACAGATTTTAGAACATTACTTGAGCCGAGTTGTATTGATGTAGCAGTACTTATAATAAGGATACACTAAAACAAAAATTGTTCACAATAACCTGCCTGTTTCGATTGTAAACCGTTACCGAAAGACTTTTGCTATCAATGATTTTTAACATAAGTATTGTATTTAAAATTTTATTAACAATTATTTTTAGAATTTTGCCTAAATAACAAATTAAAAAATGACGAATACAATTAACGTAATTAAAAAAAAGTACCCACACTTATGAAATACTATACATAGTTACTTACATTAAGAAAATTGATTCTTGACATTGTTATTCTGCAGATGTATTGTAAACGTAGCAAAATAGCTGCTATATAATATGTATTTCATATGCAAGTGTTCGCTTTTATACACACATCTGCATATTGCTTGATTGATAAATGAGGCAACATGATGATAACTATATCTGCTTGTAGGTTTACCTATTTGTTTAATTTTGTTTAGGTGATCAGCAAAAGCTCACAAACGAAGGGAGATTACCTAAACTGACTCAGTCACAGTGTTTACACAAATCTATACAAATGCAATAAATCCCATTAATTCAATCAATAAACAAAAATTTAATTATGTATGATACATAAATAGGATTCATTTGCTTAATATTACTTATCTAATTAAAAGATTCCATTAATTTTCAACGTTTGTATGTTAGAATATGATTTTTTAAACCAAAAATTTATATAAACCACATTCAAACATGTTTGTTTTTAACGTCAATGGTAAAGTGATGTGATGTAATCAGTACCCTGGTTCCTATACTGCTGCCATATGGGGCCTATTGTACCCTCCAGTTTTTAAAAATACTCTTAGGATGTCTCTACCTTTAAAAAGAGTTTAGAATATTTTTGAGAGAGGGCGATTATAATGACCTTCCCTAAATAACCTGTATCTTAATATGTACAATGGTACAGCATATGAAGTGGGGTTTCTTCCTCCCAAAAACCCCTGCACATTTTGCAGTCTGCGAGTGTTTTTTGTGCGACAGAGCACCTCAAAAGATTTATGTCTTCCTCGCATTTCGGTTTTTCGATTAAATTACCCGCCTAGTAGGGAGTTGGACCAGATGTATAATTTCAATACTTCCTCCTGTGAAATGGTTTTGCATGCTGGTTCCGTTGTCGCTACATTTGTGAGATACCATTTCTTTATTCTGTCTGGAATCATTTATATGACATGTATTTTCGACATATTCTTCTGAGCCTTCCCCGCCAAATGTAAGGTCTGTCAGCTTAAAGGGGTTATGGGCAGCTGTGGTTGTTGTGGCCATCACTCCTGTTATACCTAAACACGCTAAACCTTGTGACTTGTTTAGTTTTGCTGGACCTTCTTGTGTTTCGGTTTTCTATTCCACCACCATAAAGGCCCCACATATTACCACTGGTCGGTTTTCTTGGGGACTAAGTGCAATGCTGATCTCTATGCGCCTGCGAAGGCTCTTGTAATTTTTCCTACGTGTACCATCTTTTGCGAGGTTTTCGAGCTTGTCGAGTGCGAGTGTTCGGGTGGTCCTAATATGGTGTCGAGTGTTAGGTTTTGGTAGGGTAGCTATTCCTGTTGGCTTCGTTAGATGGGGAAATTCTTTCAACAACTCGTGATATTTTTAACTTCCAGCGATGATATGAATTGATCCGATCTGAGTGTTCGTGGTTAAATAATCCCTTGTGACATTTTAACAGTTCTGAACCCAATGTACTTTAATATGGCGGAATAGACAATCATGTCGCATATTGCATTTCACACCAGCCACACGGCCTGAAGATGGTCTATTAAAAGACCGAAATCGATAGCTTTTAGAAAAAATAAAGAATTTTAGCTCAAGTGATTTTTATTTTTTACATACAGACGAGCTAATCATGGAGCAATTCATAAAAACTATAAAAAGATAATCTTTCCTTGTGACAACTGCACTGAGCATATTTGAACTTTTCTCAACATTTCTCAGTAAATGACATTTCCCTTTTGCGACATAATTGCACTGAGGACATTTACACTGTTCTGAACAGTGCTGCATTCTCATATGTTTTGCTAAGTTTTCTTTAAATTTTCTGGTAAAATTGCACTTGTGACATTTTAACTGTTCTCAACAATGAGTTCGTTTCACATGTTTCGTTAAGTATTGTTTCAATTTTGTAGTAAAATTACACTGGTGACATTTAAACTGTTCTGAACCATGATGTACTTGCATATGGCCCAATAGACAATCTTTCCTTTTTGTGACATAATTGCACTGAGTACATTTAAATTTTTCTGAACCATGATGCACTTTGATATGACCCAATAGAATGTCTTTCCTTTTTGTGACGTAACTGCACTGAGCACACTTAAACTCTTTTGAACAATGAACCCCTTTCACATGTCTCCTTAAGTATTGTTCCAATTTTGTAGTAAAATTACACTGGTGACATTTAAACTGTTCTGAACCATGATGCATCTTCATATGTACCATTAAATTATTGTTCCATTTTGCAGTATAATTGCATTGAGCACATTTAAACTCTTCTGAACCGTGCTGCTCTTTCACATGTCTTGCTAAGTTTTGTTTAAATTTTGTGGTAAAACTGCACTTATTACATTTTAACCGTTCTGAACCGTGATGCATTTTCATATGTTCGCTTAAAATATATTTAAATTTTGCAGTATAATTGCAATGATCACATCTAACCTCGCCTGAACCATCATGTACTTTAACATGTCTCAGTAAATGATATTTCCGTTTTGTGACATAATTGCACTGAGCACATTGAAAATTATCTGAACTGTGCTGTTTCATATGTTTTGCTAAGTTCTGTTTAAATTTTGTGGTAAAATTGCACTGGTGACATTTTAACTTTTCTAAACAATGAATCCCTTTCACATGTTTCGTTAAGTATTGTTTCAATTTTGTAGTGAAATTACACTGGTGACATCGGAACTGTTTTGAACCATGATGTACTTGCATATGGGCCAATAGACAATGTTTCGCTTTTGTGACATAACTGCACTGAGCACATTTAAACTTTTCTGAACCATGATGCAGTTTGATATGACCCAATAGAATATCTTTCCTTTTTGTGACGTAACTGCACTGAGCACACCTAAACTCTTTCGAATAATGAACCCCTTTCACATGCCTCCTTAAGTATTGTTTCAATTTTGTAGTAAAATTACACTGGTGACATTTAAACTGTTCTGAACCATGATGCACCTTCATATGTACGATTAAATTATTGTTCCATTTTGCAGTATAATTGCATTGCGCACATTTAAACTCTTCTGATCCGTGATGTGCTTGCATATGACGGAATAGACAATCTTTCCTTTTTGTGACATAACTGCACTGAGCACATTTAAACTTTTCTGAACCGTGATGAACTTTCATATGGACCAATAAATTCTTTTTCCATTTTGCGGTATAATTACATTGTTGACATTTATATTCCTTGGAACATCGACATTTTTTAATATGCCGAATTAAATGTTTCCTATTTTTTGTTATAAAAAGACAGTGGTAACATTGCAACTCTTGTAAATTAAATTTCAATTCCGTACTAGTTTTTATTTTCAAAGGAGCTAAAAGTTGATCAATAGAGTTGGTAGTAGAATTGTTCAATTCAAGCTTTAACGATATACTCTCATTGCTATCATAAAAAACTTGATTTACTTGAAAATCTTGGTTTGTAATGAAGACTTCTTCCTGCTTTGGTTCAACTGGTTCGATTTTTATCACTGTTTCTTCAAAAGTTGAATTAATTTCTGCTTCTTTATGGAGGGGTTCATCTTTGATTACATGCATCACTATTTTAGTATCTTCTGTTGACATATTTGCTTTTTAAATTTTACTACTATCACATTTAAAATTTAAATCATAACAATAAGAACTATTAACAATACTTGAATACTTGAATATTAAATATGTAAATAAATGTCTATATACTAGTATTGTCTCTGATAAAAGTGAGGGTTAAGTGAATGGAGAATAGAACTACTCATGCATCATGGTACATGGAACTACTATTGTCTTCTGCGCAACTACATTATGTTTAGACTACTTCTTCTGTCTCTAGTGAACTTAGCAGCGTTTTAATAAGTCGCAACACTGTATTATAACAAGCCATTTCCTCAAAAGCAATAATGCCCGTTTTCACCATACAAATTAAGGCATGCTTAAAGTTAAGTACAGCTTAAATACCATAGCAACCATTGTCTCAATAATCGTTGCCATGGCATTTAAGTTCTGCCTAACTTTAAGGATGCCTTAATTTGTATGGTGAAAACGGGCATAGGTCTTTTCTTTTTTGCATGTTGTAGTTGACTTAAATCAGCCTTGTCAATAACACACCATTCGTTTTATAAAAATAATTTGACTCAGTTCTCAATAACCCTATCCGTTTTAAAAGCTTTATTTAGGTTTTATATTAACGTGAAGCAGTAATGTCTTATGACGCAAGGCACTTCAATCACGTGATGATTGTGACTTTACCTAACCCTGTGGCGATGCAAAAAGAAAACACCTAATATCCACGCATCCATTGAACCTTAGCGTTGCCAGACGTTAAAAATTAATTTTCTAAGAATCCATTTTAAAGATTCCTGAAATATTAAAAAATTCTTGAGAAAATTACTCTGTGAAGTACTTATGTGTTTATTTTACAAAAATGTAAATACAAGCACAAAATAGTGACACTTGCTGCTTATACAGTATTTTCATTCCTATACCTATACCTGTATTTAATTTTTTTTTATGTACATATCATTAATACGACTAATGCTATCATCTTAATCAAAAGCAAAACACGCTGGGTAAATGCAAATTAAACCTGCTAAAGGCCTTTTAAATTTGTGGAATTTGGATATATTAACCTGAAAGATTAAATTAAGAGGATTAAATTTTATTGTAGGTATATTGACAAATTTCAGTTTCAATATGTGTACTTGAAATTTGGGTAAATACCGTTAGCAGATAGATGTCTAGTCTGTCAACACTCAGAATTTGATGAAGATTTGAAGATAGAAGTACTTTGAAGAGTTTCAATGGTAAGAACGTGCGAATAACCGAATACACAGTGTGTAATCTGTGGTTGAGATATTGATTGGGTAAAGACTGCCTAATATATTAAATCCCTTTGAGAAGGGCAAGACTAATTATGATTAGCTCGAAGAACCACCAGAAGGGATTCAAGGTGCTAGTGTAGATTTCGGATGTACTAAGTACCTAAATGTTGAGGCTGTTGAGAGCAAGCCAATGGATCAGAAGTTTTTCGAGGTACTCCATGGTCAAGGATATTGCACTGTAAGTTATACTTCCAATGAATAAATAGTGTCTATACCACAGTCTATACTTCCATCATAGTACCTACCTACAGGAAAATTTACAGATGCAATTAGGCAGGGCCGGCGTGACAATTTGCGGGGCCGGGTTCAAAAATTTAGCGGGGCCTCTTGGATTATCGATGATCGTAAATAATTTTTTATTTGGTTCAACGGCGAGAAACTACGTTCTGTTGAATCTACGGTTACTGGCGTCGTTAACATAATTTTTAATGCGATTAATAAAATTGAATATGGTTCCATTCATAATTCGCTTTCAAGGAGCAAAAAATTCATTGAAAGTACCTACAAAATCTATAATCATAGATTCTGGATTCTGGATTACGATGGGAGAGTGGATATAGTCCCCGCATACACCTCCCTGACTATAGTCATTCGACCCCGCAACGTCACTCGAGCCATCCCACAGTGTGATGAACCTGAGGATGCTGGAAGGGGGGATGCGGCTCTAATCGTATAGCCATGTCTGGCTAGGATACCCCCAACATGGATCGTCTCAGTTGGGCAAGTAATTTTACAGTGACCAAGTGCCCGCAGGGCAGCTCTGCTATCACTGGAAATTCTAATAATCTTGTTCGTTATGCTATGCAAAAGAACTTTTGTTGCACTCAGCGTTAATCCTACCAATTCTGACTGGAATAGAGTAGGAAATTTGGATAGTGGTTGGGTGATATGGAAGTTCAGTTCCTTGGAGTAAATACCAGCACCTGTTCCTTCCATTGTTTTAGATCCATCCGTGAAGCTAAATATGTTAGATTGAGATACCATCTCCGCCTCTACTCTAATAGATGTGTGGTAGTTTTTCCCTAATATAAATTGAGGTATTAGTCAGTCAGGTCACATCTCTAGGACGGGCAATTGCTTAAATTGCCTCGCCCAGAATTCGAGAGTGGCCTCTGCTATTCAACAACACCTTAGTTTTCAGACGCAAGGCTGTCAGCATGGCCCGCTCTTTCACGTGTAGATCTAGTAGAAACAGATCTAGAAGGGCTTCCATGCTGTGTGGTTTGTTCGCATTGTGCCCGTGCATGCAAGTTACGCTAGCTTTTGCAGATGATTAAGAAGTGACATGGTTGTGGAGAGTCTGGTTCTAGGCCGCCAGACAATTGCTCCATAACAGGACATACGTCTAATCACAGAAGTGAACAGTCTTTGGGGATGGACCCCAAACAATTTCGGACTGTCGCACGTCGCGGGTCACCACTTTGTCGCACGTCGCGGGTCACCACTTTGTCGGTGCTCGGTAGCGCTTCGTCGGTGCTCGGTAGCGATGTTACTCGAATAAATGTGGATTTATACTGAACTTTGATGAATTTTGTTAGTCCCTTAAATTGAATCATCACTACTAAAAAAATGTCTCGCATCTGTTAATGGCATCACCATTCTGTAAAAAGTTAATCAAAATCTGTGTGTTTTGATTGGGTAATTTTCGAAGACCGCGGGCCTCTCAAAACGGGCTGAACCAAGGCCACCTCCTTGGCTGAACCTACCTTGCGCCTCCGCTGCAATTAGGGCAAGCAAAGCATATTGCAAATGGTCCTCACAATACAGCATGTATTTCAATAAACATTCAGAGAGCTATAGTTCCCTTTGCAAAACGGAACCCGCGGGATCTTTTCAACTAATGCAAATACTTTATTAAAGTATTTGACTAAGGACTTTAATATTTTTAATCTTTTTCTTTGTTGATTGTATTTTTTGGAAATTTCGCAACGTTGCTCGTGCTCTCTCCCCCTCCCAAAT
The DNA here is from genome assembly GCA_036250285.1 of Pyrocoelia pectoralis. NCBI lineage: Eukaryota > Metazoa > Arthropoda > Insecta > Coleoptera > Lampyridae > Pyrocoelia > Pyrocoelia pectoralis. The sequence continues at coordinate 33,426,632 of CM070079.1, read as the reverse complement.
TTAAAACTGTCTTTATTGTTAGGTTATATTTTATTAGAAATAAAATTAAATAAATATCAAACATGTCTTTAAATATGTGTGTGAGACTGATTCCTCAAGTTTTAAATAATTTACACTGTAGACATGCAATTATAACGAACTTTAGGGTATGTAAAAATCTACACCCAGCTTCGTATTGGTATCGATTCCAATCATCTCATGTAACGACACCGAAAAGTACAAATGAAATTGTCGTTTATCATGGTACTTTAACAACCCAATTACGTGCTGTTAAGGTAAGTTTTGGGCATCCATTTGGATACCTATTATCTTTGTATTTGTAGATCTTTTCGCTAATGACGAGCATGAGTGGAATAATAGCACAACCATTTATATATAATCAGTTAGTTTCGTTACACAGTATACCTCTAATGGTTGTCGCATGGTCATTTTTTGGTTTTTTTACCATTGGAACACCTCTTTTACTTCATCTCTTAGCACGGAAATATGTGACCGTACTGAAATATAAACCGGATACTGACACATATGTTGCGACAACGTTAAATATTATTAATATACCAAAACAAGTAAGTTTCCTCCTAAACTTCAGGTGCGAAGAATCTGTTTCATTGTGTAATTTTAGTTGGAATTTAAACCGGAAGATGTTAAAGTTCCTGAAGTACTTGGAATGTTCACAACTTTCACCGCAAAAGACAAAGCGCTATTTGTGGATCCGAGATTTTTCGAAAATCCGAAGCATTATGGAAGAATAATGGGTTACGATAAGCCGTTAGATTTAAAGTTATATAAGGCGACCACAAGTGATAATAAAAAGTAGCTTTTTAGTGTTGTAGGTATAATAGTTAATACAGAATAGTTAATGTTTGTCATTGTTGTACCAACAACCAACAGTACCAACTCATCTTGAAAGTGGCAACAGTTATAGATCAATGCATGCATTCAATTGAAATGGGTGAGAGTTTAACCATTCCGTGTTAAATTTATTAGGTGTGTCTTTGTTGAACTTGTGCGGTTGTTTGGTTTTATGCTTCAAATGGGTTGAAGAGAAATGAATTCAAAATGAATTGCATGGCGATGGCCCCTTGTTGACCCTAATGTTATAAGTAGTTCTTAATTAATTAATCGTTTGGTCGCTAGAGGGCGTTTCTAGAATTTAGTCGATTTCTTTAAGGCTGGACAGCACTAAAATGCTTGACTTTGTTATACGAAATCTGTATTTTGGTTATAAACCTTTATCCACTCTCTTACTATTATCACAGATGGAAAATATTTACATCTGTACTATTATCAAGGAGTATATTATCATTGTTTATTAATAGCGCAGTCAATGAAGGTTTTTTGTCGCAACAAATTAGGGGAAAGCTGAATTTTTTATATGTGATACACCGTTATGAGACATGTATTTTCTCAAAAGTCCCCGCCTCTCCCCCTTGTGCTTCTCCCCCCATCACCCCTAACATCTTACAAATGCATAGTTTCACTAGATTGCTTACAAGTTCTTTAATATTCATCGTAGAGAATTAATTTTTTTTTTATTTTATTCCTTAATACCCATAAAAAGTATCTATCTAGTATGTATCTTTAGCTTCAAGTTGATGTGGTTCATTGCTTGTTTAAGTTTATCGCTTGCGCTTGGGACGTCGTCAGAGATAGCGCTTGCACTCCGCTTCAGTGGTCCGACGTATACGCTTAGCCCAGTAAAATGGAAAAATTTGGATGAAATTAATGGTTACAGCTTTGAAAATTTGGGAACAGGCTTGTTTTGTGATCCCTTTGAAGTATTCAAAAGTCCCCATCCGTACCCCCCCTCCGAGAGAAATGGGGGGCGAAAAAGTGTAAAAAAAACAGATTATCGTAAATAACTGAAAAAGTATCAATTTTATCAAAAACAAAAACGTTAAGAAAGTTGTAGCTGACAAAATTCCGCACATTTTCCATGTTTTATTTTGTCTCTACGACCAATAGGAACCGAGATAGATTTTTTTAAAATGTCGACTGTTTTGCGGCGAAACGTTAACACGTGCCCGCATCGCGCGTATGTCGCTTATATCTCGAGAGTGGCCATGCTTATCGCAAAAATCTTCAAATAAAAGTTGTAGAGAATTTAATTACGAATAATTTTCTTTTTTAAACATTTCCGTACGATTAATATTGACAGAGATATAATCATTTAAACCTTTTCTAAGACACAATCGCTGCTCGTTTTGCATAATAAAATCAATAATAAGTCGAAAACTATTGATTCTACGTACTTAGTGCATATAATGAAAGTTGTAGAGAATTAAATGTTGAATCTATATGTATACACGAAACGCTTGAAACTGAGAATTTTTCATTATTTCTTCCTCCATCGCCTTATAAAGATTAGCAAAATGATATTTCGTGTATAGATATAGATTCAACATTTAATTCTCTACAACTTTCATTATATGCACTAAGTACGTAGAATCAATAATTTTCGACTTATTGATTTTATTATGCAAAACGAGCAGCGATTGTGTCTTAGAAAAAGGTTTAAATGATTATATCTCTGTCAATATTAATCGTACGGAAATGTTTAAAAAAGAAAATTATTCGTAATTAAATTCTCTACAACTTTTATTTGAAGATTTTTGCGATAAGCATGGCCATTCTCGAGATATAAGCGACATACGCGCGATGCGGGCACGTGTTAACGTTTCGCCGCAAAACAGTCGACATTTTAAAAAAATCTATCTCGGTTCCTCGTAGAGACAAAATAAAACATGGAAAATGTGCGGAATTTTGTCAGCTACAACTTTCTTAACGTTTTTGTTTTTGATAAAATTGATACTTTTTCAGTTATTTACGATAATCTGTTTTTTTGACACTTTTTCGCCCCCCATTTCTCTCGGAGGGGGGGTACGGATGGGGACTTTTGAATACTTCAAAGGGATGACAAAACAAGCTTGTTACCAAATTTTCAAAGCTGTAACCATTAATTTCATCCAAATTTTCCCATTTTACTGGGCTAAGCGTATACGTCGGACCACTGAAGCGGAGTGCAAGCGCTATCTTTGACGACGTCCCAAGCGCAAGCGATAAACTTAAACAAGCAATGAACCACATCAACTTGAAGCTAAAAATACATACTAAAAGTTTTATTTGAACCATTTTTGTGTATTTTAATTAACAACAAAAATATAGGTAATAAAGTAAATTCACGTGCTTCGAGAAACCGTCTTTTTGGTGTTTGTTGTTTTATAGGTCCCTTAATATCAACTTTAACGAAACGTTTATAAGAATAAGATACTTTTTATGGGTATTAAGGAATAAAATAAAAAAAAAATTAATTCTCTACGATGAATATTAAAGAACTTGTAAGCAATCTAGTGAAACTATGCATTTGTAAGCTGTTAGGGGTGATGGGGGAGAAGCACAAGGGGGAGAGGCGGGGACTTTTGAAAAAATACATGTCTCATAACGGTGTATCACATATAAAAAATTCAGCTTTCCCCTAATTTGTTGCGACAAATGACACTTTTCGGCCTTTATTGACTGGGCTATAAGAAGGTAGTTAGACAACCAGAGGTGTTTCTGAACCACGGTTGATAAATGGCGAGTGCCACTCCTATTTAAAAACAATGCTCAGGCACTCACCATCTATCAGTCGTGGTTCAGAAACAACCTCCGGTTGACTAACTATCTTCTTAATAAACAATGCGATTATTCTACAATTTCCTTACAGGGTAGAAAGAGCATAAAATACTATGAAGGTTTTATTTGGGAAATTATTCTTTATTTACAACAGGTGGCGCTGCAATCGTTAAAATCAGTATTTTATCATTTATTTTGTATTTGGGTGACATTTTCTCTTTGTTTCAAATAAAGAATAAGTTCCCAAATAAAAATTTTATAGTTTTTTTTTTCCTCTTTTTGAATCTGCAATAAAAAATAGGAATTTCCATTTAAAATTTTAAAGTTGCCCCCCGTTCCCGCCCCCCTGGGGGTCCGGGGGGGCAAGGTTAACAGCATCAGATGTCCCCCTCAAAACCGTTAACTTTTTATTCAGAACAGGTTTTGATTCGACCTGTGTTGTAGAATTATTGCAGGTGGCGGATTAAAATGGAACACCCAGTATACAGGAAGGAGGGGTCATATTGAACACTTGTTGAGTTAATCTTAATACCTTGTTTGTGTCTAAATTGCAATTTAATAATAATGAAGCCAATGAAGGTTTAATATTTGTGAAAATGTAGAGTTGAAATATTAAATATTTTGAAATTGACATTTTACAGAGTGGCTGTATCTTCTAAACTAAAATGTTTACAAAGAAATACAAAGAGACAAAAAAGTTGAAGAATAGACGTTTGATTCCAATGGCATTCCATATTTTGTTAAAGTATAACCTTAAAAAAGTTGGAGGGTAAGGGGTGTTCATCCCCTCTGAAAACCCATAATAAATAAAAATAATTGAATGCGATTGTTTCCAATTTATTGGTTATCGCCTACTAATATTTCGTATAAATTTTCATAAATTAAAATTAAACCGTTTTAGAGCAATGATAAAAAAACTTATTTTAATTTTCATCTAAATCACCCTGTAACTTTTTTGTGTGCACTTTTGTATATAGGTAAGTGAGGTTCAATCAACCTATTTTTTACCCCAGAGGCCAGAATATGTGGTATAATTTATGACCAATCTTTTCGGTACACCCTGTATATCGATGATGTATTGAGTACTGCTTTTCTATTTTTCCCATATGTATTTTCAGTGCTCATTTGGTCATGGAACGCTTGGGAACGGCGTTCCATCACCTGTTTTCGACGGATTTTTTCTAATAGCTGTTGGTGTAAATAAAATCGCCCTGTTGAGCAGAGCAGATCGGATTTGAAAGCTCCTTAATTAATCACTGTTTAATCTACCCTACATTTTGATTGCCTAAACACCCTGGGATTATATTATAAGGTAATTACATTACAATTATAAATATTACATAAAATTTGCACCACCCTCTTTTTACAAAAAGAGCACTGCAATTATTTAGCAACAAGTTCCAGAGTCAGTAGATTTGACTCTGACAAGTTCCTACTGACTCTGACAAGTTCAAAGTCACTGTAACAAGTTCATACCTATAACGCCATCTATTGAACGGTAGATTCAACTGTACAATCAATCAATTTAATATATTTGCTTAAAAAATATTTTTTACAAATAGATCTTACTCTAACTGTACAATTGCATAAACCTAATTTTCCCGTTATCCTTCCTCTCTCCAATAATCCTCTCTTTCACCTTACCCTTACAAGTCTTCTTCTTTCTACAACTTCTTCTATCCACCCTAACCCTTCTCCTCCCTTCCCTAATACCTTCTTCCAACTTCTACGCTCCTCTCTCAATTCATCACATTCCCCTAACATCTGTGCCAAATTTTCCTACCCCACACAGTACAATCCACACCTGTTTTCATCTTCCTCCAAATAATTATTGTCTCTCTCCTCGTTTCCACATCTGAACCTCGCTATCAACCTCTTCTTTTTCATCCCTAAGGCACCCCTCAAGTATCCCGGCACATCTTTCTCCATAATTTCCTTGTACAGTTGGGGCAACAAAAAATGGGACACTATGGTTTTACAAGTTCAATGGGCATATCTACTTTAAGTAGTTTCGGTATTAAACAATAATTAAATAGATATGCCCACTGAACTTGTAAAACCATAGTGTCCAATTTTTTGTTGCCCCAACTGTACAAGGAAATTATATCTTCTCTGATGTTTTCCCTTCTTTCCTGTATCTGAAGATTCCTATCCCTTTTTATTATATCTTCTCTTATGTTGTTTCCCCACCCGCCCTCCCACTATACCTCTGCCCTCGCATATCCTCCTCTTTCATAATGATTCCTTCTGCACTCCTGCCCGTACTTTATTCTTCCTTTCTTTACTTCTCTCCAACAGTGCTGTATCAGATCTCCTCTTCCTCTGTTTAGGCCTTCCTCGTACTTCATCGGCATTTTACCCGTCTGCACCCTCAGCTTTTCCCCATTTATCTCTTCCATCACCATGTACTTCGGACTCTCTCCAGACCTAATATCCATCTCCAGTATCTCGCCAGCACCCTTTCCAGCACTTCCCATTTACTCTACCCCCATACCTCAGCCCGATACAGCATTACGCTCTTCTCCAGTTTGTCGATGAGCCATCTCCTCCTTTCGATATCATTTCCGAAAAATCTCTCCCACATTCCCCATATCTGCCCTAGAACTTTGCGCACTTTCTTTGCCAGTTCTTTCACGTGCGCCGCTTCTTTGTTGTTATAGGTACCTTAGATGGTAACCAAACCAAGGTACTTTATCTTTTCCACACTATCAATCACTTCCTCTCTCGCACCTCCACATTTCTCTCTTTCCTCTTCCTCTACCTTTCTGAAACACCATCATCTTTGTTTTTTCCACACTGATCTCTAGCTCTCTTCCTTCCAAGAAATCCTTCACCACCCTCATCATCCCTTTCATCTCTCCGTTTTTCCTAGCACATAAATATACTTAGTTGGCGTGTGCCAGGGCCCACACCTACCCTCTCCCTATCACCACTCTCTCGTATTGCGCTTTCTTCAATTTGTCTTCCAAGCCTTCCATGTATATCGAAAAAAGCCCCGGGCTAAGGGGGCACTCTTGCCTTAACCCCTTTAGTGTTTCAAAACTCGCAGTGTATGTTTACTCATTTATATGAATATCTACAATTTTTTGATTTAATATAACTTTTATGAGTAGTATAATGCCACATATAATACATAAATTTGTCTACTATTAAAAATAACGGTCTAATTCGAGCATAATTTTATTATACTATTACATAATATGAGTAAATAGTAACAGCAGTGTGTGAACAATTTCAAAGAAATAATAATAATATATAATTCGATAATCCTTCAGAACTATACGAACATAAACTTGTATGTTTACTAATACATTAAACGTAATTTACTATTCTCGTGTAAAAAATTACTTTTACAATATTCTTTTTTCTACTATAATTAGGGAAACACAAGTTTGTATCTATGTACATTTACTTTCTAGAAAATTATATGTTTAGTTTAGGGAAAATACGGTAGGTACACTGCAATTACACTAAAAGCTTTTATCGGTTTATTGATTGTTCGTATATTTGATATGTTGCCTTCATTTATTTGTCTATTTTGTATTAGAACTTTGGTCAAACAAGGTGTGTTAATTCAAGTGAGTACATAATTTTTCATTTTCGGTGCAAACTGGTATCACTAATCAATTAAAATGAAAGATTTGATATTCGTAACGTGGCTCTATTTTCAAATATTGTTAGTTCAGTGCGATATTTTTCTTAATAACTTGAACGGATTGGACGCGCCAATAAAGATGTGCATTCAAAAAACAATAAACCACCTATTTACACATAATGACACTTTGAGCTTGATGTTAAATAATAATAACTTGTGTGAAGATGCGATTTTTGAAATGAGCACTATACGTCCGTATATTGTTTTAAATATGGACGCTATTAATGATATTAATAAATTACAGTATGATGGGCAGTTTGTAATATGCCCAAAGGATTTACTTTCTCTAAATCACTCATTACATGATGCACATGCGATTGCACGAAGCAATATGAGAAGCTTGGGCAATTCCAAAAATCTGGTTATTACTAATACGACCGATATCTCATTGATGTTTGAGATGTTTTGGTCGTACGGCATTAATAATGTGATTATTTTGTTTTATGGGCAAGGAATATCGAAATTGTTTACGTGTAATCGATTTGCTCCGGAAAATGAGTGTGGGAAAACTGCAAAATTAATTATTGATCAAGATTGCGAAGAACAAGTAACTCTTTCATTTACAAATGTGATAAATCAAATGAATAAATGTCCAGTTATTTTCGCGGCTTTGGTAAATGGTATCTATGAGGAAAAAAAACAATATCCAACTGCTCTTGCTGTACTGAACGTTCTCAGAGAACTATCAAACTGTTTTAACGCCACCTTTCAACTTAACTTCTTTCCTGACAAATTACACATTGATGTTGTGTCAAGACTCACGAGGAAAATTATCATATCATCGGTGACATACAACGAAATTTGTAATTACACAATAACGGAACCATTGATAAGAATGGATATTCTATGGATAGTACCCACAGCCAAACAAATTTCTAACTTGAATGTCTGCATGCAAGTCTTCACTTATGATGTTTGGATAGCAACAAGCGTCACATTTTTATGTGTGTGGTTGATGTGGTTTTTAATTATATCTCGTAATGGAGGATTTACGTTCGATAAGTTATGTATTTCTTTCTTAAATGTTTGGTCACTCACTATTTTTGGTAACGTAGCACAATTGCCTAGACCTACATCACTCGCTTTACGTATTCTATTATTGTTTTATTTATTTTATGCTATTAACATGCAGTTTGCTTTCACCTCCGATATGTCAACTGTACTAACAACACCACATTATGATTTTCAAATACGGAACTTGAAAGAGTTGGCAGATTCTCAGCTTCCCATATATGTTCATCGTGATTTGAAAAAGAGGTTATTCGACGTGAATAGCACCGATCGGAAACTTTATACCAAGTTGCAACACTCAATGCGTAATGTTACCATTTACGAATATAGTAAACATCTGCACAGCTTACATCTTCACCGGACTTATGCGCTTGTTACAACAGTAGAAATAATACGCCATGCGGAAATCGCATTGAAGAGGAAATTGGAAGTTTACGAAATAAGGGATAGTTCAATGACTGGCGTTCATACAGTTCGTCTTGGCTTACACATCGATCATTATTTCTCAACTACCTTAAATACATTTATAAGTAGAATGATAGAAAGTGGAATACATGAGAAGCGTAAAAATGATTTTTATCGTGTATTTCATGCAGAAAAAGTTGAAACGGTGCAAGAAGATGAACTAACGTTGAAACATCTCATTTTTATATTCATATTTTTCGGATTTGGTTTGTGCACTGCATGTGTGGTGTTTTGCTTTGAACTTGTTTTGAATAAGTATCTGTAAATCGTGTCATTGAATGTGCAATTACCTATGTAGGTATTTGAAACAGTTATTATTCTCTATTACCTAAGGAAATTATGAATAGTAACTCTTGTAGTGTTGTTTGATTATTTTAATGTATTTTCTCTACATCCCTTCATAAATTGTAGTAGGTACTTATATTAAGTGGTATTTAATTGCACTAATTTTCTGTATCGCACAAAAACACTTTGGATCAATTTTTCATTGTAGTTCATATTATGCATTGTTTCATAGAACGTTTACCTGTTACAAGTTACACTATTATAGGTATGTACAATATATGAAATTGTTCGTTAAATGAATAAAGATTATTATGTGCAATAGATACCTTCTTTAAAATAGAATTGAATTTAGCCATCATTTTTTAGTAAGTTTTAGAAGATTTTCCAGCTGAGACAGCCTTTCTGAAAAAATATTACACGTAGGTAATATGCTCAAGCCAGTAGGCCAGTAAAAAAAAATTTGCGGCGGGAAATAAGCGTAGGTAAATCTTTGGTTAGTGCTTTTATTCGAGACGGCCATCACCGATGGATGGGAAGTAAATATACTTCTTTAGTGCGTGCTTTTGTTAGTGCCTCTTAGCGAAACTCAGTTCTATAGATCCACAATATGTTTCGTGTTACTTATGGTAGCAAATCGGAGCTTATTGTAATTAGTGAAATGGCTAACGTTTAAAACGTTCTGGAATGAGGGGCGTCGGGGCGAGTGAAGTTAGCAGAACATCAAAAGCACAAACGTCGAAATTGGGCTCATTAATTAGTGCCGTGTTTGTGCCGTTGCAAACTTGTTCACAAAACAAACCACTGCCGAAATGCGGCCATTTTTTGAAGTTCTGCGATTCAGTGCGGCCATTGATGTTACTCTCTCGAACTTGAAATCGGATAAATAGGTGAATTTTTTTGTTTTCGCGTATCAATAATTCGCTAAAATGCCTATTGTGCACTTCCCTAAAAACAATTGCTAATCTCGATTAAAATTTTACGGTCCCAATGTAAGCTGTCATATTCCTTTGTTATAATTCATGCTCTTTCATGGTAAAGTTTAAATTTGGTATTAACACATCAATAAGTAGGTACTCTATAATTACAATGTAGGTATACGCCTAAACAGTAATATTTCGTTAATTTTTAACAATCTTCCTACTTTCTTCGTACAACTTGCAATTTTATATTTAAATAGAGATGCAGAAATAGTTTCCAGAAACAAATTTGAATGCGATCCTAAAGGCAGCCACTGTTTGTCGGCCACAGGAGAGCGGCCCTGAAATAACGGTGCGTACGCGTGAAATTTAAATTTGAAGGCAATTGTATCAGGGTTTACAATGAAGTGGCATTTTTTAAGAAAAATACTAAACAAACGTATAGTTTTGTTGAAGTGTAAACTAAATGAAAGGTTGGGGTTTGGAAAATATACAGCAGTGGCGGATTTATACTTCTGCCGCCTAGGGGCACAAGAAAAGTGCCGCCCCCTCACCACAGAAATGAACTAATAAAACTTTATACAAGTCTGAAGTCGAGGAAACATTTTTTATTAAAAATAAAGAGAATTTATGTATTTCATAAACCTACATATAAAATAGGTATGTACTAGTACATATGCAGGTAAGTACGTGCCATTATTTTCACAAACACTTTCTCCTTGTTTTTAAGGCAAATAACATCATCAAAGTCCATTTTTTTTGTTAATTCCGATTCGATGGTCAGTATTGCCAGATTATTCAAGCGTTCTTCCGTCATGGTTGACCTTGCATAACTTTTTATTCGCTTCAAGACGGAGAAGGATCTTTCTGCAGAACTATTTGAAGCAAGGAGTGTTAAAAAAATTCGCAATGCGATGTCAATGTATGGGTATCTTCTAGCTCGTAACTGTCTAACACGTTAAACATGGCAAGCATTGTTTTTGGGCGTTCCTGTTCCTCTTTAAAAACCCGAAGAAATGCATGCTTTCGTTTGCAAAATCTTCACTCGTGCCCAGCCCCGCTTAAGCGCTTTCTTCCATCACTCATTTTATGGTATAGCTACGAAATATAAGTAAAGCAACATGATACTTACTGTGACAATATTATATTGTGTAATTTGCGTTTCAAGTGGCATTGACACATGACCATGAAATGAATTAAATAAAATCTTGAATAGGACCCAACATTACAACTCATTTCAGCGTTATTTGTAGTTAATTAATTTTTATACTTCCCGCGATCACGGCATTTTCATGTCATGCACGGTGAATGCACATAACTTGTAGCTTGTAGCTTAATTCTTGGGCCCTTCACTCAATTGTCTTTATTACTCACTGATAGCTGTCAATTTAAACGATGATACAAATTAAAAAAATTCTGGCAAGTTGCCACGAGACTTCCCTCGTATTAACACTTTTTTCAAAAAATAAATACTACTGAATTCAGAAAAAAATACTCTTAAACTACATAAAAAACTGCAATTTTATCTTATAAAAAAATGAGTGCCGCCATTTTAGCTTACACCGGAAGTGACGAATCAAAGGTAATATCAGCATTTTCGTTCTTGGCCCGAATGCAATCGATTGGCGAAAACCGCATTTCGATAACTTTAATAGTTTCTGAGTATAGAGCGTTGCAGTCATTTTTTAAAAATGATTTTTTTAACACATTTTTCAAAAAATAAGTATAGCACAATATATATTGCTGAATTCAGAAAAAAATACTCTTTTAAACTGCATAAAAAAACTGCAACTTTATCTTATAAAAAAAATGAGTGCCGCCATTTTAGCTTACACCGGAAGTGACGTCATCAAAGGTAATATCAGCATTTTCGTCCTTGACCCAAATGTAATTCATTAGCGAAAACCGCATTTCGATAACTTTAATAGTTTCTGAGTATCGAGCGTTGCAGTCATTTTTTAATAATTATTTTTTTTAACACTTTTTTCAAAAAATAAGTATAGCACAATATATATTGCCGAATTCAAAAAAAATTCTCTTTTAAACTACATAAAAAAACTGCAACTTTATCTTATAAAAAAAATGAGTGCCGCCATTTTAGCTTATACCGGAAGTGACGTCATCAAAGGTAATAACAGCATTTTCGTCCTTGGCCCGAATGTAATCGATTGGCGAAAACCGCATTTCGATAACTTTAATAGTTTCTGAGTTTAGAGCGTTGCAAGGAATGTGTACGTACAGACTACAGACTACAGACTACAGACTACAGACAACAGACTACAGACTACAGACTACAGACGACAGACGGAAAATTTTTTTTTGCATATTTTGAATCTACGTATTCGGAAACGCAAAGATATGTAAAAATTTCCATAGGTCAAATTTTTTTTTTGGAAAACTAATACAATACTTCCCTTTTACTTCGTACTCGGGAAGTAAATCGCGATTCTACTCAAAGATTACCGTACTTTACAGAAAGGCGCACACCTGAAAATTGAAACACATGTGGACCTCGGACCTGTGATTGCAAATCGAAATCCATAAAACAATAAAACATACCTAGTACATCTGTACATCTGGACGACATTCGAGAGGCAGCAAAGACAACTTCTGGTTATTGGTAATTCAAATTCTTAGTGGCCTGTAGCTAAATAGGATAATCCCTCTGATAAATAGGGCCATGAATAAACGAGCCCGATTAAATAAACCGAAAGTGCAGCGTAAGTAAAAGATGTTTGGGATTATTCGAGTACCTACTTATTTTTATCACGTAAAATAATAGCTCGTATTGACGTATTTCAACTTCAATTTTATTTTTCATTGGTTTCCAATTTTTTTCATGAAAATTCCGTCGATTAAATTTGGTGCGCAGTAATTTTGCCGCCCCCAAATTTTTGCCGCCCTGGGCACGAGCCCCTAATGCCCCCCCCCTAAATCCGCCACTGATATACAGACAAGCTTTACTGAACTTAGATTTTGAACAGTTTAAACATTTTTGAATTTTTGAAGTCCTAGGGGATAATTACACCAGAAGTATTATGATGTAGCCGGTAATGGCAAAATCCCAAGAAGGAAATGTAGGATTATAAACCATAACCCAGCAAACAGAGTCACATTATTTTGACGTTAATTTCACGTGACCTAATACCCGCGTAGGACGTCAGATATGCATAATGTAATTATCAATGCAAAAAGATATTTTTACGTGTAACTGTACTTCTAATTATTAGGTATTTAACTTAATTCTTGCACCAACCCGTTTTTACCTGAACTGAAAGCCGACCGACGCTTTTATTATAGTCTCCCTTAACCGGATTCGAATCTTTGGGACTGGCTGTTGAAAATTTCTAAATCCGACATTGTGCCGCTGCGCTACTAGTATGAAATATACCTACTTCTCATTTCGTACTTAGCGCTGTATCGCGTTTGTATGTTTGAAAAAAATACATAAAAGAGGTGTAAACACTGGGCATTTACAATCGATAAGTCGTCATCATCTATAAATTGTATAAAAGGAAAGACTAAAATATATAATATGTAAGTATAAAATATACAACACAAATTTCAATAAAAAATATATAAATAAAAAAAAACTTCTGAATTTACAATTTTAAAAAAAAGTTATAATAATAGTTTATTAATATAACCGCATAGAGACAATATACCATTGACAACCTGTATATAGGGTTAAGTCTAAGAGCAGATCGCTAATGAATTTTTCTCACTACCACCTTGGTAAATCAACGTTACTTTGATAAAAACACGACAGAAATGGAAAGTAAAACCGTTACTTAGATACATAAACATATGGTATCTAAGGAGTGAAAAAACGATTTACCGCCTATGTACCACTTTCCGCCTATGTACACTTGTCATGTATACCTAAATAGAGGACTCATTTATTTATTAATATTAATATTAAAAGTACAATTTGAACATTCTTGAATGTTAATTCCGGGTATCTTTACAAATTGTTTAACATCATTTTCTTCCTTGTTCGTAACAGAAATAACGTTATTAACTATATCAATTGCATTACTAGAATTTTCAACGGTTCCTCCGTAGGAAATGCTGTTAGCCGCATGGACTTTATGGGTTAAAGAATCTCCAACGTACCCCTCTGCAACGGTGTTGGATTTCCACCCTCCGTGTCTTTTCAAAGATAGGACGTCCGACCCGCTGTTAGCCAAAAGAGTAGCGGAGGTTCTCCTAAAGCTGTGGCCCGTGTAGTCTTTGCAGTGGTTCAGATTTAAAAATTTTGCTATTTTCATTGGTATCGCGGATAAAGTATGCTTGCCTACTACTTGCCGTACACATTTACCATTACCATAACGTAAAAAGAATGTACTTTCTTTGGTATTAGAGGGACGCAACTTCATATATTTTTCAAGAATCTTGAGCCAATTAACCGTTTCACTGCAACCAGTTACCACAAATGATCGTGGGATTTTGTTCTTGGATTGCAGAATCTTAACAATCCCTACGTCAGGTTTAATTTCAACGTCCTCGTAATTCAAATGATAAAGTTCATCGGTCCGGCAAGCACCGGCAACTCCCAAAACCATCGCAACTTTCATCAATAGAAATGCGTGGTCCGGAGCATCACACAGAAACCTCGTTATCTCTTCCTTGGTAAAAATGTTAGCCTTCTTAGGAATATACCCATCATTTTTTCTCTTGAGAAATGAGATCACCTATAAAATGGTAGGATACATTTAGCAAAATTAAAATCTGATATACTTAGATACGTACCTGCTTGAATTTTGAAATGTCAAGATTTTCATTAGCACAAAGCGTTAATTTCAACATAGAATATTCACTCCATAAGCTGGTTGGAGACGTTAGATTCGATGCCCTGTCGTTAAAATATGCCAAAAGCACAGTTTCATTAATTGTCTTAACATTCTTTGAATTACACCATTCCTTAAAATATGTACCTATATGTTCGCTCATATCGAGCCTTTGACTTTTCAGGCAGTAACGACGCTCGAGCTGCATTAGCACTACTTTCAATTTCAAAAAAATCTACAACCTCGTTCGAATCACTCATTATATTGATCACAAATATTTGTTTATGGTATCGATTAGAAAACGGATTTCTGATCAAAATTTTTCTACTGAATTTGTTTATTTGTCGTAACTACAGCAACTAATCAATCAGCATACTCGATTATGCCAGTAAATTTTTAATTATACGTAATTACTATTATATACCCAAATATTTTGTACACATTATTAGAGTTAATCCCTGTGGTAGTGAGAAAAACGTAATGCACAACGCGTAGGTAAGTTTCTTTTTTATTCTCGGTGGGTTTATGCACCTCAGCTCCGCTTCGGTGCACAAACTCCCACCTCGAATAAAAAAAATCACTTACCGCCACTTGTAGTGCAAATAACTATTTCTGTTAGGATCTGAACTTCGCGCACTGGTGCGTACTTATACTTTTTGTTTCATTTCTACTTCTTATCGTACTTTTTTCTTTTAAATTTAGTTTAGTTCTTTTTTAGAAATGATACAGTTTAATTATTATTGTACTTCGGTTCTTATCGATACCACAGAATAAAAGATTCTGTGTCGATACTCAGGCCAAGCCTGGTTAAGTAACCCCACTGATCGGAATCAAGTAACGAACGATTAGTTCTAGTAATAATACGTATACCTACCTGTATAAAATAAATTTGAAGTACCTAACTGTAAAAAACATATGTGTTTTGTAGTAGTTATATATGTTTCTTGTGTAAATGTTTGTTGTTTAACTCGGCGCCGGCGCATTGGTTGCACTCGAATGGGTAATGTGTTGTTTGTGTTTTGTGCTAATTGTGAGTTCTGATATTGTGAGTGTGTGTGTTTGAGTTTGAGTGTATGTGAACGAGTTAAAGGTGCCACATGAGTGGTTATTGACGTGTTATGTGTTTGTAATGGACTTTTTGTAATACTATGTTGTGTATGCAACATAGTTTGAGTTTGTGAAGTTAGAGGTGTCACATGAGTGGTTGTTGAAGTGTTGTGTGTTAGTAATATGGACTTTCTGTAATGCTATGTTGTGTATGCAACAGAGTTTCAATTTGTGAAGGGAGGATTGAGTGTTTCATTTTGTGTTTCAATGGTATTAGTTGAAAGTGTGTGATGTGGTTCTGAATGATGTGCGGTATCTTCCGTTATGTTTTGTTTACAAACTATGTGGTGATGTGATGATGACTGCCTTTTGTAATTGTATGTATATGTTATTATCTAAGCCTAAAATATGTGAACTGTGGTGTATTGTTTTTGGTATAACTCCGGTTGCACTAAGAACAATGGGTAGGTACTGTAATTCTCCATTGCGCTTTAAGTTCGTGAGCTATATTAGTGTATTTACGGTGTTTCTCTGCGTGTGTATTGGCTAAATTGTTTGTGTTGGGAACGGCAATACCTATTATACACCTATACGACTTTCTTGTGTTTTATCTATAAGTGTTATATCTGGCCTATTATTATATACAGTTTTATCTGTGAGTAGTGTCTGATCCCAATAGTTTGTGTGTGGTGTTTTCAAGTACAACTTACAGTGTATATTTGTAATAGGGGGTGTTATTATTATTGTACTTTGGTTCTTATCGATACTCAGGCTGAGCCTGGTTAACTAACCGCACGGATCGGAATTATTATAATAATATTATAATTATTATTATTATTACACCTACTTTTATTAAATACAATAATCGATACACAGCAAAATGGAGTAACTTTTAGAACCGATAGTTTTGACGCAAAAAGCTGTGGAAAAAAACCGAAATTTGTAAGGTATTACGTGTAGAGAACAGACGAAAAACGATTTTGTAGACTTCCCATTAGAACTTCCACCAAAAAAAGAAATGACGTTTATTTTCTCGCCCTTAAAGCTTTTCTTTCTTTTCCCACTGCCTGTCTAGTGTGTTTCTAATAGTTCCTCTATTTTTTTCATATAAACTTTCCCGAGTTTTTGCTTTTATTATTATGTAGTTATTAATTTAAGTGCGCCTCTTGAAGGGGAGTTGAGAGGATCGATTGCTATGGTTTTAAATCGTACTCATAAACGTCCCCCGTTCTACATCTGGTCTGTTACTAACAAAATTAATACAAAATAAAATTTTATTATGTACATTGGAAGTATAAATAAATAAAAAAGATTATAAATTAGTACTACTACTATTGTCAAAATAAATTAAATCGTCATTTTCATTCAGAGAGACAAAATAAGTTGGAATTTTATTTTCTTTGCCTTTTACAAATATAAAATCCCTAAATTCGCACGCGATTCCATTTTCCTGTAGCGCATTCGCCGTATCTTTCGTAACCTGAATCGTTCCTGGTAATCCAGTCGAATCCATTCTAAACGCCATGTTAACCGTGTCTCCCCATATATCGTACAGAGGTTTTTTTGAACCAACCACGCCACCCATAACCTTCCCATTAGAGATACCTATACAATAGCCGTTTACTTACATTGGTAAAACACATGGTGGAATGTGCAGACCTATTTTCAGTTCACATACCGATGAAGATTGAGGTGAAAATTCGGCGCTAATTCTTCTTAACACCTTTATTAGATTTATTGCGAATTTTAAAAGTGCCACGGCGACGTGCTCTTCTGTACCCTCTTCGCTTACCATCAGATCTGTCGTACCGGCTTCTAGACCACAAGCTGCCATATAAGCATTTTCTCGATCGGTCGTCGTCCTCCTTTTATTAATTCCCTATCAAAATCGATTAATTATTTTTAGGTAAAACTTTTCGGATACATCGTCTATTGGTAAATTAACAAGAGACGCAAACATCACAGCCACATTATCATATTCTTCGTTATAGAGAACGTTGTTGTTCTTCCTATTTACGTCTAGGTAAAGTTGTGCTGAAAATTCATTTATAATGTCTTCTATTAAGTCATATAGTCTATTTTATTTTAAATGTCCTCTGTCGAATTAAACATCTTATACATTGACAAACATATTTTGCAGTGCTCCGTCATGAAGTGTGACGTCCTAAAGTGGGATGGATGAATGGTAGGTAAGGAAGAAATAGTACAGTGACTCTATTACAAACAGTGACGACAAGCAGCTTTTAGCTCCGCCCATCCGCCATTAGGAGGCAAAATTTTGGACTGGTTTATATGAACTCAACGGTGGTATCCTACCAACTTGCTAAATCCAAATAAAAGTTACACTCCGATCAAAGGTAAACTACCACGTGATTAAACCAGCCGCCATTAAGAGGCAAAATATACCACGACCAATAAAAATCGATACCACACTTGTCGGCACTGTTTGTAATAAAGTCACTGTAAGACAAGGTTACCATATACCTTTTAGCTTGTCTTAAATTTAGGGGCGTTTAATCTGACAGACATTTGAAATAAAATAGACTATAGATCATACTTACCAACATGTATTGGAAGAATGTTTGTTAACAACATCTTTGTAATTTTATTCATTGTCATTGTGTTCACTTCCATTTGTTCGACTGCTAATTGTTCAGTCCATAAGTAATCCAATCGGTTTAAATAATCGCTTTGTCTATCAATTAGGTGGAGCGTGAGTGTCAGAAATGCCAAATTCATAAAATGGGCAATTTGTGGACGCATATTCAAATTGAAAGTTTCGCTATTCTGCGAAAGATGATTTTTATTGGTCTGTTAAATGAGGCCTAATAACTTACTCCGTAATACGCAGAGTTTAAATTCCAAACGAAGATGGCGTAAAAAACTGTTACTGATACTGCGAACAACACTTTTAACCACATGTACATACGAAGAAATAGGAAGCCCATGAAAATGGTAAGTGATAAGGTGTGACTCATGTGCTGAAACAAATCATAGCTCAGATCAATTTTATAGAGCCACGATCCAGCTCAAAAGATACAGTGTACTCAAACCATATTTCCCATATAATATCAACAGGAGACTGCAATCACCGACGAAGATTTTGAGTCAATTGGTCATGAAACTTTTTCATTCTTCAGAATATGTGATGATAATGAGTCTTGCTGACAGTGGTCTTCATTCAATTCTCTCTTACACTTATCGGTACCTAGGTGATGCATTTTTGTGATCTAATTAACTGCAGTTAACGTTCATCATAGTCTGAAGGTTAAAATGCCGACTTCAATAAGGGCACAATAACAGTTTGAATTTCAAGAGACTGATTGGGTTAAACCCGAAGAGACTTCAGTAGGGGGGGATGAACGATAAGTGTAATTTGTATATGGAAAAAAATTTGGGAGAAGAACAGAGTGGTGCGAGGTCAGGTTCTTCATCTGAATCAGAAGAGATGAGAACCTGCTGGAGTAGACAATGGATTTGGATTTTATAAGCTATACATAATCGCATGTACCTGACCATCTTGACGCGACAAATTAAAGGCTAACATTTCTGTCTCTGTACATTTGGTTCATTGGTTCCCAATTCTCTTTTCACTGTTCTTCTCATCTCAGTTTTTACTTTTCTTCTCCGCATTCGTTTTTTTCTCTCCACTACGTGCTAGTCATTGGAAAGAAATGATTCAGCAGACCTTTCTGACAATTTCTTCCTTCGAATCACTCTAATACATGTAACGCCCAGACGGGTTGGCCTAGTGGTCGCCACGTTCCGCTTCGATTCGAGAAATCGTTCATTTTATTATCACAATGGCCGACTGTTCTGTAAGAGGTTTTTCCATTTTACGATTCAACCACAGCACGTTAACACTTTTCAATTGTAGAAGTTTTATCCGTTTTCATCAGTTTAATCGGACCCCACGTTATGATGGCTTTTGTTATTTAGTTCCAATTCATTAACTATTGTTAATTTTTTCCCCATAGATTTAATTTCAATCCTAATTGTTTTGAACTCAACTGGACGGTTCACTTCTGTTGCCTTTTCGCCAATCTCGCGTATCCTTTGCGATGAACTCGAGATTGATGTTTTACCTTGGTTTGACCTTTGATTTTACCATTTCAACTCTTCATTTATGTTAATCTATTATTGTTTTGCTATTTACTTCGTCTTCACTTTTCATACTTAAACCTGATGATGACAATTTAGGTTGTCGAAACATGTAGCAACATGTCAATCTAGATTTGAATTTATCAATAAATGTTCTATGGGGAAGGTTAAGAGTTTTGGTTAATTTTATTAATGTTTGGATTCCTTACCCATATGTAGCTTACGTGCTTGTTATCATTGGAAATCTAGAATTTGAGTACTGGAATAGTACCTACTTCATTCCCTTTAGCACCCTAACTCCGTTCCTTCTAAATCCATCCCCGTTTGTCCATTCTCATATTTCTTCTCTGGCTGAAACGGTTCTGGACAGTTTGGGCAGCTTGGCTCACTTCTGTCGTCCAGGGAAGGCGAAGAAACGAAACATGCCGCCTTTTCCTGGCCTTTTCCTTCTTTTTTCATAAGTGACACGATATGAAATTGTAAGAGCAAAGATGTTCTCCTAATCAACTACAGTTCATCTGGAATTTTCGGGTTTATTACCAAATATGTTACATTGAACTACCAGAGTTGTCGGTTTAATTCTACTAAAATAAACTATACACGGAAATTTATTTCTGATCGGTAATCATTCCACTAGGTTTTTCCTAGCTTTTGTATTTTTTATTTACTTTGGAATGCTGTCTTTGGGGTTGTTTAGGTACCTTCATTATTATATCATTTTAAATATACAGTAATATTGAAAACACAGTATTGTTATGTTATTGATAAATAAATATTGACTTTATATTGTATAGTTGGCGTATGCCAGGGCCCACACCTTCCCTCTCCCTATCACCACTCCCCCGTATTGCGCTTTCTTCATTTTTTCTTCCAAGCCTTCCATGTATATCGAAAAAAGCCCCGGACTAAGGGGACACCCTTGCCTTAACCCCTTTACTGTTTCAAAACTTGCAGTGTATGTTTACTCATTTATATGAATATCTACAATTTTTTGATTTAATATAACTTTTATGAGTAGTATAATGCCACGTATAATAGGTACATAAATGTGTCAATTATTTACAAATAACGGTCTAATTCGAGCATAATTATACTATTACATATGAGTAAATAGTAACAGCATTGTATGAACAATTTCAAAGAAATAATAATAATATATAATTCGATAATCCTTCAGAACTATACGAACATAAACTTGTATGTTTACTAATACATTAAACGTAATTTACTATTCTCGTGTAAAAAATTACCTACTTGTACAATATTCATATTTCTACGAAATTTTGACAACAAGATTATATGTAAGGAACTTATACGTTCACGTAATAATGCTAAATTATATGTTTAGCTCAGGGAAACTATTGTAACTATGTACACACCAATTAGAATGAGCAGTTACGGTAAACGCTTTTATTGTTTTATTGATCGTTCGTATATAATACGTTGTTGTTTCTTGTATTCATTTCGTTGCCTGTGGTGTATTAAAACGTTTGTGTAAGTATTTATTCAATTGAGTACCTACATTTGCCATACCTAAATTTTAATTTTTAGTGCAAACCGGTATCACTACCAATCAAAATGAAAGATTTGATATTCGTAACGTGGCTTTATTTTCAAATATTGTTAGTTCAGTGCGATATTTTTGTTAATAACTTGAATGGATCGGACGCGCCAATAAAGACGTGCATTCAAAAAACAATAAACCACCTATTTACATATAATGACACTTTGAGCTTGATGTTAAATAATAATAATTTGTGTGAAGATGCGATTTTTGAAATGAGCACTATGCGTCCGTATATTGTTTTAAATATGGACGCTATTAATGATATTAATAAATTACAGTATGATGGGCAGTTTATAATATGCCCAAAGGATTTACTTTCTCTAAATCGCTCATTACATAATGCACATGCGATTGCACGTAGCAATATGAGAAGCTTGGGCAATTCTAAAAATCTGGTTATTACTAATACGACCGATATCTCATTGATGTTTGAGATGTTTTGGTCGTACGGCATTAATAATGTGATTATTTTGTTTTATGGGCAAGGACTATCGAAATTGTTTACGTGTAATCAATTTGCTCCGGAAAATGAGTGCGGGAAAACTGCAAAATTAATTATTGATCAAGATTGCGAAGAACAAGTAACTCTTTCATTTACAAATGTGATAAATCAAATGAATAAATGTCCCGTTACTTTCGCGGGTTTGCTAAAAAGCATGTATCAGAAAGAAGAACAATATCCAATTGCTCTTACTGTACTGAACGTCATCAGAGAACTATCAAACTGTTTTAACGCCACCTTTCAACGTAACTTCTTTGCTGACCAATTGGGCATCGATCTTGCGACAAGACTCACAACGAAAATTATCATATCATCGGTAACATACAACGAAATTTGTAATTACACAATAACGGAACCATTGATAAGAATGGATATTCTATGGATAGTACCCAAAGCCAAACAAATTTCTAACTTGAATGTCTGCGTGCAAGTCTTCAATTATCATGTTTGGATAGCAACAAGCGTCACATTTATATGTGTGTGGTTGATGTGGTTTTTAATTATATCTCGTAATGGAGGATTTACGTTCGATAAGTTATGTATTTCTTTCTTAAATGTCTGGTCACTCACTATTTTTGGTAACGTAGCACAATTGCCTAGATCTACATCACTCCCTTTACGTATTCTATTATTGTTTTATTTATTTTATGCTATTAACATGCAGTTTGCTTTCACTTCCGATATGTCAACTGTACTAACAACACCACATTATAGTTTTCAAATACGGAACTTGAAAGAGTTGGCAGATTCTCAGCTTCCCATATATATTGATCGTGATTTGAAAAAAAAGTGGTTCGACATCAATAGCACCGATCGGAAACTTTATACCCAGTTGCAACATTCAATGCGTAATGTTACCACTTACGAATTTACTAAACATCTAGTCCTCTTACATCTTGGCAGGACTTATGCGCTTGTTACAACAGTAGAAATAATGCGCCATGCGGAAATCGCATTGGAGAGGAAATTGGAAGTTTACGAAATAAGGGATAGTTCAATGACTGGCGTTCAAACAATTCGTCTTGGCTTACACATCGATCATTATTTCTCAACTACCTTAAATACATTTATAAGTAGAATGATAGAAAGTGGAATACATGAGAAGCGTAAAAATGATTTTTATCATGTATTTCATGCAGAAAAAGTTGAAACGGTGCAAGAAAATGAACTAACGTTGAAACATCTCATTTTTATATTCATATTTTTCGGATTTGGTTTGTGCACTGCATGTGTGGTGTTTTGCTTTGAACTTGTTTTGAATAAGTATCTGTAAATCGTGTCATTGAATGTGCAATTACCTATGTAGGTATTTGAAACAGTTATTATTCTCTATTACCTAAGGAAATTATGAATAGTAACTCTTGTAGTGTTGTTTGATTATTTTAATGTATTTTCTCTACATCCCTTCATAAATTGTAGTAGGTACTTATATTAAGTGGTATTTAATTGCACTAATTTTCTGTATCGCACAAAAACACTTTGGATCAATTTTTCATTGTAGTTCATATTATGCATTGTTTCATAGAACGTTTACCTGTTACACTATAGGTATGTACAATATATGAAATTGTTCGTTAAATGAATAAAGATTATTGTGTGCAATAGATGCCTTCTTTAAAATAGAATTGAATTTAGCCATCATTTTTTAGTGAGTTTTACAAGATTTTCCAGCTGAGACAGCCTTTCTGAAAAAATATTACACGTAGGTAATATGCTCGAGCCAACTTTAGGCCAGTAAAAAAAAAATTGCGGCGGGAAATAAGCGTAAGTAAATCTTTGGTTAGTGCTTTAACGGAGGAATATTCGAGACGGCCATCACCGATGGATGGGAAGTAAATTTACTTCTTTAGTGCGTGCTTTTGTTAGTGCCTCTTAGCGAAAAATTTCTCCAAATACCTAATTCAGTTCTAATAGATCCACAATATGTTTCGTGTTACTTATGGTAGCAAATCGGAGCTTGTAATTAGTGAAATGGGTAACGTTTAAAACGTTCTGGTATGAGGGGCGTCGGGGCGAGTGAAGTTAGCAGAACATCAAAAGCACAAACGTCGAAATTGGGCTCATAAATTAGTGCTGGGTTTGTGCCGTTGCAAACTTTTTCACAAAACAAACCACTGCCGAAATACGGCCATTTTTTGATGTTCTGCGATTCAGTGCGGCCATATTGATGTTACCCTCTCGAACTTGAAATCGGATAAATAGGTGAATTTTTTTGTTTTCGCGTATCAATAATTCGCTAAAATGCCTATTGTGCACTTCCCTAAAAACAATTGCTAAATCTCGATTAAAATTTTACTGTCCCAATGTAAGCTGTCATATTTCTTTGTTATAATACATGCTCTTCATGGTAAAGTTTAAATTTGGTATTAACACATCAATAAGTAGGTACTCTATAATTACAATGTATACGCCTAAACAGTAATATTTCGTTAATTTTTAACAATCTTCCTACTTTCTTCGTACAACTGAAATAACTTGTAATTTTATGTTTAAATAGAGATGCAGAAAGAGTTTTTCCAGAAACAAATTTGAATCCGATCCTAAGGCAGCCACTGTTTGTCGGCCACAGGAGAGCGGCCCTGAAATAACGGTGCGTACGCGTGAAATTTAAATTTGAAGGTAATTGTATTAGGGTAGGGTTTACAATGAAGTGGCATTTTTTAAGAAAAATACTATACAAACGTATAGTTTTGTTGAAGCGTAAACTAATATGAAAGGTTGGGATTTGGAAAATACAGACAATTAGATGAACTTAGATGAACTTAGATTTTGAACAGTTTAAACCTTTTTGAAGTCTTAGAGGATAATTATACCAGAAGTTTTATGATATAGTCGGTAATGGCAAAATCTCAAGAAGGAAATGTAGGATTATAAACCATAACCCAGTAAACAGAGTCACGTTATTTTGACGTTAATTTCACGTGACCTAATACCCGTAGGACGTCAGATATTATGCATAATGTAATTATCAATGCAAAAAATTATTAGGTAGTTAACTTAATTCTTGCACCAATCCGTTTTTACCTGAACTGAAAGCCGACGCTTTTATTATAGGGTATACACTTGCTTGAAAGTCTCCCTTAACCGGATTCGAACCTTTGGGGCTGGCTGTTGAAAATTTCTGAATCCGACATTGTGCCGCTGCGCTACTAGTGTGAAATATACCCACTTCTCATTTCGTACTTAGCGCTGTTTCGCTTTTGTATATTTGAAAAAATACATAAGAGATGTAAACACTTGGGCATTTACAATTAATAAGTCGTCATCATCTATAAATTGTATAAGAGGAAAGACTAAAATATATAATATGTACTAAGTATAAAATATACAAGACAAATTTCAATAAAAAATATATAAACAAAAAAAAACTTCTGAACTTACAATTAAAAAAAAAGTTATAATAATAGTTTATTAATATAACCGCATAGAGACAATATACCATTGACAACCTGTATAAGTATAGGGTTAAGTGGAAGAGCAGATCGCTAATGAATTTTTCTGTTAGGATCTGAACTTCGCGCACTGGTGTACTTATACTTTTTGTTTCATTTCTACTTTTTATCGTGCTTTTTTCTTTTAAATTTAGTTTAGTTCTTTTTTAGAAATGATACATACAGTTTAATTATTATTGCTCACGTGCGTAAGCTAATAAAAGTCATTATTATTATTATTATTATTGTACTTCGGTTCTTATCGATACTCAGGCCAAGCCTGGTTAACTAACCGCACGGATCGGAATCAAGTAACGAACGATTAGTACTAGTAACAATACGTATACCTGTATAAAATAAATTTGAAGTAGCTGTAAAGAAACATATGTGTTTTGAAATAGTAGGTATTATGTTTATTGTGTAAATGTTTGTTGTTTAACTCGGCGCATAGGTTGCAGGTTGCACTCGAGTGGGTACCTAATGTGTTGTTTGTTTTTGTGCTAATTGTGAGTTCTGATACTGTGAGTGTGTGTGTGTGTGTTTGCGTTTGAGTGTATGTGAACGAGTTAAAGGTGTCACATGAGTGGTTATTGACGTGTTATGTCAGTTATGTGTTTGTAATGGACTTTATGTAATGCTATGTTGTATATGCAACAGAGTTTCAATTTGTGAAGGGAGGATTGAGTGTTGTGTTTCATTTTGTGTTTGAATGGTATTAGTTGAAAGTGTGTGATGTGGTTCTGAGTGATGTGCGGTATCTTCCGTTATGTTTAGAAATTTTCTAACTATGTGGCAAGTGTTGATGATGACTGCCTTTTGTAATTGTATGTATATGTTCTTATTTAAGCCTAATATGTGTAAACGTAAACTGTGATGTATTGTTTTTGGTATAAAATTATATTATTATATAATAATTATTATTAGGTATATTATTATTATTATTATTATACCTACTTTTATTAAATACAATAACCGATACACTGCAAAATGGAGTAACTTTTAGAACAAACCGTAACCGATAGTTTTGACGCAAAAAACCGAAATTTGTAAGAGAAGTGTAGAGAACAGACGAAAAACGATTTTGTAGACTTCCCATTAGAACTTCCACCAAAAAAGAAATGACGCTTATTTTCTCGTCCTTAAAGCTTTTCTTTCTTTTGCCGCTGCCTGTCTAGTGTGTTTCTAATAGTTCCTCTATTTTTTTGATATAAACTTTCCCGAGTTTTTGCTTTTATTATTATGTACTTATTAATTTAAGTGCGCCTCTTGAAGGGGAGTTGAGAGGATCGATTGCTGTTGTTTTAAATCGTAGTCATAAACGTCCCCCGTTCTACATCTGGTCTGTTACTAACAAAATTAATACAAAATAAAATTTTATTATGTACATTGGAAGTATAAATAAATAAAAAAGATTATAAATTAGTACTACTATTATTGTCAAAATAAATTAAATCGTCATTTTCATTCAGAGAGACAAAATAAGTTGGAATTTTATTTTCTTTGCCTTTTACAAATATAAAATCCCTAAATTCGCACGCGATTCCATTTTCCTGTAGCGCATTCGCCGTATCTTTCGTAACCTGAATCCTTCCCGGTAATCCAGTCGAATCCATTCTAGACGCCATGTTAACCGTGTCTCCCCATATATCGTACAGAGGTTTTTTTGAACCAACCACGCCACCCATAACCTTCCCATTAGAGATACCTATACAATAGCCGTTTACTTACATTGGTAAAACACATGGTGGAATATACAGACCTATTTTCAGTTCACATACCGATGAAGATTGAGGTGAAAATTCGGCGCTAATTCTTCTTAACGCCTTTATTAGATTTATTGCGAATTTTAAAAGTGCCACGGCGACGTGCTCTTCTGTACCCTCTTCGCTTACCATCAGATCTGTCGTACCGGCTTCTAGACCACAAGCTGCCATATAAGTTAGATTGCAGACCTTAATTTTCTCGATCGGTCGTCGTCCTCCTTTTATTAATTCCCTATCAAAATCTTTAATAATACGATTAATTATTTTTAGATAAAACTTTTCGGATACATCGTCTATTGGTAAATTAACAAGAGACGCAAACATCACAGCCACATTATCATATTCTTCGTTATAGAGAACGTTGTTGTTCTTCCTATTTACGTCTAGGTAAAGTTGTGCTGAAAATTCATTTATAATGTTTTCTATTAAGTCATATAGTCTATTTTATTTTAAATGTCCTCTGTCGGATTAAACGCCCCTAAATGTAAGACAAGGTAAAACGTATATGGTAACCTTTTCTTCCTTACCTACCATTCATTCATCCCACTTTAGGACGTCGCACTTCATGACGGAGCACTGCAAAATATGTTTGTCAATGTATAAGATAAAGACAGAATAGCATAAAGACGTTTACGTTCACGACGAGACGTTTACGCAATTCTGTCTTTATCTTACCTGTACATTGACAAACATATTTTGCAGTGCTCCATCATGAAGTGTGACGTCCTAAAGTGGGATGAATGAATGGTAGGTAAGGAAGAAAAGGTTACCATATACGTTTTACCTTGTCTTACATTTAGGGGCGTTTAATGCCTTGGTTTAATCCGACAAAGGACATTTAAAATAAAATAGACTATAGATAATACTTACCAACATGTATAGGAAGAATGTTTGTTAACAACATCTTTGTAATTTTATTCATTGTGTTCACTTCCATTTGTTCGACTGCTAATTGTTCAGTCCATAAGTAATCCAATCGGTTTAAATAATCGCTTTGTCTATCAATTAGGTGTAGCGTGAGTGTCAGAAATGCCAAATTCATAAAATGGGCAATTTGTGGACGCATATTCAAATTGAAAGTTTCACTATTCTGCGGAAGATGATTTATTGGTCTGTTAAATGCGGCTTAATAACTTACTCCGTAATACGCAGAGTTTAAATTCCAAACGGAGATGGCGTAAAAAACTGTTACTGATACTGCAAACAACACTTTTAACCACATGTACATACGAAGAAATAGGAAGCCCATGAAAATTGTAAGTGATAAGGTGTGACTCATGTGCTGAAACAAATCACTACCATTATTACCTACTGCATTTAGAAAATCATTCGTTGGCAAAATTATAGCTCAGATCAATTTTATAGAGCCACGACCTTCCAGCTCAGAAGATACAGTGTACTCAAACCATATTTCCCATATAATATCAACAGAAGTCTGCAATCACGAGGAAAATTTTGAGTCAATTGGTCATGAAACTTTTTAATTCTTCAGAATATATGATGATAATGAGATCTGGTAAGTGTAATTTGTATATGGAGGAAAATTTGGGAGAAGAACAGAGTCTTGCGAGGTCAGGTTCTTCATCTGAATCAGAAGAGATGAAAACCTGCTGGATTTTATAAGCTATACATAATCGCATGTACTTGACGCGACAAATTAAAGGCTATGTCTGTCATTCCAGTCTCTGTATCCTTGAACATTTGGTTCATTGATTCCCAATTCTCTTTTCACTGTTCTTCTCATCTTAGTTTTTACTTTTCTTCTCCGCATTCGTTATTTTCTCTCCACTACGAAATGATTACGCAGATCTTCCTGACAATTTCTTCCTTCGAGTCACTCTGATACATGTAACGCGCAGACGGGTTGGCCTAGTGGTCGCCACGTTCCACTTCGATTCGAGAGATCGTGCATTTTATTATCACAATGGCCGACTGTTCTGTATGAGGTTTTTTCATTTTACGATTCAACCACAGCACGTTAACACTTTTGAATTGTAGAAGTTTTATCCGTTTTCATCCGTTTAATCGGACCCCACGTTATGGTGGCTTTTGTTATTTAGTTCCAATTCATTAACTATTGTTAGTTTTTTCCCCATGGATTTTAATTGTTTTGAACTCAACTGGACGGTTCCCTTCTGTTGCCTTTTCGCCAATCTTGCGTAGCCTTTGCGATGAACTTGAAATGTTTTACCGTGGTTTGACCTTTGATTTTACCATTTCAACCCATCATTTATGTTAATCTATTATTCCTTTGCTATTTACTTCGTCTTCACTTCACCTTTCATACTTAAACCTGATGATGACAATTTAGGTTGTCGAAACATCTAGCAACATATCAATCTAAACTTGAATTTTTGAATTTTTCAATAAATGTTCTATGGGGAAGGTTAAGCGTTTTGGTTAATTTTATACGTGCTTGTTATCGTAAATCTAGAATGTGAGTACTTCATTCCCTTCAGCACCCTAACTCCGTTTCTTCTAAACCCATCCCCGTTTGCCCATCTCATATTTCTTCTCTGACTGAAAAGGTTCTGGACAGTTTGGGCAGCTTGGCTCACTTCTATCGTCAGGGAAGGCGAAAGAACGAAACACGCGGCCTTTTTCTTCTTTTTTCATAAGTGACACGATATGAAATGTAAGCAAATCCTAATCAACTACAGTTCATCTGGAATTTTCGGGTTCATTACCAAATATTTTACATTGAACTGCAAGAGTTGTCGGTTACACTATACTCGGAAATTTATTTCTGAACGGTAATCATTCCACTATAGGTTTTTCCTAGCTTTTGTATTTTTTATTTACTTGGAATGCTGTGTTAGGGGTTGTTTAAGTACCTACATTATCGTTTGGAACTGTCGTTCTGGAGGACGCTAAGGAAATTTAGCCAACAATTAGGAAAATATTTTCTTTGTTATCCTGTGAAGACACAATTTCTATTTTCAAGTCATTGGACCAATTTTATGTCACTAGCAATCAAATTGGTTTGTAAGTGCTTTTTTTATATGTAACTTATTTAAAATTACTTATCTGTGGTAATACAGTAACCACGGGCGTAGCTATAGGGTTTCTCAAGATAACAAAAAATGATCTGTCACAAATAAAATTACTTATATCCGTTATATTAAAGCGGAAAAATGTAGGGAACTGATGGGAATTTGAAGCCCCCCCCCCCCCCCCCCCCCTTCATATACGTCGCTGACAGTAAGCAATTGAAGTTTTTTTCAACACGAGCGTCAATGACCGCAATTTTGCTGTTGTAATTTTTTTGTGAAAAAGATCTCTACGTTCTTAAAATTATTGCTGTATTTTATTAATTTTGATCTATTTGAGTTATGTTGCGCTATTTTTACTGTCTATATTGTCAAAGCATTTAATATTGGTGTAATATTGGCATTTCATTGTACACATGTTGGTAGAATATGAATGTACAATATTGTCCCAACATTGAAATGTGAACAATTTTACATATTGGCCTATTATTGTTTTGTAATGTGTCCCAAAATAATAGGAAAGGGAGGGACCTGCGCCGCCCCAGAACCCTAACTGCCCCGAGGGAAACAACTGAGCTACGGAATCTTATATAATTTTGGAATTTAAAGTTGAACACTATAAAAAATTGAGGAGGGCGTGCATATTGATTGCATTGCTTATTTATTATTTTGATTATTTTGATTATTTTGATATATATCATATATCATATAATATATCATTTTAAATATACAGTAATATTGAAAACACAGTATTGTTATGTTATTGATAAATAAATATTGACTATATATCGATTGACAATATTTAGTAATATTGTACACGCAATATTGGTACATTATTGTATGTACAATATTTGAATTTACATTGAATGTCAATATTTACTTAATATTACAAATATGTATGTTATATTGCTTAAATATAGATTTTCAATATTTAGTCATGTTGTACACGCCAATATTGGTACATTATTGTGTGTACAATATTTGAATTTACATTAAATAGCAATATTTACTAAATATTGCAAATATTGTTCTTATATTCACTACACTAAATATTGTATTTCCAATATTTGTATAATATTGCAAAAATATATTCACCCAATATTGGCTGCAGTTCGGCAATATTGCCCCAATCTCTCTATATTGCGCCAATATTCCGCCAAGCTAACGCTAATAAACGGTGCTAAATGGGACTTTGTTCTAATTAGGCTTCTTTTGTGATGGTTGATTTATATAAGTTACGACACAAATAGTTTAGTTTTTGATGCTATATTTACTTACTGATTTATTTATATTAACTATGATTTTCAT
The DNA here is from genome assembly GCA_036250285.1 of Pyrocoelia pectoralis. Classification (NCBI taxonomy): domain Eukaryota; kingdom Metazoa; phylum Arthropoda; class Insecta; order Coleoptera; family Lampyridae; genus Pyrocoelia; species Pyrocoelia pectoralis. The sequence continues at coordinate 33,395,185 of CM070079.1, read as the reverse complement.
TCCTTCTTCAAAGTACATAAAACTGCACAGAGACTCATATCGCCTATTACTAGCCGACTGTCTTATTGTAGGTATGTTTTTCAGTTTTAAGCTCGCCCCGAGTGCTCCCAAAATTTCAGTCCTCATTATATTCTATGTATACACGATGTCTGGACAATACGGAAAAAAGAAGGAAAAAGCTTCGTGGAAATGCAGTATAAAGAGAGGTGTGGGAAACTTTGGGAACCGTTGTGACTATTTCGAAAATTGGTGCTTTGTCAAAGTTAAGCCATTAGCGCATTGAATCCAATGTCATTGAGCATGGTGCGCGAAACCAACAAACTGCAGGTCCTTGAATTCTGTAGTTTTAAATGTAGATATGGTTTTTAAACTAAAAACTACTCTACTGAACTAGAGGACATCTTTAAAAGGTCGCTGAACATGAGACGATTGATATAACAATTTTCAAAGAAGAAAATTTATTAGGGAAACCCTACGACATGGCAAAGCTGTGAGACTCTAATGGAAAACAAATCTGAGCATTTGGTCTACATCCCAGAAGTTTGAAACTAGAGTGATGGTTACGGTTGTTTATTTAAACGTTACGTGTTTCAATATTGACGCACAAGGCACGTGCTCATATTCACTTACCGAAAAGTCCTTGAAACATTTTGATATCATATAGTCGAGATTATGTAGAAAAAAATTAGATAATTACCCATGGAATAACGCAGTGATCGTTTAACTTGCCATTCCACACAAACACTGCCATCAAGGATCTTAAGGAGGTGTTTGGACCATTCGAGCATTCAATCTGAAATTAGACATAGTCATAAAGCGAAAAATAGACCGTAGACCATATTACCAACTCCCCCAATACGCAGAATAAGAAGAGTCCACACGTAACGATATATATTCCTATACGGGTTATCGTATTAAACGTGATAAATGTGGATAATGAGTAGCAGAAATTTAAAAGGGCACCCTTCGGTTTATTGCTGTTATCCATTCTTTCTAAACGTCTATTCCATAGTGAATTTAGCCAAGTTATGGGTACTACGACAATTATCAGGAACGATAATGTTCCATAGTAGGACCAAAGGTGCCAATCCCATCTAAAATTTGAACCATTCCATAAGCCATACTTAGCTAGGTACCTACTTACTGTGCAAGTGTTAAATTTTGAATTACGACCGCAACAACCAAGAGCACTATGTACGCCACTATATAGTACTTAAATAATTTGTCTGGTAGTTTTATGTACTTCCTCTCATTCTGTAACTTTCGAAAAACTAAAAAGAGTGGGTTTATTTCGCGTACCTTAATCCACTGGCTGCGAAGATAAAGGATAGTTTTATAATTTTTGGAATAAAGAAACGTACTCAAATTTTGTAAATGGCATATTCTCAATGGCTTCTTTCATATTTTCCGCGGTTTTTTGTAGCAGCTTTTTGTACCTATTGATATTGTTATCCATGAATGCCGTCCGCCGTTTGATATCACATGGGGTAATACGTCTACCTACAACTTGTTTCGACGAACCTGGATGACCACTGGGTCTCCTATTCAGTATGGCTCCAATGGGTGTTTGAATACTGCGAAGAGATTCTCTGCGTTGCTCAAAAGCACCGTCGTTTCTAACTTGACTATCACCCAAACTGGTAGTGCTGGCGCTTTTAGCAAATCCATTCGATTTCAGGTTAGTTTCTTGTTCTCCTATAATACTTAACTTTTTCTTCGGTCCCGTTTCCGATGACTTAGTTTGATTTTCGGATAATTTGGGCGTTATGAAGAAGGTGTGAACGTTGTACGGTTGTAAAAGTGGATTGGTCGATCCCCGATCGGTTTTCACTATAGTGTACTTTTGCTTTGTGAGTAGATCACATGTTTGCTGTGTTATGTGAATTTTGCTGGAAGTGAATTTTGTGAACATTTCGCTCGCCCTGTTTAGTGTCCATACCCAGCCTCGCCTGTGGTTTCCATTTTATTCGCTATTACAACATCTTTTGACCATATATCAAATTGCCATTTGGTTAGGCCAATAAGACCGCTTAAAATTTTTCCGGAATGTATTCCAATTCGCATATCAATTTCTAAGTCATTATTCGCTCTGTAAAAAGAAGAAATAGATATATTTTTATGTTCTATTAATTAGTATACAAGAAACCTACACCACGAAGAGATTAATTAATGTCAAAAATGGCTAAGGATTCTTGAATTTTTTGAAAATGTTATCATATCACAGCACTCGTTTGCTGTTCAAGTGCGAACAGATAAAAACGTAATATTTTCCTGTTCTTCAAGTACTGACGTTGCGTCATGTGATGCAACGTCAGTTAGATATAAATCTTACCATAAACAAGAGCGCATTATCGGTTAAGTGACAATGCCTTTAACCTAAAGCTGTTTTTCTTGTAATAGAATTTTTTCCTATTCTTCATAAAATTCTATGGCTTGGTCCAAAGTATGATTGAGACCAAACGCAAATCAGGGATTTTGTCGAAGAAAGTTGGAAATGAAAATATGAAAAATAAATTTTATATTGATTCAAAAGAGGAAAGTAGACAGATAATAGGACAATAATCGAAGTAATAAAAAAAGTAAAAACGAAGAAGTAGGAAAGTAGAGTAAGTTAAAGTTGACAATATGAGTATAGGTGTGTTCAAAGTATAAATGGAATAGAAGAAAGAATCGTGGAAGAAATGATGAAACATTGAGTGGTGATATTTGGAATTATAGAAACAAAGAAGAAAGGAAAACAAGAATACACAAAGGAGAATAACATGTAAATGAGAGACTACTAAAGAGAGAAATTAAGTTATTGGATAAAGAGATATGAACAGTAAGAAAGAGAAATCGATGAAGGAGTGGAAAATGTGATAACAATAGAGGACCTAAACGGAAGAGTAGAAGAGTATACGTATAGGAAGAGAAGAGGAAGAAACCAACAACAGTAACGAACAAAGAATTATACAGTTATACATAAACTTACGAGACTAGAGTCTAGAAGAAATGTAAGGTCTATAATTGATCTTTTTCTTGGAAATGGTAAAAAAATGCAAACATGGCAAGGGATCGTTATTTGGTTAAGGGCTGCTTCATCTTTCTTTGCAACTTCCAGGTAGTGTAATAATATTTTTATTATTATCAATAATTCCTTTTTCTCCGCTAGCCTTACCAGCACTTCTTGTGGTCAGTTTATGATATCTTGTCCAAAAGCTTTGTAGTCCAGGCAATGAATGCTCAAAAAAAGGTTTAGAGGGAAATGCTTGGAACACAATTTTTGACTTCGTAACTTTGTTTGGACTAGTTAGGAGGAGAACATATCAAAAGTCCCCGCCCGTAGCCCTTAATACGGGGGAGAGGAGGGGTTTGAAAGTCTAATTTTTAGGTTTTTTGCTTATATCTCCGAAACACTATGGGTCCTACCAACATGACCATTCTATACAAAATCAAAGTTGATTAAATTTGCTACAAGTTTTATTCAATCAAGTTTTTCGATATCTGGTATAGTTTTTGAGATATCCGCTCTGGAAAGTCTATCACGAAGAACTACCACGGAAAGAGATGTACTGTAGTCTTTGACGGCTATTCCTCATCAACCTCATGCACGAAAGTAGCAGAGTAGCAAAGGCGCTATCGACTCAGCACACGCTTAAGGTGAAGCTTGAGGACAATGGGATCAGGACCCTTCAAGTAGAAAGTGATGCGGACGTTCTGATTGTGAATACGGCTGTGGAAATGTCGAAAACAACAGCTGTCGGCATTGTGGGTGAAGATGTCGACCTCATAGTCCTCTTGATGGCTTAAGCTGATGCGCATAAGGACATTATTTTCATCAAGGCTGGACGTGGGAAAACAAAGGATTCCTTATTCTCGTCCCAAGAGCTTCAGCAACAATGTTTCAAGGACGTGCTGTTTTTGCACGCCTTTACCGGATGCGACACAACATCTTCCCCATTTCGAAAAAGCAAGGTCGCATTTATGTATCTGAAATCGCCAGAGGTCCAGAAAGCAGCAGCAGTCTTTTCAGACCGTTCCTCCACCACCGCCCAAGTACAAAAGGCAGGTGCAACCTGCATCATGAGGTGGTATGGGGCTCCAGCGAAAGAGGTCTCCCTCAATGCCTACAGGCACGTCATTGTTGAGATCGGTGGCCACCATCAAGCTTGTGTTCCTCCCACCGAGAGAGCATTCCTTCCGAACATTCCTTCAAGTTCAGCTGTGGCTGGGAAATGACCTGCCTCCTCAGATGTATGGGTGGAAGAATGAGAACAACTGCCTGGTCCCAGTGCACAGTGAGTTAGCAGCTGTACCGGACGATAATAAAATCAAAATTTAATGAAGCGAAGGATGAGATGTTGTGTTTTTATGTTTTTTGTATATAAGTACAAACGTACTGAAAAACCAGGCCCATTAAAGGCAATACTGGCTGATAATGAGTAAAATGACTAACCTGGAATCAAACCTCGTTTTCCATTGGATTCCAGGTTAGTCATTTTACTCATTATCAGTCAGTATTGCCTTTAATGGGGCTGGTTTTTCAGTACGTTTGTACTATACAAAAACCATAAAAACACAACGTCTCATCCTTCGCTTCATTAAATTTTGATTTTATTAAATATTCATTGTCTAAGGGGAGGTTTTAAGTTGTTTGATTTATTAAATCACTACCCCTTTGCGAGCATCTGACTCTACCATGGACTTTTGTAAAACTATCACAATTACACTCATATATGCACAAACATGATCATAGCAAAATATTTTCCCATTAAAATGGTCTAAATTGAGGAGCCTGGTCAGCGGGCCTACAAGTATATATTATAAAATGAGTGTCTGTGTTATTTAGACGTCCAGTCCTCGAATATCTGTACAGAATGGTGCATATTTCGGCCAATACGTTGATTCATTAGTCGACAGTTGTCGCAAAACTTCAGATTTCACGCTCAACACTGAAACATTTGAAGGAAAATAGATAAAATAGTAAAGTAATATTATTGAATAGAATTTATTGCTGTAAAACCCTATGGCCAGCATTTAGTTTTTCGGTCCATCGTTGAAGAGTTTTATCCGGTCAAAAAGGGCAAAAATGTGAAGCAAAATTTTTTTTCCTAAAATGACAGACCTTCAATAGCGAATATCTCGAAAACTATACCAGATATCGAAAAACTTGATTGAATAAAACTTGTAGAAAATTTAATCAACTTTGATTTTGTGTAGGATGGTCATGTTGGTAGGACGCATAGTTTCGGAGATATAAGCAAAAAACCGAAAAATGAGATTTTCACCCCCCCCTCCCTTCCCCTGGCTTAAAGGCTACGGGCGGGGACTTTTGATATGTTCACCTCCTAACTAGTCCAAACAAAGTTACGAAGTCAAAAATTGTGTTCCAAGCATTTCCCTCTATACCTTTTCGTTGACTGGCCTATTGGTGAAAATCCAAGGTTCTGTTGCATGTAGCAGTATCTGGAAGATATACCTAATTTGTGGGTTTATCGTGGCATTGACAGTTGTTCGCAGGCAGATGTACTTTGTATTTCAATAGGAGGAGGGGCTTAAGGGCGAACACGCAATGATACTAGTAAATATTACGTTAATAAATTAATTATTTTACCTGACTAGACGAATAATTGATATCATCTTCAAAGCTAAATCTACACAAGCTTCGGCATGATTAGGTGCTGGATTTGGTGGTAACCCCGCCACGCTGTAGTAACAATCGCCCAAAAACTTAATCCGTAATACATTTAATTGCTAAAAATCGCCTATTAGGTACTAATATGAGATGTCTCAGTAACAATTACCTCAGATGCATCATCAAATCTAGTAAAAAGCTCATTCAAGACGTCAACGAGCTTCACTACAGGTAATTTACTTGTCATGGCTGTATAATTCACAATATCGGCATACAAAATGCTCACGTTATCGTATTCTTGCACGTACGGAATTCTGAAAATCTATAGTTAATGGTCGCTAAACTGAAAGCGCAGACTTACTCCAAAGGATCGGATTGTGGAATATTCTCCATTTTTTCGAGAATTTCAATTTTACGTAAAATATCTTTACGTACTTTATCGATTGTGTGTTTTGGAATTATACTTAACATTAGCTGCTCCTAAAAAAAGGATTTTTGGATTAATAGCTCTTAGGCACTGGGATACCTACTCACCTCTTGCTCCTTATCGAACTTTAATTTTAACGTGGATTCTACACACGCTCTGTGATCCAAAAAAGCGCGTCTTTGGCTTAGTTCGCTTGCCCATCTGTAATAAAGTCCGATTGCATTTATACACAGTAAGAAAATACAGTCTGATCCAAGCTGAAAAAAATGGGGAGGGGTGAGTATGTATAGGTACATACAAACGAAAATTTGTGGCTTACCCGTTTCCAAAGGAACTCGTGTTTGTCATAAGTTACAAAAGCCAAAGTCAGCAAGTGGGTAACCGTTACAAAAAGTCCAAGTAGAAACGCAAATAGGTCGCGTGTTATACCGAGGAAGCAAAATACCACAATGAGTATATGGGTTATGAAAGCTGGTCGTAAGTGTACCTCATTTTGAATAATACCATGATATACTGGCACAAACAAATCCGAAATATAAATAAGTGCGAACAGACCAAATCCTAGATACCTGACAATATAAAATTTGTGCTTCAAATAATGCTCATTGATCACTAGCGTTATTAGGGAAAAGAATCCCGTGATGCCGTACAATGTGAGATCGGGCACAACCAATATCGTTGTCTTTGATTCCTGTAAAGAGATCATGAGTAGGTATCTTGTTACGAGAATGTGTTCGCGTACCGTGTTTACGTTCAAAACTATTGCGAAGTGCGTTATGCTCAAGAAGATTTGTAATAATAAAAATACTGAGAAATATCCTTGATTTATTCTGTTTGTATATCGATTGAATAATTTGTCCAAACCTTTAAAGATGAATTGTTCCTGAAACAAACAGAAAATTTAGACTCTGTCGTGTCTAATCGCCTGGCATAGAAAGACCATTTCTTGGTACAAGATGATGTAAGGAAGCTCTGTTACGAAATGTGTACCTATTCTGTAAGAAATTCAAGCATTTTCAGGTCTACAGAACACAAATAATTTTAATTCTTACTTTTTGTTCAGATTACATGATGGAGCGCTCTGGTTTGGTATAATTATGGTATTTTGTATATTTATATTTGTATGGGGCTAGATCAAGGAACGGGTGATTTCCAAGCATCTACGTGCGCATTTGGTACTATTTTGGTTATTAACACCACACCTACTACAATTTTGCCTAAACTGAGGGTATTCCATCAACAGCAACGACCTCAACATGGACCTACCCTTTTATTCGTTATCTGAGAAAAAAACGTGATTCGCTTCAGAAAAACGATTGCCTTGGCCCAGACGAAAGGTAAACCTTTTAGTACTGAAATAGTCTTTAAACGTTTTCATGCCACTTCACCGCTTTAATATTCAAGCGATATTTTAAAATGTTGACGAATTTAGTATAATTTGAAAAAGTTCGGACAAAGTTGAAGAAGAGAAGTGTTTTTCATTATTTTTAATCACCAAAAGGTTGATGTCAAGAAATAGACATTAAGGGTAAAAAACCCGTTATGGCCATTAGAGACAGACTGTAATAGTAATTGCATAAACAGTGGCCAGACAGATTTAATTATTAATATGTGTTAATGTAAAATTTTTCTTTTCACTAACATTTGAAATATTTTGGATTTTAAAAATTTGTCACTAACAATTCTTAAAATAAAACTCCAAAATTACCCTTTGGGCCTTTGCCTGACTCAATCCAACTTCGTTCGTCACGTTCGATTGTTGTGAAAACCATTTAGGTCCATGATACTCTGGAGCTATACAATCATTTATATTACCGTGAATTTTTTCCAGCAGTATTGTAGTAAAGGATTCAACTGCTGTCATCACGGGCGCTCATACAATAATGGGGGGGGGGGGGGGGGGCAATTTGAGGAATATTGAACAATTAGTTTTATTACCTACTTTCCCGTGCATATTTTAAATTGAAAGTTTCGTTATTTAAGAAATTATTACTGCTTAGAGTCCGAGTTCAGGGGGAGGGAGGGGGGCAACTTCTCCCTCTTGCCTCTCCTTATGGGAGCCCATGGCTGTCGTCCTAGTTATGAACACATTGAAAGGAACGGAGCTACAGGAGCTGGACTACTCTGAGTAGATACTAAATAATGGTATACAAGTATTTAGAGATGTCCCAAGTCCTTCAACATTATAGTATTTGGATAAAACTAACAGAAGTTTGTGGATCTGTAGGCGATTGTTCACGAAACTGGGTATACACAGCGATGATCATACCCATAGTGGCCATAGTTACATCTTACATATGCGACCTTAATGTGGTGGAAAAGAACCAAATCAGGAGATCCTTATGAACTTACCCCCCCCCCCCCCCCTTACATTTTCTGGCGAAGACGGAGACTATGAGAGGAACATACAAGTTTAAACTGCACTCAGATAATGGGAACGCTCCAGCAAGATATTATACTTAAGGGTATGTTTAAAATACACGTCATGGAAATGATTCCAGAGAGAATAACAAAAATGCCGCACTACACTATACCGACAGATGAATGATAGAAGAAACCCAATAGTTATGGGAGCCGTCTATTACAAGGGTGGCTCAGGTACAGAAAACGGTAATAGAAATTGCAACTAATGCAACAGAAGGATGCAGCCATTCTGGATTGTAACGAGACAGCATTCCAGGCATAAAATTTTGCAATCGACACCTGCGCGCAAATTCTGTTACAAAGGAACTCATAAGAAGTGAGTTCTAGTCTAGTCCAGGAGTGCACTCAGTAGATGAGGGGAAGGAAGTTCTTGGGAGACTCTCTGTGATGATGATGATGATGATGATGATGATTAGAACAAATGGAGACGGTGGTATCAAATTCTTATGGGTACGATTAAAGAGAGGTCGCCATCAATTGGTTGGACAAACGCTGCATTCCATGAAACGATCGATCGTCTTTTTCCTGAGTACTTGGTCGAGAGAAGTGATGAGGAATCGAATTTTCTTCCATGGACTACTTACAGTCAAAAAAATTCAGTTGATTTTAACTCCAATTTGTAGTTTGTGAGATAATGTCTCCCCCTCTTTAGTTACTTTTATGGTTATTGCTTAGGTCCTTAGAAATTCCATCGATTTTTTCAAGAACCTAGACTAACCACAAAATAAGAAATCCCTTCAACGTATTTCTTAGAAAAATTTTGCATATGCAGCTGTACAACTAGAGGAAGAGAATGTTCAAAAGCAACTGAGTATAATTACGCATCTGAGCAGATGTAATAACAAACTCCCTATTTTAATTTTCATTTTTTCCCCAAATTCCATGATAAGTTTTTCATATTTTCTTTTATAATCTGATTTCTGCATTGTGAGATTATAATGATTCTGATGTTTTGTACTGTTTTCGCTCTTTGTTGGATCTCGAATCAAAAAAGTTTTGACGAAAGAAAACTTGAAAGCCTGTTACAAAGTCACACCAGTTTACGTTATGCAATTTTCTAAATTCAACATACTTATTTTTTGAAAAAAGTGTTAATACGTGGCAATACAGGCCAGAATTTTTTTTAAATCGGTCGTTTTTACTGAAATTATTTGTAATTCGTCATTATAACTAATAGTATATTAAAGTATAAGTGGATAAACAGGTCTTTAAAGCACGCGCGAATTTTCAAGCACGACGGCGCAGCCGGAGTGCTTGAAAGAGAGCAAGTGTTTTAAAGACCTGTTTATCCACGAATACTTTACGCTATTTTTTTTATTGGTTCACTTTGAAATCTGGTATTAAAATGGAAATAAGAACTAATAATGTGAAATGGTTGAATTCGTATGTGAAATCAGTACACCTTTCGTTGTCATGGAAATGAGAAAAATGAAAATTAATTTGCAATCTGTCATTTTATTTGACGTACCTAACAAAGTACTCCTGTCAGATCAATAACCAATAGAATTCCCGTTTTTCAAATTTGTTGTTGGCATGGCAACACGCGCGTTTTAAAAAATGCGATTTAAACACGCTGGGGCGTGGTTTAAAAGGCTAAAATAGGACACCAATAAAAAAAAAGGTTTTTCTTTTATCGGAAATTCGCAAAAACTGGAATGCTGACAAGGGAGCGAGTGCTAAAGAAATAAAATGTTTTGAATGAGGCGGTGGCCAATCCAAAAAATTCAGTTGATTTTAACTCCAATTTGTAGTTTATGAGATAATGTCTCCCCCTCATTCAGTTACTTCTATGGTTATTCCTTAGGTCCTTAAGAAATTCTATCGATTTTTTCAGGAACCTAGACTAACCACAAAATAAGAAATCTCTTCAACGTATTTCTTAGAAAAATTCTGCATATGCAGCTGTACAACTAGAGGAAGAGGTTAGAATGTTCAAAAGCAACTGAGTATAATTACGCATCTGAGCAGATTTAATAATAAACTCCCTATTTTAATTTTCATTTCTTCCCCAAATTCCATGACAAGTTTTCATATTTTCTTTTATAATCTGATTTCTGAATTGTGAGATTATAATGATTGTTGTTAATTTACTTTGTTTATGGTCTATCAGATGTAGCAAATACAATTTTGTTGCAGCACAACAGAATGTATAAAATTTTGACTTTTGATTCCCGCTAGTAACATTTTGTATATTTTTTAAAAACTTATACCTACTGGAACCATCTGCTGCAGCGTAACATAAAAAATCAAAAAGGCGTCTATAAATAAATATTAAAGTGAAAAATGAATTCAGGTTTTCTGATGATGACCGCGTCGCTATTGAAACGCGTACGATATAACAAATTATTATTATTGTTTTTGGTACCTCCAGTGTTGTATTCAACGGCCACAAGGGTCCCAGTTCTTCCAAGATTATTCAACTTAGGTAGGCACTTATTGGAATATTAATTACCATTTATTTAATTTTGCAACTTTGCCTAAATTTAACTGATGGCTTAAGAAAACAGTGGCGCATCTGGTATAACATTAAGTGTGCTGTTGAAATTTTATATAAATTATTCATTTATCTCTCCCTCTGCTTACATCTCAAAAATGAGAACCAAAACACTTTGGTGTCAAAAAAATCTTCATTTATAAAAGCTAAAGTATGAGTAGATAAACCATACCTTTTATTAATGTAAATAGGTACTATTAACAGGACAATCTTCGATAAAATCTATTGACACACTTCCATTATCTTTTTGGCAAGGACAAAAGATGAGAAACATTAAACTTACCCTCAAATACGATAAACGATACGATTTTTCTGGATCGTCCTCGTGAAGATCGAACAAGCTTTCACGACTAATTCGTTTAATTTTATGTACACTATCTCTTGCCAATTGCAAACCTTCCAAATCCACGTAACTTTCCCAAGAAGGCCTCGACGTTTCTGACATTTTTCTTATCCTTTCCTACATTAGGATTACGATGCAAATAATAATAAATAATAAGATAGCACAAAAATTGCACATTCACTGCGTAAAGTTATGAGGCGAATGGGAATGCCGCCGGCCCAATTCACCACGTAATCACATCCGGTTGTTCTAAGTACAAAACATTTAGGTATTAAAACCCGTAGTTCCTCTGGGACTCACCTAAACAAGTGTCTTCCATTCAACTTAGAGTTAGGTACTGTGTAGATAACACTATCACTTATCATTTTATCAATGGATTGGTTTATGATGATGGACTTGTTATCTTTTAAAATAGTAGAGGTACTTAATCATCATTTTCCTTAATAATGTAGGTAAATAAATATTATAGGATCTTTGAGAATTACTTACTAATCGGGTTTTTGAGAGATGAGAGTAATCTTCCTTAACGTTAGGATTAACTAAAATATTCCAAATAGATTATAAAGACGTGTATGCGCAATTTCTATAATGATAACGCTTATTCTAGGAAGAAAAAAACTATTGATCTCACTGATGAAAGGGTTCTCTGTACAAGAAAATAATCTTACTTAGTAATTTTATGAGTACTTTATTATTGATTATTATTGATACTAGGGGTGGTGCCAATAGGTTCCCACACCGCGACCTTTTAGTCTATTGTGCTCCCCGGTGTTGTCTACCCTTCAAGAATACCTGTATCTTTCACAAAGTCCAAAGTCAAGGATTTTAGTAGGACGAATCTTCGTTACTTCCTCTTGTGTAATCCTTTCATTTCCAAGTAGGCAAATAACGTGATAGGGCGTTTCATTTGCCTCACCACAACCCCTGCATGTCGAGCTTTCGGTCAGTCCCATGTTGCGCAGGTTTGTTCAGGCGACAGTGGCCCGTGACCATTTCTGTCGCAAGTTTCATCTTCGTTCTGCTTAACTGATGGACGTAGTAGGTAGGTCCCCGTTTGGGATTTCCAGGAAGATTTTAGAATTACTCTGGGATTTTCGACCAATTACTGCAATGCTCTTTCGTTGCCTGAATTTTGGCTGTGTTATAAGTAATCCCACAAGCCGGTTCGGGTCCTATGAATGGTTTTGCGCTTGCCATTCTCGCAAGCTCGTCAGCAACCTGGTTACCTGCGATTCCTGCGTGCCGAGGTGTCTACACCAGTGTGAGTCTTATTTCACAGGAATAGGTAGGTAGGTATCATACATGGATGTGAATGTAAGGTAAATATTTCTTTGCCAAAAAAGCTGTGAGAAGGGTGAATAGGAACAAAAGTTGTATTAATTGGGAGCCAGTTTTTTGGAGTCACGAAATATTAGTTGCTTGGAGTTTTATCGCGTGCTATTTAGATTCTTCTTGGGAGGTGTAATATTCGGAAGGTCCCATATTGTTCATGTATTGAAGACTGAAACTGAACCCTTCAGAATCTGGGCGACTGGGACAATTATTAATGAATGTCTAGCTTGTAGGTATGACCTTTAATCATCTCCGTGTAGGAGGGGGGTAAGAATAATCCTACCACAGGGGCACTGCGTGTGGTAAAAGGCGACTAATGAATGGAGATGTTAGGATAACACCGGGCGCATTTCGTAGTTCACATTTTTTTGCTTACATAATGTGTGTGAAAAGGACAGGGAGATTGGTGACTTTATTTATTCAAAGTACAATGCCTGGTTATCTTCTTCTCCCAATGATCTCCCAATGACGCCATATTTCCTATGGCAAATGTAACGCAGAACTTCTATTAAATAAATAAAACTTTCCAGAACAAATTAAGCCATATACATTCCCGTTTTTTTAAAAACGAACGTACAAGAAACCATACGAGGGGCATTAAATGCAATATATACGATGAGTATTTAAAAAATTGAGTAGTGTCGGCGATATTTTGAGGAATGAGGAAATGTAAGTCTGCGTAATGCTTTACGTATCTTATCATTCATATTGATAGATATTTATTAGTGTTTAACAATTTTTTCTTAATTTTGCTTTTGATATTGGATGCCGCTCGACTGCCCTTTGCAGTATCACATGGCATACGTACACGACTCGGTTCTGTTGAGAGGACAATCGTGTGAAAATAGCCGACTGTAATAGATGGATGTTGTTGGGACAAATATAAAGCAAGAATGGAGCAATACTTCTACTTTTCGTAATTTTTGAGTTTTACACCCTAGAAATCAGGGATGATCAGGTGAACAGAGAACCTCACATGGTTACGTGTTCTAAACCAGTTAACCAGTCAGACAGACAGACATTGCTTTTTTATTGTCTAAATTATATAATTTTACAAAAAAAAAAGTTAACCAGTCTATTGCCACCTTGGGGAAATGGAAATGGGCTCCATTCTCTTTCAACCATTCAGAAATTCCTTTATCGAAAGTTGTAGCGCTAACTGTCCCGCAAGTTACATATTAATTGAAGAAGAATAACCCTAACAAATGAACTTTTGACAAACTATAAGCGCAACCACAAACTGTCGACGAAAAAGTATAGTATAATATGCGGTTATCGGGCAAATCTATCATGAAAAGTGTCTCGTCAGTCTGAAGAAGCAATATAATCCATGACAGTGCTTTTGCAAAAATGGTTTGGGCTATCGGTTTTTCATATAGGTAGCGCAGAATTATTTTCAGTGTTGCGTCTGCGCTCATGACTTCTCGAAGTTTTTTGATCAACTGAAAATGAATTAAACTGGTCACCAATTTGGTTATCAGTGTAGCAACAGCATTCTTCATAGTAGTCTAACTTCTCATCTAAACCAATAGGAAGCCTATCGGGCGGCGACGTTGCCATATGTGGCAAATTTTTGCTTGGGTATGCGATCAGTTCAAAATTTCTCCCATATAAGTACTAGTAAAACTTTTTGACCACTTAAATTATGGGAAGCGCTTTTCTTTCAATTTGGCTATATTTGACCTGATTGAAGATTTTAGAAGCATATGTAATCAGATTTTCTTATCTATCTGGAGACTTCTCAGATGGCTCAAAGTGCACCTATTTCTTGCTTGGTCTATTTGAGTCGTGAATTTTTCTTTTACTGGGTAATAATTTGTCTTTTCAATTCATGCTTCTGAATATTCTTTGGAGAAGGTAGCCTTTTTTTTTACTTCGACGCTGGGTTTCATGGGTCCAATTCTATTTTAATCAATTACGTGACCCAGGTATTCCACTGTATTTTCAAACAATTCGGAGCCACGGTAGTGCTCCCGCCAAGACGAGCCAAGCGAAGCGCAAGGGCACTACCTACCTTTTCTCGAAGCGTTTCGTCGTTTTTTTGAACTCTCATAACTTGGGTTTGGAATATACCAGATAAACAAAATTCTCGGGATGTGATGTCAATAGTGGAGACTTATTAAACATACAAAGCTTCAATGCATAGCTTTTATTCATATCTAAGAAACCCCGATTTCGTTACTGACTCACTCGCTGATGATCATCAAAATTCTTAGGGTACTATTCCTGAAGTCCTAGAAAGCTGAAATTGGGTATTTAAGCTAGTATTAGTACACAAACAACAACAAAATTCTAAAACTTGGAATTTTTACCCCCCAACCCCTTAAACTGGGGGATGGAAGTTTGTATGAGATTCCTCATTTATTAAACTTGACAGCGAGGGCGTCGATTGTCTTAAATATACATCTAATAAACAGTAAACCAACAAAGAAAAAAGGTAAAGATAGAGAGGGGGGTATGAAAAAAGGCACCCCTGATGTGCAAGAAATACACACCAAAAAAAGAAAAAAATATTGTCATAAGCAACTTACAAACAGAAGTGAAATCCCACCAAAAACGTTTTCATGTAAAATGTTGCCAAGACGAGACTATGTGGCTCGCACTGTCAAACTAGAAGCTCGAACTTCACAAGCTATACACCTTAATCAAAATATGTGGCTTGGCCATTTCGCTGCATTCACATGGGCGTAAAGTGAAAATTTTATTCACTGTAGTAACGAAATGGCCAAGCCACATATTTTGACTAAAGTGTAGAGCTTGTGAAATTCGAACTTGTAGAGTTAGGGCGTGTAGAGTTAGAAGCTTGGCTGTACATGAGATCTGATAACTTTTTTGACAGTGCGAGCCACATAGTCTCGTCTTGGCAACATTTTACATCAAAATGTTTTTGGTGGGATTTATATGTCTTCACTGGGTTTAGGTGCATTAACGCCAAAAGTAGTAAAGGCAATATCAAGTATATTTTTTTCATATCTTTCGCGACCCAACGTAATTTGTGTTGCCTACCAATTTGTAGATTTCCATTCAGTTCGTATTTCAAATAAACTATTGATGTGGGCCAAAGTTGTTCCTTAAATTTGAAGCAAAAGGTAAATTTTACGACGTATGTAACTGAAAAATATTCTAGGAAAATTTGGTAAGTAATCAAAATTAGGTGCTTTATCATTTAGTGAATGTGGGAAAACGTCCTCGTTTACAAATCTTCACAAAAATAGTAGGAATTTTATATAACATTACAAAAAATGAGAAGAAAAAGTATTAAATGCCAATGACAACAGTAAGAAATGTGGAAAGATTTGTGTGTGAGCTATTTCGAGTTTTACTGTCGGATGCACTTAAAAAAAGTGCTAATTTTTTTATTTGTTTGGAATGGCCAAATGTTACTATGAATCATCCAGTGTTAAATTGTCTTAACAGATTTTCACTTAATGTACGTACATTATTATTAGTGTTAGCATGGCGAAATAAATTTATTTGTGTGACAGTGTCCTAAGCACTCCTTAGTTAAATTACTTAATTTCCGTTCCAAAAATAGATTGCTTAAGCTTTTATTTCTTTTTCGTTGGAAAGAAAGAGACTTCTAAAAATATAGGTAATTGGAACGCTGATATTTCTGTTTACTAATAAAAGAAAATCGACAATACGAATATTCTTTTTTATTACAAATTCACCACGTTTTTGAATGGATCTTTTCATTTTTTCTCGTTTATTTTTAATCCTAAAGAGTAGGGCGTTATACATTTTTAAGAGTTCAACAAGGTATGAAAATTGAAAAGTCAATTTTTCATTTTAACGTTTCATATCCAAATTAGGTACCGCATTATAATCAAATTTCTAGCAAAAGAATATGTGAATCCAAGTGAAATCTTGAGAGGACTTTCCGTGCAATTTGGAGAAAATACTTTTTGAAAGAATCAAGTCTTTCCTTTAGTGTAAACAGTTTCGTGAAGGGCGAGAACGTTGAGATGATTTGCAATGATCGACGGATTTCCATACAAGAAATGGCAAGATGTTTTGAGGTAAGTGTGGAACACATTGTTCGAAATGTGTGCAAGATGGGTGCCGAAACGAGTTACCGACGCTCAAAAGCAAAGGCAGATTGAGGTGTTCTTCCATGTTCTCTGGTGCGCACTGTTGCCAGCTAGTCTCAGAGAATGTTAAATCAGCGTGTCGATCCAGACTATCCATCAGATGCATGATTCTCCTTCATGACAACGCGCGCCCACACTGTGCTCATCAGACGCTTCCAGATTTGCATTGGAAACCGCTTCCTCATTGCCATTTTCTTGCGATTTCCATTTGTTTGGTGGACCACAAACAAAATTTGGAAATAACAATGCGGTGCAAAATTGGTTAAATACGCAACTGAAAAGTTTTTATAAAGAAGCTTCAGGTTGAATGGGGAGGGAGATGTGAGCTGCCAGTTTAAATTTGAACCCTCCTCGTATATTAAGCACATTACCTACAAAATTGTAGCACACACTGTTAAAGTTTTCTTGCACACGAAGATTTTATTGTGTGTTTGGTGGACAACGACCGGAATAGTCCATTACAAATTTTTGGAACGAGATTATGCGACACTGTTTTCAGACAGCTGCACGGCCACAGGCATGTGCTCGTACCTAGACAAGATTGTTTTCTCGGATGAAGCAACCTTTTTCTGGGAATTTGTGAAGAATGTTGTGTAGCAACGAGACAGACCAAGAACTTTGGAGGAACTGAGGAGCCGCATCACAAATGCAGCAGCGCTTGTGACTCCACAAATGTTGCAGAACACTTGGCGGGAGGTTGAATACCGTTTAGATGTGTGCAGAGCCACCCAAGGTGAGTTGCTTTGACCATTCTCCGATACTGGGTGAGTTTTTATCTCAAGCTATGTAAAAGTTACCAATCCATTCTGTACACTTGAAATTATCATTTATTTCTTGAACAGCTTCAGCGAGTAAAAGCAGCACTAATGCAAGAATAGCCTTCTTTGGTCAATTGGAAGAAAGTGCTATTCTTACAGGATTTTATTCTTCTATTCTATCCCTACCCCATTATTAGACGACCCACCATAGCTGTCAGCCTTAACACAAACCGATTGAGCTATTACAAACAATTAAACCAAGCCACATAGAATTTTTGGAATTGGGGAGTATATTCAAACACTGCAACCGCGGAAACAATGGTGCAAAGCATGACCTGAGATTAAGGCAGGAACCTTGATCACAGGTAAAACCACACCTCCTCTGCTTTGACCGCTAGGGGGAGTCACGCAACTTCATCCAGGCGCCGATAATTCCTCAAGAATTGCCACGATTCGCACCTCCGCGCCCGCACCCCTGCCGGTGGAATAGTGAAACGTGGTATAGTGAAATTATTAGTGTGGGATATTTCATTGTTCAAAATAAATGTGAACAAAGCGCTCTATTATTGGACATTGCTTAAGCGGGGATTTGTTAATTGAAATATGACGTTTGAAGGGGGTGCATATTGAAGGTGAATCGCGTATGACTAATTAAACCACTTTTGGGGTTGCTATTGTTTTTACATTCTAATGTTTGTTTAGACAGTTCGTTGTTGTTATTAATTTGACTTGTTCTTGTACGCCATAATTAAATTGTTCTCGTTTTGTGAGTAAGATTTGTTCAAGGGCGGATCCAGAAAGTGTCTATGGGAGGGACTAATAACTTTTTTTGGGTCCAACAAGACTTGAACCCTTCACGTACCTACCGACACGGATTCTTTTAATTCAGTATCGTTAGGTTTGATACATACCTTTTTTCAAAAATATTGAAAAATGTTCAAATTATTGTATATTGAATTGAATAGGGTCGGTATCCAGTACCAACCGACCTGGGAAAAGAAGAGGGTTAAAGGAATCAGATTTTCAGATATATTTATAAATAGAATACTTAAATAATGATGTAACAACGTTGATTTTTTTGGGAATCTATCTAATATCATTTTAGGTATCAGTGGAATGTCTTCATGTAAATGCATTTGATTAACGCGAGTCCCACGAGACAATCTTGGGTCATGTGGCTTCTGAGCCACGATTTCAGCCGACGCAGGGCCGAAAAACTTCTTTCTGCAGAAGCCAGAAGCCATGCTAATTGGAAAACTCAAGAAAATGTGTGACAGTAACATTCTAAACATTTCCGCAACAGATAGATCGCCATTATGTTTCAGTTCATAGTCCTGGAGCCGGCAACCTTTTTTGCAATCAATTAATATACTTTTTACACTTCGTGAGCGGCTTTATTTTAACGAGAGGATACATTTTTTCCTCTGCGAAAATGTTCGCAAATGGGTCCTACGGGGTGCGCAGGGGTAAAACACGTTGATTTGGAAATGACAAAAAATGGATGAATATCATGGGAAAACAGCTCAATTAATTTGTGGGACAAAGTGGGCATTTAATTGCAAATATTTACTAAGCTACAGAAAAAAAAATCAGCTTGATTTCATTATTTTTGTTAATGTAGTAATACCTACTCATATCTGATGGGGACACTCTTAATGGACTCATTTTTGTTGTAGGACAAATGTTATTTTGAACTACTTACAAAAAAACTTAACAGTTAGCTAAAAAATTAACTGTTATTAATCAATTTTTTGTAGTTACCACATCAACGTGTTTTACCCCTTCGCACCCCGTAGGACCCATTTGCGAAAATTTTCGCAAAGGAAAAAGTTTGGCGTCTCGTTAAAATAAAGCCACTCACGAAGTATAAAAGTATATTAATTGATTGCAAAAAAGATTGCCGGCTCCCGGACCATCACGATCACAATAGACCTTCCACAACACATACATTTTCCCAAAGTCGAATGAAATCATGAAACAAAAATGACCTGGCGGGGGGGGGGGGGCTTCTCTGGATCCGCCCTTGAATTTTTTATTACCCGTATAGAAAATAAATCGACACAATGTATCGCCGATTTATTTTCGATACTGGTAGGTAATAAGAAATCTTACTAGCACCTGCTAATGAAATCTTGTTCCGGCAGTGATGTAAGGTGTCTCGCAATTAGAAAGTGCGCGGGAGCCAAAAGCCGAGAGTCAAGGAATCGATATCGTTTGGATTTTACATTGTCGACAAAGCTATTCATAAGTCTTAAATTATGAAACATCTTTAACCAATTTTTCTATTTAAAATCATATAAAGTACTTTTTTTTAAATCGGCCAGAAAGTAGTACTTTCCGGATTATTTTTAGGCCAGAAAATGTCATTTTGTCGGACCGAGCCGGAAAGTTATTTTGATAGTCCGGTAAAACTCATTTTTACTTTCCGGCCTAGAATGGTCAATTGGTCTGCCCGTTTCTGGCCGATTTAAAAAAAAATATTGTACGTAATACGTCCCAAAAGTGCTTTCACTGGACTCGCAGGCTTGCAGGACTCGCCTGCGGCTCGTCCTGTAATTTGCCTACTTGTCCAGTAAAAGATCACTTTCGGGACGTGTTACGTAAACTACTATTTCCAAATTTTCCACATACTGTACCTCGAAAACGAAGCTTTCCTTAGAGTATAACTTTATACGAGACATTGAAATTGTTTTAACGTTTTCTATCATTTGGCGAGGTGTCAGGAAGTGGAAGATTTTCGAAACCCCCCCGTAACTGAAAAACTAGGAAGGTCATGAAAGTTCTATCTATTAATGGTATTTTAGGATTCATGAGAATGTAGTACAGTATAGGAAAACCGCAACTTCTGTTTTTGTTAGTAACAGGGATAATCTACAAGAGTGTTGTAAATTGAACACACTGTAGATAAAGGATCGCAAAATACACTGTTGCTAATAGACATTAGAAGGTGTTCTACGACCCACTGTTCAAAGATTGTGGCCGTACTCCTTGGGTAACATAAGTTAAAAACGTTTGTAAGGGTTCAAAGGGTTCTAACAAATAAAGGAAACTCTCAACCTCCCCTTTAACCAAAACCAAAAGGTTAAAGGGTAGGTTGAGAGTTTCCTTTATTTATCTGAGTTAAAAAATTGACTGACTTGTTTTACACTAAGATCCTGTAATAGATTTTCATTTTAATGTTTTTACTTTCTGAGTACGAAGTAAAAGGTAAGTATTATGTATTAGTGTTCCAAAAAAAAATTGACCCATGCAAATTTTTACATATCTTTGCGTTTCTGAATACTACGTAGATTCAAAAATTGAAAAAAAAAATTTTCCGTCTGACGTCTGCAGTCTGTAGTCTGTCCAAGGTCAAGGACGAAAATGCTGATATTACCTTTGATGACGTCACTTTCGATATAAGTTAAAATGGCGGCACTCATTTCTTTTATAAGATAAAGTTGCAGTTTTTTTATGTAGTTTAAAAGAGTATTTTTTCTGAATTCAGCAATATACTGGGTGTCCCATTTTAATCTTACCAGCGGAATTTCTCGAAATGAGGACCCCTGACAAAAAAAGTTGCCAAATAAAAGTTTGATGGTTTGGAGGGGGACGTCCGATTCTGTAACAAATTTCACCCCCCGACACTCACGGGGATGGGAAACGGGGGTAACTTTAGAATCTTAAATGGAAACCCCTATTTTTTATTGCAGATTCAGAAAGAGCATAAAAAAATATGAAGATTTTATTTGAGAACTTTTTATTTATTTGCAACAGGTGGCGCTGCAAACGGGGTGTCCAGGTGTCCCATTTTAATCTTACCAGGGGAATTTCTCGAAATGAGTACATCTGAAAAAAAAAGTTTCCAAATAAAACCGTCATAGGTTTGTATGAGCTTTCTGAATATGCAATAAAAATAGGGGTTTCCATGTAAGTCACCCCCCCTATCCACCCCTGAGTGTCGGGGGGTGAAATTTGTTACAGAATCGGACGTCCCCCTCCAAACCATCAAACTTTTATTTAGCAACTTTTTTTGTCAGGGGTCTTCATCTCGAGAAATTCACCTGGTAAGGTTAAAATGGGACACCTGGACACCCCGTTTGCAGCGCCACCTGTTGCAAATAAATAAAAAGTTCTCAAATAAAATCTTCATATTTTTTAATGCTCTTTCTGAATCTGCAATAAAAAATAGGGGTTTCCATTTAACATTCTAAAGTCACCCCCGTTTCCCACCCCCGTGAGTGTCGTGGGGTGAAATTTGTTACAGAATCGGACGTCCCCCTCCAAACCATCAAACTTTTATTTGGCAACTTTTTTTGTCAGGGGTCCTCATTTCGAGAAATTCCGCTGGTAAGATTAAAATGGGACACCCTGTATATTGTGCTATACTCATTTTTTGAAAAAAGTGTTAAAAAAAAATGTTAAAAAAATTACTGCAACGCGCTTTATACTCAGAAACTATTAAAGTTATCGAAATGCGGTTTTCGCCAATCGACTGCATTCGGGCCAAGGACGAAAATTCTGATATTACCTTTGATGACGTCACTTCCGGTATAAGCTAAAATGGCGGCACTCATTTTTTTTATAAGATAAAGTTGCAGTTTTTTATGTAGTACATACTTTGAGAGGGGCCGGGACACTACGCCGAGTGCCCACAACGCCGACACGATTTTTTGATGGCCCATATCGCCGACTAGGGACACTACGCCGACTGTGTCCACATCGTCGACAAATGTACAAGGGACACAACGCCGACCATGCCCACATCGCCGACGGACACTACGCCGACAGTGCCCACATCGTCGACAAGTATACAAGAGACACTTCGCCGAATTTTTATTTTAATTACAGAATGCAAAATGCAAAACTTAAGCGTTGATTGCCACTAAAGCGCCTAAGTTATTTGTAGGTTTAGTATATTTTTTTCAATTGATACTTTTTCATAGTCAAGTGCAAGATTTAATTACGCAAATAAGTTTAAAAATAATGATATTACGTTAGGTAATTGCAATTAAAATTGCCGGCGTTGTGTCCACAGAGAAAAATTTGGGGAAGTGTCCCTTGTACACTTGTCGACGATGTGGGCACCGTCGGCGTAATGTACGTCGACGATGTGGGCACTGTCGGCGTAGTGTCCGTCGGCGTAGTGTCCCTAGTCGGCGATATGGACCATCAAAAAGCGTGTCGGCGTTGTGGGTATTCGGCGTAGTGTCATATGCCCCTTTGAGAGTATTTTTTCTAAATTCAACATACTTATTTTTTGAAAAAAGTGTTAATACGTGGCAATACATGCCAGAATTTTTTTTAAATCGGTCGTTTTTACTGAAATTATTTGTAATTCGTCATTATAACTAATAGTATATTAAAGTATAAGTGGATAAACAGGTCTTTAAAGCACGCGCGAATTTTCAAGCACGACGGCGCAGCCGGAGTGCTTGAAAGAGAGCAAGTGTTTTAAAGACCTGTTTATCCACGAATACTTTACGCTATTTTTTTTATTGGTTCACTTTGAAATCTGGTATTAAAATGGAAATAAGAACTAATAGTGTGAAATGGTTGAATTCGTAATGTGAAATCAGTATACCTTTCGTTATCATGGAAATGAGAAAAACGGAAATTAACTTGCAATCTGTCACTTTATTTGACGTAACAAAGTACTCCTGTCAGATCAATAACCAATAAACGGCAATTAATTTGCAAGCTGTCATTTTATTTGACGTAACAATAGTACTCCTGTCAGATCAATAACCAATAGAATTTAATTTTTTTCAAATTTGTTGATGTTGGCATGGCAACTTTAAAACACGTGCGTTTTAAAAAACGCGATTTAAACACGCTGGGGCGTGGTTTAAAAGGCTAAAATAGGACACCAATAAAAAAAAGATTTATTTTGTTATTTTTGTAACTTTAAAGGTTTAGCAGCTTTAAAGTTACAAAAATTACAAAATTAATCATTTTAGTTATAATATTGCTTTCAGTAATAAGTTTTTTGGAGCTGGTCAAGGTTAATGTGAATGTTCGCTCTCCTCTTAGTGTATTCCTTTTGAATCAATACACTCATTAATTGTTCTAGTGGCAGTACGTAATGCAGAGTAACACTATTACAAGCACCAATCACTTCGGCTAATTCAACAGAATTCGTGCAGTATGTGCCGAGTCAAGATGTATTTTCAGCTGGAGGACCTCTTCAACCACCTACATTCAGCGAATTCTTAGAACCATTAGCGGGGTCATCCCACAAAATACGAAAATAATTTATTTATGTTATTTAAAAAAAGACCACCACGAAGATGTGGCCTTTTGTAGTATTGCCGAGGCTTACTGAGGAATTTGGGCTGAGGTAAAACTGACGAAAAATCTAGGGGGCAGATTTCTTTTTTGTGGACAATTTTCTACTTGAATCTAAGCCAGAGTGCGGCATTACATCAAATGATGATGTAACTTTCCCCACAAAATTTATTAGTATCGTTTCTGTCACATTAACATTTTTTAAGGTTTTCAGATTTGCCATCAAAAGCTCGTTAAACCGAAACTTTTCAAATATCCGAGTAATTCGTTAACCATATACGTGTAGTTAAACTTTTTTATATCCTTAATTGATTTAACAAAGAGGAAGGACAAATAAATGTCTACACATGAATGAATCAATGCAAATTAAGAAAAAGGTTATTTACCTTGGAACTAAATTCTTCCATTTTGGGAAGATTTCCGTCTATTTTTCTGTTACGTTACAGTGCAGTACCACAATGTAATTTATAGAACAACTTCGTGTAAGCAAATAATAAAATGAACTGCACGAAGAGATTCTCTAGTAAAAAAGAATTGACTGCATAAGTTTCTGTATTCTGATTTTAGTGTTTAAGAGAAGCTCATGTTAAGTTTAAGAACAGACGCGTTCGCATACGGTTAGCAAAACGTGCGCAAGAATATGATGTTATATTCTTTTTGTGGTCACACTTTAATTATTTTTATTATCATCCACTTATGTAAGTACATTTTTATCAAAATTCATCAATTCTGCACGCCCTTAATGCGGAAATTCAAAATTGAAAAGGTACTAATTTAAAAATAACTAAAACTTAACTACCACGTTTAAACCAGGTCATTAAATGTTCACGTGTATTAATAGAATGGAAACTAATTAAAATTTGACAAAAAGAATAAAGTTTTTTGTAAGCTCCTTGTAATATTAGTACAATTTAATGATACTTGGGCACCCACTGTGTGTTTGTGCGTTTTCTATTTGTTTTACCTTTAAGAGAGCGCGTGGGAACTTTAAAGATAAATCTAATAAAACTACTAAAATTTACATAATTTTCGGTAGGTACCGGTTGCATTTTAAAAATTAAAAAAAAAAAGAATTTAACCGCGTAGACTAGAACGATTTTATCTAGCTATTGAATTTTAATCGAGTTTTGAAAAATTAGGAAATTTTTGTTATAGGCGAAGTATGTAAATTAGACACTATTTTTCGTGAACATTTTAGGAAAGTTGCTTTTTCTCCTACACGTTCGTGGCGCCTATTAGAAAAATATATAGGTCGATAAACTTATACGATTATGAATAAATTAAATCTATTGTTATGTCTCGATCGCCGGAAACAAAATCGGCTACAAATTAACGGGGATTTTGGTAGGGTGTTAAAGGTAGCATAAATTGCTTAACTATAACTGCATTCCGCAGGTTTCCTACCTTCCCATTGTATATTATAATAATAATTAATGGTTCCTCGATTAATGATTACAAATTTCTACGCCTACTTTCTATATTTAGAAATATAAGTCAGAAGTAGTAAAAATATAGTCATTATTTTAATTGAATTTGTGACAACTTACAAGGTGATTTTATTTTTTTTTGTCTGTTGGCTAATGGATGATTTAATAATTTGCATACATTTTTGGAATGGACCACGTCGTGAAGTTTCTGTTGTTCCTTCGTGTAGGATACTTTACGTTCAATAGAAGGTAATAATTTCACTATTCAAAATGTTAGTTTCGAAAATAGATCAACCTACTTGATTAATTTCGAGCGGAATTACGGTTTGAAATGATCCTTTATTATAATTTTGTTAGATAACTTTCGCAAACACGTACTCTTTGAAAAAGTTGCCGAATTATAATATAGTAGGATGGAATGCTGAATCGTCACTTATCTTCAAACGCATCTTCGTCTTCAAATTAAAATTTCGCTGTTCATCGTTGGCAATCAGGTTTCGCTAATTTTTTGATCGAGAATTTATATGATTATTGATGCTTAGGGCATTAAATTAAGGCTTTTCTAACTTCTTCTTGTATACGGTTTCAGGAAGAAAGCGAGGAATTTTTAAACGTATGCAATATATAGTATAAGATAAACATTCTGTATTACTAATGCCACACTATTATTAACTAATGTAGATGTAATCAATCTTCAATATGAAGTAACAACTTGCGAGCGTTTTATAAACTGGAAACTTGAAAAGTACATGATCTCGACGAAGATCAATCTTCACCCATCTGTTTTCTTAACGAAAGGTATTTTTTTATCACACTTAATATACAGGGTGTTTTTTTGGGAGCTTTAGTGAGACGTTTCTGGGAAAGTTTTATAGGTCGGTTTCTGAAAATGTGCACTTGGGGGTTAGGTACTCTGAAAGTCCAATCGATCTAAAATATTTTCAAAATGGCAGCACTTTCGGAAACGCCGGAAGTAGCTAGTATCTTCGTTATTCGTACGACCTCATCTATGGGGTTCCAAATTTAGGAAAATTCAAAGACTGAAAACTCAGATTTTTTAAATGAAATGACCATTTCCTTACTATTGCATTTGATAGAGAATCAAAATGGGCATATTTTGATAGTATTACATGTTCCTATCCCTATCTTTAATAGTTTCTGGCTTATTCTCATTTCATCGCATTGATACCATTTTTTTTCGAATTTTTTGTAGTAGTCGATCATGACATGGACCATGACAATCGAATTTTGAACAAATCAAGTCATACTAAACCATCACCTGTAGTAGGTTAACATAAGTTTTTCATTAATCGAAAAAAATGGCTCGCAATGGTTTACATATTAAGATTTTTGGAATACAATTGTTATTTATGGTGAAATCGACAGAATCGCGTCACATGCTTTTCATACGTTCATTGAAAGATATCCAGAAAGACCGCGTCCTAGTGAATGTACCATCCGAACACTGGAATGAAATTGTTTGAATTTTGGAAACTTTGCACCACCTTACCTACAGTAAGAGTTTTAGGAATAGCTAATGTTAAGGAACCAGGAATATTTTTTGGTCAGACGAGGCCAAATTTAGCAAAAATTTAATCGCCATAATTCGTATTGCTGGTGCCATTAAAATTCTTGTTTAAATGGAGTTATTTCGAAATTTTACGCAATATTGTTGTTCCTTTAACAGAAGATCTGCCTCTGCAGGAATATGCTGAATACTGAATCACAAGTCATACGATATTCCACACGAGAACATTTACGAAAACGAGTTTGTGTTTGGAACATGAAGGAGCTCATTTTGAGCATGTGTTGAAGAAGGCAAGGTTTTAAATTGATTTGAAATTTATAACAGGTGACGGATTGATTGGTTTAAAATTCGTTTGCCATAAGGTCATAGCCAACCACTAAAAAATCCGAAAAAAATGGTATCATTGCAATGAAATGAGAATAAGTCAGAAACTATTAAAGATACGAATAGAAACTTATAATACCAAAATATGCCCTTTTTGATTCTTTATCAAATGCAATAGTAAGAAAATGGTCATTTCATTTAAAACTCTGAGTTTTTAGTCTTTGAATTTTCTTAAATTTGGAGCCTCATAGGCGACGTCGTAGGCAACATAATTTTAAGTAGATACACCAAAAGAAAGCCCTATTCTTCTTCTACGAGCTGGTGAAAACTCGGTTGCCATAGCTACAACGGTTTTCAAGTAATGAATTCTTAAAGTACCGTCTGCATCCTCCATTTTTTTTTTAAATAAACGATAATAACTTAAAAACCATAACTTGTAAGATTTAACATGTTTGTATCAAAGGTTATGAAATTTCACGTAGAATCCAAAAATGCAATAAAAAATAGGGGTTTCCGGAAGTGCTGCCACGCATTTTGAAAATATTTTACATCGATTCGGCTTTCTGAGTAACCCCTAAGTACAAATTTTCAAAAATCTACCTATAAATCTTTCCAGGAAACGTCTAACTAAAGCTCATAACACCCTGTATAAACAAACAAATCGCGGAAGGGTTGCATAATTATATCAACCTCAAGCCTACCCGTCATTAAAAATAAAACTTTTTTTAAATTTCTTCACTCATTTATTTTCTCAAAGAATTCGGTACCAATTGAAAGTATGTACATAAGGAACAAGGAAGAGTACATGAGGCAGCTAGCGAGTGAAGAGGAGTGCGCCTGTTCTTCTTTTCATGCTCAGAAGACTCTCTACCGTCGCCAATTGTTTCGGAGTAAATAATACAAAAAATTTCGTATTATTGTAAGGATGCTTGATGCTCACCGAACCCTCTGTTGGTTTTAAATAACTATCTATGAGACAGCTATTTAAAACCAACAGAGGGTTATCTATGAGACAACCGTAATTTTCAGGAGGTGTAGTTTGACTCAGTTCCATTTTAAACCACAGGAAATTTGTTGTGATATTCACCAAAGTTTTGTACATCAATTGAATGAGCAACATAGAATTGATATACTTTCATCCCTGTAACTTCAACTCCTTAGCGGCATTGATGCGAATCTGTAAATCTTCTAAGGATTCGGGCTGGGTGGCATAAATTTTGGATTTCAAATGGCACTCCAAAAAGAAATCAAAAGGAGATAAATCGGATCATCTCGTAGGTCATTCGACATCAATTACTTTACTGAAGATAATAGTCCAAGAGCTGGCTGCAAAAAAGCTGGCCTATCAAGTAACAGCGTGTCCTCTCTCCTGAATATTTTTTGGATATGAACTGTACCCATCGAGTAACAGCTTCAAATTACTCTTAGTTAAAAAAGAAAAAAAATTTCTGCCTTGTTAAATCTTGGCCTAATACTTTGGCAGAAAACTTTTTTAAATTTTTTTGGCACATTGCTGTACCTATTGAGTAACAGGTTCAAACTATAACCAAATTAAAGTTTGAACATAATTCTATAAGAAAAAACATTTTTGCCTCGTTACATCTTGTGCTAATGCCTTGGCAGAACACATTCTTTTTCTCAAAGTCTTATGATACCACTAATACAACCATCATAGAAGTACATACTTAGGGATAAAGAAAGAATCGTCCAATGAACAATTATAATGATTTCGACAAAACAAATTTATAATATAAATATTTACAGGATGTTTTTTTGGGAGCTTTAGTTAAGACATTTCTGGGAAAGTTTTATAGATAGGTTTTTGAAAATTTGAACTTAGGGGTTACTCTGAAAACTGAATCGATGTAAAATATTTTCAAAATGGCAGCGCTTGAAGAAATGCCGGAAGTAGCTGGAAACTTCGTTATTTTAAATGGGAATTATTGCATTTTTGGATTCTACGTGAAATTTCAGTTCTTTTAATACCCACATGTCAATATCTACAAGTAATGGTTTTTAAGTTATTTTCACTTAGGTATTTAAAAAAAAATTCTGGCATGTATTGCCACGAGACTTCCCTCGTACCAAAAAACTGCAACATTTTCTTTAAAAAAAAATTAATGCCGCCATTTTAACTTATACCGGAAGTGACGTCATCAAAGGTAATATTAACATGTTCGTCCTTAGCCCGAATGCAATCGATTCGCGAAAACCGCATTTCGATAACTTTAATAGTTTCTGAGTATCCAGCGTTGCAGTCATTTTTTAACAATTATTTGTCTGTGCGTTGGTCGATGTTACAGGGTTTAGAAAGCTGGAAGTGGTGTCATCTTATTGGAAATTCTTTATTGATTCCAAACCTGGTAAATTTTTTGATGGGATCACCCGTTCGCCGTCAGGACACCGTTAAAGTCAAAATATACACCCTTGAATCAAGGTTTATAAACCTTGTCCTTGAATATCTCGAGAACGACACATCCAATTTCAAAAAGAAAAAAATACGTGTTCCTTTATTTTTTGAAACCTATTGAGTCATGTACGCAAAATATCACCGTCACCCCTCCGTGGGGTGGAGAGGGGGTCAGTTTTGAAAACTTAAATGGGAAAACCTATTTTTATTGCGCTTTTGGATTCTCCATAAACAACTATTCTCAAATTACAAATTTCACCCCCAACTGCAACCCCTTTTTTGGGGGTGGAAAGGGGGAAAGTTGTACATATCCGCAGAAAAGCGATCCTTTTTACTTATTTTTTTCTCCAACATTTTTTTGTGATTTACAAATTGTCCGTAACCTTCTCCGCTCCTATCTCCCTTAAGGGTGAAAAGAAAAATAAGGACTCATTTGCGCAGAATTCGTGGTACTTGAGTCGGGGGGGGGGGGGGGGGGGGGGGGTTAGTTATCTACTACCATAATTAGTTACAGATTGGTTGAAATTAGAATTCTATAAGAATTCGCACCTTTTGATACTTGTTCTCCGAGGTACCCATACATCTTATAGTATTTTCTTATCGACTTTTCATATCAACCACTCGGTTCCTTTTCTACTCTTCATTCTCATATAATTTTCTGAACTTTCCTTCTGTATTTGTTTTACTTTTCTATGATATTTGTATATTTTAAGTAATAAGAATGACTTTTGACTTTTAACCTTTTATTGCTGGGAACCTAGCAATATGAACAAAACTTCATTAACCCGAAGAAGAAAAATTGAAAACTTTTTAAATTAATTAAATTAAATAATTCATAAATTTGACCTATATCTGCTTACAGATCGACTGATTCTGTCACTTCTAATGCCGTAACCATTTTCAACAGTAGTATGACCAGTATGAGACGTTTTCACTGTTTTCAGCCTTGATTTCGGGTTTCACGCTGGGTCTCTCTGTTGCATATTGCTGCTGTGGCGATTGACAATGTTAACGTCTATATTCGTTTACTCGAATGAGGGAGGTAGTCATTGTAATCATTTTTCCTAAACACTTCTCCAGGACTCCGCCATCTTCTGATTCTCTCTTGTAAAGGTATAGGATCGCCCACTTCTAAGTTCGAGAGATGCTTCGTGGACCTGTCATAATACTGTTCCTGTTGATTTATTCACATTTTCTCTCTTGCCTCCCTAACCAGAAATGTAGTAAACAAAATTTCTGTTTTTAGGGGTAAATTTGCACTGAATCTTCTTCCCATCAAAAGTATAGGTGAAGCTTGTCAATCTTGTTAGTATTGTTAATAGTAAAATAAAAAGCGATCTATATTTTTGACTAAATGACCAAATTTGTAGTTTTCTTGCTTTTGTTAATGACAATGACTATTTAAAACACAAAACATGCATTACGTGCGTCTAAAAGAAGGGGGTGGGTCCAGTTATGTTGCGCAACTTCCACCATAAGTGAAACACGTAAATGTTAGAAACGTAAATAAACAAATTTTACCATACCAGCGTCAACATCCATGTAGTATCACTTCCTCGACCAACAGGTGATACCTTGTAGAATTTCACATTCCGTAAATATATATGAAATGGTAATGGATAGTTCTTCCACGGGGGGTATACCACCTACCTGTACATAGAGGGACAGTTTCAAAAGCAAAACGATTCTTCTATTATTATTAATGTAAAATTCCTTTGGACATTTTATCAACTAAATTTATTTTCCATCTACAGAGTAAGTGAAACACGTAAGTATTTCGCACCGAAATGCGCATTAATACATCTAAGGCGTAAGATAATTTAATTCACAGCATGATTTCTTCATCGAAAAGTCATAATTTCTATTTATGACTTTTATGTTGTTGCATTGATCTTACGATTTCCAAACCGTTCGAAGATTAAATTTGCCTGATCAAGACTACTGGATCTCTCTATTATAATTAAGTTCGAGAAGATGTTAATTTTACTTTGAAGTGAATAATAATAATTTGAGATATCTCAACTAATAAGTGATGTAAATTGCTTTAATCAGAAAAATTTATTGCCAGTTATTTCGGAAGCAATTGAGCAGTTGGTAACAAGTCTGTTAAACAGGATTTACATTTGAATGAACTTGTAATTTTTTACAATTGCCTTCAGTAAAATATACGGGTGGCGTAATACGTAATAATAATTTATGTACATTCAATAAATTTTGTTTAACTGCTATTGTGGCGGCGTTCGTGCACGTACGTTGTTTCAAGAAGAAACGTCTGTTATTTTATCAACCGCTTTGGTACGTATACGAAAATGGCCAAAGATTGCAATGCCAAGTGACGTGCATTTCTGACAAAAAACGAACACATTGCACTTGTCTTGTCACATTGGTGGGTGTGCAGAATTGAACCACATGAAAAAAACGGTGCGAAAATCAGCAAACTGACCTACTTTCTGAAGGTTGCTGATGTAATGGGTTTAATTTTGACATTGATTAATTTTTGTCTTAGTTTTAGATTCTTATGGGTACAGTATTCAATATACTCCACTCTCTCTACAAGAACTTACCGAAGCACAATCTCACTCAGGTAAGTTATGAGATCGTTTACAATTTGTAATATGTAGTTTGCTAAATATGTCGAAATCACCCGTATGAATTGATGACAGTTAAACATAAATGTTTTGTACTCCAAAGAGCTGCCGACATGTATACATACCTAAATATACTAAATAATGATCGTGTTTGGGAAGCCATTTAAGGTCCTCTGACCTCTGTATGGTTATAACTCAAACCCTACTCATTTTAGTTATTTTAAATTCGTTTAAAAATGTTCTATTGCTGCAACCTGCAACTGTAAAGAACACTGATATTAGGTAAAGTACTTAGGTGGAATGTGGAATGGTAATCATTTTTATTGAAAAGGTAAAGTTAAAACATAGTTTTCTATTACCGATTTACCGCATTAATATTTTGAGTTGTGCTTATACGTTACCATGTACAACAACTTTTTAATCCTTTAGCCTGGTGCGGATGTAAGGAACAGGATGGACTTGAGCTTCCCCTAACTTATCTCTTTCCATCCCTTTCTATCTGGCACAGCATGGTTTAGTTATGTTCTCCCATGCCACACCTCTCTTTATATATACTTTTCTTACTTCTACAACTAATAATTTCCTGGGCTTCCTCTATGCCCCCCCTCCTCCTCCTCCTCCTCCTCCTCCTCCTCCTCCTCCTCCTCCTCGTCACTCTTGTTTCAAATACAAGGTTGTTTTTCATGTGTAGTTCATATTCCTCTATTTTTTTCTAAAGATTTTTCCTGTATATTGTATTCTTGAAGTTGTTCTCTTTTATCCTACTTATATTCTATTTTTTCACAAATTTTTGTATTTATTTCTGTTAACTTGTCTATCACAGCCCACGTTTCTGCAATAGACGTAACTACTTTGTCGAGAACGTGTTCAAACCGGAATACAACTTCCGTTGCTCAAATAATGAGCAAGATTTTTTGAGATACATACACGCACAACTAAGTATCCTGGTTTCATACACGGATGACACTAAGACTAACTGTCTAAAGTTGTCAACAATCTAAAACATATTACAAAGCAAACATCTGGACTCTGGAGGTTTGTGCCAAATAAACAGCAATTGCGGAAAGCTTTGCTTTTCTACTGTAACTTGAAAAAAAATGCAAATGAAGCACGTCGTTGGGTTGATGTACCATTGAAAACTGCCTGTGAAGATTGGTTTAAACGCTTCATAAGTGGCACTTTCGACACTACCGCGAACAAGGAGCGCTCCGGGAAACCAAAACCAATTAAGGACGTCGATCTACAAGTGTTATTCGATGAGAATGATACGCAAATATAAGATCAACTTACCGAGGCATTACACATAACTCGCCAAGGTATTTCCAAACGTTTACATGGCATGGGATAAATTCAAAAGGAAGGAAAATGGGTGCCGCATGAGTTGACTTCAAGATAGATGGTAAATAGAAATTTTGCTTTTGCGGCATGAAACTAAGAGTTTCCTGCATCGGATTGTTACTGGCGACAAGAAGTGAATATACAGAGTGTGTCAAAAAATGTACTCACACTTCGAATGACAAGAAAAACATTATTAATATAGAATTAAATGGAGTAGCTTCGAATACAGAAGGAAATGTAATTGAAGAATCATGTTCGCAAATGTTCAAATGGATGACCACTATTGTCCAGACGACGCTAATAACACGCACCAAGGGATTCGCAAACGTGACGAAACAGGTCATTAGGAATATCGCGACATTGTCTTTCAATTTCCAATTTCAATGCATCAATTGTTCGTGGTTTGTTGCGATAAACTTTGTCTTTGAGATATCCCCACAAAAAGAAGTTCATAGGCGTGAGGTCTGGTGAGCGCGTGGTGTGTTCAATGGTACCCCTTCGTCCAATCTGTGTGTATGGCAAAATTGCATCGAGGTGAGCTCGTACATCGTGATAGTAGTGGGGAGGTGCTCCATCTTACTGTAAGTAAATCTCGTCGTCATCACCAAACATCTCTGAAATGTGTGGACCGACAAACTCCTGAAGCAAGTTGAGGTAACCAGGTAACGCTCACCAGTAACAGT
Source organism: Pyrocoelia pectoralis (assembly GCA_036250285.1). Taxonomy (NCBI): domain Eukaryota; kingdom Metazoa; phylum Arthropoda; class Insecta; order Coleoptera; family Lampyridae; genus Pyrocoelia; species Pyrocoelia pectoralis. Next base: position 33,361,137 of record CM070079.1, on the reverse strand, counting down.
TCCCTTAAAAAATGATCCTATGATGCTCAATGCGGATATCCCACAACACACTATTACTCCTGGTAAGTTTACATGGTGTGTAAGTGTTACATGAGGATGTACACAGGACACCAGTACATGCACTTATGGCGATTAATGGAGCCATTTAATTTAAAGAATGATTTTGTGTGGAAACCCTGCATCTTCTGCATATTTTGCCAGGTACCATTCACAGAATTGAACTCTCCGGTCAGGATCGTCGACGCTTCATTGCGAATTCCCTCCTGAATGGTCTTTGTACTTTAATGGCGTTTTCGGTCTTCCAATAACACTTTAGGACAAACTTCCTCTCTTCCAAGCTAAGTTGATTTTTGATTAATTAATTACACCTGCAATACAATAAAGGCAGCATGTTAGCGATAGTTAAAGTGTGAGTACATTTTTTTGAGGCACTCTGTATTTGGAGAATACCAAACGCAAAAAATCGTGGTTTTGGTGGGTCCAGAAAGAAATCGTGTACTATGAGCTGTTGAAACTGTCAACGGGTATCACTACCGACAACAACTGATTAATTTGAACCACACATTGCTCGAAAAACGACCAGATTGGGACACGAGAGACGAACGAGTGACATTGTAGCACGACAACGCTCTGTGCCATCGCAATACCATCACGCGCACGACACTCGCAACGCTGAAATGGGATCTGTTACTGCACCACTTCCGATTATCATTTGATCCGGTTGATGGCGCATGGCTTGGCCAGGCTACACCTGGGCAATTTCGAAGATTTGCAAACGGGCGTCTTTTTATCGTCGCGGTATCGGTATTCATGTATTGCCAGAGAGATGACAAGAAAGTGTAACTAGCGAGCGACGGTGCTTTGAATAAATCAGTTTCGCGCTACGACAAAACGGCGCTACGGCAGAACAGCGCAGACAGAAACGGCGCCGACAAAAAAGGCGCTGCGACAAAACAGCGCCGCGCTTTATATAAATGATATACTTACTCGTTTTTCTTTCAATTGAAAAAAAAAATTATTAAGAAAACCTTTAACCTAAGCGTTTTCGTGACAGTTTACGCCTAGGTCGCTGCGACCAAATGTCCGCGTCCTTTTGTCGCGTGTCCAAATTTCCGCGTCCATTTGTGATATCATCTTGTAAACATATGTATATCATGTATATAAAGCGCGGCGCTGTTTTGTCGGCACCGTTTCTGCCTGCGTTGTTCTGTCGTAGCGCCGTTTTGTCGTAGCGTCCTTTTTGTCCGCGCTCTTTTGGCAGCGCCGTTATGTCGGCGCCGTTTTTGTCTGCGCCGTTATGTCGTGACACTGTTTATGCCGTTGCCGCCAGAAACATATTTCTATGGTGTGGAGTTTCTAGTTTCTACATTTCCGTAATAAGATTTCCTATTCCTATCCTTTTTCATTTTAGCCGTTTTTACTGTTTCTTCTAGCACCCATGTAAATGGTAACGGATCTTCTCGTCCTTACTCTGTCTCAAAAGACTTTGGGTTCAGAATATTTCCTCTTCTTATAATTGTTGGAATCATTGTCAAGCGCCAAGTCTCTTTCTGTTCTCTTTCAACCTTTTTCCTAATTTTTACTTTATAATGAGTATTGCGTCTTATATTCCTCTATTTCGTCTGTATTCCCCATTTAATTTTGTTGATTATTTTTTGCATAGGTATTGTATTCTTTAGGTGGTTTTTTATCGTAGTCCTTCGTTTGCTATACATATTTTCCTTCTATGAACTCTCTCATTTTTTCACCAAACCTTTTCCAGGATTTTTCATTCTACCTTTTCCCTTCTGTTTTGTCCTTTATATGATTCCTGATCCCTAGCATCATTAGTGTATAATATATGTATTTCTTACATTTACGCTTTATATTGATTACGAGGTGTATGTATTTTTTAAGTAAAAGTATCGTTTTGATAAATAAACCAATGCATATTTTTTAACGAGTTTATTTTTAAATGAGACACCGTACCTTAAACTACTTTTTAGCATTATTTCCACTAATATTGTGCCCGTCTTCATCCCCCCCCCCCCCCCCACTAATTTTTAAACCATGGTATATCGCAACGGAGGGCTTAAATAGGAGATGAAAACCTACTTTTGTATGGAAAAATGACAGCAAAAGGTCAAAATGTCGGCTGAGCGCCATTTTGAATTACGTTTTTAAATAGAACACCCCGTATATTATCCCATTTTCGAAATCTGCTCGCATTTCTTTATAGTTTTCTCTAACACACTTTACTCCTAAATTTAATTGTTTTCGAAATTACAAATTGCCCACTCCTTAGATGAAGACCGACGGCATGTGAGCATAGTGTTCTATTGCCATATTTCTCATAGTGTCGTAGCGTTTCCTAGCTACTCATGCCTTCCGCCGGTATTATAAGGAGTGTGATTCCGAGAATAAAATTAGGAATTAGAAAGGGGGCCATTTACAAATTTTACGAAATCCAACATTTTCGATTTACTTTGGTTCTTGCCATTAGATTACTCAAGTTTTATTTTTTTAGTCGTTATAAAAGTCTTTCCAAATTAATTTTTTAAAAGATATATTTATTTCCAAAATCTTGTAGGTAATGTTTTAATTTTGCTGAAGCAGGTATGGGATTAATCCATGATAACATCATTTTTGCATTATAAAATGAATTCCAATTATTCTTGATTGTTAATTAACCGGTTTGTAATGTTTTAGTATTCGTGTAAACAATATAACAAACTTGTTCCAATTTAACATGATTTTGCGGTATAATACGTGAGTCATTTCACAGTCATACAATATTATAATTAACTTCAAGACGCGACTAGTAAACCCATTTTAGCAAATATTTGAAACATTAATAGAACCCAATTTGCACTTATTAAGTCAGTTTTATTGATACACTCATTTTAATTATTATATTTTATTAAATGAAAAATTGAGGTTAATTCAATTTTTGTACAAAAGGAAGTTCAATGAAATAATTACCCGTGTTCGTTTTTAGGGAAGCACAAAATACGGCATAGAAGGGATGAAAAGAAAAAAATTGAAGTAGAAAATGTACCCGAAGATTTACTTAAATTACTTGACACATCGTGTTTAGCGAATGGATTAGAAAATGCACCCGAAGTACTGAACGGTGTCGCAAAAGAAGTTGTGGAAAGAAAAGGCCCAAAAAACCAAAAATTTCTAGTGATTTTTTATTTTTGTTCTAACGGATATGCGTTTGAAAATAAAGTTGACAAAATGTATTGTAGTAGAGGGGAGTGGATTGGGAAAACTCCAGTTTGTACCAAATTACCTGGAAGTGGTAAGTACCTAATGTAATTCGTCCATCCTATCTGACTATTTGTTATGTTTTTCAGACTCCGATGACGAAGATGACGACGAATACAGCGAGGAAGACTACGAAGATGAGTATGGTGAGAAGGAATATAAACACAACAAAGTAGGCAAACATAAAAAAGTGGAAAAAGAATCTCTTGAAGTCACCACAGAATCATCTCATCTCACACAATCGCCTTCAATTTTCAACCAAAAGGAAAACACGTTCACTCCAATCTTAGATTTTAATGATGATGAGCTTAAAGACTTCATTACGACCAAATCTTCATTTTATGACGAATCTTACGATGACGATGACGAACTGGATAATTACGATGACGAACTCGACTCTATAGAAGATAATGAGGGCACTTCAACATCCGGCAGTCTAATATCGACAACACCCACAGATATTCCATTGGACACTACCACAGAATCAGTCTCGGAGACTACACCTTTTACAGCTGCTAACGAAGACCGGACGACTGATAAAACCGAGTCCACCACTGACCCGACAACTACCACAACAGACTTCACAACTGAGCACTTTGAAGAGTACCCATTCGTATTTTTCGATTCGGAAGAGAACACTACAGAGTACGCAACCTCAACTGCCAAAGACGAAGAGGAGGGAACAACCCAATTTCCCGATTTGAAAATGGAAGCGCGCGTTTCTCATTCTATGACTACCATTCGAGCTGGATTAACTCCCATCGAAATTGATTTGACTTCCACGCCACCTGCAGAAGAAACATCAACAACTGAAACTTACAAGCTTGAACCAACTACAAGCGGCGTGTACTATATTGATAGTGAAACTTCAGACATGGTTACAACTGAAAATCTACCTGTAAACGCGGCGAGACGCACGAAGAAAGTGGAATTCTACGATGACGAAGATGAGTACATTGAGGGAAGTGGTACAACTGAATTCGGCTACGAACTTACAACGGTACCGGAGGAACTCCAATGCTCTCATGATACTACCCAAGAGAACGGAGTGAAGAAATGTTCGTGTCGCAATGGATATACGCTCAAAAATGATAATCTCACATGCGAGGATGTGAATGAGTGCAACGCAGAGAATGATTGTGACCAAATCTGTATAAATACCGTTGGCTCATATACTTGCTTCTGCCACACCGGCTTTCAGCTGGTGCATTCAAGTAAATGCGTGGACGAAAATGAATGTTTAAATAATAATGGTAACTGCTCACACACTTGCATTAACAACGTCGGTTCTTACGTATGTGCTTGCCCTACAAATCACTACTTAGGTGACGATACCATGACATGCACAGTGATCAATCCTTGCTTAATCGACAACGGTAATTGTTCTCATCAGTGTAACTATATTAACGGATCTATACGGTGCAGTTGTCCGATTGGATATACGTTAAGTGGAAGTTCTTGCATTACTTCATATCCATGTAGCGTGGCCAATGGAGGCTGTTCTAATATTTGTGAGAATATCGGAGGCAAAGCAGTTTGTAGCTGCCCTCAAGGGTTGGAATTGGTCGGTAAGGAGTGCTACGAAATTGATCCTTGCACTGTCAATAATGGCGAATGTGATCATCACTGCGAGTATTTTGAGAAAAAAGTAGAATGCTCTTGTCGCGACGGTTACGAGTTGAACGGAAACCATTGTGAGAAAATTGATCCTTGTACTGTAAATAATGGTGGATGTTCCCATAACTGTACTGTTACCGTTGAGGGATCAGTTCAGTGCTCTTGCCCTAGTGGGTATCTAACTCAGGATAAAACTTGCATAATCAAAGATCCGTGTATGATAAATAATGGTAACTGCACCGAGTTTTGCGTCAATGTGAACGGTGTAGCGGAATGCTCCTGTCGTATTGGTTATAGTTTGAACAACAATGAGTGTGTAAAATCAGATCCTTGCGAAATTAACAATGGAGGTTGTTCGCATTTTTGCACTAATGATCATGGTGATGTAAAGTGTGGTTGTCCTGACAATCACGAATTGATTGGCAACAACACGTGTTATCAATTAAATCCCTGCACAATCAATAACGGTGGTTGTGAACACGATTGCACACACAAAGAGCGTATAGTCTATTGCAGTTGTCGGGAAGGTTTTACTGCAGAAGGTTCTCTGTGTTTTAAGCTAGACCCGTGCTTGGTAGATAACGGTGGCTGCTCCCACAACTGCTCAACGACCGATGAAGGCTTAATACAGTGCAGCTGTCCTAAAAATTATCATTTACAAGGCAACAATTGTGTTTTAAACGACCCATGCTCTGTGAATAATGGCAACTGTTCGCATATTTGCAAAAACGCCGACGGTGAATATTCGTGTCATTGTCCATTGGGTTTCATTTTAATGAACAGAACTTCGTGTGTGGAACTCAACCCTTGTGAACACGAAAATGGAGGCTGCACTCACATCTGCACGAACTCTGATGGAATTGCAGTATGCAGCTGTCCAAAAGGTTTGAAATCGATCGAAGGCGAATGCATCGAAGACAACCCATGTTTAATTGATAATGGTCACTGTGAACAAATCTGCGACTATGCCAATCGTGAAGTGAAATGTTCCTGTCACGAAGGTTTCTACTTAAAAGAGTCAACCTGCCATAAGATCAACCCCTGTTTAATAAATAACGGTGGCTGTTCTCATAACTGCAGCTTGAACTCGGAAGGATATGCGGAATGTATTTGTCCTAACGACCACCACCTTCTTAATAAAACCTGCCATCCGATCGATGTATGCACGAATAGTTCATGCTCACATACTTGCACAAATGTGGATGGTGTCGCGAAATGTTCCTGTCCCATAGGGTACAGATTGAAAAATATGAGCAACTGTGTGAAAATAAACCCGTGTCGCCTTAATAACGGCGGTTGCTCTCACACATGCTTCAATGACAACGGAACAGCGAAATGTGAGTGTCCCAAAAATCACAAACTAGAGAATAACACATGCGTACTTGTAAATCCTTGTTTTAACAGTAACGGAGGATGTTCCCATAAGTGCATATTTGAGAATGACGAAATTAGTTGTCAATGTCCTGACAGCTATCAACTTTATGGTAAAAAATGCGTCTTAATCGATCCCTGCTTATTGGAAAACGGTGGGTGTTCCCATACTTGCGTTAACCATAACGGGGAGGCAATGTGTAAATGCCCCCCAAATACGCAGCTTGTAGGCAAACAATGTGAACCGATTGATCCTTGTTCCATGAATAATGGTGGTTGCTCCCATTCCTGTCATAATGTCAATGGGAACCCCCTTTGCAGATGTCCACCTGGTTTGCAACTAGTCGATGGAAAGTGTGTCGAAAGTGATCCATGCTCTAAAGAAAATGGTGGATGTTCGCATAGCTGTGCCAACGTAAATGGTAAAGCGGAATGTTCGTGTCCTCGAGGTTTAACACTCGAAGGCAGAACCTGTTCGGGATTTGATCCATGTACCAAAGAGAATGGCGCTTGTTCCCATAACTGTGTTAATAACAACGGCCAAGCACTATGTACGTGCCCTCCTGGATACATCATTCGTCCAAACGGGCGAGTATGCAAAGAGGTTAATGAATGTCGTCGGAATGCTGCCGGTTGCTCCCACGGCTGTAAAAACACACCCGGAAGCTACATTTGCACTTGCCCTAACGGATATAAGTTGAATGCAGATAAAAAAACCTGCACCGATGTAGACGAATGTTTAGAAAATAACGGATACTGCGCACAGACTTGCCAGAATTACGCAGGTGGTTATCGATGTGGATGTAGACTAGGCCAAAGTTTGGACAAAGACGGGCGAAACTGTAGGGAACTACATGGACGTTGCAAACAACTCTTACCGCCCCGCAATGGGCGCATCAAATGCGATTCCACGAATAGAAAGGAATATTATTTCCCAATGGCTGCGGAATGTATTATATCTTGTAATCCCGGCTATAAATTACATGGTGAATCTCGTAGAATTTGCGATGCTTCTGGTACTTGGGGGTACCGCGCTTCCTATTGTTTACGTAAGAAATTGATGAGGTAATCTGAGTTGTTTCATGTGCAATATTTTCAGCTAGTACCTGTGAGAAACTTGATCAAGTGGATCATGGTCGTTGGTCTCCACCCAGTTGTACAATTGATCATCTTCAACCTGGTCAAACGTGTACATTGCAATGCGAAAATGGTTACCAACCTCTACGTGGCTATGAAAGTGTAACTTGCCTAGAAAATTTCAAATTGGACCGTTCCGTAGAACGAAGAGCTTGTGTTGCAATTTCTTCTGAGCCATTTATACGGTGCCCTAATGGTGGACATTTAACTTATACTTTGCCGCCCGAGCAAAATTCTGTAGTGGTAACGATACCACAACCGGAAACAAACGTTGACTGGGAGAGGTGAAACTGTTCTACATGAAGATAAAAAATCTCAAAAATCTGTTTTAGATTCGTAACGTCGGAACCAAATTGGGGCAAAGAACTGAGTTCACGTTTACCTCCTGGTAGAACCGAAGTACGTTTCCATGCTCAAGGTCCATCGGATGGTAAAACCATCAGTTGTCGTGTAATTATAACCGTCTTGGACAAAGAAGCTCCCAAAGTTTCAAATTGTCCCAGAGACATGGAGTTTAAGTTAGAAAGAAATGAGCACACTCAAGTTGTATACTGGGATGAACCTCAATTCCGCGACAACGTTAAAGTGGCCGAAATCTACAAATCTAAAGATCCCGGTTCTAGATTTGGACCAGGATTGCACCAAATAAATTATGTTGCACACGATGAAGCTGGCAATAAAGGAGGGTGTCATTTTTCCATTAGCATAATTAGTAAGTATTCGTCTTTGCCAATTAAACAAACTGATTGTCTCACTTAGATGATGACAATGAGGAAACAAGGCCCAAGGAGTATAAAGCCATCCTTATTTGTCCTGATGGAGTTCGCTATATGTCAAAGCAGCCCGAAGAGCACGAAGTAAGTTAGTACCTACTTTAAAATAAAGTATTAATAATCATTTTTTCGTAGAATGATATTTTAACTCAGGAAGGTTGCTACTGGAGCCATATTAGAGTGAAAAGACCTGCCAATTTGCAAAGTTATAAGGAAATGTCGACATCTAGGTTGGATGGTGATGAAAGAGTGAAAAAACGACCATTTTATTGGTATCACAGATGTTGTTAGAATGTATTTTTAGTCTACTTAATTTTATACAGAATAAAGTTTTCCTTTTTTGATACCACCAAGGAAAAAGTTAATGAAAATGGAATGGCAAGAGTACATTTAATTGATACAAAGTTGGTTACGCTGCCTACAATTTGTAGGCAACCTTAGATGAACCATAGCAGTTGGCAGCTCTTCTAGCTGATATAAATGTGATTTTATTTTTTGAACTGTTACTCAACAACTAATGAAGAGTTCTAGCTCCTTTAAATGGACGGTTCAACACATACAAACACTGTTGGAGGAAAACTTGTTGATTTATGCCTAGACTCCATTCTCGCATTGAGATATGGATCGATTGAAGCTTCTCTGTTCAGTGGAAATTTTACGTAGTATCTTGAAACTTAAATTGTTGTTTTTCATGCCTATTATTACCCCAAAGTGCATATTTTATGGAAACTGAGTTGAACTCAACGATCTCTTCATACCATTCAATGGTCGTATCCACAATCTGTAAAAAGATTCGCAATTCTTTCGTCCCTTTTTAACGATGCTCTTGGAATTCGGGGTGAAATTGAATGGTCTCGAAGTACGTATAAAATGCTTCCTGATCCCCTACGATTTTTGGACTTCATGTTCAGTGTAGAATTAATGGGAATTCCCCCTTTTTAAGGAAGTTGGAAGTTCTTGTAAAGTCTCAGTCGATCCATTGATGGAGGGCTACCACTAATTTTTTTCGTGTCCATCTTATCACCACTCATGAGCTTCAGTTATGATCACTTCCTTTCGGCGATCTCGGAACCACCAACGACATTTTAAAAGAATCACTTTGCTCCATGTTGTAAATATCTGGAGGAAATTTTACCCCTTATACAATGCAATTTTAAAATTTTCAAAATACAAATCGCTGATTTTCTGGAAGATTTTGAGCAACTCCATTCCTCTTCATGAGGTTGCATTTCTAGTTTCTTCCTGCCTTGAGGTTTGTCCTTTCCACATATTCCTAGTCTATACGCGACAAAAACTTGGGAGTCGATCCCTAAACTGCACGCCCAATTCTTTGTAAAGTTTTTCAATAACTCAAAATTTTCTAAGCTGATGAAAGAAAGGCTTGCAGAGCATCTCCTCAATACATTTACTCCACCATATTTTGCGCTTTTACCTATAGTGAATATAATATCCCAGGCTTGTCTTAATTCTACTGAAGAATCATTGTTTAAGGGACCATACAGGGTGCTGCAAAAACACCGGACATCGATTGTGTGTTGGTATATTTAAACGAGTTGAGCATTTTTTTTATTCGGGATCAATTTTGAGAAGGGATATGCGTCTTGACACACTGTATATAACTTTTGAAATGGTACAGTATAGCATTGTCAAGACCCAATTTCCAAACAGACACATAAGAAGCTGTCGTACATGGGCGAAGAAAAATCCTAATCTCTGGTTTATTGCCATTAGGAGAAATTCCACGTAGTTCTATGCCAGGATAATTGGTACCAAATCAATTGGATCATACCTCTCTCTAACTAAATTAAACGAATAGGTATTTGAAAAGGACACATCCTGGTCTCAAATGTGATGTAGTAAGATTACTCAAAAAAACTTTATCTAGCCACACTTTCGTTTGTCACAATAAGAAGGTGTTTTAACAAATAAAATTGTGGTTAGACAACTTTTTTAACTAAGCTAAACGGAGCCAGTTTTTTGGAAGAAGCTTTACCTACACTCCTTTATGAGCTGCCATTAGCTACAACATGGCGGAGCTTCGATGTTATTACGTGGGAACACATTTGAATGTTATGGATCCAGGTCGATGGATTTAGTAGAGAGGCCTACGAGATCATTGGATCTTATTTCTCACCGCTATTTCTCTTGTTTGTCAAATAATCAGAAATGGATTAGTAGACTGGAGGGCTGGAGTATTGGACTGGTGGAGGTCTACATTTTGAGTATATTTGGAAAGATGTGGATGTGTCCTACTGATACAGCACATGGTACTAAACCGTATAGGTAGGTACTCTATGGTTCTTCATATTAACACCCAACTCGTCCCGAAACGGAACACTCTGTATGGAAAAAATGTAGCTTTAGAAAAATCAAGAACACGGAATAAGATTTTAAAAATATTACATCTTTCATTCTTATTTGACCAGCACTTTCACACATAATCGTGGTCCAAGTTCAATACACGGAAAATATGTTATGATTGATTCTAAAGCGAATATATGAATGATTGAGGTTGGAAAAAGAATGAAAATCGCTTTGAATAGCAAAGGGAATGGCTTCGTGTTTCATTTCTACGCCACCCCTGACGACAGAGCGACAATGGCGGGCTGTTAGAAGGACTTCTTTTCCTGCTGATTTTATTCTAGACGAAGCTTCAAATTTCTTATATGGCTTGTTCCCCCCTATTGTCTATCCACCACCTTGATGAATGAGAATCTGCTGACACACCCTCTACCTCGACAAACAAAAGTCCTGGAACATCATCTGCTGAAGCCTGTTGGATTTTCTTTCATCAGAAATCCATTTTTGACAATCCTTAACCCAATGTCCAGCCTATTGACTTAGTATAACTGTTGGACTTTCGTAATAACTTACTCTTGAATGTGTGTTCTTTTGTTTCGGCTTCTGAAGAATATTTAGAGCATCTTCATGGTAATCCAAAAGATATATCTCTCATCGAATAAATCAATTATTTAGATTAGACAAGCAACACCTTTTTGGAAAACGTTTTTAATACGAATAAGACGACATACATCCACTTGTGTATGCATAATTGTTAAGGTGACAGGTTGTGTCTTGTTCGATGTTTCTATATTATAATAATCTTATACAGAAACGTTTTACAAACATATTCATTTTAAGAAAAAAACGTTTATTATTATTATTATTATTACTAGTAGGTACATTTTGGTACTGTAAAGGAAAAAAATGTCTTTTTCATTTCATGGATACTTCTTCTATGCTAAGTAAAGAAAAATTCTCATGATATAAGAAACATATACACATAAGTATCAGTAACTTAATAGTAGGTATATGTTACAACAAGTTTATACTCTTGGTGCTTATTGCACGAGAGAATATTTAACGTACGAGCGAGCGCAGCGAGCGAGTCACGCTAAATTTCCGAGTGCAATTAACACCAACATTATAACGAGTTGTATAATAGTAAAAAAATTCATTTAATTTAGTCCTTTAATTATATGTGCACTGCCGCAAGTTACCCGCATCAGGGTTAAGAATTTGTATAATTATAGGTTAATGGTTATTTTATATGTAAATTTTACTAGTAACGTATTAATTGATTTATAATTTTTGGTTCGTTCATTCATTCTCTTCTTCTGGTTCCCGCTTCACAATAATTGAAATGATGCATTTTGCAGTAAGTTTTGTTTCAGGATGCGTAGCTTTAAATACGACCCAATGATGCCCTTGAGGTAAATAAGCATCCAAATTTTTCTTTACTTCAGGCGGATATGACACAACGTTGCTCCAATCCACATTCGTTTTTGGTATAGAAAAACTGACGTATGCCAATCTTTGCTCCTTTTTAACATACAACATACGCGAGGCGGAGCATATTATTTTTGGTTTTGGATAATCTGCAAAAAAAGTCTTACAAAACGTATTGAAAACGAAAACATACCCCAAATAAAGTCGATGTAATTCTTCATGGGATTAAAGTTTCGTTCTAAAATAGCTGAAGGGGAGATTAATTTATAATTGAAAAATCTACCCTACCAAGACATTTTCCCGTTTTTGAACCCGTCCAACTTCCATCGGAATTACACATCACCTTATAATCTCCAAGTGTCTTGTAGCCGCTCGGACAAACTAATTGACAAAGAGAATCTTCGCGATTATTTGAGTATCCCGATTTCTTTTGAGGGCAATAAAAAAATCCAGGTTTAGGTGGAACCAAAGGAGGGCAGAGATTTGCGTCCCTCTCAATTACAACGGGTGCATCGTTTTGTTCCATATTATCTAAAAGTGAATTCTCTGTTTCAGCTCTAACACAAGTTTTGTGATCACTTCCCAATTCCATTCTACGCGGACACGTGCAAAAAGCTCCACCTATTACATTAATACACCCGTGTGAACACCCACTAATTCTTTCTGCACACTCATTAATGTCCTCGCAGGAATGTCGATTGAAACTTAAGCGCGTGCCAGGTAAGGAACAGCTGCACTTGTAAGATCCCACACTATTTACACATATATCCTGGCAAGGACCATGCCCATTTCTTAGTAAACATTCGTTTACATCGACACACGATAGCTGATCATCATCTAACCTTAGACCACGAGGGCAAGCACACCGATAGGATCCGTGAGTGTTGATACACAAGTGAGAGCATTTACTTCTCCCACTCGTACATTCATTAATATCTACAATCACGTTATACCTTACTTCTGTTTAGGTGTACACAAGTACTTACCTAGACAACTTTTATTATCACTTCCTAAAAGAAAGCCCGCAAAACAACCACACCTCCTTTGACTAGTTTCACTACAGAATTGCGAACAACCTCCGTTGTCTACATCGCATTCAAATCGTTCAACAGTTTTATGCAAATCCTTTAGATTGCCTATAACATTGTCAACTGTACTATTTCTTCCATCATTTTGTCTGAGAATCGAATGACCAAGATCATTAAAATGCCCACTCACTACTGGATTTAACACTTTTACATTATCATCATTATTTTCATTTAAATATCCAATGATCTCTGTTATATTCAGACTTCTCGGTGTAGTTCCTATCCTATTCTTTTTTCTTCTCCTTATTTTTACTAGTTTTGTTGCGTTTTGATTGTTGTAATTTTCTCCCTTGCGTTTAATACGTTCCGTTATTGGCCAGTATGGGTGATGGGTTGCATTTTGATTCTTATTTTGTACGAATCTTACTTTGGTGTGTGTTTCGTGTAAAACTTCTGGTTGAGATGATTCAACACCATTACTTTCTGTAACACGAGAATGTAATAGTTATAAAACCTACACCAACAAAATAGGACTATTATGGTAAACTCGAGATAATAGGGTAACCTTATTGTCTTTGCCGTCACATTGTAGTCATTAGATGCAACCCCTTAACATTTCGTTCATGGGTACCTAACACATATCTAGATGGTAATACCTACTTGGAATCTTATTACAATCTAACAAATATATGGCAACATTCAACTTACAGACACTAGTCCAGTGCATCCCCTCACTCTATTGTCATCTCAGAGGCGTCAGAATACGGCTATTAGGGCTATAGAAAATAAAATGGAATGCGAGCAGTTGCCATGGTCAAGGAGTCAAGGACACACAGCCATGGGTTAGAGTTGATGTGGTAAGACGAAGTATGAGGGTTTCACTCTAAAAAAATATCAAGATAGTGGGTCTTACGGATGATTACCTTCGAGGAAGGAAAAACAAACAAAATACTTGAAATCCTGGTAAGGAACAGCAAGCAAGAGAGAATTCATGTCCGTTGCTGTAAAGGACTGTAAAGGAAGTTGTTCGAGAATAACTGGATAAGCTTGAACTGAAACTGGCACTTGGAACCACAAAGACGATAAAGATTCTGGATTGCGATAGGATACATAGTCCAACGCGTACGTAAGTTTCACATTCGGATCTCTTGTACTACCTCCCTGGCTAGAGTTGTCCGACCCCGCAAGGTCGCTCAATCCATCCCACAGGTAAGGTGAACCTGAGGATGCTGGAAGGGGAAGAATACCCTCCACATGGATCGTCTCAGTTGGACAAGTGCTGAACACTCACAAAGCATGTAGTGTGCCGTATCGTCGTCTATGTAACATCGTCTACAAGATGATGGATCATCTACCAAACCCACCATCTTCTTATTAGAGAGCAAATGTTATAGCCGTTACTCTCTATTTAAGTCTAAGATTAGAAAAGAGGCTAAAAATGGGTCGGGGAAAGGGTCACGAGAGAAAAGGAGGAGGTGGGCCTGCCTTTTGATGCAGTTTACATACTCTCGTCCTAAGTAACGTGTGGCAGTAAAAAGGCAAATGGCCCAACTTTAGGACACACGCATTTGTCGCTCAAGTCACATTCTGTCTAAAAATTTGACAAAGCGCTTTAACTAATGACCATCGCCGAAACTCTATCGGGTATAAATATAGGAGACATCGCTCCCATAAAAAAGGAATTCTTCTCTGTGTGTCTAATTTTAAGAACTTCTACTGTGTGTCTAACCTTTCGGGTCATTGTGTAATCAATCCCTGCAGTATCGCTTGGAAGAAATTCTACTAACACTATCGTTGTGTATTAACCTTCAGGGTATCAACACGGGAGTAATCCTTAAAGGAAACGATACGTAGGAAACTGGTTCGCAGCCTTTTATCCGCGTCTGCTGAGCCCGTTACCTTCATCACCGAAGAAAAGGCAATGATTATTGGTTTGGGATAATCATCGTCAGTGTGCAATATATATGCCCGTTGCGAGTTCCATTCAAGGATCCGCGACGGTTCAGTGTAAAAAGCCAATATTGTGCCGCGCTCCGTACGTAAAAATAAACTCCTCAAGACATACCCCATAAGCATGTATAAGTTAGTTTGTTACTATTTGTTACTGCTAGTATTTTAATTTGTAGAGTCAAGTAAAAATCTTTTACAAAGGAACACATTAGTCCACAAATGCTATTATGTATGCACTGATGCCAGGGATAGTGCAAATTATATACAGGGTGTATCAAAAAGATGGCGCAAACTTACATGGTTGAAAGTACACGATAATAGAAGCAAAAATGTTCCAGTAAACATGGGTCCGCAAATGGCTCGTTTGCGGACCCATGTTTACTGGGACATTTTTGCTTCTATTATCGTATACTTTCAACCGTATAAGTTTGCGCCATCTTTTTTGATACACCCTGTATACTATAGTAGGGATCACTTGGGCCATTCGATTAATCGTCAGGTATTTACAGATGACGCATTAGCTGCAGTGTAGAAATACGCTATGCGCCAAAATATACAGTACTGGCTTTCGCGCAGCCCGCATGCCCATGGTTGTGCGCCTGCGGGTTGCTCCATCACCATTATGTATTGCTAGTTGTGTAACAAACGTTGTGCTCTGTAGTTGGAAGTGACAATGGGTCTCGCGACGGAGGAAAAAGTGTTCATAGTGGAATATTATTTTCGCTCGTGTGCAAATGGTTATCAAGGTGGGCCGAGTTTAAAGTTAGTGGCGAAACAATATCGTCAACACTTCAATAACCCGACACCAAGCAACACGTACAGTTTGCTGTCTATCGTTACAAAATTTCGTCGTACGCTGAAAATGGAGAAACTTAAGGCAAACCCTATTTAAAATCCGTTTTAGAGTATGCACTGTCCAAAAATGCAAACTTTGTTTTGCCTTTTTTGGTTTGTTTTAGTTTTTTTGCCTTTTTCACCTAATTTTTTGTTATTTTTGCCTATTTAGTACCTTTTCTGTCAATTTTTTTTTAGTTTTTGTCCAGTGGATAAGTCGGATTCGCATCTATCAGCTGTTTTTACTTTTGCAAATAAATGTTTGTTTTTCTATACCTAACTTGAATTTGTGTGTTGATTTTAACGCTTTTTTCTCGATAGTTTTTGCCTTTTGGTGCCTTTTTTGTCGATTTTTTACCTTTATAGATGCCTTTTTTGATTATTTTTTATGCCTTTTTGTTTGCGTTTTTTGAACTTTTATTTTGCCTAACTGTCCTAGCTTTAATAAACATCAGCAATACGCCACTAAAGCTTAGGTGGATTTCCGTACCGAATACAGGTTGGACAACGATTGACGGAACAAGATAGGCATCTCAGGATTGAATACTGTGTACGACTTTTGTCCATGGTGTACGGGAATCCAGATGTCTTACTCAAACGTGTAGTTCTCCGACGAAAGTCACATTCACTTGGACGGTTGTATCAATCGCCAAATAACTCGCTTTCTTGGTTTCGAGAGACCGGACGTTATCGTCCAGAAACCGCTGCATAGTGTGCGTGTGACAATTTGGTGTGCAGTGTCAGGAAACGGCGTGCTAGGTCCGTATTTCATTGAGGATGATGATGGAATACCTCTTACTGTTACCCAGGAACGTTATAAGGACTAGGAACATGGTGGTGAGGCCATTTATTCAGTATTAAGGAAGGTTCGTCGTGCCAAGAACATTCAGATGCGTGGCGACCTGCCACACCACTCGACAGTCTGTGGCTATGCTGCAAGAAACCTTTCCAGAACAAAACACCCCCCTCACATTCCCCGATATGACACCACCTAATGCTTACTTGTGGGGAATGATAAAGGAGAAAAATTTCCACCCAAAACTGTGCCTACATTACGTCAGAAGATCGTCTCGTTTTTCAGGACTCTGACATATTCCAGAATATACGTGATCGTTATGGCCACTGTCTACAGTGCAATAGAGCACACTTTGAACATTTACAGTATGATCCCGATAACTAAATAATAACAAACAGTAACATAGTTTTCCAGTACTGTATATTTTGGCGCATACTGTATTTTAGAAAATATAGACATGTTGCTGAAGGCGCATCTTAAGTAATAGAAGAGTACCTTTCGACAATTCAAGAATAATTGAAACTTCTATATCCAGAAGAAAATGCTGCGCAAAAGGACCAAGACAGGTTCTTCTGAAATCTTCTGAATCCTTCGTTTGGATAACTTACAAGATTACGCAAAAGGTGATGAACAATGTTAGTTTAGAACCTGCCATGTTGAAACTTGGCAAATTTGATTTGCAACCATATGTATTTATTGGACTGTCACCTTCTCCTGAATCCGTAACAAGTAGATATTATTTGTACCGCCGCGGCGCCGAGTGTCGATATAAAAAGTGCGCTTTTTTCGAATTAAAAATTGCGAAAAAGGAAGAGTTTTAAACTTTTTTTGAATAGAGAGATAAGTGTATAATAGAGTGAATGAATAAATTTCTATCACACTGATATTGAATGTGACAAACACAACTATTTGGAAAGGGGTCAAAACGTACTTAATTATAATTATTGCAACAGCAAGTTATTTGGACAAATAATATTTTATTTTTAAATGATAACTAAAGGAGTGAATGGCCACGATGGTGTAGGAAGATATTTATTAATATGAAGGTTGTTGCTTCCTGGCAATCGTCATAGAAATTACACAATTACGTTCGCATCTGTAGGTATAATTAGGCGCGCGACTAATTTTATATGCCAACTTACTCCAATTCAGAATCTGTTCCAGGTTCGCCCAAGTTATGCAAAAAAGTTCAAAATACTCGGGAGTTTGCACTTGTTAGTCCGAAAAAGCTAAGAATAACAAAACGGTACTTACCTTCATAACAAAGAGTCAATAAAATTAGTAAGTAAAAAACATTCATTGCCACCAAACTTGCATTTATTTAAGAAAACTTGTAAAGAAAGTAGCGTGTACACTCGCTCATTAAAAACTGATGGAATTAAAATAGTGCTAGGAGTTACATATTTAAATCTGTTCTTGGGGATAAATCAAGTTGTTTACGAATTTGCATGTGAGGCATTACCTAACACACACTCTACTCAAAATCATGTCTATTTTTGAGCCATCACGCTGTGAGCATAAATTTTTCATATTTCAAGATTATGTTAATCGTCTATAATAAAACGGAAAATTGCTGGTTTTTTTCGAGATTTCAAGTTCGTGCTGCCGTGCCAAGATTTTATTGCATTATTCAAACAAAAGTACGAAGTCCAAGTTTTACTCAATTTGTATTCACTCGCTAATCTTTAAGTGAAGTGTTAGTAAAAGGTCAGTTACACCACCGAACACTAATAATTGTTTGTACAGATTGTTGAAATTAAATATCGGGATAGAAATTTTTAGGGAAAAGTTCGAAGTTTTCGTCCACTTATCATTATCACAATTTAAGTAGTTTAAATAGATGATAACATCGACGACAAGAAGTCATCGATATCTTACCGCTTTTTGATGTTTTTTTTTTTTATTATATCGGGTCATGGACATGACCATGTCATTCAACTTTTACTGTTGCAATTACCTTGCAGAGGATGATTGTTTTGTTTATGAGCTAATGTATATTTACTACAGCTCTTTCTAAGCTTGCCAGATGTGGTGCACTCCCGAATTTTCCTATAATTACTCTTTGATCTCACATTTTGCTTACAAAACGATCCATTTTCAATTCCATTTGTTACTATTTTAATGATCGACAACGTTTTTCTATAATAGATTACGTAATCATGAAACAAAAAACCGACCCACGGACACAAGATGTGAGAGTTGACAGAATCGAAGACTGTGGAAGCGAAACTAAAAAAACGTAGATAAAAAAGCAAGACAGTAGTAATATTGAGAAGGTGAAGGAAAGAAAATATAACCTGGAAAGTTTGAAACGAGAAAGCATAAGAGATTTATTGTGCGGCTCGAAGGACCATGTTCAGTCTCCGGTGAGGGAGATTGAGTATTGTTGGTGGTTTTTGTTGTGAGTGGTACGCCGTCACTCGTACCAATTGTAGAATTGTAGACTGTTGCTCACACCACCGTTGAGTAATTGAACAAAATGGCTTTCATTCAAAGACTAATTTATTTTTGGTTAACAGGAAAACTGTTCAATCCAAGATTAAACATTTGTACTAAATCCAAAAGCAAACCAAATATGCGACAATCTCACAAGGTCTCTTCATACAGCCGCTAATGGAGCATTGGGAATTGAAGAAAACAAGAACGAATATAGAAAATCATGGTGGAGTAGAGAACTAGAAGGAAAAAAAACAGACGAAACAAAAATTATACGAAAATGGCTGAAAACACAGAAACCAGAAGATAAAATAAGGTATTTATAAGGCAAGTAATAAAGGATAAGAATGAGAAATGGGACAAAACATGTAAAGAAATAGATAGCTACATTGGAAGAAAAATATATAATCAAACACTACGAACACAAAGAAACGAGAAGCATCCAATAAATGTAATACCAATAGAAAATCTGAGCACATATTATTACACAGAGTTATTTAAAGCGAACGAGCCACAATATGTAGAAAACACAAACATTACACATACAATACAAGAAGAAAAAATGAAATGAAGAAACAAGAGGTACTAAGAACCATAAAAAATGAAAAACGGCACATCCACCTGGCCAGATCATATATGTATAGAATTTCTAAAGAGTCCTACAGAAAAACTACTACGAACACTTATAAAAAAATATTTAAATGGAGAAAACCTGCCGGAAGATTTGGGGAACATAATGGATAGTCTCCATTCACAAAAAAGGGCCAAAGGATGAACCAAAAAACTATAGAGGAATAGCGATTACAAGTACACTGAGTAGAATATATAGAAGAATTTTAACACAACTGGCGAAGAGCAAAAACCTTATGACAGCGAAGGGGGAACAAATTGGATTCCGGCCAAGGAGATCAACAATTTATTGATTACGTGTCTAACACAAATAATAGAAAACAATTCAAAAGAAGCGAATTCTCATAGAATTCTAATTTCAACCAACTTGAAATCTGTAACTAATTATGGCATATATACTATATACAATATATATGTATATAACTACCCCCCCCCCGTCACACACAAAGGATTCTGCACAAATGAGTCATTTTCTTTCCACCCTTAAGGGAGATGAGAGTGGTGAGGGTGACGATGTGACGAATAATTTGTAAACCACGAAAAAATGTTGGAGGAAAAAAAAGTAAAAAAAGATTTTTCTTCCCCTTTCCACTCCCAAAAAATGGGTTGCAGTTAGGGGTGAAATTTCCAATTTGAGAATAGCTTTTTATGGAGAATCCAAAAGTGCAATAAAAAATAGGTGTTCCCATTTAAGTGTTCAAAGCTCACCCCCGCTCCACCCCACAGGGGAGTGAGGGTGATGTTAACGTATCATTTCTCAATAGGTTTCAAAAAATAAAGGAAACGTGTTTTTTCCTTTTTGTGATTGGATGTGTCTTTCTCGAAATATTCATAGGTGTATATTTTGACTTTACTGGTGTCCCGACGGCGAACGGGCGATCCAATCAAAAAATTTACCAGAGATTTGGAATCAGTGAAGAATTTCCTATAAGATGACACCACTTCCAGCTTTCTAAACTCTGTAACATCGACCAACGCATAGACACACAGACATCCGAACGAATTTAGTAAGTAACAAACTTTTTGAAATTGGTTGAAAAGAGAGCAACAGGTAGAGAAGTGCACATGACTTTGGAAAATACAACCAAAGCGTACGACAGTATACCGTTAAGAAAACTATGGGAGGTGCTAGAAACAACACCTATAAATCGCACAATAATAAATACTGTTGATTCCAAAAAAAAATGTTTTTTGAAATCCGACTACAAATAATGGAGATGTAGAGATTTGTAAAAAAAAACAAAAAAAGGTCCATAATTCGAAAACAAAAGCCAAAATGAAAAAAAATTACTTTGAAAAGTGTTAGTTTTGACGAGTTCTAGTTATAACCTCTATTACGTTGTTCACTTTGCTTAGGAACACCCTGTATAACAACCTTTAAAAGCGAAACCTGGCAACTAAACGTAACTGACGAATAGAAACTGTTAGCCTTCCGTTCTTCGAAGAACGGCAAGAAAATCAAGAATAGAAAAAGTAAAGAAATGGTAGAATTAGAGAGATAATGAACATGCCAAAAACTATAATGGATGAGATAAAATCTAAACAATTCATTTGGTACGGACACGTTCAGCGAATGCAAAACGAGGAAGAGCACCTGTCATAGGAGAATCAACAAAGCAATGTCCAAAAGAACCCTGACAGAACGAAGTTGGGAAAATCGAGAAACGTGGAAATTGGACGCGGTAAAGCAACGGCAAACGCTGTAATTTATAAACACTGTGTCCAAGATAAGGAGGGCCACTATGGGGATTTCGGAAACGGTAAGAGATAGCGTTTCGGTTAAATGGGAGAAAAGTTGGGCAATTTTGAGTTTAGTAAAATGACATTTTTAAACTGACGAAATTCCGAACCGTTCCGAAGTTATGCGGCAAATTGTTTGACAAATTATTACTTTGTCGATGATGTTAAATAAATAGTTATTTTTGTATCTAGTGCGCGAAATGTCACTTTGGTGATCGAGAACTGATTTTTCTAACTAGGCGCAGCCGTGTTAAAAAAATTGTCGAGAGCACCAAAGAATTTCGCGCACGACATGCAAAAAAAATTTTTTCTACAAACGTGAAGAAGTTGACAATTATTTTAACGTTAAAATACAAAACTCTCATCTAGTTTGCGTGCAGTGCACGGCGTCGTCATTTCGCGCACGCTGTCATGGTAACGTAGCAAAGTGAAAAAAAGGGTCACTTCGCGTATTGTTATCGATGCGCAAATCTTGTCATTTTTTGACGTTTGTAGAAACAATTTTTTTTACAAACGTGAAAAAGTTGACAATTATTTTGAGATTAAAATACAAAACTCTCATAGCAGTGCGCGAAGTAAGTATTTCGCGCACGGTGTCATGGTAACGTAGGCAAGTGAAAAAAAGGGTCACTTCGCGTATTGTTATTAATGCGCAAACCTTATCATTTTTTGAAGTTTGTAGAAAAAGTACTTTTTAACGTTCTTTAACATGGCATACAGCAAATTGGAATCCGACGTTTCGTTTTCAAGTAACCATCATCAACTTTGTTTTTTAAATGCGGTCCTGATTTTTTTATACATAATATTAGAAGAGCTTTTTATTCTCCATTCAAGCATGTATCATACTTTATGGTTTAATTGCAATTTTATACTTATTTTACTATTTTACTAGATTCTAAACTCAAACTTGCCCAACTTTTCTCCCATTTAATCCGAAACTCTATCTCTTACCGTTTCCGAAATTCCCATAGTGGCCCTTCTTATCTTGGACACAGTGTATATTATTTTAATGGCGCTTTGATTATCCTTCAAACAATTTGCATTAGGCTATTATCTTCAAAGTTTTTCTAGTTAAGCTCTCTCTATAACACTGTTGCCATTTTTTTTGAAAATGGGTTATGATGGTCCGTATCAAAAAACAAACAACAGTATGATAGTTCGTGGTGTACTTACTCGTACAGCAATAAACCACATCTGGGCGATCTCGGGTTCGAATCCAGACCAGATGGTGTAAGTCCGGATGTGGCTAATAACCATTGCCATTGTCACTACCCCCCCCCCCTTCAAGTCGTTAAGATACAAAAAACAAAAATAAACAATAAGAACACCAGTCAGTGTCACTACTTCTACAGTATCAGGGTTGTGTTGTCAATAAAACCACGTTAGAAGCTGTAAACATTTTTTATTCAACAAATCTAAAAGAAATCTCCATCATCGTTGTGACATGTGGCCCACTGTTTTATTAATCTAATACACACCGTGCTGAAAAATGTTCTTCAAAATCTAACATCAGCGCACTTTTGGTGAATCTGAACATCTGAGAAACTTTTAAGTGGATTCTCTTCTTTGTCGAAATTTTCTCACCATATAACCACTTTCTCTATGAGAATAACTGTGGTCACCGCACATACGGTTTTCATTCTCGTGTCAATTTCCATTGATGGACCAACCTCAGCTGGAAAAAGGTAAACGACGGCGCGATTAGAGAAGAGGTAAATTTAAATAATTTTGATCAATGCGTCATTAGTAAAATTAGGTAGTTAAACAAGCAAAACAGAGAAATTAATTCCGTTACAACGGCGACAAAGTTACAGATATCCTGTTCAAACGTGTTTTTATTAAATTTTATTTGCAATGGTTTTTCCATGTCATGTCAAGAGATACGCTTTTTGATTTATTGGACCTCGTGAAAATTTTAATCCACCTGTTTCCACCTAACTTTTGCCCTTTGCAAGTAATGTTTTTATATTCTACAATAAATTGTTTTTTTCTAAAACTGCCTCTTTAATAAAAGTAGTGAAGAAAGTTACATTTTCCTCTCTAGAGATGAAAGTAAAAAATATTGTCAACACCATTTACTTATTGTAGCAAAATAAAAAAATTCGGTAAATATTTACCTCTTAATGTTATAAATGTAAATTACATGGAAATTTTTTTAATTATATACAGTTTTAGAAAAAAATTTGTGTAAAACACGAGAAGAAAATGTTCCTTCAACTCTCGCTTAATTGACACACGAGCTCGAGTCGAAAAAACAAATTAAACCTTCTTCCCTAGTTGTACAAATAAGTATTTTTTAAATTGTCATATTGCTTCGTTATTTCCTACCCACCTCGGTGATCTAAAGCTGAGCATGTTTACCTTTCGCCCGGATGACGCAAGTTAAAACCGTTGTATATTAATGTAAACTTTTTGAATGTTTATAACTTCATTCGTTTTATTTATTCATCAAGGAAGAAACAAACACCAAGTAACTATTACACGTGCATTTTTCCACATTTCAGTTAAGGTAACAAGTATGGAAATTTTCCTTTTTCAAAACGAAACTATGTCAACAAACAGCAATCAATGTATGTTTAAAATCTTTTCAAAATTAAATTAAAGTAGCTTCTAGGTAACCCCAAAGACCGAGTAGATGTGAATGATAAGTCGCAAATACATAAAATCAATTGTACCTAAATACTGTAATCAAGTGTACATTGGGTAACTAAAAGATTTTTGGAAAAAGTGTTTAAAAAATCATTTTAAAAAAATTACTGCAACGCTCTATACTCAGAAACTATTAAAGTTATCGAAATGCGGTTTTCGCCTATCGATTGCATTCGGTCGAAGGGCCAAAAAGCTAATATTACCTTTGATAAGGTCAAATCCATTGAAGGTCAGATCACACAAAGGGGGTAAATAGTAATAAATAAAACAACTCTAAACCTCCCCTTCAACGATGAATTTTTAATGAAATAAGTCAGACTTGATGGAATGATTATGTTTTTTATGTTTTTAGTCTGATGGATTTTTGAGCAATGAAGTTGTTGAGGTGAGAACTGATGTTGCGACTAATGAAGATGGGGATGATTTTTTTTTAAGAACGAAGTGCCTTTCTTAATATTAATTTCTGATTAATGCTGGTCAGACTCCTACGTTGATGTCTCACGAGGAGCTGCCAATTAATCATTTTACCTTCAACACCGCTTGTGTTGCCAGTTATTGGGGCTAGTGTTTTGTGCAAACTTTTGCACGTAACTAAAAACATAATCATTCCATCAAGTCTGACTTATTCATTAAAAATTCATCGTTGAAGGGGAGGTTTAGAGTTGTTTTATTTATTTGATAAGGTCACTTCTGGTGTAAGCTAAAATAGCTGCACTCATTTTTGTTAAGAAAAAGTTGCAGTTCTTTATGTAGTTTAATAGTACATATTTTTTTCTGAATTCAGTAATATACGAGATGTATATTGTGCTCAAGGTTTATTAAGTGAATAATTAATAAACCTTGTATTGTGCTATACTTATTTTTTGAAAAAAAGTGTTAATACGAGGGAAGTCTCGTGGCAACTTGCCAGAATTTTTTATGTAGTTTAAGAGTATTTTTTTCTGAATTCAGCAATATATATTTTGCTATATTTATTTTTTGAAAAAGTGTTAATACGAGGGAAGTCTCTTGGAAACTTGTCAGATTTTTTTTTTAATTTTTTGAATCTACGTGTGCAGAAACGCAAAGATATGTAAAGATTTGCATAGGTCAATTTTTTTTGGAACACTAATACAATACTTCCCTTTTACTTCGTACTCGGGAAGTAATAAACTTGATTATTTGGGGGGGGGGGGGGGGGGGGGGATACAACACTTGCCATGGCGCATGTGTAAAATCAGTACGGGATCATTTCAAATCCTAGGTTCGCATTTCGTCATTTTTACTCAATTTTTGGACTCATCAACCATGATTTAGTGTGAAATGATATCTCACATGCCATTATATTTAAGCGAAAGAATACGAAAGTGGATTTTGGGAATTAACAGTAAAAAAGGCTCTATGACTTCACTGTGGCACCAATACATTGAGCGACATCAAATTGAATAGAATTGATGTCTCATTTGTTCCTAAGGGTTTATTTTGCGGCCTGGGGCCGCTCTACTGTGTGTGAGATTGTATTGTTTGGACTAACAGTCAGAAGGTTCATGTTAACCAAAATATTCAACCCATTACAAATATGATCAAGACCATTGGCTTAAGGCCAAAGAAAGATTGCCCATATGTACATGGGATAGACCTAGTAATACCAACGTAGATACTCAAACCATTACCAGATAACGATAACCAGGGCTAAGACTCTTAATTGCTACCATTCTTGTTATTCCTTCATTTTGCAATTGTGTTCTCGAGCACGTTCTCGAGTATGCTATTCCACGGTTTTTGATGGTAATGAAATTGAAAGATACAGTACTGTGAACTCCTTTACATAAAGGAACAACGTGTTGCCTAAGCGCATGTAACTATATAATTATTTTTACTGGTGAATTCAATTTGAATATATTTTTAACGAAATATTCATTTTAAAATGGATATTTGTGTAATTATAAAAAAAATACTATTAACGTATTAGGTACGTAACAACGTACTTATGAGACACTTGCAGATGGACTTGGTACACTTTTTGTACTTTAAACTATCTTTTATGAAGTAAGCTAACATATTTTAAACAGTTTTCGATACAAAAAATGTCTTCATTTTTTCGCCAAAAAAAGCAAGGTTACTTCGAAAAGTTTCTCGATAAAAATCCAACTCTCGAAATTCGTCCAAACAACATTTTTTCCTTATAGATCGTTAGGCGAAAATTAAATAATTACAACAACTTCCATTCAATGTGGCACCGTTTCGGAGATATCGCTCTTTAAAGATTAAAATATGGTAACATATTCTGAACAGTTTTCGATACAAATAGCTATTTATCTACCAAGGGAACAAAGTGATTAATTTTCTCCCGCGGGAGAAAATTTCACTTTGTTCTCGCGGTAGATATGTGATTTTTTCTTTTATGTGAATTTATTTTCTGTTCACAACAATTATACGTTTGGTATAGTTTACCATTAGTTATTTTTAAAAAATACATCAAGAAGGCTTTTCCCATGTGTCACAATTTTTAATTAAATATATTTCATCAATATCTCATCATTTGTAGATCGGCGATAGTGTGTATCAAGATATTGTGTATTAACGCTTTTTGAAATGTCTAATTAGAATTCAGACTCTGATGTAGAAAATACACCAACCGAAATATTAGAAGCTGCTAATGAAGCGACTTATAATACATTGCCCGATAAATCCAAAGAAAAGTATATGCACGAATATTATTCATTCAAAAAGTGGTGCGACTTAAAAAAAGTGAAGCAAATCACAGAAAACGCAGTCTTGGCTTATTTTTTTGAAAAATCCAAGTCTCTTAAATCACCAACTTTATGGTGTAAGTATTCGATGCTGAGAACCACCCATAGCCATAAGAGAAAACATTGATATCAAGTATCCGAGACTTATTGCATTTTTAAAACGTCAGTCATCTGGTTATAAACCCAAAAAGTCTGATACATTCTCTTGGGATGACATGAATAATTTCTTAAAAGATGCTCCAGATGAAAAATATTTACTAATGAAGGTATTTATGCAGTTTCTAGTTATTACACATCTGGATACACTATAACATATGGGTATAAATTAATTTACTATCACTGTATAATTTCACGGTGGTTCTCATTTTTGGAATAACTGGAGCGTGTTGCTGCGATTAACTAGTCAATATGAAAATTGATGATGTTGAGGATAATGGTTCTATTTTAATAATAAGAATTCCAGATTCAAAGACGAAAATTTCGAGAAACTTCGTAGTTAACGGAAATTCCACAAATGGTGTAGGCTTGGTGGAAATTTTTCGAAAATACCTTGCTTTACGGCCTCCCGAAATCGGGCATCGCAGATTATTTATTACTTTTCGATCTGGAAAATGTACTGTGCAGCCGGTTGGTAAAAATACATTACCAAAAATACCAATGGAGATTGCGAAATTTCTGGGTAAGCCAAACCCCGAAAAATTTACTGGACATTCATTAAGAAGAAGCTCAGCAACTCTTTTAGTTGACTCAGGGGCAGATTCTTTGAGTCTCAAACGTCATGGTGGCTGGCGATCTACGAGCGTCTCTGAAGGATATGTGAACGATTCACTCTATGCTAAGCGGAGGGCTACAAATAATATCATCAGGGGTGAGAATTCATCATTACCTATAATTCAAAAAACTCCTTCACCTCCCCGAGCAAGCACCAGCTCAGATACGATGGCCATAGTTTCACAACCTATGAGCACATCCGAGCCAAGCAATGTTTTAACCAGCACGAATATTTCATCATCTAAATCGTTACTTGGGACAGGACTTACAATCGATGCCAATAATTGTACCTTTAATATTTATGTTAACAAATAATATTATTTAATGATTGTTTCATAAGTTTTATTTAATTTAACTTTCTCAATTGATATATTGTTCAATAATTCCATATAATATTTAAAATAAATATCAAAATTTCTATACCTTATTGCTTTATTCTAACTTAAATTTATATTTTTTATAGGGAGAAAAAGTTTTTAAAAAATCCCAAGGGAGAAAAAGTGGTACTTTGCTCCCTCAAAATAGGGAAAATACATCCACTTTCCACTCACATATAAGAAAAACGTTTTTTTTTTGCAAATGATGGCTGATCGACACGCTGTTTCAATAATTTTAGGAAAATGCATAGTTTTCATCTTGTTTGTAGACATGGGCGCTAACATTGATTATATAAAGTATATAATCAATGGCGCTAAACATACTTTAGATCCGTAATTTGGATCACTAATGTATGGCACGCCGTTTTACTTTTTATTAGTAAAATGCAATTTGAACAACAAATATAGTCTTTAAATTAATATTAGTGTTTCTTTTACATGTCTTATGAAATTTAAATGTTGCTTTTCAATATTTACTTATTTAATATGTAAGTTTCATTCACGTGTAGGTATTAAGAATTAAAATTTATAACAGCAACTTAAAATCCACATTTTAAATAAACTGAATTAAAATGTAAGAATAGAAGTGGTTACTTAACATTATCATCCCACATTTTAATGTAGCTATTTAAAATGTCGTTTTGATAATTTTATTTAGTCGCTGCGGTCGGTGGTGCATTATAGAACTAAATTTACATTCTATTTCCTATATTACACACTTTTAAAACTCACCACCGATCGCAGCGACTAATTAAAATTATCAAAACAACATTTTAAATAGCTACATTTGATAATGTTCAGTAACCACTTCTATTCTTACATTTTAATTCAGTATATTTAACATCTTCCTTTTGATTTGGTATTACAAATTTTAATTCTTAATACACGTGAATTAAACTTACATATTAAATAAGTAAATATTGAAAAGCAACATTTAAATTTCATAAGACATGTAAAAGAAACACTAATATTAATTTAAAGACTATATTTGTTGTTCAAATTGCATTTTACTAATAAAAAGTAAAACGGCGTGCCATACTAATGGTACAAAACAAAACCAAGAGGAAAAATGGGCATATTTAAAAAGTAAAAAATTACTAAAGATAGTTTGCTAGTTTTTTATTGAGATTATGATGAAAGTTACAACACCTTTCCCATTGGACCTTATCATCAAATACTTTGATTTTTACATCTTGAAATTACGTACTATAATAATTTAATTATACATAATTTAAAGAATTTGCCCAACAAATTTCGCATAACAACAAAATTAATTCTTTACTATACGAATATTGGCGATCACTTTAGATCACTTACTAAATTAATTGATAATAACCTTGATCTGAATGTAATGCCCGTGACTGTGTCAAATAAATAATAAACTTTTTATTATTGATTAATGATTACAATTGATCGATGATGTTTAAAACAAATTTGCGACAATAATTAAAAATAAACAACAGAAGATTTTTATTGGTTTTTGTAACAGTCATTTTGCGGTTTAAAGCAACTTATCATAATCGCTTAAAACCACATTTTATTACGCGATTTGTATCGTGAACATATGTCTAATAAAAGTAAAAAATACAAAATACAAACCAAATTAAATTTCAGCACAAAATATTTTTGTACCACAAACAAAGGGCGAAACTCTGGGGTTTCTTTAATACACGCAATATTTAAAAAAAACAATTTTTCATACAGATAGTGGTGATTACAGCAAAATCTGCCTTTGAGGGTAGGAAAAACCTTACAATGGCCTAATGGAGAAAATCGTCGAACTTATAGCATTGACTAAAGATTTTTCAATCAACGCTTATAGTAAATTCATAATATGGGCTTCTCATGTTGCCAACGTCTCTTGCCATCCCATTGGTCTCTGCGTACGGTACGACAAGAACATATGTACTTCGAAATGTTTCAATGTTCGTTGCTTGCAGGGGCGGATGGGCCATAAGACGAACCGGGAAATTTCCCGGTGGGCCGGTGGGTGAAAGTAGAAATCGTTTATAACAAACCTAATTTCTACACTTGGAATAAAAAGATTTTAAACTTTGATTTACTTTTATTTTGTTTTTTTTTTGTTGTATGTTTCTATTGACTGGGAGTCCGGCATTGTTAACTAAAATAATGTTTTTTGGATAGTAAATGTAATCTGATTCAAAAATCTGTAACAAACCTATGCTCTATTAAATTTTAAAGGAAAAATGCGTAACACCCTGTAAATGTATATTTTAGCCACATCCGGAATTTAAAAAATGGCCGACAAATATTATTTCCCGGGCCGCTAAGATGTTGCCCATCCGCCTCTGGTTGCTTGTGCCCTTGAAAAACAAGTGGACGTTCTAGGGCGAGTGCAGCACAGTCAGTAGCAAAAGTTTGAAAAAACAGTTCGCAGAGTAACCGACGAGGTTGAATGGCAGTATGGCGGACCCCACGTAAAAAAAGTAAAGCTCTTGAAACATTTTTTCGATTAAACAAATTCTGGCAAGTTGCCACGACACTTCCCTCGTATTAACACTTTTTTCAAAAAATAAATATAGGACAATTAAAAAAATTCTGGCAAGTTGCCTCGACACTTCCCTCGTATTAACACTTTTTTCAAAAAATAAATATAGGACAATTCGCTGAATTCAGAAAAAATACTCTTAAACTACATAAAAAAACTGCAATTTTATCTTATAAATAAAATGAGTGCCGCCATTTTAGCTTATTCCGGAAGTGACCTTATCAAAGGTAATATTATCATTTTCGCCCTTGGGCCGAATGTAATCGATTGTTGAAATCCGCATTTCAATAACTTTAATAGTTTCTGAGTTTAGAGCGTTGCAAGGAATCTGTACGGACAGACTATACAGACTTACAGACTACAGACGACAGACGGAAATTTTTTTTTCATATTTTGAATCTACGAAACGCAAAGATATGTAAGAATTTGCATAGGTCAATTTTTTTTTGGAACACTGATACAATACTTCCCTTTTACTTCGTACTCGAGAAGTAAAAATATTACTTTTCGAAAAAAAATGTTTGTATTTTTTCGAAAAAATTGGAATCGATCCAAAAATGTAAAATAACCTTTGTATTGCAGAGGTTTACAGCAATCCACAAGAGGAAACTGCGTAACCCGCCTAAGAAGTTTGAATTTTGTTAACTTCATTAAACTGTTTTGTTTTATATATATTTGTTGTAGAATATACTTTGTTTGATTTTGTAAAAATATTTTTTTGATTTATTATATAGTATATACAAATCACCATTTCTAATTGATTCACTTGTGCCCCGCTGACAACTCTCGTCATCTAAGAACGTGTTACAACAGATGTACCCATTTTGATAGTTATCTGCTGTGCTTAAGCGGTATTTTTGTTGTTATCTGTAGTGCGCAACAGATAACAACAAAAATACCGATGACCCACAATAGATAACTATAAAAACTGAGAAGTTATCTGTTGTGCACAACAAATAACAACAAAAACACTGATGGAGCACAACAGATAACTACAAAAACTGAGAAGTTATCTACTGTGCACAACAGATAACAGCAAAAATGTCGATGGAGCGCATCAGCATAAAAACTGGGAAATTATCTGCTGCCACAACAGATAACAACAAAAATACCGACCAAGCACAACAGATAAGTGTAAAAACTGAGAAGTTATCTGCTGTTGCAACAGATAACAACAAAAATACCGATGGAGCACAACAGATGAATATAAAAACTGAGAAGTTATCTGTTGTGCACAACAAATAGCAACAAAACACCCATGAAGCACAATAGATAAATAAAGTTGTCTGTTGTACTCCATCGGTATTTTTGTTGTTATCTGTTGTGCACAACGGAAAACTTCTCAGTTTTTATACTTATCTGTTGTGCTTTATTAGTATTTTGTTGTTATCTTTTGTGCACAACGGATAACTATCAAAACTGAGACATTATATGTTGTGCATAGCAGATAACAACAAAAATAGCAATAAAGCACAACAGATAACTATAGAAACCACCTGTTGTACACAATACACAGAGTTCGTCAGTGAAGCAGGAAAATTTAAAACTGCTGTATCTACATAAGTTTTGTATGTATTTACATTCTTCTGTGAAGTTACACGTTTTGTTTAAAAAACTGTACTCGGTAGGTGGGAACCATTACGATCTACGCAATGTTGCAGCCTTGTTCGAGCATTTTCCATTACTCGCCGTAACTTTTCTGGTGTAATACGTGCAAGCCCTTGAAATTTTAGTATTAGTTCCGTTAATGTTTGCGATCGCTTAACGTACACCTTGCTCTTGACCCAACTCAGAAAAAAATTCGAACAACAGATAACAACAAAATACTGATTAAGCACAACAGATAGAAATAGAAATTTTGCTACCCAGTTAGTAGAACATATAATTAGTTTACTACTGACTCTCTACCAATTAAACAACCGCAATAGTCAAGAAAATACAGATTTACAACAGCACTAATTATACTATCCAAGATAATGGGAAAAACTACCATCGGGATTTAGATGTGGAACTTTGACAAAACGTTCAGCGCCAATAGATACCTTTTAGGGGTAGAAAATTGTACAAAGACGGCAAATTGCTGTACTTTTAGAGCAAATTGAGTTCGGATACGTATTGATCGGTTAAACAAAATACGCCAAAATCAAGAAAATACAAATATATCCAGAGTAGAAAATGACAAATAATTATGGCAGAATTTTGTGAATTGGAAGAAGTCACCGTCTCGTTTAACTGAAGGAGATTCAATTCAATACAAATCCGCCACAGAACGAGAACCAAGTGGAAATCATACATAAAGAATATCATTCGAAATAGACTTCAGCAAATCGTTCAAAAACACAGACATGCATGAACAATACAATAAGGTGTTCGTTCAAGATTATATCCTTAAATGGTACACCCTGTATTTTATTACAGATTTGAGTATGATTTTCTATGAATTTCAATATAGGTACTACTTTTATACTACCTAGGGTTTTTGTTATTTAACGATGAAAGTTGAAAAATTTTGAAACTTAACATTCCTGGATATGACCGGTTGAGGACAAAGTATATAGAAGTAGAAGAATTCTATCACAAAGACATTAACGCTAACAGACTCAACCCAAATTTAAAATTGGACCATCTCTTGTACTATTTTGTACTACCAGCGATAAAGCTGAAAGTTGTAAAATTTTGAAACTTAACATTCCTCGATATGACCAGTTGAGGACCAAATACATAGAAGTAAAAGAATTCTTTAGCGATGAAGCTGAAAGTTGTAAAATTTTGAAACTGAAATATAACCAGTTGAGAACAAAGTAGGTACATAGAATTTGAAGAAATCTATCACGAAGACATTAACGCTATAACAGGTTCAAAATAATAATAATAATAACAATAGCAGACAAATTAGAAGAAACTTTCCCGAATGTGGAAGTTGCTCCAAGGATATTCTTTTGTTTGATGGTAACAAATTGCAGCGGAGTGCGTTCATATTCACAACTAAAAAGAACAAAGAATGAATTATTACGAAAGACTATGGTACAAGAACG
Organism: Pyrocoelia pectoralis; assembly: GCA_036250285.1. Classification (NCBI taxonomy): domain Eukaryota; kingdom Metazoa; phylum Arthropoda; class Insecta; order Coleoptera; family Lampyridae; genus Pyrocoelia; species Pyrocoelia pectoralis. The sequence continues at coordinate 33,327,774 of CM070079.1, read as the reverse complement.
GCAATACGACAAAAATCGGACTTTGAGAATGTAAGTGGTTTTGCACTCATTGTGTCAATTAAGTTAAATTCTTATAATATTTATCACCTCACTTATGTTTGTGTAAACCATAAAATAACTAATAAAGACCTTAAACAAAAGTAAATTTTTATCATTGTGATCATTTAGATTTAAATTAATAATTAATAAATTAATTAAATTTGAAATCTTGTAAAAGTATTGGCGTCATTTTCATGTAATAGGAAAAATTTCCAAATTCCAAATTTCCACAATTAGGAAATGATAATAAACCAGTTTCTCGCTAATTGTGAATAAATTAAAACAATCGTTCTGTTATCTGCATAACGCTAAATAAAGATGTGCAACCAAAAAAATAGCAATTTTTTTAAACCAGTTACCGTCCAAACCAAAACGTTGTTTATACTTATGTAATACATGAACTTGAACTAAGTAGGTATATAATTCAAGGTAAAACCATGCCAACTTTATAATAAGTTTCGACATTTATGTACAGATCAACTTTTCAGTTTCCAAATTTAATGTTTAGGGCTTATGTTACAACAAAAACTGTTTCATCATTCCCATTTTTCAGCTTGATGGGTTTAATGAACTACTGGTTCTGTATGAAATATAACCTTCACGCATTATATTAAATACCTACATTCGGCTTTTTAAGAATATTAATTAACCTCAAAGTCGAGATTGTACCAAATAGAGAAAGTGCCCTTGGTGAGTATGGAGCATTGTCAATGTTACAACGTAATTTAGTAGGTTTCTTTTGAAAAATCTTTGCTTGACATAAATGTAGAAACATCTTTTTCGAAAAGAAGAAAGTTAAAAATATGTTAGATTATTTTATACAAGATAGTTTAGTGTACAAAAAGAATACAAAATCCAACGGTAAGTGTCTTACTTGTACGATACCTAATTGAAGAAAAAAAACTTTCTCGTCAGTGAACGATATTTCCGAAAGGGTGAAGGCGAGTGGTAAATATTTAATTGTCGTCCAATAATAATTTATCAGAAAACAACTTTTGTTTGGTCGAAATGTGAGAACTTTTCCTTTTATCGAAAACATTTTTAGCGAAAAAATTCAAAAATTTATACTTGATCAGAAATGGTTTAGTGTACGAAATCCACCTGTTTACGTTAATTGAAGAAAAGAAAACATCTTTGTTTGGTCGAATTTCGAGAATTTCTTTTGTGGAACAAATTTTCTATTTGCTTGCAAAATGTTGAAATAAGGATCTTTCGCATTGTTATGTTTGCATTAAAATTTTACAAGGTAACATTTAAGCAAACTACACAATTAGTCGTATTCAAAATTGTTAGTAAACTCAAGTTGATCAAGAACTATTTAAAGCACCCACCTTGAAATAGCGGAGCATAAAAAAATCCCCTTTGGTGAAATATGAGTAGTAAACAAATGTGTTTTAGTGTTTACATTACATTACAACAAATTGTAGATGAGTTGGGATGATTTTCCTGAAAATGAAACTGTGGTGGTGACAATTTTTTGTTTTGTAAGGTAAAACTGATGTCTGCCACCCTAACGAAATGCATAGTTGCGGCCCTGGTTGCAAACTCGTCTTCAGATGTATGGTAGATAAAAATGATTTAATTGCGCCTGAAAGACCACAACAACGACGAAAAAAATAGAACGGATTAAAATACATATTAATATTAATTAAAAATTAAAATGTACTTTTAGCAAGGGGGGAATAGTTAATAGTGTTAAGTTACACAATTTATTAAAACCTGTTACTTACTTACGTATAAAGAAGGTCGCGTGTCATAATCATAACATAAACGCGCACTTCTTGTATACGACTTACAATAAATAAATAAAGTGGATCATTCGGAATATTGTTTCTCAAAAAAACAGAACATCCTCTTGTTTGCAATATAGGTATGTATTATGAAAAGAGATAACATTCTCACCCCAAGAATTATTATTTTTACCCCAAGAATTATTTTTTCTAGTTAAAACTTTTTAATTATTTTGGTCCCAAGATTTTTGTTTCCCAAAATTATTAATTTAGCCCACATAATTATTCTTTTGGACCCAAGATTTTATTCATTTTGTCCCATGATTTTATTCATTTCACCCCAAGATTTGTTTATTTTACCTCAAGATTTTATTTATTTACCTATTTTATATTGTAGAAGTATTTGAAACGAAAAAAAAATGCCACCCTAAACGTATATTGCCACTCAGGCGCTTAGGTTAGAGGTACGTTTAGTATATTTTTTTTGAATTGATACAAAAACGGGAATATGATACTAAATAGTAATTGAAACTAAAAATAAATTTACAATGGCTACATAGAAGCTCATACCTAGAAACTCATTGCGTACTTTATTTAGTAAGTCTCTAAAACCTTCGACATACAAGTTAAGGGTGGTGTGAAAATGGAAATCTTAGATAAAAATGTCAAAGCCTTGGGGTAAAATTAGTAAAATCTTGGGGTAAAATGAATAAAATCATGTGGTAAAATGAATAAAATCATGTGGTAAAATGAATAAAATCTTGGCGCCAAAAGAATGATTCTGTGGGTTAAAATATTAATTGTAGTGGCTAATATAATAATTCTTGGGATCAGAAATCTTGGGACCAAAATAATTAAAAAGCTGGGATCGAAAAATAATTCTTTCAGTAAAAATAATAATTCTTGGGCTTAGAGTGACAATTCTTGGGACCGCGAAAATTACCACCCTTATGAAAATAGGTCTATAGCTAGATGGCCTTTGGCAATGAAAGTGACCTCAATAGCGGTTTCAGGGGAGGGGGGTGGGGGCTAAGAAGTTTTCGTTCGCTTATTTATTTTTATTCTTAAAAATTACCAACATTTCAAACAAACAAGTTAAGTTATGATGATCAATCTAGTCGGCGTTCTATGATGGTGGATTTTTCCAAAACTGCTGGAGAGTCGTGTGGAAGGGACCGATATCAGATACTCTTTTTTAATTACCCCCCCCCCCCCCTAACCCACTTGGCTGGAAACGCCATTGATGTGACCTGCGACGCCTTCAGTCTGTCCGTCTGAACTCACTTCTGCGATTTCGAACTACTCCGCTGGGAATTATCTTATAGAGCTAAAATTTTTTGCGGTTGTGTGCCAGACGACGTTCAAAATTTGTGCGAGTATAATGAGGGGGCTTCCCCATGAATTATTTCCCGAACACCTACAATGTAAATAACTCCTGCACGCGTTGACCGATTGGAGTCGAGCTTACTGCACGCACGTCTTCGGTTGTATTCAGTAAACCGCTATCACTGTTTGACTTGAGACATTAGAAAACCTTTGAAAAAAATGCCAAATGTATTATTGCTTCGCTGATAAAGAACATACTTTTCAAGTTATACTTGGTTTGCCCTCAGGGATGTTCAAAATTTTTATTTATACACCAATAGGAAAACAACCCGATGCATTATGGCGACAGAATTTGATCATTGGGAATCCTCTTGATAATACGCTTCATTCCTTTGCCTCCTAACAAGTTAAAATGTTTGTTTGCATAACTCCTCGGCAACAACGTGTCGCTAATTGATTTTCTAATTATTTGTTGGTGATCTGTGGCGTGATTATTCAAGTGAAATTGGGAAGGTTGCCTTTTATGTTGTCACACACTACATGACGCTATGTGTCATCACTATATTCGCCGAAGTTCAACTCTTTTATTGTTAAATCAGCGACGGTCTAAAAATTGACAAAGGAGTTTGTTGACAGTGGGCGTGTGAAGAAACCAATTTTGGGGAAAAATGGAAATTACTCATCCAACAAAAACCTTCATGAATCGTGAAGGTTTTTATTGGATGATTTTTGACGATTTTCGTAAAGGCCTAACTCAACAACAAAACATTAGAATGGTTTCGTTCAACTATTGGCAATGAAGCAGCATCTGTTTATAATTAGTTTACAGAATTTCGTTGTGGTCGTGAATCTTGTGAAGGTCGACCAAAATCGGTTGTCATTCCAAAAAACAATCTTTAAAAAAATTCGACCGAGGAACTACAAAATTCATCTACAGCGTGTAAACCTGAAGCTAGGCAACAATTCACTGTTTGGGCGTTCTAAGATGAACTGAATCTCACAAATTTTTTCGTTCACGAACCAATTCCAAGAAAATGATCGGTTGTACTGGACATGCCGCAACCATTCCTTTAGAGGATCGAAGAGCAAAAAAACAACCAAAAACGTAGCATATTTCTATCTATCAATGACCAAAATCGGTCTTGGTCTTGCAGTCTTGTCATCAAGATAGCATAGTCATTAACAAGACCAAGACCAAGACTCAAGGTTGCAAGACCAAGACTGGATGAACGACTAGCTCTGCAAGACATCGGCAAGAACAAGACTATCTCGCAATACTCTTGCAGTTTTTTTTCTCACTACGAACGATTATTTATTTTTTTTTATTTATACCACACAAAAAATATTTGTTTACCCAAAAAAATTATCGTATATATGCGTGAAAGTAAACATTTTTTTGAAAAAGGGTTGTTTTAACTTTAGTAAAATGATTGTTTGAAAAAGTAAAATTAATAAGTAATAGAATAACAACGTGTGGGAAACTCCCAAATTCGTAATCATAATTTTGTACCAAAAAGCACGTTTTACTTAGTTTACAATAAAGGCACGTACAATGGAATTTAAACCGGCACGGCGCCTGTAATACTCATGTAAATCCCTCAAACATGCCAAGGTGTTGTTCCTTTTTCAAAACAACTGAATTCTCAAAATTAATGTAACTAAAATTACATCTTACATTATAAATACAAAAAGCCGAAACATGTCGTGTCTATTATAATTTATATTGTAGGTTAGACAGAATTTTTTACTTTTCAAGTAACTTAATTTTTCTTTATTAATCAAATATCCATTGCAAAAAAAAATTTTTAACAAGACTTGACTTTCATGGTTAAGTTTCAACATAAATATATATTTTTAGGTAATTAAAATTTAATTAGGGTGTGTCGTCGCAATACTGAAACATAAGTTAGTAAAAAAGTATTCTTGATAGTGAATTAAATAATTAATTGGTATTTAATTTTAAGTTATTATAATTTATTTTGATCATAAAACCCAATCCCAATTAATTACGTAAACATCCACTACATATCTATGTAGTCAAATTATTATTCTCTTCAATAATCTAATTTAGTAGCATCTAGCGACACAAAATTTCGATTAATTTGATATCATTCATAGTACAGTGAAAAAATGCAAGACTGCAAGAGTCTTGCGTGCAAGACCAAGAACAAGACCAAAACTCCATATTCAAGACCAACAGCAAGACCGAGGTTAAGGATATCAATGCAAGACCAAAAACAAGAACAATTGGTGCAAGACCAAGACCAACACCTATGTGGTATTGTCTTGGTCTTGCGTTTGGCCATCACTATTTCTATCGTATCATGAGTTATGACAGTACCATCAGTACCCCAAACAATTGATTATTTGAAGGAAAAAAGCATCGAATTTTCCGTATTCACCAGGATTTATCGCCTATAAACACTTTTTGTTCTCGAATCCCAAACAAGCGATGGACAGCGATTTTTATCACCTCAAGAAGCTGTGAAGGTCTTTGAAATATGATTTTGAGATACCAACCTATGGGTTTCTGAGCACTGTAAACTAAACAAGTACATACACCGTGTGGGCTTCGTCAAATCGCCATCTTGTATATGATGTTACATAAGGTGTTTTCTTTTTGCATCGCCACAGGGTTGGGCACATGCACAATTATCACGTGATTGAAGTGCTTTGCGTCATAAGACATTTCTGCCTCAGGTTAATATAAAACTTAAATAAAGCTTTTAAAACGAATAGGGTTATTGAGAACTGAGTCGAATAGTTTTTATAAAACGAATCAGGGCCGGCCTGAGGGGTGTGCGACGTATGCAGCCGCACACTCGAGCCTTTTGGAGGGGCATACAATTGTCCAATTTTGGTAAAAAAAAACATTTGGCAAACTTTTAGAAATTGATTTAAATGTTGGGCAGAAATATTTAAACTAGATGGAACTTTGTCTCAAAACTATTACAGTTGAATTTCAAGGTAAAACCGAAGATCTTCCCCAACGAGTTCAGAATTACAGTAGTCTGATGTCCTTGACGCACGTCCAGGGTCAGTAGAGCAGTCGTCTGCCCGTGTGGCGGGACGCGGGAACCGGGAAGGATTGTGACTAATCTTCCTGCCTCCCCTCCCAAGTCTTTGTTTTTCTAGCCAGTAGCGATCGATATGCGATTGTGACAGGTGCAGTTAATAAATTTAATGTTCTAAAAGGCGCAAAAGTGCACAAACACTGTGTTTTTAGACCTTGAATTTCAAAATGGGATGTGGGATGTGCCACTTTTAGGGAAATGCGTAGGTTAGCGCAGGATAGGAAAGAATGGAGACACGTGTCCAACTCCAACCAGTCTTCGGGCTGATCACTACTTGATGATGATGAATTTAAAAAAAAATCGGGGAGGGCTGGTAGGGGCATAAAATGTGAGTCTTGCACACTTGCAATTTTCGCCTTAGGCCGGCCCTGAAACGAATGGGGTGTATTGACAGAGCTGACTTAAAGCTACCACAAAATGCAAAAAGAAAACACCTTTTGACGACGAAATGGAACACCACATACTTTATGAGTGTCCCGCACTTGTCCAACTGAGACGATCCATGGCTACGATTGCCCTTCCAGCAGCCTCAGGTTCATTTCACGTGTGGGATGGCTTGAGTGACGTTGTGGGGTCGGACGACTCTAGTCAGGGAGGTAGCACAAAAGGGCCCGAATGTGAGGCATCCGTGCGCGTCGACTATGTCAACCTGCCTATCACAATCCAGAATAGAGAATCCGTTCTGCTTCTGTCAAAAAATAATAGGCGCGTCGAGAGCATATGAAACCTTTTTGCTGTTCTTGTAAATTCTGAAATGATCAAGGACTAATAAAGAGGCTACGAAGGCAATTACTTAATACAAAATTACCAACTACGTAATGGTTACCGACCGATAGCGCAAAAATAAAAGCCCGTATCGGTTTGGTAATTATGTGTCATGTGTGGTGCACGACATGCTAATTATAACATTATAAATGCTTGCATACTAAGAAGACATTTTATTACAATTAGGAAAATACATTTATGTGCAAGTCATAAGGAGAAGGGGTGCAAAATTACCTCGCTTGGTACAATAAGTTCCAGTGGCGTGTCGTGAGGTTTAAGTTTGGAGGGGCGCAAATCGCTGGCTAAAATTTTGGGAGTGCCACGCCGAAAAAAAAAGTCAAAAGTTGCTCGTTTTAAATAAAAGTTCATTGCGAAATATATTTAAAATCGATCTTGAGCTGGAACAGCGGAATGGATTTTACATAATGTCATAAAACACTTCACTTCACAAAATAAAGTCTACGGCACTGTCTAAGTAGAAAAATGAAAGAACAAAATATTTACACAAATTAAGCAAAATAAAATAGGTAGGTACTTAAGTCAACATCGGACAAAATGAAGCTACTTCGTTTAAAAATGTCACTGGGAATTTTTTTGCAAACTCTGAATATTTGTCTTTGTTAAAACCGGAATGACACCGAAAAGAAAAGCGATCCTTCATCTCAGTTGTAATTGTTCTTTAATTTTAAGTTTATCGACTAACGGCAGCCTATCAAAATTTATTTGAATAATATAATTTACCGTATTCATTATCACAGCCCCAACAAACAAAACGAACACAAATATTATTGTCCACAATACGGCAATCGCGCACTCGGCATGAACATACATACAGACAGAACGGCAAACGATATACTGCCTCCGCCGGGGCCGCTAAAATGACGCGGCCTCATAGCACGTTACGATCGTGTATCATCCTGTGTGTTTCGGGCTGTTTCGTATGCTTTTCAAATGCTAAACTGCCGGGCGCTGGGTTTCGGGCACCGAGACTTATTCTTATTAGCAAAGTAATAATCCTGGGTGCGCGAAACTATTATTAGATGAATGAGATGATAGAAGTAGACTAGATTTAGATATTTAGTTTTTTGTTGAAATTTAGAAATTTTATTTGGTTTAGTTAGTATGTATGTATCAATTTAGAAACATTTAAATTGTGGTACGTTATTAACAATCCTTAGGAGGGGCGCGCGGCCAAGCGGCCTTATAGAGCAACCGCCACTGATAAGTTCTTATATTGGTATTACGAAGATTAAAAGGTAGTTATTTCATGTTTGACTTTGAGTAGAAGGGAAAGCTTCAGACACGCACAATATAGGGGGTGAAGTTGGATTTGCTACCACAGTTTCCTATAGTTTTTAAGAAATTGTGACCTGGTCAATAGTGATTTAAAGTGATTAAGATATTTAAAAAAACTGTAGATAATTTGATAGTTGAGCAGTAAAACGTACCGTAAATTGAGCTTTATAATGAGCAAAAACAACTTTCCAATCTGCTTAAGTCGTCACATAACATACTTATTATAATGTAGATCAATTCTGCCTCGAGTAGAATATTAAGCTTGAAGTTTGGATTCCGTCACGTCAATTCATGTACGGAATTTTTGCGAATTTATAACAATATAGAAACAAATTTAAATAATCGTGTTACACCGTCGCGTTGTAAACAGTCATGAGAAGGTTAAAGAAAAACGCAGAAAATATGTCAGCCAATGCGAATAAACACGCCACACATATACACCAACTTAATTATAATGTATTTGTACCATTTCCCCCCCCCCCCTCGTAGCACATTTTTTTGGAAGCGATGCTACTTTGTACTTACATATTCTTAAATAATGTTGATGGGTTAATGATTTCCGAGGTCCGAGGCAGTTAGGGGGTGTGACATGCACATGCGGCTTCCTAGATCTTATGGGTGTGTACCTAGACAACACATGTTAATGCAGACGCCCGTCTTTATATTTCAATATTAAAATTTGATACAATTAATTACCAGTGGCGGAGGGTTACCTGTAAAGAAAATTGTGTTTCGCAACATTTTAACAATATTCTTCGCTAGCCCATCAACATGGAGTGGCTGGAAGGATTAGAGCAGCTCGTTGTACAAGTATCACCAGCAGTTGGGTTACGCTACTGATCACGTTCTCGTTAATAATTATTAAGTTAAAAGAATGTTGTTAAACAGGTCCATTTGTTAACCATTTAAACTATAAACATAAATCGTGCAAAATTATACGATTTAAATCAGATTCCAAGTTGATAATATTGCGGTTGTAGATTAACGGACTTTGTTACCGACTACGGTTTCTTTAAATAAACGAAGTTAACATTTGTCTTCAGTACCATTCGAAGTGTACAGCACGTCGATTCCTTTCAAAATGATGAGTGCACATTCAAATCCGATACCGATACCATTACAACCGCCGAGGGAAGTTTCACCATCGGGAAGTCCCCCTGATACCGTAAGTGATATTTGTTACAAAATAATAGTGGTTTTATGTCTAAAAAATCGATCTGTTTTAAGAATTTATCAATAACAAACCGCGGACAAATAACTTTTTAATTACCTACATGGTTTCGTTTATGTGTGTAAATGGTGTGAAAACCCTGAAAGTTCGAAAACCATTATATCTCCATCTCAAATATAAACAATAAATTATTACAAATTACATAATATAATTATAAGAATTACTTTTTTCATCAGTATGTACTGGTTTAGCACTTCAACAATGAAAAAAAAAAATTGTACCGGTTTGATAAGTCACAGTACACACCTACTTTTTAATTATTTTGTTTACAACAAACTTGTTACGTTTACGATGACAATTAAAAAATTAAAATCGACCCGCCCGAGTTTCTTTTTTAATCCTTCAATTTGGTTGGTTTTCTTCAAATGACACTTTTAATGACACTTTTGGGCACGTGATCAAAGAATAAATACGTATAAATACGAACTAATACGTATTTATTCTTTGACGTGATACAGAGGTTAACCGAAATATTCCGGGATACTACGTATGTATGTACTTAACGATATACCTACAACAGTTGAATGATGAAATATAAATTAGTTTTACATAAGAACGCAAAAAGATTCGGTTTTACCAATCCCCTAACGTAGAATAGCAAGAAACCGCCGTAATTACAACGCGAATTAGCAATATAAAAATGGCTCAGCTCTTAATCATCTCATTCTTTCCTTATACTCAAGGCAGCACATTATATTTAAGTAATAATAGATAATAATGGTTCTTTATCAAACAATGACTATTGATGATGTGAGTGTGTTTACAATAACTACCTATGTGTAATTATAATTTTTTTTTATTTTAGCCCAAATTAATGCCAGGGGGTAACTATATTAAACCGGGAAGAGATTCGGCGAAAAGCACGTGTCTTATTTTCTCACCCCCCGCCGAAGAATGTGGAATTCTCGCACGTTACTTAAAAATTTTTGAGAGCCACGGTGTTAATCTCAAACACATCGAGTCCCGTCCATCTTCTAGAATACCGAGTAAGTACGAATTTATGGTGGAATGTGTACCTGGGGGAGATACTGGAGCCGCCATCAACGACATTCGTGAGATAAGCGAGTATTTTACAATCATATCCCGAAACTACAAGGATAATATAAACACAGTACCGTGGTTCCCACGTCGTATTCGTGATCTGGATAAATTTGCGAACCAAATTCTATCATACGGATCTGAGCTCGATTCCGATCATCCCGGATTTACCGATCCCGTCTACAGAAACAGACGGAAATACTTTGCAGATATCGCTTACAATTACAAACACGGCCAGCCGCTTCCCCACGTTGATTACACCAAGGAAGAAACCGAAACCTGGGGGAAGATCTTCAAACAACTTCTCACGCTTTACCCAACACACGCTTGCAAGGAGCACAATCATGTCTTCCCGCTCTTAATACAAAACTGCGGTTACAGAGAAGATAACATTCCCCAATTGGAGGACGTGTCAAATTTCCTGAAGGGTAATTACACTGACATATATTAGATATCAAATTCTCACGTTAACCTTCCAGACTGTACAGGATTCACTCTACGTCCAGTAGCCGGATTACTCTCTTCGCGTGATTTCTTGGCCGGTTTAGCTTTCAGAGTTTTCCACTCAACCCAATACATTCGCCATTCAAGTCGTCCATTTTACACACCGGAGCCGGACGTCTGCCACGAGCTTTTGGGCCATGCACCCTTGTTCGCCGATCCAGCTTTTGCCCAATTTTCCCAAGAGATCGGTTTGGCATCACTGGGCGCACCTGACGACTACATTGAAAAATTGGCAACGGTAATACTACGCAAAACCATTCCGTGCCCTATTTCATTCTTTGGCTTTTAGTGTTTCTGGTTCACCGTCGAATTTGGTCTGTGCCACGAAAATGGTAATTTAAAGGCCTACGGTGCCGGACTCCTATCTTCCTACGGCGAACTTCAATACTCCCTATCGGACAAACCGGAAGTAAGACCATTCGAACCTTCAAAAACGGCAATTCAAAAGTATCCAATCACCGAATATCAACCCGTCTACTACGTTTCGGAAAGTTTTGAAGAGGCAAAGGAAAAAATGATGTAAGTGTTTACCAATGCATATGTTTACTATTTACTCATTTTATGCGTATTTTTTTTTCAGAAAATATGCATCAACGATTCCAAGGACGTTCGGTGTTCGATACAACGCGTATACCGAAAGTATAGAGGTGTTGGATTCCAAACCACAAATTGAAACTTTAGTCCAAAATGTTACACAAGAAATGCAAGTATTATTAGATTGCTTGAGAAAGTTATAAAAACGAAATGTGTACGAAGGCCATATAAGAACATATAGTTTTAGGTAACTCCATCCTTCTATGATGGGTTTAGTATAGGTAATGCGTCATTTAGGATAATGTATGTTATAGTTTTTGATAATAAATGTCATTAAAACATTGCGTTGTATATTATTGACTTATCGTCAACAATAGTTATAAATATTGATTTAGAACCCGTTTTAAGTAAGAATGTGTTTACAACAAAATATATCTTTATTGAACTTTTATCTGGTTCAACACGTCTCTTGGAAGAGAATAATAATTATGTGTAACTGTCATATAAATACAGGGTGTCTCACGGTCACCGTCGGTTAGAAGTATATCAAGAACTGTAAAAGCTAGAAATTTGAAATTTTGCACATGCGACATGTCGTGTTTAATCTATTAAATAAAAACATTTTCCAAATGGCAGCACTTCCAGAAATACCGGAAGTGAGCATCAACATCTTTATTTTAAATCTTTATATAAAATGTTTAGTTTCAACAATTGAATAAAAATTTTTGAAAATTTTCAAAGCCAACCATGTTTTGTAAAGTATATAATATAAATTTAAATAGAAAAATGTAAATAATAATATTTTTATTTAATAGATTAAACACGGCATGTCGCATGTGCAAACTTTCAAATTTCTAGCTTTTACAGTTCTTCTAACCGACCGACGGTCACCGTGAGACACCCTGTATACATAGTGATACAAAATTAACACCTTACAAGAAGAACCATAAATTTTATCCTTTTGAAAAAATTTTCTATGTGTATAAACAATATTATAATTAAATAAGCCTTATTCGCCTTTTTCTCATATTTTGTTTGTTCTCACCCCTGATCACCTGATCTCCTTTCCAAAGGTTTATTCTTTCCCTCAAGATCAAAACAACACTGTCACTAATATTACGAACAGCATTGCAGCGCTTCTTCTCCATTTCAAACAGAAAAAAGGTAGTTATGAAAAGAAGATTCTAAAAGCCTTCTTTAGCCATTCTAAGAACCGCCATGAAATTGTATTAAGCGAAAAGGCTCAAATGAGGGTGAGTTCCAGTGATAAAACATGGAGCAAGTGGCGAACCACCATGGAAAATCTATTGAAGAAGAATTACTAACCAATGAACATGGGAAACCAGAGCAGCAGAACAAGTAGCTTCATAGTACCCCAGAAGTAATTATTTACAAGAGAACAAAAAATTCTTACTCTTCGATCTGTAAAATTCGGTTTTGATCGTTTCCATTGGTTCAATTGGCGAATTGCCGTCGTACCTTGACACGTTTACCATATTTCAATTTCTTCATTTACTTCGTCCTGTTACCATGATTGTCATGACAATTCCTTTGAATATTCTTTCCATTTCACGTATTACTCACCCCGTGACGCTTACAGCTAGTTCCCTACCGTTCGTAGATATTTTTTGGCAATTTTAGTTAATAACGTGTTGCTCCCTCTCCTGTTATTCGATGGAAGAGGACCAAATATATCAACTGATAGAATTTTGAAAGTTTTTTTCCCAATTACACCAGTTTTCTTCATTTCCATAATTTTTTGTTCTCTCACCATAGGTACACATATGTCTTTTGTTTTGTCTTCTCTTGTAAATAATTACTTCTTGAGTAATACTATGAAACTCTTGTTCTGCTGCTCTGGTTTTCCACGTTCATTGGTCAGTAATTCTTCTTCAATATACGTTCTGTGGTAGTTCGCCACTTCCTCCTTAACCAAGTTTTTGTTCATCAACTTTGTTGCCCCTCTGTGGTAATTTTTACTGTTGTTAAGGGAGTTGTAGGTAGTTGTAGAAGGTAAAAAATGCCTTTTATTTAAATACAATCGGCATGTGGAATTCCATATGAAACGATAAAGAGTGAAATAGAAACCACTCTAAAAGAATGGTAGGAGTAATACAGCAGAAACACACCCTGGCCTAAGACAAGTCAAGGCCCTGCTAGAGGACCCCTGTAAGCTCAAGAGCTGAAAATCCACTGAAGATCAGTGAAGAAGACATGTAGCTTCTAGCAAGTCTACAAACGGGGCACTATAGAGTTAAAAGGCACTTTCACAAAATGAATTAGTAATATAACTACCACAAAGGTAAAAAGCTCAATACGAACTGCATATTATTCAATTATAATATTCAATTATTATGGTAGTTTTGCAAATACTGAATGGTGAACGGAACCGATTCATCAATATCAATATCAATGATGCATTAGAGTAAATACATTAGATTAGAAAATTTTTGTGTTTTAATTAATAAAGGACATACTTCACAGGCCTTAGAACTACACTGAATCTGCACACGTCTCGAAGGGTAGGAAAAAACACCATCCCTTTTTAATGATACAATAGACCCTATAGCCGCGCACGTGGAGGGAGGAGATCACCTCTAAGAAAATGAATAAGTTGTCGGCCCTTGTCAATATTCAAGTTCAGTCTTTTTTGTATTCTTTGACTATCAATTAGACATTCTCAAGTTACCATAGATATAGAATAACTGAATAATACATAAAGCATATAATTAATAGAGCATTTTAAAAACAAAATTTATGTTAATTTCAAAAACTACACACGACAACTTTCGAAATATCCATATAAACGACCGAGCAATTAAGCGAGTGAGAAAATACCTACCAATACCTAGACATTAATGAGACTAACGACATTGAGACTTTCCTGGAAATTGTACAACTTTTCTTAGAAATTACACGATTTTTCTTGGAATTAGAAAGGTTTTTCTCGTAGAAAATATAAAACCTTTCTTAGAAATTATACGATTCTTCTCAGAATTATGTTTTTTTTCGGAAATTGTACTTTTCTTATAAATTATGCGATTTGTTGAAATTATACAACTTTTCTAAGAAATTACACGATTTTTCTCGGAATTATAAAGGTCTTACTCGTAATGATACGTTCGTAGAAATTGTACAACTTTTCTAAGAAATTACACGATTTTTCTTGGAATTATAAAGGTTTTTCTCGTAATGATACGATACTTGAAAATAGACACCTTTTCTTAGAAATTATACGATTCTTCTCAGAATTATAACGCTTTTTTTTCGGAAATTGTACAACTGTCAACTTTTCTTATTAATTATGCGATTTGTTGAAATTATACAACTTTTCTAAGAAATTATACGATTTTTCTCGGAAATATAATGCTTTTACTCGGAATGAGACTTTCCTAGGAATTGTACAACTTTTCTTAGAAATTACACGATTTTACTTCGAATTACATATAAAGGTTTTATAATCCAGCGGCTGGACTATACTTCTGTATGCAAGTCTGCGTACAGAGAATTTCTCTTCGGATTCAGCAATATACAGTTTAGGTAGTAAAAAAAACTCGGGTGGATTTTCCTCACCCCCCACGTTTTCCCGGAAATGGCGTCACAAGATGGCGATTTCCGATATACATGAAAAACGTCCTATATCGGAATCTATCAAACCGATTTTAACGAGAGTTACGGCATTGGATAGGTAATGAAATTTTGAATAAATTTTATTAGAACATCTTTATTGTATAAGTTAACCGTTTTAAAATTATGCCGGGAAATATCCTCAAGAGACGTCTGTCTTTGCCACGTTTTCCATTATCATTCATAAACCATTAAGATTACAGTAAAAAACACTAAAACATAATTTGTTCGAATTTTTATAAATTTTCTAACAAGTGTTTATTCATAATAATACGGAATGTAGTTTCCGAAATATGATGAAATAAAGAAAATTAGTAGTAACCCAACTGAAGCAAAATTTTGCTTTTTTTGGCGATAAATTGTTATTTATTTCAGTTTAACATAACTTAAGTGAGAAATGTCTTGTTCAGTGTTCAGTAAACATATTGACAATAATAACCATAATCAGTTTTACATTATTTTCTATATAACAAACTCCTCGTCGTGGCGATTAAAAAGTATTCTTGCATTCTACTCCACAACCCCAAACGGTATGCAGGAAATTTTATTCTATCGACATTGACAGTTACTGGTTCCGCACTTTCCACACGAACAAGATCCATTTAAGTTGGAAGGAATTAGTAATAGATCGTCACAGATTTCAAATCCAAACTGAATAGAGTCGAGGCAGTATATTCCCTGATCTATAGCATTTTTCTGCAGATAAGTGTGATAGTAAGCCCTCAATAAATGTCCACGAATACATCCGGTTGTAGGAGGGTGGTCCTCAATTAAGACATTTTTACCTTGATGATAAAGCCATAGACGAAGTTCATTCATTGTTTTACATTTAGATCCCTTTCTAAGCAATTCAACAGGATACTGCTCAGCTAGTTCCAAACTGTCATTTATATCTTCCCACGAACGAGAAAACTCTCCAAAGTCTTTCAAAAAAACTGACGGCGAACAAGCCAAAGATGCTTATTTTGTTCCAAATTTGTTTGTATAGTCTGCACCCGAAAGTGCATGTGCTACTGGCAAAACAGAGCACATTTCTGGACCAATTTTATTGGTAATAATGTGCAACGGAACCATTCTTGTAGAATCACCTACACCAGTCCTTTGCCAAAGTTGCTGGGCTTTGTAATCTTCAAGTTTGTTTAAGTACTACACGTTAAAATCTAGTAGATACGTAAAATCGTTATAATCTAGCGAGTAAAAAGAAATGTTTTGATTGAAAAAAATTTAGTTCGTTGATAAAAAGTTATTGTCATTTTCCATATAAAAGGTTTTTTCTTGTTTTAAATACAAACGCTACGTTTCGAAGAACATTGTCCATGCAAGAAAAATTGAATTATTCGGCGGTCCCGTTCCTTCTTGCAAAAGTCCGTTGATCGAAGAAGGAAGGCTGCAACAAAGTTTATTCCACGTACGTACAACGATAACACTGTTACACCTGTATCACTTGAAATAAAGAGAAGCTTCTAGTTTCTATGATTTGTTACCGAATGACTGGCGTGAAACATCATGCGGAAGTCTGCCTCTTCAGTCGAAAAACAGTTCAGCTGTGGAAGTTTAGTTTCAGACCCATCTGTTACTGAAGTTAGGTACATTCCTGCTTCACGATATCCCCGTTAACTGTCCAGAAAACGCATTGATGTGAGTTGTACCGCAAGGTCGCTGAAGCTTTATAGATTGCAATGTTTCCTTTAAAAACTGTTGCAAAAGTACTTTGTTACTAGAGCACGACCAAAGTGTATCCAGCTGTACTGGTACAGGGACATTTGAAGAAATACTTTGAAGTGCAATTGGAGTACTTCTGTGTCTATTAAGACGCATGGAATCTTTTGCAGAATACATACTATAGGAATCAAAGACATGATCAATTCTTTAAGCATTTCCAGTAATAGAGGAAATATAACCTTCGTAAGCACCAACCACGGTCTTTTTGTCTTTGGAAGGAAGCTTTCTTAAGCAACCCATAACGTCCACAACACAGCAAGTAGTGCTATCAGGCTTGAAAACTATATAGATTCATCAGAATGCAGAAACGTTTCCAGCTCCTTCATTAGCAAGCTCTTTTGAGATAGAATAGGAAGACCGTTTTCGTCTGAAAGTTCATAACTGAACAAGTCCTTCACATCATATCCACGCATTTTCACTTTGTTATATAGAAAATATGTTTACTGAATACTGAACACAACGACATTTCCCAATTAAGTTATGTTAAACTGAAATAAATAATTTAGTGTGATAATTGTAAAAAATGAGAAAAGCACCAGTAAGCAAATAAAATACAGCAATTTATCGCCAAAAAAAGCAGAATTTTGGTCAAGTTCGGTTAGTACTAATTTTCTATATTTCATCATATTTCGGAAACTACATTCCGTATTATTATGAATAAACACTTGTTAGAAAATTTATAAAAATTCGAACAAATTATGTTTTAGTGTTTATAACTGTACTCTTAATGGTTTATGAATGATAATGGAAAACGTGGCAAAGACAGACGTCTCTTGAGCATATTTCCCGGCATAATTTTAAAACGGCTAACTTATACAATGAAGATGTTCTAATAAAATTTATTCAGAATTTTATTACCTATCCGATGCCGTAACTCCCGTTAAAATCGGTTTGATAGATTCCGATATAGGACGTTTTTCATGTATACCAGAAATCGCCATCTTGTGACGCCATTTCCGGGAAAACGTGGGGGGTGAGGAAAATCCACCCGAGTTTTTTTTACTACCTAAACTGTATATTTAATGAATCCGAAGAGAAATGCTCTGTACGCAGACTTGCATACAGAAGTATAGTCAGCCGCAGGACTATTACTCATAATGATATGTTCGTAGAAATTGTACAACTTTTCTTAGAAATTAGATGATTCTTGTCAGAATTGAAGTTTTTTTCTCAGAATGAGACCCTGAAAAAATTAGAGAAAGCCGATATTCGGAACGAAAACGGTGCATGAAGAAGAAGAAAAGCGATTTCTTTTTTGTACAAAACATTTGAACGTCTGTAACTGAAGTAGCCAACAGAGTTTATGATTTTATTGTCGATCCAAGGTAAGTTTTTTATTACCTATTTGTGGTTTGCATAGACATCGTTTTGCACTGGCAACGAACACCATCAAGGTTACTAATGAAAAGTAGATATAGTAGATTTTCGAAGCTGTAGGAAACCATTTCAAGTCGGATGTTGTTCAGATACCATTAATACACATACTAATAGTTTTCTACCAGTTAAGTATACTGCGTAATCTGTGTAAATATTGTGTGATTAGATTTCGTTTTATTTGTGTATGTTTTATGTGTGTGTTTTGCTGAAAACCAAGATACTTGTAAGTTTCATTCTCGTCCATGGATCTTATATGGTCACCATGTTCGAGCTCAAAATCCACAAATTCTCTCCTACCAGCAGTGATGTGTTGTGTTTTGCATTTGTCAATGTCAATACCAAACTCCATGTGTATATTATGTGAAAATGTTTCAGTGATATGTAATAAATGGTTGAGTTTTGTGCTTGTAGAGGCGTATAATTTAAGATCATCCATGTAAAATAGATGTGTAACGTTGTAATGTATTTCGTGATTGTGTTTTAAGTTATAACCAAAATTTGTGTTATTCAGCATGTGTGAAAGGGGATTAAGAGAAAGACAAAACCAAAGTGGGCTCAAGGAGTCACCCTGAAAGATGCCCCTCTTAATTTGTATTGTGTTTGTGATGAGTTGGATATCATTTAGTGTAAGTGTTAGGGTGGTGTTCCAACATGACATTATGTGAGTGAGAAATTGTGTGATGTTGTTGCTAATTTTGTACAGCGATAGTATTTTTTGTAACCAAGAGTGAGGTACTGAATCAAATGCTTTTTTGTAGTCAATGTAAGCTGTGTGTATGTTTCTTTTATTGAGTCTAGATTGTTCAAGTATTACAGAGTCTATAATGAGCTGTTCTTTACAGCCTCTGGAATACTTGGTACAACCCTTTTGTTCCTCAAATAAAATGTTGTTGTTAGTGCAGTGTGTGTATATTTTATGTGTAATGCATGATGTTAGAATTTTATATATAGTGGGAAGGCATGTAATGGGTCTATATTTAGAGGCATCGTGTGTATTGTTATCTTTTGGAAGCATATAAGTGATTCCCTGTGTGAAGAATGGTGGTGTAGTGTGTGGTGCATCTAATATTGTTGTGAAGTGTTGTGCGAGGTGTATATGTGTACAGGTGAAATATTTCCACCAAAAATTATGAATGTTATCTATGCCTGGACTTTTCCAGTTGTGTAGGTGTTTGATGGAGTTGGTGATATCTTCTAAAGTGATTTGTGTATCATGCATTGGTATTATGTGCTGTGTACGTGTACTTTCCGAAATGATCCAGGGTGCATGTATATTATGTTCAATGTTTTTGGACCACAAATCGGACCAGTAGTGCTCTAGAGATTCTAATGTGGGTAATGAGTATTTTTGTTGAGTGTTTTGTTGTGTTAGTGATCTATAAAATAGTTTTTCGTTGTATTTAAATTGTGTGTTATGACGTTTTCTATTTGCCGCTTCCCTATACCGTCTCAATCTGTTTGTGTACACTGAAAGTTTTTGTGTGAGTGTATCTTTGTGTTCATTGTAATTCGTGTTTGGTTCTCGTGAACTGTGTGTGTTTAGTTTTCTAATGATGTTGTGTACCTGGCGTGTTAGTTTGGAAGAGGTTGTGCCTTGTATGTATTGTGTAATTCGACCTAAGTCACGTCTAATTTCATCTACACGATTCATTAGATTATTATTATTATTATTATTATTATTATTATCATAGACAGTAACCTTAATCTAGAGTTTTCAAAGACTCCGTGGTTGGTACAATTGCTGCACACAATCATGTGTGCCTTTACGTTGAAGAATACGAAGTAAAGAATGAGGAAAATATCATTGTTAACATGTGACATTGGGGTAAACAACTTGGTTCCTCCTTTTTGGGCGCCAATTTGTGCGCCTTTCTGTTAATAATTGAGTTATAATGTTACCTCGGTAAAATCAGCGATGACAATCATTATAAGATGACATGGACAATCTGGTTAAAATTATTCAAAAGGTAGGTTTCCATTTTTTCTGAAAAGAAAACAAATGTACTCATTTTTGCTACCCCAAACGTCACTCCATCAGAGGTATGAAGAGATCATTGCAGGAGTGCCGGACTACCTAAGGTATGAGTAGGAAGAGGAAGATATAGATGTGGGAAACGAGAAAAGGGAAAATAAGTACTTATTGGTGGGAGGATGACAAGAGAAGATGTAGGTTGTGTGGAATGGGACGGGAGAATCTAACACACATGTTAGGGGAATGTGAGGGCTGAGGAAAGAAGGTGGAAAAGGATTTACGGAGAGAAAGATAGAAGGAATAGGATGGATGGAGTGATGAAGAAGGTGGAAGAAAGAAGGAATTGGGAGGAAGTGGAGGGAAATGGAACAGAGTTAAGGCATGAGTACAGAATTGGGGAGAGTGTACGTTGTTCGTGGAATTCTGTTAAGAATAAGAATCTTTTGTAAAAAAATTAGTTTAATTTTAAACAAAATGAATACGAATACGAACAGTAATGCAAATTATATATTTGTGAATTGTATGTAAATACGAGGGTAAGAGATGAAGATGCGAATCGAAAACGAAGAAAAATGTGTCAACAGTTGGTAAATAAATGCAAAACAAATAACTTGTAAGATGTCACATTACACGTTACATACTAGGACGACGTTCACGGAGACTGAAGATATGCAACGCGATAGATCAGATGAATGAGAAAACAATTAAGACAAAAAGAAGAAGAAGGCAATGGTGATAGAAATGGAGGAAAATGCAATAAGTAACGATGATTGGTGAGGCGAAAGGTGAGGTGTGAAGATGATTTCCCAGATTTATATTACATACGTACCTATACAATATTGTACCTATATTGACTGTAATTAAATGTTCTGTCAGCCGATTTGAAAATAGGTAATATGGACGTAAACGAACTTTAATTTTCGCACCTGAAAACACGGACGGCATCAGACGTTCTGTCAATTCTTTCAAAAAAAAACCAAATGTCACCAAATTTTGGGAGGAAGTGAAAATGGGAAATTAAGGAAATAGCGGGAAAAATATAAAAGATTTTGGAAATAAGTGCGAAACAAACTTTAAAGTGTTTAATTTATGTCAAACACTCCAAACGTTTTATCTATCGTCTTGATGATGCGCTCAACATTAACCTTTTTAAAGCGAAAAAAGCAAGAACGACAGGCGTAAAACGAAAATTGAGATAAGAATAGTTTTTTTTTAATAATTCAAGAAAAAGAAAGAAACTTTTGGCAGCGCGCGTTTCAAAGAAGACACATGCATGAACATCTAACATTTATTTATTTACTTTTCTCTAAAACTGTTTATACAAAAAGAAATTCACAACATTCTTGAGTATCAACAACCATTAACATTATATCACATTAAATGTAGTAACAAAATAATTTATTTCCTCTTAATTTAACAGTAACTTTCATACAACTATTTACATAAACTCTATAAAAATTACTTATACATCTCTGGGCGAGGGCGACACTATGAATTGTCTTCCCAACATATTTTTGGTAGTAACAATTACCATTCTTACATCACATTTATAAAAAGGAGAGGTAGAAATCTCTAAAACACGTTAAACAATTTGGTCACATTTATTTTTAATTGGAGTCTGAATTTTTACAGTTTCATCTAGAATTAATAACCGATAAGTTTGTAACTAACGAAGTTGTGCGTTTCATTACTGCTTTGGAAAAATCTTATGTACAACTATTTCGGAGATCACCGATTGAGTATTGAGGAGGGCAAAAAAAGTGTTTGGAGCCGTGTAGGATTATTTCCATAGAAAGAAGAATTTCATTGTGACATGGCGAGGAATAGGTACGCAAATAAGCACCATGAGCAGAAAACAGGCACACAACACAATGGACTCAGTTGAACTCGTAAGGATACGCAAAAGAAGCACAGCAAATGTTCAGCCTTTAAATATCAAAATTGGGCACATTAAAGAAAAAAATAGTTCCTTTGCCACATTGTATCATGTCAAATTACGAACAAACGAAACAAAACTTCATGGTAGAAACATCTAAGAAATAATTCAGACTCTGTAATTCTTGTTGAACATCGAAACATAAATTTAGTTTCATTTCAATTCAATTAAATTATGCGAGGTATTCGAACCCGTAGGTGAATACAGCATATCTTGCGAATTTAATTCACTTGAGGAAACTGTAACTTTTGGAGTTAAAACTTCATTTGGCACAACTGTGTGGATGGACTCGACTGTTGCAATACTCGGCTTAGCGATGACAGCTGACGATTCCGAGCTTGGATGGCTGTAAGTGTAGGACGTTGATACCTAAACAGAGGTCACTTTGTAAACATTTAACAAAACGTAGAGCGTACCTGTGGATGTTGGGTTGGTGGCTGTAACAACCCCAACTGTGTCATAAAAAGTTGTTCGGAAACTGCCATCAATTCGGCTTGTTGCTGGCCGATTGATGCTCGAAGCTCAGCATGTTTCCTTTGTAAATCGGCGCGGAATATTGTTTGTTGTCTGGTCATTTCCATGTTCTAAAAAAGTAAATGAACATTAGGAATTCCTTTTAAATAACTTACGGGAATTGGTGATGGATAATTTGTGATTACCGGCTGCATGGGAATCACGGCAACGTAATGCGACGGTTCCAAGTATTGTTGGTGATTAGGTTCGTTAGTATGGTATCTCTGAAAAAAGAAGATTTGTAAAATTATGGGGTAAACGCAAAGGAAGCGTACAATCGATCTTGGGGAATCGGCCGATATTGAGGTACAATCAGAATTCATGTCGTGATCAAATTTGCTTTTGTTGGATCGGGTACACCAACTGGACGTGGGTACTTCAAAGTGTTCGCTTTCGTTATCATCCTTCGGTTTATTCATCATATCAATATAACTGCAAAATTTTAATTACTCTACAACCAGGTTTTACCTATAGGTTAGCTCACCTTACAACCCGATGCGTACAGACAATAAATTCTGGTTTAGAATTCCATTGGTGATAAGTGATGTAAAACCGAGTTTGTAACCAAATCCATTGCTCGCCTTTTGTTAAAAATCTGTAGTAACACGACGTTCCTTCCCCTTTCACCATTAACGCCTTGTGACAATTTACAACATCCTCCAAATCGTCGACATGGTAGTAGTCATAACCGGACGTTCCGAGAAGTTCAAAAGGTAGGTATCCGATTATGGAGGGCGCTCTATGATCCAGAAAGAGAAACTTCCACTCCAAACTGTGCCTAGACGTGAATTCATTTTTCGAGGAGTCGTGTAGTGAAATTTCCTTTATAATTTGGGACGCTTGTAACCTTGCAGTACCGACAAAAAGTTGCCTAAATGCAATGATTAAGATCAGTTTTCGTACAAGATCACCCAGACACTCTTCCTCACCTTTTATCAGTTTCACCAGAATATCCATTGCATCTAGTCTCACTTTGGTCCTTAGCAGTTTCTGATTCTAAAAAGTTAGTAGGCGTAAGAGGAAGTTTAATTGCAAACGTCCTCGTGTATATATCAACGCAGTAACGGTAAAAGTAATAAAAGCATTGAATTAAGTATACAACAAGGTTCTTGGAATTAAAATAGCAATGTCACGTGAATTCTTTTCTACTTACTAAAATATCCTATTAAATGTACAAGTTCAAAATAAGTGCCTTGCGGTAGACTAGAATCGCCTCTTCTTAAATAGCAGGTGAACGATATTTGCCCTTTTTCGCCAGGTGCACAAAGGATATTGTATAAGTTGTTTTGTTCCCTTTCGCTTGCCAATTCATATATGGTGGTGTTTAGTACATCGTTCTGAAAAATAATTAAAGACGCGCCTTATATTATAAACATTGTGATATAAAAGAAAATAAGGTAATGTATGAGAAATCCTTGACTTCGCGAATATTTATACTGTATAATTTTACATGCGTTGAATTATAAATAATAATTAATACGCTTGTCATTAACTTTCGTCCTTTTAATCACTTTCTGCTGCATTCTATAGTAATAAAGTTCAAAAAGCGAAAAAAGACTATACAGTACAACCTCTGTAATCCGACAGATATCGGACCAGAGCACTGCCGGATTACCGAAAACGCCGGATTACTGGAAAATTAATAAAAAAACGAGTAAAAACCTTTGTTCGAAGGTAAAAACGAGTAACAGAAACTTTAACTTTAATGTAGGCTACATTTTATATAAAACATGTACAAAGGGTTACTCTAACGTAATTTGCGTTTACTCCCTTGAAGTGGAAGGCTGGAAATAACTCTATTGTTTTTTGTTTTTTACTTTTAAATGAACCTTTAAGGGCTTGTTCTTGTAACCGTTTCAACACTAAAACGTCACGAGCACAGACGCCGGTTTCTTCTGCCCACACAACTGGGCGAATTGGCGACCGGCGACAGGCGTGCGACTAGCGTGAGTCAGCGCTTGTTCAAAACGCGGGACCGCCGGATTACTGGGAGTACCGGAGAGCTGAGATGCCGGATTACAGAGGTTGTACTGTATTATATTCCCCTTCATCTGGTAAAAAACAAACAAGCACAGAACCTGTGAGGCCAAGACCTTCACAAAAAGTGAAGGGCAACGCAATGTCGTGTTTGCCAATTAAGGTGCTAATATGCGTAAGTACCATGATACAATCATGCGTAAGTAAAGTACCTACATTTTGTTTTGAAAAAAAGTAAGCTTCAATCCTCCACCCCCCGCGCCGCTGACTACAGAGGTAACGGATTCAAGAGCCAGAGAACCTTTAATATTAATTTTAGGACAAAAGGTCAAGAGACATTTCTTATTCAGATGTTCCTTGTTTACAACCTAAAAATATTTTCAGGCCCGCATTGCTCTCGGTTTCGTCTGTACAGGATCGTACTCGATTATTTTAAATGGAACACCCTATAGATTTTTATATTTTTGAAATGCATATTCGATTCTAGACCAAGTTTGTTTAGCCTTTCACCTACTTAAGTCAACTCATTTAGGAGAAAATAAATGTTTTTTAAAAATTCTCGCCGAAATCAACAATCAGTAAAAAAATCATAACTATTCAATCAGTTTTGATACACTCAAAAATAAATTAGAAATTGTAAAAATAGGGACCAATTTTCTGATTATTGAGTGTATCTTTATACAATATTTTTAGATTTGCCCTAGGGCACATGAATCAATAGACTGAGGGGCGGCATTTAGGGGGGCACAATGTGAGCTGGACTGTGAGGGCCATACATTAAACCTCAATTTAAATAAAATTGGACTGTCTCTTTAAACACAAAAGAAAAAATTAAGCTAAATTTTAATATACAGGGTAGGCCAACGAAATGGTAACAGACAGGTTTTTGGCTAGAAAATTTTTTTCTTTTGAAAAATACAAAAACACGTCAATTTTTATATCAAGGGGGACAACTTTGCTGCAAAACGATTTAATCAAAATCGTATTATTGCATGGAAGCTGAGGGTAGATACTTCCAACATTTATTAAACTAAGTTTGAATTTCCATAAACTGGTTTTATTAATCAGCACAAGAAAAAATTAACCCATGTTTTTATTTAAAAATTTAAGGGTTGTTTACCCTGTACCTAAGGGGTGAAACAATGTTGTCAAATGGCAGTAAAAGTACCTAGCTTCTCTAAAAAACAAACAATTGACCTGTCCGCGCTATTTTTAGTTTTTCAATGCCTCAAACGCTTTCCTTATTTTCCATTTTTGCAACAAAACTAAAAAAAACTCGTCCACTGAATTCAGAAAAGAAAGACCTTTCAAATGACGTATCACTTTGCCCATCATCCCTATTTAAATTTTAGGGGTTGTTCTCACAGCGCTAAGGGATGAAATCATTTCAGGTTGAAAATCATAACAAAAATTGTCCCCCTTGACATAAAAATTGACGTTGTTTTGCATTTCTCAAAAAAAAATTGTTTCTAGCCAGAATCGCGTCTGTTACCTTTTCGTTGGTCCAATAGAGAAAAAACTATTCGTTGCCCTCCAACAAAACACTGAAATGCCGCCACTGCTTGGTTTACTTAATCTCTATCCACTCAACCACTGCTACTTTTTCAGTATTCTCTTTGATATGTTTATCGTTATGGTAAAAAATATACTCCCAAGGGGAACTGCTACATTTAGAAATCGAACGGATTGCGCGGGTATAAGTAGGAGTAAGAGTAAGAGGAACCCAGACCAGGAGTTAATATGCACGGTACGAATGGACCTACCCTGTGATCAGAAGTATCTACTTGTTAAAAAATCCACAAAGAAGAATTGATTGTTCTGTGTTCATATCCTGAACTTAGATTTGTGGTTCTCAAAAAACCGTAGGTAAGTGTTCTTTAAAGGATAAAACATACGATTGAGAAAAGTCACCACAACCACCATGAAAATATAAGTAACAATCCACTCGCATAGGAGGCCTTGACCAGATGCAATCATCAATACCCCCAAAACTTTTTGCCAACACCATCATCACAACACTAGGTGCCCAACTTCGCAATACGCAATACGACCCAACTAAAACAAAAAGTAAGTAAGATTCTTATTTTGGCATGGATACAAACCCCGACTACGATACCATAACCATCAACATCACCAAAGGCAAAACGAAGTACTCTCAGGCAGCCACCAGAACAACCTTCACCTTCACAACATCTCCATCAATATCCTTGACCGTCGACAAGGAACGTATTTACAATCTTGAGCCAACAGCAATTGGACAAGGATCCAAAACTCGGGAGTTCTGCACCGAAGAATTCCAAATCGTTCAAAAAAATCTAAGAAAAAGTATAATCAAGTTCCATACGTTCGATCTTTTCTCGGATCAGGAACTTAAAGTGATCATTCATTCGGACCACGTGAATAACTGCGGACGGGGTTAAAGAAGAACTCATCGATAGCAGTTTCTACTACATAACCAAAATACAAGGGAAAGGAAAAACACACAGTAACATCATCACGATGACGAATCTCCCCGGGGTTTTCGCCCTATAAAACCACGTACTAGGTTACACCTGTCAAAGGTGTAAGAAATTCGAGGCTGCGACTATGAGTGCGTTGCGATAATAATCATCTAGCACCCGACCATAAGAAAAAACCAGAGACCTGGAGACAAGCCGACGGATTATAGGGCTGACCGTGCTAAAGTAGACGAAAGACAGAGGAAAACTATAGTTCTGTTCCTTGCTCAAAAACCTTCCACCAATGGATCACCACGTTACCTCAGTGTCACAAAAACCGAAGATATCATCGGCTGTAGAGGATGAACAAAGCACATTCGAAGATCAAAATGAAGAAAGCGAAATCGTCATCAAAGCAAAAAATGAAAAAGACAAGATGAACCATAGTGGCCTCTCTCACAACCTGCACATCAAACTCCGTCATGACATCATACTTACAAAAGCTCGAAGATCCATTATTTCAGCACGTCCTCATGTAGCAAGGTTTACCTTGAACTTCTTTGAACAAACGCAGATTCATCTTGTGCTCTGGCCTTCAAAATCTCCAGATCCTTCTCCCATTGATCCATGTATGGGGTAAAATGGATAGAAGGTTGCGAAAGTTACAGCCTCCTCCTTTGACTTTGCGGCCTTTGAGACATGAGGTGCAACTTGCATGGAAGGGAATAGCCCACGACGAGATAAACCACCTTATTTAATCAATGCCACAGCGTGTAAACGAATGTCTAAATCAAAGAAGCCACGCTACATACAGGGTGGGCCAACAGTGCGGGGATGGAAGATTGTGGGGTTATTAACGAACATTTTAAAAGTTTGTTGCTGGGATATGGTCGGGTACCCTTAAGGCTACAAACCTAAAATATTTTCACTTCAATCGCAATACATATACAGGGTGATTTATATCAAAGTTGCATTTTTTTAAATGAAACCCCCTGTATATTATTGCATATTTGGATTCCTTGGTCAATTCTAGTGCGACTTTATGTATCACACCTAATACTTAAAACCAATCGTTTAGCCGCAATTCGTCATTTTTACAAAAAGTAGATGTCTAAAAAAAATTGAATATCGCAGGGAGCTCGAAACTTAGAATGCCGTGACTATGCGTTGTTACTAAGCATGAAATGTACTAGCGTAGACCGTACGGCCAAATCCAAATCCAAATACAGCAAATTAACCAGAAAATGTGAAATTACAAGAAATCTACCGGAGATAGATACCGACAAACTCATATCGTTGGAAAGATAATAAAATTTTACATTTGATGCCATAAAGAAAAATTGCCCGTGCCATTTGAAAAAATCAAGTTACCTTTGATTGAAATTTTGTAAATTGACGTGGTAATTTCTCAGAACACAAGAAGAATTCGGATTTGACCGTCCGGTCTACGCTAATACATTTCATGCTTAGTAACATCGCATAGTCACGGCATTCTAAGTTTCGAGCTCCCTGCGATATTCAATTTTTTTTAGACATCTACTTTTTGTAAAAATGACGAATTGCTGCTAAACGATTCGTTTTAAGTATTAGGTGTGATACATAAAGTCGCACTAGAATTGACTAAGGAACCCAAATATGCAATAATATATAGGGGGTTTCATTTAAAAAAATACAACTTTGATATAAATCACCCTGTATATGTATTGCGATTGAAGTGAAAATATTTTAGGTTTGTAGCCTTAAGGGTACCCGACCATATCCCAGCAACAAACTTTTGAAATGTTCGTTAATAAACCCACAATCTTCCATCCCCGCACTGTTGGCCCACCCTGTATATTATTAACAATCATTATAAAATCATTTATTACTATAACAATTTCAGCCGGAAATTACATCCCCGTTTTGGTGTTACTTGCCTCATTTTGTGAAATAAAAAATTACGTGCAGGATGAACATGTATTTCGGCCCTTATTTTCGCACAGTTGAAACATGATCCAAAGGACTTTTGCCGAGAGAAATAAAGAAAAAAAATTAACTTAGGTACTCGAAGCTTTTGGTCTTTGGAGTACAATAATCCAATTTTCAATCAAAAACTACACATATTTCGTTAAAATTGCTTGCTTTGCTAATACATATACAGTGTGTCCATAATAAAATGAGATACATGGTGATATCGAAAACGGTAATGACAATAGTATTCTTTTATAAAGAAAAACAAAGGTTCAATACAGTTCTGTAAAACTTAGTAGACCTAGAATGTTTTTAAGATAATCTTTGAAAATGTA
This sequence comes from Pyrocoelia pectoralis, assembly GCA_036250285.1. Taxonomy (NCBI): domain Eukaryota; kingdom Metazoa; phylum Arthropoda; class Insecta; order Coleoptera; family Lampyridae; genus Pyrocoelia; species Pyrocoelia pectoralis. The sequence continues at coordinate 33,298,390 of CM070079.1, read as the reverse complement.
AATCCGGAGTCCGAATTTCCCTATTTGAACGATTTTGTATGCATAACCGTTCCATATATCCCCATCTATCCTATTTTTGTACTGTGGACACACTGTATAAATAATCAATCAAGTAGATATTGTGAAAAATTGGCTTACCGGTAGATATCCCAGCAGTGAAGTGATATTATCCGAAACGTACAAAATATGACCCGAAACTGAGAAAACAATCATAAATCCATCAACGGCATCCAATACAAGATGAGTAAATTCTTCATTAGTTAAAAATGAAGGTTTCCAGTCTTCTTGAATTTCATGCGCACGAGAACGTACCGCAATTTCTAAAAATATGAGTTCATTAAATAAAATTAATTTCAAAATTGTACAAGAAATCTACCGTTCTGATTCTTCAAAAATGATATTGTCGATTTAAGTACAGTTGATTTGTCCATTTTTCTTCCACCTGAAGAAACCATTGAACTTAACTCGTTTACTAATAAATTAAATTGGTCCCGTCTTTTCTTTTCGCTTAAATTTCTTGATTTCCTAATGAAGGTAGTTAGAAAGAGTTCACTTATAATATAGCTCAACTTACCTTTTTGTATCTTTTTCGTCGTAGTCATCTTCCATAGCATCACTGTAATCAGTTATAGGTTAATTAGTATTGTGTCTATTTTTGAAAATTGTGATTGTGATGATTTCAAAATTACTAAAATTTACTCTTTACTCATCGCCGTAAAAGAAAATTATTACTTGCGGTGGTTCCTTCTTTGAGATTTCAATCATCAATAGTCTTATTATATTATAGTTGAACACGATTTATTTAACAATGATTACATGAATACCGGATTGAAACATAACAAGTTTCAACGAGTTGTGTAAGGCATAAATCATAATTACAGTAAGAAAACATAATCAAGAGTGGAATAGGAACACAAAATAAGAACAGCGAATATGACAAGCTAAAGGATCGGGAAAAACATCAAAAAAAAAAAATTAAAAATATCCAAGAAAATTGGATGAACTATAATATCATAGAGTTTGTCCAAAATATATATATAAAAATAAAAAATGTCAACAAAGGGGGCCTAATCTCTGAAATCTACTGATATGGCACGTATGTGAATGGAATACGTTTCACAAATACATTAGCTTGTCACCATCATTCTTAGTGACTTCTCTTTTGCCTCTCTTCTTTTTTCTTCATTTCCTTACTTTTCAACCAACTTCAAAAAGGGACGCCATTAATGTCAAAATATACACCTTTTAATATCTCGAGAACGACACATCCAATTACAAAAAGAAAAAAAGACGTGTCCTTTATTTTTTTTAGACCTATTCAGTCATGATACGTAAACATCACCCTCACACCCCTGTGGGGTGGAGCGGGGGTGAATTTTGAAAACTTAAATTGGAACACCTATTTTTTATTGCACTTTTGGATTCTCCATAAAAAACTATTCTCAAATTGCAAATTTCACCCCCAGCTGCAACCCCTTTTTGGGGGTGGAAAGAGGGAAAATTGCACGTCTGCAGAAAAATGATCTTTTTTTTAACTTTTTTCCTCTAACATTTTTTCGTGATTTACAAATTGTCCGTCACCCTCTCCGCTCCCATCTCCCTTAAGGGTGGAAAGAAAAACAATGATTCATTTGTGCAGAATCCGGAGTGCTTGTGTCTGTATATTATTATAGTATATGCCATAATTAGTTACAGATTTGAAGTTGGTTGAAATTAGAATTCTATAAGAATTTGCACCTTTTGATACTTGTTAAATCCTTGATCTTTCCAAAACCACCATCTTTGAAAAATGTTTGTCTGTGGGTGCGTACGTTATGGCTGTGGAGCCTAAACTACTAAGTACTAGGCCGATTTTGATGAAATATTAAACTAAGACCTATAAAAAAACTTCAGCGGTAAAACAAGCTTCTTATCAAAATCGGCCGAAAGGGGCCCAAACTATAAGAGGCGTTATTTTAGGAGCAAACATTCAAATTTTAACCCACACTAATTTTCCTTGGTGAAAAGTTAGTAGACATGGTTACAAGTAAAATGCCGTTTTTCGTTTATTTCTAAATTCGAAATGGCGACCAATATAGCAATTCTCCAAGTTTTTACTTTTTAGGGTGTAGTTCAAGAACCGTTTAACTTAAAATTTAAAAATTGGAAATTGTAGCCGTAGGATGGCCAGAACTTTTACTTATAATTGATAACGAACGAAAATTTAACGTGGCCAATTTATTGGTTCCCAAAATTGGTCAAAAATTGAAAATCGATTTTCTCAAAATCTGCTCCGAGCATTTTTTTATTTTTTTAAGTGTTATACATATAGTTCATGAAAAACTATTGGCACTACATTTATTTCTCTATTTCCCATAGGGGAAGGGGGATGATTGTTTGAAGTTGAAAATTTTAAAAATTCATAACTTTTTTGCTAACAAAGATGAAGAAGTAAAATTGTACAGTGAAGTAGAGGACATACGACTCTTTTAATCGAGTGTAATAAGTGTACCAATTTATTTCCGGCCTAATCGGAAATTAACAAAATATTAAAAATATTTATGACATACCCTGTATATTATTTCAGAAGAAAATTAGAAATCATTTTCTGATTACAACTATACTGCACACTATATATTTATTTTTTATTTTTTTTGAGTTATTACACAAAAACTATTTTATTTAATAAGTCACTGTAATCAACAAGGGAAAGTTGTGTGCCAGTTTACTGGTCATTAATTTATATTATATGGTTTCCTAGTATCACTTTCACACACTATTTATTGATAATTTGATATGATCAAACAGATAGTTTAGGGTACAAGTAGGTTTCCTCGAGTATATTCCTCCAATGCTTTATTTGTGGGAACTGGAAAACCTGTCTGACACCGCACTGCGCAAAATTCGTTTGCGTTGCTGTGGTTAATTGCTACATGGTTTGCTCCACAAGTGTGTAAATTTGCGAAATTGTAATGAATTCTAAATTTGCACAAAGGATTAACTTCAAATCGGTCACTCACTATAACAACCGCAGATAATGTCGTAAAAATCAGTGTCATCAGGCGGTGTAACAGACGTATAAATATTAGGAAATTTTGGATGTGGTAAAGACTGATAAGGTGACCGTTAGGAACATTTTAAGAGGTCGACTGAAAATGCGACAAGTGTGCACGATGATCCTTTCTAAAAGCCTCACTTTGGTGTTGTTCGCGAGGAAATTTGTTTTAGAACAAATTTGGAAATTAAAAAAAAAACGATTTTCTTCAATTTTCTTCCCAATACAAACCTGTTTAATCATTCACTGTGCAATCTTGCTCCCAACGCTTTCCAGAAGACAAAAGTTGATCCCACGATATAAAAAGTGTCAATTCTGGTGGTGATTATGTCGAAAAGTACCACAAACATTGCTGTACTTGGTGCCAATAAAGTTTTTTATGTAACTGTGTTAAATACATATAGGGAAACATTACATAGTACAAGCATGTAAAGGTACATCACTGTGGTAGTACTATACACTTTTAATAATAATAATAATAATAATAATAATAATAATAATAATAGCAGCTTTATTTTCAGCACAGCAGAATACATATTATGCTTTTATAATAGTTCCCAGGCAACCAATACAGTTCTGCAGTGTTGAAAAATCTCAAGGCGTAGTTCAGATGTTCAGAGTAACCTGAACTCTGCTCTTCCACTCAAGCCTTGACTTATTCAACCCTTTTATGTACACAAAAAACAAAACAAAAAAAATATAAAAGAACAATAAGTATATTATAGGGGATAGGTATTTTTATTAGTAGAGAAAGAAGAGAACAATAATATCACTTTGTACGGGAATTATAATGAATCTTGATCAAGCAACAGCTTGTGGTACATTTGACGCTGAAATCGTTGCAGATTGAGTGACTTGAAGTGTAATGGTATAGCGTTGTACACTTTTGAGATGTTATAACTGTAAAACCATTCAAACAATGATGTCTTGTGAACGGGCGGTGTAATGACGTAATCTAAATCTTTGATATACCAAAGTGTAAAGATAGAAATAGGAAACTATGTCTTACTTCTGCCGACATTTCGAAAGATGAATATGACTTGAACCGCTGACAAACGAAAACGTACCTAAATGAGTACAGCGGTACAGACAACCCTTGTCCAGTAAATTTCTTCTGCAGTTGACCTTCTACATTTCCTGTTAGTCTAAATGTTCCCAAACCTGCGACCCGAAAAAGATTCAAAAATTAAAAAAAAATAACTATGGACAAACTGTAAAGGTAAATCAAACAGGGTACAGTGCGTCAAATGTCGACAGCGGATTTATAAAGATACTAACCATTTCTCTAATTGCGTGGAATGCGAAGATTTTGTGGCGACAACGGTGATGCGAACAAATCATTTTGATTCAATTTTATCACTAACCTACATCCATTAAACACATATTTTTGTTACAAAGTAACGTGGAGCACTTATTTATGCATTTTTCATAAGATGGTCAGCTACGAGGCTGCTTGGTCATCCTAAAAATAAATTTTTAAGTCCCAGTTTATTTTTGAATTTTAGAACTAGCCATGTGTGTAGTGTAGGTGTCAACTGCGCTTTTTATGTACGTGAAGGAGAAACACTTTAACGCGTCAACACGTTGAAACCTATGTTCACCATTTTGTTGCTGATACTAAAAGGTTAGGCACGCATGGAATGGCGCCACCTAACTTCGCCTAAGCCTTGACAAGGCAAACGCGTGCAGTTCAGCAATCAAAATTGTAGCTACCGTGTCTGGGACGTTCAAGGTTTGCGATTTCCATTTGTTTGAACCACTTAAAGAAGTTTTAAGTGGCATAAAATTTACAAATGGCAAGAAGGTGCACAACTGGTTAAACACCTTGACCAAAAAGTTTGTGTAGGTACAAAACAGCATCTTCAAGTTACCAAGAAGATGGCAAAAGTGCATTGATTTTATTATTAATTTTATTCTATATACAGGGTGTTTCAGACCACCCGTACCGCCCAAATATCTCGCGAAATACAAAACGCATTGAAAAAAGAAAAAATACGTCTAAACAATTTTTTAAGACTCTATTGTTTGATAGTAATAGGATGTCCCCACTGCCACCCCCGGGGGGTGGAGAGGGGGTAACTTCGTAATCTTAAATAGCACCCTCCAGTTTATTATGCAGATTTGAATTCTGCGTTAACAAATAGGAACTTTTTGTTTGAAACATTTTTTGAAGTTCGTGACAGATGGCGCTATGATCGCCGAAAGAAGTTTTCCGATTATCTATGCTAATTTGATGTCAGTTTTGTTAAGTGACAATAAAAAATGTTAATGCTCTGTAAAAGCGAAGAGGGGGAGCTTTATTTACCCCCCCCCCCTTCCCTACAAACGTTTCAAATAAAAAGTTCCTATTTGTTAACGCAGAATTCAAATCTGCATAATAAACTGGGGGGTGCTATTTAAAATTACGAAGTTACCCCCTCTCCACCCTCCGGGGGTGGGAGTGGGGACATCCTATTACTATCAAACAATAGAGTCTTAAAAAAAATTTTAGACGTATTTTTTCTTTTTTCAATGCGTTTTGTATTTCGCGAGATATTTGGGCGGTACGGGTGGTCTGAAACACCCTGTATGTAGATTAACGAAGGGGTTGGAAGAATGAATTGGCTGCTAACTGTTGTTGTAGTTGGTATTTATATAAATACCATTGTTTTTATTAATAACTTTACATAGTGATAATTGATAAGTATAACGACGTTTCGCCTGTTTTAACTAGTAGGCTTTTTCAAGTTAATGCGTGAGCGTGAAGGACGGAGGAACATATGAACGATGAACACAAGGGCGTACGCAAGGTGGGGCAAGGGAGGCCGATGCCCCCCCCCCCCCCCCCCCGGCCGCAAAACGAATTGTACTAAATATTAAAATTTATTACTGGTCTTATAATTTCAGGAGAAATTAAGCATTTCCTGGCCTTTCTTTTAAATAAATAGTATTTGTACCCAAGGGAAATTGTATGATGCTGAAATGTATTGAAAAGAATTGTGGGGTAGCAACATAGGCAATAAATATTAAACACGTTTCCAAACAATTTTATTTTTTGGCCTCCCCCTAGCCAAAAAGCTGCGTACGCCCTTGGATAAACATTAGCTGAAGTTAAACATTAAGGCTTCAGCTAATGTTCATCGTTCATAATTATGTTCCTCCCTCCTTCACGCATTAACGTGAAAAAGCCTACTAGTTAAAACAGGCGAAACGTCGTTATACTTATCAATTATCACTATGTAAAGTTATTAATAAAAACAATGGTATTTATATAAATACCAACTACAACAACAGTTAGCAGCCAATTCATTCTTCCAACCCCTTCGTTAATCAAATCGTCAATACTGCTAAAAAACATCAACTGTATGTAGAGATCGTTCATTTTCTAATGATGAGTCGGATGTGCTATTGTGCTTGAAAACAACCACAGACAACCTTAAAGGTTGTAAGGTTGTCTGTGCTGCGACATAACATTTTAGGGAGTTGAGACTTGAGTGTTCAACTGTCTGTCAACTTGCAATATTGTATTTAGGCACCTTAAAAAAGTAAATACGCGCGCACCTCGTTGATCCGTTTTCCTATTTTACGCGACAATCATTTGAATAAAATAAAAAGCAATTATTTCCATTATTTTTGCGTGTCATCGCATTGTTTAGGTCTTGGATGATCTCGTGAACGACACGTGACCACGTCGCAGGTAACTATAATTTGTCAAACTTTTATGTAGGCAACTTTCCTAAAAATATCGTCCGTCATTATGAAACAATAAGCACGCGTAATTATGACTGAACAGTAAGTAAATAAAATAAATTACATGATAAATATGAAATTTGTTGATATATGAGAACGAGAACACATTATTTACATTTTGGCGCCTTTTCCAAAGTAAGTCGATGTTTTTATACTTCACTTACTACCAAAATTTCATAATTATGGCTCCTCCTACTCGCAGCTACGCGGTGACGTGTCGTTCACGAGATAATCCAAGACCTTATACATTAGATACTTCAATTAAGCAAAAATAAGATTTTCAATTGCAAGACCCACGTTTTTAAAAAAATCCAATATGGCAGCTCTGCCGGCAAACTGTCCAAGACAAATATTTTCATTTCATGCTGAAATAATTCTAATTTGAACGTTATTACATAATCTATATTTACGAATGCTATGATCACAATAGAAGTTATTGTTATTTATTTATCAATCATCCTTACAATAAAGAGAAGTTCATGAAAACGTGCTGAAGGTTGGTATCTTTGATTGTATATCAATTTTTGTATCACCGCGTAATTAAAACGAAGCCGAATGGGAAATAACGATTTTTATGAAATATGGAATGAATTTTCAACGGAAACCCCAAGCGTTGAATTAAATTTATTACTACATTATCATATTATTATGCGTTAATAAAACGATTATAATTAGCATAAACGGGTACGGCTTTTCTTTAATCTAAATGGTGGCAAGAGTGCCCTTTATTAAATGTAAATTAGCGCTTGCAAATTTTAAAAATGTTACCTACAGGAAATATTGTCAGCAATTGCGCATCATACAAATGAAATACTAATAAATCGAAGGATAATTGTATGATATTTATAACTTACTCAGAACGGCGTCCTTTTCCTTTTTTCACGCTGGACATTTTATGAAAAATGAAGGAGTAATTTTAATTTATATTTCCAATACAAGAAATTGATTAACATCGCACGATACATATTGACTTATTAATTTATAAATTAAATTTAAACACGCTGACCGATTTTTAACAACATTCATTGTTTATATTACTCTTACATTATGCTTTATCACTGTATCACTCAAATGTCTTTTTGCAAACTGAATATTATACGAAATCGTTTTCGGCGGCCGTAAGTAACAAAAAATTCAGCATCGTTTTCAGACGTAAAACTGTTAAGAGTACATGCACACAGTCGCACTTAAATATCATTCTCGTTCAATATACATATTATTAATATAAATTACGAAGTACTTTCATTAACAATCATGAACATGCGATTGAATGCACTTGTAGCGCATTCCTTGAACGAATGCGCAAGCGTAATTGATTTCTAATCAATCAAATTTAGAGGGTTGACATTTCGAAGCGGTAAATACGTAATTGCGTCGTTTTTAGATGCTGTACTGAAAACAAACTTTCATAATATATTATAATACGAAATTTACGAATTATTATCTACCCGTTACCCATTCACCATCTTTAAAGGTTTCAGCAAAACTAAACTTGATATAGTGTGTGTTCATAAATTTGATACGGTCCTGCGAAATTCGATATTTTAGCAAATTAACTTAATTTCCCCCTTTATCATTTATCACGTATTACGTAGGTGTTAATAAAGTACCTAAACAACTGTAATTCGAGAAATTTGAGCACGCGGTGTCGAAAATCGTGCAGCGCAATAGATAATTTCAACAAATTATGTTCGTAGAAGAATTTTGGGGAAATATCAATATCACGTGTAGGGATATAACTAACACAAGGTATGGTGACTTGGATAACACATCATAGGGACTTCAATGTAAAATTTTTGAATATCCGCCCCCCAAATAATCTTAATGTTCAGAAAAATTTTCAAAATTTCTAAAGTCTGTCTCACTCTCAGTTTGTAGTACGTAACGCATGTAAATGTTATGAGAGTTATTACCGCTGTGTTGCCGGTTCTTAGATATGGCTCTAAGGAAAAGCATATATTTCAGAAGTTCTAAACATTTTGTGTGTGTACAGAGAGAATTTCTTTTATCATTCCCAAAAGTCAGTATGTATGAAAATTTAAATTGTATATTATCTTCTAGGGGTGGCTGATGACCCGACGTGTGTCCTCTGTCGAGGTTAACCCATAACAGGACACCACCTATATGATTTTCAACCTCTTTTACAATACAGAGACAGTGAATCCGACGACCTCTCAACGAGAACGAAATTACATTGGGCTGCAAGACGTGGAACGCCAATAACGCATGGTACTGGGGAAAAAAGTATTTAAGAAGGGAAGAATGAGTAGGCAACGTTATCAAGATATCTACTACAGTTGTTGCCACGATAATCCGAACTGTGAATGTAAAAAGCCATCAGCTCGAATTCTTTACGTTGTAAACAAACCGACTTACCCTGGCGCATCGAAATTCGCGATATACCTCGTTGTGGGCCCAATTTACATTTAAGCTTGCTGCAAAATTACATCAGGTGTACCACAAGGAACCCATTCTTGGGCCTTTATTTGTTTTTAATCTACACTTCCCATCCTTATTTCGTATAATTATAAAGTACCCGTTACAAGCTAAAGAGACCTCTTCCCGATTACATAAACTTTTTTGTGCAGAAGTGGGAATCCTTTTACGGACACCAAGCGCCTTACGAGCTATCGGCGTAAGGCAGTGTGGGACTAGGTCGGAAATACCCACCACCCACTCACTCCCTGGGTGTTTATGGTAGGCAGAAACTGTCTTATTTAGACTGTCATCTGTCTTTCTCATTTCTTCTTGTCTATATAATTTTATTTCTTTAAATAAAAGACTGGGTGCACAAGCCTCCCCTTTTCTCCCATTATTTTCCCTTATTTTTAGTATTTTTTTTAGATATTTAACCACAACTGCTCTTTTCCCTTTGTTCTCCATTATTATCAAACTTCCTCATCGTAGCCTCTAAGATCGTTCTGTCTGCTTCTCATCTACGGCAGTGGAAGAAAAGTATGCGCCGGCATGTACGTATCTTCGCAATATAAACACTTGTCACTGCTCCTTAGATTTCTATTGTATAGATACGCCATATAGCAGCCATAGTCACGTAGAAATTGAATCGTGTGTCGGAGAATTTGTTCCCTACATACAGTTGGGGCAACAAAAAATGGTTTTACAAGTTCAATGGGCAGATCTACTTCTTTAGTAGTAGGTACCTAACCTTCGTATATAACAATATAACCTATGGTGTTGGGATTAAACGATAATACAATTAAGTATTATAGTCAGGTGCTACTTAAAGTAGATCTGCTCATTAAAACCATAGTGTCCCATTTTTTGTTGCCCCAACTGTACCATCCCATTGGCGTTGCCACTCTGTTATAGTTACCTCCTATGCTTGTTTCCTTTGCTTTGCCGTTTTCGCCTGTTGTTTCATACTCGTTTCCCTGGCTAACAGATGGAAGGGAGTACTTCTGACTATTACACCCATTACCTCTGCTGACACAGTGTGGTAAGTCGATGTCATCTTTAGGTTTATGTATATCTATGGACCTTAGTCACCATATTTTTATTTTTTTTAATTGTCAGAGCCCTCACCCATATGGGTGCTCTATCTATACATCAATACCAATTTGGCTGAAATTGCAATTACCTTTCTTTTTTTAAAGTGGAGAGTTCCCCATTATTTTCATGACCTTGTCCGGCTTGGGTTCGCAACTGTAGTTCACAGTCTAAATATTTTATGCTCTTATTTCCCTTTTTTAACAACAGCAAATCTGTATATTTTTAAGCTGCCTATGTCTGTTCAATATTATTGCAGCTTGCTTAGTGCTATATATTGCTCTTTTAATTCAACTGCCTTATACTTGCATCCAAATCGCCAAGTCATCCGCATAACCTATTATTCTTATTCCTTTAGGTAATTTTACTCTGATTATGTCGTCATATAGAACATTCCCAGCAAACACATTTATATACATATAAAATACATATAAATTATGTAAGAGCTTTTTAGATTTATATAAAACTGGAAGAAAAATAAGAGATATTTAATGTCAGGATGTCAGCAATTTTCAAAATAATATATATGTCTATTAGATGTAAATTCTTCTACATGAATTTATATACGTTTTATGTATATTTTATGTAATATTTACATAAAAAATATTAGTTGTAAAGGTGTTGCGATGACCAAAATGGCAGCTACTCGAGCATAATGTAATTATTATCAATGTAAAAAATTATTTAAGCAGTTCCATACAAAAAATGGAAAAACTGCATTTTACGTGCAACTGTACTTTTAATTATACTTAACTTAATTGTTGCACGAACCCGTTCTTACCTGAACTGAAAGCCGACCGTTTATTATGATACATACATACATAAATAATAAGTAATATTACATATAATATTTTACATATAACGTACATAAATCTAATCATGTAAATATGACAGCACATGAATTTCATAAGATGTAATTATCTTTATATGTATATTGTATATATTATATGAATTTCTGTATACAGAATATCCGTAAGTTTCTATACTATTATGTGAAATATACGTAATTGTGTGACATACGGTTTATATAACTTTATATAAAGAATACCTACTTACATACTTAATATATAAAAAAGCATATGTAGGGGTATTTACTTCAATTTACATATGTTGTATGTATATTTTATATGTGTGTTTGCTGGGTTCCAAGCACCGATCCCTGTGGAACGCCTCCGTAGACGTTCGTTCTACAGTTTTTTTGTAATTGGAACATTTCAATCAGTTAAATAGCTTGTTATAATATTATTTTATTATACCTATATTTGGTCAGTCTTTTCTCCTCAAGTTTGCATTATGAAAGCATTTCTGATATCTAAAATGTAGACCTTCCCATCGTGAAACCATGTTCTAATTTGTGGAAACACCCTCTATCTGTCATGCTTCCCCTAATCCTAGTGTATATTATACTCTCGTATACTTTCCCCATTCCGTCTAGCAGGAATAATGTCCTGCACTTGTTAGTTTCCCTACCTTCCATATATCCGGGAATGTGTTGGCAATACTCGTATATAGTTTTGTAAATGATTCTTCGTTACGCAATCTGGGCCAGGGGCTTTATTTCTCTTACTTTTGTCTACCGCTTTCTTTAGCTCTTTTACTTGCAATTATAGTATAGGTACGTTTATCTCTTTGGTTTTTGATAGAGTTTGACCTTGGTGAATGAACGAATATCCGCTTCCTTTGCTCATCTGTTAACTCTATGTAACTCTACGGTATGTTCATCGTACGCCTTACTATTAGTTTGTAGGCCCCTCTCAATGGGCTTACGTGTAGTTCGTCGCAGAGATACTTCCATCTATTTCTTTTTTCCTTATGTATTTCCCTCTTCAGTTACCTTCTGACTTCCTTGTACTCTTGGTGTTCTTTGTGCTAGTTTATCGCGTTCTCAATACCTTCCATCTCGTTCTATTTGTTCCATTTTTGAGTTCACTTATATACCTTTTTGACAATTTGAATGACCGCTTCTATACCTATTGTCTGATTTTATCTGCTCTTTTTCCAGTGAAACTGTTGACTGGTTTTTCCTCCTCCACCCGTGCTCGCGTGGTCCATTTACTTTTTATTTTAGTGTTGCGACGGCTCTGTGGTCATTTAGATTTGGCTCATCAAATACTCTCGAAAGGCTATTCACCTCCCCAACCCTTACGTTGCCATGGTAATGTCGATATGATGTTCCATTCGACCTCTCAAATGTTAGCCTCTCTCTGTCGTTTACAATTATTATTAATCCACATGCTTCTTCCATCCCCAACCCTCGGGGTCCATGCTTCGCCCATAGACTGAAATACAGGAAGAATAGCCATAACACACTTAAGATGAAGGTCTCAGTTCCCCATGCGTTCTGCCTCGATAAAACGGATGATGTACACTATTAAAAATATTGCAGCCAAAATACAGCCGCTTTCCCCGTTTTGTTTCGTTTCTTCAAAGGTTTCGAATCGTTCTCGTAACTTGAAAAACTGCTCATCGACATTGAGTACGTCGAAAGTCGTTACTCACTTTTTGATAGGTATCGAGAGAGACTCCAACGTTGTATTTTTGTTGGTCGGATTATTGAAAACTCTTCTAGAGGAAGAGAAGCACAAAGGTTTGGAATGTGAGAATATGAGCACGCACTGTCTTAGCATAAGAATATGTAGAATAGATGCCGATGCATAAACTGTTGACCATACATCAGACTGTGCGTCATAATTGCCCCTACAAATGCCATCAACATGTGGAATCCCCCTAATCGTACGATGACGCAAAAGAACAACTCTTCCTGGGCTACAACCTTAGATCATATACACTCCGTAGGTAGAAAGCATTAGCCTTTCTTGCCATATATAGAAAATAAGCCAAGTTGCCAGACAGAGAAACGATATTTTTTTACCTTTAAAGGTGATCCGCACATATGCCCTTTAAACCCTGCTTCTAGAACCGACAGGCATAGGCGCCGTGTACATGCGTGAATTTTTTCTACGAAGTGTATATGATCTAAGGCTAACCTCTATCGCTTTGATGAACAATGCTAGATCGAACCCGACGATGTCTTCTTTCTGTCCAAATTTGTTGCACTGATAGGCACTAGGCAGCGTATTTCTCCACAGAATAGATGGTTCTTTCTTCTGAATCCTCTGAATGTGGTTTATTCGCGACTGGAAGGGTCACAATCCGTGTTTGTTGGAAAGCTGGAATAGAAGAGAAAGTGAACGAGTACATAAAACCGTGTATAGAAGGCAATGAAGGTACATGCGGGAACTTTCCCACCAACCAGGCGCAAACGGGATTCGTTTAGGTCGTTAGCGTCATAGATGTTGATAAGTGGTAGCTTTGCAAAACCCATCTTCAGATCCACCGCGGGCTCTTTTGTTCAGTTCGCTTCCCACTCGTAACTAGTTTTCAGACTGAAATACACATCACAATACACAGAATGCTGAGTTTTGTAGCACATATTCAATACATGGACATTGGACATGCACACAGGTACTTTGAAGCATCGATATCTAACCTCCACAGGTTTATAAACAAAACATAGATGGAAATTTTCTATTCCGAAAACAACCCCCTAAATCAATCGCCCATAGAATATGAACTACTGTTCAGACAGGAAATGTTGTTAGAAAGTTTGAAAACTAACTAATTTTATTCAACATTTGTCGTGGCCGTTTATTATCATATACAGGGTGTTTCAGGAGGAATAGTAAATATTTTAGGAGGTGGTAGTATAGACGAATTACATTATTGACTACAAACATACAGCCGTTAGTGTGTAACCCAAACAAACAAAAGCCAAATGGGACGTTCAAAGTTTATTTTCAAACATTCCACCACTGAGTTCAATGCATTTTCGTTTCGTGTGTTGGTACACCGGTAGATATGGGGTAATGAGTTGCTATGGGCGTACCTATTTATCGATTGTCAACAGTTGTGTGTTGATGTTCACGTTCATTTGCCCCATAGTCTTACAGGACACAGTTATCTACACTTTCTTGAAAATAAGCTTCCAGCGTTATTGGAAGAGATTCCCTTGGCTACAAGAATGCGTATGTTCTTCAAGCATGACGGGGCTCCTGCACATTCTAGTCGTCAATACCACCTCCTAAAATATTGACTATTCCTCCTGAAACATTCTGTATAAATTTGAATAAATACTACCAAGTAACACATCAATAAATTTGTCTCCCTGGTTAATCATTATATTTAAAAATTTACATAATAACAATTTTAAAAATTGCAAAAACCATTTGCGTATATACTCAACAATAAACAAACTTTTGTTACTTCAACCTTTGCACATTTTTCGTTTCTGGTGCTATCAACTTTTTTTTACTATAATTTTTTTGGTTTATCTCTTGAGCCTTTTTCACTTGATTGAATCCAAATTCATTTTTCACTTGAGATAACGTTTTCGAAGGCTGTTTACAAGAAGCCAGATTAATTACACTTTTATTTTGATTATGATAATTAAGCGGCTTGATGTTTGTTAGATTTACGACACTTTTCACTTCACCAAGTTTCGGTTTATTTTCAACTTTTTTATTATTCACAAGCGCTTTCGTTTCGGACGTATCAATGCTTTGCGCTCTATCGACAACATTCTGAAAGGTTCCATTTTCTTTCACGAAGCATTTCCAACCGTTCCGTTCAATTTGCAGAAGATCATGTTGACTCGGTCGTGTTTTAAACACCTTTCTAAATATGATACTCCAAATATTATCATCATTACAACGCTATAAAATATTTAAACATTTTAGTGATGTCTAAAGTTGAAAGTACCTGCACTTGTACATTACTTCGAACATTATTTTGGAGGTTTGCGATAAATTTAATATATCTTTAGCGGCTAGATAATTCAAAATTGATAAAAATGCTTTTGTTGATAGGTTTTCTAATTTCTTTTCGTTTCTGTATAAAGAGTTGGCATATCCAAGTACGTGTTTGCCAAAAACTCGTTCTATTTCCATTTTTATGGATTTGTTTTCGTTCAAATCCTCTAAAGAACATTTAAGACGTTTTGGATAGACGTGTGGGCCAAAAGTAATATTCCAAATATTTAATGTTATCTGCAAAATGAATTTGTAAGCCAATATATGGATATACAAAACTTACGTTTCCTTTTGTAATTGTTAAACCACAATAATCTCGACATGGAGATGGAGTGCGGGCGTATAATTGCAATATGATATCTTCTCTAACCTTCGACATTTCTTCTTTCTTCGAATGTTCTGATCTAATTCTTTCTGTAAATAGAGTTGACGTTTAAACAGTTCACGATCACTAGATAGATTTTCAAAATGTTTATGTTGCTTCTATAAATATGACCGGTGAGAATTCGGTGCGTTCTGAACACAATTTGAGTGAGATTTTTCGGTGTGAGACCTTGACGTTCACCTGAGTTGACTTTATTTACTCGTGGTAAAAATAAACACGAATAAATAGACTAACAAAAATAGGTTACATACCATTAAAATTAAAATACCAAAAACAACTTAACAATATCACGTAAAGTTCATGCTTTGGTGAAAATATATCTACGTACTATAGGTAGGTATCGTACGTGCGTTAAACTGTTTGGAAATAATCCAAAATCATCTCTGTTTACACAGCCTCAAGTGCACGATTTACACAAATAATACGCTATCCAAGGACCAAGAGACAAAACTACTGAACTACACAAAAAGTAAATGAAGGCAGCATACTTGACGTTTGACACGTACAAAATTGGGGTTAATTAAAACAAAATATAAATCCAATTAAATTACCATTTATATGCACTAAAATTAGGTAAATATATAAGGTAAACGAACCATCTCATCTAATAAAATTTCGGAATTGATACCCAAATAATTATCTTATCTACAGTAAGTTTATTTAAAATTTACTTACTTGACATAATTGAACTTTCCGTTACAAAATTTTAAACTAACTGATCTCAATCGCAGAAATAGACTATAAAATTCACGGACAAGTTTGAATATCCAATGATATGACTCGCTTTTAATCTTTGCAAATTTAAAATATAGTATGGCCATGATACGTGCGGTTTTTCGTGTCCATATAAATATAAATATAATTGAGGGCCAAGCGAAATGATTAAGTTTGAGATATCAGGGACCCAGATCGAGTAAACGCACGTATGTGTGTTATTCACGTAACCGTCATGAAATTTACAAAAATTTCCTAATTTATGCTGTTCATTTTTTGGATGCTGTAGCGTACGTAGCAAAATTAATTCGAATTGAATACACTTATTAAAGACAGAAATGGGGGTGGGTTCCCTTACTCCCAAAAGCAACATCGATATCGATTTGTAGCGCTTTAGAAACTGAACTCAAGGGTCTTGAAAAAGTACAAATAAATAAATAATGCCAAAAACTTAATTTGTTATTACTTTTCTATTCTAGTTCTTGTACTACACACCTCATAACATCTGATGATAACCTTCCACCACACATTTCAAAAGTACCACTCCCATATTTTTTTTACTATTTAAATTTGCGACTAGTTTCGACTACTGTGAGTCACCTTCAGGAACTTCAGAAAGTACATATAATTGGTGACTCTGAGAAAAGATGAGTACCTAATAATAAAAGAATATTACGAGAGACCTAATACTAATTACCTATATATGTAGGTATAATAATGTGCCTAATGTTAATGTACTATACATTTAAATTTATATTTAAATCAAGGCTTAACCTGTCAGTTTTGCCCCATTCTCCTTTACTAATATAAAGGAGAATTATATACAGAGTAGGGCAAACCTCTGTCGTTCTATAACTCTTATTGTATAATACTTACAGACTTATTTGAAAAATGAATTAATGGTGGTCAAAAGGAAATATTTTAAAATTATTTTCATATACAGGGTTGCCCACTTGCTCTTCGTTCTTCGATTAGGACAAAAGGTCAAGAGACATTTCTTATTCAGATGATTTTAAATGGAACACCCTATAGATTTTTATATTTTTGAAATCCATATTCGATTCTAGACCAAGTTTGTTTAGCCTTTCACCTACTTAAGTCAAGTCATTTAGGAGAAAATAAATGTTTTTTAAAAATTGCCGCCGAAATCAACAATCAGTAACAAAATCATAACTATTCAATCATTGGCAACAGAGCAACAAAATTTGAGATTATCATAAACAAAAGAGCGTTTTATTTCTCGATTATGCTGATTTTGAACGAAATTTGTTGCAAAAGGGACGTAGGTATACTGAATTTTTTCTAACGACTACAGAAGAACTGCCAAAAGTTGACAATTTTAAATAGAACACTCTGTATATTTTTTCATGAATGAACTGCTTTTTAAGTTGGCTTTAATTTTTGTTAAATGTGTCCTATATTTAAAGGTAATCATTCAGGAGATTGTACTATGAAATAGGAGGGTACGCAGTCGCAAATAGAGGAAACGGGAACAAGGGAGAAACATAGTGGAGGAAATAGTAAGAAGGGATGAGGACATCCAAGCGCAGGAGAGAAGAGCGAAAATAGGGAATGGAAGATGATATAATGAAGGGTATTATTAATAGAGAGTTAGTGACGGAAGAAATGCCGGAATTCTTAAGGGGAGGAAAAAGCTTAGAGGTGAAGAGGATGATAGCACGGTTTAGGTGTGGGAATGAGGAAAATGGCAATAAGTACTGAAGGGAGGAGAAAGAAAGAAGGTGCAGGTTGTGTATGGTAGCATATGAAAGTTCGCAGCACATGGCGGTGGAGTATGGAGAGCTGCGGAAGGAAGGGAGAAAGAGGAAGCACTTACTAGAGGAAAAGTTGGAAGGAGAGGACTGAATGAAGGAGGAGTTAGATAGACGGAAGGTGGTCGTGGAATTGTATGGGGGAAAATAAATTGTTTATGTAGTTAGAATTGAATCTTTTGTTAAAACATATTATATGTACATAACAAATAACAAATAAATAATAATAATAATAATAATAATAATAATAATAAGGTACTCACTCATTTTTTATAAAATTTCATGAATTCATCATGTTTCTTAATCGCAATTAAGGAAAGAATTTATCTAACATTTTTATAAAAATTCATATAGCTTTTGAATTGGATCCAATCTGGACATGTGGACAACAGCTGGGGTCATTCAAACTTAAATGTATCTCCATCTTATCTAAGCAAATTATCTGCATTTATCTCCATTATCTCTCTTACTCTCTAGTGGAGTAACAAATTTACCGAGAAATTTACAATAATATTTTTTTTGTCACATCAATATAGCGATAACACTGGCAAACCGATTTTTTCGTTATAATACTGTGCATAATATATTAAGGTACACTAATTCTGCTGTAAAAAGGCAAAGCCGTATAAAGCGATTCTGAGTGCCAAGTTCATAGCGTGTTTGGTTTCTACATGAAAGGTGGCTTAATGGAAAGAAAATACGTCAGTCATTTTACTATAAGCATGGGCGCCCATAAGGAGGGGCAAGCGGGGGCAGTAACCCCCCCGACTCGGACTCTAAGCAGTAATAATTTCTTAAATAACGAAACGCTTACTGTATGGCTCAATTCAAGCGAAACGACTGGGAATATCTACCCCAACACATTATTTTGATGCACATAATTCTTGGGTCGATACTGCACATAATACAAAAGCTCCACTGGGGGGTTATTCCATCCCGATCTATTCTTCTTAAATTGTCCCATCACATTTTCATCATTTGCCGATATCTCCGAATGAAGGTGCTCTTCAAAATTCGCTTCTTCAGTTTCAAACCACCGTACTTATTCGTTTAAACGAGGAATCAAAACGCCTCACAAACTTAAACAACTCTCGAACAGTGAATATGTAAAGTGCCTACTAAAATAAAGAAACCGTTGTAATCCTTTCTTCCGAAAATTTGTTTTAAATCTCATGTTTTTTCATTTCTGAAGGTTGGCTTGCTTGATTTCTCTAACTCTAAGATGATTGATTAATGTTGTATTTATGTTCATATACTAAGCGACAATTTTAAAGAAGAAGGTGATGCTCGTCGGTTAAAAGATGAAAAATTGACTTGAGGTGCTCTTAAGTCTTATGAGTAAATTTTTAATGCCTGCAAAGAAGACATCATTAAATTCATTCTATTCCATGTCTAACCCATAGTCGATTTGCTTGGAAGACCAAGTAGCTGCAAAAATCTTTGGGAATTTCTAAAGTACGTTTAACACGGGAATTGAAAAGTATGACGCTAAGTACAGGGGAAGAGACGGACAAAGAAGAGAGGTTATAAAGAACATATTGGAGATGCCGTACCACAAAAATGGAACAGCTTCTTTAGTGTGCCAGAGAGAAATTGGAATGAGGAAAAGGAATTGGATGAAGGATGAGGAGAAATGATATAAAGAACCAGGCAAGAAGGATGTTACTGAAAGAACAGAGGATGCTCCACTAAGGCACATGACGAAGGAAGATCCGAGTAAGGGAAATACCTAAAACGACGAAGAGTAGTCGCACACAGTGTGAAATAATAACAGATGCGCAGTTTTTAAAGAAAAAAAAAAAAAGAGGAAAACAAAAACAAGAGCTTTATAAGCTGTAAGCTGTAAAAAAAGGCAAAAGCAAAAGACAAAGCTCCAAGCAGTAAATGTATATGATTCTTGACATAAGTGATTCCCTACACGAAGGCGACGACGACCCAATCTCTTTTTGAAAAGAGGAAAACTCATCTTTATGACTTGGGTGATTTGTTATGGTGCATCATTACAGATACTATGTTGCAAGTTGCAACGTTTTAGATGTTTATGAAAGCAGCTTTGATGGCAGATTTTATCAAAGGCATTCCCAGATTGTGAAATTTATAAAAACTAAAGAGGAATCGGATGTAAGCTACAAAGCTGTATTAAAATTATCAACGGCTAGTGTTTGTTAATAGGAAATATACGAGGGCTGTTTTTTTCAACCTCCGATCAATGGGTTATAAAGGAAAGACGGAGGAATATAAAAAAATGATTTTATTACCAAAAGTAATGTACAACCAAGATTAATTCTCTACATAATCACCTTTGATGATTGAGGCATTTGTCATAGCTGTCAACAAGCTTTGCAATACCCTCTTCATAAAATGTTGCCGCCAATGATTTGAGGTGAGCTGTGACGGTTTCTTTGAGTTCTTCGTCAATTTGGAAGCGCTGCCCCGCTAGTCACCTTTTCAATTCAGGGCATTGTCATGGATCAGAACAATTCCAGAAGTTTTTGGGATCAAAAAGGTGTGCTGTTTGTAGAGTTTTGCAGTCGGGGACAACAATTACTGCAAATTCTTATTGTGAAACTTTACAACGCTTACGGGGAGCTATTCAAAACACAAGAAGAGGCATGTTGACTTCTGGAGTTGTTTTGCTTCTGATCCATGACAATGTCCTGAATTGAAAAGGTGGCTTGGGGAGCAGAGCTACGCTTCCAAACTGACGAACAGCTCAAAGGCGGGGTATGTATTGCAAAGCTTGTTCACAGATATGACAAATGCCTCAATCATCAAGGTGATTGTGTAGAAAAATAACCTGGATTGTACCTACATTACTTTTGGTAATAAAATCATCAACCAACTTCAAAAAGTTGGTTACTAAATTCGTCCGGATGTCTGTGTGTCTGTGCGTTGGTCGATGTTACAGGGTTTAGAAAGCTGGAAGTGGTGTCATCTTATAGGAAATGCTTCACTGATTCCAAATCGCTGGTAAATTTTTTGATCGGATCACCCGTTCGCCGTCGGGACGCCATTAAAGTCAAAATATACACGCTTTAATATCTCGAGAACAACACGTCCAATTACAAAAAGAAAAAAATACGTTTCCTTTATTTGTTGAAACCCATTGAGTCATGATACGTAAATATCACCCTCACCCCTCCTGTGGGGTGGAGCGGGGGTGAGTTTTCAAAACTTAAATGGGAACACCTATTTTTTATTACTTTTGGATTCTCCATAAAAAACGATACTCAAATTGCAAATTTCACCCCCAACTGCAACCCCTTTTTTGGGGGTGGAAAGGGGGAAAATTGCACGTCCGCAGAAAAACGATCTTTTTTTACTTTTTAACATTTTTTCGTGATTTACAAATTGTCCCTCACCCTCTCCACTCCCATCCCTCCTAAGGGTGGAAAGAAAAACAATGACTCATTTGTGCAGAATCCGGCGTGGTTGTGTCTGAGGTGGGGGGGGGGGGGGGGGTAGTTATATACATATATACTGCATATAGTATATGCCATAATTAGTTACAGATTTGAAGTTGGTTGAAATTAAAATTCTAGTAGAATTTGCGCCTTTTGATACTAATTGTTTTTTATATTCATTCGCCTTTTCTTTATAGCCAATCGGAGGTTGAAAAAAAAGCAATCGTCGTATAAGTACGTCCAAACTACCCCGTAACAATACATACAACCTTTAAACTAGGAATGAATTGCCATGATAAGAAAAATTGTTTTTTCTTGAATTTTTTTAATGAAAAGCGTACCTAATTTGGTTCTGAGCCGCTGAATTTGCTTAATAAGGGTATGATAAATGATTTTGGGGTATCAGACAATTTAATAATATTTTTTAAACACCTGTAGGATTCAAAACCTAAAGTCGGCAAATTTATCAAAAAAAGGTGGCCCAGTTGCCCGCAAAACAGGTCATTTGTAAGTGTGAGGCATACACAAAGGCAAGGGAACACCTACTTGGAAATGAAAAGATTACACGAAGATACGCCCTAGTAAAATCGATTTTGTTGCCGATCGAGGTATTCTCGAAGGGAAGGTATTCTCCAAGACCATCCCTAGAATAACATAAATAATAGTAATACCCCAAAGTACCTTAAACCCCTAATTATCCAAACAGTATTCAAATATAATTAGGCGTTGTATTTTGATTCCTTCGGTTTCTCTTTCTACTACATACAAGGTGACCCAGGATTGTGTGATTGGTCCATAACTTTTTCGCTATTCAAGACATCGACATGCCAAATAAGTACACTTATACTGCACATTATAAAAATATTTTGATTATATAATGTTCCTATACAGGGTGGTAGGTAAACCAAAGTTATGTTTTTTTAAATGGGGCACTCTGTATATTTCTACATTATTACATTATTAGGTTTTACATGAAAAAATAATGGGACTTTGTGTATAAGTTACTATGGCTCTAGCTCTCTCCGTTTCGGCGTTTTTCAACGTTTTGTTCGAAAAAAGGCTCATATTTGATGGATCACTGCCCAGTAGGCCATGAATGTTTTTCGACAAACTTGCCACAGAAAATTTTAGAATAACTTAATTTTAATCAATAGTCGACTTTCGGTCCACTATACAGGGTGTGCTGAAACGCAAAAAGTTGAATAACTCTTTTTATAAATGGAACACCCTGTATTTCTGTTCACGAGTCGATTACATTTTTTTATAATTATAATTTTTCCACTGATGAAATCAACCGTGATATCACTTGCGATATTCACTGACAGTAGCCTACTTGCACAAATCAACAACTTCTTCATAATTACAATAGTTTTTTCGGAAAATCTCAATAACTATTCAGAATTGACCATACAAACTGCATATCAGTGGAAAGATTATAAAAAACCTAATCGACTCGTGAACAGAAATACAGGGTGTTCCACTTATAAAAACATAACTTTGGTTTACCACCCTGTATAGGAACATTCTATATATAATCAAAATATTTTTATAATGTGCAGTATAAGTGTGCTTACGTAGCGGTGAAAACTGCATGTCGATATCTTGAATAGCAAAAAAGTTATGGATTAATCACACAGTCCTGGGCAGTGGCGTAACTAGCAGGCACCGGGCCCGGGTTCCAAATCTAAAAATCCCCCCCCCCCCCACGTAATAAGAATTTTAAATAACCAATTAAAATAAATAACAAAATTTATTATTATCGCACAAATGTTAAGAAAAAAAACAAAGTATTACAGTAATAATATTTAAATTATAAGTAAGATTATAAATATTTGGAGTGATGAAAACAGCAGGTCAGAATTCTCAGAAGCTTTATACAATACAATAAATACGGTGCATCTGTTTTGTTTATGATTGGTACGAAATACGAGTACAAACAACACCGCTAGTAAATGAAGGGTAGGTCGGAAATTGTGGCAATAAAAATTTTCTTCCATAAATGAAATGTTACATTATGTCAACTTGCTGAAAAATAAAACGTACATTTTGTAATGCAATTCCTTTAAAGACGTTTATCAGTAGTTTATGAGGAATGTTTACGAAAATACAAATATTGGTGCCGTGACATCCGGGCCCCATAGATCACGGGCCTGGGTTCCGCGGAACCCGCGGAACCATGGTAGTTACGCCCCTGGTCCTGGGCCACCCCCTGTGTATGTAATTGTACTGAGTGCGATTTTAACAAACACAAAATTATATATATGCGGGGTACCTTTTGAAACGCTGAATGATGTAGATTTATTTTGGGGAATCAGATTGTTCATTCAGTAAGTAGGTAGCTATGTTTCATCAAAGTTTTTTTTTTTCATTCTTTCCCCTTACAAATATTTTTTATTCTTTAATTTTACAACCACCCTGCAAAAAAAACTTTATTTACCTGGCCTGTGATTTATGACAGGGTTAGGGTAAAAATGCAATCCTGAAGTTTACTAACCCCCTATTGGAAAATATTCACAGAGGATACAGTTTCCGCATGTAAATGTGTTTTATCAAGGAGTAATATTCTCTTTGGTTTTATGTTAACTTATCAATGAGAATTGCGCCAATGTTACTTCGGCAATAGTTTTAATTGTATTCGGAATGTTTATTAATTTTCGGGGAGTGTAATCTAGGCGGTATTTCATAAAATTTAAGTTAAACAAGTTTAAATTGTATCTACTTATATTTACAATTAAACCTAATTGTTTAATGTTTTTTTCAGAGAACAACAGCAGCAAACGAAAAGGAACGTAATATTTGGTAGTTATGCAGTGTTCTAGTGCAAATTGTTATTTTGGTTCGTCACTATTTAGTCCAGTCGCACAGATTGAAAAGGGGACTGCGACCAAGGCCGTAGACAGAAAAAATATTCGGGGGGGGGGGGGCCAAATTTTAACAATTTACGCCACCCGATGTAACTACAAACTATGTAATGTAATTTACATTTAGTTTATGAAATTGTTATTTTCCACTGACTTTCGGGGGGGGGGGGGGGGGGGGGGGTCTGGTCCCCTTGATCCCCCCCCCGGCTACGGCCTTGACTGCGATTGCCTTAAAATAAATGCCAAGTTAATGAAACTTAGGATGGTGGTTCAGTATGGTACAGGTAGTGCTCCGCCCGATTTATCGAACAAAATTTGCTTGTAGAAATTTGGAGGGGGCCCAAAAACCGCGATTTTTTTGCACTTTCTTCAGTTCCTCCTCTATAACTTTTTTCTCTTACATCCCACGAGATAGCTCTCGATTCACTTTTGTAGAGCGTTAAATTTCCTATAAATCGCACTGGTCAAACATATTGTTGACCCCATATTTACCGAGGTGCAGGGGTTCAAAAAAGTGCACAATTTTCCAAATTGGTTAAGAGTCGCAAAAAAATGATATGTAAAAGTTTTACGTATATTGTGAAAGGTATTATGGTACCTGAATCTGATTTCTTACATGCAGTAATAACCCCCACCGCCCTCCGCCTAATTGTGACTAATTTTACCCAGTGTGGTGGTCGTGATATACAGATTTAAAAATCCAAGAAGTAACTCGATTCATTTTTCATTTGGCTGGTTGCCCCTTCCCCGCCCTTCCCTTTGAAAGAACATAAGAACACGTTATATGCCGAAAGAACTATATTTCCACATTAACGTACAATAGTAGAAATAGTAATTTATTTTTAGTAATTGAAATAGTACTTTTATGTATATTACGTATATCGTAAATTATGTAATTGAAAAAATATGTATTGTAAAAGTAAATGTTCACTCAAAACCTCTCCCTTTTTGCATCAAAGGGAGGATTTTCGTATCTGATTTCTTCCTCTTCAACATCGCATTCGCCGTCTGCCACGCTTTCTTCTTCTTCTCCTTCCTCTTGAAAGTCAGGCTCAAGAGAGTTTTCGCATCCATGCCCGCTGCAATTCTTGCAAATGGTGGAGCACAGCAGCCCTGCTTTTTTGCAACTGCAGGCTGCTGTGCTATACCCTATCTTTTGCAATAATTGCAGGAAATAATATTCATGATGTTGTCGGGATATGCAATGCATTTCGTGAGGTGGCGATGGGGACGACTCTTCATCTTCTCGTCAACGTGGCGTGTTTTGTACACATAAGGCCTCAACGAGGTGTGAAATAATTGTATGGTATTGCTAACTCTTTTTTTTTCTCTATGGACGTAACTGAAACAAAAACCGAAGGGAAGACGTGTAAATGGGCAGCATCTCGTTAGGCTTCTTTCTTTATTCTTCGTGAGGAAAGAAAAGACATTTACTACAATAACATTTCACCTATATTTTTTGTTCATTCATAAGAAATTGTTATTGGGTGATTACCCCCCTAAGATTTTTCGTTCGCTTATTTATTTTTATTTTAAAAAAATTACCAACGTTTCAAATAAAGAAGTTAAGTTATGGTAAATCTAGTCGGCGATCTGCGACGGTGAATTCTTCCAAAACTGCTGGAGAGTCGTGGAAGGGACCGATACCCGATACTTTTTTTTTAATTACCCCCCTCCCCCCCCCTAAGCCAGTTGGCTGGAAACGCCATTGCCAACCAGCCAAATGAAAGATGAATCAATCGAGTTACTTCTTGCATTTTTAAATCTGTAGATCCACGACCATCACACTGAGTAAAATAGTCACAATTAGACCGGGGGGGGGGGGGGGAGGTACTGCATGTAAGAAAGCAGATTCGGATACCATAATATCTTTAAATACACAAGACTTACATATCACTTTTTTGCGATTTCTAGTCAATTTGGAAAATTGTGCACTGTTTTGAACCCATGCACTCGTGGGATGCAAGGGAAGTTATAGAGGAGAAACTGAAGAAAGTGCAAATAAATTGAGGTTTTTCGCCCCTTTCACAAGGAAATTTTGTTCAATAAATCGAATGGAGCACTACTACTGTACCATACCGAACCACCACTCCGATTTCATTAACTTAGCATTTTTTTAAGGGTGAAAGTACATGCCGACTGGCCTATATGTAATGATACCTACAGTACAGCCCCTATAGTTAACTATAGGGGCTATAACCAACAGAAATCAATAAAAACAAAATATATCATCGGCGAAACCGTTGATTGAAATATTAATACATATTTCAATCAACGGCGAAACGCAAAAGTGTGTAACTCCACATTTTTTTGAATTTTAGATTTTAATGCCATCTATCAGTACAATGCAAAAACTATAACTGTAGAAATTTGTGTATGTAACATACAATTGGAAAATGTAAAACCTTACACAACAGAAATATTATGTAACTCCAGTCACCTATTATTTGTAAATGAAATATGTGTAACTCCCGTAGTAGTTGTATAAACTGACTTGCTTGTTACCTTTTGACGGTATATTGTGTAATAAGTTTTTGACAATATAATAATTGTTGGATGATTAAAAGTGTGGTAAATGTATCCATAATAGTTTAACCCCCAAATTCAAAGTGGAACCAAAATGTAATTTAGATAAATATTCCTTTAAAAATACGTTGAAGTTACACATGTTTCCTTTGAAATTCCTTTTCCGGCGTAACCAGTTATTAAAAAAAATGTTTTTGGTCTCTCCTGAACAATTCATTATAAAATGGAGATAAACGCTTTTGGGTTTCGTCGACGATATGTACCTACATAATGTGCTCCTTCCTGCCAAGGGCCGAGGGCGTATGGCGGTTGAGATATTTGTAGACGTAAAGACAGGGCCGGCGCTACCGGCGGTGCAACATGTGCATTTGCACGGGGCGGCACCGCTTCGGGGGGCGGCAAAATTGGGTACAAACTTTTGTAAATTTATTAATTATTGTAAATTAGAGATGAATTTGATATATTATGCAACACTAGGTCAGATGTCAAGAGCTGAGGTTGGTAATAATAATTTATTTATTTTTGTTTATATTTAAGTTTACATACTTAAGTAAGAGCTTAAGCCATATCGTCAGGCCCGGATTAAACAATTGAGGGGCTCAGGGCTCTTTACGTGAAAGGGGCCCTTTTCAAACTCATCCAAATTATTTTACATGATAAACATTAAAATAAAATCATATGAATATAAAGTAAGTAAATAAATGTATGTAACAGTAGAACCTCGCTAATCCGACCTCGGATGGTCCGATTCCCCGCTTAGTCCGACCATCTCAATGGCAGAATATCGCGGAAAAATCAAGGTTGTCGTCTGCTAAGCAAAAGAACATTGTATACTTTTTTCGTCCTGCTTAAGAACAGAACATTTTTTACCGTATGATTTATCATGTTTTAAACAGTTGAGAGCAAATTGGCATAAGGTATGTACAGTTGTTAAACTTTCACTTATGTACATACTGTACTGTATTGTGATGTTCGGGTCAATAAAAGCGTTCCTCTGATAATCCGACCTTTTTTGCGTTCCGACCATGCTCCCGGTCCCGTAGTGGACGGATTAGCGAGGTTCTACTACCTACAAGTAAATAATTAGATAAATATTTTAAATGAAGAAATACATTAATTTACTTTTTACTAAAAAAATTTTTTTAATGGGCCCCCAATCTAATGCCCCCCCCCCCCCCCTAACTCCGTTAATCCGGCTCTGCATATCGCCTCTGCCGCTTGCCATCAATTCTATCGGTACGTGAGGTTTTCTTTAAGCAAGTATCATATTACAACTGATAAATAAATTTATCGTTTATGTCTCACATTCTGTTCTGTTTATCATTATAAAATAGTATGGGCATTGAGCATTGACTATCAATGGTATAGGTAATGAAAAATCTTGATGGAAGTGGATTTAACCTCAGTTTTGTGTCGACTTTTAATTGTGACAGAAAGTTTTGCAATTACGTAGTGGACTTGTTTGTCGCGGAGGGGTGGGGGTCAATTTTGTTTGACAGGGGGCGCCTAAAATATTTTTGCACGGGGTGGCAAAATGCCTAGCGCCGGCCCTGCGTAAAGACAACTTCATGCACGCTTTGGCTTGCAAAAAAACCATTTCTAATCATATTCATAAAGCAAGGACTTTTGCAGACTTGCAGAACGTTGAAAATAAGCTTGCCAGATGCCTTACTGCAAATGTCTGTGCAAGCTTGTAAAACGGCAAAAATAAGTTTGCAAAGTCTAAACTTGAAAGCTTAGTTTACATTTGTAAACTTATTCCACGCTATCTTGGCTCTGTTTTAATTTGTGTAGATAAAGAAAAATGTTTCTAGTAATATGTAAAGTTTTTCTCAAATAAGGATGAGCAAGTAGGTTCATCCTGATGTCATTCATTACATATAAACAAAGGAGGACAAAATAAAAATTCTGGCAAGTTGCCACGAGACTTCCCTCGTATTAACACTTTTTCCAAAAAATAAATGCAACTGAATTAAAAAAAAATACTCTTAACCCTTTCCGTACGGCTCGATTTTATCTTACATTGCTACACAGACGGCGCCAAGTAGTCAAACCGTACAGACGGATGTCGACTATAGTCGACACTTTTTTTTCGATTATCTAGTTAATAAAGTAATTAAAAATTGGTTTAGCAAGAAACATAACTTTAATAATAATAATATTGCCCATAGGAAACAATACTGCACAAAATATCGAAAATTCACAAAAAGACCAATATGGACGAATCGTTGCAGCAGTCGCTATATGGCGACTTAAGTCGACGTGCAAGTAAAGTCGACATCCGTCTGTGGGGAATGTTTAATGTATCGACTATAGACGCCATCCGTCTGTGGGAAATGTTTAATGTGTCGACTATAGGCGCCATCCGTTTATACGGAACAGTTTAGAGTGTCGAATTAACGCGCCATCCGTCTGTGCAGCACGTCATAAAAAATTTTAATGTTTAAATATACAGGGAGGGTTTAAAGAGTGCAAAACCATTGCCGTCGACTATAGTCGACGTCCGTCCGTGGGGCAAAGTCACTAATGTCGACTATAAGCGTCATCCGTACTGAAAGGGTTAAACTACATAAAAAATGCAATTTTATCTTATAAAAAAATGAGTGCCGCCATTTTAGCTTACACCGGAAGTGACGTAATCAAAGGTAATATCAGCATTTTCGTCCTTGGCCCGAATGTACAGTAGAACGCCGATTATCCGAATCAATTGGGACCGGGGTCGATTAGGATAATCGAAAATTCGGATAATCGGACACAGACTGGTAATAAAGAAAAACGAACTGTCATATCATATAACCGTTTAAAACAGCGATCCGCACAATGAGAGAGGGAGGAGCTCACTGACAGTAATTCACAGGGCCGGCCTGAGGGGTGTGCGACGTATGCAGCCGCACACTCGAGCCTTTTGGAGGGGCATACAATTGTCCAATTTTGGTAAAAAAAAACATTTGGCAAACTTTTAGAAATTGATTTAAATGTTGGGCAGAAATATTTAAACTAGAAGGAACTTTGTCTCAAAACTATTACAGTTGAATTTCAAGGTAAAACCGAAGATCTTCCCCAACGAGTTCAGAATTACAGTAGTCTGATGTCCTTGACGCACGTCCGTCGTCCAGGGTCAGTAGAGCAGTCGTCTGCCCGTGTGGCGGGACGCGGGAACCGGGAAGGATTGTGACTAATCTTCCTGCCTCCCCTCCCAAGTCTTTGTTTATCTAGCCAAAAGCGCAAAAGTGCACAAACACTGTGTTTTTAGACCTTGAATTTCAAAATCGGATGTGGGATGTGCCACTTTTATGGAAATGCGTAGGTTAGCGCAGGATAGGAAAGAATGGAGACACGTGTCCAACTCCAACCAGTCTTCGGGCTGATCACTACTTGATGATGAATTTCAAAAAAAAATCGGGGAGGGCTGGTAGGGGCATAAAATGTGAGTCTTGCACACTTGCAATTTTCGCCTTAGGCCGGCCCTGGTAATTCAATATTATCAATGATATTATTGAGTTGAAAAGCCGCCGCGACGCAAAACATGTACATATGTAGTGTCTTGCCTCTAGCTTTCAACCATAACAATTGAAATATACTTGGTTTAAATTTTTTTATATTACGCTTAGGACCGATTCGGATAATTGGCGATTCGGTTAATTGGCGTTCGGATAATCGGCGTTCTACTGTAATTGATTAGCGAAAACCGCATTTCGATAACTTTAATAGTTTCTGAGTTTAGAGCGTTGCAAGGAATGTGTACGTACAGACTACAGACGGAAAATTTTTTTTCATATTTTGAATCTACGTATTCAGAAACGGAAAGATATGTAAAAATTTCCATAGGTCAAATTTTTTTTTTTTTGAACACTAATACAATACTTCCCTTTTACTTCGTACTCGGGAAGTAAAAATGCACTCATATACTAACATAAGACATTAATTTGTCTTATAAAGTAGGTATAGCCCTTGTTTATAAAACAACCCTTGTTTATATAATATAAACAAGGGTATAACGGAAGTACCTATACTTACAATGCACTATATAGAAAATAAAACCAACTTCTTTTACACAAGCACACAACAGAACTATTTAAAATTTATACAAGAAGAACCAAAATTGACTTTTACTTCAATGTCACCTGCCAAAAACAAACCAACTAAGAGTATCTTTTTTGCAATGAACAACGAGTTATTTTCAAACAACACCACACTTTGTAAACTTAGTACGTAATTTGAAATCAATAAACGATTTCATCATAATTAGGTTTCCTCACTAAGAATAATATGTTAATCTGATTAATACTTACTTAGTGTATCAACTTCCAACAAACAACTAAAATTATCTGCTTACAGAAAATGATTATTTAATGCACTCCTACGTACCAAACATCATTAAAATATTATTAAGATTCTGCTTTCAATATTTAATGTAAATTTTATTATACAAACGCATAACATAAATAGAAACATAAATATTATAAAACCTAATATCACGAGAAAAAATAAAAACTAATTCTTTTAAAAAATGGAACTTAACTTACTGTTTCTAATGAGTCCCAAAGGGAAAGGCAAACAGTATCTTTTTTTTATTATAGTATACAAAAATGTCAGAAATTTGTAACAAACTACACCAATCTACTCATGTACAGCGTAGCACAGTAAATGTTCCACTCGAATTAATTTTGATTAAATGATCTGACCCTTGTAGATGTGTATTTACATGCATCAAAGTTGGTTAAAAATAACATCGAATTTATCATCTCTCTCTCAACAATTTCTAATCACTACTACAACTTGTAAAAGAAAACTTCTTTATCACAAATTTGAAATGTGGAATGAATTTATAGTTTGTCACAAAACTTCTTATTGAATACAAAATCTAATCACTTACGAAAATAATGTAAAAAATATAGGATACAAAAATAAATAGTCACTCTTTGGATTCCATTTCAGTTCGTAGGAGATAATAAAAATTCAGTTCAAAATATATTCTTCCTTTCACACTGTAGATAGAAAATACTTTTTATAATCTATGTATAGTAAATAACCTAAATTTGATTGTTAATTGTTGATGGTCAATTTTGTATGAATTACGAAATTAATTATTTTGATGATGAATTGTAACAGATCTTTCTGTATGACTGCAAGATTCGTTTGACATTTCGTTACTATTACAATTAAACGATTGACGTTCCACAGCCTTCATACGAATTTTTAAATGATCCAGCATCTTCTCGATTGCTAAGAGACGTTTTTCTAGACTGGTGCCCGCCAAGAAACCCACCTGTAACAAAAATTCGCATTTATTATCTCGTTTTCAAGTCATGATAGTGTTGTTAAGACAAATTTTTAGAAAACAAGGGCAAAGTACAAAGTATAAGGTTATTCAAAAGTAAGTTCCCAGTTTAAAATTGCCATTACTTTGTTAATTTGTGAGATTTTGAAAAAATAAAAACCCCCTCACATACACAATCCTATAAAAACACTATTAAGAAACACATTATTTGGTGATTATGTACCTAATTAATAGACACTTTTCAAACGAATGGCCTCCTAGATCACAAGATCTTAATCCAACTGACTTTTGGTTATGGGTTTACCTCATAGAAAGGGCGTTTCTTAGTAGAATCGTGAGAAATTCAAACAATCGATAGCACATATCATTGAAAACAATCCACTGAATGCTGTTATCTCATTGAACAAAGTAGAGGTGGTGATTTCTATTTCTTTTTTGGTCTTTATTAATAAACCTCATTTCTTTACAAACAAAAGTGTGTTTTTTATTTTTTAAGAATTCCAAAAATTAGGAAAGCAATAGCTATTTCAAACTGGGAACTTACTTTTGAATAAGCTTACACAACATGTTTTTGTCTATGATACAATATGTAGTGTAGGTATTGTAGGTAATGATTAGTGAAAGTTTTTCTAG
This sequence comes from Pyrocoelia pectoralis, assembly GCA_036250285.1. Taxonomy (NCBI): domain Eukaryota; kingdom Metazoa; phylum Arthropoda; class Insecta; order Coleoptera; family Lampyridae; genus Pyrocoelia; species Pyrocoelia pectoralis. The sequence continues at coordinate 33,265,736 of CM070079.1, read as the reverse complement.
TGAGTGAGGAAGACTCACTGTGTGACATTCCATTAAGGCACAGTTGTATAAAGTCTAGTTGAGTTTCAACTGGCGGTTAGTGTAAAATTGCGTCGCATAAACAAGGGTTGATGTCAGACCTAGGGTTGAACTGACGATTTTATGGGTTGGTAATGGGTGGTAAAACCGTCAGTTCAATCCTAGGCCGGACGTCAACACTAATTTGTGCGACTCAATTTTATACCAACTGCCGGTTGAAACTCAACTAAGTACACTTTATACAACTGGCTCTAGAGAAATATGATTACTGTAATTATAATTTGAACTTTGTGACGTATCTTCTGTTTAGAACTAGACAATAACGCTCAATAATATAAGTAGACTTGTTGAATTTATTTTGAGAGTCGACGATATAAATAAAAAAATAAAATAGCTCCATCTCAATTCTCAAGTATCTCATTAACATTGGCATAACAATAATTTACCTTTGAGTAAATGAATCTGAATATTGTCATCATATGGATTAAACGGTTAGTACATAATGAAATATTAGTTTTATGTCCGCGCTACACGCGACAGCAACAACAGGACCGTGACCATAAGATATGAAGTACGAACACTAAACATCACACTCAATACGATGCAGCGTATAGACACAAACGGCGGAAAGGACGGGGAATAAGCTAGGAGCAGCTGTGGAATCTACAAGAACGATATTAGCTGTGGCGGAAAAAAAGATGTCTTTGAATGTAGAGGAGGTTTATCCCACGATCACAATTTGCTCGTATCCGTGGATATTCCGTCGCTTAAAGCAATTATGGAAGAAAACGCGAAAGGAATAACATAGGTACATGCGAAGACTCTGAATGGTCATTGAAGCGAAGGAAAAGGTGCAAACGGGGAATTAAATTACTTTATCACCAAAATAGTGACTGGAGATACGAAGAAAACGGGCCGAGTCGGCCTGCACCGAATCAAGAAATAGGATCACAATATGCCCCAAACTGTAGGTGATCAAAGGGATTGGGGAGAAGTGAGGTAGATGGAACGCGTAAAGACCGTGATTCTCACTATAAATAGGAGAAGAGACTGCAACCATCTTACAACTGATGCCGGAGAAGGGTGAACAGTGACAAAAAATCAGTAAATTTATTGGAAAAGCACTTAAGGGATCAATTTCGATCGGCGGCAATGAAGGCACGATATATTACCTTCAAGTAGTGCCTGTAACTGAGATATACTGCCCCTTTGCATTATTACGATATGCATAGGTAACACCGGCCATGAGGTCATCGACCATGTACTAGCGCTCTTACGAATAATGGCAAAATGATGGCCCAGTCACCAAAAGCCAGATTTGTGCGAACAGTTGGTCAATGGTTCAAACCACGTCAACCTCTTTACCATACCCCCCCCCCCACCCCAATTCTACCCCTCGCACCCAGAAAACTGATCAAATTCCCCGAAATTTGCGTGGTTAAAAGAAACGCCTAGGCTGGACGTGGACGATGATAGTAATAGTCCCCATTTTAAAACATCTGATGATGCTATACGAGTCTAAGTATGTTAGAGCCACTTTACTTTCAACCTAGCCGTATCTAGAATACTTATCTCCATCGAGGCAGAGATCGTCCCCAGGTTCTCATTTTATAGAGGCTAAACCGACCCCGTAAACGAGCGGGGGCATAGTTTTGTTGGCGAGACCGGAAATCGAACCTGGCCCATCAGTTTCGCAGCCCAGTCTCTCTCTTCTTTTCGAAACAGTTTCCAGTACATTATTCTGAAGTTTATTTTTGGTTGGTAGGCATGGCGTTATTAGTTGAGCGTTTTAGTAAATTTTTAAACAATAATAAGGATTTTTTGAAAACACAGATTACAACATCCCGGACAGGATTTCTTTTCTGTAAATCAAGCAACGCTCTCCGTTAACTACATGGGCGGCCTGTAGAGTATCTTATATGTCCTTGTCAGTGATGGTCCAGTAATTAAAAGCTAATGTTAGTGTAGCATTCAGATACTTTACATTGAATTATCAATAGTTTTATGATAATGGGCCATCACCATTCTTTCAACACTGTACCGCATGTGTGCCATTGCCAACTAGGGTTGCCAGGTCTTCGGGTTTCACCCGGAGTTTCCGGGTTTCGATTGCATTCCACGGGGTACGGGTTTACACTCCATTCCTCCGGGGCGCACCATTACACAAGTCAATTGTCATTTTTTCCTATAATACTCCTCAGCGTCTACAGTCTACACCAGGGATGGCAAATGCGTGGCACGCGTGCCAAACCTGGCACGCAAGAGATTTTTGACGGCACCCTGATGAATTCTATTTATTAATTTTTTTCATATTCGCGAAGTGTAAACTGTAGTCACAAATTGTACGAATCATGCGGTGTTCCTTGCGAAAATTTTAAATTGTGCATCGCAGACTTTATGAGTTGTAAATTGTATGTGTGCATGACTAACACGAACCATGGTCGAACGCGAAAGCACTGAGAGTTTGGGAGTCAAGATTTTCAAACAAATGGTAGTTGTTATTGTTTTATTAAAATAAATAATTATTAAAAATTATTAATTATCCGGATTTGTTCGATATCCAGGATTTCGATAAGGACTTCTTTAATTGGATGCAAGTACCAAACTTAGAAATGCAGCTGATCGATTTGCAATCTAATCCAATTTGGGCAAACAAATTTGTGGATATGCGGAAGCATATCGAAGAATTGGAACGTTATCGATTGTCCGAGAATGAAGAATCAGAATGCCGAATTGTAAACACAATATTAGAAGTTTGGAATACCATGCCAGATGCCTTTTCCTCCGTAAAAAGGTTAGCAATCTCGTTATTGACGATTTTCTCTTCCACTTACGCTTGCGAAAGTCTTTTTTCTGTATTAAATCATGCACATTCAAAAACTAGAAACAGGTTGACAGACATAAAAAATCTTGCAAGTAATATAAAGCAAAAGGTTTCTACAAAAAAAATATTTTTCTCCCTGTACACACATATCACTAAATCTATATTTTTATTTCGTATCATTTATAAATTTTGAATAAATATTATTACAATAAGGCTAAATCCTTTATTTGCGGCTAGCTTGCCCTTGTATTCAACAATTATTATTATTATTATTATACTTATCTATACCCATTTCAATACATGAAAATGTGTCTTTAAATTTTATTTTATTTTGGCACTTTGTTCCGTTCCTATTTGCCATCCCTGGTCTACACGATATCGAGAATTTGCGGCGTTTGTCGGTTTAGCTTTAGCCACAGCCCACATTATAACAACGAACGGTAATTGCACTTCTTGTCGGCGTCTCTGATGTTGCCGTATCGAATATTTTCTCAAAATCTACTGCGCAGCTTGCCAATATTTGCACCGAAAATTACGGCAAATGTAGGTACTCGATTTAACGTACCGTATTTGGCCACAATTATTATGGACGACCGACGAAGGGCTAAAAGTAAAAAATCGCATAATCAACCACTAAAATTTGGCACATGGAGAGAAAAACTCATAATTTTGTGTAAAATTTTTCGAAATTTCCCGAACCTCTTCACCGATACCCAAGAAAAGTAAAAGTATATAGGTAATAGGGGCTGATACGACTCTCCTCGGTTCTTTCCCGCGTGCACCTCTACTCCGGGTCAAGCCTTATTTCAATCTGGCAACCCTATTGCCAACGCATTACCACCATTTGACCAACACCATTTGTGTTGCCAGCCTGTATGGGAGAGGACAAGTAAATCAAGAACGTACCATGTGACACCGATGATTAATTCAGCAGTTTCCTGAGGGGTCACTTGGGCGACGTCACCAATAAAAAAAATTCAAATACATAATTATATGAAAACATCAAACATGGTTTTGCAAACGATTCTTGAAATATAAGCGAAATAAAGCGCTGAAACTATCTTGAAAAAAATGGTAACAGCATTGGATGGAAAAGAAACAATCGTTAACTACAGGAGAGGAGGGGTATCCTCATTTCGAACATTGAGATGAATGGGCCCATAAGAAACGAGAAATGGTAACTTTATGCTTTTGAAAAGAGGGTTTATCATAAGCAAAACATATTTAAGTTAGTCTTCAGCCTTTTGTTCTTTTTATTTCACTGTTACTGTTATCGTCTGTGATCCTTAAACCTAAGCTTTCGTCATATGCATATGCAATAAGCACTTGTAGAAGCTGAGATTGTTGAGGGTGTACAAAACGTAGCGGCAGAACATTATTCACAAAAGTCTTCATTTATATCCTACTCAACAACACCTTTGAAGCCAACGTAGGGTCATAGACTAAATACTCCTTAGACCTCTAATGTAAATGAAGCTTTGGTTTTATTAGAAATAGTGACAGTTAACTGCAGTAGATGGCAGTACAAGTATGTATAGAAAATTGAGTCAAATAAATTATTGAATAATACAAGAAGAAATATCAAAGAAAACTTTTGTCAACTCAACTGGTCAACAAATGCTTTTGTTGAAGGAGTATCACGTATCTGGTATCAGAACAGAATTCACTATTCAGCATTATTGCAGTTACTTGAACCATACGTTGTTACGTTCATAAGTTTTATGTTTTATCATTATTTTGTTCCTCTGATACAATTAGGTTAACATTAACACATTTACAGGCAACGACGCGCCAGGTATTTTCGGCGCCGTCGTCGTGCGAAATAATGAACTAATAACGATAATATTATAATATTGAGCTAAAATTACCACCCTTCTCTCATAGTTAGCCGGCGCCTTACATACACATAATATTTTTAAAATTCAACGACCGTAGGCGCCTTTAAGGCCTTAACGCCGTCCTACCTTGCCCATATGGACGGCGCGTGCGGTGTGTCCCTGTCGGAACAGCATTGTGATTATTGTGAATTAAACGTTCCTTCGAAGGATCGAAACTCGAAGCCTTCATAAAAGCGGAAGTATCGAAGTCGTCGTTTCGTTACACCCGGTTAATTTTTTAATTTCTTTTTTGAAATACATATTAAGTAATATAGGTACTGCTTCTCCTGTTAAAAATAGTTACCTCGAAATTCTAATTGCATGTTATACCTAATACCAGTTTTAAAAAACACAAGCGTAGCGTAGGTAGTTGACTTGAAAACGTTCTTAACGTTCACAATCGACTAAAGTTCATTATCAACAAAAAATTATGACAAAAACATTTAATACAAAATCTTCCCTTAATCCCTTATGAGGATTACCAAATAGGCGACGAAATAAAGCACTGAACCTACCAAATTTTTGTAATAAGACCTGTTAGACGGATTGAGATGGGGTTTTTTGTATTCGCTTCCTAAATTCAATAGGAAACTTTGGTAACAGGAAAATTTGGAATCAGCAACCTAAGAAACCCCCGGATGCGATGTCTAGAATTATTTGAGAGTGAATTTCACAAAAAGCTTCGAAGATGACGTTGCTCCGCCATCCTGAGCTCCAGGCGATGAGCCAATTTGGAGGTCATATTCGGAATCGGCGACCTCGAAAACCCCCGTGAACTCGAATGAGTCAATGGGCTCATTTACGATTTTTTTTTTATTGGCCTAATCGAAAGATTGTACAATTTTATGAGTCCCTGCAAAAAACAAAAATTTTTCAGGGCGTACAAATAACTTTAAAATAATAAAAACCTGAACGCTCGAGCTTCGCGCGAAATTGCACTGTGACGTCACTACATGGAAATTCATAGTTCGGCAGCATACGATACGTGTTAATAAACGTCGACTGTTTCTTATCGAAATTAATTTTTTTGTTATAAAGATTATCTAGGTATTTATTGGATATTGCCATGGCAGATACAGGAAAGAAGAAAATAGTTATAAATACTGTATTCATCAAATCCAAAACTCGTAATAACTTCAACTTAGCGCCTAGTACATTTTAAATTTTCTCCTACGTAAAATGACTACCTGCACATTATAAAAATCTAAACAACTTTGTACCCTACCGTTTGCGAGGTTTGCAATTTGTTTAGTACTTATTTACATGTTAAAGAAACATTTTCTAAGGTCTAAATAACTCTGGGTGGTTACTGGTTAGATTATACTATTCTGCAAGGATTTGTTTCAATACAGTTTCTAGTTTACTACTAAGCTTTGTTTCTTAATAATGAGTGTATTTTACCGACAAATACGTTCTCATGTCAAAATTTAACTACCTACGTTGATGTAGCCCTAGAGTAGATAGCGTAGAAATCCAAAAATGTACCAGATTGTGTGTAATGTTAACTCCTATGCAGCTATGAATATTTTTTAAAGATTATATACAACTTTGCAAGGTTGAGGTGCCGTGGAGCCATTATTTACTACGGGGCAAGAAATCTAATTTTCAGCTTTAACTGTGACATAATAATATGTAAAATATTAACTTAGTTTTACATTTTAACTCCTCTCATTTCTGTACTTATAAAATCGTGACTTTTATTAAAATATTCCATGACCATAAATAAGTCTACTTCCGGTAGATTTGAAGAGTCACCTTTAATAAAATTTGCTTCACACATGTTTCTTAAAACAAACAATTTATTATAAAATACAAAACCGCTTCGAAATGGCACAAAAACGATGGGTTGTGATAATGAAAATGCGTTAAAATGTACAGTTGCAATACCGACGATTAACGGTCAAACATTTTGTGACGTCACAACTCTCGGCGTCTGTACCGAGAAGCGCTCGTATTTAAAATGTAATAACTTGTGAACGGCTTATCGGATTGATTTGAAATTTTCAGGATTATTTAGTGTTTAAGGACTTTATATGTAAAACAATTTTGAGCCACATCCACGCTTCATTAAATGAGCCCATTCTAGAAGTTTATAACGAAGTTATGAATTTTTTATATGAAAATGCATTAATTTTTCAGGATGCATTTTCCACTGCACGAATGCAATTTGGAAAAAAAACATGGTCAAAAGTAGGTACAAAGTTTCCTATTGAATTTAGGAAGCGAATGCGAAAAACCCCATCTCAATCAGTTTTACCGTTGACTGAACGATTCAGTAAACGGTTTACTACAAAAATTTGGTAGATTTGGCTTATTTTAGTGCTTTATTTCCTCCCCTAAAACCAACAATTGCGATTTTAACAAAAGGTTACATCATATTGAAAATTTATTAACTTAACGGTGAGAAATTACGAATCAAATTACATTGAAACTGATATGGAAAAAATGATTGCAGGCTTGGACACGTAAACATTAAAACATTTAAAAAGTTTAGTTAGCAAAGGTCACATTCGGGGAGTAAATTTGACAAAAATAAAAAATTTGAAGCGTGAAAGTTGTACCTATTTACGCAAAAAAACACAAGTTAAAGTTCGGTAGGGTAAATCACCAAGTAAAGCCGAGAGAGGTAATATTCAGCAAAAACGTTGGATTGCTTATCTTTGCGGAAATTGTGTCAAGGCCACACATTGCATAAGGAATGTGAATATCGTAACGGTAACAGATACTACACAAAAGCGTTCATTGTTTAGTCATTAGTCAATGACAAAAGTTATCCTTGCCGAGATTGAAACCACTTGACTTAGCTATACCTATTTCGCTCAAATACTCATTAAGCGGTAACGTACTTCGTAAATAGTAGCAGAGTTACATTCGACATCCAAACGATGGTAGCACTCCAATACGGGGAGCTCCAGTACTAACCAAATTTTGTAACCATTAGTGAGAGGTCTAAGGAGTATTTGGTCTATGGTAGGGTCCACCTCCAGTGGCGAATCCACACAGGCCTAAGCGTGTGACAGCTTATTGTTACTTCAACTGCAGATCCTTTTCCTTTTAATCTCCAGATCGTACCAGGTATGTTTTTGCCATTATCTCTGATCTCATCACTTAAAGGTAAAGGTCGTCTCCAAACGTGCACGAGGGGAATTGATAAAAATGTGATCAATGTGAGCCTTTAAAGGATATTGAACACTTCATAATTTAGTCATTGAATAAAGTAATTTAGTGTTTCTATTATACCGAACACTGAACACAGTGCTTAAATGCCGAATAGTTCAGTAAAATACCGAAAATCTTGGAACTCCAGTTCCAGATTAATCTGAAAAAAAAACCATCTGTTCAACTACATCCAAAAAACCAATTACATGCAAATTGGGAACAATATTTAGAATTTGTGGAAAAAATCGAAGATAAGATACAGTACCACGCGAAAACTAAAGGTATACTGAAAACCGCCGAAATGAAAACATTGATAGAAGAACGGGGAAAGAATGGAATCGAGATATGAGAAGATCGTGTGGGCTGGAAAACGGCAATGGGTAATACAAACAGAAAAGTAGATTGAATAACGCGATGAAAACTAACAAATTCATCAGAATTGCAAGAGACAAATTACCTGATAGTAGTAGACACAAAAATACGGGAGGGCTGTCGTTGCGTGCTTCAGCCCACAAAAGGCCATATTAAAACCATCTGGCACTAACTTTTGTGTCTTTGGTAGACCAATTAAGCTGCATAGAAAATAAATTTAACAAATTAGAACGGTTTTGGGTTCCTTTCCACCTCGTCCAAGCCACTAAAATTTGGAAGATATGGATGGAAATATGACCTTTCTTCAGAGTTTAATTAATAATTTACGCACGATGTTTCGTTATCTGTGAGACACTCTACAGTATTTGGTTCCTATAAAGAAGTCATGCTCCAATTTGACGACGGACGTATAGAATTATGTTAACTATCGCCGTAACAGTAACGGTTTAGTTACGCTATCAGTGGAAGGAGAAATAGTCAAATAATGTGCCAAAAAGTAAGAAAGTCAATCAAACAAATTGCCACATTCTTCATGGGGTTCGCATCATTTCTCGTGACCACTCTGGATAGGGCAATAAACTTGAACAAGGATGAAGAAAACCGAAGACAAAACAGTCTCGGTCTACAATAGAAGCAGGAAGAAAAAGATTTACGATATTTCTGATCCCTATGTGTAAAAATTAGAAGCTTTGTAGTCTGCTGAATAACAATTTAAATTCGTGTAATGTTTCTTTCAATAGAAAATAAACAGGAAACACTCTTGAGAGATTAATGAGTGCTGATACACAGGAATTTTATAAAAGAGTCAACAGTGATTGCATTAAAAAACAATTTAGTATATGGAATGACCACACTGTGATGAAGAAAACTGTAAACATACGAACTGTTTTCTAGTATTTATATCATCAAAATTCTCTAATGTCAAACAAAATAAATATCAACTCTCAACTAAATTAAAACTAAATTAATTAACACGCGCTTGTAATTCCTGCCAAAATCGCTATGCATTTTTATAGAAGTGCCAAACGATGCCATAATTTTATTATTTCACCTACGCCATTAATTAGCAAGTTTGATTGGACACAACACAACAACTTGATAGATATTGAAATAGAGAGTGAGATAGCTTTCAAAAACTCAAAAAATGCTTACCCTTAATTGCAGGCTTAGTGGTAAAATTGCGATCAGCCACCACGTCCAAGAAGGACCATCCGGTAATGTTACCCAATCTTCTTCCAGTACAGGCATATGACCAATATACCTTACAATTTCACCCAATAATCTACTTTTTAATGTTGTCAACCATCGAATAGTTTTGCTATGTACTCTTTCATGTAAATGTATCAACTCTGGTAACTGTTCGGAAGATACAATCCGATCACTTATGTACTGCACAACTGCTGTATCATACCCATCCTACAAATGACAATGAGCTTTTTCGCGCACTTAAGGATTTGATTACGAACCTGTTCCCCACGACTGAGAACTCTAAAACGTCTCAATCCAATTGTGGTCAAAATGGAAGTACCATTACTCAAGCAAACACAGTCGCGAATTTCAAGCATCGTACCAAACCAGGAAAATTTATCACCATCATTTGTTTTAGCTGCCATTCCAAAACGTTTCGTAGATGACTGTAAACATCTTCGTGCCAATAAACGATACCTCGGCTCATAAACGAATAAAGGACATGCGACTTTTGGGAACGCGCTGGTGCATATAAAAATAGGAATCTGAAAAAAAGAGTAGGATTAATTAAACAATAACAAAATTGGCAACAGCGACTCCGTACCTGGTTGTTTTTTTCTAGTTTATCTAAAACTTGTCGGTTTATTGTTAACCTTTCCTGCCATTCATCTGAAGCCAAAGAACGTAACGCGTGTGACAATACTAAATTTTCCCCTCTGTATTGCTCCGAAGTTTTCAACGGGTACATACACAAAGGGCAGGCTAAACCATGATCCAAAACGCGGGTTAAACATTCTCGACAAAACGTGTGACCGCACGTTGTCGTAACTGGTTCCAGTAAACATTGGCTGCATAAGATACATTCGAAATCCGTTCCCGTTAATTCGTTCCAACTGTATTCCTTCTGATGATTCTGGAATGTAAATACATCATTTGACATTTTAATATCATATGGAAGGGGATCAAGGTTTTCGTTTAGTTATTTGCGCAAAAAACACTTATATAATTAATTAGGCAAGTGGTTGCGTGAAACATCTCTGCTTTGCCTTCAGAGAATGTTAACAAGAAAAGTAATTTGGACAAAATCCAAAAGTGTGAACGACGTAAACAACGGCTGTTCAAATGCATATCCCCAATTACGTAATAAGGAATAATTACAATGAAAGTTTAATTTATTTACCTCGATTTCGTGAACCGTTTCGACATGCTGCCCATTACACTTTGATCTAAGCGAGTAACGTGGTACTGGATCCAAACGAGTACAAATTTTGGAATCTGAAACACAAAAATAACTTACATAAATACGTAAATTTACATAATCACATATTTAATCAGTTGACAAAGGATTATGTAATCAAATCACCTACTACACTATACACGGTGACCGCATTAAAATATGAATTGTAATTTGTGGGTGTTACAATGGTTATGTAAACATATCGGCGATGGTCAAAAGAATGTGTCATAAAAATTGTCCTCGAGAAAAGATGTCTAGACCAAGCAGATCATCTGTTCGTCTGGGAATGCAGAAAAGCTATAAGAATGACCCTAACCGCTGACATTGAAAGTGCATTAAACTGCATTATAAAGAACAAAGGCAGTTGCAACGATCTTTATACCTATTTAAATAATTAAAAACGAGAACGTGCCGTAAATCAAAATTAAGTATCAAAGTTAAATTGTTTTGTTATTCACTTGCATATTATAAATTACACCAGTTTTTAAGTTACAAATTGCGTAAGAACGTAACTCAATGATTAGATTCATTTAAAAAAAAAGTAATTAGTAGTTCGTTTATTCTAATTAACTCGTGATCTGCTAACAAATTGTTTTGTGTTTAAGAAAAATTGCGTCTATTTATTTTAATTTCCTTTTTAAAGCGATGGTAATTGCGAAACGTGAATTTCATCCAGCATCCAATTTTCATTTTTCATTTTATTATCGTCACGACGAATCACGTATGACCTAATTAAATGATGAATTCAATTAATTACTGACACTGATAAGGATCCATAATGTGTTAAATCTCCAAGAAAAAAGTAGTCACCAAACCTTCCCAATAATATATTTTATACTTATATTTATTTTTTTTTATATTATTTTATATTAACTTTTTTAATAATTATATTTATATTTTATGGGGAAGGTTTAGTGACTACTTTTTTCCTTAAATTACTGACACCTTCACTTAGATTTCACTCTTTTGTAATGCGATTAATGTGAAAATACGGCCAAAAATTGTTTGAATCACTCCAATGTGTTAGGAGAGACCCCCTTCCAGATCATACGGCTAGGCTAAAAAGGTAGAGATAAAAAGTTGGGAAGAGGTGATGATTTCTTGTAATAAAATAACGAAACGTTTCCATTTCTGAGCAGCTTTGAAAACTGGAGAAAATTTCCTCCTGGCATTTTTTATAGGTGGAATAAGAATAATGATGAAAATTAAGCGACGAAATTTTCCCCCGACAATTTTATGAGGTTAAAACGGTGAAATTTCAACTGGTGAAAGTATGGAGACGGCATAATAATAACCATTTATCTAATAATGCATTGTATGTATCCATGGCTCATGGAACAAAAGATTGTCAAGCGATCAGTATAGTAATCGTAAAAACTCAAAAGAAGAAACCACACCAGTGTCAACCTTCAGATCTAAACCCTTACGAATTAATGGAAAAAATCCCAAAAAAAACCTGCAACTACTATTTGCACATCATTTCTGCAGCGAGCTTGGTCACTTCTTCCTCTGGAGTATGTAGGAATGGTCGCATTTCTTCATACGAAATAGGCATCTCGAAGGTTGATAAACGTGTTGCATCCTTCAGGATTTCAGGAAATATCCGCCGTACAAGAACTCATCCACTGAAATTGAAAAGTCATGGGTTTTCAATTTTCTTCGGCAATGCAAATTTGAATAATAAAAATTGGATGGATATAATACTTTCCATGCCATAGTAGGTGTTCAAAATTCAAAATTAGTGAGCTCGACTTGAAAAGCTAAGGGCTGTCGTCGATTGAAACTCCCTTTCAAGTCATCTTGGGTTACTTGCTCAGTTGCTCAGCTATTTGTGAACGTCCCACCGTCAGATTACGACACTGTGTCAACCAGTAGACTTGTTGCATGAGTTCTGATTCAACCTCTGGATATTCACGAAACCCAGATTACCTTGGTTGCCAGTACTGTAGGAAGCTTACATCTCTTAATGTTATTTATGGAATAAATCGAAATTAGGCTGGAAGCGGGTTAGAAATTCTTTGGTGTCATTTTTTGGAAATAATTCATTGTATTTGACTATCGATGGACATGCATATGCCGCAGTTCAAGAGCGCTTCTTCCTTTTCAATATTGCAATTGAAGCAATGAGTCTGTGCTTTGTGACTAATTTTTGTAACTAGCGGTTCCAAACCTTGGGCTTGGACGAACCCACAGGTCAAAAACCATGTCTCCAACTTTAAGAACGTGCCAAACTGTAAAATTGTGCGTGGTAGTGTTTTAATACGAGAACCGTAATATGAAGTTTCATATAACCAGAAAAAATGGACTATTATAGGAGTTCAATCATGCCACAATAAGGAGAATTGTTTTTTATTTGAATTTTCACTTGAAGGATACTGGTACCCTGAAAAAGAGAATTTTGACTGAAGGGTCACCTCACTATTCGTCGTACAAGTATCAGAGAGTGTATGCCGTCGTCATTGAACTGAAGCACAAACTGACATCAAACAACCGCAAAATATTGAAAAAGTCGAACGAAATCTATCATCCGCTTCACTTCCACGTTCCATTGATTACAACCATCTCTACCATCCTCATCGTGGTTGATTTTTGTAGTTTTGGCATTGCCAGGTTTGTGTATCAGAGAGTGGACAATTGGGATGGTTACGTTACAAAATACTCCTCGTAAGCTTCTTTGATCAACTCCTGAGCAACAGATAGAGATGCGAACGTCGAGATTGAAGTATGGTCATCGAAATATGGACTGTTTCGAGGCAACTTTCCATTCCCAGATCCAGATGGATAGGTTTGTAAGCACAGGAATAGATTGAGACAACAGAATCACCTGTGATACTGCTGGAAAATTAAATGCAAAACTATCGTTTTCCTCTATTTGGGAGAAGTGACTGACTGAACGCTGATTATAACTGCCAGTGTAATTAAAAAAAATGGTTTCAGAAAAGCAGCATTTGATCCAAAACTTACTCCCCGGATGGTTGATGGAGCTAGTTAGCAGTGATTTCGGGTTGGCTCTGTATGATTACGAAGACACATTCAGGAAATCAGTGTTAAATACAACTCGGTATTAACAACTAAATCGTACATCTCAGAGAAGCTTCAAAACAACATTTTTACACTATCAAGTACAACTAGGAATAGAAAAGAAAACCTTCACCGTTATTAAATTAATTTTTGCAAATGTAAAGAGGAGGGTGTGCCGACCACCGTATATAGCAATTAGCAAGCTATTTAGAAGGCTGGACTATAGCACTATAAAATCCTTGATTTCCTTACACGAAATCTCGATTTTGATTAAAGATGAAGGAATGGTCGAAGATTCCCTTGAGAAGTGAATGCTTTAGCAAGGCAAGATAACTCTTTGGAAATAATTTTTTTTTAAGAAGGATCGTCGAATACTGCCAGAATGCCACATTTTGAAAAATAGAAAAGAAAACAAATAGGCATGACGTTATTGTCTAGGTATTAACTTTGCAAACTTTGGGAATTAGATCAGTTACCATGGAAAATAGTCCAAATTTTGACTACCGAAATGTGATAATTTTGTGTTGATGGTAGGCAATACATCTAACGCGCACTGCTCATTATTATTGTGGCATTATTATTATAAATGGTCATTAGTCTGCAGGGGTTTTACATTTAGATAACCACAATAAGGGTTCACCAATCTTGAAATACGAACTTGTATTATAGTTTATTTAGCAATCAAAATTAATATCACTGCATGTAGGCAACTTTTTTTTAAATTTAAATTTGATCCTATCGGGAACTTGTCCCATGTGGCCTAGGTAGAGTCATACCAATTTACCACTATATCAACCTCTTAATGTCTGTCAAATACATCATCAAAAGTTTGTAGTTCGAGCTCAGTAACACTCTCACATTTGTAGTCAATGGTATGTTCAGCGCTATTAGATTATTTATCAGGATAAATGATTATTGCAAGCCAGGAATATCCACAATATTTATCCTGAACAGGTGAGGAGGGAATTGACCACGTGCAAATTTCATCCTTGCTATAGTCCGGACTTTACTAACCTAGTGTTTTTTTTATTATTGTTGGATGTATTACAGCGTATTGTATAGGATGATTAGCATAGGATTCTTCCCAATATCTTTGCCAGTGAATGCCTACAGAGTAACCCCTAAGTTCAAACTTTCAAAAACCTATCTATAAAACTTTCCCAGAAATGTCTAACTAAAGCTCCCAAAAAACACCCTGTATACTATTACTAAATATTTTATATTATAAAATTATTTTATCCAAATCATTATAATTGTTCATTGGACGATTCTTTGTTTATCCCTAAGTACTTCTATGATAGTTGTATTAGTGGTATCATAAGACTTTGAGAAAGAGAATGTTTTCTGCCAAGGCATTAGCACAGGATTTAACGAGGCAGCAATGATTTTTCTTATAGAGTTATGTTCAAACTATAATTTGGTTATAGTTTGAAGCTGTTACTCGATAGGTACAGCAACGTGCCAAAAAAAAATTTAAAAAAGTTTTCTGTCTAGGTATTAGCACAAGATTTAACAAGGCAGAATTTTTTTTTCTTTTTTAACTATATAAAAGCTATGTTTTAAGAGTAATTTGAAGCTGTTACTAGATAGGTACAGTAACGTGGCAAAAAAAACATGGCGAATTTCTGCACAAGTTCCGCCCAGACAGCCAAAGATTTTATGGATGGTCTGTATAAGTACTAGCTTTTAAAAATCATTTCATCCTGTTACTCGATAGGCCAGCTTTTTTGCAGCCAGCTCTTGGACTATTAATGGATTTAGTAATCAGTGAAGATTTAGTATCAGCTATTTATCAAAAGCTTGTGAATGAGGACAATACTATAGTGACACACATTCATTTTGTATTAATTTTTTTATAAGTTTCTAATTAATGACCTTTAAACGAAACTTTCTCGTATGTCAACCTAACGTTTGGTTGCTTAACGTTGAACCTATTTGCCACTAGGCGTAAGGCTAATGGGATTGCCTTTGGTGGTGGCTACAAATCCCTAATCAGACTTCTCCACATTTCATACAAGTGGGCTTTAATATCAAACCTGCATGTCCAAACCATTAATTTATTTCCAAATTGAAAAAAAAAAGAATCAACACAACCTATTCAATTGAGAATAGTCAATTTTGCTATTGTGAACCCAAAAAAATGGATTCTTCTGGATTATTCGTAGAAAATTACTTTTTTCACCAGTGTATTTTTCCCTGCATTTTTGAAGGCTCAGAAGTACCTGGTCAAGACGATCACTTAGTACCTTGCTACACTTATTTTCTCATTCCATCGCCGAAAAAGTCATGATCGTGGGAAAGTGCCATTAAAAGCGAAATAACTATTGCTAAAATTACCATTTCCCTTGCACAATCAAAAACAGAACGGTCACAAACCGAGTATATAACACAATTTATTTTATATATTGCGACTGTAAGTATGTAGATTTTTTCTTAAATTAAACTGAAATTCAAATTTGATACTGGGGATCGACCCACTACTATTTAAGGAACGTGCCGGACTGTCCTTAATGTTCTAATGTAGGTCAAGGAAAACTATTGTACAATGGATTTTGATTAGCTATTACAATTTTATTTACTATCGCAAGCTTCATCTTTTAGCAAATAAAATCGATAATTGAGTAGCTTTTATATATTAGAAAAAATTAGGGTCGTTGAGCAGGACATGGAACAACTCTAATCAATTAGAAACAGAAGCACGTGAACCAATAAAACGTGACTAATTCCATGACGTTCAAGAGGATCTAAATTTGCATTAAAAGGATACAAATTTCTTACAAATTATTATATAATCGTAATAGTTATTTGATACATAATTTTTTATAAAAGCGTGCGATATAACAAAGGACTTATGAAATATCCGGACACACAATTATTAATTTGGCAATAGCATTTCTTTTAAATCGAGAAAAGTTTAAATTACTATATAATTAACCCAATTTGCTATTCATAATATAATAAAGAATCTCTTTGTTGTAAGGGAATTATTATAAAATGACAAAATCAAATTGTTAACATTTTGCACACTCCTTTATGCAATTTCTGTTACTTAACATTAGACTTTTTAACATTTATTCAAGGTTGTTATGTAATACCATTTGGCAAACTTACAACCTTGATAAACCTTTTCTTCTTATTATGTATACACATGAAGGTAAAATAGAAAGCTCTTTTTTTCGAAAAAAAAGAGGAATGTTACAGTAAAGCATTAAAGTTATTTATAAAAATTATCTAAATGGGATATGGTATGTAATAAATATCAGTGATGCACACATGTGGATGTACTAATCCAAAAATATATTTCGTGGAGTAATTAGTTATCTTAATGTACCGGGACGCGAGGTAATAAACGCTGAGGACATCAGATTTAAATATTACTGGCATTTGCACTCCAATTAAGTTATCCTCCATGTTTATTATCTTTAATTTATGTGACAGTCTGTACGTCAATGTTGCTAATCTCAAAAATTATGAAAGAACGGTTCTTCTGCTCTAGAAAACTTTGTTAAGGAGGAAAGTGTTCTGTCATTTTATATGCTGCCCATTTTTATTATAGGATAGAGGCATTTCCGGAGTTGAATTATTTCCTCATTCCTGAAATGTTACCTCCATACGGGAAGGACGACAAGGTAATTTTCGTCAAGGTAGCCAGTATGTAAAAATCACATGTACATATGTAAAAAAATGACTAAATCTTACTTTTTTCGTCTAAAGGCTCTTGGTGGCCAATATTTTCTTTCATTTCCTGGTAATCATACGATAAGGCTGTGATGCTGATGCATTTAAGATTCTGTTCAAGAAGTGAACTGAAAACATTTTAAATTGAATTCACAGGAAAAATGGAGAACTTTTATTCCTAAAGCGACGATAATGATGATCTCTGGAACTGAAAGCAATAATTCGAAAATCGACTTGAAGAAATACGATCGCCTTGATGACTTTTCTTCTTGAACGACCGTCACTTTTACATGGTTTATTGCCAACCAAATTATTGCATCGAGATCAACATTTCTCTGAACATAAACAAAATTCATGTTTAATCTATGGAAAATTATCAAATTATAAACACTAAAACCGATTGGGAACTCTAGAACTCTTCGAGGGGCAACCAGAACTCTGGTAATTTTTTTCAAATTTTGATAGTGGGGGGCCAACTTCACACGGGTAACTTGTTATCGTAATCCTGCTGCTGCTGCAATCGAATATTTCACTTTGCACCTTGCACAGAACTTTATTTTTTCGGCAAAATCTTCGACAAAGTGGTTTCTTTACTGCAGCTCTCTCAAAAATGTATCAAATAGAAAAATTGTTATTGTTACTGTTATTGTCATTTATTTTTAAAACACGATGCGGTTCTTCCATTTTTCCTCTAAACCTTATATCGTATTTCCATTTAAAAAAATACAACTTTATGTCGTATCTTGCAAAAAGTAATCCTTAATGACTTTTTGATACGACGAATAGTAACTAGTGATGGCCAAACGCAAGACCAAGACACATAGGTGTTTTCTGTTTTGGTCTTGTTGCACGCAAGACTCTTGCAATCTTACACAGTGACGTACCTAGAATTTTTACCGCCCGGAGCGGTCTCCAATTTGCCGCCCATTCTAAGTCAATCAAATGCTGGTTTTATAAATTAATATACACAAATAAATAGTTGCAATTAAGACGAACTATAGGTAGGGAACTTTTTACCATTGCATGCAATATTTAAATTAGGCAGTAATAAAGAAAGCCGCATGAGGCATAAATGCAACCTTTATAAAAATACAAGATACTTTTTTAAAGGGCACAATAATCTTACGGAGGCCGCAGGTTCTCCGCCTATGAGACAAAACCTAATTTACAACAAATATTTCTTATTTTGTATTTATAAATGCCTGCATACATTCCAAGCACCAACATAAACAAAATGCCGTTCGGGCAGCGATAGTTGGCCACTGCCGCCCGATGCGGACCGCACCCCCCTAGGTACGCCACTGGTCTTATATTTTTCACCGTACGTACTATGAATGATATCAAATTAATCGAAATTTTGTGTCACTAGATGCTACTAAATTAGATTATTGCATAGAATAATAATTTGGCTACATACGTAGTGGATGTTTATGTAATAATATATTGGTATTGGGATTTATGATCAAAATAAATTATAATAACTTAAATTATTTTAAAATTAAATACCGATTACATAATTATTTAATTCACGATCAAGAATATTTTTTACTAAGATGTAATTTTAGTTACATTAATTTTGAGAATTTAGTTGTTTTGAATAACCCCGGCATGTTTGAGGGATTTGCATGAGTATTACAGGCGCCGTGCCGGTTTAAATTCTATTGTACGTGCCTTTATTGTAAACTAAGTAAAACGTGCTTTTTGGTACAAATTTAGGATTAAGAATTTGCGACTTTCCCACACGTTGTTATTCTATTACTTATTAATTTTACTTTTTCAAACAAACATCATTTTACTAAAGACTAAAGTCAAAACAACCCTTTTTCCAAAAATGTTTACTTTCACGCATATATACAATAATCTTTTTGGGAAAACAAATATTTTTTGTGTGGGCTAGATAAATAAAAAAAAATAAATAATCGTTCGTAGTAAGAAAAAAAATGCAAGAGTCTTGCGAGATAGTCGTTCATCCAGTCTTGGGCTTGCAACCTTGAGTCTTGGTCTTGGTCTTGCTAATGGCTATGCTATCTCGATTTCGCAAATTTTGCGAGACCAAGACCGATTTTGGTCATTGCTAATAGTAACCGACTTCGTATCTTTTATCGTTTCCAAGATAGCAATGGTGCATCGAATTTTGGACACAGTATATACGTGAATAAAAGAAAACGCACCAAACTTTATTATAGGAGATTCAATAAATTGTAACAAATCTCGTGGTGTGAGGATAAAAATTTCAGGAAACGCCTCCATTCTGTTGAAATTCAGCGTGTTCATAAACGTAGGACTTAAAAACACAATAAAGAGAGCTAAAAGAAGACGTTTGGGTTTGGGCAGGGGAGTTAAGTAGCTATAAATAATTTCCGGGGGGTGGGGGGGTTCTACATGAGAGCTCGTCAGGGCGAGTCAACTATCTCCAATTCGGTAATGAGAAAATTTACGGCTGACCATGTGATTTAGAATTTAGTGCAGAATGTTAACTGCCACCAGTCAAAAAATCAAATGGAAATTTGGTGAGAAACGATGAGGAAAAGGCAAACACCTTCGCGGGAGTATCCCAACCTTTCCTATCAGCAATCAGAGAAAATGAAGAGACACATCTAGAAGAGTTCATAAAAACACACTTTACGCAACCATTGCCAATTAAACTATTCAAAGTGAAGGAAGTGCAGCCAATAATAATAAACCTGAATCCTAAAAAAGCTCCAGTATACGAGTTCATTACGGAAAAATATTAAAGGAACTGCCCGACCAAGAAACGGAAAACAGCCCAAATCATCCTCATCCCTAAGCCAGGAACACCACCTCAGGGCGTCGCATCCTGTAGTGTAGACCAATCAGGCTACTGCCCATAATATCTAACCATTCGGAAACAACTCCGCCTTCAAATACAGAGAAATGTATCCATCGTAAGTAGGTAGCGCATCTTACGCATTTAAAGCAGTGGTTTTCAACCGGTGCGACATGGCGCCCAGGTGCGCCGCGGACGATGGTTCGGGGCGCCGCGAGTAAACGTGATTTTTTTGTTCATAAGAATATAAGAAATAATTAAATAATGACAAATCTGATGTTTGAATTGTTCTCTTATTATTTAAAATTGTTTTTCTTTTCTTTTTTTTTCAATTTACAAAAACAACATTTAACAGGGCAATGAAGGAATGGCTCATAATTTTTTAAAGCATTTTTAAGGTTCTACTGCTTGCTTAAAAACGAACAGGGGCGCCGCGACAAGTTTGTACTTTGTCAAGGGAGCCGTGGATTCAAAAAGGTTGAAAACCACTGATTTAAAGTATTAAAAAAAATCTATGGAAACATTATTTTCAAATCAAATGTTTTTGGCAGTCCTGTATAAATTCATTATTCTAAAAGGTTTGATCTCGAACCCCAAAATATTTCCCCTGCGAGGCATTTTTTTGCTACACCACTAAGGAGGGCCGTGATTTTTGTCTATTCGTATACCAGGGGTCCACACGGCTCTCGGCGGCCCTGTTCCTCTGTAGTGTATAGCATGTGTGTTTCATATCCTGTGTGAATATAGCTCGTTCGTATTTTTTCAAATTTATGGAACGATTCGACTCGCGACATTCATTTACAAAACCAAAATTATTTCGTTTTGTGGGAAATTTGGAGGAGTGTCTCTTATGCCATGTAACAGTAGGTGAAAAAAACTAACAGCCTCGCCTCCCCTTAAAACTTTTTTAATTAATCAAGATGAATGAATGGTAGTGAATTGAGAAACGGATTGGTTTTAAGTATTTTATTTATGGTGAAGTATGTGTACTGTACAACAGTTATTGGAGAAAAGATCCATTTTCATCTATCGCATCAGGGTATTTAAGCTGTCTGGAAGCCAGGTAATAACCGGATGGTTACCAATAGTAGGTACCACATGAAGGTACTTTCTGCATTCCTCAAATAGACACATTTACAATGCAACAAATAAGAATTTGTCCAATGAATCTATTAGATTAATCTTCATCTTCGCTAATTAAAGAAGTTTTAAGGGGAGGCTGTGAGTTTTTTTGCCTACTGTTATCAATTTTACCCCTTTGTGTGTCCGAACTCTACAAAGATGTCTAATGAATAGTTTAGTGTCGAAAACAATGACATAAACGAATCTCGCCGGTTGTGTATTTCCAACACGGCAGAGGGTTCTTTATCTGTATTTTTCTTCCCTCCGGATAATCCCTTTTGCAATATTTACACGTATTCCAAAAAGAAGTACAAAACTACAAAATATAATTGGTACCACCAAGTATCATAAAACAGCGAATTTTACGTAGTACTCCTTTGCACCGTGAGGTGTCGCCTGCTGAATTATTACTCACAAATATGAATTATGCAAGGAATGATACATACAATGTTAGGTTGTTAAGCAAATAGCAAAATGTAATGAGGGCACATATATTTATGTAACATTTAGTAGATCAATTCAGAGAAAATTCAAAGGCGTTGAACGTTGCATATTATTATGACTTCTGCACATATTTCACGCCACATAAATGTTTGGGAAAAAAACCACTTTTGAATTTACAGATTTTGGAATAGGAGCCAAATATTTGTAAATCATGCCAAAACGCACGTAGGACGATTAATGATTCTCTTTTACGTATTTAATATCTTTTATTCTATTTTTGTAATGAAGATAATAAGATACGTAGTTATGCAAAACATATTTTCACGGTCATGAGTCATCGCACTCCCGCTCGTACATTACCGCCAAATGTGTTCATCCAACATCCGCGAATGATAAAGTTGCAGGGGGCACCGACCTTGTTCTCGCTTAATATTACTAATAATTTTTTCTATTGCGACATTTAAGTGTTTACTTTGAAAATTACACACTTAATAATTTTTGAATTTTTTCTGAGGTCAAAACGGACATTTAACTAAATATTATGTGAGACGATTTGTGGGCGAAACCTCTAAGAAGATTTTTAGAAAACTCCTAATTGACGAATAGAGATGAAAAATGATGATTTTAAATAAGTTAGTAGTGTTTTATAACAATAATCAACTACCTACTATTAACTATGGTTGTACATAATAAATTATTACCGAATTACACAAGTTCGCGTTATTTAATCAATTACATTAAAACATTACGACTTACAACATACAACAATTACGTGTAAGACTTCTCTTTACAAAGGTTCGTTGCCTCCTCCTACTCAAATTTTTGCCAAAAACTATTGCATCTTTATAATCCTCGGTTCAACGAACGTTTTTGCGTAGACAAATTTTGAAATATTCAGTAACATAAATTTACGCCGCACGCTGACATTAAAACTGAAACATTAATACACTCATTTACTGCTTCCAAATTTTTGAATTTACGCAGCTGGAACAAATTTCAATTTAATTTCTCTAATATTATCACACATTTAACTGCATAAAACACATTAATCTACTTTTCAAACAGACGTCCGTTTTACTTCATATTTTTTTTTGTAATATTTTATAGCAATCATTAAATTATTCTATATAATATCAATTCTGGATCGTACACATGCGCGTAATTATTAATTATAGAACGGTGAAAGCTATAAATTTTGACTTCATCTGTTACTCATTTTTTTCAATTTTATTTTGGCGCCGTTACCTAATCGTCAAAATTTGAAATATCTATAAAACAAAAATTAATATGTAATAAATGTTGAAAGAGTGTCATACGAAAAATTAAGTCATAACATTAATGAATCCTGTCGTAAAGGCAATTTGAAAATTTGTGGATATTTTTACAACGAACTAAGCTAACAGAGACCTATACTAATTAATTAATACCTTGTTAAATTTGAAGTGTCCTAACAATGTAGGGACCACTGAATCTGTCGGAAATATCATAAAAGGCGACAAATACCAATTTTGTAGGTTACGAGAATCACGAATAAATTTTAACTTTACGCCGTTCCGCTCAATAGTCATTGATAACCTTGTAGCCCCCCATCCTCTCGAGCCTAAGATAAAATCTCGGAACGGAACAGCAACGATTTATACTATGTATAAAGTTAACAACGTTCGAATACCTACATTTTTTTATTTTTATTCACACGTTACGTTATTTCGGTTATAGAAATGCAAAAATTCATCAGCACTGCTACCTACAGATTAATAAATTTTGACGTTTTGACTTTGACCAAATTCAAAAAAAAAATGTACTTGTTACACATTATGGTTTGCTTCTTTACAGGGAATAAAATTTGCAAAAATGTGTTTTCAACGAACGTTACTGTATTCAATATTCCGTCCGTCGGTCGGTCCGTCGCATGGTTTCCAGTGTGATAGAGCAAAAGTTAAACAATGGATTCTATATGAAATTTTACGCTGCTTTCAGATCTGCAATCAGATTTTCGATATCTCTAATACTTCTCGATATAATAGACTTCGTGCCCAAAAATATGTATTGTTTTCTGTTATTTGGTAACTTATGGTATTCGAAGTTCGCTCTGTAATCCCGTGGAATTCAACTAGTTTTAAATAAATTTTAGTGTATTAATAAATCTTCAATAAACAATTAAAAAGTTCGTCTCCGAATTTCGTAGTATCACCAACCGAATTGGTATAGTTCCTATCAAGCTACCATTTTAACCCAGAAGGCAGAAGGTTCTATTCCAGTCCCTACGAAAACACAGGCTGACTACAACAGAATAGCAGCTGAATTGAGGATTTCCATCTTACATTAACAAAAAATACTATCGACTTCGTTCTAAACACGCAAGATGGCGCACGTATATTTTAATTAATGTTGATAAACAGTAGAGAAGACCATTCCGTCCTAGGTGGTTGCCTAGGTTGGCCATATGGACGAACTGGCCCTGCTTATGATCTATAGTTGTAAAGCTACAAATGTCTTAATCTCTGTCAGAGTAAAAACCACGTGACAATTAACACCCCATTTCGACCTTTAACCTCAAGAACATCAATTATGGACCCAGCGTTATCATGAATAGAATCTACCATAACTACAAGGAAATGAAAAAAAAGAGGAAGTGATTAGACCCCTACACTACGATGTCGTTGGAACAGGTTCGATACCGGCCCCGCCAGATATTCTTCTCCAGGTTGTTGAGCCTCCCATAATGAGCACCTTGGAATTTTCTCTGAGGTAACAATAAGCGGCAAGGAGCGCGTGTTTACCACACTGTCAGCCCAGATATAGTACAGATATGGCAGAGTTGAAATTAAAATGAAGTAACTCTAACATACGTATCACATCGGTAAGATGATGAACAAACGAGACTGTAATCATAATTGACGAAAGAAGATTTAGGTTAATCTATAACAACAGTTTATTGCACCATTTGCTCTAAAGACTCTCATAAAGTCACTCACAGTTGAAGACAAAACAAACTTGGGCTCTTTGACCGTAATATATTCAAAAACAATATAGTTTGGACAATTTAGCCTTAAATTTGGCTCGAAACGGAAATAATTATTAGAAAGTTAATTCCTTCTGAAATACGTACGTTTTTTAGGTCCCCCTGTACTTCTCCAGAAAAATCCCAAAAATCGTGCATGGGGAACACCCTTAAATTTTAAAGAAACGGCCTCCATCTTGTATTTTTCCAAAAAAACGCTATAACTGAGCAATGGACACTCACAGGGTGTCAAACGTTTCTGTTTTGGAAGAAGAACTTATTACTGCAATAAAAAGTTAAAAATAGAGAGTTGATATAGGTCACTTTATTCAGCAATTATTAAAATTTGTTATGTTCTCGACGGCGACGGTGGGGATCTTTTGTACAGAGTAACGAACAACGTATGGTGATGTTCGCAAAGCTTACTTGGACTACGTCAACCGTCAACTGAAATTACGGAACAAATGTCATCATTATATTCCACGAATATGAACCAAGTACGAAAGACGCGGTGCATATGCGACGAGCTGTAGAGGAATCAGCTGCGAGGGTTCATATTATTCCATCCAACACCGTGACTTGGTGTCTTGATGTAACCCCAATGTGCCATGTACAGTCCTAGTCACCTAAGAAGGCGAGCGCGGCAATGCGCAAAGGACGAATTTAAGCTGCTTGTAAAATTGGCCCGTCAGTGTCGTTTCATGTTGTTTTTGTAGATATGTTTATTCAAAAAAGTTATTGTATTTAAATATATTAGTGTACAATAAAATAATGTAATTATTTGTTTATGACAAACAAAATATATTTCAAATTCTAAAAATAATTAATAAATTAATAAAACACAGAAATACTTAATATATACAAAAATGAAGATATGATACGCCACTGACTTGTATTTTTACAGCGCATGGCTTTCGGAATCATAAATCGGGTTGCGCCGGTTGCTCACCTTCTTAGGTGATTAGGACTGTATATGTTAGTTCCGGGAAATCCCACCACCACTAGAAAATTTTACTGCAGCAGAAGATTACATGACGAAACGCCTACTTTTCGTACACGTTTTTATGGAATTCGACACAACCTCCGCTTTGTACAGAAGAGGTCCAATTTCAGGCTTCAACGACCCAAACGCGTCACAGGATTGTGCTGCAGCTCAAGGAAAACAATTCATCGTCCATTTGTACGGACTTAAACGTTCAGAGGGACTTGACAAAACCAGACACAAAAAATATGTCCAGACAGTTACTAAAAAATCTCCAAACTACGTCATGGATTTTACGAACGTTCCTCCTACTTCAGCTGCTACCCACCAGCATAGTCTGAGAGTGTATGACCAAATTCAGGCGTGGAGGGGTTCAGCTAAATATTGAAGCTGGGCGCTCCAACAGAGACACTATAAGCCTGTCACATCCACTTTATCCCCGGCGCTAGACAACCTACTGCATCTTGTAGGTTGTGGATGCTCCCGAAACTGTGAATGCAAGCGAAGTGGACTGACATGCACCACTACGTGGAGCGAATGTGCAGAAGAGTTCTGCTCCAATCGGAATATTCCTGATTCCGAGAAAGAAGACGAATTCGAAGGACACCGAGGATCATGTCGAAGCCAAACGTTCCAGCGCCACCACCAGAAAAGATTATGCAAAATGAAGACGTATTTAATAGAAGACAATTTGACAGACAAATTGAACACTATCTGTTTCTGTATTACGTCTTTGTTTTTTTTTTTCATTTTAAAATTACTTCCGTCAAGCTATAAGTTTCCAAACAAATTGTACAATTCATTAGTGAAAAAAATCTATTTTGGTATGTTTTCAAACCTGCTTCATGCAATAATAGGTGTACTTATAAAATTATATCAACTCTCTATTTTTGATTTTTTATTGCAATAATGAGTTCTTCAAAAACACATTCGTTTGGCACCAAAAGCACCTCCTTATGAGTCAGTTGCTCAGTTATAGATAGCCTTTTTTTGGAAAAGTCCAAGATGGTATGGCCGTTTATTTATGCACGATTTTTTGGAATTTTTCTGGGGAAGTACAGATGTCTCATAAGATAGCAGTCCACTTATAGCAGACTGCAACAAAAAATATTACATAATTTGTTACTTATTTGTTGCTAATTTGTACCGGTAAAAAAATTTTTGTACCATCAAAGATTTCCAAAAAAACGGCACACTGCTGACTTAAGTTTAAACTGGCAGTCCACGTGATAGCGCCTTAACGACAGTAGTTATGCGAATGAAACATCAACTATAATTTGTTACTTAACCTGTAGTTTAAAAAAATATATGCATTTTTTCTTTAAATGCGTACAAAAACTTTATGCCATCTGCACCGCCATACGAAATTTTTTTCACCACTAACAGGTAATATACCTTATAACAAATTCAAAAACACAATTTTCTAGGTCTGTGGGAGCAGTTTACATACTTTGGCAGTCGGCGGCCAAGGGTAACAAAAGTAAAATTGATTAACGTCCGTAATGGCAGCGCGGTAAATGGTCTGATTCAAAAGACCCTTTTATTGGAAGTCACGCGCACAAAATTCGGTAACAAATTAAAAAATACAATTTCCTAAGTTTATAGAAGAAGTTTACATCCTTTGGCAGTCGGCAGCCAAGGGTAACAAAAATAAAATCGCATAATGCCCATACTGGCATGACAATAAATGGTCTCGTTTAAAAGACCCTTTTATCGGAAGTCACGCGCACAAAATTTTGTAACAAATTAAAAAATACAATTTCCTAAGTTTATAGAAGAAGTTTACATCCTTTGGCAGTCGGCGGCCAAGGGTAACAAAAATAAAATCGTTAGTGCACGTACTATAGCGGTGCGGTAAATGGTCTGATTCAAAAGACCCTTTTATCGGAAGTCACGCGCACAAAATTCTGTAACATATTAAAAAATACAGTTTCCGAAGTTTCTAGAAGAAGTTTACATGCTTTGACAGTCGGCGGCCAAGGGTAATAAAAATAAAATCGCATAATGCCCATACTGGCATGACAGTAAATGGTCTTGTTTAAAAGACCCTTTTATCGGAAGTCAAGCGCAGATAGTTCGGTAACAAATTAAAAAATACAATTTCCTAAGTTTGTAAATGAAGTGTACATACTTTAACAGTCGGCGGCCAAGGGTAACAAAAATAAAATAGTTTCCTGTAGGTACGTACCTAATGTCTACCAGACCATTTACCGCCTTGCCAGTACCCACATTAAACGATTTCATTTTTGTTACCCTTGGCCGCCGACTGCCAAAGTGTGTAAACTTTTTCTAAAAACTTAGGAAATTGTATTTTTTAATTTGTTACCGAATTATCTGCGCTTGACTTTCGATAAAAAGGTCTTTTAAACGAGACCATTTACCGCCTTACCATTACGGACATTAAACGATTTTATTTTTGTTACCCTTGACCGCCGACTGCCAAAGGATGTACACTTCTTCTATAAACTTAGGATATTGTATTTTTTAATTTGTTACAGAATTTTGTACGCGTGACTTCCAATAAAAGGGTCTTTTGAATCAGACCATTTACCGCGCTGCCAGTACGTGCACTAATGATTTTATTTTTGTTACCCTTGGCCGCCGATTGCCAAAGTATGTAAACTGCTCCCACAGACCTAGAAAATTGTGTTTTTGAATTTGTTATAAGGTATATTACCTGTTAGTGGTGAAAAAAATTTCGTATGGCGGTGCAGATGGCATAAAGTTTTTGTACGCATTTAAAGAAAAAATGCATATATTTTTTTAAACTACAGGTTAAGTAACAAATTATAGTTGATGTTTCATTCGTATAACTACTGTCGTTAAGGCGCTATCACGTGGGCTGCCAGTTTAAACTTAAGTCAGCAGTGTGCCGTTTTTTTGAAAATCTTTGATGGTACAAAAATTTTTTTACCGGTACAAATTAGCAACAAATAAGTAACAAATTATGTAATATTTTTTATTGCAGTCTGCTATAAGTGGACTGCTATCTTATGAGACATAGAGAGATCTAAAGAACGTAAGTACTTCAGAAGGAATCAGCTTTCTAGTAATTATTTCCGTCTAGAATCTTATTTTGCCTATATTAATAATGATCGCACGATGATGACTTGAAAATCTGCTCAACATATTGCGCTTTAACTGCATTAGAATAAACGGTTTGACGGTTGCTACAGCTTGATCATCTTTAAATTTACAATTTACATAAAATTTGTTCGCGCACAGATGCGCTATAATATAATATTATATTTATAAACTACGAGAAAATGATAGAAGACTTAGAAGATTGCGTCGAAATTCGGTTATTAGTATTACTAAGCGAAGCATATGCGGCATAGAGACTAATAAACAATGATGAAACTTTCCTGGCGATACTCCAAACCTCAAAATATTTAATAAGAAGCGCAATCTTTATCATTCGAAATTATTTGATCTTCAATCTCTCAGAAATGAGGAATTTCTTTGTTAGCATGTTAACCTGAATTTCAAGTAACCTTTATATTTACCTATGTTACTTAATACATTATTACATATTTATTTTCTCCACAGATTTATAATTGCAAGGTAAAGTGTGTCAGTTTACACTTACATATTTTAACAAATAAATTTCTTCGAGAAGCTGTCGATTTCTTCATCTTGATCTATATCATAAAGGCTTACAGGCGAAAGGTCAAATGAGAAGTTGACAGAAAATGATACAAAAGCAATTTGAAAATTTGAAATTCCTACACAAACGAAACATACTCCTCAAACAACAATTCTTCAATGTCTAATTTTATGAAATTATCACTAATTATGAATTTGGAGATCCGATACCTTGAGACTAATAAAACATGAAGGAAAGGCAATATTTTCATTTGCTAAGAACTAAAGGAAAAACTAGAAAAAAATTTGAAAAAGTGTCTTCGACATCCATGTTTTGGATTTATAACACTTGGAGATGGGAACGATGCGGGATACCTCTGATGTAAAGGTTCCCGATTTGGTGCGCGTTCTGCGCATAGGGAAATTTGAAATGTGAAAGGGAGTAATTTCAAAATAAAAACAAACGAAAAAATACCAATTATTTCAAAACGAATGTCAATAAAGTAGTACACCAAAACAATTTTTATTCGGAAAAATTCAGAGAAACAGAAGCAACCACATCAAAGGAGACATTTGGCAACGATAAAAAGACGGTTCTAAAAAATACAACAAAGAGCAATCAATTACCTCGGTGCCTGTTAGATTAATGACATTTTTTTCAAATGTTATTTCTTTAACAAACCACTTTTGCATTTGGTACAAAACTGTTTAAATACTTTGAATTTTCGTATTAATTTAATTTAAATCTCTATAGAGCTTAGAACGTAGTAGAACTGCTATAGGTACTATCTTTACTCATTTGAAACTTGAAGATTTAAAGAACCATTTTAGAAGAAACCCAAAAGATTTTAATTAATGGCTCAAAAGAAACAGATTAAAACGTAATTTTGAGTATTTTATATCTGGCCTTGCCTTTTCAGATTTACCGAGTCGCATAACTGGAAAAATTTTATAACAGTTGTACTTTGAAACTGAAAATTAAAACGTAATAAGTGCGCTTAAAACAATAGAAACGTAATCTTAAAATGTTGTGTAAATCTTCCATAATTAAAATTTTGAAATTAAAAAAAGTACTATTACTGAAAATTGAACTTTTGTAAACGAACGCGCTACTTACTGATTAATGGGTTCCATATCGTTGGAATGTTATTTCTCTAAATGGAGTAAAACGTCAACCGTTGAAATGAAACTCACACAGCCTTCCCCATGATTGATTTAATACGAAAATTATTGAAAAGTAAAGTTGAAAAATTATTTGTTGATGTTGATTAAATTACATTCATAATTACGACATGTTTCGACATTACGTCATCTTCAGGTACGATTAAATAGCAGTGCAGGTGGCCATTTTGTCGCGTGTTTGCACACATTCTAACGCTTCCAATATAAAATTATCTTAAATTGTTGTTAGAGATGGCTGTGTCTTCTTTGATGGGACCCTCCTTGTGAGGGTTCCCCAGTTTACGAATTTTATTATGTGTTTGTTTTGCGGAGTTTGAGTTTCCCCATGGTCCTTCAAAATGTTTAACTTATAGGCAATTTTAACTTTCGTTTTACAATTTCCCATCAAACAATTGTGGCTGTTGCCGCTGTGGATGGATCTTTTATAATTTTTAAGTACTTTTTTCGTTTCACCTCGCTCGCCCTCATTTCATATTTTTACCTGCACTGCTATTTAATCGTACCTGAAGATGACGTAATGTCGAAACATGTCGTAATTATGAATGTAATTTAATCAACATCAACAAATAATTTTTCAACTTTACTTTTCAATAATTTTCGTATTAAATCAATCATGGGGAAGGCTGTGTGAGTTTCATTTCAACTGTTGGCGCTACTTACTGTTCGAATAGCGTAAATTGAATATTGGTAAGGGTGTGGAAATTAAACATTAAATTAGATACTAGATCTGCTCCGCAAAAGTTTCATCATGCTCGATGTGTCTCAAAAATTCCCCCCGTAGAATTACCCATGGAGCCCCTTCACATAGCTGTAATAATTTTGTCATATTCTTTTCAGAGTCGCTCTTTATTAATTTAAACTTCGAAAAAGGCCTCTCCAGAGCTATTATCAGAGTAAAAAGTTTAGTCGCTTTACAAAGTTACCGAGGTGGATTTTGATTAAAAAAAAAATTTTACGTAACAATTGACGAATTGTTGTTATAATATGTAAATTACAAATGTTTACTCGGTAGACTTTTCGCGATACTGAATTTTCTTTACAAACATTTGTTATACAGCTTGTGATTTTTCAACACGCTGGACTTTAGGCCTCTATAAATATTTCATCTACAATATCTGAAATCAATAAAAGCTACGAACTGCACTGTTGCGGTCATTTCATTTTGCATTTTCCTCCTGCCGTTGAAATTTTTATTCAATTGATACATTTCGGTGATCGTCTTTTCATTATTACAATGTTGTTGTTGAAGAAAAATAGATCAATCCTGCATTAACCATCTTATCAAATGTGTATTTTGCTACATATTTAAGGATTATTACATTCCAATAAAGTTTTTTATTAACTAATTCTTTCTCAAACTGACTCTAGAAGATATATTATTTCGCTATATCAATTCGTTAAATTCAATAAAAATTATGAAATTACGTTTCTCTCACTTCATTCCCCTACCCTCCAGAAGCATCCCATGAAATTTTTGAAATAGGAGGAGGGGGTACCTTAGTACCTTTATTAAAAGGTAATTTCATTTTCTACTTGTAGTCCATGGGCCATAGCTCAAATAGGACGGTTTCGGTATAAGTTTGCGGGACAAACCGGCGCTTAGGGAGATGTTACTAGGGGTTACACTGATGCTAAAAATTCATGATAGCCATCCTAAGAGGGTAGCTTTCCAAAATGGCGACCAATTCAATATGGCGGATGTGCCGCTTTAAAAAACCTTTATATCTCTCGTTCTATTGATCGAATTTGAGAATAATTTTTTTTAGATTAAAGATTATAATGCATACTAAAATTTTTGTTCCCACCTACTTTGGTGTAAAATTTCATTTTAAAGCGCAAATCTCAAATTTTCATTTTTCAAAAATGTTTTGTAGAGTGCAAATTATGTTCTTTTAGCACCTAGCAGTAACTCTTGCTCCATTTTGAAGTAGGCATCTACTCCTCGAACACCAGAATCCGCACTCTCGGGAATTGTTTTATAATGTGAGAGGAGTTACCAAAACCTCCCTACTTGGCTGAGAATCATTTTATTGACTTATCTTATACTATGTACATAACCCAAAGGAAACAAATATATTAATATTATTATTATCCGCAAACATGATATATAAATGAAATTTTATTTAAAAATCGTCATCCGAATCTTCAGAGGATGAATCAGTAGAGCACTCCACAGGAAAATCTTCCTCTTCGCTGCTTTCTTCAGGTTTATTGTCGCATGAGAAGGAGTGGCACACAGCGGAACATTTCACATGGTGAAGTATGCATTCACAATGATCCACGACACATTTTCTCTTGCATTTGCAGCTCATCTTGTTTAGGACCGCCTCTGGAGCAGATTTTACTGTCATCCAAGTAATTGAAATATTGCCTTCCTCATCCGTAGTCCAACCATGGTCCTGAAGGCTAATTTCTTGAACAATTGGTACGAGACACTGACGCCATACAAATGCTTGATAATTAGCCCTTTTAGCATGCGCATATACGTTTTCGCAAGGTGGCAGTTGCGATGAATCTATTTTACCGCGTTTACTACGAAATAAATTGTAACGCAAATTATTTACTTCGGCAACATTTGTCCCTCTGGAATATAACTGACAAGTGAATTCTTGTAAACTTTTGAAAAGATCGTCGCTTAAATTCACATCGACTCCAATTTTCGAAAACAATGAAATAAATTTTCTGCTCCAGAGGCGGTCCTAAACAAGATGAGCTGCAAATGCAAGAGAAAATGTGTCGTGGATCATTGTGAATGCATACTTCACCATGTGAAATGTTCCGCTGTGTGCCACTCCTTCTCATGCGGCAATAAACCTGAAGAAAGCAGCGAAGAGGAAGATTTTCCTGTAGAGTGCTCTACTGATTCATCCTCTGAAGATTCGGATGACGATTTTTAAATAAAATTTCATTTATATATCATGTTTGCGGATAATAATAATATTAATATATTTGTTTCCTTTGGGTTATGTACATAGTATAAGATAAGTCAATAAAATGATTCTCAGCCAAGTAGGGAGGTTTTGGTAACTCCTCTCACATTATAAAACAATTCCCGAGAGTGCGGATTCTGGTGTTCGAGGAGTAGATGCCTACTTCAAAATGGAGCAAGAGTTACTGCTAGGTGCTAAAAGAACATAATTTGCACTCTACAAAACATTTTTGAAAAATGAAAATTTGAGATTTGCGCTTTAAAATGAAATTTTACACCAAAGTAGGTGGGAACAAAAATTTTAGTATGCATTATAATCTTTAATCTAAAAAAAATTATTCTCAAATCCGATCAATAGAACGAGAGATATAAAGGTTTTTTAAAGCGGCACATCCGCCATATTGAATTGGTCGCCATTTTGGAAAGCTACCCTCTTGGGATGGCTATCATGAATTTTTAGCATCAGTGTAAACCCTAGTAACACCTCCCTAAGTGCCGGTTTGTCCCGCCAACTTATACCACTTTTCACTATGGCCCATGGACTATTGACCCTGTCCATATTTATCGGTTCGTTCTCGAGAGATAAAGATGAACGAGACCGTTGTTGAACAATTAATATACAGGGTGGGCCAACAGTGCGAAGTTGGAAGATTGTGGGTTTATTAAACGAACATTTCTAAAGTTTGTTGCTGGGGTATGGTCAGGTACCCTTAAGGCTACAAACCTAAAATATTTTCACTTGAATCGCAATACATATACAGGGTGATTTATATCAAAGTTGCATTTTTTTAAATGGAACCCCCTAAGTATATATTATTACATATTTGGATTCCTTGGTCAATTCTAGTGCGACTTTATGTATCACACATTTTACATTTGATGCCATAAAGAAAAATTGGAATGAAAATATCAAGTTACCTTTGATAGAAATTTTGTAAATTGGTTTTCAAATAAAAAAAAATCCAAAGGGTAAGATCGGAAAATCTAACAGGCTATTTGTTCAACAACGTTTGTCCTTACTTCTCGAGACCGAATTGATAAATATGAAAAACAACAAAATGGAGTCATGTAGAGAAGTAAATTACCTTTCAACAAACTCTACTTTCATGTTTTGAAAAATTTCATGAGTTGCTCTGCAGAGTAGGGGGATGAAGTGAGAGAAACGCAATGTACCTATGTCATAACATGTCCCCTTTAATATCAAATTTGACGTGTCTCGCCGTTTTTGAATAGAAAATTTATTTACAAAGATTTTTTGGATAGATTGTTTTCCGTGCGACACCCTGTATACGCATGATATATTTCTGATATGCAAGCATCGGTGCAATAAAAATGTTCTAGAATGATTTTAAATGGTTCGTAAATTGATTTCGCATAGCCCCCCCCCCCCCCCCCCCCCAAACTTCATGCCACGGGGGTCGCCATTACGCCGTGTTGTAATAAAAAACTCTACAGTTTGCACTTAAAACGGCATTCAAAATGAAATTTGCGTGTTCTATTCCTCTGGTAAGTATACATTTCAGAATTTGAACTCTTGAAATTTCAAAAATGATGTTGACATTCAACTATTGTTCGAATGAATAATTTGAAGCTTGAAAATATTCAACTAACTTTTGAATGAAATAAATTTATTCAGTTTTAGAACTGAAAACTTGCAGCGTATAGGTATGAAATTTATTAATAAATAAATTGGTTTTTGAATGGCAAATTTTGATTTATTTTATTCTTTTTCTTTCATTCACCATTAAAAGAGAGTTGCAAAACCCTAATTCGTTATGTGTGATTTTTTTAGAACGCCCATTTTCTTTCTGAACTGCCATTTTTATTATTGGAAAACATGATGTTATCTCGACCTTCTCTGATTTATTACCTGTAGAATCCTTGCACGAATTTGTGTAACTATATAAATATAGAACATCACTTGCCCAACCTCTCTGTGTCGCCGATTTTCACGTAATTTTTAACATTTTATACACTGCAGTGCCCGTGTTAATATATAATCTATTTGAAAAACGCTATTAATTGTCGTAAATACGTAATAATGACGTAATACTGTTACATCGTTAAGGCAATCGAACGTGTAACATTTGACGTAGTTTATGATCTGAGAAGGCACGTTAAATCGCGTTTAATTGATGAAAACTTGGGAATATCTAATTAATTAGTTAATTAAAAAAAAATCGGAGATTTATCGAAAAAGTACACGTGCTGACAATTTCGAAGACTCGAATCTAATTAAACCATTTATGAACTCTTTTAACAATGAAATTATTAACTTAAATAGACGTAATTACGTAAGAAAATTTTTAATCGCTTCCACAATTGATTTATTTTGTTTTGTTCATTACATAAATTGCATAATTTTCATTATAACCTCGAATGAGGATTAAAGATGAATTTGTGAACAGAATTAAACGATCAATTATTTATATAATCAACATTAAGTAAATATCGTAGAGTTGGGTCGATTATTTAATGTTTATTGGGCATGTAACATGTTCTTTTTCTTATGTCGTAATAGGATAATGTAAAGTTACCGAATAATCTGTCTTTCAGCTGTAAGTTGCAGCCGTGTATCGGTCACGCCAACAACGTTACTAATATTCTTACTTATTATGTAATCAGTTCACAATAGAGTATTATGCCATCGGATTATTGTAGGTATTACATATTATAATGCAACTAAGTATAATTAAATCAACGGATTTAGAATCTACCTACTTCTTTCGTACGTCTACATACTTTTTTTCTAAATATAAAAAGTGCAAAAGGTGAGAAAAACGAAACGTTTTAATCGAAATTTAAAATTCCTTGCCGTTTTTTTAGTTATATCGTTTAATTATTTGACACATAACTAGTAGGTACGCAATTATTTACACATACATAGTTATTTTGCAAGATTGTGGGTTGCAAAAACTAAAAGAAAAAGGTTGTCATGTAAATAATTTTGAAATCGAGTGACACAGATATCTTTTATTTCAGAAAAGTTTGAGCTCTTCATTACATAATTATTATTATCACAAATTATTGCAAAAATTACCACCAGAAATTAGGTCAAAATTGCATTCTCGTCCATATGTTAACCATATAATTATAGTGTGTTCATTTTAAAACTTACCACCCCTGTAACTTAAAAACCGCAATAACTTTCAACATTCGCGGGGACACGTCGATTTTTATTTTAGGGGGGAACGTTTTTGACAGTCAAGTGGTCTTGATATGTTCATCCCTTTAACCCCTGGCAACCCCAATTTTAAAATCTTAAATGCAACTATCCCACTTGTTATACATCATTTGAAAGCGCTTTTCAATACCAATACAACAAGTGTATTCCATTTGAAAATTGGGTGAGATTCGATAAAGTTATGGGTCATATAATGTGATATTCAACCAATCACGTACAGGTCTAGCGTAGTGCGTGGGTGCACCATCTTGTTGAAAGTGTAGTAGGTCTTCTTGCAGTAAAGAATTTCCGTGATGATCCACTTGATTTTCTAAAGATTCAGTGATTAGTCCATCAACTGTGTCCCGAAGCATATCTAAGTACACTTCCCCGGTTAGAGAATCATTTATAAATAAGGGACCTATTATGGCGTTTCCTAAAATTCCTGCCCAAACATTTATGTTCTGGGGGTATTGCGTATTACCTTCCCGGAATAGATGAATAGATTATTAACCATTAAAGAAAATAAATAAATAAGTGTTTGTCAAATGATTGCTTTTTAACCCATAACTTTATCAAATCTCACCCAATTTTCAAATGGAATACACTGTTGTATTAGTATTGAAAGGGCCTTTCAA
Source organism: Pyrocoelia pectoralis (assembly GCA_036250285.1). NCBI lineage: Eukaryota > Metazoa > Arthropoda > Insecta > Coleoptera > Lampyridae > Pyrocoelia > Pyrocoelia pectoralis. The sequence continues at coordinate 33,228,528 of CM070079.1, read as the reverse complement.
ATGATGTATAACAAGTGGGGTAGTTGCATTTGAGATTTTAAAATTGGGGTTGCTAGGGGTTAGAGGGATGAACATATCAAGACCACTTGACTGTCAAAAACGTTCCCCCCTAAAATAAAAATCGACGTGTCCCCGCGAATGTTGAAAGTTATTGCGGTTTTTAAGTTACAGGGGTGGTAAGTTTTAAAATGAACACACTGTACTAATTATTTTTTGAAATCGAAACGCTTCTTACTAACTATAATTACAAATTTATATGCAGTCCTTTAAGTATTTTTTTTTAATTAAGAGACTTTCCCTTAGCTCTATTTCAATGTAACTTTTAATGTTCGTTAACTTTCATTGCCATAATTGCTCCTTAACACAGCATGAACTCCTCATCATTATAGCACAGAATAAAAGACGATTATTCTGTGATTATAGAGTCTAGTCAAGGGCGGATCGAGGAATTAACGGTGGGGGGAGGGGGGAGGGTCTAATTAACCTAACTATTAAAAAATAAAAGGCCCATTAAACCTGCACTGAAATATTCATTATTTTTCTAGCTGCACCCCACCCACCCGGAATTTTCAATTTGTAATAGACTTCATCCACCATAACATAAAATTTTAACCTACACTGTGCTTTTTTTTGATTTCGGAGGTATTTCGTTTCAAGTAATCATGTGAGGGGTAAAAGAATACCTATTCCCTCCATTGTTTCAATCATTTGTAATGAAATAGCAGGGCATCCCATACAATTTTATCTAGATTTCATAATATGTACTTGGAAAAAAGTGTTACAGTGTCCCCCGAAAGTTTAGGTCAAACCCTTCTAGAAGGGAAAAAGAAGTCAGAGATCTAAGTGTAGTTTTCAATGAAAAAACAAGCTTCAACACTCATATTGACAATATAAAGTGAGGCAAAGGAGTGGTTTCGTCTATCGAACGAGCAGGAATTTCAAGAATTCAGAGACTCTCTACAAGGCTATTGTGCGTCCAAATCTGGAATACGCCTCCCAAATCTGGAACCCTCATACACGTGACAACTTAATCTTCTTTTTAAACTTTATTTCAACTCTTGTGTGCTTTTTTGTATGTTATTTCAAGAACTGTTTATCGTTCAAAGCGATAATATAGCGGTTGGTGGAAAAACATTTTAAAGGTAAAGAAGACCTAAAAATGCAAATAAGTTTAGAACAGATATCATGGAGTTTATTAATCAACAAATTTTGTAAATTAAGGGCGTCTTTCCTTTGATCGCTAAATTATTGTAAACTGTATTAAAAACATTAGACGAATAACTGAATTACATATCTAGGATGTACGCGAGGATGTACGTTATCATCCTTTGTCACAGAACACTATCATTTTGATTAACAACAATGTAACTGTAACCAAGTAAACGGTTCGGACTGAGATAATTTCGTAGATAACAAATTGAAAAAAAAAAATAAGTAAATGCGAATTGATTTTTGAATTTGGGAACATACCGTATGGAAACAGACATTGTGATACAGTTCATATAACAGTGAGTTCCTCGGAAGAACTTGCAGCGCCTCCTAAAAAATAACAGCGAATTATCACGAATAGTAGGTTGTAGAGAAACACTAACAGACATGTGATTAATTGGCTTATTATTGATAATTACGATTACTCCAATCATAAATGAGGTTTCGTAAATCCATTGTGATGCCCACACGTTGCGACGGAGTGATGAGAGGTTGGGGTTTATCATAGTTTTGGGGATCTTGAAGAAACGATTCGATTACTTCACAGATTTTGAAGAAAACTGGAATCCGGTATAGAAATTTAAATTCGTCAAAAAATCAGTGAGATGGCTTGATTCTGAACCAAAAATGATAAAGTCTCAATTTCAATCCACACAACGCGGACATAGAACACGTGGGGTCTTCTGTGAAAAGTGTGACAAAACAGCAGGAAATGTATTAATTTACAAAGTATACGAATCTTTAGGCCTTACCAGAGAACAATGCGAAACCTGAAATGAAGATGTTGAGGGTAATTTTTAGCTACTAAAGATTACAGAACAGCCTTTAACCAAAACATATCACGAATGCGACTGCCGTACTATAAGTAAATTTCCATGTGAAAGGGCACAACCAAACCATATATGACAAAGAAGATTTCAGAAATTGAGTGAAAGGATTCAAAATGCGACCATCTTAGCAATACGTTAGTCCTCAAGAACATATAGGTAAACAACGCAGATGAGATAAAGATGGATTCCACAAAGATGAACGAGGTGATAGAGTGTCATGAAATGGGAAGAATCGGCATCACCAAACATTTAAGAAATTCAGCCCAAAAGGATTTTCAAATCTGTGTGTCTACAGTGTTAGAAGACTGAAACTATCTAAAATATCACTTTTAAATACAGGGCGGCGATATATCACACAAAAATTCTATGATTCAAGAATCAAGATATGAAAAAAGTTCCTAATATAAATGTATAAAATCCGCTTCAACTTCAACTTGTAAAGTTTCTTAAAAAATTCTTTTGAAATATCTAATAACGCCTTGGCGGATTTTAGTGATTACTAACAATCTCTTGATAATGATGTTGTACATGTTACAATTGATTCAGTAATTTTCATTTGCAAGAAGACACCCAGTAGATTTTGAATGTATGCGATTCAAAACGCTCCAAGTAGGTATTTTGTTGAATTTTCAAAAATATTATTTCATTAAACTTGACTTGATGCCATTTTCTTAAAATCAAATTAAGGAAAAAGAAAAAAGTTTATTTTCAAAATTGCAAAAAAAACCTACTGGATCCTGTTAAAAGAAAAAAATTATTACAACGCATTTTTTAGATATTAATGTGAAAAAGATTTTTTTAAAAAACCTTACCTCTTTGTATCACGGAAGCCAAACGTTTTCCGAAGTACATTTGCTTAAAATGGTATTTTGTACAGGGTGAATTTATTAATATGTATTGCAAGAAAATTAAAAAAACCCAAACCGCTTGCTTTAAAATATTAATGCGTGGTTTTAAATCTTCGTGCAATTTTAATAAATTCGCCCTGTACAAAATCGCTTTTTAGTCTGTAATGTCACCTCGGAATTTCCAAACCAACATTGTTTGGGATTTTATTGTCAATTCAAGAAAGGCTTACAATCCTCTCTTAATAAAATAAATAAAAAATATAGTAATTAAGGTATCTAGGGCGTTATGAACTAAATAACGCCTAAGATCGATAGTGTATAGCCCGAGGGCCTAGGCTGTTACCTCGGAGTTTCAAAACCAACATTGTTTGGGATTTTATTGTCAATTCAAGAAAGGCTTAAATCCTCTCTTAATAAAATAAATAAAAAATATAGTAATTAAGTAATTAAGTTATGAACTAAATAACGCCTAAGATCGATAGTGTATAGCCCGAGGGCCTAGGCTGTTACCTCGGAGTTTCCAAACCAACATTGTTTGGGATTTTATTGTCAATTCAAGAAAGGCCTAAATCCTCTCTTAATAAAATAAATAAAAAATATAGTAATTAAGGTATCTAGGGCGTTATGAACTAAATAACGCCTAAGATCGATAGTGTATAGCCCGAGGGTCTAGGCTGTTACCTCGGAGTTTCCAAACCAACATTGTTTGGGATTTTATTGTCAATTCAAGAAAGGCCTAAATCCTCTCTTAATAAAATAAATAAAAAATATAGTAATTAAGGTATCTAGGGCGTTGTGAACTAAATAACGCCTAAGATCGATAGTGTATAGCCCGAGGGCCTAGGCTGTTACCTCGGAGTTTCCAAACCAACATTGTTTGGGATTTTATTGTCAATTCAAGAAAGGCCTAAATCCTCTCTTAATAAAATAAATAAAAAATATAGTAATTAAGGTATCTAGGGCGTTATGAACTAAATAACGCCTAAGATCGATAGTGTATAGCCCGAGGGCCTAGGCTGTTACCTCGGAGTTTCAAAACCAACATTGTTTGGGATTTTATTGTCAATTCAAGAAAGGCTTAAATCCTCTCTTAATAAAATAAATAAAAAATATAGTAATTAAGTAATTAAGTTATGAACTAAATAACGCCTAAGATCGATAGTGTATAGCCCGAGGGTCTAGGCTGTTACCTCGGAGTTTCCAAACCAACATTGTTTGGGATTTTATTGTCAATTCAAGAAAGGCCTAAATCCTCTCTTAATAAAATAAATAAAAAATATAGTAATTAAGGTATCTAGGGCGTTGTGAACTAAATAACGCCTAAGATCGATTGTACAATCTCGGGTAAGAGACTGCGAATAGTTGGTGGTTTGTTTGTGAGGGGTACGCCGTCACTCGTACCAATTGTAGACTATAGCCTCACACCACCGTGAGTAGATGAACAAAATCTCTTTCATTCAAATACTGATTTAATTAATAATATTTACAAGTTTATATACAATTACTTAACATGACGTATTCTATTGTTTTGTTCTAGTTCTAATTTCCTGACCTTTGATTATTTTGCATTTTATATGCTTACTATTATTGGCTATCTTGCAGTTGCTAAATGCTTATTCTAGTTGACCTGTTCTACATTTTATGTGTAATACTAATTCTTATTAATTTCCTAATTCTACCTAATTTTATGGTCTATGTCCAGAGTAATCTGTTTAATTTGGTGATTAAACATTCTGCCGGCCGAGAAGTGCATGTTCAGCTGTAGGTTGAACATTCTGCGGCGCGGAGGTGGTTACCGGGACCGCGTATAAAGGTTCCATCGTGATTTCTTCTGGTGCTGTTGCATGTGGTTGCTTCTTCCGTCGTGCCAGTTTCCATACTTTATATGATCCCCATTTTATTGTGCTTGCCCATAATTCTTGGATTATCATCTTGGCTTTTATTGTTACTGGACTGACCCACCCTAATGGGTCGAAGATCTTTGCAGTTTCCGATAATATGTTTCTTTTCGTTATGGCCTGTTTGCTAAGTTCTACCTTGAATTGAAAACTATCCTGCTCCGGTAGCCATCTCACCCCTAAAGATTTCCTTGAATTGTCTTGCTTGATGTCCATTGGTTCTGAATTCTCTTTTCCATCTCTCCATAATTCTTTTTGATTACTGGCCCATTTTCTTAATGTGAACCCTCCTTTGCTCATTAATGTTGTTAATTCTTCCTGTAACGACTTTGCTTCTTCTATTGTTCCCGTTCCGGTTAGTAGATCGTCCACGTAGTAATCTTTTAATGATACTGCTGATGCTTGCGGGTGGTTAATTTCTTCATCTTTAGCTAGTTGTTGCAACGTTCTTACCGCTAGATAGGGAGCTGAAGCTGTTCCGTATGTAACGGTTGTAAGTTGGTACTCTTTGATTGGTTCCCTTGGTGTAGGTCTCCATAGTATGGTGTGAAAACGATGGTCTTCCTCGTGCAGCTTGATCTGGCGGTACATCTTCTCTATGTCTGCCATGAGTACGTACCGATGCTTTCTCCATCTTATTAGAAGGTCCCAAAGATCTTGTTGCAGTCTTGGTCCTACGTGCATCATCTGGTTTAGGCTCTTTCCATTTGATCCTTTTGCTGATGCGTCAAACACTACCCTTAACTTAGTTGTTGTGCTGGACTCTTTTATGACGCCTGGTGTGGTATGTACACCTTGTTTTCACTTTGGTCGATGACTAGTTTCACGTGTTCGAGTTGTAGCTCTTCTTCCATGCACTTTTCGTAACCTTGTTGGGACATTTTCATTTCCCCTGGAATTTCTTCTAATTCCCAAATTTTTTCTAGCTGTACCTGCTCTTCTTCTCGCGTAATCATGCTAACTATTGTTGCTGCTACTAGTACCTCCTGCGTTTTTGCGTGTACTGTCGATTCTGTTGCAGTGTGCGCTGCAGGTTTTTTGTATTCCTGGTGCAGTAACGTGTGGTGCGGATATTGGCATATTGTGCAGTGTTGCTTCGAATAACATTTGATGTTGGAGTTATGGCTGATGCAGTTGTAGCATAGTCGCTTTTCTCTTACGAATGCGAGCCTTGATGCTGTTGACTGCTCTTTGAACGTGGTACACTCACTCAGCTTGTGCTGTTGTTCACAGTATGCGCATATTTGCCGGTTTGGTTGCCATCGGTTCTGGCTTTGTTCTGCGGTATATTTCGGCTTCCTGTCCTGGGCCAATGCTTCTATCGACTGAAATCTCATTTTGAGGAATTCCATTACTTCCTCCATTGATGGTATTTCGGTTGGTTTCTTTTGCGATTGTTCGAATAGTCTATTTGTTTCCATGTCCCATTTTCGTGCAATTATATGGATTATTAGTGGACCCCAGGAGTCTGTTTCTATTCCCTGGTTTGTGATTGCTGCTAGACACTCATGAGTTGTATCATGTAGACGCTTTATAGCATCGGCATCCTCTTGTTGTATCGTAGGGAAGTCTAAAATTTTATAGATTAGCTTCTTTACCGTTAGTCTCTTGTTATTGTATCTCTTTTTCAACGTTTCCCATGCTGTCTCGTAATTGCATTCTGCTATCTGAAGATGCTGGATTAGTTTTGATGCTTCTCCTATTACATTGCTTTTTAAGTACTGCATCTTTTCTACTGCTGTTACTGACTTGTTGGCGTGTATAACTTTTTCAAAGATGTCCTGAAATGTCATCCAATTTTCGTAGCCACCACTAAATATGGGTAGCTTTACTGTTGGTAGTTTGATGCTGCATGCTTTTTCTCCGACCTTTTTTATTTTATTCCCGAGTTCGATGCATATTTCATCACACCATTGCTCGGTCTTCTCGAACTCGTTGTCTGAAAAATAGGTATCGTGAAAAGTTGCTTCATGTACCTTAATGTCTTCGTGCAGCTCCTCAATCGCAGTCCATTGGCGTTGAATTTTTTCCTGCCATCTATTAAGTTGGACTGTGTTGTCTTCTTGGTGCACTCTTTCTTCTACTTGTTGCAATAGAGATCCTAATTGCTGTATTTTGATCTCCTGCCGTTTCAACCGTTGGGCTTGATCCTTGTTGACCCCGTCGTCTTTTTGCGAGGTGGTCGTTAAACTTTTTTCTAAATCTGCCAAGTAGCAAATAATGTGAGTGTATAGCTTACCTAACTGCTCAAAATAATTTGACGTGTGGTAGTCATGTTCTTCCATCTGCAGTTCCGCTATCTCACGATGTCTACTTTTCGCGTCTTCCCACAATGTTTCTAATGCATTGCGACGTTCACTTACGTATATCTTGTTTTTTCGTCCCGACGAATCTTTCTTCATATTTGTCAACATCTTTTCCATCGCCTTGCCGATTTCATTTTGGCTGTTTGCCAATTTGTTACACTTTTCCATTTTTCTCGTTTCTGGGCGTTTTACCCTTCCTTGATGATCTACAATATTACTTTCCTTACCCACTGTCGTATGTAGCAGCAGTCGATTATCCTAACAGGGGTCGGTCAGTGTTTGTTGAGTCCGCCTTTTCGACTTCCTACTGGGGCGGTTGCTCTGTACTGCGTGGTGAGGCTCCTTGGCTCTCGCAGTTTGTTTGCTTGTGAGGGTGTAGTACCTCCCACAACTTCCGTTTATCTATAAATAACAAATTCAATTCTCTTACCCTCTGTTTTCCTGATGTTATTTTCTATAAGGGGCGTAAATCCTTATAGAGTTACAGGGGTAGATTTTCCTATTCTTGCGATGCTCCGCTTCGTCTCGGGGGCTCGCTGTGGTTGTTGATCTTGGTTTCTCGTTTTCTTTCGGCGGCGGGTGATGGTGTTTCTTCAATACTTGGTGCCGGTGTTGGTGGCTCGAAGGACCATGTTCAATCTTCAGTAGTTGGTGCCGGTGTTGGTGGCTCGAAGGACCATGTACAATCTCGGGTAAGAGACTGCGAATAGTTGGTGGTTTGTTTGTGAGGGGTACGCCGTCACTCGTACCAATTGTAGACTATAGCCTCACACCACCGTGAGTAGATGAACAAAATCTCTTTCATTCAAATACTGATTTAATTAATAATATTTACAAGTTTATATACAATTACTTAACATGACGTATTCTATTGTTTTGTTCTAGTTCTAATTTCCTGACCTTTGATTATTTTGCATTTTATATGCTTACTATTATTGGCTATCTTGCAGTTGCTAAATGCTTATTCTAGTTGACCTGTTCTACATTTTATGTGTAATACTAATTCTTATTAATTTCCTAATTCTACCTAATTTTATGGTCTATGTCCAGAGTAATCTGTTTAATTTGGTGATTAAACATCGATAGTGTATAGCCCGAGGGCCTAGGCTGTTACCTCGGAGTTTCCAAACCAACATTGTTTGGGATTTTATTGTCAATTCAAGAAAGGCCTAAATCCTCTCTTAATAAAATAAATAAAAAATATAGTAATTAAGGTATCTAGGGCGTTATGAACTAAATAACGCCTAAGATCGATAGTGTATAGCCCGAGGGCCTAGGCTGTTACCTCGGAGTTTCAAAACCAACATTGTTTGGGATTTTATTGTCAATTCAAGAAAGGCTTAAATCCTCTCTTAATAAAATAAATAAAAAATATAGTAATTAAGGTATCTAGGGCGTTATGAACTAAATAACGCCTAAGATCGATAGTGTATAGCCCGAGGGTCTAGGCTGTTACCTCGGAGTTTCCAAACCAACATTGTTTGGGATTTTATTGTCAATTCAAGAAAGGCCTAAATCCTCTCTTAATAAAATAAATAAAAAATATAGTAATTAAGGTATCTAGGGCGTTGTGAACTAAATAACGCCTAAGATCGATAGTGTATAGCCCGAGGGCCTAGGCTGTTACCTCGGAGTTTCCAAACCAACATTGTTTGGGATTTTATTGTCAATTCAAGAAAGGCTTAAATCCTCTCTTAATAAAATAAATAAAAAATATAGTAATTAAGTAATTAAGTTATGAACTAAATAACGCCTAAGATCGATAGTGTATAGCCCGAGGGCCTAGGCTGTTACCTCGGAGTTTCCAAACCAACATTGTTTGGGATTTTATTGTCAATTCAAGAAAGGCCTAAATCCTCTCTTAATAAAATAAATAAAAAATATAGTAATTAAGGTATCTAGGGCGTTATGAACTAAATAACGCCTAAGATCGATAGTGTATAGCCCGAGGGTCTAGGCTGTTACCTCGGAGTTTCCAAACCAACATTGTTTGGGATTTTATTGTCAATTCAAGAAAGGCCTAAATCCTCTCTTAATAAAATAAATAAAAAATATAGTAATTAAGGTATCTAGGGCGTTGTGAACTAAATAACGCCTAAGATCGATAGTGTATAGCCCGAGGGCCTAGGCTGTTACCTCGGAGTTTCCAAACCAACATTGTTTGGGATTTTATTGTCAATTCAAGAAAGGCCTAAATCCTCTCTTAATAAAATAAATAAAAAATATAGTAATTAAGGTATCTAGGGCGTTATGAACTAAATAACGCCTAAGATCGATAGTGTATAGCCCGAGGGCCTAGGCTGTTACCTCGGAGTTTCAAAACCAACATTGTTTGGGATTTTATTGTCAATTCAAGAAAGGCTTAAATCCTCTCTTAATAAAATAAATAAAAAATATAGTAATTAAGGTATCTAGGGCGTTATGAACTAAATAACGCCTAAGATCGATAGTGTATAGCCCGAGGGTCTAGGCTGTTACCTCGGAGGGCTTAGGCCCTCGGGCTATACACTGTCGATCTTAGGCGTTATTTAGTTCATAACGCCCTAGATACCTTCTTTACTTTATGTCATACTTGCAAGAAAACATAGCAGCGGGCGTTATAAAGAAATAAGGTAGTACGACATAAAATCTATTATGGCCGTATATTATACAGTATCTACATTACTGTATACAACAGTACTGTACTAAATGGGATCTAGGTGAGAGACCCCATTTTCTTAATAAATCGCTCTCTTTACAACTTATCTGTTATGTAAAATTTTAGATAAAATCGTGTACCACTTATTTATTCGACATTTAAAAATTATTTATGTACATAATTTTACAAGACAATGTACATATCTCGAAATAAAAATCCGAGAAATGTGAAGACGCGTTCCAGAATCCAGAGGGCATTTGCATTGTTTATAACTTATACCTAATGCCAAAACAAAGATAAACAATTTTCTACGACTGCATCACGGAATTTGTACCACAAATTAATGCTCTAATACGCATTAAAGTAGTATGTATTACGTAATAGGTGCATACCACTGAAAAAAGTTTCCTTTTAACGGTTCTCAACTATAAATATAATGTAAGTGTAATGAATGTAATGAACTTTCCGGAACTCTCATCGTATCTTATCTAAACTAAATTAAGCGCTACGGTAGATATTAACAGATTAATCTCAAGAACAACTTGAATCTTGGCAACATTCGTTTCGTTTTTTATAAATGAGCGGCATTATTTGCAAGCGAAAAAAATTACGCGGGTGGCATTACAAAAATTTGGAACGCATTCAAAAAATCTAGGAACGCAGATCAAGTACGAGGCAATCAATCATAATGCTCGATTAGATTTAAAGTTAACCTCAAAATGGTGAATTTTTCGGATGACGAAACACGCGCTTTAATAATTGTAACAAAAACAAAGTATGAATTGTTATTAAACCGGTGTCTACCACGCTTGAGGAGGTTACAAAAGGAAACGTAAGTTGATGACTTCTCATTACCTTTTAAACGAGCGCACCTTAAGATTAACCGCAAAGTTTATTATTTATATAGTGTTAGTGTACTTTATTCTCAGTATTTAAAAAAAAAACTGTTTTTCTAGGTCTTACGTAAACGAATTTATAATCCGTGAATCCATACATGAATATCAAAAAAGTTCCTTTGTGACGTATACTAAAAAACAACAATTAAGATCAATAACAGCCTTTTATCACGCGCTTATATAAGTAGACGATCACAGCGATAATTATTAACGAGCTATAAAGACCTTGAATAAACAATTCAAATTTAAATTATTGAATAATATAATAATTCTTATTGGTAAAAGGTCCGAGTGGTAACAAAATAAATGGAGCCAAAAATAAAAATTGCGCCTTAAAAATCGATAAATAACTTATACTATACATGCAAATATTTGTTTTATTATCACAAACTTGAAAAGATAAATTTGGGAGGGTCAATAATCTCTAAACTACGCCTCTGTTCTTTTTAACATCCATAGCGCAGTACTTTGATTAAAATAAATTGAAATTAAAACGAGTCTGTTCACAGTAACACTTCATCAAAAATTTCTAACAATAAACTGATGATATAAGAAGGCTGCCAAAAAAAACTTTAAGACAAAGCAAAATAATTACCCAGACGATTACATTGCACATATTTCAGTCACCAAGTTTTGCGAAATAGTGTCAAGGCGTAACTGTTTTAAAATAATAATTAAATTGCAACTCTTTTTTTATGCACCATTTCCGCCTTTTAACTGTGCGGGATTTAATATAGGTACCGCTAAAGCTTCGATTACCATAATGATATCGAATGAACGGTTGCTCTAAATGCGAGAGGTCGTTCACGAATTAATAGAAAATCAAAATTATTCTCGATTTTGATCTTTCTGGATGAACCTTAACACATCAAATCGTTTTGCATTGAAACGTAGATAACCAAGCTAAATAAAATTTTACACTGAAAATCGCACACAAAGATTCAATAGTCGAAAATCTTGTTTTATCGTGGTAACCATGGCAATAAAAAGTCTTTCCGCGGAAATATTCTCCTCCTGGGTACAAGGAGAAATATTTCCGGAAAGAAAAAGTAATGAATAATAGAGAAAAATTTTACACTGAAAATCGTACACAAAGATTCAATAGTCAATGAAAATCTTGCTTTATGGGCAATATAAAGTCTTTGCGCGGAAATATTGCCCTCCTGGGTACGAGGAGCAATATTTCCGGAAAGAAAAATTAATAACAAATAATAGAGAAAAATTTTACACTGAAAATCGCACACAAAGATTCAATAGTTAATGAAAATCTTGCTCTATGGTGGTAACCATGGCAATAGAAAGTCTTTCCGCACAAATATTTTCCTCCTGTATACGAGGGGAAATATTTCCGGAAAGAAAAATTAATAAATAATAATAAAGAAAAATTTTACACCGAAAATCGCACACAAAGATTCAATGGTCAATGAAAATCTTGCTTTATGGTGGTAACCATGACAATATAAAGTCTTTCCGCGGAAATATTTTCTCCTGGGTACGAGGGGAAAGATTTCCGGAAAGAAAAATTAATAAATAATAGAGAAAAATTTTACACCGAAAATCGCACACAAAGATTCAATAGTCAATGAAAATCTTGCTTTATGGTTGTAACCGAGGTTGTAACCATGGCAATATAAAGTCTTTCCGTGGAAATATTTTCCTCCTGGGTACAAGGAGAAATATTTCCGGAAAGAAAATATTAATAAATAATAATAGCGAAAAATTTTACACTGAAAATCGTACACAAAGATTCAATAGTCAATGAAAATCTTGCTTTATGGTTGTAACCATGGCAATATAAAGTCTTTCCGCGGAAATATTTTCCTCCTGGGTACGAGGAGAAATATTTCCGGAAAGAAAAATTGATAAATAATAATAGAGAAAAATTTTACACTGAAAATCGTACACAAAGATTCAATAGTCAATGAAAATCTTGCTTTATGGTTGTAACCATGGAATATAAAGTCTTTCCGCGGAAATATTTTCCTCCTGGGTACGAGGAGAAATATTTCCGGAAAGAAAAATTAATAAATAATAATAGAGAAAAATTTTACACCGAAAATCGCACACAAAGATTCAATAGTCAATGAAAATCTTGCTTTGTGGTGGTAACCATGACAATATAAAGTCTTTCCGCGGAAATATTTTCTCCTGGGTACGAGGAGAAACATTTCCGGAAAGAAAAATTAATAAATAATAGAGAACAATTTTACACTGAAAATCGTACACAAAGATTCAATAGTCAATGAAAATCTTGCTTTATGGTTGTAACCGAGGTTGTAACCATGGCAATATAAAGTCTTTCCGTGGAAATATTTTCCTCCTGGGTACAAGGAGAAATATTTCCGGAAAGAAAATATTAATAAATAATAATAGCGAAAAATTTTACACTGAAAATCATACACAAAGATTCAATAGTCAATGAAAATCTTGCTTTATGGTGGTAACCATGACAATATAAAGTCTTTCCTCGGAAATATTTCCTCCTGGGTACGAGGAGAAACATTTCCGGAAAGAAAAATTAATAAATAATAGAGAACAATTTTACACTGAAAATCGTACACAAAGATTCAGTGGTCAATGAAAATCTTGCTTTATGGTTGTAACCATGGCAATATAAAGTCTTTCCGTGGAAATATTTTCCTCCTGGGTACGAGGGGAAATATTTCCGGAAAGAAAATATTAATAAATAATAATAGCGAAAAATTTTACACTGAAAATCGTACACAAAGATTCAATAGTCAATGAAAATCTTGCTTTATGGTTGTAACCATGGAATATAAAGTCTTTCCGTGGAAATATTTTCCTCCTGGGTACGAGGGGAAATATTTCCGGAAAGAAAAATTAATAAATAACAATACAGAAAAATTTATTTTTTCTTCAAACGTCAATTAAAAGATGACATTTTAAACTTCAACTGGCAACGTTAAAGTTTTACTTTATCGCCGGTGAAGGCAAAGACTTTTGCATGTAAATTTTTATTGACGTTTGACGTTTGAATAAAAATTGACGTTGGACGTTTGAAGAAACAATAGTATGCGGAACAAAGTGACTTTTTGTGGCTCATCTGTATTTGCCGGACTCACTACCTACGTCCTTCAAACCTACAGATTCGCCACAAAAAGTGCCACTTTAGCTCCTTATAAAATAATATACTATTTCGTGCGATTTTCTCAGTGGTGTATTATACACGAGGCGCATGAGGAGCGCGTCTCAGGGCCCGGTCGCTGCGAGGGCCCGGCCCTGCAGCTCGCGTGCTCGATCGTCGGCTGGCATGACGCTATTATAAAAAATTTTGCTTTAAAGAAAGCAAGAAAAAATATATTTGTTAATATTTTCATTAAATAGAACTACCTAAATTGATAGGATCCGTATTCTAGTTGTTCGGTGATTTTTCTCCGAATGGGGTGAACTGATAATATTTCAATGATCACGAAACCTCTCCCATGAATAACATTTATTGTGCTTAAATTTGTAACACGAGGTGAATATAATTAAAGGGTTGATTAAGATTACGACAGCATGTTTCTACACCTAATATGGTGTCATCATCAGGCTACAATGTCGTCGTATTCTTAATCAACCCTTTAATTGTATTCACCTCGTGTTACAAATTTAAGCACAATAAATGTTATTCATGGGGGAGGTTTCGTGATCATTAAATTATTAGAACTACCTATTTATTATTTTTTCTTTTTATTTGGATTAGGAGTTATTAAGTTTATTTTAACAAATATGTTAAATGTATTATTTTATTTTAGCGAATAAAAAATAAATTTACAATTGTTTATTTTTTGCTAATTTGTATTTTTTCAAGGAGGAAAGGGGCCCGAAAATTTTTTATTTGATTAGCGCTTCAGGCCTAAAAGTTCCTTAATCCGGCTCTGGATTTTCTTACCGAATATCCCTCTGCATCGATTCATATCCTGGAAATTTTGTTTTCGTGCATCGATGACAATGTATAAATCGCACGAGTCGTAGACGAGTGCGATTTATACATTGCCATCGATGCACGAAAACAAAATTTCCGGATGGAATAGACACCTCGGGATATTATTATAAGTGAATATTTAAATGATTGATTTATTAATGTTTCACTTTGAGGATCACTAACAATATTGGCAAGACTGAGAATAAAAATTAATGAATACATATAAGAAATTGTACCCTACTGAGAATTGATTACTTTCATGCAAATTTTGGGATTGGTCGCGTTCCCTTTAGAAGATACCGTGTATCAAAAAAGGAAGTGGTAAAAAACGAATGGTTAAACGCTTCGACATTATATGAAGGAAAAAAATACAGGGTGTGCCATTTAAAAAAAAGTGACATTTTCCTGCCAGGTGAAAATGCAACATACTGTAGATACAAAAATATATTTTTAAGAGATGCACAATTTATATCAAAGCAACCTTCCTCCTGTATCCTCCTGTATCTTCAACCCACATTGAGTTATTGACCGATTACGAAGCAGTTGAGCACCCTGTATGTAGGGCTACGTATAGATCATTCTGAAAGTTTTAATTTATCCTCATTAAAAAATTTTGTAAGAAGCTATAAATCCTTTTCCTTAACAGATAAGGCTTTATTAACAACATATTCACGTTTTCCTTACGACTTACTCCACATTTTTACACAAATCACATTAAATCGTCGTTTAGATATTTTTTGTTTTAAAAAAGGCATTATTGATTCGGTTAGGCGCAAGTAAGACTAAAATGGGGTTGAATTTTGTTTCTGGACACATTCTTTCACTTAACCCTCTCCTGTGCCACCACCATGTCTTCCTATCTCACACTTCTTTTCTTAAGAGTGGACTTTAATATCATCTCTCATACTCCCATCGGTTTTTTTCCTTCCTTTCCTTCTACCGTTTTTGTCTCATAAATTGTTCTGGCTATTCTTTTATCTTGCATCCTCAATGCATGCCCAAACTATCCCAGTTGTTACGCTTCTATTCATGAACCTTAAGCTCTCTTCTGATGACTTCGCTTAGTACTCTGCCTCTTCTTAGACTTTTTTTAAAATATTGTTCATTACTAGAGTAAAAAGTACTTGTTGCTGTTTTCATATAGGCTTTCCTCCGCTAAAAGTATATTTTGTGTTTAGGATACTTCACATTTCTCCATTTTTCACCTTGTCAAATGCCTTCGTTAGGTTTATATAACATAATACGTATGTGCAATGCATGAAAAAAATGGGCCGTCCTATTTCTAGGGAAATATTAGTGCGTGCTATGCAAATGGGTCAGATAATCTCTCTCTGCGATGATAACCCAAAGTATGGAAGATCGCTGGAGGCACTCATTGAAGAAATCATTCACAAGGTTGAAGGCTGACCCACAAGAGTTCCAAACAAATACGACAAATTGACTGTTTTATCCCAAGACGAAGACTCTTTCTCAAGATGAAACCTGGGTACTGCGTTATAACACATGGAGTTATAAGGGTTCTCCACCATCCACGAAGACGAAAGACTCTTTTCCTGTACAGAAAGTAATGGCGACAACAGTTTTCTGAGGCTACAATAACGGGAAATGTCTCAGCAACTCTACTTCGTCACAGCAGAGTGCACAAAGCGCGAATTGTTCACACAGCAGTCGTTTTGAGGAATTACAACATCCACCGTATACTCGCGACTATAATTTTATTCAAAAATCAAAAAGACACCGCGTTTATTATCGAATGACGGAGGACTTGGAAAACGCCGAGGAGTTATATTTTGCAGAATTACAAAATGAATTTTGTTTTCATTTGAAAGAATAACGTTATTAGAAAAATGTTGAAAAATAAAACTTTGTTCTCTAATCTTTTTTCATAGTTGATACCTACATAAAAAGTGCCCATTGTGGTACGCGAATTTCTGTGGGGGGGTTGCTATCATTTTTACATAATTAACTTTTGCGTTTCTTTATAAAGAATACCTCGTGGACATTCCGAAATTCATTTCCTATGTGAACTGTAGCAATGGAAGAAAAGCTTTTTTGTACATGTCCAGCAGGTAGTAAGTATCTCAAGAAAAAAATGAAAGTCATGCTTATAAGTACTTACTTTGTGGTTAAATATGACGCGTAAGGAAGGAATACCATATGTCATCTTACAACAAAGTAGTAACCAGATTTTTAAATAAATTACATTAAAACGAGGTCATTATATGGTACTCGAGATCACACACCTAAGTCACAATTACGTGAGTTGCCTTTTGAATATACCATACATACATACTCATTACAAAATCGTATCAGGGAATAAAATTAATTGAAGGTATTTGTGGTTTTCCGGTAGGTTCAACAACACATGCGAATACGTGGAGCCTAAAAAAAAACAGAGCCTTACATAATCACAATAAAATTCGCTTAGCAACATCAATAATTGAGCAGCTTGTTTTTGAAAATATGTATGTATTATTAATAGTTAACGATAACTTGGTCTTTATTAAGTAGTTAAATAAAATGATCAAACAGATAAAATAACTTTCACGTTGAGCAAGGTTAGTTACCAGAGAGGAAAAAAGTTAACTCAGCAAGGTCATCTTTTTTTACCGCTCTTTTGACCCTGCCAATATACAAATATCGCATTGGAAAACATGAAATTTACAATTTTTCGACAAACAAATTGTTTGTTAAATCTACGTGTTTATGAATTTTGTTTAAAATTCACGGTCACCTTTGTTCCAGGATAATTAGCTATTTCATTATTATTTATTATACACTTTACTGATAAGTTGTGTTGGTTGTTGTTTATATAACAAAAGTTTATTGACTTAGATAACATGAGTGATAATTATTGCTAAAAGAAAAATTGCTCTTTTTTTTATTTAACAAATGAAATGTATATTAGCGACCCAGTTACAAAACACTGCTGTGTGCTGAATCTTTTACTACAGCATTGCACAGAATATTATATAATACGATGTAATATCAACATTGCGGTATATTCAACAGAGCGTTGCGCCGCCAATTTCAGTATAGTTATGAGCAAATTCAAATTGCCCTGACCCCCTTTTTCCTAACGATGGGGGATGTATTGTAATCAATTTGCCTTCAAAATAATGGTACAATCGCGCGATAATATCGGGAGGGAATTGCTTTTGTTTAAATGTACGACAATACACGAAATTGTATGAAACAAATGGCTGTTGTGCAATTTAGTATTTTAACATTATACAAAAATCCTCCTTTTATCGTGTATTGAAATAATTCTCTCCAAAAAGAGAAAAAAAGCTCGAGATATCATTTGTAAATTGAAAGTATTTTTCCAAAAACGTTTAACGAGAATTTTTCCGTCCAAACAACATTTTAATATAAGAAAAACAAGAACGTATCATTAGAATTTTCCATTCACTACAGAATCAAAGTTCAAACATCCTATATTGGTGAATTTATCATGTTCAATGATAAATAAGGACAGTGTTTCCTTAAAATCCAATTAAACACGAAAAACTTAATAACATTAAATGACTAAAGATTAAAAATTCAAAAATTACAAAAACTTGGCCAAAGGACAACTTAGGAAATTGCATTTTTTTAAATTGCTGAATTATGCGCAGATTGTTGCCGTCAAATTTTATAAACCGAACTGCACACATGTGGGTCTTAAACAAACCTTTCAATCTTTTAGAAGACTTGCTGGTTTGTGTTTTTGTGAAATTGTTGCGAATACGAATTTTTTTGGTCGACCCCCCCCCCTTCGTTGCTTCAAATGGGGTGGCAAAAATTAGATTTCGGTTTTGTTTTTTTGAAATTATGGAAACGATTAAAGAAATCATATTTGGTAGATGATCTGTAAGTATTTGTAAAAGGACTGCCTACATGTCAGTTATTCTAAAACGGCAAAATGTTAAAGAAAAATCTGATCGAAAACTTTAGCTTAACCACAGAATAAAACACAAGTGTTTAACCATGTTTAATGAAAGACTCAAAAACGTTTTGAAGTAAAGTAAAGTTATCTAATGATTAATGCATTTTTTTAATAACTTCTTTCCAAACTGTTCTAATACTATTTTGGATAACGGTTGCTAATTTAACTCTCTATAAATAATAGGGGAGCACCAGCCTTTTAGAAATACAAAACATACAGCTAACATTGTTTTTTTCAGGAAAAAAATTACAATCTAATTTTTGGGCCGGGAGAAGCCTAAAAAATCGCTGATGACAAAACACTTTGCTGGTACAAGTTAGCAGCAAATAACAAAATATGAGAATATTTTCGCTTGCTTTCATTACAGACAATTACATTCACAAATCATTCCCTTTGTTTTTTATGGAAATCTACTTTAAAAAATATTGTTATAAAACGTATTCATTAAGTATAATTTTTTGAAAAAAATTTATTCTATTGTTATGAAATCCCAAATACTAATTATGACATGTGATGTATCTGGGATCCATTCAGTGTCATTATTAATTTGATTACAACGACTTTTCAAGCAATGCTTTTTTAGTGAACCATCCTGCATTGACAATTATGATGATTATGACATTGCTATTAGCTAATAAAAACTAATGAAAAAACCATAATTAGCTCGAAGTATGGGTAAAAACGAGGAAAAACTAAAACGGTTATGGCGTAGAGAATTTGAGAAGATATAAACAACAAAAAGCATCTAGGTTTGAATCATGGAGGGGGGGGGGGGGGGCACAACACACACCTAGTGCCGTTTTGACACTAGGTTATACCAAATAATATAGCGACAGTTTGGTGCCAACGCCAGTAACTTTAACCAACACCAAAACACGGCAGAAAAAACAATTTTGCTGCGAAGACGTAAATCACCAGTTTGACACTCTCTGTTCGCATGTCAGGGGGAGCACGTGCCCCCTCCTTGAGTGCGCCATTGCACAAACAGAATTTGCTAGCGACCAATTATGAGGAAGTTATAAGAGAGCACAAAAAGATCAATCGAATAACTTAAAAAGCGTTACAAGTTACGAGGAAAATAAAATGAGCAGTAATGATAAAATATTAACCATTAAACGAACAATTAGACAATAAACAATTTAAATAATAGTATTTGTGTGTTTTGTTTACTAAGAGTTGTAAAATAAAAATATAAAAGTTGTTTTTTGAATTACGTTTGTATAAATTTTTAAAAACATTTCCATGATTTTACGCCGTGACCATAACTCTTGAGGATCAGCGTATTTAGAGCGTAGTATAGTCGGGATCCTAGATATTTTTTAGAAATCATGTGCCGTTTAATCCCTATGATGAAAGTACAAACATTGCATAAATCCTATCTAAGGTTATTAAAAAAGGTAAACAAGGTAATCCAAATCAGAAAATGAAAAATGTTATCCAAAAAACTCTACATTCCTAAGTAGCACCAGCATTAATAGTAACAATAACCGTTTTGTAGTTTTCCTTCAACACTATAATATTACTATGTACCTATTTGGAAATTTGTTGTTCTTGTGTCAATGCATAACTTAACAGAGATATTACTGTACAAATTATGCAGGTACATAAACAGGTAAATAGAATGGGTTCTACAATTTAATGCGTTTTATTTTTGCGGTAGTTCTTTCAGTTCACAAGTGATGTCATTTAATATTTAAATAATTTTTTTCCCAGTACTAACGTAAATTCCTTCCTAAGGGTCCAAAGTCAGCTAAACTTTCCATTTCACATTTTTTGTTTGGAGTTTTTAAAAAATAATATACTTATATGGACGATGATAACAAGCGAAAGATGAATCAATCAATCACTTTATTTGTTTAATTATACAATAGAATCTTATTCATCCCTTCGCCCCGCCCCCTACCTTAATTGTCCCAAACAAAAAAAAATAAAATTTAACCCTCCCTATAATCACTTCTTACTTCGACTTCCTCCATCCACCCTCTTTCTAACTCCATCGTTCATCCCTCAATTCCTCACACTCCCCCAACATATGTCCTATATTCTCCCCACCTACTCCACACAGTCTACACCTTCTCTTTTCATCCTCCCACCAATATTTATTGTCCCTCTCCTCATTCCCACACCTAAGTATATCTCCCTATCAATCTTTTTTTTAATATAGTTAACCCTCCCTTAAGTATCAAATCAAATTAAGACAAAGAAATACACGTCGATGTTATATATAGGTACATACAACAAATTTACACTAGAAAGAGATTTGTTTTATTAATAATGTTACATAGTTCTGATTTATGCGGTAGTATGGAAGGTTGATTAAATACATAAAATGTAGCTACCTTTATTTTTCTTATTTGTCCAATATATTCTCATTAATGGACATTATTACTTCACAACACCATTAATTCTGC
Organism: Pyrocoelia pectoralis; assembly: GCA_036250285.1. NCBI lineage: Eukaryota > Metazoa > Arthropoda > Insecta > Coleoptera > Lampyridae > Pyrocoelia > Pyrocoelia pectoralis. Next base: position 33,207,636 of record CM070079.1, on the reverse strand, counting down.
TATAAAACTAAATCTTTTTTTTTTAATTTTCATTCACACTCAACTTTCATTTATTCAAAAACTGTCATCATCTTTTTGTAACTCTACAAAAGCAACCATTAAGCAGAGATGTCGGATTTCCTTTAAATATTTTGTATGCGGGCGAGCATGGCGGTAGACTGTTATACAGGGTGCCCCACTGCTCCGTAATCGGTCGATAACTCAATATGGGTTGAAGATACAGAAAAAAGTTTCAAATAAAGGTTTCTTTGATTGGAATTGTGCATCTTTTAAAAATATTTTTATATGTATGTACAGTATGTTGCATTTTCACCTGGCAGGAAAATATCACTTTTTTTTAAATGGCACACCCTGTATTTTTTTACCACATTTATATCACGCCTGCAATTTTTTTTGATATAGTATGTACGGTTGCCAAATTATTAATTATTTTGTCAAAATTTTGTAGAATTCTAGGTCGGATTATAATATCCATAAGTAACTAAGTTAATCTTCAAAAAAGGGGAGAAAATTTATTTGATGAATGCTAATAATGAACGCTAATACATATCGTGTTACTCTACAAAAAAAAACTAAGTGATTAAGTTTATGTTTATGTTTAAAATGAGAATTCAAAATTTGTGAACTTTAAATACTTAGAATTTATACGAATATTTTAAATGGAACAGCCTGTATTTTTATTTACAATCAGATTCTCAACAAAAAACCCTATTCAACGGTGTATTATTTCCTGGTATTATTTTTTGTACTTTTGTTAATATTTACGATTTTTAAAATTTCATGTAAGAAGGATTTGTTAAAAGTAATTTTAGTTTAATTATTACAAAATACAATTTAAATAGTTGTTATCAACGCAAACGAACAAAACTGATATTTTATTACAGATTTGAATAGCATTTTCTACGACCTTTTACCACCTATTCCTAAATTATTTACTTTTAAAGTTGATCATTGTAAAATTTTGATACTTTTTCGAATTTGCCGGAATAGGGCCCATAAAATAAATTTAAAAAAATGAAAATGAAAGATTGCTAATTACCGCTAATTACAATACAACTGTGAACACAATACAACATTTTTGGACCACAGAGTGCGATGAATTTCTCAAAAGAACTCATTAATATGATCTACACTTTGGGAGAGACTGAAAGGAACTGTTTGTTAGCATCGAGGATTTATGAACAAAGGTTCATTACGCGAGGCACCCAAAACTTTTCTTTTTCCATAGTTCCGTGACAGGGGAAAGATATCTACAATTCCTTCGGGAAGATTGATCTCACTTGCTTGAAAATGTGACTCTACGTACATAACAAGTTATGTATTACCAACACGATGGAGCACCTCAACACTACCATAATCAAGAACGTCAGTATTTAGAAAATTGGTGCGAAATTCACTGGATAAGTTGCGGTGGTTCCAATGCTTCCAAACGGAAACATTTTTGAGCATTTATTTTAAAAATCGTAGTATAGGTACATTGTATTCTTTTATTCCATTTTAAAATTTATAGTTAAGTATACTGTCCAGCGTTCTTGTTCTGTAGTCCAAAAACAATTGTAATGTGTTATAAAACCTATAACTTCCATTGGCGGATCCAGCGAGGGGTAATGAGGGCAATTGCCCGGACTGAGAATATAATAACTTTAAAAATATTTACAAAATAATATAAATTAAAAATTTAGCAGTCACTGCAATTTTATTTTTCAATAAAACTTTATTTAAAAGTATAATATTAGGGAGGTAAGGTTTATTTTGAGGTACTTGTTTAACACGTGACCTTGAAATTTTGAAAAATTACCACTTTGGGCTCACTACGCTCGCAATCGGCATCTTGCTTAACCATATGTTATTCTTAGTTACAATACTGATTGGCCTTACTGAAAATCGAGTCTGGATCCGCCTCTAATAACTTCATAGTTGTTTGTTTTTCTTTGCCAATGGAGAAGTTTCCTGATGTTAATAATACTATATTTAACCAATTAACATTAAAATATAGATCAAAACTAATATACCAGTACAAAAATTTTTAAAATCCGTCAATAAATGACTGAGAAATAAGTTATTAAAGTTTACGTATTTAGCGCGGAACGACAGTAGTGTGACGTCATTTTACCTAATCGAGTTAATTAGAGGCAATACATTATTTGTATTGTAGGAGGATTTTTAGCATCAGTCATCTTGTAATAAACAAAACACGCATGATAGGCGCAAGTGAGTGCACCCCAATAACCGTACACGTATGTACTAAGCGAATACGAACAGGTAAAGTGACGTCACACGCTGGATCATGATACAAAATTATTCTTCACTTTAAAGGCTCGTAACTTTTTCATTTGTAGAGATATTTTAATGATTCTTTTACATTTTTGTTTTATTTTACTTATATTTTCATAATTAATTTACAGCAAAAAATGGGAAACTTCTCCATTATGGCATTGTCTTAATTTATTTTATAGGGCCTATTCAAAAAATTCAAAAAAAGCACCAACACCTTACACTTTTCAACTTTTGTTGTATTATGTTCAACGGCCAAAATTCTTCCATTGAACTTTGAGACAGTAAATGACAGTTTTGAATTTCGTGAAGTAAAGACGATTTGGCTCGAAACCTCCCTCACATATCTATTATTTATTCCTATAGTCTCTGTTAAAAAAATTAAAAATGTACCTAAGCCTTTTTCCGAAATTCACAATTTGGCCGCATAAGTAACATATAAAACACGAAACCTCCCAGTTTCGAATTTTGAATTTTCAAATTATAATTTAGGATTCATTAGCATTAGGTAATATTTTGAGTTTCAATGTTTTATTTCAAATTTCTATTTTGAATACGAAATTTTTGAATTTTACCTATGTGGATTTTTTAAATTTACATTTTATATTTACATCTTTGAATAACTTGAATAACTTGAATACTTTGAATTTGGAATTTTGAACTTTGAATTTCTAAGCTATGCATTTTTTATTTTTATTTTATAGTTTCAGCAGTAAAAAAGTTAATACCGGTATCAATACTGGGATTCACTTGATTGAATACCGAAAACCGGTATTCAAAATTTCTTCCGGTATTAGCCCTAAGTCGTCAATGTTATTTACTTCAACAAAAAAGAACATTTTGGCAGAAATATGCGATTTCGGATGGACAATGAGAAAGTTCTCTTCTTCAGTTTAATGGCATTTCCCGGACCTCGGACTGATTTTAAATGTAATTACGTGATACCGAAAAAATATATTTTCATTTATAAGTAAAGCTTTGGCGCCGACGGCGCACAAGAATGTAACGTTATTCAGATATTTGAAAGTCTTATGTAAGCAGTAACCAAGGTCGATTTCTGTACTTTTGCATGGTACATGAGATCAATGATCATGAGCAATTACGCATATTGACAGGGACAGAACTTGTATAACGACGTTAGGAAATACATAATTTGAAATAAGTTTCGTATTTTAATATAATTATTATTTGTAAGAAAGTGTTCAAATTACCTTTTATGTAATAATACATAAGCTGTTCTGTTCGGTTATGTTCAAAATTAAATTGTGGATTACTTTGTAGTTACCTACATTACTTTAATAACGTAACCGAAGCTTCATCAATTTAATAACACCTGCCACCTCTTACATAATTCCGAAATTTTAATGTACATAGATAAAATACGTTATGACGTAGTGTGTTATGACGATTAGTTATAAATGATAAACAAAACTAAAACAAAGGTGAATCCATACATCGTATGACTCAAAAAGAAACGTATAAATTCTTTTGTTTTGAATGAATGGCGTAGAAACGCCCATTTTCTCTTACCTTCTTCGAATTTCTTCAACTTGTCGAGAATGTCTTGAATCAAAATATTTGTACGTAGAAAAGCACCAAGTTCAGTTTTACACTCACTACATTTTCCAAAATGTACAATATGTAAACAGTCCTTACAAAATGTATGTCCGCAAGTAACCGTAACCGGCGTTTCTAAAATATTTCTACACATAGGACACGTAAAAAACGTACCATTTTTACTATCTAACTTTTGGTTCTTAATTTTGGTAATTTTTTTGTTCTCTTCATTTTATTTTTAACCATATGTTTACGTAAAATTCGTCCCGTTTTATATATTCCACTGTTATCCAACGTATCGTAACTATTCAATAATTCCGGATATTTTCGCAAAATGTGATCCACCTTCACGCAGGATTTTTTCGACATTTTCACGCGATAATTTAAATAGTACGAGTAACGTGAACACAACCGCACGTGTTGCACGGGACACGATATCTAGCACAGCTGTATCGATTTTGCACGTCTCTTGCGCAACAATAATGTTATGTTATATTATAAAATCCTACCGAATTTGTATAACCGTAATTTACTCGACGAAGGTGTCATTAAACTTTAATCTTTTTTTTCTCAATAACGCCCGCTTCGCTTCTAAAAGGATGTGTTTGTATATGAATCATACGATTCCACAAAAAAAAAATAATTCAATGAAGCGTCAAATATCTGCGCGAAATTTTAATCGTAAATGTGAATCATGGGCAACTCCTATGATTTACTTCAATTATATAACCGTAGATATAAAAATTGTGGAAAAACAAAAATATTATCAAAACATAAAGAAGGGAATCTTTTATATAACTTCACTACTTTATATATACGCCGAATAGTTTTTGTTAAATTTTACGATTATGTAAACAATGACGATCGTAAAACACATGTACGCACTATTACGATGAGCAGCTGTATGTGTATCGTTGCACAGTCTTTAAACAACTGCCGATTCAAATTCGATGGTCGCTGTCGCTGCTTTACTACGCTACGAGCGACGTTGGTGCATGATTCGCGCGTTCAACTTATCATTAGCCAACCGCGTTCGAGGTCACGCGCTTATTCAAATCCTACTTCACGATTTTGAGGCTCTCGTCGCTCTTTTTTTTCTTATAGTCATATTTGCGTGAGTGTGAGATACTTTTTGATATTGTTACGTAAAAGCATTATTTTCACCTAATTTTCTCGTTTTGCGTTTTTCTTTCCTCATCATTTACTCCACGACCGGAAAATGTGAGTGGGGTAAAATGGGCAAGTACGGAACTTGACACACTATGACAATTAACCGTATCTATCAAAGGTCATTGGCCTTAATTTATCCCTTTGGAAACGACTACAAAAATCGAAAGCATGATTTTATAAATTGTATGCGTAATTTCAAGTTTTTTGGGTCATTATACAGAGCGTCAAAGTTTTGTACCGCCTTTATTTTTATAGATACGAAGAAAAGTTGAAATAAAAACGTTGTAGATACCAATTTTAAAATAATTGCATATCTACACGGCGTTTCATAAAGTTAGACCAAACTAAACTATTTTTTTAGGCCACCCAGTATAGGTATTATTACATTTTTAGAATTTGCTCATCCTCCTAATTGTCGTTTTAATATAACATACTGGGTGGTTTAAAAGTACCTATATGAGCATTTTTATCATATACATACTTAAATCGAATCCTAGTTTCGCTCTGCATCTTAGACCGGGGGAAAAACAAGAAAAGTCACGTCGAGCGGCAAGTCGCGCGACAAAATGGTGCTTTTAGGGTAAATCGAGCCTGTTAAAAACGAATCAGTCGGTAGCCAAGTCGAATTTTGGGCCCCAAAGACCAAAAACAAGATGGCGGTTGATTTACTGTTATTTTTGGGTAATGGTCTAATTAACTTTGACATGATCCGCCAAATCCGCCAAAATTTAAAGATGTTATGTACTTAAAAACATACTATATGTACATACTAACATCAACACTTGACCATACAAAAAATTCTTATTCTTACCCTCCACTCTTTCCCTTACCCTACTTCTCCCCTACCACTCCTGCCTTTCTCCCCATTCTCTTCTCTTCTTTCTTCTCCATTTATCTTATTCTCCCCCCCGCCCGCCCCCGCCCCTAAAATCTCTTTCCAGCCTCTCTTTCCTCTTCCTTCAGCTCCTCACATTTCCCTAGCATTTGCTTTAAGTTCTCCCTCCCATTCCACATAACTTACATCTTCTCCTCTCATCTTCCCACCAATACTTGCTCTCTCTCTCCTCAATACCGCTCACACCGCGCCACCATCCTCTTCTTCATCCTACTCCCTCTGTCATAATTTCCACATATTTCACAGTATATTTCCCTTCATTCTTATCTCTGCGTATCCTTTTCCTTTCTACAATCTCATCTCTTGTAATCACCCCCCCCCCCATTCTTCTTCTCTTCTCCTCGGCACTTTCACTCCTGTATACCCTCCTCTTATAATAATAATAATAATAATAATACTCCTTTTACCTGCACGTATTTTATTCTCTTCTCCATCCCTTCCTCGTACCTCATCGCCAATTTCGCAGCCTGTATTCTAATCTTCTCCGACTTAACCTCCTCTTGCACTCTTAACACTCATACAAATTTTGTCTTAAGGCGTTGCCAGCCTCTACAAAATTCTCTTTTCCGTTGAAAATATAAAGGCTAGACAACTGAAACAATTAGAAAGGCTAGTTGTTTTGATGTATTTTGTGTAATTTTGAAGTCAAAAATATAACAAATGTGTAGAAAGCGAAACAATTTTAGACGAATTTTGAAGGCACAAGCCCACAAGGTAAACGTATCGTCGATTTATTAGCAAAAAGTGTGCCCTAGATACGTGTCCTTATAGTTAATAAATACATACATACATAGTTTTTATATGAAAAAAAATATTATCATGAAAAATTTATGGCGAGACCAGAAACACAACACGACGAGAAAATTGTTTAATTTTCTACTCATTTTTTTGTTTTGCTTCAAAATTACACAAAATGTATCAAGACAACTATAGCCTTTCTAATTATTTCATTTATTTTTTTTGTCATACTACCTTATTATTTCACCATAACAACTGCTGAAACAAGAAACATGAATGATAATGACTAAATAACGCCTCTTTACATGACAACCGGATTTTAGATAGCAACGGGCGTTATTTTTTATAAAGCTAGCTTATAACCCCCGCAAATGTAAAATATTATGCCTCATCAGTCATCAGTCATCACTATAGATACGGTCAAGGATGTTAAATGTCAGTCTATACTGATTTTATTGTTATCATCTGTTTTAATCATCTTAATCAACTTCTTGCAAGTATGACATAAAGTTATGAAGGCACCACGGGCGTTATTTAGTTCATAACGCCCTAGTTACCTTTTTTAATTATTATTATGTCCCTAGGTCATACTATCAACGGAAAAGTGAATTTTGTAGAGGCTTGCAATTCACATAAAGCGGCCGTTGGAGAACTTCTTTGACATATAAAACATTGCTAATAATACTTGATTTTTGTGAACCATTTGTTGTAAATCTAACTGTGATGTGTCCTATTTCCGTTGCCTCCTTCGCTGTCACGATCTTGATTGACTCGTCCAGCCTCATTGAGTTACACAGAAAACCTTTCTGATGTGTTCTGTGTTCAGTAGCTCCAGAATCCACAACGAATGTAATTTCATCTCTATTATGGTTGATCTGGTGATCGACGTACATGCTGCCGAGAAAAACATCTTCTTGAAATGTGACGTTGGCTTGTAGGAACTATCAAAACAAGCTAAAAGGTGTTTAATTTAAAACAAATTATCCATAAAGTTAAAGACGTTAGCTAAAAATATACTACTAACATTAAAACTTGATGATGAGATGACACAGAGTATCGAAACGAGTCGCGTTACATTTCATATAAAAAATTAGTGGAATTGCTTGTTTTTATTGTTGCAATTAATTATGGCGTTCCATAAAATTCCATTTAGTGTAATTTACTTAAATAAATAAAACTGATCCGTACCGCAGTTGAGGACTTGATTTCGTATCGCGCTACCATCCCCGATCCCCATGAAACAACCCTAACTTTTTAAACATGAATATCCGCAGTTACCAAGCAAAACGAGTTTACAAACCATTTTGTTACTAATTTGCGCTAAAAGGTTATTTAAAACACGTTTTCATATTCATCGTTAATTTCTAATTTCTCACCCCCAAGTTCATGCACCTGAATTATAAAAATTACATAGCTACACATTGACACGCGCCAGTGATGAATAATTTGAGGCTTTTGCAGTTCCTCGAACTGTCAAAGTAATTAGTTATGTTTGTTCCACAGCCTGGGTTGAAAGGCTTGTGATCCAAAACAAGGTTTTCTAGGATGATTATCCATTCTCTTAGCTGTTAAATCTAGGTTTGCCAGGCCTGACTGTTGATTGTGAAACCAAAAGTTCTAACGTTTCGCAAGACATTGCAGCTTGCATCTTCAGAATGTTAGGAGCGAAGGCTTTGGTTACGTTCCGGAATTTATATGGTTCTTTTTCCCTCATCTCGTTCACCGCCTCAATCCTGATTTTTTGTCACTTTCACTAGAAATTAGAGGGAGTGGTTGTTCTTGAACTTTCACTTTCTCCCAATTCTTCAGTCTATGAATTTAAGGGCTCGTGCCCAGGGCGGCAAAAATTAGGGAGCGGCAAAATTACGGAGCACAAAAATTAATTGAAGGAATCTTTTTGAAAAAAATTGGAAACAATGGAAAATAAAATTGAATTAGAAATACGTCAAAACGAGCTATTAATTTACGTGATAAAAATCCCAAACATCAGTTTATTCAGTCGGACTCATTTAAATATGGTTCTAATCAGATGCATAATCCTATTTAGCCACAGGCTTTCTAAGAATTTGCATGGCCATTTGCCGCTTCTCGTCGTCCAGATGTAGTAGTATGTGTTATTAAATTGCAATACGCCGAAAATGAAATAAATTCTGTAGGAAATAACTTCACAAAACCTTCCCCATAGACAACTATATATTTTAGTTAAAGCTGAAGTTGATTAAAGTTGCAAATTGAAGAATAAATTTGAAGATTACATACTACATGTTTCGACAATATTAAGAATTGTCATCCTCAGGCTAAAATAATAGTAACTAGCATTATTTTAGCCTGAGGATGACAATTCTTAATATTGTCGAAACATGTAGTATGTAATCTTCAAATTTATTCTTCAATTTGCAACTTTAATCAACTTCAGCTTTAACTTAAATATATATTTGTCTATGGGGAAGGTTTTGTGAAGTTATTTCCTAAATTATACGTTCCACCCCATTTAGTGTTCTGATTAACACCCTGATGGATCCAATCAATTTGAAATAAATTCTATTTATTTTTAATAAAAAATGTTTTCTGGACTTCAGACTTGCATAAATACCTAAGGTCTATTCCTGTGGTGAGGGATGTGATGGGGCGGCACTATTCTTGTGCCCCTAGGCGGCAGAATCATAAATACGCCTCTGGGTGTCCATGTTGTACTACGTCTAAACCCTGTTCATGTTTAGTGGATGCTTCTCGATCTCTATCGCCTTTCTAATTTTATTCGAGGGAGGTAGTTCGAAACTCTAGTGTTACCTACTCGTCAAAGATCAGGAACTTAAAACATCTACATGGAAAACTTTGAAACCATAGTTCTAAAACCGAAATGTTGGTTTAGATACGTGGATGACACCTTTGTTGTATGGCCACACGGCTCACATACACTTAATAATTTCCTCAATAACCTCAATGGTATACATCAGAACATACAGTTCACAATGGAGATTGAAGAAAAGAACACCCTTGGACTCATTGATAGTCAGAAAATTGAAAGGCAGCTGCGGTTACTCTGTGTACAGGAAAAGTACCAATCGCTACCTACACGCTGACTCTCGTCACCGCCCAGTTATTCAAAAGGCCACGGTGTTATGAACTGTAGCTTCAAGAACAGTCCGTATTTCAGACAAGGAACATTTACAGCAAGAAAACAGATTTCTCAATTGAGTCATTACAACGAAACGGCTATTAGAAAGCCGTTCAACGAGTTGAACAGCCGACGATAAAAGAAGAAGAAGAAAACGCTGAACGCTTCAAAGACATACCATTCCTCCCTTATAGTCATGGGTTAACGGACAAAATTGGCAAAGTTTTGATGAAGCATAATATCAGCACCGTCTTTTTGACAGTGAACACCCTTGGGCAAGGATTCCGATCGGTAAAAGACGTCACACCATTGACAAAAACCAAATTCTCTCTTGTGGAATTAGTTACATAGGAGAAACAGGACGCTCCATAAAACAAAGGGTTACCTAAGGAACGCCAGGGAGACTGTAAGAACATGTGCGAAGCACGCATCGGCAGAAGGTGAGCATAGGCTTGTGTTTGATGGCACGAGTTCCGAACTACCTGCCTCGAATAAAATTAGAGAGGCGATAGAGATCGAGAAGCATCCACTAAACATGAATAGGGAGGATGGATTAAGACTTAATTTAATGAACTGAAAATATGGGAGAAAGTGAAAGTTCAAGAGCAACCACTCCCACTGATTTCTAGTGAAAGTGACAAGACAACCCAAGGAGCAATGCAATGTTGAACCGATATTGGTTGAATATTGTCATTTATTGGCGCGATATAGTAGCCCAATAATGGACCAATCTTGGAAATGCAACAATGAATAATAATGGCGCAATATTGCAATACAATGTTGGTACTGTATTGAAAACGATCACAATGCAATATTTCTGAGACTTGGTAGGTACAATATTGTCCATAATATAGGTACAATGTTGATATTAATATTGGTTTAATATTGATTTGCAATATAAATACCATATTTTTACGTCCCTTTAAGACTTTTAGAACGTTAGTTACGACCGTTATAGGTCGTCACCCAAGTATATGCATAATGCAATTATCAATGCAAACAATTATTTAAGCATCCGTACAAAAAAGGGAAAAAACTACATTTTTACGTAGAACTGTAATTTTAATTATTTAACTTAATTTTTGAACCAACCCGTTTTTACCTGAACTGAAAGTTGACGATTTTTGTAGGGTAAGTACAGTGAACTCTGTATGTATAGAGTTCACCGGGTAAGTATTATACTTGCTTGAAAGTTTCCCTTAACCGGATTCGAACCTTTATCGGATGGGTTCCGGTTCCGAAGGCCGACATTCTACCGCTACGCTGATGTGACACATACGTACTTCTCATTTCATTCTTCATAACTTTTAGCGCTGTTTCGCGTTATATTAATAGTTTAAATTATGTTTGAAAAAATACATAAAAGAAATGTTAGTCACCGGGAATTCATAAATGATAAGCCATCATCATCTATAAATTCTATAAGAGAGTACATCTACTATTGAATAATTAGGTACGACTAACGTAACTGATAGTTTTTACGCAAAAAGCTTTGGAAAAAACCGAAATTTAAGAAATGACAATAACTGTGAAGTGAACTCAGTGAACTCCAGTAGAGTTCATTGAGTCAATTGCCAACTTGATGAGAAAGAAAATTATCAATATCAATAAAATCTATTATACTCACTCATATCAGACGTCATAATGACATCTCATAAGTGACGTGTATGTACATTCTTATGAAATTTTGCAATTATGTGGGAAAACAATATTAACCCAACACTGTGAACCGAGATTGGATTAATCTAGCCAATCTAGGAAATGTTAGACGGGTACAATATTGGTGCATTATATCGTTATACGTACATCCAATATTGGCACTATGTAACCAATGTTAAATTGCGCCAATATTGGCATAATATTGAATTCATTACACCATGTTTTTCTTATAAAATGTAGTAATTACGTGGAAAAACAATATTGGTCCTACACATTAAGAACTAAGATTGGATCAATCTAGAAAATGTTAAGAGCATGTAATATTGGTACATTATATACAAGCAATATGGGCACTATATAATAAATATTAAATTGCGCCAATATTGGCTGAATATTGAATTTATTATACCATGTTTTTCTTATAAAATTTATAGTAATTACGTGGAAAAACAATATTGGTCCCATATTGAGAACCGAGATTGTATCAATCTAGGAAAGATTAAAGCGGTACAATATTGGTGCGTTACATACAACCAATAGTGGCACTATATAATAAATGTTAAATTGCGCCAATATTGGCATAATATTGAATTCATTGCACCACGTTTTTCTTATAAAATGTAGTAATTACGTGAAAAAACAATATTGGTCCTACATTAAGAACTAAGATTGGACCAATCTAGAAAATATTAGAGCGTGTAATATTGGTACATTATATACAAACAATATTGGCACTATATAATAAATATTTAATTGCGCCAATATTGGCTGAATATTGAATTCAATACATCATTTTTTTCTAATAAAATTTAGCAATTATGTGGAAAATCAATATTGGTCCCACATTGAGAACCGAGATTGGGTCAATCTGGGAAATCTTAGAACGGTACAATATTGATGCGTTATATACAACCAATATTGGCACTATGCAATAAATGCCAACTTGCGCCAATATTGGCACAATATTGCTTATATTGTACCAGCATTTACTTGTGAAAAGTAGCAACTACGTCGAAAAACAATATTGGTTCAATGTTATGAAGTGATATTGGGTCAATCTACAAAATGCTATAATGGGTCAATATTGGCTCAACATTTTGAATATTGAACCAATATTACCGTGTTTCAACTTTAGATTTGCAACATTGGGCCAATATTGGTGGAATATAAACAATGTTGGCCAATATTCCAATATTGGTGCAATGTGATACCAAGCATTTGCCAATATTCATTGCTACTTGGGAACCAGTCAGGATTGAGACGGTCGAAAAAGAACCATAGGTATAAATTCCGAAACGTAACCAAAACCTTCGTTCCTATCACTCTGAAGATGTAAGCTGCAATCTCTTGCGAAACTTTTGATTTCACATTCAACAGTGAAGCAATTTGGAAAAGAGTGGTGTTTGTAAGTGTAAAATTAGCGGCACGTTATCAAGTAGGTAAACGTCCTAATCAAATGCTGTGCTAAATCAATAAATAATAAATTAGATTTTTCCATAGAAGCAAGAGAATGTCAAGAAAGTAGCGTGTCATTTGGAAACATTTGATTCTGTAAAACCGAAAACATTCAAGTGAGAGAAACACATTACGGCATTAAATTATTTTTATAAAGGTAGACCTAAATTTAGTCTTACGAAAAGATTCATATTTTCTTTCTTACATAATTGAAATAAAATTCCTATATATTGTTAAAATGCCGATGGTGCAATATCTGTTATGATTCGTTATGTCATTTGTATAAGGTAGATCTGACTCACTTTATTCATGTAATATTAAAATTAATCCCTTCATAAGCGAATATAATTTATAACGGAATTAACTAACTATAAATATCCGTAACGAGTATTTTTATATTTTCGATATTAATATCCAAATACGTCAGTGCTAACATTATTTTGCATATTTTAAGATTCGTTTATATCTCAATTATATCATATTTAATTAAACTCCTCTTATAAACGATCTAAAAAAAGGATCGTGCGTACTGGATTTGGAAATTTTTTAATGTTATAGTAATTACGTTGCTAAAAATGTACTCGTATGTACCTTTCCGCTAGAAAATGTTATATAAAGGTCGTATTACAGATTAATTTTTTCACACGAAACCGTTTTTCTAATAAGCGTTTAATTTTCTTCATATGGCAGGATTTGCTGTAGTGCGTTCTCTGATGTTATTTAATCCACCAACCCCGTAATAATTACGTTAAAGTTTTACTAAGTGCATTAACCAGTAGTGTTCTCATGAGTTACATAAGGTACAGTTCATGGCCATTCCTTTTAATTATGTGATTGCGAAACACACGTTCACTATTAATTCTGCGGTTTTCTATTCATAATTTCAAATTTCTATACTTTGATAACCATAATCTACGTAAGTACCCACTACTATAATTACTTATTTCGAGTTTTTCCTTTACGTAATCTTCATACTGTGGTAACTTCTACTTTATTTTTTCATTTTACACCTACAAAATCGTACTGTCGAAATATGGTTACTGAAAGCCAAGGACAATTTAATTTAATTCCGTCCGTAGTAAAGTCAATGCAAATTAAAACAATTCCAAGTCCAACGGCCATATCACAGATTCTACGCTACCGTGTTTCTATAGAAACTATAAGAAGGTTATTATGCTGATTAGTAGATTACTGACTGATGATTCTTAATCGTAGCGGACTAGCGGTACATCGAGAAAATCGCAAATGTCTGTCAAATTGTGCGGGAAGTGTGAAATTAGGTACACTTATTTATTAGATCAAAATAAACGATTTGACCGCAACACACCGGTATTTTCAACCCTTAGTTTTCAAAAGTGCCCCGTATTTAGTTTTTTCCATCCCCTAACGATAACTCCTTTGTTTACAATATTTCGAAAAAAATATATTAATAAAAGTTTTAGGAATTCTTATAAGGAACATTTTATAAAATTTTCACAAATATCAACCCTTATCGAGAAATGTGCAAAAAACTGATATTTGCAGTTTCATTACAAAATCGGTCATAGTTTTCTTGTTTATCGTTTCTCAGAAAAATTATTCAAGTAAAAGATGTAAATATTAATATGATCAATATTTTAGGTATATATAATATTTTCACAGAAAGCAATCCTTAACAAGTTATTTCGATATTTCTGAAAGTAAGCAACCCTTAAGTATGAAATCGCTCGTATCTTTTTTATTTGTAATTTATGAGGAAAAACATGTGAATAAGTATTATAGAAAATTATCTTTTGGGCATTTTATGTTGGTATGAAAATTTCTCAAAAGTCAACCCTTATCGAGATATATCGAAAAAACCAGAAACTGTCAATTTTCACATAAAATCGAGCATAACTTTTCTATATTTCACTACAGTGACATTATTGTTATATAATTCGGTAGGTATATGGATGTAGAAAATATAAGTAAGGGGTAATTTTTTTACAAAAACTCACCCTTAGCGAAATAATTTGAAAAAAACAAACTTTCAGCCCTTTTTAGAAAAGTTTTCGTAACTTTTCCAATTACGATTGTTAATATTATTTCTTCACGGTTAATAATAGCCAATTACAGTGTATTTCATGAAATCATAGTGATTTTGCACCATATCTCACTGGTGCGGGAATTTTCAACGTACAAAGTAAGGTTTTACTTAGCTACTGATAGAAATAAAGTGAAAAAAATGCAAAAATGAAAAGGCCAAGGAATTAGCTTTCCAATGATATATCACATGACCCGCCTTCCTATTTGAAATTTCAATGTCACCCCCTGTGAAGTGCTGGAGGTGAGAACCACCCCCAAGAAAATAACATCAAAATATGTCTTTCTTGATATAAAAATCGACCTATGCATTTTGGGTACGATTAGATTGTTTCTTTTTAATTATATTATCGCGAATATACCTTACTTTGTACGTTGAAAATTCCCGCACCAGTGTGATATGGTGCAAAATCACTATGATTTCATCAAATACACTGTAATTGGCTATTATTAACCGTGAAGAAATAATATTAACAATCGTAATTGGAAAAGTTACGAAAACTTTTCTAAAAAGGGCTGAAAGTTTGTTTTTTTCAAAATATCTCTCTAAGGGTGAGTTTTTGTATAAAGATTACCCCTTACTTATATTTTCTACATCCATATACCTACAGAATTATACCGGGTGCTGATCCGGCCGCTCGGTAATAGCATTTTACATGTAAAATCTTGTCTATGCAATTTCCTGCTCCCCTAATTGTTTTAGGGCCAAAACATAAGAGTACAAAAATTTTCAAAACTAAAAATACTACCTGAATGGTATATTCTTTCCGACCAAAACTGTACTGTAAGAAAGAAAATTAAGAATTAAATGTTGAATTAGAGTTTGCAAAAATCACATTGCCATGCTTTTAAAAATATTTGCGTTATGAACAAGTGTAGAATCTTGACGTTTTCATTAGTACTGGAAGTTGCCATGGCCACCGTCATGGCAAAGCGATTTTTGCAAATTCCTATTCAACATTTAATGCTTCATTTTCTTTCTTACAGTACAATTTTGGTCGGGAAGAATATACCATTCAGGTAGTATTTTTAGTTTTGAAAATTTTTGTACTCTTATGTTTTGGCCATAAAACAATTAGGGGAGCAGGAAATTGCATAGACAAGATTTTACATGTAAAACGCTATTACCGAGCGGCCGGATCAGCACCCGGTATAACAATAATGTCACTGTAATGAAATATAGAAAAGTTATGCTCGATTTTATGTGAAAATTGACAGTTTCTGGTTTTTTCGATATATCTCGTTATATGACTTTTAAGAAATTTTCATACCAACATAAAATGCCCAAAAGATAATTTTCTATAATAATTTATTCACATGTTTTTCCTCATAAATTAGACATAAAAAAGATATGAGCGATTTCATACTTACGGGTTGCTCACTTTCAGAAATATCGAAATAACCTATTAAGGGTTTCTTTCTGTGAAAATATTATATATACCTAAAAATTAAAATATTGATCATATTAATATTTACATCTTTTACTTGAATAATTTTTCTGAGAAACGATAAACAAGAAAACTATGACCGATTTTGTAATGAAACTGCAAAAATCAGTTTTTTCCACATATCTCGATAAGGGTTGATATTTGTGAAAATTTTATTCTTATATAAAATGACAGATTGCATCACCAATTTGAAAAACGTGAATTCTAATTGATTATTGATCTGACAGGAGTACTTTGTTACGTCAAATAAAATGACAGATTGCAAATTAATTTCCATTTTTCTCATTTCCATGACAACGAAAGGTATACTGATTTCACATACGAATTCAACCATTTCACATTATTAGTTCTTATTTCCATTTTAATACCCAGATTTCAAAGTGAACCAATAAAAAAAATAGTGTAAAGTATTCGTGGATAAATGGTCTTTAAAACACTTGCTCTATTTCAGTCGCGCGTGTTTTAAAGATCCGTTTATCCACTTATACTTTAATATACTATTAACACTAGCGTTAAAAATATTTGTAAAACTAGCCAATAGTAGTTGTTTGCCTTGTAGTAGTAGTAATTGTTGAAACGTCAAACAATAATTAACTGACAAGAGACGTCAAAATGACAGTTTATGGAAATATGTATTAATTTTTCTATTTTATTATCAAAATAGAATAGTTATACAATAGCTATTTATACAACTAAGTAGAGGTAAAAGCGATACTTTTTACCACCAGACGTGTGATAAAAAGGCGCTTTTATCTCGTGTTTTATACAAGATTTTTTCGCATTTTGTTGCAAAATGAATGAATGAACAAAATTTTTCCCGTATAAATTGCTGATGTGTCGTATCTAGACATCCAGAATATCCGTTGGTATTGCAATTTATTTCTATAGCAACGAAAGTAAAAGCATTTTATCACTTGTTACAAAAAGTAAAAGCAATTTATCACTTGTTACAAAAAGATTGACTTTTCAAAACTACAATGACATTCAAAAAGTTGACATTTTGCAATGAAATGCGAAAAAAAACTTTGTATAATATTTGTGTTAAAAGTATATTTTGTTCGTGAAATTGCTCCACTCGCTTCGCTCGTTTCGCAAACTTTTCACTCACAAAATAAAATAGTACTTTCACAGAATATAGCACAAGCTTTATTCTGTGCTCATATCATAAATAGCTATTGTTGGCTTTTGGTTGGCAATGAATTCAACGCTACTGATAAAATTTTGTTTGATGATATTAAGAAAAAACAAAAAAAATACGGTCCCTTACGCTTCCATCAACGCGCAGTGCATTATTTTTAATAAGTAGGTGGTAAAAATGTTTCTTATTTTGGGTTATTATTATTATTTGTATCTACTAGGGGTGGTTTCAGTTGATTCCCAAACTGCAACCTTTTGGTGCTCCCCGCAATTGAATACCTGTATCTTTAACAAAGTCCAGAATTTTAGTAGGACGAATCTTCGTTATTTCCTCTTGTGTGATCTTTTCATTTCCAACTAGGCGTTCCCTTCCCTTGTGTATGCCTCACAATGGCAAATGACGTGGTGTAGCGTTTTGTCTTCTTCGCCGCAACCCCTGTATAACGGATTGTTTTGCAGCTACTGAAACACTTGTTTCAGAGAACATTGCTCTTATATCCTTGGATATTCTATTTTTCACAATACGAGAACAGCTTTTTATATTATCTACCTAGTTATAAAAACAGCAAGTTAGAGAACACACAAAATTTTATTTTTCAACGTGTGAACGATTAACACTAAGGACATATCCCAATCCCAACGCCTTGCTAGTGACGCTATACCTCCAAAAAAATAATTTTCCCATTTCTGCAAAATACAATCACGTCATCATTGACTCAGGTGGTTTCTGAGTTTTGGAAAAAGATAATGGTTGCAAAATGCAGAGGGCGAGGTCGTGACTGAAAACTGGACTTGCTGGAACAATTGGCCTTCTTGCATCCCGCAGAAGCAGAGATTTATGTTTTTAATATCTGTCTTTGTAATCCTCGTCCTTTTCGGGATAACAAAATCCCTTTTGCGTTCCAGAAAATTGTGTCTTCGCCTTCTTGTGCGACGGCTGGAGCCCTTATGAACCGATTGCATTGACTCTTGTTTTCGGGAACGGCTTAGTTTTTGTAGCGTTCTTCGTGCAGGAAGTTATCGAGATATTTAACAAAGTAGGTAGTAATCTGTAAGCGAGAAATCGGGCAAATATGGTGGATGAGTCAGACTTTCGTAACCTCACTGGTTCACCTAATACACCGATGGATGTGCGACGTGCGGTAGGGCATCAGTTGAACTGTTTGATACATCTTTTCCATTCGCTCTGTATACTTTCGCTCTGTAATCGTTTTACTCAGATTTAAGAAACTATGGTCGAACAAATCGGTCACGGGTCACTCACCGAACAGTAACCGAATCGTGCGGCGCCACGTCTCTAGTTTTTTAGACCGATACATTTCAGATGACTCAAAACCGTTGAGCTTTTCAACTCTGTTCAAATCAAATTAAATGGAGGTAATAATACACACAACCTTCTCCTTCAACGATGAATCTAATTAAGCGATGAGAAGTGGTTAATTTATTATAAAACAAGGCGACATGTTTCGGGATAATCCAATCCCATTTTCAGGCCAAGGTTACAGAATTGTCTTAAATAATAACAATTGAAGAAAATTAAAGCTGAGGGGGAAACTATTCACATAAAAAATTGCATGAAAATCATAATGAAAACTTTTGTCAAACACCCGTCATAAAGTTATAAATCGCAATGTTAAATGATAGAGGTGAAAGGGTTTTCGAAGTGAAAAACCCGAGTTCTGCTTAAAGAGCTACGCTTCGGGGGATGAAATGGATAAAATTATGGAAAAATAAAACGACGCAAGTGAACAGATGAACGAACTGTGAACCACAGCAGTCAGTCCGATGTTATGCAGGTGTTTCTTCAGACGACAGTGGCCTGTGACCATCTCTGTCGCAAGTTTTATCTTGGTCCTACTTCACTTTAACATGGACGCTGCTAAGTCACCGGTCGGGGTTTCCAGAAAGATCTTGGAATGACTCTCCTGGAGAGACCAGTATCTGCAGTGCTCTTGCGTGATCTCTTTTTTGCTATGTCATATGTCATACAGAAGTATCAGCGAATGCCTCACCCTGGACGATCCCTTCTCGCTGTTGACTAACGTGATGCCCAAGTAGGTATTTACCTTCTCCTCTCACTACCTGTAGCTTGGTGCCGTACATTTTGGGTTAAGGACAACTTTGATAATTTGAATAACCTTCTATTCAGATATTCTATAAAGAGGAATAACAAAAAAAAAATGAAATGAAATGGCGGGGATGAGTTTTGAAAACTTAAATGGGAAGGGAACACCTATTTTTATTACACTTTTGCACTCTCCGTAAGAAACTGTTATCAAATTGAAAATTTCACCCACCCCCCCCCCCTCCCCCACCTCAGACATAAGCACTCCGGACTCTGCACAAATGAGTCATTGTTTTTCTTTCCACCCTTAAGGGAGATGGGAGCAATCCCCCCCCCCCCAAATGGGTAGGAGTTGGGGGTTAAATTTGCAATTTGAGAACCGTTTTTTATAATATTATACCTTGCTTTAATTATATTATTACGAATCATATAATGAAAGAATTTGAACACGTACCTACGCCCGCATTTTCAAAAAATAAAAGCTAATCGCTTAAATTCCAACGATTTTCGAGGTATAGGTACGTCAATTAAAGTTGATAATTTTTGAAAACGTAAGGTAATTTGTCACGTGTGGATGAATCTAACGTGATATTTTTTTTAATACTATTAGATTTGAAGCTTTGTACGTAGAATTTCGTAGAATTTATGTAATCTTTATTTATTTAAAGTCGTCATCATAAATTTCGTGAAAGGGAGCAATTTGTTTGGAAATTAAATTAGTTAAAGCAACTGATCGTGACATTATGATGGTGTAAAACCTGGAAGGAAAAAGGTGACTATTGTATATTCCTCACAACAGCTGCAGTATTCCATTTGTTATTCTCACATGCATTCACAGACTGTGACTCAACATCCGCAGCGTATCACAACAGTAAAATGGGTTTAGTCAAAATATAGCTGAACTGCTGAAGTCCAAAATCATAGGTACAATGTGCAGCTGAGATATTTGCGAGCGGTTCGTCTTGCGCCGACTAGGGGAGGAACCTAATGCTGGGGCGCCGAATTGGCGTTGGCAGACTAGGAGGAATGACCAACTTGTTCCGAAACTATCAGAGTTGGATGCTGCATTTGCAACAACGGAGTCAGAGGAAGAAGGCGATGACGACGACGACAGGGTTTTCGTTTCATCGATGTCTAATCCCCACATGATTGCATATACGTAGGCAACTCAAGATGCACGATGGCAAACCTGATTAACTTTCCCTAGACAGATCACTAAAATGGCAATTCACCTTAAAAATATTGCTAACTTACGTCACAATTGCTTCGTAACGTTAAGAGCTCTGAAAGACCTTTTTTAAATGTTTATGTAAGGTAATGTAGAAGAAATTCGAAAAGGCAACAAACAGAAGTAACGCAAATATAAAGTTATGAAAGTAAATATTATACGACTTAGTAATTGTTTTCTTCGACCTGCTAACAACTACCAACTTAGAAAATTGATCACGTGGTTGTCAGACATTTATGAAAACACTGTATCAATCCATGTAAATACTTTCATTATATGATTCCTAATAATATAATAAAAGTTATAATTATAAAAAAGTGTTCTGTCCATTCATCATGGTATTTATGTGGCTAGAGTGGAAGAACAGCTCTGCTGAACTCCTTGCCAATTGTGGTTATTTGCACAATAAAAATTATTATTATTATTATTATTATTAAAAAATATTAGTGTCTAAAGGAACATCGAAACCGAGCGTATGTATTTTATATTAGAAATTCTATAACTTTTGATTGTTAGAAGAAAAAGTAGCAAACTGTATCAAATTAAAGGAAATTTAATGCTCTCCAATTTTTTTCGAGAAATGGTCGTGGGAGGCACAAGAAACAAATATTGGACAAAAAGAGTTAGGTAAAAATAATTTTTTCGAAAATGACCGTTGGAAATTCAACAAATATGTATAGAAACACTTTTATAAGAAATTTAGTTAACTTTCGACTTCATTTAGACCAATTTCCGAGATATAATCGAAAACCCCAAAAATGCCCCACCCCCTACCCCGTCTCACCTTCCAGGGGGGTTAATATGTATACCTAACTAACTACTCCTGAAGTTGAAAAATTCTCGCATATGCCATGCACTCTACACCCCTTTTTTGAGCATTCATTGGTCTTGATGATGAAACATTGCCGAAACTCTTAGTTTATTTTTAAAATATGGGGGTGGAGGAGACGGGAAGTGCTGGAAAGGATGCAGGACAGCTATTCGACATGGGTGTTAGGCCTAGAGAGGGAGACAGCGACATATACAGTGCAGGAAGAACTAAAAGGAGAGAAGATTAGAGTGCAGAAGGGGAAGGTGACGATGAAGCATGAGGAGGGAATGGATAGGAGAAGGGGAGCAACGATACTCCAGAGCTGTTGGAAAGAAGTGAAGGGAGGAGAGATAGGGTACGAACCAGAAGAAGGAAAAGGGTATTACGAAAGAGAGGAAGTAAGAAGGAGAAGGGAAGGAGGATGGGGGTTGAGCACAAGAGAAGGCATTGTAGAAAGGGATAAAGATGTGCAAAGGTAAGAAAGAAGGAGTAGGATCAGGGAAGGAAGGAGGGTATAACCAGAGGTATGAAGAGATCATTGTAGGAGTGCCGGAGTACCTAAGGGGAAGATTGAGTAGAAAGCGGAAGAGGATGGTGGCAAGATACAGATGCGGGAACGAGGAAAGGGAGAATAGGTATTCGTGGGAGGATGATAAACGAGAATGTAGGTTGTGTAGAATAGGACGGGAGAGTATAATTTATACAGGGTTATTAGAAAGTTTGGAGACGGCGATTTATTGTCGTTAATATTCATTTTAGGAAAAATTGTTCAATACAAAAGTTGTTTATTTAATTTTTATCTATACTTGGGAATACTTCAATTTTTGTGATCTGCAATTGTTGCTGAGTTACCCCGTTCCGCATAATTTTTTTAAATGCGAACATATTACTTTTACCTCACCATTCGATACAGCATTTTTTACTCTTTAAAACAGCACTAAAGAAATTTTTTTAAAATTTATTTTAATAACATTTTTTTCAAAAATACGCCGATACAAGTATTCACATGAAGTAGCTATATGGAAACAAAAAAAAGTTATGAATCAAAATCTTATCACTAAAAACAAATTAATAACTAAGTAATTTAAAGTAAGTGTTCAAATTGTCCTCCATTTGTCATTTGACAATGGCTCAGTCGAGTTATAAAACCACCTACCTACTTGATGTAGGCGTTTTTTGGAAAAAAAATGTTCTTAAAATAAATTTGAAAAAAAATTTCTTTTGTGCTGTTTTATAGAGAAAAAAATCCTCTATCGAATAGTGAGGTAAAACTAATATGTTCGCATTTAAAAAAATTATGCGGAACGGGGTAACTCAGAAACAATTGCAGATCACATAAATTAAAGTATTCCCAAGTATGGATAAAAATTACATAAACAACTTTTGTATTGAACGATTTTTCCTAAAATGAATATTAACGACAATAAATCGCCGCCTCCAACTCTCTAATAACCCTGTATGTTAGGAGAATGTGAAGAGCTGACGAGTGACGGAAGAAGAAAGAGTACGGAGAGAGAGCGGAAAGAATAGGATGGATGGAGAAGGTGAAAGAAAGAAGGAATTGGAAAGGGGGGGAAACGGGGGACAGTTAGGATATGGAGAGAGTGTGGGTTGAGGATTTATGTTTTGTTTTATATTAGTTGAGATAGGGAAATGGAAGGAGTGAGAGCGAACTGATGTAAATAGGAATGGGACAAGGTATATTTAAGTTAAGGTAGGAATAAGAATTTTTGTCAAAATTAGTTAGAAATAACAAATAAATATACATACTTACTTACTTATCTTTAAAATAAACATTCGAGTGAAGTAAAAACTGTCATGCTTTGCAATGCGCGATAAATTTTAAAATACCATGTATAAAGTCGCACAATACCGCCCTCTAGTATCACGATTTCCAAGTGGAGGTGACGTTCCACAATCAGCGATATCGTTGACCACAATGTGTTTATAACCTCAAATATTCTAAAAAATTATCTTCAAAAATGACCTTTTTTAAATCATTTGAAGAATTTGAAAAAGCTGCGGAAGCTTTATATTTACAATCACCTTCGAACGTTAGATATACAGTTAAATATACACATTCGAAGAATATTATGGTAATGAAAGTAACGGATAACGTAATGGTAAGTACCTAGTTTTTAATTATTAACTGTAAGTGTTGTGTTTTTTATGTACATTTACTTGTAGTGTTTTCAATTTAAAACCGAAGTAGCCCAAGACGTTAAAAAAATGGATAAATTTATTAACAATTTAATGCGACATATGGTTTCGAGGGAGCATTAACATATTTTAGTGTATTAATCGAAACAAACTTTATCCTCTGTGTTGTTTTCAATACATAGTGACACTCTTGTTATATATAATCAATGACATTCATCGAAACAATTAAAACGTACGGTAAAGTATCATTTGTTATAATGCGTATTTATTCATAAGTTTTTGCCATTCTCTTTAATGCAAATGTTAAGTTGAATTTATAATAAATTTTCAGAAAATGTTTCTTGCGAAAAACCTTTATTTTACCTATATGAATGGTTTACACAGTGCAACAGTATGATCGACACCACAAGCAATATCCTTAACGTATCCACCTAAAGCTACTTTTAGCGGGAAATATTGATCTTTTCCTATTCCTAAACCGAGACAGTTATGTTTATTTCGTCCCCACATGTATAAATCGTAATAATTTGTAATGGCGCACAAGTGACTGATACCACAATAGACCGATTTCACATGAGCGTCACGTTGGAAATCATTTACGCCAAAAAGCGTAGCGGGAATTTGAATGGGAACTTTAGACGCCTGAACTGAAGGTCCTACCCCTAGCAATCCGTAACCCCAAACAAACACGTGACCTTCCTCATTAACAACAGCACAAAATGTTCCACCCGTAGCAATATCACGAATTTTTCCCAATTTCTTACACATATCGATGGCGGTGGGATTACACACTTGCTGACTTCCATCTCGCAGCGTTATTTGTGCGTATTCCGTATTACCCCAACCGAACACTTCGCCTTTATCGTTTAGTGCCAAATTAAAATCTGCGGCCGTCGCGATCTTTACTATTTTTTCCGAGGCAATATCGCCATTAACTTTTGTAAACCGTGAGACGGAATTAAAATGACCCAAACCTGTTTGTCCGTCCGCACCCCACCCACACGAATATACACAGCCATCTTTAGTTAAAATTAAAGTATGATCTTGTCCGCACTGTATATCGGTTATAATTTTATTGTCGACGCTAGCGATATGATTCATAAACGTTGTAAAACTGTAATTTTCATCCGGAATGACTCTTCTTCCACACTGTCCGTACGAATTATTACCTAAAAGAAAAACGCCTTCGTTTGTTAATACGGCAGAGTGAGCTCTGCCACCTTGTATCTTGAACACTTTAGCAGTGGTCGGAGATTTGTATGGCAATATGATCGGTTGAGGTAAGAATATGATTTCTAACGGCTTTCTTGGTCTAACTGCGTGATATCCTATTTGTGAATCCGTGTTCAAACCTGTTCCGTATAACTTAACGTTGTTTGATGATTCCACTCCGAATAAGGTAAATCCGTATCCGCAACCGATGCTAGTTACATTATGCTGTTCGGCAAACGTTAATCGTTTCGGTGAGTGTTGAGAAGTTTTCCTTTGCAGATCGTGATTCTTTGATAATGTACCGAGTGCACCGGTTAAGTAACATCCCCAAACGAATACCCTATTATACGATTTGTTACTCACTCCGTAATCGAAGATTGGCAATTTTTTTTCGTCTTCCGGATTTATGGGATATTTTCTTTTGGTTGATAAACGGCGAACTGCACTCGTGTATATTTTGGGAATATTTTTAAAAAGCATTGTTTTGAAAATGTTTTCTTTTAGGTTAGGTATGATGACATTTTACGAGGGGTATTTAAAAAGTTTCGAAATGTTTTGAAATTACGAGGATTGTTCAACAGAATATATAAATAATTAATTTACTAAATTTACTTACTAAACTGGATGGTGGTGGCGCTTGACACGATATTGACGATATAGCAAGTGTATACAATACACCAAAACTGTGCTCGTTCCGAACTTCATGCGAAACAAGCGTGTTGTCTACTTTCTAGAGTCGTAAGTGCAGGTATTCACACTTGTGTATTTCCATGCTGGATTTTTAGATGCGGCGTCATCTTGTACTTGTCGCAATCTTTCATGCAGCAACTCCCATTCGCTCACATTAGGTGTTTTCTTTTTGCACGTTGTGGTAGACTTAAGTCAGCTCTGTCTATAACACACCATTCGTTTCATAAAAATAATTTGACTTATAGCCCCTTTAAGGCCCGTATTACACGAGACTAAATTTAGTACTAAACAAATAGCGGACAAGTTGTGCGCGCGCAGATTCAGTACGACCTGGTACATTAAAATAATACAACCGATTTTAATTTCTTGTCGCAAAAGAAGAGTTAACACTAACTTTAGTAGTAAAAAATTCGCTTTTGTGGCAAACGGGAGTTTCAAATTTCCAAGCTTTTACACATTTTAAATATGCGCGCGCACAACTTGTCCACTATTTAGTACTAAATTTAGTCTCGTGTCATACGGGCCTAACTATAGGGGCTATAATAATTTGACTCAGTTCTCAATAACCCTATTCGTTTTAAAAGCTTTATTTAAGTTTTATATTAACCTAAGGCAGAAATGTCTACATGACACAAGGCACTTGAATCACGTGACTTTACCTAACCCTGTGGTGATGCAAAAAGGAAACACCTATTAGTGCATTTTTTAATGCATAAAGGTAGATTCACACGATGCAGGTAATTATAATTACTGCAACTTTAGGGCCGTTTGACACGGCACACGAGACGAGACTAAAAGCAAAGTATTTGCTAAAAGTACTAAATAGTAGACTGTGCGCGCACAGATTTAAAATGTGTAAAAACTTGGAAATATGAAACTCCCGTTTGCCACAAAAGCGAATTTTCAACTTTAATTAAATATAATTAAACATAATTAAACCTTCTTATAACGTCAAAAATTGTAATTCACTTAGGTACCTTTAATTGGATCCGTATCGAATAAAATGCGTCTAATTTCTACATACGTACCTAGAAAATAAATATCAAAAATAAGTAAAATCAAACAAAATTTAAACTAATAACGGGAAGCAGCGCAAAGTTATGAAGTACGAAATGAAAAATAGAAATGTTACAGATAGCGCAGCGGTAATGTCAAATTGTCTGATTTTCGAATTTTCATCACACCTACCCACCATAGGTTCGAATCCCGTTAAGGGAAAGTTTTCAAGCAACAAGCAAGTATACCATAACAGTGAACTTTATAGAGTTCACTGACCATAACATAATAGGTAAAATGTCGGCTTTCACATTTCCAGGTAAAAACGGATTGGTGCAAGAATTAAGTTAGTAAAGACTGCCAAAATAAAGTCGGATTCACCGGTTTTTAGGTATGACTCATCGCTACAAATCGTATGCATCAATGCAGACGCTCGGTATGTCGTAACTAATAAATAATTCCTACTGTCAATTTTTGTGTAATCTGTCAATCCAGTTCGATCAGCTGTTTCAACACACGGACATACGCTTCATTGCTTGCACATAAAACAAACGGAACGACATACGTTTTTCAATTGCATTTTACTGACACTTTTATTTACAGAAACAGAAAACTATGTCACGTCGATTATCATACTTTACTGCAATGAGTCATACCTAAAACCCGGTGAATCCAACTATAGCTGCCATTTGGTCATCACAACGTTTTTACAGCTATACATTTTGACTGCAATCGACACAGCCATATGGCTGCAATGACGTCCTAGCAGCTTGATTATGACTCGCCATTTTAGCAACGAGGACGTTTTCACAGCGCTGCTAAAGTGCTGTCACAGTTACTGCGCTAGACAACTTGGCTGTGCAGTGTAGCTGCTATGACGTTGTAATGACCAAATTACAGCTCGCTGTGTTACTTGGGAAGTAAAATCAAAGCTATTGAATGTGTTAATTATGTAATAATTATTTGCAGTGCGAATGTACCTATATTTTGTTTCAGATAGTCCAAAAAAATATCTAAAATACTTGTATTTCAATAAGTTACAACCTTAGAATACAAGGTTACAACCACTTACAACACTGATCTTATGTGGACATTTCATCGGCCAAGCTACAATTTCAGAGAATATCCTGCGTGTAGAAGTTGCTCACAGACGGTAGCCATGTTGTCTAAAGTCTAAGTAGTTTCCAGATAAACGGAATCGCGAATGGGGCAGTGTGTGGAGGTTTTTAACAGAGTCAGTAGATTAATAGAGTACCGCAACTTCCGCCATTTTTAGTCCTTTCCGCGCTTCACTCACTACACGCTCAGTAAAGTAGATGATGCTTTGACTAAATTTTTCGGAATATAATAAAAAAAATACACTTAACGGCACAAAAACACGGCATTTTATTAAAAATTACGCACTTCGTAAGTATATTTTATGTATATGGACTAAAAATGGCCGCCAGGGCGGCATTTGTCGCGTCAAAGGCTTGCGGTACTCTATTAATCTACTGACTCTGGTTATTTTAAAATTATGTATTTTCAGAAATTATTGTTTTTCCTTTTAAAATATACTTTATAATAGTTGTACAAAGTATTTATTATTAAAGTATGTATATGCCAACACAAGTCTACCATAAGTCCATGACTATAGACAACATTGTCGGTGCCATATTTCCCATATCTAACCATTAATTATCCTAATTATGGTAAATCTTGAAAAAAACTGTAAACAAAGAACTAATATGTCAATAAAACTGTTTACATAAATAGGTGCCGATATGATGAATAGTAAATGTGGTTATTAATGTTATTATAATTTTATAACAATGTAAGTATTTGTGGTTTATGTGCCACAATTCACATTATTCACAATTACAATTTAAAACAACACAAGTTGGCTGCTGTGGAATATATAAAAAGGGTGAGAGATGTTTAGCCCTACGCACAAACCACTAAAAATAGACTGTCCACCACAAAACACACTGTTTTGTGCTGTCCACTTCTATAGAAAAATAGTTGGTAGAGAAATGCGGGACGGCGACTTCACAAGAGGAAAAGGGTAGGTTGAGTGACGCCCACAGCACCTTATTGGTTAATGCTTTATTGGGGGAAAATTTGAATTGAAATAAAGTAAGGTTATTGTTTTAATAAAATCATATTTATGGTTATGTTTATCATTTATGCATTGAACTGTACGCTATACGCAACTGGAAAGGAAACGTCCATAAGCGGCACTGAAGCCACAGCAAAGTTAGGCAACCCTCAACGACTGGGCATTTCTGTCTCTTTCTTTCGCACGCAACGTCATATCTATAAACGATAACACGGGGAATAAAATGTAAGTAAATCAGGTAAAAATACGTTGATGGTTATCTCTTTCACCAGTCATACATCCATTGTGATCCAGGTCAATAAAACGTTTACAATAAAATAAATCAATGTTTTATTATGAGAATACTTACAATTTTTGTGACGCTATACTTGTACATTATCATGCATATTGAGAATACAAACGCGTTTACAGAACAAATTAATTCAGTTATTTCGTTTGTAGTAACCAAGTTATATAAAATTTGGTGCTATTTTCTACTAATTGTTATGAACTATTAAATTGTTAAATTGACTTATTCACCCTTAGATCATTGGAGTATATATGATCTAAGAGTTCACCAGACAAAAATTATGCAATTTCTACATTGCTTGTCTTTGAAAATACAGTAGAACCCCACTATTCCGAAAATCCGCCTATTCTGAACATAACTAAAAACACGCGCACTTACATTTCATTCCTGGACCTTTTATTGGGCACGGAGAAATTACACGTTACGTTATTTATTAAAAACAAATCGTATAAGTTGCGTTGACAACGATAGCAAATAACGTTAGATAAAATTTGTATTAACAAGACTTATTCACCCATGAAATTGTTTAATACTGCGTTTATCGGCTAAATTAGGACATCCGTATGCAACACAACAATTCACCATCGTGTTTTGATTTAATAAATCTCACAATCACTTTCAAATATTATTTTACACCTTTCAAACTATAGCAAATACGCGCTTAAAAGACGTCTGCCCTACTAACGCAACAAGTTAGAAAGCGACAGAAATACCCAGTCGTCATCTGTGCTTGTCAGGCAAGCATGGCTTCAACACCTACAATGCATTAGAATAGGCCGTATCCCTTCCAGTTGCGTATAGCGTATAGTTCAATGCATTTATGTATCTATTGAAAATGAAATAAGATATTTAGTTACAATTTACATGATATATAACAGTGAAAACAGTACCTATTCTACAAAGTAATACATCTGCTGGATGAATTTGTTGAAATTGTACAATGCAATGCTGGCATAACAACACTTTTGGAACGTTCAGCAACAGTTTTTTCTTCATAATCCTGAAATAAATGTGGATATGAAGACTCATATGAAACTCATAAATATAATCAATTAAAAAAATAATATTGTATCAAGCTTACTTTATATATTGGAAATGCATCATTATGTAATAAAATTGTGCTGAAGTCTTCAATAATGTCACTTTATAAAGGGAAACCCATGTCCAATTTTTAAATTCTCACCCATTTGTTAAAAATGGACTTGTTTTGGGTTTTGAAACCTACATCTACAGACTTTTCTATTCGTATTCTTCCATATTACACATGCGGTGACCATGTTATGTTCTTAATTCTAACAAATAGCGAAAGTAAATATAGGTAGGTACGCAAGTTTAAAAACTTACCAGAAAACTATAAACTTTAATACACAATAAGTAATAAACAACAAAATATAAACGCAAAACCCAATAATGAACGGTTATGTGACGCTGATGTACTTCACATATTTTAAACGAAAAATACCGCCGTAAAATCAAACGCTTATCACTTCGTTTGAAATGTCACAATTTAATTTTATAATTCTCAGTACCAACTATTTTGTTAACAGGTTAACCAACCTACAAATCCCCTTTCCTCTTGTGAAGTCAACACCCGCATTTCTCTACCAACTATTTTCCTATGGCAGTGGACAGTCTATTTTTAGTGGTTTGTGGCCCTACGTGCCTCTATATTTCATTTCGAAAACTAGCGCGAGCTTTTATAATTATTATAGTTGTGTATGCTGTCGTTTTAAATTTTGGGAAATTTATTAAATGAAACATACCTACCTTAATGGGAACAATAATAAAAACATAACCCAATATAATTTTATAACCTTAAATACTTAAGATGTCATCCGGTGAAAATAAGCGTATCGCTTTAATTACAGGAATTACAGGCCAGGTATCAAATAATAATTTATTATTTATTTAATTTAACAATATATTGTTAGGATGGATCATACCTAGCCGAGTTTTTATTAAAGAAAGATTACGAGGTTCATGGCGTTATTAGAAGGGCAAGTACGTTCAATACAAGCCGAATCGAACATTTATATGCCGACCGATACAGACATAAGGGTGGTAAGATGCATTTACATTACGGTGACATGACAGATTCGAGCAGTCTCGTTAAAATTATCTCCACGATTAAACCGACCGAAATTTACAATTTAGCCGCACAGAGTCACGTGAAAGTGTCATTCGATCTTAGCGAATATACCGCCGAAGTGGACGCGCTTGGCACTTTAAGATTACTCGACGCTATACGTACTTGCGGATTAGAAAAACGTGTCAAACTGTATCAAGCTTCCACTTCGGAGCTCTACGGAAAAGTTCAAGAAATACCACAAAGTGAAACTACACCTTTTTATCCACGCTCACCTTACGGTAGGTCCTGTACAAATTCGCTGCGACAATATAAACGGAACAAATTTTAGCTTGTGCCAAACTTTACGCTTATTGGACTGTGATAAATTATCGCGAAGCTTACGACATGTTTGCGTGTAACGGTATTCTGTTCAATCACGAAAGTCCTAGACGCGGCGAAACTTTCGTAACGAGAAAAATCAGCAGGGAAGTTGCCAAAATTCATTTGGGCCTATCCGATTGTTTTGAGTTGGGTAATTTGGATTCGAAACGAGATTGGGGCCACGCCGAAGATTATGTACAAGTAAATACAGATCATTTACGTAAACGGCCGTCGTATACACCACAATTGTTTTCCAGGCGATGTGGTTAATGTTACAACAAGATATGCCAGAAGATTTCGTTATAGCATCCGGCGAATCACATAGCGTACGTGAATTTGTCGAAGAAGCTTTTAAATGTATTCATAAAGAAATTGTTTGGATTGGTAGCGGAGTAAATGAAGTTGGAGTTGAAGAGGATACGAACGTTGTTCGAGTTAAAGTTAATCCTAAATATTTTCGTCCTACCGAAGTGGTACGTACAAGTTAGAAATTTTCAACTATTTTCCCTTTTTCACAAAATTTTAGGATTTACTATTGGGCGATCCAACTAAAGCCAAAAATAAATTAGGATGGGTTCCGAAGGTATCATTTAAAGATCTCGTCAAAAGTATGATGGAATCCGACATACAACTTATGCAAAAGAATCCTTCTGCTTAGCGGATACGATCAATCAATCCATAAATTTAAGACCACCATGATTTATGCTCCTAGTAAGATACATCCGGCCTTTTTGTCACCTTAAGGTCTTTTTTCTATGCTTGTCATTTCTTTGGCCAAGTTCCAGTTTTTCCCCTTCCTTTCAAGTATACTTTTCGCTATGTTGTTCCAAGTGTTTGTATGTTCTTGCTTTTTGAAAAAAAAAACAATTAATTGGAATTATGGAGTTCCACAAAATAAGTTTGGAGAAAATTAATTCTGTTACGTTTTATTTTTCTCTACAGTTCTATCTTCCCATAGTTTCTTCAGTTCTGTCATTCTCCGTACAAACTATGGCAGTTTGTGCTATTCTAAAAGTTCATTTATAGGTTTAACTTTCAATTTATTTTCCTTCTTCTGTTCATTGTTTTCACACCCAATATCTGCCATAAAAACCTCATCTTCCACTTGTTTCCCAGTTTCTTTTCCAAATAGTAATAATGTCAATACATATGGAGATTTTTGTTTTCTTTGTAATTTGTCTTTGGTTCAGAATCCATTCTGGAGAGCCCAGAAAACATGATTTGCTGTTTGTATCTTTGCATTCAGTTCATCTTCGTTAGTTTGTGTGTCTTTTGTCCTTTATACAAATCCACACCGTTTGACCAATCTCAACCAAATTTGGCACACATACCTTACTTGATCAGGAGAAGGTCATAGAATAAGTCATGTTTTTCTAATTCTTCAGTTCAAATCGAAATCGTTAAGTTTTTCTCAATTCTGCTTTGTCATTCTTTGGTTGCATTATACCACATAGTAAATAGTAAGGTACTAAGGACACTTGCTTCTGTTATAAATGGTTCATATATGTTAACTGTTTGCACTTGTTTTCCTAAATTTTACTTAGAGTCACACTGTGAAATGCTTTTTTTAAATCCATAAAGCAAGCATACTGTGGTTAGGTCTGAATCCGCTTTGTTGATCTTCCACTACTTTCCTCAATTGACTTTCCAAGGTTCCCTCATATATTTTGAGTGCCGTGCTGTGCTGTCCGGTTTTACATTCATTTGATATATTCTGTTGCATATTTACAATTTTTAGCAATTCTTCCCCTTTTTGTCCCCTATGTATTTTATTATTTTGGAACTCAAGTCATCTATTCCTGGAGCTCTTCCAGCTTTTACTCTTTAATGCTTCTCTTAACTATATCATATCTAATTCTTCATTTTCGTTTACCTCCTGTGTCCGTGTGCATTATGAATATCATTTAGAAGCCTTAAAGTTATCCTTCCATCTCTTAAATATTTTTTCATCATCTATCGGCACTTTTCCTTCTGATTTTATAACTTGCCATAGCATCTGTTATGGTTTGTTTCTAAAGATTTTTATTTTCTCTACTGCTTTCCAATTCTTTCCCGGTTTAGTACTGCTTTTATTTCTCTTCATACAGTTTTCTTCTTATTACCCATCTCTAAGTTTCTTAATTCCACAGACTTCTGCAGCTTTCATGATCTCATCCCTAAATGTCTCCCATCTTTTGTTCATGTCATAGATTTCTTCTCCTTGTCTTCTTCAGTGTGTTTTTCTAATTAATTTTTGGTCATAACTTGCAAACATTAATATGGTTTTTCTCTATTACCTTAGAATTTACCTCCCTTGTTATCCGTTCTATAATCCAAATATATAAACATGAGTTGATTAATGTTAGTTAGTTATTCTGCACGAAAAGTCGACTTCTAGACTACTTAGGAGGTCGAGGTTGGTCTTAAAACATCCCTAATTTTCAAACTTAATTTAAGTTCGAAGATAACTCCGACTTATGACATTACCATAAAGAATAATACACCTAATCTAACTACTACAGAGTGAGCAACCAAATTTTAAGGTGGCAGGTATTTGTTAGATAATATTTTTATACCTTAACAGCTTAAAACAAGAGATTTGTCATAAATATTTTTTTTTACATTCACTAATAAATTGTATCGTCCATTAGACTGGCCTTAACCGCTAGTAGTGCATAATGGTCACTATCGACTTCATACCTTCTTTTGACTCTAATGTCTAAAATATTCTTTACTTCTCTCTGTTCTTACATAATCAAATCAATTATTGACTTTGTGTCTCTATTACGTCCCTTGTATACTTTTATGTTGGAACATAATGTTGCTACTACCAAATCATTATCTAACCAGAATTCAAATTTTTTGGGCATGTATTGCCTCTTTTACAGGACATTTAGGCCTCAAATTAGATACCTACAGTTTTCCACTGTTTATGTTTCTCAGTTTTATCTGGTCTATATATGTACTACCATTATTGTGTTTATTCCTTTCCCTGTATACATAAAATTTTGTTCGTTAACATTTTCCCATTTTTAATTTGTGCAGTTTTTTCTTATTTATTAAGAAAGTTGCTTGTTCCATGTTAAGTCAACATTGTATCTCACTAGAATGCGTGAATTAATGGTGTTACACAGATTATATGTATGTAAATGTTAAACTTAGAAATGAAAAAAAATCTTATATACTATGTAAAACTCTTGCACACTCGCTCAATATGATCAGAATGTATGATTTGTATAGCATTTTTGTGCACATAAAAATTGGCGCTATTACAAATATAATTTGTACAATATATGAAACTTTGTATAGCGCTAATTGACATTTTGCTGCATGTATTTATATGTAAATAATTACCAAAGTATTATAAACATTCCTTAAGTTAGAAGTATATTCAAAAAGATATAAGATAAGATGCTAAGAAATGCACACTTGCTTGTGCAAAAATGACTTAAATTTTTGTACTTTTATACTACATGACGTACTTACCGATGTGTAGTTATTAGTATAATTCTCTATACTTAAATGAACGGTAACACCAATCAGAAGAACGAATGTCAACAAGTTAGTATGTTGTTATGCACATTTTTGTACAAGCTG
Organism: Pyrocoelia pectoralis; assembly: GCA_036250285.1. NCBI lineage: Eukaryota > Metazoa > Arthropoda > Insecta > Coleoptera > Lampyridae > Pyrocoelia > Pyrocoelia pectoralis. The sequence continues at coordinate 33,172,550 of CM070079.1, read as the reverse complement.
TTACGTAGACACAATGTGAATTTTGTATAATCATTATACTTCTTTTAACAACTCGTTTAACATGATGTAGTGATAGTGTTGGGCAAATCTATTATTGCAATAACAAATTCGCACAATTGTTTGTTTGTTGTCTCACTTGTAACCATCACCAGTGTGTCTATTTCAAATTTATTCAATTAGTAAATAAAAGTTTAAATATTCCTTTTCGTCTTGTGTTTCACTGATATTTCCATCTTCTTGAAAACCTTCACAGTAGGCACGATCCATCTATTCTGAATGTGATATCAATTTATTTTTCACACCACATCTCCTTCACTTCTTATATCCTTAGTGCTTCTTTTGTTTCAATTACCATGTCTAGATTCTGGATTAAGATTGGTACATGCACACATGAAAGTTGTCTAACCCACTCCACGCATACGATATACTTGAGGATGCTAGCAGAGAAAGTAATTGCTCTAATTTTACCCTGCCGGGATGCTCTCGATTAGACAAGTGTAGGATGCTCGCAAAGGATGTGGTGTACTGTCTTGTCGTTTCTACAAGCTGTTCAGTTTACAGTAGGTTGAAAGTATGTTCACAACCAAGCGCAAGTTCTTCTTCATGGTTCTGTGCATAAAATTACCAGAAACAAAACTTCTTTTTCATGATGACAATCTTCCATCCACCCTTGTCGATTTAACAATATAAATAGAGGAGCTTATTCTAGACCACATAACACTTGACTTGAGGTCAGTTGGGCCAAACACATCGACTTTCACACTTTGTTTTATTCTAGCATGCTTTTTGAACGATTAATTTCAGTGATATTACGGTTTGCTCACTAGTGTAGTGTGTGGTGTCACTTGAAAACTCTAGGAAGTCATTATACATTGGATTAGTGCGTTGAGGACAGTCCTATCGTTGCTCTAGTGTGTGCTGACGCTGAGAAACCTCCTGGAGGTAGTTATGCAGCCCTGCTGTCATTGCTCTATTCTATGTGATGTCACTTGGAAACTTTTCAGATGTAATTATGTACATGGCCATTCTGGCATTGGAAATTGTGATGATTATCTATGCTTTCCACGACAAGTTCCCTGCAACTATAGTATTACTCCAACTAATTCCGTTTAGGAAATAGTTAAAGTTTGCCCCGTGGTTGGTCGGTTGGTGAAATTTTGTAGGTAAATACAAGCACCTGTTCCTTTCATTGTTTTGGAGATGAGAACTTTGTTAGGAGTAGTTAGTAGGTAAGCATACTAAAAAGTCCCAGCTGAAGTCAAAAATTCTCACATATTCCATGCACTCTTCTTTTGAGCACTCATTTATTCGACTAATATATCTACATCAAAGAAGATGGTGTTCCTCTCTCTTTGTTTTTAGTCAAAAGGCTACGCCATCAAGGTCCGCTCTTGCTCACGGAAATCCAATGAAGGTAGGCCCAGATTCCAAAACAAAACAGGTCTAATCACAGAGGCGTACAGCGAACAAGGCAGCTGATTACATTTCAAAAGGTGGCTTTCATTCGGATACATTCCTTTTTTCTTTTTTGCTAGACTAATGGGTAAAAAGTGATGTGAAAAGATGTGCAAAGTTAATAATTGGTAGCAAACAGCTTTTTAAACTCTTCCTTTGTCTTGGATTGTTTTGTATTATCTCATGGTGTTCTAAAAATGCGTGGTGGCTTTCGGACTTGATTCTGATCTTTGGGTAAAGATTTCAGCGATTTGTTATTTATGTCCCTAGGTAATGGAATATATTTTTCCCAAATGAACTGCCTATACAGTAGACTTTTGAGCTATGGTGTTACATCCATAAAGAATTTTTTCAAGTTTGCCACACATTTTGTTTTGGTTGGTAAGTATTCAGTTCCTCTACCTACAATTACCCTGTATTTTCCACCATACTGACTACATTACTTAATTTTAATCTGTTGAAAGCTTTACAGCTGAATCGACAAAGCAGAGATAGGCAGACTTGTTGTATGCCATGCATTTTTTGATGATTTGACGAAAAACACACATTCACAGATTGTGGACCCATTTTTCCTAAATATATGCAGCTCTGCACCAATCAGTCTCAAACTCTAAAGTTTGCTGGGCTATTCTTAAATATCCAAGCTATGCTTATGTTTTAGTCTTACTTTGTCATTTTTGTACTTTATCTACTCATTTGTGATTGTCTTCCCCTGTGTTTTCTTATTTTTTGCTTTACTTTCTAAACTTTGCATCTATTAGTTTCTGCACTATACCTCATTCATTGTTGCTATTGTGGAAGTTTCTGAAGTATGTGGCTGAGCTGCAAGCAGTTATTATTTGTTTGGTTTATTCAAATATAAATGAACTCCATTGGTTACCTCTGTGGACTTTTCATAGTGTTGCTATACACTGCTTGTGCCCTTCTGATGTTTTCATGCTTCTGTATTTCAGGATTGTTTGTCTTTTCTCCTTCCCTTCTATAGTTAACCAAGATCACCTTCTTCCTTTATGGAATACATTTATTATTTGACAATTTGGAAAATATTTATTATTGCATTAATTGAATGTCTCTTTGAATTTTCATACATGTTTCGGCACAAATATCTTCCATGGTCTCTTTCTATCTTATATTTCTGACAGTCCTCTAATGATTTTATAGAAAGCTATTTTTTCCATGATTCTTTGTATTTCTGTCGTCCATCGTTCTATTCATTTTAGATTGTTGTTGCTTTTGTAATATTTTTTTCAAAAACTGGATGTTCCATATTTCAGCTTTTGTCTATCTTCTTTTTGCCGATTTTCCTCCTACCATCTTCATTTTCATTTTTAGCACGTGGCCCGTTCCAATTCATGTTTGCCTGAATAAATCATACATCATTTACAAGCCCCCAATATTGTTTTCGTACAAGGTTGATCTTTTACTTCTGCTGACTTCTACTCTCATTCTCTCTTGTATTTGTGTTTTAAATATTAAATTATTAGATCATTGCCACTTCAATATAATCCCTTCTGTTTTTATTTATAGTCTTGGCCTTCCTTTTCTAGGATTTTCAATGCCATTGTTCTTATTTCAGACTTTTTCGTTTAGATATCCCATCATGGATAACTAAACTGTTTGCTTTTGTCTAATTTTACGTGTAAACTTTTAAAATAACTATCTTTGTCCTTTTACCTTCCATATGTCGCCATGTTTATAGTACTTTTGATTTTATATTCACTCATCCACATTCTGATCCATTGTTTATTGAGTTTGTATTGGTCCTTCCCTTAATTGTAGGTTGCTTTTGTTTCATTCTTCCAGTGCTTGCCTTCCGTTTCCACTTTGTAATATTCCCAACTTTACTTTTATTCCTCAGAATATCAATTTTATCTGTTAAATCTTTGGTTTCAAAGACACACATTTTATCCCTGATTTTTTCAATTTGATCTTTAGTTCTAAGTTCCTCTGTATACAATATTCTATTTTCTCTTTTTCAGCACTTTATTGCGCTTTTTGTGTTCGACTGCATTTCATATCCCCAACGTGGGAAAAACAATCGATTTGAATTAAAAATGCAGAAAATATTAAATAGAATTAGTTTATATTATAAACAATCTACCACACCTTTGCCCCCTCCTTAGCAACATTAACCAATGTAATTGGTCATAAACTGGTTAAGTCCTTCGAACATGTTTTACTTTCACAACAGTTTCACTCGCATATATTAAATGAAATATATTAATTCTCTGACCATTTTCTAGAATAATTTTTTGATTGACGTAAAATAATTCCAGAAAAACTAACAAGATGTAGAAAGTTATATAAATTATTTATTATTATTTATTATATAAAATTCTCCTTACAAATAATTTAGTCAAGACCAAAAAAAAAAAAAAACTCTTTCCATTATAAATTATTTCATTTATTGCACAGTTCAGTTCTGCTTTTTTTATTCTAATAAAGAAATGAAATGTTTATTTTGGTACCCTAGTTACAGTCTCCATAGTATATACCCATTTTTGATTCATTATACTACAGCACATAAAAATGTAGAATTAAATTCACAAATAATCATGCTAGAATTTCTAGAATTTTTAATCAAAGAATTATTCATCATGGATATCGGAGTTAATGACTAACAGACTAACACTGCAAGACATTGTTTATTATACAAATGATAAACAAATATCAAGGATATAACTAACGATATTAATTGGTAACATAAACAAATAAGAACTTATTTGAAGCTCCATTTAAAAAATTAATTTATATTTAAAAAATATAATAAAATTTTGGGAGTTGTAAACCCTTCTGTATTTGGAAAAATTCAAATTCAAACAATTTAATATGGTTTGTAAAAATATTAAGTAGAATTAGTTTACCGTACGAAATATAAACAATCTACCACACCTTGTCCCCTCCTTAGCAAAATTATCCAATGTGATTGGTCATAAACCGGTTACGTACATTCCCTCTCTACAACTCGCAACAGTTCATAATAAAAGCTCAACTGACCAAAGATCACAAACCATTGTTAAGTAATATAATTAATTAAAAGTAATCACTTCGTGATTTATATTCGTAATGCTTTCTAAAATATTTGCAATTTGTGCTAATTTAAAATTTCTTAACAAACACCGTATCTATTTGGGACACTGCAGAATTCGTAAGTTTTTAATATCATATTATTTCTAAAATTATGGGACAACTTTTAGTACTAATCATTGCCGGACTTATACCCATAATAGTCTTAACCTGGGGATTAACTACTATTATATCGAAATTTCCAAACTTGTTCGAAAAGGTATTTGGGGCCAAAATTACAATTGACGATACATACAATTTTGGCAACATGTCGATGGACGTCTACTTCATATTTTATATGACATACCTCTATATGTTAACATTGAACCCCAAGCTACACTGTTGGTCATTTTTGTTTTCCATATACCTCGTAATGACTACTATGGGAACCGCTATCATTCTATTTCTTTGGTTCCTGAAATTTGACGCTGTCTATTTACTTGGTATTTTAATGGGAACACCAGTCGTTCAAATAACGGTAAGTGCGAAATTGTACGAGTATTTAATCGACGTAATTCAAATTGTTTTAGATGGCAACTGACTTTTGGTTACTGAAATTATTGAGTGACTTGAAGAACCGTAACTTTGAAATGATACTTTCCACATAGTCTTATTGTTTTATTATTATCTATTAGTCATAGTGGTGTTAGAATATGTAAAAATTGTAATGGGGATGTTACTTTTATAATGGAAAATAAATAAACTTATGTGATTTAATTTTATCTAAATTTACATTGTGGAATTCCACAAGTAGTTGTTATGTTAGTTACGATAAGGAATTCTGCTCAAATTTGAGTGAATAAGTTTTATATAATAAGTACATATATTATTTATGAAAATGATATATTCTTTTCTGATGTATTAAATGTTAATAATAATAAGTAATTCCACTTAATTCTGTTTGCTTAAAAATTAATGAATACCAATTTGCGTCCCCAGAGTGCAAATCAAAAACATTTTAATTAAGGGAATGTTGTATTTGTTACTTAACATACAATTTATGCAAGCAAAATTTACTAACCCTAGAATCATAGTGCAGCTTCACAACTGACAATTCATTTTTTTTATGTATTAAATATAAATGCACATTTACAAGTGTTACTTAGGAAGGTAGCGGAATTATACAGTTCAGATTAGGGTCACACTCATTTTAGGCTTAAAGTAATTCAATTCCTCATTCGTGGTAGAGCAAGAAAAAGATCAAATCCATTAATATTGCAATTTACAAGCAATGATAAGTACTAATACATTACACTAGTGTCTTCCTTTGTGATCCTTTTTTTATAATAATTATTATAGGAACTGTTTTAATGATTTAGGACTGTATTTTTTTTAACTATCAGTTGACATATTTTTCTACGTATCTGTTATTATTGAAACTCACACTTTTGATGGGTGTAAAAGTAAGCAATTATAATTCAAATAATAACACCACTTAGTTGTCTTCTCCATTCATAAAGATCAGGGAAAACAATAACTCACTGTACAGCAAAGATTCCAGTAAACTGTAAGTTCTGTGAATGTTTGAATTGCAATGAAGAAACGTTTAGCAGTTTGTGGGAACCATTTTGAGCACCACCAGAACAGAGTGCTTAATGTACTAAAATAAAAAAGCGTCGAAACTATGGTTTGGTTAAAAAAACAAAAATCTCAGTGACAAAATTTGAAGAGTTTGTTACAGAAAAGTCAAGTTGAGAATATAATATACTTAAACTTAAAGGAGGAAGTGGTAAAAAAATGAATCATGAACTTAAGAGTTCTCAGAAAACAGATATGTAATGCTTGGAACACAAATGTTGCACCTCCTCTTATCATAAAGCCAAGGTGATGGTAGACGTGGTGGTAAAGTTTGTGAAAATTTTAGTGAGGTAGATAAAAAGGATTTTATGGTGTAGGTCTTCCGGACCCATATTTATAGGAAGTTTATTTCTTAACATGGCCTCAGGAATCACCCACTTAACATGTCTTTTTTAAACAACCTGTATATATATGTATAGGGCCTTCACAGGCCATGCTGGCTCATCGCCATGATGAATGATTTTCCTCCATTCTTTGCAGTTTTCAACTTTTCTTCTCCAATGCGCTACACCAAGCTCTTTTACATCTTGTATCACCTTTTCCTTCCATCTATTTCTTGGTCTTCCCCTCGCACGATCTTGGTCATTCTGCTGCTTTCCATTCTTTCCACGTGACCTAGCCACCTGCTTCGCTGTGGCTTTACAAAGATGGCTCTTTATATAGTTCTAACTCCTTATTTGTTCTTATCTTCCACTCCCCATTTTCTATCCGGCCAAAGTAGATTTTTCGCAAGATCTTTCTTTTCCATATCCTGGCATTTCAAAATCAATGCCAGTGCCCCCCCCCCCCCACGACTCCGTCACCTCTCATCATTCTCACCTTTAGTTCTTCTTCTTTTCCGTCCTCTGTTATTTGTACTCCTAGATATGTGAACACCTTTACAATATCCATTATTGTTTTCTTCTATCTTTAAATTCTCATCTTGTACGATACTTTGATGGTTCTTCATCACCATGCACTTTGATTTAGGCCCATTGATTTTAAGACCCACCTCTCGCTTTTGTACTACTTTTATCAGGTCTTCCTTTTTCTGTTATATAGGTTAGATCAGCCGCATAAGCTATAAACTGGTGCACTGTGCTTCCTGTTCTGTTGACCTTGCTCTATCTAATCGATCCTTCCAAAGTTAAATTGAACAGAATTGTGGATAATGTGACCCCTTCTCCTACTCTGCTACCTTTTGATAGTTTGCCCTTCCATCTAATACAATGTCATTCGTAGTAATTTAATAAGTTTCTTAGGTATGTTTAGTTCCTCCATTGTCCTATATTATCCCTTCTCTTTCTAGTCAGTCATATGCTTTGGAAAAGTCGATGAAGGCTATGTGGATTTCTTTATTAAATTCTTTGCACATGTCCTGAGTTGCTTTTATGATGAACAGTTGATCTGTGACTGCACGATTCGGTTGGAAACCTGCTTGATATTCTCCTATAAGCTTTTCTGTATAGACCTGTAGGTTATGTCTCGGAGTTGTACTACGTCGAGTAACGCAATGCACCTGTAGTTGTTGTAGACTGTCTTCTTTCCTTTTTTCTGTATCGGGATTATAATAGCTTTCGTCCAGTCCTTGGAATGTCCTCTTGTTTCCATGTCATTCTTATTAAGTTATGCATTTTTTTGCTTATATGTAGGACAAAGTGAGTATCTGTTGAAAGCTCGTAAAAAATGCTATCAAATCTGTAATAAAATACAGGATGTGCCATTTAAAATAATTAGAAAAATAACATTGAGCAAAATGGACCATCTGGATTCTGGATTACGATGGGAGGGTGGACATAGTCCACGGGTACGTAAGCCTCAAATTGGGCCCTTTGTACTGGATCCTTGACTAGAGTTGTCTGACCCCACAACGTCACTCAAGCCATCCCACACGTGAGATGAACCTGAGGATGCTGGAAGGGAAAAAATTGACCATACTATATACCAGTGGCGGCTCGCATCGAATTGGGACAGTACAGCGGGGGGGGGGGGTGCTTTTTTGTAATAATTGGTTGTGGCTTGTGGCCTTTCTTTCAATTAATAATCAAATCAAAAATAGGTTTATTGTATTTTCTTACATAACAATCAAATAAATACAAGATTCTATTCCCCCTCTTACAACTACTCCCGCCTGTCCTTCCCCCTACTTTCCACCTTTTCCCTCCTTTCTAACACTTCCCTCATCCATCCCAACCCTTCCCCCTTCGCTCCTAGTATCTCCTTTCTTACCCTTCTCTCTTCTCTCATCTCCTCGCATTCCCTTAACATATGTGCCATGTTCTCCCTCCCCTCCCTACACATTCTGCACACTCTCTCCTCCTCCTCCCGCCAATATCTATTCTCTCTCTCCTCGTTTCCACACCTAAACCTCGCTACAATTCTCTTTTCCTTCAGACCCATCTCCCCTGTCAGGTACTTGGCCTTGCCCTCTACCATGATCTCTCCATATCCCTCATTATATCTCCCTTCGGCTATCTTCTCTCTCCTTTCCTGCCCTTGCACATCCCTATCCCTCATGGCCACCTCCTCCACCATCTCTCTTCCTTCCTCCCTCCTTCTTTCTACCTCCTCCCTCGCATACCCCACCCTCTCGTAATATAGTCTCCTGTCCTCTTGCCCATACTTTATCCGCTTCCCCCTCATCTCCTTCATACATTCATTCACCATTTTTATTTCTGCCTTCTTCCTGACCTCCTCCTCGTACTTCACTGCCCTCCTTCCCGCCTGCACTCTCAATTTTTCCACTTTCGCCTCTTCCCCCACAATGTACCCCGGTGTCTCCCTGTCCAAACCCAGCGTCCATCTCCAATACTTCTCTTGCACCTTTTCCAAACTCTCCCACTCCTTCCACCCCCATATCTCCGCACCGTATCCCATCACGCTCCTCACCAACTTATCAAATAACCATCTCCTCTTTTCCATGTCTTTCCCGAACACTCTTTCCCCTATCCCCCACACACTCCCCACTACCCTATTTCCTCTCTTGGCCAGTTCCCTTATGTGTCCCTCATCCTTATTATCATATCTGACTACATATCCCAAATACTTCCACTCCTTTACACTTTCTATCTCGTCCCCACCCCACCACCACTTTGACTTCCCTCCCCTCCCTCTTCTCTTCTGGAATACCATTATCTTCGTCTTGGCCACGTTTACCCCTAAGTCTTTTTTCCCCAAGTACCCCTTCATCACACCCATTGCCCCCCTCATTTCGTTCTCACTGTCTGCTACCACCACTACATCATCCGCGTACGCGAGCGCCCACACTTTCACCCTCCCTATCACTACCCCTCCTCTTTGGTGTCTCCGCAACTCCTCCTCCAAATCCCCTATGTATAGCGCGAATAAACTCGGGCTCAACGGGCATCCCTGCCTCAGACCTTTTGTCGTCCAGAACCTTCTTCCTTCCTCTCCCCTCTCTCCGGTCACACACCTTGTTTCCTCGTACAATTCCTCTATCGCCATCACCAGCTCTTCTCCTATCTCATATCTCCTCAACATTCCCCACATTTTCTCCCTGTTTACATTATCAAAGGCTGCTTTTATATCCATAAACAGCCCATACATCTTCCCCCTCTTCTCTCCATCGCCTTATTTACCAACTGCTTCAGCACATAAATATTATCCACCGCCCTCCTTCCCTCTCTGAATCCCGCCTGCCAGTCCTGTACCAACTTTTTGTCGATCACTTCCCTCTCCAATCTTGCTCGCAGCACCTCCGCATATATCTTGTACCCCGCACTCATAATGCTTATTCCCCTATAGCTCTTCGCCTCTTTCCTATCCCCCCCTTTATATATTGGCACTATTCTAGCTTCTTTCCACTCATCTGGGATCCCTCCCCCTCGCCACACACCCCCTAGTATCCCTCTTATCTTCTCTCTTGTCTTCCCCCCCGTATACTTCCACTGCTCTCCTTGTATTCCATCTGGCCCTTGTGCCTTCCCTAACTTTACTTTTCCCAGTGCTTCCTCTACCTCCTCCCTTGTTATCTCCCCTCCCTCTCTCTTTCTCGCCCCTCCCTCTTTCCCCACTCCCGGTTTCTCCGTCACTCCTCCCACCACCTCCATGCACTGCTTCCTCCATTCCTCCCCACCCAACTCCGTCACTCTTCTTTTGCCTGTACCTCTTCTCCTGTTTATAAATTTCCACATATCTTTTCACTTTTTAACCCCCTTATCTCCTCCTCTATCTCCTGCTTATACTCCGCCTTCCTCCTTCTGCACTCTTCCTTATATTTCCCCCTTAACTCTTTATATACCCCTATATCTATTTCCCCTTTCCTCCATTTCTTCCTCCCCCTTCTTACTTCTTTCCTTGCTCTCTCACACCTCCAGTTCCACCACAGCTCACCCTTCCGCGTCCCTCTATTCTTCCTGTATCTCTTCTTCTCCGCAAAATGCTCCATTTTTTCCATTAACTCCCCCACCTCCGCCCCTCCTTCCTTCTCCTCCCACTCCACTTTCTCCAGTCCTTCTCTATACCTTTCAATACTCTCCTCTGCCCATACCTTCTTCTCACCCCAGATCCCTTCCCCCTCTTCCTCTTTCCCTTCCACCTCCATCTCCTCTCTCATAAACAGCTCTAACGGTTTGTGGTCGGAATCCTCCTCGTCCCCCACCCTCAATTTTTCTACCAACCCCGCACTCTCCTCGTTTACTATCACATAATCTATCACTGATTCCCCCCTCTCACTTATAAACGTGTACTCTCCCTTCCCTCCCTCCTCCATATTTCCATTCATAATCGTCCAACCCCGTTCCTCACACAGGTTCAGCAACTTCCTCCCCTGTCCATTTGCCTTCTTGTCCATCGACACCCTCCTCCTCATCTCACCATCCACCACCATCCCCCCCTCCTCTCCGATTCTTGCATTAAAGTCACCACCTATTATCAATCTCCCTTCTTCCCTTTCCCCTATCACTTTTTCTACAGCAACTCTCGTCTCCCCCATCTCCTTCCCGTACACGGTTACCACGTTATACTTTTCCCCTCCCCTTGCCTTCATACACCTCCTCACTACTCCCTCCACTTGCCCATTGTCTCCTTCCTCCTCCCCTTTCCACTCCTTTCTCACCCCTGTGATCATCCCCCCTTTTGCTCTGCCTTTTTTCCCCTCTCTCACCGCGAACTGGACTTTCCACTCATAGCCACCTGGCAACCTATCTTTCCATTTATCCCAGTCCTTCTCCTCCAACCACGTCTCCACTATTCCCACCATCACAAACCCCCCCAAGTAACTCCAAAAGTCATTCCCCTTATTTTTCACCCCTGCCACATTCCAAAACAACACCTTAGCCTGTCCTTTTACCCCACTTATACCACTTGCCCTTGTCCCTCCCTTTTTCCCCTTCTCCCCCTTTAGCTTACTTAGTTTTTTGACACTTCGCCCCCTCGCCACTCCCGAACCGCACTTATCTCCTCATCCCAGTCGTATCTTATATCCCCTACCCACATTTTCCTGTAACCCACCCTCACCCTTGCGCCTTTGTCTCTCTCGCCCTTGGCAATCTTTCTGATTTCCTCTTGCACTCCCCTTTCCTCCCTCGTTAAATCGTCGTCGATGTATACATCAGTATTTCTTAGCGCTCCTTTTCTGCGCATTATTTCCATCTTCTCATTCCAGCTACCCAATTCCACCCCCACCAGTTCATTCCCTGCTCCCTTATTGATAACCCATACAGCCTTAATACTAACACTCACCCCAAATTTGTCATGTAAAAACACTCCTATGTCCTTTTCCGGTTCTCTCAACTTGCCGCCCCTTACTACTATGTTATTCTTCCTTCTCATCCTTTCGCTCCTCTCCATCTCCCTTTTTATTTTTTCTATCTCTACTTTAAGCCCCCTCCTCTCCTCGTTCCACTCCCCTTCCTTCCTCTCTTGCTCCTCCTTCATTACCCGTATCTCATTCCTGAGGCTTGCGATTTCATCGCTGTTCTCCCTTAGGCCTTTCTTCACGATTTCTAAGTCCTCCCTTATTTCTTTCCCCATAGCCTCCAGCTTCTCTAGAACCCTCTCCATCTCTTCCTCCTCTACTCCTATCTTCTCACTCCTTCCTTCCACTCCCTTGACAGGAGATCTTTTAGTCACTTTACTGCCCTTAAAAGCCTTACTCTGCCCTTCTAATTCCTCCTGTGCAATCCCTAACTCTTCCCTATCCCTTTTCCGGCTTAGAAACTCTTCGATGGATCCCCAACTACCTGATCTCACCTTCCTTCCACTCATATATTTTTGGTTCGGATGTCCGCACCCCTTTCGCACTAGCCAAAATTTACCCCTTTATTCGTACCTTTCTCACTCTGCCGTGTTACGTATTATTTCCCTCTACATTTTTGTTTCCCTTTTAGTTCCCAAGAAATTTCTTGTCCCTTTTCACTTCAAAAGCACTACGGAAATTCCCGCGTATTACCCGTAAATTCTATCTAAGATATACTCGACCTCTGACTTGTACTGTTTATCCTTATCCGCGCACTACGATATCGCGCTGCGTTATGTACTTACGTTTGGTTATTAATTACTTCTAATTTAGTCCACTTCTCCTTTACCTCCACGCCTTCACTGACTCTCTTTTTTCGCTGCTTTTTCCGGTACCACTTTGCACTTTTTCCGACCCGTTTAACGACTATAAAATTGAATAAAACCGAGGAGCGTTAGAAAATTGCGCCGTTCGCATCAATAACTAGAATAGAATCCTTCTTTCAATTAATAAAAGTTCTTTCTTATCCTCCTGAGTCCATCGCGAAAACGGTTTTTCTAATAATAAACAAACTACCTAAGTCACTAACCCGTTCCATTGTAAATAAAATTTAATACCTAATTTAAAATATAAACGTTGAAAATACTATAATAATAAAACGCCAAAACAAGAAATACTACACGCTAATAAATGATAACAATAACACCGAGTATGCTGTTTTTAATGTAGAAAGTACAGACCATAAGTCGGAGCAACTGCGAGATCTGTACCTGCTTAGTAATGCACGGCGTAGCCATACAAAAATTATCGAGCGTTGCCATAGAAACCGATGACCAAGTACAGCATGAGTTGATTTTAAAATGTTGAGCTGTAGTTGCGTATGGATAGTGGATACTAACCTACTCCGTCTTGTTTCTGAATTATATTTTATTATGACATAATTCAATCTTAAGTTATTTATAATGTACACTCTGCAATGTAATGCTTTTTAAAATGCACAAGAAATCTTATTAATATACACAAATCTACTAATCAAAACGTAATAGGTTAATATATCTCTCAGTGTACTTGCTGTATAGTGTATGTGAGAAAAATTTATTTGAAAGTATTTCATTTGTAATGTTTAGTGATAGTGCATAGGTATCCATTTAATTATAAATATTTTAAAAATGATTCATTTACTAACATGCCACACATTGTTTTTGTATTTTGCGCATAAATTTACCAAAAACAACGTAATCTTTTTTTTTCTCATTTTTATTTTATCTAATACAGCCGGGCTGAACCTGCTGCCCCTGAAAAGCCGCCACTGCTATATACGTAGAGAAAAGAGAAGAGAACAGGAATCTACTTAATTGACTAATTTCTTTAGGTACACAAAAATGTCAATAGCAACTGTAGATTAGCATTAAAAAAATATATATATATAGCGTGTTCCATTAAAAAAAACACAAGTTTAGTGTAGTAGTCGAAAATGGGCCATCCTGTACATTCAAACAAATTTTTGCAAGATACTCCTCGTTGTTCACTAAAACAATCGGTTTTTTTTTTCAAATCAACGGTATAGGCATAATCTTCCACCGCCAAATCGTTAGGACATCCGGTATGTATATTGATACATATGTGTGAACACAAGGAATATTAAATGCTGTTTAGCCTAATGTTGAAAACTGCAATTTTATACTAAAAATATGTTTGGCTAGTTATTAGTAAGTAAAAATCAATTGTGAATTCGTAGGCAAAGAGAAAAGCCACGACTCTTACTATCTTTGCATTTAGAATCTTTAGCGGCAAAAAAACAGCACATTTGACACATAAATACAGAACAATAATTTGTTATGTTACATTTAATATATGTGTTAAGGACTATGATTGGCTATGTGGGCATGTCCATATCGCAATTGGCTGATGAAAATTTCCCCACCAATCATATTCCTCAATACCGGAATCAAATATAACACTGGATTAATTAGTTTTGTGGAACAGGCACTTTGACTACTATTACAGTGACTACTACAAACAGTGACGACAATCAGCGATTAGCTCCGCCCATCCGCTATTAAGAGGCGGGTTTGTATGAACTCAACAGTGGTATCCTTAGCAACTTGCTCAATAAAAATAAAAATCACACGCTGATCAATGGTAAACACAGAAAATTTGCCTCTTAATACCACGTGACTAGTCAACCTGCCATTAAGAGCCAAAATATACCATGTGACTAGTCAGGCCAATAAAAATCGATACATACTGTGTTTACTTGTTGCCACTGTTTGTAGTAAAGTCACTGTAACTACTATGTGTAGCGGTAAATTCGGAAAAGTTCAGAAATTTCACATTGTGCTCCTTGTATAGTAATTATGTGTTACATACGAGTTGTTTTTACGAAGACAAAGGGGTGAAAACGGATATCCATGGATTCTATCATTTATGATCAAACATCCGTATTCAGTATTTCACTTTCTTCTTTAGCAAATACAATAAGAAAAACATTATTGCACTGCTTCAAACCTCAGACATGTTTCAGATATGATAAGTTTGGATCTGGCAACCCTACTGTGAAACTAATAATTGCTCGTGTCTGACTATTAAGATAAAAAAGGATCACAAAGAGAACTTCCCTAAAATCTAATGACATTGTTAACGTGTCTATACATTTACAAAAATTAGAAAGTACCTAATAAGAAGTTTTAAAATATTCCAAATAAATGTTTCTGCTCTAAAAAAAATAAGCCAACAACTAGCAAATCAGCAACATATTCTTTTACATATTAATAATAGCATATTCAAAGCTCGATTACTTTGTTGATCATAAGCCATTTATTTATTAAAATCATTTCGGTCACTTCCGTCACTATTATTAGAATTTGTATTCTCAAGCTTATGCAACAAATACAATTACCCAACGACCCACTGCAACATCTCTAGGGTTAACAAACGAAATTGAACCGATGTATATGACACTGAAATAAATTCTAACTGGAAAAAACCGCCCTGGTCTACAAAACTGTAGGAAATCATCATCCTTTTCTCTTCAGAAAATCTCTCTCTCTCTAACTAATGGTTTCTTAAATATTCATTTGTCCACCAATGGTGGCACTTTTTCAAAAAATAGTGAATTGATAGACAAATGAATGTAACATAATGAGGTAAAGCGAGATAGCTACACCCTCCACCTTCTCTACCTTTTCTAATGTTTACTAAGGTCGATTTCATCCAATGATAGAGGTTAGCGTTACAGTTCCAGTTTGAATATACTTCCGCAGTAAATAGTTGCATACGATAATAACTTGAAATTAAACCGTCAACTCAATAAATAAGAATGAACTTAATGCCATTATTATCAAAATTTATAAAAAACAAAAACAAAAACAAAAGAATTAAATAAATACAATGATACCTATACCTACAATAGTTCTGCTTAAGTAAACTGCTGCCTCCTTCGTGCACGCTGTTTATCGAAACGTAATTCCATTTCCTCCAAAACTTTGGGAGTGTAACGTACGACTAACTTTACGGAACCGTGCGCTTGTTTTAATAACTCAACAGCTTTCTCGTGATTTTCGCCTTCGACAGACTAAAATATACGAAATTAAGAACGTGCTCGAATTCGAAACGATAAAACTTACCACTCCATTAACGCTTAATAATTGATCTCCTCTTTTCAAACCACCGTGTCGGTCAGCAACACCGCCCGGTATAATTCGTGAAATATAAATTGGCGAGTTTTGCTCTTTCCCACCCATCACATTAAAACCGAGACCTTCTTCGGTTTTGGGTAATTCGACGACACGAGGATGAGCGTGTCCTTCACTCGCCGCGAATGCTGCCACGGTCGCCTTGGCGGTGGCAGACGCACGAACATCTTGAGAACCTTGTATATCGACCGTTTCGTAGACATGTTCGTATACCTCTTTTACGGCATTAAGAAAATCGCTTTGTAGTACCTTATGTAGTGCGGCCAATTTAGTTGCAGGAACCTCACCATTTTTTTGCAACTTATCCAGCAGTTCAATTGATCTTTTTATATCTATAAAATGTATGATGAAAATGTTATTGAAAATTTAAATCGTTACCTCTAGATAAAGTTAACGGCTCGCCAATTTGTGCCATTTTAGTGCAACAAAAATTATCTATAAGTTGAATATTTGTAGCGTTATTTTAATATAAAAATTAACAAAATTGGATATTAATTATATTTAAAATTTGACAACTGACATTTATGTTCAAGGGTATTATAGCTACTCGTTAGTCGTTATTTGAACTTTTAGGTAGAGAGAATGTTCTGGTTTGTAATGGCGACTGTAGCCAGGGTCGGACTGGACACTACACAGGGCAGGAGCCAGGCGGAATTATATATAGTTGACAGACCAACTATAGACAAACAGTTTGAAAAAAATTTCACTTCATTGGAATAAGTTTATTTTAAAACTACTTTACGTCGTATATTCACACCAGGCGGCTATCTATCGGCAAGCGGCGACCCTCATTTCTTTGGGGACTAATATTTGAAAAGTTCATGCAGAGTGGATTTTGCACGTTCTGCCAAGTAGGAATATTCAAGCGACCTCCATATTTACAATTACGTTACCTAAGAAATGGATAGCCAAAACCTTACTTTTCCTTCTGAGCAAGACGAAATTTGAATTGAGTGCGTACGTGGCAATGAGAGGGAGTTGCATCATTCAGATACATTCCATAAAAGTAAAGTACGAGGTGTGTAAATTATAAGTAATGAGATTGGCATCGTAGCGTTTAATCTGGCGAGACTTTGGAGAGGCAGATGAACATGTGATACGCCTTCAGTACGAGCTTCTGGATTTTGAATTACGATGGGAGGGTGATCAGAAGTCCACATAGGCCACCTATTCGGGCCCTTTGCGCTGCCTCCCTGATTAGATTCGTTCGACCCTGCAGCATCACTCAAGCCATCCCACACGTGAGATAAACCTGAGGATACTGGACGGGGAAGCGGCTGTAATGTTAGCCATGTCCGGCCCAAGGGTCCCCCAACATGGATCGTTTTAATTCGACAAGTACGGGACACTCACAAAGTATGTGTTGCGCCGTCTCATCCTCTACTAGTAGGAGATACGTTATTAGAAATATATACCCTCATCTGTTATTTGACGATGACAAAGATTATAAGTTAGATAACATATAGGTCGATAAATTGCAAATGGGTTGCCTAGCTAAATCGGGACCCGATGCTGTTAAATCCGCTTTCTTTCAGAAGAACGCTCTGCATCCCTGTCTGTCACATGAAATGGCGCGCGCAACGCTCTCTGTCACTACCATCACATTAATTCCTGGTTGCCTAGATTTTAGATATTATCTTTTCAGCGCGAGCGTGGAGAGTGACAGAGAGCGCTGCGCCCGCCATTCCATTACAGTGACTTTATACAGGACAGTGATGACAATGGGTGTCTCATTTTTTATTGGTTGTGATCCTGGCAGCCATGTTGCGACTAAAATTTGAATAGTTTGCATTACATTCTTATAGTGTCGGTTTAGTTTTTGTGTAAATTGTTAAAATCTAGACAATATAATGTGGTTTTAAGTGCTAGGATATTGAACGGTGTTTATGTTTTATCACCTGTTTGGACGTTTTTAAGTTTAACTTAGATTTTATAAGAAAAATTAAGTATTTTATCTGCTGTTTTTTTATTTCCCACCTACCTACTCCATTTTATTTATTTAACTTAAAATTAGGAACTGTATGTATATACACAATGCTTAAATATTTTCGTTAAGGTTTCCACGGATGTATATATTGTTTGTATTTTCTTCTGGAGTTTCTCCGTGTTGGTTTTTATGTAGAAAATGCCTACGTTTCGATTCCACAGACCTTAAATTAAATTTGAAAACTTCAGAATTGATAAAAAAGTCTTGATAAAGATTCCATAGATGGAATCGAAACGTAGGCATTTTCTACATAAAAACCAACACGGAGAAACTCCAGAAGAAAATACAAACAATGCTTAAATATCATATACAATTATATAGATACAATTTCTGTAAAAATTAAACATTACCTGCATCTTCAATCGTCAGTTTCTCGCCGCTGTTTATAGAAAAACATACAAGCCAGTGTTTTTATAGCAAATTTTGTAAGCTTTCAATTAGTTTATATAAAAGTTTGTCGTAAAATAAATGGAAACGAAGATATTTAAGAAAAACTTAATACAAATATACATTTTAGTTAAATCTGTGAAAATATATGTATAGTTTTCAAAGATGTATTTTTACAATAAAGTGCAACTTACGAACGATTTATTGTATTGTATTGCCTTTGTATATAAATGTTGTATATAAAGTACTGAAAATAGGATAAAACCAATTTTTAACAAAAATTTAACGGCCATTTTTTAGCGAAAATCGGGATTCTTAATAAAATGTCAATTTTTGAGTAGGTATACCTTTAAAGAGCTGTAACTAGCGAACTGTTTGTCGTACGAACTTCTGCCTGCGCTTATTTTACAGGTCCATTATATCTTTAAAAAACTAATAAGGCACTTTACTGTCTACAAGTAGTCAAAACATAACTATTTGCAAAGAAACGCTGGAAAATGAGGAGAATTTTTCATTATTTCTTCCTCTATCGCCTTATATAAATTACCACAATGATATTTCGTGTATTCATATAGATTCAAAATTTAATTCTCTACAACTTTTATTATATGCACTAAGTACATAGAATCAATAGTTTTCGACTTATTATTGATTTTATTATGCAAAACGAGCAGCGATTGTGTCTTAGAAAAAGGTTTAAATGATTATATCTCTGTCAATATTAATCGTATGGAAATGTTTAAAAAAGAAAATTATTCGTAATTAAATTCTCTACAACTTTTATTTGAAGCATTTTGCGTTACGAATGGCTATTCTCGAGATATAAGCGAAATACGCGCGATGCGCGCACGTGTTACCGTTTCGCCGCAAAACAGTCGACATTTTAAAACAAATCTATCTCGGCTCCTATTGGTCGTAGAGACAAAAATAAAACACGAAAATGTGCGGAATTTTGTCAGCTACAATTTTCTTAACGATTTTGTTTTTGATAAAATTGATACTTTTTCAGTTATTTACGAAAATATGTTTTTTGACACTTTTTCGCCTCCTCCATTTATCTCGGAGGGGGGGTACGGGTGGGGACTTTTGAATACTTCAAAGGGAGCACAAATCAAGCCTGTTCCCAAATTTGCAAAGCTGTAACCATTATTTCACCCAAATCGTTAAATTTGGTCTTATTTTACTGGGCTATTTACTAATACTGTTTGAATTTAGTCGCAACATGGCGCGGAGGCGGGACTTACGCTCTATTGTCGTCACTGTTCTAAAATAAAGTCCCTGTACATTCCATGTAGCAGACAGTGATGCAGAGCATTCTTCTAAAAGAAAGCGGATTTAACAGCATCGGGCCCCGATTTAGCTAGGCAACCCATTTGCAATTTATCGACCTATATGTTATCTAACTTATAATCTTTGTCATCGTCAAATAACAGATGAGGGTATATATTTCTAATAACGTATCTTAGACTATACAGGATGGTGATTCAACCAAGCCCATGCGGTGCACGTGCTTGTTAAGTTTACAGTGCCCAGAGAGTATGCCCACAAGTAGTGGCAGGTTCTTTCTGGATAGCCCTGTGCAAAAACCCGCCAGGCTACGAGATGGTCCAGCTGAAGGCCTCTCTCGCGTGACGGCATTCTGACATCAAGTTCCACCTAACCTTATGCTGGACTTGGGTGTCTTGAGTTATTAAGTTGTTTACAGATGATACTGTAAGTGGGAGAGCCGGCTTTGGACCATAAAACAGTTGTTTTGAGGCCATTAGGGCTAACTTATAGGCTTTTTCATTGCCTGTAGTTCCAGCATGCCCTTTAACCCATACAAGCTCAAGAGTATTGCTGTTTGTCACTTGCTCTAGTATTTGGTGACACTCGGAAACCAGCCTGGAGGTGATTTTGTGTTGACCTAGTGTCTGCAGAGCGGCTCTGCTGTCACTGGAAATTCTGATACTTTTATTCTTTATGCTGTGCATAAGAATTATTGTTGCACTAAGCGTTATTCCCGCTAGTTCTGCCTGAAAGACAGTCGAAATTTCGCCTAGTGGTTGGCTGTACATCACTAATACAATACTTCCCTTTTACTTCGTACTCGGGATGTAAAATTATGGCTAAATTCAATTCTATTTTAAAGAAGATAACTATTGCACACAATAACTTTAATTTATTTGAATAACAATTTAATATACATAACACGTACCTAAATGTTACATATGGAACAGTGCATTTGAAGTACAATGTAAAATTAATCTTGATTAGTTAAAATTTATCCTAAGTGTTTTTGTGGAATACGGAAAATTAGTGCATATAAATATCACTTAAGTATCTACTACAATTTAATGAAGGGGGTGTAGAGAAAAATACATTAAAACAATCAAACAACACTACAAAAGTTACTATTTCTAATCTCCTTACATAGTACCTACTTATATACAGAGAATAATAATACCTAAGTGCTCACATTAAATGACATGTAAAATAATTTACAGGTACTTATTCAAAACAAGCTCAAAGCAAAACACCACACATGCAGTGCACAAACCAAATCCCAAAAATATGAATATAAAAATGAGATGTTTCAACGTTAGTTCATCTTCTTGCACCGTTTCAACTTTCTCTGCAAGATATACACGATAAAAATCATTTTTACGCTTCTCATGTATTCCACTTTCTATCATTCTACTTATAAATGTATTTAAGGTAGTTGAGAAATAATGATCGATGTGTATGCCAAGACGAATTGTTTGAATGCCAGTCATTGAACTATCCCTTATTTCGTAAGCTTCAAGTTTGCTTCCGAATATGATTTCCATATGGCGCATCATTTCTGCCAATATAACAACTGCATAAGTCCTGTGAAGATGTAAGCTGAGCAGATGTTTATTAAATTCGTAAGTGGTAACATTACGCATTGAGTGTTGCAACTGGGTATAAAGTTTCCGATCGGTGCTATTGATGTCAAACCACCTCTTTTTCAAATCACGATGAATATATATGGGAAGCTGAGAATCTGCCAACTCTTTCAAGTTTCGTATTTGAAAACCATAATGTGGTGTTGTTAGTACAGTTGACATATCGGACGTGAAAGCAAACTGCATGTTAATAGCATAAAATAAATAAAACAATAATAGAATACGTAAAGAGAGTGATGTAGGTCTAGGCAATTGTGCTACGTTACCAAAAATAGTGAGTGACCAGACATTTAAGAAAGAAATACATAACTTATCGAACGTAAATCCTCCATTACGAGATATAATTAAAAACCACATCAACCACACACATATAAATGTGACGCTTGTTGCTATCCAAACATGATAATTGAAGACTTGCACGCAGACATTCAAGTTAGAAATTTGTTTGGCTTTGGGTACTATCCATAGATAATCCATTCTTATCAATGGTTCCGTTATTGTGTAATTACAAATTTCGTTGTATGTCACCGTTGTTATGATAATTTTCCTTGTGAGTCTTGACGCAAGATGAATGTAGAAGTTGTCAGGAAGGAAGTTAAGTTGAAAGGTGGCGTTAAAACAGTTTGATAGTTCTCTGATGACGTTCAGTACAGCAAGAGCAGTTGGATATTGTTTTTTTTCCTCATACATACCATTTACCACACCCGCGAAAATAACTGGACATTTATTCATTTGATTTATCACATTTGTAAATGAAAGAATTACTTGTTCTTCGCAATCTTGATCAATAATTAATTTTGCAGTTTTTCCACACTCATTTTCAGGAGCAAATCGATTACACGTAAACAATTTCGATATTCCTTGCCCATAAAACAAAATAATCACATTATTAATGCCGTACGACCAAAACATCTCAAACATCAATGAGATATCGGTCGTATTAGTAATAACCAGATTTTTAGAATTGCCCAAGCTTCTCATATTGCTTCGTGCAATCGCATGTGCATTATGTAATGAGCGATTTAGGGAAAGTAAATCCTTTGGGCATATTATAAATTGCCCATCATACTGTAATTTATTAATATCATTAATAGCGTCCATATTTAAAACAATATACGGACGCATAGTGCTCATTTCAAAAATCGCATCTTCACACAAGTTATTATTATTTAACATCAAGCTCAAGGTGTCATTCTCTGAATATAAGTGGTTTATTGTTTTTTGAATGCACATCTTTACTCGCGCGTCCGATTCGTTCAAGTTATTAACGAAAATATCACACTGAACTAACAATATTTGAAAATAGAGCCACGTTACGAATATCAAATCCTTCATTTTAATTGATAGTGATACCAGTTTGCACGGAAAATGAAAAATTATGTACTCACTTGAATTAACACACCGTGTTTGACCAAAGTTCTAATACAAAATAGACAAATAAATGAAGACAACGTATTAAATATACGAACAATCAATAAACCGATAAAAGCTTTTATTGTAATGCCAGTGTACCGTATTTTCCCTAAACTAAATATATAATTTTCTAGAAAGTAAATGTACATACATACAAACTTGTGTTTCCCTAATTATAGTAGAAAAAAGAATATTGTAAAAGTAATTTTTTATACGAGAATAGTAAATTACGTTTAATGTACAAGTTTCTGTTGTATAGTTCCGAAGGATTATCGAATTATTAATGCTGGATTATAGACTACGCAAAAAACGTTCGAGATTAATGTTGATTTTGAACAAAATTTCTTTTTTGGGAGGGGGGTTGCGTGTAACATATTGCTTTTATATTAAACACTATAATTGTCACTTTGAAACCTCCAAATAATACTGACGAATTAAGCGTCCAAAAATACAAAATAGACAAATAAATGAAGACAACGTATTAAATATGTATACGAACAATCAATAAACCGATAAAAGCTTTTATTGTAATTTCAGTGTACCGTATTTTCCCTAAACTAAACATATAATTTTCTAGAAAGTAAATGTACATACATATAAACTTGTGTTTCCCTAATTATAGTAGAAAAAAGAATATTGTAAAAGTAATTTTTATACGAGAATACTAAATTACGTTTAATGTACAAGTTTCTGTTGTATAGTTCTGAAGGATTATCGAACTATTAATGCTGGATTATAGACTACGCAAAAAACGTCCAAGATCAATGATGATCTTGGGCAAAATTTCATTTTTGCGGAGGGAGTTGCGTAAAATTTTGCTTCTCTACGCTACGTAGAGCGGTGCATGTGCTTGCTAAGTTTACAGTGCCCAGAAAGTATGCCCACAAGTAGCCGCAGGTTCTTTCTAGATAGCCCTGTGCAAAAACTCGCCAGGCTGCGAGATGTTCCTCTGAAGGCCTCTCTCACATGACTCGAGTTATGAAGTTGTTTACAATTGATACTGTAAGTGGAAGAGCCGGCTCTAGACCATAATAAACGTTTGTTTTGAGGCCAGTCGAGCTAACTTATCAAGTTTTTCATTGTCTATTGTTCCAGCATGCCCATTAACCCATACGAGCTTGAGGGTATTGCTGTTTGTCACCTGCTCTAGTACTTGGTTACACTCGGAAACCAGCCTAGAGATGATTTTGTATTGACTTAGTGCTTGCAGAGTGCCTCTGCTGTCACTGGAGATTCTGATAATTTTATTCTTTATGCTGTGTATTTAGATATAGGTACAGGTATGGAAAAATATTATCGGTGGATTGACTTATAATAAGTAAAACAAAGACAGTGCAATGAATTCACTAGTGCTAAGTGAGATAGAATACACAACAAACTAAAAGCGCTGATGCCATACATGCGTCTATTGAGTAGGCTGGTATTAGACCCGTATGACACGAGACTAAATTTAGTACTAAATGGCGGACAAGTTGTGCGCGCGCAGATTCAGTACGGCCTGGTACATTAAAATACAACAGATTCTAATTTCTTGTCGCAAAACAAGAGTTAACACTAACTTTAGTAGTAAAAAATTCGCTTTTGTGGCAAACGGGAGTTTCAAATTTCCAAGTTTTACACATTTTAAATATGCGCGCGCACAACTTATCCACTATTTAGTACTAAATTTAGTCTCGTGTCATACCGGCCTTAATAACTACATGCAAATATGTATCTACAAATGGAAACATCGGTAACGTTATGTCTCTCTCACATTCATATAATGCTTATATTGGGTCTCTTTCTAGCTCATTATAAGTCAATCCACCGATAATATTTTTCCATACCTGTAGATCCATCCGTGAAGATGGATATATCTGGTTGGGATGCCACTTCCGCATCAAAGAAGATGCGGTAGTTTTTCCCTAGTATAAATCGAGGGATGAGTGAGTCAGATCGTCCTTCTAGTACAGACAGTCGCTTCACTCTGCCTCGCCCAGAATTCGAGAATGGCCCACCTCAATACCTATGCTGTTCAACAACCCTTTATTTTTCAGACGCAAGGCGCCACTGTGGCCTGCTCTCTCAGTGGAGATCCAGTGTTGCGCACGAAAGGCACGCTAGTCTTTGCACATGGTTAAGAAGTGCTATGGTTGTGGAGTTTGCTTCTAGGCCACCAGACAATTGCTCCGTAACAGAACATAAGTCTAATCACAGCGGTGTACAGCCACAGGACAGCCTTTGGGGATGGGCCCCAAAGTCTCCTCATTGCGCGGCGACATTTCCAGAAGGTCCTATTTGTTTTCTCCGCTTTAAGCTGGATGTGTTGCTCCAGTTCAGTTTGTTGTCAAGTGTAATACCTATAATAGATACTTCACTGACAGTACGAACTTGAACTCGCTTAAGTTAATTTGGTGTCCATGGCGATTTTTTCGTGAAACAGTTTTTTCTAGCGCGCTCTAAAAATGAGTGACATGAATTTCGATCAACGGTGTTGCTTCCGACTTGGGCGCAGGACAACGGAAATTTTTGCAAAACTTCAGCAGGCCTACGGAGACAGTGTTTTGTCAAGGGTCGAGGTTTTTCAGTGGTTGAAGACATTTTCAGAAGGAAGAAAGTGAATTCAAGATGAACCATAAAAGACTTTGTGCCTCAAAGGCCGAACGGTCAATCAACACTTTTACGGAGAGGTGTGACGAAACATCAAGAACAACTGGGTGTTACATCACAATAATGCGCCTTGACACACAGCAATGTCAATAAACGAGTTTTTGACCAGTGAAAATATGCCTGTGGCTCCTCAGCCTCCTTATTCGACTGACTTGAGTTCTTGTGACTTTCTCATCTTGCCAAGATTGAAAAATCACCTCAAGGGAACTCATTTTGGGACACTCGAAAGATTCATATGGCTGTAGGAAATTCATCAGGTCTAGAAAAACCAATATAGCTCAAGCCGTAGATACCAGACCAACATGGGAGTATGAAGAGATTTTAGGTTTTCTTAGATCGCACATGAAAGATAAACAGCGCTTAACATTTACTGACACTGCCAATACCACCTTCACCACAGATGATGAGAGAGACCATGACACAGAACAAGATGCTGCACTCTGGTACATCCATGGTTCCAGATACATTAAGGAATTATCAAAAATTAAAAAAAAATGAAGACAAACGTGAATCTGCAACTCACTGCTCTTTTCTCCTTAAACACTATACAATAGTTTTGTGTCAAGTCGCGCATTGCACTAACATTAATAATCTGGCAGACAAAAACCCAAAAAAAAAACAAGTTCAAAATCAACAAAACACAGAATGGAAAATATAGAAAAAATAAAGGAGTACAAGAAATAAGGTATGCAAGAGAGGCAATGTGCATGACAAACCAACATGGAAAAGGTGTAAGGAAAGCAGAGAAAATACTAGAAATTAAATAAGAATGAGTACAGAAAAGACCAATTATGAAATAGCAGAAGAGTATGGCGACAATATTGTGAAGAAAATAAAGACACAGTGAGAAGAGGGCTAGCGAGGAAATACATGAAACGCAGTAAAGGTCAGGAGTCATAGAGCTGAGATCGAGAATATGGAACAGAAAGGAATAGTAACAAACAGATGAAAAAATTAAATAAATAAATAGTTCTAAGAAAAAGGTTTAGAAAGCTCGATAGAGATAAAATCTCGTAAGGGATTTATAAGCCATAAATAAAAAAAGAGAAGCCAGCCAGAAAATGTACAATAACATAACACTTCGTCAGGATATTTTTATCATTAAATATAACATTACTAATATAAATACAGACGAACCTATAGTGATTGGGGACACAGTAATTGCATTATTCTTGTATCAAATAATTCTTTAAATAAACAAATATTATAAATAATCATTCGTCACAATGTGCAATGTTATCGTTACATGATTCAGAACGTAAGGTACTGTTTATCATAACTTAATTGATAATTGTGACAATCACCCCCTGGTACTAAGAAGATAAAATTTGTTATTAGAAAATTAGGTTTCGTATTTTAATATTAAACTTCCAAAAATTCAAGAAAGTACTGTTACTCTTGATTAAATGCAACACCTAGTACATTTACAAATCAAGCCAATGATAAATAAATGTTAAATTCTGTTTTTCATATAACCACACCCACAGTAAGTTTGTAACTTCATGTCCTTGAGCTTGGTTACTATGACTATTTTGATTGGTCGTAGCTTATTACGTCAGTTCCCCTTCTCTACGACTTACACACTTCCTTATAAAACCTCTTCAGAACAAAGCTTGTATTAAAATTTTCTGAACGTTTATAATTGTGTGAATCATTCAATCAGTTTAAAATGGCTTCGCTTAAGACCCCACCTAAATTAAAACAAGTGATAAGTGTCAGAAAATGTAAGTGTTTATCTTAAAATGTACGATTAAGTTAGTCATATTTTCCAGTATTAATGTTTCTGGGAGTATATATGTTATCACTCATGGCATCTGCAAATCAGTATAAAATAATATTCGAGTATTGGGACGCTGCGGAAGATTACAAACAGTTTCTCTACGTAACTTTGAACGTTTACGTAATTATTTACGTTATATACCTACATACCCTGACAGCATCACCCGATTTACTGAATCGATTATATTCATTCTATATGATGGTCGTGCTTATTTTACTTCGCCTTGTAATTATTTATATGCTAACTCCTCCCAAGGCAATCGCTCCTATAATATTTGAAGTTTTAGTTGCAGCTTGTGTTGCCGCAACAATGGTATGCTTAAAATGGTAATATAATGTTTGTCACATATTAACATTGTTGCAGATTAGCCTCGACTACTCTTTAATGAAGGAATCGGTCTCGATAAATAATTTTCGAGTGAAAGAAACTCAAGTTATACACACTTAAACATCTTACTGGGATTTTATCACTGTTACTGACTGCTTTTTAATATTATTATTGTAGATTAGTTTTACAGTAGTGGCCATGTTATCTTGTAATAACGAATGTAGGTAGTTTAAGTTGTATTAGAATTAGATTTAGATCTAGAATGTAAGGGGTTGTAAAAGAATGAGATAATAAAGTATCTCCTTGTGTAATTCAGAGTTTAAGATAAAATTTAACTAAAACATGATGACAGAGGTAAAAGAATGACTAGTAACATGAGCGAACATTTCAGAAACATGGCTCCACGTTTTTGTCTCATTTTACTCCTCAAAGAAACGTGATAATCACCCCCTATTCCTATTGGAAATGAAGAAACAAATTCTTTCCCTATGTACCTATATACATGTGTGGATATGCACAGGAGTTAAAAAGGAGACGTAGGTGCACTGGGTGGTCCAAATTGGACACTTTCTTATGGAAACACCCTTTATTTTAAGAGATAGAAGAAAATTGAGCTAGGTGTATAGAGCTCAATTTTAATATTGAGTAAATCACTGGCACAAACGGACTGCAGCTATCTCTAATCGTTTGGCCGCTAGGGAGCGTAAATTTCCAAATTGCAAATAATATTTAACATAGTGATACATCAAAATTTCGGAAATTTTACTCTCTTTTCAAAAACCCCAAAATATATAGGGGGGTCCGTATGAAAAAATGTGGTTTAGCGTCGTACACAAAAAACCGAACAACCTGTATAATAACTGTGTATCGCGATGGATGCTACGTAAAAAAGTGCTCTAAGAAAGATTTTGCCAAAACCAAATATCTTTAATAATAACAAAGTTATGGGGCATTAAAGAAATCGACCAAATTCGAGAAAAGCCCCCTAGCGAGCAAACAATTAAAGATAGCTGAATGTGTTGCGCCAGTGATTTTCTCATTAAAATTGAGCTCCAGATACCTAGGTCCATTTTTTCCATCTCTTAAAGTAAAGGATGTTTCCATAAGAAAGTGTTCAATTTGGACCACTCTGTACATAAATTGACCTTATGGAGCTTGGAACAACTTTAGCTTGTTTACCCTCTTGCCGACCCCAATACTAGAGATTTCCTCAGAGCGACAATCAAAAACAATTGTGAGATGCAGGTCCCAGTACAATCTCTGTATTTATACAGGGTGTCCCGAAAAGATTGGCCATAAATTATACCACATATTCTGGAGTAAAAAATAGGTTCATTGACCCTCACGTACTTATGTACAGTGTGTCCCCGGATTGAGTTCACAATAGGCGAGATGGACCAAAAAAAGCAAAGTAGGCCGATCAGTCTGAAAATTTGCATAACGCCATAACTTTTGATTCTGAACAACTTTTCTTAGTGACACTTTGGCGTACTATGAACGGAAAAGGTACTTTACATGAAACGAAATTGACAAATAACGGATTTTTGCTCAACTGTAAAGGCCTACTTGATTTTAACAAATCGAAGTAAACTAAAAATAGGTTTCAGACCAAGCAGGGCGGAATCCCAAAATATGAAATTCCAATTCGAAAATTTTTGGTGCATCTCACCTATTGTGAACTCAATCCGGGGACACACTGTATACAAAAGTGCACCCAAAAAAAGTTATTGGGTGATTTGGTTAAAAGTTTAAATAAATTTTAACATTGCTCTAAAACGGTTTAACGTTAATTTATGAAAATTTATACGAAATACTAGCAGACGATAACCAATAAATTGGAGACAGTCGCATTCAATTATTTTTATTTATTATGGATTTTCAGAGGGGATCAACACCTCTTTTACCCCCCAACTTTTTTTAGGGTTATACTTAACAAAATATGGAACGCCACTGGAATCAAACGTCTATTCTTAAACTTCTGTGTCTCTTTGTATTTCAGTTTGGAAGATATAGACACCACGTAAAATGTCAATTTCAAAATAATGAATATTTAAACTCTACATTGACCCCAGAACATGTGGTATAATTTATGACAATCTTTTCGAGACACCCTGAAGTAGGAAAATATATCTACCATTAGGAAACTAATAACAAATTGGATTCTAAATAATTTTGAATTGAGTGGGTCTTGGTTAGATTATGGGCAAACTTCATGATTACTTTAACTTTTACTTGCTCATCCCCAATTCCCTCCAAACTTTCCTGGACTGAGAATTAGTAACAATACAGACAAAGGGTTAAAACATGGCTTAACTACAGGCTCTTGAGATAAAATAAAATGATTTTACCTAACTTTAACTGTACCCAAAATCGCTCCAAATCGATATAAGGTCACATTAAAAAAAAAAAGTAACTTTGAATATTGACAGATGTCTATAATACAGGAAAAATTATAAAAATTAATTACAGGCTACCACAATTATAATCAAAATAAATGTTTTTTTATACAAACTTAACGAGACGATTATAAATGTGACTAAGTTGACATAGTCAACCTTTTGAAGACAGCCTGTATTACAGAAAAAAATTTAGTTTCCAAAATGAAACTAAATTGTACATTTAGAAGAATACTAACCTTATGTTCGAAGCCCACTTTTTAATGGCCATACGCTTTCAAGTTAGCTGAGTTAACTGCCTCCTAGCTCTTTCTCTGTCTGGGATTGTATACTACAATTGAAACACTCCTGAAAAATAATTAGAATGAAATGAAATTAATACCAGAATAATAACTTACCTTCTTTTTTTTTTGTTAAAATAAAAATTTGATTTGCGTTTGCTAATAAAATTATTATTTCCAACATATTGTTTAAAAGTGGATTGAAGAATGTGAAATTACAATGACAATTTGGCATTGCATTCAAGTAAATGGTGAATAGAGAACATATTGTTTAAGAGCTTTTTTTTTTAATTAATTAGTAAAAGATTCAAGATTTTAGGCCATTTTTAATATTTAAATAATTTCATTTTACACCTCTACAGTGCATAACCACCAGATGTCACTGTAGGAATTGGTGTTATACAGTGACTCTATAGGCGATTTACATTACCGTTGATGGCGCCACTGTCGTCAACAATGTGGCGGCGCAGAGTAGTATACCCATGAGGTGTTTATGTAATTTCACGTGAAGAGTAGCACTTGTCGTTAGTTTTACAGTTTGTCTTTATGTTAAATACAAGTTCATTCATTACTATCATTTAATATTAAACGTGTTTAAATGACGCTCCCTTCCTTTGTTTGTATGACATCCATACACACAACAATTCACATTAGACTTATTACTACTCATAATAGGTACAAAATAAAGGAAATGTCAGTGTAAGAAACACAAACTAACGTTTACATTAACGTTTTAGCGTGATATTTAACTGTCGAAGGCAATGCGAAGCGAGGGTATACTACTTACAGTAGTTGCATATGCTGCCACTGACACTGGCGCTTCAGTTAATGTAAACCGCCTATTACAAACAGTGACGACAAGCAGTGATTAGCTCCACCCATTCGCCATTAGGAGGCAAAATTTTGGGCGTGTTTCTACGAACTCAAAGGTGGTATCCTAGCAACGTGCTAAATCCAAATAAAAATCACACGCTAATCAAAGGTAAACACAGTAAGGCCGCCATTATGAGGCAAAATATGCCACGGCCAATAAAAATCGATACATCGCTTGTCGTCACGGTTTGTAATAGAGTCACTGTATGGTGTTAATAGTTCAAGCAATGTCAGAATGTGCAGGAACTATAGTTATGAAACAAACAATATAAATAACAAACCACTTGTACCAACATTCAGAAATAATTGATTCCACTTTGCGAACTACACTGTTGCGTAATTCCATATTTAAATTATGGAACAAAATGTTCACTCAAGGCTTAACCAACTCCCAGTTAATTAAACAGGTAGATTTTGGAATAAAATTTTAAGCAATTTAAAAAAAAAAAGTGTATTGTAGATTTGAAGAGATTTCAAAAGAAGAAGTATCCATAAATTGATCACTTTATTAAAAACAATCGAACTTATAATGAAATGAAAATGTTTATTGCAATATATCACTTAAAAATGTTCCCGAAGCTAAAATTTCTAAAACCTTATACCAATGGACAGTCCTGTGCCTATATTAAATTTGTTACCTTTACAAAAACGTACACAGTATTCAATAAATAAAAAAAAATATATGTTAATATTAAATTAAAACTACATCATTAAATACTGCTTTACATGTCTAGTAAGCTTAATTTTTTAAAATATATTAAATTTTATAAATTTGTCGGTATTTACAAGAGGAAATTCTATTTTACACTGTCATCCACTATTACTAAATTTCTATAAATTATATAAGAGAGAAAACTATATAGAGTAATTGCATTCTATTCCATATACTTTCACCTAAAATGTCTAAAATCGTATGGCACTATTTAATGATTTCATTACTAAGTGTTATTAGTGTTACTTACATTTACACAGATATACAAATGTATTTTTATTTTACAGTTACTCTACTTGCCTCAAAAAAATAAATAAATATAATACTAACATGGAATGAACGAATTTAATAATACCAATACTTTGCTAAATTGTCAACAAAAAATATTCACCTTTAATTGCGTGAAAAAAAAATATCAAAAACTATTAACTATATTATTGAACTTTCATATTTACGAAAGCCGAATTGACATCAAAATATAAGGCTTTATAAGTGTTTTTAAAATAGTAACAATTGGTTATCTTCGATTGGACTAGAAAATCGCTGAAAAATTGCCAAATTTTTACTTAATGAAAAAACAAATTATAACATTAAAAAAAGTCAACGATTACGAACACAGTGTGAAGATATGTAAAATCGTTAAGCAAATTGTCACACTGTCACAATATTTTCTTCGTGTACAATAAGTTTATATTATATCCCACATTTAATATAAACATGATTTATTTTCTTGGAACGGTAACGATTATATATACAATAACAGAGGAAGAATATCAATTTTTTTTTTTTTTAGATATACAAGTGCGGCATTTGTACAGCAATGATGAATTCATAACTATGTATCATAAAAATAAAAGAGAGTCATTTGTAATATAAAACAGTTGGCAAGACTGTTGTTATTCTATTAATCATCTTTTCAAAACATTAATAACCAGATCTGTAAATATTTCTCAAGCGTATTAAAGAAAACGAGCCGAAGTCGTGTATTCAAAAAAAGTTAGTTTTGGGAAATCTACCAATTGGTACCCTCAACCAATTCTTATAATGAAATAATCAAACTTTTATCACACCTTTGGCCATGTTTCAATAACAAATTTTACTCCATGCGGTTAGTCCAATTAATTTATAAATAATCTAATTGTTTAAAGCATGCGTAAGTGTCAAAACATATGTTGTTACTACAAAAAAATTTGTAAAAATGATAGTTAAATTAATTCGATTAAGCTACAATAGAGAAAATTTGTATGTAATACGGAAGAACAATCCGACACCTAACAAAGTACACAATACTTCTCACCTTAAATATAATGAAAACAAAACAGATTTGTGACGAAGATTAAAGCTGGCAATTTGTTGTAAAATAATTGTAAATAAAAAAAAACAATTCCCAAACAAATATGTTTTGTTTTCTTTAAAATACTTTTGAGCAAGTACAATTTTTTTACAAAATTTCGCCATTCAGTTTAATGAACGGCATTAAAAATTAGAACCTTATCGGAAAACTATTTTAAAGTGGAATAATGAACATAAATGCATTTTGTCGATAAAATTGTCTAAAAAAAATAATAAAAATATTGACTGAAGTGCAAATAATTTTAATAAACATTACAACACAGCCCTAGAAATATATATCGATACAAAAATACTACTTTAAATCAATTTCAGGGTTTTCAATTCGAAAATGTTTAATTTTCCCATGTTCTACCAAAGGTGTGGGAAAATCGTCGTTATCGATTCTTATTCGTATTTTATTACCTTCGGGAAACGAAGTGGGTGGCGATTTATGTATATCGCCATTTTGGGGACTAACAGTTGGAGTATCGGAAGGGGAATAGGGTACGTATATTCGTAAAACATCCGGACTAGGATTATGGGGAGTAGCTCTAGGTGTCGAATGTGAACTTAAGGGTTGCTTCTGTATGCTACTCGATTGCATATACCCAGAACCTACCGAACTAATTCCACCTACAGAATTTTCCGATATATTGCTATGAGTGTCTAGGCTATTTTCGTGCGCCTGAGAACGTGTAATAGTTGAAAATACTGAAAGGTCCGCAGTTGACGTTACGCTGGTGTCTGCTAAGGAACGTCGTGAACCTGTATGTTGGCAGTCTAATAATGAACTTGCATCGTCGATACTGGGATCGAAGGAAAACTTGGAGCCTGTAATATATTAATGGTATTGTGATAACGAAATTTTTTAACAATGTATAATAAGTTAAAGTTACAAGCATGGGTGCGCATTATATTATTTAAAATAAGTGACCAAAGGAACTATGTACATATTT
Organism: Pyrocoelia pectoralis; assembly: GCA_036250285.1. NCBI lineage: Eukaryota > Metazoa > Arthropoda > Insecta > Coleoptera > Lampyridae > Pyrocoelia > Pyrocoelia pectoralis. The sequence continues at coordinate 33,138,576 of CM070079.1, read as the reverse complement.
GAAGGTGCGTTACTTTTTTGTTTCCAATTTGTAGGATTAATTAGGGCTGTTGCGAAGGATTTTATGGATTCGTCTTGTGAATAAGTGTAAAAGGAGTTCCATGAAGAGCCTGAAAACATGCAAAAGTTAACATGCATTTCATTCAATAAAAAACCAAAGCTAATTCTTGTACCTTACTTTGTTTATATGCTGATTGCCGGCAAGACTAGAATAAAGAGATAATTCTCAAAAATCAACTCTTTTTTCTAGAAAACTCTGCTATTAACAATAAGTTATTGCATTCTACCGATTTCATTTCATTCCAAACAGTGTAACAATGTGAGTGAGTGAAATATCCAACAAATATTTATTAAAGTTAATTTAATGTTAAATTGATTTTACCAACAGTTTAACACCAATTCCTCCAAATGATGAAACGTGGGAAAGGTGATTGATAGGTAATTACTACCATTATAATAGCTTTCTCCTTTGATTAAAGCGCATTATAAGATACAGAGCCGGCAATGAATTTTGAAGCATTTAAAATGAAACGCATGGTCAATCGTTACATTTTATTACTTTCAAGCTGTTGTGTCCTACACACGTATTAAAACATTTAATGGCGGATAATGACAAACTATGAGACTTTTTTAAATATATCGATACTTATCATCAAAACTAAAAATATCAATAGTTAGTAATAGTTAACGGTATTCCGTCATCTAAAATGATAAAAATATTGTCTAGTGCTAAATCACTGACACATTAAAAAAACGCTGTAAGATAGGGAGAGCAATAAGAGGGGAAATGAAGGAAATGACAGAAATAAGAAAATTAACGATAGGATTTAAGATGAGAAAAGAATATTACACATGTAATGCAACCTTAGATCATATACACTCCGTAGATAAAGCATTAGCCTTTCTTGCCATATGTATATAGACAGAGAAACGATATTTTTGTCGTCTTTAAAGGTGATCCGCACATGCGCACTTTAAACCCGGTTTCCAGAACCGACAGGCATAGCCGCAGGTTACGAGCGTGCTTTAATGCGCATGTGTCAAACGCTTTTGACGAAAGCAATGTTTGGTTTCTTTGTCATTCAAGCTGGCACAAAATAAAAGGTTAATGCTTTATCTACGGAGTGTATATCATCTAAGAATGCAACTAAAACAGGAAAACAAGGAAGAAATAGATAAAACGATATAATAAAATACATAAATTGGAAAAGCAGAGAAGGAATATGTAAGATAGTTTTATAACATAACCTCATAACATAATTAACCACCACATGTATTTCGACATTACCTTTGGTAGTTTACACGTTCTATTCCCTTTAACACACACACCACATTCACTCACCACTTTACAGAGTGACGAAGACACCCCCCATAAAAATTTTTAAATTTCGCTTCTTCATACTAACCCTCACCTCATCATTAACAGCCTTTCTACAAACGACGCTCGGCCCGAAGATGATCTTAACCGATCGAAATCGATCGCCTTATAGGAAAATTAAATAATTAGCTTATAAAATACACGTTTTATTACGCTACCATATATAATAAAAGCTAATCCATGGAGAAATTTATACAATTAATGTAAGATAGTATTAATTAGGGCTGTATTATACAGGGTTTTTCAACGAAAAGGAGCCACCCTTTATAACTTCTAACAGAATCAAAATTTGAAAAATCGGCGATACCCGTCTATAATAATATCGAGGGGGACACTTTTTGACATAAGTTTGAGATTTCATACCTTAACCCCCTGGGTCCCACAAACATACCCTTAATTTTTTTAAATAGCAACATGGGTCATGTGATACGTCATTTGAAAGGTCTTTTGATATCTTGCATTACTGCGTTTAAAATTTTAAAATCGTTCAATTCGTTTGTGAGATATTTTAATTTAAAGTTTTAGAGAACTGATATAATTTGTCGTTATAATAATGCAATATAAAAATATTACTGACTTTTTAATTTATTTTAAGTTTTATTTCCATGTAATTAAAAAAAAGTTTAATACAATGAATTTCGTATCAATTTATCTTGACTATAAAAGCAAAAAAAAAAATAAAAAACAACCATTTTGAAGAAAATTATATCAGTTCTCTAAAACTTTAAATTAAAATATCTCACAAACGAATTGAACGATTTTAAAATTTTAAACGCAGTAATGCAAGATATCAAAAGACCTTTCAAATGACGTATCACATGACCCATGTTGCTATTTAAAAAAATTAAGGGTATGTTTGTGGGACCCAGGGGGTTAAGGTATGAAATCTCAAACTTATGTCAAAAAGTGTCCCCCTCGATATTATTATAGACGGGTATCGCCGATTTTTCAAATTTTGATTCTGTTAGAAGTTATAAAGGGTGGCTCCTTTTCGTTGAAAAACCCTGTATAGTATTAGGACTAAGGTTGGAAATATAAATGAAATAAAGAGATAGAAAACATAAATTAAAAGGAACAAAAGGCAAAATAATACACCTAAATGATCCCACTAGAAACGAAAGTATAAAAGACTAATCTGAAAATAGGGTACATGATGACAACTACAAATGGTACAAAATGGAAATGGAATACAGAAGAAAATTAATTAAAAGAACTAATGAAACAACAAACTAAGAAAGAAAAGTAGGACAGACAATAGGATATTAACATCACGAAAAGCAGAGGTAAAAAAATTAAAACAAGGATAAAAAGTGCCCATTAGTATAGCAAAAATGTAGAAATAGTTAAAGAATTATCAATTATATGAGAACAATACAAACAATACAGTAAGAACCAACAACACCGAGTAAAGAATTTGAAACAAGGATGGAACTATAACAGAGATTTGTGTTAAGTCCATTATTACATTTAATAGTATTAGACAAAGCTATCAAGGAAGCTAAGAAAAAAGAATGAAACCACTGAAAATAGTATACTTGATAATGCAACTGACTTACATGAATGAGCTAATGTTTGCTGATGATATAGATATGTTAGCTGAAACAGCAAAAGATATACAAGGAACTTGGAAATGTTTGACACAGATAACAAAAGTAGTAAATATGAAGGTTAATATCGAAAAGACCAAAACAATGAAAATGAAAAAGGGAGGAAAAGTATGTGGCACAATGAGGACATTATTTCTAGGAAAAACAGTACATTCCTAAACAGATCAAAACGGAAATAATGGAGACTCCCGATTTACTCGGGTCTGACAAATAGGAAGTGAGTCTCACTATTCTAAGAACTGCAGTAGCCTGCACCAACGCACTGTACTGGGTGGTCCAAATTGGACATTCTTACGGAAACACCCGTTACTTTAAGAGATAGAAAAAAATGGACCTAGCCTAGGTGTCTGAAGCTAAATTTTAATGAAAAATCACTGGCCCAAACAGAATTTAGCTATCTCTAATCGTTTGGCCGCTAGGGGGCGTTTCTCGAATTTAGTGGATTTCTTTAATGCTAATATGATAATAATTACTTTATTATTAAAGATAAGTGATTTTGGCAAAATCTTTCTTAAGAGCATCTTTTCACGTAGAATCCATCGCGACAGATAGTTTTTAAACAGGGTGTTTTGTTTTTTGTGTACGACCCTAAACTACATTTTTTCATACGAACCACCCTGTACATTTTGGGGTTTTTGAAAAGAGTAAAATTTCCAAAATTTTGATGCACCACTTGTTATATTTATGTTAAATATTATTTGCAATATTGCATTTTATACATCGTTATTTCCAATTTATTAAAAAACTTTGGAGTTAATAAAAATTTCCAGATAACTAAGACATTGTCGTTTTAAATCATACTGCCGTCTTTTGTTAACCATGGAAACCTAGATGTCTGCAAGTAAAATATTTTAATGTATGAAAATAATATTTAACATATAAATACAAGGGAAGAATAAAAAAGAAAGGTCAAAGTACGACAAATGGAAAAGATGTTATGGGTAACAATTAAAAACCAGAGCAAAGATAGAAAGTAACAAAGGAAAAATGCAGAAAAACCTAAGTTCAATTATATTCAGGTCTTGTGTCACAAACTAGGATTAAGATAAGATATGTATTGATCTTCACATACAATTTCATATAACGATACACACATAACAATTGACAAAAACAATTTTTGCCCATCCCTAATCGTGACCAAAATGACCCAAATGACAACACCTCTTCAAGTATGTATTCAGATAAAAGGTTAAATGGATTGTTTTGTGTGTTACCTTAATTGAGTTTAAACTAGAGATGTAACGGATAGTGGTTTGGCCAGATACCGGATATTCGGTAAGCTACGAGGCCGGAGGGCCGAATATTCGGCCCTCTATCACGTTACATGACGCGATCAGTTTGATGTGAATATACATATAAGCGCTGTGAACGAGATCGGAAATATTCGGGTGTTATCGCACGTGAGCAGAGATCGGGACGCCTTGTGGGCGTTCGAGTGTTATTGCGCGTGTCAGTTAGTGTTTGTTTATGTTTATTTTCCATTGTTTTTTAACTTGTCGTCGTGGTTTTATGTTTCATTAATTAACAGAAATTTCATCATAAAAAAAACGATCGCCTATTTGGCAATGTTTTGATTTAAACTATGACAAATTTACTATCCGGTATCCGGCCGGATACTGATTACTATCCGGTATCCAGACGGATAGTGAAAACAAGGCCGGATACCGGATAGTTACCGGATATCCGTTTCATCTCTAGTTTAAACACGTAGCATATACAACTGGAGAATTAGCAAACTAACAGCAAGGAACAGAAATGACATACGCAAATATCATAAACACTATTGGACCAAATACTCATGTCGCTCTGCATATAACACCTGGATCTTGAGCAAGTTATCAATAAAGCTTTCAATAACAAGTCGGTGCTGAATTCCTATCTTAAATTTAAAAGGATTTACTAGGTTTAACAATAGTAGCTTTACTAGTACATACTCGAGGTCAATTCTTACCGGCAAAAAAATCGTCCCATATTAATTGTTGGTGGCTAAGAAAGTCATGTGCTCCCTCTATAACATATTTTTTATCACAGTCACTTTGCGGATATTATTATAAGTTTAATCCAACACCCGCTTTTAAATTTGGGTAAATTTTATAATAAAAAAAAATGAAAGTGAATAAAAAGGATAACAGGCAAGTAGCGTGATTAACCAAAACCATTCTATTTACAAAAATATATTAGAATGTGCTCTGACACAACCAAAAATTAACATTTTTAGATTAGATTAAATCACATTTACATGCGACAAGCATGCATACATTAAGTACAAGTGACACAACAAAAGCAGACAGTTAATAAATATGACCTTATGAACTATGATAACTAAATTTTTATATATTAAGTATAAAGACCTTCGGTCACCACACTTCGTTTAATGACGAGAACGTATTGTTAAAATTTGGAAATGTTCTTATATAGTAGGTTGTGATTAGAGAAAAAGCGATCAACATTCATATTTGTATATACAAACGTCGACAGACATTCTTGGCAGTGCTCCTATTAAACCAACTCAAATGATGCAATGTAAATAATCATAAACGTGTACATTCAAATATACTACTAGCAGTACTATCACATCTACTGCTGCTATCAATAGTATTTATACTATCACAGATAGAAACAGTATCCGCGTCCGTACCTGCTAATCCGACAGAATCTCCGACCGATAACTGAGATTCTCTACTTTCTTTTTCCAAAGCGTCTCTAGCTTCCTCTCGCCTTAAAGTAACAATTTGATTAGTTGAAGTTTCTTTTTCGGAAAATTTCTCCGCCCTCCTTCCCACAATTTGTTCGAACGACGGTTGAATTAAAACACCAAACGGTCGACTCGGTACTTCGTCTTTTTGAGGAGGACCGGGATGATCCAATTTTGTTTTCTTTAATTCATCCATACTTTTTTCTAGTGCTTGTATCACAGTATCGTCGTCATACATAAAATCTTTGTACAGTTTCACCTAAAAATATACAACTCATTAATAATAATAAATTAATAGAAGTCGGCCAAAATGACCAAACTACATGCAAATTGATAGTTAAGGGGTATATGGACATAGAGATAGTTTTTTCAACTATTATCGTAATGTAGTAAATAAATAAGAAACTATTTTATATTTTGTAAAATTTTCAATAGGCGAGTGTAAAGTTAGGCAACTTCCATAACACTATACCCTAAGACAAGACTATTATTATTACGTAAGTTGGAGAATCGACAACACTATGACTAATGAAGATGACTGGCGAGCCGTTAGGCGAGTCTGTCACATCCTTGAGCCAGTAAAAACGGTTACCTGGCGTGTGATGTATAATATTTTATTTGTTTCTTACTTGTAAATAACTGTTGCAAGCTAATAAAAATTATAGATTTTCGATAAATTTCAAAAAAAATCGGATTACCTTTAGACGTTTTGCTTTGGAAATGGACAAGCACAAGTTTAAAATTTTCAAGAAACATTTTCAAAGTGAATACAGTGATGTTTATAAGTAAGAAACAAATAAAATAATATAACCGCCTACATTAAATAAATAATTAAAGGTTATCAGCACAGTTACATATAAAACTGTAAACTAATGAAGGGTCCTCTTAACAACACGATGTTTTTTTAGTTTATCCCGTATATTACTGATTAGATATGCTCCTATTAATTGTACAATTAACAAACACAATGTGACAAAAACGAATTAATGTAAAATGTTCACGTTTGAAGGAAAGGTAGGTCTCGTAACCGGCGGGGCATCAGGAATTGGTGCCGTAATAGTAAAGGAATTATTGCAAGCGGGTCTGAAGGTAAGATCAGGTGGTAAAAGACAATATGTTTTATATCCATTATAGGGAGTTGCGGTTCTAGATATCAGTGAAGATTTGGGGTTGCAATTAGTAGATCAACTTAATGATGAGTTTGGCACAGGAAGAGCCATATTTCTGAACGTCGACGTTTCTGACCGAAAACAGTTTGATGGTAATCTTTAGGTAGCGCAATATGTTTTTTATACTTATTTCTCCAGATGCTTTTAAATCAACGATAAACATCTTTGGCGGCTTAGACATTGTAATAAATAATGCATCTTCAGGAACGGAAATCGATTGGGAGAAACACATAGGGGTCAACTTGGTAAGAAATCCTGTAAAAGAGGTTTTAATGTCGTAACTATTTCGACAGACCGGCACTGTCAACGGAACAATTTTGGCCTTCGATCACTATTTACCTAAATACAAAAGTGATAATGAAGCTGTCATTGTAAATATGGCATCAACGGCCGGATTGTATGGTTATCCTGCAACTCCCGTCTACGCCGCAACAAAATCGGGTATAATTGAACTTACCCGTAGTTTAGGACACGATCTTCACTATAATCGAACAAAAATTAAAGTAATTGCTGTTTGTCCAGGATATACTGGCACAACTGTCATGCGAGTGAAGGAAAATAATTTTTTAGGACCTGAATATTACGAAATACTTAAAGAAACTCTAGCGGTTGATCCTGTTTTCCAACCGTAATACCCTATATCAAACTTCGTGTCGATATTACTGTAATTTTTGCTTACAGACCAACAGCTGTATCAAAAGGAGTGATTGAAATTATAAACAAAGCAAGTAGCGGATCGGTATGGATAATAAAGGAAAGCAAATCACCTTATCAAGTTGAACTTCTAAAAAGGCAATAAGGTGGTGTATAATAGGTAGATGGATCGTTAACGCCTTTATATGTATGTTATTCATTGTATTGTGAAACCACTGAAAATTATTCTATACTGTTAAATGATGAAGATAATAAAGATAAATAACAGCACCACAACAATAATGGATAGAAAATCAAGTTACACACTACTATCACTTTATTGACCTCAGAAGTGAGTGCGAGTATCACTAATAATCAAAAACGCTGGGTTTTTACACTTCCCGGGTAATAAGTCAATTAATTTTGCTCGTATCTGGACCCAACCCTTGTTTTCACCCAAATATCGGGAAAACATGATTACTAGGCCTCCTGAACCACTTTTAACCCTTGCAACCCTAACTACAACTCTAGCTGGTCAAATTCAACACACAAAAATCTAAATTCCATGTCACTTGCTGCACCTTTCAAAGCCAACTGTCCAAAATTCCATTACAGTATTCGTAACATATTCAAACAAGTAACCAGTCAAAAGCAACTAGACGAAAATCCTCAATTGCTTCTTTCTGTCACTAATCAATCTTTAACTCAATAAGATCTACAAAGGTCTGGAACCAGCCACCAAGAAGCCAAATGACCTTTAATTAATTCTCAAAGTGACCACTCGGAGATGAATGACCTTGAAGTGAGCTAAAATCGGCTTTAAAATTACACTGCTATCAAAGGAACATACTTTTGTCTTTGCTTAATGCCCAGCTCCTAATGACACTTAATGATGTGAAGGGTAGTCATCCTACCTAAAAATGACTGTATTTGTAAAACATTTGTAACTGGAAGCACTTAAAAATACCATGTGCAACTGTCATATCGTGGCTGACAAGTTTTACGCCGCCAACATGTGCTTGACCGAGATCAACCATGTACTGACATGGGATGCTCACTTTGGCGGTCTTTGCTTAACCACCTAGAGTCCTAGAAGACTGAGAGGGAGCAACATCAATACAAACACAATTTCCAGGCCTGACAGATGCATGGCTATACTATGTCCCTTACCCGAAATTCAGCCACAATGACTTGCACCTCATAATAAATGGGTTATTTTCAAATACTTGGCTTTGAAGAGATACTTGTGGAAGTTTGGTAGAAACTGAGATATTATAACATTAACCTTACCGACCCAATCGTGGGAACGGGGGGCTCAAAGTGGTACTCGCGGGATTCAGCTGTTGGGTTCAAAGTCTATGTTATTCTAAGTTTAGCACAGGATGGCAAAGCTGCTCAAAAAGCAGATACAAGGAACGGAAAGGTGGCTCCAAACTACTACCCAACGAAATTGCTCCTGAGCAAACGCTTCTGATTATAGTACCTGAGAGCAAGTAATAAGCAAACCCTTTACAAAGGTTCAAAATGGAGTCAATGCAGGAAGCAAACACAGCTTCAACGATCTCCCTGCCAAAAACTTCTGGATGGCATTTGTCCATCAAAATTCAAAAAAAAAGAAAGGGGGGATATGACCAGAACGCAGTGTACTGGGGGGAGAGACGACTGTAGCAAGGAGCATACAGTTAAAGTTGACTGCTCTGTTTTAATAATTTGATTAATTTTGAGTGTAATTTAATTAAATGATGCACACTAGATCTATTTAGTTGTCCTGATGCAACAGATTTTCAAGAACAAGGTAGGGTATTTTTCATACTTAAAACTTCTCCAGAGTAACTGTCATGGATGAGACGATGTATGTAAGCGAACCTACAGAGGAGCCTTTACCTGGAACAAAATTATGTGAGTACCATGACAAGGTAGTCCAGATTAACTTGTGCCCCATTCAAAAGCGACCATGCCCACCTTAAGTGTATAGCTATATGCTACAAAAAGATATTTAGACCATTAGTCCAAATGCTGAGCATATAAGAACCAAACCTAGGACCGAGGTGAAGTTAATGATCCATCTGAAGAAAATCCTAGGACCCGAACAATAACAAAATTTCAATATGGAACTTGTGTTACAAAGGCCTAATGGTAGTTGTAAATTGACCCCACCACCCACCAAAGAACTATAGAACTATAAGTGAATCACTGTAATTTCGCAAAGTGGTAAACAATCATGACATTGTATAAGAGAGTGCAACCACCTTAGAGGTGAGTCATTGATGGAGTATTTAAAAATATAGAAGTGGCCAACCTTTTATTGATAATAGAAACAGAAAAGGTGTTGGTAATAACAGTAGACACCATACCTGCATGCAGTGGTGTACCTACGGGGGTGCGGTCCGCATCGGGCGGCAAGTGGCCAATTCTCCCTGCCCGAACGGCATTTCGTTTATGTTGGTGCTTGGAATGTACGCAGGCATTTATAAATATAAAATGTTTAATGGTAATTTTTTTTGTAAATTAGGTTTTGTCTCATAGGTGGGGAACCTTCCGCCTCCGTAGGTTTCTTGTGGCCTTTAAAACAGTATCTTGTATTTTATAAAGGTTGCATTTATGCCTCATGTGGTTTCCTTTATTACCGCCTAATTTAAATATTGTATGCAATGGTAAAAAGGCTCCCTACCTATAGTTCGTCTCAACTATTTATTTATGTTTATTAATTCATAAAAACCACTATTTGATTGACTTAGAATGGGCGGCACAAATTCTAGGTACGCCACGCTTGCATGCAGCATGGTCGTAATCTGGCATATGTCTAAAGAGGCGCCTCTTTCCGATTTAATATCAAATCAGAAATCTCTTGGACGAGGAAGACTTTTATACGGCTCGAAGCCCAACGTGTGGAATGATGACATAAACAATTCTAAAAGAATAGCAGGAGGAGTTAGTACCACTGGTCAAAAGGCTCTACTATAGGCATTGAAATTCAGCAGGGAAGACATAAATCTTTTGGAGAAGGTTGTGAGGAGGAGGAAGAAACATTACTTCATATTATACTGTGCCATTGCAAGGCATACTACACATTAAGGTACAGTTCTTAGAAATATCATAAACTTTTTTAAGGGCATATACAGAGAACCACCTCTGAGAAAAATAATAATAGTAATATCACACACAAGAGGGCCAATCTCTACACGGTAATTTAAGAACAAGTTATCAATAATTCAATAAATTTGTATAACCAGATCAAAGACATACCTGTATAAAGTGTACAATAGAGTCCATATCGTGTAGTTTAATTATATTACGTTTATGCAATTTAAGTATTGTAAAAGCCATGGCCGTAATAACACGCTCTCCATCTAATAAATAAATATCCCAAATTCTCAGACATAAACTAAACGGTACCTAAAAAAATGTTACATGAAATTATTAGCGTCAAAAGTGTAGTTATACTTACACGTTCGACGAAACAAACAAAAAACCACTTTAACGAGTAAAGAATCGAATCAAGACCGTGTTTATCAAAATGTTTCTTTAATTTAGGCATAAACTTTTGTAAAATACGATCATGATGAGCCAAAAACCTAGTTAATTTAGGGAAACCTTCCTTGTACAAACCATGCATCATGTATTTTTGACCCGTCAGTAAAACGTGGGTTGCCCAAAATGCATCCTCTTCGTCCATATACATTAATAAGACACCGGCAAGTCCGGACATGCCTTGACAATAGCCGACCTAAAAAGTGTCATTTAACGAAAGCGCTATTGCCATAATAATAGTTTACCTCGGAATTATACATGGCGTATGCAGTTAAAACATTATATAACGATTGTTGTTTAATCCCGTACCTTTCCCTATAAATAATATGTTCACGAAATTGTCTGTTTACGTCCGAATCAATCTGACGGGCATCGGTTGAATATAGTCGCGCTAATTTCGTCATTTCCGCGTAAGTGCCTTTATTTTCACTTTTAATCTTTTCTAAATTTAATAATTTACACCAAACTTGAGGTCGTAACGAATTCGGTATACCCTTATATATACGTTTCTGTAATTTTTCTTTAGTCGCGCCGCTACTCCACGACTTTAACATTTTTAACCACTTCTTGACACGCTCTAATTCAATTTGGTTCCTTTTTGCTTCCTGCGGGTCCACTTTGGATGATAAACGTTTATCATGTATAAATCCGTAACGATCGGTCGCGTGATAGACTTCAAATGTCGGATCCTCCCAAGGATCAATTTCCGCACCGTCCTCTCGTCCGCGTTCATATCGTCTGAATATTTTTTCCCGCTCTTCGGATGATCTTCTTACCAAATCCTCCTCGTTCATCCCATGTACAATAAATATTCACTATAGATCAACATTCCTTTTTACAGAAGTGCGGTGTTGGTGACCAACTCATATATTATTATACTTGGAGCATCTAAAAAAAATGAGGACAGTAGGTTACATATCTAATGTTACATACTGACATATATATTTATTAAATATATGGATAAACCCAAAAGTATTTAATGATTCAGGAATAATTATTGTTAAATTTCAAATAAACCACAAATGTCAACCTAAAAAAAAACTTCATTAACGCCCCTTAAAATGAAATTGTTTAAACGTGTGTGTTACCGTAAACTGGTTGAAAAAAACTAATTAATGTTAAAATATAATTTAATTAAGGGTCAAGGGCTACTTTACTAAATTATTAAGCAGTCAAAAGCATTTTACATGTGAAAGAAAGAAATCACATCAACCCACAATCTATTTTAAAACCAAACACAAACACATGTTTATTGTATTTATAACGATAATAGAGATTACGTCACGAAAAATTAATAAATTAATAACATTTCTTATAATAATTAACGTTAATTTGTGTTAAGTACCTCATAAGTTCATGATAACATGATTACGTTCGGAAACTTACATGATCTATCAAAAAACATAACAGATGGAGACGGCTTACATTTATTTTTATTATATCGATATACAGGATGTGTCGGCACAATTCTTAACACTATGACACACCGCACATACTTTCTATTATTTTTCAAACACAATTTCGAGAAAACTCTCTTCTATATCCTTGTAGTGTTGTAACAGTTAAGACTTGATAATGGTGCTACACAGGGTTGTCGTAAACCCTCGACCTCTTTTTGGGATAGGTAATAAGTGAATTTTTTTCTTTTTCGAAATAACCAAGAAGACACTTAAGGCACATTCTTAGATTTCACAAAACGTGACCAACCAGAGAACATATCCATCAATAAATTTCGAACAATTTTAAAGGTTGCCAATGAACCACCCTCTGGAAGACTTTCTGTATTAGGAGAAACAGTTCCAATAAGCAATGGAAACAAGACCAAAGACATCAAATCGACGTGCCAAAATCAAAGATGTTGAAGGATTTACGTTTTGGGCTGAAGGAAAAATATCTGACCCATCTAATAGTAGTTATTGCAGAAATAGGAAGGAGGGACACCAGAGAATGTGTGGCTTGAATTGACCAAGACTACAGAGTATAAACCTCTGAGTTCGAAGAAGCGACAATTACAAGGTACAAAAGTTCCAATCTCAACAATATGAAGCAAATTAAAAAAGCGTTTCGTTATTTAAGAAATTATTACTGCTCAGAGACCGAGTCCATGGGCGCCCATGAGCAAGACCTGATTCAACGGTCGCTTGGGGATTCATAAAGTCAAGCGTGTGAAAAACAAAGGTAAAAGGGATCTCCACGAACTAAGAGCTTAAATCTGGGATTTGGCGTCATATATATATTTCACAAGATATACTTCAGATTGTCTTCAAAGTACTTACCTCAAATTGCAAGTTCTGCTTAAACTAAAACCTTAAGCTTGCCAGATTTTTCCAGTTAGCTGTCCAACATGGTTCATTTCAATATGAAAACATCTCCATACAGTTCCGACCACTTCCACTGAATTCGTTTGGCTAATCATACAGAGGGTATAATTACTCCAGTAAGTATAGCATTAGGAAACTTTATCCTTACGCTTGCCTAGGTTCTCTATTGAAAATGTGCCTGTAACTCTACCTAGGTATTTTATTGTGTATGTACTATCATAGACAAAAGTAATGTCCCACGAAGGAGACTTTAGATCTAGGCCATCTAGGGGCATTTTTAGGTATAAAAAGAGAAACTAGAATTAATTAATACTGCTGTGGAAAGCAAGGGAGTTCATTCTACACTGTGCAGATGGATACTGACACAGAGAGATATCATGGACTTAATAACGACTCTGTAGCAGTTCGTGCAGTGCGAGGATGCCGTAGAGAGAGTTCTCTCACCGTTACTGTGCTGTCTGATTGTAGACAGACTGCTGAAGAGATCGAGTGAGGCAGGTTATTTATACCACAGTTGGCTATATCAACGACATAGTGATTGTGGTACCGTATCAGTTGTGAAGCGAGGAGCTTTCAATTTAAAAGGGTGAGGCAGTTGTCTGTGGCGAGGCATTCGCTCATATGCGACGACATTTTACGAGATAATAACCTCAGCATGGTAACTGAGAGAATAACCAAAACAATAAGTCCAGGCCCGTGCGCAGGATTTGTCCATGGGAGGGGTTGGGTTAGGAAGACCTCAAACGTCGCCTCAAAGGCTCAAACATTCATAAAACTAGGTTGCGATACTCCCAATAATAAAATTAGGTTAACATATTCTTTAAAACATTGAAACTTGGGTAGGTATTCAATATTTATCTATTTTTAAATACATAATTAGGTATGTATTTATAAAGTAGGTACGTTAATAATTACATATATTATTATATTTCCTTATATTTCAACGGGTTATGGGAGGGGTTTGAACCCCCAAAACCCCACCCTTGCGCACGGGCCTGAATGAGTCCTAATACTCGTGTATTACACACAGACGGCTACAAAACCAGTAAGGGCACCGCCTTTGTAGTGCACGGGAGCATTGAACAGGGCTATAGAGTCTCTGTAAGCCTAGGACAAAACACTCACTAGGCTATAATGTAACATCGTCATCACTGGTGCGAACATGCGAGAATCGCAGGGAACCAAATTGCAGACGAACTTTCGAGAGTTGCAATCGATAAACCATGCATAGGACTCGAACCGGCGGCGTGTTGAATTATATTATATAACATAGCCTAAAAGGCGATTCAGGTGAAACTCACACAAGAGCATTGCAAACATTGGTAGAAAATTTTAGGACAGAACCAAAACCCGGATTTTGTTGAAGACACAGGAACCTTTAAAAGGTATACATATGTATAATTGATGTGTGGGGGGGGGGGGGGGGGGGGAATACCAATATGTCGCATTACAGGAATCATTCGGAACCATTCCTAGTGGAATAATAATAATAATAGAAGATATTTTTGAAGAGAAAGAGACGGCTATCCTCCTTGCAGTTCTGTAGGCGGGGTCAAAACCAAGACTGTCTCTGAAGCATTTTGTTAGCGTTGTAGTTAGAATATAGTTTAACTAGGAGATGCCCGCGTCAGGAAGAAACCTGGTGTCCTAGAAGGGTATTAATCGGACAAAAGTTGGCATTTCAATGCATTTTATCATGTAGGGTGGGTTGCCTATCAAATTTGTACCGAATCAAAAAATTCCTTAACTTTGGCAGAACTCGAACCCCTGCTTCATGAGGCTTGTCCCTACGACTTGTTTTAGTCATGGCAAACGCATTTGTTGCAACGTCAGCTAACGAAATTACGAATTTGTTGCACCACGAAACAGAAACGTTCGGTACTGTAAATGGCAACTTGGTAGGATATCAACGCCGCGAATTCACTTGTTAAGACGTTTTAGTTAGAAAAATTTTTGCCAGTATAGATTTATTTCAACACCCTGTATGTTGAATTGTTTAGAATTGGTACCACTGAAAAACAATATGTTGCTGATGTTGCTAACTTCTCTTGAATATTTTTAGAGGTGACGTGTGAGGTTATTAACTTTTAAGAAATTTAACCGGTGCATTATATTTATACATAAAAATGGTATTCCAAAATCATATTTCTTTCTACTGAGATTTACTATATATTTTTCAATTTTTTAGGTTGATGTTGAGTCAATGTCTCGTTATGTATCACCGATTAACCCAGCAGTATTTCCACATCTAACATTTGTATTACTGGGAATAGGAATATTTTTTACGGCTTGGTTTTTCGTTTATGAAGTGACAAGTACCAAACAAACAAGAGATATTAAGAAAGAACTTTTAGTGTCACTTGTGGCATCAATTTTTTCAGGTTTCGGAATACTATTTTTATTACTTTCCGTGGGTATTTACGTTTAACTTTGATAATAAACTATGTTATTACTACTAATTTTTGTAAAGTATTAAAATTCTGTTAATAAATTACTTAGAAAGTTATATTTTTATATTATACTTCATTTGCGGATAAACAGTAGTTAAAATTTTATATTGATCTACATTGGTAAAGTCATGCGCTTCGCATACTTCCTTTAAACATATGTTAAATTGCAACAAACTTATATACCTAAACAGTCAAGCCAGCTTTTTGTCTACATTTTTGCATAAGTGCTCTTAACATGAATTGTTTACGTGATAATGTTCTCACTTGTCTTAAAAATACGTCAAGATCAATCACACCTCGTCTCAGTGCTTCTCCCATGTAATAAATCGCGTCTTCTAAAGCAGCCTCTTCGGCAAACGCATTTAGTAGTCTAAAACAAGAGACACTTGAAATACATGGCATCCAAAGTGTTTTAGTAAAAAATTGTAGTCAACTCAATTGTTTTGGAGATGTAGCTCATGTTTCCCACCAGTTTCCGTCATTCTGTTGTTACATATTATAAAATGTTTCTAAATACAAAGCGAAAAGAAAAATTGGGAGTTAAATCAGGAGGTCACTTATCATTTTGACTTAGACCATAAGATGTGTCATAACGGAATCATGCATCAGCCACAAATTCATGTCTTCTGGGAATGAATTTCTCATAAAGTATTATGTATACCACCACACCAGTTAGCATGGTCAAGGAAAATACTTGCACAAATGCACATATCACTGTTTCCTACATCTCCCTACACACAAGTGTTGTGAAAATTAAAGATTGGTTGCACAACTAGATGCTGGCAGTACAGTATCTATTTTCTTACAACTCAAATGTCGATTGTGCCTCTGTTACATAAATTTCTCCCACCTGACTTAAGTTGAGGCTTAACCAGCAAGCTGAAAGTGGAATTACAAGGTAAAATCTAGAAAGCGATTGGACACAAAGGAGAGCTGAACACTTTACTCAGAACACACTAAATGGTGGGGATATAAAGACAACTCCATGAGTAGAGAATGTAACAGAAAGAGAAGAAGGCGATATTGTATTTGAATGGAGTACATTTTATAAAAAGACAGTGAATAAACAGAGACATAATAATGACGAACACTTGATGGAAATGAAAGATGGAAATAACAATCTGGAAAAGGAATTAGACAGAATGGAAAGGTTAGAAGATGACAAGAAACAAAATAATCAAATAGATAATAAAAGTAATATAGATAGGCACCAATAGCAGCAAAGTATTTATCTTCCCACATTTTAGCAAACGAATTGTTTGTCATTTGTTTACCTTATTTACCACGTGAATTTTAATTGAGTGTAAAACTACTATCGGAGTAAAAATGCAAGGCCTCTGATTTTAGAAGCTTGTATCTCAGTAATTAGCAATCATAATTTAATGAAATAAAGTGCATTTAAAAGATCATTTATTCCTACATAAAGGTGTACACTTGTACAGTTTTAGATTTTTGCAACACATCGTTAATTTTCTGTATTAATTTATGTGCGAAAAAGCGCTAATTATGACTCAAATCGCACAAGCGCTATCGACTTTAAAAATTAATTATGGCTATATTATTGAAACTGAGTGGTAGATATTTATATATTTGACAAGTGTATACTTTTTTGTCGGTGTGAGATGCTTTTGAGGCCAATTGGTTTATTAGTCTTAAAACTATAATGAAAAAAACGACATCTTGTGTAACTCAATACCTGAACGTTCGATATTAATAATATTGACAGTAACATAACAAGGTTAAAGCAATTATATTGTGGTCTAACACGATTCACAAAAATAATGCCATGTACACATGTTTTGTTTAAAAGAAATTTGGAAAAAAGGATGTATGCTTGCGTTCGTGCGGCGATGTGCAGTACGGGGTGGAAGATGGTGCCGCACACTATTGCTATGAAGCGCATGGTTTTGTACAATGCTAAAGAATAATCACATTGTTGTGGTTTGCCGCTCACGATTTACGATGTGGTAGATTACCTCGCGCGGGAATATGTGCGTCTTTCTTTCGCGATAATTATAACATTTACTTTGAATTACAAGAAAACAAATTTTGTTTTCAATAAAGCAATAATGCAGCTCGATTTGAGTAATACAAATTTAGCATTTAAAACAAAAATTTTTTCTTCGGTTACCGTATATTGCAAAGTAGCACATTTTCGAGTAGGGCTTATAAAACCAGTTAATTATATGAATAATCAATATTTATTGGCTGTCGACTTTTCAGAAGTATGTGTGCTACAACATTTGTAAATTTGGTAACAATTTATGAAACAATAACAATTTTATGATAAGTTAAAACTGACCGTCAGCCAGGAAAATACTAAATACAGCGTTTTTATTGCTGTTAATTCAAATAAAAGTTAAACAACTGATTCTACAAATTTGATTTTTACACATGTTAAACATATACAGGGTGTACCAATCTTACGACATTGTTCGGTATATGGCTTATTTCAAGAGATATCAAAAAATGTTGTTAAGGAAAATAATAGATGTCTTTAAGGACCATATTTCTAAATTATGTTGAACTATATAGGGTGTTGCATAACTCCGCTACAAACCAAACACATAATTTTTTTAATGAGAGCCCCTGCATATTATTCCAAATTCGGATTGCCCACATTTTTTCGAGTCTTTTGATATAAGGTTTTGTTACGTTATACAGAGTCCTTTAAAAGTTATGGGGACGTTTATGTTAAAATCGTAGCTAAATCAACGCCCTCTAGCTTACTGTACATTACAGAAAAGGACAATTTCTTGGCTAATCAAGTTTCGTAATATGATGTAATATCTCCTCATTCGATTACATTTCAATTATTTTTTCTCTTTGTGTACAGGGTGGATCGAAACTCGGATCTTTCATTTTCTTTCTTCTTTTAAATGGAACACCCTGTATTTTATTGCATAAATAGAATCTTTGATTACGTAGCTTTAATTTTTTTAAAGCATTCCCTATACCGAAAGTTTATGAAAACAGAGTTATTTTGTAATATTTAATTTAAAAAATGCTTAACAAAAATTAAAGCTACGTAATCAAAGATTCTATTTATGCAATAAAATACAGGGTGTTCCATTTAAAAGAAGAAAGAAAATGAAAGATCCGAGTTTTGATCCACCCTGTACACAAAGAGAGAAAATAATTGAAATGTAATCGAATGAGGAGATATTACATCATATTACGAAACTCGATTAGCCAAGAAATTGTCTTTTTCTGTAACGTACAGTAAGCTAGAGAGCGTTGATTTAGCTACGATTTTAACATAAACGTGCCCATAACTTTTAAAGGACTCTGTATAACGTAACAAAACCTTATATCAAAAGACTCGACAAAATGTGGGCAATCCGAATTTCGAATAATATGCAGGGGCTCTCATTTAAAAAATCATGTGTTTGGTTTGTAACGGAGTTATGCAACACCCTGTATAGTTCAACATAATTTAGAAATATGGTCCTTAAAGACATTTATTATTTTCCTTAACATTTTTTGATATCTCTTGAAATAAGCCATATACTGAACAATGTCGTAAGATTGGTACACCCTGTATAAATGACTAATGTACTGCCCTAAAATGAAGAAATTTCACCCTCCAGTTTTATCGTTATGACCACTTAAAGTCAGAGGCCTTGCATTTTTACTCCGATAGTAGTACCAATTTAAAAAGTACCACCCTACAAAAATAAGATTTTCCTGTTTTATTAAAAAAGTTACTGGTTGCTCTTAAAGTAACTCAAAAAAATACTTTCGGTTCAATATTTGAAAGAATCTCTTCAATGTCAAAGAAAGTGACATTGAAAGGGTTTAATAAACCAGAGGGGCAAAGTAACTTATAACGACTAAAATAACTGCATCAACAGGGAAATGCATTACGAGGAAAGATATTTTAACTAATCAACCACAGCCTTCAAGTAAGTGTTCACAATGTAATCAAGAAAAAAAGGAAACTAGCAAAATCTTTTTCAATGTTGAAACCAAATGCTAATATAATAATTCAATTTGGTAAAGTGTAAAACAGGTGAGATTAGGTTTGCAGGTGTGAGTGAATTTTATTTTGTTCAACAGACTGTTGACTAGTTTAATATTGTTAAGTGGTTAAGAAGGTAGTCCATTAATCGTTCATATCCAATTTGTACTTTGAATACATTATAAGTTACTTGCACTGCAACAGAGTTGGTATTGATACATTTATTTTAAAAAATGGCATCTGGCACAGTTCTAAGTGCACAAAAGTTCTTCCACCGAAAGGCATCAGAAAAGTGGGTAAAATAACATCTGCCGATAGGGATGAAAATGTCATAGTATTTTTTTTTGTATGTCAGCTGGTGGCCAATTTATACCACTGTTCTATGTCTACTCACGAGACTCAAAATAGGCGCACCATTAGATAGTGTGATTGATGCACAACCCAATGGATGGACCTTAAATATGCCAGTCCGAGTGAAGAGCGATATTGCCTATACTTGACGGACATACAATTGATAAGGACTTAAGGCTTATTACATTTGTTGATGAGAACCACATCCATATGATTAGTATTCTGCTGCACACTATACACAAACTCCAACCACTGGATACGAAATTTATCAAATCCTTAAAGATGCTGGAGTATGGATGAGAAAAATTCTGGAATGACTTTAGAAATTCTTTAAAATCATTGGTCCTCCACCAGATGCCTCTAAGGAGAGCCTGGAGTCTAGACAAAAAAGATCCGAGAGAAATTAGATATCGACATCCACTCGCTATAAGGACATATTAGAAGAAAAAGACAAAACTTGAAGGTGAATGAAGTGTTGCAAGTCAAAATTGTTTGCCAGGAGTTATTTGAGGAGGATTGGATACAGTGTTGCATGGCCACAGTTCGGTGCATGAAGTATAATTATGCTGATTTGACACAGGAAAAACGAAAGTCATGATAATGAATGGAAAACAGGATCAACAAAATATTAAATGTGGCAAAGATTATTTAGAACAAGTTTCCACAATAGATTAGCTAGCAACAAAGATAAGCAGGACCAGAAAAACTGAAAAAAATATCAGTTTAACAAAACAATTCTAGGAAAGAAGGAAATTAGTGCAAAAACCAAAACAGCAATCTACAACACAGTAGCAGTACCCATCATGACATACAGAAGTGAGACCTGGCCAATAACAACATAACATGAGAGTAAAATAACAGCAACAGAAATGAAGTTCCTCGGAAAAATAACAGGAAAAAGAAAAAGAGACATATACAGAAATGAAGACATTAGAAAAAGTGTAGAAGCCAATTACCCAAATTAAAAACTGAAATGATTCGGGCACATTCAGAGATTGTAGAAGGACACACTGACCAGGAAAGTGGTAGAATCCAAAAGACACGAGAAACGAAGGATGAGAAGACCAAGCAAAAATATGGAACAAGGAATAGAAGAATTAGCAAAGAAAAGGGAGAAAACAAGCAGTCGACTAAAGCTAATGTCACAGGATAGGAAATAGTGGAGGTCTCCACCAATCATCATGATGGGGTCCAGACACACAAAGGGGTGATAATCGAAGAAATGAAAGCCTTACAACCTCCCCTTGAAATATATTTAATGATCGAAGTGAAGTCGAAGATTATGCGGTCATATCTTCGACTTCACTTCGATCATTAAATATATTTTAAAGGGAGGTTGTAAGGCTTTAATTTCATCGTCTCCACCATAGCCGACGCCGTAAGGCATAATGCAAAAGATGAAGAAAATATATTTCTCCTAAATAACATACAGGGCGTTTCAAGAGGAATAGTAAATATTTTAGAAGGTGGTAACATAGACGAATTGCAATACAAAATTCCATATAACATGTGTTCAATTTTTACAGAGATACAGCTGTTAGTGTGTAACTCAAACTAAAAAAAGTTTATTTTCAAACATTCCACCACTGAGATCAAAGCATTTTCTTTTCGTGTGTTGGTATACCGGTTGCTATGGGTTTCTATGAGCATATTTATCGATTATCTTGTCAACAGTAGTGTGTTGATGAGCTTCCAGCATTATTGGAAGAGATTCCCTTGGCTACAAGAATGTGATGTTCTTCCAGCATGATAGGGCTCCTGCACATTCTAGTCATCAGGTGACACATTATCTACACCTAACATTCCCCAGAAAATGGATTGGTAGATATGGTAGCGGTTCTTGGCTACCAAGATCGCCGGACCTTAGCCCTTTGAATTCGCACAGTAACAGTTGTATCTCTGGACACTGGACACATGTTATATGGAATTTTGTATTGCAATTCGTCTATAGTACCACCTCCTAAAATATTTACTATCCCTACTGAAACACCCTGTATGCTTATTTTACCAAAATAAACGCCACATGCACAACTCCACATTTGCTTCGGTGTACGGGGCTAACCACATTCCCCCTGTTAGTATTCAAACCTTTATTATTCTAAGGCTAAGCCGGACAGGGCAAAGTTAACATTGTGGTGACAAGATTAGAAATTTACCGTTAATATTGAATAAAAGCTTCAATTAAAAACCTTATTAACTACAGGTTGCCCTCCTACAACACGGTAGATAGGTTCCTACAAAACGGCGTGTTGTAAGAAACCGTGTTATACGAGACCCAAAGGTGAGTTAAGTTCCTAAAATTGCTTAAATTCAATACATACGTACATAACTGTAAAAATCACAATGAGCATTTATGTAAATATGTATTTACCTGATAATATACGTAACTGTCGTAACTGTCAACAGTTCTAATTATTCCACATAGAATGTCTGTTATGAGATACGTAGGTACTATGTATAGACTGCACAAAAGTAAACACAAGAATAAGCAAAACATTGATGAATAAGGCGTAGGGTTAGTGTCCGCGTGACACATGAAATATTATGTTACATATGTACATACAATGTATGTATTTATGCTGCTGTTCGTCTTACAGCGGTACCGTGTTATAGACGAGTTTAGCGCAAATCTCTAATTGTGTTAGAACGAATCCGTGCTAGCAGATACCGTGTTGTAGGAGGGCAACCTGTACCACCAGATGGCCATAACCTTTATCTAAAAGTAATTCCATTAAATCTTTATTTTGTTATTTGTTGCGATTATACTAGAGTTCCACGACTTAAGCCTGGATAAATTTTAACCAAACCTGAAAGTGGTCACTACTTTAGTTAGTGGACATGTACACCAGGTGGCTATAACCTTTCACTGAGCGAATGTAGGCAACACATCAATAATGTGTATTGTATTCAAAGGTACAGATGAAATTATTGCTGCAACAAATTTCATTGACGACTAGATCTCTGAATCAATTCAGTTGACGCAAGACTTTTTTACTTCATTTGAATAACACCTTACATAACTCGTTAATACGTACTGCTTATATAATGGAGCAGTTGTGATGACTGCGTCGTCGACATCTATCGCTTCCTGGTTGCTTAACCTTTCAATGGCCTTCTCGAGCTCCTGTTCTTTATCTTGTAAAATGGTAATATTTTTGTTGAGATCGTTCTTGAACATAATAAAAGTAAACGTGTAGGAAAGAAATTATAATTGTTTACCTCTTCCTTTTCTAATCTAGCCAGAATAGCATCCAATTTTGCTTTACCTTGCTTAAGTTCGTCTTGAGTCCGCCGAAGAGTATCTAATTCGGCTTGACTCTGTTGAAACTGTTCCTTCATTCGTCTCATTAATTTTTCTTCTATAGCTGTCAATAGCGATTCTCTAATGTGTTCCTCCTTAATTGTTCCCGTACCACCTGACATAGGAGGGACGGCGGGATTATCAAAGTTTGAAGCTGTGTAAGAGGGATACGACGGATAATTGGGGTACTGGGGAAATCCTGTGTTGGTTGGTGGGTAAGGAGGATACCCACTAAAACCACCTGCAGGCGGATACGGGGTGGGAAATGGCATAAACGAGCTACCTCCCGCGGGAGGTTGTTGTGGCATGTAAGCTGTAAATACACAAGTGTTTCGTGAATTCTCTTACGTTGCCGGGTATATTTACGTGATCGTTGATAAGGTAAATCATCTTTAGGTCTTGCAAATACAGGTGGTTGTTCTCCGAATGTAACAATCATTACTTGAATTAAACCTATTATATCTGAAGATGTCTAAAAATGATTGTGAATAACACTATGATACAAGCACAACTCACCGGAACCCAGTCATGCAGATAGGGAAGATATATCTTTCCATTTTGATCGACGTACATCGACGCTTTTATTGACATGTCAGGAGTTGGTTTAACATAACAAATTGGAGCATTATTTGGATGTGTGTCCATTATCCAAATACATATAGGAATATTGTAGACATTATTCTTATATCTAACTGGAATAGTTCCATGTAAATTAACTAATTCCATTGGTGTTCCATCATTAAAAACTGTAAAGAGTTTCACGTAACTATTACTTATACTTAACTAATAAACTTACTGTATGTATCAAGTTGTGGATACAGTCCAGGATAACTTGTAGTGATGCTTACAATCTCTCGGAATGCTATATCTGAATTGCGATACTAAAAACAGCAAATAGATTAGAGAAATTCTAATTAATTTAAATAGTTTTTACATTTGCGTTTGTGAGCCATTGCTTAATCCTAGATTCGTCCACCATAATTCACAACTATTAAAATTAATTAAACGATTTAGTCACAACAATAAGAAAAATGACGTTTATGATTAAAGTTTAGGAATTTAACATTTTTGACGCAAACCACTTGAGTCAGGTTATCGAGTACACAAACCGCTCAGTCATCGTGAGTGGGATTTGGCGCGAGGGTGCTTCGCATAGAGTTCACTGGGCGCGAGTTACAAAACGAAGGATGTAGAAACCATTGAATATAAGGCCGGTTTACACTTATCACTGTGGATGTTCATGTTGGAGGAATCATTCAAAGTGATGAGTGTAAATTTTCTTTCATTTTTGTTTCATCCAAAGGGTTCACTAAAAGTGAACGATTTCGAACGCAGTCGAACTTTGATGATAAGCGACGTTCCCCGAACTGATGTTTCATTAACAGTGAAGACGAACAACCCCCACAGTCGTTATCGAAGCCCTTCTAGGTCTGTCTCCACTAGACCTCTACGTAAGGGAGCAGGCCATGCTGGCAGCTTTGCGCCTGAAAACAAAAGGGTTGTTGAATAGCAGAGATATTGAGGTGGGTCACTCCTCGAATTCTGGGCGAAGCAGTTAAGCGACTGCCTATCGTAGAGAGGCGATCTGACTCACTCATCCATCAATTTATTTTAGGGGAAAACGACCACATCTTCTTAGAGGCGGAAGTGCCATCCCAACCTGACATACCTATTCATCTTCGCGGATGGATCTAAAATAATGGAAGGAGCAGATTCCAAAGAACTAAACTTCCATATCACTCAACCACTATAGGCAAATTTCCAACTGCATTCCAGTCGGAATTGGTAGGATTAACGCTTAGTGCAAGAAAAGTTCATTGTGAGAACAAAATTGTTAGATGGGCTCCCCTGCAGGCACTTGGTCACTGTAAAATTACCTCTAGGTTGGTTTGTGAATGTCACCATGCATTAGAGCAGGCAGCAACACCCTTGAGCTCGTATGAGTTAAAGGGCATGCTGGAACGAAAGGCAACGAGAAAGCCGACGGGTTAACCCGACTGGCCTTAAAACAAGTGTTTTATGGTCCAGAGCCGGCTCTCCCGTTTACAGTATCAACTGTAACCAACTTAATAACTCAAAACACCAAGCCCAGCACAAGGCTATAGGTGGAACTTAATGTTAGACTGCCCCTGCCGTCACGCGAGAGATACCTTCAGAGGACCATCTCCGTAGCCTGGTGCGTTTTTGCACAGGGCCATCTAGAAAGAACCTACGGCTACTTCTGGGCATACTTTCTGGGTACTGCAAACACCGCATGGGCTTGGTGCAATCATCGTCTTGTAGAGGATGTTACATAGACGACAAGACGGCACAACACATACTTTGTGAGTGTCCCACACTTCTCCAACTGAGGCGATCCATGTTAGGGATACCCTGGCCAGACCTATGACCAAACCTTACGATTACAGCTCCTTTCCCTTCCAGCATCCTCAGGTTCATCTCACGTATGGGATGGCTTGAGTGACGTTGCGCGGTCGGACGACTCTAGTCAGGGAGGTAGTACAAAGGGCCTAACTTGTGGCCCAAGTACGCGTGGACTATGTCTACCCTCCTATCGTAATCCAGAATCCAGATGTAGCATTGTTCCCAGTGACCTGTATCATAAAGGACTGAGCATTCTAATGATCCCCTCCACTATTTTTGAAGCAAATTGAAAACCGGTGTTTTAAGGTGCCAATTAGTAATTTAGGTTTGTTGTGTTGGTGATTATTGGTAACACTGTAACTAATGTTTTTATTTACATAAACATAACCTTGTTTCATACGTAGTATAAACTACGTTTATGCATTGCAATAAAATACAATTTTTAATAATTTACGTTTTTAAATAATTATGAGCCTGTAATTATACTACTTTTCACCAGATATTAAGCATATAGATTAGAACAAGCTAAACTGTAACAGCTGATACCAGTACTACCAACACATTATAAACACCGAGCTACCATCATTATATAACTAACGCACTAGTTGGCACCTGAAGTAACTAATATTTAGGTGGGGCTTGTTTGCTTCAATGTTGTATTGAAGAATGCTCAGTCCTTTATGATACAGGTCAGTGATTGTTCCCTTCCTTGGTACTTAAATCTTCACTTGGTGGTTTTGTACATACATGATTCTCCCAATTTTCAATTTTCTTGTCGCACTTATAGGTTTTCCCTCGCGACTTTTTTTATAGATGTTGTTTTTGAACCCTAAATTTTTGATTTGACAGCAAATCTAATGTACAGTCTTTGACAGATTAATGTCCTTTGGATACTGTGACTTAGGCAACCAACATATCACATAGTAGATGGTAGACGATGTCTGACTATTTATATAATATTTATAATTAAGAAAGCGAAACGATTAGTTTTACCATATTCACGAACTCCATTCTTTATCTATAAATCTTCGTTAAACATCGTTTTTCATCTACTATGTGATATGTTGGTTGCCTAAGTCACAGTAGCATCCAAGCGACATTACATTTGTCACATACTGTACCTGTTATCTGAAAAAGTAACTATTTCGCCATATGTGACGATGCTGCATGTAGTTATGGTACTTCTCCCCTTCCGACATAGACGAAGGTTGCGACATTCTCCCTACCAATGGCTACTTTTAGAATCTTAGATACTAACCTAAACCTCTATTGTTTGTATACTACCCATATAATATGATGAGCGTTTCAATTGCAATACCCATTATGTACTTTTGTAAAAGTTCTACAATAAGACAATAACATTATTATTATGTCTGTCTTGGTTATATTATGCAGGTCCTAGGATTGTCTACGGATGTCTAGGATATCTAGGGTTTTTACGCTAATGCACAATCTACAACTTTTTGTATCATATACACACTCGAATGCTGCCGTGTCCACCTTGTGGTGGAAGATTATCTGAACTTAACTAATTAGGTAGGTACTCATATACCTAATTATTATTTATTCAATGTATCTAAAGGTTCCCTTCGATACCTATTGGTTTTCAAATGACCTTGAGCAGAAATGTAAGTGTGGTAGTTACGCCTGGGGTTTGTTTACCCAGCGGGATTTGAATTGGTCTCTCAACGGGTCCCGGTATCAAAACCATTGCCCTCACGGGTTTTGGAAGGTTTTGGATTGAAGAAACCGTAATTAAGCTAGTCGTTTCTTGTTGCAGCCCCCAGTTAGTCTACTGCGGCCTGGTTGTTGCGGTGCGCCTTGGTGAAACGACGTACGATTTCTTCGATTCCGTTGAAGCTATCTACGTCTGTTCCCTCTCAGTAAGCATTTCTTTTGGATTTTGAAGAATAAATGTTACGCGGAAGTTTTGTAGCAGCGATTTTTTTTCTGTATTGGGCCAATTTTTAACCAAAACAGACTATAGCCGCCTAAATGGCAAGTCGCGTCGGTTCGAACATATAAAATAGTACAAGTCATATAACGACCGCAAGGGACACCTTCGAGCCTCTTTTAAATCACACTTTCCAGGAAAAGACCCTCACTTAAACTGACGCAGGGGAACCAATAACTCTGGAACCTCGATTAAGTGGGATTGAGTTTTGGCCTTTGACGAACCTAACCAAAATTAGGTGGGCAGCGAAGAATTTCCATCCGTATAAATTCCCAAGGATGAACGGAATTTCCCAGCTTTACTACAACCTCGACCTGTTAGCCTCCACACTACATGTACTACGTTACTAAGGGATATTGCTCTGGGATACATATCTATGGCGTGGAGGGACGTAAAAGTCGTATTCATACTCCCCAAGCCAAGTCATTTAGACCCATCAGCGTAATTCTCCTAAAACTAGTGGAGAAACTCACTGAGCGTCACATTAGGGGCAAGGTACTGCGACTTCAGCCCAACAATCAACCATTTAGATTCTGTGAACTTGCCATCTATATACACGGTAGGTACAGTGGACATAGTCGAAAGGGTGATCTCTTGTGAGAAGGTTGCGTGTGATAATACCTCTATAGAATCAATTAAAGTTGTCATATCGCGTGTGTAGATGGATAGACACCATGCTAAAACATAAGAACACCACAGCTTCGCTTAATAACGACTCTGCAGCGATCTGGGCTGCACGAGAATAATAATAATAATAATAATAATAATAATAATAATAATGTGAAGGGAATAAATGAATCGATCGATAGGTCAAAAGATTTCATAATCTAAGTGAAAAAAAACCTTACAACTTATTAAGACAAAGGATTTTTCTTCATTAGCTGAATATCTGAATCCATCATATCTTTAACTAATTCCTCAAATGTAACTTTTAATCGCCACCCCAATTCTTGTTTAGCCTTACTAGAATCTCCAAGTAGTAAGTCCTGAAACAGTACGATCATTATCGAAATAATAACAAATTGGATTACGTACCACTTCCGTCGGTCGAAAATGTTTAGCATCTACTGTAATACGAATAATTCCTGTATCCTTCTCCTTGCCAACTTCATTTAGTCCCTCTCCATCCCAAATAATCTCTTTGTCGATATATCGAAAAGCGGATTCAACAAATTCTCTTACACTATGAGTTTGTCCAGAAGCGATCACGTAATCTTTTGGAGAAGTTTGCTGCAGCATTAACCACATTGCCTGGGAAAAAATAAATGGGGTCATAAAATAGTGAAATAAATAGCAATAGGTAAGTACTTACTTCGACGTAATCTTTTGCGTGACCCCAATCTCTTTGTGCGTCTAAGTTTCCTAAGCTGAAGGAATTTGAAAGGCCTAAGTGAATCTTGGCAACCTCCCTTGTAATTTTTCGAGTAACAAAGGTTTCTCCACGACGCGGGCTCTCGTGATTGAACAAAATTCCATTACAGGCATACATATTGTAAGCCTCCCGGTAGTTAACGACAATCCAATAGGCGTACAGCTTAGCACAGGCTGTTCGAAGAGCAATCAACGTTACAAGGCATGTACAAATAATTTTACTCACCATACGGAGATCTTGGATAGAAAGGCGTGGTTTCTGTTTGGGGATTTTCTTGAATTTTTCCATACAACTCAGATGTAGACGCTTGATAAAATTTAACCTTCTCCTCCAAACCACACGTACGAATTGCGTCTAAAATTCTTAACGTGCCCACAGCATCAACTTCTGCCGTATATTCACTTAAGTCAAAAGAAACTTTGACGTGACTTTGTGCTCCCAAGTTGTAAATTTCACGAGGACTCACTTCTTTTATTATCTTTACGAGACAACTCGAATCGGTCAGGTCACCGTATAATAAATGCATTTTTCCTCCCATATGCGTATATTGATTATCGTAAAGATGGTTAATGCGAGAAGTATTAAATGTACTGGCTCTTCTAATGATTCCATAAACGTCATATCCTTTGCCTAACAGAAATTCGGCCAAGTAGGAGCCATCCTACAAGATAAAATTAGATGCAGCAGTTTTGTGAATAGGACATAAATGAATCACTTATGTTCAAAAGTATAACAGAAACTAACAAATGAAGAAAGAAGGAGCACACGAAACAAACATTGCAACGAGGATCGAAAGACACGGAAGAAGAGTTTGTACATGAAATGAAAAAAGAAAAGATATAGTGCAGAAACCAAGAAAAAATTAAGCGGATACTGGACAATTTGGAGAGGAATGAGCGATAGTGACACCGCATCGGCAGGAATAGGTTTCTTAGTGAAAAGAAGAAGATAAGAAGCTATTAACTGAAGAATAAGGACAAATCAGACAAATATCGGGAAGAAACACATTTTTTTAATGAAAGTCTCATTTTGCATTTATTTGTAAATCTACAATGTGGTGGCTGCTCATTTATTAATCTTCACATGTGTCTGTTGTTGACTCCGGTGGCATTACATTTTAATATGTAATTGAATATGGCGTTTCCAACAATGAGCAAAGTGTGACTTTAACCTGGAATGCTTGTTGTAGTATCCACAGTTGGGTTACCTATATTTTAGAGATCCGACAACATGTACAAAAAGTTGAAAAGTAGTGGCAACGTCGATACTTTTATTTGTAACGGTAGATCGATCTGGCGGGGGATTTTTATGAAAGGCGGAGAGCTCTTAACCTTAACTTTCGAGATCATCGGAATTGAAACCGCGAAGTAGTAAAGATCGTTTCATTTGTTTTTATTTTTGGTGACTCCATTTGGGTACTTTCTGCAGGTGAAACGTTTTTGATTAATATATTTATATCTGTCTAATTGAATTGCATTGTGTGTTATTATAAACTGGTCTTAGGTCTTACCCTGACTTTTGCATTACCTCGCGTTTCAACGTGGTTTTCAATTAATTTGAATCTCACATTGGAAGCGTTCGTTTAATTATGTATTATCGTGTGTAGAATCATAGTAGATCCGTCTTATGTAATATCTATTTGTTTTCATTTTAAATATGTGTTTGAACTCATGGCATTTCCGACATTTAATCTAATTATGTGTGTAGTTAGTAGTAAAAGTATGAAACAACAAAACTTTAAAAACAGACAGTCGAAAATGGGGAATATCTGCTTTCGGTCGTTATTATTAATTTTATTATGATATCTCTTATGACATTTATTTATGTTTTATGTAATTAATTGGAGGACATTCCAAATGAGTTCAAATTGAATATTATGTATTAAATATTTGTGGATAAACAGAAAAGCTGGCTCTATTGTACTCGAAACCGTACCTAACGGTGTCCTTTGTGTATCTTTACCTGAATTTGAACCCTTTTTGTAACTTGTGCACATTCTATCTATTTAAACTCTCATGACCCTTTTATGTTGATATGCAATGATTGCAATGTATTTTATTTGGTTTTGATTGTTTAATTTAATGTAATTTAATTTGCTTTGTCTCATCCTGTGTACATTCGTCTCTCAATAAGAGCCACCCACTTGCTGGAAGCTTAAACTTAGTTGCAAACGTACTCCCTCATGTATGTAAGAGCCTTGGTGGATGAACTAATGATGTTTTTTTCTCCCGTGTCAGAGCCGATTGCTGGGCGTTTAATAGCAATTTAGCACTCGTGCTCGAAATACAACTATAGCCGTAAGCATCGCATTCCAGGGCTGCGTGTACCTTTCGAATTGGAGGGGGTTCGAATAACTAACTATTTATATGTGCTTTTACATGTCTTGTGAATGTGGTAGTTGACGAACCAGGGAGGAGTACAAGTAGTGGGTAGTTCAGTTTGTGGCCTTGAGTACCGAGTGTGCATTGTTTTACTTATATAACTGAATTTGATTATTTATTGTGCCATATAAACCATTGCTGCATAAAGTATTTAAATGTGACCGAAGAGTATCAACAATGAAATTATTGTAAATGTTTTGTCTTGATATTATTTAACAGTCTTGCTGCTATAATTTTGTATTTGATTTGATGTCATGTATGTAATTATGTCAAAGGAGGAGTTTTTTTAGTGTTTACACTTTTTCTCCTCCGAATCGTCGAGTAACTGTCAATAAATGAATGATTTTGGTACAGTTAATGTTGGTTTTGTTTCTCCTTCCCGATCTTAGTTCACGACCAGTGTATACCTATTACACGATAGAGGGCCTGCCAGACGATCACGAGCTTATGTCATTTTGGGGTTGGTTTGTTTTAGAGGGAAAGTTTAAATTTTGTAGGCCATGTTTAGGGTTTCCCGCTCCTTTTGAATTTATTAACGTAAGGGTGTGAAGTTAGCCGCTTCGTAAATTTTAGTTTAGTTAGGGCTAGGGGGGGTACATTACATTGTGTACTAACATTTTCGTCCGCGTAGACGACTCTCGATACAGCGAAGCTAATAAACTAATTAAATTATGTCCGTGTATCGCCTGTCGCAATCCAACTTTAGTCCACGGATACCTCGCAACAATATTATATACCTAACGGTCCAAATTCTCCATATGTATACATATGGAAAATTTGGACCGTTGCCGGGGTGAAAAGCCGTGGTAGCTCAGTTGACAGAGCATCATCCTAGCAAGGTGGAGGCCCGGGTTCAAATCCCGGCCGCGGTGTAAATTTTCTATATGAATTACATTTATAGACATAATTAACGAATTGTAATTGTAACAAATTTCGAGACCGTAGAGCACTTCAAAAATTGATAATCCATACAAATAGCGCAATAAGGACCCTTCCACTGCAAAGCTCACACAGAAAAACGTTATACAGATTTTTATGAATTATGGTTTGTTAAATAAACCAAGCGGAGATATCTAATAAAATAGAAATAGCGCACTCCGCAATTATATTTAGTATATTATTCCGCTTAACTCAACTCTTCATATTGATAATTACGAATGAAAAACTCTTATTAAATTACCATTACGTATCCATACCAGTACAACATCAAAATTTCCTTATAATGGAGTTAGGCAACCCATCATGACTATATACAAAAATGGTTATGAAATGATGAAAAAATCATGTTCCAATCCAAGGTTTATTAAGTGAATACAATTCACCTTACAGTCCGGACCTCGCGCCTAGTGAAAGGAACATTTGAGTGGCCAACGCTTCCGGAGCGACGATGATGTCAAAGATGAAACGCTTCCTCAGCGGGTTGGTGCCAGAGTTCTATGATACAGAAATTGGAGTACGGTCTACAAAAATGCGTAGAAAAAGGTGGCGATTATCTAGAGATATAGAGCAAACTTTCCTTCTTTTCAACGAGGTAAATTTCTATGAGAATAAACAATGTTGTCTGTTTGTAAAATTGATGTTAACCTTATTTCTCGATCGACCCTCGTATAACACATGCAATTATACACAGTTTAACATCCTGATATATGTTGTCGAGTGAGACCAATGTTATCTATAGTTACATTTTTTTCTGTCGTATTGAACTAAACTCAATTCCAGCACCTTTTAGACTCCTTTCACACGGAGATACTGTGTGCTGGATACTGTATCCGAGATACAGTCACTTGCGGAAAGACTTTCGAGCGACTTACGAGCTACTAGCTGTTTTATTTTTGCACGTACTAGTTGACTTAAGTCAGCCCTGTCAATAAAACACCATTCGTTTTATAAAAATAATTTGACTCAGTTCTCAATAACCCTATTCGTTATAAAAGCTTTATGTAAGTTTTATATTAACCTGAGGCAGAAATGTCTTACGACGCAAGGCACTTCAATCACGTGATAATTGAGACTTATACGTTAGTAGAATATGACGTGACCCCATCTGATAAAAGTCAAATATAGTATTTCGTAAACTACGCACAAATTGCACTTATTTTGTACAACTTGGTATAATAGTGGTATATAAAGCTGGATTTATAGTGTCGGTATCGGTATGCAATAAGAAATAAGAAATAAGCAATAGCAGTAAGAAATAAAAACGCATTTATAGTTCTTTATCGGTAACAGAGTAGGCATGCGCATTGCGGGTTTAATTTAAATTATTACTATGTTTATGGTACGATGGTACGATTCTTAGGTTACCTAAGGTACGATTGTAAAATTAAAAACAACTTGGCGTAATATTTTCCCATCGATTCTTGAATTAAGTATATATTTCACTCAAATATTTCTTTAACACCTGATTTATATTGATGTCATCTGTCTTTTCTTAGCTCGTAAGCTCACGGCTGTATACGAATATTCCCGATTCGGTAACGGTAACGGTAAGAAATAAAATCGAACCAATTCCTTATTTCTTATTGCTTATTGCTTATTTCTTATTTCTACTATAAATGCTATACAGGTTATCCATAAGTTCATTTCCTTACCGCTTATTTCTTATTTCTTATTGCATACCGATACCGACACTATAAATGCAGCTTAACTTGGGAATGACCTACGAGTAAATATAAATATAAACAGGAGATATGCAAAAGGGGGTTAAAGGAGTGGGGAACCTTCTAATTTTATCCAAAATTAACATCAAATCGTCGCAGATTAACGTACAAATGTATCCTCGTAATTTTGTCCATGCAATTAACATCAAACCGTGGCAGAATAACGTACAAAGGTATGCAAACACCATATTTTTATACATAACTGATAATGGCCACTTCCGTCGCGTTTGCTGCTATCCCCCACCACTATTAACTTCTCTCCTGTTTATATTTACTCGTAGGGAATTACGAAACCGTCCATTTTAAAACACGATAAGGTTTAAGGTCTCTGTTTTATCGACAAATGGAAAGTTGACTTTTCTTATGTCACAAAGCACATAAACGTCAGAAAATTATATTTTTTTTGTATAAAAAATATCAAATTGTGTTTTTTTGTTGGGTAAATAACATTATTATATAAGGTATATTAACAAAATCTTACCTGTCCAGTAATTCCAGTAATTAAAGCAATTTTCTCATTTTCAGAATTCATTTTGTTACCTGGAAGGTGTTAGCTGTTATCAGACTGTGTACTCTATGTACACTCCCACATAAATGGAACACTTATCTTAAAGTAATTACTCATATGTAAATATACCTTATTCGCCGAATTTGTTTTATAAGTTATAATGTGGTCGCCAATTTTTAATACCGTTTTTCTCGCCTGTTTTGTGTTGATCGTAGTTCAGGTACACATCGAGATTGAATACCTTCAAAAATAATGTACGTTTCGTATTTTTAGGGACAAGCGTACGAAAATACGCGTTGCATATGTGGTTGTCCGAGTATAGCACTTCTAACGGACAGCACCGACGTTACATTAAATACACACAATTTTCACATTGCGAATGTTCCGCCAAATAAATGGTAAAGTCTTAGTTGTTTGATAATTTTAAATTATTATTACATCCAAATACAGCAATTGCGATGGCGTGATCATTCCAAAATTGGGCGACAAAATCAAAGGACGGGAAAACGAATTTTGTCCCAGATGTGAATGTAAATATGAACATCGTAACGTCACAATTATTAAAGTTGTCGTCATAATTGTTATATGGGTTATCTCGATTTTAGTTATATATATGGCTTTCTTGATAATCTTGGATCCGTTATTAAATAAACGTGCAAAAGGAAACTACCAAGAACACACAAATGAGGAGGTAAAATTTGTAAAGGTCGTACAGCATGAGGGAAACTGTAATTAATAATCGTTAATAAACATTGTAATGTGCAAGTCTTACAGACAACGAAAGGTTTTTTTTGCATTTTTTTCATGCACATTTAAAATTTTGTTGTTAATTGATTCAAATTATTATAGGACGAAACAGCAGCTGGTGTAGGTGGTCCCATGTCGCATAATATGAGCGTTCGAGGAAATGTATTAAATAGAGTTGGCCATCAGCAAGATAAGTGGAAACGGCAGGTTAAGGAACAGAGACGTAATATTTACGATCGTCATACCATGCTTAATTGATATTTTTTAAAATATACTATGTAGAAATTGGGTATTAATTAATTTAATTATGTTGTTATCTTTATATTGTAAATATATGTAATTTTTAACTCTATTTTTATTACTATGAAAACTTTTTAATTGTATCATTATCCGCATTATACACTCCTTGGCAAGCATATGAAAAAACTCTAAATTCCTGTAAAAATAGTCAAACTGATTGGCATAACGCTAAATAATACAAAAAACAGAGTAGCAGTAGGAGGAACCCTTTTGAGAGATTTTGGAATGGAGCCGGCCCTGAGGCACGGTTACCACAGAGCTTCGATATGTTCGAAGCCACAGAGTACCCACGGTTACCCACTCCACTACGTCACAGAAGAAATACCTACGTATACAGAAGCGACACTACCCGCCTCAGCAGATACCAATTTGCAATACCAAAATACTTCCTTTTAAGATGGCCGTCGCAAAGAGGTGCAAAACTGCAAACATCAAAAACCACCGTATCTGGCGCAAAAATTACTAAATATAACACATTTATAAAAAACTAGTATATTTTACTTTTATACATTGAATATTTTAATAAACAGTACCGCTTAAATACCTACTTCCTTTTAAGATGGCAGTGTAGCGCTTCAAACTTCAAAAAAACCGCCGTAAGTGTCACTTCTGCATCCATAGGTATTTTATTTCTTCTGTGACTACGCTTTTCAATGTAGCACTTCAACCATAATGGGAGAAAACAAGATTAAAACATCGGACTAATGACTATAAAACCATAGTGGGTAGGTACTCTAATCAGTAGATGAGTGGAGGAATTAAAAACGGTATTCAAAAGTTTGGAAAGGGTAGCAAAGGAATATGGATTTTGGGTTGCAGGTGAATACCGATAAAACAAAATATATGAAAATGACAAAAGGAGAGGAAGTAAGAGAAGGCCAGTACTTGCAAGTTATTACCTACATCTTAAGAGAAGATGTACTATTTCGAAGAAATCAGGTAATTTAAATACCTAACACTGACAGCCCAGCAAACAGAGTCACTTTATTTTGACGTCAATTTCACGTGAATAAAATGACCCGTAGGACGTCAGATATGTCGTCATTTTGTGGGCATTATGTCACATGATATAGACGTCATACACAATGACGTCATTTTTACGTCACTTTAAGACCTTTAGAACGTAAGTTACGACCGATAGGTCGTCACCCAAGTATATGCATAATGTAATTGTCAATGCAAACAATTATTTAAGCAGTTCCGTACAAAAATAGGGAAAAACAGCATTTTTACGTAGAACTGTAATTTTAATTATTTAACTTAATTTTTGAACCAACCCGTTTTTACCTGAACTGAAAGTTGACGATTTTAATAGGGTATGTATACTTGCTTGAAAGTTTCCCTTAACCGGATTCGAACCTTTATCGGATGGGTTCCGGTTCCGAAGGCCGACATTCTACCACTGCGCTGATGTGACACATACGCAATAAACCTTGACACATATACGTACTTCTCATTTCGTTCTTCATAACTTAGCGCTGTTTCGCGTTATATTAATAGTTTAAATTATGTTTGAAAAAATATATAAAAGAAATGTTAGTCTCCGGGAATTCATAAATGATAAGCCATCATCATCTATAAATTCTATAAGAGAGCAGGTACATCTACTATTGAATCATTAGGTACGACTAAAATATATAATATCTAAGTATACAGTTATACATACTTTTATTAAATACAATAACCGATACACAGCAAATAATGGAGTAACTTTTAGAACAAACTCCGTAACCGATAGTTTTTACGCAAAAAGCTGTGGAAAAAACCGAAATTTAAGAAATGACAATAACTGTGAAGTGAACTCAGTGAACTCCAGTAGAGTTCATTGAGTCAATTGCCAACTTGGTGAGAAAGAGAAAGAAAAGAGAATAGGAAAAGGAAGTACCTAGAGCAGACGGAGCCTTGAAGAAACTGTTAAAATATAAACGGGTTTCTTTGGCAGATAAGATACGGTTGTATAGAACAGTAATTATGTACCCACCCCTGTCATGTATGGTGCAGAATTGCGGATAATGAAGGCAAGGAAATTGGAAGAGTGGCAGAGCAAAATATTGAGGAGTATATCTATGGAGAAATCAAGGATAGCGAACGAAACTGGAGATGAGGAACCAATAAAATAATATTTGAAATCTATGTAAAACCAACAATAACACAAAGCGAGTCAGTGGTTGCGACACATAGAAAGAATGCAGCCAGAAAGAATCCCAAAATGGTACCATTAACATAAAGGGGGGAAGAAGCAGTAATTAGGAGATTTAAACAGGCGGGAGTAGAAAGATGGTAACAAAAAAGATAGGAAAGCATGGAAGAAAGTAATGCTGCATGTAGAATCAAAGGAAGAGGTCCTGAAGCGCTCAAGAATAGGTATACAACGTACCGCAAGGTAAGAATGAACAGCGTGCAGAGATCTTGAAAACGGTAATAGAGATAGGAAGGCGGTTAAATTAGAGAAAAGTTGTAAAATTTAAGGCATAATGTACACATGTACAGTTCGCAAAAGTTCATTATTGTTTATACGATTTTTATGTTTTTCTTTTTTCGTAATTCCTTCATTTATTTTAAAAGATTTTTCAAAACCTAAGGTACTTCTTCATTGTCACTTTTGCAATGGCGTTTTCAAATTTTTTATTCGACGTTTCGTCTCCGAGAAATCATCAACTTTATTTTTTTATATCGCCGCAACCAATGAAACACGCTATTATAAGATAATATTTTTTATATTTTTTTTTATAGATCGACTCAGAAGGTGAGTATTCACAGGAATCAGAAAGGTTAGAAGAAACTGCAGAAGAGGAAATTATAGAAGGTGACACACAACTGATATCTACAGGACTACAGGAAGGCGAAGATAAAAATAAGTCCTAATGGTTCAAGGTTCCTTTGCAGCAATCTAATGTTGGCTCTCTAATTCTTACGGTAAGACATAGGTAGGTATACTGGATGATATTGTTCGGGGATCAAATAAAAAAACATCCGTACACAATGATCATCATCAATGTTTAGTAAAAGACACAAACTATAAGGGCAGTGATTGGCCTGCTTTATTTAACCGGTTTATGTAAGGGAAATCGTCAGTATACTGCGGATTAGCGAATTTAGAAAAAATGTTTTAACACTATAACTTACCGTAGTGACGCCATTTTCTGTTTTTACGGTCCGGTTTAGCACATTAATTAAACAACCTTAAC
Organism: Pyrocoelia pectoralis; assembly: GCA_036250285.1. Classification (NCBI taxonomy): domain Eukaryota; kingdom Metazoa; phylum Arthropoda; class Insecta; order Coleoptera; family Lampyridae; genus Pyrocoelia; species Pyrocoelia pectoralis. The sequence continues at coordinate 33,099,706 of CM070079.1, read as the reverse complement.
AATTTTATTATTAATCAATCACACAGGCACAGATTTGGAAACGCAAAATCACGAACGCGACAATGAAGAACAATTTCGAAATTAATTAGTTACACTATTCTAACTGCCAAGAAAGTCTTCAACGTACTGATCGGTAACAACTTCGAAAATTTACACAAACATAGTTTATCGTTATCAAATTTAATTAAAAAAAGTGGTTGCTTTCACATTTTAGCAAGATTGTCCACTTGAAGTGACCTGACGGCAATGATACACGTACAATTAATCAATTTTCAATGAGGTTATCACTTACAATAGTTACACGAAATAAAAAAATTTTACCAACGTATTGGTACCTATTCTTTTAAAAATTGAAGGAAATCATCCCTTAAGACGTACTTAAATATTTCGAGATTGCTGTACCATTTCGTCTTTTCGAGATAAAAGTCTGTGTAATCTATAGATATAATAAAACACTAAACACTAAATCTGTACAAGTGTAAGTACACTGAATATTTTTAAAAATAATTTACATATTACTATAATACCTTAGTCCTACTACTCGTACAACTACATAATGAACGGATTGCATTCTTTGAGGTTCTGGGAAGGACATAGGCTTTATTTTGTTGCAATCGGTTCACGAAAAGCTAAGGTATGATCATGCAAGTTTAGAAAATACATGGGTATAAAAGTTCGTCAAAAAGTGTGTTTTATATCTGTATGCTCAAACATGAGGTATCTTTAAATAGTATCTATACATACTTAAATAAAATAAAAAAAAGTAATAAAGGACCCGGGGGATTAAACCCAGCCCCCTCGCATGACAAGAAAAGGCACTAGTCTTTGCCCCATGAACGACTGAAATTTTAAAGACAAAATTGTCGTTTTCGTGTAGCCGTTGTAAGAAATACAAACCAAATCCGTGTGGAGTTCTCCCATTGGACGCGTTCCCACCTGGCGGATAGGGGGTAATTTATCAAGAGGTCGAAGTGCGATGATTGCACTGTATCCTCGGGTACAAGAAGCCCAAGATGGGAAGCGTAGCACGAAGACGATAAGAACGACTGCTACAACCGCATACTGCACAGCAGAACCCACGTGCACCAGTACTTACCCCAATAGAGTCCGGGCAGCAGCTGACTTTGACAGCTCTGAGGGCAAACAAACGCTACATAAAATACGTATTATCAGTTTACGCGGGCTAAAATTACAATTGTGAATGCAACTCTCACGTTCTCTTAACGCGCGCAACCTGTACATGCGAACAATATAGGTTGTGCTATTACGAATAGAAAAAATTTTGCCCTCAGAGCTGTAAAAAAATAGGTTAATGACGTCATCTGCCCGGTCCCTATTAACACCTCAATCAAATCCACAGTTTAACATTCCTATTTATCAGATATGGAAGCGTACGGTTGCGCCAGTCATACATCTTCGTGGCTCTTAGCCCTAGTGGTTCAAACAAGAGTCATTCATAGTTCTATCGCCATACAATATGATAGGAGAGGAGCACACATATACAGTTTAAAATATGCTCACCATGTAACAAAAATGTATAAACTGGTATAGGCGTCAAGGAGTCAAGCTACACCCGTCATATCTATCGTTTCAGGGGTGGCTTCGCTTCTCCGCTACACATGTACATGGGCAATATAATCGTAGCTTACCCCAAAGTCAGTGGTAACCTCAATGACGTATCGCAGGCAATACCATACTGACAGTGGTTTAAATGGCAAGTTGAACCGATTGGGGTTCATTTATGGTCAACCTCGTCGACAAATTTCAAATGACAAGAGGCAACTAAGTGCTAAACATCCAAACCTCAGGACAGATATCCAGGAGTCCAGGAATGAGGAAACTATATGAGTAGACGAAGACATTTGTACAATGATCGGTTCCTTGTTTCAAGGTTGCCGCTCTTCTGTACCTACTTCTCTATCACAAAGCCATGTGCTTTTACGATCTAGGGTGTTACTCAGAAACACAGGGGCGTAGCTATAGATAATTTGGGGGGGGGGGGGGGGTTCCGCATGAGAGTTTGTCAGATCGAGTCAACTATCCCCAATTCAAATTCAGTAACGAGAAAATTTACAGCTGACCATGTGATTTATAATTTAGTGCAGAATCTTAACTTATTTCGGGGAGGGTTCACACCCCCCCCCCCCCCCCCCCCACATACGCCACTGCAGAAACATAGTAATGCGAATTAAGTATTTCTTCTGTTTTTTGTTGCTTACCTATTCTCCTTTTTTGAGGGTTCAAAAATGATTCGTGAAGATGTAAGGATTATGGCGTAACCACTCCACGATCAGTCAAATCAAAGGATTAAAGAGCCCAAAAAGGGCGCCAACGATTCCAAAAGGAATTAAGGCTGATATACACCATGAAAAACCCAAATGGAATAAATTCATTATTTCGGGTACCTACTGTAGATATTTATAGAAAATCTCGAAACATGTCAAATTTAAATTATAAATTGACATGGTCCAACGTGAAAATGCGATACCTACTTTCAACCCCCTCGAGTGACAGTTATCCCCCCCGTTTTTTAAATGGGAAGTACGGACTTGTGATATATCGTTTGAAAGGTCTCTTCATTCTGTATTAAAAAATATTATCGTTTTGAAATTTATTCCAAAAATTAACACACAAAAATAAAACGCTGAAATGTAGCGGAATTGCTGCAAGACTGTGTTTGATTACAAATCACCAAATTTGGAGTACTTACTAATGAATGGAAGAACGTTGTGTTCTGGAGGCGAGTGAAGAATCAGACAGCACCGTCTATCTGAGCGGAAAATAAAACCATGCCGGCAGAGTTATCATTCCCAAGCGAAACACTTACATGAATAGACGCAGTAATACTGCAAAATATTATTAGTCCTACACGTAGAACCTCAGAACTGAGGTAGAAAAAAAATAGTTGGAATGGGCTGGTTACATCCAATACCTTGGCGTTGCAATGGACTATCGTCAGACTATTGTGCGGTACTATGGTACGCGAGGCGGCATCACCCAAAACGATCACTAACTCAGAACACGTTTGAAATATAGCAGAATCAGCAAAAGTAAAAGTGGAGAGGTTACTGGACGTCATTGACCAAAGAAATAAAGTTGTCGATAATCTTATAACTAATTTATTTATAAACTGTTACAATTAAATATTTACAATTACAACAACCATATATACAAAAATAATATGAACAAATAGCTCTTGTTGTTGCATAGTCGGTTCTTAATAAGAACAAGTATTTTGATTGCATATTGTGTCCCATAGCCTCAAAATATTGGAGTTCATCTTATTGGTGAAAACAAATAAGCGAACACAGTCTTTCACCTTTACTAACAGTAGTCACTTAAGCTGCATTTATAATCAAAAGCGAAAAATGAAAATTTCAACCGAATCTGTGCGCGTTTTAAATATTATTTCAAATAGAATTTTTGTATCGGGTTAGTGTGAATGTTTATATTGGCTAATTGGTTAAATGTTCCTACCGAGGCTTACACTAAATGCTTAGACTATATTTTAATACTTTATAAAAGTTAAAAACACTTTGCTTGAGGTAACGCAATTTGTATGAGGGGTGATCAAGATAGTGAAAAAAGAATGAATTTTATACAAATGTGCAAAATGAAACACTCATGATTATAAATTGGCCGCTTGTTTTCAAAATTCGTTTACGGTGTTGTTACCAAACCTTTAGGCTTTATCATCATTATCGATTTCTTCAATGTGTAATCCCATCCTCTCCAACGGAACCAAACAATACCTTCCGACACATCAATAATTAGTTATGAGCAATTGATACCTACTCTCAATCTTACCTTGTCTGGCCGTTAGGTCTTGTGGATCATGTAAATATAACCCATTAAGGCCTCGCCCACACGATTTCCACCACCAACCACCCTTTAACATTGAGGCACAGTTTAAGCTTGATCTATCATTATCTCTATTATATGTTGAAAACGGACTGTGATTACTGCCGTACCAAGGATCGTTAAGCGAATCCCCAGCATTTCCTTCATACCCATCCAATTCCAATTTGTAATATTCCGCTTCGGAATGAATCTTGAAATGGGAATATTGGGCGTACCTAACAAATAGGCATTTAAATATCTACCTCACAAAACAGAAACTATTTACCTTTTATTGCCTTCAAAATCTTCTAATTCCACTCGTAAAATATATTCCTCGTTATTAGTTAGCATGTAGATATTTTCGTTTCCAAGCCAAAATTCCTTTGCGGGATCACCAAAACCGTTTTTATAGTCGTTCCAATCGCGATTGAAATTTTCTCTTGGCTCACCGAAATCGTCTCTACGTTGTATAAGCTAAACAAAAATTGTGTTAAATCAATTATACTAAAAGTATAAAAATGATTACCGTCCAACCACCGTCGGCGATGTCTTGTTCACAATAAACCTTCAAAAACCAATACGTAGTTCCTCTAATTTGAAGATAGTATACGCCAGATTGTCGCATTCCCACATTTAGTAGATCGACGCACGAATATCCCTGCAACAAAAACAATGTTTAGCTTATTGAAATTTACTTATGAACATTTTTACGCTTAAAAATCGGAAATTTCTTGCCCAAGGATGAATAATTCAATTTGCATTCAATCTTGCCGTAATAAAACAAACCCCATTGATTGGGTGATAATTTTGTAACGGAACAACTTAGTGCGCTCTTTGAATCTACTCGAAAATGTTATTAAAATTGTTTAAAATTTGAAATTAAGGCTATGGAGAAAAATACGATTTTTTGGAAACCATTTTTTCTCATAGAGGAATCATAATGAATCATTTCCCCCCAAGAAATAGTCGTCTACGACCAGCCATTCCTTAGCAATAGCGCTTTAAAGTCGCTTCGTTATCAGCTGGACCCGAGCACAGCCCGAACGTTTCCGACGATGCCCTAAGGTCCTGTGACGTCACGTCCCCCACGGCAATGTACGGAGCGTATGGAGATCAGTGTTTTTAGTCCTTTTTTTTTGTATTTATGTAGTTTTTCGTTGTATTTCACCATTTTATAAACAATTATATTGTTGGTTTTAAAGGATGTTATTTAATGTCAAGTATATTTCTTTGGGTAGTGAGAAATCGTGACCGGGAGACACCCGTCCTAACCTTTCTTGCTCATCATAATGTCCAGTGGAACATCTTGGTAACATAATTTATTGTTTGATAACGTAATAAAGTAATTAACGCTCTAAACTACGATTAAAATATGTCTCCCAAAATACCATTGGGGAACTTTTATAAATTTCTCGAGGTTCTGGGACCGGCGTAGCTAAAACATAAACATTGCGTCGGTTTGTTTACCACGTTTCTCATTACACCGTGTGTTTTTTATTTCTTGTACTTACGTTTTAGAAGAAAGTGGTAATAAAATATAATTATTGACTGTGTTATCGTATTTATCGTCTTATACCCTTCAAACAATAAAAACGAGTAAGAACGTGGTTTGTGGCATTTATAAGGTTTGATATTAAGCAAATTATCTGCAAATTTCCAGTTCCGAGGTATACCAAACACAAGAATTGTTTTGTTGAAGTGCAAAACAATTTTTCTTTCCTTAACCTGACCTAGTAAACAGTATCTACATTCTGTGATAAAACAGCATTAAGAAATCGGTGAACTTATTTTTCTAATTTTTAGGCATACCGACTTATGTTCTTAAAGTGATAAAACCGAATACATATGATGATGATAAACACAAGAAATAATTAATAATGATTTTGTATTAACCGGTGGCGTTGATCCGGTCTGCAAATCGACCACTTATATATGGCCACAGAAATAGTTTTGTGTGCAAGATATTCAAGTGTCCTTTTGTTTTCAATTCACCAACAAATTATGTAATTAAAAAAACCACTCGCCTAGTGTTTATATTCCGTGAAAACAGTTGAAAATCGTAAAAAAACAACTCCGCAAGCCAGAATCAACAGGTCCTGTATGGGTTGTGACGTCACTGTGCCATCGGGAAACTCGGAAACGTTCGGCATGTGATCGGCTCTCGCCAATTTTAGGGCAACTTAATAATTTAATTACGGACAAACTACTATTCGGATCGCCGTAAAATTTTTCACGGCAAAACTTTTTTTGAAATCTTCGTATGATGATGTGTACTACATTGATTTCTGAGATTTCGTATTGTTCCCCATTAACTAACGTATTCTTAAAACCTATAAAAATGGGTCATATTTTGACATTTAATTTGAGACTTTCATGGTTCCTTGAACTGTCAAGATAACTATAGTTTTCGGCTTATATCGGGTCGTTATATTTGTGCCACAGCTTGCGTTGAAGTGCTTGCCCTGCTTTTTTGTGAGCCAAAACAAGGTTTTTGGGATGATTATCTTAGCTCCCGATGGTCGTGAGCTGGTAAGTCTAGGTTTGGCAGGCCTGATTGCTGATTGTGAAACCAAAAGTTCTGACGTTTCGCATTGCAGCTTGCATCTTCAGGCCGCCAACTCAGCTTCTCACACTCATATCATTCACATGATCAAAAGGTTGCAACTTTTGCACTATCAGCTGCGTCTGCATGACCATTTACGTCACTCTGAGAAATGTAACGTACATGCAACTTTCGTAAAAGATGCATTGAATATAAAAAAGCGTTCAGAACAAATTATTTTAAATACGACAGACCATTTATACCGGGAGCATTAAAAAAAATGTAAGTTATGTGAGCAGCGCCAAAAAAGAACTATTCACTCACTGTAAATTTTACCTCGCCTACTAGATGAGCCTAATTTCACTTTCATTCACCACATGAAGAGGAAATGCCAACAACGAAAAGGAAAGAGTTTAGGTACTAAAAGTGATGGGAATGCGCCACTGCTGACACTGCATGCGGGAACCTCAAACGGAAATAAATCATCAAGCATATCTATCATATCCCTCCACACCTAATTATTCAGAATTGTGTAAAATATAAAAGCGCGACAGAAGAAATCTACATTACCTTCCGGTAATGCCTATAGCTACTCGGTAGCATGAAAAAACATTGGAAGAGTACCTCGGAGAGTGAAAGCAAGAGGCAAGGTCCGTGTTCATCAGCAAACCTAGGAAGATGGTCAGTGTACCTGCGCTGCCTGCGCATTATCGCTAGATTTGCTTATTGGATGTCATAGGCAAGGTCTATGAAAGAATGCTAGCCAACTAGTGTAGTGCAGCGATAAAGTAAAGCGGATGCCTATCGGGAAGGTAGTACGGTTGCCGGGTAATGCAGACAATAAAGGCACTGTAATAAGTCGTGCATAAGGCCGAACGTGGCGCACAAAAAAGCTCTGCCTATTAATAGCTGTGGTTATATTGAATGCATTTAATATTGCACCTTGGTTGGTGATAATGCAACAGGTGAGGAAAAGGGTCATATCGGATTATCTGCATAAGATAGTTGGTAACTATTTGAACGACAGACAAATAATGCACAATACGACCTCTAGCAAAGTGATGCATGCGGCGTTTATCGCCGATTTGGGGCTGGTAATTACAGCAGAAAGGGAAGAATGGCTGGGAGCCATAAGATTCAGAAAGCTCGTGACTAAGGCGAAACGGTTGGCGGTGGCGTTAATCAAGCTTCTACCAAATGTGGGGGGTGCGAAGACAACTGAAAGAAAAATAATAGGGGGAGAGGTTCATTCCATAACGTTGTATGCTGCACCTGTGTGTCGCCATGCAATTAAAATCAAAAACATTCTAGCCCTGCTTGACAGAGTGCTAAGGAAAAGGGGGTTCAGGGTCTATTTCGCATACAGACCAAGTCGAAAGGGGATGTATGTGCAAAAGTGGGCCGATGCCGATAGATATTATGGTTAATCATTATCATTAGAAGATATGTGTAAATACTAAATAGTTCCCAGACACCATAAACATCAGGCTAAGAGTAGTTTTAGTTCGTAGTTCCGACCGATAGAGTAGAAGGTGGTCGGTGCTCCACTTGCACTTCATTCCTGGCAAAACGCCTGAAAGCTTATGAACAGAGATACATCTTGTATGCAGCTGACCTTGTCATCTTGATCAGAACCCTATTAAAATTCAATTTTTATGTAAAAAATTCGATTCTTTTTAAATTATTTCGTGGACTATTTCAATTAATATAAAAATGGAAGAACGCGATATAACTCAAATAATATGCCAATAACACCCGAAAGCTTATTTGCGGTACAGTTGATCTTGGTAACTTGATAAGAACCCTATTAAAAATTAATTTTTATGCGAAAATAACGAAAAATTGCGTTTTTTAAATTTATTTTATGTATTATTTCCACTGTAAAAATGGGTGATCAGTTTTGCACATCTGAAAGTCTATGAAATGGGCTACAATTTCTATATTGTAGACCTTGGTCACTTTATATGGAATAACGAAGTTTGCGGTACCACCATAAGTGACACTAAGTGGCAGATGATATAGATATAGAAAATGTAACTCTGTTTACGAGCTTTCAAGCCTTTTATTGTCATATGCTTGAATAAATGGGGTTTTCCCATGTTTATAGTTGAAATAATCCAGAAAATAATTAAAAAACGCACTTCTTTGTAGTTTTTTTCACTTATAATTGCACAAGAGGTTTGTATTTTACCGAGTAGATTTGGGTTGTTTAATAAGAATCTGTTGCCTAGCAATCAAATTGCTAAAGGAAACAGATTAGAATTTAAACAACACAAATTTACTCGGTATAAATACAAACCTCGAGTGTAATTCGGCAGGACAATTTAACGAACAAGAAATTTAGAAATCCGTCCGTAACTTTACCAAATGGATTCATTCTTTAAATAACACAATCAGCATACAATAAATTATTGGCAAATGTCAAACTATGTATTTATACGGCGGGCACGGATACTAGAGCTTGTTCATTTCCTTGTGGCGAAAACGTTGTATGCGCAGTAGACTAAGTGGGCTGTCCTAAGATACTTACGGGCAACTGAACCAGTTTAAAATCAAATCTAATGCCCAGATTAGAAATGAAGGGCGGAGTTATTAGGTAAACTAACCGCCATATCTGACATTGGTTTCGCCACAAGGAAATGAACAAGCTCTACGATAGTTGATTAGTATTTGAAATTGAAAAAACCACTATAATAGTGCATTTGTCGCTGTAAAAGTGACAATTGCACTGTGGCTAATGCGATTTTTTATACATGAGTTAAATTGTCACATAAAAATTAATTTTTTCTACAAACGTCAAAAAATGACAAGGTTTGCGCATCGATGACAATACGCGAAGTGACCATTTTTTTCACTTACTTACGTTACCATGACAGCGTGCCCGAAATGACGACGCAGGCGCGAAGTAGGTACGCATGCACGCAAACTAGATGAGAGTTTTGTATTTTAACGTTAAAATAATTGTAAAATTCTTCACGTTTCGTTTGCGTTTGTAGAAAAAATTTTGTTTGGAACTTGTGCGCGAAATACTTTTGGTGATCTCGACTATTTTTTTAACTCGGCTGCGCCTCGTTAAAAAAATCAGTTCTCGATCACCAAAGTGGCATTTCGCGCACTAGATACAAAAATAACTATTTAATAGCGTTTCAGGCGTTATTGCCAGATTTGATTATATCGCGTTGTTTCCATTTTATAGTCAAAAAAGTAAAAAAAACAAGTTTTTTACGTCCCCTGGCCACAAAAGGACAAGGACAAGGACAAGATCACTGTCGACATAGCACATATGGTATAGTATGTAGACAGGAGCTCACAAAATGGTTGCGAATGGGGACTACAATGCGGACCAAACACATAGATGTTAGATACCATCTTCTAAAAGAAAAAAAAATTACTAAAAGTGAGGTATACTCAGAAGACGCTAAGTTAAAGTGTAAAACATTTGAAATAGAAGTTATTTTTTTCAATGCGCATTTGAAACATGTAGCAAAGTTTTCTTCTCTGCCAATATTGCTGATCACAGGGCCGGTGCTGAGGTCTTTGGCGCCTGCCTGCCATTTGCACTGAAGCCCCCCCCCCCCCCCCCCCAAACTATGCGCACATAAAATCATCGAGAAATTATCAACAATTTCAGCAAATTCTCACTGACCCAAATCTGGTACCAAGCTTCTCCAGGTTTTGGAGAGAAGGTCTCCAAAACCTGGAGAAACTTAACGTTGTAATAGACATTGTTAATACATTTTCAAAAGTTTCAAAATTTTTATTTAGGTGTTACTCTGAACGCCGAATCGATGTAAAATATTTTCAAATGGTAGCACTTCAGGAAATGCCGAAGTAGCTAGTAACTTATAGTTATTTTAAACGTCAACCCCTATTTTTTATTCCACTTTTGGATTCTACGTGAGGTTTCAGTCCTTTTGATATCCACATGTCAATATCTACAATTTATGGTTTTTCAGTTATTTTCACTTTTCAAAAAAATTATGGCGGATGCAGAGGGTACTTTGGTTCTATAGATACATACTTGAAAACCGTTGTAGTTATGGCAACCGGGTTTTCACCAGCGTATACAGGATGAACAGGAATGTACTGCCGTTTCGAAAATATTTTACATCGATTCGGCTTTCAGAGGAAACATCTATGTTCAAATTTTCATAAACTTACCTATAAAACTTTCCCAGAAATATCTAACTTAGCTCCCAAAAAACACCTTGTATAACCCTGTTAACTAATGCATTAGTTTTTTAATTTTCATTTTTGAAATGTTTTTTTTTAATGAAATTGTGAACAAAGCCCTTGTGACGGCGCCCCTTTTATAGCGGCGCCCGCCTGGGCCGCATCCCTTGCAGGCCCGTTTCCGCCGGCCCTGGCTGATCCCCCTGATGAATAAAACTGTCGTGATAGATGCGCACAAATTCGTGCGGTTAAAATAAACAAACGCGAAGGAAACTTGTTATTCTGATAACTTTAATTGAGAATAGCAATGTTGTTACAACACGTCTTCGCCAATGATCCTCCGCGGATTACTTAGTGCGAGTGAATTGATGCATCACATAAGTGGGAGACCCTTGAAAATCTCTTTGACTTGCACAGCAGTAAGTATATGTAATATAAATTTACAAAGCATACCGCTTCTTGATATATTATACCGTTATAATCGTCTGTCAACAATAAAGTGAAAGCTTTAAAGGATAATAATTACGTGATAGTGGTAAAAGTGTTTAACGAATAATTGTAAATCCCTACCGTGTACTGAAACCACTATCTTTCTATCAACAAATGCTTTGTACATGCCATGATATTATGGTTATCGGTATTTATATTTCCATTATTTTCACTTCCTGGGCACGAACCGGTTGAAGTCGCGGTTCTTTTCTTTTTCGCTTTAAAAATCCTTATTCGGTACCTACTAACCCAATGGAGTAGAGATAAATTGGGTAACGTGAACGACCAAGTACAAGTTCAGTTAGTATTATCTAATCTTTTGCTTCTTAATTAAGGAAGCTTGCAATTTGACAGTTCTTCTAAAGCGGAGATTCAGGAGATTGATTGTGTGCTATGATTAGATTTTTAGATACCTACACATTCATTCATTATAACTGCGAGTCTGCGAGCAGAAAAAGGAATAACCTATTTGTCTGCATGTGCTCGAACAATTTATTATAAAGGAGATTGTATTTAAAGCTAATTCTAAAAGGTGTAGCATATGTGACGTGAACTGTAACTTACATCTAGCGCATTAATATTTATCAAATCGGTTGCATAATTGTAGGAAATAAGATCAACATACAGAAATTATTGTTAAAGTTTCTTTTCCAAATTCACTGTTTCTGCATTTTGTACCAGTAGGTTGTTAAAAACAGTGGCGTAGCTACCAGGGCAGCAGGGGCAGCACGGCGCGAGGCGCCGATAGGCGCATCGCTGAGCTAGCCGCTGGTTATAATAGAAGTCATATTAGAACAGATCGTGATGTGACATTGCACATGTTGTAAATTGTAGATCGTTAAAATACAGCGGAAACGAAAATGTACCTACTGTAACAACAAAAAAACAAAAAAATCATATTATAATTTATCTACTATTCATATATAAAGTTCTACATTACGACACTCAAATGAGTATCGTAATGAACTATTTTACCGCACTCATTTATTAAGGTGACAGATGACAGATATGCCTACTAAATTATTTCTAATTTTTTACAAATTTCTTTCGATTAACAATATTTTATGAATATTAGGTAAAACGTTGTACGATATTCGTATCGTAACATCATTTTACGATACTCGACGGCTTATTAAACTCGGCCTGCGGCCTCGTTTGCTAAACCGCCGTCTCGTATCGTAAAATGATACGTTACGACACTTGTATCGTAAATAACTAATCTATCACTTTTTGTTCTATAAAAGTACGCAAACACTTTTTAATAAAAAGCGCCTGCCGACTCCAGTCAGGGGCAGTGAGGCGCCGAATTACTTCTGTAAAAGAGAGAGTCTACAGCGGATGCAGGGACGCGCCAAATATTTTCGGCGCCGTCGTGCGAAATAATGATAGGCGCCTTTGCCGCCTTTAACCAATATTATAATATTGAGCTAAAATTCGTAGAAATGTTTGAAGAAAACTCTATACTTTTTAGTACTGTAATTAAGTGTTTCTTTTTAGTTTTATGTTAATTTCTTGATAAGTTTCAAAAAATGGCTTTAATATTTTTAAAATTCAACGACCCTAGGCGCCTTTAAGGCCTTCGCGCCGTTGACTTTGCCCATAACTGAGCGGATGTGAAATTGAGTATTGAGTGAACACAATATACGAATATACCTTAACAAATCCGTATAATCCATTTAAAATAATATTTGCTTACATTTAATGTTAAGCTAAAGCTAAGGCGCCTTTTCAAACAAATGTCTTAACGCGGTAACATTTTTAACATTTTCCAGTATTTTAATGAAAAGTATGTACATACATATTTACTAAATGCCTTAGATAACAAATAAAAGAAAACCTATCGGTTGGGATTTTCACAAGCGCGAATTGGAACAACATTCGGAAAAAGCTAAACTTCCAAAAATTAGTACCTCTTTTGACGCAACGCCTTCAACGAGCACTGCAAATACAACCTCTGTACTTTCGACCGAAACCGAAACGTCACATGATACTGTAACCTACATGAAAAGTATCAAAGATGTAGACACTTGTAATATAGTGATTGCTCAAAGTCAAGAACAAGAATTTAGTTTTAAAAAAATATACTTTACTTATATTAACATCCTCATTATTAAAACAAATTGCCTGAACTTTTTTATTTTCATATATGGGCGCCGAAATTCTTTTGCTGCCCAGCGCATTATAACCTAGCTACGCCGCTGGTTAAAAATGAAGATGTTCACCTTCGCTCCGAGAATAATGAAGTGCAATACTATATCTAGTGACAGTGAATAAGAGGCAACATGATTTTTTTGCACCAGTGGGCTTAAAATAGTAAATCCTGAAGCATAGATTTCAAGATTTCACTTGTTTTGTTTTAAAAATAACATTAAATTGACAATTACTAGGACGATGGTGGGTGACATTCTCTAAAAATATTTTTTTGTTTACGCCGTATAGTCAACTTTTGATGTACATTTCAACAAATACCAAAAATCACAATAACAATTTGTGTTCAACGACCACAAGTGTTCTAATTTTTGCAACGTTTCACCGAACTTTACACATATTCTGTAGCTACTTCTGAAAACTTCAGAGCGCCCATGAAGTTTGAAGGTGCGTGAAGTTAGCCGGGTCATTTGCGGGAAATACTATCTAACCGTGACCGTAATTAGGTCCTAATTATGCGCCAATTTCGAATAAAAGAAAGAAAAAAATATTCTTTGTTCGTCCAAAAACATAGAAGGCGTTAGCGGCACAAGCTCTGGACAACAACTATAGTGACCGATTTTTTACAGCCAGAAAGAAACGACTTCTCATCTACTTCATATTCTCCTTTGGGCGGGAACTGGGGAGCCTGGGCTAACCATGGGAGCCCTTTCCACCATTCTGATTTTAATAAAGAGTTGGCATCACACCCACGCACCCATAAACAATCATTTTTCAAAGATGGTGGTTTTGGACTCAAGAGGGCCCAAAACGTTAAGATTCATCAACACCTCGAGTTCGATTTTTTTTCAATTAGGTATATTAATTTCCCTATGTGTATACGTATGCACGGGAAAGTAAAAAATGGTTGCGCAACGAACGGCTACGAGCAGTCGAGAAGTCAGACCTGGGCTAATACAGAGTGTTCCAGTCAATCCCAAAAATCTTTGTAAATAAATTTTCTAACCAAAAATGGCGAGAGAAGTCTTTCGCATTTGGGCCATTTTGTTCTAATTTGAACAGTTTCTCGGAAAACTTCGTAATTCGGCTCTGGAATACGCGTGTTCACTCAACATTTTTTTCAGTTGATGCAGCATCTCAATCTTTGACTCTGAACATAGTCAAGTGTGGAAGGGTAACACATAAATGGCTCCCATGACACGGAAGGTACTTGATCTTGATCTAACAATTGTTAATAAGAACAACAATGCCATAAGACATGACTGAATATAAAGTATTTGCTAATACCTACAGTAAATTCAGTTTTAATACTCGTGCCCCCCCCCCCCCCCCCCCCCCAGGAGTTTATTATTACTTGTAAGTTTTACCGGTCAGCCAGATCACTGTTTAGTGTGTGTGATGCAGTTAAATGTGGAACACGTGATATTTTGTTATTCATTATCCCTGCAAATATTAATGGTAAATTGTTTAATTGAGCTTCTTTTAAATCCAGTTTAATATGATAAGCTTGGCTGACATTTATTCTTTCTTAGCCTGGGTTTATCAGTGAATATTTGATACGAAATCATTTTAAGAAGAATTTTTGTTCAGTTGTGCTTAGCCAGCGAAGTTGACGCAGGTTGCGTCATCTTTGCCGTTAGCGTCCGTCATCTTGGCCCTTTTCATTTCTTACCTTAACGAACACGACACTTCCAAATAAGTATCATTTAGTGCTTATTGTACATTTTTTTGTAGAAATTGGGAAATATATTAGAAAAACGCAGAGAGGGCCTTAAATGCAATTCTGAATGATGGCCGTAAAATTCAGGAAGTGGCGAGGGAATTTGGAATTCATGAAGATATGTTGAAGATTTAACAAAATAACACAAATCTGAGTCGTTTGGTAGAGCTCCATTGTTTTCGTCAGTTCAGGAACAGGAGATTGTTACCCACGTTCTGAATTTGGCAAATTTATTTTTTGGCAATCACCTGCATACAGGGTGATTCATTAAGAATGTCCAATCTCTGAACTGTAGATTCCAGACCTCGAAATATGATGATTCTGCCCAACATGCCTTATACAAATATTGATAGTTTCCGAGATACCGGGTGTTTAAAGTTTAAATATGAATTTTGATTTTCGCAATAACTTTCTATTTTTTCACAATTTCTTTTTGAAAATTGGCAGTTTTACCTTTTTTTGCATGAGGATTGCCAATTTGGACTCTAATTTAGCATTGCTAATAGAGGGCGCTAGTTATACTTGGTTGTTTAGTAAATCTAAGCAAAAATTTTTTTCGGCTGAACTATTAGCAAACTAATAATAAAATATGGAAAAGCGTTAGATTCTACAAAAAAAAGTTACTCTTGTTTGATTCGTGTAACTCGATCAGTTATCGAGTTATTTGCTTCTAAACAGTTGAATAAATTTTAATTAAAAAAAAAAATTTATTCTCTAAATGTGTAACAACAATAAACTATTATTTATGATCCGTTTTCGCAAAGATCTCTTCATATCAAATAACCCTTGTCTATTATTTTTAATCACATTAATTAATTGTTATTGCGAAAATCAAAATTCATATTTAAACTTTAAACACCCGGTATCTCGGAAACTAGCAATATTTGTATAAGGCATGTTGGGCAGAATCATCATATTTTGAGGTCTGGAATCTACAATTCAGAGATTGGACATTCTTAATGAATCACCCTGTATAATTAAGAATGTATAATATTTCAGGTATGCCGAACACAATTAAATTAAACATAATTTCAACAAATAAAAAGGAATGACGGGAGGGTTTTATTAAGAAAACCCGTAGCGACCAGTATAAATCGGATAACCGCGTTCAATAAAACCGAAGTGGACCGTTATTTTGAAAATTTGAAAAAAGTGCAGGAAAAATATAAGTTCCTCCCAAACCGCATCTACAATGTAGATGAAACCGGTATATCTACTGTTTCTAAAGAATCGTGTAAAAGACTGGAACCTAAAGGAGTGAAGGAGTTTGGGGTCATTTCCTCGAGGGAACGTGGAAAAAGCATGATCCCCTCAGCCTCAGAAGAATGAACCAAGCGCTGCAATTTACACTTGCACAAATAATGGATAGAGCAATGAGCACGTGTTTTCTTTATGGTTGAAACAGTTCCAAAAAAATAATTCATCTAGCCCTGATAATCCCGTATTAATTATATTGGACAATTACTCGAGCCATATTTGATTTGCATTTTGCAAAGAGAATGGGATTGTTATGGTTAGTATCCCACCCCATACTTTTCACAAATTGCAACGCCTTGATATGGCATTCTCTTCTAGTTTAAAAAATGCGAGTGGTCGCCATTGTAATTCTTTTTTACAATCTAAAATCAGAAACTCTCAGTTTGAGGATAAAGTAACTTCGGTAACATGGTAATGTTACCGAAATTTTTAAGATGGGATACGAACAAGTTGCAAATATTGAAAAGGCAGTTTCTGGGTTCGAGGTGTGTGGTATTTTCCTAATCAATTTTAATAAATTCACAGAAGATCTAAGAAGACTAAAATCTCTTGGTATCAAAATCCTCCTCAGGGGAAACATGAGAGCCTATGTAACAATTGTAACATCTTCATATCCATGGTGTATAAAAATATTTCGGAAACATATGATTTACTTTTGATGCTCGTCGCCAATCCATTGGTACATTGCCTTTGCTACCACAAAATTAATATGAACGCGTATGCGCTCAAGGACCGACTCATTTGAGTTGAGTTCATACACGAATTTTTGAATTTTTGAAAACCAACCTTATCATGTTGTTAATGATAACGCTTATTTCATCAATTGCTAATGGCAAGGCTCGAGAATTTTAAATAAAGTATTTCTTCTTCTAGAATCTAGAAAGTATATGACACGACAGCCCTAAATCATTTGGGCTACAACAGAACAAAATAAGGCAGATGTGTACAAGTTATGAATTTGGACTGAAATAGGAATACCTAGGCCTGAAAGTATAAAATGACTATTTGACGTGAAAAAATTAATAACCAATTTATATCAATTGGATGATCAGCGTACTGCCAGTTACACTGCTTGTTTAACAGAAAGCGTTGGACCCAGAATAACTTACTGTGGATTACTGAACAAAGGAGTCCATAAAATAGTCATACTACTTATAACTATTTCCTAGTATTTCGAGTGTAAGTAAGCATTTAATAAACTGCAAATCTAGAATAATAAATATCCTCGCCCTTTAACTGTTAGTTATCACAAGATGGTTACCATTATTAAGCACTTTCACTCCAACTTTATGAATACGTTCAACGTAAGAACGTAAAACTTAAAAAAAGAATTACTTAAATTATTACATATCTGGAACGTATGCAGGTGACCACCCATTACGTCCTGTTTCTTTTAAATTTGTTTTCAACATTACGTAAAGCTAATAAATGTATACAAGCGTGTATATATGTTCTAATTAAGTTCGATTTATTCTCTTAACTACATCGGAACTTGTTTTATTATGCAATACTACTGACCGCATGTGTAATATTATAAAAATTTTGGCATAGAATTACGACAGTTTTATTATAACTAACTACTATTTATATTTAATAATAAATAAATCAATTTAAAATTGAGACAGGAATAGTTTGACAATAGGTACCTACCTATACAGTTCATTTAATGAAAAATACTCAATGGAATGTCAAGACTCAAGGAATCTACATCCCAGATCTGTGGAATTCTATGAAGGGGAACCTTGGGCTTCGGCATTCATTCCTTTTTTTAAGTAGATCAAATAAATATTCATATAAATATAAATATATAAATATACAAAATAAAATAAATCAACAGTTTGTAGGTTTGTACTTAACGCAAACGTACTGATTCTAACGATTTTCTAATAACGGTCTATGCTTTCGAGAAAACCTCACATTTTCCATTCATTCGACAAAAACTGACGTCTTCGCAAGTCACTGAGACTGGAAGCTGGATGTTATAATTTCTCAAAGAGGAATGCATTGACAATTTATGCTTTATGTACCCTACATTCCACGTAGAAACACTTTCTAGGCACAATGTTAGGATCTATTTTCGCACAGCCTCATTCCAGATCTTAATTGTGCCTTGAAGGCATTTCCAATAATATTGTATTCATTATGAGCCCATTGCAAAGTTTTTTGTTTCGTGTGAGGGTTCCAGGTTGATCCTCAGTCTGGAGAATAAAGCTTTATTTATGATTTTGTCACATATTTGTCGCTTGCACTAATTTTGTTCGGAACTGAATAGTTTGCGTTTCCAGAATTTTTCCAACATTTGTCATACAGTAAATGAAACTTTTATTCGATGATCGGTCAACACTAAATCTTCAACCTCGTTGACGACTTCCTCAATTCGTGCTTTCAGGGGTATTCAACAATTTGGTATATCATTCCGTGGTGCCCGGGTGTTGGGCACCCCTAACACACCCGCTTAGAACGGCCCTGATTCTGTTCATCATCAGGCTACATAATGATTTTCTAGTTCCTTTTCTAAATTAAGAACTATAATACATAATTAAAATTACAATGACATACTTTTTCAAAAAAAATAGTAATTTTAGTTTTGTTTAGTTGAAAATTGGCAGATTTCAGTTTTTTCTTGCTAATCTGTTAGTTGATTAATGAAACAAATTATAACATAGATATAATTTATTAATGTTATATTTTCCACAATTAATTGTTGATATTTTTATTGTTCTAACTAAAACAATGTTTATGTCAAGAACACGTGAAACATATGCTAAAATAAGCAGAGAAGAAATATATAACTCGATAGCTGACAAACATGAAATAAACGATAACAATAATAGATCAAGACTAATAATACATTTTGTAATTTGAGAAGGAAACGAGCACATATTTTAAACGGAGAAACATACACAAAGGAACAGAGAAAAGAAGGAAAGATACAACACAGAAGAGAACTGCAGGAGCAGCACAGACATATATGAAGGAATAGAAAGAGAAATGCTACCTAATCATCCATAACAAAATCAGGAATAAAAAAGCAAATGGAATAGAAAAAATCATACTACAGAGAACAGCAGAAGAAACGTAATTAAAAGAAAACAACGAAAAAGAAAAGGATGGCTAGATAAGAAATGCATTGAAATAATCCAAAGTAAAGCAAAATTGATTACACCTGCAGAATATATAGATAGAAAAATACAATGCAAAAAAATTACTGAGGAAACCGTAGAAAAAAGGTCAAATGGAGAAAAAAGTTTAAAGAAATAGAAGAAAGTTACGAAATAAGAAATTTTTATGAAGAAGTGAAGGAGGAATACCAAACAGAAAAAACCCACTTAAGGATAATGATGACAAGCTTACTGGAAGCCAGCAAGACGCAACAGGGGACGAAAAGGGTATGTTTAAGAATGACTTAATAAAAATATGGAAATAAATAGTATAAATGTCGAGAATGAAGAGGGAGAAGATAGTAAAAATTTAACTTAGCGAGAAGATCCTAGCGTGCAATAAATAAAGGAAATCATCGACAGTATGAAGAAGAACAAAAGGAAACTGGGAAAATGAGAAAAGCGACAATACGGCCGACACACAAAGCAAGCGACACGTCCGACTGTAATAAATACAGAGGAATAACATTAATAGATGTAATGTACAAAAGTGTTAGAATCATTAATCAAAATGATTTTATGGCAGCATACAACAGAATGATCATTTTAACGTAGCTACGAAACTAGGGAAGTTGATAAAAATGACGTTAGAATAGACACCACGGTTAAACCTGGTGGGGTGAGAAGAATTTAAAGTGTGCGACCATGGTGTTTTTAAGTTGGCAATGAAATTGGTCATGAGATGTAATCAAATCAATCAATGAGGTGGGCAATGGGAGTGATGAAGGGGTACTTGGGGAAAAAAGACTTAGGGGTAAACGGGGCCAAGACGAAGATAATGGTATTCCAGAAGAGAAGAGGGAGGGGAGGGAAGTCAAAGTGGTGGTGGGGGGAGGAGAAGCTAGAAAGTGTAAAGCAGTGAAAGTATTTGGGATATGTGGTCAGATATGATAATAAGGACGAGGGACACATAAGGGAACTGGGATGGGGAAAGAGTGTTCGGGAAGGACATGGAAAAGTGGAGATGGTTATTTGATAAGTTGGTGAGGAGCGTGATGGGATATGGGGCGGAGATATGGGGGTGGAAGGAGTGGGAGAGTTTGGAAAAGGTGCAAGAGAAGTATTGGAGATGGACGCTGGGTTTGGACAGGGAGACACCGGGGTACATTGTGGGGGAAGAGGCGAAAGTGAAAAAATTGAGAGTGCAGGCGGGAAGGAAGGCAGTGAAGGAAGAGGAGGAGGTCAGGAAGAAAGTAGAAATAATAGTGGTGAATGAATGTATGAAGGAGATGAGGGGGAAGCGGATAAAGTATGTGTAAGAGGACAGGAGGCTATATTACGAGAAGGTGGGGTATGCGAGGGAGGAGGTAGAAAGAAGGAGGGAGGAGGGAAGAGAGATGGTAGAGGAGGTGGCCATGAGGGATAAGGATGTGCAAGGGCAGGAAAGGAGAGAGAAGATAGCCGGAGGGAGGTATAATGAGGGATATGGAGAGATCATGGCAGAGGGCAAGGCCAAGTACCTGACAGGGGAGATGGGTCTGAAGGAAAAAAGAATTGTAGTGAGGTTTAGGTGTGGAAACGAGGGGAGAGAGAATAGGTATTGGCAGGAGGAGGAGGAGGAGAGAGTTTGCAGAATGTGTAGGGAAGGGAGGGAGAGCATGGCTCATATGTTAAGGGAATGCGAGAAGATGAGAGAAGGATAAGAAAGG
This sequence comes from Pyrocoelia pectoralis, assembly GCA_036250285.1. Lineage (NCBI taxonomy): Eukaryota > Metazoa > Arthropoda > Insecta > Coleoptera > Lampyridae > Pyrocoelia > Pyrocoelia pectoralis. Next base: position 33,078,727 of record CM070079.1, on the reverse strand, counting down.
AGATACTAGGAGCGAAGGGGGAAGGGTTGGGATGGATGAAGGAAGTGCTAGAAAGGAGGGAAAAGGTGGAAAGTAGGGGGAAGGACGGGCGGGAGTAGTTTTACGATGGGGAATAGAATCATGTATTTATTTGATTAATATGTAAAAAAAATACAACAAACTTATTTGGTCATGAGATGTAATGAATCTTCTTCTCCTTTTATTGTACGCTGAAACCTGATCTTCTTCGCACATTTTTTAAGGTGTATCGATGGAAGACGATTGCCAACTTTCCATTCACTTCTCCCCGGTCTCCCTAATAAGTCTCTAGTTCCATGCTGTCTCCTGTCTCTCGCTGTCTTGATTAATTAGTTATCGTCGGTTTTGTTAACATGTTCATTTCAAAATTTCTTTTCTGGTTTTATAAATCGTCCAATCTCAGTTGTTTTGCATTGCCCTGTTACGTGTTGATTTCGTAATCGGTCGAGGGAGCAGAAGCAGAATAATTAAAGTGTGCGACCATGGTGCTTTTTAACTTGGCTGGTGTATATTACACCAGTTATTGTTTTTAAGGTTTCTGTAGTGCTTGGTCTTTTTCGAATCTGCTGCATAGCATAAGATAAGTCTTACAATTGTCTTGTATAACTTGTAAGTAGCCTATGGTCAGCCATTGCCGATCCCAAGCGCGTATAAAGGAGGAGGGTTGGTAGACCTAATTAGCACTCTACTCACAATAGAAATAATCCTGCTAACAGAACCGCATAGTGCCCAGGAATAAATAGGTATGAAACCTTAATAAATAAGAGTCGCCAAACCTTGGCTTAAGCAGATGATTTGGCGAGAAGTAAAAAGGAGCCGCAAAGAATTGCTAAAGACACAAAGAAAATGCAGAATGTAATTCACCAAATCGAAGGAAGACCGATTTATATTGAAGTAGAATGCAGAAGGTCAAAATAAAAAAAAGTGAGGGATGTATGTATTTGCGAGTATCTATTGATAATAAATATTGAAGAACAAGCTGAAATCGACCTCAGACCAGCAGGAAGTGGGCACACTGCATGAGATAATAAAAAATATCAAGAACAGTAAAGAAAAGTATGTATGATACAATGATAATGGGATAAGACTGACACTATCATATGGAAGCGGGAATAAGGATGGGAAAGATAAACACACAAAGAAGGCTTAGGTCACCTGGGAAAGTATGGGAAAAACCAGAATGAAAGGGTGAAATAAAGAAAAAGGTCCAGTTATAGGTCCCCAAGCCTATATTACCATGTTTCTCACTGGAATCGCTCATTTTATTCTAACTCGATCTCATAGTTTAGACAGAAAACAAGTTGGTAGCACATATTTGTACCACTTTAGTTGAATGTATGGCGTAAATTAAATCCATCAGACCATTAATTAACCTCCTTAAAAATCTCCATAGCTCCATGAGAAATGGGACAAGAGCACATATTTGAAACATAGCTTAAAGGCATTCAAAAACGATCGAACGTGATTTACAAGAGAGTGTTCATTCATGATTCAACTAATGTGCACCGCATAAATTATTCAAATCAGTGCAATTATTGGCAACGAATAAATATGAATAAAATACAGACACTCTGGATATACGTTTCTCAATAATAATTATACGAGGTACGAGTGCAACATTTCCTAGAGATATTCATAGATATCTTTTATAGTATCAATTTACAGTTTTATAATTGAATTTGTGGCACATTCGCGTATAATTAATAGCGTTAGTAACAGGTTTTAAATTCCATACGAAATTTAGTTCTTTAAAGTGGTAGGTAACGGTGAGTAATAAAACAGCGATGGTTATCTCAATTACACATGTAACACGTAGCCGTTTTACACCTTACAACTTTCCCCAAAATTATACTTTGACGCAATTTATGTATTGTTGTTTTTTTTTTACATAAATTAGCCATAATATTTGTATTTACCGAAAAGAAATGATCTGTGGGAGACTTACCTTAACGTCCTTGAAATTAACTATGGAATCGGTTGTGAACGTTGTATTACCGGGTGCAGGTTTATTTTTAACACTCGGAAAGATTATTCCACCTTTCCTTTTTTCGGCACGTTTTTCTGAGCCGGATGGTAATGTTGATGTTTGTGTTGGGCTACCTTGTGTGATGGTGGACGATTGCGTAATTGAGGTTAACGGTTGAAAGGTTGTGTAGGTTAAGGGAATCGTCGTATCTGTTGGTGGTGGGTAATCATCGACATTGTACCGATTTTGATTGTATTCTACTAAACGATCGATCGTTGGATCTAGAAGGAGCTCTGCTGGTACTGGTCGTTGAGCGAGAGTCGCCACGTCGTCTTCCTGTTTCTTCAACCTCCTTTCCACCATGTCCAAGTTTGCGATTATTTTATTGGCTTTAGTTCGCAAATCGTTATGTATTTCGCCGATAGCTCTCTCCTGACGTTGGGTATGCGTCAAGAGTTCATCCGATTTTGGAACCAGATCGTCTACAGAACTTTTGGTACCCACAACAACGTCCCACACTTCATCCATTTTTTCGGATACATTAATAATGGGTTTCATTTGCTTTACGAGAGAATCTAGTTTACTGCCTCTTACAGTTAGTGGGCTCACCGTAGTGGTTGTCCGATTTCGTAAGTGTTTTGAGGAAACATCTTCAGGTTCGACTACCGCTTCGTGTACTTCTGACATCATCCGTAACACCTTGCCTAAGTTATCCGATACGGAATTAAAGTGGTATTGAAGCTTTCGGTCAACAATTGTGGTTGCAGTTCTAAGCTGATCTAGTTCTTTACTAACGTGACCCATCACTTCAGTGTTTAGAGCTTTCGTCATTTCCACAACATTCATGCTAACCGTCTTCTTCTCACTCGCTTCTGCATTAATATCTTCAAGTGGCACATTATTATCCAACTGATTTTTGAGCGTATTTAATTTGATATCGATATCGCCCACTTTGTCATCTAAAGACGTTAATCGTCTACTTATATCGTTTGTCTCAGTGTCTGGTGCTACCACCTGTCCCTCGTAGAATCGTGGGTTGGGGCTGTTAAACAATTTTAAATCTAGATACCTCAACTTCGAAATAACTGATTCCGTCTTGTCAATATTATCAGTTACACGCGAATCTAAACCTTCAACTCTTCTCATTAAATGCTCAACAGCTTTGTCTAAGTTTTCGATTCGTTGTAATTTTGATTCCAGCGTCGAAATAATTGCTTCGAAAATTGTGAAGAGGTATTGCTCTCTGTAACAAAATTCTAAAATTAATACGAGAAAGTTACACTATATCGATTAATTTGCATTTAAGGAAATTCGAAAAACTTGAAAATATTACAAAAAAGCACCAAAAGTCTACTTCCTACTCACTGTGAGAATTTGTTGCTCAATTTTTATTTAGCGTTACATATTTTTTCGCCCACAATACGACGTTGTTAAATAAATTTATGTGCATAAAATAATGAATTATGAAATCTATTGCATCAGGTATTAGATCTCTGCAACTATTAAAAAAAAATGCAACTTGAGATCGATAAGCTTGAAATATTGGCCCACTAATGCATAAAGATTTAGTTATATGTCGTAATTATTAGTTAAAGTATAATGAGAACGCTTGGACCTCCGCTGGTGATGATATATTAGTTTCTAATCAACCTCTTGGAAAAATTATTCATTCGTTTGTAAACGAGCTCAAACGGCTACCGGTTGGTATATTAGAACATTATTGGTTTGGAATTGTAATATTAAAGAAATTAAAATCAATTTTACATTTATGACTATGATATTATCATATTAATATTACGCTTGGCGCTATGCGAATTTTGTTATTAATTATCGCCTGAAGATAACAATATCACTTGTCGAAACATGTTGTATTATTAAATTTAAATGTAACCCTAATTTGGAATCGAAGATCCATTTAATTAAAATTTGTTTATGGAGAAGGTTTAGTGATACAATTTCTTTATCAAATCAAATCAAATAGGTTTATTGTATTTTTTTACAAATTAATCAAATAAATACATGATTCTATTCTATATCACATCGTAAAACTACTCCCGCCCCCTACTTTCCACCTTTTCCCTCCTTTCTAGCACTTCATTCATCCATCCCAACCCTCCCCCCTTCGCTCCTAGTATCTCCTTTCTTTCTCTTCTCTCTTCTCTCATCTCCTCGCATTCCCTTAACATATGCGCCATGCTCCCCCCCCCCCCCCCCCCCCCTCCCTACACATTCTGCAAACTCTCTCCTCGTTTCCACACCTAAACCTCGCTACAATTTTTTTTCCTTCATTCCCACCTCCCCTGCCAGGTACTTGGCCTTGCCCTCTGCCATGATCTCTCCATATCCCTCATTATACCTCCCTCCGGCTATCTTCTCTCTCCTTTTCTGCCCTTGCACATCCTTATCCCTCATGACCACCTCCTCTACCATCTCTCTTCCTTCCTCCCTCCTTTCTACCTCCTCCCTCGCATACCCCACTCTCTCGTAATATAGTCTCCTGTCCTCTTGCCCATACTTTATCCGCTTCCCCCTCATCTCCTTCATACATTCATTCACCATTATTATTTCTGCCTTCTTCCGGATCTCCTCCCCGTACTTCACTGCCCTCCTTCCGGCCTGCACTCTCGATGTTTCCACTTTCGCCTCTTCCCCAACAATGTACCCCGGTATCTCCCTGTCCAAACCCAGCGTCCATCTCCAATACTTCTCTTGCACCTTCTCCAAACTCTCCCACTCCTTCCACCCCCATATCTCCGGTCACACACCTTGTTTCCTCGTACAATTCCTCTATCGCCATCACCAGCTCTTCTCCTATCGATACAATTTCTTTATCAAATTACATTTATGAGCCTCAACAAATTATTAGAAACATGTTATTAGCTACTAATTATTACTGTAAAACGTTAATATTAAACATAAAATAAAATATTGGTCTATATTGCACTCTGAGTAACTGAGATTATCTTCACCATAGCCTAGGCTGTGCTCTTCAACAATAATTTTGTTCTTTGCTTGTCCAAATGAAGCATCCTTAAGTTTGAACCGTGAAGTTTTAGTAGTGATTTCCCCAATCGAAATGTCAACGTGTCAAGTTATTGGAAATATTTTTGGAGAATGTAAACTATTGGAACTGAAAGTGTAATAATGTTGTATTCAATAGGAATTTGTAACCATGGTTCATCTGGTATCGTAAAATTCCGTGGCTCGTTTATAGTATCTGTACGTTCCTTATTTCCACCCCCTTCAATATTGGTTACCTGGCCACTTATTCTTATTACTGATGCTTGGAGCAAAGATATGTGCCCTTTGCTTGGAGTGAACGTAATGCAAATAAAGAATGTAAATAACAAGGTTAATAGTACTGAGCTACTACTGCATCAAATTGCAAACATCAACACACTCCTACTCATTTGGGTTGACGGGCATCGTGGAATGGAAGGAAATCAAGTCGACGAAATGGGCGAGATAGCCACGATGCAACATTTTGGTACTTTGGAACCTGTGTTTCAACAATCACCATACAAGGTGGCTACGTCCAGCGTAAGAAGCAACTAAATGACGCATTCCCATAGTTACACACAGGGCAGGAGCTACTCCTGTGCACTGCAAGTTGAAGAAACACGCAGAATAAGATCTCCCATAGTATCTTTTGGAAATTAAAAAAAGAAAACCTGTACAGTGTTGCTTTGTATTTAATGGATACTAGAAAAGTTCATAATTCAAAATCAAACTTTGACTTGGTTTTCAGTTTTATAGTTTAACTTACTTCGATGAGCGATTTCAGTAAAATTAAGCTACTTTTTGAGGTTGTTTACAATATCCATCCATTTATCTATTTACCCAAGTTGTTAAAGTTTTTAAAAGTGCGAAAAACATATAATCGTAATTTTGGGGTAGGTTTTAACCCCCAAATGTGGCTCCACCTACGATCTTGCAGCAACATTTTCTATTGCAAGAAGTGGATCTTCTAACATTTATACCGCTCCCATATGTCTATTATTGGGAGAAAGTGGACTAATTATTGCACAATGATGCATCTAAACATGGGGAATGAATATTTGCAACTATGTACATTGGAAATATCTCCACAATTGCGGATTTGCAGCAACATTTTCTATTGCATGAAGTGGATGTTCCAACGTTTTTGGGTATACGAGGCCTGGCGAGACTGCTTATGAAAAAGTTATATTTTAAAAATTATTCTACAATGGAATGCTCCCCTTCAATGTACTCCCCCCCCCCCTCTCGCCACACACCGTTAAATTCTTTTTTCGCACTGGTCAAAGCAATGCTGGGAGTCTTCTTTTGTAAGAGCATTTAGGAACTCCGCCGATTTTCGTTTCACATCTTCCATCGACTCGAACCCGGTTCCTTTTAAGGCAGGCTTGATCTTCGGAAGCAAGAAAAAGTCACAGGGTGGTAAATTAGGCGAGTACGGCGCGTGTTCGAGCACTAGCGTGCCTGTAGTGGCTAAATAAAGATTCACAGAGCGCGTTACGGGCAGGTGCGGTGTCCTGGTGCAAGATCCACGACTTGTTGTTTCACAACATTTCTTACGAAATCGCTCTCGCAGTGTTGCCAAAACTTTTAAATAGTAAGTTTGGTTTACAATTTCACCATCTCTGGAACACATTAGGATGATGATGTCGAAAAAAAGGATTAGCATGGGTTTAAATTTTGATTTCGACATCCTTACTTTTTTCATTCTTTGCGATGCAAGAATTTTCCAGTGCATAGATTGCCGCTTAGTTTCAGCATCGTATTGGAAGGTGTCATCGCAAGTGATGATGTTTTCCATCACACCAGGCTCTTAATCTAACCTCTCAAGAAAATCTGAGCAGATCTGTTGACGGACGAGCTTTTGGTCGGGGCTCAAATTGTGTGGGACCAACTTCCCACAGACTTTGTTCACGTTCAATTCATGTAACCTTTTTCTGACCGTTTCTTTATCGACATTTACAGTCTCAGCAATCATCCGAAGGTTCGTACGACGATCTCAGCGCCATAATTTCATTGATTTTGGTCACTATTTGCGGAGTTGAAACCAGGACGTTGGTCATCTTCGATGCTCTCTCAGCCTTCAGAAAACCTTTTCCTTTTGATCCGTTGCTCTTGTTTTTTGTCACACATTGTTATCGGCACGAGAAAGAAACACGCTCGTTTCTAAGCTCTATAGAAAAAATACTACTACAGCGACATAGACGTGTTTTTGTACTGGAATAGCAGACACTTCCAGCTATCCAACACTGCAGTCGCCCCGCCCCGCTTTCCCTCTATGACGCCTTCTGCGCAAGCCAGACCTCGTATTATTCACGTTTGGTGACCCAAGGCAAGGCACACTGCGCTGGGCGGAAGAAGTCGTTTGATTTCGATGAAATGGAAGGTACATTTTTATTTGGCGTCTCGATTGTGTCTCAAAAGCCGGAAAGTATTTCCACTTTCCTTTTGTCATATTATAGGTGTTTTCTTTTTGCATTTTGTGGTACACTTAAGGCACCTCTGTCAATACACACCATTCGTTTTATAAAAATAATTTGACTCAGTTCTCAATAACAAAAAGCTTTATTTTAAGTTTTATATTAACCTGAGGCAGAAATGTCTTATGACGCAAGGTACTTCAATCACGTGATAATTGTGCATATGCCTAACCCTGTGGCACACCTGTGGCGATGCAAAAAGAAAACACCTTATGCACGGAACATACTCAAGCATAGAGGGATTATACTTGCTATTTTGAAAATGCATTCCCTTTTCTCTATGGTCTACTGGACAAACTCCACTTTAGAATTGCTGCTTTAACAGCAATTTCTATGGTATTATTTCTTGATCAAGTGTTTCTTTCTTGACGACATCGGTGGGCTGGAGATGGTTAGAAAGAAGGGCATTTAATGAATTTGGTGTTAATAATAATTGAGTCCCAACTCTCTGTGTTTGCCATAGTTCAGTTGCAGTTATAATATAAGCCAATTATTTTGGTGGTTTTGGTCAAGTTAGCTAAAAGGATAGCACAATAATTCTTCTGTAAACCATCAAGTCTTTTAGGATATCCAATGTGTGTATAGCTTGTCTCAATTTATATCGTCTTGAAGCTTGCCTCATAAAATGATTTATTTTCGGGTCTGCATTGTTATTAGATAAACACATTGTAAATTCCTACCTGATTGATATAACAAAGGGGACCTCTCGGTATTTTATGACAGGGCATCAGAGGCGGACTAAAATATTAATATAGCAATTTCTTTTCAAGGCATCCGTTTTATTTTAAATAAATTACGAGTTTTAAACTAAATTATACGATATACAAATTACTGGTATTATACTTACTTGATACTAATTAGTAATTATTAATTTGAATTGTTATAGCACTGGGTGACGCATACCTAACCCAACCCTGAGTGGACAGGTAGGCATTTACAACGTGTTTATCTACTAACAATGCGGATTTGAAAATAAATCCTTTTATGGGGTGGGTTTCGGGACGATATAAATTGAGACAAGCCATACTTGGTTTTGGATGAGCAGGCAGGTGACATCAAGTTCAAATAAGGTGGTTGTCCTATCAAAATGGATCTAAATCATCTGTTGAGGTCAAAAAACCAAAGAAATATAAACGTACTTTTGTTTAATTTGAATTTTCTTTCCCGTTACACAGACATCTAACGAACATAGATCTCATCACGTATATTCAAGCAGTTATTTGCCATTGTGAATAGTTGCGGATAAGTTAAGGTAACTTTCACAGATAGTTGTAATTGCAACTATTCATCATGAAATTACCATTATTAAAGCATCAAATCTTCATCCAGTTCGTAATCTCTCGAAAGATGTATTTTAACGCTGTCATTTCTGCGATGTAAATTGCAGCTTAATTTAAGACGAAATTAATTTATGTTAATGTATAATAGTTATATTCCTTTAATTGTTATCCTACCGGTTAATTAAAAGTAATTTCAAATATTTCGTACAAATTAATCTTTTTATAAGATCGCCGCGTCAAAATTGCCAGCTTTATTCGCCAGAGTGAAAATTTACTATCTAAAAGATCAACTAGCGCTTCTAATAATGTAATTAGGTACATCCGACGAGGCACAAAACGATAAATCCACCGTTTAGAATGAGCTACTCCTACGGAAGTAGGTTTAATAGTTTCCAAGGATTCAGTTTGTTAAGTATGAAGGAAATTATAGGGTGTAATAAATGAAATTGTCCCACGTTTACTATTTCGTCAATTTTACGATAATGACAGATGGTCACTCTCACTTAAATTTCCTTTTCTCCATTATATTTTATTTCCCAAGCCAAAGACCTTCGCTTGAAAAGTTAGAGAGTTGTAAGTAAATTTGAAGATTCTTTCAGTTCTTCTCTGTCTCGCAGTCATTACAAAAAGTAGATTTTAATTACCGTTCACTGTCTCATGAGCTTCATAATATACAATTTACGCTCGTAAATATGAAGGAAAAAAACTAAAGTGAGAGTGGTGATATATAAAGACCACCTGTGTCTATATAATAAAATTTAAACAGTAAATGGCGGTATTACAAAGTTGATAAAACTATAATTAAAACATTTTTATTACTGACCATACAAATTAGAATACTTGAAAATTTTATCCACGGATCCTAATTGTAAAGTGCTGTAAAGTCTCAGAAACTGTGTGTGGTCCGCGTGCAGACATTCGAAATTGGATTCGGAAAAGGAAATTGTTTAAAATACACAGATAATATTTAAATAATTCACGGTCAATTACGTAAATTACGTTAGGATTCCGCAATATTGGCGAAGTTATTTTTGTATACAATCCTCAGTTTCCTGTTCTTTTTATTACTAATACCAATAATTATTAATAGACAAGTAGGAGTAATCTTTAAAGAAAGATGTAGTGCATCTAAATATCCCACTGATTTTTCCGGATAGGTTCAGCTTCAGAATATAAATAATTCATGGCCAGTAAACCATACGATATTATTATGTAACTGAACCGCTATAAATAAATGTCTATGTTAATTAATGCAATACCAAACAAGTTGCAAATAGACTGCAAAGTAACATTTAAAAGGGATTTTGGTAAAAAAATTGAAGATCTATATCATCGTGGGTGTACCAAATGTAAATTTGTGTAATTATGTATTGCGTGTATGTGTATGTGAGAATGTTTCATAAAGGTAAGATATACTGTAACTGTTTTTCTTAATGAGCAGTTTCCTTTCACTCTTCATGCAAACCTTTTCCTTAAAATCGTGCAGATTTCATTACAATTTATAATAAATAGTATAAAGAAATTTCATATGAAGAATTGCCTATTATGTATTGTAATTAATGGATTTTTTAAAAAATTTCCCATATAAGGTCTTTAAGACTCCGATGTTGGGAAACTTTCATTTACTTTTCATTTATTTGTTATGTTATAAGGATTAACTGTAAAAGGAAGGGAATCGACAATGTTATTATTCTTCGCAGATCGTCAAACACAAATTTATATGATTGTCGTCTTTGCTGTAGTAGATAAGTCAAATTTAGTCCTCACTCACATAATGAATAATTTCGAAGAGAATAAAAAGTAAAACGTTGTTGAAACTAAACTAGCAATATACATATTCGCTTTATAGCATTCTCCACGGTCTCTGAGCCTTTTCCATATTGGTTCTTTAATAAAATCATGTTTCGATACCTACGAGTCATCCTCATGCTTATTACATAAAAAGGACGTAAATGTTGGTGAAGTGATAACAAAATAACGAAAAATCTATCAGGGAATAATAATTATTTAGATCAAATGAAAAAAGATTGGTTTAATGATATTGTAATAATCAACCAACTTCAAAAAGTTGGTTACTAAATTCGTCCGGATGTCTGTGTGTCTGTGTGTCTGTGCGTCGGTCGATGTTACAGGGTTTAGAAAGCTGAAAGTGGTGTCATCTTATAGGAAATTCTTTACTGATTCCAAATCGCTGGTAAATTTTTTGATCGGATCACCCGTTCGCTGTCGGGACGTCATTAAAGTCAAAATATACACCCTTTAATATCTCGAGAACGACACGTCCCATTAGAAAAAGAAAAAAATACGTTTCCTTTATTTTTGGAAACCTATTGAGTCAGGATACGTAAATATCACCCTCACACCCTTGTGGGGTGGAGCGGGGGTGAGTTTTGAAAACTTAAATGGGAGCACTTATTTTTATTGCACTTTTGGATTCTCCATAAAGAACGATTCTCAAATTGCAAATTTCACCCCCAACTGTAACCCCTTTTTTGGGGGTGGAAAGGGGTCCCCAGAAAAACGACCTTTTTTTACTTTTTTCCCCTAACATCTTTTCGTGATTTACAAATTGTCCGTCACCCTCTCTGCTCCCATCTCCCTTAAGGGTGGAAAGAAAAACAATGACTTAGTTGTGCAGAATCCAGGGTGCTTGTGTCTGAACTCTGAGGTGGGTGGGGGGTGGGGGTGGGGTTAGTTATATACCTACATGTGTATATGCCATAATTAGTTATAGATTTGAAGTTGGTTGAAATTAAAATTCTATAAGAATTTGCGCCTTTTGATACTTGTTTTATGATACATTTTAATTTTGATACGATTACTAACATTTATGCCGTTATTATGTAATAAACTTGAGGATGACTCGTAGGAGTAGAAACCTGTAACGGAATTCAATCGAATTTTAATAACGAAATATATTAATTGAAATTTTCACAGAATGTATAGATATTGACAAACGATTAAAATTTCGGAATCGTAGGAGCAATAGTTTTCTATTTTGTACTATAGCAACGATAAAACTAAAGAAAATGTTTTGTGGCAGTTCTTGTTAATTAAATGCTACATTTTCAGCAATTTAAGTGCACTATTGAGGTAAACTTTAACTTTTAAAATGCCCAGAGTTCGCCGACCACCAGGATATATCCATTTAACAGAATTCCAAAAGGGGCAGAAAATTGGCATGAAAAATCAAGGAGTATCTTTTCGCGTAATTGCAACACAAGTTGGCTGTAATGCAATAACTGCAATGCGAGTGTGGCGTAGATGGAATCAGGAACACAATATTTGCCAAATTGGAGCGGGTCGTTTGCGAGCTTCTACTTTTCGTGAAGATCAACGTCTTCGAGTAGCAGCTGTAAGAGATCGATTTAGTACAAGACGTGTGATCGGGAATGACTGAACTGCAGTCCTAGGACGCCAGATCTCAAAAAGTACTGTTTATAGAGCGAAAAAACTGGGAGCACGAATGGCATCATGTAGTGTGTTTAGTGACGAGTCCCGATTTTGCCTTTGGGCTCATGATGGCTTGGGAAAGGCGAAATCCAAAGTTCTTCGTCGACACACTGCTCGTACTCCTGTGTTGATGGTTTTGGGAGCAATATGTCATGGCAGCAAGTCACCGTTGGTATTTATTGAACGTACTTTGACATCTGGATCTTATGTCGCAAATGTATTGGAACCCGTTTGCCTTCCATATCTTCGGGGGATCAACGCACCACTTTTCCAGCAGGATAATGCGCGTCCTCAAAACGCTAGGACTGCGATGCAGTTTCTCGACGATGCCGTGGCCTGTGCGTTCTCCTGTCTTATCTCCCATTGAATATGTGGGGGATATCATGGGACAACAGTTACTGCGTGTTCCCAATCCCCCTAACAACTTGGAGGATCTCCATGTGACTATACAGCAGCCATGGGATGACCTCTCACAAGAGACTATCGACCACCCGATAGAAAGCATGCCTCGTAGAGTGACAGTGCCGGGAAAATCATGGGGGACCAATACAGTATTATTAATTTTTATTTTTAAAGTTAATGTTACAATATTCAAATTTTTAATCATTTGTTTGTTTCGTTAAAACACATATTCTGTGAAAATCGGCTAATGGGTTTAATGTGTTGCACTTTTTTGGAAGGAACGCAGTGTAACATGGGGGAAGTTTAGAGATTATTAGATAATCATCGTTCCTTTGGAAATCTAACATAATTAAAAAATCGCTAGAAGACAAGAAAGACTCTTCTGCTTCCTTCACTGTTCAACACAGTCATAAACTGTGATTTGGAATTAGATCAACATAACGACCGAGCAAATGCTAACGATACGAATTAAAATTTCAGGTGAGTTAACGAGAGGGAGAGGAAGATATTACCTTGACAGTAACGCAGTAGAGTCGTAAACGTCTTTATTCAGAGGAACATATGGAATTGGGCGACCCTTTTCAAACGCTAAGCAAGAGTGACCAAGAAGAATTCCTCTCAAAATACACTCGACTTGACTCCATCATGAAGCTGTCGCCAATCGTGGTAATTTACAAATGACGCTAATTTCATGGGAAACGACATGTACCATTCCTCGAAATATAGCTGAGCTGACGTTCTATGCAAGTTGGAAACATGAAGGGCGTTCCTCTCTCTGTGCGTGCATTTTGAAAGGAATTGCTATCAAAACGAGTCAAGGAGGAAACTTCAATGATCCTTGGGCGTCACGAAACGGCACAGTTCTGTTAGGAACGGAGGAAGAAAATGAACTGCTTGTATTAGGTTAATTATATCAAGGGATCAAGAATTAATGTGATCCTGTAGATTCGTTCAATACCTGTCGCATACCACTTTTTCTTAGCATACAGATTTCAAACCTTTCAACGTAAAGGCGATGAAGAGCAATACATTTTTTCTAGCGATGATTCAAACCCATATTCCTTTCAAAAACCACAAATCACATCATTCCCCTTGAACAAGTTTAAATGGTGTCAATTTCATTAGGAAAACGTTGACTTTTCCTTAAGTTGTGGGCCTAGTAGAGAATTGGAAATTGCCTGATGAGATGAAAAAAGAATTCAAGTACTTGGAATCTTAATTCTTCAGCTTTTCTAACTGGAGGAATTTTTATACAAGAGATACGCGCCTTATATTCATCTTCTTCCCTAGGCATTTTTCGTAATTCATTTAGTTTCACGAGAAGGCTTTCACCTGCCTTAACACAGCAATAAGTCAATTAGGATTATTACTTTGAATCCTGCATATAACTTTCAGAACTGACGGTGCTCAGTTTCTTAGGCGCAATCATTGTTAGTAAATATTTGAATTTGTTTATGTTTTGGGAAGAGAACATAGTCCAATGGGCCTAAATCTAGTGAGTAAGGTGTGCTGGAGAGCAATTTAAGTTTTAGTTCATCGATTTTGTCCCTTTGAGTTGCCTGGATTAAATAGCACCTTACTTTTTGGCTAAATGAGGTCGTATATCCTTGATGTAACCTTTGGTGTTTTTCTCCACGATGGAGACCTTCTAAAGGAGTTGTCAAGTGGGACAGTTAATGAAACTTCAAGCACATCATTCAACTTGCCGACGTTTCGACTGGGGGGTGAGGGTGTTTGTTCGTGCCACCACCCGCAGTCTGTTTTATATTATTTTATATTATATATTTTAATTTTAATTGTCTGCTCACTAATTGCTTGCCTCATGTGACATGGTGCTTAATATATTAAATAATTATTTACCAGTACCGGATCGAATGAGTACATATTTGTCCGTTTCTGAATCTTCTAATTCTTCAGAGCCCTGAGAAAGACTGGACCGCCCAGTCGAAACGCCGGCAAGTTGAATGTAGTGCTTGAAGTTTCATTAACTGTCCCACTTGAGAACTCCTTCAGAAGGTCTCCATCGTGGAGAAAAACACCAAAGTCGATTACGAGGAGATTCATCTGCGCTTGATTTAACCGTTCACTCTCAAATGTATTTCTCGCATTGTAGAAAGTTGGCGCCAGATTATGGAACTTCACCGTTTAAGTCTCTTTACCAAAAATTTAATGAAAAAAAAGTTCTAAATGGACAGAAATACCTATTTGGCAAGAGGAATCAAATAAAACGTTTGGAACTATTTTTTGACATTGCAAGGAATGTTGTGGTTATTTAGCGATTTCTACTTGTTAGCCTCAAAGGCCGTTGATAGATTTGGAGTAACATCACTACAATAGAGCAGACCTTTTCAGAGTCGATGATTTTCAAAGGTTTCACGTTCTATTTTGGACAGTCTGTTTGAAAGGAAGTGCAACCAGTTGGATTGAGCACCTGTTACCAGAAGGATCCCGATGTTCGAGGATCTTATCGATGTTACGTATCTACTTGTTATTTTGATGGATTCAATAAATACTCCCATAGATGAATATGGCACAATTTTTAATGTTTTTGTAAAAAAGCACTAGAACTATCAACCATTTGAAGGGTTGAAAAGGTGCGCTAAACCGTTCAATTGGAATATGAAGGGTGTGGTAACGTTTCCCAGCCAAGTTCAGAAATTGCGGATGGCGCCACATTGATTCCTCAATGCAGGGGAGTTGGTTCCATTTTTTTTTAGAGAAGTGCAATCACCTTTAATAAAAGGAGGCAAAAACTTGTAACTTGAACTTACAAGTTTTTGCCTCCTTTTATTAAAGGTGATTGCACTTCTTTTTTTGTTTTAACTTGAACTTAAAACAAAAAAAGTGGAATCTCGATCCCAAATCCAACCCATTTAAGAACGATGAACCTTGGAAAAGAATTAATTTCTAATTATTGTTTACCTTTCTATTATAAAAATATTGACATTTCGATTATGATAAAACTGAGCGCAAGGTTATTTCAATATTTTGACTCTTAAATACTTCCTTTATTATTCTAATTAGTATAATAAATTACTATCATATATCTAAGTAATTAAAGTTTAGGTATTATTTATGGTTTAACAATATTATATAATTAAATCCTTGATCCGTATCGGCCCCTTTTTTTGGATTTATTGTATTTGTTGTACGCTTTGCGCATTTTTGATTTCTTCAGTTCACTTTCTTCAAGCTATTAATTGTAAATTAAAAAAATTTCCAGTGAAGCGTCACATTTGTTACTTTCTTTGAAGGAAATTGTTAAACAAAAACCGCATATTTTTTTAGATAAATATCAATTGAAAGAGATCTTCTAAGTTTAAATTTATACAGGTTGTTCACCTATACATCAAGTAAAAGTAAAAATACGTAATTGTTTATAATTTTAACACATGATCGCATAGTTTAGAGACAAAATGAGATCAAAGGGACAGTATATATCATGAATTAATACTCTGTAATTACTTTTTCATGCTAAATATCAAGGAAAACCTGACCGTGTGTATTGCTTAAATTAAAAATTCTTTCAGCGGCTCATTGCTCTTTTAAATTTTAAAGCTGTGCATAAATTACATAAAAATTGAGTCGTTTAACTCTGCAGGTGAGAACATTATGTTAACTAGGCATGAAAATAATGTATGTATTACAAGAATTTTAGATGCAAAAGTCAAGTGCGGAAACTGGTCTAGATTATACAACATACAGTTCCCATATATTGCATATGAATGAGTAAAAATAATTATTACGTAAACAGGATTTAAATTATTGATATATGTATCAAAATTAAAAAAAAATACAGTCCAATCCAATCACTCCAACCTGCTATTATACATTCTCATTTTCTTTCAGGGACAATCACATTTCGAAATTTAAAAGTACAAATTGAAAGGACCTTGACAAGGTTATGTATAGCAAGTGCTCTATATTTACATAAATTACTTTTTTATTGTTACTAGATTATGACTATACCTAACTGCAAAAAGTAAATTGCAAAAATAATTAAGGAATAGTTAAAAAAACCTAATTTAGCATTACTATAGTCGTCTGAAATATATCGTAATTATCGTCGAGGCCGAGTGCAACACGCTAAGTATTATTTTTTCTTTGATGTAACCTAATTTTTTATGTACGTGTTGGTAATTGTCACAAATGAAAATTATGGCTTTAGCCAAATTTTATTGCACGTAAATCATGGACGTATTTAACAAATGTGTAACAATCATTTGAAAGTCTAAAGAGGGATACCTCAAGGTACAAACTTAGGTCCGTTTTTAATTCCGATATTCAAAAATAGCTAACTTAGAAATGTGTTGCATTGCATTGGCATATTTTCGACGAATTATCACTTTACTTTGTGTCACAATAGCCTTCAGCATAAAGTTAATCGATTAATTCAAAAATGCCAAAATTTCTAGTAAACTTACGTGCTATTTGTGAACTTCATATTTTCAATTAAGAAACACTTCAACCCATGTTTTGAATAGAATGTAATTTTCTTGACGGAAAATCTAAATAAAGTAACTATCTATATGCAAGTTATGCATTGTAAAGTTAACCGCTATTAAACGTATACGATGGATGTACTAACTTGTCAGTTTAGGAAAACTAACCATTCCATCAGATTTAATTACGTACATTTTTTAACTCACTGGTGAACATCTGCCAATTACTGTAATTAATCATGAATATTCTAAATGTAAAAGTATAGTCATCTAACGTTTCTAGTAAAATTAATTATTCTGTCTATTAAAACAATAATGGGATGATACTCGCAGTTGAAACTCTTTCTTTCAGTAGATAGTATTACTTTCTGGTACGATGTGTCATGTGGGATTCTTAGTTAAACTACGATGGTTTTTGTTTTGTTTTTTGTGACATTTTGCTTGAATTTTTTTTGCTACAAAAACTGCAATGCAAGAAAGAAGGCTAAAATTTTTTGCGAACTATCGGACGAGTCAGACAAAAATTCAAAGAGAATACGGAGGAATAAAAGGACAAATCGATTAAGAAGAGATAAGTTCCAGAAGACAGAAGCGATATCAGAGGAACAATTCAAGGATGAGATCACGCCAGAAATGTTAAAGAAAATGGGAACTGAGGAGTAGGGAAGGCAGGAGAATGATTTTGAATACGATTTGAGGTTGACAGGTCAATACAATATTATAGAGGAATATCCCTTTTATGTACCAAAGATAGGCTGAGAAATCAAGCCGATTTCATGCTACGGATAAGGAAAAGTACACATAAGTGGATATTGTCATGAGAGAAATATGTGGAAATGTGGTAAAAAAAGAAGGTACAATCACAACTCGGTAAACAGGGAAGCAATGTGGAAAATAGTCGGGGAACTGAGTGAAGTAATCAAAGGTGAAACAGTAAAACAATAAATGTGGTCAAGATGCAGAAATACAATACGAGCCAATTTGGAACAGAGATGGGCGTCAGTCACAGTGAAGCATTGTGAACCATCTTCTCTTCATATAACGGACGAGGTAGCTAAAGAAAGGAAACCAAAAGCGAAGGGGCGATAATTTGAGAATTCGTGTATAGCGATTTATGTGCCGCAAGTAGAAAACGAACGGTGGAGTACATATACAGGTGTCCAGAAATGAAGGTGCCAAACGAAAATCCCAGTTAGTAGACATTATTTTATGTCGATTTAACCCAAATTACCTTAGTCCAAAAATGCTTCTTAAGCGAGCTGGAGCTCCTTATAGATGGTGCCATGAAGTACTTTTTTTTGTAATATCTCAAAAAGGTTTCGATCGAAAATGTCCAAACTTTACACAATGACTTACCTTCTGATCACACATCGGTCGCTGTAAATAATACTTCCTTGCTGCGGCCATTAGCGTCCCATGTGGGAGGGGCCGCAGACATTTTGGATTGTATTTTTTTACATTTATTTTTTTGGCATTTTTTGTGTCAAATTCGAATTCTCTAGGGTCTTTTCTAAAAATAATGTGCTCTTGTTTCAAATCGTTAGGATGCACCCTTCTCCAGAAAAATAAATTTAAATAAATTACTAATTTATTAATTTATTTAACTAAATTATTCTTACATCAAGTTATATCAAAAACAACAAATTTTACAGTAAGTGCTCTACATGGCGGCCACCTGTTTCAATACATATTACAAAAAAAAGTACTTCATGGCACCATCTATAAGGAGCTCCAGCTCGCTTAAGCAGCATTTTTGGACTAAGGTAATTTGGGTTAAATCGACATAAAATAATGTCTACTAACTGGGATTTTCGTTTGGCACCTTCATTTCTGGACACCCTGTATAACTGGAGGAAAGGATTAGTCAAATGTGGGACAGAAACCAATAGAAGGAAGACGGAAATAATGGTCATCAGGAAAACATTGATGATCGAAGGGTGCAACAAGTACGCAAAATTAAGTACCTATCTGGAGTTAAAGATGAGCGAAAAGGATGAATAGGAAAGAAAAACGAAACTGAAAGCTGTGTTTGTGTCGATCTTATTATTTGAGGTGAAGTTGCAAGGTAAACAGAAAGAACGAACTGTAGATATGTGGAATAATGAAGATCTTAAGAAGGGTTCTAGGAGTAAAGAAAATGGATAACAAAAGATCAGAAAGGAATTAGAAATGGAATCAATAGAAAAGACGATCGAAAGAAAACAGTTAAATTGGTGGGGTCACATGGTGAGGATGGAGGAAATTAAAGTGGCAAGGCTGGTTTGTGGTTTGCGAGACCAAAGTTAAAAAATTCCCAAAAGGACACAAGGCGAACAGATTGCGGCATTACTAGCGGATAAGGACCAAACTCAATTTTAAACCACGACACCTAATGGTAAAAGTAATAAAAATCAAAATAAGTTCTTCCCATGTCATCTTCTTCTTAACCTTACGCCTTTTTACCGTTAGGTGTAAGGTTTTCAATTGAATTTTTTTACTCAATTCTTTTCTGTTTTTCGTCTCTTCCTTTACTGTTTCGCGCTTGTCCTTTGTGTTATAGAGTATTGTGATTGATTTGTTTCATACGATTAACATTCCCAGAACATCTTTTTTCTTGTACCGGTTGTATTGATGTTGTTTAGAGCAATGCTTCTCAAACCAGGCCCGGATAGAGGTCCTGGAAGAACCCCGTCCTAGCAATTACAAATTATTTTCGGTTTACTAGGCTTGAAATTTTAGTGAAACTTCAGAGGATGACGTTGATGTTGCCGCGGTGTGATGCACCAGGTGTCCGTTAGCAAGTATCTGGTGCCACATTCGACCTAAGCTACCCAAAAAACCCCGGAAACAATTTTCGGTTTCCTATAGTCTTGAAACTTCAGTGAAACTTCAGAGGATGACGTTGATGTCCGGATGTGGGGCAACAGGTACGCGGGGGACGGTTGCCGATGCCTGATTTGGAATAAGAAACCCAAACAAACTTCGTATGAGATGTATAGAATCATTTGAGAGTGAATTTCAGAAAAAGCTTCGGAGATGAAGTTGCTCAGCCATCCTGAGCTCCAGGTGGGTGGTGAGGCAATTTGGAGGTCATATTCGGGATCAGCGACTTCGAAAACCCCCTTGAACCCGAATTGAGTCGATTCTAGAAGTTTATAACGAAGTTATGAATTTTTTCTATGAAAATGCATTTTTCAGGATGCATTTTCGACTGCACAAATGCAATTTCGAAAAAAAACATGATGAAAAGTAGGTACAAAGTTTCCTATTAAATTTAGGAAGCGAATGCAAAAAACCCCATCTCAATCCGTCTTACTACAAAAATTTGGTGGGTTTGGCTTATTTTAGTGCTTTATTTCCTCGACTATTTCCCGAGTCGAAGACTGGTGATCGAAGGAGTGTTTCCTGCACCTGCTTCTCTTTTCCACGGCTCATGGATGTCCGTGGTCGTCCACAACATTTCCTGTTGACGTCCTTGACGGTTCCATCTGCTTCAAATTTATCATAAGATTTTTTATTTTACTGTTCCATCTCAAATAGTTTCTGATTTATGGCCGGCCTCCTTTCTTAGTTGTACACCCTGTGTAGAGTAATTATCAAAATGTTTATAATCATATTAACATTTCCGTTTGTAAAATTTTGCTTAACCTTGTTTTCTTGCTTCATTTTATTTTATTTCATCTGAACGCTTTCAACACTACATTCATCTATTAATTATTAATAAAATCGAAAAAATGCAATAAGTAGGTACCAAATTCTAAAAAAACCTTTACTAAGAACATTGAATCAAAATGCCAATTTTATTCAATGGTTGAGTGAAAATTTGGTTTAACATAAAAAATGGTTTTCCACATTTCCACGTAAGGATTATGATTTTAGTGGTTTGGTTGATTAACTTTTTCATATTTTAATGTTCTACTTCGGCTCATAACCAGTACTAATCTATGCATCATAATATAAATTACTATTGTTAAGTAAGATTAATCGCTTTCTCTTTCATGTGCGTTTGGAAACTAGCGAAAATCTTCACAAACATGTAAATGTAAAACTGTAATAATAATTGCCCAACCTTCAAATTATGAAATTATTCCCTGTAACACTCCTCATTCAACAATTAAAGTGCGTTTATATGTTCATACGATACACATTTACGTAGATAAATTGCTTCAACTTTCAAATTTGTGAATGAAAAAAGCATTTCGCCATTAGCTCTATGTTGCATATTATAAACTGTGTAAGAATCTAGAAAAAAACGTAGTTTTATGCTACGCTAAATTGAAACCCTCGATTAATTGCATTAAATTAATTTATTTTAGGATTTATCTCGAAAGTTGTTATCCAAAAAAAGTGGTTGCGAGAAAGATTTAATTACCAATAAAGAATTAATCATTTTAACACAAAAAAGTGTTGATAAATACCTTTAAGGTATGTAGGTATCCTGTTCTTTTTTTAATAATAATTACATCGGTACCAACCTTATCTCCAATCAAAAATTAATGAAGGCAAATAATAAAAAAGTTTGTAAGTATGTATTATTTTCAATTTAAATTATCCTTTATATTTTGGTCTTGTAGTAGTGGTAGATTTTTTGCCCATTTGATACCTTCTTTGGACCGGGAAGTTCTCAATTTTTCTTTGTAATCATAGATCTGTAGATTTTTTTCACTAACTACATTAACACTTGATAATAACAAATGCATAGATATTGTTTTCTACACTCTTTAATTTCCAATCAATTAGGTAATTTAAACTTTCATAATCACAGAATTGCCAAAAATAGTATTATCTGTACAACTGAAAATCGTTATACTAAATCTTGAACGTAATAACCAATCGTTTATTGCTTAACGCTGAGATTAGTTTAATAATTTCATAATTTCTTGTATGCTGCAAGAAAGTATACGCTTAACAGGTTTATTTTTACATAGTCAACGACGCAAATTATTGGTTTGCTTTTCCTAATATTATAAATGAACAAATGAATAATTCGAATTGATGATTCAATTGGGACAGTTACAAACAATTAAAAGTTCTATGCAATTAAGACAATAGTATATTATTCAATGAGTGGCTGTTAACGTCATAATGTGTATCTTTAATTTTTAATTTAATATTTCCGCATGTTTGATATGGTATTCCATTATTCCCGGTATTTCCCTACGTTTTTCTTTCTCCTTCTTCTCGACAACGTTTCGGCCAAATCTCACTGGTCATGCTCAAGTCTTCTTCTCGTTGCTCGTCCTACTCCAACAAAACTGTGATTCTCACAATAGTGGGTGATGTGCCAAACATGACGTCTTCTGGTCTGTCCATATTTATGATTTTTAAAAATAAATTTTAGAAAGAACGTGGGGTTTCTTTCGTTCAAAATAAGATGAGAGACAGTGTCTCAATCTGGAATATCATACATTATCAAGTTATCATTTAAGAAAGGGCCAAATGTTATTAGTAAGAATTGTTTTACCTAAAATGGAGTTTTGTATGCAGATTTTTTACAAACCAGTAGTTAATGGACAACTGGGAATCTATAGCAATAGCGTATCAGATCCTGGAGAGACAAACTCTGGGCTTCGCAAACGTTGACCCAGCTCTCAAATCTCAAACCCTTTGCCATCACTTCGACGAACAGTTCCCCCACGATTGATAAAGGAGGTTGAACGAAGTATCCATAGAGGTTTTCACATCTTTCATTAAATCAGGCCAACACCTCCCGTAGAAGGCTCCACTACAATATAAGGAGACACTCACTACTGATCTTCGGAGAAATTCGTGCCCCTTCTCTTCATATGAAAAGCAAAAAGGTATTCCTGATGGGATCTGAACCATATACAAAATGAGCAAAGCTCGTGGATGCCCACAAAATGAAAGATGGTTTGTAAATGTCGCAGAGTTGTAGACTTTTCTGAGCAAAATGCATATTGGAGATACCCGAAATGTGTTTGCTATGTGTGTGAATACAATATTTCAGCGTACAGTTAACCAATTATAAGCACCATGATATTATTTACAGCTCAGGTTTATACGGACAATCACTTCATTCAGTTTTTTATTCGGGTTACTCGCCATTGGCGATCTACTTAGGGCAGCCGCACACGGGAGGCGATGAATTGCCTCGAGACAAACGTCGGAGACAAATCTTTTGGTATCCGACGGTTTCTGACTGTCGCGTCACGTTGCTGGTGACAAACAGAATATTTTATCATTCTGAGGCAATACGGCGAACGATGAAGATGTAGCTATGTAGACGAGGCGTAAATCCAGGCACTTTCATTCTTTTGCGTCAAGCAGTTTCCGGCAGCCTGAGACAACTGTCGCATGCGGTGTGCGGCTGCTCTATAACAACCCACGTCTACTTCGTACTCGAGACGGTCTGTGACAAAAATGACTCGTCGCGTCGCAAGCTGTTTCATCGCCTTCGGTGTGCGGCCGGCTTTAGTCTTCAAAAATTCGAGGGTCACTTTACGATTATTTCAAGAACAACTAAAGCATTTTGGTGCGACAGGAAGGTCTGGTACTAACAAATTAAGGTGATGGAGACAAATTTGCATTTCGCTTCTGGTTCGATAAGTCTTTAGCTTATGTAGCTGCTATTATTGTTCGTAATTTGATTTCTCTATAGCTATAGCAGAAAATGGTGCTTAAGGGACTTCACACACAGTGTTGTTACCTTGACGTGGTTGTGGGGCTTGAGTGGTTCAGTGATTGGTGGGGCGTGTAACGCCAGGCTAATAACCAGTGGCGTAGCGAGGGGGGGGCAAAGGGGGCATCATGCCTCGGGCGCTACTCACAAAGGGGCGCCAAATGGTCCGCAAAACAAAAAAATTGCTGTGTTTTAAACTATCTACTTAATAAATCTCTAACTCACTGACCGATTGAGTGACTGTGACCATAGAGAATTGTTCTATGCTGTGACTGACAGACAAGCACATTTTTGTTCTCAAATTTAAAGCCTACCTTGAGCCTATGATTATTTATTTTACTTTATTTATTTATTAATTTGCGAGTATATTTTACAAAATACATATAATATTATATATATATAGTTTTCGAATGAGGGGGGGGGGGGCTCTAAAAAGGTATTGTGCCCCGGGCGCGAGTTAAGCTCGCTACGCCCCTGCTAATAACAACCCAATGGGGAAGCATACAGCTGACCAGGCGGGCATGATACAAAGCCACCTGGGCAAGGCTCTTGACCAGCATCTATTCACCTCCAAAGACGCTAAACTGGAGCAAGCACATCCAGCTTAAAGCGGAAAAAGTCAATAGGGCTTTCTGGCAATGTCGCCGCGCAATGGGAAGACTTTGGGGTCCATCCCCAAAGGCTGTCCTGTGGCTGTACACCGCTGTGATCAGACCTATGTTCTGTTATGGAGCAATTGTCTGGTGGCCTAAAACTAGACTCTCCACAACCAAAGCACTCTGCAACCATGTGCAAAGACTAGCGTGCCTTGCGTGCACGGGCGCAATGCGAACAACCCCCATAGCCGTCATGGAAGCCCTCCTGGGTCTGTCTTCACTGGATCTCCACGTGAGAGAGCAGACCATGTTGGCAGCCTTGCGTCTGAAAAATAAAGGGTTGCTGAATAGTAGAGGTATTGAGGTGGGACACTCGCGAATTCTGGGCGAAGCAGTCAAGTGACTGCCTATACTAGAAGGACGATCTGACTCACTCACCCCTCGATTCATACTAGGGAAAAACTACCGCATCTTCTTCGATGCGGAAGTGGCATCCCAACCCGACATATCCATCTTCACGGACGGATCCAAAACAATGGAAGAACAGGCATCGGAATTTATTCCGAAGAACTGAACTTCCATATTAGCCAAGCACTAGGCAAAATTTCGACTGTCTTTCAGGCAGAACTAGCAGGAATAACGCTTAATGCGAAAACAATTCTTATGCGCGGCATAAAGAATAAAATAATAAGAATTTCCAGTGACAGCAGAGCCGCTCTGCAGGTACTAGGTCAATACAAAATCACCTCTAGGCTGGTTTCCGAGTGTCACCAAGTACTAGAGCAAGTGACAAACAGCAATACCCTTCAGCTCGTATGGGTCAAAGGGCATGCTGGAACAATAGACAACGAAAAAGCCGATAAGTTAGCCCGACTCGCCTCAAAACAACTGTTTTATGGCCCAGAGCCGGCTCTCCCACTTACAGTATCAACTGTAAACAACTTGATAACTCAATATACCCAAGTCCAACACAAGGCTAGGTGGAAGTTGATGTCAGACAGCCGTCACGCGAGAGAGGCCTTTAGAGGACCATCCCGTAGCCTGGCGCGCTTTTGCACAGGGTTATCCAGAAGGAACCTGCGACTACTTGTGGGCATACTTTCTGGGCACTGTAAACTTAACAAGCACATGCATCGCATGGGCTTGGTCGAATCACCATTCTGTAGAGGATGCTACACAGACGACGAGACGGCGCAACACATACTCTGTGAGTGTCCTGTACTCGTCGAAACAAGACGATCCATGTTGGGGGAATCCTGGCCGGACATGGCTATGATTAGAGCCGCTCCCCCGTCCAGCATCCTCAGGTTCATCTCACGCGTGGGATGGCTTGAGTGATGTTGCGGGGCTGAGTGACTCTAGTCAGGGAGGCAGCACAAAGGGCCCGAATAGGTGGCCTACGTGCGCGTGGACTTTTGATCACCCTCCCATCGAAATCCAGAATCCAGGTGCTTAAGGGAAAAAAAGCGTTTAAAAATGAGAAAGAGAAGTTCGCATCGTGCTTCAAAAGTCGGAGTTGGTGGAATTTTATTTTAAAAGTAAGGAGAGCAGGGAAAGTAGCACTATTACGAGATAGAAACGTTAGCTGTAGTTTCCACGTTATGGAAATTTCGAGTACATCCTCGGGGATATTTAACTAACTTAAATAAACGTAAAGCTCCCATGAAACATTTTGAACTAACGTTTGCGGAGAAGAGGTTTGGGAAAATAATTTTTTTGGAAACGGTCCTCGTCTCATCATAAATCATTTACGAATTGTAACGGCTAACGGCTTCTATTGAGTACCCGTAATATTAGGTTCTGGTGTAGGGCTCTAGATTACAAAGGGGCGCTCTACATTTACTATTGGTTACCTATGGAAAAAACGTTAACATAAAAACTGAAACACAGAGCCTGAGGTATAGGAAGTGTATTTGAATGTTCGATTATAGATATACATTAAATTACACGACAAACATTTAATACACCCTGTTATTTGAAATAATGTATTGGTTAGAATTTACATCCAGAATCATATTTTCTATTAAGAACAATTTAATAAGAAATAATAGAGAAAGATACTTAAATAACCGAAACGTGAAATGTTAAACTCAGCGGACTGTAACATTGTCACAATAGAAAGTAATTTCTTGATCAAAAGTACATGCATATTTGAATTAAAATTTTTGAATATAAGTAACGGTAACTCGAAAGTGTCCTTTTTTCACGCGAGTCTTGTATAATATTTACACCGGTACTTCCTTCTTACTCAAATCTCGCGTTTCTCAAATTTAAAAGATTTTTACGGACAACGATCACTCACCTTCATGTATTAATCATTATTCATTTAAATAAATTATAAGGTCTTCGCATAATTAAAATTGCTAATTTTAATTTATATGGGAATTAATTACAAATTAAGTACGATCCTCTTTGAAGCGATTTTCAGTGAGTTTATTGTATTGTAATTATTAATGTATAGTTTCATTTAAGGTATGTAAATTTCAGCGATGTTATCAGTGATAGTCAGTGAGAGTATTTATGAAATAATTATGTAAGTTCTGAAGGCTAACGAAATTGTTAAATGAAATTGGATCAAGGGTTTTGACTCTAAAATTATATGTTAATCTTAATTGTTATGTAATAGATCTGTCATTAGGTACATTTGATAGCAATAAAATTAATTGAGGTCCACATGAAAGTGTCTAAATTGCAAAAGTCCATCACTAAATCATAAATGTTATCCGAAATTGATTGCTTTAATAATGTGTAAAAGTGATGACACAATTTGACCCCACAAATAATAAATAGAAATAAATGTAATTATTTTGAAATTAACAACAATCGCTTTATGGAGCGAATTTTAAAACACCAAGAAATTGTCTTAACATTATTGAACAGATTTGCAGATCCCTTGTGCCCTCCAGCTGTTTGCCACATACCTAGGATCTTTTCCTGTGGTTTTCCCAATGTCCACGATTTACATTACCAGTTTCACAACTTACAACCTGTGCATATTATACATTTATTGCTAGCTGGTTTCCTATTGACTTTTCATTCCAAATCTGTGCCTCTATTTATCACCAGTGATCCTTTAGTGGTACCTACCAATGACATGATTTATTTTTTCATCACGATATTTCTAATACATTTGCTGCATACAGGTAACTAAAAAAAACGTTGTTCTGAGATTCCTTTAATACAAATAGTCACGTTCACCTTCTTGATTACGATGCTTATCATGCCTCTTGTGTGTATATAAAGTGTCCTTTACCTAATTAAATAACAATGAACCATTTACTTCCATTTACAAAAGCACAATGTAATTAATATACAATTCAGTACCCAAAATAGGGTTTTCCATACAATTTGTATTGGCAACCAAGACTAAAATGCAAGATATTCAACAAATGCTAAAGTATTACAACAAAATATTGTTTGAAATATTATAGCATTAGCATTACCGATATTGAATGAGAAAATAAAAAAACTGTGCCATAGTATAGGATGTCTAAATTAAAAAAGAAGAAAAATAGCTTAAATATCATTCCAATTTCCAAAATTATAGCAAAACGTTAAGAAAAATTACTATAAAGTCCATAAGATTGATCTCATTTGATGTTTCAAATATACAGGGCTGGGCAAAATACATGCACTAACGTATTTCAAATACCAATTACAAAATACTCCTAGAAATGTATTTGAAATACAAAATACGAAATACTTTTATATTATTTTTAAAAATACAAAATACTAATACAATATTTGAAATACAAAAATACAAAAATACCTATACGCATACGGGGTGTTTTTTTAGGAAGTTTAATTAAACGTTTCTAAGAAAATTTTATAGGTAGATTCTTGAAAATTTGTTCTTAGAATTCGCTCTAAACCTATCGTTAACATTTTGGTGGGCAAAATACATACATTAATGTATTTCAAATCCAAAATTCAAAATACATACTCATAAGAGAGTATTTGAAATACAAAATACAAAATACTTTAGGGAAAAATCATCAAATACAATATACAAAATACAAATGTATTTCAAATACTGTATTTTCAATACAAGTATTTTGTGATTGCCCACCCCTGCAAATATAATACTTTACTAAGCAGAAACGACATTTAGTTTATGGTAGGTACTTGATACCGAGGGATTTATTACAAACTAGCCGACCCGGCGAACTCCGTACCACCATAAATTCCTAAAAGATTTGTTTTACTATTTATGCCCGCCACCGCTTCACACGGGTGGTGTATTGTCACACTTCCTCTAAATTGAAATTATTTTGATTATCAATAATTCTATACAGGGTGTTTCAAAATTGCACGGCACTATTTCAGAGATGTGTTCTCCAGCACAAAATAAACAGAAAAGTTCATATAAACATATGTCTTAAATTAATTTTTTGATGAGATATTGAAAGTCAAAGAGAAATATTTAAAAGCTCAAATCTGGCGTTTAATTTAATTATTAAACATCTGTCATCTGTAAATTTGTACCATTTTCGGTTTTACTATTTAGTTTATGCTCATTTTGGTGTGATTCTTTGAAGACTGTTTAAGTTGTTATTGCTACGCTGTTAATTTATGGCGAGGTACATAAAAACGCCACGGCTGCTGTGCGAAGATACCATGAAGCATTTACTGATGACAGATGTTTGTGCTGGAGAACACATCCTTGAAATAGTGCCATGCAATTTTGAAAGACTCTGTATACTGACACGTTTGATTGATCGAAACTGATTAACCTGTCAAATTAAAAAGTACCAGAAATGTCACATTCTATCATATCTGAACGCCAAACGTTCATAGGTAATTGTTAGTAATTGTATATGAATTAATTAATTATGACGTGTGGTCTGTTTAAACTTAAATAATTAAAACAAAACAGCATTTGTTTGTTTATAATAAAAAAATAGGCATTGAAATGTATAAAATGATGGAATATTATTTAAAAAAACTAGCCTTTTGAATATTTTAAACGTCAAAATCAGCTACGGTATATCTTGCAAAATTTTAAATTACTAACATTGCATTCATAATCAATTTTCTTCTTAAAAAATAACAAGCAATTCCACTTAAATTTTATTATTAACACGTAGTGTCGAAACGCGTTAGGTTGTATTTAAAGGATACAGTTTGAGTGGAATTACTTGTTATTTTTGTAATTTCTAACATTCAAATGAATGTTTGTTAAGACTGTAAGAAATTGTAATTTTGAGAACAATAAAAACTGTTACCTTTAGATACGTTATTGTCTTATCTAACTTACATTATTATTATTGAACATACAACTCGAAAAGAAAAATTGTACGATTTATAAGCTGTGGAGACGTCTTAGTAAAACTGAAATACACCTTGTTTGAAAAATTTCTCTCTGAATTTGAATTTTTAAGGACGTTTAAGCACTGTATAACGTATGGTCTTAACGTTTGTGGAAAATTTTTAAATAAACTGTGACGAATGACCTCTAATCAAGTTGCCTTGGCAGTGTTATGCATCACCTTCATTCCTATTCTTTGGATCCAAAATGATAACTTCTCAAGTAGGAGCCCAACAGGGAGACCTTTGTGGAGCAATGAGTTTTAGTCTAACCATTCACCCGGTCAGATTTGAACATTTGGTTGATGGACGACGGTACCATTGCAGGTCCTCCAGATAACCGCCCTTAGCGGCTTCTTGATATTGTCTGATCGGTTTAAATCATTTGGTCTAGAGATCAGTACGTCAAAATGCGAATTGCTTTTCTTCTCCGACGAAGATCAGCAAGTGAAGGAATCCTTTGCTTCTATTAGTCCCGGAATAAAACTTATTAAGGATGAATTAGAATTGCTAGACAGTCCTATTCTATAGTCTGCAGTCTTTAAGAAGAAGCATTTTGAAATCAAAACGCTCCTCGATAGAATACAGGATCTTAATCTTCACGTCGCTTATTACTTACTGTAACATTATTTGTTGATCCCTAAACTTACATATATTTTACGTACCTCAACTTTTTGGAAATCATTAGAATATTTACACGAAATAGACAATGACATAAGAATCTCTTTGGAATCAATTTAATAACACCCAGCTTTTCTGCCTATAAAAAATGGAGGTATTGGAATCCGCCGTCTCTCTGACATCGCCCTGCCAGCGTTCCTCAGTTCATCATGTTCAGTTAACGACCTCGTCAAATACATATTATCGTCTGATGAGCAATCATTAACTGTCTATAAGGAAGGAACTGAAAAATGAATAGCGGATGGCCTAGAGTTACCGCTTATTCCTAATTTACAATCCAATTGGGATAATCTAAAAATTGAATCCATATTGAGTACTGTGATCAAAACGATCAAGCTTGACTGATTGGAGCCCAGTAACCTGAACCCAATGGTTGGTTGACGGTCCTTCCGTCCCGATATTTAGGAACAATGTTGGATAACAAGCTCGTCCAAAAGAAGATTTTTGGTCAATGTTGAGCAGAAAAGTATACGTTAAGCAAGGGATGGGAAGCTGCAAATGAGGGCCAATTACGGCGTCGCTGTTCGTGGAAGTCATTTGTAACGTAGTTTTGTTTTTTATGGTTATTATTAATTAGTTTTTTTGTATTGTAGTAAATTATTGCTACTTAGATCATTTTAAAAATTCAGGGTGTTACAAAAAGGTGTAGCGGGCTATGCATATCCGGATTCTACATGTAAAAATAAGTTTAAAATGTTCAGTAATATTTTTATGATTTCGGCTTAGTGTAACCGTAATCAGCCATATTGTATTTTCTTGAAAATAATTATTATTTCAAAAACCCTTCAACATATTTTTATGAAATTTGCCATATGTCTTCATTTCTCAGAAGTTTACAATTACCAAAATTATTATTTTTTTCAAAATTATCATTTTTCAAAACGGCGGACATTCAAACATTTTAAAGTAAAATTCCATGAAAACTAATAAATAAAATTAAATTGTGAAAGAAACAACATTTTTAGTACTTTTATTGTTAATAGGTATTTAATTTTATTTAGTAGTTTTCATGGAATTTTGCTGTAAAATGGTTGAATGTCCGCCATTTTGAAAATTGATAATTTTGGGAAAAAAATTTTTTTGGACAATATAGACTCTTGAGAAAGAAAGACATATGCCAAATTTCATAAAAATATCTTGAAGGGTTTTTGAAGTAATAATTATTTTCAAGCAAATACAAAATGGCTAATTACGGCTAAAGTACCTACCTATGTAAGTCGAAAGCATAAAAATTTTACTGAACATTTTTATTATGGAATCCACCAGCGGCGCACCGTAAAAAAGTTCTGGGGGAGAAAATGGGACATGAGCCCTGAAAGAATATCTCCCTGTAGATTTTTGCAACTATTTAGGACGCCCAATAATATAAGCCCTAAAGAGTAACCTGTATTCCAAATTTGAGTGAAATATCTCAGAAACTGTAGGAGCTATAAAGAAAAAACGAAAAAATCTTCAAGGCCCTTTAGATTACTTAGTAAGGAAGCGTTTGCGGACCAATATTTATATGAACTTTTAGTTACGAAATAAGCCAAAGAATCACCCCCTTCCGTATGTACATGACATTTAGGAACACCCTGTATAGGTATAATGTTAATTATATTAATATTAAACTTAAGAAATGAAACCTATTTAATAGTTATTTACATAAAAGTCAGAAAAATCTCACATTACTGAAGAGGAGCTAAATTGAAGGTACTTTGGGCCGAGTATTTAAAGCTCCGGGTTAAGTAAGAGATTTTATTGACGTGTTATGTATTAAATTTTTCCGGAAATTGCAAAAAAGACGAAATTTACAAAATTTTGAAAATTTGTTTACAAATTCCACTAAAACCAAGGTTGTCAATTTTGTTTTTAACTATTATAATTAAAAACTATATTTATCAAGTTGCGGTACTAACTTTGAAAATGTTTCTTAACTGGCGAGTCTGTAAAAGTAAAATTTTACATTTGTGCTCATACATTCATAGATTAAACAAGTAAATAACAACATAAGTGACATCCGTTTCCAAAGCAATACGTCTATTTTTTTTTTAATTTATCGAAATTCCTAGAATTTTTATTAGTTTACAACAGTATTATATTATATTATATTATGTATGGGTGTCCCACTGCTCCGTAATCGGTCGATAACTCAATGTGGGTTGAAGATACAGAAAAAAGTTTCAAATAAAAGTTGCTTTGATTTGAATTGCGCATTTTTTAAAAATATTCTTATATCTACAGTATGTTGCATTTTCACGTGGCAGGAAAATGTCACTTTTTTTTTAAATGGCACACCCTGTATTTTTTTCTCTTAATATATCGACCAACCATATTTATATCACGCCTGAAATTTTTTTTAAGATTGGATGTGCGGTTGCCAAGTTATTAATTATTTTGTCAAAATTTGGTACAATTCAAGGTCGGACTTAGAGTTGAGTCGGTTGCCCGACATTGCTGGACGGTCACTGCCCGTCCATGACCAACAATTGTCGGTCTCGGGTTCGGACAGATACTTGTCGGACACAGTCGGTCTCGGGCAAAGTTTGTCCGACATTATCGGTCACGGGCGCGGACTCGGACAAGAGTTGTCGGTCTCGGACTGTCCGAGACTGCCCGAAAACTCGCAAAATTCATTCCAATCTTGAGCTTACGTGATTTGAATGTATCACAAAACCCCTCTAGTCAGTGCGAGGAGCCTCGCCTATGAAAATAGTGAATCATGGTGTGAGTTGTGACACCTCCTCAAGTAAAAGTTTAGCCATAAAAGTTTTTGTGTTTTTCGGTCTCGGTTTCGGGCATGCATTGTCGGACATGGTCGGGATCAGATAATCATTGATCGACAATGTCACGGGCTCGGTCTCGGCCAAGTAGTTGTCGGACAAAGTCGGTCTCGGGCAAACATGCTGGGAGAATGTCGGTCTCGGTCTTGGTCTCGGGCAAAAAATTTGCTGTCCGACTCAACTCTAGTCACTCGGACTATAATATTCATAACTAAGTTATTCTTCAAAAAAGGAAAAATTTATTTGACGAATAATATTACCCTAATGTCGTGTTACTCTACAAAAAAAAAACTAATTGATTAATTTTATACCGAGTGTTTAAAATGAGAATTCAAACTTTGTGAACTTTAAATAGAATTTATACGAATATTTTAAATGGAACACCCTGTATTTTTATTTACCAACAAATTCTCGACAAAAAACCCTATTCAACGGTGTATTATTTCCTGGTATTATTTTTTGTACTTTTGTTAATATTTACGATTTTTAAAATTTCACGTAAAAAAGTTTGTTAAAAGTAATTTCTATTTAATTATTATTACAAAATACCGTTTAAATAGTTGTTATCAACGCAAAAAAACAAAACTCAAGTCCTGTGACTATCTTAATTTCTAAATAATTAAAACAAAATTTTTAGTAAACGGTATTTCTCGAATTTTTAATAAACGGTGTTTCTCGAAGATTAAAATAGAAAATAAATACAATATCTCTCATTAAAGTAAATGTTCCAAATGTCTTTCACTTTGATTAATGCACTTTTGAAGCCTAACCCTAAATAATCTCACATTACTCATAGGAGTAATCGGTTGAAACGCCTCTCGAATTCAAATTTTCATGTCATCTCGAGATGTGGCAGCTGTTGATATATTTGAAATTTAACAGTTCCCCAAAGATAGTAATCCATAAAGGTAAGGTCCGGTGACCTTGGCGGCCAAGGAACAGGGCCTCCTCTACTTTATTAGGGTACAGTAAATCCAATTCTCGCGCGCATCTCTGACTGTTGTTTTGCTTTAATTATTTAGAAGTCACAGGACTTGAGTTTTGTTCTTTTGTGTTGATACCAACTATTTAAACGGTATTTTGTAATATAATTAAATAAAAATTACTTTTAACAAATTTTTTTTACGTGAAATTTTAAAAATCGTAAATATTAACAAAAGTACAAAAAATAATACCAGGAGATAATACACCGTTGAATAGGGTTTTTTGTCGAGAATTTGATGGTAAATAAAAATACAGGGTGTTCCATTTAAAATATTCGTATAAATTCTATTTAAAGTTCGCAAAGTTTGAATTCTCATTTTAAACACTCGGTATAAAATTAATCAATTAGTTTTTTTTTGTAGAGTAACGCGACATTAGGGTAATATTATTCGTCAAATAAATTTTTCCTTTTTTGAAGAATAACTTAGTTATGAATATTATAGTCCGACCTTGAATTGTACCAAATTTTGGCAAAATAATTAATAACTTGGCAACCGCACATCCAATCTTAAAAAAATTTTCAGGCGTGATATAAATATGGTTGGTCGATACATTAAGAGAAAAAAATACAGGGTGTGCCATTTAAAAAAAAATGACATTTTCCTGCCACGTGAAAATGCAACATACTGTACATATAAGAATATTTTTAAAAAATGCGCAATTCAAATCAAAGCAACTTTTATTTGAAACTTTTTTCTGTATCTTCAACCCATATTGAGTTATCGACCGATTACGGAGCAATGGAACACCCTGTATATACATATATATTTAGATTATGTGCATTAAAATATTTGAAATTTACAACAGTTATTTACAAGTAAGAAATAAATAAAATATTATACATCACACGCCAGGTAACCGTTTTTTATAATGTAAAATTATTTTATTATATTACCTACATTAGAAGCCAGGTAAAACAGTTTTTACTGGCGATAGGATGAAGATGACTGGCGAGCTTGTCACATCCTTGAGCCAATAAAAACGGTGACCTGGCGTGTGATGTATAATACTTTATTTGTTTCTTACTTGTAAATAACTGTTGCAAATTAATAAAAATTCTAGGAATTTCGATAAATAAAAAAAATAGTATTAGCTTTAGACATATTGCTTTGGAAACGGATGAGCACAAGTGTAAAATTTTACAGACTAGCCAGTTAAGAAACATTTTCAAAGTGAATACAGTGACTTGATAAATTGACGTTTACAAGTGAGGAACAAATAAAATACTATTTACAGTACTAGTCCGGAAAATTCAATTTTCCTGCGCGTAAATAAGCAGGAAAATGTTGTTTCCAAGACGATTTCCGGAAAAAATATTTATAGGCTTTTAAAAATTTTCCGAAAACTTTAGGACCGTACGTTAAGGTCAATACAGTTTTCTTTTGAGCACTTAACTATGTACAAGTAACGCCTCGCCAAACAAACTTCAATCCATTGCTCTAGTTTTGGCATTTTAGCATTCATTTGAAGATCTTTTAAGACTATGACATTTTTAATTAAACCTCTCGTTATATGATATTGATGTAGACGTCGGAAATGAATTATACTACATGATGTTCCTTCCGTGAAGACTAAAAATTGAAAGGTACATGCTGTAAATGTGAAGGGATGAAAATTTAGCAATTCATTCATATGGAAAGTGGAGAAAACGATTTTGTAATACTAGCGTCTTCATGACTGTGTTGATAAATTATACAACCGTGGTGGGTAAATGATACCTTTCAAATTTAATTACAAATTTTGGCAGTATTTGATCCGGCGCCTACCGAATTATGATAAACGTCGTGCGGATTTACATAACTATCTAATAAATACGTCGTTAATATTAGTGATTAGTTTATAATGAATTAATTATATGGACACGACTTAGTAATTAGTAATATTCTTTTTTGCACTGCCCTCACAATTTCTTCCATAGTTGAGACAGTTCGACCTAAAATAGTAGCACTAATCCACATAGAGGCATTGGCCTATTTGCGCAGTAGGTAATTAAGAATTGCAATAATTAAACTATTTCATTCGCAGTGTACTTATATGTACACTGTCAATAGACCTTGTTATATAACGCGTATATAAATTTCACGATGGATTTTTAAAAAGAAATATCATTCCTTTCACTTTCATATCTAAACGTTTGCAATTATCGATGTCATAACAGAGACTGGCACTTTTTTGAACTCTAATTACAATACTAACCCTCCGGTATGTAAATGTTTAATAATATAAAATTCGGTAGGTACTCAAACGTTCCACTCAACTATGTAAATATACCACGTAAAAAATATATATCAACGGTATTTGTAATAAGATAAATACGATCCCTTATATAGGTTTGTAACTTTCGATTTTAATTCAGGTTTTTAGTATTGATACTCATTTGGTCCAACGGCGTGTCGTAGTATCGCGGCCGTACGCCTATGGCAATTTATGTATATTAGATAATTATTGCTATAGAGCACCGGTATTTATATTACCAAATATAAAATTGCATCACTTTGTAGACAAATTTCCGTTTTAGAAAGGAAATTATAGTAAACTGTTTATAAAAGGAACACCACCCGACCGGAAATTCTTCATTTAATACTGAATAAATGGTAAAAACCCTATTTAATAAAACACTTTCTACTGAATTACACATGAAAGAAATTGAATTTCAGATTTTTTGGTCCACGGGGAGTCTGTAGTACCTATAAAATGGTGAGAAAGTGGAATATTGTTCTTTTTTTCATGAAAATATTAGAAAATATATCGAGGGTGTGGTGATTACAATTAATTCGTCAAAAGTATTCATCACCTTTCAGCGATATAAACATCGCGGTGAAATTATAAGGTTCGCCACATAATAATAGAAAGTTTATGTCATAATTGGCCCCTCATTAATAATCACACACGTCAATCAGATATTGATAGTTGAGTAATTTTTTGAAACGCACGTTTGTGGTGACATCCGGCAACTGTACGTTGTTATACGATTCGGGTTAATTAATAGGTTTCAATGAAAATTATACCCATTACAGATCGTGACTATATAAATAAAAATTGGTGAGGTGCGTTTGCTATAAATATTCGATTTTTTTGAAATTATTTATAACAATAAAGACCTTGACCGAATATATTTAAACTAGTAATGCGAACTAGAAGAAATTTAAATACCTCTAAGATCACTACTCGTGATAATAAACATGATCGATCATATGATTGGGCAATAGTTATAACATTGTTAAATTACGATTATTTTGTTCATAAATTCAAGCTTTTTGAACGTGTCGAACTCCACCCATTTGGCATAACAAAATTAGTTAATTAATTTTTATAGATAGTTATTAAGTAATTATGCATATTTCTCTAACAGATTAATATAGTGTTGTTACATTTTGCAATTTTTTTAACATAATCCTAATTTGCTATATAAGTAAGTCTTCCTCATAACCTGGCAATAATAAACAACTAGTAATAGTAAATAATAAAAAAAAAACAAAAATTGCGTAAGTTATTTCATGAAATGTTGAAACTTCTCAGGTATGCTGTTAAATTCATTGACCATATAGAGAAATTACTAAAAATGTTAACATGAAGTAAGTAACGATTTATGATTTATTGCTTTCTATGTTGATTTCGTATTGAATGATTTAAAGATGAGAGATGAACGTTAACTTGCGGCAATAATTTATTCTTAAAATTTTACTAGTGTTACTCGGTATAATATGCACAGTCTAAAATGATTCAGACGATGTATTGCAAAAGGTAACCGAATCAGATTACATTTTAAATGTGCAAAATTCTGTTCAGGTGTAAACGAAAATAGTACATTTTTTGAAAAGGTGTGATTTTGGAAATCATCGAAATTGTAGCATCTTTTTATAGGGTGTTTTTTCTACTGTAAGTCGCTTGCCCAACCAATAGTAGCTTATCATTAACTCTTCCACCATTTTAATTCCTTTGTGAAGATATTCACTACGTACTTGCGACACGCTGTAGATCTTTTTTTCTTGGCCAAGAACTTTTTCAGAATTCCGATTCAAGCCACTTTTGACCACCATATTGCTAAATTTCTTTAACCATCGACAAAATTTGTGACAGACGGATGTACGGTTTTTCAACCACCACAAAAAATATAAAAATGAAAGCTTCCACAGTTGTTCATTTTAATTAAAAATTATTTATTTTGGGTTAAACTGTGTAGGTTTTTCATTGATTAAACAATCCAAACGTTTCGGACACCACTTACAGGTGCCTTCTTCAGTGGGTTAAAATTAAAATTAAACGAAAAGAAAACTGACAAATTGTAGGTACAATTAAAACTAAATTGTCAACTAATAAATATGCCAACTAAATAATTAAATATTATTATCTATGACACGAACATAGTTTAACAGTTTAACCCAAAATAAATAATTTTTAATTAAAACCACAAAAAATGGCGCTAGTAATTTTTTTCGTCCGAAAGCGGTCATGGTTTTACCGACTGGAATGAAATGAACAGAAAAAAAAACGAATTAAAAAATATATTGAACAATGGAACAAGAGCTTCATTTTAACTTTTTTTGTTCACATTAGTACCAAAGCATACAAGTGCAATGAAATAAAATATTAGACAAATGTAATGGAAACATTTGGAAGGGAATGAGAGGTTGTTGGTAAATGAAATCAATAAATAAATAAATGTTAGGCAATTTTTGGGGACCATCCCGCATAGTGTTAACGGGGATCCAATATTGGTAGTTGCCTTGTTGGTCCGTTGCTTGTAAATAAATACTATAATTCTGATACGTAACTTTTTTAAGGGTCGCGTCAGATCACCTCGTGTGCGTTATGGTTAAAACCTTTTAAATAACGAAAATTACGATACTTGGGATCGGAACCCACCACCGATCGTCTGCAAGATATTACACCTCGAAAATGTTTGTATATCGAAACATGGAAAACACTTCGAACGTTAAAAAATGTCATGTCCGCTTTTTATTCTTAATTCTGTTTTTTCGTGGAGAAAACTGTGTTAAACATGAATTTTTTGGATGTTTTTCCAATCGCTAATTCGTGCAGATAATTTTTTTGAAAAGTGTATGGTTCCATAACTAGGAAAAATTTAAAAAAGGAACTGCAACTGGCAGGTTTTCTTGTTGGAAATGATGCTTTTCTACAGGGTGTTCCTAAATGTCATATACATACGGAAGGGGGTGATTCTTTGACTTATTTTATAACTGAAAAGTTCATATAAACATAGGTCCGCAACCGCTTCCTTACTAATCTACAGGGTCTTGAAATTTTTTTCGTTCTTTCTAAATAGTAACCCGTATTCCAAATTTGAGTTAAATATTTCAAAAACTGTAGGAGCTATTAAGAAGAAACGAAAAAAATCTTCAAATGTCAAGGCCCTGTAGATTAATTAGTAAGGAAGCGTTTGCGGACCTATGTTTATATGAATTTTTAGTTATGAAATAAGCCAAAGAATAACCCCCTCCGTATGTATATGACATTTAGGAACACCCTGTATATGCGTGTGCGACTCAAAATCTCTTGAACCTTTTAAATGTTTCTTCTGTTGTTTTTTTACACGGAGTTCACCAAATTTGATTTAAACCTCCCTTTATATCACAACCTTTGTGATTGACCGATTTGGAAATTCTTTAATTTTATGATTAATTGACGTTTTCCGATTTGACTATGAATAATTATTGTATTGTAGGTACTGTGTTTTGTTTGCATTTTAAGCATGAAACCAACCTGAAACATTCACGCTCCTTAACGTTCCGCTAACAAGAAGCTTATATAACCGAATTATTTCTTTTTTATAACAACCGCCAATTTTTCACCATCTAATATAAATAATAGTAACTGCATTATCATAAAAAGCAGAACTTTAGATAATAATTTATTCTGTATGTATCATTAGTTGGGAAATTATTGCTTGTTAATTAAAATACCGGCAAGTTATTTGTTCCACAAAATAAAGGGAATGTATAAAGGGAAAAAAATATAGTAATGACATGCTACTGATACTTGGTGCAGTATCGCACATAAATGTCTTTTGCTTTCAAATATCACTCGTAAATATACAAATTTATTTCAAGATATAGGGCTTTCGCAAGCACGTCAAATAGGTTACGTCGACCCTAATTTGGTTATAATTTATAATTAACAGAGATTCGCACGAATTTTGGAAAAATTCTAAGGTAGTGAAAACTTCGGCAGAGAGTCAAAAAGTCAAAAGCTGTAGCAAATGACTGGCTTACATACAAAAAAATGTCTTTTTCCAAAGATATTGAATGAAGTGTTCCCGTACCAGAAATTTCCCTATTTAGCCTATTATTGTAATATGTAATAAGGAAACCCTTTGAAACTTTGGCGGCTCACTAATGAAACACTGTGTGTGTATTTAATGTTTTGCTTCTGTGGTTTCCATATATTTTGTTGTTCTCTTTTCTTTTTGGTATTGCCACAATTTCTTTCTAATACTTGGGCATATGATCTGTTTTAGTATAAGTTGTCCTTTCCATTTAAGTTCTGTTGTTCTCTTAGTAGGTCAGTGAAGTATTGGAACTATTTTTCTTTGACCTGTTGTTGTTTTTCTTTAAATAACATTATCCTTGACAAAATTTCCCTTCTATGTTGTTTTCATTTATTTATTAGGTTCCTTAGTGTTTAGTATAGCATCTTTGAGCTTTTCCATTCCTAAATTTTGTGCAACTCTTCCTTTTTTTGTTTTACCAAGTCTTTGATTTCTTCGTTTCACGACGGTATTAGTTTCTTTTGTTTGTGTATCTAGCACACATTTCAGGTCATATTTTTCTTGATATTTCAGTAGCGTGTGTTCGTTTACAGCAGATTTTTCTCACATTTAATGCCTCTTCAAATCTGTCCAGATTTTCATCTCTCCAAGAAAGCGATATGATCCTATCCTCTCTTCTGCTTCTGACTCCCGAATCCTTAAGGCCGGTCCCTAATTAATGATTTAGAGAGGAGTGTTATCTTGAATTTATCATAAAGTTATTGTTCCATAAATTGTTACCAAATTTCAAAATGTTGTAGCACACATACTGCTCAAAAGTCGAAGGCCCATTAATGTTGATTATTGATATAATTAACTGGTTTTATGAGCTATAACCGAACATTTAATTACATATGTATTTTCAAATATACGGCAACTAAAGAAAAAATTCTTGTTTTAGATGGTAAATTTCTAGTACAGAAATCAAGCTGCATTATTCGTTTATTGAAAACAACATTTGTTTTCTTGTAATTCAAAGTAAATGCTATAATTACCGCGAGAAACAGACGCACAGATTACCTCTACCACGCCGTACACAACGGACGGCAAATCATAACAGTAGTATAGCTATGCAACTTCTGGATTATCAGTCAAGGTTACAAGTTCTGAAGTTGGCCAAGGTCACAGGTTCTGAACTTAGTCAAGGTCGCAGGTTCTAAACGTGGCTAAGTCACCAGTTTTGAACTTGATTAAAGGAGATTGACAACAAATTACTTAACTGATTTGTCATCATTAGTATTGT
The DNA here is from genome assembly GCA_036250285.1 of Pyrocoelia pectoralis. Lineage (NCBI taxonomy): Eukaryota > Metazoa > Arthropoda > Insecta > Coleoptera > Lampyridae > Pyrocoelia > Pyrocoelia pectoralis. Next base: position 33,037,229 of record CM070079.1, on the reverse strand, counting down.
TAACGAAAGAAAAAAATACATGGAATGAAATGCATCAAGGGTGGTCAAAAAAGAGACGAAATATGTCCGAATAAGCATTTGTTAATTGCTTCATAGCAAAGAATTATGTCGCGTTTTGGTGCTATCCTTGTGAACACTTGTTAATACAGTATTTTGCCGCCATCACTGTAAAAAAGTACAGCGTCGTTCTATCAAAATGAAAGTAAGATTTGTATCTCTTTGAATCTACTTTTTTTCTTGTTTATGATCATGTCGTATTAACGTAATCCAGCAAATTATCTTGGGTACGACTCATATAAAAAGCACCACTTAGGATAATACAGAAGGCTGTCTCATACGACATACTATCATTTTTATCCAGACGATGAAGTTCATTTGATCCCATCTATAGGTACAATAGCAATGTTTTTATGTCAATATTATGTCACCAAAAGGACTATACAACAAATGGTTACTAAGTTTCCTTTACCAGGGTACATTCACGAAGCGTTAAAAATTTATAAATTTCCCTTATTAACAACTGCTAAATCTACATAGAAAACTCGCAACGAGGTGGTAATAATAATTTAAATAATATGTATATTTAAAATAACAATAAGTAACTTCCGTAAGAATACACACTTTCTGATTCGGTACATTTACTTGCAGGAAAAAAATGAAATTTATCATGACCATCATTATCAAGTAGAGGTATATGTTATCCATGCAAGGACTTGCATTGTTCACTTTCTTCTATATTAATATACTTTGTAAATGTTTTATTTCCTTTAACCTAAAATGTCAGTCACAATCAATTTTAGTTAATTATTAGCAATTAGTTTCTACGCATTTCCGTACATAGGTACTTATACTTAATTCCCTTGTTATGTTAAGTTAGCTGCTAGCGACATATTTAGTACTTTTAAATTATGTAACGTGCAATTTATAAGTTATCTGGATAAGGTATAAGCTACGCCTTTTCTTCGAATGAAAACAGTAAAATTTCTTTATACGTATTTAAACTTTCTAAAATCGAAATGTAAGTGGTTGCAAGACAATTGTAACGAAAGTATAAAATTAAACAAACATTTTCAAGCATTTACAATAACAAAAATTAAAGAAATGAAAGCTCTCTTTCGTACCTATACAAGGTACTCACCTTTAACAACTGTAGGTTTTTGGAACAAATTTCTTAATATTCCGTAAACTGTAAGTTATTTACAAGATCTAGTCGCCAATTTCGTCATTTTCCATATATTGCCATTCAAAATTATAATTGAATAAATGTGGCATAATGTTAACGGTTGTCCTTGCTATCGAATAATGAGGGAAACGTCAGTCAATTGGGTCGATTAAAGACTGTACAAGTTAAATAATTTTATTCAATCTATGCACAAAACGCATAAAAAATCAGATAATTTTATCCCAGCAAATCCTATAGTTATTCCAGTTCATATTCAAACCAGAATATTTTTTATTTGCTTACGAGATCTTATGATCAATTCCCAATAGGCCGTGGAGCAATATTTTTATCAATGTTACTTTTCGTAAACATAGCCAAATAATAAATTTATAGTAAATATTTAAAAAAACTATTTTGAAAATATAGTATGTATAGTACAAAAGTTTAATAAAAAAATTAAAAAAAGGTAACGAACCATTTGGGCTTCTTTTATACTCTTATAATAAGTTATGGTCTTTTTTACAAATTGTAACTCAAAAGGAATTTTGATAATATGTGAACAGTTATCATTCAATAAATATCTAATATTATTATTACTATAGACTATAGACTTAAATATAAACGAGATATTTTTCATATTTACCTACATACCTAATCAAAATTTTGATATGGTTTGGTGCATTGCAATTTTTATATTCCAGGTCCTGACTAAACATTCCAACAAACTTATTAGAGATATTAATCGTTGCTGAAAGTCACTTCCAAATTGAGTAGGTATTTATGGAAACATGATGTATATTTAAAAATAAGTATAACGCATAAACTTTAGGAGTGTGCCGTATACAGGTTGGGCCAACACTACGGGGAAGGAAGATTGTGGGTTTAATTAACGAACATTTCTAAAGTTTGTTGCTGGGATATGGTCGGGTACCCTTAAGGCTACAAACCTAAAATATTTTCACTTGAATCGCAATACATATACAGGGTGATTTATATCAAAGATGCATTTTTTTTAATGGAACCCCCTGTATATTATTCTAGTGCGACTTTATGTATCACACATAGTACCTAAAACGAATCGGCATAACCTCGATTCAGCGGCCCCCTATTCAGCGGTCCCCGTTTCAGCGCTCCCCGTTTCCGCGGTGCCTCGTTTCAGCGGTTCCCATTTCCGCGGTGCCCCGTTTCAGCGGACCCCATTTTAGCAAGAAAGTGGACCTATTAGTTGCGTTAGCATAAAAATGAATGAACTTATCAAGTACTTTGGTTGGCCAGAAAAAAGAATAATGGTTGTCACAACAAGTAATTATTGGTTATATTCTAAATGAATAAGTTAATTTTAATTAATAGTTCACATGTTAATACTTTCAAATCAACTTTTTGACGGAGTAAACCGCGTCCTTTTTTCGCGGCGTCCTGTTGACGACCTGTTTGCCTTTTTGTCGTAGATTCGTTTTGTGCAGTGCATACCGATTCAAATGATGCTTAAAAATCAAAAATTCCAAGCGCTTTTGAAGACAAACGAAGGAAACCGAAAAATTCATTTTTGAATAGTTATTTGATTTATTGTAAAAGGTACGAGAATTTTTTAATCAGAAAGTTACTGCTTTTTGGCAAAAAATACCTTTTGAGATAAAAGAAATATTTATAGTAAAGTAATTACAAACAATTTCGTAAGGGTAAAAGGATGGGAGCTCATCGTTTAAAATTATTTTTTTCAACATAATCCTTTCTCGTTAATCATAAGTTACTACGAAACAATGCAAAGGGGCTCCGAAAAAGATATACCGCCGAAACGGGGACCGCTGAAGCGGGTGACCGTTAAAATGGGAACCGCTGTAACGGGTGGCCGCTGAAACGAGAGCTGCTGAAACGGGACCGCTGAAACGGGGACCGCCGAATCGGGAACCGCTGAATCGGGGTGCAACTACGTCAATTTACAAAATTTCTATCAAAGGTAACTTGATTTTTTCAAATGGCACGGCCAATCTTTCTTTATCGCATCAAATGTAAAATTTTATTACCTTTCCAACGGTAGATTTCTTGTAATTTTACATTTTCTGGTTAATTTGCTGTATTCTTCAATTTTCAGTTTCTATTGGTATCTAGTATAGGCCGTGAAAGATAAACATAAACATAAAAATATACAGGGGGTTCCATTTAAAAAAAATGCAACTTTGATATAAATCACCCTGTATATGTATTGCGATTCAAGTGAAAATATTTTAGGTTTGTAGCCTTAAGGGTACCCGACCATATCCCACCAACAAAATTTAGAAATGTTCGTTAATAAACCCACAATCATCCAACCCCGCACTGTTGGCTCACCCTGTATAAGAACCGTTGATTATGATTGGATAATTAAAATCATTGCTGAAGTAATAAATTAATTGTTGAGATCTTTTGCTCTTGCGGCGCTCGCACGAAATTTTCTGCAGTTTATTAATCTTGATAAAATATTTATAAAAGTTTATTTATACAGGACATGCATTTGTGATTGGATAACTACTACTTCATAATAGTACTTATTTAGACAACGATCTCGTATGTACATAATGTATAGAAATTAAGTCAATATGCAATACCTACTTTCTTTTATGTAAACTTGTACTTAGCCCAGAATAATAGTAATTATGAGGAATATTGCTAATATGTATAAGGCGATTGCCGCTATTGTAATGAAAGTTTGTAATAATTATAGATTTAGCTGAGACCAAACAAGTTCGTAAATGGTTTTTAGTACGAATAAACTGTTAGTGATAATAATAATGTGAAGTATAAGGGTTCTGGATGTGAATTATTATCACGCATTCTGACATGCTTTATTTGTTTATACATTAAGCATCCTCTTCTTCTTCATAAAAAGAAAAAAAATCAATGGGGCCTGACTTACGCCCTCAATATTTCTTCAACGGTTACTCGGAAGTAGGTACTAAGCCAACCTCTACCTCTAATTATTATTAATCATTGTATTAGATCTAACGCATTTCCTGATCTTTGGAAAACCACAAAAGTAATATATTAAAAATGGCAATAGACACTCTTCAAACTCCAACAAAAGTTTTCGAAAAGAATGAAGATTTTCGAACGTTCAACATGGTTTTACCTTAGGAAGACCTACTGTAACTAATTTAATTGATTTCACGCAGTTCACTGCAAGCAACGTTAATCAAGGCATTAATGTTGATGCTATTTTACAGACGTATCACGGGTCTTCGACAAAAATGTGATCATTCAGTAATACTTGTCAAACTAAAATATTATCGACTTGAACATAACACCGTGTGGGTCCATTATTATTAAAATCTCAAAAGGAGGAGGTAAAGGAAGGTCTGAATTCAGACCTTCCTTTACCTTCTCCTTTTGAAATTTTAATAAAATATTATCTTTTATAGTTGTTTAAGTCTTACCTTACGAATAGGAATCAATACGTGTGGTTTCGGTACTACAAGTGTAATAAGTAAATTGTCAGTTCTGGAGTTCCCCAGGGTTCTGTTTTGGGGGCCCATTGTTTTGAATGTTGTGATAAATCGAGTGGTAAAAAATGAAAGTCAGTGCCAGATGTTTGTTCGAAAGTATGCACAGGAACAACTTACCAAAAGTTTAAAATTGTTGAAGAGTCATTACGTTATAGAATATTAGGAGGGAATGGGCACCTCCAGTCAAATGGTAAAACATTATTTCGTAATAAGAGTAGTTGAAACTGTAAACGACTTTATCTTTGAGCACAAATACTGTTTCAATGAACAAGAAATTAAACGAGTTTGGGAAATTAATGATCTCGGAGTGCTGTTTGACCACAAGCTAAACTTTAGAGCACAAGAACACCCACATACAAAAGATTGGGTGGGCAAAGTATTAAGAATCCATGATGGTTCGTAAACTCACAAAAGGGGTTGAAGTTTTTTCCTTCATCCATCATCTTAAATCATCTCATTTCTTTCTTTGGGCTTGAAAATGAAATTAGTATAATTTTGAAACATGTTGCTAATTTAATTATTCATTATTTGATGGAATAACCTGCGTTTGAAGCTTATTTCAACGAGGTTAAGGGAATGTCACAATTTTAATTCTGCTATTTCGCATAGATAGTAGCTTAATCAACCTTAAAAAAAGATATCATCTTATCTCCATCATATTTTCATTAAACTGGTTAAAGGGGAGGTTGTGAGAATTTTCTTTCAATTACCTGTCACCCCCTTTGATAGCATGGACCCTCACATGGAATATAATTGGGTAACTGTCGTGAAACATCAACAAATAAAATAAAAATAATCCTAATAATCGTGATTTTGCATGTAGATATTCATTTAGACTTCTCCAGACAGTGTGTTAAAATTATTATTAAAAAATTCGAATGCAAAGCGTTTATCAAAAAAGCATACCATTTCATCGAACCAAATCTGTCAAAGAGTTTGATTACATACCACCCCAATTTTAATACCTGATACTCAACTTTTAACCCTCATCATGAACGCATTTACTGAATTACCTTGAAAATGAACAGTACTGGTGGCTGTAAAAGGGGCTGAATACAGAAATTCAACCACCGAAGCGATAGTCTATTTTAAATCTAGAGCTTCCAACAGTATGGTGGGTATGAAGGTCAAGCAACAATTGCGGTGTAGCTCATCGGACACATTATGTATTCTATTGTTTAATTTGGAACTTTGCTTAACTGACACAGACATCTTTGGTTTGTTGAGAGCCTTGTATCGACAAACGGGAGGAAAAGTTGTGCCCAAAGTACCTAATAAGAGCGTCCTCTAGATAACGAACGGAAAATCTACTAAAATTCTGAAAGGAAGACACACATACTCTGATAGGTCTAATAAAAAGGTATTGTTGAATGAAAAATACCTTCCTAAAGTGGGCTTTTGAGCAGATTCATTGTGCAGGGATTGTGAGGAAGAGAAGAAAAATTACTGTACAACTTCTTTGGTGAAGGGAAATTTCTGGCAGCAACATTACATCAATCCTCCTCAAATCCTGATCGGGATAAAAGCTTCTCCTGAAACATTCTAAAAAAGTTACTTACTTCTGGAAGCTTTCGAATTCTCTATTAGAACATTTCAAGTGATATTTCGGTTGAAAAAGAACAGGTGCGGCCTTATAAATATTGTGTTCTTTAATTAGTTATGTAATGATTTTGGTCTGTCTTTGTCTTCTCATATAGTAAACAAGTGACCTTGATTTTCCACATATTATTAGTATGTGGATATGTGTTCAGATTCAACCGAAGGAAAGTAATACGTTTTTACAGCGACATGAATAACTCAATTCTTAACAATTCTGAATGGGTAAATCGCCAATATATTTTTTCATCGATTTGTCTATAATTTCAGAAAATTCACTCTCTCCATTCAGTAAGCTACGGGATTAATAATGGGCCCACCCTGTATACATGATCCACAAACTCGGAAAAGTACTGTTAGGCTGTACAAAAGCGCTCTTTCCGAAGAAATAAAAAGACGGTTCGGTAGCTTTCGAAATGGCGATTTCAGTTTGCATAAAAAATGGGAAAAAACCAAGGATTATAACTGAGGATACTTTTCAGCAAGAGAAAAATGAAAATTGGATTGCGATTCTCCTTTTAAAAGGACCTGATATGTTTTGTAGCTGTATGCATGGGTGTCACATCCCATAATCGACATAATAAACTGAATCGTATGAATCTGGTCATATTTATTCCCGCACGTAACAAAGAAAGTCATAATAACAGGCGATGGGAAGTACGTCAGATATACAAGAACATACCAATAACGAGAAATTTGTCGGAAAAGGCTAGCCTGTCACCAGTGGAGGTGTTGTGTATTTGGTTTATAAAGATACTCGGCTGAAAAATTAAAACTAAATAAAAAATAAATTAACTGTCCCACTTATACAACTTATACAGGGTTTTTCAACGAAAAGGAGCCACCCTTTATAACTTCTAACAGAATCCAAATTTTAAAAATCGGCGATACCCGTCTATAATAATATCGAGGGGGACACTTTTTGACATAAGTTTGAGATTTCATACCTTAACCCCCTGGGTCCCACAAACATACCCTTAATTTTTTTAAATGGCAACATGGGTCATGTGATACGTCATTTGAAAGGTCTTTTGATATCTTGCATTACTGCGTTTAAAATTTTAAAATCGTTCAATTCGTTTGTGAGATATTTTAATTTAAAGTTTTAGAGAACTGATATAATTTTCTTCAAAATGGTTGTTTTTTATTTATTTTTTTGCTTTTATAGTCAAGATAAATTGATACGAAATTCATTGTATTAAACTTTTTTTATTTACATGGAAATAAAACTTAAAATAAATTAAAAAGTCAGTAATACTTTTATATTGCATTATTATAACGACAAATTATATCAGTTCTCTAAAACTTTAAATTAAAATATCTCACAAACGAATTGAACGATTTTAAAATTTTAAACGCAGTAATGCAAGATATCAAAAGACCTTTCAAATGACGTATCACATGACCCATGTTGCCATTTAAAAAAATTAAGGGTATGTTTGTGGGACCCAGGGGGTTAAGGTATGAAATCTCAAACTTATGTCAAAAAGTGTCCCCCTCGATATTATTATAGACGGGTATCGCCGATTTTTCAAATTTTGATTCTGTTAGAAGTTATAAAGGGTGGCTCCTTTTCGTTGAAAAACCCTGTATACAACTATTATAGCGAAATACGTATATCTAAATTATACGGATTAAACCATGTATATCTAGCAAGATTAAACAAATCCTTCATAAAGGAATTTATTGGCTTCCTGGGAAAGTTATAAATATGTACCTATCCGTAATAGCTTTAATATTGTGAATGATAAACATTATTGTCATTATTATATTGTAAAAGTATCGTGTTTGTTTTCCATTCAAATAGTAATTATTTGATTAACGTTCTGGATTACAACCAATCCTTTTGGTAACATTCTCACGTTAACTTTCTTTCTAATTTTCTTTTTTACTATACAAGTTAATTTGTTTTAAGTAATAGAATTTGTCTGGTTTTGTTTGCGGTCAAATTATAAAGTAAGTTCTTAGCATAACATTATATGTAATACGAAAGGTAATACATATGTGAAATAATAATTGCATGAATAAGTTTACATTTCTTTCACGATTGAATACACTCATGAATATTATAATGTTTGCTCGTTAAATATTTACAAACTTAACATGTAGCAGCTTTGTAGTGTTATTATCTTCATTTATTTTGATTTATAGTTGATCTCAGTTAATTTCTGTTTACATTAATTTTAATTTATGCTTATCAAAACAATTTGTAAAGTAGTACCTTGAGCCTTATTTCAACTGGAGAAGCTTTTATACGTTCATATAGATCCATAATAATTTTACGATTATAATTATAATGTCGAGTTTTGAGAATTGTTGCACCATGATTTTTTTAAATTTATGGTTGTTTTTATGTTAGTTAGCAACTTATCTACCTTTCGTGCCCCAATTTTTTTACATTATACCATTCATTTCGTTAATTGCATTTCATTGGGGCGTTTATGTAAACAATAACTTAAGCTACTTATATTTACACTTGGGCGAGTTATGGGACAATTAATCATGTTAATACGACTGTTGTCTAACCGTGGGCAACAATTTTGGTTTACAAAACTTAATAAGTAGGTATAGCAAAAAAGAGTTGAACAAAGATAATTGTAACAGGTGTACTCTGGCTCTAATAAATTAGTGGCAATGGGAAGCGGAGAAGGAGAACCCAAGTCTAAATCGACAAAACTGGGAGACTTTCACAATTTTAGCTGAAAGGCCTTGCAATGAAATCAAAATCTACACTCGTATCGAAAGTTTTAGATTGTTTGTAATTAAACGCACGTTTTGTAGGTATGTATAAATATTTCGTTAATAATTAAGGTAAATATAATGGTAATTATGCAAAAACAATATCTCACACACCCATGCCTGGACGAAAACGGGGAATAACGTACAATATTTGGTTGTGCAATGATTTTCTCCTTCTAGCAAGTTATAAGTGGTTAAACCTATGTAATAAAAAGCTTTGCGGATAGCCTGGTGCGAATACCAAATCCCAATGATTGTTCATTGATTCTATTAATTGAAAAGAAAAGATCTAGTATAATACTCAAATCTCTATGAGAGGAAACTATGTTTAAGGTGCGTATCAGATTAGGTACTGAATTGAATGGAAATTGGTTTTCTGTCATCAACTCAAGCTATTTCACTAAACATTTTCAAGTCGTCCGCATAAAGAAATTTCTGAGATGAATATGAGTGGGAAGGTCATTGATAAATATCAAAAATAGAAAGAGTTCTAAAGTGGAACCTTGGGGAACACCAGATGTTGGTGTACTATTGAGTCGGCGTTGAATATCAAACGAAAAGCGATCCATAAGACAAGATTTGATGAGTCTCCTAACGGAAGGAGTAAAATCATATTCAGTTTTTTAGCATAATATTGTGATAATTTTATCGAAGGCTTTTTGGATATCCACGTAAATTACACGAATGTGCCTCTTTTTATCTAAAACATTGGAAGTGAGTGTCTCCTTAGATTGTACTGCAGACATGGTTTAATGAAACAATCTGTACCTCATTAAGGTCTAAGATCTAACCTTTATCGAGGCATCTTTATTAAAACAAGAGTATAATTAGTTAAGTAGTACGATACGACTGTACTAGTGTGTCGATGTAATCAACAAAAACACTGACCGTATACAAGGTTTTACGTAATGTGATTAAATTAGAATTATTTTAACTGAATTAATTGGACCGAACTGCTTAACTAATTATAGCTCTTGGTTTTAATAAAGATGCCTCGGTAAATAATAATAATAAATATAAATAATAATAATAATTTAGACCTTTCTAGCCGAAACGAATACATCGGGTTATAATTAAAATAAAAAATTAGTGCTATTATTAGATACAATTTATGGGTTCCACAATATAAGTTTAGAGAAAATTAATTAATTAATGTTGTTACTCGGAAAACTGAAAAAAAAGTTTCGTCTGTGGAAAATTCAAGGCTAATTATAACTGCCATATTTCCCAATTTAAGTCTGGAAATAAACCCCCCAACCAGTTTCATCAACTTGATAAAGTACCGTATGGAAATAGAGAACAGTTACGATGATCTAGGACGAAATATTGGTGAAAATAGCTTACAAAGCTCTTGAGACGTTATCGCAATGTATCTTTAAGGAAACCTCAACGAATTTCCAAAAATGGAGTCACAGGTTTTACATCACCCTTTATTTTGATATTCCCTATTACTTGTCTAAGAAGGCCGAACGGGATTTCAGTTTGGTCAATTGTCGAGTAAGACTCTTCAGATGGATATAGAAAAAACGATGCCGTGTTATCTATTTTTGACGGTCACTACAGCAGGTCCCGGAAATTGAATATTGTAGGATTACTAAAGAAAACTTCAAAGCAGAGCGATATATATACCACCAAAAGGAAATCTAAAACCTTTCTAGAGATGTAAGCTCTTTCCAAATATGTAGGTACGTTAACATTTTTTCCCTGTTTATCAGAAATGTGCCACAGACACAGCTGATATTCTAAAAGCAGAAAGTTTTCCAGTTAATCAGAATGTGCTCTCAAAAGCAGATTTTCTTATATAAAAACAAAAAAAAGAGGGGAACTCCCCTATTGCGCTCTGCCACCCAAAGTCCCCCACCATCATGTGTTGACATTGAGACAAAGTGGCGATCAAACATTGTAGAATTTTTGACTTCCCCATCTTGCGTAAAGTAAGGCGGATTCGGTAGCGTTAATAACACGTACGAATTATAAAGATGATTTAAAAGCTGACATTAAAGAGAGACAAAGAAGGTAGTGACTCAAAAATACAAAAAGTAGTCAAAATCAAATACCGTAAGTAAATAAAATGAGAAAGTTGGTTTGGTCCATAATTGATGTTGTAAATGTATAAAAGAGCTCAAAATGGGGTGATGATTCAATTGATAAAGGAAAACTCTACACCTTCCCCATGTTTGTTTATTAATTAATTAAATGTGCTACATGTTTCATCTTCAGGCAATTTATAGTTTAGATGTGGATCAAATGAATGACCTGATTCTAAAATATGGTTAGCAAATGAAGAATTGGAATTTATATTATTATTTTTGATGTAGGAGTAATGTTCAGAAATTCTGATTTCAATTTTCGGCCAGTTTGACCTATGTAAAAGGCATTGCATGAGCCACAAGTAAGCTTATATACTCCAGACTTATATAGGGGATCAATTTTATCTTTAGTGTGAACAAGTAAACTTTTAAGGTCGGTTTTAGTAGAAAATGAAATATTGATGTCGTATTGTTTGAAGAGTTTCCTGAAAAAATAAGATATAGGACCAATAAAAGGTACCTACTTAATTAAAAAAAAAACTTATTGGTAGGTACTACAATAGGTAATTTTAGTAGTTATTGTTTTGAACTATTAATTTATTAATTCGATCATTATCAGTGGTGCTATTCAATGACGTCTTGTCAATTTTAATTTCATTGACATAAATTCTATTTGTCATGCTTATTATTATATTCTTTACCATGTAAGTTACTTTAATTTATTTGCTTTTACAGGAATTTTATGAGCAACCTTTAGGTAGCAGAAAATTCTACCCCTATAATGATTAAGCTGGTCGAAGACGAAGACCTTAACAGTGATTTGGAAAAAGAAATCTCTAAGAATGGTCACCAGATCTTATCATTATGGGATAGTTTCAGTTGTTGGGAAAGTATAATGTAACAAGATGCCCAATTCGATTTTCGAATTAAAAAATTTTTGACGACCCGTAAATTGTAAACATTATGACATTTAGTACTAATTAAGAGGTATAAAATATTGTACTTCGTTAGCGTTTATGACGTATATATTCCTATTAAAAAAAACCTTAAATTTATCAGAAGTCGAGCTGGTTTCCTCGTCTAGAACCTACTTTAAATACGATAGGTAAAGTTTGGTAAAAGTGGTAAATTGTTAAAAAGTCATTCAGGTTCATGCATTGTACGGAAATTAAACACGAAGAATATTTAAAATTGAGTCAATAAAATCAACCTGAGCGCTGCTTTCCCACTGAATTTATTTAATAAACGCTTATTTACTTTTAATTCACTTCACTTTTAATGCATTTTTGGATCCTTAAAAATCGGCATGCAAAACGTTCTCGTAACCCACGTAAATCACTTCCTACCCTTTGGAGCATTTAAATACTCAATCGTTATCTGTTGATGACAGATTACCTTACTGTATAATTAACGTAGGTATATCATTAATTTTCTATGGAAATGCAAGATCTGTTAAAACTGTAAAACTGTTTCTTTTATTGATGTCAGTTCAACATTAGAAGTAAATAATTTAATTGTCGAGAGTGTTAATTTTCCCCTAAATCAAATGATCACATTATACATTACCTGAAAAAATGACGAATGTTTCATCCAAATTCAACAGATTTTTAACACTTTCAACGCTCTGAAGAGTTGCAATTATGTTTATGGGAGTTGTGGTTCACTTGGTTCTGCTCGCACATTTCCGAACCGATAAGTCATTTTTACGTCTTATTGTAAAAGAAATTAAAGAAATGTTGAAAATGTCACCATGATGTTATACCTAAATATAAAATGTTATACCATCATTTATGTACATATGTATACGTATTTCAAAAATGAGGACGGGGGGCAAAACATAGTATTTACATCACAAATTCCCAAAAATCCCATAGACGATTTTAATTCATAAACTATACGCGTCTGTATAATTATATCCATATACCTAAACAGAAATTGGAAGGTTATTGTTAACTTACTGGGAATGTCGCCTCGTGTACTAGAAAACCCTTGATTTCATTGTGTAAATGCAGGGGGTTTTGCCTTAGTTTTCAAGTTATAACAAGGTGAAAACATTAACGACATGACTTTTTCATATTAATTTTTAAATAATAATTAGTGGGATTATTTATTTTCTACTTGTTTCTCACAAAGTAAGTTTGGAGAAAATTAATTCTACAAAGTAATCGATCTGAGATTCTTTACATTTACTAACATAAACAACGTTTATGTGCTCATTACTTATAAAGTATCACTTTTTATGGATTTTAACGACCATAAAGTGGCTCATTACGTAGTACTATAATAAAATTAACTTCATTTTACAGTTGCCTTGTTAACGGTTTCGTACATTTTAGCTAAAATTTAAGTTTAATACAATCATTGAAACTCAAGTTCGAAACGTCCCACATTCGACATTCCCGATGCTTTTCTATACAATTCCTAAAAATCTTCTGAAATATTCTGAAAACGAAATAAAAATTGGATTGGAATGTTTGGAATTTATCGCGTTCGTAACGTTGCTAAGGGCCGTGATTGTAAATATCATAGTTAGATAGATAGATAGATAGATAGATATTTATTTGTCATAATTACATAACAAAAAGATTCTTATTCTACAAAAAACAAAACATACTTTTAACACTTCAAAAAAAAAAAAATCAATCTATCTAAATATCATAGTTGCCTGGTCTGTTTTCGCGGCGTTGCACAAATTGATGAAATGTTGACCTATACGGTACGGTAACGCGTGAATGTTTGATTCCACGAACTCTAAAGCACATTACGATAAAGAATATGAAGATTTTCCAAAGTGGAAAGACAAAACTTTGGTGAACGGTGTCGACGAGAACATTTTGTTAGCCTTTTTAGAATATTTGGTATGTTGCTACGTTTTTTTTATCATTTTTGACGTTTTACTGCAGTAGGCTGTCTATCCATAGTCTCAGAAATATTCACGTTGCGGCCGAAGTTATCGATGCTGAGGTCGATGTTTCATACTAAGCAAAAAAATGATATAAAGATATATAGGTGATAATAATAATAACTCAAACCCTCCCCCATATATCGTTTAATAATTGATAAAAGGAATTGAATTAAATCAGAGACTTGTTTCGGCAACACATTGCTATCATCAGGCTTTAGTGAGGTAAACAGATTAAATAACGAGTTAAAAGGTGATAAAGCTGTAGCCGTACGGCCTGATCCGTAACGGTACCTATCATCTTTCAAAGGATAATTCAATGTTCAGAAAGTTTTTCAATTAATCAAAAAAGTTGTATGAGGAAGGTTTTAGGTTATTATTATCATCACCGGTACAGATCACTTCTCCCCCATTTTGTGTTAAAAATCATCCCTTATGCTGTATTATGGATTCAAGATATTATGATATAAAAATATTTGAATGGAGGCATTTGCGAATAATAAAAATAAAGGATACCTTCCCATAAAATCGGAGGTGCTGAAGCGAGAGCAGCTGAACAAATTCTTAAGAGAAAGGTCCTAATGAAATTTTTCTGATGTATAAGGTAAACATGTAATTGTGATTTTCCTTTGTTGAATTGCTATATCAGTAATGTTACAGGTCGCTTCAATTATGGCAATTTTTGGCGCCTACTAACAGAACAAATGACTTGGTGAATATGCTCTCTTCGGATATTGAAGATCGCCGGTCGTTGATCGCGGTCAAGGTTTCAAAGACGAAGAACGATGTGATTAGAAAATTTATAATTATTGATGAAGATGATGTTGGTGCTGCTCGATTGGTGAGAGAATATTCGACGCTCAATGACGCTAAAGCGACATGGTGGGTGGAAAAGTTCGTCTGCTGCGGAAGGGTATCATGGCGGAAAAAAATAAGATAGCAAAGATGATAGCTGGTGTGGAGGGGGCATCTGCAGCACTGTATGGAGCCCAGTCATCACGAACATTGGTTACGTTTTCTGGGGAATCATTCAAGATTTGAACTGAACAGAATGCCGTTAGTAAAGAAACGTTTATAACTGAAATTTCATCGACGATTTGCGAAGCAGGTTCTTCATCAACAGCAATTTTTATTAGGTTACTATCGTTACAACTGTTAAAACTATATATTTAGTTCATAAATTAATGTTTCGTATTTTTGTTCTTTGTTCTTTTACTTCCCGAGTACGAAGTAAAAGGGAAGTATTGTATTAGTGTTCCAAAAAAAAAATTTTGACCTATGCAAATTTTTACATATCTTTACGTTTCTGAATACGTAGATTCAAAATATGAAAAAAAAAATTTTCCGTCTGTCGTCTGTAGTCTGTAGTTTGTAGTCTGTACGTACACATTCCTTGCAACGCTCTAAACTCAGAAACTATTAAAGTTATCGGAATGCGGTTTTCGCCAATCGATTACACTCGGGCCAAGGACGAAAATGCTGATATTACCTTTGATGACGTCACTTCCGGTATAAGCTAAAATGGCGGCACTCGTTTTTTTATAAGATAAAGTTGCAGTTTTTTTAATGTAGTTTAAAAGAGTGTTTTTTTCTGAATTCAGCAATATATGTATGTTGTGATATACTTATTTTTTGAAAACAGTGTTAAAAAAAGTAATTACATATTAAAAAATGACTGCAACGCTCGATACTCAGAAACTATTAAAGTTATCGAAATGCGGTTTTCGCTAATGAATTACACTCGAGCCAAGGACGAAAATGCTGATATTACCTTTGATTACGTCACTTCCGGTGTAAGCTAAAATGGCGGCACTCATTTTTTTATAAGATAAAGTTGCAGTTTTTTTATGTAGTTTAAGAGTATTTTTTTCTGAATTCAGTAGTATTTATTTTTTCAAAAAAGTGTTAATACGAGGGAAGTCTCGTGGCAACTTGCCAGAATTTTTTTTTTATACCATATTTAAAGAGTGGGTTACGAGAACGTTTTGCATGCCGATTTTTACGGATCCAAAAATGTATTAAAAGTCGAGTATTTTGAAAAATAAAGCGTTTGTTAAATAGATTCAGTGGAAACCACAATTTTAAATATTCCTCGTGTTTAATTTCCCTACAATACCACTTTTACCAAACGGTGTTATCGTATTTAAAGTAGGTTCTAGACGAGGAAGCCAGGGCAACTTCTGATAAATTTAAGGCTTTTTTTTTATAGGAATGTATCTCCGTCATAAACGCTAACGAAGTACGAGTACAATATTTATACCTCTTAATTAGTACTAAATGTCATAATATTTACAATTTACGGGTCGTGAAAAATTGTTTAATTCGAAAATCGAATTGGGCATCTTGTAACATTATACTTTCCCAACAATCGAAACTATCCCATTACAATATCTTATTAGTTTTATTATAATATTCAAAGTCAGGGTGAAGGCATCACTTCATGTTTTTTTGTGACATTAGGATTAATACATATTAAAAAGTGATTAAATTTAAAATTTTCATCATTATATCACACTTATAAGAATTAATCCATAAAATTAAGTATTAGTTATAACCATTCTAGTGACATTTTACGTATAGATTAAGTCGTATTAGTACCCACTCTAAAATTATAATTTTTATCACAGGACAAGGATAAATATGTATAACCATAAACAATCCATAACATTACGCCACAAAATATTATTGAACTATAACTTTCTGCGGTTGATTGCCGCGCGGTGTACATTTCATTCAAAGTTATAAATTTACGTTATTGATACCACGAACATTCTTCCGATGGAATTTTTTTCTTTAAGCGTTTGATTAATTTAGTAGATTAAATTTTTGTTAATTATAAAAAATTTAAATATCAAAATACTGTTGGC
This sequence comes from Pyrocoelia pectoralis, assembly GCA_036250285.1. NCBI lineage: Eukaryota > Metazoa > Arthropoda > Insecta > Coleoptera > Lampyridae > Pyrocoelia > Pyrocoelia pectoralis. The sequence continues at coordinate 33,020,454 of CM070079.1, read as the reverse complement.
GAATGAAAATGACATTTATATTCTGATTGCTAGAAAGTCAACAAGGTTTGTTATTAAATTTACAATGTTTTTGGCGATTATTTGTTTACAAGACTCTTTAGAAAACACTCTAATTAATGGAACGTGAAACATGAATGGGTTTTAGTGATGCTTCGAGTGCAGTCAATAGTACTTAAAGTAAGAGCACTTGGCACAAATTATAAATGAGTAAAAGTGCAAGTATGTATAAATAATAGTATTTCACTGTTTCATTCCGACGCATATTACGGTCGTATGTTGATCCATTTATGTGTATAAAAACGTAGAAATTTTAGTTGCAGCTCTTTGAATTTTTTGAGTTAGGATTTGATAGCGCTAATATTATCACAATATTCGGAGAAACGAAACATTTTGGGGGTTATTAACCATATGAAATTCAAACTTCAATGCATTGAACTTTTGAGGTCTAAATTTGGTTCACATTACCACAGCGGTTATGTGTCTTCATGTCACTTATGAAAAACCTGCGCCTGCAACTTTGAAAGTCAAGTTTCATCTGTTTCTATTCACTGCGTTCCAAATTCGATGCTCACCTTATGGTCCAGTCAATCTAGTATAATTCCATGCAAAAGGTCTGGTAGTTTTAAATTTTTGATATATTATTAGGATTACAATGGTGATGTAAAATGTAAATTTTCTATCTTGGGACACAATCTGAGACAGCTCTGAAAATTTAGTTCTTATTTTGGTTTTTGCCATGTAATTAAAAAACTAACCGTTTTATAAAAATAATTGTTCTTATATTTTTTATTAAAATTTGCTACAGACTAAGTATTTAACCAGAATTCTGCGAGCGGTGGTGCCCCGAGGTCGAAAACGTGGATTTTACATCATAATTGTAATGCTAATGATATATCAAAAATTCAAAGCTACCCGACCTTTTGCAAGGAATTGCCTTTTTTTCTGCTATATTAACTGGACTATTAGAAACGGTAAGAGATACCAAGTAGGTTAAATGGAAGAATTTACGGGCCTTTAACGTATCTTACTGTTTATATAATTTAATTGATAGATGTGCAATCCTCGGTTTCGGTTTCGCACCCAATTTTAAAGATAATCTGATTCTCCCACTATATTACATTTTAAAGCATGCTATACTACCCTATGGAAATTGAGCAATTTAACAATATATTTAAATTAAATAAGGTTTCCAATAAAAAAATATAACTTTATATCGTGTGTAAAAAATTATGCTAGATAGGTACAAAATGTTTTTATAAACCGTATTGCAGAAAGTAAAGTTATCTCCAAGTTTTTCCTCATTAACTTTTTGATACGATGAATAGTTTGGAAAATATTTACGTTTGAGGAAGGTAACGATTTTCACTTTCCCCATTATATTTAGTGAGCAATTTAACGGAAGAACAAAGTAAGGTCTGTTGAGATAAGATAAAGGTTTCAAAGATACCATTGGTGAGCATGAAATTTGGGATACAGTATAGAAGTCAACGTTGTAAAGATTGTAACTAACAATATAACGTAACACGTATCAGTGTATCGAAGGTGAGGCTATTATGTGACGATATTCTTCCAAATAGTAGGTACCAATTTTTCCAACAACAGGACCATCGAAGCCTTCGCTAGTTCCGTTAAATAGCCCTTACAAAATCGTTTGTAGTACCAATTTACATTCCATACCTTCATACAAATTCAGATGCGTGATTTCGTTTCTACTACTTGACAAAATTGGCTGTAGGCTTTTTAGATCTCTGGATCACCATTTGATAAGAAAAACGTAATTAGAATAATGCTTCTACGTAGTATATATTGCACAATTGTAATAATATTTCCCACACATTCAATCTCTGTAGACTGTAATCCAGGAATATCGCAAGTACACAGACGGATTGAAGATGTATCATAAAATCAATTAAAGAAAAACTTGGACAAGGAATAATTACACTATGAAAGTTGTTCAGAACTATTAAATGTCAAAAGGTATTTGCAGTAAAATGATCATCTAATATCAACGTAAGAAGGGCATTTCGATCATGTCCCTTATAGAGAAGATAAAATGGCAAAGCCGCGCAGGGTATCAAAAGGTGACCTCCGTTTCCTCATCTTGCTTAAGAGCCTTTGTTTATTAGTTGATAGAAATACTCACTTTGCCATTTGATTTCACTTGCAGACGTCTTGGTTCATTCTTATACGACTTAAAGTCAGGTGCTTAGAAGAAGGCGAAAATGCAAATTTTCCTGAATTTCCTATCCATATTAAACAAAAACAGTTTCCTTTACTGTGGCAATTTTTTGGGAAAAAAAGATACCAAACCAACTAAGCTGAAACTATACACACAAAACATTGTTTCCAGCTATGTAAATTCGCTTGTTGCTGAGACACCATATTCTGCTCATCGTTGTTTACGCAAACAATACAGATCAGGTCCCAAATATTACTCTAGATCTAGAATACTAAGCTTCGCGGTGTTTACGACTCATTATAGTTTTTATAGTCACCATAACTATATTGCGGTAGAACATAGAAATTACGATTAATGCCTCCTGTTCAGGCCCAGACTTACCAATGGGCAGACTGGGCACTGCCCAGGGCGGTCATTTTTGGGGGGCGGCATATTTTTGATACTATAAAATGTAAAAAAAACCACGCTATATACACAGAATTGCACAATCGAAAAAATCAGCAGCATAATTTTAATGACTTTTTTTGTGTTTTAGCCGTGTTTTAAGATATTGCATAGTTAGGTAACGCGTGCAAAAATGGCCGTAAAATGCATGAAAAGGCACTGAAAAATCGCCTTCCTTTGGTCTGTCACCCCTCTTGAAAAAACGCCTAATTACGCCACTGGTATGCACACAAGTATCATAAATTGGCTGTGGTTGGTGGTTTGGAGGGGCGTCGATTTTGTTCATGTCTATGGGCGCAAAACATGTAAGTCGGGGCCTGCTCCTGTTTAAACTTCATGAAGATACTGTTTCCTAACTTTTTCCTCAAAAGGGGTACATTGACTTAAAGTCAATGTGCCCCTTTCGAGGGTGGTATAACCACGTGTTTACATGAAGTCTATTATTAAATTTATACTCACAAATACTAAATTTCATATATTAGGAAGTGATTATTTGAGTTTAGACCAGATTTTGTGGAGTTAATTTATTTATTATTTTCAATATTTCGCAGGCTAAATGCCTGCTTCGTCAGGAACTAAAATGTATATAATAATAACGTTAATCGTAAGTTAGTAGAATAAGTACTTACAATAAAATATTAACACGTTATATAAATTAAGGTCATATAAGTAACTGCATAAAATGTAACAACTAAAATGATGATATTTAAAAGTAATAAATTTTAGATGACATAAAAATGTTTGACAGATGTATATAATAATGAAAATCAAGTTATGTAAGATGTGAATGATAAGAGACGAAGATTGATTGCTTAAGTTTAAAAGATGTTAATATATAGTAGTCATGAATGAATATTATTATAAATTGAGAGCAAATTGGCATAAATAACATGTAAATTTTCTATATCAGACTTAAAATTGACGGTATTGTTAATTTGTTTGTTAATTTCCACCATTTCCATAAGTTTTAGAGTGGAAAGTTTGTTAGAACTATTTAAGATAGAGGTATTATCAAAATCAAATGAGTGGTTGTTATTAATAGCATGTATAGATAGGGCACACCGATTTTTCATTGTTCTAATGTCACTCTTGTGGGTGCTAATTCTGGTTTTTAACCAATTGGTAGTAAGACCTATGTATATGTTAGAACAATTATTACAAGGAACACAATATATAACATTAGATTTCATAAATTTGTTTGTTTTGTCTTTAAGTTTTGTAAAAATTTTTTTAAGTGGTGACATGTTATAGAATGCAAATTTAATTTGTTCATGTTGTAATACTTTAATTAACTTATGAGTTAAGTTAGGAATGTAAGGGATTCTGGTATATTTAAACAAATTATTATTATCATGTGAATTTGGTGTGTTAATTGGTATAGTGTTAGAAAAATTAGATGTGGAGCTTATAATGTTATTAAGTGAATTGTTGTTAATGTTAGAGAAAGTGTTGGAATTGAATAGTATCTTTTTAACTAATGTTTTAGGGAAACCATTGTCAATAAACATGGTAGATAATTTAAGTAGGTTTTTATGAATTAAAGTGTGATGTGAAATTTTCATAATTCTGTTTTTCATTCCTTTTAAGGTGTTGATTTTTTGTATTAAAATATGATTGGAGTTATAATTGATATATCTGCCAGAGTTTGTAGGTTTTGTGTACCAATCAATGATCAATTTATTTTCTTTGTTTCTGATTATTTTAGTATCCAGAAATGGAACCCCTTGATTTTCTTCTAATTCAACTGTAAATTGAAGTTTATTATGTATTGAATTGAATGTTTTAAGTGTGTAGTCAATTTTGTCTTGTGGTAAACCACAATTCCAACACTTTCTCTAACATTAACAACAATTCACTTAATAACATTATAAGCTCCACATCTAATTTTTCTAACACTATACCAATTAACACACCAAATTCACATGATAATAATAATTTGTTTAAATATACCAGAATCCCTTACATTCCTAACTTAACTCATAAGTTAATTAAAGTATTACAACATGAACAAATTAAATTTGCATTCTATAACATGTCACCACTTAAAAAAATTTTACAAAACTTAAAGACAAAACAAACAAATTTATGAAATCTAATGTTATATATTGTGTTCCTTGTAATAATTGTTCTAACATATACATAGGTCTTACTACCAATTGGTTAAAAACCAGAATTAGCACCCACAAGAGTGACATTAGAACAATGAAAAATCGGTGTGCCCTATCTATACATGCTATTAATAACAACCACTCATTTGATTTTGATAATACCTCTATCTTAAATAGTTCTAACAAACTTTCCACTCTAAAACTTATGGAAATGGTGGAAATTAACAAACAAATTAACAATACCGTCAATTTTAAGTCTGATATAGAAAATTTACATGTTATTTATGCCAATTTGCTCTCAATTTATAATAATATTCATTCATGACTACTATATATTAACATCTTTTAAACTTAAGCAATCAATCTTCGTCTCTTATCATTCACATCTTACATAACTTGATTTTCATTATTATATACATCTGTCAAACATTTTTATGTCATCTAAAATTTTATTACTTTTAAATATCATCATTTTAGTTGTTACATTTTATGCAGTTACTTATATGACCTTAATTTATATAACGTGTTAATATTTTATTGTAAGTACTTATTCTACTAACTTACGATTAACGTTATTATTATATACATTTTAGTTCCTGACGAAGCAGGCATTTAGCCTGCGAAATATTGAAAATAATAAATAAATTAACTCCACAAAATCTGGTCTAAACTCAAATAATCACTTCCTAATATATTACACAGAAGACCAAAGAACATTTCAAATTAATCTAAATTTCATAAATACATACTATTTATTGATGATATTTTCGGATGGGATAATTAAAAAAGGAGAAGAACAAGTTTCCAGTATGAGTTCCGCCAAGTTATTTAACGCAGCGTGTCAGTACGTGAAAACAGAAATGTTTCTTTTTGGGGTACTGAGCAAACAATTAATTAGAGACTTGTGGCTACATCACAGTAAAAATCAGTCACAATCAATCTTAGTGAGGTACCGTTTCAAAAATTTTCACAAATTTGAAGTCTGTAACCCTACTAGGAAAAGTATACCTTCCATATTTTGATATGGAGTGTGTTTCAAGGAACAAATACTTCAAGGAGCATATAACCCGCTGGTGCAGTCAATTCAAGTGAATCTTTCTATGACTTATTCGACATACCAAACCTTCTTCACAGGAGAAACCTTCACGTTTGCACCAATGGCAACCGCGAGTGTCGTAGCGTAGTGGAAGCAATTGCAGCAGCTGACCAGATGGGTATTAATTTAACAAACCCTTCCTCCATGCATTAGTCACAGGTCACAGGTGACAGGTTGATTTTAGAGTCATTTCAAGTTCTTTAGAGCAGGGCAATGGTTGACACTGTGATAAGTTATGATAAGCGCAAGACAGGAGGAAGAGGTATTTACATAAAAAACATAACTAATGAGAACTAATTGCGACTTATATGCAACCTACAAAGTCTCACTATCGTGGTTCCTGGATCACAGTACTATCGAAGGAAAAAACTGAGTGGAAAGTATTTGGCGCTCACCGATATCTCCATCAGTGCCAATTACCAATCCAGTTGATCTTCATTGGAGATGTTTGAAAATTCTGTTTCCAGATCTAAGCCCATAATACGAACACAAACCAAAAAATGAATGGTTTGTAACATGGCTTATTTGTCATCTGAGTTCGCAGTTCCTAGGTACGTAACATCGTGTTCCTAGAACATTTATACAGGGTGGCCCAACGAAAAGGTAACAGACGGGTTTCTGGCCAGAGGGATTTTTTTTTTGGGAAACGCAAAAACACGTCAATTTTTATATCAGGGGGGACAACTTTCGCCATGATTTTCAACCTGAAGTGATTTCATCCCTTAGCGCTGTGAGAACAACCCCTAAAATTTAAATAGGGATGATGGGGCAAGTGATACGTCATTTGAAAGGTCTCTCTTTTTTGATTTCAGTGCACTAGTTTTTTTTATATTTTAAAAATTGAAGTTCCAAAATGGAAAATGAGGAAAGAGATTGAGGCATTTAAAAACTCAAAAAACTCGGACAGATCAATTGTTTTTTTTCTTGGAGAAGCTAGGTACTTTTACTGATATTTTACAACATTGTTTCACCCCTTGGGTACAGGGTAAACAACCCTTAAATTTTTAAATAAAAACAAGGGTTAATTTTTTCTTGTGCTAATTAATAAAACCAGTTTATGCAAATTCAACCCTTATTTTAATAAATTTTCGAAGTGTCTGCCTTCAGCTTCCATGTAATAATACAGATTTTGATTAACTCGTTCCTCCTGATCTCACCCCATTAGATTTTTTTATGGGGTCATGTAAAGAGTAAAGTTTTTTCCACTGGTCCGGAATCTTTGGAGGAGTTACGTGACCGTATAGTACATGAATGCCGCCTGATCACTCCTAAAATGTTGCAAAATGTACGGGAACGATTTAATGAAATTTTGTACTATTGCATGGAGCTGAAGGCAGGCACTTCGAACATTTATTAAAATAAGGGTTGAATTTGCATAAACTGGTTTTATTAATTAGCACAAGAAAAAATCAACCCTTGTTTTTATTTAAAAATTTAAGGGTTGTTTACCCTGGACCCAAGGGGTGAAACAATGTTGTAAAATATCAGTAAAAGTACCTAGCTTCTCCAAGAAAAAAACAATTGATCTGTGAGAGCTTTTTTGAGTTTTTAAATGCCTCAATCTCTTTCCTCATTTTCCATTTTGGAATTTCAATTTTTTTGGTTAAAAATAAAAAAATAACAAAAACTAGTGCACTGAAATCAGAAAAGAAAGACCTTTCAAATGACGTATCACTTGCCCCATCATCCCTATTTAAATTTTAGGGGTTGTTCTCACAGCGCTAAGGGATGAAATCACTTCAGGTTGAAAATCATGGCGAAAGTTGTCCCCCTTGATATAAAAATTGACGTGTTTTTGCGTTTCCCAAAAAAAAATTCCCTCTGGCCAGAAACCCGTCTGTTACCTTTTCGTTGGGCCATCCTGTATTATGCTACATGCTACAGTTTGTAGGATCGAACACAGAAATGTTTACACATTTCTGCATAGGAAGTACTGGAAAACATTTCACGCACTAGTGTAATGTTAAGAGGTACTATATAATCATACTAAAAGCCACATACAGGGTGTAGAAATAAATCAGTAAAAGTACAGGTACAGCATTCGTGAATTGATCAGAGCATTCCTTTACTCATAAATAATATTCAAATTACACTATTACACTTGCTAAAGTTGTGAAATTTAAATTGGAAATGAAAGGAAATGGCATGTATATGTATTTCACTAATTATCGAACATGCCACTCATGGAAATTGACGATAGAAGGACACGAGCATTACAGATATAAAAAATTTGATAGAGATTTAAAAACTACATGAAAGAAAACGTACAAATTAATACCTAAATAATACCTATAGAATTTTTAATTGCAAACTTTTAGTAATAATAATAATAATAATGATGTTTAAGCACCTATAATTATGGAACGTAATTTTAATTAATAATTACCTCATATTCATTATTTAACTTAAATATTTAATGAATCATTGTTATACAAATTGAATTCGTGACGCTATTATTAAATAGTTATACATCACGATTTATATGTAATTGTAATTGCATTACAACACTGAACTTGGTAGTTTTATAGGATTTTATTAACAATTCCTTCTGCCGTACCGTTTAGGTTAAGGTTAAAAGATGAGTAAAAATATAGATATTAATACTGTAGTAAGTGATGAAATGAAATTGTAATAAAAAACGTTAGTTTAATATACATAATTACACTAATTAAAATAAAAACGATGGCGTGTTACCATACTTTAAAAGCGTTGAACTGGACTGGTAATGAAAGTGAAAATTTTCTACCAATCTGAAGTTGTTTTTAATGCAGGAAGTTTTCTGAGCAGTGGGTGCTGAAAAACCATTAAAATCGGTTTAAATTCCGTCCAGTGGAAGAAAAAGGATTCGACCACAGCAATGCGATTTAGAATTATGCAAAACAAAGTTTTGTTTCTAAAATCATTATTTACAACTCTTCGTACATATTAATTAATGTATAATATTGTTGTTATAAACAATTCCCACAATATACTATTTAAGAAAAGATTGTGGAATGCGATAAAATAAAAAGCAGTTGTAAATGGAAATTCCTAGTGCAGTGGGCAAACATTTCTACGTTATGTCATTTGAAATATTTACTATAAAGGTTATATGTAAATGAATAAGATAATACGTTAATGTTAGTATTTACCGTTAATTTAACTATCTGTATTTCATGGGAGAGGTTTATTCCAGTGGGAAGAAAAACCCAGTACTGGCTAAATAAGAAAGACACATGGAGTTACAGACATGAGTTAAATAGTTATAGATGGAGATTTTTGTTGTTAATTAATGAATCATTAGACAACTTTAGACAAATTGCACTTTAAAAGTGTTAAAAAAACGTTTAAAATGTAAAAACTAAATTTTTACGTATTTACTTGGTTTTTTCCTTATACATTGACGGTAAAAATTCTGTTTAATTACTTGACAACAAACATCAACGATAATCGTTTTAGTTTCAGCAATGGAAAATTATTTATAACATTTTAAATAATGTTTTATTATAAAATCTCTGTATAAATAATATGAATAAAGTTTGCGAAAATGCAAATTATTGTCAATTTATTCACCATCAGAGGTGAATAAATTTTTGATTATACACAGTGTAAAAAAAATACTGCAACTTTGTGCGCGAGCCCTTAATCCTATAGTTTTTGAGGGAAAACTTTAAAATTTTCCTATTTATATATGGTATTATGCTTTTAGATGAATATCAAGTTATTCGAAGCAGCCTAGGATTGATTAGTGCTCTGTGGATAAAAGGTTAGGAACAATATCAAATTTTTGTAATGTATAATGCGAATTGGGCATAGGTACGACGAAATTGACATATAGACAATAGTTCTAACGGCGCGGCGGATTTTCCTAGGCCCTTGAGCAGTGGCCGAATCTAGTTAGACTCAGTCTCTCAAATTTGGCTTACTACATATAAATGATTATTAATTACCAGCTAACTAGCAGCCTTGACATGTAAATCTTTTAAATTTTTTAACTCTACCTATAATTGTAAAAATAGCTACGAGTTTAGCTAGATCCCGCCCTTCGTCGATTTGGTTTCCTGTACTCGATAATTAAGACCCTTCATTTCAATTTTTGAGAGCCCTTCTCGCCAAAAGGTGAGCACTACAAAACTGAATCAACCAGTTCTTTGTCAAATTGTCACATATGGTAAGAAGCACGAAAAATTTACTTGAATTTAGTGTGATTACTATAAGGGTAATTATTTTCAAGGTCCGATTGGTTCATGATTCGAGCAAATTATTTTGGTTCACAATTTTTGTGTTGAATGTGCCATTTCACTCTATATCATCGTGACTGAAAGACTTCAGTATCGGAAAATCTGTGCAAGATGAGTTCCGAAGTTGCCGTCCGGCGTGAGTGCTACCATGATGAAGGAGACGATTGTTCGAACAAAATCATCCCAGAGTCCGTTAATAAACTAATGAAACAAAAGCGAAAATCCAAACACTGGGTGCAGTCTCATTCCCAAAGGGGTTTAAGTAAACCTTCTCCAGCAGAAAATCTACGGCTGCTGTGTTTTGGAACCGAAAAGATTCATGGACCGTGGTACAAGCATCACTACAACCTCGTACAGGGTGACTCTTGAACGTTTACGAAGAGAAATTCAGAGTAAGCGAAGAAGATTGTTGTCATCAGGCCATTATCTTTCTTAAAGTCTGATCATGCTCGGCCAGGATCTACTCGATATGGAACAGAGCAATTAAGCAATTTGACGATCTATTTAATTAGGCAAACATTATTGTGATTAAGATGTTATAAAACGGCAACCGTGGCAAATTAAATATTCTTATGAGTCTGTAATGAGTGTAATGACACTATAAATTAAATGTTAACGTTCGTGCCGATTTTATTGGGTTTGTGCGATTACTGAGACATTAGTTGAATAGATTACACCAGATAGAAGGAGGGGCTGAATCTAGCTAAGTTTTCGCACTTTGGAGTGGAAATTTAATTTTTTGGATATATATGAGCTTCTAATGAGCTCGCTGTTCACGACTGGAATATAATTTGAATACAGTGAGCCAAATTTGGGCTAAATTAAAATATGCTCGGCCACTTCTCAATAATTTCCAAAATTTTACATACACAAAGTGGTTCAAAAACGGTAAGCTTTCGACCTTTCGATATCAAAAACTCGTAAATAGATTTTTGGGTTTCTGGACTGGAATATAATTTGAATACAGTGAGCCAAATTTGGGCTAAATTAAAATATGCTCGGCCACTTGTCCATAATTTCCAAAATTATACATACACAAAGTGGTTCAAAAACGGTAAGCTTTCGATATCAAAAACTCGTAAATAGATTTATGGGTTTCTTTGGGGTAGTAAAGAGCAGGTCTAAAACGGCGCAAATCTTTACCGAAATGATTTTCTGGTTTTCAGTTCTTTGTTCTGTATGACGACTAGTTGGGTGCTTAGCTTATTGTCTTCGAGAATCTCTGGAACCTTTTAGGATACTTATACTGCGACCTTAGAACTAGAATCATCAACTAGTCAATCGTGAATTATGCCAAGACAAAAAAAAACGGAACTATAATAGTTATAAAACCACTGAAATTGACAAAAATTACGAGAGCATGTCTGGTAACAGATGTTTACCTATATGGTCATATTCTCATATTTTATTATCTCATTTTAATGAGCTTTTTGTTCCAGCCAGACAAAACGTTAATGATCCTGACCTTAATGACCGCTAAGGTGACCGCGACAAATTTTCGACGATTTCCAATTATTTTTATTGCGAAACAATCGATTCATATAGTAACCTTGTGTGAAAATTATTATTGGCGAAACGTGTTGAATCACATTTGTAACCAAGAGCTATTGAGTAAATGCAGGCTGGCTCGATAGCTGAGCTATTTAGCCAGCCTGCATTTACTCTTACGAAATGAATATAGAGTAATAAGGTGTTTGAACAAATTAGATTAAACCGAAATTGGAAGTGTGCCAATCTTTGCAAAAGATAATAGAGCGACATGCGACTACTACATGTATATTGCATTACCGTAGACATTCATTAAAGAACGGAAAGGACGAAATTGCATAAATATAAAAAGTTATATAAACCTTGCAACTGGATTAATATTCCAAACGTAATTTGTTCAATTTTTTGTCAATCATAATTTTTTGCACGAGAATTTTGCGTGAAGTCAAAAAGTGGCCTTTAAATGACGTGCTAATGACTATCTGTTTCATGAAAGTGGGTTGAAATGCAAAACGTGGAATTTCAAACTGAATAGAAATGTTGATTTTGACATATGAAGCTGTCTTATATTCATTTTTGATTACCTCACTATGATCACTTAATTCATACGTTTTTGTCTTATAATTAAACTTATTGCTAAATTCTATATGTACAAATGCTACTTCAATAACTTGTACAGAATTCTACGCGCCAAATGTAAGCTCAGTTCAGGTAAAATTGGGTTACTTGTTACCTTTCAGACCAAGAGGTAATAAGGTTCTAAGCGTTATGAAACTATTTCTGTTCCTCAGGCGCATACAATTTATATACTACAAAAACGACGAGTCGTGCGTTTTCACAAATGAAAAAATAACAGGAAATAATGACCTTTTTATAAAATAAATAACGCTTATTGCGTATACTTAATTTTTAGTACCTAAATAACGATCTTTAAGTTTCGTTTACTACACTCTATTCATTTTACATACCGTAATTGTCATTATATAGGTACTAAGAGAAAGATTGCAAAATAATTGATAGCTTCGCTTTTCATCTTTATAATTTAATAAAAAATATAAATTAATTTACGACTGCTAACAATGCAAAAAAAAATTGAAGGTGGTTTAGTTTCATGTTCATAAACATTAAAAACGGCGTTCTATTCTCATCTAATGTCAACTAATATTTTCTATTTTGATTATAAAGTTCATCTTTTGAATACATTAATATAAAATTTGGAAGATCTTGCGAAAAAAGCGGCTCTGTCTACTTTATTAATGATCCTTTTAATATTCCCTAACGTTCCGAATCGTGTAGTTCTGACATTGAAGCTTCCTATCTTAACTAAAGTGTCATTAATAATTTTATTTGTGTGAGAAACTTCTTTATTACGTTCAACATTTTCCAATTTCAGTAATTTTTACGTCATATACCCTCGTTACTCGTTTCGCTCGATATTTCTTCCTTCTTCAATTCTTGACACATTCCACATACCGTTGATTCTTGGTTTAGGTTTTCAGTTTTTGAGAAAGTACTGTCTAATGCGCCCATTTTAAGGTAATCTGTCCTACGCATAATTCAAAGCGAAGGTTAAAATATTGTAATTTATCACTTAAAAATAGAACATCCGTGTGTTATAAAAAACTGCTTCAAAATTTAAGTAAACAATATTTTCGTTAAGAAAGAACAAATCAGGGCCATAAAATAACAATTATAACTAACTTCGATGACATAACCAAATATTACCGGAGCAGTGCAAAGAAGTAGGTTGAGAAACTTACTTTCATTAAAGTACTTCAGCCACAAATTCTACATTTTTTCAATAAAAAAGTACATTTTGAGTCGTGACAAAAATTGTAGACCAGTGCCGTGCTCTAGTTTAGCCTTAAACATTATAACACAGCACGGACTTTACATAATCGTTTTAAACGTAGGTGTCCTAAAGTACATTAATTATTGGCGTGAAAATTTGAAAGTTACTTAATTTATTGTTCCTGTTTAATATTCGTTTAGATTTTGAAATTGATACCTATGTCTTTTTATCAAACGAGATTATTGATTTTAATCAATGAAAACTAGGAAATATTATAAATTCCGTAAAACTTTAGGCTTCATTGAAATGAAGAAGTATTTTAAACATTTATACAGACAGAAAGTAACTTCCGGTAAAGTTGTGAAATTTTTTAATAAGCATCGACCGCTACAATTATGTTCTAGGTTAATGATAATTGAACTACACAAATTAGTTCGTACGTGTGTTTCACTTTTAATTAAGGATTCGATTTTTATCGTATTGTTTTTTTTTGTTCTAAGAGAGAAGTGTGTCGACAAATTGTAGCATGTTTTCATTGTTAACACCGTTGTGTTGAATTTTTTTAATTTCTTCTTCAAAGTGAGAAAGTGTTACACTGTATTAAGGAAGTGACCTAATCGAACTACAAGGTCGCATGATATTCTTCACCAATCATCAGCAATTACGTATAACATGTATAGAAATATTTATACAGGGTGTTTCTACTCAAAGTGGACAACATAATAGAGGTTATAGAATTCGTCCAAAGTAACACTTTTTTTAAAGTAATTTTTTTCATTTTGGCTTTTGTTTTCGAATTATGGACCTTTTTCGATTTTTTAACAAATCTCTATGCCTCCATTATTTGTAGTCGGATTTCAAAAAATCAAAGTTTTTTGGAATCAACAGTTTAATATCTACAATGTTTGTTCACAACTTTTTTACAAAAAATTTACAACACCAAAATGGCGGTCATTGTAACTTTTGGAAATTGAACAGCACAAAATCTACATAATGAAGCCTTTTGAAAACTTAGGGATGGTTGATATGTTAATAATGTATGGGGAGGCAAGGCGAAATTCTAGGGCAACAACGTAATCCTATGAGACCAATAAGAAACCCTAATTTTGAGGAGGATGTTCTCGTTCATTTTGCTGCAGATCCAACAAGTACACGTCGAGTTGCTACAACTCTTGGAGTAAGCCATGCGAATATGTAGAGGGTGCTTCATGAAAAACCTATGTATCCTTACCATCTTCGGAAGGTGCAGCATCTGAAGGATACTGATTTCCAATCTCGAATAGTATTCTGCAGGTGGCTCATAAATCGCAGGAATTTAAGAGGAAGCTTTTTGGATTACATCCTCTACTCGGATGACGCCACGTTTGGCCGTGATGGGATTGTTGACTGAAGAAACAGTCACATTTGGGACGCTGAAAATCCCCACGGTGTTTTCAATCGAGAACATCAGGAGCGATTTTCAATCAATGTGTGGACAAGGATAATAAGGAGTCATCTCGCTGGTGCGCTTATTTGCTGCCAAATCGACTCACTGGCAACGACTACACAAACTTTTTAAACAGAACTTCGGTGAATCTTTTAGGAGATATACACCGTTACTAACTAGGAAAAACATGTGGTTTCAGCACGACGGTGTTCCAGTCCATTCATCAAGATTTGTTAGGGCAACCTTAAATCGAAGATTTCCCAATAGATGAATACGACGAAGAGGCCCTACTAGTTGGTCTGTGCGGTCACTGGATTTGAATCCATCTGTGGTTTATTATATGGTATATGAGACCGAAGTGGAAACGGAAAAAGATCTTGTAGCAAAAGTAGTTACTGCTGCTGACGAAATAAGGGATAAACCCGAAATTCTTCAACAGGTTGTTCGTGAAGAAATGTTAAAGCGATGTAGAAGATGTGTGCAAAGCCATGGTGACCATTTTGAACAGTTTTAAAAGTAATCATCAAGAAGTTGTGAACAAACGTTGCAGATATTAAACTGATGATTCCAAAAAACTTTGATTTTTTGAAATTCGACTACAAATAATGGAGATAATTGTTACGTTCCTCGTTTATTGACCTAATTCGCAAGAATCAATCTTATCGATTTCTCTATCAGGATTACAGATTACAAATCTCTTAATTCAATGTTTTGCTAATAGAGTCCACTTTCAATACTTTTGGTACTACTTTTCCTCCGCATTTGCTCTATTCTACGCGAAGCGTTATCTCTAACCACTTCGTCTTCGTTGGTTCCGTTACAGCTTTTCTACTTGGCGGAGAAAACAAGTGAAATAATTGCATTAAAAATTATTCTATTGGCTGTCAATGTAGTCATTTAGTTTCTGATTGGCTGATCCACGGCTACCTAAATAAAATAGTTCATCTTAAAAACGGAACAAGCACTTCACTAGGGAATATCTCCGTGCTGATATAAATAGCAACTCGATTTTCAACCGCGTATCTTTTTCTATTCTACTTCCTAACAAACGTTACTAAGTGCTACGGAAATTTCACAAGTTTCTCATATCGATATTAATCGTCTATAAGTGAAAGTTTTCCACAAATAGTGGTTATTTAGAATCATCTGCTTATTTTAAGTACCATTAAAACGTGATATTACGTCTTTTTGCATTAGTACCGCTACGTTAAAAGTGTCCACGCTCTAGGATTAATTTCCTTGAGCGTTTACTACCCGTTTACTACCTGTTTCCTACCCCGTTTACTTTTGGATTACTACATCTTTACTTTTGGTTACCACCATTTTGTTAGAAAATTGATGTCAACTTTACTCGAAATTATTGCTGATCCGTTACTATTGAACATCGATGGTTATTTTCCTGTGAAACTACATATTTGCTGTTCCACAAATCATCTTTAATTATTTCCGCATTCCTGTGAAGAAATTACTGCTTTTGGGAAACTATATGCTGCCATCTGGTGTCAACCTTTGAAAACAAGATTTGATAAGTTATTTAAATTATTAACCTTACATTTCTTGCTGAACTTTATTTGAACTCCTGTTACTGTTTATTATAAAATTTGATTATACTAAATTACTTAATCACATTTCATATTTTTGCTTCAATTTAAAACATTTAATTTATTCATTTTGTTTACTATTCAATTAATTTTGCATTAACTTTGTTCGTTACTTTAAAAGTTACTTTTATTATTTGTGTATTATCTTTTACCTTGAAGATTTAATTTGCTAAAGTTAAAGTTTAAAAGCTAATTGCTATTATTTTTACATATCAACTCTCGGAACGAGTACTGACCAAAGTCGGTAATTATTACTTTCAGTCGGCCTGCTTGTCGCAGCCCTATTAATTTTTCTTGTTAATCAACCTTTCTGTTTAGATAACTCAGCGATATTGACGTTGCGCAACGGCGATAATCGGATGTGTTTTTGGTAAGCGTTGTTTAATGACAACTACTACGTACTGACTTTCGTACAGCTACCGAGACGGTTGCTGATATATTTATGTGTATTATTTTTGTGTTATTAATTGTACATTGTTGTAATATGTAAACTTCATTCCCTGCAAGGTAAAAGTTAAACCCCCTTTACTGCTTCACTCCTGTGAAGATTTGTTTTGTAAAATTTGTTCCGATTGTGTCAATGTTATTTTGTTTTGATTCATTATAACCACCACTATCATTATTTTAGTGTATTTCTTTATCGAATACCCACTTTCTCTTTCAGAAATCATATCTCTGTTATTATTATTATAAGCTGCTAAGCTCTTCGTAGTTCTGATTACCAGTTTGTCTTTACTAAAGAACTATCGTGGCGCCCTAAAAGATATTTGACTATATTTGTTAACTATAACTTGCTATAAATTTAAATTCTATACTCATTATTCCCACGCCCATTAGATTGCCCCTTATAACTGAGCTTATCGAGTCATTGCATTTTTCCTGATTACGGTACCAATCATTTGTTGCCGTAACATAATATAGAGATTTATAGAAAACAAAAAAGGTCCATAATTCGAAAACAAAAGCCAAAATGAAGAAAATTACTTTAATAAAAATGTTAGTTTTAACGAGTTCTATAACCTCTATTACGTTGTCCACTTTGAGAGTAGAAACACCCTGTATTGTAAAATAATTTAGTACATTGAGGAAGGGTAGTTAACTACATTTCTAATGCATCTTTGTTCTTAGAGAGGGCAATAATATATTTGCGAAAAAATTGGCTAACGAAGTGGTTAATATCCTCATTGCCAAGATTTTGCCAAATATACTGATAACAGTAGATAGCCAATAAGCCAATGGCTTTTCAGGAATGAACGTAAATGTTCGAAGAATGTTGCATATGTAGTGACCAACAGCAGTATTTGAAGCGATTTTGATTTGTTTTCCAAGCCACTTTATGCTATCTAGAACCTGCCACAAAAATGCCACAGATAGGTTTTTCTTCCACCAGTTTCTGTCAATCGCTTTCAAAAAAAAGCAAAACTTGACAAACCAGTGATCAAGAAGGAGCAAGTAACAGAGAAAATTCAGGAAACAAACAGAGATCAGAAAATGAAGAAAACAATTAAGGAAATGATCAGAGGCCATGCAATTACTTTCATAACTGTTGGAAAAATATCAATCCCGTAGGATACAGATGCGAGGAACATATGGGTCACCAAGGATGTGGTATCATGGTATGAGACAAAGGGCCGAAGTTGTGGAAGGTTCGTAAAAAATGTAAATCCTATTGAACAAGGGGCTCCACATGTTCAGCAATAACCAATTTCTAAAATATAATATTAGAAAGTTTATGTAAAATACTGGAATAAGCGCGGTATGTACCATTCTTTTAGCAACGTATTCCATTAAAAAAATATATTTGGTTCATTATTTTTTTCAAAATAAGACCTTAGCTTCGAAGAATTCATCAAACCTGAAAGTTTCATAGACCTTTTCACACAGTTTCTATCTGTCTCTCAATAAAAAAATCGTAGACATTATATTATAATATACTTATGGAGTTCCACAACGTAAGCGTAGATTTAACTATAATTTATGAACGTTCGCCTACTAATCCTTGAATATTTTGCATAATCTGTAAATAAAAACTGCGATTAAATTCGCGTAAAACGTAATGTTTGTAACTTAATGGAACATAGTAGGCAATCAACTCCCTTGGCGAAAATTGAAATAAATCTTAATCTAGTTTATAATCACGGATCCATGATATTTTGCAAGAGAAAAAGAACTTCAAAGTATGGTCGAAGTGCTTCAATAAACTGAACTGTTGAGGGTGTTGAAGTAAAATTTTTACACGTGTCAACTCTTAGTGAGTCTGGCGATTTCTAAAGATCTAAACCATTACAATCAAAATTTGTAAGTGTTCATCAGTAGCAACATGGTTTCGTGTCATTCCATTTCATTAAACGGAAATAATGGTCAATACGCAATTAATGAATTTTATAAGTAGAAGTTATTCAGACTTACAAAATTTCTAAAAAAGTTATGCCCAATTTACTTCGGAAGTGTTGCGTAACAGCATATTCTATTTTAATACGATACTAATTTAGTATGACGTTTATAGTTAAGCCTGTATTACCAGAATGTCTTTAAAACACAATTGTATAATTATTCAAAATCACGCTCTAAAACGAAACCATAACGCTGAAGCCCCTTCGTTGCTTTTGAAATGACAAAATCCACTGCAATTCCTTTTTCATCAAAAATTAGAAGCTTCTCTCTACACGCAACGTTTATATGTTGAAAAAACACTCTTAACGTTGGACAAGAAGCTTATTTCTATTTCGCTATTCTTCTGTACAATACTATGTGAACAGTTCCATACTATTATTTACCTTATGTTGTTCCAATTCTTCCAGTTAGTTTCAGATGGTTTTACAATTCAAATTTTGGTGTATCTACAGTGCTCGCCAAAAAGTAGGCTCCAAATGGATTTTTTTTTGGATTTTTTAAAAAAACTTTTTACGGCAATAATTTGTGCTAGTCTGAAAACCTATTTAGCCCCTATCAGATATACCGAGTGATTTTCACTTAGCTAGGAAATGGCGTTTTTCAAAATTACCTAAATTCTAAATGTGCTATTTTTCGTAAATTAAGCAAGATTTCAATCAGTTTTTAAATACAAATTAAATTACATAGTTACTCTGCCTTCGTTCTTTTTTGATGAACCAGGCTGCGGCTCAGGATCTGATTGACCGTCTACATCAAATACTTGAGGGAGAACCAGAGTAGGAAGTGACGTCATTGTCGGCGGTTCATCATCAAAATCATTTTCCTCAATTTTAATTTTGAGATTTCCATTATATTACTGCAAATCTCCCCAGAACAATGGAGGCACACTGCAGAACATTTGAGGCTTGCTTTACGACATCCACACATCGCTCCACACGTTCCTTTGCATCTGCAGAATATCAACATTAGAAGCTCAGGGGGTGCTGGAGGTTTTGAGCTTTGTACTGGCGTTAATATAGGTCAATTTTTGTCCAGGTCCAGTCTTCAGGGTCGTTGTAATTACCGAGCCACGACTGGACCTGATGGTAGATTCGGAAGCTGTGGAAGCGGGCTGTATCTTGTGTTGGAGGAAGTGAAGATAAATTAAATGTACGCTTTGTCACTAACTTGGCGAATCGTTTATAACGTAGACTGTCAAGTGAATTATCAACTTTATTACCACCATATAAAGATGAAAAAACATTCACCAATGACAGTGAGCAAAGCAAGACCAACTCTCTTGTTGAGAAACAACGCTGTTCCATTTGCTAACTCTGGATGTTTCTCCAGGGTTTTTAGAAATATAAGTTTAGCCATATTGTGAGCTGCTGAAGTTGTGTCACATCCTCATAAAGCATGGAGAAACAGCAAATTATCTGCAATGACGTCTCCGTACAATATAATTGTTCTGCTGTACGTCCTTTTGATGATAAAAAAATACATTTAATTGTTTTCTTCCAAGTGCCGTGAGCAAGATAAGTATGTCGATATCTTCAGCTACAATAGCAACTGAGTCAAACGATTGAGATGCAGCAAGACAAAGCGAATGATGAGGGTGTCTGCATCTGATTCTGCTTGGTCGACACTGAAACCCACCTCCAAGAATGAAGTTTTGAGAAGAACAATGAAATCAGCTTTGTTCTTTTCATTACCAAGAAATTTCTCTTGTGATAACGTCGGTACGGTGTTCTTGTCGAATTTTAATTCTGTCGACTGGGGTTTTTTCGTGCGACGCAAACGCCCTCAAGACTTTGTTCCTACGACATCGGGGTCATCTGAGTAGCCGTACAATGGTTGCAGAGAGCCCAAACTAAATATAATAATAGTAATAGCAGACAGATGTTCTTTTATCCCCAAACAGTTACTTGGGGCTTTTATACCTGCGCAGTACTCGGGGAAATGTACACTCTGATTAGAAATTATTTTAAAAATCAATAATTTCACAGTTTTGTGGTGGAGTGTCAAATCAATAATTAATCAATAACAATATTGCATTATTAATAATTAAAAAGAGAAGGAGATTAAAAATTATGAATACTGAAGAATAGTATTCGTTTCGCAGCGCTGTAAAACCTTAACTAATGAATAAAATTTAAAAAAAATCCCTCTATAAAAATGTTCTGATATCATTTTTTTGTAAAATGATCAGAAAAAAAGTTATATCGAGCAATAAAAAATTTTTTCTCAGATTTTCATTGATTCTCGCTTACAACTTTGTTATTTTTGGTTCTGTGACTAAAAGTTACTGGACCAAAGTTGGATAATTTTATTTGCAACAAAAAATATTCTCAAATTTTTTTGTGAGACCTATACTTTGCCAGATAAACCATAAAAACCATTTGTACCCCTTGTTCCAAGATGGTGGCCGTGTGACAACGGTTGAAACCCCACAATCTTGGATTTGACTTTATACTAACCCCTCCTTGATATCTAAAAAATAAAATTGCGTCTTCTGACAAAGCCAAAATAATTAACATTTTAATGAACTACTGGGCGAAACAATTTATTTATCTATTGATACTGAAAAAGTGCCGATTTTTTTACAGAATGATTATATAAAGAGAAGGTATCAAATGAATTATTTCCTTGGAACACCTCGTGTCAAACAAGTCAGGAGCAAAAAAAATACGAACCAGGAAAGAAGCGCTCGTCTTCGTGGAGAAATGTTCGAAGGATAACGGGACACCATTTATGCCTTTGTCACACACCAAAAGGAAATAATTTGTGGTGAAGCCCATTTACAAAGTGGGAATAGTAGAAGTGAAATCCTTAACGTTTTCGTGTAATTTATAAATGTCACTATAGAGTTTGCCTCAAGCAAGGCAGATTGTGGAATCGAAAAATGTAAAAAAGTTTCTATAATTAGTCAACTCGATCTAGCTACTACATTTATGTTATGAATGGAATACTCAATTAATCTTCCATTTCTTAATAAACAACTAATAAATAATTAACTCGCTGACTAATTTCAATTCTAGATTATCGCATTAATCGATCACAGTCACTTCGTAATGCTTCTCAAGTACCTACTGCTCGATTTTTTTTGCACACATGTTTATTCAACAATGCTACCACTGAAAAGGTCCACAACCTTTAATATCGAAATATCAATTGTCTCATTGCCACCGTTCATAAGTTATCCTTGATTATTTAAGTTGCACCTGTTAGTTCAAAAGTTATAAATAAATGTTACAAAAAGATTTACGCAATTGCCTATTATTTATGGAATTATAGCGTTCCATTTGTAAATAACAATTTAAATAATTTAGGCGTTAGTTTTTACAATTTTGATATAAATCGCCTAAAGTAGGCTACGGTTATTTAGCAATACTCTCACGTTACAAAATGGTACCACTGAATTAATTCAATTGATCATATACCTTTTTAGAAAAGCTGAAATTATAGAATTAAATTAACATTTTAACGAAATGTGTCAACAATCCCGACTTTTTCACCTTAATTGCGATAGAAGAAATGACATTTACCAACAACACTTTGGTTTTACGTAATTATAATAATAATCGGAGGAACTTGACAATTTTCTTCCTTTGAGGAGAACTTTTTGTACCAATTTTATCCCTTTCTAAGGAATATTTTGGAAAAACCGTAAAAGTTATGAACAAACTGCCTAAATTTATATTTATCGATTGCCGATTTTAGATTTCTTTGTGATGAGTATTTTCGTTTTATTCCTAGACTTGCAGCGAAGGGTTGGTAAACATCGACAAATGTAAATTGGGTCCTTGGTTCTCTGTGTTTGGGAAATTATTCTTATTATTTAATTTTTGTCATGGATCACCACCTTATAAATTCAACCATTCACTACAAGTTTTTTTGTGTTCGACTATTAATAAATATGTAATAGAGTAACTGAATGTAATTACATGGCACAATCTCCACATTCTCATTCACATAGAGAAAGGGGATCAATAAAAAGTGCGATGGGGTTACCAATCCCTACAAAAAAACATATAAGTGTTCTATGTAATTTACATAATGAAAATTTCGTGAATATTTTGGTTTATATAATAGTAAGTATGTAATTACAAAATTCACATACAGTTTCAAAAAATCTCTTTCAAAAACTGTTCGTTCATATAAAACATGAAGTTAGTCGAAGAACGATCAACTGTTTTTATGGAAACTCATATGACGAACCACATTTTCAATTATTGAGTTTTGGAATTTGGAAAATTGAGGGTTAGTGATTAACTTTTTTTTTTGAAAATTGGAGAACGTTGCTCAACTATGCCACATAACTTTTTATGGTGATAATTGGATGGCATTGATGCTGGCGTACTTTGATTAAAAAATATTACCAACTTGGTATATAATTCACATCACTGCGTACAAAATTTGAGGACCACGTTTGATGATGTACGGATTTTTTGGAAAAATTTGTATTTGAATTAATTGAGCACATCGCTGATAGCAACGTAATTTTGTTGAGTTGCGATGGCCATACATTCATAATGGGACGAATATTCGGAATTTCAATAGGACTATTATGACTTATGAGAGTGTCTTCTTAATAATGCGCTAGTCTTGGATTTTTTTGTAAGTCAATATGGTTAAATCATTATACGTATTATTAACCCAGATATTAATAAGAAAGTTTTACGTAGGTACCTAATTAATCGCATGTAATTATCTATGGAATTATTGTGTTTTTTGTTTGTAGTATCGCATTTAATATACCTAACTTGTTCTCGTTCAGTCATTGAGAACAAGTTCATTTCTTAATACCCATTCATGCAATTCATAGATCGCAATCATTAATAAACACTGTAAAATGGAATCATTCGCATATTTACAGTTGCCGCGAAATATACCTACCTACTTTCTTCTTGTTGATATCGTCCCAAAAAAAAAGTAAATGATACAATAGCAACATTGAATATTTCATAGGATTCAAGAAAGGTGTCTAAACCGTTTCCAATTGTTTTTTAAATGATGTTACTAAAAGGGGAATGTTATTGGCATCCATTAACACTGTTTTTATATGGTTCAGGGCAGGGGCGCAGCGAGTATATTATTGCGCCCTCCTACCATCGTAAATATACAAAAATCATTTTGATTTACATAACGTCGCCATATTTATAGTGAAGCAAATAAAAAATAAAGTAAAATAGTTTTGAATAACGTTTAAACCAAAATAAAAGGCACGCTATATTACTAAAGAAAAATAACATTTCCGAAAATGTTCAAAAGGTACAAGATTTCCATAAAACTTGATTTGGTCATTTCGAAATTTGGCGCCCCCTGTAGACAGTGTCCGGGGACAGATGCCCATCTGCCCCCTCTCCCACCCTACACCTATGGTTCAGGGAAATAATTATTTAAAAATTCATTTCGGTTTTTCCATGTGACATTTTATAAGGAAAATACACTACATATTTTGAATCTTGTACCGAAGAAAATTGTGCTACATACCAATTTTGAATAAACATTGTTCTGTCATACACTCTTGTTCAAGTCACAACCAACGAAATACTCACTAAAATATCAGTACAAGTTCGTTCATACACTATTCGTGTGTCTTGTTTATGTGAGATTTGTTTTGATGGAAGTGCACATTATGCCCATGCAAGAGATTCCAATACTTACGTCTTTGAGCTAGAGCAACGTGAATGGTTATCAATTAAAAATTCAGACAAGGCTCAAAGTTGGCTAAAATTTTTTTTTAAGGGAATAAGGATGTGCAAGTGGGGAGAAAACCGTAAGTATACAAGTACTGCTAATTTCAAATTTTGTATCGTTTAATAAGAGTGCAAAAAGATGTGGACGTGATTCTAACGAGAGTTGCAGTAAACCCAAAACTCGCTGAACAACCTTAGAATTGGGCGTTTTTGAAGGTCGCATTGCAAAAACACATTTCACAGATGCACACTGCACACACTATATCAAAATATGGTCTGGCACAACACATACTTTGTGAGTGTCCCGCACTTGTCCAACTGAGACGATCCGTGTTGGGGGTATGCTGGGCAGACTGGCTACGATTATAACCGCTTCCTCTTGCAGCATCTTCAGGTTTATCTCACGTGTGGGATGGATTGAGTAACGTTGCAGTATCGGACGACTCTAGTCAGGGGGGTAATACAAAGGGCCCAACTCGTGGCATAAGAACACTCTCCTGTCGCAATCCAGAATTCCGGTACTTCAGAATTTAACCAAGAAATGCCTCTCGCACCTAGCAACCCTGTACAATGGATGTCTTCGAAAAAGTCATTTTCCCACCAAATGGAAATTAGTAGCACACAATATACTTATGTTCATCAAGTCGGGTAAAAATAAAAATGATATCAACAGTTACAGACCAATAAGTCTTAACTTTTTTACAACTATTTTAACAATTTTAAAAGTTTTAAAATGATAGGCTTAATTTAAAAAAAAATGATTCTTAAACTTAATTTAATAACTTAATACAAAGTGTAAAGTAATTTGTATTGTTTAACACAACATCTAACTACCCTGTCGAAGGTGCTCGAAAGAATCATCTACACCCGATTACTTAAAGACATTGAAACACTGCATACTCTACTACCTTCACATTTCGGCTTTAGAAGAGGGCATTCTACGAGTTACCAACTCCAACGGGTCAGCGAAATCATCTCAACCGGCTTTGAAAACAAGAACTATACTATAATGATCCTGCTTGATATAGCACAAGCCTTTGGACAAGGTCTAGACTGAAGGCCTAAAACAAAAGGATCCTGGACCGGAATATGCCCAGTTACCAATTAAGTAAGCAATTATCTTCTCTTTCTAGAGCACAAGCAATTCGCAGTCAAAGTAAACTCATACATATATCAAACTAAAACAATCCACGCAGGCGTTACTCATGAAAGCATTCTGGGGCCACTTCTCTTCAACATTTATATTTCAGACATACCACCAGTAACAGCATCCTTAGCCATATTTGCTGACGATACAGCTATCATCATATACCTAAAGCCCTAACGGAATTCAAGAATTACAACATGCCGTTAACAATATAAACATCCTAATCGGCACCGCAAAATGCCAAGCGAAGATAGTTGCGCTGAAGCGTCTTATGAACCCACTAAATATCGAAATGAGTGGAGTTTTCATCCTTGGAACCCAAGAGCAGTGCTATCAAATATCTTAATATCTAAATCCTTATTGTCATGTGTAACATATGTATGTTGATCTGACAATTAATCGGCAATTAATTTTCTAGCAGTGTGATGACCTTGATTCCTCAAAAGTTCTCCAAACGGACATGACCCAAGAACATTTCAGTAACAAAATTCTCAGTGGTAGAACAGTGTCTACACTGGGTGCCGTCCTTCGATCGTCCTGGTATACTTCTTATGGATGCAATGTCTCCGATTATCTTAATTGCATCTATTATTTCGAAATAAAATCAGCATGCAATTAAGTTCTGTTTTCTCAATGAAATCAAGTAACCTCAGCCAAGACATCAGGACGGACAGTAAAATTCTTCCTATAACTTTCTAGCATTTGCAGAGTTATTTTTTCGATGTCAGTTTATTAGTATTTTCGGATCTTTAACTCTTGACTTAGTCTTTTACATCCACCATGAAAAAGAAGCATGAAGTGTACAATCGAGTCTTCTGAGTTTCAAAAAATGAAACACATTTGTTTCTGCCAGGGACGATCCGAAGACCTTACCTTTAGGGGGGTGTTGGACTAAAATTGCCGACTGTTGATATAGGTGCTCCAGAGACTATTGTCGGCGTAAAAAGTAAAAAGTACTCGAGTTTGAAGCTGAATAAAAAAAGTAATCCTTGGGCCGATTCTAATGGGCTTGGTGTTAAATTAAATCCTGTTCATTTCTCCGTTGTATAGGTGTAACAACTCTTTTTTGGACCATTTCTACGAGCGCACGAAGCAAAGTACCCGTTTTTTGGGGTTTACGACGCCATAGCTAAGCTTAAAGTTACATAAAAGCAAAACTACTGGCCGAAATGGTACGAAACTTTAGTATATTGTAAATTCAACTATGTTGAAATTTGATTTTGATAGACGCCAGAGACGATTTTATAGCACATTGCATTCTCGGAGATGGTAGATCGCAGGGGCATTACATGAAGACTAATTAGAAACCAAAATTTTGTCCTGTTTTTTGAAAACAATTTTTGAATTTTTGTTTAGTTTTTATATCACCGCTTCGGAAACGAACAGCGACTATGTGGCAATTTTGTTAGTTTTGACACAAAAGGCAGCTGAGCAACGTACTACGTTACTGAAATTTTCACGAACATTTTTTAACTTAGATTTCTAGTTCCATCTTGTTCTTTCAGTTCATTTTTGCAGAAAATTACTGGGCCATCAGTCAATTCTAAATTAGTCTAAAAAATAGAAACTAAACTCAACACAGCAAAAACCAAACAATTGAAATAAATAAATCTAGTTCTTTGCAAGTTCTTGTAAATAAAAAATCTATAATTAATAATTAATAGGTACTCATTGGTATCTCTGCTCATAATTTTTGAGGTTGACGGAAAGTTTATAATTTCTGCAGCATTTGTACTTGTGGAAGGTTTTGGCTGTAAATCCTTACATTCCGACTTTTTAGCAGCTCCAAAACGATTTGCGAGTGTTTCAAGTAATTATTGCAATTTTACCCGTTTTCCTCCGTGTTTTTTATTTTCATGCTGCTTCCGGTAATCATCATCAAATTTGCTGCTCTATAAAAATTTGCCGGCTGGAAAACCTTTGGCGGGGTGTTGCATTCACTAACACCCCCCTATCGAATCGTCCCTAGTTTCTCCTTGCATGACACCTAGACCTAATCCATCTTTGTGCCGACATATGTTTCATTAAAGTATTAGCGAAGAGGTAAAATATGGCACTCAGTCAGGTCACCATTCATACTCGCAACGGTGGATGAGTGTTAGGCTGCGAGAGAGGATGTTCTGTATTTTTTCGCCGTTGATCTTATCCTCTGCGGCAAACCTGAGCATAACCGCTGAGAATCAAAAAAAGGGTGCAAGGATCTTTAATGTGTGATGGACATTCCCTGCATTTTAACCAAATATGTACTCTATTGTTCTCTTACTGTAATTTCAGAGGCGTAGGGTTTTTCGTCACCTTGTATAAAAGGCTGTGTAGCTATAAGCTGTTGCAAAATTTTGAAGAACTCTATAATGGAAAAAAATTGACAAACAGCCTCGATTGCTAAAATTTTAAACTACATAGATTTTTCCATGTTCATACCTTAAAATCCTAATGATAAGTGAGTTCAATAATGCAAGAAGATGGCAGAGAAGATCACATCGACACTTTCTTTAGACATGCTTTTCTCAAATAGTTTGCCACACACTGTCGTTATTGGAGCAAGGAAAACGAAAGGTGATTTCAGTTCTTCACGATCCTCAAAATGTTATTAACAACCCCTTAGAAGCATAATTATCTAGATCTCTGAAACTTGTTTTGAAATTTAAATTGATTTGAGGGGGGATTGAAGCCATTTCCCGTTTTCGCACTAAAACTATAGTTTGATTGATTAATTCCCGTGCTAAATTTGAAATATCTTCTGTAGCACGTGAGGTCTTAAAGTGAGCGGTTCTACAAACACGTTACCTTTCTATCCATTTACGTAATTGACATAAAAATAAGGACACCATCTATGGGATACTATTTAAGCAAAAAGTGCTGTAACAAGATTGTTAATTATACGAGACGCTTAAAATAACAGTCCGAAACGATAATTAGTAACGAACATCTTCGAACAAAAATTCTATTTAAGGAAACAAACCTCATTTAAATTAACCAAGTATTCAGATTTATTTTTTAAAGTTAATTTAATCTAAATTTACGTTGTGGAACTCCATCAATTAGCTACATTATCCTAATAGTATAATATTTAAAAAATAAAGATTTAACAGTCTAATTACTCGCTATTATAATAATATAAATGATTTTTTACGGTTTTAAAATGTTTATGATGTTCTATTTGCAGGTACGTATTAATTTCGCTTTCATTTTAATAAACGTAGTTATGCAATAGTATTCTATAAATAGTTTCTTCGTATACGCTTCTTCTTTGCCGATTTTTAAGATGTAGGTACTCTTAGAATCAACGTATCTCAGTTCCTCAGGTAAAAATATCCGATTTACATAATTATATGTTACCTCCAATTTACACGTAACAATCTGAATAATTTAGGCGTTTAGTTTTAAAAATTTTGACATGAATGGCCTAAAAGTAGGCTAGTCTATTTAGCAACATTCTTACGCATATACTTTATGGAATTAAAATTAATGCACACGATTTTAAACTAAAATTAAATTAAGAATTTGTTAACATTTAACCAAAAAAAAAAAACTGTCGGCAATCCTTACTTTTTCATATCTACTAGTAATGTTTAGTATCTTAATTGGTAGTGCCATTTTTACATAATTTTACCATCGATCGGTTCGATATAATAGGTATTTGATTCCTGCTTTTTACCGCTAAAAGCATCGATTAAGTAACTTTTAATTTTAATGATTGTAACAGATAACGAAATGTGGCATTTTATGTCTAATCGATTAATTGGTTAATAAACTCGACACGTCAGCGACTGTAAAAAAAAAGCTCGCAAAAAAAAAATCGAAGTAAGACTCGTTTTTTATGGAGCATCGATTGTGACCCTTTAGCGCAAAGTGATCTTTATTAAAAGATTCCCTGGTTGCAATAATACCTATACTTTAAATGATTATCAGATAATTAATACAAGGTCGTGATTATTAACAATCCAATCGTTAATATCACCGGAGATTTTCCACAAAGATTAATTATCTTACTAATTAAGCATAGTTTATTATCATAGTGAAGTTAAGAATATAATTTTAAAAACATTCCGTATTTGGTATACGCGTCAGGTAGTTGTCCTTATGCTTGCTAAAGTATCAATTGTTTATCGCCTTAACCTCAATCTTAATTTAGGTGTCATTACCATTAGTTATAATAAATGACGTAAACATTAAAATTGTCTACGGAAGGAAATAGTATATCATTAGAGCAATGTAAACCACTTTCTTTTGCGCAGTTTTATGAAAGAATATGTCAATCAATCAAAATAAGAAAAACATCATTTCGTGTCGATCGGTTTGAATTATTAAGGACAAATGTTACACTTGGAGATATGGTGTGTTGACGCAGTAGTATTGAAGGGTTGCTTTCCTTGAGTAAAATCAACATTGATCCTTGTCATTACTGTCATTCTTCAGGAATTGGCTGCACTTTCTCGTTTGGCCTAAGGGAAACTTGTTCCGATATGTTGCTAAAGTCAACCCTTTCCAACGAAAAAAATTTAAATACACGTAATACGGATGATACATGATTTTACTATATTGGTAAAAATAGAGGTGAGAAAAATGCGGAAAAACCTGGGGGTATGGAATATAATAAATATCTAATAATTTTTGAAATTTTAATCTCTAAATACGCATTTGTAATGTAATGACCATTTATTGTTTGCTACATTCTAATGTTCATTTGATCCATTTCAAATATTTGCAATGTCTTAGAGCAAAATAAAAGACATAGTAGTTGAAACATAATTAGTGTAATTTTGGTAAACTAACACACAGAATATAAAGACGAGACAATTTTTTTCCACCCTCCCTCCCCCCACTTGCCGAGGGCGCGCCGCGTGGGTACTGGAAGAATCATAGTCCATTCAGTTACTACTGAATGGACTATGATTCTTCCCGTCGCAACACTCAACACTCAACCCGGCCGCTCGGCAATATCGACGATAAGCCTCATCTTAGAATCATCCAGATTGAATTATATTAATTTAAATTATGGTCTTGTTTGCTCAAGACGATGTTAATTACGCTGTTAACTGTGACATCATTGAAATCAAGTTAACTGCTCAATGTTGGTATTCTGACTGTAAATTTTCTCAGTTTCGGAACAGGAGGGCGCCAAAAATTTTCATCCTGTAGGACGCACCGGGATACGTGGCGGTGTCCCGGCGGC
Source organism: Pyrocoelia pectoralis (assembly GCA_036250285.1). NCBI lineage: Eukaryota > Metazoa > Arthropoda > Insecta > Coleoptera > Lampyridae > Pyrocoelia > Pyrocoelia pectoralis. Next base: position 32,989,705 of record CM070079.1, on the reverse strand, counting down.
CCAGCACGAGCCTGGTTATGGTAATCACAAGTCATTAAAAAAAATGAATATTTTCTAACTGTTTACATCGAAAAGCACCCAAAAACATTTATTTATAATAAATAAAGTTTGCTGTTGACGTTGACTCTTTTTTGCTACATTTGCGGCGAATTTATTAAAATAAGAGCCAATTTAGTTTGGCAACAAATATAAAGCCCTGTGAAGCGTATGAAGCTTATTTTAACTGCCAATTCGAAGCCCAGACAAAATATGGGCACCTCATTTCTCATGTGCCAACTGCAAAAATGTCAAGTGTGAATCGTTTGTGGAGCCCGATAGTGTTTTGATTCCTCCGTTGCATATTAAATTAGACCTAGTGAAGCAATGTGTTCTTCGTCAAGATTCTAAAGCTTTCCAATATTTATTTTTTTCCTAAATTGTCAGAAGGTAAAATTAAAGCTGGTATTTCGTCGATCCACAAATGAAGAAAATAATGACCGATGAAGAATTTCAACAATTACTACCACTGACTGAAAAACAGGCGTGGTGCAGCCTTAAAGCAGTGATCTGTCGGTTTCTCGGAAATATGGGCGATGAAAATTACCAAGAGCTTATTTACACTATGCTTGGAACTTAAAAGTCGTGGGTTGCAGAAGGTACCCATGTTGTATGCTCACTTGGACTAATATAAAGAAAACTTAGTGGTATATTTAGAAGAGCAAGAGAAACGTTTTCATCAAGATGTAATGAAGTTAACTTCACCACTGACACGAAACCATATACATATAATACATTACTAAGAACAATTAATTAATTTCACTATACATATAATATACAGGGTTTCCCACTGCTCTGTTATCGGTCGATAACTCAATGTGGGTTGAATATACAGAAAAAGTTTCAAATAAAGGTTGCTTTGATTTAAATTGCGCATCTTTTAAAAAATAACTTTATCTTTACAGTACGTTGCATTTTCACCTGATGGGAAAATGTCACTTTTTTTAAATGGCACACCCTGTATTTTTTTTCCTCCATATATCGACCAACAACATTTATATCACGCCTGCAATTTTTTTTTGAAATTGGATTCGCGGTTGACAAATTATTAGTTATTTTGTAAAAATTTTGTACAATTCAAGGTCGGACTATAATATTCATAACTAAGTTATTCTTCAAAAAAGGAAAAATTTATTTGACGAATAATATTACCCTAATGTTATGTTACTCTGGCTAGAAGAAAAACTAAGTGTTTAAAATGAGAGAATTCAAAATTTGTGAACTTTAAATACAATTTACACGATTATTTTAAATAGGACACCCTGTACTTTTATTTACCATCAGATTCTCGACAAAAAACCCTATCCAATGGTGTATTATTTCTTGGTATTATTTTTTATAGGTACTTTTGTTAATATTTACGATTTTTAAAATTTCACGTAAGAAAAATTTGTTAAAAGTAAATTTAGTTTAATTATTATTACAAAATACAGTTTAAATAGTTGGTATAAAGTTTTGTTCGTTTGCGTTGGAAAATGAACAAAACTCAAGTTAGTGATTATCTTAATTTCTAAATAATTAAAACAATTTTTACGGAGATTTTACTTAATAAATAAGCTTTAATAATATTTTTATTATTTGTACAATTTTATGGATGAAGTCATATTATAATTTAACTTTAGGTAAAGTTACTCGTAATCACTACCCTTGGGGCATATTTTCCGCAAGTTATGTAATGAATACATAATTACTTGCTATATTGAGTAGGTAATAATATAATGAAGGTACATTTTTATCATTTAAATATACTTGGGAGGTAAACAGGAAAAGTAACAAAAACTATTGAAAAAAAATTGTTGTCGAGTAAGCAGTAATAAATAAATAAATACACTTTAAATACCAAAATTATATTTAACATAATTAATGTTAGGCAAAAAAAGTATGATTATAATACCTATAGACGGATCTTAACAGAATCGTAAGTAGGTAATTTATGTGCAAAAAATTGAATTATAGAAGACACACAATTTTTGTTCTCTAATTACTTGGTTTCACCATATTTTTCTTGTTAAAGGTTGTTTACATGAAATGAAATGAAAGTATAACCAGTTCTAATATTCTAATTGCTGAAAATATATTTTTTTACATGTTAGTAAAAACGTTTCTTACATAGGAGGCTACTCTAGGTCCTTTTTGAAATTTTGATGTACCTAACCGCATTCATTCCAACTTCCTGCACATAAAATAAGCTCAGAGTAAATACTAATAGTAATAAAGGTTCAAAGTTTTCGTGAAACATTCGGTTGCTCACGTATAGAATTTTGAATTGAAGAATGCCATGAAATAGCAATGCGTTACAAGTTTCCTATTGCGTTAAAAAGCCCCCCCCCCCCCCCCCCTTCCACGGGAATTGTTGGACCCCACCATATAATTTAAACGCTGTGCTGGTCCTCTACCGGATGTACCAGACGAATTGTTATAAAATAATGGTATAATCTAGTAAATGACGTGGGATTTGTAGATATCATAAAGAAATAAGGTTCACACAGAAATGTACCTATTGATAACAAGATAAAGATAAAGGGGGTTTTTATTCACCCAATGAAATACACGGGGAGTGCAGATACCGCAGGGCAGCGGGCTAGCAGGACAGCGACGATGGAGCCGAGCAGCCAGCGCTCGACAATGCATACCAAAACCTTGAAATCCTCGGAAGTGCTGCACCCCCAGAGGCAATGTATACAGTTTTGTGCTTTTTTACTGTTATAATCCGTCACTGCAAGTGACGGCAGGCGAGATCGTAACAGCCAGAAAAGTGTCCAAGAACTTACGAGAAGCGTAGCGCGTATTATTTAAAAAAAATCAATTAAAAAATTACAAGTATAGGAATTCTGGGGGTGCGAGCCAGCCATCTGGGAGTGCCTATCCTAACCTCGTACCCCACTAGTTGCGCCAATGCGTTACAGTATGGTGCTCGCATATTTAAATTGGATTGATATTTAAAAACAGATACAGAAATCAAAGTATAAATGAATCATCTTAGAAAGAGAGTGTACTGTACAGTGGCGCACCCGGGGGGGGGGGGCCGAAATTTTAAACAATGAAGTTATTTTGCCGACAAATACGTTCGCCTTCAAAATTTAGCAATGTTGCTGTACCGTAGGTAGTGTAGGTATACAAAAAAGTGTTGGATACGGACCACGCATCACTTTGTTTCTTCGATGAAGTTAGATAGTCCGCTTAACTTTTCTCAAATCCCCCCCCCCCCCCCCCCCCCGCCCACGAAACAAAAACCTGGGTGCGCCCCTGGTACTGTACCAACAAGCAAAATTAAGTAAAAGATTACAGCAGTCGTTTTCAACCTTTTTAAATCTACGGCTCCCTTGACAAACTACAAACTTGTCGCGGCGCCCCTGTTCATTTTTCAGCAAGCAGTCGAACCTTAAAAATGCTTAAAAAAAGTATTCATTCATTGCCCTGTTAAATGTTGTTTTTGTAAATTGAAAAAAAAGAAAAGAAAAACAATTTTGAATAATAAAAGAATAATTTAAAAAATATATATATCTATCACAAAAAAAATGTAAGCAAAGTGCACCTTGAAACATCAGATTTGTCATGTTTATTTATTTCTTATATTCTTATAATCTCATGAACAAAAAAAAAATAAATCACGTTCATTCGCGGCGCCCCGAACCATCGTCCGCGGCGCACCGGGGCGCCATGGCGCACTGGTTGAAAACCACTGAATTACAGTGAGACACTCACAGTCCACCTTCTATTGAGGAAGTGATTACGACTGAAGATAATGGGGGGAAGAAACGGGGAAGTAATTGTGATTGTGAGGTAACACCCTTATAATAATAATAATCAAAGATCATACAGTTCAAGTAATTCGACTGTTCTCTGTTCTAGTATGTTTACACCCTTTCTTATTATTTGACAGTGATTTAAAATATTAGAACAGGCAGAGAGAGCACGACGAGCCAATCCAAGATTAACAGTAATTTATAATTCCGCATAAAGAGAACTCTCTGAACTGTAACTTTTATCATTCTTCTACTCACATAGCTATTGAGGGCGAAATTAGCTTTGCATAAAGTTATAAATAATCCTTCAATAGTCACCTACATAGATGGCCTAAAGACTAAAGATAAGCGTATTTTCCTTTTGTTCCGATGATGCGAGTTCGAACACAATAAATTAAATAAATAAAAAATAAATAAATAAAAAAAAAACCTCCTTATCTACATTTTTTAGACCTGACTTAACTGGTAAAGAGTTTATCGTACAGAAGATATTTTACAAATTAAATTTAATGACAGAAGTATCTTGTAAACATGAATATCTTTTATTTCTGTTAACAATTTTCATCAAAATGTCAATAAAAATTTCGTAGAATAGCAGTGAACAGTGTTTTAATGATGAATTTCTGACGATTTTATTTAGAACATGGCCGGAATTGAAATTACGTACACTGCTATCTAAGGAGTGGGCCATTTAAAATTTGATTTTTGATTTGGCTATAAAAAATAACTAATGAATATTTTTTCGAGGTGAGGGTTTTATTTTAAACTGTGAACATTGAAATTAAGAATGGAACACAACTTCATTCATAGACCTGCCTTGGTTGGCCTTGCAGTACACCATTCTGTCAACCCAATTTTTCAGCACATTTTCAATTGTATGGGCTCCTATTTGATCAATGGTAACTTAAATTTCCAGTTTCAGGGCCTCAATTGTTTCGGGATGGTTGGCATTAACCTTGATCCTTTACGGCTCCCCACAGAAAATAGTCCAACGGCGTCAAATCGTAGCTCCAGGGCGGCCAATTCACACCAGTATTTCGGCTGATTATGCAATTTTCGAAGAAAGTGCGCAAAAGATCAATTGTAACGTTGGCTTTAGTTCTTGCACTAATTGAACATTGTACGCCGTCATACTGGGGGCGTTATGCAAATTCTTCTTAAAAAAGTGCAAGAAATACTCCGAATCCTGAGAACGGTGACGAGTTGATGTTGATGGTTACTCACGCACACTTTCAGCAACAGCAGCAATGTTTTCGGCCGAGCAACGGGAACGAGTTGTTTTCTCCAACACAGTATGAACTCACTTCACAAACTGATCCACAAACTACCTTGAAGACACTTGATTTTTGTGAATTTTTTTTTGTAAATTTCCTACAGTTTGGTCGACGACTCACCATTTTGGAAGTAATTTTTCAATATTTTGCAATTTTGTTCAAGCGTATAGCGACCCATTTCGTAATCTTCAATTATTATGAAACTAATCTTCTGTCACAACCAACATGTGATAATACCTGTCAAACTCAAAATAATCGGTAGTTGAAAAAGCAAATGACCCACCCTATATATTATTTAAAGTAAGAACAACATTTTATATAAAAAATGGCAATAAGAAGATGATTTTACTCTATTTAAGCACAAAAGTATTTTTGTTTTGTAGTAATGGTAGTTCAGAAAGAGTTATTATTATTATTATGTTACATCGAAAAGTATATGAAAAGTTTGCCAACTCATAAATATCTTGTGCAACAGAAATGCGAAAATCGCCCATACTGGCCCCTTCTTTGTTTTAGATTTAAATAATTGTAATATTAAAAACAAATAATTCTACTAATTTCGATACTATGTGTCATTATCAAGGGCAGCGGTTCTCAAACTTTTTAACTCGGTGACGCACAAAAATACTTCTTAGAAATTTGCGACACTCCTATATCTATGTAATGTTTGAAGTCCCGGCGGGGGGAGGGGGGCGAACCCCCTAAGTGAGGGGAGCGTACCCCGGGATAATCTTTGAAAATCTACCCCTGAAAACAGCAGTTTAACACTATTTTTGCTCTTTCAAGAGCCATTATTCGTTTATAAAAACATTTTGCAACAAAATTTCTCTGTCAGGTGGCGGTACTGCATTCCGACGTGTTCCAGCTGAAATTCATGCAACTATTGATGACGCAAATGGATATATTTTTTTTAATTGAAAAAAATTCGACAGGTACAAAAGAATAACATAAAAATATAGTAAATCTCGCGACACACCTGACAGTCACTTCCGACGGACAAATGTGTCGCGACACGGTGGTTGAGAACCGCTGATCAAGGGCAATAGATTGTGATAGATAATAATACTAATACTGATAATGATAATAACACAGTGTCGAAACGTGTCGATTTCAATTAAAAGTGAAATTATTTGTTTTTATTATTAAAATTAATTATGGAATTCCACAAAGTAAGTTTGGAGAGAATTAATTCTATAAATTTAAGTGGTTTTTTTAGAAAATATTTTCCTCATTCAAATACCGCACATACCGAGCTCTGTCACAATAATTTTAGATTTTTTCGCTTTATAAAAGTACAAATTGAATAAATTTCGGCAACGTAGCCAATTAATATTTGCTAAATGATTTTATAATTTCACCTTTTCAGCAGTGGAATATTGCAATGAGAACGATCGAATATAAAATGTCAAAAATAATTCAAATTTTAGTTATAAAATGCACAAAAATTTATTGTCGTTTTAGCCTTTTACGAAATTAATATTCACGATTTTAGTAGATGAGCATTAGAATGATTATTATTGGTATTAATTGAGAACGTTTCATAATTTCTAATTAAAATTTAACATAAAAAATCCTTGCATTGTCGATTGAAGGTGTAATTGAGAACATGTAGTCGACTAGTGAACGCTATGTAGAATAAAATCTTAATACTGGCCTTGCACATAAATTGGAAATTAAAACACTTAAGTAAGCTTTAAAGCTATTAGGTAGGTAAACTCAGCAACAGAAGTTTGCAAGTTTTTTGTGTTTCTGGGAAAGTACCCAAAACGAATTACTTTGCCCTTCGAGTTTGGACCATCAAATAAAAATAGTTGTGAGATTTTTTTCGGTAAATGAACTTACCATTTGATTACAGGAAACAATGAAAAGCTTGCCAGGATTCTAATTTTTCACCAAATCCTTGAATAACAATTTACAATGCAATCTCATCGTAAAAACTAATTAAATTTAAAACATTGTAATAATCAAATTACCACTCAATACGATATTTCGAAAATGTATACATTTTTTTTTTAATTGTTAAGCAATTAAGCTGAAACAATACGTAAATCTCGATGTCATAAATCGTACTTACATAAATGAGTGGTTGAATATAAGGCGGTATATAAGTACTTCAAGCGTGCTGTATATATAATCAAAAACTTTAGTGACCTCCAAATCTTTGTAATAGTGTTGAAGATTTATTTAACGATATGCATCTTTGCCAAGGATTTTAATTCTTTTTTTTTTTTCTTTTTAAACAAAAGGATCTGGTACATTGAATGTTGCAAATTACCGGATGTTCGATAAACCATTGTGGAGGAATTTTTGATTTATTAACGTTTTATTTTTTTTTTTTTGGGTAATTGTGGAAATAACGTAATCTTCATTATTGGCGGTATTACTTCGATCCTTTCATTTTCATCGTATCCTGACAAATCATAACGCTCATTTCTTTAACGTCCTTAATCTAAATACTCCTCATTTTTTTAAACTTTTTTAAATAATTGTTACAATATGTCAAACCTTGTCAAGAAGGTGATCTGCTATTGATTTGATTTTTCGTGTGCGATACTTAACTTTTATGGTAGGAATGTTGTTTTTGAAAAGCCTCGGGGGGAACTTTAATTGAAGTTAGAAATTTGGTATTAGATTGCATTGCTGTTCGTAATTCTAATTATTATATATGAAAATTTAAAGAAATTATAGCGCATTCCGCTCTTATATAACCGTGTGCATAATTAAAATGTGCAATTTTTAATAGAATCTAGTCTGTACAATTACTGCATGTTTCTAATGGCGTGTCAACTGATAACAAGTTGAACTTAATGTAGGTTTCATAATATACTTTTACTTTCAGAGCGGCATTTGTTTATAACACGAACTCTTAATCAACTCCAATTAGTTTTCTGGGTCACAAAAGGCTATAATTTGATATTGTCAAACTCGTTGGATTTATACTAATCAAATGTTATTAATGAAGTATTATCAATACTTTGTCCTAGTCAGTTACAATATACGAATCATAATTTGTGTTGCTAATTTTTAAAGTTAAAACAACATTTCATCAAAAGCAACGTTAGATGAACTGTCACTGAGGGTCTTCAGATCTTCAGTTACACAAATCCTGCAGTGCTGAGCATAGGAACAGGTAATTTAGAATTGTTGAAGATAGTAACCTATAATAAATGACTTTATGACTTTGAGTTTGATGTAAAATTCAAGCTTAAACCTTATTGAGCCCATTTACGTAAATAAAGACATAAGATTCGAGTATAGTATAATGTAACACACCTGGCAGTTTTCAATTTAAATGTTTGCCGCTATAAATTTGTCCAATTTGAAAATTGTATGGAAGCGACAGTTACGCCACTGAACTTTAGCCATTAATGTATAATGAAATGTGCTTATGCTGCAAAATTATGGCATCGGAGAGAGAGAGGTGGCTAATTCCAGGGGACAGAACGAAAAAGAACGTCGAAGAGGTTTAAGGTAGATTTGTGTAAAGTGATGTGGCGTCTTCGGCATTTGTGTAGATAAGTATTATTTTAATAATTATGTCATTAATAGACAGGGAATATTTTGATATTAACATTGTACGTGTTTCTGTTTTATTTAGTAGATGCCCGATGTTACAAGATTTGAATTGGTAGGATTAAATCATGTTGCGTAATATTGGATTACTTAGCTTAAGGTAGTTCCTCCGCGACAATCTCAACCAAAAGTTTCGTCCCATGTAACCATAGTAACTTCTATTATTAACCATTTTTATCAAGCCAGTGGAAGTACATTTTTTGTTCGGACTGTCCGCGTTGTCATGGAACAGATTGCGTATACAATCATTCGCTTGCCTAAATATATCTAATAATACCAAAAACGTCATGTTTCTCAAGGCTATATCTTCAAAGTAGACGGTAAACAATTCTCAAATGTTTTCACAATATTCGTATAATCCCTCTCTAGCATTCTTTAGTTTTTCATTAAATTCTGACATTTAGTTTTGACAGTACAATTGATAATGTGTCAGTGCTCACATAACACGAGATCTGCAAGGGATGTCCTGTGGCCTTATGCGGACATTCAGAAGTTCTCAGAATGTCTTTCGGATATCCTGGGGACTTATGTGGACATATAAAGTCCTTAGAATGTCTTTGGGACGCCTTTGAAAGATATGTGCTACGTGGGCGGTGTTTTTTGTATATGGGTTATATGTCAATTATGCCAATTTTAAGTGTAAATATCTCGACTTAGGGACGGTAAACCTCATTTAAACTCCACAGATGTTTGGATAACGTATTTAGTAACGTATACGCCAAGTTTGAACAAATTCTGTCGCAAATCGTTCCGCGGAGGAACTACCTTAAGTAATTTAAGATGAAATTGATTCTCACGTTATCTATTTAGGGATAACTTTCTTATTATTTGTTAGGTGTATCTTTAGGGTTGATTTAGGCTGTTTGGTAGTGTCATTAGTAAAATTTAAGATATGCAGTAGGATTTTGCCATAATTTATTTATTGAATCATTGAAGAGTAATAATTATGGTTAAAAATATAATGAAGCATGGGAAGAAACCGGGGATGAAAACATTAAGAACAGCTACCAGTAGAGTCAAGCATATTGGACAACCAACGGTCGAACGGTAAAATAATGGAATTAAAATTTAAAAATTGACAACGGTCTCGAAAATGAAAGCCAGAAAGACAGTTCGACGCTATGCTCGACTCTACTGGTAGCTGTTCTTAATGTTTTTATCTCCGGTTTTTTCCCCATGCTTCATTATCTTTTTAACCATAATTATTACTCTTCAATGATTAATTTGTGATTTTGGGCAGAGAAGTCTACCCCTTCATTGATGTTTATTTATCAATTTTAAGCCACCATTTTAAACCAAATATTACCTGATGATGATAATCACACGCATTATCGAAACATGTCGTTGTTAACTAGTATCTTAAACTAGTAATTTTTCAAAATTTTATAATCTCATCTTTCATATCATAATAAACAAGTACATGGGGAAGGTTTTGTGATACTTCCCAGCAAACACACATATACCTTGTGTCCCACGCTAGGGGTACCCCATGGGATTTAACATGGGAAAATTGAAATTATTTTTTTCCTGCTTCCCAAATTAAAAAATCGCAAAAATTTTGAAGCAGGTTTAAAGTGGCACTTAAAACGTTTCTAAAAACAATTTTTTGATTATAATTTGATAATTAATAAATTAATTACAGGCATTTGAAATTCGAAATTTTGAAGGTTTTTCGCGCATGCGATTCAGATCGGCTATCTTCGGCTATCTTCGACTACAATTTAATTTTAGCATCCATATTGCTTTAAAAACCGAAGATAGCCGATCTGAATCGAATGCGCGAAAAACCTTCAAAATTTCGAATTTCAAATGCGTGTAATTAATTTATTAATTATCAAATTGTAATCAAAAAATTGTTTTTAGAAACGTTTTAAGTGCCACTTTAAATCTGCGTCAAAATTTTTGCGATTTTTTAATTTGGGAAGCAGGAAAAAAATAATTTCAATTTTCCCATGTTAAATCCCATGGGGTACCCCTAGGACACAAGGTATAATATACATACAACATATACAGTGTGTCTGCTTAAGTTCGCACCATATGGAAAACTTTTTTATTATTAATTTTACGAAAAAAAGTTGTTCTTTATAAAAAGTTCTGCATGTTCTAAAATTTAAAATACAATCATCAGATATTAAATTTTTTCAGTCGTGTACGCGGTTTGTCAAAAAATATGAATTTTGCTCAAGAGTAAAGTACCTTTATTTTTGACAATATCGAAAATTGTTATTAAAAAAAGTTAATCAGAACTGTGCATCCAAGATTTCACGTAACTACACTTACATTTGCATTGTTATTGTAGACAAAAATAGGAAATCGTATCAGTATCGGTAGGTAGTAATTTTTTATTTTTTATTTTTTTTAAGATATAAGGTCCCTTCGTCATCACTTTTTACAACGTAACTAAATTTTGGTTATTAAACGATACAAGGGGAGGCTTCGTGTCTTATTTCTGGATTTTACGTAGTTCATGAGTTTGTCTTCAGCCCATGTTTAGCTATTATGATGGGTCATGTGTGTATACCGATTTATTATCTGAAATAATTTGCATTTTGCTATGGAACTCAGTCTAGTTCGGCCTTCGCTGGGCCCGGAAGTCAAGTTATGATTGAATGTTTTATTTTTCCTCTCCTTCTCCTACCAGTACCCAATTGTGTTATGATCATGTTGTTCTAGAATAATAACCTGGACCAAATTTTTCGTATGATCATCCGTGATCGGATATGGCTGCAAGCAACGTTGATGGAACTTAATTTTTGTTATAACTCAATTCCGACGATTGGTTCATTGGTACAAATTTATTACACACCTATTTTGAAATATAACAGATATGGACGCAGAAGAAATTGATATGGAAAATAGCTTGTAGAAAAATTTCCTTTTAGTATCGAAGAAACATGTGGAAAAACACACTTTGCCATATTCCTAAGTGATCAAGCAAAATAGCTCAGAATATATGTGATGAGATGGTTAAAAATATACAGGGTGCCTCATTAGTACGGTAACGTTTCATTAATACTACAAATACAATAAAATAATTTAGAGAAAACTTGTATGTGTACCAAAATTATCTTAAGATACAGAGTGATCAGTTTGGACATGGCAGATTGATGGTTATTTGATTCAGTTTGCAGTTGTAGTTTTGTGCCATTGTAATGTGAATAAAGTATTTTGTGTAATAAAAAAACTTCTTGAAAACTGTTTTTCTTCAACTTTCGTAGTAATGCCAATTTGTTGTGTAATATAATCATATCATGGCCATATAGTGGATTTATCTAAAAAAATGGAATGGTGAATAGTGTACCTATGTGATAGTAAATTCCTTAATTTAAATATGATAACAATAACTGGAAATGATCTAATTGCAAAAGCTCAAGTATAATTTTCCCAAGATCCATAAGCCGAGGTTTAGAATCATTAATTTCCCTTCAACTGATTTGGGCGCTCAGTTAAGATAATTGATTGAATTAATTTGATTAACTATTGACCTATTACATAATTTAAATTTGTGCTGCACTTCATGCCCGTATTTTTACTTTTCACCTAATTACTTCGAAGTCTTGAATTTCTTTCTTGGACTGAAGGATATCCAACTGATCGCACTGCAATGACAAGTTTTCTTTCTGTCAATTGTTACAGAAAATGTCTGTGTCTGATTCAGAATAATTTCTATTTCATTCTAAAATTCTTGATCTGATAAAGTAGACGCCTAATGAGATGTTGATATTATTTAAGTGAAAAGTTTCATTACTATACCTCCACGTAATTATCGATTTATCACAGTAATATACTTTTTTAGTATAACAATGGTGGGTAAAGCTTCAGAATTTGATAATTTCAAAAAATCGTAACCTCCAAAGTAAAGGCGGTAATCTTAAGAACAAGGTGAAAGTAAACATTTCGAGACATCTAATGCTCTTCATTAGAAAATATACGAGCTTCTTACAACATTTTGCATAACAAATAGACCATTTCCACATAAAATTGAGGATGTTTAAAGGTTATCCCGTAAATTACCAAGAAACGTCCAGATTACCACATTAAGAATTTTTAAATTAATAACACTACCGGTTTTTGATGACACTTAACTAGGAAAATTCTTGATTTTATGGATATAAAGTTGTTTACATACATAAATTTTAATAATAAACAGTATATTATTTACTAAACTATCTTCTTGTTTGGAAAAGTTCATGGGACCTGACGAAGAAATTAAGGGAAATACATTCTTTAATATTTCAAATTTGTTACTAACTACCTTAACGTTCATCGAAATGTCAAACTTTAGGATGGGCACATGTCATTGGTTTAATTTTAGGGAGAGGAACTAGTTGATTTACTATCGAGATCTGTTTCGATAAAGTTAAATTTTGGAATGGACATAGGTGAGGTCGCTAACAAAGTTGAAACAGGACATATTTAAAAAAAAAAGGTTGTGAACCAAGTAAAATAGAAGAGTGAGGATCAAGATTTTTCCTTTTTCTTCTTCTCAAGTTCAGTTATATGGGGATATTCCGTTTGTAAATACCGATTGAAGCTATGCGATGCGTGCACGTAGGCTCCATGCATACCTTTTGAAGATTTCGACGCCGTTCCTATTCATAGAGACATGATGTTGAGCGGCCAGCGGCCTACTGACAGTGAAGTATACGATGGCAATATAATGAATGACACAGAAATGAGCTCTAAGTCATTAAGAACAAATGGTCCCGATCTAGTTGATTTGTGGTTAAGCATATGGTCCTTAAATGTTAGCCCAAAATTTCAGCAACTCTTTCGATCTTACGATCATTCTTCAAACAATCCAAACCTTCAACTATTCTTATTTTACCGGATGAATATTTTCCTGGACTGTAAGTGTCTTAATACTAATGACGAGATAAAAACGATCGCAATAAACGGAATCGCAGGGAGCAGGTTTCAAGAGGGATTACCGCAATACCAAAGAGACGTACAATAATGTGTCTTTTCAGTGAAAGTGAATCGTAATGATCTGAACGTAAAGATCGATCAATGTGGAAATTCTCGAGGCTCCACAGCAGAAGATGTATATCGCGTGACAGGTTTTTTCATCTTGCGATTACTCTATTTAGCGTCTGAAGTTTCGATCCCTCCTCCCCCTCCCAACCCCAGATATCCGATGACGATGAATGAAAAAGGAACGAATTTTTCAGAATTAAAAAATGATACATTGAGAAGTTGAAGCCAAAATTATACGGACCACATGCTGAACAATGTCCTCTTGCTCCAACACTGCCCCAGATCAACGAAAGGAGCAATTGAAACTCAACATTTACCTGTTGTTTCACTAAGATTTACGAATGCCAAATATAATATGTCTGGAGACGATTTTGGTCAGGAAACGCCTACTCACTAAGTCAGGAGTCAACGAGAAAAAGGTTTGCTTGGTATTCAGCCAACATCCACCCTTATGGCAAGAGCAGGTTATCTTATTGTATTTTGCCGAAGGATCCAGGAGAGTCACCACCAAATTAGATTCTGTAGAGCTCAAGTTTAACCACCTGACATCTTGTCGTATCCATGGAATCCCACGTGATGATATGGTTGTCCCAATACGTGAAGACATCGCGGCACTGGGTCACGGCTAAAGATTACGACAATGTTCTCTGCTAAGCTTAGCAATCAATGTTGTAAATGTAAGAAACTATGCTAAAATCACGATAGAAACTCATTAGTGCCCTCACGTAGAATTTGTGTCTAGTTCTGCCCACTGAGATCTTTCTCTTCACTAGGCTAAGTGATTCTTATTATGGAAGGAAATCACGAAGAACCAGGCCTGAACGGTAAGAAATCGTCCCAAAATTGGTTATATACGAACGAGATAGGAAAAAACTAATCTGATATGGTCACATGCGATGCATGGAAGATAGTAGGATATCTAAAAAAGCGTTTGAGTGGCAGGCTCAACAAAAAAGGAAAAGAGGAAGACCCAGATCAGAATAGCTGAGGAGAATAACGAACGCTATGGAAAATAGAGGCTTAGAGACAAAAATGATGGAGAAAGGGATTTACTATTTTTTTAAATCAAAAACTACTTCAATTTGATTACCAAAGTCTTAAAATGTAGTCTAGGTAATCGTAATAATACGCTTCATGTAATTACAGGTATAAATTTTTATGGTCTGGCGGACTTTCATTTTCTATAACAATTTCTTTATTCTTATAACCTAATTCGATCTATAGAAAGTAAGTACCTATAGGATATTTTCATAAGTAAATACATAAAAAAATTCAATTTCCATATCACTAATTCGCCACGATTATTTTTAAATTAAAACTTTAAAAGTCGAAAGGTATTTCATCATTTAGTTCCGTAAGAGTAATAAATGGTTTACTAATAAAGAAATACTTAAAAACGGATTAGCATCAACTTAATGCTTTCAATAAACTATAATTACCCGAGAAAATTGTTATTGAAAGCATTTTGTTTGTTTGTTCTCCTATTTCTGTTTCAGTTACTCGTCATTATTGATAAATTACGAAAATAAGTTGGTCGATTTTTAAGAGCGTTGTATGAATGAAGCTGCGATTAACCCCAAAATGTTTAAATTTTTTAGCTACAAATCTGTGGAAATTCTGAGCTTCTACCTTACAATTCACGATAACTGTTAGTACCGTAACGATGTTCTTAACGTCTACCATAGGCCCCTAAAAGGCATCCGCAGGAGTAGTCAAAGGAAAGCTAGGAATACTTGCTGTTACCCACCGTTGATGCAATATCTCGACCATCTAAGAGGGTAGACATGGAAGACCACAAGAGTCAGGCCAGACAGCTATCTCATCGGCGTGTACCATGCAAAATCAAAAATTCAGCAGTTTTGGTATAAAGACCTCAGTCAAAAGCACAAAGGTGAAACTACTAGGTACTAATGTGGGCTTCCCAAACCAAATTTGATGCAAACTGGAACCCTCTTCGCAATGAAGTCATTTTTTTACTATCATGCTGTTCGTATTGCATGTCAATTTTATCTACCTTCGTCTAGTCAGCATAATGTCACTGTAGTGGATGTCATTCATTATCAACAGTCGAGTTTAAAGTGAAAGCAGCTTTTTTACGTCAAAGTTGTAAGGTGATAAATGAAAATGTACCACGCACTTTTTATAAAATTAAGAGGATAGGTCAGGATATAAAAATTGTTGTCTTGAACCATGGATCAAAACCAGTCTAATGTTTGATGTTCCATAGGTGGAGGAACTCTCAACGAGTTCTTCCCAAGTGTACCATAGACACTAATGAATTTTAGGAAACGGTATGTACCTTCTATTAATGTTTCAATATGTCATACTGTTTACCACAATTTATTGCATAGTGTGGATGACATTATCGTCAAAATTTAGGAGAAGCGGCTCTCGCCATAGCCATACTTGGTTAGGATTTCGTCGCCGACGTACCGACCATCCATAATATGGTGGTTTTAGAAGCTCTGGACCATAAAATACTTGATTTGAGGTCAGGCCTTTAATCCATACGAGTTTGAAACCAGTCTAGAGATAATCTTGCAATGAGCTAGTGTCTGAAGGGCAGCTGGATATTCTGATTATTTTGTTTTCTATGTTTTCGTAAAACCTTTCCTTGCACTAAACGTTATCCTATTAATTATGTCTTGAATAGGGGTGAGAATTTGCCTAACGGTTCGGTGATACGAAAGTTCAGTTCTTTGGAGTAACTATCATTGCTTTAGTTGCGCTTTTGAAGATTGATCCAAGTTGTAATACCAATTCCACATCAAAAAGTTATGATCGTTACTCATTATGATAATTAAATGGGAGAACGGAGCAATCCAATCTGCCATTCAGAATAGGCAACCATAATTGTTGAATGGAAATCTGCAGCCAGCATCATCACATAGATTTGAGATTTAAAACTTTGGAGCGGGGAAACATATTTCTAAATCAACCGCCCTATATATTTTTATTCTATGTTGAATAACTTCATTTTCTATCAAAAACTATGAGTAATGGGAAGGGATGAAATGGGTAAAATTATGGAAAATTGAAGCAACGGCGACGCAAGTGAACAGACCGTTCGTTCATCTGTTCACTTGCGACCTTTTCTTTTTTCTATAATTTTACCCACTTTATCCCAATAATCTTTGCTCTTTAAGCAAAACTCGGGTTTCTCACCTCGAGAAGCCTTTCACATTGCGATTTATAACTTTTTGTCGGTTTTTTGACAAACGCTTTCATTATGATTTTCATGCAAACATTTTTTATGGGAATAGTTTCCCCCTCAGCTTTAATTTTCCTCAATTGTTATTACTTAAGACAATTTTGTAACTTTGGCTTGAAAATGGTATTGGATTATCCCGAAACATGTCGCCTGGTTTTATAATCAATTAATCAAACCACGTCTCATCGCTTAATTATACCTATTCATCGTTAAAGGGGAAGGTTGTGCGTATTATGATCACCATTTTACAATAACTACAATTGCCTACTAGAATACAAACAAAAACCATTTTCATACAAATTGTAGAGAAAAATCTTAATAACTTTTTAATCGTTGATTTTAGACAATGCATTACTCATAGTTTTTGATAGAAAATGAAAAGTTATTCAACATAAAACAAATATATAAGGCGGTCTATTTAAGTTAAGAAAGTTTTTGATGTTTGAAAAATGTAAAATATGAATCCTTTCTCTAAACACCCTGTACAAAGAATCGAAATCCTTAATGAAAGCCTTAAAGGTCAAAATAAATCGATATAAATTTGTGTTACTAAACCGTGTTATTAGGCGTTGTTTAAATTGAATATTTTTCTTAAAATCACAATTTTTTCAAAATTGGTAAGCGATAGGTATAGGGAACGTTGAATAAAGTTGACTTTTTAACGTATACCTAATCTAAAAATGTAACAGTATTTAAAAAAACCCAACTTTGATATATTACAATTTTGTAAACCACCCTGTATAATTGGAAGTAATTTAAAAAAAATAGTCGTTATCAATTTACATATGTCACCAAAAATGAAGCCGATTTATTTATTGTTTTCGTAAAAATATACAAAGGATTCTTATTCCCGCTCCATAACCACAAACTAAACATAATAACCTAATATAATATTTAATATTATATACATACAGCCCCCATCAAAAAACGCCCAAACATACCACTAAAAACTACCACTCCAAAGCTCTCTTTTCTCCTGCCCCCTTCGTTTCACCCTTTCCCTCCTCTCTAACACCTCCTTCATCCACCCCACTCCAAACCACTTCTCTCCCAGAATCACCTTTCTCTACCTCCCCTCTTCTCTTAGCTTCTCACATGCTCTCATCATATGCCACATACTTTCCCTCTCTACCCTGCACATTCTACAAACCCTATCTCGTCCTTCCACCAATAGATATCTATTTTCATTCTCCTCATTCTCGCACCTAAATCTCGCCACTATTCTTTTTTCCTTCAATCCCATATCCCAAAACAGCTGATATCTTGTACCCTTTAGACATAACAGAACGAGAGAATAGTCATGAATCACCCTGTATAATTAGTTCAATGTCTTCCCGTAAGAAGTACAATTGTCTGTAGCAACAATAACCTGTGTAGGTCGTAAGTTTGATAATTTTACTAAGGTTTCAAACATTGTGTAGATACTTTTTATCTTCGTGCATTTATGTATTTATATGACTTTAAGTGTTGAATTATCGTGTGATGTGTTTAGTTGAAGACGTGAAACTGCGCCAAGTTATAAAATGTCCAAAATTGCTCAATGTGGAAAACAACAAAGGACAAAATCTAATGGATCAAAACGGCACTAACGCAATTATTTGGCAGCATAAGGCATCTAGGGGAGAAGGATATTCTGGATAACTGTAAGAGTGCCTTATACACATCACAACACCAGTTAGAAAAAGGCATCTAGGGGAGAAGGATATTTTTCTAACTGATGTTGTGATGTGTATAAGGCACTCTTATGAAAAGAGTAAAAGTATGGTTGGTTTTCTTATCTAAGAATCATAAAGGCGTCTTTTAGATAAACCAACCCTTCAGCCCTTTTGTTTTAGAAGAAGACCCTTCGACATCTCTTTAATTACATACGATTATAAATTTTTTCACCAAAAGCAACGAAACCAATGCATTCATATTAAACGTCAGATACCTGCATACAAGGCATTCGTTCGCTGATGATAACAGCTTTGCTATCGAAACGTGTCCGATTGAATAAATTGTTATTGTGGTTTTTGATATTTGCAGTGTTGTGTGTCTCTTGTAGTAGATTAATTAAGTTTAAGATCATGTATTAATTTATTTATATATGTAACCCATATTTCTTTTGATTGATTGATTAGTTATCATATTTCATCTTGAACTGTTACGAATTGTCATCTACTAATGACCTTGAGAACGCAATTTCATAACCATAAATAAAGTCCTGTAAATCCAGCACAGCCATTAAATCAATTTTCATGGGATATACAAGACGAGTAACACTTAGGAAAGAAATGGTCGCCCCTTATTGCTTTTTTCGCCCCCTAATACGTCTATTCTCAAGATTAAGTCAGCAATTCTTTGAATCATATTGAATGATGCACACATAATGGGTTTTATTATATTCAAATTTTGCAGGTAACACCTTCCGATTGTTGTTAAACATCCTTTTGGACACTCATGTGGGTCGAGCAACACGTTTTAAATCATCAAACGTATGGTTCCCTTATGATAGTTTGTATTTATTCTTCCGAAACTCACCGATATTGGGAGCATACTCATTAACACGTATTTAGGTAAAAGTGTAAGATAATGGAAGAATTATACTGTAAATGAATTGGGGACAAAACTAACTATTGACTATTTAGAGTTGAAAGTGTTTCATTTCTGTGGAAATATCGTATATAAGCAATGGCGAAACGTTTCGTTTGATAACTGACATATTATACAAAACGTGATCAGTCAGTGTGATTAAGTTTAATTTGTTTCCTTCGTGCCACGAACCATCATCGTTTGAAACATGTCACCATAACAGTTAAGAAGTAAAGTAGTTGCCATAAGCGGTCATTTTTGCGTGAATACATTTAAATATTTAAATATTCGCTAAAGTTCACCGTAATATGATAATTTTGACATTAACAAAACGTTCATTTCGTATATTTTTTGAAATATTGGAAGATTTCGACAACTTTTGATATTATAAGAAGCTAATTGAGGCGTGACCGTGAATTTAACATACTTAACCTACCTACTTAATAATAATTTTCATCTCCGCACCGAAGACTAAAATTATCCCAGTTACAAGGATCAATTAATTGACGGTTAAAAGATAGATCTTATTACAAAATGATGAAATGGAAAGGTTCAAATTATATTCATATTAGTTCAGTCGCATCTTCATGCACGATCTACTATCACATTTTGTAATACCCAACGTAAGAAATCATCTTGGCAGCGTGATGCGCGTTGATGCAACACTTTATCGTAAACTATAAATTGTTTTAAATAGATAATCTATGGTATGGAAAGTGAACAGATACAATCACGTCTTTAGTAATTATACCTTGTGGTAAGCTTTTATAGAAAAGTGTTTGATATATGGCTCCAATTAGCTTGAAATAGTAGCGAATGGACGATAATATCAATCAAAGGTGCAAGATTTTATCAGTACATACATAATGATTAATTATTCAAACCTAATTTCCATTACCAAATTACAAAGACTATTAAAGTAACCGCACAATTGTCGAGAAAGTGTTGCGAATATTAATTACCTCGATAATATTACCATGAGCCAGTGAAACTGGAAATTGACACAGTTAAATAGTAATTGAATCACACCAAGATATCAACTTCTTCCATTAAAGTCACAAGATAAGGAAAACACAAACTGACCTTGATGTTTGATCTAAAAATTAATATTCAAAAATATTCAAAAAAAAAGACCCAAAGCACACTTTCTGAACAGATAATGTATTATAGCAATTTAGTTAGTTTGTTAGTCATTAAAAATTCGTTTCATTTCTATATCGAAGTAAGTAGTAAAAGTGTTTTGTACTTTTCTGTCTTGCGGTTGAGAAAAGAAACAATTCTATCAAAACAGATACGTGCAAATCGCATTTTGGACCAAGACATGAGAATCATTTTTTATTATTCAATCAAAATGCTAGAAGATTTAACCGAACACCACTGAATTAATGAGAACACATCGATTGCCAGCAGCGAGATTTTAATTTATGAAACTAAGAACACCTACATCGCTTATAAGATTTTTCAATGGTGATGGCAATGTTAAATTTGTAAGACTGCGTTCAATTCATAACAAATTTATTCGCCCACTCTAGGTGATATTCCACTTAAATCACGCTTTGAATGAGCAAATCGAAGAGCAACCAACAAACTGCTCTAGGAGTGAGAAAAAGTTTGTCGTTTTACAATTGAGCTGCCTTAATTTTCCAGGACCATAAGTATCGACGATAGTCAAGCTTGTCTAACAAAGAATTAATTGAACAGTGCTACTGTAGGCGCCGTGATGTGAGTGCAAAAAGCCATGGTTGGTGGGGAGAACCTGTGTATGGAGTAAACCATGACAAAAAAGATCATGAAATGTTGTCGGAAACGTAACCCGAAGATGCCTTCGTGAAATTGAGCAACCATATTCATCCATGCTGGGCAATACTAGCGTTATTAAATCATTCAGTATAACTAGAAAGTGCCCGTCGCGTTGGCACGATACGAGGAAATTGATGCCATTCTTTAGTGCCCCCTTAGTACTTTGTGCTGCTACACATTCATCAGCACACCTTAAGTTACGGAGATAGTTAATATATAGGGTTATAAGTACCTATTTCCGTAATTTTAATGGGCACTAATGAATTGTGCAAATGCCTATTTATGGAGCACTAAAGAATGTCATCTATTTTTCCGTTTGTATATCCAAGTGGCGTGTCAGATGTGAAAATAGCACGCCATTTTGTTTGCCGAATATTTATGCAAAATTGGTGGTGTCATATTCATTTTGTGATGAAACTGGCATTCATACTATTAATGACCTGCCAACTTCACATTTATGGATTTATACAGATTTTAGGATCTTTTATCCCAAAAAAATTTGCTTAACCATGGACAATAATCGATTTGATACATGGACATCGTCTTCGGCGTTTCTATATTATTAAGAACTATTTTCCTTATATTTCAGTTTTGGAAATAGCCAAGTTTGGTATTGTATTAGAAAGTTTGGTTTTATATGGCCAAATCTGCATTTTTTTATCAAAAAGGGAAGCTCCTCTTTGTGTACCAAATTGGCGCAATTACTACTTTTATTATATAGAATAGTATTGTTCTATGCATTATTCTGAATCAATAAAAGAATTATTATTAGAATTATTATTATTATAATATGTCCTTCTTTCTTTTAATTATGTGACAAACTTGCACCTACAATGGTTACTATTGGTGCACAGATAATGACCCAATTTGACTGGATGGTCTGCTATAATTGAACTCTGCAGTGGATTCCTTATGATATTGGTGGAGCCTTCTCGCGGTGTATGGTTTAATGAAACTCAATAAGCTTCATTAAGTCGACGTTTCGGCTAGTTGACCTAGCCTTTATCGAGGCGTCAGAAGAGTTAAGTGTTTCAAAAAACCTTGTACTCATTGAAATCCAGACCAGTAAAATTAGAAATACTATTCTTCATACAATACAAAAAATACAATTAATTGCAAGACAAACATTTGTCAACGACGGACCAACTAGCCGAAACGGCGCGTTGAAAAATATGAATGCTTGAAATTATTGAGTGGAATCACTTTTGGTTTAAAAAAGAACAACTCTCACGAACGAGGACCTTTATTCTTTGTTCACTCAGATTTTTTACCACTCTTTATGCTCACTTTCAGAGAATTATGGTTTGGATTTAGTAAAAAATGGAAAATAACCCAAATCTAGTAAAATACATATAATGTAACAATTGTATTTCCAAAACCAAGCGAAATAGTGCGAAAAAATTACTCAAAGTAATTAAGTCTTCGCATGCACTTTACATTTATGAGGAGAAATACAGAGCAAATTTTGAGCACCCCATTTTCACGTTAGAGAGGACTCTCTCCGATATACGTAGGCTAACAATGTACATTACTTGCAATTAGAGTATGTAATATTGAACAAATAGGACATATTATGTTTTACAACAATGAATCCTACAATGTGCCAATACATATAATGTTGTTACCAACACAACGCGTATTACACGTAAAAAGTTGAATTACTTGGTTTCAGTTAGACAGAAGAAGTGATCTGTTTCATCCATTAACCATTCTAACAGCAGTCTGTTTAAGGACTATTGAGAGGACCTAAGAAAATCTCAAGCATGTCCGTTACGATAGTTACAGGATTTTAGAAACAAAATGTGAGCGAATCTTGACTGTAAACTTTTAGACCATTTTAGGGTCGAAAAAACTACACTTCTTAGGCGAAGAGTATCCATACAAAATTGCTGGAAGAGGAACACTAGGAGCACAGGTCCAAACTAAAGGTGAATTTAGTTTTCCCGAAATGATGTTTCAGTGAGCAACTCAAAACCATCTATGGTTCAACATAAGTTGATTATATTAGAGCTAGAGACACTCAAACGCAAAATTTCCTTCAGAATATACGAAATGTACGTAGCTGCAACCAATAATAGAACTATAACTCACTTTGATTCTTGTCAGTTGTTAGGAAAAGAACATCTACAAAATCAGTCTGCACAAATGGATGTAAAGTAGCGGCAATTTTCAAGGGCGAAGGATTTGGTGACACACTATATTACAATATTTGTTGACATTGCGTCCCCGAATTGACTCTTTTGAACAACACGACTCTATTACCTGAACTGAAGGGAAAATTGGAACTCAATCGAAACCAGAAGTGATCGAAGATAATTACTGAACACTTCATACCAATAATGCAACAGAAAAAGGAAAGAGGAAAATTAACATGTACAGGAGCGAAAGTCGGATCGACAAGTACGAAGACCTAAAACTCAAACCCAAATCCCATGAAATCATCTTCAGGGTAAAAACTAGAAGTTTTAAATCGTCTTCAAAATTAAGGGTGGTTAAAAATTACCCTATAACGTTGTAAAATCCACATCTTGAGATAGAAAAAGGTGCTGCAAATACACAATTGTGGAGATATTTCAGATGCAGATGCAGATTTTAATTCCTCATGTTTAGGTGCATCAGCATGCAAAATTTGTCCACTTGCTCCCATTAATAGATTTATGGCACGAGCTACCAATTTAAAAATTACCCTATAACGTTGGAAAATCCACTTCTTGCGATAGAAAAAGTTGCTGCAAATACACAATTGTGGAGCTATTTCAGATGTAGATGCAGATTTTAATTCCTCATGTTTAGGTGCATCAGCATGCAAAATTTGTCCACTTGCTCCCATTAATAGATTTATGGCACGAGCTACCAATTTAAAAATTACCCTATAACGTTGGAAAATCCACTTCTTGCGATAGAAAAAGTTGCTGCAAATACACAATTGTGGAGCTATTTCAGATGTAGATGCAGATTTTAATTCCTCATGTTTAGGTGCATCAGCATGCAAAAATTTTTCCACTTGCTCCCATTAATAGATTTATGGCACCAGTTATCAATTTAAAGAAAGAGAGCCTCCTGTTGTAACCAAACCCCAAACGCATTAGATTTTTTTGCGTTGTGTGAAAATGTAATCTTGAATCTATGTAATTGAATCTACATCAATCATCACATATAATAATTGCGAATGAACGGATGTCCTGTCCGTCCGTAACAAATTCGCATTAAAGTAGATATACTTTAAACTCATGCATTAAAGTAGACATGAGATTTTTCGAAGTGCATGAATTAAAGTAGATATACAAGTAGTACATTTATATCTACTTTAATCTCATGTTTACTTTAATGCATCTCCTCTACTTTAATGCGACGTCAGTCACTATAGTAGCAGATGTTTACTGATATGTAATTTTTTAAATACCAAGGCGCGAAACGTCGAAGAACCGCTGGCGCGCATTCGCGCGCGAAGCCTTCTGGTAATAATAATAATAAAATCATAATTACAGATAACACAAACAAACAGCATGTAGGTACACGCTAATACGACAAACTAACAACAAAATATAGGTACGATATTGACACAATATTAAAACTGAAGCATTGAACTGAAGTAAACCGTTTTGTATAAGTATAATAAATATAATTAGTTAACAATGAAAAAATTTTCCTTTAAAATATGGAAATAAACTGTTTTTATTGTAGAGGTTTACCTAAATTATCATATTTCACTTAACTATTAATAACAATGTAAATAATATTACGTGAAGAGGGAGATGGCAATAGAGGTAAGTTTTCAGGTATTATTATGATTTAAAAAAATTTAGCATGAAATATAATTAATTTTATGCAACCATTACGTTTCGCTACTCCATAAGTATATTATAAATATTATAATAATAACACGTAATTTCACTCAAATTAATATTTTAAAAATATTTGAATTTAACATAATACCTAATTGCAGTGTCGAATTTAAATGAAAAATGATTGTTATAAAAGCTGGTATGAACCATTGCTAATAACAACGTTAAACGTAAAATTCACAATTGCGACCCCTTCTCATTCCGCAGTTGTGTAATTTTAAAAAATCACCGCCAAATAGCGAGGGGGTGTTGTTCCATTTTTGTATTGGAATAAATAAAGATGTAACCACTTCGTTTATGGTGATACCATTATTTTTATGTTAGAAACGAAATCAACAAATTGAGAGGGATGCACAAATATTTTTTGAACCCTTCGTCGATTACATTAAAATGATTCACCGGCAGTCACATTAGGGCGATTTGTATTTTCTCATTCAAGAGCAGAAAGTTATTTAAAAAAAAACCAAATATTTGATTTAAAACCATAAAAATGTAATGTTGTGGGGTGGCCTTACACTGTTATCTTCCTAAGAAGTATATAGTTCACAAAGGGGTAGAGTCACAGCTTTATTTTCCGCAAGATGACTTTTATTAGATTATTGTAACGTAATGAATAATAAAAACATAAAAATTTGTTTTTGTTGTTTCTTTAAAGTAGCATAAATAAAAAAATGGAAAAGGGTTGCAATTTCACAACTTTTTGTTAGTATTGTTTGAAGCGATAAAAATTTGCAAAATTACCCTTATTTTGTATGCCCCCTTTACTAATTAAACAAAACTTCCATTTTACCGAAAAATATATTTAATTGGGTGCGTGTAGTAATCGATTCAAACGTTTCCTCGGTTTAAACAACACGCATTTGATAGCGTATCACATATAAACTTGATCACTAACTGATTTTTAATAGAAATTATTGCCTTAGGATTGAGTTTTAGACAGTTTAAACATAAAGAAAACTTATTACATAATTTACTCCCGTGGGCTTCATTTCTTTAGACGTTAAATAGCAAAGAACAAGACATATAATGTACGTAGAAAAATGAAGAAAATTAACGACGACATCTCAATTTTAGCTCGGAGAGTAAATTTGTTTATATAAAAGTTTCACTTTGGCCATACAATAAATATGGAACGTGTAGTTAATATGTTATTAGAAAGGTTGCCCAAATCTGTACGTAGCCTAATTATTTATTTAAAGTATTTTAAAGTAGAATTCCATTTAACTCTTAAAAACAACTGCCACTTCATTGTAATCATTGTAATTCTTACAACTTTCGAAACAATTTAAACTTTCGTTAATATTAATGTAATGGTATTTATGAAATATTTCACTGCCAATGTCGTACTTAAATTATTAAAATTTATTAAATGCTCTAACAAATTTTTCGTTTCGCATGAATGAAATAATTCCATACTTTGTGCTACTTTTGCTACACTCAACTAGAATATAATTATTATTACATCTTTATAGATCGTATCAATGTACTTAAATTTGATCACTTAAGTAACTCGGTGATAAAGTAGTTATAAATGAAAGTGTAAGTTGGGGGGAAAAAAAAGGCGAGTCTTGTTTTTAACAATTTATATTAAAACGGAAATGGTGAAAAATCTCCCATGGAATTAAATCGTAACAGTTTATTGATCCGAAAAAAAAATATTTAAAATTATTCCAGTTTTTCCATAGTTATGAGCGGAATTGTTTAAACAAAACCGCACTTTTTCGATTTTTCATCTGCCGTCTCAATTTTGAAATTTAAATTGCCTGTCAATATCTTGTCAAAGAGTTTCAATATTGATTGATTAATACTTTTAATAGGAAAAATAGTTGTAAACACGCTTCTGTGTAATGTTTTTTTTTGTAATTATTCGGCACGTTCTCAAGATAATTTAAATGTAATTGTTTGTACATTTTCTTTTAATTATAACGGAAGGTCAGATATCTCGTAGATATGAATAACGCAGCTATTGTACTAATGGTAGATTTTTTAATTGCTGCAAGGAAACAAGCACGATGTTATAATAAATTAAATGCGCAATGTTTGTACGATTTTGAAATTTTGTCGTACTCCTCTTGCGGAATGGGTACAATGGGAAGTATTACCTAAACATTTGTTCCCATTTTTTGGTTGTATTTGCGGAAACTGGTGGATGATAGTAATCAGGCGCCAGGTTTGCAACAATTTCAGTCAGTATTTCACTTACATGTATGAAATATTAGTTTACAAGGTTAAACCTTGCAACTGATATGAAACGAAGCGTATTACTTACCGACTTTTAATGCTAGATCCACGTCCAGGTGGTGGAGCAATTGTAGATGTGGTGGTTGTGGTTGTGCTCGTTTTTCGTAATTCTGCCGCGGTTTTATTTTGTGCTGCAGCTGCAGCCGCAATTTGGCCGGCACTAGTCCTGGGTAAACGGGAAGAAGTTCCGGTAACACCTTCAATACCCGCACATACAGCAACTACCACGAGTAGGTACCACTCGGCACCCCTCATGGTTCTTTTAAAAAATTCACTCACTGAAAAACACGAAACTGATTTAAATTTTCTTGTTGTTTTTTCCAAATTTGGAATTCGATTTTCGTATTCGCAAAAATTTTGTTCTTATTAGAACTCGCACCTGTCACTCACTAAGCTGAATGGAACTGTGTGTGCTACTGACCGAACTCTACAACCAGACATTTGGTCTGGGGAACTTTCACTCTTGAGCTACAACTAAAGCGGTAGAACTGTTACAGGTGCCCGTACTTGTCACTTATACCTGCGGATATCAGCTGGTAGTTCAACGTGCCGATAATCAAATGAGTGATTAAGGAATTCATTCAAGATCTACTCGCGTGCACGGTGCATCATAGGTCATCGTTACCCACGCCGATGAATAATCACGAACACGATCTCGTGTTCTCTTCACGTTTTGCATTGAATTTAAGAATGAAGTTCATATTATACAAACCAATCAGTATCATTTCTTCAAGTTTACTTCGATAAATTATGTGCGTATTTCTTTAAAAGTCGATTCAAATTTTTGGTTTACTAAACTTTTCAAAAATTGTGCAATGAAATGCTAAAAAAATTTAATCTTCACTTGATGTCTTTATACGGTTAAATTACACAAATAATCAGTTTAACTTTGACGAATTCCAACCAGCACTTCTATTCTTTATTGAGGGGTTGATAACTGAAGCGGATTTTCCTCCACAAAACTGAAATGTGGAATAAACGCTTAGTGATATGCAATGTATTTTGAATTTTTGATGTGAGAGACTTCCTGCCTAGCTGTACTTGTACTTGGAAGGTCCTCGTCATCTGAAAGCTCAGTTTCATAAAATAAACCCTTATTTTATGCTCAGTTTGTTGTCTTGCTGTTCGTGTAAAGGTTGCAGCCGGCGAGTGCACCACAAGAATATAAGGCTATAACTGCAGGCCATCAGAGGTAGTGTAGAGAAGTTCAGGCTGAACATCTATAGTGTATTCCATACATCAGAGTCAGTATGGCTATGATATGGCTGTGCAATCCTTACGAGAGATTTCATGTCGACGTTGCCAGTTCTCGTCAACAAGCGATGTTCTAAGTTGAATACCGCTGACAAAAATGTGGTTAGTCAAGGAAAAGGCATTAGTAAGTGATTATACTACCTGTTAAGCGCTCAGGAATACAAAAGCAGGATTTATTTGTGATTGACAGTTGCAAACTCATTTACGGATTTACAAACAGTTATGTGCTGAAATATGGCTACATCGCTTTGCATTAAACCTCATACTGACTCTGATGTATGGAATACAGTATAAAGATTTTTTTCTACACCATCTGTTCTCTTAAAATCAATTGTACAAAATGATATTGTATATTTTCTTGAAATTTAATAGTAAACTCTTTCAAAACGTAGCCAACGTCCCAACGTATTTTTCCAACCAATTTATGACCATATTGTCTTTTTCCCTACTTCCCATGTAGCACCGTTTATTGGCGTTAGGTTGGCGAAATATTAGCGCAATATTGGAGCAATATTGTCGAACTGTCGCCAATGTTGGGTGAATATATTTTTGTAATATTATACAAATATTGTAAATACAATATTTAGTGAATATAAGAACAATATTTGCAATATAAATCGTAAATTCAAATATTGTAAATACAACAATGTACCAATATTGTGTGTATACTATTACTAAATATTGAAAATCGATGTTTAAGAAATATAGCATACATATTTAGTAAATATTGCTATACAATATAAAGTCAATATTTATTTATCAATAACATAACAATACTGTGTTTTCAACATTACTGGGTATTTAAAATGATATATTTAGGCTACATGGAAAAAATATTCATAAATAATAACGTTATGATACTTTCTAAAAATCCGCCGAATGTTAACTTTCGCAAACTTAGAGATATCAAAATAATCAAAATATAATATGCACGCCCTCCTCAATATTTTATAGTGTTCAATTTTAAATTCGAAAATTATATAAGTTTCCGTAGCCCAGTTTTGTCAGGGCTGACTTCTTAACCGGGTGATCGATGTTTCGAGTCCTACATGAAGCAGAAGCCTTTTTCAGAATCAACGATCCGCTCCGAGTTCATACGTCCTGGGGAAGGATCCACCGGAGCGCATGGAGCCATGCAGGCGCTGCGCACTGGGAAATAGTCCCTCGGAATAGTGAGAGCTTTGGGGTGGCGCAGGTCACCCCCTTTCTTACTATTTTGGAACACATTACAAAACAATAATGGGCCAATATTGTATAAATATTTTCCTCAATATTGAGATAATATCGGTTAGTAATATTTAGCCAATATGTAAAATTGTTCACGTTTCAATGTTGTGACAATATTGTACATTAATATTCTACCAATATATTTACAACGAAATGCCAATATTACACCAATATTAATTGCTACATGGGTTGTAATTGCTTTTAATGCCACTGAACTGCCAAAATCAGTTCTGTGCATTGTAATGATGCGAAAATGAGGTTTCTTCACCTTGGAGTGTCCTATAATATCAAACCAAATTGTGCATAAAAAATATTCTGATCATTCTCTTGCTTGAGAAATCCACAAACTTCAGTTCAATAGTTTTACCTTCTTTTTTCTTCTTCCTCCTTCGTCTTTTTTCCTTTATCGCTCTCAGCAAGTATTTTAGGATGCAACTCGTCACATAGTCAATATGTGTCCTTGGCTGGGAGGTTGCTGGTTGTTTATCTTTTGTGTGTACTTCTTAGGTTGACATTCTTGTACAGTTTTCCCAAACCAAGTTGTAGGGCGGCAAGAAAATATGACATGTTTCAGAAATTTGTGCTGTTCTCTTTTATACGTATTGCGTACCTACTCAAACTTTTAACTCTTTTTTTCTTCCTGAACCATCCCTTGGGCGCCTATTTTAGAAATCCACGTAAAAGAACCTGCAAATTTGATA
Source organism: Pyrocoelia pectoralis (assembly GCA_036250285.1). Classification (NCBI taxonomy): domain Eukaryota; kingdom Metazoa; phylum Arthropoda; class Insecta; order Coleoptera; family Lampyridae; genus Pyrocoelia; species Pyrocoelia pectoralis. Next base: position 32,959,249 of record CM070079.1, on the reverse strand, counting down.
AAAAATGTCGCCAGGTCTTCCAAATTGCAGTTAAAATCAGGATTATAGCAGTAACTGTCATGTCCTTTTTGTTGCTATTTGGCCACTGTTTCTTAGCGTTTTTTCTGTTTTTATTCCAGTTTGCTTACGTTTGAGATTTTTCCAATCACGTTGGCCTTCTACTAGTTTTTGTGGAATTTGATTTATGTTTTCCACTGCCTGTATCTTATGGTTAGGTTGTGGAAGTTGTATAAGAGATAAATTGACATCAGAATCCCATTCTGGAAATGCTACTAAAGGAGTGAAACAATCTGTTAATCATATGGTTAGGCTAGGTTCATAACGGTGCCACTCCGCGCCTTGGAATGTCACCATTTTGCACTGAAAAGAACAAAAATTAGCAATTACCTGGTTAACGTAATACAGGACTCTTAGAGATAGTATAATTCAAACGGATGGTGTAAGTGGACGAATGACATGCAGAGTCCCACAGGGATCTGTCTTAGGCCCCACACTGTGGAATATATTCTACGACCAGATTCTTAGAATGCAGGCAACGAAGTAACCTGTGTGGTGTACGCGGATGATCTTGCGTTTATAGTGACTGGCCGAGATGAGGAGAAGCAACGTACAATATGCGCTCCAGGACTTGCTGCGCCAGCCGAAATGGGGATTAGTATTTGCCCAGAAAAAACTGAAATCCTCATAAATGGAGTGATATTAACAAGTTCGCCTGTAGTAAAATACATGGAAATCCATATAGATAGAACATCGCGCATGACAACATATATCAAAAGAGACCCGCAGGAAGATAAACGGGATACTCTCTGCGTTGACTACATTCACACCAAATGTTAGGGGACCGAAAAGCAAAAAGAGAAGGCTGCTGGCGAATGTGGTTACATCCACCATGCTATATGTAGTCAGGGGTGGACAGTCACAAAATACTTGTATTGAAAATACAGTATTTGAAATACATTTCTATTTTGTATTTTGTATTTGATGATTTTCCCCTAAAGTATTTTGTATTTTGTATTTCAAATACTCTCTTATGAGTATTTTGAATTTTGCATTTGAAATACATTAATGTGTGTATTTTGCCCACCGCAATGTTAACGATAGGTTCAGAGTGAATTCTAAGTACACATTTTCAATAACCTACCTATAAAACTTTCCCAGAAACGTTTAACTAAATCTCTAAAATATTTTATATTATATTATAGGTATTTTTGTATTTCAAATATTGTATTTGTATTTTGTATTTTAAAAAATAATATAAAAGTATCTTGTATTTTGTATTTCAAATACATTTCTAGGAATATTTTGTAATTTGTATTTGAAATACGTTACTGCATGTATTTTGCCCAGCCCTGTATGTAGTCCCAAATCGCAACGAGCAATGAGATACAAACAGTACGAGGGATTATTGGAAAGCATTATCAGGAAAATGACAACACGAATAATCGCGAGGCACCGGACAACTCGAACACAGTCAGCGCTGGCAATTGCATTTATACCACCGATTAAACGCTTACCTAAACGTATCGATTCAATAAAACTTTCAAACATGTACCTATTTGTTTAGGTAAATTTTTGTAGCTTCTCCAACAATTAGTCTCAAATTTTAAGATCATAGCTCTGATAAAACTTATGGTACTCCATTTCGTGGGAACGTGGGTGAAAGTGTCACTGGTAGGTGGAGATGCGTTTTATTTATGACATACAGCATCTTTGGGAATAACACCACCTTATACAGTGTGTTCCTATGCAGTATGCAAGACGATAAAACAACCTTAATTTTATCGTGTTAGACGGCGATAGAAGTTGGAGGTGGAGCAACGAAAAGGGCAAACTCAAATCATTACATTTATTTTCATCATCGTTATGTCAATAAAGATGTGATATTTTTTTTTATGTTTTAATGGCACCCACTGTGATTATTTATTTTTTCTTTTTCTGCCACCTTCTTTTGAGTTCTACATACACCATCAATTGATTTCACCAAGTTAGTTCATTTTTCAGTTTCTTATGAATAGTAAATAATAATAATAAATAATAATTTTTAATATAATATTGCAATAAATATAGAGCAAAGAATCTAGTATCTATAGGACACGCTATTGATTTTCAGGTCCCTAGGCAAGTAGAGATAATAGCTGCATGGGTTCCTGTGAATCGGGAATGGTAAAGAAAAATAGACAACATTTTAGAGTTTGGTATAAGTAATTCTTTAGCTTATTGTTCTTAAATGTGCAACTGTTCAGCGCAATTCCAAATGAGCCAAGTCAAAAGTTATGGAGCAAAATTTACCCAAAATCGTTATTTGTGCAGAAATCTCGTGCGAAAACCGTCCAAAACGCATTACACAGATACCCAATAAGTACATTTTATTCGTTGTTGGCGATCACATGGACAACAAAGAATGCACAAATTTCGTGCGGAAAATGTACAAACGCATTGCATCGTTGTCCAATGAGAGAACGTAATACATTTTAGGCTACCATATGGTTTATGACCGCGACATGTTAAAATTCATCAAACTACTAACTACGATTTGGTAGAATTGATGTTTCTAATAACTGAAATCTTGAGAAAGGAGAGTTTTTGAGCATTTACATTATTGAGTAAGGAAATAAATGAAACTACAGTAGTAATTTTTTTTGAGGCATTTTAGATGTCTTAGAAATTTTCAGTTTTCACCTTTTGGAAATAGTGTAGATCGTATACCGGGTGTCCAAAAAGTGTGGAAACCCTTGAATATCTCGAGTCCGACACCCTTTCAGCCCCACACCTAAATCGAGCACGCTCGGATTCTGTACAAATGAGCCATTGTTTTTCATTTCGCCCTTAAGAGAGGTGGTGGTGGACAATTTGTAAATCATAAAAAATAATGTTGGAGAAGAAAAAAGATGCAGAGGACATAAACAATTTTTCCTCTTTCCATCCCCAAAAAAGGGTGATAATAATAATAAGATCGTTCTCCATAGATTGTATTTAATTGAAATCCAATAAGATTTAAAGTTAAAAGCTTAAAAGAGAAATTACAACTTAGTTCTAGTAATTTATTTCTTTTAGTTAGGCCTGATGATGACAACTTCAGTTGTCGAAACATGTCGCTTTTAAAGCTTTTAATATTAATTCTTATTGGATTTCAATTAAATACAACTTATGGGGAAGGTTTAGCCACCTATTATTATTATCATCTATTCTCCCCATTTTGAGGACGTAAACAACTTTAATAACGCCTTCTTCGAATTATGGATTATAACCCAAAAAAGTGGTCTGAGGTGAGGGGTGAAATTTTTTATGTAGAATTCAAAAGTGCAATAAAAAATAGGTGTTCCCCATTTAAGTTTTCAAAACACAACCCCGCCGCACCCCCAGGGTGAGGGTTTTTTCTTTTTGTAAGTGTCGTTCTCGAGGTATTTAGCGTTTCCACACTTTTTGGACACCTGGTACATAATTCGTAGGTATATATAAGTTCATTTATTGCCTTTTATTCAATATAAAGTACACAACGTGACCTGCACATTTGTAAATGTATTTATTGTATTTTGTTAACCCAGAACTGGCGAAATTTCTATAAAATGAAAATCAAAGAGTCGGCCGTTTAAGATTTATTATTATTGAAATGTAGACCATTTTGCCAGCAAGCACAGTTAACCTTCGACTGAAAATGTAGATTTGGGAAAATGGGAAAATTTTGTATTGTATAGTTTTTCCCCATTTACCTCGTGACCTGGTACGTCTAGAAAATTTGATAGAAACTAAGGAACTTATTTATAATGCATATTATTTACTTATTTCTGGTCATACACACGTCGTGATAAATGATCTATAAGAACATGAAACCATAACGGTTACTAGTTGAAATGTTACATAATATAAGTGCATTGAAATAAATTCAATTGCATGTGATTATATTCGGTCGAGTAAATTTATTATACCGCCTCTAGCAACTAACAACATACCTATAAGTATTGCAGTTTTCACTTATAGACGACAAATATGTGGAAGCAGGTTGTACAATAATATAATAGCAAATAGTCAATAATAGAGTAGCTGTCCTTCCATGCGCCATTCCAATTCTTGCACCGTATATCAATTGTACATTAGGTATGATCATTAGCAAATTTTTTTAACGAAACGCCTTCGACAGTTCTAGTTTTAGTTTAAACATATCGCAACTCCTTTTTTTTATAATCACTTATAAAGTCAACATGATTCTTATGCGTTGTCCTTGAGTATTTAGTGCATAAAGCGATCTTTAACATTCAAATTTATTGTCGTTGTTTTTTATATGCCTAAAGCATTAATTAAAGTTGGGAAAATATACGGAATCATTTTTATGCCGCACAACATTAGAAAGGTGTAGACGTACGAATTACCTTCATAAAAGAACGATTTTGCGATAAGTCCACATATTTGTTATAATCTCTCAAATGGATGTCTACACTACGAAACACGACGGAGCTTATTAGTACTTAAAGGCACGCAAGGACGAAAAATTTGGGGCGTCAACACATTTTGAAAGTAGTTTCCACCTGTAATTCAGCAAGAAGGGGTCACAGCTCATTAGAAATGAAATGGAATTTTTGTTCATTTATTTGACCGCATTTGATACTGTTACAATTTTGCAAACATTACATAGTTACCTACACCAAAATATCTGGACAAGTGAGGTAAATTCTCTTTCGTCCATATGATACCACTTTATTGATGAGGAGCAAAGACATAATAGTGTGTAAAGAATGGTAAAGTAAGAAATTGTGACTTTTTTGAGACATTCAGTTGACAATCTCTTCATTGAGTTGCCGACAACTGCACATTTCCCACGTATACATAATCACTCTATTTCTCTTCCAACATCATTACTTTGACATTGTCTCGTATGTAACATAATCTTTAATCACTAATATATTGATGGCTTTTCTATGGAAGCAAAGTGTAATATCAAACATTTTTGGTTCTTGGGGTTTGTGCTCCTGTATTAGTTATATAACGTACTGAGGATCGTTTGGGGTGGCTCTGCTGGAACAAGGAGTTGAACATATAAAAGATGTAAAGCCCAAATCTATAAAAAAAGCAGTAGTGTGCAAATCTATGCATCCAGGTGAAGTGGAAACTTAAAAATATATAAAACACAAATGACAATCATCTTGCATAAATTGTTGATTATGGTTAACCTGTCATTTATCTGCATCCATCAGGCATTTTTGGTATTTCTACATTTATTTTAATTTCAGAAAATTAAATTAACCGTGTCATCTAAACATAAGAACATAAGAGATTTAGGAGTAGAAGTAAAGGTGTGACAATGGGCGCGTTTAGCGAACGTCAGCGGCTGAGTTGCTGCCAACAGCGGTTTCGCTAAACAGAACGCTTAGTAGATGCTTACTTACAACTGCTGAGTAAATTACACAGCATAAAAAGTTTACGCTGAATCGGTCAGCAATAGTTAAACGACTAACTTCAGAGATTAATAAGTAACCCTTAAGGTTAGATAAATCCTAAGAAGTACCCTCAAAATCTTCTAAAACATAATCAAAAGCAAAAGCCATAACATTTTGTTCCATGGTTGGTTTGGAATACTATACAAACGCAACTTAACCTCACACTTATACCGACGTCTACAACAAGCAAATGCTGATATCAGTTCACGGTTTAGCGAATTTTAAGTTGCTGGATGTCAGCATACTCATCATTGCTGACTGCTAACGTTAAGCTGCTGCGCTCGCTAAACGCGCCCAATGGGACAGACAATCCTAGAAAATAACAAAGACAAGCAAGATACAATGCGGAATAAAAACAACTTAAGAAGCAAAAAAGACCATTTTTACAAACAGCGAATTAACCAAAATTGAGAGGGAAATATAAACAAAATAAAAGAAAGCACATGAAGAAAGAAGCAAAGGGAAAGAAGTAAAGATAGGTTGTGAAAAGATGTGTGTGGGCAATAGAGAATGGAAGTGGTAGGTATATGAAAGAAAGAATAAAAGAATGCTGGAAACTGATAGTAGATAAAGCTAGAATGAATACGAAACCGATCTATGCTAGACCAATGGATAAGAAAATAAAACAACAACTTACAAAAAACTATAAGGACAATGCAAAGAAAATTACAAGTAAAAGATTGAAAGATAGAAAACACTAATAGGAACATGAAAGATATGAGGTATCAACGAAAGGGAAGAGGAAATAGCAGAGGAGATGATTAAGCAAAGAATCGAAGAGTAGAGGTATGCGAAACAAAAAAGAAAGGAAGTGGGACGAAACAAATTCACAAAAGGCACTGACTATTATGGGCAGGAGTAAATGAAAAGAACAGAGCGGCAAAAGGAGTAGCGCTGGTATCACCAAATTGGTATAACAATACATGAAGAATTCATTAACGAATTAATTACGAGGACTGAAGTAAAAATGGGGAAAAGGACCTATATACTCCCCATTGTTGATGTGAGGAGAAAATGAAGATGCAAATAAAGAATGAAAAGATAATTATTTTCAAAAACTACAGGAAGAAATAAATAAATACGATTGAGATGGGCGAGTAAGAAATTTTGACAACGGATTAGAAAGAATAATGGGAAAGGAAGATGATACAGTAAAAAATTATAATGGCGTTTGAATAATTTTGTACGGAAAGTTCAGCCATAAGAGAATAGATAAGATGACGGGGAGGAACGAAAAATCGTTAATAGACAACTTTTTTAATGTGCAATCAATACTGGAACAGTATAACCGAAGAAAATCCGAAAAAACAATAGCCAAAAAACAACAAAAAACAAAAAAACATACAGCAAAGCGTTCGACAAGGTAACGAGAAATCAGGACAAGAGGATAGACAGAGGAGCAATGAGGACAAACAACAATGAATGTAAAAGATTCGAAATCCAGGAAGGGCTGATGCAAGAATGCGCTAAGTTAAAGTATTCAAATATTTGGGAACGGCAATAAAAAAAATGGAAGATGGGATAAAGAGATAAAACGAATTAATTGGTTCGTTAGTCATAAAACTATGCTAAAGATATGGATTTCAACTGGGATATCAAGGTCATCGTGGAAGAGGTTATGAACAAGGAAAATTTCATGGTAAGAGTAGAATGAGAGGTATTAGAAACCATACCAAAAACATTAGCAAAGACCGAGAGTCAATCGAACGGTAACAGTGATAGAGTTTAATAACAATAGAAATGGTAGAAGTGCGTGTTTTAATACACAATAACAGAAAGACAAGGATTGTTTTGAAAATTTTTGTCCATGGTGGTTCACAACAAATGGCATTTTGGCGGATTATTAATACCTAATGAACCGACACAAAAAACAATAATAATACCCCCCCCCCCCCCCCCCCCCGGTGAGTGAAAGAATTAGTACCCCAATGTGTGTGACTAAAAGGTTTCTAAAACAGTAAGGGCTTAAGAGCGTCGTGGTGACCAAGAACGACGCGAAAATCTTAAGCTCGGTCAAAACGTTAAAAACCCACCAAAACAATAAATTTAATATACTTCACTTGCAAGTCGCAAACAACCACGAAGGCGGGTTAATTACTACAACGTTTGACATGGACCGACGAAATGAATGCGCTGCCAATTCACTACCACTTGACTGGAAACTATTAATGCGGGCATAGGTTACAGCTGTACAACCTCTTAATGGGAAAATGCGCACCAAATCTGTTACGTACCGTATTTGTGCTGTAGTAATTTATTTGTTTACTTTTTATTAAATAGTTAAATTCATTTCTTTGGCTTTTTCTTTGTTAACATTTTATTTAACCATTATAAAAATTGTTTTGTTTTGAGGTTAGAGTTAAGTTTGTTTACAATTTTATTTTGTTGGTCAGTGCCGTACGTAAATTTCTTTCCTCTCATTTGCAGCATCCTTCATCACAATTTTTTTTTGCAGGTCATTTATTTCATGCATTCCATGATTTTATCGCATGCAGGCTTTTTCAGATCATTTAGTTCTTGTCAGCTCGATCATTTCCAATCTTCTTTATCGTTCGTAATCATTTCCGTGTTCTTATTTCATTTTCAGGATAGGTAACGTCTATGACCATTTTCTTGTTGTGAGCGTCCTCTCTCGATGGTTTCGTGTAGTTTATTTTCCCGCCGTTTTTTTAAGTTCCGGCCTTATCATCCACTTTTACATTTTTCCCCAAAAATTGGTATCATTTTTCACGTTAGAGACTTCCGGCATTTTTCCAGTTTTGAGTTCATCCATTTTCCGAATTTGGTAGAAATCGGTCGTGTGTCTTGTGAGGTGTATGTTTAGTTTTCCGACTTAATCCAAGTAAATTTGGGATTGTACCTCGAGTTTCTATATCAATTTGGCCGCCAGAAGATTTGAAATTTCTGCAGTAACCCTTATTTTTGGGATTTTCGATATAGAAAAGGGACACGCCGCCGTTCAAAAATTTTATTAGAAAACAGTTCATTTAACAGTTTACAATCAATATATTTCAAGCTGGGAAAACCATCGTTGCATCATCATCATCGTCCTCCAGTATTCGTCGTCACCATATCACCGCCAGCTTCTATATATTGCCTCTTCTGAAAGGCCGCTACCACCTTGGCCTTTTCTTTTTCTTTGTCATCGTTAGTTAAATTTTACATTCATCGATTGTCGATCGTCTTCCTACGTACCTACAGTTCATCATCATTTCTTCTTTACGTCGCCGGACAACAACATCATTACCTCATACATCTACTTATCCTCCTACGGATTCGTTCCCTTCATCCTCACCCTCATCGATCCCTTGAGGTCATCCCCTATCCTGAATTCTCTCAAGAAAAAAAAAACACAACGCCACCAGCACAGTCAATACAGCTAGAAGACAGCAACAAAAATCGTAACTACAAACATTATTATATTTTTTTTTATATATATACATGCATTAAAACATAAACAAAACCAAAAGAAAACAGGAATTCATTGGCATCCCATATTTTTTTTTAAAATGAAATTGATATATTATGTACTGTGAGATCTCGCAAGATATTTGCTATAATTTTTTTTGTGTATTATCACCATTCATTCCATCAATTCATACCATATTTACAATACCCACTCATACCCATTAGCACACATATTTACATTATTTACACCCGACCACCTTATGTTAATCACCATCACCTTATTTATTGTTAGTAGTTATGATATATCTATTTAGTTACAACCATTAAAGCAACCGTTAGTCAATCCTATGCGATTTTTCATTAATCCCCAGGTAACCCGTAACTTCCCGGAACAACGAGGACTTTTTTCTAGTTTTTTTTAAGTACGGCCCAAAGCAAACAAAAATTAGTGGCGCCTATTTTCCATCTTTTATTTGAGCTTAGCGAACTCCCCCTTCTCACCGTGAGCAGCTGGGGCCGTAGGTTTTGGAATACTTGGGTTTCTCTTTCAGGAGATTGCTGTGTAACATTAATTGGCACCCAACGTGTAGGGCCTTGTTCACTAATATTTGATATCATCTCATCACCATCATTTCATTGTCATTGTGTACGTTTATCATTACTTATATATATTATTTAACTGCAATATTTGAGTTATCAATTTTATCAATTGAATTTTTTTTTACTGTACAATATTCGTGGGTTCACAATTGAATTATTATTATAAACATGGAGGTGAATCGATTGTTATCCGACGAGCTATCTTATGAACTCATTATTAGGGGATTAACGCTACCAAGTGATGCGACAGTAGCAAATAAACGAAGTACATTACGCGGCATTTTGAGATGCGAAAAAGCAGGCCAATATTTTCCTCGTGTTACAGAAAATCTAGACTTTGAGAGAGAGCTCATGATTAATGAGCTCAAAATTAATGATTTAAGGGTCGATATTTCAAATTTTCAATACGCTAACAAAGACAATGAGTTTCAGAGAATACAGTCAAGGTTATTGCATGTTATTGGTAGATTAAATAACATTAGGAAAATTAATGACGACCTTGACCATACGAAAGTTACGTTAGTATGTACAGCAACACAGCTACTTGACCAACTGGGTGAAATCTATGATTCCTCAGAGCAGGCAAACATATCATCCCAACAGGTTTCGGTGCTTGATCAACCTAATCCAGCTGCGGCCAATCCAATGGATGAGGAAAACCTCTTGCTACCAGAATTGACGAATTTAAACATCTCCCAGCACGTAGATTTCCCTCCAGTGATAGAGGAAACGTCGAGCCCCCTTCGCAATCCGGTAGGGAAAACAATGACTTCAGTAAACCCTTTCTCGAGGACCGCTCTTGACGAACTGACATCTACCGCACGTCCACTTACCACTCAAGTCAGAACCCATCCGTCCATTCACAAATGGAACCTTACGTACGATGGTAACGCCAGTGTTACAGCGTTCCTTGAGCGAGTAAACGAAATGTGTCAGTCCAGAGGAGTTACCAAAGAACAGCTGTTCCGGTCAGCAGTAGAGCTATTTAGCGGCAGTGCCTTAATCTGGTTTAGATCAGTGCGCAATAGTATTCATTCTTGGTACGAATTGGAGGAACAACTGAAGACCGCTTTCTTACCGTATGGCTACGACCTTTCGCTTCAAGACGAAATAAGGAATCGCACACAGGGTGAGGAAGAACGTGTAATCGCCTATATTGCTGCCATGGAAAACTTGTTTAATCGGTTAACCTGCAAACCAACCGAATGTGTGCGGGTACAAATGATAAAAAGAAATTTGTTACCAAAAGTCCAGAATCAGCTAGCCCTGCAGACGGTCTGCTCAATTGCAGAATTAACACGATTATGTCAGATAACTGAAGAAGCACAGCTGAGGGCAAATATTTTTAAGCCACCGCCTATTAATTACAGACTATTATTAGAACCAGACCTTGCGTATCATAAGCCATCAAGTTCAAAGCCACTCATCCACTCTGTAGAACAACCAACTAGCTGTCAGCAGCAGGTACCGAACACAAATCCATTTTTAATACCAGCATGTACCGCAATCACTTGTTGGAACTGTGGCCAACCAAATCATACTGCTAGAGCCTGCCCTCAACCTAAAAAGAAGTTTTGTTATCGCTGTGGACAGCCCGACGTGACTATTAAGACTTGCCCAAAGTGTTCGGGAAACGATATCCGGATTCACAAGAGGACCGAAATGTGAATGCCGGCTCCCTATTGCCTTCGGTCCCTAGCATGGCCTCGTTACCTGAGCATCTCCGCATCAGAATCGATTATGTGTTATCCAACAGTATAGGAGATGAAAGACCCTACTTAAATGTCACCATCTATGGGAAGTCATTCTTAGGATTACTAGATTCAGGCGCTTCCAGAACCATAATCGGAAACGCGGGCTATCACCGATTAACTTCCCTTAATTTGCAGCTGCAACAATTTGAAAATTCATCCTGTACCGTCGCTAATGGGGATAGTTGCCCAGTATTGGGATGTTACGATCTACCCATTTGTCTACAAGGTAAATTAAAAATCCTTAAAGTATTAGTAGTACCCTCAGTGCCATACTCACTCATACTTGGAGCAGATTTCTGGAAGACTATGGGCATAGTGCCTGATCTCCGACGGGGATTATGGACCTTTTCAGACACCCTCGAACCATTACCGGAAACGGCTTCAATCACCGCTAATGAACAGTTGTCACCTGCACAGAAGGAGCAACTCGATAATCTCATTAATACCATATTCTTAGATATACCGGACGGGTTAGGCTGTACTACATTGGTCCAACATACTATTAAGAGCCAAGCCGAACCTATTAAGCAGAGGTTCTATCCCATCTCTCACGCTCTGCAGAAAATCGTCGATGCCGAGCTTGAGAACATGCTTGCAAAAGGAGTAGTGAGACCCTCCACTAGTCCCTGGTCCTCACCAATTGTGATGGTGAAGAAGAAAGATGGCACGTACCGCTTCTGTGTGGATTACAGAAAGGTGAACAAAGTTACCGAACGGGATGCATACCCACTGCCTTTCGTATCCCACACTCTTGATAAACTACGAGATGCCAAATTTCTCACCTCCTTAGACATCAAAAGTGCTTACTGGCAAGTACCTGTGGAAGAACTTTCAAGACCAATTACTGCGTTCACCGTGCCTAATCGGGGCCTATTCGAATTTTGTAGGATGCCTTTTGGTTTGCACAATAGTCCGGCCACCTGGCAACGACTCATTGATAGGGTGTTAGGCGTAGACCTGGAACCTTTTGTCTTTGTGTACTTAGACGATATAATTATAGTCACACAAACCTTTGAGAAACACGTCGAAGTATTACAAGAAGTATTTTCTCGACTAAGAAAGGCGGGTTTAACAGTGCACCGAAATAAATGTAAGTTCTGCCTTCCTGAGATGAAATATCTGGGATATGTCATCGACCAGAATGGTCTCCACGTTGACCCAGACAAAGTTGCGGCTATACTTCAGATCCCTACGCCTCAAGGTGTCCCTGCTGTAAGACGACTTTTGGGAATGGCAGGATGGTATCGGCGGTTCATCCCCGACTTTTCAACATTAGTGGCTCCCATCACAAAGCTGATGCAGAAGAACATCAAGTTTAATTGGTCAACTGATTGTGAAGAGGCCTGGAAAAAGATTAAAGAGCATCTGGTGTCAGCTCCTATAATGTCATGCCCTGATTTCGAACTGCCCTTCGTTATCCAAACTGATGCCAGCGATTACGGCTTGGGAGCGATATTAACGCAAAGCCACCCGAATGGTGAAAGAGTTGTCAGTTATATCAGTCGCTCCTTGACAAAAGCGGAACGGAAGTTCAGCACCACAGAAAAAGAATGCCTCGCCGTGGTATGGGCAGTTGAAAAATTCCGCCCTTATGTTGAGGCCACCCAATTTACAGTAATCACTGACCATTTTGCCTTGTTATGGTTACATAAGCTAAAAGAACCATCTGGAAGACTAGCTCGCTGGAGCGTGAGGCTGCAACAATATGATTTTAATATCATACACAGAAAGGGAAAGGATAATGTGGTCCCTGACACGTTATCACGTGCCGTACCTGCAATTACCGAGATACAGATTAAAGAAGATCCATGGGTGACTAAAATGATCACGAATGTACAGACGAAACCACTTAATTTCCCCCTATGGTCTTATGATGGCACCACATTGTATAAAAGATGTCAAGGAAAATATCCCGGCTTGGGCAACCAAGGAGAGGAATGGAAAATTGTGGTACCCAAACCTCAACGAAGATCCATCATACAAGAACATCATGATGATGCTACTTGTGGACATTGTGGCATTTACAAGACATACCATCGAGTGACACAACGATATTTCTGGCCTAAATTAAAAGCCGATATAGCCAAGTACATCAAACATTGTAAAACATGTCAAACCTATAAAGTCGAACAAAAGGCTCCTGCCGGACTAATGGCTGGGACTCAAGAAGTATCCAAACCGTGGGAAGCCATTTGCATCGATATTGTTGGGCCTTTACCGAGATCGAAATCAGGCCATTGTTATATATTAACAGTCATGGATAAATTCTCGAAATTTTGTCTCTTTTTCCCACTACGAACAGCAACAGCTAAAATAATAACCGAATTACTCGAAGACAACGTGTTTTTATTATATGGAGTACCTAAGACCATTATATGTGATAATGGCAAGCAATTCACCGGAGCAGAATTCCAAAGGCTAGCTCGAGAATATAATACTAAAATCTCATACACCGCATTATATCACCCTCAAGCAAATGCATGTGAACGTCAGCATCGGACACTCAAAACTATGATGGCTTCTTATGTAGAAGGTAACCATCGTAACTGGAAGCCACTATTGCAGAAAATTGCTTGTGCCATGAGAACATCAGTTAGCGAAACAACCAAATTGACCCCTTATTTCATTAATTTTGGGCGTGAAATAATCCTTAATGGTAATTACCACACAGTTCCTCTGAATTTAGCATCCGACACGGACAACAACCCTATAGATCCCACTTCTCGAGCTGAGATGCTTGCTAAAATTTATAAAGATGTACAGAAACAACTTAACAAATCCACCGAACGTACCCGTGATAATTACAACTTACGTAGGCGCGATGTACAGTTTAACGTTGGACAACAGGTTTGGCGGAAAAATTACCCAATTTCAAATGCTGTAAATTACTTTTCCGCTAAGTTAGCTCCGCGGTTTCTCGGACCTTTTACAATAGCCAAAAAAGTGTCCCCTTGGACTTATCAACTGAAAAATGATAGCAATCAGGATTGCGGTATTTGGAATGCTAAAGATTTAAAACCCACTTACCAGTATGAGAATATTCAAGAATAATTTTTTTTTCCAGAGTTTAAATTTTGTATGTATAATCACTCATTCATTTTTCATAACAATCATAACCATAAGCATGCCGCTTGCCGCTAACAATTTTTTTTTTGGTTATAGTTTTTTTTTTGGGTTTTTTTTTTTTGGAGGGGAGGAATTGTTACGTACCGTATTTGTGCTGTAGTAATTTATTTGTTTACTTTTTATTAAATAGTTAAATTCATTTCTTTGGCTTTTTCTTTGTTAACATTTTATTTAACCATTATAAAAATTGTTTTGTTTTGAGGTTAGAGTTAAGTTTGTTTACAATTTTATTTTGTTGGTCAGTGCCGTACGTAAATTTCTTTCCTCTCATTTGCAGCATCCTTCATCACAATTTTTTTTTGCAGGTCATTTATTTCATGCATTCCATGATTTTATCGCATGCAGGCTTTTTCAGATCATTTAGTTCTTGTCAGCTCGATCATTTCCAATCTTCTTTATCGTTCGTAATCATTTCCGTGTTCTTATTTCATTTTCAGGATAGGTAACGTCTATGACCATTTTCTTGTTGTGAGCGTCCTCTCTCGATGGTTTCGTGTAGTTTATTTTCCCGCCGTTTTTTTAAGTTCCGGCCTTATCATCCACTTTTACATTTTTCCCCAAAAATTGGTATCATTTTTCACGTTAGAGACTTCCGGCATTTTTCCAGTTTTGAGTTCATCCATTTTCCGAATTTGGTAGAAATCGGTCGTGTGTCTTGTGAGGTGTATGTTTAGTTTTCCGACTTAATCCAAGTAAATTTGGGATTGTACCTCGAGTTTCTATATCAATTTGGCCGCCAGAAGATTTGAAATTTCTGCAGTAACCCTTATTTTTGGGATTTTCGATATAGAAAAGGGACACGCCGCCGTTCAAAAATTTTATTAGAAAACAGTTCATTTAACAGTTTACAATCAATATATTTCAAGCTGGGAAAACCATCGTTGCATCATCATCATCGTCCTCCAGTATTCGTCGTCACCATATCACCGCCAGCTTCTATATATTGCCTCTTCTGAAAGGCCGCTACCACCTTGGCCTTTTCTTTTTCTTTGTCATCGTTAGTTAAATTTTACATTCATCGATTGTCGATCGTCTTCCTACGTACCTACAGTTCATCATCATTTCTTCTTTACGTCGCCGGACAACAACATCATTACCTCATACATCTACTTATCCTCCTACGGATTCGTTCCCTTCATCCTCACCCTCATCGATCCCTTGAGGTCATCCCCTATCCTGAATTCTCTCAAGAAAAAAAAAACACAACGCCACCAGCACAGTCAATACAGCTAGAAGACAGCAACAAAAATCGTAACTACAAACATTATTATATTTTTTTTTATATATATACATGCATTAAAACATAAACAAAACCAAAAGAAAACAGGAATTCATTGGCATCCCATATTTTTTTTTAAAATGAAATTGATATATTATGTACTGTGAGATCTCGCAAGATATTTGCTATAATTTTTTTTTGTGTATTATCACCATTCATTCCATCAATTCATACCATATTTACAATACCCACTCATACCCATTAGCACACATATTTACATTATTTACACCCGACCACCTTATGTTAATCACCATCACCTTATTTATTGTTAGTAGTTATGATATATCTATTTAGTTACAACCATTAAAGCAACCGTTAGTCAATCCTATGCGATTTTTCATTAATCCCCAGGTAACCCGTAACTTCCCGGAACAACGAGGACTTTTTTCTAGTTTTTTTTAAGTACGGCCCAAAGCAAACAAAAATTAGTGGCGCCTATTTTCCATCTTTTATTTGAGCTTAGCGAACTCCCCCTTCTCACCGTGAGCAGCTGGGGCCGTAGGTTTTGGAATACTTGGGTTTCTCTTTCAGGAGATTGCTGTGTAACAAATCACAGAACGACGTATTATCGCTTAGAAGCAACAAAAACAATCACAATAAAAGGTTGGCACCAACAATCATCCAAGGAATTTTTTAGGAGTGGCCTCGTCCATAATCCTATAATCATACAGTTCAGAAATTAAGCACCGAAAGATTGGCCTATCTTGCTACATAGAAGTTAAGTTAATGCAATTGAATTTATATCGAAGCGCGTTTTATTACAGTGTGTTTCGTAAATATGTAAACCATTTGAAAATCGAAATGACGTTGTCGAATTGAAGTGTATCGTAGGTGTTTGGAAGTTTGGAAGGGATCCATCCTCATATGTGGGGGGTTTTTTGATTGGAAAAAACTAAGGACACCGTCTTCCCACAATTTTATTTTTTCCAATGTATCCTCGGTGGGGCCGGGACACTACGCCGAATGCCCACAACGCCGACACGATGTTTTGATGGCCCATATCGCTGACTAGGGACACTACGCCGACGGACACTACGCCGACTGTGCCCACATCGTCGACAAGTGTACAAGGGACACAATGCCGACCATGCCCACATCGCCGACGGACACTACGCCGACAGTGCCCACATCGTCGACAAGTATACAAGGGACACTTCGCCGAATTTTTATTTTAATTGCAGAATGCAAAATGCAAAACTTAAACGTAAATTGCCACTAAAGCACCTAGGTTATTTGCAGGTTTAGTATATTTTTTTCAATTGATCCTTTTTTATAGTCAAGTGCCTCATTTAATTACGCAAATAAGTTTAAAAATAATGATATAACGTTAGGTAATGTTTTAACGTTCAAATCATATCCAACCTTTTTAATTCAAAATTTGAAAAAAATCTATAAATACATAATTCCATTGTAAAGATATTTACATTAGTGTCCTAACTCCTAATTTGACAGTAATACTTCTTTATCTGCTACTCGAAAGGCGTTGGGTTCACAGAGAAAAATTCGGCAAACCGCAAAGTGTCCCTTGTACACTTGTCGACGATGTGGGCACTGTCGGCGTAGTGTCCGTCGGCGTAGTTTCCCTAGTCGGCGATACGGACCATCAAAAAAGCGTGTCGGCGTTGTGGGCATTCGGCGTAGTGTCATATGCCCTTGTCGGTGTTCGTCAAATAATAATCCTTCACTTCTATCATCTTTATTCATCTTCATAATTTTTAATCAATGAAAATTGCCCTCTTTAAGTCTTTAGGTTTGGAGGTTTGGAAAAAAACTAAACAAGAAAATGGCAATATAATTATCAAAACACTTAATGTATAACAATGCCTATAGTCAGAAAATAATTAACCTAATGAAAACATCCTATTTATGATTTACGAGAATGACCCTACATTCTGGATTTCGATGGGAGGGTGGGAAAGCCCACGCGTACCTAGGCCATCTATTCGGGCCCTTTGTGCTACCACCCTGATTAGAGTCGTTCGACCCCGTAACGTCACTCAAGCCATCCCACACGTGAGATAAACCTGAGGATGCTGGACGGGGAAGAGGCTATAATCAGTCTAATCTAAGCCATGTCCGGCCAGGATTCTCCCAACATGTTAATTTGACAAGTACAGGGCATTCACACAGTATGTGTTGCGCCGTCTCGTCGTCTGTGTAGCATCCTCCACACGATGGTGAATCGACCAAGTCCATGGGTGCACGTGCTTGTTAAGTTTGCAGTGTCCAGAAAGTATACCTACAAGTAGCCGCAGGTTTCCTCTGGATAGTCACGAGAATGACCCAGAAAGGTAGCTTTCGTTAAATCCAGGTAAAGCGAGAAGCCTATTTATCAAAAATTCTTCAGCAAACAGACACATTATTACTTGACGAACTAGGATACTTACCATACCGTAGAATGAACTTTCTGTCTCATATGGCAATAGAATTACTGAATGACAGCGATCTGCCGTTCTTCGTTACTAAAGGAATTGATGGTCTCAGGTGTAAGAAGACGTGAAAATCGCTTGTAACGAAATCAGAACTATAGCCGGAATAGCCAAAATCCCGTAAAAATAGTGTTGTGTGGGGAATATTACTTTTTTTGAAAATTCCGAAGTACGTATACAAATTGATTCTGTGTACCCAAGAGAAATAGTTAATTACCGCCTTTCAACATGTTTCGATTTAAATGTAAGGGAATGAAGTTACGGAAGTAAGTGATGTACATTTTTCATTCTGGTTTTGGGTGACACACGGTACAATTTTGTTATACTTTCTACTAAAAGCCATAAAATGATGTTGAAAGTAATAAATAAAACGGTTCACGTGTTAAATGCGAGATTTAACTGTTATAATATATTATTTTATAGTAGATGTTATTATTTATATCAGAAAGGCAACTGAGTCGTTTATTAAGTTTGAGTTTGTCAGGAAATTATATAATTTAATAAAGGTCGTTTTACTAAACAAAATATAGGAAATAGCGAAAGAAAATTAACGTTTCTGTAAAATTGCTATAATTTTTATTAAATTATATACTACGTACAAGTATTTAAATTAATGGTTATCTGTTGGTTTGTGTTTAACAACAGTATTTATTCGCTGCCGACCAGAACCATTTATTAGTTAGTTAGTGGTTAAACGTACTATTTCTTTGAAACTATTAAATAAGGAGCATGAAATTTTATGCGGAATTCGTTATTTGTGGTAAACGAGCATTTATACTTACTTAATACTCCGTCTAAAAATGAAGCGAAGTGTAACAAGTCATTCATAAATAAATTAATAAACATAGGTACTATTTCATATTAATAATAGAAACCTCAAAATCATTAGTAAAAAATGTTTACAAAATAATAGCACAATACATTCAATCTGCATTTGCACGTTAAAATAAGGAGGTTGTCTGTAATGGTAAAAAGGGTTTACAAGATTTGCATAATTTAACGTGACGTCCAAATTTTGTGATTCTCTTTATTTAAAATCAGTTTCATTTAGTAATTTTATTTTCATATTTTATGTAGATTCGTTAATTTCCATTGAGATTTTGTCTACGTTTGGTAATTCCACATTGTTCTAGTGATATTGCGAGAATCTTCTGTAATAATTTTAATTGTCTCTCATTGTTCCTGTAACATACGTTATAAATTAAATTTTGACTCACAAAATATACGAATGCAATATCAAGGCCTACAAGTGCAAATTGGAATGACCAAAAATTTGTCATATACGTATAATAGTATCTAAGAATTAAGTTCAGCACAAGTTGTCCAACGTTTTTCCGACGAATGGCTTTCATCTCTAAAGTAGGAATACTGGGTGTCTCAAAAAAATGTACTCACACTTCGAATGACGAGAGAAACATTATTTATTAATACAGGGTGTCCAGAAATGAAGGTGCCAAACGAAAATCCCAGTTAGTAGACATTATTTTATGTCGATTTAACCCAAATTACCTTAGTCCAAAAACGCTTCTTGAGCGAGCTGGAGCTCCTTATAGATGGTGCCATGAAGTACTTTTTTTTGTAAGATGTATTGAAACAGGCGGCCGTCATGTAGAGCACTTACAGTAAAATTTGTTGTTTTTGATATAACTTGACATAAGAGTAATTTAGTTAAATAAAGTAATAAATTAGTAATTTATTTAAATTTATTTTTCTCGAGAAGAGTGCATCCTAACGATTTGAAACAAGAGCACATTATTTTTAGAAAAGACCCTAGAGAATTCGAATTTGACACAAAAAATGTCAAAAAAATAAATGTAAAAAAAAAACCATCCAAAATGTCTGCGGCCCCTCCCACATAGGACGCTAATGGCCGCAGCAAGGAAGTATTATTTACAGCGACCGATGTGTGATCAGAAGGTAAGTCATTGTGCAAAGTTTGCACATTTTCGATAGAAACGTTTTTGAGATATTGCAAAAAAAAGTACTTCATGGCACCTTCTATAAGGAGCTTCAGCTCGCTTAAGAAGCATTTTTGGACTAAGGTAATTTGGGTTAAATCGACATAAAATAATGTCTACTAACTGGGATTTTCGTTTGGCACCTTCATTTCTGGACACCCTGTAGAATGAAATGGAATAGCTTAGAATACAGAAGACAAATGTAATTGAAGAATCATGTTCGCAAATATTCAAATTCATGCCACGCAGGGTATTCAGTGGTACCCCTTCGTCCAATCCATATGTCTGGAAAAATTGCATCGAGGTGAGCTCGTCCATCGCGATGGTAATGGAGAGGTGCTCCATCTTGGTGTAAGTAAATCTCGTTACCAGTTTGTGAGGAAACCCTGCATCTTCTGCATATTTTGAATGGTTTTCGTTGAGAGCATGGATTAGTGTTGGAATGTATTATTTCCAGTGCAGACGCTTCATGATGCGATAGACGCTATCTTTTGAGACGTGGGTTTCCCGAGCAGTTTATCGAAAAGATTCCTGTGGCGATTGAAGGAGTGTTTCCTGCACCTGCTCTTTTTTTCCAAGGCTCGTAGATGTCTGTGGCCGTCCAGAACGTTTCTTGTTGTCGTTCTGGACGGTTCCATCTGCATCAAATTTGTCTCTGATGCGAGCAATGGCCTGGAGCGCCGGTGGCGGTTTTGCGAAGTCCCTTCTGAATCGTTTTTGCACTTCAATGGCGTTTTCGGTCTTCTAATAACATTTCAGGACAAACTTCCTCTCTTCCAAACTAAGTTGATTTACTGCCATGCCGTGATTAATTAATTACACTTGCAATTCAAAAAAGGCAGCATGTTCGCGACAGTTAAAGCGTGAGTAGGTACATTTTTTTGAAAGAAGAAAGGAGACAGAAATGTGAACTGATCATAAAGTGTGTATGCAAAAATTGCCAAAAAGTTTTCTCTTTCAGTGATGTATGTAGGTCGATTGTGGATGAGTGACTCATCAGAGTTTTGTACGTATGGTATGGTCTTAGGGTAACATCTCTTATGCTTTAGAGCAGAGTGGACCTTTTCCTGATTTTATTAAGAGTTTTGGTTAAATAGTCATTCCAGTTCAATGCTACACCGAGGTAGGTGATCATGTTTGATGGTAACCGTATGTCATCGTGTTGTTGCCCTGATTTGAGGCTCTCAATTTTGGGTCCACTCGTTCAATTGTTTTGGCTGTCAGTTGAAGATCGGTTGATTTTGTAAACGGGTCGTTCGGGCGAAGAGTTGATCTGGGTTCTTTTGTTCCGCGAAGTAAGTCAGCAACTGTTCTATCGCCAAATTGATTGAATTTTCGACTCTCAGCTCTTACGGTTTTCGAGTCTATTCGGGTTATAGAAAAGTGACGGGCGGACGGACGGACACATGGACGAAGACACGGACTTGGAAAAAACACTTTATACTTATTTGATCATTTAACGAAGTTTGGAAATCATTAATTAAGAACTTCTATTCCAGCACTTAACGCACGTTACTAGGAAAATCCAATTACGAAAACCGTAGTAGAAGAACAAAATGGACTATCTGAGGAAAATCTCAAACGCTTTCGGTTTAATGCTGTTATCAAAAATACCGCAATATGTTTTGTTTTTCTTCAACAGTCGATCACCTATAAAATTCACAAAACATTTTTCTGTCATTATAATCAAATAATACGAAGAAATACATTTAATATGCTTTAATAATACAATTTTGTAAAATTTTGAACCACCTGCTGAAATAAATAAGAATCTGAAACGAAATTTACCCCTCCCTCAATCTCGTATAAACGTATAGGTAATTCAAATTTGTATGTGAAATATTGACGACATTTATTACCTACTGCATAAAAATATTAAAGGTACTCGCCTTTAAGACTCTCTCTCACAAACTACGCAAGGATTGGTATCGCTCCAATAATGGCAGTCATTCCCAAATTGAAATTTATTTTCATTCGTCCAAATTATTTTTTTGTAAAAATCATCGATTTTTTACTAACATAAATTCACAAAACTGTATTCTTAGAGTAAAAAGCGGGATTCTATTAAAGAAAGTTAAGTTTTCGTATTTTCCAGAGGCATAAAACCTTGATGCTCATTTCTGACGCTTCTTCTTTTTTGGACAGTTTTCAAAAAAATCCTGAAAATAATTAGTCCACTTGCTTGCGATTTAAATGACTACTTTTTTTTGTACGGGAGCACCTGCCATACATTTCGAAAATGCAGAAATAATTCAAAAACCGTTTTCCCTTATACAAAATGAAATTTAAATTTAGCGTAGATTAAAAAAGTATATAAAGTGAGGAGATTTTATCAAAAATAAATAAAGTATAAAACGGAAACGAGCTCTTTGATTAACCCTTGTGTACATCCCGACCATCCATGCATAATATATTGGAAATGGCAAGAAATCATTCATTGATAAAGAAAAAATATCCCTTTGTATGTCTATGAATATCTTCCTTTATACATTTTCACAGATCTGTTCCGTTTAAAAGATAAGGGTGAACACTGCTTTAATTATTTCTTTGTTATTATTATTTTTTTTAATTTCCGGTCCACGAAGGGTGTTGAGGGTATCAACAGCTGTGGTAATTAGCCCTATACGCTTTACACACATCCATGTCCGGAAGTATCACTAACCGGTCGGGATTCGAACCCAAGACCGCTAGGTGTAGTTTATTGGTATACCAACGGTACATCCACTACACCATCAACAATACGTACTCATATCAAACTTTCATTTTTAAATGATTAAAATTTTGATGAAAATGCTCTCTTTCACACAGAGACAATATTTTGAATCTGTTTTCGCATTAGTTTCTAAACCGCATTGTTTCCTATCATTTTGTTAATATTGTCTTCTTAATAACTATATAAATACAATACGGTGTCCATAAGAATACTAAAAGTTAGTATGAAGACGTGAAATCTAAGAGGCCTAAACATTATCGTTTACTTGTTCCAATTAGAAGTTTTTAGAAACTACAATAGTATTTTTAATGTGAGTAGATCTTTGAAAATATAATTTTTTTTCCATTCCATTAACCAAACCTTGTATTTCTTACCGTTTCCAATATCCCCGATTGTGGGGATTATTTTATTACAAATGAATCCAACTTAACAAGCAATTCAAAAAATACAGCGGGAATAACAACAATATGACTTACCGTACGAATATAGGAAAATGTTAAATGCTTACCCTACATGACATTATCTCTAGTTTTCCTGCGCTCAAGCACTCTAATTATACAATGTTTACGTTTTAATTAGTAATTGTACAGGGACAACGAAAGCACGAAAACACAACCGCGACACCGAAAATCAATTTTGAAATCGTTTAAATACACCACCCGACCATTGCAAATGTCGTCACCATACTAATAGGAGACAACTTCTAATAGTTACGGAACGTCTATATCGTTATCAACTTTATTTGTAAAAACTGGTTCAACTTGCACATTTTAGCACGCAAGGCCGGTTTTAATTGACCAAACGGCAAAGATTTTCGTAAAATTAAACAGTCTTTAACTAAACGTTACCGACATAGGGGCATTACTCTGCAAAGTAAATTATTTTCTCGTGTAAAACTTAGAGCTTGTGAAATTAAAGAAAACAATGGTTGGAGATGTCACTAAGTGTGTAAATAATAAACGTTTTTCTAAATTCGCTAATACTAGTGCGTTGCAGATAGCACAGGGGTGTAAGGTAAGTCATTTTGTTCTTATTCCCGCGTCAGATGGATTTGTTTGTTAAGTAGGTATGTTAAATGTAGAAAAAAATATGGCAAATTATATACAGGGTGGGCTATTGAAAAGGTAACACACCTGTTTTGGGACACTTAGACAAGTTTCTGAAAAAAACGCTCGGACACGTCGATTTTTTATTTTTGGGGGACGACTTTTTATGTCAAATTCGACTTTGTCAGGTCAACCCCCTAACCCCAGCAACCCTTAACTCAAGAATTTAAATAGGGAAAGGAAACGTCTTTTAAGTAATTCTCTATCCGACAGTACAAATGAAAATTAGTTTTACTCAATTTTTTTTTGGCCCCAATGAAAAGCACCCTCCAGATTAACTAAGGTGGGGCAACCCCTTATTTGAAGCGTCTTTTAATTCTTAAATTTTTGTTACATATTTTCTATGACATAATTTTGTATTTATGAGTAATTTGGCGATTCTAATGTGTAATTCTTGCATGTATTAATTATGTGTAGTTTTTTTTGTGTAAGCAGCTGTCCAGCGGGCATTTGCCCCGTTACCTGGTGAAGAACTGGTATAAGTAGCATCTGATGTATGGGCTTTTCTACCCAATTTCACGATTAAGGCTTAACTTACCATATAAATGTATTTGGTTTGGATTCTTACTCTCAACCCCAAGTAACCCTACCTTCTCAGTGCCTCATTTTGTATTGTCTTTATGTGTTTTCTAGGGACTTCACAATTCTCAGGTAGCGGAACGGTCGCTCCAGGCTCCGCACTTTGAAAGGCCCCGCGCTCCCCCACAAAAAAGCGAAAGTCAAGCACCTTCTGTCTTAGTGAAAACTCGATGTGATAAAATTGAGTAACGGTAATATTGTAATAAAAGCTTATTTTTCAGTAGAATGATTCACAAACCCCTTGTCTCGATTTACCTAAAGGGACGAGGAAATGTTTAATCTGCAAAGTAATAAACTCTTTTAAAATGTTAGATAAGTAATAAATTTTAATCTTTAATACCTCAAAAGTGTTTAAGGGTGTATTCTTATTAGCTATTTTTGTGTTTTTAACTTTCCTTGAAGTCATATTTAAACAACCTCCATGTACGTCATTACTTATTTCCACGGTGTAATTTATCTTACACTGTGCTTATTTCATTATTTCAATAGTTTCAATATTTAAGCATTAGTTAACATTTGTAGCGTTTTCCAATTTTCCATATAAACGTGGGAAAACACCATTTTTATCTCACCTCACCAACAAATTATAGGGTCCCGCGTAATTTTTCGCTCCAGGCCCCACAAAGTATCGCGACGGCCCTGGTTTTAATAGGTATCACATTATATGGTGGGGAGTTCTTATTTTTTGATTTTACTTAATAGAATTAAGCAACTCGCGTAAGTTACAATATCAAAACAATTTGGTGATCCTGGATGAAACTTAGCGCTGGCGCTGTTAAGTTTTTTACAATAATTTATTGTGGAATGTTCGACTACGTCGCACAATTACGAAATTGGCATCTTAGGTCATGTAACGAATACTAATTAAATCCAATTCCAAATGCATAACTGGCATCCAGATCGCATGGTTCAAATAAATAAAATCCTTTAACGCGCTAATTTTCATTTAAAATGCAAAAGTTATTTTAACAGGTTTACTCATTTCCTTTATTAGTTATCCATTTTATGCAAAAAATCGTCTAGTTGAGATATTCAGATTTTTAAATTTAAGAAAATTAGAAACTTCACTGTTACGTATCTGCGACATTTTTATAATGCAATCCTAGTTTTTCTTCCCATTTTTCTAACGAGCTTACAAATCAAGGTGCGAACTCGACATTTTCCTAATTTTCTTGCAACAGGTTTAACAAGTGCTCAAGTTTGAATTTATCTGTGACAAAGACACGTTCTGTTTCTTTCAAGATTTAGTTTTTTTTGCGAATGGGAAAAATTTGCACGACATGATACGAACAGGATTTCCGCTCTCGTTAAAGAAATTACATCATAATTTAAGTCGACATAGGGACGTTAGTTGTTAACATAATAGACATGTTTTTGGGGTTGTAAGTGAGAGAGGTTTGGACCCGTATTTTTTACTGAAATAAGTACATAATACAACAAAACAAAGACTTTTATATTTTATTTAAACTATTCAAAAATAATTAAAAATTAATTTAGTACTTTTCAATATTCATATCTTTAGCTTGGAAATTTTCTATAAATTAATTATCAATTTAGATAGATTTTTTGGACCAGTTTCATATTCTCATTAAAATATTTGTGTGTGTTAAATTAAATTTTTCCAATTCTTTTAACCACCTTTGAAATTGTAAGGGCTTTTCGTGACCTATAAACACAACCTTAAAGCAAAAGCTTTATTATAGACCTCATTTAAAATGTTAATAAAAAGTAAAAGTTTATTACAATAATTTTAAAATGAGGTTATGCCTTAAATAGTCTGACAAGAATATTACTTCCAAATATGTTTTATTGCTATTTAAACGTCTATCCAAGCTACATTGAAAAGGAAAACAATAATGGCATGTACACGATGCTGATACATATCGCTGCTAACGTTCCGGAAATGTTTCTATTTTAGATTGAAAAAAAATTATTAATGTGCTGCCGAGTGGATTTTAAGAAAAGAGACCGTTTCGATTTGAAAAACGGAAACCATAATTTTCCAGTTTTTCATCTAAATGGCAGCATATTGCCGGGCTTCCGCATACTTTTAATTGCGTATAGTTACAAATTAAATCATTAAAAAAGATAATTCCTCAAGCATTCACTGTATCAGTTATAATTATAATTATGATTATTTAGTAATTAAAACCATTAAGTTTGTTGCTTGCATCCGTGTCTTATCTAACTTTAATGTAGTATTAAATGCATTTTAGGTCATACGTATACATATAAATATGGCCTTTAATTAAACCCTTATTAGATTGCTTATTGTATTTCAAACAACCGACTAATTTTATTTGAATATTAATTAATATAAATTTGAATTTATTTAAAATGTTTTTCGTTTATTAAAATGGTTACTGTATTACGGAATCAATAAAAAGCTCAATTTACTGATTAGAATGGAATTTCATAAAACATTTCATGACTTGGATCAGAAGATTAATATAAAAGGGCTAAACAACCCTGAGACCTTTATATTAGTCTTCTTATTCACTTAACTCTTTTTCAAAAATTTCATTCTCATGTCAATGGATTTAACCATCGATTTACATTTTGGAATTGACGGTCAATTTTGGTTGTTGGCTCTTTTTTATGGTTTTCAGTTTTTCGACAGGACCCAGTCAATCATCCCTCCCCCATCTTTCCCTATCTTCTGCAAATAACTTAAAATCCCTATAACTTGCTCCTTTTTTAAGATCATCGAGAATGTTTGTTCTCTTTCTACTTCCCCAAGGCCTGTCTCAAAATACCTTCTCCTCTTAGCACAGTTCTTTTGCCTTTCCCTTATCATATTCAATATATCTCTCTCCTCTTCTACTCTTTTCAATACCTCTTCGTTTCGCATTTTATCCACCAACTGACGTTTTCCATTCTTCTTAATGACCACATTTCAAATGCTTCAACCTTTTCTTATCAACCTTTCTCAATGCGACTCTTCTTAACCTCTGTTTATGTATACCGTCTGCCATACTGGATAGTTTATCAATTTCAAAACGTGTTTCCTGGATTATCTCAATGAATGATATAACTATAGAAAATATGCTTGAAAATTGAAAAGTGTTTTCCAAAACCTGAATCTTGGATACTTTGATTCTATTGATTTAAATGTGTATATGTCGAATTGTGAAATCCGTCACCATTTGAACAGTAACAGACTGTAATGGAATGAAAAACTATTACTACATAAATTGCACTTAAATGTCAAACATAGATTACTGTACGTACTGGTAGGTCTTTAACAGCTTTGATAGTTTTTGAACAATCGCTTGATCACCGATTTTGATTATTTTGACAATTTTTCATTCAGATTTTTATTAATTCGCTTAAGTAAATATTTCTTTAAATTGAAATCCGTACTTTATATGAAAAAGTGTCACAATGGGGATAAATATTGATTAAATAAAATAAATGGGTTCCCAAACCTTCCCCATACACGAAATATATTGATCTTAGTAGATACAGATCTAACTAAGGATTAACGATTGTTTGATATTTTTAATTGTAATTTCGACATTAATTGCAATTGTCATCATCAGGTAAAGCTAATCTTGGGTGAAACGGTGTGAGTTAATCACTATATAATAACCGAGACGTGTGTATATATTTGTGTTGCTGTGCACTTTTCCGACAGTCGCCGAATCCCGACGAATGCGGATGTGATATTTTAAAACCAAAGCTATTATAAATTTATAACCTACAAATTAATGCTACAAGCTACAATTATAGATCCCCGCAAACTATGTAAATATCTGCACTAATTTTTTTCAAAGTAAGTTTTAAACATTTTAGTATAAAAGTCCGTCATCTTATTCAAGCGGTATTTGTGTCTAAATATATTTTCTTTACTTAGAAAATACGTTCAAAGTTTCCTTATGGAGATTACGTGTAAAATAGAATTCGCTATTTGTGCTTATTTTTGGGTGAAAATTTTGTGTAAACATGCAAAGTTTGTCTGTCCGAGGTCCTTAACCCATTTCGAACATTAAAACAATGCCAGAAAGTATTTTCGCGAAAATTTTCAAAATGAGAGGTATCGGAAACTTATTCTCGATAACATGGAAATTTAATTATTTCATGTTGAAAAGTTATTTAAATGATGAAAAATGATTCTATTATGCCTCGCGTTAACATTATCATGGTTAAAATGATGTAAAAAGTAGTAACAGCATTCATCGTAGACTAATTTATGTGTCCCAATACCTTCTTTCGGTAACTTTCGAAATGTACATGTTTGTGTGCTTATTTCGAATTTAGAGATTTTGAACGATGAACGATGTCGTAGGTAACATATATAGTCGTGTGTTTTCATCGAGAAAAATGTTTTTGTCTACATATTTAACTTAATATCTATTGATGAAAGTAGGTGGCAAGTGTATTGTTACGTTACACTATACCAAAGAGAATACCTATACTTTGACTATACTTCTAAATATACGACTTATATTGTAATTAAGAGGAAGTAAAATCCATATTTACTGCTGTACATATACGTGTAAATGGTGGCCTTTAGTTAGTGAAATAAACAAAAATTTGAAACTGTTTAAGGTAGAGAAGGTCTTTCTATAAAACAGATGTTATGCAACGTTAGACCAGCTTCTATTTGTACATTTTATGTTTTATGGTATTTTTAGTTTTACTATAGTTAAAGATGAATGTTAAAACGTTCTCCCTAAGGCCATTCGTATTCCCAAAAAGTTGCCAGTGTCCAAATTGAGTTCTTTTACATTCAAAATTCATTCTAAACTATCCTTATGAAGTTCACACGGAATTTGTTATATTTTCGTTAATGTTTGGGCAAAGACTATGTGCAAAGACGTAATTAACATTGTGAAAGGGCCATTATGTATTTTTGGTCTCAAATCTATTCCAAAAAGTTTGCATTTTACATTTTTTTAAATAATTGGTAAAAATTTACTATAAGTAGGTAGGAACGAATTCGTATATCTTTACCAAATATCAACCCATTTTTGTGATTTTTACGTCAAATGTAAGTAAATGTAATCCTTTATTTTAGTTACTTTAATAACTTGCTAAATTACAGATACCTACAGGGTCTAAAATCTGGAAAGGTACAAAAACGTAAATTTTTTTTCTTTTTTCAAGCAACTAAGCCAGCTCAACAAGGTGTGATATTTTAAAACAAAAGCTATTACAACCTACAATTACAGATACCCCCTCCCCCCAAAGCACGCAGAACGCGAGAATCGCGTGTACCCCCGTTTATTAATTAATAAACACATTGAAGGTCGAAAAAGTAAAATTGATGAAAGGAAAACTCTTAAAAATCGTATGGTGCCTGGCAAGTTACCACTGGACGCAAGTGAACCAAACGTGATGCAAAGGGGACAAAGCAATTAATAAAATAAATCAAAGAAATTCAAAGCCATGGGGAAAATATTGTTTGTAAATAAATTATGAACTATAAAATTGTAAAACTGGAAAGGGCCTCATTGTGAAAGGTATTGAGCACCTACGAAAAACAGTTACTTAAATCTCACACGGTTTCACACATGATTAGTTTTACCTGATGATGACAATTGCAATTACTGTCGAAACATTTCGTAATTAAAAATATCAATCAATCGTTAATCCTTAGCTGGATCTGTATGTACTAAGATCAATAAATTTCGTGTATGGGGAAGAAAAAGGAGAGTAGAAGACCATCGAGCTCCATGATGCTCTTCTAAAAATACTTTTAGTTTTCGGAGTCAGTAAGGTACCTATAGAGATTATGGCAACAAACTGAACTGAAGTAAGAACATCTAGGACAAAGTAGAAAAGCAAATAGTGACTTCTGAAACAGAGAGGCACTAGGAAAACTTCCAACTGCATTTCAGGCAGAACTGGTAGAAACAACGCTTAGTGTGAGGAAAAGGTGACATAGAGAACTCATCAATAGAACCTTTTGTGACAGCCGAGCTATCTTCATACACTAAGTCACTATTTCCTCAATGCTGATCCAGATAGAATTTGGTAGTATATTAGATTTTCGCCATGAAGACCTTCAAAGACCAACTCGCAATCTGACGCATTTCTTCAGCGAGCTATCAAGGACGAAACTGCGCTCATACTCGCCCATACGTTCTAAGCACTGTAAACTAAACAAGCACACGCACTGCGTGGACATGGCCGAACCATCCTCTTGTAGATGATGTTACACAGATGACGAGGCATTCTTTGTGAGTATCCCGTACTGAGAGAATCCTTGTTGGGGGAATCCTGGCGGATCAGGACTACGATCAGAGCTTCCTCGGCCGCCAGAATCCTCAGATGTATTTCACGTGTGGGGTGGCCTGGATTACGATGAGGAACCAGACATACTCTAACATTACAGATAGCACAAAGGGCTGAAAGATCTTCGTTCACGTGGACTTTGTGCACACTCCAAAACTTATCCAAAATCCATCCAAGGGATCCAAAATTTCATCTGTCTCCCGTTTTCGTGCATTTATAGTATTTGTTTCAACGTACGCTCGTAAGCATAATATTTTTTATGGTTTCCGCAAACATGGGTTGGATTCGTTTATAGCGATTAAACCCCTTCCATTTCAAAATCTAACACACTAGTTCCTGTGAGTATGTAAGGATCGCCTGATTTTTTTTATCCTTGAAGAAACACACTTGGATACGTGTAAAGCGCTCGTTTTCTTGCTTAGAATTTTTCAACGGAACCTTCATGCCGCACTTTGGATTTCCTTCTTATTCCCTTTACCGTTCATAAATAATTTTTAACTTCATTAGTTGTCTTCGTAACGCAAATTATCCATTGTAAGGCTGAGGATGATTCATACAGGTCGAAACTAGTCTCTTTTACCAAATTAATATATATGGGGGAGGATTTGAGTTTAAATTAATATTTATTTGTTGTAATATTCACCTCATTTAAAGCTCGCTACAAACTATCAGTGAATTCAATCAATCCTTCACCTGTGGTGATGCAAATACAAATTACTTTTCCAGATTCATTTTTTGGAATAGACTATAGTCTATAGTCTTCCGTTTATATAATATCTATTCATAGCAAGTGACCTTTATGTGTTTACTTTAGTTTTATTAGTAAGTACATACATTATTACTCATAAAACAAGAGTAGTCGAGGTTTCGTTATTATTCAAGCTGATTCAATGAAAGATTTGTTTTGTAAGATCGGTGGTAATGTATCTCTTTTGCAACACCTAACTTCAGTTATTTTTGAGAATAACCTTTAATCATTTAGTGATATATTTTGCTATTTCAAAATTTGTGGTCCGATGAGCGCTATGCGAAATTAGTTTCTTGTTCTTATATACGAGTATGTATATATACACATTTTGTTACAGAACAGAAGATGCCATACTTTTTTTAAATTTTAGCCGTTTCAAGCAATTTTGGATCTCATAGCTTTTTCGGAATGTTTAGTATTTGTTATATCAGTAAAAAGTGTTTAAGTATCATTATTAGCTATTTTGCCCAATTTGTTTTACTCTGTTTCCTAAAATTTTTGATAAATAGAATATAAATAACCTTGTGTCTTCTTATTTTCTATATATAAATCTCTTCAAAGATAGGTTGGTATCCATCTCATTATACACGAAGGAAGCATTTAAATGTCTTGAAACTAATTAAAGGTTGAATACTTAGCAATAATATGGATTTCTGGATTTCGATGGGAGGGTGGGAAAGTCCACACGTTCATAGGCCACCTATTTGGGCAATTTGTTCGACCCCGCAAGGTCACTCAAGCCATCCCACACGTGAGATAAACCTGAGGATGCTGGACGGTCAAGCGGCTCTAATCATAGCCATGTCGGGCCAGGATTCTCCCAACATGGATCGCCTTAATTTGACAAGTACGGGACATTCACACAGAATGTGTTGCCCCGTCTCGTCGTCTGTGTAGCATCCTCTACAGGATGGTGAATCTACCAAAATATAAGCATGTGCTTATTAAGTTTACAGTGCAATCATATACATATGTATAATAGTTGTGAATGAACGGGTGCCCTATCCGTCCGTAACAAATTCGCATTAAAGTATACTTTAATCTCATGCTCATGCATTATAGTAGACATTAGATTAAAGCAGATATACATGTAATGCATGCGCTAAGCCTTCTGGTAATATGATAGATAGTTTTATTTGTCGTTATCCAATCAGTATTTTGTAATGAGACCGTGTGGCCGATAAAATATGTATTTTGCCATTTGAATAACTTACCTTTCAATTTCATTCCCACCCACGCGGGCATGAACTATTCACGTGAAAATCGCCAACCTTGGCCATTTAAATTTTGTGAGCCTTGAAAAGCCTGCTGATTGAAGCAGACAAACTCATCTTAATTTAGATCAGTTTGGTGTTAATGGCAACAGACCAGTGGTTTCTATTTTAATCTGTTACTACCATAAATGCCAAATGTCGACCCTTTGATATCTTACAACTTATAAGAGATTTGAATTTACTCTGGCTCCTAATCTAGAACCCATGGAAGAGTAAATCTCTTCCACGAAGAAAAATAATACTTACTTAGTCATAATGGAATTTCATCGTCTTTTTCTTCTTAATTTTCGACCTTATCAGAATTACTAATCTCGCTATTATATTCTTTTGAACTAGATATCGTTGGTTTTCTCGTTGCAAAATTTGCTGTAGAATATTGTTTTAATCGCTAACTGGTGTTGAGAAAGCGGAAATGCAATTTGCCGAGGGGAAAATCCCTGAAGATAATTCGCATGCTATTCCCATGTTCTAATTACTTTAGACCTTAAAGCAACTACTCTTATTTGTTATTGTTGTATCCAAATGCTACGATTAATTTACATTTTTATTAATTATTCTTATAAATGGAAAAAAATACCAAAAGTATTGATAGAACTGAACCAGACATAGATGTGAGTTGAGTAGTCAACGGACCAAAAGTTCATGGGCAAAAAAATCTCCATTTCGTTATGCTTATTTTCAAAAAAACATACATGATGAAGGAGAGCAACTAACTTAAATCATGCTGTGATGTTATTCCCGTGTCCATTACCTATACGTATTTGATAAGCACATTAAGCTCTTTCAAGGTGTGAACTTGTTACCATGAGCGATTTGGTTTACAGATCATTCCTTTAAAAAAAATAGCATGCGTGTGCTATAAGCATTTCAAATTTTGATAATTTACTTGTTACCGCACCTATGCGATATCAAAAGAATTATCATATGTGAAAACACTCAAAAGGTCACTAAAATTTAATATTAAACAGTGAGTAAAAAGAAACATCAGATTTATTAATTTTTTTACTTAGTCGAAAAAATTAAATCGTCTATAAATTTGAGAAGAGACACTAATTTGAGGAACCATAATTCTTTCATTCAAATTCAGTGCAAGATATTAAAGCTCTTTGTATATGAATGACTTGACCATGGAACATTTGGGTAATTCTTTCAAATTGATATTTTTTTTTAATTTGTCTGGCGAAAGGATTATGCAAATTGATGGTGGCTATTAAATTTGTCGTCTATTTAGCACACTTTTATAACTTTATATATCTATATCTGATAGCATGTTTCGGTTTTGTAGACTTAGGTAATTAATTAATGTTATACACAGGCATATGGGGACAACTATTGTCCTTGATTCGTCGTAATTTCCAGTTTATGCCAATAAATACAATGTGAGTTGTTATGAATTTTTTTGGCGACATTTACCACCAATTTAAAGTAGCTATAAGTTCGGAACATGTTTATAAAATAATTTATTTAAACATGCCATATATAATTAATATACGATTTTAATTTGGACATTTCATTTTTAAATATCAAGCGGTATATACTAATTAATTAATACGATAGGTGATTATTTCCAGATTTAAATATTACATAATAGAACGAAGATTATAATCGATTTCTAAACGGTTTATCTAAATGTTGCCATAAATTTGTTGTCGGTTATGAATTGTGGCAAAATACTGGTTTTGCCATTTGGAGTAGTTGAAGTATTGTTGCATCATTTCGAAAACCCTCGATGAGATCAAAAAACTTTTGGGGAAAATTGGTCAAAATGGTGATCTATTTACTTTTAAAGGTTGTAAATGTAAAAGTATTTAAATATCATTAAAAACCAATTTTGTTGCAGTCTATGGAAGGAAATGTATTAAATATTACAACTATTTGTGAAAGTAGGTACGCTCATTCTAATCAACTTAGTAATAAAATTCAATAACGAACACGATTATTAAACATTATATCTCTATAATTAAAGTATATAACAACATTAATTTTCAGTAAATGGTATCTGCTCAGAATATAATTCAATCTACTTTATAATATTCTCATGTCGTAAATGTACAATCTATCCTAAATAGCTTGAATTTGTAGTTTTATTCATTACTGAATGTACATTAAGATGTTACCATGAATGTTATCCAGAAATATAGAAACTCTGATAATAATTTACAAGAATATATAAGTGAAACCTCAGTATCATAAAGTGTCATTTCAAGTTTCTAAAATAACTAGATTCATAGGCTTGGGACTCTCACGAAGGAATCTGGGAACTAACTATCAATTGCCAATAACAAACTAAAACACATAAATAATGACAATTTAGAGAAATAGAACAATTAATAAGGCAAAGTTACGATTATTTTAATGACAGTTTAGAGAGAATGGGAATTCTGTCATACTTGCAGCAGAAATAGAAATATTGACAAATTGTTCTGTAACCCATAATCGTTAAATGAGGCATAATCGCAGAAAGTCGGAGTACTTCTTAGTACAAGAAAAGGGGGTTGAAAATCTATACAAAATAACAACAAACAGACGAAGCATTTTAAAAACCAGGTCATATTATAAAAGTGCGTCAAAACCCAAAAGGTAGTTGG
Organism: Pyrocoelia pectoralis; assembly: GCA_036250285.1. NCBI lineage: Eukaryota > Metazoa > Arthropoda > Insecta > Coleoptera > Lampyridae > Pyrocoelia > Pyrocoelia pectoralis. Next base: position 32,924,015 of record CM070079.1, on the reverse strand, counting down.
CCAAGGTAAAGTCGTGGAAGTACCATTCAAATTTAAGCAGTGACGTGTGCCAGTTAAGTCAAAGAAACGAAACATATTTTATTACCATATTTGGAGAACTTTTTTGTGGAAAAGGTTTGGTTCGACGACGTGTGTATTAGAACTTTTAGTTTATTTTCCGTAAGGTAATTTTTTTTGAATTGAGAATTGAACAAAGAGCAGCAGAAATACAATTAGCATTATTGAAGAATAAAGACCAAAACAAACAGCAAAAGAATTGAACGAAGGTACTTAGGTAAGAGATATGTCATGGTGCGATAAAAACTATAGAATGAAAATAAAGAAAAGAGTTAAACATCAACTGATGAAGAAGACAAAAGAAGAAGAAAAAACAACAAAAGTGAACAAGCGATAAGTTTACCATCACAATTGGCGTCCAACACAAACAAACTCCAAAAAATTGTCATCAACAGAATCAACAAAAGGGATAAACAATGAATGACAATGAACAAAATTACAGATATAGGTACAAAACGGCAAAGAACAAATGGGGACGAGGACGAAGAAAGACAAGACGTCATAGAAGCTTCAGGAGATCTAATGCAAACAGTGGATATATCGGTCTTGATGCACATGATGGAAGCATCCAAGTAGATCGATACGAGTTAAAACGATGTACAAAAAGAAATTAAAATCGGACAAGAAGCACTTCAAAGAAAATAGAAGCCAGCTAAGATGAAGAAAGCATTTCGACTAGATATGAAAGACCAAAACGATCGAATTGCAACAGAATTAAACCGTAAACAAGAGGAGACGATAAAAAATGCAGAGAAGCGATAAAAAACCGATCAATTTGAAGTACATGAAGTAAGAATAAGACAAGCGGAAGAAAAGTACGAATACTTCAAGTATCGATGACCAACTAAAGCTAAATGAAGAAAAGTAACCAACACGAAATAAAGCTGCAATTGCTGATTTGAAAGGAAAAATTACAGACAGTCAGACAAAGATGTAAATATGGGGCAGAATCTGAATGCAGTGGACGGGAATATCCTATATCATTGAAGATCTATTGGTTCAAAATAATGAAAATAAAATCAAAGTAGCGAGGAGGCCTGGAGGGGAATGGCAGACTGGTCAAAGTTTGAAAAGTTTAAAATGAACTTTCTTGAGAAATACTGATCAGGAGGCACACAATAAATTGCAACTGTAGTTTGGCGTGCGCAGAAGGCAAACAAGGCACAGTAGTGGAACACGTGTGGTACTGGATGGCAAGATAGACCCACATGAACCCAAAGATTCCCGAAATCCAGATGGTCGATAAACATTTATCGCAGCTTGTCGGGAAAACAAGAGCAGAGAAACTAATAGTGATGAGATAAGGAGCTCCACTTACCTCGCTAGGTCAGCATATTGAAGACCAATTCAAACAGCATTAACTTCGTAGGAACATTCCTTCACAGTATTAAACAAGCGAGACCAATTGTAAATAGAATTGCAAAAGCTGAACAACTGGAACATGAGAAAAGCGTCGAATGTGGCACTGTGGGCGTAACTGGAAGAAAGTCTAGTGAAGGAAATCCGAAGGAAAATACGTTATACGAATCGAAAAGGATAGAATGTTCAATAGGTAGCGCTGTTGCCGCGTTGGAATTCTCTATCGTAATACGCTTCTAAGGAAATTCGTTGTTACGTCGGAATTACTGTATAGAAATTATCGTATAATGATTTATTCCGCTCTACAATTTTTATACTGAAAATTTTTCGATATAACTCACCGCTTCTTAAATAATAGCGAAAGAAACAAAATACACAGCAATTTCCACCGTTTTTATCAATTTTTCACGTTTCCCGGACGTTTTTTTCCTGCAAATTGGGATAGCACCTGGGGTACTACTTAGATCCAAATATCCAGTTTGCAGCGGTAATTAAAAATTTCGATTTCAGCCGTTCGTTGACTGGACTAGGACTATTACAAATTGACAAGCATGCAACACTTTTATAGTTATTTATGTATCAAGGGAATTATAAGGGTCTTAATTACCGAGGGTAAAGTTTGCGTCCCGAGGGCCTTGCGCCCGAGGGACAGCAATTACCCGAGGTAATTGAGACCTATTAATTCCCGTGATACATAGATAATTTTATTTCTGACCGAGTTTAATAAAATTTGTTCATTTCCGGTATATTTGATTCAGGTATCGTCGATTGCAGTTTTGGTTGTTGCTAGGTTACTTGTTCATAAAAGAGCCGTAGAGGGAATTATAGCGTCTTTATATCCCAAGGGAGTTATGACACTCTTTATTGGTATCGTAACTATGACAATATAAGCTTATAATATCACTGTCAGAAATAATAGCTATTTATCTACCAAGGGAACAAAGTGATTAATTTTCTCCCGCGGGTGAAGTTTAATGCCCGACGCGAAGCGAGGGCATTAATCACCCTCGGGAGAAAATTTCACTTTGTTCTCGCGGTAGATATATGATTTTTTCTTATATGTGAATTTATTTTCCGTTCACAAAAATTATACGTTTGACATAGTTTACCATTAGTTATTTTTAAAAAATACATCAAGAAGGCTTTTGTCATGTGTCACAATTTTTAATTAAATATATTTCATCAATATCTCATCATTTGATCGGCGATAGTGTGTATTAAGATATTGTGTATTAACGCTTTTTGAAATGTCTAATGAGAACTCAGACTCTGATGTAGAAAATACACCAGCCGAAATATTAGAAGCTGCTAATGAAGCGACTTATAATACAAGGGAGAAAAAGTGTAAAAAATTTCCCAAGGGAGAAAAAGTGGTACTTTGCTCCTTCAAAATAGGGAAAATACATCCACTTTCCACTCACATATAAGAAAAAATAATATTTGTCATACTACCTTATTATTTCACCATAACAACTCTGAAACAAGAAACATTAATGACTAAATAACGCCTCTTTACATGAAAACTGGATTTTAGATAGCAACGGGCGTTATTTTTTATAACGCCCGGGCATAGCGCCGGCAAATGCAAAATTATGCCTCATCATCATCGGTCAAGGATGTTAAATGTGAGTCTATACTGATTTTATTGTTATCATCTGTTTTAATCATCTTAATCAACTTCTTGCAAGTATGACATAAAGTAAAGAAGGCACCACGGGCGTTATGAAGATAACGCCCTAGAAACCATAATTACTATAATAGACTAGGTAGTACGTGGGTATTTTGTTGATTTCAATTCCAAATTACCTTTTTTTGAAATTTTGAAACCATTCTTTGCATCGGTACGGTCGTAACAAATTGTTTCCACATAACTTTCTCAATATTTTTGACAATAATAAAGCGTTGTTCTGCGCTATAACGTTCCTGGGCTAATTGCATAATAGAGGTCTACAATGACCGAAAAAAAATGTTGCAAAATTGAAAATGTGTCGTGACGTTTTGAAACACACATTATGTATTATTATTTAGCCACAGTTTAAAATGTAGGAGAATCTACTATTAAAAAATTAGTTTTTTGCATAGAACCTATCAGAAATAGACTAAATGTCCAGAAAGAATTCTGAACCAAATTATTTATGTAGTAAATGCTTTTGATTTCTTTTCTGGAAAATGCCCATTTTGAATGTGTAATTTTCTAAAAATCATTTATTAAAAGCGAAAACCGAAAGGTTCCTTAAAATATTTGATAGACAATTCCAAAAAGTTTTCTATTCGCTAGGTCCAAGGATAATAATTATGATTTACACGGCAAGCAACAAATAGGTAATCAGTTGAAAACTTCAAAACATAAATTTTGTTTGCATAACATGTATTATTAATAAATCTATAACGCTTAAAGCTCCATGTAACCATGAGTATTTTAAGAGAACTGATATGTTTAACCTGTTTACAAATTATTATGCATTTGGAGTGTTAGAAAGCTTTTGCTGTTAATTATATATTGTAGATGCACTACTCTTCAAGCGATTAACAACAGATCAAATATGACAATAGGAATAGTTCAAAATATGAGAGGAACGTGGTACTGCCATTAATACGGTAATAATCTGTTAATTAAATATGCGTTGTTCCATATTCAGTTGGACATGACAAACGAAGGTTGCTACATGTTCACCTCAAAACCGCCCGAAAAATTAGATGAAACAAATTCAAAAATATCAATTCTTTCATAAATCGTAATATGGAAATTTTGAATCTATTTCTTATTAAACATATCGGAAAAAGAAGAAGAAATATTCGTATAATTTGGTGCTGCACAGAATAAATAAATAAAATGAACCTTGACATAAGAGAGTAAATAAATATTTATTATTCCTTAAGAGATTAAAATTCAGATACTTGCCTGTTTAATGATCCCAATGGCTTTTATGATGTTGCTGGAATTTCAAATTTTATATAAAAGTCATGTTATTAATTCAGGAACCTGTACTGGGGCATGTTACGCCCATACTTAAAAATAGTGATTATAACTAGTAATAAAACGAACGAACTTCTTAATTTGAGCTCATAGTTTTAAAAAGGAAATTATTTGATAGTCAATGTCATATTTGTCAATATAAACCACATTTTTGAACTGATGAAATTAAAATGCTCTAGAATCTAGATCTTTAAATTCATCTTTATATTTCGACAGTATTTGAAAGATTCTGTACTGTGCTTTAGATGCAGTTTTGTTGCGTTAGGTGTATATTATTTATTGTGGTATAACAATGAATTCACAAATGTGTACCGTTAGGAACGCAAAACCTTCTGCAGTTCTGTCTGCCCTCCAAGACTTATTGGAATTCATAATAACACGTACATCAATGCACGATACAGAAATCACTTCAGAAGATACCACCAACTCCATCAGACACATACATAACTGCAAAAATCTAGGCAGAGATAACATAATATAATATAATTCTTGGTAGAATTATTTCACCTGCACATTTCACAACAATATCAAACGCACCACACACTACACTGTCATTCTTTACACACGGAATCACTTATTCCCATGTAGAATTTAATATTGGTTCAATATTGGCCTTTTTTTGTAAATATATTGGTAGAATATTAATGTACAATATTGTCACAACATTGAAATGTGAACAACTTTACATTACTGGCTAAATATTACTAACCAATATTATTTCAATATTGGGGAAAATATTTATACAATATCGGCCCATTATTGTTTTGTAATGTATCCCAAAATAGTAAGAAAGGGGGTGACCTGGGCCTCCCCCAGAGCCCTAACTGCTCCGAAGGGATCTTTCTCAGTGCGGAGCGCCTAAAGGGCTCCGTGTGCTGCGGTGGCTCCTTTCCCAGGGACCCCATTCACTTCGTATACACTCGGAGGAGATTGGTGAATGCTGAAAAACCTTCTGCTTCAAGTTGGACTCGAACCATGGATCGCTCCGTTAAAAAGTCAGCCATGAAACAACTGAGTTACGGAAATTTATATAATTTGGGAATTTAAAATTGAATACTGTAAAATGGACAAGAGGACGAGCATATTGTATTTTGATATCTCTAATCGGCGAAAATTAATATACGGTGGATTTTGAGAAAGTATCATAACCTTATAATTTGTTAATATTTTGCTTAATTATCTATTTTCAATATTTGGTAATATTATTGGTACATTATTGAATGTACAATATTTGAATTTACGTTAAATAGCAATATTTTTTTAAATACGTATTTTATATTGCTTAAATATCGATTTTCAATATTTAATAATATTGTACACGCAATTATTGTGTGTACTATATTTGAATTGACGTTAAATAGCAATATTTACTAAATATTACAAATATGTATGTTATATTGCTTAAATATCGATTTTCAATATTTAGTAATATTGTGCATGCAATATTGGTAAGTATATTATTGTGTGTACAATATTTGAATTTACATTAAATATGTAGCAATATTTACCAAATATTGCAAATATTGTTCTTATATTCCCTAAGTATTGTGTTTCCAATATTTGTATAAGATTACAAAAATATATTCACCCAGTATTGGCTGCAGTTCGACACTATTGCCCCAATCGCTCTATATTGAGCCAACATTCCACCAAGCTAACGCCCAATAAACGGTGCAACATGGGTATGCTTCCAAAAGATAACAATACACACGTCAACCCATGACATTCCTTCCATGATAATATGTAGATATACCAAATTCTAACATCGTGCATTACCACTCCAAAAATCTTCACAAATAAATTTTTTAGCCAAAAACAATGAGACACGTCAAGTTTAATATTAAAGACATTGTGACATATATTGCGTTATTCTCATCCCTCCCTACCCTCCAGAGCCACCCCATTTCAGTTTTCAAATAGAAATAGTGTCGAGTGATAGATTCGTGTTTCGGGGATGTCGATGAACATTTAATTGCGGTGGATGAATGTTTATTTGAAGTGTGGTTAGTCGCAAATGGGTAAAATGTTTGTATGTTTTATTGTATTTTTGGAGTGGGTACCTGAAAGCGATTAATTTTTCGCAGAACGACGAAATGGAGTTTAATTGGGGGCGGTGAAGGGTGCTGTATAATGGAACAGATGGTTTCTGTTTTGCTTGGATTTATAATGACCCTCCAGCGCGGTTAGCCCACTGGGAGAACCTGGCGAGAAATTAGTTCATAGGCTCACTCGCTTTTCCGATAGGGTGACCGAATCGCTGGAGTTGATAGGAGAATGTGAGTCGTGGGCATAGAGTGCAAGAATGCATCTGGCGAAGAGGTAATATGACAAAAGGAATAGGAATCCTTAATGGGAGAGATTAGCGTGTAGGGGGATCGTGGTAGAGCGGTTCAGGCGCAATCCGAACTGGTTCGGAGGGATGAGAAAAGAACATAGCTCTAATTTAAAAATGAAATCCTTTTACCGTTGGGTATCCCACATCGATAAGATTGATGAGCTAAAGGATGTCCCTTAAAGCTCTGACGTAAGCGTGAACGGTTCCTCAGTGAGCCTAGCAGCATAGTTGTAAAGAAATTTTGTAAACCATTGTCTGCTCACAATGCGCCCATAACAAACATTACCCTTGAATGTGATATTTAAGGACATTAGCTGATGAAAATGCCAGTCTGATGGATAAATTGTAATGAATTTTTGATGTTGACATCTACAACTATTAGCAGAACAAGTATTTGTTGTTTTTTGACATTTGGGTTTACTCCTATGCTTCTGATTTTTCCTCTCATTGTGTGGAAAGTGTTCAATACGTTTATAGTATCAATGTTGAAAAGAGATTAACATTACCTACATTTGTCTTTGGATGTATTAAGCTGACATTTCAAACATCGAATGAAACACAAAGGCACTGTTAGCATTTTCGAGATACTTGTCAGATGAAAGATAATTTCGAAAAAATTGTTTTTGATTTCGGAAAAGGGGAATAGCTATTTAAGTACATAAAGGTCAGGAAAATCTCACATTACTGAAGAGCCATTTTATGGCAAGTATTTTAGCTCCCAGTCAACTAAAAAGAGATTTTACTGACGTGTTTTGTATTAAATTTTTCCGGAAATCGCAAAAAAGACGAAATTTACAAATTTTAGAAAAATATTTTAACAAATTCCACAAAAATCAAGTTTGTCAATTTTGTTGGTAACTATAGTTAGAAACTATATTTTGTGTCTTGTAAAGTCTTTACAGTACCAGTCCGGAAAATTCAATTTTCTTGCGCGTAAATAAGGAGGAAAATGTTGTTTCCAAGGCGAGTTCCTGGAAAATCTATTAAATGTTTATTAGCACCCTTTTAGTACTATTAAAACATAAATATAATGTATTTTTATGACTTTTAAAAAACGTTAATGCCATATTTGTAGTAACACTCAATTTAATGTATAAATCACGACTTTGATGAAGCAGAGGAAATGAAACCTATTCATTCGTAATTTTTTCATTCGACATGTTTTTATAATTATATCATATCACGCCTAAAATTCAATATTATCCAACTATTTAGCTAATATGTACCTATACAGGGTGAGTTTTTTTTCATTATTTGTATGGGGATCTCGGAAACCATAAGAGTTACACATTTGCTTAAATGGGAAAAGATTTGCTTCTTTGGAAGACTAATCCAGATACGCTTTTGTTGATTTAAGAAAATGCATGGCTTACTAGATATTTGTCAAAAAGTAAAATTCTCCAAAATCGTTTCAACCCTTTAATTCGTTTATTTCTAAAGATAGACAAAAATTGTTCAAATACAATTTGTAGATAATTTTGTGCCGAATAACGTCACCGTACTAGTTTTTTAATTTTGCTTAGCATTTTGAGGTTATGAAGCAAAGTTGAATTTTTTTTAATGGAAACAATAGTTGGCTATGACGTATTTTAATAGTGCATTTTTTTCTGATTGTAACGATACACGTTTTCCTATTATTACGTCTACCAAAAATCACATCCTGCCATGGAAAACAAAAGAAATTTACAGTAAGTGTTCGAAATGTACACAATTATTATCGACACACCTTTAGACTTTTTTGTATTTGGAGGAATAAAAGATACAGGAGCTGCAGGAAGTTGTTATTAATGCGTTTAGCGGATTAGATGTAAATGGGTGTAAAATTGGGAAAGCTGTTAACTTTGTGTTGAAAAGGTGTCACAATGTCTATCGATAATAATTTCGTTTGTTTTCCATGGCAGGATATGATTTTTTGTAAACCTAATAATAGGAAAACGTGTATTGTGCCTTTATTTATCAAAATAAGTGATACAACCCTTATATCATTACAATCGGAAAAAAATGCACTATTAAAATACGTCATAGCCAACTATTGTTTCCATTTAAAAAAAATTCAACTTTGCTTCATAACCTCGAAAACCGTAAAAGCTGGAGGGCTGAAATTTTGCATGAGAATCACACATAAGCCTGGAGTGGTTACTTACAAGATTACTTCCGGTTTTCAAGGGATCAAAGGTCACCATGTTAAAACATGTACTTGGTGATAGGGTGAAATAGGGTCTACTTGACAGAGCTCGACGTGTTGAACATTTTTCATATAAGATATAATATGTCAACTTGCCCCAGTGAATTGTTTGGCCACCATATTGCCTAGAAGTATTCTTATAGTGCAAGCTCTACAAGACCGCAGACGAAGCTGCGGGTAAGCGACTATTTACAAGGAAGAATAATAATAACTTTAATTACGTTTGGTAGCTGTGATGGGTTTATCGGCATGGGTGGAAGAATAGCTGTATTAATTCTTCCACCCATGCCAATAATAATAACAATAATAGCAACAAAAGGAGATGAATAATAGAAACGAATGATTGTTCCAAATTTCATTTTTGATGATTCATCAGCAATAAAGAATCTGAAATGGACAAAAGTAGAACTCTTTTCAACTTCGTTTAAAGCACACCTTACCTGATCTCCTTCAACTATTAATAGTACCTATACCTACACTCTATGCATTTCCGTATTACTTTGGACAATTAATTCGAGTTAGTCATCGAACGTTTATCACGCAAAAGGCTTACAATCGCGATGATGGTTCTCACAAATACTTCCAAAATTTACTTTTAGGTTTTGATACAGTTGTGTGAAGATAGGAAAGACCTAAACTGGTGCAGTGAATCTCTTTCTTTTTTTATTACTTGAGAGTTTTGCACAAACTCGTCTCCAAAATCTATTTAATTTCTTTTCACTAAGGACAGAACATTACTGGAGCAACTAAACAGAATTCCAGAAAACATCTTTAGTTCTACATTCTTCCAAAAGTGTTATTGGGGTTCCTTTGTAACGCGGATCGAGATCAGTCTACCATTGAATTATAAAAATAATTAGGTAATTTAAGTACATACATCTACGTAAGAATCTCTTGAACAATGTTTCACTTGAGTATTTTTACACAAACAACTATGTATTCCCCTAATTCTTAATCGACAAAAATTAAAAATAAAACTGTAACAAGAACGAGGGCCATCAAACATGAACTATCTTCATAAAATTAAGATCAGTATTAACTGCTGGGTTCACGTGATGCATCCAGAAAGTGTGTTATAGTCTCTTTTATAGCAAATAATTCATAAAATAATACTAATATTACCTAAATAAGTAGTGAGATGACAAAGTTCTAGTTTATAAGATAATAGATACCTGTTCCATTTTCAGACAGACTTCACGCTCGAAGGTTGCAAGACGTTTACCTCAACAAACGGCGATAATTAACAGAAAATTACGTATAAGAACAAGGATGAAGCTAATTAATCTACGTGCATATTTTAACATAAATCGGAAAATGAAAACTTTTAACGATAATTAATAAAAACGTCAAAGAAAAAATATTCAAGAATTTAATAACCTGAGTTCTGTTTAGAACGAACCTTGACTTAAGAGCATAATTAAATATAATATTATGTGTAGAAATTCAATTCTAGTTTATGATTATAGGAAAAATTGTTAATCAAATATCGTTTAAAAAAACACCAATCTTGAAAAATGTATGTCAAATTTTAGTTACATTCCAATTTGGAATTTCGGTCGATATTTACAAAAAAGGATATGAAATTTACATCGATTACAAGTGTAAAACAAATATTTACTTGATTGGTCACGCTTAACGGTGGATTATAAATTTTAAGGCGTTTGTGAAATTTATCTTATTTTTTAATTTTCAAGGCGCGTATGTTTTCGAACACATTTCGAAAATTGACTTTATCGGGCAAGGTAATAACCAACAATTGAAAAATCTGGATCTGACAATTACTAGACTTCTGCCAAAAATAGAGGCTTAGTGCAAGAAATGTAACCATTGGCCTGGCCGATCTTGACTATATCAATTTAAACAAATTATGCAATCAGAAGACAAATTAATATGTATAAATAATCGTCTGTTATAGTACAAGTAAAAAAAGGGCAAATAAAATTTATTTAAGGCTAGTGTTAATCCGCACCTTTATTAAATATCAGTTTAGGTACTCAGTTCATTAGTTTTGTAAAAAAAAGTGCATATAAAATTTATTTAAGGCTAGTGCTAACGGTGCACCTTCAGTAAATGTCAGTTTAGGTACACAATTCATTCGTTTTGTTAAATTTTTTTAATTGCAGGACCTGTTACACTGGTTAAATCATTGATTCGTGATAAAACACTGTATAGATGTTGCAACCTGGCCATATATAAAATACAAATAATAGGCCTGGGATTAAGCTTGAAGCGGCGTTAAGCCAATTTCATTATTGGACTTTTGCGTTTTGGAATCAGGAGACCTTCTATCCCTTGATGGAAGACTGTGGAGCTGAAGAGGTTTTAGAGTCTTCTCAGGTCTAATACCTGATGTGAAGGGGTGATTTTTAAACAGATATTGTCAACATTCGACGATAGGATTGCTAAATACAGCTTTCGATGGCATTTAGAACTATGTTTGAAGCAAACTGTTCTGCGTAGAAGTAGAAGAACTACTTTTCTATGGCAAGACACCCATGCAGCTCGACTGTTAAAGTAAGGAGAGTTTTGTACAGCGACACCGTACCGTCGGAAGAAAAGTACGGCGTTCCTTTGCGTTCTAACAAAACAGGAGTGAGGTGAGATCATATCACCGAGTAACTTATAGCAATCCTCAAAATGCACAGGTTAAATTTTCTAATTTATTTTGAAAGGGTAATTTTTTGAAAAATTCTTTCGGAACAAAGTTCGGTCTCGCTCTTTTTTGAAAAATGATTTTTTTAACACTTTTTTCGAAAAACAAGTACATATAGCACAATGTATATTGCTGAATTCAGAAAAAAACACTCTTTTAAACTACATAAAAAAACTGCAACTTTATCTTATAAAAAAATTTTTTCGTCCTTGGCCCGAATGCAATCGATTGGCGAAAACCGCATTTCGATAACTTTAATAGTTTCTGAGTTTAGAGTGTTGCAAGGAATGTGTACGTACAGACTACAGACTACAGACGACAGACGGAAAATTTTTTACTTCCCGAGTACGAAGTAAAAGGGAAGTATGTATTGTATTAGTGTTAAAAGAGTATTTTATGAAGTTTAAGAGTATTTTTTTCTGAATTCAGCAATATACATTGTGCTATACTTTTTTTTGAAAACAGTATTAAAAAAATTATTTTTAAAAAATGACTGCAACGCTCTATACTCAGAAACTATTAAAGTTATCGAAATGCGGTTTTTGCCAATCGATTGCATTCGGGCCAAGGGCGAAAATACTAATATTACCTTTGAGGATTTCACTTCCGGTATAAGCTAAAACGGCGACACTCATTTTTTTATACTTACCTAATATAAAGTTGCAGTTTTTATGTAGTTTAAAAGAGTATTTTTATAAGATAAAATTGCAGTTTTTTTATGTAGTTCAAGAGTATTTTTTTCTGAATTCAGCAATATATATTGTACTATATTTATAAAAAAGTGTTAATACGAGGGAAGTCTCATGGCAACTTGCTAGAATTTTTTGTTGCATTGTATTTTGTTTTATTTTCTGTCTATTTTTTTCGGACTTTCGGCCATATCATCGAATTGATCCATAACAGTAGCTTTATTTTTGCAGGAATCGTTCTAATTTTGTTCTACATCTAATTTCTTCAGCGAGTTGTCATATTGTGTACAGATACCTAAAACAGGCGATGACCGAAAAGTGTTATAAAAGACATTTTAGATTTAAATTCCTTATAAAATGTTTTATCCACAACTATTTATAATAAGTGTGTTATACTATAGTTTTCAATTGTCGAAGATCTTGGATTAATCACGTGATGAAATAAAGAGCAGTGAAGAGACGAGCAAATAAGAGAGGCTATTAATCACGAGAACGAATTTTTACGAAACGAGCCGTGGGTGAGTGGAGCAAATCGTTCGAGTGATTAATAACCCTTATATGCGAGTTGTATACTGCGCTTTGTCCACGACTACAAATATTTTTAATTTAATTCAAATACTTATTTCATTTAAAATTAACACGGACATTTTGATCTGTCAAATATGATGAAAATTCTATTTTACAAACCGACACTCTTGATTGAATGTATTTAACGGATACCATGACAACCGACACTCTTGATTGACTGTATTGGACGGTTACCATGACAATAACAGTAAATAAAATAACAGTGTGTAATATTCATTACTCCCGTTGCTAATGACAATAATAGTGTGTAATGAAAATGAGTGTGTAATGAATGCTATTAGTATAATCTGCCGAGACATATCACGACTATATTATACCGTAGTCGTGAACGATAGTATATTATTCAACGAGCATGTAATGATAGCTATTACTCACGAAGATGTAGTTTGCCACACGTACGAGCCGCTAGGCGAGTGTGATAAACTACATCTTCGTGAGTAATAGCATAGGAGTATTTAGTCTATGGTAATAGCTATCATTACATGCTCGTTGAATAATTTACTATTATGCGTTTGTTTTATTTTAATATGTCTTTAAATATGATGCCATAAAAAATTGTGTTTTATCTCTTGCTTGTTAGTACTTGTGTGTCCCTACAAAAAGAGTTCCTAATGTCTTTTTAATTTACTTCATAGCTCTCGTTCTTTCTTATGATGTTGACGAATTCACAGCAAACTGCAACTCTTTGAAGGAGGGAAAGTAATTCATGATTAACTTGCAGTAAATGAGCTGCCTCTGAATCGAAGTTTTGTGAACAACTTAATGATCATAAAGGTTTCTTTGTAAACCTTGAGGTGAACATTTTGGTACTAAATTACTAAATTATCAAAAAAAGACCAAAATCGTGCAATAGGAAGTTGTAAAAATCTCCACCTTTGTTTGTTTAGCTGAAAGGATACATGAGGCACAGTTTTGACTACTTTTTCAAATAGATCACGAAATAAATCATTGGTGGGTTATTCTCGTAGATCTAATATAGTGCCATAAAAGATACTCCAACTTAACATTTCCATTTCTAAAAATAATCCTTCAAGTATACATACTACGTCAAGATATGTGTGGCGTTGCGCTATCTTCTTGAAAGGAAACATACCTTAAGTCAATATTTAGCAGATGTCACTACAAAGTTTTCATATTCCTGTAAAGCTGCAGACAATAACGTGACTTTTTTTTGAGGGGAAATCCGTCATGGACACCCAAGGAAGGACAATCAATTCCCTGGGTAGTGCCGGACTCCTACCAGCTAAAACCCCTCTTTCTTTGGCCCCGTCCTCCGGCAGCGGTACCATCTTATGAGACATTGTTCACCGCTGGAGGTTTGTCTGTTCCCTTCTATCGTCTCTTCTCTTCGACTATTTCTTCCCTGTGCTTACTTTGGAGCACGTCTTGGATGAACTGCTCTACTAGCTCCCATTCTCTCTGCGATGCCAGGGCAGCTTCCATCATCTTTTTGCTGTTGATGTGTTCTATCTTTAACATCGATTATAGCTCTTACCCTCTCTTCTGTCCATCTGCCGCACTCGGTGAAAGTGTGCTCGACCGAGTCCGGCATATCACAGTAGTCGCACTTGCACGAATTCTTTATCTTCATGCGATGCAGATAGTCTTTGAAGACCCCATGTCCGCTAAGGAATTTGGTCCAGTAAAAATTTGTTTTCCCCCACCTCCTGTCTATCCATTTGCCTATTTCCGGTATTAGACTGCACGTCCAAATGGCTTTGCTGACTTCTGCCCACTCCCTTTGCCATTTACTTCTGGTATTTTTTCTAACTTCTCTTCTGTTTGTATCCAGGTTTTCGAATATAGCCTTTCGTTCCCCCGCCAGCAGATGGATCGGTGTGATAGACGCGATCACCAGCACCCCTTCGCTTGGTATCGTTCTGAAGTCACTTTGATAGCTGCCCGTCTCTGTACCTTTAGTGCTTCGCCTTTCCACTTTTTAATGCATATGGGTCTTTCCCATATCGGGGCCGCGTACATTTGTATAGATTGTGTTGCCATGCAGATTGCCCGTCGGCGTCGTCTCCCTTCTCTTGGTCCCCCGATCCTGGGAAATATTGCTTCCAGAGCCCGTGTCACCCTGGCCGCCTTCTTTGTTGCTGCCTCCAATAACGTGACTTGCTGCATTCAGCATCAAGCGACATTTTGGGAATGGAATTGTTTGCTCATTTGCACATTATTACAGATTATTTTTGAGCCAACATCTGTTCCAAAATCACGTAAGTTTGAAGTAAATAATGATCAGAAGATTAAATTCTTGGCTAAACCTCTTCGAATTCAAGGACCGTTTACAAGCTTCAATAACCACAAATTATAGTTGCATTATCCTCGGTACCATTGATCTGATTCCTATTTTACCGGTCGTATATAAATCTCAAAAACGATTCTGTTCCGATTTTTTAGTTATTTAAGTAGTTTCTAAAAAAGGACATACATTTGGAAATATATCGTTAGGTTACATTGAATTTTTAAGAAAATGTTAATAATTATAATCACAATGAAAGTTTTCTTACAAAACGCCGAAAGGAGATTACTTTTTTAAATCATACGTTATTAGGACGCAATAACATGCACACGAAGGACAATTAAGTTGCATATAATTATATAATGTATAAAAAACGCATAACTAAATGTGTAAAAACTAAATTTACTTAGAAGATTAAGTGAATGTGTTCTATTTAAATATTAGACGATATTATAAAAAGTGCAACTTATGAAATGTCCTGTGAGCAGTAGTTAATGAAAGTTTAAGATAACTGAATATTAAGCTTAGTCGACCTCCAGATAAATTTCAAGATAATGTTATTTTACAGTCTTGTGCCAATTATTCTTCATTAATATTCAATAAAGTATCGATGTAACGTGGGCGAATTTCAGTTACTAACATTTTTTTCAACTTGGGAAGAAGCAGATGGCAATATGAAATGTACCAACTGTACTTTGACGGCTACAACAGTAAATTTATTAATTTTATGTAATTTTAGCTTTCAATGTATAATGGACGTTAAAATATTAGAGTTCTTATCGATTACGGTATTAAAAACATTTAAAAAATATTTAAATATCATTTCATTACTATTTGCATAAACACAAGTAAGATACATAAGTACCTCCGCGTTAAGCTTTAGATAACGTTTCTCAACAGAAATTTAGTGTAAACTATACGAAAATTCATCGTCGAAATTAATTAATGGATGTTTTATTACACGAATGACAGAAAAAAATTAATTTGTGAATATGGGAAGTGTAATTTATTACTTGTTACGATATCTACTACAAATCGTGCCATTTAATGTAAACATTAAAATGCACATTTTTATTTGCTTCATTAATTAAAAATACGCAATGATTTATCACCGTAACGTAACTAACGGCATAGAGTTTTAGGTAAATGGCTTAAAAGCTGTAATTTAGAAAAATCGGTTTTCGTAAGTATCAACTTACGTTTAGTTTTTTGGTACAGTTATTTCTGCAACGTATGGGCTACCTGAATTGTACTTAACTTTGGTTTATCAGAAATTCTCAATTTAGCAGCAACCGCACCTCCATTCAGCTGCCCCCCCCCCACGTGGGAATTAAAAAAATTATAGCTCAGAATTAGAAGCTGTTTAGGAGCTTTCAATCCCCGCAAGAATCAAATTTTGAACTCGATCCTCTTGGGAAGAATTTTCATTTGAAAGGGGGGGGGGGGTGAACGTTCACTCAGTTTCCCCGCGGAGGAACGCGCATAGGCGTATAAATTAGGAGCTATTTGGGAGCTCTTAAACCAGTGTAGTTTCGATTTTCTAGCTGCACCCCTTACCCCAAAACTAGCTTCACTGAAGTGGTAGCTCATAGAAAATACCGTTTGCATGATGTAGTTCCAGCATTAATAGGCTACCCCAAGTTGGAACCCCTTAGCAGGAAGACGACCCCTTACGCCAAACACGCAAGAGGGAACTATGTTAAATAATCAAGAAACGAATCATTTTATGACAGTGTATTATCTACCAATTTGGGAGCTTTCAAAATATGTATATACTGACTTTCAAGTTGCAACCCCTTAGCAGGAAAACGATCCCTTGTACCAAACACGCAAGAGGTAACTACGTTAAAGGATCGAGAAACGGATCATTTTATGACGGTGAATCATCTTCCGATTTAGGAGCTTACTAAATATGTAACACTATATTTCTGAGTTGCAGCCCCTTAGCAGGAAAACCACCCATTATGCCAAACACCCAACAGGTCCTAGGTATGCTAAATAATCGAGAAACGAATCATTTTATGAAGGTGTAGTAGGTATTATTTTTATCATTACTCATGACATGAGGGTGTTGTGATTTATTCTTTTATAAAATATTTATATGTACAGGGTGAGCCAACAGTGCAGGGTTGGAAGATTGTGGGTCTATTAACCAACATTTCTAAAGTTTGTTGCTGGGATATGGTCCGGTACCCTTAAGGCTACAAACCTAAAATATTTTCACTTGAATCGCAATACATATACAATACAGCCTGATTTGTATCAGAGTTGCATTTTTTTTATTAAACCCCCTATATATTATTGCATATTTGGATTCCTTGGTCAATTCTAGATTTAATAAACTTTGTATTTCTTCTCCTTTCCAAAATACCATTGTAAACATCAAATTTGGGACACACGGTATAACGTATGGCGTGTTATACCGGGAGTTCGGTCTCAAAGTCGAACATAGGAATTTAACATGGTATTGAACGTTTTTGCCATTTGTTGCTCGCCTATTTAACTTAGAGAGAAGGTAATGGCATCAACAGAGAGAGAAAATTATTGCGATTCAAATAATGCTACTGGCAAGACTAAAAGTGCGATTTATTCTTTTAAAATACTAACTTAAATTATGACACTTTTGTATTGTAGTACTAAAATTAACGGCAAAGAAATGTCGAACTCTTCTGAAATTAGCGTCACCATGAAAGGTTTTCACCATAAAAACCCTTTCTTCGTTGGTATAGGTATTCATTATTAGATAAATAAACTTTAATACGTGGCTTAACGTCAAATTCATATTGACAAACAAACAGTACAAAAAACAATTGCTGTAAAATTTTAAAATCAAGGGAATGCTATTTAAAAAGTTTCATACTTTAAGTTAGTATTTTAAAAGAATAAATCGCACTTTTAGCCTTGCCAGTAGCATTATTTGAATCGCAATAATTTTCTCTCTCTGTTGATGTCATTACCTTCTCTCTAAGTTAAATAGGCGAGCAACAATTGGCAAAAACGTTCAATACCATGTTAAATTCCTATGTTCGACTTTGAGAACGAACTCCCGGTATAATGCATAATACATATGTAAAGAAATGTCAAAAAGAGTACTGGAAATATTGGAAATAACGGAGTTGAATGTTTGGTTTCAATTTAGTGCTGCCCATGGACGAACCATAGATTCAAGAATATCGCGGCAGTACCTACACGTCATGATTAATTTTGATACCGTGATCCACGAAAACTAGGGGTGTCTTTCCACTGGTCTTTCCGTCCCATACTATGACGGAATTGTGTTTATGCGATGTTCAATGGCTGCTGAAATATTCGTAGCTTTAGCGAACTTTAGCGAATAAGATTCTGTCATTTTGACAATGGTTCGGTTCTTCTACGGCGAACGACTTCTCATACGTCAAAAGAATTCGTTGCCATTGCTGATTTACGGCCCGTATCTGAAGTTCGCCGCGTCTTTGCAATCGTATGCGCTTGTTATTGTCCATGAAGAGCTGTACTTATTGGCGATTGTAAGGTTTCATTCCTAGTCCGTTTTTAGGAATTTGTCGCGCTACCGTCCCTGGCTGTATTGATAGTGCGCTTTTTTCCTCGGTCCAGACGGGCTTTTTGAACTTAATCGCTTTAGATAGTCCGCTGAGGCAGATTAAACAGGCGAAAAATTTCACATTTTCGTTTCCCTTGACGAAAGAGCTCTAAAATAGCAACACGTTCAAAAACTTCTCCAGTAGGATGCAGAACACAAGATGACCTTGCATTTCACGTGACCAGAAATGGTTATCCGCGAACATTGCCTCTGTTTTCGTCCTCTGTGCGGGCCGAACACTAAAAACGCAGTACACCCTTCTGGTTACATTTAGTTGCCCTTCTACTTGGTAATACCACTTATGTTTTTTTTTTCAAGAAGTAATGACCTCTTTTGGACTCATATCTCTTGCGGAATATGGACGATTTATTTCCACAACACACGTTCCTTCAGGCGCTGCTAGAAATTGTTGTTTTTCATCAGTAAAAAGATCACATCTTTTTATTAATAATCATTTCCAAAGCAATTCGTGCAACTAGTTCAAAATTTAATGCCATAATCACAAGCTTTAGGGTACAAAATGATATGAAGTAAAGATTTAGAGTCAGTAGACGTTTTCTGACGATGAACCACGCCAAACATCAAAGTAGTGAGACGCTTTCGCATCTCCAAATATTATAAATCAGACGTTTGCTGCTGCCTGGTTAGGTATTCAGTGATTTGAATATCTTCAGCACATTTACGTAAGTCTTCTATGTTCTTCGGACGTGTCTTTGTTTTCTTTCATAGGATAGTTAATCCTTTTTCACGGAAATCTATAACAAACAAAATTCCGATATCTTCCTAGCCTAATATTGCATTAATAGTGACACCTTTACTTCACATACATATACCAGTTCATATTTTTTATGTGGATAGAACGGCATATGGGTGTTTTTATGTTATAGTGAAGAATTATTGAATGTGTAACATAAAAATTTTATGTTACACATTCAATAATATAATTAATTAATATTTTATCCAAAATTTTTGACTTGAAAAAGCCTCGAATAGGCGAAACGTCGCCGTCGTCGCGTTAAATGTAAATAAATGTAAAATAAATTGGCATTTAATAACCCTTCAATATAACATATACTAGCTCACTTTAAGTCATTTAGGACATCTCCTAGGATACAATCCTTACCGCAAAAATAAGCTAAAGCTTTGCAGTCTCGATGTGACCTAATCGATAGGTATTTCGTTTTAAATTATTTATTTTTTCTTCAGGAGACGTTGCTCACTTTTTCCTTTGTGTTATGGCCCTGCCCACCGTTACACACACACTAATTAATAAATGGTTTTTGCATTCGATTTTTCTTACTTCGTGTTTCATAAGGGTGTAAGTGTTGCTGTCTCCATCAGCTATCACTCTGCTATAAATTAGGTCATACATTTCTACCCTTTTAGACGTCCCGTTATCCTATTCATTATTGGCATCTGCCCTATTACCGAAAAAATCATTATCTATTTTAGTTATTTTAGTTTTTAATTCTACAACTTTTTACGTAGTGCATTAATAAGTTTTCACCAGTTCAGGAATTAACTTGCAGCAGTTATAGTCGCTTACAGAAATAGGAGCGACAGTAGCTCCTTGCATTGATAAAAGACGGCAATTAAAACTGTTCCACAAAAATTCGCTAACCGTATTAAGAGTATCAAGCTGTAGTGTTAGTAGATCAACACGTTTAAATGAATGTAAGTAAATGTTGAACAAGGTGTGCACATGCAGTCGCACATAGGGAGTAGACCAAGAAAACGATCGACGCCTTTGTCAGGAGCAAAATGGAATATTGCAGCATGATCTACAGCAAGTTTTCTGAAAACAACAGTTCCGTTAATAACGAAAGCGTATAGACATAAATGAGAAAATCAGGAACCAAAATAAAATTTTGATACATCCCATGGCAAATTGAGGTTCCAGAGATTGTAAGCGACAGCCAAGAAAACTCATTACAGAAGTAGCACTAGGTAAATTTGCGACTGTCTCTAATTAAACTGGTATGAATAATTCTTGGTGAAAGAAAATTTCTTATGTAGCATAAAAACAAAATGATCAGAATCTCCAGTGACAGCAGGGCTGTCCTGCAGCAGGCGTTAAGTCATTGCAAAATTATCTCTGAGTTGGTTTCCAAATATTACCGTATACTAGACCAAGTGGCAACAGCAACACACTCGACCTCGTATGGGTAAAAGGACCTGCTACAACAAAAGGCAATGAGAAAGCCGATGCATTAGTTCGACAGGATCTTCTATTTATAGCACTAACTGTAAACAACCTAATAACTCAAGATACCCAAGTCCAGCCCAGGAGTAGGTGGAACTTATACCGTCAATGTGTGAGAAAACGAGGCTTTTGCCACAAATTCAATATAAATAGCCTACAAAACAGAAAAGATACGCCTTTCCTTCTTATTTAAAATTCTGAATGGCCACATGGATTGTTCTGGCCTGTTAGAAATGATGCACTTCCACCACGGGCTTATTCAAATTTTATTTACCAACACCCAGTCCAAACGTACTTGCTAACTCACCAATTTACACACTATGTAAAGTGTTTAACAATATACATATATGTCAACGTTGGGATATATATTCCGTTCATGACGATGTGGTATAATAGTATATTATTCAACGAGCGTATAATGATGGCTATTATTCACGAGGTGAAGTTTACGGCCACTCGCCTATGGCTTGTGGCCTAAATCACCGATAGAATAATAGCCATTATACACGAGTAAAATACTATAGTTTATCTACGACTACTAATTTTTTTTTCTACAGAACTGAATTGAAAATATTTAGTGGTTTACACGATAAAATTTTAAAAAGCGATTGTTTGTAACAAAACAATATAATATTATAGATGAATCAAGGAAGCATCTGGCAGCAGTGATTAATGACTCATTAACCACTGCCGTGATTAATGGGTATTATTAAGGTCGAGCAAACAGACGTATAATGGGCACATTATACAATAGTCGTGGATAAATATAGTTATTGTAGATTTGTTATTACTTAAATGTTTATGCTATTGTTTATGATATGAAACACATTAATTTACCTTTGATCTGTACATGAATTTTTGAACAAATTTTGAAACTTTGAACAAACTTCATCAAGATGAAAACGTGATGGAATGCTTTCACGTGGTGTCATTTTACTTCACGAAAATGTTCACCCTCGGTAAAAGTTTTGGAGCATCCATCCTATAGTCCAGATTTATCACTTTATGATTTCCATACCTTTGAGCGCAAAAGTGAAATAATTCCTCAAGTAGCAGCCACACGAATTCGATGAGTGAAGCAATGACAATTGTGGTGGTAGTTAGGTACTTGTAAATATATTTCTTAATGTTTTTATGGATCAGATACTTATTTTCAATTAAACAGGTGGTGAAATATGAAAATCGCAGACTATCGTCTTCAGATGGATAATAATATTAATGCGTCTTTACGTTCTCGGTTCTCCGTACCTTACACGCACATCCTTCTACCCCCCATCACACAGATTCTTTATCAAACATAAATTCAAATTCATTTACGACACCTGTTATGATGGTGCTCGAAATCAATTATCTTTATTCAGCATGGAACCGCTCCATAAAATTTACCATTAAAATATTTTAATTAAATATCCTTTACAGTAATAGCAATAAGAAACAGTGGACTTTTCTTTTCATAATAATAATAAATTATTATTACGAAATTCCAATGCCAAAAAAATATTATAATACATTGGGTGTTACATGTCACCCCATGTCACCCATCTCAAACCTACGACCTACAATAACCAATTTTCAGATGTTACTCTGATCTGCAATCATTTCATTTAATAACTTTATAACATCTGCAAAAAGGATATTTAAAAAAAAAACAGAAATTACAAATTGGTTGTGTAATTTTTGTACCTTTAATAATTGCGTTTTGACATTTCTACATAGTTAAGCACTTAGTTATTGTTATTACACAATCTGTTACACATTCTAGTTTAAGAATTCAAATGGATTGTAGTGCAAAAAATCGTTTCAAGTTCTTTCGAATGGTGAATGTTGACCATACGAAAGTGATTATTTGACCTGTTTCTATATATATTTTTAAAAAATAGATGGGAAATGCGTATTTTATTCTAATTTGAACAAACAAGGATCGGTTACCAATTCATTCTTTGTTTAATGGTTGAATTCATTCTAATTTTTACGTGCTCTTAGATTATATTTAAATTTCTCCTCTTGGTGCGTCTTTCCCTTACTGCCGCTGAACTTGTTCCATGCTACTAAATTGGTGAAATATGATCAAGTATGTGGTAATACCGGCTACCATCTGGAAGATAAACAGTACATATTACGATTATGTCATGTTAAATTTACCGAATGTAGAAGAGTCCAATCCAAAGGGAAGCAACCAAATACGCTAAATTTGAACTTCTCGACGTACACTTGCAAGGAGAAAAGTTCTACCTAAATGGGAGCAAAACGTGGGAGATGTAAATGGTACAACGAATCTCACCTGTAGGTACGGTAAATTTATCTTTCCAACCGTTTTTTCTACGTTTTCAATTAGTTGTACCGTTTTCTTGATCTGTAACAAAAGTGCTGTAGTGAGATTACACCAAAAATACAAATCATTTTCAAATTACAGAGGACATTATACTTGTACACGCACCTCGTCCTTTACTTGCGAAAATACAGTAATAAAGGCAAATCCTTCAACAATTAATGCCATTGCCCACATAATGGGAAACAGGTGAAACATGAACCTTTTCCAGAACACCTTTAAATGAAGATCCCTTACTATTTCTGAAATTGCTAATATACCAACAAATCCGCAACCCAACATTTTAATGATTAGTTCGATGTTAAGTGCAATTTCCATTTGTCTAAAGGCGTCTTGCAATAACACCTGAAATTTTATTATCCTTCGTATGTGTTGTGGTAGGTTTGTTAACGTTGATAGTTCATGTAACTTCTGCATGCATTTGTTCAGCCTGGTGAAACGTGTCTTCAACTGTACTGCTGATGCGAAAAGCAAAATGAAGGAGTTGTTGCTCAATACGATACCACTATAGTGCATGATAGCCGCGTAAACCGACATATTACTATGCCCAATAATTAGGTATAAATTTATAAGTGTCACTGTATATCTTATACCAATAAGAATGTTAGTGAACAATTGCATTTGACGGTAGTTAACTTTAACACCAGTTATCCTTTCTAATTGTGTGTCTAAGTATACTGACGTATTTGGCCCAATTATATAACACTCTGTACGAAATCTCGCCAATGCAAATCTTGCGAATGTACCCATGAAGAGAAGAGCTTGCGGTAGCAATTGGACAAAATCTTCTGCTGTAGACGCCTTGTAGTATGAATTGTGAAAATTGCATGACATGCATGTAATTAATATTATTATTATTATTGACGCAATCACGTCACAAAATATTTTATCTCTTCTACGCGAAACGTACTGGAGGCCGTATTTCGTTTTTGCAACACTATACGGTGCTTGTCCTGTTAATTTTGTCGCGAAATGCATGAAGCATATTGCGCTGTACAAGTTATTCGCGGCCATATTTCTTTATCTATCACAACGTACCTTTCCAGAGTGATATAGATTTTATTCATATTTAATAAGTTGTTTGTTAATGTACTAAGTATTTATATTTAGCATATAAAGTGATTAATGAATTGTAGAAATTAGGTCAATAAGTTCATCCATTTATAATCTATCTGCTAAATATGAGTATAAAGTAAGGAACCGCTATTATTTTGTCGTTATTAGAAATTTTACAAAAAAACAGTTTATGCATAAATTGTTCAGGATATTCTGGTCGACATAACTGACACAAAATATTTTATTTTGGTTCGACTGTTTATTAGCTATGACGTCATCCGACTTTTTTTTACGAACCCTAACTTATTTTTCATCTATTCGATGGAGTATAAAGCCCTCTTTTCAGTAAATAAAAATATCATGGGGTTACATTACTATTTTTTTGATAAAATTCCGTTTAAAGCCTAAAACTGTGATAAAAACTTTTCGGATGACGTCATAGGTAATAAACAGTTGAACCAAAATAAAATATTTGTGTCCGTTATGTCGACCAGAATATCCTGAACAACTTTTGTGTAAACTGTTTTTTTGTAAAATTTCTAATAACGACAAAATAATAGCGGTTCCTTACTTTATACTCACGCTGTATGTTAGATATTATACCTTTTCCTTACACATTTATCAATCAGAGGACTCCATTTCTGAAGAACAAACTTATTTTAAATACTTTACTGTCAACTTGTTTTTTTCTCATTATAGTTTCCATAACTAACCAGTAAGTGAGCAGTAATTACGGCAACACGGCACTTGACTTTGGAGTGTAATATTTCAAGGGCGCCGCCAAAGGGGGGCCAGGGGAGCAATTTCCCTCCCTGGGAAAGAGAAAAAAGGTAAAAGTTATTAAAAATAAA
Source organism: Pyrocoelia pectoralis (assembly GCA_036250285.1). NCBI lineage: Eukaryota > Metazoa > Arthropoda > Insecta > Coleoptera > Lampyridae > Pyrocoelia > Pyrocoelia pectoralis. Next base: position 32,898,908 of record CM070079.1, on the reverse strand, counting down.
AATAATTTTTTTACGAAATCTTGAAAAAACGACATGAAACCCCAATACTACTTGCCCCCCCCCCCCCCCCCCCGGGAAAATTTTCTGGCGGCGCCCTTGTAATATTTACCGCTAAATGTTTACGAAGAGTGGGGTTCCCATTTAAGAGTTCATAGTCGCCCCCACCCCCTGGCATAGGAAGTGGAGGGTGGGGCGACTTAGGTAGAGGCCATTCACTAGCAGTTGGCGAGACTACCTGACTGTTTGATCCTAATTACTCATTGTTATGCTTCTTAGGATAATTGACATTAACGTAAAAGTTGAGGATATCCAGTGGCGTCATAGTGATTACACCAAATTTTTAAATTAACAGATTTTTTACTTTTTATTAGATGCTATTATACAAACTACTACTTATATACATACATAGATAAGGGCAACTAACGTACATTTACTGTTTTCACGTTAATCATTGTCATTATAAGCATCTAATAAAAAGTAAAAAATCTGTTAATTTAAAAATAAAAAAAAAAAAATAAAAAATCTGTTAATTTAAAAATTTGGTGTAATCACTATGACGCCACTGGATATCCTCAACTTGCACTTTTACGTTAATGTCAATTGTCCTAAGAAGCATAACAATGAGTAATTAGGATCAAACAGCCAGGTAGTCTCGCCAACCGCTAGTGAACGGCCTCTATCATTGGATGACTCCCTTCCAAGCGAACAAATTTTATTCAGACCTTTTTTTGATCCAATTCGCAGTGTTCGAGATATTTGGATGTCCTCAGATAAATCAGCCACCCGTTATATTTATAGTGTTGTGACTACATTTATGGTACTGCTTTTATCAAGAACTTTAATGGGTTGCTTTATAGTAAAAAAATCCTCGCGGTATCTTTACCTTGAAAAAGGCACCTTTTACCAGACGAGGAAACTTGAGTGTTCTAAAGATCCTGGAATGTGGACCGCGGACGGATACCATAGCAGTTGAAAACAGCAACGAAAATCTACTTTATATGGAATGTGGAACATACAAGGTATTCGAAATGTATTTCAGGAACTATTAGATCGGAAAACTAACATGGACATCTTTTCTGGCACGAGAGAAAAGGGAAAATCAAACAAAAACATCAGAGACTTTATACACATTTATTCAGGAGTAAATAAGGACCGAAGAGCTCAAGCATCCCAGCAAACACATTTATATATAAAATACATATAAATTATATAAGAGCTTTTTAGATTTATATAAAACTGGAAGAAAAATAAGAGATATTTAATGTCAGGATGTCAGCAATTTTCAAAATAATATATATGTCTATTAGATGTAAATTCTTTATATCTGTAGTAAGTACATGAATTTATATACGTTTTATGTATATTTTATGTACAATTCACATAAAAAATATTAGTTGTAAAAGCGTTGCGATGACCAAATGGCAGCTACTCGAGCATAATGTAATTATTACCAATGTAAAATAGTAGTTTACGTAACAAGTCCCGAAAGTGATCTTTTACTGGACAAGTAGGCAAATTACAGGGCGAGTCGCAGGCGAGTCCTGCAAGCCTGCGAGTCCAGTAAAAGCACTTTTGGTAAGTATTACGTACAACACATTTTTTAAAACGTGCAGAACAATTGACCGTTCTAGGCCGGAAAGTAAAAAGGAGTCCGGTAAAACCTTTTACCGGACTATCACAATAACTTTCTGGTTCGGTCCGACAAAATGAGATTTTCTGACCTAAAAATAAACCGGAAAGTACTACTTTCTGGCCGATTTTTAAAAAAATTATTTAAGCAGTTTCATACAAAAAAATGGAAAAACAACATTTTTACGTGCAACTGTACTTTTAATTAACTTAATTCTTGCACGAACCCGTTTTTACCTGAACTGAAAGCCGGCAGTTTATTATGATATTATATACTTGCTTGAAAAGTTTCCCGCGGGTGGACGTTGCAAATTCCGAAATCCGACATGTGTTTTTTTTGTATCCGACATTGTACCACTGCGCTAACCTGAAACATTCCTTTTTTTATTTCGTTCTTCCTAACTTTGCGCTGTTTCGCGAGTTTAAATTATGTTTGATTATATCGTTGAGTGAAGTCTTATTCAATGATTATATCTACCTTTATGTTAAAAATGACCAGGAATTAATTTATTTTATATTATTTATTTTCTATATAAATTAGACGCATTTTAGTCGATACGGATCTAATATTATTAAAGGTACGTGCACTACAATTTTTGGCGTTATAGAAAACCCGCGCCTGCGATTAATTATGCGGCGCAAATAGAAACGGACTTTTATTTTCGACAATATAACATATGTAATGATAATTTATAATTATATTTACAGAAGGCATATATAAAAAATATATAATACTTGTTACATATAAGATTTTACATATAACGTACATAAATTTATTCATATAAATATGACAGCACATGAATTCCATAGGTAATATGTAATTATCTATATGTATATATTATATGAATTTCTGTATACAGAATATCCGTAAGTTTGTATACTATTATGTAAAATATACGTAATCTGTTACATACGGTTTATATAACTTTATTAAAGAACACTTACATACTTGATATATAAAAAGCATATCTTATATATGTTGTATGTATATTTTATATGTGTGTTTGCTGGGATGTGTATCCATACTCATCCTTAAAAATACCAAAGATGCATAAAATCTTAGGAAGGATATAACGAAAGGTTTGTAAAATTTCCAATCCATGTAACGAGAAGTATTACGGAAGGAAAGCCAAGTATAGGAAAACAAATGATCCATCATGCACAACACTAAAAACACCAAAAACTACAACACAAATTTATCAAATCGAACGCGTTTGAACATCATCAGCGAACAACTAAAACTCCTAGATGGATAACCACACAGGAGACATAGAGAAGCCGAAAACCTAGAGAACTATCAAAAGTATGGGGAAAAACCAATTTTTTTACAATAATTAATGAGAGTAGTAGTGGATAAGCATTTTATGGAAAACTACTACTATAGACTCAAGGAGACCTTCTAGAAGAATTACTCATAATAGATTCGTCCGAAGTAAATTTAAGGAAATTAAAAAAGTGTCCAGGTTCAGGGGGAATCGGGAATACAAGCGGAACTAATATACTACGGCTCGTGCAAGTTATCAGGATACGACGCCCTCTTTACACTATTCTTTAAGAATGGTTATAGTAAGTTCAGAAGATGAAGGAAACGTCAATTATACATATAATAAGAAAACGACATCTACAAGAAGAATACAATAGTGCGAGAATTGCAATGAGTACGGTATGAAAACGGCAGAAACAAGCAAATATCTAGAAGTTATTTACAACAAGTAAAAAACATATACATACAGGGTTGGCCACTTACCCTTCGTTCTTCGATAGTACCTACCTTTAATATTAACTTTAGGACAAAAGGTCAAGAGACATTTCTTATTCAGATGTTCCTTGTTTACAACCTAAAAATATTTTGAGGCCCACGCTGCTCTCGGTTTCGTCTCTACAGGATCGTACTCGACTATTTCAAATAGAACACCCAATAGATTTTTATATTTTTGAAGTCCATATTCGATTCTAGACCAAGTGTGTTTGGCCTTTCACCTACTTAAGTCAACTCATTTAGGAGAAAATAAATGTTTTTTAAAAATTGTCTCCGAAATCAACAATCAGTAAGAAAATCATAACTATTCAATCATTGGCAACAGACCAACAAAATTTGAGATTATCATAAACAAAAGAGCATTTTATTTCTCGATATCCTGATTTTGAACGAAATTTGTTGCAAAAGGGACGTACTGAATTTTTTCTAACGACCACAAAAGAACTGCCAAAAGTCGACTATTTTAAATAGATCACCCTATATATTTTTTCATGAATGAACTGATTTTTAAGTTAGCTTTGATTTTTGTTAAATATGTCCTATATCTAAAGGTAATAGTTTCCGAGATAATAACCTTAGTTTGAATTATTTGGTTTTTTCGCACAATTATGATAATAAAATTAAAGGGTATCCGGAAAGTTCACCGATTGAAAATTCACCGACGGAAAGTTCACCGACAACAATTCACCGACTGGAAAATTAACCGCCTGGAAACTTCATCGTCTAGAAACTTCACCGACTGGAAAATTCACCGACTGGAGAATTCACCGACTCGCAATTTGTCGAAAGGACAATTCACCGATTCGATAATCATGATTCATGTAATATGGACTTTTGTACAATATTTTATTTGATGTAATAAAATTGGTTATAGGTACCTTCACGGTCTGCGGAAAATTCTTCGACAGCAATTCTTCGAATGAAAATTCTTCGACTCCAATTCTCCGAAAAACTATTCTTCGACAGGAAAATTCTTCGACATTACAATTCTTCGACAAGAAAATTCTTCGAATAAAAGTCATTGAAGTTTTTAAACTAAGTATGCCAATACTTCGGATAATTTATTTTTAATAATTCTAAATATAAATAATATGTTTTAAGAACCTATTAGCGTTAAACTTAAACGTAGATTGCCACTAAAGCGTCTAGGTTATTTGCAGGTTTAGTATATATTTTTGTAATTGATACACAATGGCAACGTGACACTAAACGCAAAGTTTAGAAGTAAAAAAAATGCTAAACTTAAACGTAGATTGCCACTAAAACGCCTAGGTTATTTGCAGGTTTAGTATATTTTTTTTCAATTGATACTTTTTCATTCTTTCATTTAGAATTATTAAAAATAAATTATCGGAGGTATTGGCATACCTACTTAGTTTAAAAATTTCAATGACTGTATACATTATTTATTCAAAGAATTTTCCTGTCGAACAATTATGTTTTCGAAGAATTTTCCTCTCGAAGAATTGTAATGTCGAAGAATTTTCCTGTCGAAGAATTGTTTTTCTGAGAATTGCAGTCGAAGAATTTTCATTCGAAGAATTGCTGTCGAAGAATTTTCCGCAGACCGTGAAGGTACCTATAACCAATTTTATTACATCAAATAAAATATTGTACAAAAGTCCATATTACATGAATCATGATTATCGAATCGGTGAATTGTCCTTTCGACAAATTGCGAGTCGGTGAATTCTCCAGTCGGTGAATTTTCCAGTCGGTGAAGTTTCCAGACGATGAAGTTTCCAGTCGGTTAATTTTCCAGTCGGTGAATTGTTGTCGGTGAACTTTCCGTCGATGAATTTTCAGACGGTGAACTTGCCTGGAACCAATTAAAGGATCCAACAAACAATAACAATATTTGTATCAGATATTTACTTATTATTACCTGAATTTTGTTGTTACTTAAAAAACCAGGAATGTGAAACAAAAAAACGACTAGGTATTAAAATGTTATTGAGACAGTTATAGCTGTTCTTTTAATCATAAAAACATTTAACATAGTTTACCATTTAAAATAATCGGGTACGATCCTGTACAGACGAAACCGAGAACAGTGCGAGCCTTAAAGTATTTTTAGGTTGTAAACAAGGAACATCTGAATAAGAAATGTTTGTCCTAAAATTAATATTAAAGGCACTATCGAAGAACGGGGAGCCAGTGGGCAACCCTGTATATGTATCTCAGAGCATAGTCCAAAGTATCCCCTTATACATACGCGTCAGAGGATTGGGATCTTATTAAAGTTTATTCAAACAAACTTATGGCTACAGAAATGAATTTCATGAGAGAGCTGTGAGCGATCCGAAAGGGAAAAAATTACAAACGAAGTGATAAGGGCTGAAATGAATATGAATACGCATATAGAGGGATAGAACAGCGACAGTTGAATTTTGGTTTGGCCATGTTAAGAGAATGACTGAAAATTGATGTCACGGAAAGATTTTTCAACGGATACCTCTGGAAAGACAAAAAAGGGATCGACCACATTGAAACTGTAGAGATGACATAGATGGAGGGATGGAAGCGAGAAACCTGAAAGGAATGGTAATCTTGGACTGACGAAAATGGAAACTGGTGGCAAAGAAACGGCGAGGACTGTAGATTAATCCGCAATATATATTTACAACGAACATTTTTGGAAGGTCAGTCAAGCAAGCCTTTCCATTTTGTTGGAGGAGATGGATAAAATCGAAACCATCGTGATTGCACGAATATTCTATAAGTAGATGATCTGAGTAAGAAATTCAGTGACATTATAAGCTGCCTTGGTGGATGGCTGCACAAGATCGTTTTCAAACGAGGTAATAGTTGTAGATCTCAACTGAGACGTCAATCGAAACCATGTACCTACAAGAAAATTCTATTGTTCATTTCAACTGCTTTCTCTACCTCAAATTAGGAAAAAAACGCGGAGGGTGAGAGATTGTCGAGTAGAATGAGAAATTTTACAGTTTGAACGCACGTTACCTGTGATGGTTGGAGTACGACATGTTTAGGAGAAAAATCTCCTCCCGTGTCCATTGCGACACAATGTTCTGTAATTTTATTTATTCAAGGATTACGAAATGGATTTTCCAACTGACGTATTGTGAAGCCTTTAATGCTGAAACAAGATACTGCCTCCAACTCAACTTGTTGACCAGTACGACTGCTAATAATCAATTTGAGATTTTTTCCAAAGAAACGTAATGGAGACCAAGATGGATTCGATCAAAAATGTTATGAGCATATTTTGCTAACCTGCAATAGTTTCCTTATCGATGAAAATACTAATACACTGAGCAAAATAATGATATGTACAAAAAGAAATTGTGATAACCGCAATGAATGAAAGAAACCTCGATCCCTCCAATTACTATTGTAAGTGTGTCCAGGGAAGTAATTTTTGTAGAGAATCAGATGCAAATTAAGTTATATGGTGTATCCCGCAACCTAGGAAATATAATATGATATCAGTACCTACACCAGTACGCGTTGGTTGGTTTAATTATTATTTTCCGGAAAAATGGATAGAACGGCACCACATATGGAAGCTTACCAATTTTTTCCCATTTAATATACTTACGAAAGTTAAACGTTAAAGTGATTAATTAATGTCTTCCCGTTGGTTTTACGTTGAACACAAAAAGGGATACTACGATAAGCTACGTGGTTGTCTTGTGCGAATCTTTATTAAACGAATAATAACTTACCGAAAAATCCAGTGAAGAGCTCATATGTAGAACCATAAGAAATTCAATCAAATAAATAATGTACCCTGTCGACTGCAATACAAAGAAAAATAAATTCTTGGCGTCCGAAAACGAGAAAAGTGAGAATACACAGAACGCTACAGCTGTAAGTATTCTAATTATGAGATCCACTTCAAACACGTTTTGTACCTTTCGAATTAGCTTCATCATCTGTTTATGGGTGTCATTAATTAAATGTAACTGTATGTTCTCTTCCTTACTGTCGAAGCACTGGTGAAGAATGTTATACTTTGTTTTCATATCCATCATGATAATACAAAAGAAACAAAAACGATTGCAATCAATTAAGGAGCTTGTCTGGTATAGTAATGCTCCTGAAAGAGGATCGTTTGTAAAAACTATGTCACATACAACGGCCAAGCCCGTTATGGAGTACGCGCCCCACATAAATAATGACACCCTCGTTTTATAATTCACATAATTCATGTTTCTCTTCGATATTTTCGTCAACATTCTGTCAACTTTTATCATATTGTGAAATATTGATACTATTTCAGAGCACTTCAAAAATCGTACAGACAAGAGAGTTAACGCGGTATTTGAGAAATGAGCAATATTCTGCAGCTCAATTAAAACACTTCTGATACCCTTCAAATTGCCCTGATTGCCAATTAAACTATAATAGCCATAAATAGAAAGGGCAATGAGTATACATGCGAAAATATCATTGATCACAACGTATCTTTTTAAGAGAATGTATTTACGTTGGGACCCTTTCTCTTGGAAACTGTATGGAGCAAGTGCAAATATCTTGTTTAACATGTGTATGTGTTCGTATACGTCGTAGACATCCATCGCTCAGTTTCTGTGAAACTAAACAACACTTTGGGATTGGAATAAGTGGATTAAATAGATAACAGATCTATGACAAAACAAATTTAATTTAAATATTAGAAGTGATCCTTTATGTGAAGTCGATACACATTATCTAAATAATGAAATAATAATGAAGGTTTTCAATGTTCGTTAATTGTGATCCTATATCATTAGCTTGATTAGATCAAATTGAAAAGTTGAAATTTTTGAAAATGGAAACGAGATACTACTATTGGAGTAAAAATGCATTTTTTCTACTCCCATACTTTAATCGACTTATTAAGTGTCATTAGATTGTATCGAAATGATATTCATTTCGATACAGATTTTCATTATAAAACGAGTCAATTAGCCAATAGCTGTCAAGCATTTTACTTGATTGCCATAGTTACAGGAGTTTTTGATATTTGTCAAAAATTTTGTTCGTTCTTTTATAATAATTTTTGTTTAATTAACACAGGTCGTAGAAAAAATAGTGTATGCAACTCTCATGTAATGGCTATTAATACACTCGCACAAGATTTATGACACTCGCCAAGGCTCGTGTCATAACTTACCTCGTGCTCGTGTATTAATAGCTATCATTACATGCTCGTTGCATAATATACTATTTGGCCAGTACATTAGTCATTTATATATGTTTAACATGTGTAAAAATCAAAATTGGAGAATCACTTGTTTAACTGTTATTTTCATTAACAGCAATAAAAACACATGGCTGACAGTCAGTTTTAACTAATTTAATAAAATTGTTATTGTTCCATAAATTGTTACTAGATTTCAAAATGTTGTAGCACACATACTTCTCAAAAGTCGAAAGTCCATAAATGTTGATTATTGATATAATTAACTGGTTTTATGAGCTATAATCGAAAATTTACTATTTTCCAATATACGGAAACTAAAGAAAAAATTCTTGCTTTAAATGCTAAATTTGTATTACTGAAATCAAGCTGCATTATTCCTTTATTGAAAACAATTTTTTTTTTCTAATTCAAAGTAAATCTTATGATTATCGCGAAAGAAAGACACACATATTCCCGGAGAGGTAATCTACAAACATCGTAAATAGCGGGCGGCAAACCGATATTTACTAAAAAAAACTGAAATTCGTATCGTCCAACCGCTATGTAAACTCTAAATCCATTCAAAATTAATAAGAATAACGGTTAGTTCAAGAAAATTGTTCATAGATAATAATATTATTTTGCCACTATCTTCTTCCTTGTCCTGAGATTTTTGTCTCCAGATCTCCACTCCTACCTCTCATAAATCTTTTTCTACCGCTTCCAACCACTTCCTTCTGAGTCTGCCTCTCTTTCTTCCATTCGTTAGTAGTGGTGTCAGTACTCTTTTTGGAATTCTATTTCTAGTATTCTCCATCCATCTTCTTCCACACTTCATTGTTCTGGGCTTTTTGTTTCCAGCTCTTATCTTTTTCAAATCTTCTTCTATCGCTTCCAAACACTTCCTTCTGGGTCTGCCTCTCTTTCTCTTCCCCCCTTTACTTAGTATTAGTATCAGTACTCTGTCTGGAATTTTATTTGGCTTCATTCTTTGTGCCCTAACCATCTGACCCTTTCAGCCCTAATTCTTTGTACTATTGTTGGTTTTCCATATACTTCTATAATTTCCTTGTTTGTTCGCCGTTTCCAGTTCCCTTCCTCACCCTTAATTCCCCCAAAAAATTCTCCTCAATATCTTTCTCCCTCAGGCTTCCAGTTTCTTAACGTCTTACTTGTTCATTATCCAGAGTTCAGAACCATACAGAACTGAAGGGCTCCGACTGCTTTACTTCATTTTCCTATTCTCCTTCCTATTTCTGCTCGTTCTTCACCTTTTTAGTTATTGTTACCCCTAGATTCGAATTGGCTAACTTCCTCAAACAGATACGCTCTCTCTTCCGCCATCATGATTCGTAAGTGATTCCCCTTTCTTACCTCCTCCCCACCTCACATTTACATATATTTCGTTTTGTTCGTATTTACCTGTAACCCATATTCTTTTGCCGTTCTTTCTAACTTTTTAAATACTGTTTTTAGCCAATGCCTATTATGGTATATAACTGAAGTGTTAATATCACTGTCTCTAATTTTGGCCTCCAAGACTATATTGAAGAGCGTGCCTCAGGCCCAGATCTACTCCAAACCCTCCTACAACTGCTCTGCTTTTCGAATTGTTCAGCGTTATGCGTACCAACCGAAATAATTTTTCAGGCATCTTCAGTTTACCCATTGCCTTGTACATTTTCTCTCTTTTGATTTTGTCGTACGCTATCATAGATAACATAAAGGCAGAAATCTGATTGATTTATTGTTGATTGTTGAAATTTCCCTGCTTATCCTGAAAACATCTAAAAATTGTGAATTTCCATAACCTACGAAATACATTATTTTCCCGCTTCCAGTATTTGTTCAGAAAAAAATTACGAAAAATAGGAAAAGCAAAGAGCATTTCATTACAAAAATGCCTAACAAACGTTTTAAGGAAACAAGTAGATTTTTAATTTAATTTGTTTCTGAAAGGGTTCCATTGCTATGTGGTGTTCACATCAATAAATACGAGCAATGTGGGCTTCTTTACATAAATGTCATAATGTTTATGTTGACATCTTTGGGGGTTCTTTGCTCGTAAAGGGGTTCATTCGCAGACAGGGTGCCCCACTGCTCCGTAATCGGTCGATAACTCAAAGTGGGTTGAAGATGCAGAAAAAAGTTTCAAATAAAGGTTGCTTTGATTTGAATTGCGCATATTTTAAAAATATTTTTATATCTATAGTATATTGTATTTTCACGTGGCAGGAAAATGTCACTTTTTTTAAATGGCACACTCTGTATTTTTTCCCTTCATGTAAGAATTAAGCTTGTAAACCATGAACCGCTTCTAAAACAGAAATTTGATGCAAATCTTAGACAGAAAAGTTTTTTCGGCGACGAAGCCCAGACAAAGCAACGCTATGGGCAACACAATACGACCAATTTTGATAGTATTGCATAATTATAATTTTGAAGTTTGACCGATATCAGCCAGCCTGCGAGATCATACAATCGGACCATAAACAAGCTTTACAGCATTAATTACCGATTTACAGGCCCCAAAAGAGAATAAAAATTACCCAAAGTTACCTAAAAAGAAGCCGGCAGTACGGCAGAATGTACAGTCACAATCCATGCAGGTATTGACAGTTAAGCAACTCGCGCTCTGGTCAGTACTTTGATGGGTGACCGGTTCATTCTGTGGCTCGGTGTGTCCGGCAGGGGGTAGTACAAAGGGCCCGAATGTGGCCTACGTACGCGTGGACTTAGGTCCCATCCCCCATTCTAATTTACATTTTTACCTAAAAATAATCGGCTGCTGTAAAAAGTTCCATAGCAGACATTTGAATGATGTTGCATCATTTGAAAAAAAATTACGAAATAGGAGGCGTGTTTTAGACCACCACCCTACAGTCCTGTTCTTGCTCCGAGCGATTACCATCTATTTCTCCACCTCAAACAACACCTCAGTGGCAACCGTTACAATGATGACGACGACGTGAAAACGGCAGTGAACTCTTGGTTATCAGAGCAGGCGGCAAGCTTTTATCAAGAGGGTATTTTAAAATTAGATGAGAAATATGATAAGTGTGTCAACAAACTTGGCAACTAAGTCGAAAAATAGAGTGAAGTATGTACTTTCTGAAAATAAATTTACTTTTTGAAATAACCTTTCGTTGTATACTTATGTTCAAACGGACCTTACTTAAAAAACACGCCTGGTATTAACACGCAGTATGCAAATATTATGTGTCATGTCGAACATAACAATCTACGAGGTCCAGAAGTTTTAAATTACAAAAATCAAAGCATAAAACTCCAATGTTGGAGAATAGCTATTTATGATATGGGTGTTAAAAGTACTGTTTTATTTTGTGAATGAAAAGTTTGCGAAACGAGCGAAGCGAGTGGAGCAATTTCACGAACAAAATAATAATAATCGACTTTATTTTTCCTAGCCGAACAGAATTATTAAGTGTGACAAAAAGAAAAAATAATAATATTATTTTTTCTTTTTGTTACTTTTAACCCAAATATTATACAAAGTTTTTTGTATAACTGTTCTATTTTGATAATAAAATAGAAAAATTTAATACATATTTCTATAACCTGACATATTGACGTCTCTTGTCAGTTAATTATTTTTTGACGTTTCAACAAATATTACCGCATTTGCTGTGAAGTGGGCGTGTTAAGTGACGCCGTATTACCGTAGTTACCAACAAAACAATATTGGATACAGCTCTATTATTGGCCAGTGTTAAAAATATTTTTTATGTCATACTACCTTATTATTTCACCATAACAACTGCTGAAACAAGAAACATTAATGACTAAATAACGCCTCTTTACATGACAACCGGATTTTAGATAGCAACGGGCGTTATTTTTTATAAAGCGAGCTTATAACGCCCGCAAATGTAAAATTATGCCTCATCACTATAGATACGGTCAAGGATGTTAAATGTCAATCTATACTGATTTTATTGTTATCATCTGTTTTAATCATCTTAATCAACTTCTTGCAACTATGACATAAAGTTATGAAGGCACCACGGGCGTTATGAACATAACGCTTACGGTCGACCTTAATAGGCGTTATTTAGTTCATAACGCCCTAGTTACCTTAATTACTATAACACTAGTGTTAAAAATATTTTTAACACGCTACTCTGTAAACGTCATCTTTTAACACTCTTGACAGCCGTTAAAAATGTCACTTTCAATGACAGTTGTACAAAAAAAAGTTTACTTACCGAAAACTGCAATGAAGAAAACAGATGCAATAGAATTATAAACTGCAAAATGTAATTTATGAGCCATGACGATTGCAGTATGTAGTAAATCATGTGACGTGCATCTGAAAGCGCATATAGAGAATATAGACAGAAGCCGAGGGCAGTGAAAACTCTAATTAAAAGTTCTATGCCAAAAGCATCTTGAACTTCTTGACTTAACTTGATCAAGTGTCTATAACATAGTATAGTATAGCGTAGATTTAGATTCATTTTGTTTGCTTCTAAGTAAAGGTCGAGAACTGTATGTTTTCCTTTCAAATCCATTAGAAGTAAGCCCAGAAAGCAAAATCGATCGCAACAAATCACTGCGTTTATTTGATACATTATGGAACCAAGTAAAGGATCTACATTAAAAGCCATGTCGCATACGATAGACACTAATGTTAGAACGTATGCGGCGATAATAAATATCGAAAATCTCTTCTTAAGGACTTTGTAATCCATATCCATTTTTACAAGATCGCTTAGAAGCTTGTTCAGTTTATCGCTGATTAAAAAGAGCGACATTATTTTGCGATTATACCAAAATCGCACGTAAAAAATTGTCATGTTAGTATTTAAAAAATATGAAATAGTTAAAATATGCACCGAAAATTCTTTTACGCCCTCGAAATTCCGATCGGTCGCGTAAAGGTAGTAAAATCCAAATAATGACGTACTTGCAACTAGAGACAATGCTACGTCATTTACGATTACATCCCTTTTCGTCATAACGTATTTTCGTTTCCTTAATCCATAAGGAGCAAGACCGATTAATTTTGTTATGATGTGGATTTCATGAAATGCATCATAGATATCCATTGGAAATGGGAAATACTGAAACTGTGTATTTACACTACAACTAATAAAGAGAAACACCTTGAAATAATCTTAATTGTTAGGGAGACAATTCAATTATTTTACGATAACCATCGAGGTCCGAATAATATTACCCAATAAACAATTAATCATCTCAAAAGGACAGGCGAATTCATTATAAGAAATGGAGGAGCCAGTATTTATATTTTATATACTATCTATACAGGGTGTTCTTTTGGGAGCCTTAGTTAGACGTTTCCGGGAAGTTTTATAGGTAGGTTTCTGAAAATGTGTACTTAGGGCCTTAGGGGTTTATGAAAGCCGAATCGATGTAAAATATTTTCAAAATGTTCCGGAAATGCCGGAAGTAGCTAGTACCTTTGTTATTTTAAATGGCAACCCCTATTTTTTATTGAATTTTTGAATTCTACATGAAAATTCAGTTCTTTTAATACCCACATGTCAATATCTACAAGTTATGGTTTTTAAGTTATTTTCACTTATTTAAAAAAAAATGGCGGATGCAGACGATACTTGGTTAATTCATTACATGAAAACCCTTGTAGCTATTGCAACCGTGTTTTCACCAGCGCATAGAGGAAGAATAGGGCATTCTTTTGGTGTACTTAAAAAAAAGTTATGTTGCGTACGACGTCACCTATGCGGATTTAAGATTTAAGAAAATTCAAAGACTCAGTTACTAGCTACTTCCGACATTTCCGGAAGCGTTGCCATTTTGAAAATATTTTACATTGATTCGGTTTTCAGAGTAACCCCTAAGTTCAAATGTTCAAAAATCTATCTATAAAACTTTCCCAGAAATGTCTATCTAAAGCTCCCAAAAAAACACCCTGTATAAGTACATAGCATTAAAATCCATATGTAGTACACAGTAAATAAAATACAACATACAACACATGTAAAAATTGAGGGCGAGGGCGTCGATGCTATTGTTAAAATCCCTTTAGTAGATGACCTACTACACCGTCCTGTTTTCAACCTTAACTTATTGTACATATAGGTCGATGTGTGGTAAACTCGTCCTTAAGCATAATTTACTCTCGAAATTTTGACCCCCACCCCCCAACAATCCACTATTTTAGGTAAACTTTGACATTATTTACCCCTGAATATGTTTGTTCATTTTAATAAAATATTCTCCAATTTACTTTTATTTTTATCACCTATTTTATTTATTTTACTTACTTACTTATAATCCCATATTAAACTTTAGGACTCTGCAGATCCCATTTCGGGAAACAGTATCTACAAATCAATACTAAAGTTTCCCATTTCCTCGAGGGAACTATAAAATGGAAATTACTAATTATTGAATTTTAATAATGCACTTACTGAGTAAATTATTATACAGGGTGTTTCCTAAGTAATCTAAAATATTATATGGGGCGCTTCGTCACTCAATTTTAACACGAAAAGTTCATATAAACATGTGTGATAAGTCTTGTCGTTAATGAGATACAGGGTGTTGAATTGTTTGTAATAAATCAGCTCTGATTGTATTTGAAATTAATTTTTCCTGGTGACGCTACTGGTTTTTAGAAGTAATACGAAAAACATGCTAATTCTAAGTGGCCTTTGGAGTAACGTTGACAAGGCTGTAATGTTATTCGTAACAATCCTGGTATCTTCGAACGTATTTGGCAATCAATTAGACATCGAGCAGATGCTTGCATTTTAGCTGCAGGTGGACATTTTGAACATATTCTCTGAAATATGCTATTATTTCTTTATGTTTAACACATATATGTTGTTGCTTCTAATAAAATAATAAAACACCCTGTATCTCATTAACCACAAGACTTATCACACATGTTTATATGAACTTTTCGTCTTAAAATTGAGTGACGAAGCGCCCCATATAATATTTTAGATTACTTAGGAAACACCCTGTATTTAATTAGTTAGCAATAATTGTGAACTGAGATTTGGAATACAATTTTAATACTATATTGGACCACACAGCAGTTTATTTTTGGACAATCCTGTCGTCGTTGTTATAAAATCCGTTCCCAATTCATGATGAGGAGATCAATAGAATCCGGCGCGAACTTGGAAAATACCGAAAGGATGATTCTTCCAATATTTTTTTCATTAACTTTGATAATTGTTTCTCTTGATTTAAGTATTTCCTTTTTTCATTCTTTTCTTCTACTTCCTTTCTTATGTATTTCGTCCTAGTTTTCTATCACTTTCCGTTTCTTCTTCGCTTTTCTTCCACTCTTATCTCTCTGTTTTATTGGTTAGTTTTCAGAACTTTTAGATCCGTCTTTCTCTTTCCTCTTCTATGTAGCTTTTTGCTTTTTCGTATTTTTGTGATATCTGTGTTTTTCACTCGAAAATGTATTACGTTTTTTGGACAACGATAATTAGTAAAATTAGTCCAGTTAGTAAAAGAACACATTTTTACTCTAATAATTTCGAGAAAAATTACGCTTAAGAACGATTTCCTCATATTTCACTTTTCTGTGTGTTTTAGGGTTAAACTCTACGAAAATTTGTAAGAGTTTTCCCAAAATGTTTAATAAATTTAAACATTTATAGGAATACCTTTTTATCTCTTTTTTGTGCATATTTCTCACAATTTATTGGATTTTTGCTCCGATTGAAAGTATTCCTAAAAGCCATTTTTCCGCTTAATCTGGTACCAAGAAACGTGAAAGGGAAAGTCACTTTTTCATCATGACATCGTAACAATCATTTATTTTAATTGACTTTTCTTATTTAGAATGGTATAGTTTTGTTTAAAATTGCTTCTTTATTTACTCTTTTCATCTTATGTCTTTCAATAAGTTACTGAAAATTTTATTATCCAAAACGCTTATGCGAAATAGGTATATGTACCACCAAAATTTTGAAAAATAAGGGCCTGAGAGTTTTAATAAAATACATTAAAAGTAGTTCAAAACTATAGTGTTTACGAAATTTTAAGTACTTTGTCAACCTTTTGCGTTATAAAAAGTTAATCAGCTATTATTCATGTACACAGTTGTAGTAAAAATGTTCTAATTTAATGTTTTCTACTTCTTTTCTTTCTTCTACTTTTTTTGTCTTTTTTTTTTGTTTTATACATGTATTTTCTAATTAATTTGCGACTCTGTCAGAGTTCAGCGCTTATCCAGGTTCATTGTGCTAATTTTATTCTTGGTTATTGGACACTTGAACTATCTTTTTTTTACATTAAGCGAGATACAAGCCTCGCCTAAAGACTCTATGGTACAATGCTCATTTGTTGAGTATTGTAATTGTACAGTTTTTAAAAACCATGGTAGACCTCTTCTACGGTTTTCAACCAACTTCAAAAAGTTGGTTACTCAATTCGTCCGGATGTCTGTGTGTCTGTGCGTTGGTCGATGTTACAGGGTTTAGAAAGCTGGAAGTGGTGTCATCTTATAGGACAGCGTTTCCCAAACTTTTTTGACCGCGGCCCGGTACGAGGTTTTAAAATTTTTGGCGACCCACCTTATGAAAAAACCCCCATTTCTTTACAAAACAAATTTTATTTTTAAATTAAAAATCTAGTTAATTGTTTGTTTATTTTATTTCATACACAAAAATTTCAAAATAATTATACCGTGTGACAAGTTTCAAAGCGGGACATAGCCGAATAGCATGGGAAATCACATATTTGCAGTTTGTTGCTCACCAGCTTCATCTACAAGAACGGTAATGATGTCTACCGAAAGAGCATTATTTTCTGAGCTTGTTTATACCAAATTGTTTGGTATACTTACTAATTCACCGCTTTTTTAATTAAAAAATAATTTTCAAAAGTTAAAAACTATGAGCAGCCATGACATGTCAAATTCAAATAATGTTTAATATTAATTTTTAGACCTGTTGCCTATTTGAACACTCGTTCCTTGTTGTAATAACTATTATTATCTATCATTATTCGTGGTTAAATTTTTCAGGAAAATGCCATATTACATAATTGAAAATGTTTGAATTAATAATATTCAAAATTATTCGAATTTGACATGTCATGGCTACTCATATTTTAACTTTTGAAAATTATATTTTCCTAATTAAAAAAGTAGTGAATTAGTAAATAGGTAAAATATTTGGTATAAACTGGCTCAGAAAATAATGCTCTTTCGATAGACATCATTACCATTCTTGTAGATATAATTGGTGAGCAGCAAACTGCAAATATGTGATTTCCCATGCTATTCGGCTATGTCCCGCTTTGAAACTTGTCACACGGTATAAGAAAAGTAAAAGTAATTAAAAAATTATATTCATTTAAAACTAGTAAATGAAGTAAACTAGCAACGTTAGTAGCACAACGCGCGAACGCGGGCGATAAAGCTATGTGAAAGAGTACAAATGCACACTATTCCTAGTGTATAACATATTATAACTGATGTAAAAAAACTAATTGGTACTTAAAAATTGTTTTTTGTGTTTTTACAATTTTTTTGCGTGACCCGGCAAAATTTTTCTACGGCCCGGTGCCGGGTCGCGACCCACACTTTGGGAAACGCTGTTATAGGAAATTCTTCACTGATTCCAAATCGTGAATAAATTTTTTGATCGGACCACCCGTTCGCCGTCGGGACGCCATTAAAGTCAAAAGATACACCCTTTAATATCTCGAGAACGACACGTCCAATTACAAAAAGAAAAAAATACGTTTCCTTTATTTTTTGAAACCTATTGAGTAAACATCACCCTCACCCCACTGTGGGGTGGAGCGGGGATGAGTTTTCAAAATTTAAATGGGAACACCTATTTTTTATTACTTTTGGATTCTCCATAAAAAACGATCCTCAAATTGCAAGTTTCACCCCCAACTGCACCCCCTTTTTTGGGAGTGGAAAGGGGGAAAATTACACGTCCGCAGAAAAATCTTTTTTTATTTTTTTTCTTCTAACCTTTTTTTGGTGATTTACAAATTGTGCGTCACCCTCTCTACTCCCATCTCCCGTAAGGGTGGAAAGAAAAACAATGACTCATTTGTGCAGAATCCAGCGCGCTTGTATCTGAGGGGGGGGGGGGTTAATTATATACATATATATGTGCCATATTAGTTACAGATTTGAAGTTGGTTGAAATTAGAATTCTAGAAGAATTTGCGCCTTTTGATACTTATTTCAAATTAATCCGTTTATTACTTTTTCAGCGGTCACACGTGATGCTCCGTTCTAGAGAAGTCCAAGTATAGCAATATTTCCATTCTTTCAACGATGCTAGTAATAACTTTGGCGCGAATCATATGGTAGATGAAGCACACATAGGCAAGTATTTTGAGCATAGGAATCCATTTCCGGAGATGCCTCCTTTCGGAGTTAGGGCCGTTTTTATTGTTGCCCGTTGATTAGGCAGATCTTGAATAACCTTCCTTACACGTATGTCTTTGGCTGCACTCAGTAACACCATATCATATTTTGGTTTGAGACTTTGTTCGTCATGTCAAAAGTCAAGTCTTTTGGAAAAGTGACAAACGTATTGCCTCGAACTGTAACTATAGTTTTACTACGTTAGTGATGGTTGCCCTTACAGATTCTCAAAATTTTTGGGGACAGTCCAAAATCTTTATAACTTTGGGCAAATTTGAGTTTAGTAAAATGACGAAATTCCGAACCGTTCTGAAGTTATGCGACAAAAAGCGAATTTTCAGGATTTCGTTTTTGACAAATTGTTACATTGTCGTTGATGTTAAATAAAAAGTAAAAGAAGCTTCTACCTGTTCTTTAACATGGCACACAGCAAATTGGAGTCCGACGTTTCGTTTTCAAGTAACCATCATCAATTTTGTTTTTTTTAATACGGTCCTGATTTTTTTATACATAATATTAGACGAGCTTTTTATTCTGCATTCAAGAATGTATCACACTTTATGGTTTAATTGCGATTTTATACTTATTTTACAATTTTACTTAAATTTACTAGATTCTACTTTGGAAGACGCTCTTGATATTTTACCCTAAGCCGTAGTATGCGATTGTTGGTTTCAGCAGGATGGTGCACTTGCGCACAATTCACGGAGGGTTAAGGATTACCTTTCAAATAGCTGTTGTGTTCCACTGGTAAGATTATTACAACTTCTTTTGCACTGCTTATTGTCGACTTTATTATAATAATGAACTTACATTAACATCTCAAGAAAGATGAGTGACGAATTAATTCTAATATCTTTTCTCTTAACTAATATTTATACCTCTATACGTACAAGTAATTCACAATAGTAACAATTAATTGATTATTGTACAAATACAAATAATTATACTTTCACCAAATATAGATACTGTTAATTTGTTTATGCTTAAAGTTCAATTAGTCTTGTAAACAATTTGTATCACGACATTCAATAATGGTAAGTATCTGATATGGTATCTAGCGTAGGTTTGCCGAAAGAGTTTTAAGCACCAATTCTAAAACACACTGGCCAGCTCGTTCTTTCGATCGATATAACCTTAACCACGCTGGATTTTTTTCTTTGGGGGTAGGTACATAAGAAATTATGTTTACAAAGATATCTTTGGAATAGAAGAAGAACTCCGAAGGTTTGTACTTAACGCATTTCAAACTGTAACACCTGCAATGTTAAGAATGATTTGGATTCTACAGTTACAAGATGCTATTTACGATTGGAGAACGAAAGGAGGGCTTTTCGAGCATTTAACATAATTTTTTTTTAATTATTAGTACGTGTCATGTTTAAATTTTCTTTTCATCACATGTTATCATTTCATTTATTTGTTGTTGATTGTTTGTAATTACTCGGTTATAAAATTTGTATTCAAAATTGAAAATTCTGTGTCATTTCTTTAATTTGATGAGAAAGTACAGTAGTTAGCAAAAGCCCATTTATGAATAAAATTCAGTTGGAATGCAGTTATTGGGAGGGATCGTACTTAGATTTTTTCTGATAATCGTAAAGTAAGTATAAAATCGCCATTAAACCATAAAATGTGATACATACTTGAATGCAGAATAAAAGGCTCTTCTAATATTGTGTATAAAAAAATCAGGACCGTATTTAAAAAAACAAAGTTGATGATGGTTACTTGAAAACGAAACGTCGGATTCCAATTTGCTGTATGCCATGTTAAAGAACGTTGAAAAGTACCTGTCGAAGTTTCTTTTACTTTTTATTTAACATCAACGACAAATTTGTCAAAAACGAAATCCTGAAAATTCGCTTTTTGTCGCATAACTTCGGAACGGTTCGGAATTTCGTCAGTTTAAAAGTGTGATTTTACTAAACTCGAAATTGCTCAACTTTTCTCCCATTTAATCGAAACTCTATCTCTTACCGTTTCCGAAATCCCCATAGTGGCTCTCCTTATCTTGGACACAATGTATACCAATTTCTATGGAAAAATAACCCATATAATCACATTGTGGTGATAATAAATTTGTAATTTAATGCTTTTTTATCGTTGGGAATACTTTTGATAACCCACATCACCTCTATGTTTCCTAACATTGTTAATAAAACTACAATTTTTGTTTTCAAAAGTTCAGTGCAGTTTAAAAAAATCATTTTTTGTCATTCAGTTTAAACGAAATTTTTAAAAGTTACCCTTTGGTTGGCTCGTGTATCCATTCGTCTGTACGTGAGGATGCATTTATATGGTTTTGAAATTAAGTATGTATGTATTTTGAACAAAATGCGCTTAGTTTGCAAGTGCGATGTGCACAATATGTACTTGTAATAACCTAATAACTATATGGTAAAAAATTTTTTATCGAAATGTGTCTCCACGTTATTCGTAAAATTTTAACTTTTTTTTTTTTGAAAAAAGTCATTTTGTGAAAAAATGGAAATTACTCGCGAAGCTTTTCTTAGGATAGTATAGGTACAACAATTTGTTTGCTAGAAGTAATTCATGAAATTAGGAAAAATAACCAAAACTTTGCATCATTCTTCAGTTTGTTCCAAAAAATGTTTTTCCTTTCTTAGTTTTTGTAACTAGTAGGTACCTACTTAAAAGGTTAAGGTCAAGTAATATGGAATTTTGCTATTATCCAGTTAGTATAACTTTTTTAAATGATATTCATTTCTAAGCACATCAGTGTGTAAAGTGCAAGACCAGAACCGCAGTTTCTTGTGCTAAACCTGAAGGTCTGTTGAACGTGTTAATAAAAAGACTTCGCTTGTTCAGGTTTGAACTTGTTTACCTTTAAGCCGCTGAGGTAGCTTTAGCATTGAATTTTTTAACACAACCGACAACCGTTGATTATAAGATCTATAAATCACTGCCCTATTATTTTACTTACTTACCAAGAAATGTAACGAAGAATGTAAATGCAATACAATTGCAAACTCGATCAGGTATTGAATACACCATGAGGACTGCATCAAGTAGGAAATTATTCCGTTTGCACTCGATAACTCAAACAAAGAATATGTACAGAAGACTATGGTGGTGAAAATTCTAATCAACAGTTCCAATTCAAACACTTTTTGAACTTTTTGAATTAACTCAATCAAATATTTGTAACATGCAATCGCACATGTCAATTTTAAGTTCATTTCATTGTCCTTAAAGCATCTGTGTAGAATTTCGCATTTTTGTTCTATTGCCATGAGCAGAAAGCAAAGGAAGCAAAACCGGTTGCAATTAATTAGGGAGTTAATTTGATACATTATTGTACCGGACAGAGGGTCGTTATTGAGAAGCACGTCAGCTGTAATCGTTGATACTGTTGTCACGTACGTGATGCAAATGAGCCAAAAAAACTTCTTCTTAATACTAGTATAACTTATCGGCGTGTTTGTGAGGAGATTCTTGAGCTTTTTGTCCATTTCGTTGATGCTCCAAAAAATGGAGATTATTTTGTGATTATTCCAAAAACGTACACTAATAAGCGTTGTAACGGTATTCAAAAGTTGTGTCAGAATTAGTAAGAATGAAACAAATTTTTCGACACCTCTAAAATGGCACTCACAAACGTATAGGGAGTAAAAACCATAAAACGAAAAAAAGAGTAATCCGACAAACACGATATCGTTCATCACTATGCTCTTTGTCGACATGACGTATTTTGGCTTTCCTTCAGTTTTTTTAAAACCATACGGTGCCAGACCACATATTCTTGTTAAAATATGTATGTGCTGAAATGCATCGTAGATATCCATTGAAAAACGTACAATAATAACGAATATTGAACACTTACTGAAAGTAGTGCCTGATAAAAAGTAAATTAAATAGATTACATCTTTCAAATGGGTAGGTAAGAGAAATTGGATGACTATCAGAAAATATGCACTTATGTTCGCATTACAAATTCCATTTCATTAATGAAGTAGGTACTTCGTTAGTTGTAAATATTTAGATCGTCATCTAATCCCAAAACCTCGAATTAACGAGAAGAAGGTCGCCCTATGTTCACAAAAGTCACAGATCGTATTGGGAAGATTATTCGGAAACACGAAATCAAGGTCGTCTACAATTCGTCTAATAGGATGTCACAGATCTAACCCCAAAGACAAATTCGAACCCCTATCTTGCATCGAATTCCTTCTTCCTGTGGTTTAGTTAACATCGGTGGAACTGGTAGATCAGTTGGCACCCGAATTTCTGAGCACGAAAGATGCCTTCGAGGTCATCATAGCTCCAAGTCCGCTGTTGCTGAGCATTCTTTTCAAAACGGTGACAATATCCTGTTTCGAAAAGCCATAAATCTTTATCTCACTCCACCTTCTTCTACCAAAGGAAAATCCGCAAAGGCATTGCGATCCTCAAGCACACCAACAATTTCAACCGTGACGAAGGATGGTCACTTTTTCCTCTATGGAAATCTGTTATCCCATTGGCTGACGTGTCACTTTCTCCTGGCGGAATAGGATTAAATAACCGGGTTTAGCTTCCCTTTGTCAGTGTTCCAGCGTGTGCAGTTCAGTGTCTTTATCTTAATGAGTCTGGCCGTGGAAGCCTCCGATTTGACAAACCACTCTCTCTCATTCTGTGATCGATGTGCTTACTTTTTCTGTGGGATGTATGTTCGCCAAACAATTTATTTGTCCTTAAAGCGGCCTCCAAACCTTTTGTTTCCTTTTCAACATGCACTAAATTGGCTTTTTTCGTTTTCAACTAACAGCACGACCACTGAACATAAAATATCATACCCAGTAAATGATTTTCTGTGCACAAAACAATTGCTATAGTAATCGCCAACGGTGCTGGCAGCAAGAGATTCTTGGAAAATGTAATTACTAGGAAGTGATGAAGACCTCTGAAATCGCTATCTGAGGAAATCATCAAAAAGATTAATGGCATAGCGTTGACTGACCACCGCTTCATTTATTGAAAGCGAAATAGGAGTATCGGAAACTAAAATTTAACAATAACTAAGGTATCGGTATAATAGATTCCCAAGCTGCTCTGCCCCAAACTAAAATTGCGTAGAGGATATGTTGAAGAGAAATTGGACTTTTTATTTTAGGATGGAAACATTTTTTTATGGAACAGTAATAGGCAATGAAACATCACTGATCGAAGCTCTCCCACGAAACAAGAATGTATTTGTTCCACAGCCTGTGTTGAAAGGCTTGCCTTTCCTTTTACCTTGTGAGTCAAAACAAGGATTTTTGGGATGATTAGGTATACATTCCCTTAGTTCCCGACCGTGGTGACCTGTAAAGTGTAGGCTTGCCAGGCCTGACTCACCTGACTGCTGATTGTGCTTCAGAGTGCTAGGAATGTAGGCTTTGGTAACGTTCCGGAAATTATATAATTCTTTCTCACTAATCTCGCTGACTTTTCAATTCTGTTTGGTTGCCATATTTACTGGAAATCAGACAGAGTGATTGTTGTTGAACTTTCACTTACACTTTGTCCAATTTTTCATATATATTTTTCATATGAATGACTGGCGTCCATGCTCGACTAAGTCTGAACCTGTCCTCCCTGTTCATGTACAA
Source organism: Pyrocoelia pectoralis (assembly GCA_036250285.1). Classification (NCBI taxonomy): domain Eukaryota; kingdom Metazoa; phylum Arthropoda; class Insecta; order Coleoptera; family Lampyridae; genus Pyrocoelia; species Pyrocoelia pectoralis. The sequence goes on along the minus strand of CM070079.1, from coordinate 32,874,426 downwards.
TGGATACTTCTCGATCTCAATCGCCTCTCTAATTAAGCAAGCCTATGCTCGTCTTCCGCGAATACGCATGTTCTTACAGTCACCATGGTGTTCCTTAATACTTTGCTCTATAGAGCGTCCTCTTTGTCCTATGTAACTAAATCCGCAAGAGCATGGTATTTCATATTTGATAGATACGTGGACTTTTGTCAATGGCCTGACGTCTATTACTGATCGAAATCCTTGCCCAAGTATGTTCACTGTCGAATTGACGGTTTTGATGTTATGCTTCAACAAGACTTTGTCAATTTTGTCCGTTAATACATAACTGTAAGGAAGGAATGCCATGTCCTTGGAACGTTCAGCGTCATCTTCGTCTTTTCTCCTCTGCTGTTCGGCTAGTTGAATTGCTTTCAAAATGCACCTTTTTTTGATAGCCGTTTCGTTGTAATAGCTCAATTGAGAAATCTTTTTTCTTGCTGTAAATGTTCCTTGTCTGAAATACGGACTGCTCTTGTAGCTAAAGTTTTGAACTGGGTGATGAGCGTGTAGGTAGCGATTGGTATGTGTGCCTTTCCTGTACACAGAGCGGCCGCAGCTGTTGTCCTCTTTGCGGACTATCAATACTCCAAAAACGTTATGGTGTTCCTTTCTTCAATCTCCATTGTGAACTATATGGTCTGACGTATGGAGTTCAGGTGACTCAGGATATCATTAAGTGTTTGTGGGCTGTGCCATACAATAAAGTGGAGGGAAAACATTGCGTTTGGCTTCTGCGAAGAGACTCACTTGTGATACGTCTAAGGTTTTTGACTGAAATAAGGTTGTTTATGTCAGAAGTGCGAGGGAGATTTGGTGCACCCTGACAATAATTTAAAAAAAGTAACTAACGGATACGTAATTCTAGCAACACGAATTATGGAACTTAAATCTTTAGATGAGTTACCAGCTCAAATAAATTTAGATGTTCTTAATCAGGAAGACGGCATTGAGTCAACACTTGTTAGTCACAATGCCAAGTGGCATGAAATGGAACGAGCACGTAGCAGAGCTGGAAAAAGGGGGTTAAATCCTCACGTTGAACCCCAACAGACTGTTTCATCTGATGCTGGACCGTCTAAAAAACCGAATCCCTGAATAGTTTTGATCCCATATGTTTTATATGTAGAAAAGGTGAGCAACGCACATGTAAGCAATGGAGGGGTGCATTGCATCAGGTAATGGCATTGGAAAAGGACAAGGAAGTTCGAGCAAGTGTTAGCCCAGGACTGTTGGTTATTATAGGGCCCATGGACCTAGTTCCTCGAGAAGCAAAATATAAACAATGTATGAATTCCTTACTTGCCAAAGGGAAACAAAATCCTAAAAGGACAGCAACAAAGGAGTACCTACACATGTGCGAAGGAATCGCTTTTGCACATCTAAACTTTATTCAGGAAGAACTAAACTGCAAGGATGTCGTCCTTATCAACAATGTTTAGTGGCAGGCTTGCCAAACTACTTAACCGCGAGGTGACAGAGCTCTCAGCAGTGCACTGCATCAGATTGCGCGAAAAGATCGTTTCGTACTCCCCTCAGCTTAGGGCTGAAAAACGAAACGCAGGCAAAGAATATGTTTTGGTACACAACGAGGCGAATCTTCTACAGGGTGCTGATGAAAATGATAGCGATTTCAAAACTTTGTGAGGAATTTGAGAAAAGGGATAACCAAAACCAAATTATGCTTCGCAGGATCATTTGATAAAAACTGTTAAGAATCCTCTGTCCCGCCTACTTTGCTTCCTTCAGTGAACATGATTCTCTACGGCACTTCTTCACCAAAAGACTGCAAAGCAACCCAACCAGCGTTGTCGATTGCGCAGCTCATTATCTTTAATTACCTATAATGAACGACATCTCAAAGGTAATTTTGTGCATAACAAGGTCGACTAATTGGAAGAAAATTAACGATTAAATCTACCCTTGTAGTTCAATTATATTTTAAAATAATTTGCTCATGATTTATTTCAATTTAACTTTGAATTCAGCGTGTATTCCAACTGCTAACTTTGAACATTAGGGACGATTCAAAACTGAATTGGCCAAAAATTACCGTCAACATGTTCCATCACTAACCAACAGGCCCCATAAAAAGTTCAAAAACCTGACAACCAAACCAAATACTTTTAAAGTTAAAATAATTGTGTTTTTTTAATATTTGCCAGTATTTTGTATATGGATGCGTCTATATTGGTTCCTAGTAAATAATAAACATTGTGTTCGTAATTAGGAGTTTAAAATTAGCTGGAAACCATACCCCACATATACCGTGTGACAAGTTTCAAAGCGGGACATAGCCGAATAGCATGGGAAATCACATATTTGCAGTTTGCTGCTCACCAATTATATCTACAAGAACGGTAATGATGTCTATCGAAAGAGCATTATTTTCTGAGCCTATTTATACCAAATTGTTTGGTATACTTACTAATTCACTGCTTTTTTAATTAAAAAATAATTTTCAAAAGTTAAAAAGTATGAACAGCCATGACATGTCAAATTCAATTAATAATGTTTAATATTAATTTTTAGACCTGTTGCCTATTTAAACACTCGTTCCTTGTTATAATAACTATTATTATCTATCATTATTCATGGTTAAATTTTTCGAGAAAATGCCATATTACATAATTGAAAATGTTTGATTTGATAATATTCAACATTATTCGAATTTGACATGTCATGGCTACTCATATTTTTAACTTTTGAAAATTATATTTTCCTAATTAAAAAATTAGTGAATAGGTTAAAGTACCAAATATTTGGTATAAACTGGCTCAGAAAATAATGCTCTTTCGATAGGCATCATTACCATTCTTGTAGATATAATTGGTGAGCAGCAAACTGCAAATATGTAATTTCCCATGCTATTCGGCTATGTCCCGCTTTGAAACTTGTCACACGGTATGTATATTTTCAACCAAAGTTAGTTTTTTTCAAAAACGGCCACCATTTTGGATACACGCATGAAATGTCGACGCATCCTAATCGAAAATGAAGCTCCTTGAGATAAGGAACAATCGTGCCAGATGGTGTCTTGTACCGGGTGGCCAAATAAGCGAGGTAAGCGGCTGTATCTCAGGACTTGCTCATCTGAGAACAATGGAATTATTATAAATGTGGCCATACAAAAACTCTGGAAATTATTTTCGAGTTCCTAGGATGGCCGCTAGGGGGCGTATTTGGTATAATAGTTCATAAAAGCTTAATTTTCTCGCTTAAAGTCCCAATGAAGTGGGTCTGAAAATATTGTCATGGCAATCTACGATCATTTTTGAATAAAAAAAATCAACTTTTTTGACAGCTGCCAAATAAAGTGGTGGGGGAAGGTTTTACCCCGAAAAAGAAAAATGCTTGTAGTGTCAGTTTGGCTTGGCCGATTTTACTGAAACAACTTTTGATTAAAAGAGCATTTTTGGAAGTATTTTTCTATAAAAATAAAACAACAATATATTTTCCCATTGTTCTGCGTAAGGGCGTTGATTTATAACTTACCCTATTTCTTTAAATATCTCTAAAAAGTTAAATGAAATCATATATTTTTTCTTACGATAATAAGTAGAGCACTAAAAACTAAAAAGTATAGTAAAAACCGCAAAACGATATTTAAACATTTTTGTTAAAACCTTCGTTATAAATAGAGATATCGTTTTGCGGTTTTTACTATTTTTTTTAGTTTTTAGTGCTCTACTTATTATTATCGTAAGAAAAAATATATGATTTCATTTAACTTTTTAGTTAAGTTTCGGGGTAAAACCTTCCCCCACCACTTTATTTAACAGCTGTCAAAAAAGTTGATGTAAGGTTTTTTATTCAAAAATGATCGTAGATTGCCATGACAATATTTTCAGACCCACTTCATTGGGATTTTAAGCGAGAAAATTAAGCTTTTATGAACTATTATACCAAATACGCCCCCTAGCGGCCATCCTAGGAACTCCAAAATAATTTCCAGAGTTTTTTTATGGCCACATTTATAATAATAAAAAAAATTCCATTGTTGTGCAATGAGCAAGTCCTGAGATATAGCCGCTTACCTCGCTTATTTGGCCACCCGGTACAGTTAAGATTCCGAAAAAAAACCGTACTGCACCGACTATAATGAATTGTAAGCCGAGTTTTGTTCATCTATTAATTTTGATTATTACACAAAAACCTTGATAATATGTCGTTGATATTTTCCGTAATGTATTTTCTGATTTCTAAAGCTTGTAGTCTCTTTGATAATGGTAAGCTGTACGTCTGGGTCTCCTAATGCTAAAAATACTTTACTCAGTGGTAAACGCTGTGCGTTCTCAGTCAGCGTACCGATTGAACTCTCTTCTAGGGGTAGTTTTGAGTAAGTAATTGATGAAGGGTGGACCAACCAGAGGTTGTGGGCACCTACTATCCATTCTCGGAGTCTACCATTCGAGAAGCCAAAAGTAAATGAAATTGTTAGGGATAGTATCTGTGAGGTTCTCCTATTTGTTTCAGTTATTCAGTGCGGAAGCTCATTACATAAGTCGCAGCTTTCATAAAAAGTTTTCTAACTGCGATCATTTGGTAAATGTACCTTTTTCTCTTTTTTTAATTTTACTTTCGCTGTGCAGGTTGTGCTGTGTATTATTTTAAGAAAGAAACTATTTCACTTAAAAGTCTAATTTATTTGAAGATTATCTTGATTACTTTGGAAGTGACATAACTATTTATTTATTAATGACTATCTACTAACATCTACACCATATAAGGTCGGATGCTCAGTTTTGGAATAAAACAGTAACCCGCTATTATTATCCTAATCGGATAACGTCCACTACACAAACAAAGATTGCCTATTAATTATACTAAAGGTGTCTACAGGAGGTATCTACTTGACATACAACTACGCTAGTTATCTCAATCATTTTACACCGTTTTTGTTCCTAACAGATTACACAACAATTGCAGAACCCCGTCAAGAAGCTTATCCACTATGGCCAGCAAAGACAAGCTGCTACAAGAAATGCCCAATATAGACAATACACAAATTCCTCCACTACAAATTGATTTTAAGACATGCTCAATGCAAGACAAACCTTCCGTAACCTTCTTAAGGATTGGATCTAATTGTTTAACAATTTTTGTAAGATCCTCACTCGATACTTTTCCCAAACTAGAAATTGCGCATTTTAGTAGTTCAATTAATTCTAATCGACTATGATCAATAATCTTGATATGAGTACATAAATTGATACGAACTAATGCTTCCTTCAGCTCTTTGATTAATATGGGTACATCCTCGCTTAAAATTTCTTTGACACTTTCAAGTAGACACTTTAGTATATCGATTACCAAATCCGTAAGTTCGATTGTATGTGAAGGCGGCTTCGCTATTTCTGAAATAAATCTGTATTAATCTCTACTGATGTACTAGAAGAAAAAACTTACCGCCACCGCCCCCCTTTTTAGAGGAAAGGCCAACAACAAGAGCAGGAATGCAAAATAAAAGTATGAGAAACTTCATGTTGCTATACATATAATGCAATTGATCAAAATCTCTTGACTTTAACACCTTTTATACTACTTGGTATGAACTATATTGATAAACAAATAACAGCCACTAATATTTGTGGGGTAAATTATGATGTCCTATTTTTTAAAAATACAATTTTATGTGCAAGTGTGCAATTTGATTATTTTATTATTCAAACATTGATTAATGCAACTGGATTGTTTTTCTTTTATTTAATTGTTTGATGTTCCAGTTCCTCTTCAAATATCTTTTTCCAAACAAGTAGATGATAAATCGTTTTGCTAACAAGAAAAGGTTTACTTTGTTCAGTCTAATTCTACTTTACTTTCTAAGAAATGTTTATTCCACATTTTTAAATAATTACTCAATGATATAGAGCAACGTTCCCTTTCGAAACGAGATCTAGAATATAACTTCTTCAGTGTCTGTCTAGAAGTTAAGTAAATATTTCTTAGAACCTCAGGACGAGTGAACTTTCTTATAAAGTTTGAATTATCCATTCGTCTATTTACAGTCGAAACCTCTGGTGTTAGTTCGATACCTACTTTCCCGTTTATAATCCTTTAAGGATTACCTGCATAGAATACACCGCGTTCCCATTTGCCATAGTTACGTAGTTACCATAGTCTAATCTGCTTATGGGGCATCGATTCAAGAGGTTTAGACGTTTTTCCTACGAAATTTTGTGTAAATTTTGTTCCATAAGTTTCGAAATGAGCCATGGATGGGAATTGTATTGAATAGTTGCACAGTTTGAAGTCGATTCCTAAATTCCTAAATTCCTAGACTCTAAAATTTCGTCAGTCTATATTTTATTATTCCCAATCCATACAAGCGTTCATTCTTCATCTATACAAAAATCTTATTCCATATTTCGTAATGATTAGCCCCTTTGTGAACACAGACGGAGGACCATCCAAAAGGATCTTAGAATCCTTAATAATGAAATGGTTTTCAATTCTTGCGATCTATTTAATAGGTTTTAGCCTTTTCTTCTCAGAACGAACTTTTGACCTGAATGTCTTGGAATAATTTATTTGAGCAGTTTGGAACCATGATTTCGTGAGGTTCAAAGGATAGAAATGAGGATTTTGTCGTATCTGTGAACCAGCTTTGCAATACTCTTTTCATAAAATGTAGCCGCCAATGATTTGAACTGACTTGTGACGGTTTCGTTGAGCTCTTCGTCAGTTTGGAGGCTGCCCCCAAGCCACTTTTCCAATTCAGGGCATTGCCAGACAATTCCAGTAGTCAGCATGCCTCTTCTTGTGCTTTAAATGGCTTCCCGTAAGGGCTGTAAAGTTTTACAATAAGAATCTACAGTAATTGTAGGGTAATGGCATAGGCGAATAAATCATAGACGTCTGATGTAAATGAGAAAGTTGTTTTAATTTTAACCTGCTGGGGTGGCGACTACAGATGGCGCCACAAGTTATAATTTTCACTGTCTACAGTCGACCAAACGCCTTTTGTATTAATTATGACATCAATTAACTGGGCCATAATAGATTAACCAGGTAGGGAAGTCCCTTGTAGAAGGCACTGACTGTTGGCAAGGATACCGTACGTACTGAGACTTTTCACAGACTTACTTACACAGTAGCGTTCCCACTCAGTTAGTCACTCTAGCAATGGCGTTTCCAGACAACAAACTGGCTTAGGGGGGGTAATTAAAAAAAAATATCGGGTATCGGTCTCTTCCACGACTCACTCCAGCAGTTTTGGAAAAATTCACCGTCATAGATCGCTGACTAGATTCACCATAACTTAACTTGTTTGTTTGAAATCTTGGTAATTTTTAAGAATAACAATAATAAGCGAACGAAAAATTCTTAGGGGGGGTAATTACCCAATTACTCCCCCCTGAAACCAAGACGTAGCGCGTTGATTGTTACAACATTGTGATCGACGGTGGCGCCATATATAGTTCGCACCCCATAACTAACTAAAAAAATGAATACATTGGTAGCTATTTTCAACGGTAATATGTTCACGAACTGTATTCTTTGTTAATCGAAATCGATCAAAGAAGTGCGGCTCTTTTTCGATTGAAATTTCTGTTTTCCCCGAGATGATTATTTCCTCGCCTTCACTTACCTGATCATCATCAGATGAACTCTGACAGAGATTATGCTGCTCCACGTCGGATTCTGGGGAAGAACTATTATTTCGTTTTTGTTTATTGTTGGATGAAATTATAATTTCGTCACGAATCTGGTCTTATACACTTCTTTTTGCTGCATCCACGTTTATCTTTCCTTTTCTTCCAGTATTTTTTTGGGGTCTCTGTTAGCCTAGCATAATGCTAAGTTTCCCATAAGAGGCAAAGTTTCGGTGAAAGAGACTTGTCAACTTGATTTACCTTGTTCAACTGGTTCTGTTTCTTTTAAGAAATGGTCTTCTAGTGGTTTAAGATCAACAACTGGTTCGCACCCTTCCTTACCGGCATCAAAAGGAAAATTGTTGTGTTTGGATTCATAGGAAAAATTCCAGTTGATGCGAATCCAGAGGTCCCTCTACACTATATGTGAGTAACTCTGCAATTTTGTACACTGTAATGTGTTGGCCAGGTTTATTTTTCATTTGTAAGTCACACTTACGATTATAAGCACTCTTAAGAGGACCATAAAACAAGACGTTCAGAGGCTGCAGACGAAGTGACGAATGGGGTAAAGATAACATTATTATGTTGCTATTGCGGCAAAATATGTTGGCTTACAGTGTGATGTGACTTCTATGACTATCAATTATAAGGAGAGCTGGCTCACCTCTCGTCGGTTTTGTGCAATTATTAAAAGGCCTCAGCCACACAACGAAAAGATCTTCATTTGTACAATCATTTACGAAATCGTGTATTATCGCGAAATTCGAACAAAGCTCTTCGGTTGATGATCGAGCAGTACAACACATATTGCTGCTGTTGCTGAAAGTGTGGCCGAAGAACCAAGCCTCTCCATTACTCGTCGTGCGCAAGGAGTTGGCGTTCTGTGACCTCAACCTGGCGAATGTTGCGAAAAGACTTGCGCATGCATCCGTATACCTAAGATCCAATTGATATAGAAAAACCACCAAGTTCTTCGTATGTTCGCTGATTGGGCTCTGTATCAGTTGGAAACGTTATTTCGAGAGGAGACGATGTGGAATGGTCACCAAGTAGGTGTGATTTAACACCCTTAGACTTTTTTCTCTTGGGTTACGTTAAGTCGCTGGTTTATAATAACAAACCAACAACAAATGACCAACTGGAAACCAGAGGTGGGTAAAATGGTTTTCAAAAAGCATTTAAGATGGAAAATATAAGATAGGTTAGTTCAACATATTTAAAATACAAAATAGAAATAGAATTGACCGTTGTTATTTAAAATACAAAATGAAAAATAAGCATTTCAAATAAGTTTTTAAATAAAAAATGCTTTTCATGTATATTTATTGTCTTGTGAAACCAAACGCAATTTAAAAATGCATCATTAACTGCCGATGAGAGTGATAAATAATCTTTAAACCTATTTTGCAAGCTGTTTAATAATGTTGTCACAAGAACAGAGCAAAATTTAAAATATTTTACCTAATTCAAAAGTTTTTAAAATTTTATGTAAGCGAATTAAATGTGGAAGAAGCTCTCCATAATATGTATGCCTTGAACCTTGCAATTGATCTTAAAGTTTCAGTAATAGGTGTCGTAATTATTATACAACAGATGCTCAATACACTATAATCGAAAAAAGATATTTCAAATAGAAAATACCTTTGTTTTCTATTTCAAACAATAAATATAAACAAGTCCCGAAAGTGATCTTTTACTGGACAAGTAGGCAAGCCTGCGAGTCCAGTAAAAGCACTTTTGGGACGTATTACGTACAATATTTTTTTAAAAATCGGTCAAAAACGGGTAGAACAATTGACCATTCTAGGCCGGAAAGTAAAAATGAGTCCGGTAAAGTAAAAATGAGTCCGGTAAAACTTTTACCGGACTATCACAATAACTTTCCGGTTCGGTCCGACAAAATGACATTTTCTGACCTAAAAATAATCCGGAAAGTACTACTTTCTGGCCGATTTAAAAAAAATACTTTTACAAAACAGTGTTTGAAATATAAAATACAAAATGCTAGTTTCTATTTTAAATAGGCATTTCAAATAGATTTATTTCAAATATTTACCCACCTCTGCTGGAAACATCATTCAAATTATTGGTGAGATGCATCCCGACTTATGTAACAGTCATACAAAATTGAAGCTGTCGGATCGAGTCCTGCAAACGAAGCCGTGAATGTCATTTAAATGATATCATTTTCCAAACATAATAGCATGGAATGTACTTTTATCTGCTATATCAATTTGAAGAATAGTCAGACCATTTAATAGAATTACAAGGTTCAATGTTGATACGGCATTTTTAAAAAACTCACCAGTATTTACCAATATTTTATAGGGGTTTAACACTGTTTTCCGCACTTAATCCATTCAAACTACCCCTCCTGACCTGAAAGTCTGATTTGCAATATCTTTTGTTAATTAGTCACTAGTGCCTGTGCAAGTAATTAGCATTTTGTACATTGCGTATCAGGATGTTTATAACATCAGGATCATTTTTCAAAAACTTTATTTGATAAAAAATTTTGTTACATTCTATGAATATGATGCAAACTTTGCTTATTTAAGAAATCTTCAAGCAGAAAGAGTTGAGTTACAGCCTAAAATTTTCGAAACCTTTTCAATTACCTACGTAATCAAGTAGGCTACATTTCTATTATTTAATACAAAAACAATAATGAAAATTAGTCAGCCAGTTAATAATAATTGTTTATCTAGATATCAGTCATATTCATTTAATGTATCAGTTGTCTAATAATATATCGACGAAATTTCAAGGGTTACAAATGATTAATGAGTCGTAGGTTGGACGAAGTTTCACAAAAAACATTCAAAATACAGAGAAAATAACAATTAAGCTTATTGCCCCTTCCCAATAACTGATATTGTGCAAACCTAATCTTTAATGTAAACTATCTACCAATAAAATGAAATACATATCTATCTATTTTCTTTTATTTGAAGGTTGTCTCGTTAATTAGTATATCTACTGTGATCACAATGTATAAAGGTAAAAGGTTAAGTGAATCCTTATCATTGTGTATTGGACCACGGAAAACGATCATTACTTTGTTAGCTGCCGAGAATGTAACAGAAAATGAAGTGCGCGCTTTTGCTTGGTGTGCTAACCTCTCTTGTTTATATTAAAATAGTATCTAAAAGTATTAATAATGTGTGCAAAACCTTTGGTGACTACTATTCAGATCGTGATCAGAACGACAATTGTTACCATAATCCAGATGAATTCCTTTCAGTTGTAAGTAGCAAATATTTAATTTAATTAAGTCAAGGGCGCCGCCAAGGGGGGCCAGGGGGGCCATTACCCCCCTGGGAAAAAGAAAAAAGGCGAAAGTTATTAAAAATAAAAATAAATTTTGTACCAAATCTTGAAAAAACGCCAGAGCTACGAACCCTCAATAGTGCTTGCCCCCCCTGGGAAAATTTTCTGACGGCGCCCTTGAATTAAGTGTGATAACGTACACTGCTAACCGTACATTAAATGTATAATTGAACTTGGGGCGTCTTCGTGTCTTGTAGTTACACAATAAGGGTTGGTATATCGTGAAGGTATTTCAACAAAGTAGGTAAAACAATTTTACAATTTCTCTTAAAAACTGTTATAATGCCTGTGTATTTATTAAATAATTATTTTCAAAGAAACAGGTGAAATACAGGTCTTACTCTAATACAGCGAATGTCGCCCCCATGGGAAGGACGGAAGGAAGGTAGGCCTAAAAAGAATTTATTGCAGCTAAACAAAATAACTAACTTCATATTGTTTAATTTAAATTCATCCTTATCTATAAAGTTGAAGGTCACAAATCGGTTTTTTTGCGGATTATGAACCCTTGGCACAAAGTGAGACTTTTCGCTATGATGAAATTGTGCACGTACATGTCGGTCCGTCCGTCACTTTTTTATGACTATGACGCAAATAGACCGTAAGAACTGGAGGACTGAAACTTGGCATGAGTATCACACATGACGCTGTGGTTGTTTATGATCAAATTGACTCGGTCAAGGTCATTTCCGGTTTTCAAGGAGTCAAAGGTAATACGAAATATACAATTTTGTACAGTGTAATGTGTTGACCAGGTCTATTTTTCATTTGCAAGTGACACTCACGATTATAAGCACTCTTAAGAGGACCTAAAACACGCCGTTGAGAGGTTACAATCGATGTGACGAATGGGGCGGCAAAGATAACATTATTATGTTGTTATTGCGGCAAAATCTTTAGACTTCCAGTGCGATGTGACTTCCATTATTATCAATTATAAGGAGAGCTGGCTCATCTCTCGTCGATTTTGTGTAATTGGGCTTCATCCACACAACGAAAAGATCTTCATTTGTCCAACTATTTACGAAATCGCGAATTATCGCGAAATTCGAGCAAAGTGGCGCGGTTGGTGCAGATCAGGCAGTACAAATCTGAACCGCGCGGTCAAGCGAGAATATTACTGAAGAACCAAGCCTTTGCATTACTCGTCGTGCGCAAGGAGTTGGCGTTCTGTGACCTCAACCTGGCGAATGTTGCGAAAAGATTTGCGCATGCATCCATATAAGATCCAATTGACACAGGAACTGAAGCCCCAAGACCACCAAGCTTTACGTATATTCGCTGATTGGGCTCTGGAGCGGTTGGCATCGTTATTTTCAGAGACGATCATGTGGAATGGTCACCAAGTACGTGTGGTTTAACACCCTTGGACTTTTTTCTCTGGGGCCACGTTAAGTTGCTGGTTTATAGTAACAAACCAACAACAAATGACCAACTGGAGAACATCATTCAAATCATTGGTGAGATCCAGCCCGACTTATGCTGCAGAGTCATACAAAATTGAAGTTGTCGGATCGAGTCCTGTAAACGAAGCCGTGAAGGTCATTTAAATGATATCATTTTCCAAACATAATAGTATGGAGTGTACTTTTATCTGCAATTTTAAAGTTCGGACACTTAATAAAAAGCTCCATATAAAGGTTGATATAACAAATTTTATATCTTATCACTTTTCTGTCACACCCTGTATGCAATTTCAATGTAATTGACCAACTTCGCAAAAACAGGACAAATTTCTAAAAATTTCAAAAATGGATCATCTTAAAAATATTACAGAATCATTACCCATATTCCAGGTGGAGAAATCTCACAAGACCTTTGTACAAAATGCACAATCGAATGCAGCACCAAAGCTTCTTTCCCCACTTCCTTCAGTTATCAAAAGTTTTGGAATATTTAAAAAGCAAGTTAAGATATGGGTAATTGAGAATAATATTGAAACAACACCCTACACTTAAATATAGTATACACAGTATATTATACAGGGTGGGCCATTGAAAAGGAAACACGCCTGTTTTGGGACACTTAGATCAGTTTCTTAAAAAAATGCTGGGACACGTCGATTTTTTATTTTTAGGGGACAAGTTTTGATGTCAAATTTGACTGTGTCAGGTCAACCCCCTAGCCCCAGCAACCCCTAACTCAAGAATTTAAATAGGGAAAGGGAGTCAAGCGCCCCGTCATTTGAAGCGTCTTTTAATTTTCTATTCGACAGTTTTTTTCGTCCCCATGAAAAGCACCCTCTAGATTAACCAAGGTGGGGGTGTTGTTTAGGAAAAATCCTGAAACACGCCACCTTTGACCTTTTTAACGGCACATTTTGATGTCAAATTTGACTTTGTCAGGTCAACCTCCTAGCTCCAGCAACCCCCAACGAAAACATAAATTACGCTAAGGTGGTCGAGAGGCCATCATTTTAAAGGTCTTTTGGGTCTCTAAAAATTGAATAAAACTAATATCGGCCATGCTCTCCCATAGAGAATTGAAAGACGCTTCAAATGAGGGGTCGCTCGGCTCCCTTTTTCCCTATTTAAATTCTTGAGTTAGGGGTTGCTGGGGCTAGGGGGTTGACCTGACAAAGTCAAATTTGACATCAAAAGTTCTCCCCCAAAAATAAAAAATCGACGTGCTCGAGCGTTTTTTTAAGAAACTGGTATAAGTGTCCCAAAACAGGCGTGTTTCCTTTTCAATGACCCACCCTGTATGTATAACACTGGTGTCGTGTTCGTTTGTTTTTTATTTCTTTGAATCTTAGACTCTATGGTGATGGTCTAAGCTGAATATACATCAGCTTCATTTTTTTCTCTTGCAAGTGATGATGTCCTTCGCACAAGTTTTTTACTTCTGTGTACTTCTTTTTATTTCTGTTGGCATTAATTCAGGTGTTTTTCTCCACTTGTACATATTAGTACTACATGGACACATTGAATACTAGTTGTATACCTACTTAAAACAGAAATAAACTCTCTTCCATAGCTCGCGTATATTTTATGTGAATTGTGAAAGGCGTGCAAATGCTTGGTTTACCGTCGCGCACCAAGAGAACATCGTCAATTAGTTATAACAATTATTATTACATTCTTCCTATTGTTATTACGTCAAGCAACAGCATGTTTATTGTTTCAGCTACCGGTAATTAAAAAAAAACCTAATATACCGGGTGTTTCAGACCACCCGTACCCCCCGAATATCTCGCGAAATACAAAACGCATTGAGGAAAGAAAAAATACTTGCGTGAACATTTTGTTAAGCCCTTATTGGATGATAGTATACCTGGGGGAAACTTCGTCATCTTAACAGGTTAAGCGCCATGGCGGACCTCGGTGTCCGATTTGCGTTTAGCCGCCTGGGCCACGGCGGACACCGGTGTCCGCTTGCTCTGACTTTCACATATTTAGCATCCCTATACGGCCACGCGGACACGCTTTTATGCGGTTTAACGTAGTAATATGTCCGCCATGGCCCTGGAAAATAAATTTTTTTTAGTTTCCTTGCGAAAAAAAAATTTAAAATGGTGGGGATTAGAAAATAGTTAGAACTATAATTTGTTAAATGTCACCTTGGCCCAGGGGAATGTTTTGGTGAAAAACCCTTGGCGCTCAACCTGTTAAATAGCAACCCCCCTATTTAAATCAGATTTGAATTCTGCGTGAAAAAATATTAACTTTGTGTCTGAAACGTTTTTTGAAGTTCGTGGCAGATGGCGCTGTAATCGCGAAAAAAAAGATTTACGTTTTCGATTCGATTACCCAAAATTTGATGTCAGTTTTGTTAAATGAGAATAGTAAATGTTAATGCTTTGTAAAAAGGGGCGACGGGGAGCTTGATGAAAAACCTCCCCCCCCCCCACACTTGATTCATTTCATTAGCCATTTGAAGTTAATTCATTTTTTGGTCGACGTTGTGCTAACGCAATTACGCCCCTTCGCTGTTAAAACGGCGCTGAAACGGGGTAGCGACGAAACGGGGATCGCTGAAACGGGGACCGCTGGGTCAGGGTTATCCCAACTGATGATACAAAACATTCAAGACTTATTGCAATAAACGTTAACAAAGGTTGTTATCTCGTACTGATTGTGATTTCAGGAGAGTAGTCAGACCTTTTAATAGAAATACAAGGTTCAATATTGATACGGCATTTTTAAAAAACTGATCAGTATTTACCAATTTTTTAGAGGGGTTTAACACTGTTTTCCGCACTAAATCCATTCAAACTACCCCTCTTTACATGGGACTTATCGTATGCCTAAAGGTCTGATTTGCAATATCTTTTGTTAATCAGTCACTGGTGCCTGTGCAAATAATTAGCATTTTGGAAATTGCGTATCAGGATGTTTATAACATCAGCATCATTTTTCAAGTGGGGGGAAAAAACTTTATTTGATAAAGAATTTTATTTACATTCTATGAATATGATGGAAACTTTGTTGATTTAAGAAATCGTTTCAACCAGAAGAGTTGAGTTGCAGCCTAAAATTTTCGAAACCTTTTCAATTACCTACGTAATCAAGTATTGTTTAATAACAACAATAATAGAAATTAGTCAGCCAGTCAATAATAATTGTTTATCTAGGTATTAGTCATATTCATTTAATGTATCAGATTTTATAATATATCGACTAAATTTCAAGGGTTACAATGATTAATGAGTCGTAGGTAGGACGAAGTTTCACAAAAACATTCAAAATACAGAGAAAATAACAATTAAGCTTAAATTGTCCCGTCCCAATAACTGATATTGTGCAAATCTAATTTTTAATAATATAAACTATCTAGCGATAAAATGAAATACATACTTTCTTTTATTTGAAGGTTGTCTCATTAATTAGTATATCTACTGTGATCACGATGTATAAAGGTAAAAGGTTAAGTGAATCCTTATCATTGTGGATTGGACCACGGAAAACAATCATTATTTTGCTGGTTTACTGAGAATGTAACAGAAAATGAAGTACGTGTTTTTGCTTGGTGTGCTAACCTCTATAGTTTATATTAAAATAATATCTAGAGGTATTAATAATGTGTGCAAAACTTTTGGTGACTATTATTCAGATCGTGATCGGAACGACAATTGTTATCATAATCCAGATGAATTCCTTTCAGTTGTAAGTAGAAAAAAAATGTTAATTTAATTAAGTGTGATAACCGTATATTAAATGTATAATTGGCAAATGTTATCAGTTTGAATTGAACTTGGCGTGTTTTCGTGTCTTGTAGTGTTACACACTAAGGGTAGTATATCGTGAAGGTATTTCAACAAAGTAAAACAATTTTAGAAGTTCTCTTTTATAATGACTGTGTATTTATTAAATAATTACAATCAAAGAAACAAGTAAAATAGAGGTCATTAATACAACGAATCTCGCCCCCATGGGAAAGACGGAAGGAAGGTAGGCCCAAAAAGAATTTATTGAAGCTTAACCAAATAACTATAACTTCATACTGCTAAATTTAAATTAATCCTTATCTATAAAGTTTGAAGGTCACAAATCGGTTTTTTTGCGGATTATGAACCCTTGGCACAAAGTAAGTTTTTTCGCTATGATGAAATTGCGCACGTGCATGTCGGTCCGTCCGTCAATAGAAAATAGGCTCAAAAATCGTAAGAACTGGAGGGCTGAAACTTTGCATGAGTATCACACAATGACACTGGGGTTGTTTACGATCAAATTGACCTGGTCAAGGTCACTTCCGGTTTTCAAGGGGTCAAAGGCAATACGAAATATCAAATCAATTGTGATAAGTAATTAAAACTTGCATAAACAAGTGAAACAAGGCTATAACGTGGTAAAATATTTTTGGTCCAAAATAATTCACTGTCACTTAACTGAATTTGAAAGAATGTCCTTGTAGCACAGTGAAATAAGTCAATATTTTCTCTAAGGAAGGAAAAAATTCCAGATATGCTGTGGAGGGGTGTATTTTTGGGTTATAAGGAAGATAAAAAAAGCCCACCCCCGTACATAAATTACAGTGCAAAAAATAGATTTTTCTTCAATAACTCAAAAAGTTGTAGAGAATGTAATTTTACGCAAAAAAGGTTCTTACAGAAATTTTGTACGAGCACTTGTACTGGAGCTTTTTTTTAAGTAAGGCCCATTTTCTTTGAAATGAAAAAGTCTCGAGCGCGTCATACTTTTTTTATCGATAACTCGAAAACAGCGCATAGTATCGGAAAATGATTGAAATAAATGTTGTAGACAATTTAATTTACGAACAATTTTGTTTATGTTTTTTGTATGATCAATATTGACAGAGATATGCATTTTTTAAACATTTATTACATTGCGGTAGTACATGTAAGTGCAAAGTTTTGTCGCTATAAATAGAGTCAGATTAAGTAATAATTGAGTATCTAATTATTAATAATAATTGAATTATGAGCAATATGTACATAATATACAGGGTGTTTAAAAAAGATGCGGCAATATTAAAGGGGGTGATTGCCCAGGTCATTTTATACAAAAAAGTTCCTATAAACGCTTTCCGAAAACGCTTCGTTACCGATCTACAGCGTGTTGAAGTTTAATTAACAAAAAGAGTAAAAATTAGATTTTTCCAAAACGGCTTGAGATGTCATAATGAAATTTTATGCGTGTTAATAACTGTGGGAGACACATACTTTGCAATACAACAACAGGCTATTTTTCAAGAAAAAAACAGGACTGTTTAAAAATATTTTTGTATGCATGATAAATGGATATGCACTAAAATGTTTTTTTTTTTACTAAAAAACGGTACGTCGTACGATAAAAAGTTAAGAGAGCTTTTTTCTTCACAATTGAACAAAGAATAAAAACATATTTTTGTATCAGCGGCGTCCTATTTGTTTCTTGAAAAATAGCCTGTGACGTGGCAATACGCGGGCAACTGGTACGACTAAAACATCGTGTTATATTGCAAAGTACTCGCTTCGGCGGTACATATACTAAAATTGGAAACGGCAGTACGGCAGAATGTACAGTCACTAATTCATGCAGGTATTGACAGTTAAGCAACTCTCGCTCTGGTCAGTACTTGGATGGGTGACCGGTTCATTCTGTGGCTCGGTGTGTCCGGCAGGGGGTAGTACAAAGGGCACGAATGAGGCCTACGTACGCGTGGACTTAGGTCCCATCCCCCATACTAATTTACATTTATATTGCAAAGTATGTGTCTCTCACAGCTATTAACACGCCTAAAATTTCATTATGATATCTCGAGCCGTTTTGGAAAAATCTAATTTTTACTCTTTTTTTTTAATTAAACTTCAACACGCTGTAGATCGGTAACAAAGCGTTTTCGGAAAGCGTTTATAGGAACTTTTTTGTATAAAATGACCTGGGCAATCGCCCCCTTTAATATTGCCGCATCTTTTTTAAACACCCTGTATATGATTGCTTAATAGCAAGCATTTTCAATAAATCATAGCACAACAGCGGCGTCATTTCAGTATTTTACAAGGGGGGGCAACTATAGTAAAAAGGGAAAAATGGTCCTCCGTAGGCGAAATTTTTTTTTAAAAAGGGGTGGGATTGTCAGTTTTCTAAGTTCAACGGACTTTTTTTGGTAGTAGTAATTCCAGGAGGGGAGGGTCAACTGCCCTACCCTGACCCCCCCTAAATCACGCCCCTGTAGCACAACACTACTTATTAAAAACCACTAATTAAATTAAAAATTAAACAAACTTTAAACAGCTTTATCTCGGAAAAAAAACAACGTAGGCAGATGAATAAAAAAATTCTGGCAAGTTGCCACGAGACTTCCCTCGTATTAGCACCTTTTTCAAAAAATAAGTATAGCACAATGCGTATATATTGCTGAATTCAGAAAAAAAATTCTCTTTTAAACTACATAAAAAAACTGCAACTTTATCTTATAAAAAAATGATTGCCGCCATTTTAGCTTATACCGGAAGTGACGTCATCAAAGGTAATATCAGTATTTTCGTCCTTGGCCCGAATGCAATCCACTGGCGAAAACCGTATTTCGATAACTTTAATAGTTTCTGAGTATCGAGCGTTGCAATCATTTTTTGAAAATTATTTTTTTAACACTTTTTTCAAAAAATAAGTATAGCACAATATATATTGCTGAATTCAGAAAAGAATACTGTTTTAAACTACATAAAAAAAACTGCAAAATGCATGACGCGCTGGAGACTTCCTCATATTCAAAAAATCGGTCTTGCTTAAAAAAAATCTAGCTCGAATACAAGTGCTCGTACAAAATTTTTGTAAGGACCTTTTTTGCGTAGAATTACATTCTCTACAACTTTTTGAGTTATTGAAAAAAAACTATTTTTTGCACTGTAGGTAATTTTCGTAGCGAACACAATACGGTTGTGGTTTTTTGTACCTTCATTATAACCCAAAAATACACCCCTCCACCAACGGACAGTTTATCTGGAATTTTTTCCTTTCTGAAATTAATTTTGACTGGGCTATTGCAGAAAAGAAGTTTTTCATTTCGAGAAAATTGTAAACCGCATATTATTATATGTATACATATTATCAGTCACGAAGTGGGCAAGACTAACACAGGCGCATAGGGGAAACTGGACGTAAAGATACAAACAAATAGGCTATTGATTAATTTGTACCATCCATAACACCTCAGCATCGGGCGCTACCTTGCAAAAGGTGTGGGTTAAGTTCACGATTCTCAATTTTTTGTAGAACATATCAGCAAACAAGCTGCTGTTGCCCATCACAGTTAGTGAACCCAGAACCCCATATGCGTCCCTGGAAATCCCGGTTTTCCGACAATGTACCGACTCCCACTTTGCACGGACCCTATCGAATGTTCATAAGAAGTCTACCTTATTCTTTTGATATAGTCTCCAATCGATCATGTGTGGGATATGTTCGGAGGAAGATTAAGCAGCATAGCTAACCGTGTTCAGACGATGGAAGCTTTCTGCAATTATCTGCAATTTGCTTGAAATACAATACCTTAAGGTAACATAATTTACTTGCTATAATCCATAGCATAATCAGTTAGGGAGCGAGTAAGTCATATGGTCGGTTACACATTTAGAAAAATATCTAAGTTTAATTAAATTCCTATTCCTTCTTGGGCGTATTGGTATTAGGCGTGAATTCATTCAAAAAATGTTCAACCTCGCTTGCATATACCTACATAAAATGTTCGATAAGGCTAATTTGTACCCCTCATTCTTCAGCCGCGCATCATAGCGAGGAATGGGTACCCATTAGAAACGCATGCTGTTACAACAGATGACGGGTATATCTTAACTATATTTCGTATACCCTGGGGAAAATCTTCAACTCCTCCTAAAACTAGAAAACCGGTATTTATTCAACACGGTTTTGGATCGAACAGTGCAGCATTCGTTCACAGACAGTCAAAATCGTTAGGTACGTTTTGAAGTGACGAAACTGTTTTGAATTACAATAATTATATGTTGTAGCATTTATTTTAGCTGATGAAGGTTACGATGTTTGGTTAGGAAATTCTAGGGGATCCATTTACTCCAATAACCATACGACACTAGACGATTCGAATTACGAATTTTGGGATTTCACTGTACATGAACATGGAGTTTTTGATCTACCAGCTCAAATGAGTTACGTTCAACATGTAACACAGCAAAAGATCATATATGTTGGTTACTCAATGGGTACGATGGCAATGTATATATACGGGGTGACTTATCCTGATTTAAGTTCAAAGCAAGTGGATTTTTTTATTAATTTAGCACCAGTTGCATATTTAAATGGAACGAAGAGTATGTTACGGTTTCTCTTTCCTTACTGGCTTATTGCAAAGGTGAGTATTTTTAAAACGTTTCTTGGCTGCATGATATTTCAACATTTTGGTTTACCTTTGTCTATCTTTTGTTTCAGCCACTTGTTGATTTCGTAACAGGGGGTCGCTTTTTTGTTCGATTTCTATCGCGTGAACTATTATCCGTAACTTGCTATCCTTTACCAATTCAGTTGAAAATCTGTCAAATTCCAGAAATGATACTAGGTGGATTCAGCTATTACCAAAGTGATCCGGTAAGTGACAAAATCAACTTTACGACGTCTAAAAAAAACCTGGGTTGGCCAAAATTAACACTCTCGTCCCTTAAACTTAGCCTATAAGTAACATTAATCCATTTTTTTACAGGAAACTCTACCAATTTCATTTTTACAAGTTGGTGACTTAATTTCAAGCAAATCACTGACGCACTTAATCCAAATTTACTTATCAGGAAAATTTCAAAATTATGATTACGGTTTTGAAGGAAATAAAAGAAAATACTATCAACCCGAACCACCTCTCTACAATTTGAGTAAAATGAAGATCCCGACCCACTTCATACGTGCTGAAAATGACTTAGTAATAACAAAAGAGGTGAGTATAAGTTGATGCAAAACATTAAAAAGCTACCTATATTTGTTGTTTCAGAACGTAGAATATTTGTACAACTCCTTGCCGGAAAAGGTTAGGCCTGATTACATACATGTAGTTGACGATGAATATTTTAATCATTCTGACTTTGTCACTGCAAATGACGTGGTCGATTTATTATATAGACATATTGTAAAAGTATTAAAAGATAGACTAGTGTAAATTAAACTGTAGCGATTTTACCAGTTACATCTGAAATTTATTACCTATAATGGTGATTTTTAGAATAGTTTCCACTATAGCGTTTAGCAGTAATAACATTTTACTTACTATCATACGAGGTCTGTTCAAAAAGTATCGCGAATTTTCAATTTCCAAAGGCTAAGTATATTTAATTTCTTTGTGGCGTTAGGTTGATACTCATATGTCTCTCATTTATGCTGACAAAGTCGGCCATTTGGGGTGTTTAGCTAGTGTTGGTTGGACGTGTTTGACTTAGTCTTCGATTTTTGCTTATTCTAAAAAGTGGATCAAAGAATCTGTATCAAATTTTGTGTGAAAACAAAATTAAGTGCGCGGCGCATTCCGAATATTGACTTTGGCATGTGGTGAAGCTACCTTGGAGCAAAGCAACGTTTATTGGTGGTACAAAATGTTCTCAGAGGGCGGAGAAGATGTAAACAACAAAAAGCGTGGCGGTCGCCGGAGCACATCAACAACAGAAAAAAGCATTGATGAAGCGAAAAAAATAATATTGCCCATTCGATTTTTTCCAATGATTTGGGCATGAGACAGGTCGCCGCGAAATTCGTCCCAAAATTGCTGTTGCTTTTGGACTCGGTTCGCGACGACCCAAATTTGCTCCAGAAGGTCATAACTGGTGAGGAATCATTTATGAAACCAATGCTAAAACATCGCAATGGGAAGCTGGCGCATGAGCCAAGACCGAAAAAGCCGGCCAAGTTCGGTTGAATGTGAGGGTTTTGCTCACAGTTTTCTTCGATTGCAGGGGCGTGGTGCATCATGAATTCTTGCCACAGGGTCGTACAGTCAATAAGGAATATATTACCTGCAAGCTATGCGCAATTTGCGTGAAACAATCCGCCAGAAACGCCCGGATTTATGGAATAACAAAAATTGGCTTTTGCACCATGATAACGCCCCTGCTCACACACTCTAATGATGCCACAGCCATCGTATTCCCCAGACCTGGCCACCTGTGACTTTTTCCTGTTCCCAACATTGAAGATGCCCATGAAAGGACGACACTACGCCACGATTGAAGCGATAAAGACGGCATCGAAGGAGGAGTTGAACAAGATCACAAAAAATGATGTTTGTAAGTGCTTCGAGGATTGCGAAAAACGTTGGCACAAATGTGTTATATCCGAGGGGATTTACTTTGAAGGGGACAAAATAGATATTAATGAATAAATAAATACTTTTTGAAAAAACACAACATTCACGATAGTTTTTGAACAGACCTCGTACCTATACTATATAGTACAGCTAGTATGACACAGAAATGAGATCTATGTCACTTGTCACCAACGTTAAACTTATACATATCCTCCTTCTCCAGCTCGGTGCACTAGAGAGAGATGTGCTGAACGTCAATTCCTTGGCGTACGCGTGGTTGCACAGCTTATGGTGGGGGTTATTAATCTCTTCGATCTCTGCAATTACAGGTGAGATTATTTGACAAATATTGAGTTAAACGTGGTATTTCCAAAATCGTACATCAGAAGAAGGGTGAAAAGTTCGAATTGTTAAGGTAACGGAGGATCAGATCACAGGTGATATTATCCCCACCAGATCGGTATTCTTGAAAGTAAGTACTGCCGTTCTTCCTTCAAGTTTTAGTCAACAAAATTCGTGGGAACATTGAAAAGTTGCGAAATATATGTATTGCACATCCATATATAGCATCATCCCTTCTTTGAAGACTAACTCTTATTGTCTTATTACTTATCTTATTTTTATTATTTATTCTTGTTAAATTAAGTTGAATAGTAGTTTTTCTTTCCAAAGGTTTCATTTCCAGATTTCCACATTCCAACACACAGGGAGTGGATGACTATTTTCACACACCGGTTGAGATTCACTGCATTAGCCCTTTTTCTTCACGCGCGTGCTAATCCGTTATGGGATATTGGCTATCATCTTGGCTATTGCGATTTTGTTTACTGTCGTCTTAAACAGTTTTGATGTCATTGTCGAGAACCAGGTTGATAGCTTTTGTAACAACGAAATTCCCCTTCTGCTCGGCCCTCTCTTCTCCGTGTGTGAAGCCTTAGGTACTTTGTGACGACTTTCTGAATGAGGGTAGGAAAGTCAGCCCACCTCGCAAGATCACTTAAGCCATCCCACAGGTGAGATATACTTGAGGATTCTGGAAGACCAAGCGACTCTAACGGCAGCGGTGTCAGGCCAGGATACCCTTTACATGGATCCTCTCGGTTGGATAAGTGCAGGACACTCGCAAAGTCAGTGGTACATCCTCTACAAGGTGGCGATTCGATCCAGTCCATAGTCTGCAATGACTATCTCAGGTTCTTTCTTGATAGCTTTGTAGCAGAAATACGCAAGATTGCGTGAAGGTGCTTTGAAGACGGATCTTTCACATGACGACCCAGCTAACATGCTCACGTCATATTGACGTCGAAATTAAGTGATTATTGGTCGGCGACGTCATGTTCCGAATAATCGACCCCATTAAAAAAATTATTTGACGATATTAACACGCCTATTTGCGACGTCTCTTTGACATCAAATATTGGTCATTGCCATTATGTTTTTTTGTAAATAGAAATTTACTAGGGGATTTCTGTGTTCGGATTGGTAATGGCAGCATAATTACGTCGTTCTCAAAGTGAATATCACGTAAACGCCATTATGACACGTGACCATGCTAGCTGGGGACAGCCTAACATCAAGTTTTATTTAGTCTTGTACTGGGATTGGATGTCTCGAGTTTTTCGTGATTACTCTCAATCCTCAGTTATACAACTTCCATAGATGTTAAAATTCTATCGCCGATTGCTAAATGTCGCTAAATGCCAGACTTACCAAGCGAATGGGCCCTGAGAAAGGAATCATTGGAGCACATGCGGCCCTGGAGGTCCTGTGCACCGGAAAAGAGCCCCCCCCCCCCCAAACAATTGTGAGCTTTCGGGGGCGTAATTCTAAAAACCTCACAGTTGTCAACATATGTATAAATTCACGAGTGTCACAAAATGGCTAGGTACCGGAAATAAAATGGCGCCTGTCACGTGGTATGACGTCAGAGTGGAGTGGTGGGGATCATCCAGGTCACCTCCTTTAATTATCTAGCCTTTTAGGGGAAGGATAGTCTTTGCTTTTACAGAGCTGTGAAACCAACCTTTTATTCATGCTGTCTTTACTGAATTGTAACAGACCAATGGCTCTTCAAAGAGGCCATAAAGAAGGTAAGGAACTGACACAGCTATTAAAGCGATGGACTGGTCTAGTGGTTACTATGCTCAACTTGGAGTAAGGAGATCGTGTGTTGGATTCCTAGAATGCCTGATTGCTCTATAGGTATGAGGTTTTCAGGAAGATTTCGTTATACATGCCTATCATCATGTCAAGTCTACAATGCCAAACTTTCATTCCTTATTAACACATCCGCCGTCAACTTATCCCTATATTCACGTTCTCTGGCTGAAGAGGCTCTATAGACACTGAGCGAGCAATCCGCCGTTTTCCTTTTTCTATTACCGTCAGAACATGGTTCCAACGCTTAGATGTGGGCTCAGAAGATAAAATGCTCATCTTCGTTAGACAGTTCATAGAATCTGAGATAATGGGTAATAGCGGTGTGCATATTAACAGTTCATATGAAACGCATACAAACTGTCTATCAACTGCAGACCACCAAAAGTTCTTCCAATTACCACAAAGGACATCATGGGATTGTTGAACATTTTGATAGTATTAAATTAAAACAAAGCGACAGAGATGTAGGTAGTTCTGCTGTAATGAACAGTGCAAAAGAAAGATCAACAGTGTTCAAACCAAAGTTCTACATCTCATCGATGGTCAACCAGTGTTGTCGATCTTTTGGTTATGTCAAGAAATATTACCAAAACACGACAGTTATATCTGGTGGACATCATGACGTCATAGATGGCAAGTGATGGAAGAAATCAGGAAAACCGATTCCAGTGGAACTAAGCAACAGTTTGATTGATTGATTGCTTTTTGCAACATTGCCACCATCTGCTGCTGCTGCTGCTGCTGCTGCTGTTCGACAGCATTCTTTACGGATGTACTTATAGTTCCAGCACTGGTTTTCCATTGGAAAGCATCAATTAGGGTGGGGATGGAAAAAACAAGAATGTTCTCATGCTAGGTTACAACACTGAAATGAAAATTTTACACAAAAAATAAGCCTGAGATTGTTTATTGTAATGACTCGTTACACACGGCGCATACAAATACATATATTAAACAATCTTATTTTTTTCCTTTTTTCATATTATTGTACTTTTTCTCTTGACTCCCTCCTTTTTGGCATTTCCACAACCACTTTCTACAGTCTTTCTTCCAATTTGTGGCAATGTCATTGAATGAGTAACGTTTTCCTCTGTAAGTCAACATTTCTTCTTTCACGAAAAAAATTTGATTAGACGAAAGTTCTCTAGTTTGAAAGCCTTTGGAATTTACTTTAATTCCAAGCGGAATTTCATTGTAATCTTCAATGGTTAATTCCTGCTATAAAAAATTATTAAATATAATCCCCTTAACGTCTATTTCTTACCTTTGTCTCGCTTAAGCTATTGCTTTTCAGGTTTTCAGTCATTCCTGTAAACGATTTCGCTTCTTGCATTATCAAGTGTGGGTTATCTTCATCGAAGTTTGTTGATGACCCCGATTTCGTTACCATCTGATCACAATATGAAGGATAGACCTTAATAGCGGTTTTCATTTCCATTATAAGATAATTTATGATAGATACTAATACGTCTTGAACTGTCCAAAAAGTGTAAAAGTGAAATACTTTGTTTATTAGCCTGCTTGATTTTATAATTAATCCCATTTACGTTTATGGAAATACGTGTAGGTCTGAAACATTTGCAGGTACCTTTAACGGAAATTTAATTTAAATGCAATTATTATGTATTAAAAATGTAATTTCTTAAAAATCATTCATTCATAGTGTGCGTAAATATGCCCGTTGGCAAACATTCTCCGAGGTTGCTGAAACATGTTCAAAAATGATGTTATTTTTTTGGTCATACCTACATTTTATGTCATAAACAATTACCTACCTATGCGGATTGGTGAAAATTAACAATATTAGTAGCACAAATAATTTTATCTGTACCAATAGTCGCCGGAAGGCCGAAAAATTAATATTTCCAGAATTGCTAATACATTTTATTTGATAACATTAAACCTTCTTTGGGAAATTTAAAGTGTCTCGTAGATAAAGCTGAACCCAACTGTCCACTAGTATAGTACTTCTCAATAATGTGGAAGAGGAAGTCTTCGGAGATATTGCAGTAGGACTCTGGTATTCTAAGCGAGGGAGTCGAGCGATACTAACTGTAAGCATGCTAATCAATCAAGAGGGTTTCTCATAGTTTAGGGAGTGTTTGCAAGAAAAGAACCTGCGCCTGCTTGTGGGTATACTTTTCTGGGTATATAAGGTCATGCATCGTACGGGCTTGGTCGTTGGTTCAAATTATTTCAATCAGGCTCGGTCATGAGGCGTTCGTGTCCTATGTAGGTACTATATCCTTATATCTTTAATATACAAGATCCAATTTGCTTATTAGTAGTCAAAGATCTATACCGCATCGACATGAGTGTTTCTATTTTATTTCCTATCCAAGAAGAAGGCATATATTTCAGTTTATCTCTGCTTTACAAACCAGGAGTAACTACTACCACTACCAGGCAACCATCACTTGAGTCGCATGGGATTTGCATCCATACCAAAAGTACTTCCATTCAATCATGCCACCTACACATACTTACAACTTCACCACCACCTATAATAACCATCAACCCCTATTTTCAATTAGCAGCCCTTAAGACAAGTCCCCAGATTTTCAACGTCAATCGGAGAAGAAGAAGACCTGAACATAGGACAGTCATTAGATTGCAAACGCGTAGGTACCAATCTGAACCTTTTATGACATTTGCACTCTCCAACATATAATATAATAACCTACAAGGTCTCACGCGGTAGGGAAAACTAGAACTTGGATGCGCAATGGTCATTTTGGCCTGCGTAAACTTAAAATACGTGTAGAAAACGTTCCCATCCAATGTGCCGTACACAAAACAGTGGGGATGTTTTGTGTACCGCACATTGGCGCATTTGCACGTTAGCAACCCGATTCGACTTCGACATGCACCGGTTTAGTTTTCCTTAATGCGCGTGACCTGCAGAACATGTGTTGTATGTATAGTCTGCACCATTTTAAATGTCCTCTATTGGATTAAACGCCCCTAAAGGTAAGACAATGTAAAACGTATATGGTAACCTTTTCTTCCTTATTACGCATACCTAACATTAATTCATCCCACTTTACGACGTCAGACTTCACGACGGAGCACGCAAAATATGTTTGTCAATGTATATAGATAAAGACAGACTAGCATAAAGGTGTTCACGTTCACGACGAGGTGTTTACCCTCGCATTTATGGATTACTAAAAATTCACAAAACCGATGTGCCGTTACGACCGATTGTAAGTGCAATAAACTCCCCAACTCGCGCATTAGTGAGACACTTGGCGAAACTCCTAAGACTGATAACCGGTAAAACGGAGTCCTCGTCAAATAAAAAAAATCAATTCAGAGGATTTTGTGTTAAGGAACAAAAACTTAAAGCTAGACAAGCACGACATCTTGGTCAGCTTTGATGTCGTCTCACTCTTCACCAAAGTGCCAGTATAGATGCATTTGCTATCGTCAAAAACCACTTTGACGCCAACACGGTGGTGCAACTAGTTCAGCTATGTCTCAAAAACACCAGTAATAGCCAACATCTGCATGGAAAACTTTAAACCATAGTTCTACCAAAGAGCACTATTATTATATTCTCTATGGTTCTACAAAAGTCTAAGCTGAAACCGAAATATTGGTTTTGGATACGTGGATGACACCATGACCACAATGGCCCTCAAACACTCCATGGTTTCCTGAATCACTTTTCCACTCGATACATCAGAATATACAGTTCACAATGGAGATTGAAGAAACGAACACTCTACCATTCTTGGATATACTATCTTATAGTGAGAAAAGAGGATGGAGGCTGCGATCACTCTGTGTACCTACAGGAAAAGCACAGCTACACGCTGACTCTCATCATCACTCAGTTCAAAAGGCTAGGGTGTCAAGAACTTTAGCCGCAAGAGCAGTCCGTATTTTAGACAAAAAACATTTGCAACAAGGAAAAGACTTCGTAATTCAGCCAATGCATTGAAACGGCTATCAAAAGAGGTTCATTTTGAGAACCATTCAACGAGCTGAAGGGCCGAGAAGAAAGAAGAAGAAAATGCTGAACGGCCAAGGGCATATATAGCATTCCTCCCTTATAGTCATGGACTCACGAACAATATTGGCAAAGTTTTGATGAAGCATATAACATCAAAACCGTCTTTCGGCCAGATGAACACCCTTGGGCAAGGATTCCGATCGGTAAACGGTAGGTACGTCATACACCTGTCACCAGTGCTCTTTTTGTCATGGAACGCTTGGGAATGGCGTTCCACCACCTGTTTTCGGTGGATTTTTTGTAATAGCTGTTGGTCTAAATAAAATCGCCCTGTTATAAATATTATATAAAATTGGAAAAAAAAAATGTTTAGCGTTGCACCACCTTTTTTTTTGCTAACTGTTCACTAATTGTTACTTAAATCATAAATCTTGATATAAAAGTAGGTAGGTACCTACATAATAAATATGATTACATAGTAAAATACACATATGTATACTACATACACGCGATGAATAACACTTTTAACGTCACACTTAGAAATGGTTGTAGGTGGGAGCGGTTGCTGTCAATTGGATGGTTTATGTTTATTTTGGGTTCTTGCGACACAATCTTAGCCTCTGCCCTCTAATTCTCTTGTTTCAATAACGGTATGTCAAAATGCACATCGTGTCCCAGTTTTTCTCGCACCGGATCATCAGGTCGACAGTGTTTCCCGGCTGCACACCTTACCTCGTGCCTTATTAATTCGTTCCCGTTCGCCATACCAACGCGCGCACTCGAGAATGGCATGTGCCTTATCGTCTGGGAGGACGCAATCTATACATTCGTCGGTCTCCCAGCTCCCTTTCCCCGATCTTAAGAAGGTATCAGCAATTCTCACCGTGCCCGGGGAAAAAGTCGTAACCAGGATCCATCCAGGCTCTGATATCGGGTATCGTGGTTTTGGTCTCTCTTGGCCCATGCCAATTGCCACTCCATGCATTGTCTCTCCTTCCCCCACTTTTCGCCCCTAACTCAGACCGCCATCTGGGTTCTGGGTTGGAGCCTGCCACCACAGGTACCATCTTCCAGGGCCACAGTTTTATAGACGCTTGCCACCCTTATCGCTAGTAACTGGATTATCTGTTGATCATATCGCTGGCACACATGTACCTACCTCAGCGCACTCGCCCACATTTCACTTGTGTACCGCACCGCACTGCTTAGAACTCTTCTAATCTTCTTGCCCCACCTTTGTTGGGCATAATCCTGCTTATTGCTGCGTATGTTTTTAGCCTTTTTTGTCGCTTCCCTCACGTGTTCTATACCTGTTCCATTCTTGTCGATTAGTACACCTAGGATCATTAACGCCGTTTGAGCTGTAATTTGGTTGTGTAATATCTCCATAGTGGCCACTCCCAACCTCCATCTATACCCGTTGATTTTTTTCCGGCGCTAGCTCAAGGTCCTTATTCTCTATCCACTCTTTAATCTTATCGATCGCTATCCGCAGCTTATAGGCGGTGCTCTATTGTTATATCGCTACTGCAGCGACCGTAAGATCGTCTGCGAAGCCTGGTGGGACCACGACTCCTAATACCCAATTGGGAACTAAGAGGATGGATAATAATTATCATAAAAATCCTTGTTTTAGCTCACAAGGAAAAGGCCGCTTTTCAACGCAGCATGTGGAACAATAATATAACGACGCGGTTAAGCCGAAAACTAGTTAAAGTTCGATCCACAAGAGTTGGCGTTCACGTCATAGGTTTCCGAATGAATGCACGACATTCCTTTTAGACAATCATTAAAGCTTTAATACATGTTTGTGATAAAGATGGCAATACAGTTTGCATGTGTTTTAAGTAAAGACATGCGTATAGGTGATCGCCAGTGAAAATAAGAGAGAAGTGAGTATGTCCGTATGTCCAACAGCTGACTTCAATCAACGCTTCAACTTATAATTGTACGGATTCTGATTTGACTTCTATCTGTCAATGTCAAATTTATTAATTATTTATAATCTCATCTAGTCCAATCGCAGCAGACGTTAATATTTTGATTGCACTATTCCGCATTTAGCTTTACTAAGCTGGTAACAAAGACTTTGCTGGTAAGCTCTAACCAATATTTTAAGATACATTTCATACATAATGGATTAATTAAGCACGTAAAACATTACTACTACAATTTTAAAGTAGTACAAGCAAATACCTGTGGATAATTAAAGTATTAATTGCAACACTGCCTTGTTACGATTTGGCAGATTTCATTCCTGACGTCATTATTTCTTAAATGTGTAAAAGACGCTCAATATGTATTAAGATTAAAATTTGAAGTCAAGAAATAATGACGTCGGGAATGAAATCTGCCAAATCGTAACAAGGCAGTGTTGCAAATAATACTTTAATTACCCACAGGTAGTTGCTTGTGCTACTTTAAGATTGTCATAGTAATATTTTACCTGTTTAATTAATCCATTACGTATAAAACGTATCTTAAAAAATTAATTAGAGCTTAGTAAAGCTAAATGCGGAATTCTAATAAGTGCAATAAACATCTGCTGCGATTGAACTCGTTCTCTGGGCGGTACGTTTGGCACTAATGTTATATTGGATTGTCAAAATATGCTGTTTTGTGGTTAAAAATATTGCAATTTTCGTAAATCTGTTATTAATAATTTGATAATTAGAACAAAATAACTGTAAAGAACGAGTAAATAAAAGGGCAAAACAACAACGAACAGAAATAATAGGTACGAGACGGCGACACGGCGTAAACTAAACGAAAACGATGAGATTATTTATAAATAATGAATAAATTTGACATTGACAGATAGAAGTCAAAAAGTTGAAGCGTTGATTGAAGTCAGCTGTTGGACATACGTACATACTCACTTCTCTCTTATTTTCACTGGCGATCATCTATACGCATGTCTTTACTTAAAACACATGCAAACTGTATTGCCATCTTTATCACAAACATGTATTAAGCTTTAATGATTGTTTAAAGGGAATGTCGTGCATTCATTCGGAAACCTATGACGTGACGCCAACTCTTGTGGATCGAACTTTATCTTAAGTACAATATTTAAATGTTTGGTTTAATACACGTTGCAGTGCCGTAGCTTAAAAGATTAGTAGCTATTTAATAACCCTCCCTCGGGCGCAATCGATCTATTGGATACGCGCTATCTTTAATCATTGTCGAACTGCACGCTATACGCAAGTGGGATACGACCTATTCCAATGCATTGTAGGCGTTGAAGCCAGAAGACAGATGCGGAGTAGGTACTTCTGTCGCTTTCTAGCTTGTTGGGCCGTTGGGGTAGTACAGCAGACGTAACTGCCAACGTATTTTATTTTATTTCTCGTGCTACGGCGTTGAGTATCACTTTGCGTGCGAAAGAAAGAGATAGAGATATCCAGTCGTTGAGGGTTGCCTAACTTGGCTGTGGCTTCACTGTTACTTATTAGCGTTACCTTTCCAGTTGCGTATAGCGTATAGTTCAATGTTTGTGTAGGGCAGTATAGGGACCGGGCAGATGACGTCATTAACCTATTTTTTTGCAGCTCTGAGGGCAAAATTTTTTCTATTCGTAATAGCACAGCCTATACTGTTCGCATGTACAGGTTGCGCGCGTTAAGAGAACGTGAGAGTTCCATTCACAATTTTAACCCGCGTAAACTGAAAATACGTGTTTTATGTAGCGTTTGTTTGCCCTCAGAGCTGTCAAAGTCAACTGCTGCCCGGACTCTACACCACAAACCACTTGGTTTGTGCTCTACACGTGCTCTACACTACGCCATGATGTAAATCACTACGCCAGACGCCACTACAGTGTATAATCTGGTTAGGACAGGTTAGGACAGTCTTTAGTTAATTAATTAATAAATCCCAAACATGAGAACCACAGACCACTAACATGGTCTGTGATGAGAACGGAGTTTTAAGATCAGAAATTAGCATCATAATGAGATGTACGTTCTACAAGGGGGTGGTCACAGACCACTAAAATGGTCTGTGGGGGTGGTATTAGTCAATTCGCTGAATCCACGTACATATAAGAATATTGTTATACGGTGGTCAAATAACAAACGATCTGAGTGTGTGCTGTAGATACAAGAGCCACAGCTAATTTGAATTTTAAGACAATGTTGTCATATTTCCTAAATAAACATTTGAGTGTTTTTATTTCTATTTATTTAGATAGACTGTTTTGTTACTCGTTTTTATAACTTTAAGAGCAAACATAAATGATTAGTAAATATGATTAAACCAAAACGAAGGACTTTTTAATTTTGAAATGCCCTTCAAAAGCATTCGGCAACCTCGCAACGTTTACAATACAAATGTATTCAACCGTTCTTTATATTTTATAAGAGAATTTTATTTTATTACCATAATGACTGAAATATTTTCGTAAAAACTACAATTTTAGGCTACTTTTACGTGTAATGACTTTATCAAAACTGTAGTAAATGTTACAACCTAAGATACAACAAAAGTCTAAAAATGTAACGTTTAGTGATACCTCTCCTTCGCGATTTAATAGAAAATATGTAGCACGTAAGTAGCATAAAATTTATGCGTAGTTGATAAGTTGTACCAATTTACAGCTCAAGCTTCCTTTCGGCAATGCACTCTAGTCAAAACTGTGCCAGATACGAGTCCGAAAATGCCCACACAAACCGATTCCGTTGCTCAACTTAAACAGAAACAAGAGGCCGCATTAGTAAGTGATAAAGTTACAAAAACAAAAAACGAAATCGAACAATTGAAAGCAGAATTAGAGCAATTAATTACGAGGGGAATTACGGAAGGTGCGTGTAATTTAAAGGTCACTGCACCGAACGAAAATGAACAGCAGGTTACGGATATAAAAGCTAAGACTTTTAAGGACAATATTGCCGATCTATTTAACGATCCTCACGTTAAAACACACAAAATTTATCCGAAACTTACAAAATCTAAACCGATAATAACGAAACCGGAGTTGGAGCAACCCAAAAAGGTACGACATTACGATCAGGACGTCGCACGCGAATACATAAAAAAACAAAAAGAAAAACGTCGAGGTGAACTGCTTAATAAAAAAAAGGACGTCGTCTCGAACGTCGATTTAAAGAAACAACGTTTACAAGAACTACGCGAAAAATCTCTAAAATTACTTTCGAAAAATGTTAACAGGGCACGTTCGCTTTCTAGAGAAAGAAAGGACGAGGAACCGGTCGAAATTGTACCTCCGGCCAATGAACGCATTTCTAGTCAAATTTCGCAAACGAGAAAAGTCCATCCGCAACTCGGTAACATCACAATGCGTTTACCTCATTCTTATTGTGACGTCGACGAAACTTTAAATCGAACGACTACTAAAGATGATCGAGAAATTGCCGCGGCGACTAAAATTCAAGCGTTATTCCGCGGTTATCGACAAAGGAAGTTACTACAAGACGAACCGGTAAAGGAGTTAATATGTAAGGAGGTTCAAACGAGTCTGTTTGAATTACCGAAGCCCGAAATCGTGCCATATCCTTACAATTTCATAAGCGCAGTTAGACGTAAATTAAATTTGGTCGCTCGACAAGCAAAGGCGAACGCGTCGTCGGTAATTTTAGAATCGCCCGTCGCACGAAAAAGTCCCGATTTAAAGTCATTCCTATCAGATAAGTGCCTTAATTTAGATGTAAAGTCTATCGAACATTTAACGTTAAAGAAATCGAAGACGGGTGTTGAAAATGGCTGTGCCAGTGAATCGGATACCTCAAAAAACATTCCCGACTTGTCTAGCGAGAGTAGTACAGATATTAACCTGTTACATTCCAGTAAACGAGCACGTTCATCCGATACGGACGAGGAACGTGGACGAAAAAACATAAACGTCGATAGAGTTAAGAAACTAAAGTTACGCCAACCTAAATCTATTGAATCTGAAATATCTGAACGTATCAACGGAAGTAAAGAGAGCATTATATCGTCCAATAGGTGTAATTATGCGATAATAACAAGTAAAAAATCGGATTCGATTGAAAAGGATGTAAATACGATAGCGACCGAAAAAGATATAAAAATACAGACCCAAAAAGATATAAAAATACAGACCGAAAAAGATGGTGTATCAACTGAAAAGATTGATACCGATGTGATCGACGAGAATATAAACAACCATGCTGAAACGTACAGCTTGAAAAATAAAGAAAACGTCTCCGAAAATATATTACAAGTCATAAATAATGCGTCGCAAGAGTATTCAAGTAATTTTGCGAGTGTCACTTCAGATATACCTGCGTTGCAACCTCCAAGTGTTTCCTTAAAAAGTTCGTTGCCAATTTCGAGTTCAGAGGAAAGTGTTGGTAACACTGCATCTAATAGGATTCCAAGTATTGTTCTTAAACATGGAGAGAAATCGGTCATCGAAAGCAAGGTAACTTAACATTTATATTTCTGGATATTTCCCACATTTCCCAACATTTCCTAATTTGTTTGCTATGTTTCTTGAGACATTGTGCGCTAATTACATAAGAAACAAAATATATAAATTAATATTTTTACAAATACCACAATAACTATAAACATAAATCCTCTGCTAACTGTCCCCTGTTTCCCTCCACTCCCTCCCTTTCCAATTCGTTCTTTCTTCTACCTTCTCCATCCATCCTATTCCTTCCCCTCTCTCTCCTAAGATCTCTCCCATTCTCTTTCCTCCTCCTTCATCTCTTCACATTCTCTTAACATATGCATTAGACTCTCCCGTCCCATTCCACACAACCTACATTCTCTTTTAACATCCTCCCACCAATATTTATTTTCCCCTTCCTCGTTCCCGCGTCTATATCTTGCCACGATCCTCATCCTCTTCTTACATAATCCTCCCCTTAGATACTCCAGCATTTCTTCTGCAATAATCTCCTCGTACCTCTGATCCTGCTCCATCTTTCTTGCCTTTGCACATCTTTTCTCGTCTTTTTCTTTTTCTACAATGTCTTTTTTTGTTGTCACTCCCATCCTCCTTCCCTTCTCTTTCTTACTTCCTCTCTTGCGTAAGCCCCCCTTTCACAATACCCCTTTCTCTTGTCTTGTCCGTACCCGATCTTTCCTTCCTTTACCTCTTCCCAACAGCTCTGCAGTATCTTTCCCTTTCCATTCCTTCCTCATAGTTCATCGCCGGCTTCCCCATCTGCACTCTAATCTTCTCCCCTTTTATTTCTTCTTGCACTATGTATGTTGGTGTCTCCCTCTCTAGGCCTATCACCCTGCATCCTTTCCAACACTACCCGTTCCCTCCACCCCACAGTGTAAGATAAATAAGTGGTGACACGGGCTATCCTTGCCGTACGGCTGAGACGTCTCAAATCTGCTAACGCAAATGAGACGGAATCTTACGACAAGGAGCGCTAATCCAGGCCAATCGCACGCATCTAATTGCATGCAAAAATCGCGCCAAATCGGATATAAAACAAAAATTACATATCATTGATAACAGGACAGCCACAGTGCATGTAGTAGGAGTAGCGATAACATACTGGTAGTGGTTATAATGTCGCACAATAAATTATTTACTTTTATTAAGCTCGCTGTTTTTATTTTGTTACGTTATTATAGTATATGAAAGTGCCAATAAAATTAGCTGTTCGTTATTCATTGTAAAAGTTTCAATAAACAGAATAACGATTTCAGTCTCTTTTTTGCTTTGACTTTTCGCTGATCTTGAACTAACAATCATTAGGTAGGTAGAATTACGCATTATAAGAATATTATCCCGAGTGCATGCCAAATTGTGGATAATTTTGTCGAGTGCACAACTATTTTTATTTACCAAATGAAATTTACAAAAACAATACTTTCTTTGTGAGAAATACAAAAAAAAATTAAGACAAAGGTTTTCTTTGGTTTAAATAAATTAGAAATTGTGCACTAGTGCAAAATTATCGCATAATTTGGATCTAAATTTCAGAAATTTAAAAAAATTGAGTATCTTAAATTTTGTGAGGGAAATAGTCATTTTAATTCGCTGTTAATTGCATATTTTTATGCTTTTTACGTATGAGAACTGCGAATATCTAGCGCGAAACACGACTTGAATTGGGCCCGTGTACAGCCCGCGTCGTACAACTCTCTCTAAAGTCGCCACTCTTCTAGCGTTAGCAGATTTGAGACGTGGCCGGCGAGCTCGTTGCATCACCTATATATCATACACCGTGCTCCACCCCCATATCTCTACCCCATACAACACCACACTTTTCATTAGTTTTTCAAACAACCACCCCCTTCTCATCAGATCGTTTTCCAAATGTTCTCTCCCCTAACCCCCACACCTGTCTTAACACTTTACACCCCTCGTTTGCCAGTTCCCTCACATGTGCCTCGGTATTTCACTTCTCCCACACTTTCTATGTTCTCACTACCGCACTTCCACTCCTCCTTTCGCTTTCTTCCTCTCCCCTTCTGAAACACTACTATCCTAGTCTTTCCCACATTCACTTTTATTTCTCGTTTTTCTAAAAAATCTTTAACTGTCACCATCATATCCCTCATGTCTCCCCCTGTTCTTCCCACTGCTACTACATCATCTGTGTATGCCATCGCCCACACTTTGTGCCCCCCAATAACCACCCCTCCACTCTGATTATCCCTTAGTCTTTCCACCAACCCCTCAATGTAAACCGCAAAGGAGAGCCATGTCTCAGTCCCTTTGTTGTTTCAAACACTAATTTTTAAAACTAATGATATTGCAGAACTAGATGCCATATTTCAACCCATAAAAATACGAACAATTTTAAATCGAAATAAACAATTAGCAGTAGTAGTGGTGGTCTGGTGCTTAGAGCGCCGGACTGCGACGCCGGTAACCTGGGTTCCATCTCACCAGGCTGTAATTACTAATACGGTCAAATGTTAAAAGTGATACTATTATTATTATTATTATTATAAATAAAGATGTGCTGTCAGTACTAACTCTTGGCTTACAGTGATGATATACAACACACCTTGGTGTAGAGTAGAGGGCAGCTAAAACAGTTGTACCGATTGGTCCAAATTGGACACTTTCTAGTGGAAACACTCTTTATTTTAAGAGATAGAATAAAATAGATCTAGGCGCCTGGAACTTAATTTTAATTGGGAAATTCACAGAATTCAGCAATCACTAATCATTTTGCCACTAGGGGGCGTTTCTAGAATTTAGTCGATTTCTTGTCCCATAACTTTCTTATTATTAAAGATAATTGATTTTCAAAAAATCTTTCTTGGATCGTGATAGACAGTTTTTGTACAGGGTGTTTGGTTTTTTAATACGACTCTAAAGTCTAAACTACATTTCTTTATGCGGACCACCCTGTAAGTATATTTTGGGGTTTTTGAAAAGAGCGTAAAATTTTCTAAGTTTTGATGTATCACTTGAGTAATATTTATGTTAAATATTATTTGCAATATTGCATTTTATACATTAAAATATTTTGCTTGCTTCCATGGCTAACAAAGATGGCAATTCAATTTCTTAGTTTTCTGGAAATTTTTACTAACTGCAAATATTTTTAATTTGAAATAACAATGTATAAAATGCATAATATTGCAAATAATATTTAACATAAATATTGTTCGAGTGATTCATCAAAATTTAGGAAATTTTACACTCAATCAATCAATCAATTTATTTGTTTAAAAAGTATTTTTACAAATGAGCCACCTCTACCCATTTTACACTAAAAAACATTAACAAGCAAATATACATATAACTAAACCCATCCCTCTAACCCTCCACTATTTAAGTTCTGTAGTACATAATCATAAAATAAAGCAACACACAACAGAAAAAGAAACAAAAACCCACCCACATTTCCCTTAACATAAGTGTAAACCTCGGTGTAAACTAACTTTCCCTTCCCCAATACTCTTCCCTTTCTCCTTTGCCATCCTTCTTCTCTCTACAACATCCTCCATTCACCCTAACCCTTCTCCTCCTTCTCCTAATATCTTCTCCTACTCCTTCGTTCCTCCTTCAACTCATCACACTCCCCTAGCATGTTCCACATTTTCCCACTCCACTCCGCACAACCTACATTTTCTTTTTTCATCTTCCGCCCAGTACTTGTTCTCCCTCTCTTCATTCCCACGCCTGAACCTCACTATCACCCTCTTCTTTTTCAAGCACAATCCACCCCTCAAGTACCTCGGCACACCCTCCCCTACAATTTCCTCATACCATTATATTTCCCTTCTCTGATTTTCCCCCCTTCTTTCCTGGATCTGAACATCCTTGTGGAACCTGATCACAACGGCCACTGATCATAACGGCCACCTTAGGTTATTGTTATTTTATAACGACCACCTTGATCACAACGGCCCCTAATACTATTTCATCATAACGGCCACCTTGTTCACGTTATGATTAAATAATATTAGTGGCCGTTGTGATCAAGGTGGCCGTTATGAAATAGCAAAAACCGGGGTGGCCGTTAGATCAGTGGCCGTTGTGATATAGACCCATCCTTGTCTCTTCTTATTATATCTTCCCTCGTGTTATGTCCCCTTCTCCTCTGTACTTCCACCCTCGTATACCCCCCCCCCCCCTTCATAATACACTCTTTTCAAAAACGCCAAAATATACAGGGTAGTCTGTATGAAAAATGTAGCTAAGAGTGGTCCCAACACCCTGTATAAAAACTCTATCGCGATGAATTCTACGTAAAGAAGTACTCTAAGAAATATTTTGCCACAATCAATTATCTTTAATAATAAGAAAATTATGGGGCATTAACGAACTCGACCAAATTCTAGAAACGCCCCCTAGCGGCCAAACGATTAGAGATAGCTGAAATCTGTTTTCGACAGTGATTTTCTCATTAAAATCGAGCTCCATTTTTTTCTATCTCTTAAAATAAAGGGTGTTTCAATAAGAAAGTGTCCAATTTGGACCACCCTGTACACTTTCATACACTGTACTGACAACCGTAATAGCTTGAGTGGTATTTAAAATCAGCATATATTTTCCAAGAAGTATTAAAATGAAACCTCTTGAGGTATCATAAATAGTTTTAGTAGATTTATGAAATTTCAAAGATGAGGCAACTTTTCTGCACTATTAAACTTGATAATTCTTCCATACATGTAGATGCAATTAATTTAAAAAAAAAACTATTTCAGATTAAAGCAAATGAGATCCACTTAAAATTTGAAGCAGAATTGCATCTCCTAAATGACTTCAATGACTCTCTACGGCAAGTCATGGCTGTAGAAAAGGTACAGTACTCACTCTTTCAAATACCCATTAGTCACTCACTACATATTTCAGTCATTGCTCGAACTTCATAATCAGAAAAATGAAACCGCAATGACTTTTCATACGCGTGATACCCAAACGTCAATTATAAATCCGCAAAGTCAAATTGCCACCATCAATTATTCACGTGGTTCCGATATTACCGAAGCTCAAAGTATCGAAAATGATGTCACTCTCATTACGACCGGTTTGGAATTGTCGCAGTTTAATTCGCCAATCGAAGAAAGTTGCTCGGATTATTCGATTATAAAAACGAAAAGGAATAATCAAGATACTTTAACTGGTTTATCTCTAGAGATGGTTAGATATTATTATCTTGTTTACTGCGTGTTGTGATGTAATAGTGATGTTTTTGTTTTTTAGTTCGAACGGCTTATTAAGGACGAAGATGCTAGAATTGAAAACTTGAAGGCAATTTTGAAAATTCGAGAGAAGGCATTAGTAGATCGTACGAAGGGCGAGTTGGCATGGTTGGAAATACAGAAGAAGTAAGTTTCTGCTTTAAAGACGCACATATGTTATATTCTTCTTTAAGGCACTTAAAGGACGGTGGTCAACTGCAAGAAATATCGGCAATTAAGAAGAAACAGAGGGGTTTGTTAATTAAATTAGAACATGAACGGCACGAAATGCAAAGGTACTGTTTCGGATAAACGAAATAACGGGAATATAATCTGTTACTTTCTAGGTTGAAGCAAATGCAAAAAGCCGCTTCAAAGGAACGTAAATCTGTATTAAAGGAACAACGTAATATGATTAAAGCGCAGCTTTCTACAGGTGGCACTGTTACTAAAATTAAACGACACGCCAGAGAGGAAAAAAGGCAAAGTGGACCATTTAAAGTTTATAATATAAAGAGTCACAACGATACAATTTTTTCCGAAACCTCGATGACCAGAAAAAGTTCGGTAACCGAAGAAATCGTCAGTGAAGTTTCGCATCGTTCGCATTCGGTTGTTAGTCAAATTTCCGAAGAGATAATTTTAAGTGAGAAACTAGAAATACGAACAAATCAAGAACCGACAATTCAAACGGAAACTGTTAAAAGGTAAATTAATTAATTAATACGTAAAAATTTTGTGGCGCTATTTTTAAATTAATGCGCCTAATTTGAAAATACGTTGTGGCGGTGTTGTATAATTGGTAAATGGGTCCGTTATTATTAGATATATTAGAAATGATTAAAAACAAATCGTCTAATATTAGATATCCTGTTGGAAGCGTTCCAAAAGTACGTATTTTCAAAGGAAGCTTCCTATGGAGAGGAAATATATTATGTTTAAAATTAGTCGGCGCTTCATTCAGTAGGAGGTTGTTATTAGTTGTACAACACTCGTTTGTGTCACTCTTTGTAAACATTGTAGCTATTTTATTCGAGTGTAAGTAATAAACATGCATGTAAGATATCATTCAACATTACAACTTAATTTATTTATTTATTTATTTAACCAGTTGAAGTTACAAGCATGTAACCCTGCCGAGGTAAATAAATTACCTGTATAAACTTACTTGACTGTCCTAAAACTAGACTTAACACTACTACGAACTACAACTAACCTTGTAAACTATAGGGGAAGGGCGAGAGGCATTTTATACGACTAAGGAATAATTACAATTGGGTATATTAAAGAACTGGTGAACGTAAAGCAAAACATTATTCTTAACAAAAAAAACATTATGTAATTTTAATTTAGAAAAAAATATATACGAATGTCTCAAAAATCCCCACGTGGGGGAGGTTTGAAACGACCTGTTGCCAGGTTTGGGATTCTGTACAGGGTGAGTTTTTTTTTTTCATTTATTGGTATGGGGATCTTAGAAACTAGTAGAGATAGAGAGAAGATTAAATGGGGGGAAAATTATAGTTTTACCAGCTCAATTTAATGAGCTTTTCGTTTTTTGGAAAAAATGCATAACTAACTAGATATATCAAAAAAATTATTTTTTCGTTTTTTTGTTTAGTGCATGTAGATTTGTTATTATTGGAGAAAATGTGTAAAGGAAAAAGTTGTAGCTCTAATTTTTGAGTTATGACACAAACTTGTGTTTTTTCTAATGGAAACCATAGTTGGCCATTCTAACAATATACAGGGTGCCCCACTGCTCCGTAATCGGTCGATAACTCAATATGGGTTGAAGATACAGAAAAAAGTTTCAAATAAAAGTTGCTTTGATTTGAATTGCGCATTTTTTAAAAATATTCTTATATCTACAGTATGTTGCATTTTCACGTGGCAGGAAACTGGCACTTTTTTTTAAATGGCACACCTTGTATTTTTTTCTCTTAATGTATCGATCAAGCATATTTATATCACGCCTGAAATTTTTTTTGATATTGGATGTGCGGTTGCCAAGTTATTAATTATTTTGTCAAAATTTTGTACAATTCAAGGTCGGACTATAATATTCATAACTAAGTTATTCTTCAAAAATGGAAAAATTTATTTGACGAATAATATTACCCTAATGTCGCGTTACTCTACAAAAAAAAACTAAGTGATTAATTTTATACCGAGTGTTTAAAATGAGAATTCAAACTTTGTGAACTTTAAATAGAATTTATGCGAATATTTTAAATGGAACACCCTGTATTTTTATTCACCATCAAATTCTCGACAAAAAACTCTATTCAACGGTGTATTATTTCCTGGTATTATTTTTTGTACTTTTGTTAATATTTACGATTTTTAAATTTGCACGTAAAAAAAATTTGTTAAAAGTAATTTTTATTTAATTATTATTACAAAATACCTTTTAAATAGTTGGTATCAACGCAAAAGAACAAAACTCAAGTCCGTTGACTATCTTAAGTTCTAAATAATTAAAGCAAAACAACAGTCAGAGGTGCGCGCGAGAATTGGATTTATTAGCAATAAAGTAGAGGAGGTCCTGTTCCGTGGTCGCCAAGGTCACCGGACCTTACCTTTATGGCTTACTATCTTTGGGGAACTGTTAAATCTCAAATATATCAACAGCTGCCACAACACGAGATGACATGAAAATTTGAATTCAAGAGGCGTTTCAACCGATTACTCCTATGACTTTAAACAATGTGAGATTATTTGGGGTTGGGCTTCAAAAGTGCATTGATCAAAGTGGAAGACATTTTGAACATTTACTTTAATGAGAGATATTGTATTTATTTTCCATTTTAATTTTCGAGAAACACCGTTTATTAAAAATTCGAGAAATACCGTTTACTAAAAATTTTGTTTCAATTATTTAGAAATTAAGATAGTCACAGGACTTGAGTTTTGTTTTTTTGCGTTGATAACAACTATTTAAACGGTATTTTGTAATAATAATTAAACAAAAATTACTTTTAACAATTTTTTTTACGTGAAATTTTAAAAATCGTAAATATTAACAAAAGTACAAAGGAAATAATACACCGTTCAATAGGGTTTTTTG
The DNA here is from genome assembly GCA_036250285.1 of Pyrocoelia pectoralis. Lineage (NCBI taxonomy): Eukaryota > Metazoa > Arthropoda > Insecta > Coleoptera > Lampyridae > Pyrocoelia > Pyrocoelia pectoralis. The sequence goes on along the minus strand of CM070079.1, from coordinate 32,830,991 downwards.
TCGAGAATTTGATGGTAAACAAAAATACAGGGTGTTCCATTTAAAATATTCGTATAAATTCCATTTAAAGTTCACAAAGTTTGAATTCTCATTTTAAACACTCGGTATAAAATTAATCACTTAGTTTTTTTTTGTAGAGTAACACGACATTAGGGTAATATTATTCGTTAAATAAATTTTTCCTTTTTTAAAGAATAACTTAGTTATGAATATTATAGTCCGACCTTGAATTGTACCAAATTTTGACAAAATAATTAATAACTTGGCAACCGCACTTCCAATATCAAAAAAATTTTCAGGCGTGATATAAATATGCTTGGTCGATACATTAAGAGAAAAAAATACAGGGTGCGCCATTTAAAAAAAAGTGCCATTTTCCTGCCACGTGAAAATGCAACATACTGTAGATATAAGAATATTTTTAAAAGATGCGCAATTCAAATCAAAGCAACCTTTATTTGAAACCTTTTTCTGTATCTTCAACCCACATTGAGTTATCGACCGATTACGGAGCAGTGGGACACCCTGTATATCACTAACATACTTATTTTCATAAATATAGAAATTATGGACATTTTTTTGTTTTTAAATGCCGCATTGTTTAAGTAGTAGGCTATGGAAACAATTGACGAATGCCCATCGCGTTTAGTAACAAAATTTTACTCAATTATTAATTTGAGGTTTCGTAAAATATCATTATGCATTTTTCTAATGAGGAAAGGTATGATATGATTGTTATATTTTGATCGCCGTCAGCCTTCTCTACCGACTTTTAAGAGATTGTATGATAATTTGGGAGTGTATGGTTTTTTCCATAATCGAAATAATCCTGCAAAAGGCATTAATAAAGAAGTAGAGATAAACGTATTGGCACATGTAATGCGGACTCCATCGATTTTAATCGATATCAGTTGCATAATCACTACGTCTTGATGATTACAATAACCGTATTGAATATTGTACATGGTTTATTAACATGTGTGAAGGTGATCCGTGGTTTACATTTGAAGTGTTATGGACGGTTGAAACATGATTTACAAACTATGAACATTTATAGATGCAAGAAAATCCGCATCATGTTGAACAAAGAAGATCCCAAGTTAAGTTTGGATTTAATGTTTGGTGCGGCATCACTGGCTCACAAGTTCTTGAACAATACATTAACTGATTATCTTCCCTTTCTGCAGAACGATTTTGAAAATATGTTAGACGAATGACCTTTACAGACACTATGCTCAAAGGGTTTCAACACGATGGGGCACCACCACATAATCAAATAACAGTACGAAATCATTTAAACGAAACATTTCCTAATTCGTTATTAATTATTTAAACACGCATTTATCAATTGTTTCCATAGCCTACTACTTAAACAATGCAACATTAAAAACAAAAATGGCCATAATTTCTATATTTATGAAAATAAGTATGTCAAGTGATATATTGTTAGAATCGTCGACAAAGGGCCTTTTTACTTCTTCCCGAGTACGAAGTAAAAGGGAAGTTTTGTATTAGTGTTCGAAAAAAAAATTGACCTATGCAAATTTTTACATATCTTTGCGTTTCTGAATACGTATCTACATTCAAAAAATGAATAAAAATTTCCGCCGGTTATCGAAATGCGGCTTTCGCCATTAAATTGCAGTCGGGTCAAGGACGAAAATGCCTTTGATGACGTCACTTCCGTATAAGCTAAAATGGCGGCACTCATTTTTTTATAATGTAAAGTTGCAGTGTTTTTTATATAGTTTAAAAGAGTATTTTTTTCTGAATTCAGCAATATATATTGTGCTATACTTACTTTTTGAAAAAAGTGTTAAAAAAATAATTGTTAAAAAATTAATGCAATCCTCTATACTCATAAACTTTAAAGTTATCGAAATGCGGTGTTCGCCAATCGATTTCATTCGGCGCAAGGACAAAAATGCTAATATTACCTTTGATGAGGTCACTTCCGATATAAGCTAAAATGGCGGCAATCATTTTTTTTTGCAAGATAAAGTTGCAGTTTTTTGATACAAGGGAAGTTTCATGGCAATACTTGCCAGAATTTTTTAGTCATGGCCAACTATGGTTTAATAATAATATAATAATAATCGTTTATTGAGGTTCTGGTGATCATGAATAACAAAACAAAATATTCTCATAGAACATAGATGATACACAGAAATTCAAATAGACATGAAGTAACTAAAAAAAAAGAAAAAAACATCACAAATACCACAAATACGTGAGGCGAAGTTTAGCAATAAGCTATTCTGCCACTTAACCTTATTGGTTTCTATTAGAAAAAACACAAGTTTGTCATAACTCAAAAATTAGAGCTTAAATCAAAAATTTGAAAACTGTATTATTGAGCCCATAATTATTTACACGTTTTTCCTTTACACATTTTTTCTAAAGTAATAACAGAGCTAACCAAGAAAACAAAAAAATGATTTTTTGAGATATCTAGTTAGTCATGCATTAAAAAAAAAAACTAAAAGCTCATTAAATTGAGCCGGTAAAACTGCAATTCTTTGCCCATTTAATCGTCTCTCTATCATTTCAGGTTAAAAATCATGACAAAAGTTGTCCCCCTTGATATAAAATTGACGTGTTTTTGCATTTCTCAAAAAAAAAATTCTCTAGCCAGAAACTCGTCTATTTCTTTTCGTTGGTCCATCCTGTATATGTGTTATCAAGGTTGTACATTCCTTCGTGGAATAGTAACCGCCTCTTCATTGAGGCTCTCTCTCTTGCTATGATTGCCACGTCGTCCGCATATGCCACTATCTGTACTGCTTTATTTCTTATTGTTCCTGTTACGTCGCAGTCTTTTATAATTCCATCCATTACAATATTGAAGATAGTTGCCGATATTTCATCTCCTTGTCTCATTTCCGAGTTGGTCTTGAACTCCTTTGATATCCTTGGTCCGTTAGTATCGCTGCTTTTGTGTTCTTCATTGTCATTTCCACTAGTTTTATAATTTTCTTTCACATTTTCATTCTTTGCATGTCCACTTTAATTTGTTTTCTATTCACCTGGTCCTGCTGCTTTGCCATGATTATTTACGATCTCAGTCACTTCCTCCTCCAATGGGATATCTTGTTGTTCTTCTGTATTATGCTCTTGCTCCTCATCAGTTTCATTTGTTTCCTCTTCTGGTTTTGTTAGCCGATTCTTAAAGTGTTCCATCCATTCTTTATCTTCAATTTTTGCTATGTTTGGTTTCCTGTTCTGTTTCCTGATGTATTCACGTAGTTTAGCCTTACTCTTACTTTCACTTTCCATTATCTGTTCCACCCATATATTCTTTTTCCTTTTCATTAGTCCATTATTTCCTTCTTTTCTTATTTCCTTATATCTTTCATAGTCTGCATCTTCACCTGTTTTTATCCGTTTAAGCATGGCGTTTTTCTTTTTCTGTATTATTTGATTGCATTCCTCATCCCAACATTTGCTTTTATTTCCCTTCTTTTCTATTCCTACTACTTTTTCTGTGGCTTTAATTGTCGCATTCTTTATTCTGTTCCATTTGGTTTCTATTTCGTTGCCTTCTTCCCTTTCTGTTAGTTGCTTTTTTATTTCTTCCTGGTGTTTTTCTTTCTTTTTTTTAATACTTTTTGCATCCCATTTTTTCCTACCAGTCTGCTTCTTTGTTTATAATGGTCCGTGGCTATGCTTGGCCCTCTGTATGATCTTACGTCATGTATCATTGTTTCTCTCTTTTTCGATACTATATAGTGGTCAATCTGCTTTCCTGTGGTTTTCCTCGGCATCATCCATGTAATTTTATGTTCATACTTGTTTTTGAATTTTGTACTGACTATAATACATATTTCGGTCTCCTAATATTATAACTGTCTCATGTTTTGGGATTTCGTCACGTTTTTTCTAGCATTTCATACTAGACTTTTTACCATTTGCTTTACTTTTGTATTTACACATGTTTAGACAATTCTGAATTTCATCTATGAACAAGTTAACCGCAGGGGTTGGACAAATCCCGGATTACATTAATCCAAAATCCGGGATTTGGATTACGGATTGCAATTCATAATCCGCAATCCCTACAATCATAATTGACCACGTAATCTGTAATCCCGACAATCATAATTATTGACACGTAATCCGTAATCCAGCTTTCATTAAAATTGCGGATTTTGTGGATTACATTCACACATTCTACCAACACGAATAAAACAAGTGATGTTAAATTGGGAAATCATTTGAGCGTGGTTTTTGTCTCACTTTCCCCCCAGACCTGCTTAGTCAGAGCAGTGCAGTGGATTGAGCAAAGCAGAAATAAACAGTTGCATTTGTAGTGAATGTACCATACTCCATACTATACGTTCGTTGCGGTGCGTTAAACTAAATATAATAAAATGGCCACAGTGCACTGTTGGATAATGTATACAATACATTGTTTGATTATTCACAGTATTTACTTTTTTGCTTCACCCAAGTCTATAATCTGTAACTAATTTAACATGACGCTAATTGTACCTATGTGTAATCCGTAAGCCTTAATCAACAATCCAACATGAACCAAATTTATGGGTAATCCGTAATCCAACATGAACCAGATTTATGTGTAATCTGTAATCCGTAATCCAAACGCTAAAATCTTGGGATTACCAACCCCTGGTTAACCGCTACGTTTGGGTCATGGATAGTTGTGAATCTATTCCAATCGGTTTTACTCGCTACCACTTTAAGTTTGTTGTAATTATAAAAAAATGTAGTTTCATGTAATTCTGTGACTTGGGGGTTTGTTGATATTTATAAATAGTGGATAATGATCTGGCGAGGGTTCAATTTGAACGTTTTAGTGTTTAGCTTGCCGTTTTTTTATGAAAATATTGATGATGGATATAGTAAGGTATTAAAAAATTCATTACTTATAGCAGTATTTTTAACTATGTCGATATTACAACGTAAATTTTTAATTTAGATCGCTGTTAATGCGTGAGGCAGCACTACAGAAGCGACGAAAGGTGGCCGAAGAAATACTACAATGGCATCAGAGGCTGCTCGAAGAAGAAAAGAAAATATCGGAACTCGAACTGGCGGCAACTTCAATTATCAATCAAGCGTCCCCGATAAAGAACGAAGATCTTCTTCTCGATAAAGCTGCGAGGCAGAAATTCAAAGGATCTCAATTGAATCAATTATGGTTGAGCATGACCGGTCGTCAGGAAAAAAAATTCAAAGATGAAGAGGTTTATAATATGTCGCAGACCTCCTTGGAAAAGTTTTGTAGAAATGCGAAACATTACGAAAAATTACAGAAGAGGAATCACACACCCGATTCTCGACGATCTTCTATTCCCGTAGAAGAAAATCATAGTAGCGAGTATTTATCAGACTTTGAATCGGCCGTTACGAGCGATAGTCCTCCCATGGTAAATGGGAAATTCGGCGAATCATCGGAATCAGATGAAATTAATACAGTCACAGAAATTTCAAAACAGAAAACCACAGAAATTTTAGACCACAAAATTTCTAGTGGAGAAAATGTCTCGATAAAATTTTCTGAAGAGGCAGAACTTCTAAGTAATAGAGAGACTGAAACAACCATATCCCGTAATATTAAAACAAGTAATCACGATCTTAATTCTATCCAAGAAAACCAAACCACAAGTGCAATACCCGACATTGCAAATGATCAGGAATTGGTAGACGATTACAGTAATATCAAAGATATTGAACATAACCATAGTGTTGGTGATGATGTAGTTGCAACCTTATCCTTGAAAATTAATTCACAAAGAGATAATAGTACAGTTCATGATGAAACTGAAGGTAAAGTTTCCATAGGAAAGTTATCTGATTTGACCGGTTCTCGTTCATGTAATGTTACACTTCCTTCTGCAGAAAGAAATGTTAACGTAACAGAGAATTTGAATAATACGAAAACGATTGGCGACTTAAGTCAAAAATCTTCAACTGTAAATTTGTCTCAATTGGAAACTAATGGACCTCTCTCAAAAATTAACACGGAAAGAGGTAGTTGTGTAATAGAGAGTGACCAAGATGTGAATAATGACACGGAAAATGATTTAAAGTTGTTTAGTGAATTGAATAAGACGTCTGAGATTACGAGGTCGAGTGATATACCAGACGAAACTACTACGTACTCAAAATATAGTATGAAATCTTCAAATATAAATACGGAGAGAGGCACAAGTTTTATCGATTCAAATATTACTAATCAAATAACGTTATGTAAATTAAACACAAAATTTCCAATTACGAAGTCGTACAGTGATACAAGGATCTCCGATTTAAATAACGTAACCGAAACATTATTGAAAAGTATAAATGTGAAAGTGACGCTTAGTAATAATAACGAAGATGCTTCTTCAAACGAATCTCCAAAGCCAAAATCTAATATAAGCGATATATCTTCTAATTTGAATGAAAATATATCGCCAAGTCAAACCATTGACTCAATCAGTGAAATTGAAGAAGATCAAGTTTCTGATTCTCCAAAATTAAGTGATGAACCAATTGAAGTTCTTCAAATATCTTCCATTATTGATCAAGATGCGGAGCAAATGCCAATTAATGCGATTGTAGAAGAACTTCCTGCATTAATTTCCTCGTCGCCATCTAAGACAGTAGATGATGTAACCGGTCAAACATCGCCCGTTTTAATGATTGAACACAGTAAAACTTCAAATCATAGATCGACTGAAGATCAAGTAATTCATGTGGATGCAGTTGAAAATAAATGTGAAATTGCCAGTGAAGAAACTCAGGTCAGTAAAACAACAGAAGAACACGATCGGATGCATTTGTCATCTGAGCAAAACGAAAATGAATCTGTAGACGAGCGAATTTTAATAAATGAAGAATCATCGCAGGACACAAACAGCAGTGCTAAACAAACATCTCCATTATTATCAAGTTATGGTTTTATAGAGGCCAAGAAAACTTCTCAATCCGATACCATTGAATCTACTGTAGATTTAGAGAAAAGTAGTAGATCTTCGGAAGATCCTCACGAAAAAATTATTGACAATAATTATAATTTGGTATCTGAAAATGAGGACAAAATCAAAAGTGATCTCGAGCAAATCTCAAATGACAAGAAAAATTCATCTACCCCCACCATCACAATTAGTTTAGAAGGTGACGAAAGCAAAAGTGGTAAAATTGAAGATATCCCCTCAGATAAGAACGATTCGTCCATCCCCACCATCACAATAAGTTTAGGTGACGAAAACAAAAGCGGTAAAATCGTGGATTCCCCTTCGGATAAAAAAAATTTGTCCACCCCCACCATCACAATAAGTTTAGAAGGCGGCGAAAACAAAAATAGTGAAATTGAAGATGCTCCTTCAGAACAGAGTGTATCCGAGAAGATAGCAAACGAAAAGCAAATTGACGTTAAAAAGCGGGTCTTGGAAATACTGTCAGATGCGAACATTTCAAGTCCACGAGGCGATAGAAGCCCAAGAATGCAGGATTTTTATGTGACGGCGTATGATGTTACTTCTCCAAATCATTCACCCAATTCCAGTAATGCAATCCGTCGTATTATATTTTTTATTAATTATTTGTTTTTAGATTCTCCCACTGAAGATGTACAATCAAATTTTGTTACTCAAGATGTCACCGATGAAGTTGAAGAATTGCTCAAGAAGCAGATAGCAATTGAACGAGAGGTAACTGTCATTATTTCTATTTTTGTTTTGTTGAGGACCCTTTATATTCATATATTTGGTTAATTGCTGCAGAAAGTACATTGTTTTATCAAAGTGTGGTAACAGTGTTTTAATAAATTAATGATTCAGCTTCCATATCTACCAGGTGGTCCAAATTGGACACTTCCTTATGGAAACACCCTTTATTTTAAATGGACCTAGGTGTCCGGAACTCAATTTAAATGAGAAAATCACTGATGCAAACAGAATTCAGTTGTCTTTAATCGTTTGGCCGCCAGGAGGCGTTTCTAGAATGTGGTCGATTTCTTTAATAACTTTCTTATTTTTAAAGATAATTGATTTTGGCAAAATCTTTCTTAGAGCACTTTCTTACATAGAATCCATCGCGATAGACAGTTTTTATACAGGGTGTTTCGCCTTTTTATACCACTCTAAAATACACTTCTTCATATGAACCATCCTGTATATTTTGAAAAGAGCTTAACATTTCCCAAATTTTGATATATCACTCGTTTTAAATCATGCCGCCGTCTTTTGTTGGCCATGGAAACGTAGATGTCTGCAAGCAAAATATTTTAATGTATGAAATGCAATATTGCAATTAATATTTGGGGTTAACGTGAATATTGTTCAGTAATACATCAAAATTTAGAAAATTTTACGCTCCTCTAAAATCCCAAAATATACAGGGTGGTAGCTTACAGTCGTATACAAAAACCAAACGCCCTGTAATAAATGGTGTCTATCACGAGAAAAGATTTTGCCTAAATCACTTATCCATAATAATAAGAAAGTTATGGGACATTAAAGAAATGGACCACATTCTAAAAACTCCCCCTAGCGGCCAAACAATTCGACATAGCTGAAATCTGTTTGCGCCAGTGATTTTATCACTAATTGAGCTCCAGACACCTACCATTATTTTTTATCTCTTAAAATAAACAGTGTTTCCATAAGAAAGTGTCTTTGGATTTAGACCGTCCGGTACAAATTTACATTTCATGCTTCTCAGCTCACTTTTCGAAAGTATTTGTTTGAAATAATTCAAGCACCCATTGAACATTTAAAATTTTCCACCTCCAAGTAATTTTGTTAAATGTGTTAAAATAAATTGACATTTATTTTATGTATTTATCCCTTCTTTTCCAGAACTCCCTCATCCACTCCAAGCCTCTACCCTCTCCATTTAGCACCTCTTCTCTTCCTTTTCACTCTTCTCTAAATTCGGTGCATCCCTTTTTCCCCTTTTCATATAATCTGCACATCCTATCTTTGTCTTCCAACCAACTCTTTCTTCGTTTCCGCATCTAAATCTAGCTATCAATTGTTTATTTTCCTTCTTTCTTTTGCTCCTGAGATATTCAGGTTGTTCCCCTTCTAGGATATTAATATACTTTAATTTTGAGTTGATTATCAATCAATTAGTATTTATTGTATTTATAAAAATATACAAGCAATCTTATTCTTTTACCACTATGTATTGCAAGTGCAACATAAACAAAACACAAAAACCAAACTAAAACATATTATTCAACTTGAACTGTCCCCACCAGATCGACTTAACTTCAAACCACTACCCAAACCAACAACCAAAAAATTATCCTACAGCCCCTTTCCCTTCTACAGCTCTCTAAAACCCCCTCCATCCATTTTTTCCCCTTTCCATCCTCTCCCAGCACCTCTCTCCAACCTCCCTTCTGCTCCCTTAGCTCTACACATTTATCCATCATATGCTCGAAATTTCCCCCTTCCTCTCCACATAGTCTGCACAACCTCTCTCCATCCCCCAACCAATATTTGCTGTCTTTCTCTTCATTTCCCATCCTGAATCCGCCACTATCCTCATACTCCCTATGCCTCCTTTTCCTCTTTCCTTGCTATTTCCGCTGCTATGTCCCGTCCCTCCATCCTCTTCCTCTCTACCTCCTCTCTCGCATGTCCGCCCCTTTCGTAATATCACCTTTTTTCTTCCTGCCCCTGCCATATTCTCTCATTCTTCACCTCGTTCCAACATCTTAAAATACCTCCTTCCTCTCTTCTTTCCATCTTTTCCTCAAAAGCCATCGCTCAAGAAATCCGCCTCTATACATATCTTCCTCAGCTTAACCTCCTCCTCCACCACGTACCCCGGGGTTTCCCTATCCAGCCCTAGCACCCACCTCCAATATTTTTGTTGAATCTTTTCTATCTGCACCCATTCCTCTCACCCTTACACCTCTGCCCCGTATAACATTACACTTTTAACATCTCCACATAATCCCGCATCTAAATCTAGCTATCAATTGTTTATTTTCCTTCTTTCTTTTGCTCCTGAGATATTTAGGTTGTTCCTCATCTAGGATATTAATATACTTAATGTTATATTTTGAGTTGATGATTGCTTCCCTCCTTTCCAACCCCAAATTTCTGCTCCATACAATAAATCACTTTTAATTAACTTTTCCCACAGTAGTTTACTTTTATCCAAATCTAACCCAAAAGTTTTTTCTCCTAGTATTTTCTTCGCTTTGGCTCTTATGTGCGTTTCTTCACTGCTATGATCTCGGAATCTGTACCCCAAGTAATTAAATTCTTTTACTATTTCTATTTCTTGTTCTTCCCCTTAATTTTTTCACCTTTCTTGCTAAATACCATCATCTTCGTCTTTTCCGTGTTTAATTTCAATTCTTTCTTGGTTAGATACTTTCCTAACTGGCGCATCATTTCCCTCATTCTTGTTTTTCCCTTGCCATCATTACTATATCATCTGTGTACGCCAATGTCTATATCTTCGTATTTCCGAAGACTACTTCCCCTTCTTGTTTTTTTAATGTCTCCTCCAAGTCCTGTAGGTATGCTGTAAATAGTACCGGGTTTAGTGGGCATCCTTTTTTCATGTACTCTGCAAAAATTTCCTCTATTCTTTGTATTATCTTCTCCTGTATTTTTATCTTCCGTAGGTGCGCCCACAGCTTTTCCCTATTTACATTATCAAAGGCTTCCTTTAGATCTATGTATAGTTTCCCTCCCGCCTTTTCCAGCTCCATATTTACAGCATGTTTCAGTATGTATATGTTATCTGTTGTTCTTCCCGCTAGTCCATCTGGTAGAATGTCGTTTTCCTCCATTTTCTTCCTCAATTTTTCCTCTATCAGCCTTTCGTATACTTTGTAGATCGTATCTGCTAATGTTATACTTACCTCTGTAATTCTTCTCATTCTCTTTATCCCATTTTTTATGAATTGGGCATATTATTCCTATCCTCCTCCTCCTTCTTGGCAGTTCTTCACCATTCCATATTTTGTTTATTATCTTTGTTGGTATACTTGCCACCTTCCTTCCTCCATATAATAGTGCCTCTCCCTGCATACCGTTTTCCCCCGACGCTACATTTTTTCAGTCTGTACTGCTGCTTCCATGTGTTCTTTCTTTATTTCCTTCCCTTCTTCTTCAAATTCAATATTTAATCCTCCTTCATTCACCCCACTCCTACCCCTTTCCCTCCCAGAATCACCTTTCTCTCTCTCATCTCTTCTCTTAGCTCCTCACATTCCCTCATCATATGCCACATACTTTTCCTTCCTTCCCTGCACATTCTACAAACCCTTTTTTCGTCCTCCCACCAATATCTATTTTCATTCTCCTCATTCCCGTACCTAAATCTCGCCACTATTCTTTTTCCCTTCAATCCCATGTCCCCCAATAGGTAGGTACTCCGCCTTGCCATATACCACAATGTCCCCATATCCCTCATACCTCCCTTCAACTATCTTCGCTCTCATTTCTTGGTCTTGTACATCTCTTCTACCATGTCCCTTTCTCTCTCTTCGCTCGCATAACCCACATTCTCCTTCTTTTCCTGACCTCTTCCCCATACTCACCGCTCTCTTTCCTGTCTGAACTCGTATTTTTTCGGCTTTTGTCTCTTCCTCCACTATATACCCTGGCGTCTCTCTATCCAACCCCAACGTCCATTTCCAGTATTTTTCCTGGACTCTCCATTTTTTCCCACTCCTTCCACCCGGATGTTTCTGCTCCGTACCCCATTCCTTACTAGATTTTCAAAAATCCATCTTCTCTTTTCCATATCCTTCCCAAAAATTCTGTCCCCCACTATCCTATTATTCTTATTTGCCAGTTCTCTTATATGCGCCTCATCCTTATTGTCGTATCCTTAATACATAACCCAGATATTTCCATCCATCTGCAGTCTCCACCTCCTCCTCGCCTCACCACTATTTTCCCTCCTCTCTCTTCTCTTTTGAAACGCCATCACTTTAGTTACTTTTTTTTATAGATTAAAGAAATTCAGCAACAGCAAAAAGAGCACCTACCGTATCTATACGTTAGAGAAATTCCGAACAAGCCTCCTCCTCCGTACACACCTCCAACGACCAAACAGCAAGCTCAAATTAAGGACAGCATTTTACCGATAAGTGAAAAACAAATAGATGTAATTACAAAAGCGACTTCGGAAATTTTACATAAAGCTTTTAAAGAAAACAATTTACGAAACGTAACGCTCTCGGAAAATTCGAAAAAGATTCTAGATCTTAAAAGTAACGTAGACGCAAATTGTTACGAGTTTCTTTTCGACTTATCCAAAGAAATGGCGATCGAGCATTATAAACAATTCGAGGCGGAAACGGGACCGTCTTGGATGCATCTTCATAAACGGACGAAACTTGCCATCGGGAAACCTTTCGATCAACGCGGTTTAGATAGATTAATTAACAAAAAAATTAAACAAGTGTTAGGTTTCGAAATAGTTAAGGTCGTCGAAAATAAGAAACATAAATGGAGTGGTAAGAAACGTGATCACGTCGACGAACTATTAGTTGTCGAATGCCAAGCCGAAGAGGCAGAATGGACAAATTACAATAGGGACGAATTAATTGTTAAAGATGAACTTACGAAGGAAATATTAAATATGTTACTCAGTGAAACGGGACAAGCGTTAAACAATGTTTTAAAGAAAAAAAATTTAAGTTGATTACACTCTTATTATTATTAAGTTAAACATTCTATTTTTAATGAACTGGTTACACATACATTCATGTTGAATTTGCCATATCAATTTATATTTTTATACTTCCTTTTTGCAAATAAATCATTAAAAACTATCGCAGTTTTTTATTACTTTTTAAATGAATATACATAAACTGACTATCGTGTTGGTAATTTAGGGCCATGAAGGTGGACGTGAAGGATCTGGTGTACATGGTCCATACAGTGCACTCTTATCTCTAAATAACGTCATCCGTTCCGTTTCCTTCCTATCCAGAAACCATCCAAATCCGTAACCGATGAAAGGGATAATCATAAAAATGTAATTAGGACTTGCCATTTTTGACGATTTCTTGATTTCTTTTCCACTCCTGTGTATGTGTATAATCGGCGTATATTGAGCTTGCTACAACAGTCGGAAGAATAGTTACTACGCAGTACTGCTTAAATAACCTCCAAATCATTCGCCTAATAAACGTAGACCAATAACACTAGAAATAATAAGAAGATGTAATATAATTAACGTACCTAGAATAATGACAATAACAAAGAAATTGTTAATATTTCACTACAGTAAAAACGTTACATAAGCATGGCAAATACAGACTTCATAAAAGTAGACAGGTGACTTCTACTGCTACAGTTTGTGGAACAAAATTGGGTAATCCAAGCACAGGTATAAAGTTATGCTACTTTTTAAAATTAGGAATTTACGATAATACGTTTAAAGAATGTATTTTTCCAAAATAAAGACTATGTAGTTTTCCAAAATAACGACAATCTATTTTTATATTTCTCTGTAGACCTAGACATCAATCATCAATCACGTTTACGATTGTGCGTAAAGTTAGCAACGAACCAGTATGGACAAATCAGTGTGCGTATAATGAAAGTCGTTTCACACTTTACATTGAAAAACTAATGGTGAGTAAATTTGAAAAAATTAACCAAAATTAGATACCACCCATTATCTCTTAACAGAAATACAAATGCCTCCAGAAAATCCGCTCTAATTATTCGTATTGTACCATTGAATAAGCTCTTTTTAGTCATAATAATTCTTCTATTTATTTCACGAACACTGATATCTTAAAATCACGGTTCGTCACAGTTACCGGTGTACGTATAAATACGTTACTTACTTGTAAACACGGGTCCTCGGGTTCTGAACACAACGTCCACTGGTCACAACGACCACTGCCTTCTAATAAGCTGTCATCTTGGTCACATAAACGTCCACTTTTAAATTTCTTCATAACCCTCACCGCATACTATGCCACGCTGGCAGCAACTTCCACTTTTCAATTTCATCATAACCTGCACTCTGATCAAAATCTCTACCGACGTTGGTCGTTACGTTCACTTCTGGATTCTGGATTACGATGGGAGGGTGGTCAGAAGTCCACGTGCACGTAGGCCACCTATTCGGTCCCTTTGTGCTACCTCCCTGATTAGAGTCGCTCGACCCCGCAACGTCACTCAAGCCATCCCGCACATGAGATAAACCTGAGGATGCTGGACGGGGAGGCGGCTCTGATCTTAGCCATGTCCGGCCAGGATTTCCCCAACATAGACCGTCAGGACTGGACACTCACAAATGTGTTGCGCTGTATCGTCGTCTGTGTAGCATCCTCTACCTACAGAATAGTGATTAAGTTTACAGTGCCCAGAAAGTATACCCACAAGTAGCCGCAAGTTCTTTCTGGACAGCCCTGTGCAAGAACGCGCCAGGCTACGAGATGGTCCTCTGAAGGCCTCTCTCGCGGGACAGCAGTCGCTGACATCATGTTCCACCTAACCTAATGTTGGGCTTGGGTATCTTGAGTTATCAAGTTGTTTACAGTTGATACTGTAAGTGAGAGAGCCGGCTTTGTACCATAAAACGGTTGTTGAGGCCAGTCGGACTAACTTATCGGCTTTTCATTGCCTGTTGTTCCAGTATTCCCTTTAACCCATACGATCTGAAGGGTATTGCTGTTTGTCACTTGCTCTAGTACTTGGTGACACTCGGAAACCAGCCTAGAGATGATTTTGTATTGACCGAGTGCCTGTAGAGCGGCTCTGCTGTCACTGGAAATTCTTAAACTTCTTTTGTGCTGTGCATAAGAATTGTTATGCCTGAAAGAGGGCCGAACTTTTATCTAGTGGTTGGCTAATATGGAAATCAGTTTTTAGAAATGAATTCCGGTGCCTGTTCCTTCCATATTGTTTTAGATCTATCCATGAAGATGGATATGTCTGGTTGGGATGCCACTTCCACATCAAAGAAGATGTAGTAGTTTTTCTCTAGTATGAATGGAGGGATATGAATGCACCAGATCGTCCTTCTAGTATAGGCAGTCGCTTGATTGCCTCGCCCAGAATTCGAGAGTGACCCACCTCAATACCTTTACTGTTCAACAGCCCTTTATGATGCGTTCACTTGTACTTGGTCACAACGTTCACCAATACACTTGGGCCATATCGTCGCTGAACAATTTGTGATGTAACAGACACCAGGTTTCGCGCGCTTACCAAAAAGGTACACCAGCCACATACGAATGTCGTATTCACTGCCATCTTACCCTACGTTGTGTAACTACTACTGATGATGTCGCTTATCGAGACCTGTGAAATGGTAGGAAGTAGGGAAACAAACCAACAAAAAAAGTGAACGTTTTATATTTAGTGCTCCAAATAAATAAAAGAAAACAACAAGCAAAATAAAACCAAAAACACATTCTAACAATTTGCAGGAGCTCGTTTAAAAATCAAAAGGGAGAGTGCCGAGTTCACCTAGGGCTACCGAGGGAAGAACTCGCAAGAAACCCTCGGTTACGTTCTCATGCAATTAATACAAAATAAAACATAAAATGCACAAAATAATCCGATGACGTGAGAGAGACACAATAACGTTAGCAAGAGCAAACACTGAAACCAAATAACAGCAACAATTGAATTCAGTTATCTAAGTTAAGGCATAAAAAGCAATACGGACAATCGGTAATCAAGGCCACGGGTCACTATGTGCAGTCTCTAACACTTCCTCCCTTGCTCTCGACTACTACTACTACATTCGGAAGACAGGCATAAAGTACATATAAATGGTTAGTTATTCGCCCCCCCCCCCCCCCCCCCCGAATGTACCGACTGACCTGGTTGCGACCTTAATCGGCTAAAGTTGTATTTCGAGAAGAATGCTGCTAGCTTTGGTTAATACAGCCCAGCATCCAACTCTGCACGGGAGAAAAAAACATTATTAGTTACATACACAAAAGGCCCTTGTATCCCTGAAGAAGCAAAGTAAGATTCTGATACGGTATGCTAAAAGCAAGTAGTACTTACTGAAAACCGAATGTCCCATGATAAAATAACAAAATTGATAAATTACAATTAAATATACTTAACTGAATTCAAAATAATCACATAGAGATATGAAGCAATTCCCTCGCCCCTAAATAACCGGTGGTTGAAAATATGCATGATACAAACACGTGCACACAAAACATAAAATGGATCCCCAACGGTACAATTTACAGTTACATATACCAACAATGAACAAATATAATTACATAAAATAAAATAAAAAGGGTTGTTTGAAACATAGTACATAATCATTAAATAATACAATTTAAATTCAAGATATTACCTTTCACAAAAAGTGAACACACCACACAAAATAATTACAAAATTAACAAAGACTAAATACACCTGTTACTTGGTTGAAATACCGGATCATCAGATAACTGGAAAAACCCCCCAAAACTACCCTCACAATCGTGTTGCTCTCCATCTCTGTTTCTCTACATTTTTCTATCTCTCTCTTCGCTGACACTACCGTTAAGGTGTCTCACATTCCGTCATCGGCCTTACTTCAGTATAAATTTAAATCTGGCCCTTTCAAATTAGAGAAGTATTACATTTGGCGTAGATACTCATACAGAGTGCGACGCCTAAGACGAATTATTAGCTCACTCATTTCCAAAAATCTAAAAAATGATTCCAATGAAATGTTCACCGAATCAAATTGTTCATAATTTGGACATTTCATGAGATGAGCGATTCCTCTATACGCCGTTGACTATCACCCGGTATGCCCCTCTAATAAGCGCCACTGCCCTAATTACAAGGTGGCAGATTCGAGATAGTTTCCACAGCTGCCGTATGGGTTATCATTGCTGCCATAATTCCAAGGCGAACCCTGCGCTGCACCTTGCAAAGTATATGTATGTTCTTCTGGGCGAAGATCTAATGCCACCACACCAAGTGACGCGTACGTAATGACCGCCGGTCTAATCAGTCGAGTGTAGGTATATCCAGTGGGCCATCTTTGGAGATAGACCTCACTTGCTCCCAAACGCACGCTTACAAGACCACAAAGACCTTGTGGCTTTCTTTGCTATCTTCTCCAGATGCGATTTGAAGGTAAAGCCCTTGGTCTAAGGTAATGGCCAAGTATTTACCTTCTCTCACTACCTGTAGCTTAGTGCCATATATAAAATTATAACGAAGAATTATAAATAAGGAAGGAAATTGTCGAAATTCGCCAAACATCATCTATCAAATACTAGGTGTTTTCTTTTTAGACAGCCATAAGGTTAGTCAAAGTCACAATTATCACGTGATTGAAGTGCCTTGCGTCATAAGATATTTCTGCCTCAGGTTAATATAAAACTTAAATAAAGCTTTTAAAACGAATAGGGTTATTGAGAACTGAGTCAAATTATTTTTTAAAACGAATGGTGTGTTATTGACAGGGCTGACTTAAGTCAACCACAACGTGAAAAAAAAACACCTACTATGAGATACGTTAGGTGCCTATTTCGCTGTATTATTTTTATTTTATCCATAGTGTATTTTGCATTCATGTTTTCAAATTAAGTCGGCACCCACTAAAGTCTCCTATTAATTTAAAGAAATACATACAAGTTTCCAGGTGGAATGGTAGTCAATTTTCATTATACGCATACTGGTTCGTGGCGGGGAATTTTCGTTGCTAACTTTACTACTGAAAAACACCTTTTAGGTTAATGTTTACATTTCTTCACATTTTCTACAATGAATCCCGAATATGCTTCACGTCTTCTTCCACCTGGAAAAGAAAGTGTACGTCCCGCTTGTAAAAAGTGTGGATACGCGGGACACCTTACATATCAATGCAGAAATTTTATTAAAGTAGATCCCAACAAAGAAATTTTACTGGACGTAAGTAGCACAAGTAGCGAAAGTGACCAAGATTATTTAACACCGTTAACCGAATTAAGAGAGATGGAATTAAAGGAAAAATTGAAGAAAGCTAAACAAAAACAGAAGAAGAAGAAGGAAAAAGAAAAGAAAAAGAAACGAAAGAGGCGTCACTCGTCATCCGAATTGAGCACTTGTAGTAGTGATAGTAGTGAGAACGATGATCGGTATAAAAAACATAAGAAATTGAAGAAATCGAAAAAGGCTAAGAGGAAGAAGAAATATTCCGAATCTAGTTCTAGTAATTAACTACTTACATAAATTATAATTGTTCATTTGCACAAGTAAGTTCCGTTTATTGTAAATATTAAAATGCTATTTATGTACACATTGAATTTTTATTATTTACAGTTGGAACCCCCCTTGTTCACAATTTAGCTTCGAATCTAGGACCAACAGCACTGGAAACTTTGCATTTTTCACAATGCCAAAGTCTGTGATTGGTTACATTTCACATTATAAATATTACTTTTTGAGTATGTGCATTGTCTTTGCAAGTTTTACTTTAGCGACGTCGCATTATAATTTTAAGTGTTTCTTCAATTAGAAGCAGAGTAACAGCTAAAACTCAAAAAGTGATTTCCTTGTTACTTCTACAGAAATGCACACATACATGCGTATCTGAAATAAACTAGAAATTCACATCAATTCAAGAAATAGTAAAGGTTTAAAACTTACTGTCTAACAATTCTTGTATATGGTAAGGTATGAGTTACAGAAAGTCTGTCTCACTCTCAGTTTGCAGTACGTACAGCATAGCCCAATGTAAATTTTGTGGGTGTGTTTATTTCCTATTTCCTGCAACACTGTAGGGCGGCTGCGGTTACTCTAAGCAAGCGCCTCACTATGAAGCAGGATATTGCCCTCATCCAAGAGTCCTGGTTTGTTAAATCGAGGGTTTCTGATGTTGGGGGTACACATGATCATGGCCACACAGTTAAGTGGTAATATACAGGGAAGAGTTGAACTAGTAGTTGCGTCCATATATCTCCCAGGAGATTCTGTTAACCTACCTCCTAGTAATGAGATGGTAGAGTTGATAGAACACTGTGAGGAAAGCAACAAACACCTCATCATAGGGTGTGATTCAAATGCTCACCACACCATGTGGGGGAGCACTAATGTCAACCGTAGGGGTAAATCACTACTTTAATATTTGACTCAATCCCCAGGGACAGTGAACCGACGTTCGTAACTACTCAAAATCAGACTGTGATTGATCTCAGTCTGGCCTCAGTGACCATCTCTGACCACATAATGAACTGGTGGGTCACTCCAGAAGCGACAATGTCAGATCATATAATGATTGCTTTTGAAATGAATCACAAGGGAGAAGTCCAACATGATTATCGCAATGCCAAAATAACGGACATTTCCCTATACAAACATCTTGGAGAGAATCTAAAAGGACACCCTTCTGAGGGACGTCCTTTAAGTCCTACTGACCTGCAGGACGAAGTCGACCTTCTGTCCAACCCCATTACGGGGTAATTTGAACAGGCATGTCCCTTGAGAACTGTCAAGGCGTCCCCTGGTGGTGTAAGGCGCTCGAAAAACAGAAAACTCAGCTGGGAAAACTGTTCAACAACGTAAAGAAGGACAAAACTACAACCGGCTGGGAAGCCTATGCGGCAAACCTAAGACAATACAAAAAAGATATTAGGAGGCGTCAGAGAGAGGCATGGAAGAGCTTTTGCGGCTCCATAGAATCCTCATCTGTCTTCCGCCTAAACAAAATCCTAACCAAAGATGCGCACTATACCCCAGCTAGCCTCAGAAGGGAGGATAGTTCTTATACGAACAATCTCCTAGAGACAGGGAGGTACTGAGAGACGCTCACTTTCCAGAGGCCTCCACCACGCATACCCCATCTGGCCAGAGGCAACACCCCCTCTCCTACGGAGGTCGATTATAGGCGGATGCCGAACAGATGGTGGATGTGACGAAGGTCACCTGGGCAGTGAAATCGTTCTCACCATACAAATCACCAGGATTGGACGACACAATACCAGCTCTCCTGCAATGGAGACTGGATGATGGTTACGGTTGCTCACCTAGTGAGAATTTGTACGGGTTGTATCGGTCTCAGATACATACCAAAACAATGGGGAGAGATAAAAATCGTTTTTATCCCCAAACCGCGATAGACACATAAGGGATATGGCGCTATAATAATACGATTTCCGCTGCATCCTAACCAACACGCATATTCCCCAGGAAAATCTACAGAATCAGCCCTGAATTGTGTTGTAGGGCTGGTTGAAAGATCGTTGATGGACTCTAAACAGTCCACACTGGGAGCATTCATAGACATAGAAGGGGCGTTTGACAAAACAACCTTTAAATCAATAGAAAATTGCCTTACGGCACCATGGCATAATAGAGATCGTACGAGGCTGGATTGTGGGGTGCTGTCACCACTTCTGTGGAGCATAACTGATGTAAACAGCCTCCTCTGTCGCCTTAACGACAACGGCTTTAGGTTATGCGGATGATCTAATACATCCTATAATAACCGGAAATTTGAGGGTACTCTGTGCAGTCTCATGCAATCGGCGCTCAGAGTAACCGAAGAATGGTATAAAGAACACTCCCTCTCGGAAGATAGAGGGCCTTCGAGCTTCTACTCTTTATTATTATTTGACTGATTACACTTGACAATAAACTGAATTGGAGCAAGCACACTCGGCTTAAAGCGGAAAAAGCAAACAGGGTGTTTTGGCAATGCTGCCGCGAAATCGGAACACTTTGGGGTACATTCCCAAAGGTTATCCTGTGACTGTACACCGCCGTGATAAGACCCATGTTTTGTTATGGAACAATTGTCTGGTGGCCTAGAGCCAGACTATCCACAACCAAAGTACCTTATTCCAACCGCATGTGCAAAGACTAGCATGCTTTGCGTGCACGGGCGCAATACAAACAACCCCTACAGCCGTCATGGAAGCCATCCTGGGTCTGCCTCCACTGGATCTCCACGTGAGATAGCAGGCCTCAAAACAACCGTTTTATGGTCTACAGCCGGCTCTTCCACTTACAGTATGAACTCTGTAAACAACTTAATAAGTAATAACCTAAAACACCCAAGCCCAGCGCAGGCCTAGGTGGAACTTTTGTTAGACTGCCGCTACGCGAGAGAGGCCTTCAGAGGCCTGGCGCGCTTCTGTACCTGCGGCTACTTGTAAGGTATACTTTCTGAGCACTGTAAAGTGAACAATGCACCGCATGGGTTTGGCAGATTCACCATCCTGTAGAGGATGCTCACAGACGACGAGACGGCGCAACGCATACTGTGTGAGTGTCCCGTACTTGTCAAATTAAGACGATCCATGTTGGGAGAATCCTGGTCGGACATGGCTAAGATTAGAGGCGCTTCCCCGTTCAGCATCCTCAGGTTTATCTCACGTGTGGGATAGTGACGTTGCGGGGTCGAACGACTCTAATCAGGAAGGTAGCACAAAGGGCCCAAATAAGTGGCCTATGTGCGCATGGATTTTTCACCCTCCCATCCAAATCCTCTATCTATCCTTCCTATGCGCCGGTGAACACTCGGTTGCCATAGCTACAACGGCTTTCAAGTACCTAATTAATTCTTAAAGTACCATCTGCATCCCCCATTTTTTTTAAATAAGTGACAATAACTTAAAAACCATAACTGGTAGATATTTACATGTGAGTATTAAAAGAACTGAAATTTCACGTAGAATCCAATGCAATACATTTAAAATAACTAAGTTACGAGCTACGTCCGGCATTTCCAGAAACGCTGCCATTTTGAAAATATTTTACATCGGTTTGGTTTTCAGAGTAACCCCTAAGTTTAAATTTTCAAAAACCTATCTATAAAACACCCTGTATAGGTGGTATTCTTTTGCTTTCCTAGTAAGACAAATGTTGCTGGCAATATACTGTTTCCCTCATCTCTGGAGCGGTAAATGTAATAGCGTTTTCCACTGAGCTGCTTTTTAGAACGCACCAACACCGAACGCGTACGAGTTGCTCTGCACCGGAACCGCTCTTTTGCACTGACTACTAACCACAGTTCTAAAAACTTGCACTGAGAGCACTTCCAGTGCAGTAACGAAATCTCAGTGGAACGCATTACCCTCATACGGTGCGCACCACAAATTACATTTGTGGTGCGCACCGAAAAAGACAGTGGAATACGCTGCCCTGGATCAGGGCAGTTTGAGTGCGCACCAGTGCAGTCAGTGGAAAACGCTATAACTTTCTTCACTAATCTTACTAAATAAAATTACTATTTTTTAATAAAATGAGTGAAGAAAGTTACATTTTTCTCCCTAGAGGCGAAAGTAGCTAAACAGTAATGAGTAATGCCAACACTATTTAATGCAGGAAAACAAAAGAATTTCAGTCAGCACCTACATCTCAACATTGTGTAAGGAATTTAATGTTATTAATGCAAATTTCATGGGTACCTATTTTTTTAATCAGGCCTATACTTATGCAGTTTTAGAAAAAATGCTCTGTAAAACATGAGAAGAAAATGTTTTTCAGCTCTTGCTGAACTTAAAAAGTACCAAATCGTTACATTAACTATTAACTTAAGAGTTTCAAATGTTCACTGTATGTCAGTATAAGGCCCAGTTGTATAAAGTCTAAAGTTGAGTGTCAACCGTTGGCTAGTGTAAAATTGAGTCGCACAATAAACTAGGTTTGACGTCTGACCTAGGATTGAAGTGGCGATTTTACCAACCCATAAGGGTTGCGGGTTGATAAATGGGCGGTTGAAACTCAACTAGAACTAGTCTTTATACAACTCGTCCTAAGCACTTTCTCACCAATCCACTGATCTGATCATATTTTATTTTTTTTTTGGTTAATTTTTATGCAATTTTAAAACAAATTTTGTATAAAATGCGAGAAGAAAGTAACTCTCGCCCAATTGGGGTCCACTTAAATATTCTACTTTCTTCTCTGGTTGGACACATACTTAACTGTTAGTTGTAGGTATTTAATTACTAATTAGAATGAGAAATAGGCACATTATCGAGTGTTATATGATTGTAAAAGATGAAAAAATGACTGTTTTATAAAAGAATGCTCAACTATAATGCTTTCCGTTTAAAGCGGAAGTTTTTAAAAATTCTAAATTAGTTCTCAATTTTATTCCGCTACCTTATTATCTACAAATTACGTAAATTGTTTATTTTATTTCCTAGGGCGGATAAGATAATAATTATACAGCTTTTTATGGAATAGCCGTGAGTATCAATAAATTAAATGAACTCATTTGTGTAGGTATGTCTGACAACCAATAATATTGAAATGAAAAGGTCATAAGAGTCTTTTGGACTTACAAAATTACTAGGGGCGTATCAGAAGTTTCTAAGAAAAATTGATCTGTATTAAACAAGTTTGTAAGAGAATTACTTGAAGTAATTCCCCGCAGTTATCTTCGCTATTCCAGTTCTGATAACAATACCCGTTCCAAGATTACCCTTTTGGTTGTTCTTTCGTGTTCTATATTTTTTCGACACCAACTTTTTCCACCGCATCGAAATGAATGCTCTGGTGGATAAGTGATAGCAAAGAAGAAAGTCAAGATCAGATCATATACATGAAGCAGAAAACGTAGAAGCTGGCTATAGTAGTAGCAAAGACCATATAATAATTGGTCTTTGGTAGTAGCACAGCATATATTATTATGCTGTGGTAGTAGCATTGTATTTATATGTTTTAGTAGGTACCTACCTCTAATAATGAATAAGCAATAAGGTGCTTTGGGGTACCTTTTTTTTTTGATAAATTTGCCGACTTTAGGTTTTGAAGGTTGAAAGGTAAAAAAACTAATTAAATTGCGAGATGATGCCCTAAAATCATTGATTAAACCTTTATGCGACAAATTCGGCGACTTAGAGTTTCATAAAAAAAAATGCAATAAACAGCTACTTTTGTATTAAGGGCGTGAAGGAGGCGATTTTGATCCGCGACGGAAATATACCTAACTACGAGGCCCGAAGAGCCAAAGGGATTATAAGACGCCAAAGGGACAGAATCGTCGTTCACGCCCGAAATGCAAACAAAATTTGTTCTAAAAACGTTTAAATCCACCTTAAAGCTTTGAAAAAAAAATTCTGGCAAGTTGCCACGAGACTTCCCTCGTATTAACACTTTTTTCAAAAAATAAATACTACTGAATTCAGAAAAAAATACTCTTAAACTACATAAAAAACTGCAATTTTATCTTATAAAAAAATGAGTGCCGCCATTTTAGCTTACACCGGAAGTGACGTAATCAAAGGTAATATCAGCATTTTCGTTCTTGGCCCGAATGCAATCGATTGGCGAAAACCGTATTTCGATAACTTTAATAGTTTCTGAGTATAGAGCGTTGCAGTCATTTTTTAAAAATGATTTTTTTAACACATTTTTCAAAAAATAAGTATAGCACAATATATATTGCTGAATTCAGAAAAAAATACTCTTTTAAACTACATAAAAAAACTGCAACTTTATCGGGGGCAAATACATAAGATGTTGATTTTTTATCGATAAAATTGCTTTTTACACGAAAATTTTATTACCATGGTTACAAACTCGAGAATCAACACCTTAGATAAATTCACGAGCGCGTAGCGCCAGTGAATTTATCTAAGGTGTTGGATTCGAGAGTTTTTACCAAATGGTAATCAAATTTGAGTTCCTTAAAAAGCAATTTTATCGAAAGAAAAAAATTAACATCGAATGTATTTTAGGGAGATTGTAGTATTTCAAAAAAATTTTTGACGTTTGACGAATTGCGCCAAAGCCTGCTAAATTTCGAGTTTATAGTTAAATAAAAAGCAATGAAAGTATGTTCTAAAATGTACGTAAGAGAGAGATGATGAAACAAGGTGAAAATTTTTATCACATATTAAAAATGTACCTAGCTTTTTATCGATTATTGGTAATTCATATGTGATTGGTCGTTTTAAACGAAATTCATTAATTTCATTGGTTTATTTTTCTGGAGTGTATTAATCTTATAAAAAAAATGAGTGCCGCCATTTTAGCTTACACCGGAAGTGACGTCATCAAAGGTAATATCAGCATTTTCGTCCTTGGCCCAAATGTAATTCATTAGCGAAAACCGCATTTCGATAACTTTAATAGTTTCTGAGTATCGAGCGTTGCAGTCGATTTTTAATAATTATTTTTTTAACACTTTTTTCAAAAAATAAGTAAGCACAATATATATTGCTGAATTCAGAAAAAAATTCTCTTTTAAACTACATAAAAAACTGCAACTTTATCTTATAAAAAAAATGAGTGCCGCCATTTTAGCTTACACCGGAAGTGACGTCATCAAAGGTAATATCAGCATTTTCGTACTTGGCCCAAATGTAATTCATTAGCGAAAACCGCATTTCGATAACTTTAATAGTTTCTGAGTATCGAGCGTTGCAGTCATTTTTTAATAATTATTTTTTTAACACTTTTTTCAAAAAATAAGTATAGCACAATATATATTGCTGAATTCAAAAAAAAATTCTCTTTTAAACTACATAAAAAAACTGCAACTTTATCTTATAAAAAATGAGTGCCGCCATTTTAGCTTATACCGGAAGTGACGTCATCAAAGGTAATAACAGCATTTTCGTCCTTGGCCCGAATGTAATCGATTGGCGAAAACCGCATTTCGATAACTTTAATAGTTTCTGAGTTTAGAGCGTTGCAAGGAATGTGTACGTACAGACTACAGACTACAGACTACAGACGACAGACGGAAAATTTTTTTTTTGGATATTTTGAATCTACGTATTCGGAAACGCAAAGATATGTAAAAATTTCCATAGGTCAAATTTTTTTTTTGGAAAACTAATACAATACTTCCCTTTTACTTCGTACTCGGGAAGTAATAAAAGGACAAAAATGAAAAACACACTCCGGGTCATGTAGAGATTGCAATTTCCTTTCAATGAAGGTATCACTTGAACCTTCTTCTTGTTTGGAAAAATTTCGATGTGGGGCTATGGAGGGTATGAGGATGAAGTAATTGAAAGGCAATGTATATCATAACTTTAATGCTATAAATATATTATTGGGGGAAAGTGGACGACTTTTTGCACACTGTTGCTTCTAAACATGAGGAATAAAGCTCTGCAACTAGATATGAAATATCTCCACAATTGCGGATTTGCAGCAACATTTTCTATCGCAAGAAGTGGATTTCCCAACGTTATAGGGTAATTGATAAATTGGTAACTGGTGCCACAAATCTATTCTTGGGAGCAAGTGGACAAATTTTTGCATGATGATGCACCTAAACATGAGGAATGAATATCTGCAACTAGATCTGAAATATCTCCACAATTTCCGATTTTCAGTAACATTTTCTAACGCGGGAAGTAAATTTGGAAACGTTTTTGGATATTTAATTATAATATACCCGTGCCAAATATCTATTATTGGGAGAAACTGGACGAATTATTGCATACTGATGCATCTAAACATGAGGAATCTGCAACTATCTCCACAATTGCGGATTTGCAGCAACATTTTCCATCGCACGAAGTGAATTTTCCAACGTTTTTGGGTATTTAATCACAATATACCGGTGCCATATATCTATTATTGGGAGAAACTGGACGAATTTTTGCATACTGATGCATCTAAACATGAGGAATGAGGATCTGCAACTAGATCTGAAATATCTCCACAATTGTGGATTTGCAGCAACATTTTCCATCGCACGAAGTGAATTTTCCAACGTTTTTGGGAATTTAATTATAATATACCGGTGCCATATATCTATTATTGGGAGAAACTCGACGAATTTTTGCATACTGATGCATCTAAACATGAGGAATGAAAATCTGCAACTCGATCTGAAATATCTCAACAATTGCGAATTTGCAGCAACATTTTCTATCGCATGAAGTGAATTTTCCAACGTTTTTGGGTATTTAATTATAATATACCGGTGCCAAATATCTATTATTAGGAGAAACTGGACGAATTTTTGCATACTAATGCATCTAAACATGAGGAATGAAGACCTGCAACTATCTCCACAATTGCGGATTTGCAGCAACATTTTCCATCGCACGAAGTGAATTTTCCAACGTTTTTGGGAATTTAATTATAATATACCGGTGCCATATATCTATTATTGGGAGAAACTGGACGAATTTTTGCATACTGATGCATATAAACATGAGGAATGAGGATCTGCAACTAGATCTGAAATATCTCCACAATTGTGGATTTGCAGCAACATTTTCCATCGCACGAAGTGAATTTTCCAACGTTTTTAGGAATTTAATTATAATATTCCGGTGCCATATATCTATTATTGGGAGAAACTGGACGAATTTTTGCATACTGATGCATCTAAACATGAGGAATGAAAATCTGCAACTCGATCTGAAATATCTCAACAACTGCGAATTTACAGCAACATTTTCTATCGCATGAAGTGAATTTTCCAACGTTTTTGGGTATTTAATTATAATATACCGGTGCCAAATATCTATTATTAGGAGAAACTGGACGAATTTTTGCATACTAATGCATCTAAACATGAGGAATGAAGATCTGCAACTATCTCCACAATTGCGGATTTGCAGCAACATTTTCCATCGCACGAAGTAAATTTTCCACGTTTTTGGGAATTTAATTATAATATACCGGTGCCATATATCTATTATTGGGAGAAACTGGACGAATTTTTGCATACTGATGCATATAAACATGAGGAATGAGGATCTGCAACTAGATCTGAAATATCTCCACAATTGTGGATTTGCAGCAACATTTTCCATCGCACGAAGTGAATTTTCCAACGTTTTTAGGAATTTAATTATAATATTCCGGTGCCATATATCTATTATTGGGAGAAACTGGACGAATTTTTGCATACTGATGCATCTAAACATGAGGAATGAAGATCTGCAACTATCTCCACAATTGCGGATTTGCAGCAACATTTTCCATCGCACGAAGAGAATTTTCCAACGTTTTTGGGAATTTAAATTATAATATACCGGTGCCATATATCTATTATTGGGAGAAACTGGACGAACTTTTGCATACTGATGCATCTAAACATGAGGAGTGAAGATCTGCAACTAGATCTGAAATATCTCCACAATTGCGGATTTGCAGCAACATTTTTATTTAAATCATTGAAGGGCCCAAGTAGCAATGAATATTGGCAAATGCTTGGTATCACATTGGACCAATATTGGAATATTGGCCAACATTGTTTATATTCCACCAATATTGGCCCAATGTTGCAAATCCAAAGTTGAAACACGGTAATATTGGTTCAATATACAAAATGTTGAGCCAATATTGACCCATTATAGCATTTAGTAGATTGACCCAATATCACATCAAAACATTGAGCCAATATTGTTTTTCAACGTACTTGCTAATTTTCACAAGTAAATGCTGGTACAATATAAACAATATTGTGCCAATATTGGCGCAAGCTGGCATTTATTGCATAGTGCCAATATTGGTTGTATATAACGCATTAATATTGCACCGTTCTAAGATTTCCTAGATTGACCCAATCTCTGTTCTCAATGTGGGACCAATATTGTTTTTCCACTTAATTGCTAAATTTTATTAGAAAAAATGGTATAATGAATTCAATATTCAACCAATATTGGCGCAATTTAATATTTATTATATAGTGCCAATATTGCTTGTATATAATGTACCAATATTACACGCTCTAACATTTTCTAGATTGATCCAATCTTAGTTCTTAATGTGTAGGACCAATATTGTTTTTCCACGTAATTACTACATTTTATAAGAAAAACGTGGTATAATATGAATTCAATATTATGCCAATATTGGCGCAATTTAACATTTGTTATATAGTGCCAATATTGGATGTACGTATAACGATATTATGCACCAATATTGTACCGGTCTAACGTTTCCTAGATTGGCTAGATTAATCCAATCTCGGTTGACAGTGTTGGGTTAACATTGTTTTCCCACATAATTGCAAAATTTCATAAGAATGTACATACACGTCACTTATGAGATGTCATTATGACGTCTGATATGAGTGAGTAATAGATTTTATTGATATTGATAATTTTCTTTCTCGCCAAGTTGGCAATTGACTCAAAGAACTCTACTGGAGTTTACTGAGTTCACTTCACAGTTATTGTCATTTCTTAAATTTCGGTTTTTTCCAAAGCTTTTTGCGTAAAAACTATCAGTTACGTTAGTCGTACCTAATTATTCAATAGTAGATGTACTCTCTTATAGAATTTATAGATGATGATGGCTTATCATTTATGAATTCCCGGTGACTAACATTTCTTTTATGTATTTTTTCAAACATAATTTAAACTATTAATATAACGCGAAACAGCGCTAAGTTATGAAGAATGAAATGAGAAGTACATGTGTGTCACATCAGCGCAGCGGTAGAATGTCGGCTTTCGGAACCGGAACCCATCCGATAAAGGTTCGAATCCGGTTAAGGGAAACTTTCAAGCAAGTATAATACTTACCCAGTGAACTCTATACATACAGAGTTCACTGTACTTACCCTACTAAAATCGTCAACTTTCAGTTCAGGTAAAAACGGGTTGGTTCAAAAATTAAGTTAAATAATTAAAATTACAGTTCTACGTAAAAATGTAGTTTTTCCCTTTTTTTACATTATGCATATACTTGGGTGACGACCTATAACGGTCGTAACTAACGTTCTAAAGGTCTTGAAGTGACGTAAAAATATGGTATTTATATTGCAAATCAATATTAAACCAATATTAATATCAACATTGTACCTATATTTATGGACAATATTGTACCTACCAAGTCTCAGAAATATTGCATTGTGATCGTTTTCAATACAGTACCAACATTGTATTGCAATATTGCGCCATTATTATTCATTGTTGCATTTCCAAGATTGGTCCATTATTGGGCTACTATATCGCGCCAATAAATGACAATATTCAACCAATATCGGTTCAACATTGCATTGCTCCTTGGGGGGGCACAGTAAGACCAGAGAAAGTTGTAGTGCCTCTCCAGCTCCTCCAGCTTGTTTGCCTCACTATTCATTAACACAAAAACAAACTTGTGAAGGAATATTAATTATGGCTACAAGAACTATACCTAATTACCTTAAAGTTCTCTTCAAGACGTGGACCTTCTTGTTTTCATCAAGCAAGTAATGTAATATAACCTAGTTTTTTAGAAAAATCAAATTTTTGCCAAAATTCCTTCAATATTTATTGAGATCATAATTCACATTAGGGAATAAATTCAATAGGTAATCGGAATGGTAAAAGTGATGTTTGAAGTCGGAAATACAGCACAAATACCTTTTCCTATTCTTTTGTCATAGACGAATGAGTTTGCGGAAAAAAAGAAGGTTTTTTCTATTAGGAAGCGAGGAAACAATAAGAGAAAAGATTAACATATTTCATATTCAAATAACTGTCAGATTCGCGTATCCTGGCAGGAGTTTACGAGGTGTGAGACCACCCGTACAGCTAAAACCACCAATCCGCGAAGCGTTACGGCGTTATTACGAAAATAGAAAACATTGAAGTTTAGGCAATAAAGAGATACATAAATAAGAAAATGGTTCTAGAAATTCGAGTGTTTATTTGTGAATCTGTGTGAACATTTATCGTTACACAAACAAGGCAGTCCTGATGTATGTACAAAGCTCGGTTTTGTGTTTTTGGCTCGCCGCAGTCGGTACCTTCCTTAAAGCTCCGAATCACGCATTCGTCAAAGTTACGGATTGAAGTGACATTCATTTTGTTATTGCAGGCGTTTTATATTTGATCTACGATCTTGTATTATGATCATTCTTCGAAAAAGAAGGCGCGCGTGTTTTTTTTACTAGTTTCTTTTCAAATCTGCTTAGAAACAACAAACATCGTTTGCTTTAAAGATAATTACGGCGTTACCACATGTAGTTTATAACTTTATGCCTGCTTTGACTACTGTGTGCGGTCGTACTCAAATGGGACATAAATCACCGCAAATGTTTAACTTTCCGCCGTTTATTAATCACATTTCCGATTGAAGTAAGCACGTCTGCCGAATTTTCTTATGTTCTTATATTAAATATCGCTTGGAGTTGCGAAATTTGTTAACTATGCTTGAAAGTCAGTTTCCAATTGCCAAATAAATGCAAATTGCAAAAATTACATACAATTAAATGACCAACAAACTGGCACACAACTTTCCCGTATTTACTACAATGACGTATTAAATAAAATACTTAGTTTTTTGCATAATAACTCAAAATAAAATAGTTTTTGCGTAATAACTCAAAAAATAAAAAGATTAATGTAGAGTGTGTAGTATAGTTGTATTCAGAAACCGATTTCTGATTTTCCCCTGAAATAATAAACAGGGTAGGTCATAAATATTTTTAATATTTTTCTCATTTTCTGCTAGGCCGGAAGTAAATTGGTATACTTATTATAGGTACCTACTCGATTAAAAGTAATAGTTCTAGCCGCCCTGTGGCTATAATTTTCAATTTTCAAATTTTAATTAAGTTAAACGGTTCTCGAGCTAGACCCTAAAAAGTAAAAACTTGGAGAATTGCTAAATTGGCCGCCATTTTGAATTTAGAAACAAACGAGAAACGGCGTTTTACTTGTAACCATGTCTACTAACTTTTCACCAAGAGAAATTAGTTTGGATTAAAATTTGAATGTTTGCTCCCAAAATAACGGCCGTAGTTTGGACCCCTTTGGATCGATTTTGATGAGAAGCTTGTTTTACCGATGAAGTTTTTTTATAGGCCTTAGTTTTAAATTTCATCAAAATCGGTCTAGTAGTTTGGGCTCCACAGTCCACAGTCAATGATATCTGCATTATGAATGACGTCCAAGATCAAAATGGACAGTTAGTAAGAAGCGGTTTCTTTGACAACGATAGTGCTAGATTTTTAAGTACATAGTACGAATGTGTACATTTTGATAGTTTAAAGCCCAAACTTTTTTGACTTCAATGTTTTTGACTTTACCGTTACGGCTATGACAACGCCCAAGTAGGGTGAGCATATTTAGGGAAAAGAAATAGAGTGAAGAAAGTTGGCGAAACGTTGACTTTTTCAACATTGACACGGTCCTACTCTGGAAGTTGTCTTAATCTTACTAATTAAACAAACACTTTGATTTCGTATATTATAAATATTTATTAATTTATGAAACATTATCATAATTAGAACGTTTATAAAAAATAAATAGTAATAAAACTCACTACCTTCCCCTCAACTTTTATATTGAAGAAATTATGGTGATTATGGCGACATGTTTCGGGAGGAATCTCTAAATTTTTCATATTTTATTCATTCCATCATTTATATTTGGCTCTTCAAGCTTACTTTGGGTGTATCTTAGAGCTCGTATTTTTACCAATAGGCAAAACTGTACAATTTCGATTGTTATAAAGGGCGAAGAATCGCGAATGCGGCTGCTTATTTATGAAACAAGCGAAGAAAATCTAATTTTTCTTCATGAGTACAACTACAAACGTTCTGGAACTTCGTATGTAGGTAGAAGAATAATAATAAAAAGCAAACCAAAAATTATTCTTCAGAACACTGAAAGCGCTCGGACAAGATGGAACATGAAACCCCAATAGAATAGACAAAAATGGAAAACTGTTAAAAGGAAGAGTAATGAAACGATGGAAAGAGTATTTCGAAGTATCTAATGGAGAAGCTATGGTTAATATGAAAAATAACATAAATAACATAAATAAATAAGACAACATGGAGCCAATAAACAACTAAAAAATGGAAAAGGCGAGCCAAACTAACAGTCCAAATTGTGGGACGAAAAGGTGTAGAAGTGTTGTTAGTAATACTTAATCGTGTCTGGGGCGAACAAAATAATATCCCAACATTTGTAAGTATAGTGGGTTAAGTTGGTAGAGCAGTCTCCCCCACTCAAAAATAAAGACCAATAGAAATAAAAAACAAATAGAATCGATAATACCGATGTACAAAAAAGGTGACAGATATGATTGTAACAATTACAGAGGAATAACGTTGTTAAATGTATCAATGGAAATATACGAGAAGATATTAAATAGAAGAAAAAGAGAAAATACCGAAAATAGATTGTACGAAGCACAGAGAGGGTTTCACAAAGGGAAGAAGTTAACAGGAGGGCATAGGTTGAGCAGAACAGAAAAGTATTTATCGTATTCATAGACATGGAAAGAGTTTTTGATACAGTACCAAGGGAAAGACTGGAATATATTGGGAGAAAGAAATTATCAGAATAATGCAAAACATTTTACTACAGAGATAATAGAAATTGTATTATTAGCCAGAAAAGAGTTTCTAATGAAAGTTTAAGGTAGGGCGGAGGACTAAACCCTTAAGGGATCTACAGAAAAAAGATATATAGAATACGACTCTGAGGGAGTATGGAATGAAAATAAATGTTGATAAAACAGAAGTAATGCTAATTGAAGATGAGAATGGAGCAATAATCATAACAGTTAAAATATGTGTCCAACTCAAATAAGAAACTGTACTTAACTATTTAGGACCAGGTATAAAATGTAGCAGAAGATAAGAGAATACATAATAGAACAAAGAAGGCAATAAAAGCGTACCACTCTAAGCAACAAAGTTTTATAAATAAGAAAGAAATCACAAAAAAGACAAAAGTAAATATATTGAAGACTATATAGACCTTTTTTATCATTCGATTGCAAATGGTGGACTGCGGAAATGAAGTTCCAGAAGAGAAGAGGAAGGGTAGGGAAGGAAAAATGCTGGTGGGAGGAGGACAAGTTGGGAAGGGGTGGAGTAAAGAGTGTTCGGGAAGGATATGGAATAAAGGAGATGGATTTTTGGGGAGGAGCGTGATGGGATACGGGGCGGATATATGGGGGTGGAGGGAGTGGGAGAGTTTGGAGAAGGTTCAGGAGAAGTATTGGAGATGGACGATGGGACTGGACAGAGAGACGCTGGGGTACGTAGTGGGGGAAGAGGCGAAAGTCGAAAAATTAAGGGCGTGGGAGGGAAAGAGAGCAGTGAAGTAAGAGGAGGAGATCAGGATGAAGACAGAAATAATAATGGTGAACGAATGTAAGAAGGAGATGAGGGGAAAAATGATAAAGTATGGACAAGAGGACAGGATAAGGGTATGCGAGGGAGGAGGTGGAAAGAAGAAGGGGGGAAGGAAGAGAGATGGTAGAGGAGGTGGTTAGGAGGGATAAGGATGTGCTGGGTCAGGATAGGAGAGAGAGGGGGAGAGGTATAATGAGGGATACGGGGAGAATGTGGTAGATGGCGCAAGGCCAAGTACCAATTGGGGGAGATGGGATTGAAGGAGAGAAGAGTTGTGGCGAGATTTAGGTGCGGAAATGAGGAGAATGAATATAGGTATTGGTGGAATGATGAGAAAAGGGTTTGTAGAATGTGCAGGGAAGGGGGGGGGGAAAGCATGGGGCATATGATGCGGGAATGCGAGGAGTTGAGACAAGAGAAAGGGAAAGAAGGGTGATACTAGGAGAGAAGGGGGAAGTATTGGGATGGATGAAGGAGGTGTTAGAAAGGAGGGAAAAGGTGGAAAGAATGGGGAAAGAGAGACGGTTGGGGGAAGAAGGTTTGGGTGTTAGAAATTAGATATTTGTTGTTAATTAGATAAGAATCTTGTATTTATTTATTTTTTAAGAAGAATACAATAAACTTTATTACTACTAAAGAGAATATTTGATTATAGAATACTACAATGAATGGAAGATACAAGACCATTCAAACAAACATGGGAGGTAAGACAGCAAACAAAAGGAAGAAACTTTGTTTTAAATGATTGTTGCAGTTTGTTAAAATTTATCTTGAATAACTACTTTTTTTGGACAGATCGAAAAAAATGTTTCAGACAAAGGTTATAGTAGATAGTTTAAGGATAGTTTTATTTTCAAAAATCGATGGAGTGATTTTCAAAATATCTTGTTTTGAAATTTTGGATGGATCGCAATTTTGTTATTTGATAAAATGGAAAATAATTGTACAAATGTTTTACAGAACCGAAACAAAATGCTGAAAGTTTTTGTATTTTCTAAATATTCTTTAAAATCAGGGAGTAATGATGATTTTTCGAAAAAAAAAGCCAATGACTGTGAAGTGCGACTCCAAATCAAAAACTTGAACTAAGAAAAGTTATTTATTTCAATGAGTTCTACATTATAACCTGCCGTTTTCGGGTGTTACAAATTAGTATTAACACCCTGTATATGTATTTTAAGACCTTGTATAGGGAAAACTTGCAAAAATTTTGAAAAGGACATACATACTGGAGAAGAAGAATAATGATTATATCCTTTATATGGTAATAGGAATAAAATTTTGTGTTTGGTCGAAGTTATACCTAGCATAACTTCGACCAATCAAAAAAGGAGAAAATAAAAGCTGAGAGTGATAGGGTAAAATAGTGAAAATGGCACATTAAGAGATGTGGGTGAGTGGTTGGGTCCAAATAAAAAAATGTTGACAAAGAAATATGAAAAGTCTTTTGTAAGATCACTGAACGAGTACCTAAATCAAGAACATCTTTACGACCCGGTGATAATTAAATGCATGTGCAAAGGATTTTCTAAACGTACATTCATCAGAAGAAAAAAAACTTAAGTAGGATTTAACTAATGGCTTTTAATAATATTTCCACACCACATTTATTATATGAAATAGGCATATAACTGCATCACGCGTAGTTTGTTACATATTTTATAAAGGATATTTGGTAGGAAGCAACGATGCAAATCTGTTAAAATTACTCACGATTGTCAAGGATGACATATTTATTTACAACACCTTCAAACAGAGAGTATGCTAGAAATAATTAAATATTTTGTTTGTAGACCACACGCATTAACTTTAGTAGAAAATGTGGCAGTAATGTCGTGTTGAATTTTATTACTTGGCTTGTAACACATCCAGAACAAAATGTATAAATACAAAGTTATGACTTTCAAAATATGTTAACAGATACATAATGCTCTTTATTAGAAATTTTATTTTAAATTAACACTCTGACGTTCTACAAGAAAAATGACGGAGATTAATGACTTAATGTACTATTTTTGCAAAACCATATGTTAGGTACGTGCGACAATATTTCAAAGCCAATTAATACCTACCCACCGCACTTCCCATTTTTACCACCTACAAATCTTGTATTCATATAAATTAATGTCTTTTTGCAACGCCCAATATATTCCGGTAGTTTCTACAGAAATTATTGTCATTTTTGACTTGATATTATTCAAGATTTGTAGATTTAATTACAATAAAGGATACACAAAATATGGCGTCGATGGATTTAAAATTATTGGCACAATTCAGTGTTTTCCTTCATAAAACGCTACAATAAATGTTAATGGAGGAAACATTAAAGCAAATAAATAATACATAAATATACGTTGAATAAAACATTCTGCGTAAACCAATTAATGTAAACGTTATTGTAATAGTTGTATTTAAAGCTCCAGGGAGAGATTTTAGAGAAGCTATATATCTTAGATGAAATGTCGTCAATTTTGTAACAAATCTATTCCTACCCTTCATCCTATCTTCGAATTTATTTTTTCAATCAATGGTATTAAAATTTTATTTTGATATGTTATGGCGTATTACTATAAAACTGGTCAAAGAACTCAAGGGAAATATATTACGGATCAAAACTAAATTTTAACGTCGTCTCTTTCACAATTAAAGCGTTTTCTAAGTTTAAATTTGTTTTCATTAACGGAATGATTCTTAAAATTAATGGCGCACACAGTTAACAAATTTATCTGTTACAAAACAGCACTTCGTTAGGGTTATTTTTCCAACCGAATTAACGGACTTTATTTATTCTAGCAACTCGATAAAATTTCCCTTATTAAATATGAAATGATCGTCAAACCTTATTTAGCAAATTACACAAATTCGAACTGAAAAAGAAAATTATCATAAAACGCCAACAAGCGCCCAGAGTATCGGTCGAAGGCAGCAAACTAGGGGATCGAGGCGCTATACAATACGGGGGACCCCTAAGGGCCACCACCAAACCTGTTCAGCGCCCTTGTGAAATTTCCCAAGACAAAAATCTCTATCAACTGCACTCAAATGCGAGTTGGTTATTAACAAAATATTGCATTATAATTATATCACCTGGGAGTTTAGCGTTCTTCAAATGTAGTTTTTTGTTTTCAATTTATTTGAAATGTTCGGTCTCTCTGGAAAGATCAAAAATTTATTTCATGTTATGTGCTAATAATGGTTGCAACATCACAGGGTTTAAGTGTTCATTATAGTAATTAAGGTAACTATAGGGCGTTATGTTCATAACGCCCGTGGTGCCTTCATAACTTTATGTCATACTTGCAAGAAGTTGATTAAGATTATTAAAACAGATGATAACAATAAAATCAGACTGACATTTAACATCCTTGACCGTATCTATAGTGATGAGGCATAATATTTTACATTTGCGGGCGTTATAAGCTAGCTTTATAAAAAATAACGCCCGTTGCTATGTAAAATCCGGTTGTTATGTAAAGGGGCGTTATTTAGTCATTAATGTCTCTTGTTTTAGTAGTTGTTATGGGGCAATAATAAGCTAGTATGACATAAAAATATTTCGAAAATTCACACATCAAGTTTGTTTTTTTATTATCTCATTAGTGGGCTTTCCCCACATTTCCCCGCCAATAATAATCCTCACCCTCAGAAAATTTTTTGCTTACTCTACCTATAGCAATTCCGAATAGGGGGAACCAATCACAACTTATTACAATATAATAAATAGTTTTTTATTTAATCCAATTGATCCATAAAAATGTACTGACACTGCAGTGTAAGCTTCACACATTTTTATCTTCCCACGATAAAATTTTTGCAATTTTTCTATTTCAGCGTGGGCCAGTATGACCGCGTCATTAACAACAAAAACAACTTCTATTCAGTTACAATTTATGACAATAGGTGTTTTCTTTTTGCATCGCCACAGGGTTAGGTAAAGTTACAATCATCACGTGATTAAAGTACCTTGCGTTATGTAGACATTAATTTGTGCCTCAGGTTAATATAAACTTAAATAAAGCTTTTAAAACGAATAGGGTTATTGAAAACTGAGTCAAATTATTTTTATAAAACGAATGGAGTGTTATTGACAGAGCTGACTTAGGTCTACCACAACGTGCAAAAAGAAAACACCTCATATTAACCCCGATTGACGTCACACACCCTGGGAAATGCAACGTATTAAAATGAATAATTAAATTAATTATTAATGCAAATGAATTTATCTAAAAAATTCTCTCTGTTAGATTTATTTCAAAATATTTATTTTTATTAGATTAAGCATAGAATTTTGTTTGATAGCGGCAGTTAATCGCCAACTATTGTCAACGCGACACGCTATAATAATTTTGGTCAATTACCAATCGGCAAATGGTTTATGCAATAGTAAGTGCGATAAAGGGGTGATTTGTGCAATCAATAGATCAACTTACAAGAAAGTCGAATCAATCCTCCGTTCCCCAATTTTTTCCTTTTCCCACCCATAGCATCCCTGACGTCCCCGAAACCTGCACCAGTAACTACAATTAATAGGGGTAAGTGGATTGATGACAATTAGCACATTAAAAAATATACAGTCCATTGCAAAACCATTTGGTCCTATCGAGCACTGATTGGTTATTTATCGCGTTATAGAAATTGCACAAAACACACATTTGTTGCACTTATCTTCATTGTAGATATTGTTTGTACGCAGTATGGCATCAAAACCGCAACAATTGAAAATATTGATTGCAAAGAAAGAACAATATTTTTCGCGTATACAAAGGTTATATGACAATAGTCGCGATTTAACTACCGCTGAAAAAGTAAATTACTTCCGCGTTAGATATGAAACTCTGGCAGACACAAAAACTAAATTTTTAGATACCTTGGATGACATTAATAAGCTAGAATGTCAAATTAATGACAATTACATTCCAAATTACGCCGCATTGGAAACATTAGACGAATTAATTTGTAATATAGAGGCGGTCGCAAAAAATGTAGTAGCAGCTAGAGTACGTACAGAGGAATCTCTGCAAACGCCGCGTGAAGTAGTCAGTTCCAAAACTATTAGAAAGTTACCAGAGTTACCTCTGCCAAAATTTTGTGGGAATCTTAAAGATTGGCCGTTATTCATTGAGTGTTACAATAACATTATTCATAATAATAAAGATCTAAACGATATTGATCGTGTAAATTACTTAATGGGTTGCCTGAGCGGCAACGCATTAAGTGTGTGTTCAGGTATTCCTCCAACGGGTGATAATTACAGAATTATACTCCAAGCGCTTATTGATAAGTTTGATGATAAGAGGTTGATAGCAAATTCGTATTTAGAACAATTGCTCAATTTTAAACAGGCGCAATGCGAAACGTTCACCACATTGAATTTATTTATAGAGACGTTTCATGCCGCCGTCACAGCTCTACTCAAACTCAAATTTAAAGATTTAGCTGATTACATTTTATCTTACTTAGCATTTTCTAAATTAAATCCAGAAACGCAAAGATTGTTCGAAAATACACGGAGGAAGGTAGATATCCCGTCATATAATGATATTGTTACTTTTGTTAAAGAACAGGCGAAAATATGCGCGCGCACTCCGTCTTCTCAAAAGTCGAATTTAGCTGCCAGTAATAAGGTCAATCTTAGCAGCCCTAATAAAATGAAAACTCCTCATTCATTCGTAGTCCCTAGTACCACAAATTCAAAATGTGGAATTTGCAAGTCAACTTCGCACTTAACTTACACTTGTTCGAAATTATTAGAAGTTGACCCACCAGAGCGATATAAATTAGTCAAAACCAATAACCTATGTATGAACTGTTTAGCATACCACAAAATCGTCAATTGTAATAGTACGCATAGTTGTAAAATTTGCAGAGCACGGCATCACACGTTACTACACTTCAAAACGCCCATTCATAATACACCTGAGGTTAAATGTGAAGTTCAAAGCGCCAGAAATCAACTCGAGCACCCCCACCTTGAAGCTACCAGTAGCACTTCGCTTAACCGCTCGTTAAATGATTCCATTACAAATTGTTGTTCCCTTGCCAGTGATAATAATCGTATTAGCACGGCCATTCTATTAGCCACTGCCAGTGGCGGCTGGTGTATAAGCGCTGCGGTGCTGCAGAGCTCCCAAAAAAATAAAGAGCTTCCAAAAAATAATAATTAAATTTAAATTATGTCATCTAACTAAAATAAGCAAATTAATACTTGGCAATTCTCTAAAGGCGTTGTAAAGTCGACCAGTGGAATAACTTACCGACTCACGCTATAGTTGAGTTATTATTTATCTGGGCCACACGATGGTGCTCTGCGAGCTCCATAAACAAACGTAAGGTGATCGCCTTCCTCCGTGACCGCACTAAATGGTATCACATTTTATGCTGAGAGATGCGCTGCACTAAGTTCAGCGATATCGTATTATTTTAGCGCGGAACACGTGTAGGATCGAATTTTTACGCGGCTTTTTTGTTGTTTACGGCGAGTTCAAAAACATTACATACGTACTGTGTATTACTGAAAATTTATTAATTGAAGAAAAGGTAGAATTAAAAGGAAAAGGTAAAGGTAGACCATTACCGCCATTACCAGAAATTATTATTGAAAAATCTGGTGTAAGTGTAAGTGTAAGTAATAAATTAGAGACATTTATTTAAAAAATGAATGGATTTGTGGATGTAGCAAAAAATGCTTTATACTGCTTTCCTTGCTTACTTTTTGGTGGCGATAAAGCTTGGACGGAAATAGGGGTCACCGATCTAGAACATTAGAGCATTTGATTAGATTTTGTGGAGCTTTTGAATTGGCTCTTCGGCCCTTCGGGGTCATGATGAAAGCGATAGGTACTTCCGAGAATCCGGGTAATATTTCGTGTACTTTCGTAGACCTCATTTATAAAAAATAAGTATTTTTTTTTTGCAAAAATTGCAGAACACCTAAAAATTTTGACCAGGAGCCGCCACTGGCCACTGCCAAAGTTTGCATTCCCAGCGAACCAAACATTTCAAATGAAGTACGCTTTCTTATCGATAGTTGTAGCCAAGCAAATTTCTTGACGTTAGAAGCGTGTCGTAGGTTGAAATTAAATCTATCGAAATATATTGGGTCTGTTCGTGGAATTGGATCTGTCAGTAGTGACATTCGTGGTGTAGCTGATGTCGTGATTGGTTCTCGGTTTGATGCAACTAAACGCTACCCCTTACAAGTATTTATTGTCGATAAAATTACTGATCCATTACCAAACTTTCATGTAGATATAGACGCATTAGATCATTTACAATCATTACCCTTGGCAGATGATAAATTTCATATTCCTTCCAAAGTTGACGGAATTATTGGAGCGGAATTGTTTCCTTATTTGTTAACGGACACTCGAGTAGTAGGTCCACCTAATTCACCTACTGCGGTTGGTACCACTTTAGGATATGTGGTGATGGGTACGGCTCCTCTTGCGACCCCGTCTTCAGAGCCATACAATTTTTGTACTGTATTGGAACCGTCCCTGGATAGATTAGTTAAGCGGTTCTGGGAAGTAGAAGATATTCCCTCCGTATCAGTCCCTCATCCTGATGAGGTAGCTTGTGAACAGATTTTCCAATCGACTTATCATCGTGATACCACTGGTCGTTACACGGTCGCGCTACCGTTTCAGTGTGACTCTAATAATTTAGGGGATTCTTATTTAACCGCTCGTCGTAGACTTTTTACCTTGGAGAAAAAAATGGATAATAATCTAGAATTTCGAAGACAATACTCTGAGATTATTCGTGATTATATAAAACAAGGTCACATGTCACTTGTTTCCAAATATGATTCCTCTAATAGCTATTTTATTCCGCATCATGCCGTTGTTAAACATATCTCTTCTAGTACCCCCCTGCGTATAGTTTTTGATGCTAGTTGTAAAACGGATAGTAATTATTCTTTAAATGATTTGTTATATACGGGTGCAAAATTGCAATCTGATATTCTTACTACGATTTTAAATTTTAGATTAAACAAAATAGCTTTAACCGCCGACTTGAAACAAATGTATCGTCAAATTATGATAAGGGAATGTGATCGAAGATTTCAACGCGTGTTATGGAGGTTTTCCCCAAACGAATCTATCGATGTGTATCAATTAAATACCGTTACTTTTGGAATGAAATCGTCCCCCTTTTTAGCCCTTCGATGTATCCGACAATTGATCGAAGACGAAAAGAAGTCATTACGTCTTTCATCCGATATTGCACAACGAGACATGTATGTAGACGATTTAGTATCGAGTATCGGCTCAGTTGATTTGGCAATACCGGTTTATCACGAATTAACA
Organism: Pyrocoelia pectoralis; assembly: GCA_036250285.1. Classification (NCBI taxonomy): domain Eukaryota; kingdom Metazoa; phylum Arthropoda; class Insecta; order Coleoptera; family Lampyridae; genus Pyrocoelia; species Pyrocoelia pectoralis. The sequence continues at coordinate 32,788,773 of CM070079.1, read as the reverse complement.
GAATTGTTCCGTAGAGGTGGTTTCCACTTAACTAAATGGGCGTCGAACTCACGTGACTTGTTAAATGAAATTCCGATTGAAGATCGTTCAACGCAAGTGGTAGATTTCGATACATGTTCTCTCAAGGTCTTAGGACTGCAATGGCAACCTGTGACAGATACTTTCGCATTTTCATTTCAACCGATAGATTCAAAATGCACTAAACGAACCATTCTATCGGTCGTAGCACGGTGTTATGATCCTGTGGGATTTCTAGCACCCGTTACCCTTTTAGCAAAATTAATCATAAAGGAACTTTGGCTCCTTAAATTAAACTGGGACGATTTGGCTCCTCCTGAAATATCACGCCGCTGGGACCAATTCATAAATAGTTTGCCGGTGCTATCAAATTTTAGTATACCTCGTCATATCAGTACCAAGGATCATGATAGTGTTATCTTAATTGGATTTTCGGATGCATGTGTGACTTCCTTTGGGGCGGTCGTTTACATTCGTACTGTGGATGCCAATGGGGAAGTACATGTCCATCTCCTGTGCGCAAAGTCCAAAGTTTCACCATTAAAGTTTGTATCTATCCCTCGGTTGGAACTTTGCGCAGCCCATCTTCTGTCGAAACTTATTAATTACATTGTAAAATGTTATCAACCGCGTTTGACAATTCCACATATCTACGCATTATCAGATTCTACTGTAGTTCTTAGCTGGATTGCCACGCACCCTTCGAAATTAAAAACGTTCGTTAGCAACAGAGTAACACAAATTCAAACGTTATCAAAGACTACTTGTTGGTTGCATGTAAATGGAAAAGAAAACATTAGTGATAGCTTATCGAGAGGCATGACCCCATCTCAATTTCTATCTCTTACTACGTGGATAACTGGTCCAGAATGGTTGAAATGGGATCCCGGGCAATGGCCAGTTAATTCTCCTCCCTACATATCAAATCTTCCAGAATCCATTAACGTTTCGATGATTGTAGCAACAAGAGAAATTAACCCTTTATATGCTCTAGTTAGTCGATGCTCGTCATGGGTTAGGCTATTACGTATTACGGTTTATGTCCTTCGTTTTCTAAAGCATCTGCCTGGTAAACGAGATGTAACGTCGGGTGATCTAGAAGTTTCTGAGAATACTCTTTTGAAAATTGTACAAGGAATTCATTTCAAACAAGAACTGATTTTGTTAGAAAATACGGGTTCTTGTTCAGCCTCACTTCGTAAATATAGACCATTCCTTAAGGATGGGTTATTGCGGGTTGGAGGCCGATTAGAAAATTCTGATTTAGACTTCGATAGTCAGCATCCCGTCCTTCTTCCGAAACGGGATCCCTTAGTAAATATGCTAATTGAACATTATCATCACAAGAATTTTCATACCGGGCCTAATCTCGTACTATCTCTATTACGTCAACGATACTGGATTTTATCAGCTCGTAGTATTGTTAGGCACATCATTAGTAAGTGTAATCGGTGTTTCAAATTTCGACCAAAACCTGAATTTCCTATAATGGGGAGTTTACCTTCTTGTCGGGTACAAGAAGCCAAACCTTTTTTGAAAACCGGAATAGACTACGCGGGGCCCATACGTATTTTGCTCAGTCGTCGAAGAGGTGCTCAATCACAAAAGGCATATATATGCTTATTTGTATGCCTCGCAATTAAAGCGATTCATTTAGAACTGGTTTCAGATCTTTCAACCCCTAAATTTCTCCAAGCTTTGAAAAGATTCTTGGCTCGTCGAGGTTTGTGTGCCGTGTTGTATTCCGATAGAGGTAGCAATTTCGTAGGAGCAAAAGGTTATTTAAAGGACCTGTCAAATATGCTTAACTCAAGAGATTTTCAAAGAGATGTGCAAACAGAGTTGAGCGCTAAGGGGATACAATGGAATTTTATCCCCCCTGGGGCACCTCACATGGGAGGATTGTGGGAAGCAAACGTGAAGAGCGTCAAATCTCATCTGTTTAAGGTAATCGGAGATCAATTGCTCACCTACGAAGAAATGAATACACTTTTAATTCAAATTGAATGTTTACTCAATTCGCGGCCATTATGTGTTCTTTCTTCGGATCCGTCAGAACCTACCGCGCTTACCCCCGCACACTTTCTTACGCTAACGCCTCTAAATCGGTTACCTGCGCCGAACGTGTTAGAAAGTAAACTTAATCGATTAGATAGGTATACCCTAATAGATCAAATGGTCCAACACTTTGGAAGCGTTGGCACCTTGAATATCTCCATACGTTACAAGTGCGGGAAAAATGGAACACTATATCCAATGCGGTCAAAAGGGGTACCATTGTTGTTCTGCAGCAACCCAACATTTCGCCATTACGTTGGCCATTAGGGCGCATTGTGGACGTATTCCCGGGAACTGACGATGTAATTCGAGTGGTGGATGTGCAAACAAAAAATGGGATCTATAGGCGTCCTGTAGCAAAATTATGCCCGTTACCTACCCAATAATATTTATTAATTAGAATTTTACATTATATTTTGTTTATAGTATTTGACATTTTGGTTTCTCTTGAACTATTAGAATTAGAAGAATGTTTTGCTTGTTTGTGTCATATCTACGTGTTTTAGGAAATCAATTTAATTTAATTTCTGAAGATCTCTTCAGGGCCGCGGGAAATGTTAGATTTATTTCAAAATATTTATTTTTATTAGATTAAGCATAGAATTTTGTTTGATAGCGGCAGTTAATCGCCAACTATTGTCAACGCGACACGCTATAATAATTTTGGTCAATTACCAATCGGTAAATGTTTATGCAATAGTAAGTGCGATAAAGGGGTGATTTGTGCAAGCAATAGATCAACTTACAAGAAAGTCGAATCAATCCTCCGTTCCCCAATTTTTTCCTTTTCCCACCCATAGCATCCCTGACGTCCCCGAAACCTGCACCAGTAACTACAATTAATAGGGGTAAGTGGATTGATGACAATTAGCACATTAAAAAATATACAGTCCATTGCAAAACCACTCTCATTTACCAATTGTAAGTATTATCCCCCCAACTTTTAATAGTACTCTACGTACCACAAAATTGAAGAGGAAATGACAGCTCTACAAGAAGGAAAGAGTCTACTAACGGTGCTAAATTAAGGTGATAGGAATGCGCCACTAAACTTATCACTCGAAGAGAAAGCCACTAATTTTCAAAAGAAAAAAGCCAGCAACCTCCCCCTCGGTTATGCGGTTACCAAAGAGCTACAATCATAAACTTCAGCTTTGTAAAGTTATATCAGGTAACAAAACAAGTTCGTGTGATTTTTTATGGTAAAATATTGGTGAACAAGTTTATTAACAAACGATAGTGCATAAAAAGTAGCCACCATCACAATAATTAATGACTAATTTTTGTATGCTGCTACTGTAAAATTCTATGGATTTTGAATCAAAAAATAGGTGGGCGGCATTTATAACATCAAGTCTTGTTTTGAACTGTCTACGTCTCATGCAGTTGCCAAGAAACAAAAAAAAGTGGCAATCTGAATATGGAAGTTGGGCCAACGTTTCCCAGACATGTTCAGAAATTTTCGCCCGGGTCAATCTTGCGGTATTCGGTCTGACGTTAACATGTAAGAATAGCACTTTCATCCAATTGACTAAAGAAGACTGTTTTTGGATGAGTGGCTACTTGTACTCGTTGAAACAATTGTTCGCCGTGATGGTTTGACTCCTTTCCAAAAATTCGTGATGGACTATTCCGGTTGCTGTTCACCAAACATACAAGAACATCTTGTTTGGGCGTAAAGAAACCTTAGGAGTGGTACTGAATCTCTAATCTCTTGGTACTCTTGGAACTATATAAAAACTACAACCTGGTAGGCATGAACGCCAAGTAGCCGGTTCCAAAGTTGATTTAGTCCATAAACCTACGCAGTCCTTGAGATCCCTAAATAATAAAAAAAATCATTCTTACCAAGTCAAAATCGAGTAAATCAAGTCATAATCGGTGTTAATTTCTCAGTTCTTTTTACACAAGTTGTGCTAGCACACAGACTATAACGGACCCTTCCCCACACGCCCAACACAGGAATGCTTAGGTTCAATATTTTTATTTATTTTTTATATTATATTATACAATTTATTATTATTATTATAAATGGGACGTAAGTCAAGTAAAAGAATCAAAAGTGAAACAAGAACTAGAAGAAGGTATAACAGGGGAACTTCAACAAAAGCAAACCCACAAAGAACCGAATAATAGTATCGAAACCCAATGGAACAACATAAAAACTAGGATCCTAACAACAGCAAAGAAATGCAAAGGACGCAAAAAACAAGACAGAGAAAGTATGGTACGATCTAGAATGTAAGATAGCCGGTAAAAAGAAAAATCAAGCATGGTTAAAATGGATGAACTCAAAAAAGGAAGAAGACAAACAAGTGTATAATGCTACAAACACCTTAGTAAGAAACATATGAAAACAAAAAAAGAGGGAATGGAATGAAAATAAAATAAAAGACATACAGGAAGAATTCCACCACAAAAACACAAGAATGATTTATCAGAAAATGAGACTGCCTCATGTTTACGATAACTTGCCGGTAATCCTCCATACTACCAAATATATGCTTTGAGACAAGACGGAAAGAATAAAAACCAAAAGATACAAAGACGAAGAAGGAAAGAAGCCAAAGAAATACAACAAATATGGTAGAACTATTATGAACAACTATACAACAACGAAATAGAAGCGAACGTAGGAGCAGGAGCACAAACGGATATCACAATGAATAACACAACAATACAAGAACCAACACCAGAAGAAATTAAGGAGGCAATACAACACTTAAAAAGCAATAAGACTCCTGGCAGTGACGACAGTGTATCTTAAATACGGAGGTGACACATTACATGAAAAATTGCACGAACTTATATTCTTAATCTGGACAGAAAAAAGAATACCAGAAGAATAGAGGAAAGGCGTAATCTTCACAATTCATTCGAAAGGACAGGGTGTCTCAAAATTGACGCCTGTGCTTTTGGGATTTGATTCATGGGGCTAAAACAAATCGAAAATTGAGAGTTAAAAATTTTTCGATTATCCCTCGTTTTATAAAAAACAAAAATTTAAAATTTCAACTTTAAACTTTATTAAAAACGAATAATATTAGAAACAAAGATATTTTCCACATCTGCTGTCACATAATGTGTTCAAATAGATCGCCTCCTACTTCAAGGCAAACATTCGCACGATTTATCATGGAAACACGAACGCTCTGTAGCATATTATCGTCTATTGACACCACAGCTGCGTATTCACCACATCTTCAGGATTCAAAACTGGTTCGCGTAAACTTGTTCTTTCAAATAGTCTCAGAAAAAGTAATCCAACGGATTCAAATCCGGTGATCTAGGAGACCATGGTACGGATGCACCTCTTCCAATCCACTTCTCAAGGAATTTTTCATTCGGGAAATTTCCCACTTGTATTCCATAATGTGTCGGTACACCATCATGTTGGAACCAACAATTTAATCTAGCTGCTAATGTAACTTCATCGAGAAATGGCAGTGGTAAATTTTCGTTTAAAAATTGAAGATACGTGGCAGAATTAAGTCGGTTAGATAAAATGTGTGGATCAATTACATTATTATCCAATAACCCAGCCCAAATGTTAAATGACCATCGTCTTTAATAAGATCTTTGGCGTACTAAGTGAGGATTTTCAGGTTATGAGTATTTATGACATCTGTCCTAGTAAATGTGGATTCATCCCTCCACAAAATCTTTTCAACGGTATATGTTACATAAAATAACTACAAAATCTATACATTAACATCAACGTTTCAGATACTTATCCAAAAATACATCTCTGTGATGATAATATTTTAGAAACGTTACAAATGTGATGTTATGTTTGAAACAAAATAATCATATTATGTCAAAGTGAACGTTACGGAGTTGTGTTAAATAGTGTTGTACCAGACACCTTATCACTTGAAATATATCGTAAGAAACTAAACATACACGTTGCAGTGTGAATGTTTTAGATATGTATCCAAAAATACATCTCTGTGATGTATTTTTTTGGAATGTGATAAACGTATAACGTTTTAGAAACGTTACAAATGTGATGTTTCGTTTGAAACAAAATAGTCATGTTTCATAGATAACGTTACAGAGTTGCGTAAACCTTATCACTTGAAACATATCGTAAGAAACTAAACATACACGTTTCAGTGCGAATGTTTTAGATATGTATCCAAAAAAACATCTCTGTGTTGTATTTTTTAGAATGTGAGTCATGTTTCAAAGTTAACGTTACAGAGTTGCGTAAACCTTATCACTTGAAACATATCGTAAGAAACTAAACATATACGTTTCAGTGTGAATGTTTTAGATATGTATCCAAAAAAACATCTCTGTGTCGTATTTTTGGAATGTGATAAACGTATAACGTTTTAGAAACGTTACAAATGTGATGTTTCGTTTGAAACAAAATAGTCATGTTTCAAAGTTAACGTTATCCCTTGAAACATATCGTAAGAATTTAAAAATACGCGTTTCAATGTGAATGTTTTACATATTTATCCAAATTTACAATATTTAGTGTTTAATTGGAACGAAAAATTTCCGTTTCGAAAAATAGATTTATTCATGTGCTACTATAAAGAGATGTGTGATATTGCACGTCTAAATGGCTTATTTACCAAAGAGTCGGTAGCTCAGGTAGTTTGCATGGCTGTTGGCTGACTTCTAAACGAGCGACCGATGTTCGAGTCCTACTTGAAGCAAAAGATTTTTCAGTATCACCGATCTTCTCCGAGTCTACATGAAACGAATAGGTGCCACAGGGTGCATCTGTCTCGGCAGGCGCTGCGCACTGAGAAAGAGCCCCCTCGCAGCAGTTCTGCATCCCGGGGGCGTAGTCTCCACCACATTCCAATTTTTTATACTCTGGTATGTTTCGAGTGAAACATATAAGAGACGTTTCAATATTGACATAATATGAACATTTATAAAGATACATTTTTCCTACATATCAATATACTATACATATTACTCTCTGATATGTTTCAAGAAACATATATAAAACGTTACGATGTAACGTTTTTGTGTTGTTTCAAATCTAGGTTTCTGAAAGCGGACATTAAACATCTATGTGATGTGTATGATACGTTTCTGTCGCTGTTTCGCAGATGTTTCATCTTTCAGAGATACGTTTCTAAAACATTTCAGAAACGTTTTTTTGCATTGTGATGGACCCTTAATGTATGTATTTTGCCCACCGCAATGTTGCGACAGGTTTTAAAATTTCGTTCTGAATTGTATGCATACAGCATAATAAAGATTTTGTTTAGATATATGTATCTACAACAACTACATTTTTATAATTTATATAAAGGAATTTATAAAAGACAAAGTTAAGCAAAAATGACAATAGTATATACCTACTATACTATTGTCATTTTTTTAATGTTATTACATATGTGCAGCGAATATACGTCCCAAGTTTCTTGTCAATTGCACTTGATATAAGCTTTTAAATTGTTGTATCTTGATTTTTTGAAATTGATTAGTAATAAGTATATACAGGGTCCTTCAACAGTGCGTCGAGTTTCTGTTAGTATCAAGACCGAAAAAGTTTAGAAGTTTCATTCAAACGTAGTTGTAGGGCGAATTTCAGGAAAATATTTTGACATATACAGGTTACTTCAATAACCTGTGACAAACAAACAAAAATTTTTTTAAATGGAACTCTTTCTATAATTTTACATGTTGAGAACCTCCTTGGACCCCTTTATTTATCCCTAAAATATTACGTTTGATTGAAACTTTTTTTAGTCTCGGTACTACCTGTGTAGGTATTTTTGTATTTCAAATATTGTATTTTGTATTTTTAAAAAATATATAAAAGTATCTTGTATTTTGTATTTCAAATACCTTTCTAGGAATATTTTGTAATTTGTATTTCAAATACGTTAGTGCATGTATTTTGCCCAGCCCTTGATACAATAAGGGTGATTTTGTTTTTACTAAACTGGAGAAATCAGAAATCCATATAATTAGGGGCCCAAGAAAATTAAGTTAATTTATGAACTTATCAACATGGTACCATAAACAGCTGGTTTGATTCAGATACCTCATCCAGTGTAAGTGCATTTATTCATTTTACTTGATCACATTGATAACACTAAAAGCCTGTCACTTTGAGCAGTCGTAATGAATAACAAGCGGTGGTCAGGTGTATGTAATACCTACCCTCTTGTACTTATGCTAGGAAGTCGACTTAGTTCCATCATATGGCAGTGGCACAACGTATTCAGACTTTCATGAAATTTTAATTTTTATGGCTACGCTAAAATCACTCCTACCTCATTAATACTATAGCGATACTAAAAGCACGAAAAATTCATAGATTGTTTAATAAATAATACTCTGTAATGTACTGCAGAGATGTGCAGTGTGCACGGTTTTGTATCATTCGCGGTTTCCGACGAAACCTTAAAATCAACAAAGTATTAGTATGCGAAGCCACTAAGCTAACGAGAACGTAAAAGCAGCAAAGTAAATTGAAATAAGACCATAAATAACAGTATGTAAAAATATTCCACCGGAATTGCTCAGGATTTCAGAGTGCTTCAGTTTTTTGAAAGGAGTACACATTTGTTTTCCTAGAAAGTAAATTTATGAATTAATATATGAGAAATTCGACGCACGACGACGTCTGTTAAAAAACACTAACAAGAAAACCCTTCTGTGAAAACACATCAAGTAAGCTTAACGACTCTTGAAAAATTATTTGTTGTTTTACAAGTTTCGGTCTATTTCAAAATCGGCTCTACGTAAAAAATAATATAAATATAATAAACTAAGCTTGTCTCCCATTTAGTAAAGAATAAAATAACAAACCTAAATTTCGTTAATGATGACACATTACTTAAGTAAATCCCATTAATTGCCAGTGGATGTTTATAAATTGTCACCGTTATTATGTATATTATTAAATAGGTGGTGGGTACTGTTTTGTCAACATGTGCATCGCTCCAGACGTAAAGGCGTCTTAAAAAACTCCTTGTAAATAAGTATATAGTGGGGGGAATAACTTCGTTTAAATGAGCTTTCATTGAAAACTTAGATTAGTTTCGACTTTAATAAACGCGATGAATAAAACGTGAAAGTGATGATGTTTTCATCAAAAGTTGAGTATCCGGAGATTTTACAAAGCTTTAGTTCGTACGATACCTCCCAATTGCAATATTATCACAATTATTTATCACGTCACTGCATTTATCCCTATTTTCCTCATCTTTGGTTACCCTTACCGATAAGGGTGCAACAGTCACGTCCCGAAAAACCTCCATATTCGTACATTGCTCTAATTGCGATGGCAATTAGTTCGTCTCCCAAACAACGACTGACACTTAGTGGTATTTACCGTTACATAATGGACAATTTTCCTTATTACCGTGACAATAAACAAGGATGGCAAAATTCGATAAGGCACAATTTAAGTTTGAATGACTGTTTTGTAAAAGTTCCAAGAGATCGTGTGTCGCCTGTTGGTCCGGAACAAGCTGGAGGAAAAGGAAGTTACTGGATGTTAGATCCTACGGCTATTAACATGTTCGAAAAAGGAAATTATAGAAGAAGGAAAACAAGAAGACAAAGAGTATCTGAGTGCACTTCCACTTTATTACAGGTAGGAAATTTATTACGTAGCAAGTTTCACGTTGAATTTAATACGTTGGAAATTAACCGTGAATGAATTTTCATAAGGAAGGAAAGAGAAAATTGATTAAATTAAAACCTTTATGAAGGAATAACGAGTATCATTCTCATTTTAGTAAATTTTTTAGTCCATTTGCTATATTAGGATTTCAATTTTTAACTTATTTAGTTTACACTTCGGTCGATTAAAAATTGATGTACCATAAATGTTCATACGCCCATTATATTCTTAGTAATCTACCATATTATCGTGTGATAAAAAGGCGCTTTTATCTGGTGTTTTATATCAAGATTTTTTTGCATTTTGTTGCAAAATGAATGAATGAACAAAATTTTTCCCGTAGGTATAAATTACTGATGAGTCGTATCTAGACATCCAGAAGATCCGTTGCTATTGCAATGAATTCTTTGAAAATTTTGAAGGTTTTCGAATCAAATTTGCTATTTCTTGAAATGAGTTTTTCCGAAGATTCAGTTATTGAAACGCGATGCAAATTCAGCTACATATTTATAATAAATAGAGGTTTTTTGCTGTTCTTTATCTTATTTTTCCAAAATAATTGTCATTTGCAGTTACAAAAAGTAAAAACAATTTGTCACTTAGTTACAAAAAGATTGACTTTTCAAAACTACAATGACATTCAAAAAGTTAACATTTTGCAACATAATGCGAAAAAATTAGTTTTAGGCATAGGTACTTTAAAAGCCCAAAAACAAATAATAAGTCAAATTTTTTTAATTAATCAAATTTAGGAATTTTCTAATTGCGACAATACCCTAAGTCATTAGGTGTTGCTTACTCTACGAATTCTTAGGTAATTTGAGAGTTTGACTCATTTTCGATGGAAGTGAGGTTTACTAACAAGTTTTTCTTAGAATTTGAGTTGTAATCAAAATTGACTTCAGTTTCTCCTTCTAACACGAAAACTATACATTTTTGATTTACTCTGAACCGGAAATGGCTCTTAATCCTAACGAAACAATTATTGTATTATTGATTTACTAATACAACAATTTTGGTATAAAATTGCTATAAAATTTGTAGGAAATACTTAGTTATAGTCCCCATTTTTTAATTATTTCGTTTAAATCTGGTACCACAAAGAAAAACGCAGATTTGGTCAATACGTTCCACCTTTTTTTGTTTCAAAAATGTAATTATGGCACTTCTTGCCATTTTTAGCTGGAGATTAGACTTTCGGAAACGAAACCTTCTTATTCAGCATTTGCTGATTCCTTTTAATAGACAAAGCCCTCATGCATAATACTGTAAATATTATGCATTATGACAATATCGTATACAGGGTGCCCAACTGCTCCGTAATCGGTCCATAAGTCAATATGGGTTGAAGATACGGAAAAAAGTTTCAAATAAAAGTTGCTTTGATTTTAATTGCGCATCTTTTAAAAATATTCTTATATCTACAGTATGTTGCATTTTCACGTGGCAGGACAATGCCACTTTTTTTTAAATGGCACAACCTGTATTTTTTTCCCTTCATGTATCGACCAACCATATTTATATCACGCCTCAAATTTTTTTTGATATTGGATGTGCGGTTGCCAAGTTATTAATTATTTTGTCAAAATTTGGTACAATTCGAGGTCGGACTATAATATTTATAACTAAGTTATTCTTCAAAAAAGGAAAAATTTATTTGACGGTATTTTGTAATAATAATGAAACAAAAATTACATTAAAAAAATTTTTTTACGTGAAATTTTAAAAATCGTAAATATTAACAAAAGTACAAAAAATAATACCAGGAAATATACACCGTTGAATAGGGTTTTTTGTCGAGAATCTGATGGTAAATAAAAATACAGGGTGTTCCATTTAAAATAATCGTATAAATTCTATTTAAGATTCACAAAGTTTGAATTCTCATTTTAAACACTCGGTATAAAATTAATCACTTTGTTTTCTTTTGTAGAGTAACACGACATTAGGGTAATATTATTCGTCAAATAAATTTTTCCTTTTTTGAAGAATAACTTAGTTATAAATATTATAGTCCGACCTCGAATTGTACCAAATTTTGACAAAATAATTAATAACTTGGCGACCGCACATCCAATATCAAAAAAAATTTCAGGCGTGATATAAATATGGTTGGTCGATACATGAAGGGAAAAAAATACAGGTTGTGCCATTTAAAAAAAAGTGGCATTGTCCTGCCACGTGAAAATGCAACATACTGTAGATATAAGAATATTTTTAAAAGATGCGCAATTCAAATCAAAGCAACTTTTATTTGAAACTTTTTTCTGTATCTTCAACCCACATTGAGTTATCGACCGATTACGGAGCAGTGGGACACCCTGTATATTTCACAGTAATAATCACGATACTCATCTGTGATTTAGATAAACCATTCATAATTTTTCTGCTTTAGACAATCATTTGTGCAGTGCAGTAATATTGGTGTAATATTGCCTTTTCATTGTAAATGTATGGGTAGAATATAAATGTACAATATTTCGAGGAACTATTTCCCAGTGCTCCGGTGGCTCCTTCCGCAGGAACCCCATTCACTTCGTGTAGGCTCGGAAGAGTTCGGTGATGTTGAAAAAACCTATTGCTTCAAGTAGGACTCGAACCATCGATCGCCCGGTTAGCAGTCAGCCATGATAGCACGATACCACTGAACTACGGAAATTTATATAATTTTGGAAATTAAACACTATAAAAAATGTAGGAGGGTCTGCATAATTTTGATTATTTTCATATCTCTAAATCGGCGAAAATTATCATCCGGCGGATTATGTGAAAGTATCATAACGTTATTATGTGTGAATATTGTTTTCATGTTGCCTAAATATCCAGTAATATTGAAAACACAATATTGTTATGTTATTGATAAATAAATATTGACTTTATATTGTATAGCAATATTTACTAAATATTGTAAATATTTAGGTATATGTTATATTGCTTAAATATCGATTTTCAATATTTAGTAATATTGTACACACAATATTGGTATATTATTGTGTGTACAATATTTTAATTTACATTAAACAGCAATATTTACTAAATATTACAAATATGTATGTTATATATTGCTTAAATAATATTTTCAATATTTAGTAATACTCTACACGTAATATTGATACATAATTGTGTGTACCATATTTGAATAATTTACAGTAAATGACAATATTTAATAAATAATGCAAATATTGTTTTCATATTCACTACGTGTTGTATTTTCAATATTTGTATAATATTACAAAAATATATTCCCCAAATATTGGCTGCAGTTCGACAATATTGGCGCGATCTCTCTATATTGAGCCAAGCAAACGCCAATAATAATCGATGCTACATGGGGTAGGTCTACTTATTTTGTGACAAACATCGTACGCTTCGTTTCTTTGTATTACTCGCAGTCACAGCTCGTAGTTCTGCTTTAAGGTAGGTATTTACCAAAATGTATGTACTTTACCTGCCCACTTGTAATTCTCGTTTTCTTCACGTATTTGCGTTTTGGGTTACTTGTCTATTTAATTCTGTGTCCGAACATCACTCCCATTAACTCTCAAAAAGCACGTGCCTCAACTCTCAAGTGAGAGTGAGAGTGAAAGTGAGTGAATATAGACATATTTTGATGTCATGCGGTCTATGGTGGAATTTTTTTTTCTTTTTTTACTTTCAGTGTATCCTTCATTTTGTCCTTAATACCCAATGAGCCTCCTCGATGTCTTATTTCAAGTTTGCGATTGAGTTTACGGTATTGTAAGCTCTTTATGACATATTTTGTCTCACTAGTGCTCCTCCTAATACATTTGGTCTCCTGCATCTGGTAAATCGGTGATTACATTACTCTGCAATCTCATCTTAGCTAGAAGGTGCTCTGTAGTATTGATAAGTAGAGTGTTTGAGCGTGTTTGAGCGTTTGAGATCTCTGCTAATGTATGCTATTTCGTAGAGTGTAGTTTCCACTATCCACATAGCTATTGTAATCTTGGAATCTTATCATTTATCAATGTGTCACAACCTTACATTTTAAGGCCTTTTTATCTAATTTAGTCTTTTTTTTATTTACGAGGGCTGTTTGAAGGAAGCGTGACATCTCAATAAAACACAGGTTTAGCGTACCTATATGTTTTTTTAAATTTTTTAACATAGTTATATTCTTTTGGCAAGTCATCAAAATAGGCCTCGGTTGCAGCAATTTTTTGCCTGCTAGTGCCTTCTTCAAGTTCGGGAACAAAAAGAAATCGCTTGGAGCCAGATCTGGTGAGTATGGGGAATGGAGAAGAAATTCGTAGCGTAATTGTATTAATTTAGCGGTCACAATTTGGGAGGAATGAGATGAGGCGTTATGCTGATGGAACAGCACTTTCTTCGTACCAAATGTGGCCCTTTTTTAAAATTCGACATCAAAACGGGTCAATAAATCGGCATAGTATTGACCAGTTATTGTTTTACCCCTTTCCAATTAGCCAATATGGATTATCCGTTTAGAATCACAAAAAATAGTCGCCACGATCTTATTCGCCGTGTGACCAACTTTGGCCTTCTTTGGTGCAGTTTCGCCGGATAAAATCCACTGCTTTGACTGTTCTTTGCTCTCTGGAGTATGGTGGTGGATGCAGGTTTCGTCAACAGTCACATATCGGCGAAAAAACTCGGTCGGATTACGTTGCAACAGCGCCAAAAATGTCTTTGAAAGTTGAACACCCATCTTGGCGAAACCTTTTTTATATGCAAATGTTCATGTAGAATATTGTGCACCCGTTCGAATTGAGGTGCCTACAGTATCAGACTATCAGTCGTCGGTCACCCATTACTAGATCATGGATTTTTTGAACGATTTCCTTGGTAGTGACCGTTTGTGAGGGTCCAGGGCGTTCACAGCCCTCAATAAATTCATTTGTGCTCCCTGCATGAAGTAGAATACTTATATTTGTTTAATTTTCTTTCATTTTGTATAAATTTTATTTTAAAAACTTATTTGTATTATTTATAATAGTACAACCTTTGCCATCTGTTTTAGTAGTTTCGACACACTTTAGATTTTCATTTTCCCAAGTACGACCGATAGTTCTATTTTCAAACACCCAGGTCTCATTAAGGAATACAAACTGGTATTCCCAAGTAGAATCTTCCCCTCTACAACTTTTATACTGAAATTTTTCGATATAACTTACCGTTTTTAAAATTGTAATAGTAAAAGAAGCAAAATACACAGGAATTTCCACCTTTTTTATCAATTTTTTACGTTTACCGGACGTTTTTTCCCCCGTAAATTTGGATTTAGCACCTAGGGTATTACTTAAATTTAAATATCCGGTTTGCAGGAGTAATTAAAAATTTCGATTTTAGCCGTTGGTTGACTGGACGAATACCGCTTGTATTTAATATTGCTGTGTTTGTAACTGGGTTAGAATAGCAACGATCTTTCTTTGGCGACTTTAACTTATCATTGTTTTTCTCCGTTTGAGGGATTCTGCTTACTGTCCCTTAAACTGACGTTTAGAGCAGCAGCTACACGCTACAATAAAATGCTCTTACAGTACAAATTATTTTATATGTATTATCCAAATTTTACTCCTCGAACAGCATTTAAGGGTAACGTTATTATGCCTTTCTTATTCGAAATAGCTAATTAATGATGCCACGAGTTCTTTGCATCGACTATCCATTTGCTTGGACATTTTGGCAACCGATACAAATCTCACTATTACAAATTGTTGACGACAAAAATCAATCAAATATGTCTGTCAGAATAATGTCATCCGTAACCTCAATATATCGATCAATCGATGAATAAAAGATGACAACACAGCACCATCGCTGACAGTGACCAATCTGTATACGTCGTTACTTGCTGGCCTGGCCTGATGATTAAAATTTTATCACAAAATTTTGCATTGAGAGGCGTCTAAACCCATCAAAAACAAGTTTGCGCACATACATTATTTTATTTGATATCTTCGTTGAAAATAATATGGCAACGATTACAGTACGGTCAAAACATAGCAATAAAACAAAAGTATGGTATTGTGAATGAATTTGTTTATCGAAGGTTTTTTTCAGAAAGTTACGATTTTCGGTTAGTTCAAATTGAAAAAATTAAATATGAATGAAAGAGATAACAAACATCCTAGGTAAATTAGTAAACGAATGCTTTTCTATGAGAAAATCACTTCAAACATGCAAATCGCTGGTACAGTGGTTTAACGACGATCTTAAACGTATGAGAGACTTAGTTACGGCAGCAAAAATAAGAGCTGACACCACAAGGCAAAATTGTCACATAGAAACATACAAAACACTAAGACAGGCTTACCGTCAAGCATTAGAAGTATCAAAAAAAAATCTCATGAAAAATTTATTAAAACGTCAAACAACAAAGTCGAAGTGGCCACATGGTGTAGTGGATGTACCGTTGCTATACAAATATAAACTACACCTGGCGGTCTCGGGTTCGAATCCCGACCGGTTGGTGATAAAAATACCTCCGGACATGGATGTTTGTAAAGCGTATGTGGCTAATGATGTCCTCAACCCCCTTCGCGAGGCGGAAATTGAAAAAAAAACAAAGTCAAAGATGGTTGGAAATTAATAAATTGGGGAAGAAAATGAAATTACTCTGTCTCATGAGCATTTAAATTCACATTTTACGACTGTCCCAGAAAATGTTGAACTCATTAGCGATTGTTTTGTAAGTGGTAAATTTACAAATGCTTTTAAAATTTGTAGAGTTGTACCAATATTTAAAAAAGGCAAAAAAACCATAGCAATACCTGTGATACTAATTTTGAGTAAAACTATGGAAGTAATAATTAAAAACAGATTAATGAAATACCTCGATAAAGAAGGCATTTTCAATAAATTTCAATTCGGCTTCAGACCTTTCTCCACAGTAAAGGCAGTTTCTAGCCTTTTCAGTTATATTATCGATGAACTCGAAACAGGCTGTATTGTATGATTTATCAAAAGCTTTTGCCTGCGTTATGCCCTCACTGCTCCTTGAAAAACTTACTCACTATGGAATTCGTGACGAACCTTTGTCACTATTTGGATCACATTTAAGAAATCGTAAACAATGTGTTTCATTTAACAATAAAGCCTCAAATTTTTTACCAAAATATTTATGGGGTTCTCCAGGGTCCAGTTCTGGGTCCTCTATTATTTATAATCTATGTATATGACCTACCTGCAGCTATATTTCCGCACACATACATTCAGTATGCAGATGATACAACTGCACTTTGCAGAAGAAACACCATAATGCAATTGAGACATAAGGCTGCGATTGCAGATAGTCACATACTGAACTGGTTAAACACAAGTAAACTTTGTAACAATCATGGCAAAATTAAAAAAATTGTGTTTTCAGCTAAGAAAAATATGACAAACAATTTAAATGTAAATTTATTAGGGATTCAAATTGACGAAAAACTGGGAAGTGGGATGCTCTTGCTTATATCGACAAGGTATGTCGAATCCTTGCAAGTAACATTTACCTTATTAGACAATTATTACGTACAAATTCAATTCAATTCAATTCAAAAACGTTTATTGTTATAAGAAGTACCTATTTACAATTCATTTTGGGTTACTAATTTTGTTTCGGCTGCTCAGGATTATTATCCTCTTCAGCCCTCGTCGGTTGTTTTATGTTAGTGGTTACATCATTTTTGGATGTAGGTACATGGTAATTAAAGTTATTTACAAGAAAAAAATAAAGTTTTTGAGATAGTATTTGTAAAATAAATATGTTTAATCGTTGTCCTTATTATTGCTGTGGTCGTCATCGTTCGCATAGTCGCGAATAGGAGGTTGGGAAGTGGGTTTCAGGTGACTGGTTGGGCGGTTTTCTGCTTACTCTGAAAAAGAAATGGCATAGGCAGTAATCTGTTACAGTGACTCTATTACAAACAGTGACGACAAGCAGCGATTAGCTCCACCCATCCGCCATTAGGAGGCAAAATTTTGGGTGGGTTTCTATGAACTCAACGGTGGTATCCTAGCAACGTGCTAAATCCAAATAAAAATCACACGCTGATCAAAGGTAAACACAGTCTACAGTGACTATTACAAACAGTGACGACAAGCAGCAATTAGCCCCACCCATCCGCCATTAGGAGGCAAAATTTTGGGCGGGTTTCTATGAACTCAACTGTGGTATCCTAGCAACGTGCCAAATTCAAATAAAAATTACACGGTGATCAAAGGTAAACGCAGTCAGGCCGCCATTACGAGGCAACATATACCAGGGCCAATAAAAATTGATACATCGCTTGTCGCCACTGTTTGTAATAGAGTCACTGTAACACAGTCAGGCCGCCATTAAGAGGCAAAATATACCACGGCCAATAAAAATCGATACATCGCTTGTCGCCACTGTTTGTAATAGAGTCACTGTATAATCTGTTAGTTATGCATTTGTTTTCCGCGTTGAGCTAACAGATGTTAGCGGATGGAGTAAGAGGGTTTGTTTGACAGGAAGGACATCTCCGTGTATTCTGCGAGAGGTGAATGTTGTTTGTAGTATGATGATTCTGTCTGTGATTGGAGTAATATTGGCGTGTTGGATTGTGAGGTGTTATATGGGCATCTGTAGTTGCGTCTGTGTGTTTTTACGTAAAAAATTAACAGATTTCATTTTAATTACTTGTTATTTTGCAGTAATCCATTCAAGAATAAGTTACGGTATAATATTATGGGGAAAATTAGCTCACGCGATAAGGGTGTTTAAAATTCAAAAAAATTCTATTAGAATAATTCCTGGAATAAATTCACGAGCGCATTGCCAAATATGCTTCAAAAATTTTTAAATCATGTCAATTCCGACAATATACTATACATATATCACATGCTATTTATTTATAGTGCAAAATATTGCATGTATACAGGGTGGGCCAATAGTGTGTGGATGGAAGACTGTGGGTTTATTAACGATGGAACCTCCTGTATATTCCTTGGTCAATTGTAGTAATCGTTTGGCCGCATGTGTCCAAAAAATTGAATATCGCAGGGATCACAAAGCTTAGAAGGCCGTGACGATGCGATATTAAATCCGTAATCTTCTTGTGTTCGGAGAAATTACTACATCAATTGACAAAATTTCTATAAACGGTAACTTGATTTTTCAAATGGCACTGCCAATTTTTCTTTATTACCTACGTCTTAATTTTTGAACTATAAATTTACAAAATTATATTTGCGAGTTTATATTTCAATATTTTGAATTTAACTTTTTTAAGTAGCAGTAATATTTGCGTTTCGTATTTTGAAATTTGAATTTCCAAATTATAATTTTTGGATTCATTAGCATTAATATTTTGAATTTCAATTTTTTATTTCAAATTTCTATTTTGAATACGAAATTTTTGAATTTTATGTTGATTTATTTAATTTACATTTTATATTTACATCTTTGAATAACTTGAATACTTTGAATTTGGAATTTTGAACTTTGAATTTCTATGCTATGTGTTTTTTATTTTTATTTTATAGTTTAAGCGAAGAGTATCTTTGGTTTCAGCAGTAAAAAAATTCTGGCAAGTTGCCACGAGACTTCCCTCGTATTAGCACCTTTTTCAAAAAATAAGTAGAGCACAATATATGTATATTGCTGAATTCAGAAAAAAATTCTCTTTTAAACTGCATAAAAAACTGCAACTTTATCTTATAAAAAAAAATGATTGCCGCCATTTTAGCTTATACCGGAAGTGACGTCATCAAAGGTAATATCAGAATTTTCGTCCTTGGCCCGAATGCAATCCATTGGCGAAAACCGCATTTCGATAACTTTAATAGTTTCTGAGTATCGAGCGTTGCAGTCATTTTTTGAAAATTATTTCTTTTAACACTGTTTTCAAAAAATAAGTATAGCACAATATATATTGCTGAATTCAGAAAAAAATACTCTTTTAAACTACATAAAAAAAACTGCAACTTCATCTTATAAAAAATGAGTGCCGCCATTTTAGCTGATACCGGAAGTGACGTCATCAAAGGTAATATCAGCATTTTCGTCCTTGGCCCGAATGCAATCGATTGGCGAAAACCGCATCTCGATAACTTTAATAGTTTCTGAGTTTAGAGCGTTGCAAGGAATGTGTACGGACAGACTACAGACTACAGACGACAGACGGAAATTTTTTTACTTCCCGAGTACGAAGTAAAAGGGAAGTATTGTATTAGTTTTCCAAAAAAAAAAATTTGACCTATGGAAATTTTTACATACCTTTGCGTTTCCGAATACGTAGATTCAAAATATGCAAAAAAAAATTTCCGTCTGTCGTCTGTAGTCTGTAGTCTGTAGTCTGTAGTCTGTAGTCTGTACGTACACATTCCTTGCAACGCTCTAAACTCAGAAACTATTAAAGTTATCGAAATGCGGTTTTCGCCAATCGATTACATTCGGGCCAAGGACGAAAATGCTGTTATTACCTTTGATGACGTCACTTCCGGTATAAGCTAAAATGGCGGCACTCATCTTTTTTATAAGATAAAGTTACAGTTTTTTTTATGTAGTTTAAAAGAGAATTTTTTTTTGAATTCAGCAATATATATTGTGCTATACTTACTTATTTTTTGAAAAAAGTGTTAAAAAAAATAATTATTAAAAAATGACTGCAACGCTCGATACTCAGAAACTATTAAAGTTAGATAAAGTTGCAGTTTTTTTATGTAGTTTAAAAGAGAATTTTTTTCTGAATTCAGCAATATATATTGTGCTTACTTATTTTTTGAAAAAGTGTTAAAAAAAATAATTATTAAAAATCGACTGCAACGCTCGATACTCAGAAACTATTAAAGTTATCGAAATGCGGTTTTCGCCAATGGATTGCATTCGGGCCAAGGACGAAAATGCTGATATTACCTTTGATGACGTCACTTCCGGTATAAGCTAAAATGGCGGCAATCATTTTTTTAATAATATAAAGTTGCAGTTTTTTTATGCAGTTTAAAAGAGAATCTTTTCTGAATTCAGCAATATAAATTTATTTTTTGTAAAAGGTGCTAATACGTGGGAAGTCTCGTGGCAACTTGCCAGAATTTTTTTTTCATATTTTGAATCTACGTGTTCAGAAACGCAAAGATATGTAAAAATTTCCATAGGTCAAATTTTTTTTTTTGGAACACTAATACAATACTTCCCTTTTACTTCGTACTCGGGAAGTAAAAAAGTCAATACCGGTATCAATACCGGGA
Organism: Pyrocoelia pectoralis; assembly: GCA_036250285.1. Lineage (NCBI taxonomy): Eukaryota > Metazoa > Arthropoda > Insecta > Coleoptera > Lampyridae > Pyrocoelia > Pyrocoelia pectoralis. Next base: position 32,767,910 of record CM070079.1, on the reverse strand, counting down.
TCCCGGGATTCACTTGATTGAATACCGAAAACCGGTATAAGCCCTACCCTGAATACAGGTTAGATGTGAGTAAAAAGAACTTAATGGATCTAAAACTCTTTCATAAACTAAAGTGCTTGCAAAGTTTAAACTACCTATAGTTGTAAAAAATTACTTACTGGAAAATTGTTTTTATAATACGGAAGAATATATGCGCGCCCCTTCGTGTACGGTTCCAAAAATCTGATATTACCTCAATGTGGGTCAAACCAAAGGGTATACATGTGCAACGTTTGTGTTAGTTTCTAGCTTATACCTTGTGTCCCACGCTAGGGGTACCCCATGGGATTTAACATGGGAAAATTGATATTATTTTTTTCCTGCTTCCCAAATTAAAAAATCGCAAAAATTTTGACGCAGATTTAAAGTGGCACTTAAAACGTTTCTAAAAACAATTTTTTGATTGCAATTTGATAATTAATAAATTGATTACAGGCATTTGAAATTCGAAATTTTGAAGGTTTTTCGCGCATGCGATTCAGATCGGCTATCTTCGGCTATCTTCGGCCACAATTTAATTTTAGCATCCATATTGCTTTAAAAACCGAAGATAGCCGATCTGAATCGCATGCGCGAAAAACCTTCAAAATTTCGAATTTCAAATGTCTGTGATTAATGTATTAATATTATCAAATTGTAATCAATTGTTTTTAGAAACGTTTTAAGTGCCACTTTAAATCTGCGTCAAAATTTTTGCGATTTTTTAATTTGGGAAGCAGGAAAAAAATAATTTCAATTTTCTTATGTTAAATCCCATGGGGTACCCCTAGCGTGGGACACAAGGTATATTATACAGAGTTATATTTACATGTATTGTGCAAAGTGTCTTGTTAATATTTATTTCTTTTGTACTGACGCTGCCGAACAAATGTAGTTTGAAATAATTTAAAATGGTGAAATAAACATTATCACTAACATTATCTCAAAAGTCTTATATTAACATTAGAGTTGTTTTTTTATACAAATATTATTACAAAATTTGAGACGGAAACGTAGCCACATGAGACATGGAAATGCGTCACGTTGATGATGTGCGCGCCACTTTGGTTGGCTTTAACTTTATACAGATAATAAATAAATATTCACTCTCTTTTGATTATTCTACAATTTATTCACTGATCCACTATATGATTGTTTTCATATTTAGTTTTTAATTACAAATTCATTATTATAACGCCACCTATTGAGCAGTAGATTAAGTGCTTAACAGGAATTTTGTTTTAAAAGGGACCTTTTTTGCGACAATTTTTTTCATTTTTCCTATAAGGGACCCCTTCCCTATCATTTCTAAACTTTTTAGCCGAAATTGGGATGTCCCCGGATTCTAAACTGTTACCTCTGAAAAATTTAAGAGATTCCATTTTAAACAAGCATTAAATAACAATCGAAAGCTGGTATCTAAGGCAAAAACATTATGATTGAATAGAGATTTACCAGACCTTTTCAATGAGGTATGACTTGATACCTAAAGCCAGAGGGATCCTTTTGTAGTTCCTATGCTCTTAATTTGTTCTCCTTATTATGCTTCCTCCTCATTTTTTCTATTTTGATATTTTGTCTATGGTGAAGTGTGATAACAATTCTTCCTATGGAATGCTATTTCTTCGTTTATTTTTTAATTTCCCGTCATGCATTTCTCATAATTTCCATGAAATGTAAAAATGTATCCCACCACTCTGTCTAAAGTTACTCATCTTTCCATTTATCATTGTTTTATACTCATTCATTGACAGGATGGTAAGTTCCTTCGGGTAAGTCCACTTTTGTCGAGTAATTATAGCACTTCGATATTTTCATGTCCATGTAATCTCGCTTCGTGTTTTGCCGCGAACCGTTTAATTTCCTCACTGACCGTAGGCACTTTTAGGTCCTTGTGATGGATGTACCATGGAGCGTTGACGATACTACGAAGTACTTTATTCTGACAGGTTTGTATAATTTTCACATTAGATTTCTTTGTGCAACCCCACAGTTGCACACCGTAAGTCCAGACTGGCTTTAGAATTTGTTTATAAAGCAATAGTTTATTATGTAGAGACAGCTCAAAGTGTCGTCCAAGCAGACACGAAATTTGAATGTAATGCGAAGTTTTTCGCGTTTTTTCTTGACATGTTCTTCCCATTTGCGCTTAATATCTAGTATCCTACCCAAGTATTTCGCTGTGTTAGCATGGGGGATTATTTGATAATTAATTATCACTGGCAAATAATCTAATTTTATTCGCCACTTTTTGGTCCAATTGATGACGTTGTTGAGAGCTGCTTGTAGTTTGTTTGTAGCTATTTCGATTTCATTGCTTGTGGCTAGTAATGCAGTATCATGAGCAAATGTAGCTGTTGTTACTCCACCACATTTTGGAATGTCACTGGTGTAGAGAGGTCCAAGGACGCTTCCCTGCGGTACACCTGCAGCAATGTCTTTTAGTTCTTAATACTCCTCGCCATACCTTACTCTGAATTGTCGAGCAGAGATATATGATCTAAGGAGTAGACTCATCTGCATAGGCAGATTCTTTGCTAACTTTGTATTCGAGACTCTCGTGTCATACTTTATCGAAAGCTTGGGCCACGTCTAGAAATATAGCTGCATATGTTTCTTTCTCTTCTAGAGATTTTTCGGTAATGTCAGTGATGCGATGCACTTCATCGATGGTTGAGTGTTTATTTCGAAATCCAAATTGGTGGGTCGGAATAAACTGTTTTTCTTCAATAATTGGTTTGAGCCGTTTCAGTAGCAGCTTCTCAAATAATTTAGATATGATTGGTAACAATGAGATCGGCCTTAAGATGTCTTCTCGTTGGGCGGTTTGCCTGGTTTGCGGATCGTAATTATTAAATCCTTTTCTTACTCCAGGTACAATTTGGTTACTAATTTGGTAAGCATAAGAGTAAATATTTTAATATTAGGTAAACTGGTAATTGCCTCAACGTTTACGCACACAATTTTACATAATTAAGAGTGAAAGATCAATTTCATATTTCCATATGCCTAAATACATATTAACATCGAATTTATACTAATGAGAATTATAATAATTCAAATTAATTGTTATAAACCATCTTCAATGAATTTTAAACATAGAATCGCCATTTTCCATGATTATTCATGTAATGTTGCAAATTTTTACAAGCCTTTTTGATATACGAAATCGAATGCGACAAAAAACGACTAACGGTGGTCTAACTTCAGGAAACGAAAATTGCTTAGGCAATAATTTGATCAATATTTGGTAAATATATAATTAACCTAAAAAAGATGTTACATGATTATTATTAATACCTACATTATTAATGGTGTTATTTACCCTGCAACTGATATTTAACTATAATAGGTGTAATAAATAAAAATAGTCTTGATAAAGATTTCGATGTTATGTAATACGGTGGTTGAAATCAAGAACTCAAACATGTAAATGTTCGCCTATGGATAAGAACAATCGTTTTAAGAAGAGTACTAAACTTATTAATATAATATACATAGAGTCACAAACTATCTCTTCTACTTCTTACCGAATATACAATTACGATAAACTTGTTCAGAGAGATTTTAGTATATCGTTAGAACTAAAATTTGGAACAGTTTTCCTCGAGAAAGTAGTTATATGAATGATTTAAAAGAAAATAATTTATGTGTATTGGCCTCCAAGATTTGCCCAAAACTCTTAAATGGTTAAAGTTATCTAATCTTTTTTTTGAACACACTAGAGTGTAGGATATCTAGATTATTTTAAAAGTATGGACAATGCCTATAAACGATAATAATTAATAAACCAAACCCACTTACTTAACATTAATTATAACGCAGATGTGATAATGTGAATATATTAAATCTATTTTGTAACAAATTCATAAATATTAAAACGTGAATCCTGAATTTTTTCCAATTTCGTTTTGTCCGCGGAGGAAATGCAAAAGAAAATCTTTGCGTAAGACTTGTCCGAGATAATTAATTTGTGTAATAGGTATATTTATCATTTCCTAGTTTTTATAAATTTGTCACACGTAGTGGGGATAAGTGCAAGTTGTATAAAAACGTACTTGTACTCTTCGCTACTACAGTTTTAATCAAAGAAGTATCTTAATCTTAGTTACAATTATGGTGTCCTTATTGGTAAGGTACTTGACATATTTCGTACGTTCATTTATCGAATTTCGTTTATAGGTCGCTGCCTTACTTTCATTAATATCTACCGTTCGCCCAGATGCATCGCATCTTCCATCGGGCAGTTATCTACCACCCGTAAATTACCATTCATCGGTTGGATTTAGAAGCGGTGGTGGCGGTGGAAACGGTTTTGGTGCTGGACTTGGCGTTGGCGGTGGAAACGGTTTTGGCGGTGGAAATGGTTTTGGCGCAGGAAATGGTTTTGGCGGTGGAAATGGTTTTGGCGGTGGCGACATCGCTCTAGGAGGTGATATTGGTGTTGGAAATGGATTCACCCTTGCAAGTGGTTCAACCTTTGGTGGTGACGCAGGTGGATTGGGTTTCGGAGATCAAAGCGTTCACTTTTACGCCGCACCTAACGAGGACGAGTACTCTTACGTTCGTGTAAACATCGTTCCAAATCTACAAAGGAATAGTAACAAAGCTATTTTCATTAAAGCACCAAGCTATGGAGGTATCATACCAGAAGTGGTTGCACCTACACTACAAGAAGATAGGACTAACATTTTCGTTTTGAGCCAAAGACCTGAACAATTGGGTGAGATTAACTTACCAGCTGGAATTGGTACGGTACGAGGTAAACCCGAAGTGCAATTCATTAAGTACAATAACGCATACGACGCTGAAGCTAAAATTAATGGTGCTCTTCATGGTCAACATACTGGATCATATGTCTCCGATGCCGGTGGTGAGTCTAACTTTGTAAGAAGCTTAGACTTCCAAGGCGGAAGACATGCAGGAGGACATGCAAACGTAGTACAATCACATCATGTTTATAGTTCCGGCGGCTATCATGGAGCGGGCCATGTCAACGGCGGCGGCGTAGGAAGGAAGTATCTACCTCCTGGTCATTAAAGTGATTTACATCTTCATTTACTTTGTAAGGTATTAAGTAGGGTTATAAATATTTTATTATCATTATTTTTTCGTGTTTTGATTAAAACCAGTCTACAATGTGAAAGAACCTGTCTCTCACTCTAGTGGTTCATAATCTGAGTAATCCGCTGGTAACTAGTAGTACCTTCTCTAGTCTAATTTAATCTTATACATATAGGTTTTGATTGATTCCCATAGAGTTTAAGAAAAGCGAAACTCCTTTATTACTGGAGTAGTTCTTGGTTTGGGACAGTTGCATACAAATCTTTATCTTGTAAAATGTATCGTAGGTACAGTTGGGAAACCAAATTATTCACAACCATAGCATCTCTTAATCATGTGCAAAGATCAATATGCAACGTGTTCAGTTCATGGACATAATACGTGGACAATCGTTATGGAACCTTTTCTGAGCTGGATCTTCACATGTAAGGGCAGGTCTTACTGGTAGCCTTCCGACTTAAAACGACAGGGGGCATTGAAGGAGAGCACTCTCCTATTCGAGACAAGGCAATCATAAAACTACATAGAGGGAAAAGTAATTATAATCTCCAGTGCCCTCCAGGCACTAAGCCACTACAAAATTACCTACAAACTGAATTCCGAATGCCACATGGGTTACGAAGGATGATGGAACAGAAGAGAACGAGGAAGACGATTGGCCTCAAAGGCAAGTGTTTTGTGACCCAGACGCCCCTTCCACTTACAACACTAATTGTAGGCAACCTTACAGAGAATCCTGCAGTCTGGGCTGTTTTTCTAGAAGACTTTCAAAAAATAACTTACACTTGCTCGTGGGCATGCCTGATAGGCACTGTAAACTAAACAGGGTGCAGTATAGGGTTTGTTAAATTGCCATCTTGTATAGGAAGCTATATGGACCAAGAGCTAGTGAACGATTTGGTCAAGTCATTAAAATACGCTACGCATGTATATGAAGCCCTTTCATGAGGTGAAAGTAGGTTATTGAGGTCTGGCAATGGGTCCGTGCGTACTAAAACGTCTACCATTGTCATTTCCTACCACAGTACGTGACCAAAATCGACCATCTTCCATTTTACTTCAAGCGGCCACCACCCGCAAATCCGATCGGTCCAAGGTGCCACACTTACCTTCGGCATCTTCGAATAGTATATCGAATGTGAAAAAAAACAATTCTTCATCTGGAAATGACTTGACCAAAGCGGTCGCTAACTCTTAGTCTCACACAGATGGCGCGACAGCGCACCATATTCGTATCCCCAACTGAAATAATCTACATCGCAAGAAGTACTGCATCCTTAAAGAAGTGCAGAATTTTGCTTGTGATTTCTCTTGGACGAACATTTCTCCTCGATTTGATGATATGATATCGCAGCGCCTTCTATAACAAACCTACAGGGTTTCGTCGAGATTTTTATAGAGATTTAAGGCAATTTCCATGGAACTGAAATATTATAAATAGAAGTGGTACCAAATTCGACCCTTGACGAAGATTGAAACTTGGTTTAGATATTGAACTTACACACACCATCTCGTGAAAAATTTACAGGTACCGAAAAAATATTGCAAATTTCAATTTGTTCTTATGACTTTTTATCCACTCATCGTTACGTAAATGGTGGATCACAGTTTCTTTGTGTACACTATGATTATAAAGTTCGACTGAAAAGATTTCCTTTTTTTCAATTTTATTATGAGGCATTAATTTTGTCCAAATAAAATGAAGGTATGGTGGTGGCAACAATTCGAATGAAAGAGTGGTTTTGGACACAATGCAAATCGCTTTGGTGATTTTGTGGTTCGTGGATTGCAAACGGGGTGTGCTTCTTTTAGTAAATACTACATGGACATAATACCTAACCGAACTATGGAAACTTAATCTGGTTTTATTCTATCGACTTAGATCTGCTGTGTGAAGCAGTAACTACTTGTGGGACAGGCTGGCGTTTCTTCTTCTCTGCAATGAGTCATTCAGGTGACAATAAGCATTATTGCTGAGAGCAAATGAAAGAAATGTTCAAAGAAACCCAAAGAGGGAACTTAATATGGAAATGAACATTAAAAAAGTAGATTTTTACTCAGATTCAATATTTTACTCAAGGAGGAGTCCTTATTTCAAAATTGAGAAATTAGGAGAGCTTCCTTCAAGAAACCATCTCGCGGGAGCAGGAACGATTGACTATCTTATACAAGATGCTATACAAACGACCAGACGGCGAATCGCATACTTTGTGTACTTGTCTCATAAGGTATCATAGATGGGTGTCCTAAGCTGATCGGGACCAAACTTTGCATCCCAACTCCTTAGGCCATTTGAGGACGCTATGCAAAGAATTTGAGGCTGGATTTTGAATTTTCCATATATTAAAATATATATGTAAGTAACTTAATGCAGTTTTTAATAATTTTGGACCTTTTTTCGCACAATATGAATAGTTTTATTAATAATGATCACAATACAATAACTTTTTTTCATTGTTGGCCAATTCAAGTGGTTAAGTTAAAACGGTGGCCATTAAACAAATATGTATTACATGTATTGTAATATACAGGGTGGGCTATTGAAAAGGTAACGCTTCAAATGAGGGGTCGCTCGACACCCTTTCCCTATTTAAACTCTTGCGTTAGGAGTTGCTGGGACTAGGGGGTTGACCTGACAAAGTCAAGTTTGACATCGAAAGTTGTCCCCCAAAAATAGAAAATCGACGTGTCCGAGCGTTTTTTTAAAAAACTGGTCTAAGTGTCCCAAAACAGGCGTGTTACCTTTTCAATGGCCCACCCTGTATAGAAAATTCAAAGTGCTCTAAATCCCACCCTGGGTGGTATTGGCCGCTATTTTTTTTGCATAGCGTCCTCAAATGGCCTTAGGAGTTTGGTGCCGATCGGATTGGGACACCCACTTGGGATCCCTCGTCAGCAGGACCAGGTCTATGTTTGGGAAATCCTGGCCGGACATCGCTACGATTCAAGCCCCTCCCCTTTAAGCCAGCTTTATCTCATGTATAGGAAGCATGCGTGACGTTGCGAATGACTCTAATCGTTGAGGTAGAGCAAAGGGTTCGAATATAAAGTCTATGGAAACGTGGACTATGTCCTCTCTCCTATCGTAATCCAGAATCGAGACGTTAATTCAACGGTGGGAAAAAAGAATATGGAATTTTCCCAACTAAAATAATAGAGTTCTTGACAAAGAAATGAAATTGAAAATTGAAAATAGCGCCTTCTTGAGACAGCTGCTAGTATTAAAACTGGGGTATTCGTGTACGCAACTAATGGTCACGTAATTTTTTTACGTTGTTAGTAAAAGTATTATTTATTATTAATTCGATCAATTTTAGTAATTTTGAAGTGAGACACCTGTTTTAGGTAGAAATAGTTACGTTAACGTCGTTTCTCAATTTTTTTAATAATGCGATTATATCATTAATAATTGTGCAAAGCGTGTTAGTCGATCGTTTACCTAATTAGGGGCGACGTTTAGAGTTCACATTTTTTGTATCCCATTTTGAGTTTCGTAATTCAACCATAGATTCCATCAATTTATTACTCTACACACGACCTTTAAGCTTCGAAGTGTAATTATCCGGTTTTTATCACAGCGGGGGGTAAACTAAGACAGCGCTCTTCGTTAAAGATCTTTAAATTTAATTACATGCATCAAAAAGAGATAAGGATACTTAAGTCATGTTGGAGCGTCACAAAAGAATCAACTTAAAGTATGTAGTTAGGTAGTGAGTAGTGACACTAAAATGATAATTTTAGTGGTATACAGATATACCTATCATTTAATAGTTTGTAAATTTATTAATTAATATCAATATAACGTAAAGCATGGGCATACGCAATAATCAATGTTATACAAAGCTATAAAATTGTTTATAGCTGTCCTGTTAATGGTTTTTTGAAACGTTTATAAAAATAAGGTATTACAAAACATTTTATCTTAATCACTATTTATTTATGCGTAAGTAAACGTAATAGTTTTTATGAAATTTTGCGAATTAGTATAGCGAAATATGTTCTAGAAAACACTATTTTTCACAAGTTGAGAAACGCCAGGCTTTAATAAAAAATTAATAAGGAACTATTTATTGGAATGCAATATGTAATCCCTTTGATAAGATGTTAATGCAGGATTGATCCATTTTTGTTCCATAACAACTATGACTTTTCGCTGTAAATAAAAAAACTAAAATTAAAATAATACGATCATCGATCATTAAAAAATTTTTAACGGTAGGAGAAAATTATATATTTTGCACAATAATATGGCCGCAACAGTGCAATTCGTGGGGTTGGAGGAATGCAATGAAAGCACGTTGAACTAGGTAGCTGTTGTGGAGTGCTGGACACAACGTCAACTGGTCACAATACCCATCGCCTTCTTCACCGCCACCTTGTTCACTTTTGCCATAACACTCATAACGTCCATTGTTCTTTTTCCGGTCACAACGCCCACCTTTCCAATTTGGTCATAATCTCTACTCGGGTCACAACCTCCACCGACGCTTTCCGGTCACATCACCCAGACCCACCGACGTTGCTCGTAACTTTCACTTTTCTCTTTCTGGTCATAACGCCCATTTTTAGTAATGATCATAAGATCTACGTAGTCACAACGTCCGCTGAACAATTGCAGAGATACTCATACAGAGTGTGGCGCCTAAGACGAATGGCTCTCTAGCTCTTTTATCTCAAAAATTCTAAAAAATGATTCGAATGAAAGTTTCATCGAATCAAATTGTTCATAATTTAAAAATACTTTTGACTATACAGTGTGTTCCACTTAGTTCGAGCATTTGTTATTTGTTCAGCATTTTTGAATTCCTTATCGAAGTTAAGAGTGACTAAATAACAAGTATTTGGTGATAAACAGTGCCGAAGGATTTCTTGTGAACATTCATGGATTAAGTATTTTGAACATTTCAATTGTGAATAATTTGATTTTTTTTAATGGAATGGTATATATGTTCAAATGTTGCCACCTTGCGATGCAATTTTTCATTCTCTTTAAATTTTATTAATGTGTGCTTGTTTCCACTCCCACACTACGTCGTATGTAGGTACAACACGACGGAACTGGACAGGCGGGATACCGAGGACATCCCCACAGAGTCCTCATCCGCGAGGTACATCTGTATGGATGAGGTGCACTTATATCTAATAATCAAACGAAATAATAAGGTAGAATTTAAATTAAAGATGTCAGTGTCGTAGTATCGAATGCCACCAAGTGAATATCATTGTTGGAAGAAATTAAAATGTTAAGCAAATTTCATTCCAAAACCATTTCAGAAGTATCGGTATTTCAAAATTGTTTTTTAATATGAAGTCCTTTTCTTATCAGTAAAGAAAGGATTATATGCAAAATGCATATTTTATAAAATGCACATAAAATGGTTAATATACGCAAATATGTATAAATAATTGCTATTAAATCATAAATGTAAATTAAACCAATTTTTTCATAGGTTGCATATTTGGCCCATGTTTGCATATTTGAACTTTTAATTTAATTTAATTTGCATAAAATCAATATTTTTTAAAAAAAGATAATACTTGAAAATCAAAGACGATTCGCTAAGGAACGACCTTTACCAATTTGTGCACCAAAAATTGACTCAAAATTTTAAAACTGGACGAGCCTAATCATTTTTTAATCAGACTATGTTTTTCAAGAAAAAAATTCATAAGTTGCGAACGCTGCATTGAAAACAAAAAATAAAAATATGGACATAGAGCATTTTGAGAGAGCAATCAGAATATAACATCAAATATAGGGTATTCCATTTCAAAAAACAGGTCGGCACAGAGCCACGATTATTCTAAGCACTCTGTATGTTTATAAATATTTTATAAATATGTAATAGTTCGTATCCTAGAACTTTTATTTGAAACACTAATGGGCTACCCTGTATCTAACAAATAACGTGCATACATTATGCGCATATTTTACGAATAAATCACTGCATACAGGGTGGGCCATTGAAAAGGTAACACGCCTGTTTTGGGAAACTTAGACCAGTTTCCTAAAAAACGCTCGGACACGTCGATTTTCTATTTTTGGGGGACAACTTTTGATGTCAAATTTGACTTTGCCAGGTCAACCCCCTAACCCCAGCAACCCCTAACTCAAGAATTTAAATAGGGAAGGGTGTCGAGCGACACCTCATTTGAAGCGTCTTTTAATTTTCTATTCGACAGTATAAATGAAAATTAGATTTACTCAATTTTTTTTTCGCCCCCATGAAAAGCACCCTCTAGATTAACTAAGGTGGAGGTGCTGTTTAGGAAAAATCTTGAAACACCTTTGACCTTCTTGAACGCCATATTTCAGGATTTTTCCTAAACAACACCCTCACTTTAGTTAATCTAGAGGGTGCTTTCCATGGGGGTGGAAAAAATTGAATAAAACTAATTTCGGTCATACTGTCGAATAGAGAAATAAAAGACGCTTCAAATGAAGGGTCGCTCAACACCCTTTCCTTATTTAAATTCTTGAGTTAGGGGTTGCTGGGGTTAGGGGGTTGACCTGATAAGGTCAAATTTGACATCAAAATGTGCCGTTCAAAAGGTCTAAGGTGGTGTGTTTCAGGATTTTTCCTAAACAACACCCCCACCTTAGTTAATCTAGAGGATGCTTTTCATGGGGGCGAAAAAAAATTGAATAAAACTAATTTTAATTTGTACTGTCGAATAGAGAATTAAAAGACGGTTCAAATGAGGGGTCGCTCGACTCCTTTTCCCTATTTAAATTCTTGAGTTAGGGTTTGCTGGGGCTAGGGGTTTGACCTGACAAAGTCAAATTTGACATCAAAAGTTGTCCCCCAATAATAGAAAATCGACGTGTCCGAAAGTTTTTTTAAGAAACTTGTCTAAGTGTCCCAAAACAGGCGTGTTACCTTTTCAATGGCCCACCCTGTATATTCCTTTCTCTACTTATCAGTTACAATGAGTAGCTCCATCGTTAAAATATCTTAAAAGTTAGGATCTTGTATCCTCATTTAATTTGGTTATGAATGTAGAAGTTCATGAATTTTATGAATATTTTCTGATGTTAAAACTAAAAACTGATAAATACAATTCCTTCGTACTGAAACAACTGGAAGAGGAAGACTAAGTGGGACACACTGTATAGTCACAAATATTTTTAAATTATGAACAATTTCATTCGAATCATTTTTCAGATTTGTTGAGATCGTGGACAACTTTTTTTAGTCATTGTAAACTAAACAAGAGCTTGGTTGAAGCACCATCTTGTAAACAATGTTGTACGGCTGAACATCACATTCTTTGTGAATGTCCTGCACTTTTCCAGCAAAGATGATCAATGAAGTGAATGCGTCGATTCATTTATAGTCAGTAATTATTGTTCTCACATACTTTTAATTTTATGATATTATGATCATTTAAATAATGAGCTCTTTTCTCAGCACCATCAAATAAGACCCTTCGTACAGTGTAAGAAGGACATATACAGTGCGTTCCTAAAGTATCGGATAAATTCAATAAATATCAGTAGGGGAGTTTTTGAAAAAAACGGTCGATTAGTTTTTTTAGTTTATGGTTTTTCAACGTTACAGCGAAATATGCAGGGTACATTAAAAAAGAGATATGACGTCATCGATTTTTTTTAAGTTGAAGCCCCAATTCTTTATTGTAAAATTAGAAAGAGCGCATTTTTCTGCATACGGCAAGGTAAGTAACGTTAGTTCCCAGCAAACACATTTATATATAAAATAGATACAAATTATATAAGAGCTTTTTAGATTTATATAAAACTGGAAGAAAAACAAGAGATAATTAATGTCAGGATGTCACCAATTTTCAAAATAATATATATGTCTATTAGATGTAAATTCTTTATATCTGTAGTACATGAATTTATATACGTTTTATGTATATTTTATGTAATATTCACATAAAAAATATTAGTTGTAAAAGCGTCGCGTTGACCAAATGGCAGCTACTCGAGCATAATGTGTACCAACGTAAAAAATTATTTAAGCAGTTTCATACAAAAAAATGGAAAAACTACATTTTCACGTGTAACTGTACTTTTAATTAACTTAATTCTTGCACGAACCCGTTTTTACCTGAACTGAAAGCCGACAGTTTATTATGATATTATATACCTGCTTGAAAAGTTTCCCTTAACCGGATTCGAACCGTTGCGGGTGGGCGTTCCAAATTCCGAAATCCGACATGTGTTTTCTTTGTATCCGACATTGTACCACTGCGCTAATCTGAAACATTCCTTTTTTTATTTCGTTCTTCTTAACTTTGCGCTGTTCCGTGAGTTTAAATTATGTTTGATTATATCGTTGAGTGAAGTCTTATTCAATGATTATACCTACCTTTATGTTAAAAATGACCAGGATTTAATTTATTTGATATTATTTATTTTCTATATAAATTAGACGCATTTTAGTCGATACGGATCTAATATTATTGAAGGTACGTGAACTACAATTTTTGGCGTTATAGAAAACCCGCGCCTGCGATTAATTATGCGGCGCAAATAGAAACGGACTTTTATTTTCGACAATATAATATATGTAATGATAATTTATAATTATATTTACAGAAGGCATACATAAAAAATATGTAATACTTCTTACATATAATATTTTACATATAACGTACATAAATCTAATCATATAAATATGACAGCACATAAATTTCATGGGTAATATGTAATTATCTATATGTATATATTATATGAATTTCTGTATACAGAATATCCATAAGTTTCTATACTATTATGTAAAATATACGTAATCTATGACATACGGTTTATATAACTTTATTAAAGAACACTTACGTACTTGATATATAAAAAAGCATATGTAGGGGTATTTACTTCAATCTTATAGATGTTGTATGTATATTTTATATGTGTGTTTGCTGGGTTGCTACATAAGGAGATTTTTATGTTCAATAGAGATTTTTTTGCAAGTATAGTGTAGGGTTTAAAATGATAACTTTCAATACCGTGTGTCCATTTACTAACTGGTGTCGTGGATCCAATTGGGCTATGAAACCTTGGATCCTACTTTGAACATGATGTTTTGCAACTGTAAGGAACGATGCCTGCAGTTGCAAGAAGATACGAACGAACACAGATCTGCAATATGATACCAACGACTCATTCCATTGTAAGAATAAGAAAAGTAGTATCTTTGAAATAAAAAAAGGATAAACCTCTAGGTGGATGGTCTCGGTTGGTTCTGTTTCCTGCACTGTGACCTTTTTGTTCTATTGTGCTCTCTTTGTCTACCCTTCTAGCAAAGTTCAGAATATTTTAGTAGGGCGGCATATGCCAGACACACCGAGCCACAGAGTGGGTATTGTACGCCCGTTAACACCATTCTGATGAACGGGTCACCCATCCAAGTACTAACCAGAGGAACGGTTGCTTAACTTTTCAATACTTGTATGGATGTTGTACATCCACTCTGCCGGCATTTCTTTGAAATAGTTGGCTATTGTTCCCAAGATTCTTTACAATAGCCTCTACTATCTTTATTTCAATGTTCCACTTGAAGCAAAGCTAGAAAAACTGTTTCTTTATCATAGCAATTCCATTTCTATTTCAAGATTTACAAAAATTCCTTTTCGAAATTTTTTAATAAAATGAATGGTGACGGAATATAATTACAATATTACAAAAATTCAAGGAGTCTCTGTTTCTGTGTATTTGGGATGCTAATAACATGCTTAACAGCAGCTGCAACTTTAGTTTTACATGAATTGCATAAATGCATACGTTAAGAAGGTAACAGTTCATTAGTAACCACCGTAATGGGTTATTAACACTCAATTCGTCGACCATTTCCTGCTATATCCTCTTGGTCAAAATTTGACTCGTTCTGTAAATTCTAAATTGCTTGTTCTAATTATTATTTTGTATTGTGATTTTCACGTTATCACGTCTTAAATTAATTTATAATTAATTACCGTTCACAAATCTTATGGCATCTCCACACCTTAGCGAAATGGCGGCATTCTTTTATTTTTAAGCACTATAAACGCGGTTAAATTTTTGAAACAGTTCTTGGTATCAATCATTTGTGACATTTTCATTCGAGAAAGTGCTTATATGAATGATTAAAAATATTAATTTATATGCATTCACCTGCATTGTCCAAATTTTCTAACTGGTTATCATTATATAATACCTAATTTTCAACAAATTAGATGGTCGAAATCAGCAATGACTTCCTTGAGTCGTATCTAGATTCAATTTTGGAAAAGGCGGATAATATCTAATTTTTTTATTGTAACTGTATTAATTTATAGTAGTTTATATACATTTATACGATATATTCTAATAGACCGCACCTACTTATGTAACATAATTATACTACTAACAGATTTGATAATATGAATACACTAAATCTAATTTGCAATACATTCATAAATATCGAAAAGTGAATCTTGAATATTTTCCAAACTTCTTTTTGTCAGCAAAGGAAATAGAACAAAAAATTTTTGCATAAGGCCTGTCGACATAATCATCAATAGTGGGAATATCGATTATTTCCTAGTTCTGTCATTTTGTCATATGCAGTGGGGAGCAAATGCAAGGCGTATAAAAACGGGGCTCTAATCTTCACTGTTACAGTTTTAATCAAAGAAGTATCCTAATTCCAATTACAATTATGGTGTCGTTATTGGTAAGATAATTGACGTATTCCCATACATAATTACCTCATTGAACGTTGTTTGTAGGTCGCCGTTTCGTTACTATCATTAATATCTTCCGTTTGGCCAGATGCATCACATGTTCCATCAAGTAATTATCTACCACCTCATTCATCGGGTGGACAATTCTCAAGCGTCGGTCGCTCGATTGATAATGGTGCCGGTATTGTTGTTGGAAGCGATATTAGCGTTGGAAGTAGTATTAGCGTAGGAAATGGAATTGGCGGTGGTCTTGTAAATGGTGCCGGCGCCGGAATTGGTTTTGGTGCTGGAAATGGTTTTGGTGCTGGAAATGGTTTTGGTGCTGGAAATGGTGTCGTTGTAGGAGGTGATATCGCTGTTGGAAGCGGTTTAGGCGTTGTAGGTGGTGATCTAGCTGCGTTGGCCGGTGGTTTAGGAGAACTAAATCACTTTTATTCCGCACCTGAGGAGGACGAGTACTCCTACGTACGTGTAAACATCGTTCCAAATCTTCAAAGGAGTAGTGCCGCTAAATCAATCTTCGTTAAAGCACCAAGCTACGGAGCTATCGTACCAGAAGTGGTTGCTCCAACACTACAAGAAGATAAAACACAAATCTACCTTTTGAGTCAAAGACCCGAACAATTAGGACAAATTAACTTACCAGCTGGAATTGGTACGGTACGAGGTAAACCCGAAGTACAATTCATTAAGTACAATAATGCGTTCGATGCTGAAGCTAAAATTAGTGGTGCTCTCCATGGTCAACATTCTGGATCACATGTCGCCGATTCTGGAAGCGAGTCTAACTTCGTCAGAAGTTTAGAATTTCAAGGTGCAAGAAGTGCACCGGTAGTTACAAATGTGGTACAATCAAGCCAAGCATATAGTGTCGATGCCGCTCGTCATGTAGCATATAGCGCCGATGCCGCTCATCATGTAGCCAATCATGCCAATGGCGTAGGAAGAAAATACCTACCTGCTGGTTATTAACGTGATTTAAATTTTCATCTACTTTTTAAGATAGGATTACAAATATTATCATTGTTCATTATTGTTCATTTTTTGATGATTAAAACCAATTCGCCATAGGGAAAAGATTTCCTCTTGTATTAGTGTTTGGGTTTTATGGTACCTAGTCATAGTACCTATATTTTCAGTTCTTTTGTATAGTCTATAATAAAATCTTAATTATTTTAAATATGGAACTGGGTACAGTCGATTTTAACCACCACATGTTCTGTACCTCATCCTCTTCTAGCAGGTCGTTGTACTTGATAAAGGTCATGTTACGCTTTATTAAGATGGTTGCTGTTGACAGTTGATAGTTGCGCACAGGAGCGAGCATGCTACACGAAGAGCTTCAGACAGTACGGATTGGCAATAAGTTGCACTATATGACTTTTTAGTGCTGAATTCTCCACCAAATTCTGTTGTGTTGTTCACTTCTTCTGGGATTATGAGGAAAAAGGGAGGCTTAATCATGAAAAAAGGCAATCGGTTTCATAAATAAGGGTCGACGAAAAGTGGTTTCACGAGATTCCATTGGTGCTTATAGAACCTCGGTTTCACTTCAGCATGGATAGCACATAATGTGTCTTATCATTTAATTATGCAATTTTAGCGGTTTATAAAGCGAGTTTTTTGCCACGCAAATATATGATTTCACCACTCGCGGAAACCTGAAAACTAACAAAGATAATGATTATGTATAATGTACAGGGTGTTTCGTAAATATACCGACAAACGTTTAGGGGTGGTAGGGGACATCAAAGCAATTATGTCCGGAAACGGTTCATTTTCTTAGTACAGGGTGCTAAAGTTTATTTTTGATTAATATCTAAAAAACGCTTCTGCCGACTTTAATGAAATATTCAAGCGTTGATTTTAACTTTATCAGGCAATCACCATGGCAAGGTGCACGATTGAGCAGAGTGTTCGTTAGTGCAAAGTTTTAATGAAGACGCTGTGGCCCTTCGAAGTCGACTCTCCATCGTTTTGTGGCTAAATTCGAGACGACCGATTCGTCAAACAATTAGCTAACACCCGGTTCCGTACGTCAAAGGAACTCCAGATCGCCCGAGAATATTGCCGCGGTCCGTTGAAAGTGTGCAGAAGACCCCGAGACGGACAATTCCTCGCGGTGCGCAAGAACTCGACCTTTCGCAGACTTCCACTTTCCAAATTTTGCCCCGGGATTTGGGCCTACACCCGTACAAGATCCAACTGGCCCAGCAACTCAAAGTTAATGAACATAGATAACGCCGTTGTTCGCTGAGTGGATTTGTTCAGAAGCACAGTTGCCCTAGCTATATGAGATGACGCCAACCTACACGAGGTTCACCAGTGGGACTTTTTTTTATCGAGGTTTGGTAAAACCTTTTATAGGCTCCCCGCTTGGGTCTATGGAGGGGGGGGGGGGTGTGGGATTCCCTTCCATCTAGGTAAGGTTTACCCACTAAAACCCTGTCCTCTCCCTAAATAACAAGTTTTTCGGCCGGCCATCGCTCGAAAGCATTCTTCGCAGGTGAGTCTGTCCAGAAACCGATGGTCGCTTCAGATCATCCTGTCCCTCACTCAATATCTCCCCTCCTTCTCAAGAGCCGCTATAATTTTGGTCACCCATCTCGAAATCAGTTCTCATTTGTCAGTAGTCTCTTACATCAGGCCAATGATGTTGCTATCATTGATTTGTGTCTCTCTTGTTCTTTTACCGCCCGTGTCCATCTAGTACATTCAAAGCTGGCGTGGTGGGTTACACCTATCTCTCCACTCGTTTTTTAAACCATTGAAGGCAGGCCCCATTTTATCCGTGTCCAGTCAGGGACTGGGTAAAACGATTCCGATCCGTGATTTCTGCATACCCAATCAACTATTGAAGGTATTAATCTTTTCATCTCTGGTGCCACTTTTGTAGCAATTTCTCTCTGTCCCACTTCTCTGTCCTCAGTATTTGAGGTGGGGGTAAACCCCGATATCACCATAACGTCCTCGGTATTTGTTGTCCACACCGCCAGTAGTCTCCTCACCTGTTTTACCCTCTGTTTTGCAACCCCCCACCTCACCGCTGAGCCCCATACAACAAAATGGAGGTTACCGCAGAGACTCTCGCTCCGCCTGTGTTCGGAATTATTTGACTTAGTGCTACATAGTTGTTTAGAGCTTTCTCACTCGCAGCCCTAGCGTGTTCAATGAAGATGAGATCTTTGTCCAGCGTGGCTTCCAGGATCGTCACTATCCGTTCCGCCTTCAAACTTCGACCTAAAAGCTCCACAGGTGGTACTGCATTAACAAACAGTTACTGTTTGGTGAGGATTTTGGGCCGCAGGCGTGACTGACCCGTACTTTTTTGAAAACGACGTTGAGGTCATTACCGTCAACCGCGAGCGCTAGAGAACGGTGATAACCAATATCTTTTGCCCCAAATTGTACGATATGGAGGTAGACGACAGGTTCCAGAGAGACTACGCTACGTGCCACGATGGACATTCTGCATGCGAACGATTTGAGAATATGGTTATCTTTCGAAGAGGTGACGTGAATTGGCTACCACGATCGTACGATTTTTCTTGTGGGATTTCTTGCAGTTTCAGGTTGACTGATGCCTATAAATTCAACATAACTAATACCATCGCTTAAATTCAGCCGGTATGTGGCAGATTAATTGAAAATTGGACTACTTCGATCCATGCCGCGGCGGACATTTGGACGAGCAAACACATTTATATATAAAATACATATAAATTATATAAGAGCTTTTTAGATTTATATAAAACTGGAAGAAAAATAAGAGATATTTAATGTCAGGATGTCAGCAATTTTCAAAATATTATATGTCTATTAGATGTAAATTCTTTGGGTCTAGGACGTTTGGACGCGACCGTTTGAACGCGACCGTTTGAACGCGGCCGTTTGAACGCAGAGACGGTTGAACGCAGGGACGTTTGAACGCAGGGACTTTTGAACGCAAAGACGTTTGGACGCAGGCCATTTGAACGCAGGGATGTTTGAACGCAGGGACGTTTGAACGCAGAGACCTTCGAACACAAAATTTAAATTATTTTTTAAATTATTACCGTTTAAGTTTAGTTTAGAACACATTACCAAAAACTGAGCACCTGTAAATATGTAGTCTAAAATGATTGTTTTTGTTAAAGACTTACAGTTAGATCGTTGAACTTTCGCGATAAAGACAAAATTCTATTTAGGAAGTGCTATCTTACTATTTTAGATTGTGTGACGTTTCGTCCATTCCATTTCGTCCACTGGCCGCTACGTCCACTAATTCTTTAGTCCACCGCCCTCAAAATCCATTAATTCTTTTGTCCACCTCCCTTAAAATCCACTAATTAATTGATTGTTATTAGGTCAAAAAAAGACCTACGTCTTAATATTAAAAGTATTTTTAGGTGGCAGGTTCGCTACGCGAACCTGTTTTAAAAAAAAACTGAAGAGGTCCTAACAACGATTCAATATGCTTCGCCCCCATGTACACAGAGGTCCGCCCTCACACGAATGTGTTCTAAACTAAACTTAAACGGTAATAGTTTAAAAAAATTTTAAATGTTGTGTTCGAAGGTCTCTGCGTTCAAACGTCTCTGCGTTCAAAAGTCCCTGCGTTCAAACGTCTCTGCGTTCAAACGTCTCTGCGTTCAAACGTCCCTGCGTTCAAAAGTCCCTGCGTTCAAACGTCCCTGCGTTCAAACGGCCGCGTTCAAACGGTCGCGTTCAAACGGTCGCGTCCAAATGGGCCATTCCGAAATTCTTTATATCTGTAGTATATGAATTTATATACGTTTTATGTATATTTTATGTAGTATTCACATAAAAAATATTAGTTGTAAAAGCGTTGCGATGACCAAATGGCAGCTACTCAAGCATAATGTAATTATTACCAATGTAAAAAATTATTTAAGCAGTTTCATACCAAAAATGGAACAACTACATTTTTACGTGCAACTGTACTTTTAATTAACTTAATTCTTGCACGAACCCGTTTTTACCTGAACTGAAAGCCGACAGTTTATTAGGATATTATATACTTGCTTGAAAAGTTTCCCTTAACCGGATTCGAACCGTTGCAGGTGGGCGTTGCAAATTACGTAATCCGACATGTGTTTTCTTTGTATCCGACATTGTACCACTGCGCTAATCTGAAACATTCCTTTTTTTTAGTTCGTTCTTCCTAACTTTGCGCTGTTTCGAGAGTTTAAATGAAGTCTTATTCAATGATTATACCTACTTTTATGTTAAAAATGACCAGGATTTAATTTATTTTATATTATTTATTTTCTATATAAATTAGACGCATTTTAGTCGATACGGATCTAATATTAAAGGTACGTGAACTACAATTTTTGGCGTTATAGAAAACCCGCGCGTGCGTTTAATTA
Organism: Pyrocoelia pectoralis; assembly: GCA_036250285.1. NCBI lineage: Eukaryota > Metazoa > Arthropoda > Insecta > Coleoptera > Lampyridae > Pyrocoelia > Pyrocoelia pectoralis. The sequence goes on along the minus strand of CM070079.1, from coordinate 32,746,788 downwards.
TGCGGCGCAAATAGAAACGGACTTTTATTTTCGACAATATAATATATGTAATGATAATTTATAATTATATTTACAGAAGGCATACATAAAAAATATGTAATATTTCTTACATATAAGATTTTACATATAACGTACATAAACCTAATCATATAAATATGACAGCACATAAATTTCATGGGTAATACCAAAGAGTAACTGTTTGGTAATATGTAATTATCTATAAGTTTATATACTATTATGTAAAATATACGTAATCTGTTACATACGGTTTATATAAATTTATTAAAGAACACTTACATACTTGATATATAAAAAAGCATATGTAGGGTTATTTACTTCAATTTTATATATGTTGTATGTATATTTTATATGTGTGTTTGCTGGGTACATAATGGTATACGTCATGGGCCTTTCAAATGAAAAATGAATTTCGTTACCTCACACACAACTTGTTTTATTCCATTTCAACATCGACCTGCACTTATTGAAACACCATTTAGTAGACTACCAAATTATTTAATTCGACATCATTAAACGTTCACCAACATAAAAGAACAACAAAACAATCTATTTATGTAAATTTAAGACAAACTTGTACAGCAAATAAAAATGACTAACAGAATTTTGTAGCCAATTAAAAGTTTTTTAAGTACCTACTGTTGTGTACTCATAGCACTCTCGCGTTATAGTTTAGAGAGCATTTTCCAACAATCGTAATGAGCATAGTATAGCGAGACCTGCACTCTAATAAAGTTGGGGAGAAATTTAATGAACCCAAAAGTATGTATAATGCATATTTTCATAAAACTAAGTTTTCTCTTTCCCATTTTTTTTTTAAATATTTGAATTTCATTACGGCAGTTGAGAGAACAGAAATATAAACTGCAAGATAAGAATTTTAGATTCACGTAATATGTTTGCTTTATTGTTACAGGAACAAGCACTCGCATTAGTTGCAAGAAATTCATCAAATTCCTCCACGACAACGACTGAAGAAAGAATTTGTGAAACTCCTTTACATAAATACAAAAATTCGACTTTATTTACGATAGAGAATCTCATAAAATCTAGTAATATTAGTAATAAAGTTGATTAAACAAAATCGATGTTTGTTTCTGTTTTCTTTGATGTTACCATATCAAAATGTGATTGTATCGATGTTTAGTTTTAGTAATAATAAATAAGTGTTTATGTCCTTATTTTATTTAAAATTTCAACTTTGAAAGGTTATAAATAATCTAAAGTATATAAACATTCCTAAACATGAAAGTCGCATAAAGTAAACGGCGTTCATAATAAAACTGATCTCGAAGTGACGGCTAGGTATACGAAAAAGTAATTTCCTGATTTCGCCTACAGAATGCTATTTCGTAAGATGATTGCTCGAGGAAGTGGGTTAGTTTATAATATTTTCAAATTTATTTATAATTATCACACATTTGGTTATTTATAACATTAGGTTTTATTTTATGCATATATTAAATACCATAAAAGCAGTTCCTATAACATTTACAATTGATACGAAATGGATTGTCATCATCGCCTATTCAAATTGTGTAGTAATGCAAAGCACTGCAGGCAATTCTCATACATGTCACCACATCGTTATGTCAAACCCTCACGTGCCGATCACGTATTCTGTCTCAATAGAATATTGTTTGTATGTCAATTTCCATTTTCTGATAATCCACAATGAGTAATGAGTATTGGTGCACTTTACAGTTACTAAAAATATTGACTGGAATCATCAATTACTTCCTGTTTTGCAGAGAACAAGCATTTGTGAAACACGCGAATTTTTACCGAGCACAATTACATACACCTGATGTGCCGTTATAGTAATTAAGGTATTGTGTTGCCTTCATAACTTTATGTCATACTTGCAAGAAGTTGATTAAGATGATTAAAACAGATGATAACAATAAAATCAGTATAGACTCACATTTAACATCCTCGACCGTCTAGGTTCACCAGCTCTGCTGGTAGCCTTCTAGCGGAGTCGCTGGGTAGTGAAGTTTAGCAATACAAAAACGATTGTACTTCTATGGGCCGACGTTTCGATTAGACAATCGTTTTTGTATTGCTAAACTTCACTACCCAGCGACTCCGCTAGAAGGCTACCAGCAGAGCTGGTGAACCTATTTGGTAATTCATAGTATCGGAGTACACTCGCCAATTATCCTTGACCGTGATGTGGCATAATTTTATATTTGCGGGCGTTATAAAAAATAACGCCCGTTGCTATCTAAAAACCGGTTGTCATGTAAAGAGACGTGATTTAGTCATTAATGTTTCTTGTTTCAGCAGTTGTTATGGTGAAATAATAAGGTAGTATGACATAAAGAAAATTTACTTGATTTGGTAGTTGAATTCCTGTAAAAATCTCATTCTGTTGCAGTAGCCTCCACTATTTGGAAAGCATGAAATTTAGATCTGTTCAGAATGTATGACAAAAAGGACGTCTCTCCTTTAAATTCAAATTGGACCTTTGGATAACGATATGAACAATCTAAAATTAATGGCGACGGATTGTGGTCGCATAATGGCTACAAGCGACGCGGCATTCACACAGTAGCGAGAAAACGAATAAACGAGGAGTGAAGGCTGTAATTGAAGTAACAGTCACAAATAAATGTAAAGAATATCCCTCTGTTTGAGAGGAGAGAGAAGAGGTCTGCTATAAATGTGATCTTTGTGATCGACAGGGCGGGTTGCATAGTATCTATTATAAAATAGAGTGAATAATGCAGAGACGTCGACCTACTGCAAGTCTACTAATCGGTTGTCGACAAGACAGATGCACCGACAAGGAAAAAATGAGTAGATATAGATAGTCAATAGCGATAGAAAAATAAAAATATAAATATAGTTTGTCCCACGAGAGCTCGAGTGTGACTCATACCTAAAAACTATCCGAACGAAATAAATTAAAACGTTTGTCTTAGCTATCTTCTATAGGGCACTGTAATCCTCTAACCTCAAATGTACCAAAATATAAATTTAGTGTATTCGTATTTACCTGAACTATTCATGTTAACGGTAAATTTCATCCACCGCGATCGCATTCGGTCTCAAAATATTTGAGTACGTTCATTAGCATAATCTGCGATTGACTTTTTAACGATTTATTGCTAAGCGACATTATAAAGCAAATATAGGTTGACAATAACAATCAATTTGACAGTTAACAGCTGACATTACGTTACAAACTCGACGTACGTTTACGTAATTTACAATGCCAATGTTAGAAGATATATTTTTTATATTCGCTCCCTTTTCCATTAGGTACTTGTTGTAAGTATGACAAAGACAACCTAATAATTTGCGTTAATTCACACACCAATAACTAATGAGTCACACTCGAGCTCTCATGGGACAAACTATACTCCAGAAGACGGAGCAAAACCTCAGGTCAGTAATGTATTGGTAGGGTGACTAGACGGATACTGCCAAGGCTCGTTGCGGGATAATAAGAAAGTTAATGAAGGTAGGTACGAGAATCTACTGCTATACAAACACTTCAAAAAAAAACAATGAGAGAGCTGGCACCTAGTGGAGAAGAAACAAGGAGTTGATGGACTGGGCTAAAGGTAAGGGGTAGATAAAGGTAGTCAAAAATCACAAAACCTCCCCCATGAATAACATTTAATTATAGAATTGTTATCAATAGGATGATAAGATAAACGACATGTTTCGACACGTTATAGTGTCATCATCAGGCTATAAAGAGTAACATAAGCATAAAAACTACAAATCAGTGTACTTACTTTAAACAGGTAAAGTTAAGCGGAATGAAAATGGTGTGTAATGGAAACGCATTCCGCTTAACTTTACCTGTTTAAAGTAAGTACACTGATTTGTAGTTTTTATGCTTATGTTACTCTTTATAGCCTGATGATGACACTATAACGTGTCGAAACATGTCGTTTATCTTACCATCCTATTGATAACATTACACACCATCTTTATAATTCATTCCGCTTAACTTTACCTGTTTAAAGTAAGAACACTGATTTGTAGTTTTTATGCTTATGTTACTCTTTATAGCCTGATGATGACACTATAACGTGTCGAAACATGTCGTTTATCTTATCATCCTATTGATAACAATTCTATAATTAAATGTTATTCATGGGGGAGGATTTTTGACTACCTTTATCAATTTCACCCCATTTCGAGAAGAATTCACCAACAACGAGTAATGGACCCTTTCAATCAGTAAGGGGTAGAATTACTGAATTTTTCCCCTACCATTAGAATCATGAACGGTTGTTGGAAGGGAGACTAATGTTCAATAAATATAATATCAATAATAAATTGCAAGACATCGTGTCGGCACCGACCAGCACCGTAGTTGGTTGTGCAAACGTTCCGTGGATTAGAAGAATATGAAGTTATGTTCTAATTTTACTGCCCCTGAACGTAAAAAATGTAAAAAATGGAGGCAAAAACAGGCTACTTCCAGCGTCCATGCTGAAGAATGAAGCAACAGTCTCTATGGATAAAGAGATCGATATCTTGGGAGTTACCATTTATTACAATATCAAAATGGGTAACACACAACAAGGAATAGCAAATGACTCTAAAAGGGGACATGGGAAAAACGTCTTAAAATCAGAAGCACGAACGATACACATGGAGAGACATGCGATGGTGGAATACGCGCGTTGAGCACCGGCTCTGAGATGGCGAATAGCACTGATGGTTGATAATAACCGTGACACTTGGTGGATAAAAAAAGTGTGGAACACTATTTCAAAATACCTTCCATGATACCCGATAGTGTCTCCCTTAATTATTCTGCATTTTCCTGTAGAAAACGTTGTAAGAAAAGTACGATTTTGGTGTCCTGCTTGCGTAATTATTAATATATTAGAGCATATAGAAAAAAATATAGCCTCTTGCGTCACTTGTCTATCTATTACTTAACAAAAAATCCTGCGATACCACTTGTTTATCTACTTACATAAAATTCACATATCATTTATATGGTAGCACTACGGGAACCGTGCGACGGACAGACAGACACACAGACAGACAGACTTACCTATTGAATTTAAAGCTTGGTTGAAAATTGTATACCGTTTTCGACAAAATTATAGCTTTGCAAACAAAAGATCACGTACTTCCATCCAACCAATTTGGTTTTAGATCTATACATAGCAGTTACTAAAAGTCCTCGATGGCATCATCTATTAGTAGGCATAAGATTAGGAAAAACTAACAATCTTAACCCTATTAGATTTAAATAGAGCTTTTGATACGGTATCATACCCGATTTTGCTTTTGGGTTTTGATAATGACGCAGTCTATTCTTCAATGAGATCTCAATTTTCTCTTCTTTCAGGTAGTTCTTCTCATGCTAGAAATATATTAGCTGGGGTACCGCAAGGATCTACCCTCGGTTCCGTCCTCTTTTCACTTTACACAAGGCAAGCTTCTAAATTTATTATTAACTTGTCAGCCGACGACATACAATAAACTTATCACTCTTTCTTCCTGCTGAATGTTCAAAAGCGGTAGAAACTGTCAATAGAGGTCTAGAAATTGTGAAGGAATTCTGGATTGAACATTGCCTTTCTTTAAATCTCGCCAAATCTGTAGTGCTACTATTTGAAAATGGAAATAGGATGCTGAAGGTTCAAGAGAGCATAAAAATGAGATAAATGTCGAAGGTGTCAAAATGCGTATCACAGATGCCGCAATTAACTTAGGAGCAACAATCGACTCTTCTCTTGGTTTCCAAAAACATGTTAGCTATATTGCACGAAAAGCGTCCTGCGCACTAAGGTTGCGTGTCCCATATAGGCATTGCTTGGTCACTACCACTAAATCTTTCTTGTGTGGATCCTTAATACTATGCAAATTAATGTACTTAATACTTCAGTACACTGTGTCGAACATTAATACTTAATTTAGTTATTGTTCATCCTTTCTTGGTAATTGTTTTTATTCAATTTTTCGATTTTCGTACTACAATCTGTTGTACCACTAATGAATTACTTTGGTATCATGGGTACCCTGTGCGTCTGCGTGTTGTTGCATCACGATTATGTATTTATTGCTAGTTGTGTAACGAATGTTGTGCTCTGTCGTTGGAGGTGATAATGGGTCTCGCGACGCGACGGAGGAAAAAGTGTTCACAGTGGAATATAATTTTCGCTTGTACGGAAATAGTTATCAAGGCGGGCCGAGTTTAAAGTTAGTGGCGGAACAATATCGTGAACATTTTAATAAGCCGGCATCAAGTAACACAGTTATGCTGTCTATCGTTACATTTCGTCGTATGGGTAGTGTGTTGTGTCAGCGGAAGGGAAGGTCTGGTAGGCCAGTAACTGTGTACATAAATTAAAATCATGAACGGGTCCTCAATCAGGTGTTGCAGTCACCAAAGCGAAGTCTTCGACGAACATTCCCTGACATTAAACACTTCGACAATTGTTGAAAGACTTAATTGGATTTCTGTACCGAATACAGGCTGAACCACGATTGACAGAGCAAGATCGGAATTTCAGGATTGAATATTGTGCACGATTTTTGGCCATACTGTACGAGAATCCAGATTTCTTACTCAACATGTGGTTCTCCGACGACAGTCACATTCACTTCGCCAAACATCTCGCTTTCGAGAGGCCAGACGTTATCATCCACAAACCGCTACATAGTGGGCGTGTGACGATTTGGTGTGCAATGTCAGGAAACGGTGTGCTAGGTCCGTATTTTATTGGGCATGATTATGACTTCCCCCTTTTACTGTTAGCAAAGAATATTGTGGCCAGGCCATTTATTCAGGATCTAAGAGGGTTTTGTCGTGCCAAGAACATTCAGATGAATAGACAGTGGTTCCAACAAGACGAGGCGATCGACCACACCGCTCGACAGTCTGTGGCTATGCTGCAAGAAACCCTTGCAGGACCAATCCTTTTCCGTGGGATCGAGTTCCCCTACCCACACATTCCCCCCATCGGACACCATATGCTTCTGTGGGGGGAATGTAAAGGAAACAATTTTCAGCTGGCCAGATCCACCCAAAAACTGCGCCTGCATTACGTCAGAAGATCGTCTCGTTTTTCAGGACACTGAAGGAACCTATTTTCGAGAATATGTTTCAAAATCTGTGTGATCGTTATGAACACTATCTACAGTGCAATGGAGCACAGTTTGAGCAGTTTGAGTATCATTCCGATAACTACTATCGGAGTAAAAATGCAAGGCCTCTGACTTTAAGTGATCATAACAAAAAAACTGAGGAGTGAAATTTCTTCATTTTTGGGCAGTACATTAGTCATTTATATATGTTTAACATGTGTAAAAACTAAAATGCTAGAATCAGTTGTTTAACTTTTATTTTAATTAACAGCAATAAAAACGCTGTAAGTAGTATTTTCCTGGCTGACGGTCAGTTTTAACTTATCATAAAATTGTTATTGTTTCATAAATTGTTACCAAATTTACAAATGTTGTAGCACACATACTTCTGAAAAGTCGACAGCCAATAAATATTGATTATTCATATATGATTAACTGGTTTTATAAGCCCTAACCGAAAATGTGCTATTTTGCAATTTACGGAAGTTAAAGAAAAAATTCTTGTTTTAAATGCTAAATTTGATATTACTTAAATCTAACTGCATTATTCTCTTATTGAAAATAAAATTTGTTTCCTTGTAATTCAAAGTAAAATGTTATGTTTATCGCGAAAGAAAGACGCACATCTTCCCGCGAGAGGTAATCTACCACATCGTAAGCAGCGAGCGGCAACCCACAACAATGTGATTATTCTTTTGCATTGTACAAAACCATGCGCTTTATAGCAATAGTGTACGACAACAGCTGCCCCGCGCGGCCGCGCTTCTCCCCTCCAACTGGTGCATGCATCCTTTTTTCAAAATTTCGTTTAAAAAAAACGATGTATAATGACATTATTTTTGTGAATCGTGTTAGACCACAGTATAATTTCTTTAACCTTGTTATGTTACTGTCAAATTGTTAATATCGAACGTTCAGGTACTGAGTTACACAAGATGTCGTTTTTTTCATTATAGTTTTAAAACTAATAAACCAATTGGCCTCAAAAGCATCTCACACCGACAAAAAGTATACACTTGTCAAATATATAAGTATCTACCACTCAGTTTCAATAATATAGCCGTAATTAATTTTTAAAGTGGAGCGCTTGTGCGATTTGAGTCATAATTAGCGCTTTTTCTCATATACACTGATACAGAAAATTAACGATGTATTGTAAAAATCTAAAACTGTACACCTTTTTGTAGAAATAAATGGTCTTTTAAGTGCACTTTATTTCATTAAATTATGATTGCTAATTACTGAGATACAAGCTTCTAAAGTCAGAGGCCTTGCATTTTTACTCCGATAGTAAATATTAACAATAACAGTAACATATAGTTTTTCAGTACTGTATATTTTGGCGCATACTGTACTTCAGGTAGATGGCTTTATCTTTTTTGCGTTCTTATATCCTTTATCCATTTCAACCTTTGCTTAAAGTTAAATAAAATAAAGTAGAGTTAAATATAAAAGATTTATAAAATGAATGAAACGATCTAAATTCAATTTCCTATGGTTTCAAATAAATGAAACAATGGTTGAAAGATCATCAAACGTTGTTACGTATTATAATGTAGAATTTGAAATATTTACAATTTTACATATTGAAACAAATTGAAATTTAAAAATCAAAATTAAGTCGTTCACCAAAACAAAACCGATTTTTAAATTGTCTGCAAAGAGTCATTTTCTCTATAATACCTCGCAATCGATTTTATTACAGATGAAACAACGAAATGTAACCATTTATTCAGTAACTGTTCAAAAAGTACTGAAACGGTAACAGATTCCACGATTTCGAATGGAATTTTAAGTGTTAGTTCCAGTTTATCAAAATAAATTTGATTATACTTCAGTTATAACAATTATTAGGTACTTTTGCTTCAATTATGTAACTGTGACACTTTTGGTCAGTGTTTGCTGAGAAATTTATACATGTTTTTATTTTTTTTCCATTAAAAAATTCAGTTTTTCAAAGTACAGCATTGTAGGTACCTGAAAAATAGAGCCCGAGGCAGTAATGAACCAAAAGTTTACAACAGGTACTAACAGCATAATTACTATCATTATTATTATCTCTAAATAAACTGATCAACGTCAATTGTATTATTTTCAGATTTAAAATATCTATTTCCTAAGGAAAACTGAAGACAGCATTCTACTTCTTGTGCGTGAAATAACGAATAGATGGCAGTACGAGGTTGTAAATGAAAGTTTTACAATTTATATTTTCAAAGTCCAATTTCAAATGCAATTTCATAAAATTTAATTACCGTCACGTACATTTCGCTTGTCATCAACCAACTCAATTAACTATACATCAACAACTGTAACTAAACACGTTAAGATAAGGTTGGAAAATTTTGCTTACAAGCAAGGGTTGTAACAGTAGAAAATAAAATATAATTTAGTACCAGCAAGAGTCAGGCAGGCAGGAAATGCAACCCTTTTTTCCACTTGACACATGTTGGGAAAGTTTCGATTGCGACTTTTATCACTTTCATAATATCATAGTCTGACTTATCTTTCTGTAATTATCAAAACGGTCACGCAAAAAACAAAAACAGTAAGGCTATAAAATGAAATATAAAATCGTAGGTATAATAAATGTGTTCGAAGTCGCTGTGTGAAATCAACAGGCACACCTACTTAAAGGAAAAATTTCCATTTTTCATTATCTATTAATTCTTATCTTAGATCTATAGGTACAATTTCAGTAGGTTATTTTCTTTATTACATAATAGAATAACAGGCGGGATCGATACTTAATTAGGTGAGATTATTTTACGATTTTGACTTTCGTGATAAAGTTTTTTTCAAGCCCCCATCGATTTTGGTAGCTTTATGTTTGGAGATTAGCGGATACCTGTTGCAAACGTATTATTTTATTCTTTATTAGGTATCAGACACCATATTTTTTTTGCGTAACCGCTTTATTTACATTCTACTGGAAAAATAGATCGTTATTCAAGTTTTCTTCCAAAATTATTTCTCTTATTGCTTCTAAATGTATTGTTCTGAGGTTGTTTTTGCACTGTCCCTGTTTACTCAACTAAACATTTTCTTTTCCATTGATGTTTTATTTCAGTTTTTAGTAGTTCCTTGTAATTTCGGTTCTCGGAGAATTACGATTTTTACATAAGTTTACCTAGTTTATGGCTTCTTACTGTACATCTTTGAAACAAGCTATTATTTTTTTTTGTAAGGCCTTGCTTTCTCTTCATTTGAAAAATACGAGTAGTAAGTAGTTAAAAAATAAAGTTAATTTCAAATGTGGAAGTATTAAATATTAAAAAGAAAGTAATGTTCCTCTTTTTTGATTGAACCAAACATTTTGAGGCAACGTCAAGCATTGCTCCAATGTAGTCGAAAAAGGTGAAACTCCGTTTCATTTATTTTACAAATACTTACCTAAAAAGTCACAAGAGATGATCTTTAACTGTGCAGTAATTTCGACACTTAGCTACGGTTTGGACATTTTGTACGACCGACTTTGATATTCACACGTGGTCAGGAAATCGCCCACGCTTCGGCCCCTATTCCTTAAGATCTACCTTGAGGCATACAGAGTGGTTACCGTAGATAGTCTGTGTGTAGTTGCCAAACATCCTGCGCTTCATTTTATTCTGCAGAAAATTTACTGGATAAGACTTCTTCGCAGGACCGGCACATTTAACCAATTAGATAGCCGTATTTCAGCCGAAAATGTCAAGAATGTTTTAAACGGTTCCGATCGAGTGACCATTCCCTATAAAACCTCCCGAAGTCTGGCCGTCCAGTTTACCTGGACAACTATGTTCTGAAAGCAGAAGTTGAATTTGATCCGCGGCAAACCATAGAAGAACTGTTAGTTAAACTTTGATGCAGTTGGTCGACAGTTCAGGAACATCTACAGCAGATTGGGAAGGTGTCCAGAGCCAGGGTTTGGATGCCACATGATATGACAGAAGCGCAGAAGGTAAAGAGGGTTAGAATTATCAATTCATTACTCATTCGATACGATAGAGAACCGTTTCTCAGGCAAATTGTTACCGGTGATGAGAAATGGGTTCATTACGAAAACCAGCAGCGCACAAACCAGTGGTTAACACCTGACCAGAAACCACTGCCTGGTCTTCATCCCAGAAAAGCTCTTCTGTCAGTTTGGTGCGATTCAATTGGAATCATTCAGTTCGAGGTGCTGGACATGGGTCAAACTTTTACCGCAAACATCTATTGCCAACAGCTAGACAGATTGCCTCGAGCTCTCTTAGATCAGGACCCAGCACTCGTCAACGGCAAAAGAGAGATACTCCAACAGGACAACCCAAGAGTCACACAGTAGAAGATCAGAGGCTTGGGTTGGGATCTTCTCCCCCACCCACCATACTCTCCTGATATCGCTCCCTCTGATTATCATTTGTTTTAATCACTTCAGCACTTCCTCAGCGGTAAATGGAGGAGGCCATCAAAATTGAACTGTCTGAGTTTTTTCGCATCAAATTCATGAGAAGGGGATTAAAAATTTGATCCAAAGATGAGAGAAAATAGTCGATAATGACGGCCAATACATAATTGATTATTTTGTATGGAAGTCGATATGGAAGTGGGGGAGGAAAAAATAGAAAGTGTAGACAAGGTGACGTATTTGGGATGCAGGATAAGTTATGATAACAAGGACAATGCGCATATATGGAAGCTGGCAAGGAAAGGAAATGGAATTGTGGGACAGGTATGGGGGCTGGGAGAAAGGTGGATGGGAGGAGATATGTGGAAAAGGAGGTCTCTTCGACAAACTGGTAAAAGTGTATTGGTATAGGTACGGGGCACAAGTGTGGGGATGGATAGAAAGAGAACAAATAGAAAGGATTCAAGTGAAATACTGCAAGTGGGTATTGGAACTTGAAAGGGAAACCCCGGGATATGTGGTGGAGGACGAGGTGAAGTTAGAAAAAATTGGAATAGTGGCGGGAAAGAGAGCGACGGATTTCGAGGAAAGGATGCAGAGGCGGGAAGAAGGGGGATCTTGAGATGTAGTTGGATTGAAGTGAAGAAGAAGAAGATAGCATATGGGCAGGAGGGAAGAAGGTATTTCTACGAGAGGGGTGGATATGCGAGAGAGGAGGTGGAGAGGAGGAGAGAGGAGGGGTGGAGGATGGTTGGGGATGTATGTAGTAAAAAGAGTAGAAGATGTGCAAAGGCAGGAGAGGAGGGCAAAAATTAATGCAGGGAGGTACAATGGGAAGTACAAGGATTTGGTGACAAACGGTTTATCCAGGTATTTAACCGGTGAGGTCAACATTAGGAGGAAGAGGACAGTTACAAGGTCTAGAGTGTGGAAGGAAGAAAGGGACACTAGGTACTGGTGGGAGGAGGAGGGGAGGGTATGCAGACTGTGTGGAGAGGGAAGGGAGACGATGTTGCATATGGTGCAGGAGTGCTGTGAACTAAGAGAACAGAAGGAGAAGAATTAATATTTTCAAATTATCATAGGAAGGGTTGTCGTTTCCGAGGTAAAAAAAGTAAACGTAACAGTTATGTTCTGCTTGATATCTTCTTGATCCACTTCGTAAACGTTCTTGGTGCGTTTTGTCACTTCCTTCCTAAATCGGAGAAGCACTAGTAAAAATTGGTTTGATCCCCATTAAAAACTTTGTTTTATCCACCTGCAGTATATTCTCATTCTCTTTCCCTGAAAATATTGGAAAATTGAAGTATTGGTCCATTTTCTCATAATATTTGCGGACACTGGTGTCACAGCGTAGAGAAGACGAAATCAAAATGAATCTTGGATCTGAAAAGGTTGTGTCATTCCAGATATAAATAAATCATAAGCACTTGGCAGTGCGTGGATCGAATCTATAATTATGGTAGGTAAGAATTAGGATTACGTATTGTACTCCAATTCGTAAAAAAAGAAGAGCCTGACACATCCAGCTCAAAGAGGAACAACCTTGATTTTCATCTCAAAGGTACTGCCGTTATTAGGTTTACGTTTGCCACGTTGACATATGTAGAACCAGGCTCCCCACAACTCGAGTAATTCTTAATAAAAATGCCAAGATCGGCATGGTTAGCTTGAACGAGATCGGTGCGGACAACATCCATATCCGTTAAGGAGGCTCTTTTGAGCTGGATCTCCACAAGAAAGAGAAAAGAGTAGGCATAAAATTGAAGACCAAAGATCGCTGACCAAACAGTACGAAATGCTTGACTTTTTGGTTTTATAACGAAAAAAGGGCTCTATTTCATTGGAGGTACAAAAAAAATTGACATACTGAGTGCGAATGGTCACACTGACAGTAGAGGGGGGATACATGTAGTTTAGATTACAAAGTCGTGGGAACTGGGAAGAAGGTGACACAAATACTGAACCTTCAGCTAAGTAAATGTGTGTAAATTGATTTACACTGGTTTAAGCATTGAATCTAAATTGATTTAACCTCTCCTTTGGAATCTCCAATCTTATTGGTGTACTTGATAAAATCTTTACGAGCTCAATTTAAGGCGAGCACTCTGCAGTTTATATTACCTCGTCTGTTCGTAGCTTTTCGGTAAGGCGGAAGTAAAGCATGAAATTAACTAAAAAATATGATAGAGTTAAGTAGACCTGTACCTCTCCACAATTTACTACTTACTCCATTGAGACGAAACTAAACTGCTAAACTAAATATTAATTTTAACTCTTCTGGGTTACGGTAGGTAATGAATAATAATAATTAGTAGATGTTGCAAATGAAATTTTTTTACTTAATAAGACAAACACATTTAATTTTTAGTTTTCGGATTCTGAAAGGATAAAGTACCTATTTGTAAAAAAGTTTCGTTTCAAGAATATTTAATTCCAAATACATTAGAGTAACCACTTAGCTAACTAAACTAGAAGTTAGTTAATCTGCCACATCTCGGAATAAGCAAATGGAAAAGCCAACAGGACTAAATAATTAAAAAGTAGGTTGTCCACAGTTATAGTGGTTATCGATTATTTATACGACTTAATGTAACTTGTTAATCTCTTAGGACTTTCACTTGTTGGATACTATTCTCTCCTTTATGTTCTTTGAAATTTAAGCTTACTTAATCTTATGATATTTCGCTACAACAGAGAATGTCCAATAATTGATTTTTAGTTGCATAAAGAAAAGTTACCATACGGTAATAACCAAAGGTGTTAAAATTGATAGAATTCTAATAATAGAGCGACGTTTGACCTAATAATCAATTTCGACAAGTAGTGGGGACATGATGGAGTTGGTAGTACGATCAAATAAGTTACTGCTTACATCAACTCCTAAATAGTTGAAGCTCATAACCTCTTCGATCATTTTCTTTCCAACTTCCAGTTTACAATGGATGGGGTCTTTTGATGTAACTAAGGTAGAAATGGTTATATCGAAAGATCCCATCCGTTATAAGCTGGAAGTCGGAAGGAAAATTATCGAACATCGAAAAAAAAGAACGGATCGACCATAATAGACTATAGACCGAATGGATCGAGGAAGACTGACTCGAGTTTGTAAAACAAAACGACCAGAAGGAAGTAGACCGCCCAAGAGATGAGCACAGAGCTGGTTTTCATCGTCAACGGAATAGAAAGGTCAGGCAAACTGGAAGAAACTCCCAGCTAAAGGAAGAAGAACGGACCAAAGAATGATTCTTTCAAAACGGCTTATGCAATTTTTTTTTGCTACAAAGGACAATTAAATTAGCCAAAAGGGTTTCTCACTGTGGCCAAAATTTGAATGTTATGTTATACCTGTGTGGTTTACAGGTCTCTTTCTACAGTATTAAAAAAGTTTAAGAACATCTTATTTAATGAAATATTAAAAATAATTGTGAGACACCTTGTACAAATGATCAAAATGCAGTTATAACTAATCTAAAACTAAAATTTACTAACTAAACTAACTAATGTACACTGCTCAAAATTTGAAGTTTACCTATATATTTATCCAAATATTTATTTTAAAAAAAGCGCTAAATGGAATGGAAAATAAATTTAAACATTTTTTTGTTTGAATTTCGGCTCTACTGTATCATTTTGAAATGATTACATAATTATTGCGTCAATATGTTTATAAAAAAATATATGTCTGGTGACATCAAATATCTAATCTTCAATTTCAATTTTTGTAAGTAGTGTGCAAATAAATAACAAAAATTAAGATAGTAGGTGGCGATAAGGCTGTATGGAAAATGCGACGCAATCGAATGGTAGGTAATATTTGAACAAAACAAGAAAGATGTAACTCTACTAAATAATACAAAACCTTTCACATTAATGGTTTTCCACCATTTCGTTTATTTTCATTCCATGGTTTGTTAAGAATCATTTTGATATCGCTCTTAGATATCTGTTCAGATATACAAAATGTTCTTCTCTATGTCGGCCAGAACGTATTAAACCTGGTATTCCAAGCTCCAAGGACCTGATGAAACTCTGATTGCACGTGACGCCATGAACTAATGCGGAAACTAGCTAGAAAGCTCATTCTGTTGTTGTTTTTGAAGGTGGTGAGGCATACAAATAAACTATTGTTAGACCTTTTGCAGTACGTTATTTCTTTAAGCCTAACACCATCTGACTATCCAAAAGGTTACCTATCGCTTGGGATTAGATTTGTGTTTTATGTTGACTTTGTACCTTCCTTGATAGATTTTTTTGGAAGGCGCTTCATGCGTCCTCATTTGATTACAATAGTCACTTAACCTGGATGTTTAGAGCTCATTGTTTGTTGTATCATAATGATGAATGCAATTCAACGCCATTATGTTCCATTTGCATGACATATAAATACAATAACAGATACAATAAAAAATATCAGTCAGAAATTGTTCTGCCAAGAACCAAAATTCGACAGAGCTTGAAGTCATGTAAGTAAACCTTCATCAGAAGTTGTTTTTAGGTAAGCTGTCGCACAAAAGGGAGAAGAGGATCTAAAGCTTATTAATAAAGCAAAAAGGACAAAAAAATGGGGTTCATGCCGAACCATACTGATCCAATACAATGAGGTCATTAGGAAAGCAAGTCGAGACCCTTGGAGGAGGCATTGTAGATGTTCCCAATGTGCCAGACTCCAAAAAGGATTACAAGGACGAACAGAGACACAGAGAGGAGTGGTTTATTGAAAAAAAAACTGAGAGCGATATACAAGGACTGCAAATGAGGCGATGAAGCTTTTGTTTGTGTGTGAGTAGACCTGGAGATCTAGAGGAGTAGACCATAGCGAGAGGGACAACATCTAAAAATTAATAGATGATATTGCATGGGAATGTTAAGAGTCTCATGAATCTCTATTTGATGTCAAAATTTCGTAAAATTTGTCCTTGTTTGTGTTGATCACACAATTTTTCACTACATCTAGTACTTACACTTATTTTTTTACTAAAAGTTTGATAACGTTATTACAAAACATACTAAAAATAGACTTATACATTTAATCTTTAAGTTTGAAGATTTATTGATAAGGTATGTCGACTTTCAATAATCTTATAAAAATGGTTTTGAAAATAATTTTACAAATCATAGTTGAGAAGTCCCTTATTATCCCAATAAAAATTAATATTGTACACATCATATAATTTAGTTGAACGATTCCTTGCCTCTTCTCTTTCTGCGCTCTCTCAGAGTTTTGGGGGAGCACTGGACTTTCATTGAGTGTGAAGAAGTAGATGGCTTGGTTAAATATTATTCCTCACAGTTTATTGGTCTTTTTAGTTCTTGTGATTCTCTCCCAGAGCAATTCAATGTGGGCTTGGAAGTCATCCTCGTATTCATAATAAACAAAAGGATTTGTTTGAGTAGTAAAGTGCGTAATGGGCTACTGTATGCGTTTTGTCTACTCTATGAGATGCAACGTAGAAATGGTATTACATTTGAAGATATCATCTTCCAATCCGAGCGGAAGCTCTGTAGCTCCAAAGCGCTAGGGTTGCGTTACGGCGAAATGGAAAAAAAATACAAAAGAATCTTCACTCGCAGCTAGGATGTTTTCGAAATGTAGTATCGTCATAATAATAATAATGCTTCCGAACGCTCGCTTACAGGCCCACAAGGACTTTGTGGCTTTGTTCGCTGTCTTCTCTAGGTACGGTTTGAAGGATACCTTTGGTCTAGCGTTATGCCCAAGTATTTGTCTTCTCCCATAACCTATACTTTGGTGCCATACATTGCTATGTCTTTTAGCTTTGTCTGCCCTTTTCTTCGTGAGAAGAGAATGAGGTTCGTTTTTGTTGGATTAACAGATAGACCCTCTTCTCCGCACCATGCTTCCACTAGATTTAAAGCTCCCTGCATCACAACTGATACGGTCTCTTCAAATCTGCCACGTACCACAATCGCTATGTCATCGGCATAGCCAAAAGTGGTGTAGCCTGCCTCTCTCAGTCGCCTCAGCAGTCCGTCCATTACCAGGCACCACAATGGAGGAGAGAGAACTGCCCCCTGTGGACATCCTCGTGCGGCCCTGACCACTACAAAGTCGTTATTAAGCGAGGCTGTAATGTTCCTATGTTTTAGCATGGTGTGTATCCACCTGCGCACATTGAACTGTATGCTACACGCAACTGAAAAGGATACGGACGATTTCAATGCATTGTAGGCGCTGAAGCTGACAAAGACAGATGCGGAATGGGTATTGCTTGTTGCGGTAGTAGAGCAAACGAGAGAGATTTTTTTTACACGACACTTGCATTTTATGTTCCGTGTCATCGTTTGTATGACGTTGCATGCAAAAGAAAAAGATAAAGATACCCATTCGTTTGGCTTCAGTGTTACATATGAGCGTTTCCTTTCCAGTTGCATATAGCGAACAATTCAATGACTGCGCACGATAGGTTGTACCCCCTTGCTTTCCATAGCAGTTTTGATTGATTCTAGAGAGGTATTATCGAAGCCCCTTCTACGTCTATAAACGCCCCTAGAGCCACCTCCTTACAGGAGATCGCCCTTTCGGCTATGTCCACTACTCTGTAGATGGCGAGTTCACAGGATCTGCCTGGTTGATAGGCACATTGGTATTTGCTGATGGGCTCAAGTCCCAGCACCTCTTCCCTAATGTGTCGCTCAATTATTTTCTTCAATAGTTTTAAAAGAAACGGCGTTAGACTGATAGATCTAAACGACTTTGCTTTGGCGTATGAGTCTTGCCCAGGTTTCGATATGAACACGACTTTTACGTCCCTCCACGCCATGGTTATGTATCCTAGGGCAATGCTTGCCCTTAGTAACGTACAGAGAGTGGTGGCTACCAGGTCGAGGCCTTGTTGTAGTAGAGCAGGGAGAATTCCATCCATCCCTGGGGATTTGTACGGATGGAAATTCTTCACTGCCCATCTAATTTTGGTAAGGTTCACTAGGGTAAAATACTTGTCGTCGTCCATAACTATGACTTTATTGTTTGTCAAGTGTTGAAGCTCCACAGCACCTCGGTATCCTTCCTAGTTGCGCAGCGGTATATTTTGGACATTTTTGTTTTTTTCTGTAATTTAAGTTGCCTTTGGTTCTGTTCCCAGTCTGTTCGCAGTCACGTGTGACATATGAAACGTACAATCCCATTTTCTAGTCGATGTGGCATTTCTGTTTTACGCACTCTCTACCAATCTTTGAGCTCTTGCAACAGTCAAAACTCGAGGACGCCCACTTTTAGGAAGATTAGCACATGAGATACCTTCTTCACAATCTTTTATAGTACGGTTACAACACATTACCATCATTTGTTATCGCCAACTTCACGGACCCCACTAATACGTTTGAACGCAAATACAACAAACTCATTTCTTAAGTACGTGAAGATGGTTTCAATGAAGAACAACTTGCCAAACAGCTACGTAACTACAAAAGCGCGTCGCCTAAGTATTAGGGATTACCCAAAACGCACAAACCAGAAGTCCTCTTAAAACCCATCATATCGTCCGTGGAATTAGTTACACATAAATGTTGCAAATTCATAGCTACACAGGATGAAGGATTCATTCACGATTGCCACGTTTTCAAACAATTACCAATTACCTCAAAGTTACGTTGCAATCTCATTTGCCGTTGTCTCACTCTTCACCAACACAGCGATCTCGTCAAAAAACTCTTAAAGAAGAATTGGCAACTCACTAAATCACACACCAACGTCCCAGAAGACAGATACATCCAACTCATTGACTTTATTTTCGACATCACATACTTTTACAAACAAATTTTCGGAACACCTATGGATTCAAAACTCAGCCCCATTATAGCCGATGTAATCATGAATGATTTAATCAAGGATAGGATAGACAAATGTAACCTCTAAATTTCATTCATTTTCCACTAAGTAGATGACATCATATGTGCGATAAAAGAAGACCAACACGAATTAGTGATCAACAGCTTTAACCAGTAGATACAATACCCTTTACAGTTTATGTTAGCTGACAATTGGGTGTACCTCAGCAAAACGGCAGCTCTATTACTTTTGGAGAGCACAGGGCGTGGGCCAAGATAATTTGCGTTTGGGGTCTTACTTTGCTTATTAAGTATTATAGTTTGGGCGCCACTCCGTTTTCATAAAACGAAGAAAAGTGTTCTTGCACTAATGTCACTTATAAATTTATAATAGTTTGAAAATACGTACAACACTGTAGGTATGCGGACAATATAACAGATAAATACTAGTACATTTATGATAATCTAATTACACAACATTTGCCTAGTGTTTGATTATTTGACAAAGTTGCACATACATTAAACCTTAAGTAGGTATGTATAATATCTAGAGACACATGCGTTTATTTATATACGCACACATTCACATGCAATCGTGCAATCAACTATACATGATACATCTGGAGTACAATTTGTAGAAGAATAAAGATTAACTTATCTGCGGCGGTCGCCAGATGACCAAGGATCCGCAAATCGTACTGCACTTCGGTACCCCCTTTTTTTTTTGCTATCACACGTTCCTCGGTTCCCAAATGTTGTGACAATACCCCCCCTAACCCGGTATCACTGGCGTCACATTGTATGACAAAAGGCTCATTAAAATCGGGTTGACATAAAATTGGAGACGAAACTAATGCTTCCTTAATTTTAATGAAGGAATAATTTTCTGCTTTCGGATCCCAAGGTATAGATTGTTTTTTTTTCTTCCCTTTCGTTAGATCATTGAGTGGGGACACCAAGGTTGAAAAGTGGTTAATGACCCGTTACAATACAATACACACATCCAGTTCACGATAGAAAAAGAGAAGGATTCCAGCGGTCGCTTTTTAGACACCAAAGTTATCAGATCCAAAGACAATGGATTGGTATGGAAAAAAACCCACTCAGGGAGATATCTTAACATCAACTTCAACCACACGTTCAAGCATAAGATCGACTTAATTACAGGACTACGACACAGAATAAAAAACACTTGTCTAGCCTGCTTGCCTTTGATGTATTAAACACTAGCAACCCGCTCCGCCCTCGAATGCCAGCTGTGTGAAGCCGGGGCGCGTTGCTAGTTACAATTAATTATGGAGTTACACAAAGTAAGTTTGGGAAAAATTAATTCTATTCTAATTCGAAACAAAAAGGATCAAAGGACCTAAGTCAGATATTTCGAGAAAGAGGAATTGGTCGCGACGTACCAGCATCGCATTTTATCTCTTGTCATTGACGTCACACGCTACGTTCTACGCTTTCGATTGCGGTAAACAAGTTCAAGTAATTTGTTTTCTAAATTTTTTGATCTCGAATAAAAGACAATGCCTTTAAGTTATGGTGTCGGTGATAAAATCACACGCAAAAACTGACAAACACGCTACTTGAAATTGAAGATAGAGGTTATTTTTGTGAATAAGTACGTGTAATAGTATGATTCGTTTTTCTACGAGATGATGTGGAAAGCTTAAGCGACGGAATAAAGGTTGTCTTCCGTTTAATTAGTAAATTGATCAAGGTTTGGAGAAGAAGCCGTCGACATCTTCTGTCCAAACGGTAGCTCACAAGTACCGTTGATGTTTTCAATTAAAAATAACGCAAATTGTGAAAATTTACTATCTATATCTGCTCACCTATCTACGAAGCAAAGTCAATGAAAAATTAAAACGTATAATATTTGGAAAATAAAACAATTGAGATACTACTTATCTGTAACAAACGTAGCAAAATGCGATAAACATTCATGTCTATTTTTCATAGAAGATATACGTTTCCAAACTCACCGATAAGTCTGATGATACTAAACTGCAATGAACTAGACAGATAACACAAAATTATTTCTCAAATCGTAATTTTTTGATCTCGCCCTTTTGGAAAATGAAAGCATGAACGTTACTGTGTTGTAAGGTCACAATAACAACGAAATGTAGGCTTGATTCTTCAATATAAATGAAATGATAGAGAGGCTAACTTTAAGTGCACAGAAATTAAGCACTTCTTAAGCAAGGAAGAAGGTAAAAGCAAATCTGAATATATTTCTGGCGGTAATTGTAGGAGTATTAGTAAAAATGTATCAAGCAGTTTTAGTTTGTCACTTTTACATCCTTTTGAGGATATTTGAAGTATCTGTTCGAACTCCAAACCCGATCTTCATTCCATCTGGACGTTATTCTCTAATAACTGACTGTAATTTTGTATTCTTCTAGTACGACCTTCTGCTCATCGTCTCTCATCCTCTGACGGAGTTTCGGCAAGACATTGTTGGCCACGGTTTTGTCAATTATGGATATATCTCAACATCCATCCGTAATATAATATAAATACGTTTCAGTTATTAGTAAGTTCGCTCGTAATGCATAAGGATGAATTTGGTCGTTTTTCCTATCCTTTCCAAATTATGAATTTCATTTGCCTCGTAGATTGATTTAGGTCATTTTTTAGGATTATAAAGTCAATCTTGACTATTCCACGATCGAGATTTAAGAAATTCCTCGGGAGAACCATCATGTGAAGGCAAATCCGCGGGATTACTTTCACCTTCAACCAAATTCCAATCAGATGTGCTAAGTGACACAATTTCTTTCGCCCTGTTACCCCCAAACGTTGTCCATTGCTAATCCTTTTATATCCAAGTAGCGTCGTTGTGGAGTTACTACAACATTATAAGAGAAGTTTTGACTGGCGAATGGCAATTTTTATATTGTTTAAAAGGCACACCATTGAATCCAAACCTGTTGAATTAGTTTTTTTAAAGGGACTCGAGCAGGACGGGAAAATTCGTGTAGTATAGTCTATTCAGGAACTAAATGGAGTATTACCTTGCTGAAGTATTGTTCTTACTTACCAAATTGATGGAAAGGTTTTATTTATTTATTTATTAGTAATAATACATGTAAAAATCATAATAATATATGTAAAAATAATAATAATACATGTAACAACGGATGGACAAAAATAAAACAATAAATGAGGCATTTAGGTTTTATTTTAATTAATTTTGTATGTTTCTGGTAATGCCTTAAACAATTTGACTTGATAAAGCTAATAATAATTTTTTAGCGAAACGGTGTCAATATACCTGTAGATACTTATATGTAATTATTATGGCAAAAATTAAAGCCATCCACCAAAGCATTAATTGAGGCCACGGATATGGTCCAAAACGGCCTCAACTCTGTATTTAGGTAATACAAAATTTTTTTTTACGAAAGTTGGAAGGTGGTGGGGCATAAAAATACACTCGACGATATTGTGAGACCTCATGCAGTAGCAGTAGTTGTTATTTCTTTAAGACGAATACTGACTATTCCAAACGGACTAGATTTGTGTTTTAGGTTGACTTTGTGCCTTCCTTGATAGATTTTTTTGTAAGACGCTTCATACGTCCTCATTTGATTCAAAAGAATCACTTAATGTGGATGTTTAGAGCTCATTGTGGGTTTTTTACAAGGACGAACGGAGAGGAAAGTGAAAGGAAATGTGGGTCGTGTAAATATTAATTATTTTAAACACTTGTTGGTTGGGATTCTAATTGTGAAATATCATTTATCTATCGTACGATAAGACCTACTCGACCACTTGAAGTTACCTATAAATAGGGTCACGTTATAATATTCTGAAAGGAGAAAACGCAAACAGTCATCATGAAAACAATTCTTGTAGTGCTGCTTGTTACGATTTTATACATGAGAGTATCAGTAGATGCACAAGCAGGATGCGAGTGCTTCAATACCTATCTGTGCCCACGCGGTACGAAGCCTGGACCGTGAGTATATTAACTTATAATAAACACGATTTATTAACATTGCATATTGCAGGTCCCCATCCCCATGTAGTAGCCCCGAACCCTACTGTTGTCCCTCACCTGATGAGAAAATGTTACCATGAATAAGTTTACAGTTTATTGCAATCGTTTACAAAAATTCTACTTTGAATAATGTAATGATAATTTTTCAATATAATTATTAAGGTGAATATGACTTTTTTATTTCGAATCACATGCAGATCATCCTCAGAAAATTGTTTTGGACACTATTTTTGATTCTTCTCTAGAAGGTTAAAATTATTTGTTTCTTCTTGGTGTTCCGATATTTGACGAATACCTTATACTAGAGACAATTTCCAACAAATTATTATATTATAAAATAAAACTTGTCATTCTAATGAGTAGCTAACATTTCTTTTTAATTTTCTTTTTAATTCTTTAAAATTTCTTGTGACGTCTTCGGCCGTCACACTTATTTGTTTGAATACTGTGTAATTATTAAGTGTGGTTTCTTGTAAAGCCACAACTATGAGTTAAGGATTACTTATCATTTACTGTAGTTCATTATATTTCTTTTTCAAGCCTCGTGCATTCTATTGCATAAGCATTCTTTTATTTGTTTGTTACAATAAATTGTTAATCAAATAAATACTGCGATAGAAAAACCAAATAAATCAGAGATATAGATAGATGTATGAATAACACAAAATTGTTACTTTGTACGCCTCCCCTTCTTTTTTAAGAAGAGACACCCTGGCCCTCTAGCAGTGTGTGGTCCATGACAGTTGACACAATCAAGGGGACTTGGACATTCTTCTTTCCTCTTCTTTTTGTGCTAGTATACCGCACTGATACATTTCTGCTAGTGTGCACCATTTGGAAAGTGACCATGGTCATTAGAACATAATAAGGTAAAGAAGTTCAATTCTGGGGAAAAACGTGTGATAGGTTTCAAGTTGCCCGACCACAAGGTGGCTGAAGTTTTGACACCTAGCGACCGGGCAAGAAATTAAAACCCGGTTCATAGATAAATGGTGCGGGTTTCTTTAATTTTACCTAACGACAAGTATGGCTATGTTGTCAAAGTGATCAGAAAATTTTTTATATGCCGCTGTTTTTGAATTAATATACAATAAACTAGACATTCTTAAAAATCTACTTTATAAAATAGTAAATTCCCTATCAAAGCCAAACTGCTTTGAATTTACCATATTTGTAGTTTTATACCTACTCTGTACTGTGTGAGGGCAACATTGTCAAACGGTCGTTTCCTTGACTCAATAAATAATCATTTTTCTCAAAATTTATGTCTGCAACCAACATTGCGGCAGTTACGCTGACTCCTATGGCGTTGACTCTCATTAAATTTATATGCTCTATGCCATGGTATAGAAAATTAAAGCATTTCATTGGTCTAGGTACATAGACCTTACTTTGTTGCTAAGATACGTGACTTTATTTAGTCTTGCAGTTTCGCCTGATTGAAGGTAAGTTTTACTGAAGCAGTTGACGTTAGATTAACGCCTTGTTTTAATCCGTTTAGCCTTTATCACGCCCTTATTTTTCAATTGTATTAGTAATTCTTCACTACATGTCGCCTAGAACGTATTATAACTGGTAATCCAAGGGCATATGAACTTGATGAAACTCTGATTGCACGTGACGCTATAATGCTAATGCGGAACTAGCTATATTTTGTTGTTGTTTGTGAAGGTGGTGAGGCATAAAAATACACTTGACGATATTGTGAAGCCTTTTGCAGTACTTGTCGAACACCATCTAACTATCCAAAGCGTTACTTATCATTAGGGACTAAATTTGTGTTTTACACATAGGTTGACTTTGTATTGAGTTTTGCACTGGTTAATAACGGAGAGTTGGAATCTATTGCTCACAAACAAAGAGAAAATATTATATTAACGAAAAAAACACGTAGTAGATGTTCCTAAGATGCCAGATTCCAGAAAGGATTACAAGGACGAACAGAGAGGAGAGCGGTTTATTGAAAAAAACTGAGAGTGATATAGAAGGTTCAAGAGCAATGGACGAGGTCACATATTTCTGTAAACCTTCAACAACAAGTGACCGAGTTCCAAGTCGAGGTATATACGCTTCTGATGGCGGATGTACGGCTATTAAAAAAAATCCATGCAAAAGGGAAGATCTTTGTAATTGTAGACAGCTAATAAGCAGCGATGCGACTGTACCAGTAAACCTTTATGTGACAAATTCAGAGGTAATCTTTGAATGCACATAAATAATGATAATTATTTATGGAAAGAATTGTACAAGAATGGAAGAATTGTACAAGAGCAAGAGCAAATATTCATTTCTCTAAAATCTGTACTTTGTTAAAGATATAGCAACCCTTGAGGGGTAAACGATAGGGGGAGGTACAACACATAAATGAATAGATGATATGGCATGGGCATGTTAAGAGTAAGTAATATCACATGAGTCTCTATTTGATCTCAAAATTTCGTAAAATTTGTCCTGTTTTTCACACAATTATTCCAATATCATCCTTATCTCTCTACACGTGTTTCTTTACTTATCTAAATCTAAATCTTATAAAAATTATTTTGAAAATAATTCTAGAAATCACAGTTGAGAAGTTCCTTATAATCCCAATAACAATTAATATTAAGCCACACCACATCCTTCTCTTTCTGCTCTCTCAGAGTTTTGGGGAGCGTTGGATTTTCATTGAATGTGAAGAAGTAGATGGCTTGGTGAAACATTCTTCCTCACAGTCTATCAATCTTTTAGTTCTTGTGATTCTCTCCCATACCAATTCACTGTGGGAACTGTAGAGGTGTCACATTAGTGGGTATTGAAGCGTTGTGTGTGTTTTAGGCTCGTGGCCTTTTTGTAGATATCGGTACAAATTTCTTTGGATTAAATAATGCGTTTAAGGATATTGCTAAGAATCATTTTGACAACGTACCCATCGCTCTTAGATGTCTGTTGAAATATACAAACTGTTCTTTTCTATGTCGCCCGAAACGTAATCCAAGGGTATATGGACCTAATGAAACTGTGATTTGTAGGCACGTGACGCTATGTGCTAAAGTGGAAACCATCTAGAAAGTTCATTTTGTTGTTGTTTTTGAAGGTGGTGAGGCATAAAAATACACTTGACGATATTGTGAGACCTCATGCAGTACTTGTTATTTCTTTAAGTCGAACACTGACTATCCAAAAGTTTACGTATCACTTGGGACTAGATTTGTGTTTTAGGTTGACTTTGTACCTTCCTTGATAGATTCTTTTCTAAGACGCTATTCATACGTCCTTATTTGATTAAATGTCGATGATTAGAGCTCATTGTGTGTTTTTTACAAGGACGAACAGAGAGGAGAGTGAAAGGAAAAAGTGGGTTGTGTAAATATTAATTACTTTAAACACTTGTTGGTTGGGTTTCTTATCGTGGTATATCATTTATCTATCATACGATAAGACCGAGTCGAGCACTTGACGTTACCTATAAATACGGTTGCGTTATATTCTGCAAGGAGAAAACACAAACAGTCATCATGAAAACAATTCTTGTACTGCTTCTTATTACGATTTTATACATGAGTATATCAGTAGATGCGCATTGCGAGTGCTTCGAAAGTGGTGGATGCCCATCGGGTTGGAGCACTGGAACGTGAGTATATTAACTTATAATAAACACGATTTATTAACATTGCGTATTGCAGAAACTCATGTGGAGTCAACGGCGGCGGAGCCCACTGTTGTGACAATAACCACTGACCTGGTAAGAAAATGTTACCATGAACAAGTTTCCATTTTATTGTAATCGTTTTCAAAAATTTTACTTTGAATAATGTAATGATAATTTCTCAATATAATTATTACAGTAAATATGACTTTTGTTTATTTTGAATCACATGCAGATGGTCCCCCGAAAATGGTTTGTGACACTATTTTTGATTCTTCTCTAAAAGTTAAAATTGTTTCTTCTTGGTGTTCCGACATTTGACGAATACCTTATACTAGAGACAATTTTGAACAAATTTTCCTATATAAAATAAAACTTGTCATTCTAGTGAGTAGTTAAGTTAATATAATTGTTAATCAAATAAATACGATGAGAGACAACCACATAAAACAAATAGAGATATAGATAGATGCGTATAAATAACACAGAATTGTTACTTTGTACGCCTCCATTTCGTCTTTTTAAGAAGAGAGTCTGGCGCTCTAGCAGTGTGTGGTCCATTACACAGCTGACACAATCAGGGGGGCTTGGGCATTCTTCTTCTTCTTCTTCGTGTGCTAGTTTACCGCACTCTGACACATTTCCGCTAGTGTGCACCACTTGGAAAGTGACCATAGCATAGGAATTTAAAGCATTTCATTGGCCTAGGTACATAGGCCTTACTTTGTTGGTAAGATACGTGACTTTATTTAGTCTTGCAGTTTCGCCTCATTGAAGGTAAGTTGTACTGAAGCCATCCTTTAACCCGTTTAGCCCTTATCACGCCCTTACTTTTCAATTGTAGGTATTAGTAATTCTTCTTCACTACATGTCGTCCAGAAAGTATTATAACTGATAATCCAAGGGCATATGGACCTTGCTAATATACGGGGTCCGTTACCTTACCCACACCCAATGTCGGAAATGGCCCCATACTCGTGCTCCGGCTTCTCTGGACCTAGCACCAGCTAGCTCCCAAATGCCAAAGCTCGCTCCACTGTCCTGCAAAAAATCAATTTTTTTCATTTCGGGGGCGGCTAAACTAACGCTGTCCCCTCACAGTAGTTCTAGACCTTTCAAAATCTAGCTCCGAGTTGCTTGGAGCTAGCTCTGTCTAGCTCCATAAGTTATACAGCTAGCATCACCCGACAAACGTCGTAATCAATTCAAAAAGAAAAAATGCTACCCCCCCCGCAAGCCCAAATGCTCCCAAAAAAATATAGCATATAAATTTGAGATAGCTCCATCTGGCTCCCAAATTACAACACCCTAGGGCACCTACTGTAAACACAATACTACCGTACATTCGGGGTGGGCTAAAATAACGTTGCCTCCCCCAACAATTGTATAGCTTTCAAAATCTAGCTCCAAGTTGCTTGGAGCTGGCTCTGTCTAGCTCCATAAATTATATAGCTAGCACCACCCGACAGACGTCGTAATCAATTGACAAAGAAAAAAATGGTGCCCCCCCCCCGCAAGCCCAAAATGCTTCCAAAAAAATATAGCATATGAATTTGAGCTAGCTCCATCTGAGACACCCTGTATATTATAATATAGTCGCTGTACTCACTCATAACTTCATTTAATTTATTTTTGTAAAGCTGGGCGCATGTTTCAGATTTATAGAAATCGGAGAGGATAAGGTTAATTTGAGGCGGAACTCTCCTCCAAGGTGGTGTATCATTTGGTAAAGGGAGTGTGTAAATGTCGTTACATATTATGTTAAACCTATTTAGTTCCCGATGAGCTCTAATCGGATATGGTGGGATCAAGTTGGGCATGTTTTCATAGAGAGTTTGGTGCTGTGGGTTCTTCACCTCCCTATAGTTTGGAAACACATTATTTGACCACCTAGTTAAGTTTTTGGGCATAATATAGTGTATACTATCTGGGCCTGCTGCTGTTTTGGATTTTAAACGAAAAAGAGCTGCACTTAGTTCAGACATACTTATATTATCGTTATAAGCTGAGTTCGCTTCATTAGTAATTACGATCGGTATTTTTTCGGTATCTTCTCCTTTATTTTTTGGAACTATCAGAGTAGTGGCTTGAGCTAAAACAACGTGCATAGTAGTGTGCTGCAAAAACATGAAGGATCTCTTTTGGTTGTGTAACAAGACCTTGTTCCACTAATAAGACCAGTTATTTGAAAGGTTGTATGCTTCCCATGTATACTTTTGATTTTGTTCCATATTTCTTTATTGGATGTACTACAGGAACTGATATTAGAGATGTAATTTGACCACGCTTGTCTTTTGGATTCTTTGACTTGTCTTCTTGCTTTGGCCTTGAACTTCTTGAAGAGGAGTAGATTCTCCATGCTTTGATGTCGTTTCTGTTTGCTGAGGGCTTTCTTCTTTTCATGCACTGCTTGCCGACATTGCAGATTCCACCACGGTACTTTATAGAAACAATGCGTAGTCCGTTTGTTAATTGGGATTGACAAGTTGCTAGCTTCAATAAAGCAGTTTGTTAAGTTATTTATCGTGACGTTAATATCGTCATTGAAAATCGGCAAGTTCCATTCTATTAACGATTGAAAGGGTTCTCAATTTTCTTCGTGGGAACGCCATGTTCTAATTGGCAATGGCACATTTTTTGGTTTATTAGAATCTAATAAGATGGGAAAATGGTCGCTGTCATATAAGTCATCTAATGGGTCCCATGAGAAAGCAAAAGAAAAAGCAAAACCGAATATATTAGTAAAAATGTATCAAGTAGTTTTAGTTTGTCACTTTTGCATCCTTTTGAGGATATGTATTTGAAGTATCTGTTCGAACTTAAGACCTGATTTTCATTCTTATCAATCCATCTGGACGTCATTCCTTGGTAACTGACTGTAATTTTGGATTCTTCTTGTACGACTTCCTGCTGATCGTCTCTCATCCTCTGACAGAGTTTCGGCAAGACATTGTTGGCCACAGTTCTGTAAAATATCTCTACATCCATCCGTAATATGACATAAATACTTTTCAGTTATTAGTAAGTTCGCTCGTAATGCATAAGGATGAATTTGGTCGTTTTTCCTTTCCTTTCCAAATTATTAAGTAGTATTTCATTTGCCTCGTAGATTGATTTAGGTCATTTTTTAGGATTATTAAGCCAATCTTGACTATTCCACGATTGTTATTTAAGAAATTTCTCAGGAGAACATTCATGTGCAGGCAAATCCGCGGGATTCCTTTCACCCTCAACGAAATTCCAATCGGATGTGATAAGGGACACAATTTCTTTCGCGCTGTTACCCCCAAAGGTTGCCCATTGCTAACCCTTTTATATCTAAGTAGCGCCGTTGTGGAGTCACTCCAACATTATAAGGGAAGTTTTGACTGGCGAATGGCAATTTTTATATCGTTTAACATGCACACCATTGAATCCAAACCTGTTGAATTAGTTTTTTTAAAGGGACTCGAGCAGAACGGGAAAATCCGTTTAGTTGTCTTTTCAGGAACTAAATGGAGTATTATCTTGCTGGAGTATTGTTCTTACTTACCAAACTAATGGAAAGGTTTTATTTATTTATTAGTAATAATACATGTAAAAATCATAATAATACAAGAGGTTAAGTTATTACTACCGTAATAGTTAGGATAAAACAAATTTTTTGGTGTTATACCCGCAACATTAACACCAAAAAATTTGTCATAATAATACATGTAACAACGGATAGACAAAAATGAAACATTAAATGAGGCCACGGATATGGTCCAAAACGGCCTCCACTCCGTATTTAATAAAAATTTTTTTTTTACGAAAGTTATTAATTCTAATACATGATTAATAGAGATATTTTTGAACGACTCAAAGTTGTTATCTCACACTGTGTTTTCATTATAGGTATAATACCTATATTTAATTCGTTTAAAGCCAGAATAAAAGGAGGGTTCTCAAAGTGAGTGGTGTTTTGTTTGTTTTGGATTATTACGGGTGACAAGCGATCAAAAGGGTCCTCCGAAGGTGCCTAAGTTGACAGAGATACGCGGTAAGTAACTAGGATCACTACCTTTAGAGCCCATCCAGGACGGACTGTGATGTCTTTGAAATGACGGGAGTAGATCTGGCTGACCCCGTGATAACGGTACAAATTTCTTTGGATCAAATAATGCGTTTAAGGATATTGCTAGAATCATTTTAACAACGTAGCCATCGCTCTTAGATGTCTGTTGAGATATACAAAATGTTCTTTTTTATGTCGTCCGAAACGTATTATAACTGGTAATCCAAGGACATAATGGACCTAATGACAGTCATCATGAAAACAACTCTTGTAGTGCTTCTTATTACGATTTTATACATGAGTATATCAGTAGATGCTGATCCATGCTGGTGCTTCTATGAACCGTGCCCAAAGGGTTGGGTCCTTGGAACGTGAGTATATAAACTTATAATAAACACGATTTATTAACATTGCGTATTGCAGGACCTCATGTGGATCGAACAACACCGGAACCCACTGTTGTTATTGACCTGGTGAGAAAATGTTATCATGAACAAGTTTACATTTTATTGCAATCGTTTTCAAAAATTTTACTTTGAATAATGTAATGATCATTTCTCACTTATAATTGCACAAGAGGTTTGTATTTTACCGAGTAAATTTGGGTTGTTTAATAAGAATCTGTTGCCTAGCAATTAGACGAGAAACACTGTCAACCAATAAAAATGCGACACCGAAGGTGGAGCATTTTTAGGTTGACAGTTTTTCGAGTCAAATTGCTAAAGGAAACAGATTAGAATTTAAACAACACAAATTTACTTGGTATAAATACAAATCTCGAGTGTAATTCGGCAGGACAATTTAACGAACAAGAAATTTAGAAATCCGTTCGTAAATGGACTCATTCTTAAAATAACACAAACATTATGCAATAAATTATTCGCAAATGTCAAACTATGTATTTATACGGCGGGCACGGATACTGCGATAGTTGATTAGAATTTGAAAGTGAAAAAACCACTATAGTAGAATTGCCGAACAGATGGAAACAGGCTCCTCCCACAAATGCGTTTGTAATAGGTTAATTCAAAATACGCGGGAAAATTACATTGAAAGTCTGATGCACTTCCCCAAATTTAGTTTCTGTCACAAAACAAGTTTTGTGGTTTCTATTAAAATACCTAACAACTAACAAAATAAAATTATAGGTTAAGTAATAGGTATATTATGATGGATCTTTCGCCACCAAAAAAACATATAACGAAACATTTATCAGTGTCTGATAAAGTGTATGTAAATCTGACTTAACATAATTCAGCCCCTTTTTGTAGTAGGAGGAGCCTGTTTCCATCTGTTCGGCAATTCTACTATAGTGTAATTGTCAGTGTAATTCATTCCTAATTGGTCGAATGATTCAAAATTGTGCAAACTAATTGGTTGAAATTTTCTGAGTGGAATTGTCAATATAATAATTATTACAGTAAATATGACTTTTGTT
Source organism: Pyrocoelia pectoralis (assembly GCA_036250285.1). NCBI lineage: Eukaryota > Metazoa > Arthropoda > Insecta > Coleoptera > Lampyridae > Pyrocoelia > Pyrocoelia pectoralis. Next base: position 32,714,431 of record CM070079.1, on the reverse strand, counting down.
TATTTTGAATCACATGCAAATGATCCCCCGAAAATGGTTTGTGACATTATTTTTGATTCTTCTCTAAAAGGTTAAAGTTGTTTCTTCTTTGTGTTCCGACATTTGACGAATACCTTATACGTACTAGAGACAAATTCCAACAAATTTTCCTATATAAAATATAACTTAACATTCTAATTAGTCGTTAAGTTAATTTATAATTATTGTTAATCAAATAAATACGATGAGAGAAAACCAAATAAAACAAATAGAGATATAGATAGATGTATAAATAACACAAAATTGTTACTTTGTACGCCTCCATTTCTTATTTTTTAAGCAGAGACGGTCTGGCGCCCTAGTACCCAGCAAACACACATACAACATATGTAAAATTGAAGTAAATACCCCTACATATGCTTTATTATATATCAAGTATGTAAGTATTCTTTAATAAGTTATATAAACCGTATGTCACACAATTACGTATATTTTACATAATAGTATAGAAACTTACGGATATTCTGTATACAGAAATTCATATAATATATACATATAGATAATTACATATCACTCATGAAATTCATGTGCTGTCATATTTACATGATTAGATTTATGTACGTTATATGTAAAATGTTATATGTAATATTACTTATTTTTCATGTATGCCTTCTGTAAATATAATTAGAAATTATGATTGCATATATTGTATGGTCGAAAATAAAGTCCGTTTCTATTTGCGCCACATAAGTAATCGCACGCGCGTGTTTTCTATAACGCCAAAAATGTAGTTCACGTACCTTTAATATTAGATCCGTATCGATCGACTAAAATGCGTCTAATTTATATAGAAAATAAATAACGTAAAATAAATTAAATCCTGGTTATTTTTAACATAAAGTTAAAGATAGTTATAATTATTGAATAAGACTTCACTCAACGGTATAATCAAACAAAATTTAAACTAATAACGCGAAACAGCGCAAAGTTCCAAAGTACGAAATAAAAAAAAGGGATGTTACAGATTAGCGCAGTGGTACAATGTCGGATTTTACAATTTCTAACGCCCACCCGCAAACGTTCGAATCCGGTTAAGGGAAACTTTTCAAGCAAGTATATCATAATAAACTGTCGGCTTTCAGTTCAGGTAAAAACGGGTTCGTGCAAGAATTAAGTACAGTTGCACGTAAAATGTAGTTTTTTCATTTTTTGTATGGAACTGCTTAAATAATTTTTTTACATTCATAATAATTACATTATGCTCGAGTAGCTGCCATTTTGGCCATCGCAACGCTTTTACAACGAATATTTTTTATGTAAATATTACATAAAATATATATAAAACGTATATAAATTCATGTAGAAGAATTTACATCTAATAGACATATACAGGGTGTCCATTTAGTAGCCCGTTCTTCAAGTACGGCTTTATTGTTAAATTTATTAAAAAATAAATATACGGGATGGCAATTGGGTTGGATGAAGCACATTTGCAAATTATTTAGACACATACAGGGTGTCTCCAAAAAGTATGGTACATAAAACGTATATTTTTTTAAATGGAATGACCCACTTTTTTTAAGCCCAAATGTAGGGGCCTTGGGTGAACTTTTCAGTCGTACATTATTTTTGTATTAATACACGGCGTTGCCAAGTTATTAATTAATTCATATTTTTTTGCTAAAAATCAACCCTTCCATTATACGCTTGTATTTTTTTAACGTCTTGTTTTTGTTTTTACGTAAGTGCGGTGGTGGACTTGGGTTGAATCAGAGTATTCAACCGTGACGAAATATTAAATTATTTCATACAGGATGTTCACTTTTTTTTGCTCCAAACATCGACATTTTCAAACTAATTTTTCTTCATTTTTTTAAATGGCACACCCTATTTATTATTGCATATTTGGAATCCCCGGTAAATTTTAGTGCAACTTTATTAAGCTTACCCTATACCTAAGTGCGATAGTTTTTTCGTAAATTGAGATTTTCTATTCCTTACGGCAGTAGATAGTGGCGCGTGGACGAGGCAACGCATAGGCCGGACACTCGAATCGAGGATACCGTTCAAAATGTTTGCCGTCTTGTACTAAGCACGAGTCTACTCTTTTGGTGAAAGATTTAATCACTTCATTCAACATAGCTGGAGTAATGCGAGGAAAGGACTGTTGAATCCTCTCCATCATGTTCTATCTAGTAGTGGCACCATTACGATAAACGTATTCACTAATTTGTTGTCTGACTTGTATGGAAAAGTGAGTCGGAGTTCCGTCCAGCTGCAACCACATTATCTCCGTAATGTAGTTAGGAAGATGCTGAGTTAAATTTTGAAAGTCTTCTGTCAAGAAATTTAAAAAGATTTGTCCTGCTAGTGGATTTTCAAAAAAATAAGGACCAAGTTCATAGTTATGTACGATTCCTCTCCAAACGTTGAGACTCCAGTTATGTTGGAAATGGTTGATGCGGATAATGTGCGAGTTTTGCGTGTCATAAAAGTGAAAGTTGTATCTGTTTACAAAACCACTTCTATGGAACGTGCCTTCGTCCGTAAACAGCACATATTTAAAAAAATAAATAGAACCTTATTTCATCGCATCCTTGATTCGAGTGTCCAGCCTATGCGTTGGCTCGTCCACGCGCCTTAACCATCGCGCCACTATCTACTGCCGTAAGGAATAGAAAATCTCAATTTACGAAAAAACTATCGCACTTAGGTATAGGGTAAGCTTAATAAAGTTGCACTAAAATTTACCGGGGATTCCAAATATGCAATAATAAATAGGGTGTGCCATTTAAAAAAATGAAGAAAAATTAGTTTGAAAATGTCGATGTTTGGAGCAAAAAAAAGTGAACATCCTGTATGAAATAATTTAATATTTCGTCACGGTTGAATACTCTGATTCAACCCAAGTCCACCACCGCACTTACGTAAAAACAAAAACAAGACGTTAAAAAAATACAAGCGTATAATGGAAGGGTTGATTTTTAGCAAAAAAATATGAATTAATTAATAACTTGGCAACGCCGTGTATTAATACAAAAATAATGTACGACTGAAAAGTTCACCCAAGGCCCCTACATTTGGGCTTAAAAAAAGTGGGTCATTCCATTTAAAAAAATATACGTTTTATGTACCATACTTTTTGGAGACACCCTGTATGTGTCTAAATAATTTGCAAATGTGCTTCATCCAACCCAATTGCCATCCCGTATATTTATTTTTTAATAAATTTAACAATAAAGCCGTACTTGAAGAACGGGCTACTAAATGGACACCCTGTATATTATTTTGAAAATTGCTGACATCCTGACATTAAATATCTCTTATTTTTCTTCCAGTTTTATATAAATGTAAAAAGCTCTTACATAATTTATATGTATTTTATATATAAATGTGTTTGCTGGGATGTTGGTAAAATGAAATGGTTTATTGCCACTACCACTTAGGTCTCCGAAGCTTTATTATAAGGTATAATAGGCAAGCAACGAATTAGGAGGCAATGGGGGGAGCATTTCAGTTGAAGTCGAAAGAACAAAGCTAGGTTTACCAATATGGCGATCACTGTTTCCGATTTTTTGTGCATAAATTAAAAACCAAATTAAAACGTGGAAACCTAATATCACAAACTAGGATCACCGAGATGGATAATTCCAGTGCTATATTAGTATTGTAATGCTGTTTCAATGTAAGTTCCTAGCAAACACATTTATATATAAAATACATACAAATTATGTAAGAGTTTGTTAGAATTACATGAAACTGGAAGATAAATGAGAGGTAACTAATGTCAGGATGTCAGCAATTTGACATATAATATATATGTCTATTAGATGTAAATTCTTTTATATCTGTAACACATGAATTTATATACGGCTTATGTATATTTACATAAAAAATATTAGTTGTAAAAGCGGTGCGATGAAAAAATGAAAAAACTACATTTTTACGTGCAACTGTACTTTTAATTATATTTAATTTAATTCTCTTGCACCAACCCGTTTTTACCTGAACTGAAAGCCAACAGTTTATTATATTATACTTGCTTGAAAAGTTTCCCTTATCCGGATTCGAACCTTTGCGGGTGGGCGTTGAAAATTCCGAAATCCGACATGTGTTTTCTTTGTATTCGACATTGTACCACTGCGTTAATCTGAAACATCCCTTTTTTTATTTCATACTTTAAATTTTGTTTGATAATACCGTTGAGTGAAGTTTTATTCAATGATTATACCTACCATTATGTTAAAAATGGCCAGGATTTAATTTATTTTATATTTTTTATTTTCTATATAAATTAGACGCATTTTAGTAGATACGAATCTAAGAAAACACGCGCGTGCGATTACTTATGCGGCGCAAATAGAAAGGACTTTATTGTCGACCATATGTAATGATAATTTCTAATTATATTTACAGAAGATATACATAAAAATACGTAATACTTCTTACATATAACACTTTACATAAATAACATACATAAATCTTATCATGTAAATATGACAGCACATGAATTTCATAAGTGATATGTAATTATCTGTATGTACCTAAATATTATATGAATTTCTGTATACAGAATATCCGTAAGTTTCTATACTATTATGTAAAATATATATAATGTGTGACATACGGCTTATAAAGAATACTTACATACTTGATATATAAAAAAGCATATGTAGGGGTATTTACTTCAATTTTATATATGTTGTATGTATATTTTATATATATGTGTTTGCTGGGTTGTAAGTGAAACATACTTACCTACTTAGTTTTTAAAAATAGCTAAATGTAGGTACGTATGTGCTTTCATGTCATGTACCTATTATAAATAGCTAAGATGTAAATGATTCCGTTCATTATATGGTTCGCTAATAAAATACAGTAAATAAATAAGCAATACGTAACACTCAATGTTTAGTGTTCGAAAAGGGAATTAACTGTAACAAATAGTATTTCTTTTATATTTTCACTTTTTTCTGTCGAAAATGTTAATAGGTATCCACAGATTCATTTTAGCAAAAAAAAAAACAGAATGAATGGACAAATGAGCAAAGATCTTACAAGTAAACCTTAACTGTATTATTTATGGTTGTCTTTAGGGTACAGCCATTAGCTTGTAGCCACACGGTCAACTGGCCTTAATAAAGCTATCATAGCTGAATTACTAACCGTAGTAGTTACTATAGGAACGAAACCCGGAGGCCGACAAATTACTTCGTAGTTCGAAATCCGTATTATTGTCCGAGAAGGGTGTAAGAAGTCCCTCGAGGTTTTGTTGATTGCCTGCCTCACGCGCCAGTTATCAACAGCACCCTTTCTCTTGGTTTTGCTAACCGCCACGCTTTATTTTTGTGATACATTTGAGAAAACGGAATGAATACTAACTAAGCCTAAAATCGTTTTAAAGTCTGCATTGAATACATAAAAAAATTCGTGCGATTTTTGCATATAAATCAAATTTGAGCACAAACACTCCCTTTTTCACAAAAAAAAATGACACACGCGCCACCATATCAATTAGTGTTAATATCACGAACTACGTAAATCAAAATACTTCGATAACTTAATAGGTATCCAGAATTACGGTTAAAGTTAAGAAATATATTAAGGGAAAAAGTTTTTATTTATAGAAAGCAATTTCGTCCACGCTTTAGCTTATTTTTCCCCAAGATGGTCAACAAGTGCTTCGGTCGTTAATGTATAACATCTGTTAGCTGAAAGTTACGCCCTATATAGATCATTTTCAAAGCATAATCGCGAACAAGTAAATGTTTTGTAAAGTATAAGTTTCGATTAAATATGACAAAAAACGGGAATTTGCTTGAGGTTATTTTGCGGTTTATCCGTTATAATTCAATTAAATATGAAATATTCGGTTTATAAACGACCGACGTTGCTCGAAAACGATACATCGCACTTTAATACGGATCTAAATTTGCCGAACAAACACCAAAAACAAAAGTATTAAGCACCTCACGGAGTTAATTACCGGCTATAACATTTGAACAGAATGGTACGAGTTTCTTAGCAACAGTTTTGGATTCAATGACACGAGGAGGTTTCGTACCACTCACGGTTTCCTCTAAAATTATGCCATTCTCTGACACTTGTAACGTGGGACTTGGACTCATGCAATGCGGCCATAACGTTTCACGTTATTCAACGCGAAATCCGCGAAAAGAATAAATGTGTAAACATCACCGAAGGGAATTACGACTGTTTGTATAATTGATCAACAAATATTTATGTTTGCACAAAATTGTTGGAAGAGCCATGGGCAAACTTTTTGATTGACGTTTATATGAAAGCAAAATTAAGATAATCCGTGTTCTTTTTCAGCTCAATCTGTGATAAATCCTTTAAAGTGGCAACCGAAATTTATTACTCGCCATTTAATTAATTTCATTATTTGCCAATCCAATATAAATACTATTTATTATTACAAAATGTCATTCTAAGTGAAAGACACATTCTTTTCCTATATAGAATGTAAGCTTACATTAACCTTCAAATACTTATTTAGAATCCGCACAACTTGTAGATCAAACTTTCGTAATGGGTATTTTCTTTTTGTAAAAAAAATGTGGCAGAACGCCAAAATTTTTTTTTTGTAATTTTATATAATATTTATAATAGGGCGATTTTATTTCAACCAACAGCTATTTAAAAAAAATTCGTTGAAAATAGGTGGTGGAACGCCGTTCCCAAGCGCTCCATGACAAAAGAGCACGTACATACGTGTAATTGTGTCTCTACGTACAGTTCCTGCTGTTCTTCTCACCTCCAATTCAAACGTTTAGATGACTTAGGTATCTTCTGATTTTAGAATAAGTATAGGTACTGTAACTAAACTGAACTTGGGAACAAACAAAAAAAAGTGGAAAGGAGTGCTCAGTAGTTCGATGAATGGAGCGATATTATGTCGCATTTAGTAATTTTTCCAATTGGAATAAACTAAAGTAGCCGATAAGAATGGGCACCACTAAGTTTAGGAAAAGCTTCCAGTATATGTACATACAGTGAGCGGCTAAATTATGGAACAAATTCATTATTTTGCATTTTGCAATTTGCATTCTGAAATACGTCGATTTTTTGTTGGACATATTTTAGCATAAAATTTTTTTACCAAAAAGTCCATTTTTTTCCATTCCGGAACGCATTTTAATAAAGTTTTCCAAAAAAAAAACACTTTCGAATTTCAAAAAAGCAATTTTATTTCGGTAACAAAGTTATCAGACGTAATATCATGACAGCTAAACCGTTCTAGAAAGGAGAAAAGTGACGAATTGGAAAGGTCGCCATTTTGTTATACCTTAATCGATTGTTTTCAAATTTGGGATTTGAATTTCCATTGTTAAGAGCTTTCTAACAATGTGCCACATAACCCCCTTTTTCATTTAAATTTTTTTTGCAAAATGGTGCGCGGGCCATAAATGTATAAAATATACATACAACCAAAGAGTATCTCTCTTTGATACAACATAATATAAATTGAAGTAAATACCCCTACATATGCTTTTTTATATATCAAGTATGTAAGTATTCTTTAATAAAGTTATATAAACCGTATGTCACACAATTACGTATATTTTACATAATAGTATAGAAACTTACGGATATTCTGTATACAGAAATTCATATAACATATACATATAGATAATTACATATCACTCATGAAATTCATGTGCTGTCATATTTACATGACTAGATTTATGTACGTTATATGTAAAATATTATATGTAATATTACTTATTTTTTATGTATGCCTTCTGTAAATATAATTAGAAATTATCATTACATTACATATATTGTATGGTCAAAAATAAAGTCCGTTTTTATTTGCGCCACATAAGTAATCGCACGCGCGTGTTTTCTATAACGCCAAAAACTGTAGTTCACGTACCTTTAATATTAGATCGTATCGACTAAAATGCGTCTAATTTATATAGAAAATAAATAATATAAAATAAATTAAATCCAGGTCATTTTTAACATAAAGTTAAAGATAGGTATAATTATTGAATAAGACTTCACTCAACGGTATAATCAAACAAAATTTAAACTAATAACGCGAAACAGCGCAAAGTTACGAAATACGAAATAAAAATAAGGGATGTTACAGATTAGCGCAGTGGTAGAATGTCGGATTTCAGAATTTGCAACGCCCACCCGCAAACGTTCGAATCCGGTTAAGGGACACTTTTCAAGCAAGTATATCATAATTTAGTATCCTTTCTCAAAGATCATAATAAACTGTCGGCTTTCAGTTCAGGTAACGGGTTCGTGCAACAATTAAGTTAAATAAATAATTAAAAGTACAGTTGCACGTAAAATGTAGTTTTTCCATTTTTTGTATGGAACTGCTTAAATAATTTTTTACATTCATAATAATTACATTATACTCGAGTAGCTGCCATTTTGGTCATCGCAACGCTTTTACAATTAATATTTTTTACGTAAATATTACATAAAATATACATAAAACGTATATAAATTCATGTAGAAGAATTTACATCTAATAGACATATATATTATTTTGAAAATTGCTGACATCCTGACATTAAATATCTCTTATTTTTCTTCCAGTTTTATATAAATCTAAAAAGCTCTTACATAATTTATATGTATTTGATATATAAATGTGTTTGCTGGGATATATTTGCATTATGTAGTATAATCTTACAATAACAATTTTTTGTAACCAAATGTCATGTAGGACACTTACCCATTGGCGGCCTCCTATCTAGTACATAATTATTTCTAATACCTACAATTAGTTTAATTATATGTACCAGAACACTTAAAATCTGTCAATTGAGTCATTAGGTGTGAAGCGTTTAAGTTTTCGTCCTGTTGTAGATTGTAGCATTAAGTCAGTGGCAAGACTGTTAGGGTGAGAACTTAGTCTATTGGCGTATTTCACGTAAAAGTTTTTAATTTCTGTTTTACTATTTCCATCTGTAGGTTGCGAGTTATTAGGTAGTTTGGAAAGAACCACGCGGCGTTTGCTATTATTCTTAGAACTTTCGACTCGAACATTTCCAGGATCTCTATGTTGGAGTTTGCTGCAGTCCCCCACACCATATGTCCAAATGGGTTTCAGGATGGTTTTGTAAATCAACATCTTATTATGTAGTGTCGTAATGGGGTAGTTCTTTGTTGTTGAGCGTAACTGGCGGACAATTACCCTTGCGGTTGGTGAAAGTGATGTGGACCGATTTCAGTTTATTAATTTTTATTCGCCACTTCTTTGACCAATCCCCGGATCTTCTCAGGTGATCCTGGAGTATCCGAGAGGCGGTTCTGGGGGTCCTCATGTGAGGCGAGTATGGCCGTGTCATCGGCGAATGTTGCTGTGAAAATATTATTGCTAGCAGATAGGTCAGCAGTGTATAATAGGTATAGCAGAGGCCGCAGCAAGCTTCCCTGTGGTACTCCCCATTTTATTTCGCAGAGTGGTGATTATTTGTCGTTATACTTAGCAAGAAAGTGTCGGTCTTCTAGGTAGGATTTGAGGATTAGGAAGTAAGTAAGAGGTAAAAAAAAATACTGGTACTTCTCTTCTACCAAATATTCCTAAGTAAGGGGTAGTATTTCTTCTCTTTGAAATCTTGGTGTATCTTTTTTACGACTCTATGTACCTATTCTATTGTGGCTGACCACAATTGGATGTAGTCTTTCAAGCTGTAATTTCTCAAATAGTTTAGATATGGTAGGTAGAAGACTTATTGGTCTCTAGGATTTGACTTCCTCTATTGGTTTGTGTGGTTTTGGAATTAATACGATTAGCGTTACCTTCCATTGGGTAGGAAAGTGAGACGTCCTTAGGATGGCATTGAAGATTAATGTAAGATATTTTACGGCCTTGGCGGGCAGCTTATGAAGAACTCTCAGGCTGTTATAAGTTCATAGCCAGAAGACTTTCGAGTGTTCAGTCTTGTTTCAATGAATTTATTCACTTCCCCTACAGAGAATTCTTTAATGAGAGTTCAACTTGATAGGGTCAACCTAGGTTCACTGTTCGTAGGATCTGGTGAGAACGGCTGAAATACCTCCTTTAGATATTTAGTAAATAGGCTAGCTTTCTCGTCGTTAGTTTTGGCTCAAGTACCGTCCTCGGAACGTAGAGGATTTAAGGTTTGTGAGTGATTAATTTTTGTTGTTGCCTTCCACAGTGAGTAGTCGGTCGTCTCAGTAGCAGTTAAGCCTTTTAAGTACTGTTCGATGCTACCATTTTCAGCTCTTAAGTGGCTCTATTTAAATTTGTTTTATCTTGTGGGTAACGTGTTAGCTGCCAGATTTTCCTTAGCCTGCGTAGGCAGTTCTTCACTGTTGCTATGTGTACATTGTGTAGGAGTTGCTTCCCATACACATTATACGATTTCAGGCTCAGCTAAATAGGTATACATTGGATTGGTATTTGATGATACTTGTAAAACGTAACGTGGGCAGTTCAAAACTAGTCGTCACTCATTGGTTTCTTCATAACTTAGCAGGTATTAGGAGTGATCCTTATTGGTTCCTATACTGCGACCTTTCGGTCTAATGTGCCCCCTCCCCGCCGCTATTGTCTATCCTTCAAGGATACCTGTCCATCCAATTGTAGTTACATCCTCTTGTGTAATATTTCTATTTCCAAGTAAGTGTTCCCGTGCGTTTGTGTATGCCTCACATTAGTAGATGACGTGGTATTCACACCATATCGGTCTCTTGGCTAGTCCCCTGTTGTGCAGCTATTTATTCAGACGACAGTCTGTCACAAGTTTTATGCTTTATTTTAAGATGCACTCCCGTTTGGGTTTTCCAGGAAAATCTTGATTGTTCTGTTCTGTAATTTTTGATAAGTAGTGTCTGCAATGTTTTTTTGTGAGTATTGCTTAAATTTCCTTTTTGGCTGTGTTAAATGTAATCCCATGGACCGGCTGGGATCCTATAGTGGTTTCTCGCTTGCAGTCCTCGCAAGCTTGTCCAGCAACCTATGGTTACCTAAGATTCTTGCGTATCCAGGTAACTGTGTTACACTTCCCTAGTGCGTTTAATATTTGTGTACATTCACATATGAATGAACTGCTGCAATGGCTACTTTGCTGTCTGTAAGTATAAAGATTTTCCTTTTGGCAAGTGTTTCGTTAGGCCTACTAGACACCGGTCTGTAAAGAAATTGAAATAATTATTTGGATATGTGAAATTAAAATTTCAAACAATGCAATTATCAGCCTCTTTAAGCAAGAAACCACCGCCGAAATGAAATTCCGATCAGTGAGTTCGCTCCGATTACTTTTTCGTTATAAACCTTAAACAAAATACTATTATCAACCTATCGCTTCGGTACGTAGCCCTTCGAGTACTCAAAAAAATTCTTCATGCATATTTTCAACTTTTTTTTTATACCATTTATTTATTTATACCACGCACTGCAACCATTGTTAAAGTTATTCCATTTATTTTTATAACTGTCTTCAGTAGGCGTTTGTTTATTTTCTACTAATATTAGATGATATTTATGACAGTGTTCCCAATGAGTTTTTATACATCGGCTATCCTTCCCAACTGTAGTTTTTCTAGCCCAGTTCCTTTTTCCCTTGTTTCGGTCAGAACAGCAAGACCGACTCTCTGTTTCGTTCAACCTTTTGTGGCCATACGTTGTATATTCTAAGTAGGTACAAATGGTAAAGTTTTTTTTCCTCTTTTTGTGATTCTTACAAGTTTGTGTAAGAACGGAATTGTCCACTACGTATCCCAGGGTTTCCTTCTTATTACAAGGGGGATGTTTCTTTGACTCCTTTTCATTTTTATTGTTTAGTTTCACGTGAGATGAAACGCTACTTTTATCGGTCACAACCCCCTCTCATTTTCCATACGTGGTTTGGACCCTGGACCGTGATCGGTGGATTTGTTTCTGGCAGGTTACTACGTAAATAACATTGAGATTGTTCGAAGCCACGTGGAGAGGAAGACCAAGTGACGTCATGGGGAGGGCTAGATGTCGGGATGCCACTTATATCATACTTTGACGTAATGAAAAGGTCTGTCAAATGTCGCCAGCAGTTATTTATCTGTCATTAACTACACGCCATCTGGTCATATTTTCTATTAATTAACTCAAATGGTTTTCTTCATTGATGGCTTGATAAACTGATATCACGAAATTGCCTGTCATTTCCATTCTAATTTTCAAGTAGCAAAGTGACGTTATTTTGTGATCGGTACTTCACTCTCTTCCTCTTGCATACAATACTATTGATACACAGAGAAAATATTGGACCAACACCGTGAACTGAACTAGACAACGAAATTACACCCTTCAAGTTCCGCGAATACGAAACATTATGCAGTTTGAATTTATTACGTGCAGCGTGTTCTAATTAAATTACACACTAACATCAGCTTTTGCATTTAAATATTCATGAAATTTGAAAAATTCAGCTTTATAAAAGGAAAATACGTATTTCCAACTTGTGGCGTTCTAATTTTCAAGCTTTGAACTATCGATTAAAAAATTACACGACTTTGTACTTTGTCTCTAATAATACGATATTAAATATAGGTATTTAAGGTTTTGTCGTTTTATATAGTACGTGCACGATATGTTTAAAACAGCAACAGCGTGTCATCAACATTTACCCAATTTTAGAAATGTAACTAAAATAGTTCGTGAATGTCTTGTAAGGTGAGTATTGCGTTGACAGTTGTTAAAATATTATCATGGCGTGAATTAAATCCTGACTAATTGCGAGAACAATAATTAAATGCTAACTCCTGTATAACTCGGGTGTGACGTTGCGTTCGGATACATGGCTGCACACGCCAACATAACGTCATGTGGGTCGCTAGGCTAACATGACGTCTTTATGGGACTATAAACTGGATTAACTACATGACTTTTGGTTCATATTATCACTCTAGCGATATTTTCACACATTTTAGTTTATATCAACAACTCATTCATTAATACCCCTTTTTATGCTTCTGCCTAAATTTATTTACATCGTAAATCAACGTATTTTGGATGTTGGTACATCTAGGTACATAATTTATCACGCATCTCGTTCGCTGGTGACAGATGTTTACGATTTATTAAAATTAAAATCTAGATTAAAGTAATGCACTCACATTAATGTGACAAGTGTAACTTGGAGTAAATTACCCTTTAAAGAACTCAAGATATCTCCAAAATTCTCCGAGATATAGTTCAATTCAGGGAGACATTGAGAATTTCAGTATGCTCGTTTCAATAGCAGTGATAGTGCCCCGATTCAGGCAGGGACTATATCTTATGATTTTTCGAAGTCATGAATTAAATTATTGATCCATCTGAGCAAACGAATCTCAGACATCACTACCACAGAATGGAGAGTTATCTACAGGAAGGAAAGTTCTAAATGGCAAAAATTCGCTCCGACACTTAAACCTTTACAGGGTAATCTTAAAGGCTTTTGGGAAGCAACGACATTAACACAAATTAGTCATAGGCCTTATTCGATATCAAAAGCAGAGAGATCCTTAATAGAGTAAAGAAGGTACCTACCATAGTTGAACGCAGTATGGTCACATGTGTTGTGTTGGAAGAGATATTTCTTTTCCATCATATGTAGATTAACATGCGACATCAAATCAGAATTTTATTTATTTATAGAGCAATAAAGATGGAGATGGACATTAGGTCTAGAGAGTGAGACGCCGGGATACATGGTGATGGAAGAGATAAATGGGGAAAAGCTGAGGATACAGACGGGAAAAATGGCGATGAGGTACGAGGAAGGTCTGGAGAGAGGAAGGGGAGGAGAGTTGTTGCAGCAATGTTGGAGAGAACTTAAGAAAGGAAGAATAAAGCACGGACAGGCGAGCAGAAGGAAATATTATGAGAGAGTAGGATATGCGATGGCTGAGGTGACGAGGAGCAGGGAAAGTGGGTGGGGAGACAACATAAGAGAAGATATAATAAGAAGGGATGGGGAAGTACAGATGCAGGAAAGAAGAGAAAAGATCAGAGAAGGAAGATATAACGAGAGATACAAAGACATTGTGGGGGAGGGTATGCCGAGGGTACTTGACGGGTGGGCTAAGTACAAAAAGAAAAGACTGATAGCAAGGTTTAGGTGTTGAAATGAGGAGAGAGACAATAGATATTGGGAGGAGGATGATAGTAGAAGATGTAGACTGTGTAGTGTGGGGCGAGAAAATTTGGATCACATGTTAGGGGAGTGTGACGACCTGAGAGCGGAGACTAGGAGCTGGAAGAGGGTATTAGGAGAGGGCGGAGAAGGGTTAGGCTGGATGGAAGAGGTCATAGAAAGAAGAAGATTTATAAGAGAGTGTTATGGAAAGGGTGAAGGTTAATGGGATGTCTTAGGGTTAGGAAGGTTCTGTTTATTTTATTTTAAGTAGAATGTTTATTTCGTTTATTGGTTGATTAGTTAAATGAGGTAGATTTCAATTTTTTGTAAAATTATATAATTTAGACAATAAAAAAGCATACTACTAATACTAGAGCAATAAAGATTACCATAGTAAACACATAGGTGAACAAATAGAGCTAACGTAAAACTACGACTAACAAGACAGATCACAACAAAAAAAAAAACAAAAAAGTTAGTCTAGGCTGACAAGGAGAAGGGAGCGTGTAAACATTTCTCTATCGAGTAAAAGGTTCTAACAAGCTGCCTGAAACGTGAGGTTGATGCGTCTTTTACTTGTCTGGGGAGTGTATTATAGATGTTGGTGCTGAGTTTATTGTTTTTAGACATGGTTAGTCGATAGTAAGGGGTTCGTAGGTTTTTATGCCCTCTGGTATGATATTCATGTACGCTGGCAGAGACGCTTTATTTTTGTGGGTATCCAGAAGGGTGTGGTAGATAAATATATAGAGGGTGAGTCATGATTTGAAATGTGCGCAAAATACTATGACCGTGTGTTCGATAGTGCACGTTTGCGAGTATTTTAACCGTCTTCTTTTGCAGTGAGAAGGATTTATGCGCCTTAGATGAATTACCCCAAAGAGTAACACCATATAGAAAGATGGGATTGAATTAACGCGAAGTTGTAAATTACGTAGCACAAAAATGACTTTGGCCAGTTTGCCGGTAGGTTCGTCAACGTGCTTGTTCCAATTTAACCGGTCGTCTACGTGGATATCCAGCACCTTGGCGCTGATGCCGAAAGTGAGCTTCGGGTCGGAGGAGAACGTGATGAAGACCGTTTTATCTTTGTTTGATTTTAAGTTGTTGTGTCCGAACCAGGCTTGAGCTCGTTGTAGCATGGTGAGACATTTAGTGTTTAGCAAGCTAGCGTTTTTTTCGGTGACTATTAGTGACGTGTCGTCGGCATAGGCGATGCAGTGGATTGGGCGAATATATTCGATAAAGTCGTTTATGTAATGTTGAAAAGTAATGGCCCCAAGGTCGAGCCCTGAGAGACACCGTATTCTGTTAATAGTACATTAGAATGTCCGTCTAAATTCGATGGAAATTTTAGATAATATGCCGTAATTCAACGTGCGGTCATCGAAATGATACGCGAAACGACGAAAATTCAAAGAACTAGCGATGGTACAGCAAAATACCTTCGTAAGATTAATCAGAGATACACGAAGATCGGAAAGGATACTCTGGAGCTTTTATTCTATATAGATTTCGCGGAATCCGCAACAATTCATACTTCTCAATTTCCATGCGGAAGTGGACAAGGAAAATAGAAAACTAGCAAATAAATCAAATGGGAGGTGATTTCCAACCATTAAAATTTCCTGGAAAAGTATCATTGAACAAAGGAGTTGCGTTCTTTTTCAATTAAAACAAAGCTAGTGAGGGTTGCTTTGCGAAGTTGCTCTGTGAACAATAAAAATGCAAAAACATTAATGTTGTAATGTTTAATGAACGTCCAATATGGAGAACGAGTAGTGGAGCCTGCACAGGTCTCGGGTACCGTGAGTGTTGAGGATCAAAGATCGCACATTATGATCGAAACTTTACGGGGCAAAAACCCGACTGAAATCGACAGAGCACTAAATGAAGTGTGTGGTGAGCTCAATCAAAGGTGAAACTAATGATGATCCTTGCTTACGATCATTATGGAATCATATATTGTGTATTCATTCAAAACCTGAACCGAAAAATGCACAAAACCCGACCTCAGTTGCTCGATTCTGGGTCAGTCATTCTCCACGACAACGCTCGCCCAGACGCCCACACACGGCCAATGTCGTAAGAGAAAAGTTCCACGAATATGGTTGGGAAGTGCTGTCATGTCACGACATGAAGGGTATGATGACTAGGTTAATATGGAGCAAATGGACCCAGATTGACAATACCAAAAGGAAGAGAACTTATGAAGGCTATAAAAGGCTGGTCACAGGACTTGAGTTTAGTTCGTTTTGCGTTGATATCAACTATTTAAACTGTATTTTGCAATAATAATTCGTAAATATTAACAAAAGTACAAAAAATAATACCAGGAAATAATACACCGTTGAATAGGGTTTCCTGTCGAGAATCTGATGGTAAATAAAAATACAGAGTGTTCCATTTAAAATATTCGTATAAATTCTATTTAAAGTTCACAAATTTTGAATTCTCATTTTAACACTCGGTATAAAATTAATCACTTAGTTTTTTTTGCAGAGTAACACGACATTAGGGTAAATTATCCGCCAAATAAATTTTTCCTTATTTGAAGAATAACTTAGTTATGAATATTATAGTCCGACCTTGAACTGCACATAATGTTGACAAAATAATTAATAACTTGGCAACTGCACATCCAATATCAAAAAAAGTTCAGGCGTGATATAAATATGGTTGGTCTATACATGAATGGAAAAAAATTCAGGGTGTGCCATTTAAAAAAAAGTGACATTTTTCTGCCAGGTGAAAATGCAACATACTGTACCCACTAAGCAAGAGATGTTACATTAACGTTAGCCAACGTTAATTTAGTGTGTAAAAAAACAACGTTGTAACCAAACATAGCATTAACGTCTCATTGATGTTAACACACTTTAGGTAAGCGACGTTATTTTGACCAAGTCACAAAGATGTCTCAAAGACGTGACAAGTGAAATGTTTGTGAACATCAACGTTAGCCAACGTTAATTTTATGTATAAGAAAACAACGTTGTAATCAAACAAAGCATTTAAAGTTTCATCGATGTTAACATGCTTTCGTTCAAGCGATGTTACTTTGACGAAGTCACAAAGATGTCTCAATGACGTTATAAGTGAAATGTTTGTGAACAATAACGTTAGCCAACGTTGATGTAATGTATAGGAAAACAACGTTGTACTCTAACAAAGCATATAACGTTTCATCGATGTCAACATACTTTCGCTCAAGCGACGTTATTTTGAACAAATCACAGAGATGTCTCAAGTACGTTGTAGGTGAAATGTTTTTTGATTGATATTTATATAAAGTCTGTTTGATAACGTTCTGGGAAGTTTAAGTTATCAACTTCCAAGAAAAATTAAAAAAATTTAAACTGTTAACACGAATACCTACAAAGTAAAGCACGAAAAGCCAACCAGTAGGTATGTTTCAGATAGCTCAGCCGTAATGTCGTATTTAGGAATTTTGAAGACCCTACTTACACAGGTTCGAATCTGGTTAAGGGACACTTTCCAACAAGACAAGAGTAGGTAAGGTAACATAATAAAGTGGTCGCCTTTTCAAGTTTAGATAAAAATCCGGATTGTGTAATGATTAAGTTAAAATAATTAAGTACAGTTGAACGTAAAAATGTAGTTTTTTACCCTTTTTTTGGTGTTCAATGAATATTTGACAGAATATGGTCAGGACGTTCACAATTAAACATTGAATAAACAAGCAATAGGTATACATCGTATTAACGTCGACAATTCGACATTGAATGAACAAGAAATGTAGACGTTTACGTAACATCGCTTGAATGTAGCGTTTGCGATGTTACAGTGCGACGCCGACGTTATTGGCGCGAACTTGTAATGACTCTGCGACGTTAACACGATATTAATAGTATATCAATGCTAACGTTGCAGTGTAACTGGGTGACGTTATTGAGCTGTTACTGCGATGAATTTTTGCATAGTGGGTAGATATAAGAATATTTTTAAAAGATGCGCAATTCAAATCAAAGCAACATTTATTTGAAACTTTTTTGTGTATGTCAACCCACATTGAGTTATCGACCGATTACGGAGCAGTGGGACACCCTGTATAGGTATATGTATACGTATAGCCCCTATAGTTAACTGTAGGGGCTATAGGTATATGTATTACTAGAACTAATCGTTACTTGATTCCGATACGTGAGGTTATTTAACCAAGCTTCTTAGCCTGAGTATCGATAAGAACCGAAGTGCAATAATAGTATATAAGTTAGTTAAGGTTAGTTTTAAATTAGTTTTCTCCTAGCAAATACACCTAAGCTCACAAGTGCTATACAGACTGTTTCAAATTATCTCGGCAATATTGCTATCTTTGTTATTACTGATTTTACAAAGTAGGTTAAATTAGCAAAGCAATAGTGTTTTGAGCGCTGATTAACATGCAATTAATTAAAAACAATTGAATAACGCATTTTCGAGAAAATTACAAATTTAGTATTTTTCTTAATGGAACACCCCGTATATTTTAATTATTGTAAACGAAAGAGAAATGAATTTACGACAAAAATTCTTATACACTCTTACATCAAAATACTGAAGATAAAGTAGATATTGACAACTGTATTATTTATTGAAGGCAGCCGTTACTTTCCAATACATCATTTAATGCTTCAAAATTACGTTAATTGTTTAAAAATACCACAATTTTGTTGAATGCACATTAAAGCTGTCCTATGAACGCTCCTTGTAGGATTCGATATACTTCTACCGTCAAATGAATATTAAACGAATGCTATTTTCTAATTCATGTACATTGGCGTATAACCTTATTTTTAACGTATCCCCAAAAGAAAAAATCCTTAATGGGACCTTTTGGGCACATACAGAGGTCCTCAAAAAGTCTTTGCAGCATTGCTCCAACTTAACGGAAATTATGAGCTGGGGCTCCATCTTGCTGAAAATAAATGATTTGACGGTCTTCTATATTAACATCATCTTGATATTCTGCCAAAACTTCTTCCATAAGGTTAATATATCTTGCTCCCGTGAGCGATCCAGAATAAAACAGAGGACCAACTACACTACTACTACCAATCAAACTACACCATACATTTGAACTAAACTTTGTTTGTGGATGTGATGGATAAGTTTACATCGGATTTTCGCGGGACCAGGAATACATATTTTTACGATCAAACGTTCCAGAATTGGAAAAATTTTATTAAATAATACAGTTTTCAATATCTACCTTTATCTTAAGTATTTTGATGTAAGAGTGTATAAGAATTTTTGTCCAGAATTCATTTCTCTTTCGTTTACAATAAAAATATACGGAGTGTTCCATTAACAAAAATACTAAATTTGCAATAATGCCGAGATAATTTGAAACAGTCTGTAGTGTATAATGGAGGCTACTACTGAGTGGTCTCCTGCATGTCAATATGAATAGGAACTCTTTGATCATTGTATAATATACTAATATAGATTTCAACATAAACAGGAGCCAAAAAAAAAACGAATGTGTAATACAAATTAGATTATTATTTGGAGACAAAATCAAACTTGTGATGTAAAATATAAAAAAAAAATTTACCCTGAAGAGAAGAAATGATTGTAAGTTCCTTTTTTGCCGACGTGAATTATGTAAAATGCAGATGCCTCATTTTGTGTCTACTAACAAACAACAGAAAATTCGATTTTCATGGAAATAAGGGAAAATATAGAGTTGGGAATATAACGTGGAACATATATGGAACGTGTACTCGTGCACTCTATTTACATGTCTATACGTAGAGAAATTTATTAGCCTTTTAAACTACAAGACTGCAATAAATTTGTTTCGTAGATTAGAAAGTACCTTGGAAAATTTACTACACGACAAGAACAAGTTAAATAAAATACGGTTAATATATACACTGTTTGTTCTGCATGAAGTCTATGCAGATGTAATTTTTGGTAATGTAACGTTCACAGTTAAAAAGAAATCGTGAATTACAACGCCTAAATTGCCTTAATTGGCGCTGTTAAAGTGGAAATATTTGTATATTTGCATTTTAGATATCTCATTTGGTAGCCGAAAGATTTTAAATACACCAAGGAGCTTCATTAAGGATAAAGAGACTTTTACAATTAAAATTAAATTTGATTTTCACATTTTAGATCAGGTCCTTAAATTCAAGTAATACTCACGCGGAACAAGTTGTTTGCACAAGCCCTTCTCGTTTTTGGTTTAGTCTGAATTTCATTCATAAATACTTTCCACGGACTATTAAAACTCAATTATTTGCACAACTTCATTAAAACCGAATTCTTTCCTCCTCTTCAATTTAAAATATCTGTTTACTTCAATTAAAAAATATTAACAAGGACCTCGTTAAATAGCTTTATTTAATAAATTAGGCTTAGATTTGTGTTAGTTACTGTACTTTTTTCATTTTATCGAGTTTACGGTAAAGAAGTGGTTAACAATAGCATCTGAAAAAACGGGAGGTTTGAAATAAATTAACGCCCAAAAACTTACTTTTACTATTTTGATTGTGCAAAGAACAAATACTATTTATTTATTATAGTCATAGCATAAAGTAATATGTTATTAAGTTATTATTTACTTACTGGCAAGCTTAACAATATTATTATTCCGTTATTCTAAGATTATCCTGTATATGGTTTGTAACAATTCTATCCAAAATTCTAGAAAAACTTCTAAAACAAATTGCTCCAATCATCAACGATAACCAATTTCTACCAAATCATCAATTTGGCTTCTGTAAGGGTCATGGAACCATAGAGTAAATTCACCGATTGGTCCACCTTATCAACAATGACTTTGAAAATAGTCCGCAGTAAGTATGGACATAAGGCAAGCGTTCGATAAGATCTGGCACACAGGTTTAATATATAAATTAAAACTTGCATTTCCGCATCCAGTATATACCCTCCCAAAATCTTACCTTACAAATAGAGTATTCCTAGTCAAGTATCAAGAACATCACACTAAACTGATTCCAATCCTGTCAGGAGTACCACAGGGAAGTATCCTAGGGCCTGTACTTTATTCCATATATACTTCCGACTTGCCAGAAACAGCCAAAACACTTGTGGCTACATTATGCCGATGATACCATAATCCCATCATCGCATCCTGATACCGCCTCTAGTAACCCTCAAATATACCTAAACCAATTTCAAGCATGGAATTCTACATTATCTGTCGACAATAAACTCTTGCTGTACACATCCATATTAAAACCCATCTGGACATATGGAATGCCACTCTGGCACACTGCCAGCAAATCAAACCTCGAAATAATACAGAGATATCAAAATAAAATATTAAGAACAATAGTTAATGCGCTATGGTACGTACCAAATAATCTATGGCACAATGACTTACGAATGCCCACAATAAACCAAGAAATTGCAAAAACTAGTGCCAAATATAAAACCAAGATCATGACGTGCCCTAATCAACTGATACCCATACTCCTTCATGATGAAGATGAAGATGAGCCCAGGAGATTAAAAAGGTTCAAACCAAATGACCTTACCAACCGATTTAATTAATAAGTAATTAGCTCTTAAGACATATTTACAAAGAATCCTAGAGGACGCTTACTGGAACGTCACTTTACATGGCATGTAAATAGTTGTTAAGGTTTAGGCTAAGTACTATCATAAGATGTAATTATAGTCCGTAATAGCGAACTGATTGTGCATAAAAATGGAGTCTGTAAAAGAAATATTTCGGGAAATATTAATCATCGAATATGGTTTTATTTTTTCATACGCTTGAACCAATTATTTTCGTACCACTTTTTCCACTAAGGTACCTCCAAAATGCATCAACGGCTCCTTTCAGACGTCGAAAATCACGCAATTTATTTTTCATGTGAATGAATAAAAAGAAGTCGTTTGGTGCCAAATCAGGGTTGTACTGCTGATGACCCGTCAATTCGAGATTTTGATCGGCCAAATAGGTAGTTGTTTGAACCGATGTATTTGGTCGAATCACCATCCTATATAGGATGCTACACAGACGACGAGACGGTACACCACATACTTTGTGAGTGTCCTGTACTTGTTGAATTAAGACGATCCATGTTGGGGGACTCCTGGCCGGACATGGCTAAGATTAAAGCCGCTTCACCGTCCAGCATCCTCAGGTTTATCTCACATGTGGAATGGATTTAGTGATGCTGCGGGGTCGAACGACTATAATGAGGGGGCAGCACAAAGGGCCCGAATAGGTGGCCTAAGTGCGCGTGGACTTCTGACCACCCTCCCATCGTAATCCAGAATCCAGAACGGATGTATGAGAGCTCGCATTATCATGGTGAAGAATGGTTTTTCTATATTTCATCAAACCCTTCTGGCAAACAATTCAGAATTGATGATTCTGCGTTGGATTAATGGTACAGTTGCCACACGTCAAGCTATTCTGAAGAAACAGGCAACCATTTGCTAGGAAGTGCTTCGACCTTTGTTGGATTTGGCTCGTTTGAAAAGAATCGTTCAGTATATTCTGCTGATTTGTTTCGGTATTATACAAATAGATACAAGCATTTAAACTATTGTTATCGTATTTTTGATAATTTCTCTGCACCAATTGACATGATTCCTTTTTTGAACAATTGTCAAATTATCAAGCGAGACGAACATATATGTTTCGGGTATAAAATTTAAAATACCCATCTTCTGCCGTCATGTCATACAATAAATTAATTTCAGATTAATTAATTAATTAATTGTGACGCTGCAATTATGTTTAATGAAAACGAAAAATTTCTATTTCGAAAAATAGACATTCAGATACTGCTATAAAGAGTGTGTCAAATCATTGACTTTATACATATAAAGTCAATGGTGATGTGCAGGTCCTCCCTATTTTATAGTGTTCAACTTTAAATTCCTTGTTTATAAAAGTAGGCATAGCTCAGAGGTTGGCTGATTTCTAACGAGCCCGAACCAGGCAACCGATGGTTCGAGTCCTGCTTGAAGAAAGAGGTTTTTCAGCATCGCCGATCTCCTCCGAGACTACACGACGCAATTGGGGGCCCTGGGAAAAAATCCACCGGGGCACATACGTCGCTGCGAACGAGCCCCTCGGAGCATTGGGGTTTCTCGGGGCCGGAGTACTACAAACTTCACAATTGTCAAAATATTCACGCGTGTCACAAGATGATGGCTACAGGGAAGACGACGATGTCTGTCACGTGGCATAACATCAGAGGGGAGTCGTGGGGGTGGCCCAGGTCACCTCCTTTTTACTACACGATATTTCAATTTCATGTGATGGCATTATTTGTAACCTTTATCAACCACCAATATTGTCTGCTATCATTTTATCAATGTTGCTCTACAATATTGGTGCAATTTGGTTTGATGCGATTGTGCCAATTTTGATAAATGTTGTTTGACCACTATTGTTCTTAAACATTGGTCCAATTTTGTGTGTTGAGTGTAGCCAATATTGACATACAATATTTCTCCATTATTGAAAATCTTAACATCGTTAACTTGGGCCAATATAGTACATATATAGTCCACATTTATCCAAGATTGATAACATATTGCGCCAATATTTGACCAATGTTAATGTTCCACCTGGGATATGCAGAGGTGATTTTTATCGCCAAAGATCGAATTCAGTTCATTCATGCACTGTTGTTGAAATAATTCACGTCGAAACTAAATGGTGGAATTATTATAAATGAGGCACGTGACTAACTACTACTACTAACTACGTCTTCGGGCGCCAAAAGGTGCGACTCAAGTTGTACTTGCACCTATCTTTGTTTGGCAAAATGTAACCTGAAATCGGGATAAAATTCTCAAGGGACGTAAAAAATCCGTGTATATTATCCCATGTAGGAATTTTTTAGTGTTATAGTCTATTTGGTTACCACCATCTTGTAACCGCATGTTTGACGAATAATTCCAGACAAGAAGTGTTCTGGAACGATATAACGAATTAATGTGAGGGTAATAATGAAATATAAAATATTGTTTGGAAGCGAATTAAGTCGTGTATCGCTGTATCGCCATTATTAAGGGGGGGTTCAAGAACTTTTTTCGATCCAATTTTGACCCTGATTTCTATCAATATTAGTTCGCCTTGAAGGCCTCCAAAGTTTTCTTACGTCTGCCCAGTTTGTTGACACCTTTCTTTCACCTGCACGCACCGATCGTGGTTTATGTTGGTCCATATTACACTGAAGAAATATTGACTCTACGAATTTGTTTGATGAATTCCGAAATTTTCGAAAAATGAGAGCAATTTACGAGGAAATTTAGCCTGAAGTAAAGACAACGACAATTTTTCCTGCCAGTACGCCAAAAGTTCACTCCCCATTGGAAAAGGCTCGGACTTCATTTTTTGGACAACTCGCTGTGATCACTGTATTGGTCGGATTGTTGACTTTTATATCTGAAAATGACGCCAATGGACACTCACGGCAGTTATCCCTATCTATATCGCATTGGGGTATGCTATTTCTATTGTAATTTTGAAAGAATCGCAAAATATCGCAAGGAAACAGTATCTATCACTTTGACACATCCTAGGCAGCTTGAAACATTATACTTTTTGCTAAAACTAGGCATATGAGCCGTAGCATGTTCTTAGGGTCATTTTGAGACATAAAACTCCATGATCGGAGCAAAACTATGGTCACAGCGAGTTGTCCAGAAATGCATGCGGAAGTCCAATTTTAACATGGCTTTTATCTGGGAGTGTGGTTATGAAATTCTGGTTACTTAGACAATTGAACCCCTGCTTAAGTCAGAGCGAGAACAAAGATTTAGACGATTTAACTCACTACCCTGCAAGGATAGGGCTAAAGGCGCGTTTTTGTCGAAAAAGGTATCCATTAATGAGTTCATGCATGGTAAGGCCATAAATATAAAAACAGGGAAACTTACTTAGATTTCACGAAATGAAGAGATGGGGTAAACATATTGAAGGGAAAGGTAAGAGGAACCGACAAACTTATCAACAGTTGATGAAAGAAAACAAAATATCTTTCAACATAATACCGTTCACTGATAAATACTTTCCATTTCGAAATTATTAGTATTCTACCTAAATCATGGAGCCTATGATGGGTACTTGAAGGCATAACCTTCCCTTACAAAGCATCGCAGGATCTTAACGTAGTAAACCTCAATTAAGAATTTTATATTACATTAAATAAAGAAAATTCTTTTAGGTATTTTCAATAGTAATAACTATCTCATATTTCATTAACGTAGAGAAAGTCTTCATCAATTTCAGGTTATCCATCAGGTCGTAGGAACAAATTAATTATCCAGGAAAACCTTGTGCGAATTCCCAGTTAATGATACCTCAACATAATCGGCCAAACCAACCAATTTGAACCAGTAATTGAATTGTTCTGATTTTCTAACTGCTTGTTCCATAAAATTCCCATAAGGAGGACTTCGAACCAAATTGATACACATTCATGTTTCAATACCTTCGAGACATAAGGATTAAATCTCCTGCAATGTATTCACAAACAATGAAGAGCGCACAGTATACGGAAAACGGAACGGAAGTTGTATTGATATACTAGTGAACATTACTAACTCACATAACAAGATAGGTTCAAAAATCGAACCATGTCATTAAACGGTTGCTTGTGGGGTAGGTATCAAACCAACATGTATGGCAAGGCGATGTTTTTTCGATATTCGCATTGAACTGATATGTATGGTGAAGTACAATTTTCTTCAACACTTGGTTCAAAATATTCTATTTCCTTGAACCCTTTTGAATATGTTGCATTATTATCCCTCTTTTAGGGCATATGAACCAGGAAAAACTATATTTCTCGCCAATTATATAAATATACCGATTGTTCCGTTTTCAGTGTTCATTAGTGATTTTAGACTGTGAAGTTTCTTACTAAAGATTACCTATTCCTTTGATAATAATACAGCAATAAATAGGTTGAATAGGTTTTCATCCAGCGAGGTGTCGAAATTGGTTATGTGTTATACATAAAATTGGTACCCAACCGGGTCATTTTATTTTCGATTGATTGTGATTCTGACAAGTACCTAGGTATGCATTGCCTAAGTTTTTCTGCACCTTCCCTTGACAATTTCATAGATGGTGCTTGAAGGCGTTGAACTATATTAGTACAATAATTGCTTGTGTTATTACAGTATAACTTTAGCTTGAAGTTAATGGGCATTAAACACATTAGATAAAAGGACCAACAATAAGCAAGATCAAAATATAGATCGCTCACAATGTTAACACGCCCATTTCGTATCTACTATGTTTATTGAAGTTTCATACACTTTCAGTGTGAAAAAATAAGCAATGAAATCGAGAAATTTTTGCAAAGAAAACATTCAGATGACATAAATGCACGCGACAATGTCTACTAACTGCAGTTTTCGACAATAAAATAGACTATTTTGATCTTAAAACGTCCATTTCGCGAATTTAGTTTGAATAAAATTTTTATAAATGTCCACCGAAACGTGTAGTTTCATTTCTTTAATATTCAAATTTTTAATAAAAGTAGAAAACTTTTTGGCAACATTTTACAAATTGGAATATCTACGATGCGTATAATTATTTAAACCGGAAGACAGATATCTAAATGTTATTAAGAATCATTAATCTATATCGAATATAATGAAGGGATGTAATATTTTACGAACCGCATTTCTAACAATGTCGTTGAAGCAGATATGAAAATGAACGAATATAACAGCGGTAGCCCTAATCCAGATGTTTCAGCGTCATTTAACACTTTCTATGACATAATAAATTTTGGTGAAGATGATCCTAGCTTACGTCATTACACGTGACTTCACAATCGTATTATTATATATATATATATAATACTTTTTGGTTTCGTTATCCAACATCCCCTATGGAATGCAACTAAGCATTTTTGACTTTAGTTCCATTATAAATTTAAAATATCTTAATTCATCTAAAATTTAACGAGGACATTTATGGTGGTGGAAACTAATAGTGGTAACGACCAACAAGTACCTACATTTGAACTACAACTGTTCGTTAACAGTATCGCCGATATCGTCGATGTAACTTTTCATATTTGCACTTTAAATTGGATTTACGAGACTTTAAGGGTAATTTAATAAGCAATTATCGGTTAGCACGCATCCTAACTGCTTTTATGATCTAATCCAGTGCCGGTAATGTCTCTAAACGTCGATATTGGCACGAAACTCGAGTAGTGTGTTGTAAAGTAAGCTCTTGTGTAGGGTAGTTTTAGTGATGTTGGAAAACATAGAGTCGTGTTGCGCATTGCAGTACATGTTCATTCGTTTCACTAACTCTAAAGGATAAGAAACGTTCAGCTTCATTTTCCATTTAATTTAGGACTGCAGACAGGGGTGGATTAAGACTCTCTCACTTACACGCGATCTTGATTGCGATGTACCGTGCTTGATTACAAATGAACAGCTTCTACTATTTAGCGCTAAGATTAATCTAAAAACGATTTTTTATCAACCGCGTTTTTTTGAATCCTGTTTACGCAATTAGTGAGTCACAAGAATATAGCGTCGGTCCTATTATTGGAGACGCCTCATTCAACAGGAGACCGAGGCGCGGTGTAAGAGTGTGTAGCTTATCGCTTAATCCTGACTGCCTCATATATCACGGGAATGCCCCGTACGCTTCTCTTCCCCCCCATGAACGACGCTCGACCACCCCCGGGCAAACGGTAGCCGCCACACCAACGCTCGTCGTGTTCTATCTCTGGGCGACCGGAACCGCGGATAACGGAAACTGGCAAGCAGCCATCTTATGCATCTTTTTCAGTTTTATCTTTTATTCCTACCGTTGAAGCTTATTCTTAGTAGCTGTTTGTGAAGCTTTCAAGACTTTAGAAGGGCAGAAATAAAAATATTTAAGAGGATATAAAATTGAAAAAAAATGCCAACAAAAGCGTTATAAAGTTTTTATATTTTAGATTAGCAGTTATTTGGCAAATCTTTTCATAAAAGATTAAAAACTTTCTAAAAAGAACAATTTGTTACAAAAGTGTACCCTCATTAAGTTTTGTAGGCTTTGGGAACAAATTCCTTTATGTTTCATTCATTGTTTTCAGAAGTAATCGCAAGCTATTACACTACTACGCCTAGTAGATAATTCTACTATTAAACTGTTGATTCATTAGCTTCAAAACTCGACCACGTTATTCCAGTAAAATCTGCAATCATCAATGATATTCTAACATCAGTACCTAAAATGCTCCTGTAAAGCGTTTGATTTTGCCTCGGGACCATACAAATATGAAACAACTAGTAGCACATACAGAAGAGACCTTGTTCCCTCTGTCAGCATCGCAACTTGTGGCACAGGTTCACTTTATCGCAAAGATGCGTCTTTATTAACAAAGATTTAACATTGTTCATTCTTCTAAGACTTCTGTACTTTTATTTTACAAAGAAGAGAATTTGCAAGTAATACCTGCGGTGATGCTTTAATATTTTCTACGATTGTAAATAGTTGAGGAGTTCTCCTGGGTACAATCTAAGTGTATCATGTTTAACCCATTAGTGACGAACGTCCCTTTTTTTCTCATTTACGCATCAAACACCAAAAATATGATAAATAACAGTGTCGACCACTATAGGTACTATAGTACAGTCATATTAGGGTTTCAGCTCGCAAAAACTAAGGACAAGCTGAAAATTTGTGTGTATGCAGAAATAACCTGTCTGAAGCACATATCAAAAGTATCCAAGAATCCCATTTGAACGGAAGCCGCCATGTTGGAAAATGGCCGCCATTACAACAGATACATGAAAATTCACAGATAAAGCATGACATTCTGAATAAGAATAGTTTCTATGAATATTTCTTGAAAAGAACAGGTATAAACTATGATGCCCATGGGACATATACCAATACGAACATCAAAGATTAATAAAAAATAATGAAAATGCCAATAAGATAAACATAATCAATGGTATCAAGTCAGTAAGTGTTGAAGAAAGTATTAAAACAAACTGTTGTGAAGCCATCTGTACCAATTTTTTTTTTCATTAATTTATATCGGTACTTAATTTATACAGGGTGTTTCAGACCACACGTACCACCCAAATATCTCGCGAAATACAAAACGCATTGAAAAAAGAAAAAATACGTCTAAAAATTTTTTTAAGACTCTTTGTTTGATAGTAATAGGATGTCCCCACTCCCACCCCCGAGGGGTGGAGAGGGGGGTAACTTCGTAATCTTAAATAGCACTCCCCAGTTTATTATGCAGATTTGAATTCTGCGTTAACAAATAGGAGCGTTTTGTTTGAAACATTTTTTGAAGTTCGTGACAGATGGCGCTGTGATCGCCGAAAGAAGTTTTCCGATTACCTATGCTAATTTGATGTCAGTTTTGTTAAGTGACAATAAAAAATGTTAATGCTTTGTAAAAGGGAAGAGGGGGAGCTTTATTAACACCCCCCCCCCTTCCCACACCGCCACTTCACCCCCAATTTAAGCAATGTAAATGCAAATATTGTACATACAATAATGTACCAATATTGCGTGTACAATATTACTAAATATTGAAAATCGATACTTAAGCAATATAGCATAGGTACCTATTTACAATATTTA
Organism: Pyrocoelia pectoralis; assembly: GCA_036250285.1. Lineage (NCBI taxonomy): Eukaryota > Metazoa > Arthropoda > Insecta > Coleoptera > Lampyridae > Pyrocoelia > Pyrocoelia pectoralis. The sequence goes on along the minus strand of CM070079.1, from coordinate 32,684,764 downwards.
GTCAATATTTATTTATCAATAACATAACAATACTGTGTTTTCAATATTACTGGATACTTAAAATGATATATTTAGGCTACATGGAAAAAATATTCATAAATATGAATGACACCTCAAAATCCGCCGAATGTTAAGTTTCGCCGATTTAGAGATATCAAAATAATCAAAATATAATATGCACTGCATGCCCTCCTCAATATTTTATAGTGTTCAACTTTAAATTCCAAAATTATGTAAGTTTCCGTAGCTCAGTTGCTTCATGGCTGACTTCTTAACCGTGTGATCAATGGTTCGAATCCTACTTGAAGCAGAAGCCTTGTTCAGCATCACCGATCTCCTCCGAGTCTGCACGAAGTGTGAATTGGGTTCCTGAGGAAGGAACCACCGGAGCACATGAAGCCCTGCAGGCGCTGCGCACTGGGAAATAGTCCCTCGGAACAGTTTGTGCTCTGGGGTGGCGCAGGTCACACCCCCTTTCCTACTATTTTGGGACACCATTACAAAACAATAATGGGCCAATATTGTATTTTCCTCAATATTGAAATAATATCGGTTAGTAATATTCAGCCAATATGTAAAATTGTTCACGTTTCAACGTTGTGACAATATTGTACATTTATATTCTACCAATATATTTACAATGAAATGCCAATATTACACCAATATTAAATGCTACATGGGAATAATTTTTAAAAGAATAGAGGGACATAGATGAAAAGTTGCATAAATACTCACGCGATACTGAGATTCAAACTGGTGCTTTTCAAAGATTCTATAACAACGTTAAGCAAAAATGTGGCGTAGAAGTAACTTGCTAGAGGCTCTAGTTATCCCAGAATAAGTATAAAATAACACTTACGACCATTATCTTAAATTTTCGTGGGAAAAATAGCTTTGTTTATCGTTCCGCTATATGATATTGCAAAAGAGAAAATATACAGGGTGTTTCAGATCACCCGTACCGCCCAAATATCTCACGAAATACAAAACGTATTGAAAAAAGAAAAAATACGTCTAAAAATTTTTTTAAGAGTCTATTGTTTGATAGTAATAGGATGTCCCTACTCCCATCCCCAGGGGGTGGAGAGGGGGTAACTTCGTAATCTTAAATAGCACCCCCCAGTTTATTATGCAGATTTGAATTCTGCGTTAACAAATAGGAACTTTTTGTTTGAAACATTTTTTGAAGTTCGTGACAGATGGCGCTATGATCGCCGAAAGAAGTTTTCCCGATTACCTATGCTAATTTGATGTCAGTTTTGTTAAGTGGCAATAAAAAATGTTAATGCTTTGTAAAAGGGAAGAGGGGGAGCTTTATTACCCCCCCCCCCCCTTCCCCACACCGCCACTTCACCCCTACGGCTCATAACCTAGGATGGGAAAACGCAACCATTTTAGATTTAAACAACTGTTCAATACCACGATTGAAGAAGTTCAATTTTGTAAATTTTTTTTGTCTGATGGAAAAGAGAAAAAAAAATTTGAAATACTTTGATTTCACGAGTAAAGAACACATTGACATTCGAGATACGTTTAAATCTAAAATTAGGGGTGAAGTGTCGGTGTGGAGGAGGGGGGGTTTAATAAAGCTCCCCCTCTTCTCTTTTACAAAGCATTAACATTTTTTATTGTCACTTAACAAAACTGACATCAAATTAGCATAGGTAATCGGAAAAACTTCTTTCGGCGATCATAGCGCCATCTGTCACGAACTTCAAAAAATGTTTCAAACAAAAAGTTTCTATTTGTTAACGCAGAATTCAAATCTGCATAATAAACTGGGGGGGGGGGGCTATTTAAGATTACGAAGTTACCCCCCTTCCCACCCCCCAGAGGACATCCTATTACTATCAAGCAATAGAGTTTTAAAAAATTGTTTAGACGTATTTTTTCTTTTTTCAATACGTTTTGTACTTCGCGAGATATTTGGGCGGTACGGGTGGTTTGAAACACCCTGTATATAAAGAATATCCTAATTATACGTTATATTAATGGTGAAAGTCAACGAAAAGTGGGGGACGAAACCTCCTAAAGCAGTTGGCTCATGAGACAGTGCCGCAAGAAATATTGCTCCCACAAAATAATTGATAGAAATTATTCTTATTCAGAATTTCATGCTTTACAATTTTTGTATCTGTGAATTTTCTTGTATCTCAAATGAGATTCTTGGGGACTTTTGATATGCTGTTCAGGCAAGTTAGTTCTACATACACACAAATTTTCAGCTTGGCTTTATTTTTTGAGAGGTTGGGTCGACTTTTTGTCTAGGATGGCTGAACTATTACGACATCCCCTCTCTCTGTTTAGTTATTGTAGGATTATGATAGGACGGAATCCGCTAAAGCTAAAGCTCCTGGTAACTTCGAACACCTCCAAAACGTTTGAATACGCGACAACATATTTAAAAAGGCACGAAAGAAATAACAGCTGAAAAGGAAAGCATCACCGTAAAGCCAAAACGGTTCAACACAGCCAAATGGAACCAATTTCATGCTCTCCAATAATGGAGAATTAAATGAAAAACGCCTATAATCGATGAATACAATTTGTTAAAAAATATTTCTTCCTCGAAGAAAATCTGGAAGCATCATCGAGCAAAGGAAAAAAATATATATTCCACATAATAATAATAATAATAATAATAATAATAATAAAAACCTGAAAACATAATTCCACTCTGGAAATTGCTATTTTGTTATAATTTCATTGAGAGGTTAAAATGTTTTATTTTATTTTCGGCTTCTGTATCTTTACACAATAAAATAATCAAATATAGTTGAACAGCACTTATTTCTTCATGAATATACTATTAAAAGGTAATAACAGCCTTTTTCTTTGGAAATGTCAACAAGGACCTTTGAAAGTAACAATTAAGGAATGATTACAAATTTCAAATACATGCAATGGAGACGCTGCTCTTTTGCAGGGTAGGACCAAAGATGTATGAAACCATGCAGAATTAGGTGATTTTTTATTATATTCTCCATTACATGTACTATCTCATTACAATCGTGTAATAATCTAGGGTAATATAAATACTAAAGAGAAGATAAGTTAGACATTATTTAATTTTAAAATTAATTCGTGATCAACTTGGCTTTATCGTCACACTAAAACCCGTTTTATCTTTTATGTGTTCTCATATACCATAGCATGGCGCATGGCGCTGATTGGCAAATTAGGTTATTATTCACTTCAATTAGACTACGAGTAACAATGAGGACGATTATTGTATTACTCAGCCTTATTACGTGTGCTATATCGATATTTGTATAACGAGTCAGTGTTGTAAACGGGTTTAATATTTTTTTCATTTTAGGTGGTTCCAGAGGCATTTCGGTTACAATGGTATTCGTTAATGGCTCCAATTGAAAGTGATTGTGTCTGCCAAACACAGGTTGCAGCTAGCCAGGCACGGAGAGTCTTCCTAAATACAGAGTATCCGGACGATTCTTGCCTAAAATCTTTTTTAAAATGTATTTGTTTTGGTTTAAATTTAATGGACTCTTCCACGGGCGAATGGAATGAGCAAGAACTTGTACGGCAAATTGCTGGCGTTACTCCTAAAATTGCATGTGAGTGTAATAACCAAACGGCAGATGAACCGAATTGGTGCCAAAAGGCTTTCGATATGTCTTTATGTATTGTTTATAATACGTATGTAGAGGTAAATGGTCACTAATGGTACCTTAAGCCAATCGTCGTATTGCAATAAATCTCCTTTTAAGGGTATTATGTTCTCATATTTATATTAACTATGGATATTGTAACTCATAAAAAATGTTACTCAGTGTTACTTATTATAGGTATACGAACATTGCGTCTTTATTCTTCACTATTTGACTATTTCAAACATTTTCAAAATGTTATTATGGTATTATGCATAAACAACAAAACTATAGCAAGTGCATATCTCTACATAAGTAAAAAAGATTCAAATAAAAATTCAAAATGTCACTGCCACTTTTCCGATTCCAGAGCCCTTTCTCAGCTATTTTGTTAACGTCCCGTTACGCACAATAAAAACAGTGCGTTCACATTTCTGCACAAGCTAATCACAAATTATAAACATAGGTACAAGTCTGTTCGATATAGAAAGTTGGAGAAAGGAGGTTTCACGTTTCCAAACCCCGCCTCCCAAATTTGTATTTTAATATCGAGATGTCAACTATGTTGTGCCTATTAAATGGAAACTACATTATACATTTTAATATCGTAACATTGCTATATATTTTGCTTTTTCGGTGGCAAAATAAGAGAAAACACGATTTAGTGAATTTGGCCATTCGTCATTTGAGTTTTGAGTGCATTAAAAAAGTTATCTGTACAGTGGCGGAACTTCAAAATTTGAGCCCCTGAATCCCATTTCCACAATTTTAAAAAAAGTTATTTTTTATAAATGTATGCATATCAGCAACCGACTTCGTAACTGTGCAAAAGTCAGTAAATGTAAATTAAACTACTCTCACCTTTTACTTTGCAGTAGTGTTTGTTGCGCAACCACAATACTGTTGAATTACCTAAACAAAATGGTTAATTAACATAAAAATTAGGGCTGCGACAAGCAGACCTACTGAAATATAACAGTTACGAACTTTAGTCAGTATCGAGTGTTGACATTTAATTAAATAGCACTTGGCTTTTGAGTTTTAACATTCAATGGTAACGAACAAAGTTAATGAAAAATTAATTAAGAACGTAACAAAATGAATTAAATAAGTTATTTAAATTGAATCAAAATATAAGTTAATCAAGTGATTAATTGTAAACAATTTAAGCAATCAACAGTAATTTCAAAATCAAATAATAACAAGCGAAATGTAAGGTTAATTAACTTATCAATCTTGTTTAGAAAAATTTGACGCAAGATGGCAGCAACTAAAAATCTTCTACAAAATAATCTTCTTAATTCAGAAATATCGGAAATGATTAGAGATGATATGATGACCAGCAATTAGTGTTGTTTATCATTATCAGGAAACTAACCATCGACGTTCGACAGCAAGTAGAAGGAAAATTTGGTGTAATCACTGTGACGCCGCTAGATTTCCCAAACTTGCACTTTTACGTTAATGTCAATTATCCTAAGAAGCTTAAGAATGAGTATTTAGGGTCTCAACAGCCAGGTAGTCTCGCCAACCGCTAGTAGACGACCTCTACCTAGTGATAAATCCGCAGAAGCGTCGAACCTGCCAAATGGTAATGAATAACCCTTATTAAGAGTAAAGAGTAAATAGTTTTCTGGCACGTTTAGATGTGAGCAATTATTGCTGTTCGAATATCGTCTCTTGTACTTATACTTTAGTCCACTCTATATTAAACAAACAATAAGATCTTGACGTTTTCTTTCATAAGATCTGTTTCAGTTCCCTAATCTATTCGATTTGCCTCATTTCGTAATAATTACACTCCGTTTCCATTTACGTGCGTCCTTTTCTGTGTATAGAAATTACAACCGAAATAAAATTATAAATATTATTAGGGGTCTTATTGTATAGTATTTCGTTGAAATAAAGTACCCCCATAACAACACTGTTAGAAGTAAATAAACTGGGTTTATTTCGTACATATCACGGTTCTTGCTTGATAATGTTTATGGCACATTCTTAGCCCAGTAAACAGGGGAACTTTTATGCTTCCAGATAAGAATGGTGGAAACCTTCAATTGTATTTTTGCCACGGTCTTCCACAATTGCAAATGAGACAGTTGAAAAATGTCGATAATAAATCACACAAAAGACCCTTTTTAAATCTTAAAGACTGACAATCCTGATGGCAATCACCTAAAGTCTATTATCTAAAGCACCATTAGTCAGCTACGATTAAATTAAGGCTTTATGTTTATTTCCTGATCAAGATTTTAATTTTTCTTACTTTATTTATTAAATGAGCGTGTTAAAAGGAAAGGTTGAATAAATAAAGGAAATGTATATTTCACAAGGGATTTGATTAAAATGAAATGGTTAAATAGAAGCTTTTTCTTATTTACATTGTTATTCTAAAATTATTGACATTACGTATCAAATTTGTTTGCTCTGCATTAGCAAAGGTAGTCGATGTTTGAACTAGATTTGAGGAAATGTTGCATTACCACGAACTACTGTTTCATTGTTCTAAATTACTTGCAGGCACACATCATTCAACGGATATTGAAGAAAGATCTGCGAGCACGATAGCATTGTGTGTAATCGAGAATTTACGTTTCCTTATTGCGTGCTCCTCCTTAAACTTTCGAATTAAGAAGATTAAACAAATGTGTCTTTGTTCCACGTTATTGTATCTATTGTTTTTCGGAAATTAGTGTAACGTTTTCAAATTAATACTTTAGTTGTTATCCTCACTACGTACGTTTTAAAACACTCGAATGTGTAACATCATACTGCAGTGGCACCAGGGTATTTTTATATTTTTAGCCCAATGTAGACTCAACATACTGTTTTTTAATTTCCCATGCTTACTTCACAAACATCCATACAACACCTGCCAATTGTTAAGTTGCTATAGAAACCGGCGACCATAGTACGCACAGTCAAACTTGAAGTGTTTAGCCATTTTGGAAACATAGACCAATGTGAAATTCATATAGTCATAAAATATCTCTACATGAAGAGGATGATGCGCAAATTTTTCTGTGAATCCGCTCAGTCATATCCAACGGACGAAATGCTGTCTGGACTCCCGTAATAAGAGAAATGGTGGAAAAAGTAGAGAAAATTGTGGTTTCTGACCTGCACAATTAAGTGAAACCAGTATTTACAAAATCATAGTGCATGACTTAAGCATGGCAAAAATTTCAGCACGCATTCAGGTGACCCTACGTTCCACAACTTTCCGTTTCCAAGGAGATTCTAAAAACTTCTAGTAACGTGGATGAAACATGGGCGCATCACTGTGTTCCAGAGCAAAAACAGCAGCCGATAGTACAACAGGTATGAACCATCATGGATATGGATTGTCCAGGCAGAACATCTGGGAATGAATGGCCTGGGGATAGAACCTCTCTCACCGATTTTGCTATTGTGTGCAATTTATTCATGTTTGTCTTTAATGCTATACACTTTTCTTGCACTAGCCGTTAATTCTATCAGTTCTGCCTGGAATGCAGTCCGAAATTCGCTTAATAGTTGGGCGATATGGAAGTTCAGCTCTTTGGGGTAAATACTATTGGGATTTTAGCAATAACAAAAAGCACAATTAACCAAAGAAAGGTTTTATAATTAAATGTAAAATGCTTTACATGATAAAACAAACTTTTTATCTCTTTTAAAAAAATATTAAAAACTACTCGTTACCAAGAGAACAGAGCGCGAGAAAAAGCTTTACTATGGTTACAATATAAGCAAAGGAAAAAACTCCCGCTAAAGTTCAAACTGTCGTTATTATCTTCAACAAATACCAGTACCCGTTCCTTCCATTTTTCAGATTCATCCGTGAAGATGGACATGTCAGCTTGAGATTCCATTTCCGTATCAAGAAAGATGTGGTAATTCCTCCTTATCATAAATTGAGGAACGGGAGAGTTCGATTCCTCCTCCAAGACAAACAATCGCTTCATTGCCTTGCTTAGAATTCAAAATTGCCTTCAGATGTAAGGATGCAGGCATGACCTGCCCTCACACGTAGTAAACCAGTGTAGGTAGGCTTAAATGGGCCTCCATGAAGGTTTTGGGAGTTATTCGCATTGTGCCACGCAAAGCACACTAGTCTTTACACATGATAGGAAAGTGTGGAGAGTCTGATTCTAGGCTGCTTACTCTAGTTCAGTGTGTTGTTAAGCGTAATGCCTAAATATTTCACTGACTCTGAGAACTAAAGGTATTATTAGAAGAGCAGAGGATTTGGAAGGTCGCCTACTCTCCTCTGGATTCTTGATTCTGGATTACGATGGGAGGGTAGTCAGAATTCCACGCACACATAGGCCACCTATTCGGCCTCTTTGTGCTACCTCCCTGATTAGAGTCGTCCGACCCCGCTACGTCGCTCAAGCCATCCCACACGTGAGATAAACCCGAGGAAGCCGGAAGGAGAAGCGACTCTAATTGTAGCCATGCCCATTATCCGGCCAGGATTCTCTCAACATGGATCGTCTTAATTCAACAAATACGTGACATTCACAAAGTATGTGGTGTGCCGTCTCGTCGTCTGTGTAGCATTCTCTATAGGATGGTGATTCGACCAAACCCATTCGGTGCATGTGTTTGTTTAATTTACAATGCCCAGAGAGTGTGCCCACAAGTAGCCGCAGGTTCTTTCTGGATAGCACTGTGCAAAAACGCACCAGACTGCGAGATGGTCTCCTAAAGGACTCCTCTTCTTTGTGAAGAGAACTATTTCCGTCTTTGGCGGGTAAATGGACAAAAAGTCCTTCTTACACCATTCTTCAATTAATCTTAGAGAAGAGTGCATGTGACTATACATACAGTTACCTTAAATTTGTCGATTATTAATATGGATAGATCATTCGCACACCCTAGCGTTATAATACCCATTGTCCGTAAAACGACAGAGGGCGCTGCTTACAGCTATGTTCAACAGAAGGGGTGACAGCCCCGCTCCCCACCCTTTGAGGCCATCCCATCACTACCGTGCACCTAAATGTTTTGTCTTCAACGTTATGTGCACTGCCTTGAGTTTTACAGCTGCACGTGCGATTTCCGTCACGCCATGATGGAGTAAAGCAATATCTATTATTTCGAAAGTTGTTTCGTCAAACTCACCTTCTATGTACTTGAAAGCGATACAGCTCATTGCGTCCGATCCTTGTGTATTTGTATCCTGAGAACGATTTACCCGCTCTTAGCATCTCAGTGACAACTGAGAGATCTGGGGGGGGGGGGGTCCGTATAGGAGGCTTACTGGATTATTATGTATCATTGAAACAGAGGCATGAAATCAAACTTAAAAAAGTGGGTTACTAAATTCGTCTGGATGTCTGTCTGTCTGTATGTCTGTGCGTTGCACGATGTTACAGGGTTTAGAAAGCTGGAAGTAGTGCCATCTTATTTTTTTTTTTTTTGATCGGATCACCCGTTCGCCGTCGGAAGGCCGTTAAAGTAAAGAAAGTCAAAAAAAACCTTGAATATCTCGAGTACGACACATTCGATAACAAAAAGAAAAAACACGTGTTCCTTTAGATTTTGAAACCTATTCAGTTATGATACGTAAACATTGGGTGGGGGGATGCGGGGGTGAGTTTTGAAAACGTAAATGAGAACACCTATTTTTTATACCACTTTTGCATTCTCCATGAGAAACTTCAACCCCTTCTTGTTGGGGGTGGATTTTTTTTTACTTTTTTACTTACAGTTACAGAATTGAAGTTGGCTGAAATTAGATTTCTGTAAGAATTCGCACCTTTTGATACTTATTGTGTTTATTCAGATCAGATACCTATTGGTCATTCAAAGATATTCAAAAATATCCAAGGTTTAGGTGAACTCATCGCACCTTTAATGTACCGATTTATCTTGGTTTACTTAACCCTTTCGCGCCTGTTGGTACGTACATGTCCCATTGAGATTTGGAACAATTCTGGTGGGTATGCCGATCTAATGGATGTCGCATTAGTATTCCCGTTGTCGCCGTGTATATTCGGGAGTTCTCTGGATATCATATGATAAATTAACCTTAGTTTCATCTTGTTTTGTGCAGTGCGCCATTTTTTTTCATAGCAATAGGTTGTGTTTGTTTCCGAAACGGGCAGAATTCTATTGAATTTTTTGTTATTTTGAACTAAAATGTAAGCACTAGGGATTTAAAAAATATCTGCATGTTTTATCGATGAATTTCGCTGAAAAATGTTAATTTGGTACATATTTGCCCCATCAGTGTTTTTCATCGGTCATATCTATCCCAGTAGTGTAGGTAATAATTGTTATGTTCGTTTCGTGGGTTTATATTTCACAATAATAAATACATTTTATTACACACTTAACTAAACTACTTGTCATTAATTAATTTCTAATACACCACACATAGTGGCTCTTATACCGTAAGTGACATATATAACACTCTTCCCCAAGGAGAGTAATTCATTACAATGTCAATCAAGCAACATGAACATGAACAACAAGGGCATACAATGTATCTAACTATCAAATAAAATAATAAGTATTACAAGTTTAATCTGTTCGGTGGTTTCCTTGTCCGAGTAGATCTTCTTAGAGTAGTGGATTCCTGTTGAAGTACAATTGGCACTTCCGATGAACTTGTAGGTATCGTTTCCTCCACAATTGGTATCTCTTCGTTTGACTCATGATTTCGTTGGTGTACTGGTAATCCCTCGGGTTCTATTTCTGAATTAGGTGGTTCGTTACTTGGTTTTGCTAGTGGCACCTGTACCTCTTCGGGTGGAACGTATTGCCGATTCTCTACTGTGGTGAGCTTCATCTGGTCAACATGGTGGTTATGTATAATTCCATCTACCATAACATTATAATGTAAATTCCCAGTTTGCGATGCTACCACTCCATATCTCCATTTGTATGCCTTGTTAGTGTAACACCTAACTTGGACCTTGTCCCCGATGTTGAATTTCCGAGCCATACGTATATTCATGCCTTTATTATCTTGTTCTGATTTTACGTTTCGTTTAACTAAATCAATCTTGGTCCTTATCGGTCTTTTGAACATTAATTCCGCTGGGCTTATACCTGTGCTTGAATTTGGTAATTTCCTATATTGCAATAAGAGTTGACACAATTTAAAATGTAGATCTCCTGGTTCGTCCAGCATACTGCGCAATCCTTTTTTTACAACTTGGACATACCGTTCAGCTTGTCCATTTGTCGCTGGATGGTAAGGTGCGATGCATTTATGGTGAATTCCATTTGATTTCAGAAACATTTCAAATTCCGTCGATTTCAATTGACTACCGTTGTCTGATACCACTGTCACTGGTAACCCAAAACGAGAGAAGATGTCTCGAAGAATTCGTATAGTGGCAGTCGCCGTAATATTTTTCATTGGTATTGCCTCAATCCACTTTGAGTAAGCATCCACAATAATAAGTATGTAAGTGTTCATGAAAGGTCCTAAATAATCGATGTGGATACGTTGCCACGGAGCTGATGCATATTCCCATGGATGGTATACCTTGGTAGGTGAATTCGCTACACTAGAGCAATGTAAACAATTTTTGTTCAGTGCCTCAATATCCGAGTCGATTCCTTTCCACCATACATAACTACGTGCGAGTGCTTTCATTTTCACTATGCCAACATGAGCACTATGAAGTTCTTGTAATATTTTGTGTTGCAAAGTTTTTGGTATGACAACCCGTATTCCCTTAAAGATACACCCGTCCAATAATTCAAACTCGGCTTGCGAATAGCCTGTTGGTAAGGTGTTTCCAGCCTGTAAAGATAAATACAAATGTTTAAGTTCTGGATCCTTTAGTGTGTGATTTTTAATTTCCTTCTGTGTTACTGGAAGTAGGTCAATCTGGTGAATTTGTAGAACTGATTCTGAATTAATTCCACTTCGATCTATTTCTGTAGGTAAAGGAAATCTTGAAAGATAGTCAGCATTTGCATGATTCTCACTTCGCCTGTACTCGATTTGGTAATCAAATCCAGAAAGAAAATTTGCGTAATGCAACATCCTGGTGGCGGATGTAGCGGGCATTTCCTTGGTTGGATGGAAAATTGCCGTAAGTGGCTTATTATCCGTAACAAGAATGAATTTCCGGCCGTAACAATATTGGAAAAAATGTTTAAGTCCCCAAACTATTGCTGTTGCTTCTTTGTTTATGTGACTGTATGATTTTTCACTTTTTGACAGGGAACGTGACGCGAAGGCAATTGGTCTCTCGCTTCCGTCTGAATACCTGTGAGATAGTACGGCACCTAATCCCTCCGGTCCCGCATCGGTAGCTAAAACTAACGGTAATGCCATATTAAAATGTGTAAGTACCTTTGGACTGACGATTTCTTCTTTAATGTCACGGAATGATTTTTCGCAGTCTTCTGACCATTCAAATTTTGCATTCTTGACAAGCAATGCATATAAGGGTGCCAGTTTTGAAGACACGTTAGGCAGGAACCGGTGATAGTAATTTATCAACCCCAGCAACTACGTACCCCCTGCACATCTTTAGGTCGTGGAGCATTTTTGATAGAATCGATTTTGTCCGGCATGGCATGTAGTCCTGATTCATCAATCACATGACCCAAATACTTAATTGATTTCTTGAAAAACTCACATTTCTTTTTGTTTAAATGTAAGCCACTGGCACGTAATCTGTCGAAGGTTTCCTTCAACCTGTGGATTGTTTCTTGATACGTAGAACCTTGGACTTTAATATCATCGAAGAAGCAAGTAACTCCTTCTAATCCACTTAGTAGCTGGTCCATAAAACGCTGCCAACAGTTTGGTGCTATTTTTACTCCAAACATAAGGCGTTTTACCTTGTAAATACCTAGATGTGTTGAAATTGCTTGCAACATTGCAGTTTCTTTGTCGACTTCCATATGGAGGTAAGCTTGACTGATGTCCAGCGAGCAGAAATATTTTCCCCCTTCCATACTGGCAAAAATGTCTTGTATCCTGGGTATAGGATAGTTGTCATTCTGGATATGCTTATTTATTGTGCCTTTGTAATCAGCGCATAGGCGTAATTTCCCATTCTTCTTGATTACTGGAACTACTGCAGAACCCCAGGTTGAGTGTGTCACCTTTTCTATGATATCTGCTTTTTCCAGTCGTCGGATTTCTTCTTCAACGCGAGTTTTTAGTGCGTATGGCACTGGTCGCGCCTTCACAAAAATTGGTGTAACTGATTCATCCACTAATTTTATAGAACATTTGTAGTCGGGAATTTTGCCAATTTCGTCCACAAATAAGTCCTTGTAATCATCGAGCAGAGTGCTTAATTCCTTGCTTGTATCGTAACAGGAAACATTTTTGATATATGACCAGTTCAGCTTAATTCTTTTTAACCAATCTCTGCCAAAGATTGCATCCACGTTCTGGTCTATAATGTAAATATCACCATGTTGTATTTGGTTTTCATAAGCAATTTGTACATTTGCTATGCCAACTGGTTTAATAATTTCTCCGGTATACGTACGTAATTTAATTGAAGTTGGTAATAACCTTTTATTGGGACATATTTTTGTAAATTGTCGTAATGACATGGAAGTAATGGCAGCTCCTGTATCAAGCTCCATTTTTGTTGGTGTACTATCAATATTTACTGTTAGTAAAAATTTATCATTGTTAATGTCGTTCGTCTTGTAAACATTTAACGCCTGAATTGAATAAATATCAGCACCATCGTCTGAATTTGGTTCAACATCAACTTGATGTTGTTTCCGCGTATTTGCCCTTTTGTTAGCTACTTTTTCATGATTGGCTGATTTTAGACAAACAATTGCTAAATGGCCTTTGACCCCACACTTTTTACAAGTTTTTTCCTTAGCAAAGCAGTCATTGGCATTGTGGCTGTGATCGCCACATCTGAAACATTTCCCAAATAAAGAAGCTATACCGAAAGATTTTGAACTACTACTATAATTTTTCTTCTCGAACTTCTTTCCCTTATTCGAAAATTTACCACTTTCCTCAATTTTACCAACGTAATTTATTTGGCTTGAGGTGCTTTGTATTTGTTTGCTTTCACATTTGGACATTTCTATCGACAATGCTAATTCGACAGCTTTTTCGAATGTAAATGTGGGAGCAGTTTGTTGTAGCAATCGTTCCCGTATGTCATTGTCACGAATACCCTTTATGAATTGTGATCTGAGATGAGTGCTTAAAGTAGGTTTGTCACACTCCATACATTTAAAATTACAATTAGTAGTTAATCGTTTTAGTTCCGCAACAAAATTTGCTATGGATTCACCTTCATGCTGTACCCGTAAGGAAAATCGATGCTGTTCTGCAATTTCACTCGGTGGTGGACATATATGCATTTTTAATAATTGCACAACCTCTGTATATGTTTTAGAGCTGGGCGAATCCGGTGATGTAATATTTGAGAGCGTTTGGTACATCTTTGGCCCCAAATAATTTAGAAAAATTTGTACTTTTTTCTTATCAGCCTCTGGAGTTTCATCTGTAATGCCACGTAAACTTAAGTGGTTTTCCAGTCTTTGGATGTAAGTATTAAACGATTCGTTGCTTTCATCGAATGGTTGTAAATTCACCCCATGTAAATCTGGTTTTGTAGACCGTAATTGCGATTGTTGTGGATTTGCTTGGTTTAATATTTGTAACTGCGTTTCTTGCATATTTTGTAAAACTGATGTCAAATTTTGTAATAGTTGTTCCATTTTCGTAATGAAAAATGTAGTGGTGTAAAAATTGTAATCTTACCTTGCGGTAATCGGTTCGGTAAGTATACAACAAAAATCTCAATCCTCGTCGCCAATTTGTTATGTTCGTTTCGTGGGTTTATATTTCACAATAATAAATACATTTTATTACACACTTAACTAAACTACTTGTCATTAATTAATTTCTAATACACCACACATAGTGGCTCTTATACCGTAAGTGACATATATAACAATAATGTTCTTTATCCTACAGAATGGCTAGAAAATATCTCACCCAAAAAGAGTTGGAAGAAGAAATCGACAATCTTTTCGAAGCAGATGCGGATCCATTCCAAAGAGGGAATTATGACGACCTTCTGCTACAGCAAAACATCTTCTACATGTCGGCGATCATCTGACGATAGAAGGAACTTCTCGTAGGAGATGCCATCGATGATCGCTGCAGAAAAAAGAATTTCGACCGAAGAACATGTACAATATATCGTTATGCAAAAATTGTTTCACTCCGTTTCATACATAATATTTCATTAGTTTGTAAGTAATATTTTGTTTTTGAATAAAGTTTTTGCAACTATTGGGACATACGTGTCCCAATTCAAAACACTAGCGGGACAATATGTCCCAGAGTCAAATTTGATTTGAGATAAATAAAAAAAATTGAGAAGACTTAGGAGACCATTAATAATTATGCTATATTGACTACATTTATTCCTTGAAACCTTATCGGGGCGACAAAAAAAGTGGGCGCGAAAGGGCTAAATTCTATTACTGAATAACTTGCAGAAAATCTATTATTATAGTTTCGAAAGAATTTCGAAAATTAAAACAAAGTATCGAGTGATTGATAGAATGAAGCAAATTAAATACTTAACTTTGATTTCAATTTGGAAATAAGTTCGAAAAGTAATTAATTTCGATAGCCGCATAATCTGACATGCACGATTTACCTCAATAATCCACATAGAAGTTCGCCATTATCCTCAAAATTAATAGTTGTGTGAAACTATGTTAAAATGACTTTTTGTCCTTCTCAAATTCTATTCGAAACTGTTCAATGACTAATATCTAACCTAGTAATTAATTGTAACGTATAATCCTCGTCGGATTACTAATTTACAGTTTGCATATTAATTTGGGGGGTTATTATTTAGTTTAGAATATAGAGCGGTCTAATTGTAGAAATTGAAAAGGGATGTTGGTATTTTTTTGTCGGGGATGTTAGTGGATTGATAGAGTTAAAGTAAAACTTTTTCATTTGGTAAGCAGTTTGGTGTATGCTGGAGCAGTAATATCGAGTCAAGCAAATGTATTAAAAGGATTTGCTGATAAATAATGAGCATAGGGCGGCCCTAAACTCCTGATCTGCTATAAATCCAGTCCCCTTTAAAACTCGCAATCAACATGCGGCCATTAGTGTGCCGTGGACGCGTATATATCAACCCCAGATCGGTGGGTGGATTCGCGTGTTATCTATCGCAGCGGTATCGTGTATCCTTGTATGTCCCTGTATTGTGTTCAGTTTGCTGACTACGCTGATGATGATGCTTCTAGTTTAATGCTTCTTACTGAAACAAACACTCAAAGCTAATTTGTTTAATTAAGAGAATATAGCCACCATAACGGAATATTCAGATAATCTTGTTTATTCGAGGTCCTTTATGAATTCTAGATTACAAAGGATTTGTGGTAATTTATCAAAATGAATTGTGTTTTACTTTCTATATAATGATACCTACCACTATAAAAATTTTCTAACACGCAACAGTTTTGCAATTAGTCATTCATAAACCTCTATAGTTGATGTTATTTTTAATGGTTATTCAACTTTCGCCATTTAAGGTACCTACTAAAATGTGATATAATTAAAGTAATCAATCACCGAAAACAACTGAACTTGTGGAAAACGCAATTCAAACCCTTGACGACTGCCGTCATTGATCCTTTGACACTATTCTTGATCCACATTGAAATGAAAACGACGATTTTTGTTGTAATGGACAATTTATTTAGTACGCTGAAAACAACGCCAGCAATAGTAGGTAATGAAATACCGTTTGATGTTCGATTCCCCTTCCTGAACAGTGGAGGAGTTCAATAACAAATTTGCAATTAAAATACATTACGGGAATTTGGACGGTTAATGGACAATAATAACGAATCCTCAATTAAAGTATACCGACCATGTAAACAAGAAACATTAGACCAAATGTAAGACCACAGTAGTTTACAAACTGTACGCTTGACTGTGCTTTGTAAACAGTATGCTTTAGTGCTGTGGTAACCACATATTACTGTTATTTTTCAGTTTCTTTTAAATTAGTTGTGACTCCTTCATTAAAATGAATTCACATACCTAGCACTTGTACTGTTTCGGTTCAATTCTTATATGCTGTATATCGGAAGAAATAGACAAACTTCAAGATTTCTATTGCTAATTCCCTACTTGCTATGTGGTAGGGGCTTACGGCGGTATATTAATTATGAATGTGCAATTGATATAAATGGTTAAAATAATACCAGCTTTGTCAGTTTAATAGCGATTATGGATAAAGTTCACTAGGCGTCAAGTGTGACCTGTGATTACGTGTTGTTCAAAATTAGAAATTCGGTTCTTTAGACTTTACATAGATGAATATGGTCAAGTGATTTGCTCCATGTTTATTGTGTAATAAAACTCAACATACAAAAGCTCTAAAGTAAAATGTGGAGGTGTGTGCACGAAGGTGTAATGACACGCTAGTTAAATAGTACCTATCTAAAGATTCTAAATTTAAATATCTAAAGTTAAAATGAAGGCAACTACATTAGATCGTTGAATGAAAGATGATCAGATGGAATAAAAATAATGCAGAATACTCTTCGATAATCTGATTTTTTAATCGTTTGATCGTTACTTACTTAAAGATTTGTGACTTTATTTGCTGTACTTGAACAATTTTTTTTTTACTTACGTAGTCACTATGTTTCACGTAGAGAGTACAATGATACACCAACGTCGCTCTTTAATGAATCGATACACCTTCAAGGTAATATTTTTTATCATTACTTGCCAGGCTAATTTTAGTCCATACAATGAAAATCATAATTTATAATTACTTAATAAACATAGCGAAAAAAGAAGAAAACTCATAAAGGAAGGACCTGTGCGTGGGTTATGTAAAAAATTTTTCGTAGACAAAAATATACATACATATAAATATCTAGATAAGCACTTTGATTGTTAACTGAATAATGAATGATGAAAAATGAAAGTATAAGGAAAAAGACTGTATTTTTGATCTGTTCGAATGTAGTAAAAAAAGTTTTATTTTATATTTCAATTGATGAAAATTAATTGTACATGACTTGATATCTGGTGGCAACAAATTGAAAAATCTAGGAGGAAGGTAAAAAAGCTTCCCTAAGAGGCAGTTAATGACGAAAAGTCCGTACGATAATTTAAAAGGCTATGTCTGGTATAGTAAACATGACTTAGGTTGCTAAAGAAAACTCTTATTTTTTAGCATGATTTTATAGCCCAGTCAAAATCGACACAAAAAATCGCTAAATTCGCAAAACATGATGTATCTCTGATTTTTTGGTATGTTGTTTGGAGCCATTAGAGCTATGTACTTATACCCAAGTTTACAACTCTCAAAAAGTTGTGGAAAAATTTTTACGCACGGAAAACCGCGAAATTTTTGGACTTGTTTCAGACTCTGCTCTATATCTTCGAATCCACGCATTTTTCTTCGAAAGCTATTCTATACGTTTTTTAAGAAAATTAGATATGTGACAAAGTAAGCCCAACCGGAGCTCTATAGGTCAATTGGTTACCGAATTATGGCACTTTGAAAATAGGCCAGTTTTTCCACAAACTGAAAATTTTAGTTTTACACCTTCTTTGAATCGAAATTGCGTCGAAACCATTGATCCTACTAGTAGAACTTGTAGAATAGTATTTCTAGACAATTTAATGATCTTTAAATTAAGCGCAGAGTGTAAGCCTCGTAGTCCCCTCAAAATCTCAAAAAAAAACCCATATGAGGTAAAATCGCATTTTTCCAGAAATGTACCTACCCACTTTTTGCGACACCACCTCTGCCCTCTTCTGGCGCGAGAAGATGAAAATATGGACCCACTTCAAACAAACTCAAGTCCTAGTGGACCAAGCAAGAGTTTTCCTCCAGACAAATGCCACACACGAACAAGTCGCAGCAGCCGGTGACAAGTGCCTAGTTGCCTTATATGGAGGAGACGAAAGGACAGACTAGGTGCAAAAGTGGTTGGGACTCATAACCCCATTACCAGTCGGCAAGCTCCTGCCCCCGGAGAGCTCCTAAAACTCCTCTCTTGCAAATGCAAGAAGTGGTGCAGAGGTGGCTGCACTTGCATGAAAGCAGGGCTCAGATGTTCTGTGAAGTGTGCTACCTGCTCTGGGGAAACGTGCCAGAACGCTGCCCTTATCATCATTGAAGAGGACGACGACGAGCCTCAAGACAACCCTGACGATCCACCAATACTTTCCTATTGAGGACAGCAACGAAAGTGACGGCCCAGGGCCATCAAAAACAAGTGTCTAATTTGATTGACTAGTTGATTGATTGATTAAGTTACTGTACTTTTAATTACTTATGTTTATATTAAAATACATTTCACCGTTTTTTTAAATGATTTTATGCATTCCTTTTCATTACCAAACCAAAAAACAAAAGATAGAAAAGGTTATGGAACATTTCTGGAAAAATGCGAATTTACCTCATATGGGTTTTTTTGAGATTTCGAGAGAACTACAAGGCTTACAGAACTCTCTCTATACTTAATTTAAAGCTAATTAAATTGCCTAGAAATAACATTCTATAAGTTCTACTCGTAGGATTAATGGTTTCGGCGTAATTTCAGTCCAAAGAACGTCTAAAACTAAAATTTTCATTTTTGGGAAAAACTGGCCTATTTTCAAAGTGCCGTAAATCGGTAACCAATTGACCTACAGAGCTCCGGTTGAGCTTAATTTGTCACAAATTTAATTTTCTTAAAAAACGTATAAAATAGCTTTTGAAGAAAAATGCATGGATTAGGAGATATAGAGCAGAGTCTGAAACAAGTCCAAAAATTTCGCGGTTTTTCATGTGTAAAAATTTTTCCACAACTTTTTGAGAGTTGCAAATTTGCGTATACATATCTCTAATCGGCCCAAACAACATACTAAAAAATCAGAAATACATCATGTTTTGTTAATTTATTGTCGATTTTGACTGGCCTATTAGGTAATAATTTTTTTCTGTAAAGTTTCAATTTTTTTGTTTACATTGTTGGTACAGCCCCATCTAATTATCCCATATATTAATCTTCACTCAATTAGAGCATAGTAAACTTTTTTTAGGGATTCAAACGGTAAAATATTTCTAAGAATCTTACATTTGAATAAATAATATCTTAATGACTGAGCAATATTGTTTATATGTTTTTTCTATTTTAAATGTGAGTCAATAAACACACCCAAATACCTCATTTCCAATTCTTGGTTAATCAAAATACTATCATCAATCTGAAGTGTATTAAATGGAGGAACTTTATTTGAATAACAACAGAATGGAGACAATTTAGTTTACTCAAAATTAATTGTAAGTAATTAAGAGTTAAAGAAATTCTTTATGATCTTGAAGTCCTTTATGACAATATCTTTTAAAGTTTTCCAATCTTGACTTTCATAAAATACAACTGTAGTATCCGCAAAAGTAATAATTTTTCCTAAACAATTTAATTTCAAAATATCTTTTATATACAGAATGAAAAGAATGGGTCTAAAACTGTACCTTGCGGGACACCATAAGGCAGTGTAAGTCCTTCACTACGAATATCATCTACGACTACGTACTGTTTTCTGTTCAATAACTTTTGAAAAAATTAAGTGCGTTATTTCTAAAGCCAATCCGTTCTAATGTACTTATCTATTAATTTACCATGACTAACACTGTCAAAGACTTTTGTCAGATCAAGGAATATATCCAAGTAACACTTACCGTCATTGAACGATTTTGTTATCAAAGAGGTTAATTTTACAATATTGTGTCGATCTACCTTCTTTAACCCATGTTGATATTCAGACAGTATATTTTTAAGACAGATATACAGTCGTAGTCACACACAAGCGAGCGCGGTAATGCGCAAACGACGAAGTTACGCTGGTTGTAAAAATGGTGCGTATTTATAACGGAATGGGACAAGTGGCCCAACTGGCCGCCGAGACAACTGGCCGCGAGACAAGTAGCTGCCGGGACAAGTGGTCGTTGCGTCGCTGCCAGTACAACTTGACTTCAAATAAATAAATGGCTAGTTTCATTTATTGAAAACAAACAAACTGATAGTGAAGTCGGTTAGGTTCGCCTTCGCCGATTCGCCGTCACCGTTTCGCCTTTGCTGATTCGCCGTCACCGTTTCGCCGTCGGGACAGTTAGCCGTTGGTCATATTCGCCGTAGGGACGATTCGCCTTGGAAGATGATTTACAAGTATTCATCAAAATAATTTACTCTTAGTAAATTTAGGTTTAGTATATTTTTTTCAATTGATTCAAAAACTGGAATATGATACTAAACAGCATTTGAAACTTAAAAAAATGCCAATCTAAGCGTATACTGCCACTCAGGCACTTAGGTTAGAGGTAGGTTTAGTATATTTTTTTTCAATTTGGCCGCGGCCACTTGTCTCGCGGCCAGTTGTCCTGTCGGCCACTTGTCTCGCGGTCAGTTGGCCGCGGCCACTTGTCCCGCGGCCAGTCGGCGGCGGCCAGTTGTACCAGACCCTATCTATAAGTCAGCGTCGTTTCACGTTGTTTTTGTAGAACTGACTTGTACTTTTACAGTACTCGGCTTACGGAATCATGAATCGGGTTGTGCCAGTTGCTCCCCTTCTTAGGTGACTACGACTGTATATTGGAATTTTTAAAACCTTTTCGAAAACTTTTGTCTAATTAGTAATGACGGAAACTTGACGGACAATAAGTATTTGGACCGTACGTACCTGTAATCTTAAATAATACCTGAGTAAAAACGGTGACTTAACGACGGCTGGTGGTACGCCATTTTGTTGTTTTGACCCGAATCCGTTATAAAGCCACCTGCATTCTGAACCGGCAATTACTTTGGAACAAAATAGTTAATTTTATTTTACAGAGTAACTAGCGGGCCGATAGAGGGCGATATCCGGGAAAATATTATATTTTGAATTTATGGAATTATCTGGTTTTTTTATTTTAGTTATTTTGTATATATTTACTTTATTTAACCGTTGTTGAAACTTAGCTAACAGTGCTTTACTGAACTAACTGAACTAGCTACCAAAACAGCAGATACGCCTATAATTTTTAATTGAATTGCCTTCTTCATGTTTGTTATAATTCAATTTTAATTTCAATTCAATTTCTTATGACATATATTGTATTTACATTGGCATTTTATGTCCTACAGTTGTAATATTAACTTCTATTGAACATCAATTTTTATGCCTTTTGACTTATTGTTATGATAATTCTATTCGCATTCGTTATAACTTCCAATTTTAATTCTATTTGAATTTATTATGACATTGGTGTATTTTCATTTTAATTTAAAAAGAAAAAATGTTCTAGCGATATATTTATTTTAAAGTTTTATGAATCCGTATTGCCGGCATTATTTGAGATTCTCGTTTAGTGTTTTTATTTCAATTCGATGTCTATTTCCATTGTAATAATTTCCATTCGACTTGAAGGTGTTGAGCACACCTATAAGGAGGCTAAGCTACGAAATCACAAAATGCATGGGGTATGAATCAGAAATTAACTTTTAAGATTTGAACAACTTAAGTGCCATGCATAGAGAAAATAATAAATTATTTTCTCTATGGAAATAACTAATATCGTTGTTTATGTATGTATAAACAAGGCTAATATTATGAAATTTAGTAATCTTAGTTAGCGATGACCTTAGTTGTGGCGTTGTGGGTAACATTAAATCTGTGATTTTACAGAAAACTGTTTATTTTTAAAACACTTCTGACCAAAATACACTAAAATTTTAGGTGGCGCAATTTTACGACGAACGCGGTTGTACAACTTATAATGTTACTTAAATAATCATAGTAATTCCTAAAATCTAAAACCAAGCGCCAAAAGATATATTGAGAACAAAGTAATAGTGACTCTATACATATTTACGAGGGTCATTCCAAAAGTAAGGTCCCATTCACCGTAAATATTTGAATTTTGGGCCAAGATCAAAACATGAATGCCTTGCGCGTAAAGCGCCGCCATGATCGTAGTTACTGTTGCTGTGTGCTATTTACAGTGTCATTTCGCAATGATTAAGACAATTGATCGGCCCGCCGATTGTGAAATAAGGGCAGTGATACGTTTTTTGTCTGCAAGAAACGTTTCAGCGGCAGAAATTCATCGGCAGATTAGTGTTGTCATCTGGAGTGTTATTGTTGCATAATAATGCCAGGCCCCATACTGCGAAAGAAACCCAAACTCTGATCAAGACTTTTGGATGGGAACAGATGGACCACCCACCGTATAGGCCGGACATGGCACCACGTGATTTCCAGTTATTCCGCTACCTAAAGAAGTTCTTGGCGGCAAGCGCTTCGACACAGATGATGAAATGAAAGAAACTGTTAAAGACTAGTTATCCTCGCAGGCGGCCGATTTCTACGACTTAGGCATTAAAAAGCTTGTTGAACGATATGATAAATGTTTAAATAAGTATGGAAATTATGTAAAAAAATAAAAAAAATATAAGGAACGTAAATACATATAACAATTGCTTTGAAAAAATATTTGGTTTTTACTTCTCTCTTTTACCGAACTTTACTTTTGGAAGAACCCTCGTATTAACATAGGCCATAGCTTACGTAACATAAAACAAAAAAAACTTAGACACATATCTATTTTTTCCTCTCCAATGTAGACGGCGCTAGCTCATTTTTATTTACAATTTCTTGAGTGATCAACACCTTCAAGTCGAATGGAAATGAAATTAGAATGGAAATAGACATCGAATTAAAATAAAAACACTAAACGAGAATCTCAAATGGCAATACGGATTCATAAAACTTTAAAATAAATATATCGTTAGAACATTTTTACTTTTTAAATTAAATTAGAATACACCAATGTCATAATAAATTCAAATAGAATTAAAATTGGAAGTTATAACGAATGCGAATAGAATTATCATAAGAAGTCAAAAAAAATTCATGTTCAAAGGAAATTAATATTACAACTGTAGGACATAAGAAAACTGGATTTTTAAATTAAAATGAAAATACACTATATGTGATAAGATTAAAATTAAAATTGAATTGCAACGAACTCTAAAAATGCATTAAAAAAAATCACAAGAAAATGATTTTTTGTTATTAGATATGTCCTGAAAACTAATACGATGTAAGAATATCGTGACATGTGCCACAAGAAAATCTTTAAAGCAAAAACATAATCATTTTTATTTTAATATAAAATAATAATTTTTGTATTTAAATTTTAATTAAGAATGAAAATTTCTTCTTAACGAAAATAGCGCAATTTTTATTATCCCAAGTGACATGGAAATAGATTTGAATTAAAATGACATATAACGACTGCAGAGAATAAATGGTAAAACGGCTTGACATATTACATTCTGCTAATAAATTCTGAAAACATTTTATTAGGAAGGCCCTTGCAGCGATTTTTAGTCATGAAATTATGTTGTTGCTCTTAGTTTTGACCATTTCTATCTGCTATTGTTAGAAAAATAATTGTAGGGGGATATAGAAAGGTCATTCTAATCACAATTGACCCTTACTGATCGTTCAAGGTTATCACTGCTAATATCACCAGTAACCGTTGCTGATTTAGTAACTCATTTGGATTATTGCTGTCATAATCACTTGTAATGAGCTAAAGCATCTTATGTCCATCCTTTATGTAAAATGAGCGTGTTGCAGTACGGCTGAAAATGAAACGGAGACAAGAAGAACCTTTTCGCGAGCTAGGCCCGCGTGCACGTTATGTCAAATATCCTCTTTCAGATGATGGATATAAATTTCAACCTAATCCATTATATTTCATGAAAATGAAACTTCTCAGTATAAAACTGAAAAGATCCACAACAAAACAATATTGCACAATTGAGTAAGAAAATATTATAGGCAATTGTATAAAAGAGCGTTAAAATCTTTTGAAATCGGGGAAAATAAAAAAAAATTAGGGACAGCCCTTGTTTTGAAGGTAAAAAAAAGTAATTCATTCTCCTTTTGTTCTCTCCGTTATTGTCTATTTTAAAACCACAAAAACAGTGGTTTGCTTTTCCAGCCGATCGCATAAATTGAGCAGAATTTATGTGTAAAAAAAAACGACGACTTTTCTGATTTGATCTTGTTTTAGAATAAAAAAGGCGAAAGGAATTATTATTTAGGGAGAAGTATAATTTTTTTTTTGGGCTGACCTGTTGGACGGACACTGTTGCGCTTTATCAATAACCGTAAGTTTGGTGTTTGCTGTTTGGTGAAATATTCTAAGTAAACCGTGAATTTGGATCAAACTCGTAAAGAACTTTGAAATTTTGCCAAAGGATCGATGAAATTGACGATTGCCGTTGACGTAAATAATGCTTTAATATTTAATATTCTTGTGAATTTGGACATCTTGTGCGAATTGTACACGTGCAAATTTGAACCAGGTTATAAGGAATCGATGAAACCTTTAATTAGATTCACGCACTTTGGTACAACAACAACAACAACAAAG
This sequence comes from Pyrocoelia pectoralis, assembly GCA_036250285.1. NCBI lineage: Eukaryota > Metazoa > Arthropoda > Insecta > Coleoptera > Lampyridae > Pyrocoelia > Pyrocoelia pectoralis. The sequence continues at coordinate 32,659,734 of CM070079.1, read as the reverse complement.
AATGCGGTCGGGTTTTTTTATGGTCGGCGTTCATTATACGAGCTCGTTGTAAATTGTCCTGGAAAAGCGTAAAGGAGTCGCGATTTCACGGTATTGCGCCCAAAATGCAGCTGACAAAGTGATTTTGCATTCAGCATTAATGTCAGTGCTAGTCGTCTTTAAATCATCAAAAGTGCTGAGCTGGAGTTAGGGCTTTAGTCCCTACAGGCTCTCCTCGGGCGGATTAACATCGCGGTAAGGATATATGAGGATAATTCCATGCAGTCGAGACTCCATTTTAAAAGAAGATAAATGTAACATTTTATCTAGGTAAATTTATGTAAAAACGTCTCATAATTGTAAAGATGTTTATACGTTACCGTTTTCTTGTTCAACCACTCGTTATTTTCACACGTATTCGCTTCCCCTAATTTTCCCAAAAATTATTATCTAGAAATTAAATAACAGTTTCCCAGATTCGCTTAAGCTTGTTTTTCTTTTTTGGAACGGATAGGGACACGCGATGTTATCAGTCGTAACAGGCGAAGGACGCGGCAAACTTTTCCGGAGGCCATTAAGATAAAATTATCCTTTGGTTGCAATTTTTGCAAGGGGAGTGGTTAGATCTAAATTAAAAATTACGATGTTATCATTTGGGATTTACTGGTAGTTATAGTGAATGTGGATTTAGGACATGATTGAATTTTCTCATAACATAAATATATGTCAGGTTAACCGGTCTTCTGTTCATTTCCAGCCGGCCAACAAACAAACTAATGCGTATCCAAATAAATGTCCCCTCGGTCGGCGACGCCGAGGCGCTTGGAGAGGCAGTGACATTTGGCGCCCGCGCTCTATGATTCATGATATCCGGAATACTTCCATATCTCGTAAAAAGCACCTACTATCATACCGTTTCAATACGTTTCAATCTCAAATTGAAATTATTCGATGATGTCGTTCTAACTCATCTATGCGTTCTTCCACACCTTTTTATCAGCGCAGCCCACTTGTTAGAGCTGAACGTAATTAAATAATACACAAAACGTGTCATACGATGCCAAAAAAAAAATGAATAAAGCTTCAGTAAAGTAGGTTATCGGATTAAGTTACATGTCAGCGGTGGGCGGTAGGTAAAGCCGATAAGTGTTTGCTTAATCCTTATGGTCGGCTAAAAGTTGACACTTCACCTGTTTTTATCGGATTGTAAAGTGCACCGGCCGATGAAATCAAATGTAATTAAATCGTTCAACCGAATGAATTTAACACAGAGGAAAGGAATTGATATTAGTTTTGTGTAATTTATATAATGAATTTGGACTTCTGCGCTTGTTCAATCTTTTTTTCTTCGTAAAGTACGATTTTTCTATTCGGTCGGAGCACTCAGCGAGATGCAAGAGTTGCAATGGCTCTGTAACATAATTGAATCGCGAGGGTGGGAATACGAGGTGCTGAGAAATTATTAAAACCAATCCATAGAAATAGAAATGACCGTTGTAGGCTCAAAAATGCATCTGCATCTTTGCCATTAAAATAGGGACCGTGAAGTTATCACTTGCAGATGAGGCACGAATACGTTATGCTTTTGTGCTTCGTTTGTGCCTGTACCTGTACCTTATGTCCAATTTTTGTCACTACTACCCAAACAAAGATATTTTTATTTTAAATATTATGGTGCCAACTTCCAGCTTGCAAGCTGATAACAAAGAATGCTTAGCATAATTCTTGGTTTGTGCCTCAAATTTCATCCTAGTCATACCTGTTGGTACATTAAATCATTTTTAGCGTAACCCTTGGTTTGTTCCTGTTTATGTCCTATATGCAACACCTACCACTCAAGGGCGCCCCCAGAAAATTTTCCCAAGGGGGGGGACAAGTAGTAATGGGGGTTCGTGGCTCGGGCGTTTTTCAAAATTTCATAGAAAATTAATTTTTATTTTTAATAACTTTTGCCTTTTTTCTTTTTCTATTTGGCGGCGCCTTTGGCGTTGACTGATTGGATTGTCTCTCACCTTACAACAGTTCTTCTTGCCCCCCCCCCCCTTGGCGGCGCCATTGCTACCACCAAAGACCATTGCTCTTTGCTACCACGCAACTTTAATGGAGATTGTGTTTATGTTGTGGGCCGCGATCTAGGAACAACGTAAATGAAGGACTACGCAAAAAATTATTTTCTTATTTTCTAGGTTCCACCCGCAAGTTGGGATTGGGATAATTAAGATAAAAATATCTTTTTTAGGGCGAGAGTGACGAAGGTCGAAAATGGGACACACGAAGCACAAACAAAACGATACGTTAAAAATGATTTAAATTAAAAATTTGGATCTCTCTGGAATAATCAGAGTAACTGAAATAAAAATACTTTTATTAGAGTGGGATTTATTATTATGTATCATTATTATTATAATATGTGCTTTTGATAATGAGTTATAGTGTCGAAACGTGTTGAGTCTAAGTTGAGCTTTCAGGTAAAATTCCGAAAAAAAAATGATCGACGTCAAAATGTCCCATTTCATAGTTTCTAATTCAGTAAGAATAGGCCAAAAAAGGGCAAATAGGTAAACTAATTATTGATGTATTACTAATTCTTTCGGAAATGTGTAGGGGACGGTCCCCTGATCAATATAAAGTACTGTCCCTCGGACTACCGGGAAGAATCGGGTTAGAGTAAATGAAGATGTACGCATACGTATTTGAGATGCCTATCCAATCAGACAACGAGGAGGCAGTTATCGAAGTGGATTTCGATGGCATGTTCTACGAAAAAGATGAGACCATTTGGCTGAAGGAACCTCCTCGTCCATAGAAGAAATCGTTCGAAAAATATAATTAGATATCCACCAGGTTAGCATCGATTAATAGTGGAATCCAGTAGTATTGCAGATATATTCAAGTTATTCAATTCGTGAGAGATAGTGGAAGACGTTGTGACTTATACCAATCAAAGGCGCTCACGAGAAAGCGATAGCCGTAATAATGCGACGCGACGTGGAGAAATGTAATTGATGCAGAAATTTACGCGTTCATAGGATTGTTGATATATTCTGGGGCACTAAAAAGCAATCGTGAACCCATAATTATATTCTGCATCGATGCCTCGGAATCGTTTTTACCAACTATCCAGTTGGATGCGATTCGATAACATCGATATGAGGACCAAATGGCTCCAATACGTGACGTATTTGAAAAGTTTGTCAAAAAGTACAATCGCAATTCTTACCATGCTGTGGACGAACAGTTCGTACCATTTCGTGGAAAGTGCCCCTTTAAGATATATATGAGGAGTAAGCTTGCCAAATATGGCATGATGATCTTGGAAAATTAGGCAACATTCCAGAACCAAGGAAAAACGGTTGTTGTATTAGACTTGGTTTCCGGGTTGACTGCAGGTCATAGTATCACAACAGACAGGTTCACGTCTTTACAAGTGGCAGAAGAAGTAATTGGTTGATAAGGAACTGACTTATGCGGAACTCAACAGCCAGCTGTGCTATTTATGAGCCATAATTGCTTTTGTTTTATGGTCAAATCATCATCCGTAATGGAGAATAGCTAGTATTTAGATAGAAGACGGCTCTTCCTAAACTAAAAAACTACTAGAGCCTTATCTGCGACATAGGATAAGCGACCCTATTATAGGGCGCAGGTTGTCTACATCAACCAAAAGTAGCATCACTCTAGTTCTGGAAACAATTGAAAATAACGTACACGAAACCAGAAGAACGAAGCGCAACAGAAAACGGATCAACCGAAAAAAGGAAGATGCAATATGTGCCCGAGAAGTAGTGTTGCGGTTAGCTTTTCGGAGGCCCAATACAAGGCACAATGCTAACATGAGGCCCCCGCCCAGTTAATAGATATGAAAGTGAAAATCATGCATGGTGAATCTATAATTAATTTTAAATAAAATTTTCATAATTTGCTATTATAATATGATATGAACAATTTTATTTAGAGAGACGTTATACTTTTGCATACATACATTGTGAGTTTTTTCCGATGTTTGGTATAGGGATCTTGGAAACTAGCAGACCTGGGTACCACATGTAGATTCACATAATGATAAGGAAATTTAATGTTCCGTGTGAGGAATTAGGAGAAGAAATTTGATGAAAAACGTGAGCAGGAAAGGTTTTTTTGAAAATCTTTAACTTTGGACGGTCAAAAACTGGAAAACGATACATTTTTTCATAATCATGTATACCTACAATGACATAAACATTATACTTATTACGGATTATAAATAGTATTGTAAAGGTATTACGTAGGAGGGCTAGGGCTTGGACAATTTGTAGGTTTGAGTCGTTTATCTATACTGTGTCCAAAATGCGATGTTCACCATTGGTATATGGGAGTTAGTAAAAGTAGGCCAGTCAAATTAGGCAAAAAAAGGGGGTTTATGAAAAAGTGATGCTAACTTTACGGGACTTTTTCAGGGTTGTTTGGGAAGTTAAGGAGAGCTTAAATCCAAGTTTGTGTATATCCAAACCCCGTGGGATTTTTTTAAGGGGAGAGGAAAGGTAAAAATTTTGATTTCGCTATAACTCGCCAGCAATTGATCGTACAGAAAAAATAAAAAAAGAGTTTTGTAGGTTTGTTGAAGCTCTACAAGTTTCCTTTGGACGACTTTTCCCGAAAATTAATATTTAACGATTTATCGTAAAAAAACTGTAAAAAAAGTAAACTTTTTTGGTCAACAAATAGAATTTGTTCATGTATGAGAAAGTTGTAGAACATAATCACCTTGTCAGATTTTTCGATCGGTTGAAAAAAATGGTCGCAGGGAGCGTCTGAAGGTGCGCTATCTATTCGCGCCCCTCCGGCACCGGCGCGGCGGCTCGACGCTGCGGCACGCGCTTGGATTTCGGCGCGTTTGTTGTTTATATCTCTGTGCCAATGAATCGAAATGAAAAATAAACTTTTTTTTCCATTTTGTTCGTCTTTTCAAGCTCTACAACTTTCTCATACATGAACAAATTCTATTTGTTGACCAAAAAAGTTTACTTTTCTTTACTGTTTTTTTACGATTTTTACTTTTAATTCCGATTCATTGGCACAGAGATATAAGCGACAAACGCGTCAAGATCCGAGCGCGTGCCACAGCGCCGAGCCGCCGCGCCGGTGCCGGAGGGGCGCGAACAGATAGCGCACCTTCAGACGCTCCCTTCGACCTTATTTTTCAACCGATCGAAAAATCTGACACGGTGATTTTGTTCTACAACTTTCTCATACATGAACAAATTCAATTTTTTGACAAAAAAAGTTTACTTTTTTTACTGTTTTTTTTACGATAAATCGTTAAATATTAATTTTCGGGAAAAGTCGTCCAAAGTAAACTTGTAGAGCTTCAACAAACCTACAAAACTCTTTTTTTATTTTTTCTGTACGATCAATTGCTGCCGAGTTATAGCAAAATCAAAATTTTTATTTTTCCCTGGATATACGCAAACTTGGATTTAAGCTCTCCTTAACTTCCCAAACAACCCTGAAAAAGTCCCGTAAAGTTAGCATCACTTTTTCACCAAAAGTCTAGTTTGACTGGCCTAAAGAAATTCGATGAAAAACGTGAGCAGGAAAGTTTTTTTTTGAAAATCTTTAACTTTGGAGGGTCAAAAACTCGAAAACGATGCATTTTTTCATAATCATGTATAAATGAAACTTGTAGTAGGAAATAAAGGGTTTTCCAATAGGGACTTGACAACTTTGAACTTCGAACATATAACAAAAGGAAGGAACATGTATATGGCAAAATGAGGAACATTAATGGTTTACCAATATGGTTACCTACTGTGACGTATTCCGTCGAGTCATTGGTGTACTGTTAAGCAGGGTCGTAAATCCAACATTTGTATGTTTACGCGCCTGCTGTAAACAAAATAAAATGCATAAATTTTTTTTTAAATTTTATTGCCCTTTAAACATAATTAATTTGGTATGCATATTTCTAATTTTTTGCACATTCTCTATGTTCTTAACCGTATAATGAATTCTACGCTACTGGTAATTTTATACTTTTAAATCGACAAACTGCACGCTACACCCGTTTGACCAATCATAAATGGTTTACTGTTACGTCACTGTGACGTAAAGCTTGCGTAACTTCCGTTACATTGTACCGTCTACTAAACTATAGGGATATTCCTTCCTTTTGTTATATATTCGAAGACTTTGAATTCAATTTGTGAACGCACCTTTTCACTAATCATCGAACTGTCACTGTCAATCTATTCAGTAAACTTAACCTTTTCATCATGGTAAAGTACACGAACGAACAACGTCTGCAAATTATAAAAATTTACTACAGAAATTCGGAGTCAGTGACCGCTACTTTAAGAGCTTTAACTCCGATTTTCGGTCGTAATTCTCGCCCTAGTAGACAGGCAGTAACAAGTTTAGTGCAGAAATTTGAGTCTACATATTCGTTGTGTGATGTTGCCGTGCCAGTGAGACAACGGGTTGGTCGGAGTGTCGAAAATATCGCTGTCGTCGAAACGTCCGTAGCAAATGATCCAAATCAGTCAATTCCACGGCGTTCTCAAGAGTTGGGCATCGCCCAGACCACTTTATGGCGAATTTTGCATAAGGATCTTGGTTTACACCCATATAAGATCAATCTGACTCAAGAATTGAAGCCGAAGGACCATTTGAAGAGACGTACGTTCTCCGATTGGGCTCTGGAAAAGATGCGCCAAGATGATCAATTTCATCGCAAAATCATCTTCAGTGACGAAGCTCGTTTTTGGCTGAATGGGTTCGTTAATAAGCAAAATATGCGTTATTGGTCGGGTAAAAATCCACATGTGCTTCATGAAACACCACTTCATCCACAAAAAATAACTGTTTGGTGCGGTTTGCATGGCGGCGGCGTCATAGGGCCATATTTTTTCGTCGACGATAATGATCGTCACGTTACTGTGAATGATAATCGTTATCGCGCCATGATTACCGATTATTTTTGGCCCGAATTGGAAAATATGGACATGGACAACATGTGGTTCCAACAGGACGGTGCCACAAGCCACACAGCACACGTTACAATCGATTTATTGAAGAGTAAGTTTGATGAGCGTGTTATCTCAAGAAATGGACCAGTCGATTGACCGCCTCGTTCGTGCGATTTAACGCCTCTTGACTTTTTTCTTCGGGACTACGTCAAGTCATTGGTCTATGCCAACAAGCCGACGACGTTGGAAGAGCTCAGAGCCAACATTGAAGGCGAAATAGCAGCCGTTTCGGCAGAAATGTGTGGCCGAGTCATCGAAAATTGGGTCCAACGAATCCACCGCTGCAAACGTGCCCGCGGTGGTCATATGAACGAAGTCGAGTTCCATTCATAAATGTTTTGATTGTACTTCAACCCGATAATAAAGTTTTTGAAATATCTCAAATGTTTTGCGTTTTATTTTGAAAAAAAGTTGTCAAGTCCTTATTGGAAAACCCCATATAATGATTAATTAGTTTTGATTTTGATGGAAAAAAGTTTCTTACTAGGACTCACCATTTTCGAGTTAGAAGAAAAGTAAGAAAAAAAACTGCAGAATGGCACCTTTAAAGCCCCCACCCGGTAGTCGTGGGAACTTTGTTTTTTGTTGATGTCGGAAGCTTTCCTACACATTTCCCATGGAATCGGTAATAAATTTCCCTATTTACCTATTCTGACTGGACTATTCAAAAACGTGCCACTTTCATACTGAACCTGGTTTTAATGATGTTTAGATTTTTCTAAAAATCTTACCTTAGCAACTGTTTACATTTTGAAAACACTTGGAAAAATCATTATGTTGGCTTTTATTAAACGTTAGGAAAGCTAGCGTTGCATTGATATGATTGGTATAGAACCTCATAGGTTTTTTTAGCCATGTGCTGTATTTTGTTACAGTACCCATCATATTTACTTCTTACTCAAAAAGGCCAAATATAAATAATCCACTTGTAAATCTAACAAGGAGTTTAGTTAGATCAAATTCTTCGAGCGAATGGAATTACGGAGCTTAAGGAAACTTAGGAAACTACGAATGCGCAACATATAATCTTGAAAATTTAATTGAACAAATTGCTCCATTTCCAAACCTCGTTGCAATAAAAAAAAAGTATATTAAAACGAAAAGCTTCAATTTTTCCCGAGATTGTCTTTTATTGTCTATAGAAAAAAAAAAGATGTATAATCCGATTATAGCGCAACCTTATTAATGAAACGTATAAATCAAAAATAAATTACGGTTTCGGCAACCATTATTGTTCTCGAACAATTACACGCGCCGTGATCGATATTGGTAATTTTATACAAAAAGAGAGGAAATCCAACATATTGTTTACTTGTGAAAACTTTCAATTGAAAATGCAGTTTATGGTCTGTTGAATTTCATTTCTAAATATAGTACCCACCGGATGTGGAAAACTTAAGAGAACTTCACACGTGCGGGCATTGTGCTATTTCATCTGATCTAAATCTAATAGGTAGGTGCGGCGCTTCTTTGTTTCACAAGTTTCCGCGTTATTCGCAATCCCGCGGGCGTAAATCCTTCTTTTTGTTCTATATACTTACAAGTTCATGCGGGCTCTTGAAACGTTTTTATATCTAGATGTTCTTTTGAAGCTCTTTTGTGATATTAATAACTCTTTTCCAATACATTTTTGACTAATATGTTCGGGTTTCCCTCTTATACAACTTGCACCACCTTCGTAAATCAAATCCGTCTAGCCTTCCGTGTCAAATCATATTTAAGGTACCGACGAGTCTAGTCGGTTATTAATTAAAAATAATATGTTATACATTATATACAATTAGATTATTGGCCGGCTCGTAAACCTTTTGAATATAAGTATAAAGGGAACCGCGTTTTAGAACTAATAAAAAAGTTTATGTCCGAATATGGAACAAACTTGGCACTGCTACCCTTAAATTTGAATTTATTTAACGAAATGAAAAAAGCTCTTTGCGAATGTTGTAAATCCAGCAGCGAGCATGAGTTTCCCTCCAAAAAAAAAAGGGCAATAGCTAATTTAATTAGGAATTGAATTGTAAGTGAATTCTTTCAGCCGACATTAAAAAAAAATAAATGAAATCTAGATTTATCCTATACTACTAAAGTAGGACACCTTAAAGAGAATCTCACCGAATTTAAGAAGTCTAGAGGGAAGAATTTTTATTTTTCTTTTCTTTCTCGCTTAATTACAGAAATAGTTCGCTTTCCCAAGGAACCCAAATTAAAATGGCGGTAACAAATAACTCAATTTGAACTTCAATTTTCTCTCTCTTATTGCATTAAGTTAGTGTCCATGTAATATGAAACGGACATCAGCATCATTATTGGCTGGTACAGGAAGTGGTTGTATTTCCGGGGAAATCCCTCGTTCTCTTGTTTTTATCAACTGATTGTGCCGCCATTCTCGAGCAAATCAAGATGAATGTTTCATTTTACGATCGATTCAAGAAGCCGACTAAGTCGGCTTTTACGATTATTCGTTTACAGTAACTTCTTTCAGTGATGCATTCATCTAACCATAACTTGATCAAATTCCTAACAAAGTGCTCTCTGCTTTCGTCGACATGTGTACGTTTTGGCTTTCTTGCGCTCTTTATGTGTTTATATTTTAGATATTCGATATCGAAATTGAAATATTGCGGATATATTAGTTTAACGAAAATACGATTTTCCTTTTTGTTTTTTTGAAATTTTATGCTCATTCCAACGTAATTGCCTTACGGATTATAAGAGATAGGAATATACGAAATCGTCGTTTCCATATTGTGCCGAATAATAAATAATGAATAATTGCGAAGAAGATAGTAAACAACATTCATCGGTTCCCCCCATGAACCATTTAATATGTTAATATGATTTGCGTGCGGATTCACATTAATCAAGCAGACGTTGCTTTATCTCGCGGTGTTACTGCTTCCATATAACTGTTAGTTCTCGTTCACCATTAATCAGAGATCACTGTAATCATCCGGCTTCATACGAAATAAATAACCTGTTTTGTAACGATGTTTTGATTACCAAGTAAAAACAGAAAGGAAGTTCTGACATATGAATGTTCTGATAACACTTGAAGTCGTTGTAATTTGTTTCTTCGTGTATCTAAACACAAATTAAAAACGGCCTTCTGATTAAGATTTATGGACAAAGTTTTCCTTTTATCAACTAAAATTTATTCTGTTTTGTCCTTTCGTGGCCAAACTTAATTTCGAAATTGTTGCTTGATTAATGGAAGCGTAATCTGAAAATCTACTAATACCCAACAAGCGGATGGATAACTAGTTATACAATATAATTACAATACATCAAAAGCAACGATCAGCAACACATAAACATTACACTTATTTCGTATTATAAATGGTATTGTAAAGGTATTACTTAGAAGAGGGCTTGGACAATTTTTACGTTTGAGTCATACACTATGTCCAAAACGTGATGTTCACCAGACGGGAGACGGTAAGATTTACTAAGTCGATTAAATGCAAAAATATCAAGACCTTTTTTTTTTCATTTACTCAGACGTTTTGTTTTTCCGTTAAAATGCATGGGAAAAATGGAGAGTAGTCATTTTCTTCCGAGGCAGATTTTAATTTATGTTTTCAAAAACATTATAGTAACAGTAACATAACAACAACATCAATAACAAAAACAGGAACAGTAACAAACAAATGACCATAATAGTACGTTGGATACACGGCTAAAAAAGCCAAAAAGCTGCACTTTTTGATTGAAATGTGCCACTTTCTGTAGTCATAGTTAATGCCAAAAGGTAACTTTCCAGATAGTGAGGCACTTGAAAATCCGTGCAGAATACCAAAATGGCGGCCATTAAGGATGGCCGCCATTAAAGATGACCGCGATTAGCCGCCGTATTGGTATAAGTACTAAATATTTTCTATTTCAGCTCCTAATGGTCTGATTTCGATTTTTTTTTTTTTTTATTTGAAAGCTCTTGCGAAGAGGACACTTTCTTATCGCTGTGCATTTATCTCTACACCTTAAGGGTTTTGCACAATTTCCAAAAAACAAAAAAATTTCCAACACCTCCATTTTAACTTTTGTTGAATAATCTATCTATCTACTATACTATACGGTATATACTTCAATCCTTCAGAGATCATCTTAAAACACTTCGTTTTCGGGTGCCTGATATTGTGGCAAGCTAAAATGTTGAGTACCTACCACCTCGCGCCGAGGTACGTTACAATGTATCAATAATTCAGCCCAATCTGTGATCTCGAAGCCTTGTAATTAATTTTTAAAAATTTACTTCAACGTTATTTCATTGGTAGATGGCTGAAGTTTATCTTAATTATTTTTATATTTGCGCGTGACACGTGCCTCTGGATAGTGGCGCGTGAAGCATTTATGTTTGAACCGCTTATGTTTATGTTTGATTGGGCTCAGATCAGTACTGAGCTTGATGGCATTATTCGTTCATCTCGACCGGATTCAATTGATGGCGTACAATGCAGGCAACAGGAAGAAGCAGACGGCAGAATTTTCTCCACGCTAAAGCCAGTGTTGAACATGGAGCAAAAATAGTATATTATACACCAAGGTGGTGAAGACTGTTATTATTGACCGAGCACCAAGATTATTTCGCGAGGGGCTTTGCCCCGAGCGGAATAAGGTGCGAGGTCTATAAATGGCTTCACCACCGTGGTATATACAGGGTGTCCCTGAAATGCGTGGACATCGCTTAACCACAGATTCCTGGTTCGAAAATTAGACGATATAACTAAACTTACCTATATACAATTACGTTTCGTTTAGCTAGTATTGAGCTTCAAAGTTCTTTAAAAAAAAAGTTATTTTATCCATAACGACAAAACGCTTGGATCGATTTGGATAATATTCTGTATTGTACTCCTTACAGATGTAGGTCATCTTTTAAGGTGATATTAGTTATTATCAGTGAACCATTAGTGTACGAAACACGGGTAACACGGCATAAACCAGTCAAAAACTTTTTAATGTTAAGGCCAATAACTTTCAAAAAAATAGTTTCAGAAAGAGACATTCCATAGTAATTTTTTTTGTTACTTGTTAATTGATGATATCTGTTAAGGTTTAGACACAAAAAAATAAAATCTGAGGGACGGCGCACTGCATACACTATACTTGCCATTAATAAAAATATCATCGTCATTTATTTCATAGAATACCAGACTATTAGGTTACATTTGTTAAGAAATGCAGTGCGCCGTCCCTCAGATTTTATTTTTTTGTGTCTAAACCTTAACAGATATCATCAATTAACAAGTAACAAAAAAATTACTATGGAATGTCTCTTTCTGAAACTATTTTTTTGAAAGTTATTGGCCTTAACATTAAAAAGTTTTTGACTGGTTTATGCCGTGTTACCCGTGTTTCGTACACTAATGGTTCACTGATAATAACTAATATCACCTTAAAAGATGACCTACATCTGTAAGGAGTACAATACCGAATATTATCCAAATCGATCCAAGCGTTCTGTCGTTATGGATAAAATAACTTTTTTTTAAAGAACTTTGAAGCTGAATACTAGCTAAACGAAACGTAATTGTATATAGGTAAGTTTAGTTATATCGTCTTATTTTCGAACCAGGAATCTGTGGTTAAGCGATGTCCACGCATTTCAGGGACACCCTGTATACAATTTTTTTCACTACTAGTCAAATTTAAGACACAAATTAAAAATAAAAAAATTTCTTGTAAAAATCAAGTAGGTAGCACAGGAATGCAAATTCCCATTATTAACCTAGGTGAATAATATAATAGATTATTGACCACTAGGTAGAGAAATTAAACTTCTCAGTTGTCTAGGATACGCAATAATTGTCAACTTCACAGCTAGTAGTGGAAAAAAATTATTATTTACTCAGTAGATACTTGTACTCAGTAGTTGTTTTGGCAATCTCTTTCTTTCACATTTTCAAAACTGCGGGACTTCAAGAGATGTGGTGCTGGGAAGGGCCAGAGATACATGAACATTAATACCATGTTTGAAAACTTGGGTGAACGTAAAGCTGTTGCATTGAGAGGATTTCATGTATTCACCGGATCAGATGTAACGTCATCATTTGCCATGAAAGGAAAACAGACTGTTTGGAAAGTGTGGAAATCATTTCCTGAAGCTGCTCAAGCCTTCCAAGCTATCTTTATAGCACAACAATGTATTCCTGACGAGACTTTTCAAATTTTTGAGAAGGTTACTGTTTTGCTTTACTACAAAGATGCAGAAGACTTCACAGTCAATTATGTTAGAAAGCTTCTCTTTACTTCAAAAAGTCGCAGTCTACATAGTCTGCTTCCAACAAAAGAGGCATTAAAGCAGCATTGTCTTCGTTCAGCATATCAGGTAGGTCGTGGCGTGCTCAGTGATGGACAACATTCCAGAGCCAGAAGGATGGGGATGGACCATGGTTACTGGGGAGTGGATGCCGGTCTGGTCTTCTGTTCCGTCTATTATGGAAGCCTGCAGAGAATTGGTTAAGTGTAGTTGCTCCGAATGTCGGACACGATTCTCTTATTCAAAGGCCAAAGTTCCATGCACGCTACTTCGTACGAACTGAGTACTGGGGGTCGACAATGCAGCAATAAATACAATAAAAGGTATGCATTTAATTGATTATTTTAAATTCGTTTCACAATTTCAAAATCACAATATTGGTTTGTTGAAATATATAAAAATTATTTTGAATTAATTGGAAGACGAAGAAGATGACTGCGTGATCTAGAGTCATAAAAGATGAACAGAAGCAGTTAATTTAGATGAGCATTTCTTAGTATTTAGTCGTTTTTTATTTGTAAATATTTGTTTCCTTAATGCAAGAAATGTTTTCAAAATAATTAAAATCACTGATGTTAATGAAATCAAGTTTTTCTAGACATATAGAGAACCTCATATACATAAACTCTTTTTTGTGGGTAAAGAAAGGGGTATTAAGCAGAATTAACAAATTATTTATCAATGAAATTCGTGAGAAAAGTGAAATTTTAAGGTTTTTTTGAAAATTGTGCAGTACCCTTAAGGTGTAGAGATAAATGTGTGACGACAAAAAAGTTTCCTCTTTACAGGAGCTTTCAAACAAAAAGAATAAAATCGAAATTGGACTATTAGGAGCTGAGATACAAAAATATTTAGTGCGCAATACGGCGGCTAATGGCGGCCATCACATTGCAATCAAGAAGTGCAGCTTTTTTTGGTGTACCCAACGTACTATAAACCAAGGCAACAGGCAGTATAATTTTAAGAAAACTGACTACATTGGTTTATATAGTGCTTTACAACGTAAAATGGATCTTTCCTAGAGTATAACTGTACCTAAGTGCCAAAAATGTCAAATTGCGTGTCTCCCACACACCTTAATATATCACTAAATTTTCAACACTTTCCTATTTTTGCCATAATCGATTGATGGAGTTCCCGGAAGACTACCCTGTATAGTGAATCCAAATTAAGCTTGCTCTGAATTTTACGTAATTCATCATTATTTTATTCTTTTGTTCCCCTCTCTATTCGGAAATAGATCTACGACACTCCCAAAATGAGTCACAGAGGAAATTAAACGTAACATCCGTGTTTAAAAAGATCAAATTTATTCGGATCCCCTAAATTCGTTGACGTTACTATTTTGGTAATATTTACGGTTATTCTCAAGTTGCTCCAAGCTCCAATAGATATCGCATATTCGCTCACTAAACAATATGAAATATGCCTAATATAGTGTAAATTGTTACCATTGATGAAGTACTTATTGCATTACTTAAATTAGAGAATTTGTATACTGCCTACTGTGACCAAGCTTTTATGTCACTTTATCAACCCATCCCCGAATACAAATCTATTCCCTAGTATGTATCTGGAAAGTAGCCAATATTTGGCCCAGCCAACAGGGTACCTACGATAACTACGCCTACGTCCTATGTGCCGCAGGGGTCTAACCTCGGGCCCCTGCTACTCTCAGACATGACTTAAGGCGGCAAACTACGTTTCGCGGACGATTACAAAATATTTTCTACTGTCTCTTCTATTTGATGACTGCAACTTTGTTCAACGTCAATTGGATGCTTTACACCGTTGGTGTAGTAAACACTGTTTAAATTGAACATTTTTAAATGTAAAATAGTTACAGGTGCCGAAAAAACCAATAATTATTCTATTCAATTATATTGTTAATTCTAATGCTAATACAATTAAGTTTTGTTCAACGTACTACAACATCGCTGTTTTTCTCGTTGGTACGCAGAAGGCTCGATTACCTACTGCGCCATTGTGCATTTACCAAAGCGAGGTCGATACTCTTGAAATTGTTCAACGTAAATTGTTATTATACAAAATAAATCGAGTACCCCTCTTTTTGTAATTTAATTGACACTCCTGTATGCTTTACAAATTTTAGTTTACTATTTTGTACTATAATATAGTTTAATGGCCGTGCTACGTGCGACAGAAACATCTCATCATCCGTCCTCTATACCATCTGCAGGTCTGCCCAGGGAGACGATACCCAGGATTTTAGTAGATAATAGCACAATCCGAATAATTTTCAAAATTTTGGTACCGGCTTGAAGGTAATCAGTCTATTAATCAATGAACATAGAAATCAATGAAGAAGAAATTAAAGGTTAGAAAACCTTATTTTTACAATTGACTCGCTTCCAAATTTGATAGGGAGCTAGTGCTGCTGAGACGGACCTCAATGGGTTGTTATGTTCCTCTGCGAGTGGCCAAAGGAGTTTCAGTCGACGAGTTATTTGCATCTGATACAGATATACTCACAGATGAAGCTTTAATTTGGTTTTTAGAATTCCCGTCATTTGAGTACTTTAATAGATCCTATTAAAGCACTCAAATGACGTCATTTGCGTGCTTTAATAGACTTTTGGGTGTTTTAATAAAACCGGTACAATTTAATTTTACTAAGTTGGTATTTACCGAATTAATTCATAGCAAATACTGTAGTTAACCTTTAAATAAATTTTAAATTGACAATTTGAAAAGTAGTATGTAGTTCCAATCTCTAAAAAATTCCCTAGATTTTGATAATGTCAAATATTTATTTAAAATTGCTTGCAAAAGGCGCAAATTCTAAAAAATAGTATAAAAAACTCATTCATAAGGCTTTTATGACACTCATCATTAAGAAAACTCGTGGCTGCGCCACTCGTTTTCTAAACTTTGATTCGTGCCATAAAACGTACCTTATGAAACTTGTTTTTTAATATACTATTCTAGAGAATCGCCTATGTTTAACGACGTGGAAGGATAGGACTAAAGTTGGAAATCTGACTGCACAACTATGATGAGAATCTGTACGAAGAAATTAAACATTGTACATACACAAGGAAAATCAGATACAGTTATGGTATTCGCCTTGCCAGAAATAACCAAAGTACCGATTTTGAAACGTAATGCGTTATCAATCTCAGTTGGCATTGGTTAATATTAATGCATTCGAGGAAGTGAAGAAGTTTTGCAAGAAATTGGAGCAATCCAAGCTGGCGTCCAACAAGCCATCTTCAATGTTGTTTTAGCTCGTACTGATCGAGACCGATTAATGCAGGGTAAAAAATTCATAAGGGAAATTACGAAATGATCAAGTTGTCCAATGGAGATATTTGGTGTTGCAGCAAAAGCCATTTGCCGTCTGTCAACAGAGCACCAACAGAAATTCTGATCGGCTGTGTACCATAACTTAAAAAAAAAGGCAGCTTAAAGATACCTAAAAGCTTTTGCTTTAATTAGCTATTTCTACTACGAGCTGCACCATTTTTGGATAGTAGGTAGTTTGGTACATTACTGCGATTCTGTGGAATGATTGTGCAGGGGTATTGTTAAAATCTTCTTAACTACAAATGATATGAATGGGCAAGAAAACTTCATATGAGAAACTGTAAGATATTTACCAAATTGCTAAACCATCGGATAATTAATTACTCTCACACATCACCATGGTGACGCACTACACTGATCTTCAAAAGCTATTGTGCTCCATCTTCTTCTTTTATCCTTAGAGGATCCTCGATTATCTTTATAATGGTGAAAGGGGAGGGGAAGGCAACATAGCGACAAGAAATCCAGACACAGCAACATATAAGCCACGAAGTGTGATTCCATACCACTAGAATTTTCAACCAACTTTTCGAAAGGATTGGAGGAATATCTCACCGACTATATATTGCGTTTGGTCCAATAATTACTTGGAATCTCTATAAAAATTCTTGTGAGTGTATTTTTGACCTTGAACTTTGATGAAATCTTGTGTGTTGCTCGATCCTTACCAAAATTGCTAGTAAGTTATCAATTAACGAAAATGGAACCTTTTTTCTTTAATGGCGGACGCCGTTTGAACGGATGGGCAGAGGGGACAGAGATTTTGAATCATATTGACAAAACGAAAACCGAACGAAATGTTTATGACGCACGAGGAGGGACGTTACAACAATTGGATGTGAGAGACTTGCTCAATAATGTTTGCCATTTCAAATTTCAACAAAATTTCTAGCAAAAGAAGATGTAAATACAAGCAAGTTGATGAGATGATTCACAGTTATCGACGGATTTCTATACGAAAGATCTCTTGAAATAAGTATGGTTAGTGTTGGAGATATTATTCACAAAGAGCGAAAGTTCGGTAAAGTTTGTGCAAGCAACGTTCCAAACCAAGGCAGATTGAGATGTCAACTATGCCTATTGTGCCTTATGAACGTGAAGCAGTGACGTGCGATGAAACCGGGGTTTACCATTTTTTTCCCGGTTCCAAGAGATCAAACATGGGAATACGACACACAACTTCGCCTAAGTCTTAAAACGCAAAATTGGGGCCACTGTCTTTTGGGACATTCGACGACTTATTGGATTTGTTTTCTTAAGGATATTGCTATTGCCAACTTCTTTAAAGAGTGTTAAACCAGTGTTTTGATCAAGAAGGCGGAAGCAATTCATCAGAAGCATGACAACGCGTGCCTACATTTTTTGCAGATTTGTATTGAGAACCGTTTCTTCATTTTCCTATAGCCCCGACCTCTCTCAACACTTCAACAGATTTTTTTGGGCATATTTTTGAAGACAAGACTCACTTAATAATTTTAAGAATTTGGGAATTTTGGATGTTACTTTCTTTTAGTTTCAGTGGATCTTCGGGTACGAAGTCAAATAATCTTCAATCCATTGAACTAACATAATTATGAGTGTAAGGATTAAAGATGAAAAAGGAATCAACGTCAATCATATGTTACAGGATTGAAGTGAAAAATTGGGACACGATAGAAATGTCAGTATTTTCATCTTTTAGAAACGATCGGTCGCAACAATTATTCGAGTTACTAGCCGAAAATTGAATTATGCCGCCTTTCCTCCATCTCTGTCCATTTTTCGAGTTAAATCGACAATATCCAAAACAGACAAAAGGGGAGCGAACATTAAGGGATCGATTCTTGTAATGCAACTGTTATGTACTAGTTCTAGTAAAACACACTTAACCTTAATTACAGTTTTGTGCTAGTCGAGTGAAATATTTCCACAAACTTTTACGAGAAAAGTGTTTTAATATTCAATGAGGATGTCCTGAAATTTCTCATTCCTTCTTTATAAGACAGTTAATTTGAAGAATTAACAACGTCAATTTGGATAAAATAAACTCGGCTTCAGCCAACGTCATTGTGAAAGGAAAGATTAAGTTTCTGATAATGCAACAAGTAAATTAAGAATGATTCTGTGTAGGAGAATAAAGCTGTGCAAACGACAGTTAAGTGCTGGATTGAATATCCATGTCTAAACAATACGCCGTTTCCTCTAGCCCTAGAACCGTTTTCACATCCAACTGCCCGAGAATGTATATTGCTATGGAGATTAGATTGGGTATGATGGCTCGTTGTTGATTTAAGATATTGCAGGACTAAACGTCATGTTGTTCTAACAAAGTGCTATAAATTATTGTTTGTGGTAGTTCGGTTAATGGAATTAGATCAATTGTACTTGAAATTTTTGGTATTATAAACCGCCGAAGTTGCAGTTCCAGGATAACTCAAATAATTTCGGATTGGTTCTTTTTTTTTCCGACCCCAATTCTGTGTTTCTACAAGGAATTTAATTTAAACCTTTTGTGTACAAAGGTTTTGGATATGTTATCACAAAAGTACGCTATCAGCTTGTATAATCCCATCAAAACGAGTTTTTATACGACGCAAGATTTATCGAACTAAAATTTCATCACATCTTTCTGACATTATTTTTTATATCTACAGAATAAAAAAGCACTTACTTTCAACGCCAATATCTTTCAGAAGGAACAAAGACAATGCGAAAACAAAAGCTTTATGAATTAAGGCAATGGCGTAACGAAGTTAGGCAGCCCCATCTCTGCGTCTATTAAGTGCTTATCCCAATAAACTGTCATCTCCCAAGGGGCTAAATCTCTCCAAGTTGACTGAGTCCCTGTAATTTACTCTCTCGACGCAACAATGTAAATTTAGGAAAGACGTGAGGTACATTTTGAAGTCTTCCAATTCAACATACCTTCCGACATCACCGTGCTTACCGTATTTTATGTAATTTATTGGTTAAATGCTGCACGCATTTACCTACGCCGCGTAACCAAGCAAAGGGACAACGCGAATAAATGCGAAACGTTTGTTTTCCCCTTGAAATTTAATCTTTCTAAATATCGCACGTTGTTCACTTTTTTCGTTTATATACACAGACTGATTAATAAATGTATCTAACTTTTAGAAGCATTGAAATTTTTCACTTCGGTGGTTTTTAGAGTATTTTTGGATACATTCCAAACAAAAGAAACCGACGTGCTTGTGAAATATACTGTGTAGAGAGGTCAATAGAAAAAAAGAGGAAGTAAATTGCATTCTATACGAATTTATTGAAAGGATGTAGTAGCGCCGTTAACACTCGACTTACTTATACAGGGTGTTTTGCAATAATTCGTAAAGTTTTGTAAATTTCGAATAGGAAAAGCTAGTAAAAACTACTTGTTTTAGAAGACACAGTACAGACATGAATTGGAGAAGCTTTTCGACATACATAAACATAATAATATACAGGGTGTTCCATTTAAAATAACGAAGTTTTTCCTATTCGAAATTTACAAAACCTTACAAATTATTGCAAAACACCCTGTATAAGTAAATCGACAAATATATGTATATTGACTAATTTGTGTACCAAACATTGACTCAAAATTTTAAAACTGAACGAGCCTACGCATTTTTTAATCGGACCGTGTTTTCTCAGAAAAATCATGAGAAAAATTCATAACTTGGAAACGCTACATTTAAAACATAAAACAAAAATATGGACATAGAGCATTTTAAGAGAGCAATCGGAATATGACATCAAGTATAGGGCGTTCCAATTTAAAAAAACAGGTCGACACGAAGCCACGATTATTCGAAGCACCATGTATGTTTATAAATAATTTACAAATATGCAATAGTTTTATTTGATACATTAAATGAAATATTGGACTTCCTCGCACTAATGGGCTACCCTGTATAAAAAATGTGAATTGCCACCTAATCTGTTCAGATTGTTCATTGTTGTCCATATAGAGACAAGTAGCAAGTTGCTACGATACATAATAAATAAAAATATTATTGTGTATTGTCTGTCAGAGTAAAATCTGTTTTTTCTAAAAAGGTTTAAAAATTATTTGTTACCACAATCCACAGTATCCCAACAAGATTACCCTTTTTTCCTAAGATGCAACCGTCTATTCTCCAATATCTAGAGTTTTGAAGAACATTGTTTGGCGTACATACAACTTTTCTTCTTTTTTCTTTAAAAAGTAACTAAAGTTAAACTGTCTTATTGATGTATCTGTTTCTTTTCTATCTCTCGGCCTTTGGGTGGTACTTATTCTAACCAGCATATCGACGATGTCAATGTCAAGGGCGTACGCAGTTTTTCGGCTAGGGGGGGGGGGGGGGGGGGCAAAAAATAAAATTGTTTGGAAACGTGTTTAATATTTATTGCCTATGTTGTTACCCCACAATTCTTTTCAATACATTTAAGCATCATACAATTCCCCTTGGGTACAAATACTATTTATTTAGAAGAAAGGCCAGGAAATGCTTAATTTCTCCTGAAATTATATGATCAGTAACAAATTTTAATATTTAGTACAATTCGTTTTGCGGCCAGGGGGGGGGGCATCGGCCCCCCCTTGCCCCACCTTGCGTACGCCCTTCGTCAATGTAACTGCAATTTTAACGATTTCGGCTTTATGCAGCTTGAGATAGAGAAACATCTATTGACAGTGCTAGAATTCATTGTGGCGCTCCAATTCGTTTGTCCGAATCATGTGATTACCGAAACTTTGTACAATACCTCGTATCTGTGTACTAAATGTGGACGGCGGTGCATGTTTACAAGTTGGTGCACTGCTAAAATTCGGGAAATTTTAATGTTACGTACATTTTTTAAATATTTTTCAAAACGTCGTCCCTTAAGACTTCTGCATTCGGTAAAACCAATCTTCAAAACATTTTTGCCACTCTGAGCAAGGTACCTCCAAAACAAGTACTTTAAAAGATTGAGGTGATGAATAACGCTTACCAATCATTTTATTTTTGATTTTTTTGAACAAAGAAAACGGGGGATATATCAGGCGAATGATATTTTGACTAGGCAAAAATTGTGTAGTATGTCGTGTTGTGTGCGCACTTGAATTGTCATGATGCAGAATGATTCGATTATTTATATTGTTTTTTTTCAAATTTTACCGATCACCTGGGGGAGACAAATTGAAGTATACCAATTAGCAGTAACTGTTCTTCGATCCTTCAATGCAACAGTTGCAACAATAACGGTTTTTCCGAAAAATCACGGACTCATTTTCTTTGAAACGCTTCACGACCGCACCATTTTTGTTGGTTTAGGTTGGTTAGGTTCACAGGAACACCCTTACAGATGATTGTTGTTTAGTTTCAGATTCATATGAATATATCCATGTTTTGTCACCTGTTACAATGTAATATACAAAATTTGGATGAACATGGTAACATTTTTTTAAGCATTTCTTTGAGCATTTGAGCATCTGACAAATTGTGAGGAATCCAACGACTATTGACTACAACTCTTTCTGAGATTTAAATGTTGCTTCAAAATGATATCTATTTGTTTCACCCCAATGCCTAAAAAATGGCTGCATCTCACTGTATGTTGTATGCCGATCTGATAAAATCATTTCACAGGTTCACTCATCAATATTCTTTACGACAACAGAACCATTACATGGTCGACCCTTGCGAAAATCGTCATCGAAAGTAAACCATCCACGTTTGAATTCTGCAAACCATTTGTAGACGATGGTTTTGGACGGCGCTTCATCACCAAACAACAACTATAGTACTTAAATAATTTGAGGCTTTCGAACTGTCAAGATAACCAGTTTTCGACTTATACCGCGTCGTTATGTGTGTTCCACAGCCTGCTATGAAAGGCTTGCCTTGCCTTTTTCCTTGTTAGCCAAAACAAGAATTTTTGGCATGATTATTCATCCTCTTAGTTCCCGATGGTGGTTAGCTGTTAAGTCTAGATTTACCAGGTCTGACTGCTGAATGTGACGTCTCGCAAGACATTGCAGCTTGCATCTTCAGAGTGATAGGCTGTGGAAAATCACGACACGGTATAATCCGAAAACTAGTTATCTTGACAAAAACTATAGTTTTTCCAAACACTGCTGTGGCGTTAAACCGTATCAATTATCAAAGGTCGTAAATTAAATGACCAGTAAACTGGCACACAACTTTCCTGTGTTTACTACAATGGCGTATTAAATAAAATAGTTTTTGCGTAATAACTCAAAAAAATAAAAAAATGAATATATTTTCTCCTAAAATAATATACAGGGTATGTCATAAATATTTTTATTATTTTGATAATTTCCGGAGATAAAAAAAAAGAAATATAAAGTGTGTAGTACAATTGTAATCAGAAAATGATTTCTGATTTTCTCCTGAAATAATAGGCAGGGTATGTCATAAATATTTCTAATATTTTGTTAATTTCCGATTAGGCCGGAAGTAAATTGGTATATTCAAATTATATTATTATTATACTTATTATACTCGATTAAAACAGTCGTGTGTCCTGTACTTCACTGTACAATTTTACATCTTCATCTTTGTTATCAAAAAAGTTATAAATTTTTAAAGTTTTCAATTTCAAACATTCATCTCCCTTCCCCTATGGGAAATAGAGAAATAAATGTAGTTTTTCCTGAACTATATGTATAACATTTAAAAACTAAAAAAAGCTGAGCAGATTTTGAGAAAATCGATTTTCAATTCTTGGCCAATTTTGGGAACCAATAAATTGACCGCGTTAAATTTTTATTCTTTATCAATTATAAGTAAAAGTTCTGGCCATCCTATGGCTACAATTTCCAATTTTCAAATTTTAACTAAGTTAAAGGGTTGTTGAGCTACACCCTAAAAAGTAAAAACTTGGAAAATTGCTATATTGGCCGCCAATTTGAATTTAGAAAGAAACCAAAAACGGCGTTTTACTTGTTACTATGTCTACTAACTTTTCACCAAGGGCAATTAGTTTGGGTTAAAATTTGAATGTTTGCTCCCAAAATAACGCCCCTAGTTTAGCCAAACTTTGGGACGATTTTGATGAGAAGCTTGTTTTACCGATGAAGTTTTTTTATAGGTTTTAAATTTTATCAAAATCGGCCTAGTAGTTTAGGCTGCACAGTCATAACTTACGCACCCACGCACCCACAGACAAACATTTTTCAAAGATGGCTGTTTTGGACTCAAAACGTCGAGATTAATCAAAACCTCGAGTTCGATTTTTTTCTTGATTACATTACTTTCCCTATGTGTGTATATGCACGGGAAAGTAAATATCATCACTCGAAATAGTCATTTTTTCACAAACTTACTACTTTTAAAATTCTACTGAAATAAAACTGCTGTATTTACAATCAAACTGACGCTGATATAATTTGATATTTATTTATTTATTTATTATTTATTTATTAATGATACAATTAAGTCCATGGTGGAGTCAGAGGCTCAAAAAGGGGTAGTGGTTAAATTAATAAAACTACTTAAAACCTCCCCTTAGACAATGGTTTTTAATAAATACAAATTTAATGAAGCGAAAGATGAAGAGTTTATGTTTTTTATAATAGTAAGTACACGAAAGTACTAAAAAGCCAGCCCCATCAACGGCAAAACTGACTGTTAATGAAATTAAAGGGATTGATTAGGCATTCAACTCCTCGTTTTTGATTAACGTAGGGGAATCCTAAAATAATCCAAAGGGAGCAATCACCTTGTTACTTAACCTTAAACTAAGGTGTGCAATGGGCAACATTTAAATTTGACTTGATTAAAAATATAGGAAAGTGATTAACAAGCGACATGTTTCGAGGCCATCCGGTCTCATTCTCAAGCTTAATATAAGAAACTACATGAGCAAGATGATCCAAAAAGTGATAAGTCTGAAGGGGCAAAACAGTTACATTTTAAAAATTATAGATGAAACATGATGTAAAAATTAAATAAGTAACAAAGAACTAAGAAAAAACTAACACCGAAAGTGAACATTGATGAGTTAAAAACGAAGACGAAGTGTCACTCATGCAATAAAACTAGCCATTAGTCAAAAGAGTGCCCTTCTAAGGGCAATGTGAGTAATTATTGGTTTGCTGATTCAGGGTTATCAGGAGTAGACTAGAGTTAACAATCAGTGGAAGCGGCGTCGTTTGGCAAACGTATCATTTGCTCCAAATATCAAACAAATTTGTTATCAACAGAAGTTTTCCGAAAAAGATTTGAATTTTGTTGCAGTCGGAGAACGTTATCAAAAGAATTTATTAAAAATAGTGATCAATGGATAATGTGGCTGCAGTGTCACTTTAACTTTGGAATCTTCGTTTGGGTCACATCAACGTTAATTCCATTAGGAAAACGTGTCAAAATGGATTAGTTACTAACTATCATGAAGAATTGTCTAATAATGAAAAGTGAGCATTGTTCGCATTGCGCCCGTTCACACAAGGCATGCCAGTCTTCGCACATGATTGAGAAGTAGGTACCACATTGTTGATAGTTTTGTTTTAGGCTCTATAGTAAAACATAGGACTAGTCACACAGTGTAAAGCAATACGATAGTATGGATTCCAAAGCATTTCGATCGCTCGACGAGATTTCCAAAAGGCACTATTTGCTTTTTCCGCTTTTAGGTAAATATGCTTTCTCTAGTTCAATTTGTTGTCAAGAGTAATTCTTTCACTGGAGGGTGCTCGAAGCCAGGTTAATGGACAAGGAGCGTTCCTACGCCATTCTTCGGTTAATCGGTTAAGGATAAGAATAAATACAATTTTGTACGATTAACGTCGTTATTAGTTCCACTATGATATTTAATACGATCTGTTCCTTTCAAAAAGGACGCTGAAGTTTGCTCATCGTATCGAAACGGAATTGCCGGTATTGTTGGAGTTCATTGTATTGGGTCCCTACAACTTCTATATAGTAAATGGTGAGACTTTCAAAGTATGCCATGTGACTTCTCAAGACAGCACCACCATGTTTCAGGGTGGTGGTGCCGATGAAACCTCGATGATCTTTTTAAATTGGAGCTAACTGCAGCACTTGTGTGTCAAATTTCAGTAATTAACGTTGGAAAGCTTAGAATTAATGGCAAGTTTCGATTCTTGTGACAATCAACGTTACACATTGTAAAGCTCAACCAGAATGTTACGCTAGCAATATCAAGTAGGCACATGGTATGCGTGTAGACGAGAACAATTTGCAGTTATATTCCTATGGAAACTTGGAAAAAGGGTGGAATTCCCTCTGCCAGGCAAAATTCTAGTAAGGGTAGTGCTAATAAGGAAAGCGGTTTGTGCGTAACCAATGCACTGCACATACTCGTATTATGTGTTCTTCAATGATGCGTGTTAATATAATATTATGTTATTTTTCATACGAACTATTCAAGCTATTAACTCCCGATCATTCCCAAAGGTAAATTATTTTATAGACAATCGGTAATAGCTTTCTTCTTGATTTTTTTGCTGCTCTAAATGTAGAGAGGTCGTTCTTATTTCATATCCAAATATAGGAACTTCAAAGTAAATTTTGTGACGTATAATACGATTCATGAAGGAATTGGTATACAGTTGCTTGTAGGTACATAAACAATTACCGAAATGAAATTGTATAAAGTCTTCGATATACAATGGAAGTAAATTAGATTGTGTTCAAAGCAAAGGATATAATAATTTGCGGAGATAAATTAGAACTACTCAGTCATACGCTATTGTTTGAATATCTAATTAATTGTTGCTACGCCAACAGATAATAATTAACGATTCTATTTGTTTTAGAAGGTATAAACCGGCAATCTTGCAGTAAACTTATAGATGCTGCTGCTACCAGCAAATTAAATGGGAGAAACTATAATAATTGTCTTCATTTTTTCATCGCGAAATGCACTCGTCTATGCTAATGGATCGACATCGCGCCTTCGTGACCCTCCAAAAGACGGAGCCACTTGTCATCTAGCAAGTAAACAGCCCGACTGGATGTTTGCTTACGAGCTTGCTATTTGTCAAACATTTTATTTTCTTTCGTAGTTTAGTCGGTGCAGAGTTGAAGCGGATGACATATTGGCTCATTTAACGAGAGGCGAGACTTCTTGTGTACTTTTATCGCAGCAGATTACTTTGTCTACACAAGAGATTAAATCAAACATTTTTCATCCGAGAAGTACAGACGTTTACCTTTATTTGTGTTTCCAAATTAGGATTTTGTTTTCCTTTCTGCTCCTTAACTCAAAAAGGGATTCCATCATCACCAGTTGATTTATTTTAGTCGAAACATTTTAAATATATATTTCTTCATTTAGTCACGATTTTATGTAAGAGGAAAAAGAAAATCGCAACTTAATTCATTTTAGCTCTTTAGCATTTAAATGCCTTAATCTGTTGCCCAAATGCCCAGTTTGAATTTTAAGTTGCTAAAGATAAATGTACTTAATTAAGTTAGAAGTAGCTTGATTTAGCTGAAAGCATTTTAATACAAAAATTACTTGTAACGTCGACGATATAACCAGCTTCTTGAAAATAACTTTTCACTCAAATCATTATCTACGCTTCTTAAGATAAAATGTTCAAATATTCGTGTTTTGAAATTATCATGATTTGTATGTTATGAAGGTTTTATAATTCAGAAAGTTACTACCGAGAATATAAGAGAAACTCAAGAAACTTATGCATAATTAGATGACAAACAAAATGCCTTCGTAAATATGGATGAAACGAAATGAAAAATTTTCACAATCTAAACGTTACTTTCGCTCATTTTTATACCGACAAGTTTTGTACTAACGAATAAAACATGGAGATTAATATTTTTTGGCGACAAACCTTGTTTGTCGGTTGGGTGCTTTTCAAATCACTAACTTTAGTTTATGCATTTTTGGTATTTCAATAGTTGAAGACTAATTGCACTCATTTATGGAAATATATATATCTATTACATAAAATAGCTTGGTTTGCTTATGCTAAATAGGTGCATTACTTACTTACCAGGTGTAGTACAAGTATGAAATGTGTATTTGAAACAACAGGTGGTGCACCAATGCAGTGTGAAGTACAGTGACTTTATTACAAACAGTGACGACAAGCGACGATTATCCGCCATTAAGAGGCAAAATTGTGGGCGGGTTTATATGAACTCAACGGTGGTATCCTAGCAACTTGCTAAATCAAAATAAAAATCACACGCTGATCAAAGGTAAACACAGTCAGGCCGCCATTAAGATGCAAAATATACCACGGCCAATCAAAATCGATACCACGCTTGTCGTCACTGTTTGTAATACAGTCACTGTAGTGTGAAGTACAGTGACTCTATTACAAACAGTGGCGACAAGCGATGTATCGATTTTTATTGGCTGTGGTATATTTTGCCTCGTAATGGCGGCCTGACTGTGTTTACCTTTGATCAGCGTGTAATTTTTATTTGAATTTGGCACGTTGCTAGGATACCACCGTTGAGTTCATAGAAACCCGCCCAAAATTTGGCCTCCTAATGGCGGATGGGTGGAGCTAATCGCTGCTTGTCGTCACTGTTTATAATAGAGTCACTGTAGTGTGAAGCAGAGTCAGTAGATTAACAGAGTACCGCAACCTCCGTCATTTTTAGTCCTTTCCGCGCTTCACTCACTACACGCTCAGTAAAGTAAATGATGTTTTGACTAAATTTTTTGGAATAGGTATAATAAAACAAATACACTTAATGGCACAACAACACTGCATTTTATTAAAAATTACGCACTTCGTAAGTATATTTTATGTATATGGACTAAACATGGCCGCCAGGGCGGCATTTTTCGCGTCAAAGGCTTGCGGTACTCTATTAATCTACTGACTCTGGTGTGAAGTACAGTGACTCTATTACAAACAGTGGCGACAAGCGATGTATCGATTTCTATTGGCTGTGGTATATTTTGCATCTTAATGGCGGCCTGACTGCGTTTACATTTGACCAGCGTGTGATTTTTATTTGGATTTAGCACGTTGCTAGGATACCAACGTTGAGTTCATAGAAACCCGCCCAAAATTTTGCCTCCTATTGGCGGATGGGTGGAGCTAATCGCTGCTTGTCGTCACTGTTTGTAATAGAGTCACTGTAGTGTGAAGTAGAGTGTGAAGTTTAAAGTTTTGACTATATGCCATTTTGTTATGCCATGAACCACAATTAACGCGCACAAGTGACAAATTGAAAAAGTGTTTGCATAGCATTGTTTTGCTGATTTCAATATGTCGGTATTTGTGCGGCAAATAAAGAGCGTTCGCGATCCGCTGCAAATTTGTTGTTTTCATTTGAAAAGAACTCCTGGTAAATCATACCGATTACTTCTATGGTGACCAGGGCCGGATGCTCCGACGTTCAGATTTCGTCAGACCGTGCGCATGACGTCACCCGTAGAGTGAATTACATTTGCGACATGCTCATTTGATGTGTTTTTCGTCTGTACCGAGTTTATTTTTCGAGATACAAAAAATTCCATAAGAACAAATATGCTCCTTATGATGTCTTTTATATGTAAAAAATAATAGGGTAACTCAATCTCTCTCAGTTAACCTGAAAAATACTTGTATAAAATATCATAATTACATCTGATGGTGTTTGCGCCGCGACGACACAAAAACGGTGCTAGATAGAGGAAAATTGCATATGAACAAATTTGTAGAGCACAAAATTTACTAAAGAAAAGTCCGCGGTAGGGTGTCACGATCTTCGATAGTTTAAGAGTTACAGGCGTCCAAAATGATGCAAACCTTATTCGCGCAACTGTCCACACTGCTTTTTCCCAAACTAATGGAGATAATTACACCCTCCCGCGGACTGTTTTGTAGTAAATTTTGTGCATTACAAAATTGATTCAGTTCATTTTTTCTCTGTCTAAAATATATAATGGTTCTCGCAGCGTTCGAGGAGAAAGCGTTAGGAGATCTGGGTGATTTCATTGATGAATTCAAGACAATTTCGCACTTAACTCTATTTTTTAACACCTTGTGGTAATTTACATTTTAAAAAAATGGTTACCTGTTGATCTGCACAAACATGAACATCATAACACAAGGTGGAAAAATGTACCGTTTATTTATTTATTGAACATAACTTAAATCGAGGCGTGGTTTAAAAACGTGAAATAAAAAAGGTAACGTAGGGTACCAATAAAAAAAGGTAAAGTAAGGAACCAGTAAAAACAATATGATAAAATTAACATAAAATTCATTTTGTGTCTTTTATATCTTAAAAATAATAGGGTAGCTCAATCTCTCTGAGTTAACCCGAAAAATACTTGTACCTATAAAGTATCATAATTACATCTGATGGTGTTTGCGCCGCGACGACACCAAAACGGCGCTAGATAGAGGAAAATTGCATATGAACAAATTTGTAGAGCACAAAATTTACTAAAGAAAAGTCCGCGGGAGGGTGTAATTATCTCCATTAGTTTGGGAAAAAGCGGTGTGGACAGTTGCGCGAATAACGTTTGCATCATTTTGGACACCTGTAACTCTTTAACTATCGAAGATCGTGACACCCTACCCCGGACTTTTCTTTAGTAAATTTTGTGCTCTACAAATTTGTTCATATGCAATTTTCCTCTATCTAGCACCGTTTTTGTGTCGTCGCGGCGCAAACACCATCAGATGTAATTATGATATTTTATACAAGTATTTTTCAGGTTAACTAAGAGAGATTGAGCTACCCTATTATTTTTTACATATAAAAGACATCATAAGGAGCATATTTGTTCTTATGGAATTTTTTGTATCTCGAAAAATAAACTCGGTACAGACGAAAAACACATCAAATGAGTATTCCTCAAATGTAATTCACTCTACAAGTGACGTCACGCGTCATATTTGCGGACCGCCCACCATGCGCAACATCCTATCTTTAGTATTTATATCGTGTATGGTGACCATGCTCCATCGCAAGATACGTGTTAGTGGTTAGTTAGTCACAAACGTTAGTCAACAGGCTGTTTTCAATCGCCTACGGAGATGGGAAAGATCTGTGTCGGCAAACACATGTGAAATAGTGCTCGAACGATACAACGGAAAGTCGTTTTTGCATCGTATCGTTACTGGGGATGAAAATTGGATATATTTTGAAAATCCAAAGCGCAAAAAATCATGGGTAGACCCAAACGCACCATCGACATCAACCGCAAGACCGAATCGTTTTGGCAGGAAGATGATGCTCTGTGTTTGGTGGGACCATTATAAGTTGTTAATGGCTGGTGGAACGGTTAATACCAAACGCTACCAGCAACAATTGAGCGATTTGAACCGTTCACTACTCCAGAAATGACTACCTATCGAAAAAGGCATCGTGACAATCCTCCATCACATACTGTAACATCGATTCGCGACACGTTGAAAGCAGTCAGCTGGGAAATGCTAGCCCATGCGGCTTACTCACTAGATTTGGATCCGTCCGATTACCACTTGTTTGCATCGATGGATCTCGCACTTGCTGGACAGCGCTTTGGTTCGTACGAAGATGTGAAAAATGGCACGATGAATGGTTCGCGGCAAAAAGGGCAAGATTTTTACTGGTGTGGAATCCACAAATTATCCGAGAGATGGGAAAAATGTATAACTAACAATGAAGAATACTTTTAATAAATTAGTATTTACTACATGGTGTAGGGATAACACATCTAAAAACCTAGGCATGCCACACCAAAGGTCTTAAAGGTTACGAATTTTTGTTATGTTCAACTTGGATTTTACATTGCAAAAATCTAAAAATTTGATTGTGGAGTCATAGAATGTTTGTGTTCTTATTATGTTTAATATATAATATAACATCGAACATAATCTTTCTTCTTTTCTTATTATTTTTACTAATGGTAGGTACGTTAAAATAAACTAACGTATTGCATAAATTTATGTATCTATGGGAACTGTTCAAAATAATTACCATCTAATACGAGACAGTAAGGGAGAAATCAAGGCTTACTGATGTGAAAGAAAGTAGTCATGGGGACACTAGGGAAATGATTATACAGTGTGGAACGGCCAAATGGAAGAAATTCGTTATTTCAATCATTGTGCATATTTGTAAAAAATCAATTTAAAATTTTTAAATTACATCGTATTGCGCAAAAATTTCTTTCCTAAATTTAACATCCTTATAGTGAGGGTTGCAACTTCTAAATTTTCAAATAGGATACATCATTTAAAAGGTTTTTTCATTGCCTATTCAAATGTTTTCAAATCTAATGCAATAATAAATTGATTTTAAAAGAAATCATCTCATTGACCAAATTCGCTACAGCGCTTTGGGAACTTAATGGGTAGTGACGTTTGGTTCTAGACGAGGGGTATTTCGCAGGGGAATTTTGGTGTACACTCGTAAGGAATTAGTAAGGAATTAGAGGAATTAGTGGGGAATTAGAGGAATGAGTGGGGAATTAGAGGAATTAGTGGGGAATTAGAGGAATTGGTGGGGAATTAGAGGAATTAGTGGGGAATTAGAGGAATTAGTGGGGAAATACTTGGGAAATTCTAGGAGAATAGTGGAATTAGTGGGGAATTATGGGGAATTAACATTAAATTTGTAGATTGCGCAACGTCGCGTCACATAAAACTGCCAAAACATGATCGCAGATCGCTGTCACGCACCGCCGTCTTTGATTTTGTTTCCTGAAATGCTTCGTGTAGTAATTTTGCTGTTTGCATAAATAAATCGAGAACAATTAATAATATCCTCAGTGCGTGTAAATTTCACAAGTGACCAGTGTGGTGATTTATCGATTTGTATGTTCATTATACAGTAAGTAAATGAAGACATTGTGGTTGGTTCTGACTCTCAAAGGGGGTAGAAGGAATAGTAAATAAAACTCTCAACCTCCCCTTACCGATGATTTAATGATGACGAGGAATTGTTATGTTTTTTGGTTAAGTACGAAGTACTGGAACTGCTCCGATGCAAAAAAGCAGGTATAAAATGTTGAAATTTGGTGGGTTCCGTCACAGCTTATCCATTGATAGCCTACTGTGACGGATGACCTCAATCGTTAAGTGTAATTAAATTATGAAATTGAAAAAATTGAAGATTTTACATGGGGGGTATACCTACTGGCGACATGTTTCGAAACCGTTACAGGTTTCGTTTTCAAGCATAAAATTTTTGACAAAAGAGACGAATGAAGGCTACAATACAAGTATTAATTAAAACTAACCTTAAGTAACTAATTAAACTCACCTTAGGGAAAAAACATGATGATTTGAAAAACTCAATAAAAGTAAAACATCTTAAATAAAAATACTAATAATCCATAGGATTAATAATAAAAAAAAGTACTTCAGTACTTTGTACTTAACCAAAAAACATAACAATTCATCGTCATCATTAAATCATCGGTAAGGGGAGGTTGAGAGTTTTATTTACTATTCAGTAAGTAAATATTTTTTACGATGTTGCACGAAAATAAATAAATGTTGTAACCTTAAAAACAGAATAAGGTTGAAAAAGGCATCAAATTAAATCTGTGTACAATGTTGTCACAGTTAAGATTTTTTAAAACACACTAAAAAACGCCTTTTATTAATATCTATATAGGTAAAAAAATTTATGTTTTCTTACCGGGAATGGTAATATGAAAAAGTGAAGAGAGAATTATCAGGATAAGAACAAACATTATTAAAATCTCCATCTTTGCTTCTCTCCTATAAGTTGAAGTATGGTAATCGACTAAAAATATGACACTTGGGGTGAAAAAGAGTTAATATCTTCAATTTCCGTAAAAATGAAACATTACCTGCATCTTCAATCGTCACTTTCTCGTCGCTGTTTACAGAAAAACATACACGACAAACTGTTTTTTATAGGAAATTTTGTAAGCTGTCAATTAGTTTATATAAAAGGTTGCCGTAAAATAAATGGAAACGAAGATATTTAAGAAAAACTGAATACAAAAATACATTTTAGTTAAATTCTGTGAAAATATATAAGTAGTTTTCAAAGATGTATTTTTACAATAAAGTGCAACTTGCGAACGATTTATTGTATTGTATTACCTTTGTATATATATAAAGTACTGAAAATAGGATAAAACCAATTTTTAAGAAAAATTTAACGGCCATTTTTTAGCGAAAATCGGGATCTTAATAAAATGTCAATTTTTGAGTAGGTATACCTTCAAACAGCTGTAACTAGCGAACTATTTGTCGTACCAACTTCTGCCGACGCTTATTTTACAGGTACATTAATTATCTTTAAAAAACTGTAAGACACATTACTGTCTACAAGTAGTGAAAGCGTAGTTACTTCCAAAGAAACGCTTAAAAATGAGTATTTTTCATTATTTCTTCCTCCATCGCCTTATAAAGATTACCAAAATGATATTTGGTGTAGGTATACATATAGATTCAAAATTTAATTCTCTACAATTTTCATTATATGCACTAAGGACGTAAAATCAATAGTTTTCGACTTACTTATTATTGATTTTATTATGCAAAACGAGCAGTGATTGTGTCTTAAAAAAAGGTTTAAATGATTATATCTCTGTCAATATTAATCGTATGGAAATGTTTAAAAAAGAAAATTATTGGCAGTTAAATTCTCTACAACTTTTATTTGAAACATTTTGCGATACGGATGGGCATTCTCGAGATATAAGCGAAATACGCGCGATGCGCGCACGTGTTACCGTTTCGCCGCAAAACAGTCGACATTTAAAAAAAATCTATCTCCGCTCTTATTGGTCGTAGAGACAAAAATAAAACATCAAAATGTGCGGAATTTTGTCAGCTACAACTTTCTTAACGTTTTTGTTTTTGATAAAATTGATACTTTTTCGGTTATTTACGAAAACCTATTTTTTGACACTTTTTCGCCCCCCATTTCTCTCGGAGGGGGGCATACGAATGGGGACTTTTGAACACTTCAAAGGGAGCACAAAACAAACCTGTTCCCAAATTTTCAAAGCTGTAACCATTATTTCATCCAAATGGTTAAATTTCGTCTCATTTTACTGGGCTATAAAGTTATACCTCGTGTTATATTAGAACAAATATGTTTAGTTTTATACTAGGTTTTATAATACATAATACATAAAAATTATAAGGGTGAGGAATTAGTGAGAAATTACAGGAATTAGTAAGAAATTAGAGGAATTAGTGGGGAATTAGAGGAATTAGTGGGAATTAGAGGAATTAGTGGGGAATTAGAGGAATTAGTAACAATCCTGGGAATTAGTGTACACATTTTTTCTTGCGGTTTACCCCTCGGTTCTAGATAATGTAAAAAAAAAGAAGAACATGAAACTTAATTTAGTATCATATTCCTGTTTTTGTATCAATTGAAAAAAATATACTAAACCTACCTTTAACCTAAGCGCCTGAGTGCCAATATACGTTTATATTAGCATTTTTTTTAGTTTGAAATGCTGTTTAGTGTTTAGTATCATATTCCCACTTTTGTATCAACTGAAGAAAAGTATATTTAATCTACCTTTAACCTAAGCGCCTGAGTGGCAATATCTAAGCAATTCAAAAATAAATCGGTAAAGAGAGCTGTACCTATTGACGCAAGCTAATTTGACGTGGGCTGTTTTGGATATGCACTATTTTATCGGGGTCATTTTGACGGGGCAGTTTTGGTGTGGGGTATTTTGACGCGTTACGAAACTTTTGTCATATACCGATAAGGAGATGTGTAATAGCGTAAGATCAGTTGATCTTGCTGGCCATTCTATCGACTTTATTTTGGAAGCATCGTTAAATAATAATTATTCCCATTCAAATTGTTATCAATGAAAATGGAACTAATGAGCTTTTTTATGATGTCCTTTCCTAACTACAATGTCCATCAATTCAATTATATTTATTTGTCGTGAATAAAAGATATTTTAACAAGGAATCTTATTCTTACAACTTAACATTTACCACAGATTTATAACATTTACATTTACATACGAAACCTAACCCTCTTTCCCTAACAGCATTCTTCTTCTCTCCCCTACCTCGTCCATCCAGCTTATTCCTTCCCCTTTCTCCCCTAGAATCTCTCCCCATCCTCTTTCCACTTCACATTCTATTACATGTGCGTAATACTCTCCCGTCCCGTTCTAAATAATCTACATATTCTTTTATCGTCTTCACACCAATACTTATTTTCCCTTTCCTCATTCCCGCATCTATATCTTGCCAGTATCCTCTTCTTTCTCCTACTCAATACTCCCCTTAGGTAGTCCGGCACTCCTTCTGCCATAATCTCCCCATACCTTCCTTCCCTGATCTTGCTCCTTCTTTCATGCCTCTACACATATTTATCGCTTTCTCCAATGTCTTCCCTTATGTTCACCACCCATCCTCGTTCTCTTCCCCTTCTTACTTTCTTTCTTGCGTAACCCACCCTTTCATAATACCTCTTTCTTTCGTCGTGTCCGTACCCTATCCTTCCTTCCTTCACCTCTTTCCAACAGCTCTACAATATCTTCTCTCCTCTGCCCCTATCCATTCCCTCCTCATACTTCATCGCCAGCTTTCCCGCCTGCATTCTGATTTTTTCTCCCTTTACTTCTTCTTGCACGATATATGCAGGCGGCTCCCTCTCCAAGCATAACACCCACCTCCAATATCTATCCTGCATCCTTTCCAGGATTTCCCATTTGTTACACTTTTTACTAATTTCTCAAAGAGCCATCCCCCTCTCAATAGATCGTTCCTGAATGTTATTTCTGCAGTATCCATCACATTTACGTAAACTTCTATCATCGTGTCATCTTTGGTGCTTCCAAATGTAATAAAGAACGAACGAAGAACTCCCATACTATATCTTTCCCTAACAAAAGCACTAGAAGTTTGCCGAAGGTCGCGCGCGTTTTGGAAATAAAACCGACGTATGCCTAGTCGAATCGGGTTGCTATCGAGCAAATGGGCGGTACTCAACACACGTATTTCCAATTTACGTGGTCTAAAATAACCATTGCTCATCGAAGTCTAATCCCGATTCGACTTCGGTTTTTTTTTCCTTAACGCTCGCGACCTATAACTATTTTTTTGTTAAGGTCGTGAAGGAGCGATTTTGGCCCGTGGTGGAATTATAAGACACCAAAAGGCCAAAATCGACGTTCACGCCCGAAATGCAAGCAAAATTCTTTGTAAAATCGTTTAAATACATCTTAAATCTTTGAAAAAATAAATGGCACGATTCGTTCTTAAAAATCAAGTTGTTGGTTGCTAATCTAAGGTTCTAATAAATTATAATACGATTTTACAAAAAGTTGATTATTTAATTCATTTCAGTGCCTTCCTCCTTATTATAGGGCTATTATGCGCCATAAACGCTTCAAATCATTTACCACTCCAACATTTAGGCACCGCTGTTTTAAAAACAGGGTTATATGTCAAATTTGAATTAATTATGTTTGTAATAATTACTATACTTAATAAAATTAAATAATCTCACTTAATTTTTTATTTAGTAGATAAAATTAACAATACTGAACATATTAGCCTTAGCCGACACCAAAGGAGGACCAATGTCTAATTTTTACAACCGCTTGTAAAAGAAAATCTATCTTCTAGCACTTATTGTACAGAACTATGCGAAAAGGTAAGTGACAATGCTAACAGTATTATCTCAAATTTGATAAAAAGCTGCAGCGCTAGCTAGTCGTAAGGTCCGAGGAAAATTTCAAAGACCACAAAGTTTTCTTTAACCATGTGGCGACCACATGATCCTGCTACACAGTCGCCTACATACTGAAGAGCAACAATTGATTCCCATTGGCCAACCAATGACAACGCGTCGACACCGGCCAGAATCCTTTATAATCGAACGCTGTTACTCACAGACGTCAGTCAGAAGTCATAGTCGCCAACGAAGCAGCCAACACCGACCAGTTCGTCTACGTCGATCCGTCAGCCTGCATTCCAGATCCAGTCTACCCTCCGGCGACCGACCAATCTCCATTATTAACCGCATTCCGCGCTGTTAAAACTTGTACATATTTGTAAATAGAAATGTTAGTTGTTTTCACAACTTCCAAAACTTTATTGTTTATTTGGCACGACCTTGGTGGTGATCCGATTCAACAGCCAAAAACCATTATATAATAATTTTTGACTTGTAATGAGTATATTAGGAACAAATACAAGAATAAACTAGATTTTAGAGAAAAGTAGCTATGAGAGAAAGGATTTAACAAAGTTTTAATTAAACTGTTTTATTCCTTTAACCCACAGAATATAAACTAAAACATGTGTAAAAAGGCAGTGTAATAGCATTTAACTTACAATGTTCCATACTTCATTTTTCACACGCATATAATGCTAAAATAATTCTACTTTCACCATTAATTTCAACAACAAAAAAGGTTTTGATGCGTTGTATAAAGGAAAACAGGATAAGCGTGGTACGAACTACCCGTTAAAATTTATGTCTTACCCTTTTAATCTCTGGTAACTAGCATGAGGATAGGTATTTTAAAAATAAACCAAGGGAAATTAAATTAAACTGGCAGTAATAAAAGCCCCCCCGATAAGTACTATCAGTTGATATAGAGAGAAAATATACATCTTCATAGTTTATTTTGGTAAACATCGTTTTGGATTTCCAATCCTATCAAACGACCACCTGACACGAAATATCCGATAGGATTTTCTTGTCAACCTTGAAGTTTGAGTGGATTTGGTAAAACACGTGTAGCCCAAAGCGGTAAAAGGGTGAAACTGTTGCATCCCTTATCAAACTTGCAACTTTCATCCTAACTGCGACTGACACATTGAATCCTTCATATTCACTCGAAAACTAATTACCGATAGTTTCCAATTTTACATAAGTAATCTAAATTCAACCAATTACGATACAGAGAACATGTATGTGGATAGATATTTTTGTACATAATCGATAATGCTTCCCCTACAAACACAAATCTAAATAAAGCCCTCCTATATTGTGTATATTCTGATTTATCTTGTGGTTTTGCTTATCTCCAATTGTAATTAGCACGTACCGCATAAACGGCCTGGTGAATGTGTGCGCTTATATTAACACCAATAACACAATGTTCGT
Organism: Pyrocoelia pectoralis; assembly: GCA_036250285.1. Classification (NCBI taxonomy): domain Eukaryota; kingdom Metazoa; phylum Arthropoda; class Insecta; order Coleoptera; family Lampyridae; genus Pyrocoelia; species Pyrocoelia pectoralis. Next base: position 32,621,188 of record CM070079.1, on the reverse strand, counting down.
ATTTACTGTCTATGCTGTTATAATACCTGTTTTCCATTGTACCTACTAATTAAGAGTGTTCTTATCTCATAAGCTTTTGGTAAACTTATTTCTGATAGTCTTTGAACGTATATAAAAATGGATTTACATTCCCCAATCCATAGTTTGTGTATATCAGAACTACCGCCTCCTTCTAGTCGGCTTTCAATCTTTCAATCCACAAACATTCATTGAGTGTGTGCCTTTGTGATGGTGTGTAGTAGTGGGTGTCTGTTGCACAAAGTAATAGCTGAAACTACGTACGAAACCACTTCGGTCGCAATGCGTCAGTGATTTTTGGCGGCGACCCAGACAACTGCTCTAATCTGCAGAGATGTACCGTTCGGAGAAACTTTTGTGTTAAAAATAGGAGAAAGTAAACCAAAACAGTAGATGAAGATGCCGATTCTGACATCGTCAGCACAACTGTCTTCAAATTTGTGGTTTTCAACACTACTTTGGTAATGGTGAAAGCCTGCTGACTCTACTTACTGGCTTACATTCCAATATCAGAAACGTTACAGAAATTATAGGAGTGGGGGGGAGGGGGGTAGCAAAAGCCCCATTCATTTTGGTTGGAGAAGCTTCCACCGCAGACTGACTCCCAACATGATCCTGTTGTAATAGAACGTGATCGTGATGGTGAAGTGCATGAATGGAACAACAGACATTGGACATTGGATATTATAACAGACGGTAGTTACTTCTCACCACAGTTTGTAACTTGTTCATTACAGCTCGCCCTGATGGCTAAAATTATAGCCGAAATCGATCGCTTCTAGAAAAATTAATAAAAAAATTTTAGGTTTCATAATATAGTCATAATTATCCTCTAAACTAAAAACAATGGAGAAATTCATCCTCAAAATATTCTATACCACTTATACTGACATCTTTCCAAACTCCATTTTCAGATTATTTTGGTTTTTTTGCCACTTTTGATTATTATTACCATTTTCATTTGAGATGATTGCCTCTTTCGATAATTAAAATTCGAATTTGGATTTCACTTTTTAGAAATATTGTTCAATATTTAATGAGATGTACCTCCGTAACTAAAGGACGTATGGAGCTCTGTTTGGAATCACATTGTAGCAAATTTAATATAATTTAAAAAACAAAAACTTTTCCAATATACCTCATATTTTTTGAGACATTCATAAATGACCAAAGCAAGTGCGAACATTTTGTAGTTTTTCGCTCACTACTCAGATCCCACTGAACTTGCGAAGTTGCAATTTTAGATAGGTTCCATGTGGCTGCGATGAAGAACAACAAGTTAAAGGTGTAGGAGCGGGTCAAGAATAATCCTACGACAGAGGCACTGACTGTCGTAAAAAGGCTGTGGGTGAGTCGAAATGGTGTGAATGCAAAATGAATGAGGGTGAACTTAAGCGTGTTATAGTCAGGGGATGAAAGTTCCAGTTTTTTTTTTAATTTTCCTCGTATAAGTGGATTCATGTGTGTTAATCATAAAAGTTGCAATGTGTTGGATTTCTCAGGGTATGTAACGTCGATTTGAACCTAATATAATCATGTATTGTACAAAAGATGGTTATCTTATCGGGGAATGACAAGGGAGCAGAAGGAAGGAGTGAGAATATAGGGGTAGAGGAGGACGAGATGGAAAAGGTACTAGAAAAACTGCACCATATGGGGAAACAAATAAGAGCGGACTTAGAAATTGTGAAGAAAGGCCTCAGAGAGAACAGTGAGGAAATTATAAGTCTTAGGAACGAGATAATAGTAATACAGGAGGAGCAGGAGAAGAAAGAAGGGGACTGGAACGAGGGGTGGAGGGGGCTTAAAAAAGATATAGATAGAATAAAAAGGGAGATAGAAAGGGGAGAAAGAATTAGAAGGAAGCACAACATAGTGGTAAGAGGGAGTAAGCTGAGGGAACCAGAAAAGGACATAGGAAAGTTTAAACATGACAAATTGGGGGTGAATGTAAGGATTAGGGCGGCATGGATTATGAACAAGGGAACAGGAAATCAATTAGTAGCGGCGGAATTGGGTAGCGGGAATGAGAAGATGGAAGTAATGCGGAGAAAAGGGGCCCTAAGAAATACAGATCGATGACGATCTAACGAGGGAGGAAAAGGGAGTGCAAGAGGAGATTAGGAAGATTGCCAAGGAAGAAAGAGATAAAGGTGGAAGGGTGAGAGTGGGATATAGGAAAATGAGGATAGGAGAGATAAGATACGACTGGGATGAAGAGACAAGGAGTACTGAGGGCCGTGCAAGGGGGTAGAGGACAAATGGGACTGTAAGTAAGAAAAAAGGACAGGCAAGGTGTTATTTTGGAATGTGGCAGGTATAAAGAATAAGGGCAAGGGGCAGGACTTTTGGAGTTATATAGGGGGTTATAAATGGTGGGGATAGTGGAGACGTGGTTGGAGGCTGGGATAAGTGGATGCCAAGAGGTTATGAGTGGTGAGGTGATGAGGAGGTGGGAGAAAATGGGCAAGTGTCGGGAATAGTGAGAAGGTATATGAAGGTAAGAGGAGGGGAGAAGTATAAAGGAGGAAAAAGGTGGAAAGAGGGAGAAAGGCAGACGGTTGGGGGAAGAAGGTATGGGGTGTTAGAAATAAGACATGTTTTGTTAATTAAATGAGAATCTTGTATTTATTTTTAAGAAGAATAAATGAAACTTTATTACTAAATTATGGGGGAATGGTGCAAGTAGCTATCAAGGCGCGGCGCCCCGCACCGGCTTATAATTATTATATTACGGAAAGTTTTGAAATGTATTTAATGAACATCTAATATTTAAAAGTGAAATTTTACTTGGTTAGAGTGGATAAAACTAATGAGTAACGTGACCCTTAATCAAGTGTTATCATTGAGTGCATAAGTTTGTTAGTTGTGTGCGCCATTATTTTAAGTTAAGTAGGAGTAGGTAATGGCTTTTAAGAATCATTCTATGAATAAAAGGAACTTATTCACGATGTAAAATTAAAATTGGAAACAATTTTACAGTTGTAAGAGAGGTGACGGTTCTCTTTTTATTAATTCCATAGATTCAAATTAAGTCTGAGCTCTTGTTTGATTTAAGTTGTCATTTATTACAGATTGAGCTAGATGCAATCCGAATTTAGTATTTAGCATCATTTTATTCCAGGGAGTAGTAAGTAGTTACGGTATGGTAAAGTGTTGCAACTACGAATCAAAGTAAAAAGTTTAGCCAGCTTACTTTGAGATCTTATTTTACAAAACACTCGACTTTAGACTTCTATAAATATTTTATTTTGAAATAAATAAATTTTGGAAATGAGGTACCTCAAAATCAAATGATTAGCCCAAAAAGCACAACGTGACAACTTTTCACTTATTGCAGTAAACAACTTATTCCTTTTTTATAATATTAAAAAAGTAAAGAAATTTAGATTTACGTACATATTTTGTAAAAATATAATATGTGAGATATCTTTGTGCTTTAAAGTATCTTATTTAGCGAGAGAGAGAGAGGCATGCATAACCGCTACGCGTTTCAGCAGTGTTTTTATTCCATTCGCCCAACACCGCGAACTGCACTGTTGCGACCATTTTATTCTGAAAAATATGTATGTAATCTCCTCCTGTCATTAATAATTGTTTAAATTGATTAATCTCGATGATTGAAACTTTCGTAATTTTTATTCATCGCATACCGTAACAATTTTTTGGAAAACAGCGAAGAGTAAGTGACTTAACCAGCCATATACCTTTTCCTATTATTACAATGTTGTTATTGAACAAAAATAGATCAATTCCACATAACATAACATAACATAACATAACATCTTATCAATCTACTTTGTTACATACTTGTGCATTATTAGAGAGTATACAGGAGTGGAAATACCTAGGTTATGTAGTGCGGTATGACAATAAAGATGGGGCACATGTGAGGGAATTGGCGAAGAAGGGTAATGGAATAGTGGGGAAAGTGTGTTTGGGAAGGATATGAAGAAGACAAGTTGGTGAAGAGTGTGATGGAGTATGGGGCGGAGATATGGGGGTGGAAGGAATGGGAAGAAATAGAAAGAATTCAGGAGAAGTACTGGAGGTGGACATTAGGGTTGGACAAGGAGACACCAGGGTATATCGTAGGGGAGGAGGTAAAATTAGAGAAAATAAGGATAAGGGCAGGAGAAAGGGCGGTGAAATATGAGGAGACGATCAGAAAGCGGGAAGATATTGTTGGAGTAAAGGAGTGCATGAGAGAGGTGGTAAAAAAACGGATAAAGTATGGGCAGGAAGAGAGAAGACGGTTCTATGAGAGAGTGTGTTATGCGAGGGAGGAGATAGAAGGGAGAAGAGAGGGGGGAAGAGATATGGTGGATGAGTTGGTTAGAAGGGATAAAGATGTGGAAGCACAGGAAAGGAGAGCGAGAATATGTAATGGAAGATATAATGGCGGATATCAGGAAATAGTGGAAGAAGGGAAGGCCGAGTATCTGATGGGAGAAATGGAGTTGAAGGAGAAGAGGATGGTGGCGAGGTTTAGATGTGGCAATGAAGAGAACGAAAATAGATACTGGTGGGAGAGCGAGAGAAGGCTGTGTAGAATGTGCGGTAAGGGACGAGAGAGTGTGTGGCATTTAACCCCTTCCACTCCAGCCGTAATTTTAAAAGTATCTTCCCCATACCATTTTTTTGTACCATACCAGACCTAATATGAATTTCCACGTGCCATCGCATCCTTCTTTAAGGCTACATAATTCAAATGCGTCGTATCCATATGTGCATATCATGGTACCCTGATGCACACCTTGAAATATCCACATGTTGGATACCTGGAGTGGAAGGGGTTAATGAGGGAATGTGAAGAGCTGAGAGAAGAGGGGAGAGGAATAAAGGTGATCTTAGGTCGGAACGGACTGGGAGTGGGGTGAATGAAGGGGGTGTGATGGAGCGAAAGGATAAGCTGATGCCAAAGAGCCAGGAATAGATTTAGTGTCAGTTGAGGAGAAAGTTATGTTTTTTTTAAATTTAAATTAGGTTGTTTACTTAGGCAATAGATTTCGACACTATTTTTTGTGTCGGCCTGATGATGACACAAAAATAGTGTCGAAATCGATTGCCTAAGAAAATTAATATATAAATTTTAGCTACTTAAACCTCTTGTTTTATTTAATCAGAGCTAAATATGGAACACTTCGTAGAAAAGGCTAATAATAAATAAAAAAATTGTGCATTATTGCAATTCAGTAAATGGTTTTTCAATAATATTGTTATTTCTAAGAGAATAGTGTTCCTCAAATTTACGTGAAAAATCGTGTTTTCTAGAACGTATCTAATTCGCGAAAATTCAATAAACATTATGAATTCAATGAAAATCGACCCAATAGTTTCTTTTTGTGTAAACGTTTAAAGGAACATTTTACTCTGATTAGTGACTAATTATATCAAGTTGATGAAAATTTTCAACCTTTGTTTCACTTTTGAGTTAGTAGGCGCACAGTTGCATCGGAATAAATAAAACTAAAAAAGATCTGAGCAAAAGAAATATAATGATACGTAATAAACTATAAAGTAAGAAAATTGGTGGCTAAAGAACATGCGTTTTCCTTCACCGGAAACACATTTTTCTATTTTCCTTCTTGGAAATAATAGTGAAATTTTGTGCCACTATTTTCAGGAGCCATTATCCAATTTATATAAATTATAGGGACATGAACCCCAATTGTCAACTGCAACATGTACACGCACATACCCTATTCAAATGATGAATAATTCTGGTAATAAATCCGTGAGAAAATCGATGTTTATTTAAAACTGCTAAAACAGCCCTGTAATAGGATAATTTAACAAGTTAATTAAGTCTCATGTAAATAGAGAGTTAAATAATTTTTGCTTGACCTATTTTATAAAAGTACATGGCATAGCGTAAGTATATATGCGGTTAGAGACACCTTCTAAAAACTGTTTTGGACCGCGATCATAATCTTCATGTAATCCTCTCTGTCTACTTTCATTTCCTACACTTAAGCTTTTAAATAATTAAAAAATAAATGTAAAGAACTCTTATTGCGCTGCATAACGTAAAATAAGAACCTTTAAATTTTAATCACCCTCTCAATTTAAAACAGACGCGCTCGCTTTTCTCGCTCCCGTTAATATATATTACTTTAATTTATGTATTTTGAAATTACATAATGTGCTTAACTTCTTTGTTTTTATTTCGAAAAAATATAGATGAGATCATTTGTCTTAATTATATTACAATTTATATGTTTTTAGTTTACTGCTTGCGACCGTAAGTATGTGCTTTGAAAGACAAATTCTTTATATATGACCTCTCTCTATTTCTCCGATAAAATCGCCGTAATGTACTTCTTAATTTCGCTTTGACATTTAACTAATCGATTTCTTACATTGAACATGCGTTTTTTATGTCTTTTAAATGGATGTCACTAGTTATCGAGCTTCCGAAAGAAATTCCTCCAAGTTTCCTACCTTAACCGCTTCCTCATTTTGCAGATATCTGTACACAGTAGTCGAAACATCTGAAAGGGCCAGATTAGATGACTAAAGGGGAATTGAGACAGATTTGAAACGTCGATTTGACAAATTTCTGCTGCTTAATGTTATTGAAATCTATTGTAATATTGACTAGTAACAATTCTTCTCTTTCTAAATAATCGACCATGCAAGAAAGTTTCTTTGACTTTTCAAAAAAAACTGATCCCATCTCGCCCATGGTTATGAACCTCCACTTAAAACCCGTTGACTATTAGCTTGGAATCAAGACGTACCGTTGATCTTCCTTCCTAGAGGAACAAGTCTTTCGCATTTTTTGTTCGCCAAGGCACAGGTTCTTTGGGGAAAGGAAATTATATCCAAATATATTACAAAAAGTCTCAAAATAGAAAATCATTCATATTTAACTAGGTATAGCATTGTTGTGGAACATACACATCCATAACTTTCTAAGCATTTCATGTACATAAATAAATTGCTAAGCTGTTTTGCTGCAAATTTCTTATGGACACAATTGTGCCAAAAAAGCCATTCGGTTTTTTGTGTGCAACCCTAAACTACATTTTTTCATACGGACCACCCTATATATATATTTTTGGGTTTTTGAAAAGAGAGTGAAATTTCTTAAATTTTGATGTATTTATATATTTATGTTGAATATTATTTGGAATATTGCATCTTATAGATTGTTATTTCAAAAATATTCGGAGTTAATAAAAATTTTCAGATAACTAAGACATTATCGTTTTAAATCATACTGCCGTCTTTTGTTAACAATGGAAACCTAGATATCTACAAACAAAATATTTTAATGTAGGTATAAAAATAATATTTAACAGAAATATAACAAGTGATACATCAAAATTTAGGAAATTTCACTCTCTTTTCAAAAACCCAAAAATAAATAGGTTGGTTCGTATGAAAAACTGTAGTTTAGGGTTGCACACAAAAAAACCAAACACCCTGTATAAAAACTGTTTATCGCGATGGATTCTACGCAAAAAAGTGCTCTAAGACAGATTTTTCAAAAATCACCTATCTTTACAAATATGAAAGTTATGGAGCATTAAAGAAATCGACCAAATTCGAGAAACGCCCTCTAGCGTCCAAACGATTAAAGATAGCTGAATTCTGTTTGCGACAGTGATTTTCTCATTAAAATTGAGCTCCAGACACCTTGGTCCATTTTTTTCTATCTCTTAAAATAAAGAGTGTTGCCATAAGAAAATGTCCAATTTGAACCACTCTGTACAGGGTGTACAACTAAGAAAGGAGGCCGGCCATAACTCAGAAACTATTTGAGATAGAACAGTGAAATAAAAAATCTTATGATAAATGTGGCCAAGAGAAAATGCTGGAAATTATTTTCAATTTCGTACCATTGACGCCAGAGGGCGTTTCACTGATTTCAATTCCCATTTTTTGGACAATTTTCCTCAGTAAAGTATTTAAAAAAATATATAATAATAATAATAATAATAATAATAATATTTAACCATATTCGTTGTAAACTAGTGATCAATATGTAAAACTTTGTTTAATGAATTTTTACGATTGCTGTCAAAATAAAGGGAGGGGGAACTAAATTACGTGTTACTGGAAAAAATTGTGTAACTTCGAAACGGGTTACTTGAATTTGTCAAGATTGATCTCAATGAAAAGACAATACTTGATATTACCAAAAAAATTCAAAACCACAACAATTTCTTATCTCCGTCTACCAATAGAGGGCGCAGCTTTTTGAAGGAACAAAACGGTCGACTTTTCTAAAAAAAAATTCAAATGGTACCAAATATTTTTTTCACTGCTATTGGAAGGAAAATTAATAATGGAGTAATTTAAAAAAAAAATTATGTCAATAGCTCTTATAGTACCGAAGATATAATCAAAAATGTGTAATATAAGAGGCAATTTGAGGTATAAACAAATTGTAAGCTTAATATAAATAAAGTAGGCTATGAGAACTTTAATTTCTTTCAAAATTTCAGTGGTCCTGCAACAGTTGCATTTTGCATGCATTCAAAATATGCTGCAATGCTGCTCCATTGGAAATTTGCGTTTTTGCTTATAATACAACAACCGAAATACACTTAATGTCATTTTGTTATCTAGTTTACAGCTTTGACATAAAGTTTTCATTTTAAGCGTTTTCATTTGTTTATACCTCAAATTGTCTCTTATATTATCACATTTTTGACTATAACTTTGGTACTATGAGAGCTATTGACATAATTTTTTTTAAATTATTCCCTTATTAATGTTCCTTCCAATAGCAGTGAAAAAAATATTTGGTACCATTTGAATTTTTTTAGAAAAGTCGACCGTTTTGTTCCTTCAACAAGTTGCGCCCTCTATTGGTAGACGGGGATAAGAAATTGTAATTTTGGATTTTTTTGGTAATATCAAGCATTCTCTTTACATCGACACCAATCTTGACAAATTCAAGCAACCCGTTTGGAAGTTACACGATTTTTTCTAGTAACACGTAATTTAGTTCCCCCTCCCTTTATTTTGACAGCAATCGTAAAAATTCATTAAACAAAGTTTTACATATTGATCACTAGTTTACAATAAATATATTTTTTTTAAATACTTTACTGAGGAAAATTGCCCAAAAAATGGGAATTTCAAATTGAAATCAGTGAAACGCCCTCTGATGGCAATGGTAGGAAATTGAAAATAATTTCCAGCATTTTCTCTTGGCCACATTTATTATAAGATTTTTTGTTTCACTGTTCTATTTCAAATAGTTTCCGAGTTATGGCCGGCCTCCTTTCTTAGTTGTACACCCTGTACAATCGCTGTACAACCAAAAACACGAAGATGACCAATGCGCGGTTTTCTTCCTAACCAACGCTCTTCTGGTGTTGCATTGATATCTGACCTGCACAGTGGGCGATTGATGATATAAGCTGCCGTCGTAACAGCTTCTGCCCAATAATATGTGTGTAAATCAGCATCAAAAACCATACATTTCTCACCTTCTACCTGAGTGCGATTCATGCGCTCAATAACTAACCCATTTTGTTCTGGAGTTCGATGTTTGATGTAGAATGCCCGTTTTCAACATTATTGTCTTCATGCGCTCATTGTCAGATCGAAAAATCTTAATTATCTTTCCAGTTTGATTTTCGGCTAACGTCTTGTACATACTATAAAAACATTTAGGAACACCAGATTTGTGTTTGAGAAAATACACACTGACCTTTCTTGAATGGTCGTTGATGAAAGAAAATACTTTGCAACACCTTGAGATGCCTTCAGACCAGATTGAAATCGCATGGAATTCATCTCAACCGTTCTAAATGTACATTTACAGGTTCTGCCGTTGAATTCTTGGGACACAAAATTGATGCATTGTGTATACATAATGTCCTATGATCCATCATTACCTTTGAATTTGGCTACAGATGCTAGCCAGGTAGGATTGGATGCAGTGTTATCACATAGCTAGCTAGTTATTGTTTGGGCGTGTCCAAAATTCTTCTATTACATTTTGCAAGAAACTTCATATTGATAACACCTGGCTCACTTCAACTGCACAGTAGAATTCAAATTCATTAAAGCTAATACAATTGCAGATTACTGTTACAGGTACCGCTGAACAAGCCAGAATCTATACGCAAGGTCACTTCCCAAGAAGAGGAAGAAATCGCGGATCTAGATGAAATGGATAATTTTTTCGACCAACTCCCAGTACGACCTGAACGAATAGCTATTGAAACTAGAAAAGACCAAGATCTTGGAAAGATAATTACAAATTTTACAAAATGATCAGGATTTAGGACGCAATGGTTATAAAGCACGTAGCCCAGTCAAATTAGATCAAAAAAGGGGTTGACACGGAAAAAATTTTTAGCAGCAATTTTCCTTCGGAAATCGTCTACATTTCGGTTTTCGGGATTCTCACTCTGTTGCGTCATCCGCCATCTTGAATTTGAGGGTGACTTCTTGTTTATTGAATAACTCGTTTATTTTCAACTTTGCACGAATAATAGTTATTACCAAAGTTGTTTGGAATCAAATTTTCTATAATTTTGTTCCTTATCAATTTTTCCCTAGGATCAATACTTTTCGATTAAGACCCGGAAAGAAGGGGTGAATATTTCTTTATTTAATAACACGTGAATTTTCAATTTTACACGAAAAATGGTTATAACCAAAGTTGCTTGAAACTTAATTTCCTACAATTTTGGTCTCCATTCATTTTTTTAGGATCGAGATTTTTCGATTAAGACCCGAAAAGAGGTGGGTGTGAACCTAAATATTCTATTATCTCGTTTATTATTGAGTTTTTTGTAGAAACGATGAGAACCTAACTTTTTGAAAATTCAATCTTTCATGCCCACTCTTTGTTGTAAGGTTCACATTTTTTCGATCCACGCTTGCGTAAAGGGAAAGAGGGGTGTAAATGAACTGATAAAATGAAAATGTCTTTTTTGAAAGAGGTTCAAAATTTGAATTATGACAGTTTGAAACGTTTAGCCGATAGTCCGGTTGAGTTTGGGCTGTCTGATTCTTCATCATGACTGTCTATGGCTTCATCCAAAAGCTCAGGATGGTCGATGGTGACTCGTTCTGACGATAGGTTTTCGTCACTATCGATGTCGTCTTCATCGAGCAGCTCTCGAATTGCGACGACGTTCTCGCACGTTTCTCCGCCGCAGTTATCATAAGACAGAACATTTGAGTCCTGTTTTGCGACAACCACACATTTTTTCGCACACCATTTGGCATTTGCACGAAATTGTCTTCAGCAAGAAATCTGACTAAATAATTAAGGGAGTGCCTAATTAAATTAAAAAATCATATTCAGATAAGTACCTACCAGGTTATTGCATGAACAAAATTTCACCCGCACCTCTTTTCGGGCCTTAATCGAAGCATATCAATCCTAGGGAAAAATTTATAAGGAAAAAATTGTAGGAAATTAAATTTCAAACTACTTTTATGATAACCATTTTTCGTGTAAAATTGAAAGTACACGAGTTATTAAATAAAGAAAAATTCACCCCATCTTTTCGGTTCTTAATCGAAAAATATGAAAAATATCGATCTTACGGAAAAATTGATGAGACAAAATTATAGAAAATTTAATTCCAAACAATTTTGGTAATAACTATTATTCGTGTAAAATTGAAAATAAACGAGTTATTCAATAAACAAAAATTCACCCTCAAATTCAAGATGGCGGATGACGCAACAGACTGCGAATCCATATACGTATAAAGAAATATACCGCTGGGCGCTGACTACCTATCTTCCTAATGAGCGGAAACCGTAGGCAAGAAAGTGAGAGGTTTGACTGCACCGTAATTTTTTAGGCATTAATACGCAGGCGCACCACTACTTCGTTAATCTTCGAACCGTACATCTTCGCGCCACTTTTACATCGCTCATTTAAATTTAATGGGTGGTTGATTAAAAATTTAATGAATTTACCTAAACAAAATTTTAATTGAATAATTTAATTAAATATTTACCAAACCACAAATTTAATAGTAACAATCCAATAATAAACAAGTCAATTCGAAAACTTAATAAGAAAAACGTAAAATTAATAATCTTTATTTTCCCATTAGAGGTCAATGTTATAAATACCAAAGTGATAAATCATAAATACGATGTAAACCAAACGTTCGCGTATGCGCATAGTTAGTAAAATCGTTGACGGATGCACTCTAATGTTTGTTACGAGGTCAAACCAAGCATCAGCGGTATACTTGTTTATACGTATATGTGCGAATCTCGAAAACCGAAATGTAGACTACCAGTGACCCCCTCCAACAATTTCCGAAGGAAAATTGCTGCTAAAAATTTTTTCCGTGTCAAATCCTAATTCGACTGGGCTAACGAGAGAAAAATTATTCCTTATCCTCTGGATGCTTATTGTTTGTACACAGAGTTTTAATAGGTACCGATTTCATTGCGACCTGCTATCCTCATGAAGAATACATGGGTATTAAGAAAATGAAAAGTATTGCTCGATCATTTGTTTATTGACCAGGTATCGATGTAGACATGGAGCGCATTGCCAAAGCATGCACTGATTGCGCAAAATATGCTCATGCTCCAGCCAAATTCCAGACTCATCATTGGTAATACCCCAAAAGACCATGGGAACGTATACATGTCGATTATGCAGGTCCTGTTGCGGATACTATGCTTTTGTTGTTGCCTACAGAAAATGGGCGGAAGTAAAGACCACTAACACAACGACGAGTACAGCAACGATTTCAATCCTAGATGAGCTTTTCCCCGATCCCTGTGGTGTCTGATAATGGCAAACAATTTATTTTATGGAGTTCAATATATTTTTGAAGATGCATGGAGTTAAATACCATAAACGATCCGCTCTCTATCACCTAGATACCAATGGCCAGGTTGAAAGGTATGTCACAGAAAACCTCCGCATTCGACCACTGGGCGATCACCTGCACAACTATTTCTTGGACGCAACATATGAACACGATTGGACCTCGTACGTCCTGAAGATGTACGACAACGGATTACGGAAAAATAACATTCGGAATCCATACCAAATTTTCCGAAATTTCATCCTGGACAAAGACTTTATTTCTTTTCAAATAACTCGCCTGTGGAAAAATGGCTCACAGGAATTATCTCTGCATTACTAGGCCCAATTCACTATGAAATACAATTCTATGGAAAAACCTATAAACGCCACGTTGACCAAATGAGGAGATTTCAGCCGATTGAATTTCAAGACCGAACTGAGTCAAAAAACGACTGAATCGAGCGAACCAAAGCAGACAAACCGACGACGTGCTGATGTTTACGAAAATAACAATTATAAATGAAACAAAGTTACAAACCTCTTTGATGTTAGGCGAGCTAATAAGTGATTCTAAAACATAGATCGCTAGGTTCGACGAAGCGAGAAAATATTCACCTACACCACTTCTTCAAATCAACGGGTGAATTTTTAAATAGCCAAGCAAAAATTCATTTAGATCCTTTTAATGCAAAGGGATTAACCAAAAATCAAATGCACGACCATGTGTTTAAAACGAAAACTAGAATGCCAAAATGGGTGTCCACAGGAAATGAAAAACACGACTGATAACAGATAAGGAGAAATTGGAAAATCCAGCGAACAAATAGAAAATCAACAAGGTCGCAACTTACAAAGGATATGCAACAACAATTCATACGAGACATTTTAATTGTAACACAATAATTAACCTGTTACCCAACCTCAAGCTCCAGTTCATCAACCAACCGTTCAACTAAATCTTGATCGAGTGTTACCAGCTCCTTCCAAAATTTACGCCGGTCTACAAGAGATCGCCAATACAACTCCCGAGTAAAAGCAAGAATATCCCAAAAGAGGGAGGGCCGCTTCCACTCCTGTACAGTCTTCTAACCTGATTGTGATGACTGTCCGTAAATATGATGTACCTACAGTAAACTTCCATGTAAACTTATCAATCGCCAGCAACGAACTTGACTGAGTAGCAATTTTGTGCGACCTCGGAAGTTAACCTTAGAATACTGAGTGCCACTTCTGTTTACTTGATTGAACACTATTTCCTATTTCCAACAGTTTCGCAATTGTTGCATGGTTGTGTTTGCTGGGTAAAATTTCCTCAATTAACCTATATATTTTGGTAGCCTTAGATTTATTTGTAAGACTAACGAATCTTTCGCAATCATTTCTCATAACTTAATTTACATGCCATTAAGAAACAGAAAAAAATATGTTCCATTAGGTAAAACACGAGATAATGGTGAGCGATTTCCAAAGGCGGTTATTATTTATAGTCAGCGAAACGAGTTCTTCTGTTGAAAACGAAATGAGAAAATTATTTAAATCTTTATACGATGAAGAGTGATGTACAGAATTTATCTTTTGTGATGAAAATCAAGAGCACATAACGAATAAGGGACACTAATCAATGTTTGACAACGCACAGTTTTATTTTTATGATAGAACATAAAATTGGGTTATATCGAATTTGAAGCAAAAAGACATAAAGTTTCCCGACAGTATCATTTCTATACTTACACACAGAGATTTTGGTAATTTTTCATTGTGACAGAAAATTTTGTTACGAAATTTACTAAAATGTTTTAGAAGTTTAAATCTAGAGATTTTCACAAAATTCAATAGAATTAGAGAAATATTTCGTAAACAAGATAAAACCAAATCAACAACAATTTGCAAAAGCTATTTGAATTGAAATCACATAAAACATAATAGAGACTGCTGAGCATCGTCGACGATTTCGTAGTATTTATTCTGTAAATACAAAGCTCGAACTCGGGGTAATTGCATTTGTAACGATCACGCAATTAACGAATAAAATGATTCAGCACAAAATCACGGAGGTCGACTTTTTCATCTTTAATATCTTGTATTGGTTATTCTAACAAGGGAATTATTTAAAATGAATAAAATTATTATTTTCGTTCCTCTATAATTTTTCTAAATAAAAAGAGCATAAAATTCGATTAGATTCGAATTTTACAAGTGTCTTGGTCTTAAGAAGCTCTATTGAGTCAAAAAGATACGTCCACAGGGCTATAAAAAATATACGATATCCCTTAACTGTAATAAAATTTTACACATTTCCTTTCGATGTTGATCTGCATATAAAATCCTCATCTTGCAATTATGTCAAGTCTTTTTCCCGAAAGGAATTGCAGTATTCCTATAGTATTATTTATCACTTTAATAACGCCCATTTCCAATGCCTTCTCATTGTCACATAATATATAGAGACACGTGAAGGCAATCAATATGGCTTCCATAACCCTCTTACTAACATACCACCCCCAACGGGTTCAACATTAAAGCAATAAGTCAACTTGCATTTATAAACGTTAGTAATAGCAATTACGTTTCGTTTAAATCGATGTGTGCAGGAACCACTGTCAATTGTTGTCGATTAGCGATTACGAACCCTCTCTAATCAGTGGTGGTAAGTAGAGGTACAAACGAGCGTCACTATTGCATTTCGATATCGACTGAATTAATTACACAGTTTCGCTGCACTCTGTTTTCAGTCGAATTGTTCCATTCGATTTATTACATACCTACTGTAAAATTAGTTACGTCGCGACGCTTATGAAAATAAAAATTTCCATACGTTCATTATTCTTTCTTTTTATTTTCGAGTCTATTCTTCTCAATATTCCGATGATGTGTGACAACCAATATTGTTACGCATAATTTTATTATTAAACAATGTTCAGGGTACCATTTTGTTTGTGCATTAACAGGGGTGTAAGCAAACAATACTTTCAACTACACTACAATATTGAAATAGGTACAGTTATACAGGGTGGGCGATTTTGAATCGATTAGTAAGTACAAAGTCATACTTAAAGTTGGCACCGCCATTTTGTTCCTTATTCTTGCAATGGAGCTGTGGATGAGAGAGGAACGTGTTTTCGCAGTGAAAGTTTATCGGAAAAACAATGATTGTCATGAAGCTGCGCGACAACAATTTCGGCGTCATTTCAAACTTGGTCGTCATGATCCGGTTCCTTTAGCCCACGTTGTGAAGACATGGGTTAAAAAATTGGAAACAAGATCTGCCTTAAATAAGAAGAGCCCAGAAGCAAGATGAACTGTTCTAACGTCAGAGACAATCAAAGCAGTCGACGCCAAGGGCGCCGCCAAAGGGAAAAACAAAAAAAGCAAAAGCAAATAAAAATAAATTTTGTACGAAATCTTCAAAAACGCCAGAGCCACGAACCCCTAATAGTACTTGCCTCTCTGGGAACATTTTCTGGCGGCGCCGTTGGTCAACGCCGCTATCCAGCAGAGTCCACAGCGTTCTGCACGGCGACATGCTGTGCCATTAGGTTTGTCTCATCGCACTCTCGGCAGAATATTGTTTTCGGATCTCAAATTACATCCACACAAGCTTCAGATCGTTCAAAAATTGCAACCCGTTGATGACAACAATCAATTAACTTTCGCTCAAAATTTCCTAGCAAAATGTGAAGAAGATGAAATTTTCCTAAACAACGTCTGGATGTCTGACGCTTCTTACATCAGAGACCGTTACACAGTGAAAAAGTCAGCAAACGGGATAATTTGTCCATATTTTTTTGAAGAAAATAGCTGCCACGCAGTTACAGTTAACTCCCAACGGTATTTCAACATGTTTGAAACGTTCCTTATCAATTAAATTGCTCTGAGTCTGTACGAATTTGCGATTTTTTACTTTTTTGTTTTGCGGGTTTTTGTGGTCGCTTGGTAATTTTTGTTTATAGAAAGAGTATTATAAAAATTCATTTCATTCAAAGTCATATTTTTCGTTTTGTGTCCATTTTTTATATATGTATAAATGAACCAGCAAATAATATTGTATTTATTGAAGATAAAGTGTTTTTAAATTCATATAATTATCCACTTCATTTATTGGTCCTTCGTACCGGATATGTTTTTTCGACACATTCTGGCTCTGATTTCTGGTAATTGCAACGAACATTATGAAGAACAGTTTACCCTTGTTTGCCGACACATCAGTTATACAAACGATCCATTGACAAGTCATTTGGATGGAAGTTTTTATTGATGATTATAATGGTATTTTGACAAGCAAATTAGTTATCCTGACGTATTTTTTGACTTTTGCACTGCTGTCTTGAGGTGCGTTGTAACGTTTATATTGCATTTGACTGAATTTTGAGTTGAAAATAGTTAAAGTTGCTTATTGCTTTAATTTAAATACGCTTGATTATATTTTGACAACGTTCATTTGATAATTCTTTGTGCATTTTTTTGCATTTAGAAGAACTATCGAGGTTTTTCACAAAACATTTTTAACAGTTTTATTCACGATTTTGTGTATTGATTTGATTAAAAACAATTCATGATGGCTCCAAAATCTAAAGATTTCAAATTATTGGCATTTAGAACTCGAAATATTTTAGAACAAGTTAATAGTTTCAACGAATTTATTAATTCGTTCGACGAAGATATATCATTAATCGAATTACAACAATTAAAAGTTGAATTCGAGTTATTAAAGCCAACATTAAACGAATATAAATCAGTGTCAGAGCAGATGTCACTTTTTGGAGATGAGACACACAATTTTCCAACGATTCAGCAATTTTACAAAAATTTTGTGTCCATTTCAGTGACAGCACAGTCTTTGCTTGATAAACACTATCAAGGGGCTAAATGACTTTCAAACGAAAGCTTAAATAGCACTCGATCTACTTCAAGTAAATATAAGGAAAATGTTAAACTTCCTACCATAAACCTTCCTATTTTCTCAGGAGAGTATCAAGATTTTAGAGCGTTTTTCGAATCTTTTCAAGCTCTAGTCGACTCCAACGAAAATTTATCTCAAATTGAGAAATTTTTATATTTAAAAAACTGTTTGAAAGGTACTGCCCTGCAAATTTTAAGCGAAATTAAACCTTCTGAAATAAATTATTCCATCGCTATCGATCTCTTGAAGGAAAGATACGATAATCGAAAACTGCTTATCTTCAGTAATTTCGATTCATTATTTGAAACACCAACAATTGCTAAAGATACGCAATTGCGTGAATTTTACAATAATTTCATTAAACATTTGCGCACTGTAGACAATGAAGGTATGTCGCCCGAAGAGTACAAAGATGCTGTTTTGGCATACATTGTTAAAAATAAAGTGGATCCTATTACTGCTAGGGATTTTGCAAAACAATTTCCAAGGAAAATTCCTAGCGTTGAACAGACATCCAAATTTTTGTCTAATAAATGCAACATTATCGATGACATTTCCAATGTCACAAAGACTTCTACTTCCAATTCTTTGAAAAAGCCTAGTCAAAAGGGTTCTTACACTTTAGCCCAGACTACGCATTCTTGTGTCTTGTGTAAGGAACAACATTTTTTAAATCATTGTCCAGATTTTCTGGCCTTATCGATCAAGGATCGTTTCCACAAAGCAAAATCCTTGCGATTTTGTCTTGTGTGTCTTCATCATGACATTAAGTCCAAATCTTCGAACATATTTGTTATATGTTCGAAGGTCCAAATGCACTTCTACTACGAATTGCAAAAATTGTAACAAACGTCACAATAGTTTACTTTGTTTCAAAGCTGCGAATTCAAATAATTCAAAGCAAGAACCTGCTCGGCCGAGTTCTCCTCGTCAGAATGAGTCCAGTAGCTCTTCTGCCTTTAATGCTGTTGCTTCTCCTGCTCAGTCAGGTACTTCAGCTGTTGAGTCCCCTGAGACTCCCACGACTTTTTCTGTATGTGGTTTTTCAAGATCCTCTGAGGTCTTACTGTCCACTGTTCAAGTTAACGTTGTCAGTGGAAACAAGTTTTTTACTGTTAAGGGTATTCTTGATTCAGGGTCCCAAAACAACCTTATATCTGAAAATCTTCACAAAAGATTGAATTCTTCTTGTAAATCAATCAATCTTACTCTCAAGGGTGTTAACGAGTCAGTATCAACCTGCTCGAGATACACTTCTGTGGAATTACATTCTACAACCGGACGTTTCATGTCTAGTATCGATTTTTTAGTGGTTCCTAAAATTACTGATCCGCTTCCTCGAGTTATGTTCAGTAAGGACCTTTTGAATATTCCTCCGAATTTACGTCTCGCTGATCCTTCCTATCATCAGCCAGGCGACATTGACATTTTGATTGGTTCATCTATGTACCATAAACTAACTTTGCCTCGAAAAATTTCTTTAGGTGCCTCGATGCCTACTTTACAAAATACTCTTCTTGGTTGGGTTATTGCAGGAGATTTGCCTAATAATCTGCTTGCACCCTCAAATTCCGTAGGTTCTAGAATTTCGGCAGTTTGTTACCACACTACATTTCAGGTCAATGAATTCAATACTGATCTTCATCAATCTTTGACCAAGTTTTGGGACTTGGATAATCCCAAGCCTATTTCAAAGTTGTCTTTACTTTCGCCTCAGGAGAGATTTTGTGAGAAGCACTTTCTCAACACTATTCGCTCGGACGAAACCGGTCGTCTTATCGTTTCAATTCCTTTTAATTCAAAGTTATTACTTTTGGGCGATTCTAAACACATCGCCGAATCACGTTTTCTCCACTTAGAGAAACGTCTTCACAGAGATCCCTCTCTTCTAAAACAATACTCACAATTCATGTCTGAATACGAATCTTTGGGTCACATGACCAAGATTTCAGACGCTGAGAGTCGTTCTTCTTCTGACGCTCATTTCATCGAAACGCTTGATGGTCTTGTGAACATCTCGGAGATACCTCCGCAGTTTTTTCCCCATCACGCTATTGTTAAGCAGTCTTCCTTGACTACAAAGTTACGCGTAGTTTTTGATGCCAGCGCAAAAACTTCTACCAATATTTCAGTTAATGACACTCAGATTGTTGGCCCTCAAGTTCAAGACAATTTGTTTGACATTTTACTGCGTTTTCGTGCTTACGAGGTCGCCCTCTGTGGTGACATCGCCAAGATGTATCGTATGATCAACGTTGATCCGGCATCTTGCAAGTTTCAACATGTACTCTGGAGAGACAATCCCGAGAAATCTCTCGGCATTTATCGTTTGAACACAATCACTTACGGAACTGCTTCTGCTAGTTACCTAGCCACTCGCTGCCTGACTTATATTGCAGACGCACATAAAGATTCTTTTCCTGAGTCTGCTGAAGTTATTTTGAAGAACTTCTATATGGACGATCTTTTATTCTCAACCGACTGTATCCAAAATGCCATTCGTATAAAAGATCAAACATCCTCTATCTTGTCTGCTGCTGGTCTGACGATCCGCAAGTTTTTATCTAACAAACAGGAAGTTTTATCTTCAACTAATTCCAATGACGTCGAATTTTCCACCGTTCCAATTGGTGAACGTTCTGATTCTAAAACACTAGGCATCCATTGGGACTCTGAGAATGATCTTTTGTTTTGCAAGGTTGATTTACCAAATGACGACTCCGTTCCTACCAAAAGGAAAATTTTATCTAGCATTTCAAAAGTCTTCGATCCATTGGGTTTTTATTCTCCTCTTATCATTCGCGGGAAACTTTTGATCCAGAAGCTTTGGCAAGCTGGCATTGGATGGAACGATCCCATCTCTTCTGAACTGATTTCCGAATGGTTCGATTTTAAAACTCAGTTACAACATTTGAATATCATTAAGATTCCTCGTTGCGTTATTCCTACTATTACTTCACAGATTGAACTTCACGGCTTCTGTGACAGTAGTGTTATCGCTTACGGTTGCTGCTTCTATCTACGTTGTTGCACTGCAGATGGCAACGTAACTTGTACTTTGTTATTTTCAAAGTCCAAGGTTGCACCCTTGCACACAGTGTCCATTCCTCGTTTAGAGCTCTGTGCGGCAGTCCTATTGGCAGAATGGTGTCCTAAAATCTTCAGAATTTTCAATATTCACTTTCATAATATTTGTTTGTGGACAGATTCCAAAATTACTTTAAATTGGATCAATTCTGCTCCTAATAAATATCACACTTTCATTGCCAATCGCATTGCTGTCATACAGGAATGCACTAACATTCAACATTGGCATCATGTTCCAACTTCTAATAATCCCGCTGATTTACTATCACGCGGTATGAACATTTCGACTTTGAAGAATAATCAATTTTGGTTTCAAGGTCCCGACTTTCTTTTTCACAATAAATCCGACTGGTCTTGTGATTTCATTCCAGACTCACAGGAGAATACTGAACTCAAAGGTATCGTTGTATTAACTTCTACCAATCTGGTAGATGATTCCATTTTTGATAAATTCTCCTCCTACGGAAAACTACAAAGAACTTTTGCTTATGTTTTACGATTTAGTCATAATTGCCGAAACGCAAAAAGGCGAACCGGCAATCTAAACGTCACAGAACTCCAGAATTCCTTAATAACTCTTACCAAGCTTTGTCAAACTAATTCATTCGCTGATGAGATTAAGTCTCTCAAGAATAACAGAGTTATTAAGAATTCGCGAATTCAAGCTCTCAATCCCTTCCTGGATGAGTCAGGTTGTCTACGCGTTGGTGGTAGACTAACCAATTCAGAATTTTCCTTTGACAAGAAACATCCTTTAATTCTTCCAAAAGACCACAAGTTCACTGAACTTGTTATTTTAAACGGTCATAAAGAATTGCTGCACGGCGGCGCACAACTTCTTCTTGCTCATATCCGAGAGCGGTTTTGGCCTATTGGTAGTCTTTCTCACGTTAAGAAAGTTCTACGTAAGTGTGTACCTTGTTTTAAAGTTAATCCCATTGCCAAACATCCGCTCATGGGTAATTTGCCTGAAACCCGATTAAAGCAAGTGTATCCATTTTACAATGTTGGTTTGGACTATACTGGACCTATTAACATGAAAGATAGATACACTCGTGGTGCTAGATTATTAAAGGCATACATATGCGTGTTTGTTTGCATGGTTACTCGTGCTATACATTTAGAATTGGTCACATCTTTATCTACAGATGCCTTCTTGAATTGTTTGAAACGATTTATAGCACGTAGAGGAATGCCAAATTGCATATCTAGTGATAACGCCACTAACTTTCGTGGTGCTAAAACAAAGTTAGATTCCTTATACTCAATCTTGCACGGGAAAGAGTCAAATGAACGTATATTTAATTTCTTGGCTTCAAAAGCAATTAAATGGCACTTTATCAATCCTCGCTCTCCTCATGAAGGTGGTATTTGGGAGAGTGCCGTTAAATCCGTAAAAAAACATTTAAAATGCATTCTCGGTAACGCAAATTGACATTTGAGAATTTATATACAACTTTAACTATGATCGAGTCGATATTAAATTCAAGACCATTGTCAATGCTTTCGGCTGATCCTGACGATCTTGTTCCCCTCACGCCCGGACACTTTTTGGTGGGTCGACCATTGGCAGCAGTGCCTGACTACGATTATATACCCATTCAAGAAAACAGACTGTCTACATAATACATTCCAACGAGCTCAACTGTTGTCTCAACATTTTTGGAAGCGGTGGAAAAAAGTTGTTCCTGATTTACAAAAGAGACAAAAATGGATTAATAATCTTCCTGACCTCCTCCACATCAACTCCGTTGTGCTTTTGCAGGACGACGATTTACCTCCTCTTCAGTGGCGGCTCGGTGTAATCACTGCCATACATCGCGGTGCGGATAGTGTGATTCGTGCTGCTTCAGTTAGACTTTCCGGTGGAACAATATTGCGCCGTTCCGTGCATCGGTTGTGCGTACTTCCGGATAATTAAACAATTGCTTTGTTTTTTGTTTGCTTTTGGCACAAGATTTATATCATTTTATTAGTTCTTCAAGGTGGGGTGTTATGTACGAATTTGCGATTTTTTACTTTTGTTTTGCGGGTTTTTGTGGTCGCTTGGTAATTTTTGTTTATAGAAAGAGTATTATAAAAATTCATTTCATTCAAAGTCATATTTTTCGTTTTGTGTCCATTTTTTATATATGTATAAATGAACCAGCAAATAATATTGTATTTATTGAAGATGAAGTGTTTTTAAATTCATATAATTATCCACTTTAGAGTCCACGTGGTTTCAGCAAGATGGGGCCACAGCTCGCACGGGGAGAATATCCATGGCTGCACTACTACGTCTCTTCGGAGGACGTCTCATCTCGAGGAACAGCAACATGAATTGGCTTGCCAGGTCGTCTGATTGATCAATGTGTGATTTCTTTTTGTGGGAGTGTTTAAAGGATAGTATGTATCATGGTAGTCGTTCTCAGACCATAAATGAACTAAAGGCTAGAGTTCGTGACAAGATTGCATCAATCGACATTGAGATGTTGCAGAGAGTTACGATGAACTTGTGTTCACGACTGCAAGAATGTGTAGGCAGTGAACGACGCCATTTACAGGATTTTACCTTCAAAAAATGACTGCAGTGCATTGGATCATTTAATGGCATTGTTTTAGCCTTCTGATGACCATGCTCAAATATAAATAAAACTCAGTTCAACTGTTGATTCAAAATCGCCCGTTGCAAGGCGCCACCCTGTATAATGTCTTTACAGTTCTCATTTCTCCTTTTTACTTCTTCCAACTCTTTCTGTCTTTCGTTAGTTTCTTTACCTCTGTCTCCAACGATTTTCCTTTCTTCGTTAGCATCTTTCCAATTACTTTGTCCTACGTTTGCTACGGTCTTCTTCGTTTCATCTTGCCAAACATTCTTGATTCCCATATCCGCTTGGTTTGAGTTTCACACTCCATCCTTTGCAGGTGTCCCCACCAAGTATAGTTGCCTTCGTTCAATATTTAGTTTTTCTGGTATTTCTTTGCTCCTTATTCTGTCTTTTTTGGATACTCGTTTTACTCTCCTCAAATATTTCATCTCGGCAGCTGTAATTCTGTTTTTTTCTCTATAATAGCATCCATTGATCTATATTCCATGATCCCATTTTTTTGTTTCGGTGTTGTCTAATTGATCTGCTACAGCTTTTCTGCCATTTCCTTGTGCATTGCCCTTGTTGTTATCCTTCTCTCTCCCATTTAGTCTTTTTGTCTGCCGGTTCATGTCATCTTTTTCTTTTGTGCAACTCGCGGATCTTCATTCGGCGATCTTTCACTGATGAATCTTTTGTATCTTTCTTCTTGTCCTACATGCTCCAAATACTGTGTTATACTATCTTTGTCGTCTACTCCGAATACTTACTATTTATCAATAATTTATTATATTTGATTCCATACCTGTGTTCGTTTTGTCTTGCCTCTTTCATTTTTGGGAGTAATTGCTTCCTTTCTTCTTGTATTTATTTGGTGTAATCCTGGTCCAGGACTTTTAAATTTTTGACATTTTTTTATATTTCCATTTTCTTGTAATTGTTCTCTAGTGTAACTAATATAGGTCTTTCCCCCCCTTTGAATACTTCCAACCGTCTTACCTACTTCTTCGAAATGTAACTCATAATTCTTTTTTGAATCATTGATATATAATTGTTGCAATATTAAATTTAATCATCTTTGTGTAGGGGCAGGATAATAATTCTACCATAGGGACGTTTCGTGTCGTAAAGGGCAACGGCAGGTTGAATGGAATTATGTGTTATACTTGGGAGTGAAATTTACAGTGATTATAATAACAGAATTTTTTGAATTCTCTTTATACACTGTGTCCAAGATAAGGAGGGCCACTATGGGGATTTCGGAAACGGTAAGAGATAGAGTTTCGGTTAAATGGGAGAAAAGTTGGGCAATTTTGAGTTTAGTACAATGAAATTTTTAAACTTACGAAATTCCGAACCGTTCCGAAGTTATGCGACAAAAAGCGAATTTTCAGGATTTCGTTTTTGACAAATTGTTACTTTGTCGTTGATGTTAACTGAAAAGTAAAAGGACCTTCTACAGGTACTTTTTAACGTTCTTTAACATGGCATACAGCAAATTGGAATCCGACGTTTCGTTTTCGAGTAACCATCATCAACTTTATTTTTTTAAATACGGTCCTGATTTTTTTATGCATAATATTAGAAGAGCTTTTTATTCTGCATTCAAGCATGTATCACACTTTATGGTTTTATTGCGATTTTATACTTACTTTACGATTAGCGGAAAAAATCCTAAGTACGAACCTGTATCCTTCCTCAATAACATTCAAACTGAATTTTATTTATAAATGGACTTTTGCTAACTGTGCTTTCCTCATCAAATTAATGAAATGACACAGAATTTTCAATTTTGAACACAAATTTTATAACCAAGTGTACATAATTACAAACAATCAACTAACACGTCATAAATGAACAGAAAACATTTTATGAAACGAAAATTTAAACATGACACATACCAATAATTAGAAAAAAATTATAATAAATGCTCGCAAAGCCCTCCTTAGTTCTCCAATCGTCAATAGCATCTTCTAACTGTAGATTCCAAAGCATTCTTTAACATTGTAGGTGTTACAGTTTGGAATCGGTTAAGTACAAGCTTTCGGAGTTCTTCTTCTATTCCAAAGGTATCTTTGTAAACATAATTTCTTACGTACCCCCAAAGAAAAAAATCCAGCGGGGTTATTTCGGAAGAACGAGTTGGCCAGGGCGTTTCAGAATTGGCGCTTAAAACTCTTTCGGCAAACCTATTTGAAAGGTAATCCTTAACCACCCGTGAATTGTGCGCAAGTGCACCATGCTGCTGAAACCAACAATTGCGTACTACGGCTTAGGGTAAAATATCAAGAGCATCTTCCAAAGTAGAATCTAGTAAATTTAAGTACAATAGTAAAATAAGTATAAAATCGCAATTAAACCATAAAGTGTGATACATGCTTGAATGCAGAATAAAAAGCTCTTCTAATATTATGCATAAAAAAATCAGGACCGTATTTAAAAAAATAAAGTTGATGATGGTTACTCGAAAACGAAACGTCGGATTCCAATTTGCTGTATGCCATGTTAAAGAACGTTAAAAAGTACCTGTAGAAGGTCCTTTTACTTTTCAGTTAACATCAACGACAAAGTAACAATTTGTCAAAAACGAAATCCTGAAAATTCGCTTTTTGTCGCATAACTTCGGAACGGTTCGGAATTTCGTAAGTTTAAAAATTTCATTGTACTAAACTCAAAATTGCCCAACTTTTCTCCCATTTAACCGAAACTCTATCTCTTACCGTTTCCGAAATCCCCATAGTGGCCCTCCTTATCTTGGACACAGTGTATAATCGAGTTCAGCCCGTTTATCTCCCGGGTTGTAATATAACCAGGCAAAAATATAAAAATCTTTTCGCTCTGATGACGCAAGTAGCTATCAAGGCGGCGGATTATGGTATGTACTTTTCCAAAGTCTCGCCCCATATAGGCTGATTCTTAAAAAACAGCGTTGCTATAAAGCCAAAATTATTGAACCTTCAAGCTGTTTGTTTGATTGCCATCAAGAACCTGAGATTGAAATTTTATATTATTCCACCCCTTTCACAATATATTATACACTTAGGTCTATGTCCAACCTCCAACCGAATATTATAAGTTATAACGATACATCATCTTCTGTAGACCTTTCTGGTTTAGGTCATTCACCCTACTATTATAATTAATAATTCGCCTCAGCTAAAATGCTTTTAATGTTATTCTGAACAGGTTCAAAAGTTCGCAAAGGTTTCACTTGTTCGGCTAGAATTGCAAAGAATATTTCAACACTGAAAGGCGAATTGCTTGACAACAAGATATAGTTTTATGAACATTATAAAAGGAATACAAGGCTTCCTTCTATGTGCCATACTATTTCTTTTCATTATATTGTCCTTCACCAATTTATTCTTCATGGTAGGTAGTTCATGGATACTTTCTTCATTCATGGTAAGTTTGTTACCATTTATTTTGGCCACGTCTCGACATTACACGGTAGCCGTAATGAGTGACAAACAGTTAAAACCGCATTGGTTATTAATTAATATTAATAAAGACTGCAATCGTCTAGTATTTTGCAAAAAAGAACATGGCACGTACACGAGTCATTAAAAAGCGCCCAGGGAAGCTCTAATAGTACTCACCTCTTCTTCTCGGCGGAACATTGCTCCCATCAAATGAAGAAATAAGTTTGAGTTTCTCTGAATATTGGAGAAAGTTACGTGATTTTGCAAAAGAAAAGTAAATGGTAAAACCGATTTGTTTAGATCATTATTGGTCGAGAACTCTTCAAAAAATGCTTAAAGGGCGAGTTACTACCTTACACAAATCTTACTACAGCCGTTTAACATAAGGATGTGACAGGTTACGGTGGTGTAGAATATTCGATCCTCGGTTCGAATGGCACAATTTCTTCTATAATGATTAGGAGCTATTATTATAAACAAAACTTTACGCAATGACTACCATCATTGGTAAACCCGCATTGTATAGCTGATGGTAATATGGACACTTTGTTTGAACGAAATATTTTGACCTGACCTTTACAATGAGTTCCATGATACGTCTGTTTAATTCTAATTTGCACGAATTTTCGCAAATCGTTTTCTCGCCAGGGTTACCTCCTTGCAAACATGTACGTAGGTTGGAATTTAAATCAAATGATTTCAGATGCTTTATTCATGTCATACAGTACGAACTGGTTAAAAGCATTTCAAATCTTCTCTCAAGTAACACACGTTGTCTCGAATTCCACGAAATATAAAGTAGAAAGTCATAAAAATATATGTGATTGCAGTACAATATGCGGTTACAGCGGGAGGTACAGGAAGTAAGTCTAAATAGTACCAAAAGAGATTTCTTTTTGGATATTTCGATGAATTCATACTTGGCGGCTGTACGTTATTAAACATATTGTGGTTTAATAGGTTTCGGTATAATTTGCCACTGAAAATTTCTATTTGACGTTTCGAAAAGTTTGACAAGCGCCTTGACTTTTTTAATTTGTGAAAAGTCAGAAGCTTTAGCTCACCTACTATGTTTATGTGCTGTATTTTATTGATTCGTATATAGCCATTTACAAAATATGGTGGATACATAGACAGGCAGAAAGAAGGAAACACCTAATCCATCTACCTACATTATATTTCCGTTCAATATTTTGGATGTTTCCCTGAGATGCCTTTTTTAAACGCCAAACGAGACAGAGATGAGAAGCTACTATTTGATTATGTTTTGGTGCCCCATAGAGTTGAAACCATTTGAGCATACCAAGTAAAGGTAATTCGTATAACATATTTTCAAAATCGTTCTGCAGAAAGTGAAGATAACAATCACCAGTTAATGTATCATCAAAAATTTATGGCACAGGAATTGTTGAGCCAATGATGCCGCACCAAACATTAAATCCAAACTTAACTTGGGGTCTTCCTTGTTCAACATGAAGCGCAGTTTGTCAATCCTGTTTCATCCGTCCATAAAACTTTAAATCTAAATTGCGGATCATCTCCACGCATGTTAATAAACCAAGTACAACATTCAATAGGCTTATTGTAATCATCAAGGCGTAGTGTTTGTGCAACTAATAATAGCAGAGCTATAGGCACTAAACAAAAAACCAAAAAATGATTTTTTTAGGATATCTGGTTAGCCATGGATTTTTTTTCAAAAAACGTAAAGCTCATTAAATTAAGCTGATAAAACTGCAACTCTTTTCTCATTTAATCGTCTCTATCTATGCTAGTTTCCAAGATCCCTATACTAAATATCGGGAAAACCTCATCCTGTATATCGAGTGGGGCAAACCTCTGCCGTAGTTCTATAACTCTTACAGATTTATTTGAAAGTTATCCATTAATGGTGGTCAAAAGGAAATATTTTAAAATTATTTTCATATATACAGGGTGGTCCAACACTAAGGTAGACGAGCGATTTACTTTTTTTCAAATAAAATGACCTAATTTTTTTTCATTTTAAGAACCTCTGTAGTCACTGTTATATTGTCCTTAATTATTTTTTTTTACTCCTCCACTCGTTCCGGAAAAAAACAATTATTTTCGACACCCTGTATATTTCTTCACCACTGGACGACCAATTGCATCCTCTTCAACTTTTGTATTAAGTTTCCTATACCTAACTTTCGTTGTTTACCTACTGGTAATTAAAAAAAAAATTTTAAATCCATCCAAAGCAATAGACGGCAAGATTTATACACACTTGTGTTTTATTCTGTGATATAATGGTGTAAATTATGCCAGTAGCACGTTTGCCTGTTACTGGGTGGTTTATAAACACATTTACAGTTTCAGTAAATCTCGCACGTGCTTTTTCAAACCTTTTTTGCTTCGGGGTACATCTGTCGGGATATCGTTGCTTACAAAGTCTTTTTGCCAATAAACCATTGACCACCCTATACAATATCAAAATTCAAAAGTTGTGTACTTTAGCTTAAAGAGGGGTATGATTTTTCCATATTTACTGAAAAAGATATAGTGTTTCTCCGGAACGAGTGGAGGAGTAATAAAAATAATTAAGGACAATATAACAGTGACTACAGAGGTTCTTAAAATGTAAAAAAAGATAGGTCATTTCATTTGAAAAAATTAAGTCGTTTTTCTACCTTAGTGTTGGGCAAAATCAATCAATAACACAAAACCTTCCCCATATATATTAATATACAGGGTGTCTCACGGTGACAGATTTCGAAATTTCGTTTGAGTAGTTCTATATTCACGGGACTTTTGAATTTCCCTGCTTTTTTGCCAGATTTTAGTTCAGTCTCTAGTTTAAGCTCTTATAATGCGGTGGTCACTTCCGGTATTGAATGAGTTTAATACTGTTACATCTTGGCTTAGTTTTTTGGATGACAGTATATAGTCGATTTCGTTCTTTGTTTGACCGTTGTTGGGGCCAATCCATCTCCATTTTCTTTGTGATTTTTTGTCGTAAAAAGTGTTCATTGCAAAAAGCTTTTGATCTTTCAAAAAGTGTGTTAACATGTTTCCTCTGTCATTTCTTTCGTCCAATCCATATTTCCCGACATACGATTCGGAGTCGTCTAATTGTCGTCCCAAGATGGCGCTAAAATCACCCATTATAATATTTTGATAGCATTTGTTTTCTTCTATAGCGGTACCTACTTATTCCTTCCTAGAAGGCTTTCAATTCTTCTTTTGGATGGGTTGATGTTGGGGCGTATATTTGAATTAGTTTTATCTTATATGAGTGTGTAATTTTGATTGCTACGTAAGCTACTCAGTCAGATATACCTTTTAGTGTCTCTAGTTTTCTAACTAAACGTTTTTTAATCAGAAAACCGACTCCTCTTTGGCTTTCATCGTCGTTTCCCATATAGAATAGTGTATTTCCCGATTTCAAAGTCTTCATACTGATTCCTTTTCTTCTTTCTTCTGCTAGACCGATTATATCATATTTGATGTTTTTTGCCTCATTTTCTCGATCCAATAGCTGTGCTTCGCTTAATAGGGATCTGCAGTTGTACGTTGCTATTTTTAAGGTTGTCTTATCCATCACCGTGTATTATATGAAAATAATTTTTAAATATTTCCTTTTAACTACCATTAATGGATACCTTTCAAATAAATCTGTAAGAGTTATAGAACTACGACAGAGGTTTGCCCCATCCTATATGTAGCCTTTGCCTGCGATTCAGAATGTGTAATATAAAAAAAACAAGTAACTCCACTTACTATGTTCTTTAATTACACGCCAGCGAGGACATTTTTCTTTCACATGCATTTTATTGAAGGTTTTCTGGAGGAAGTAAAATAATAATGTTTAATTATGCGCATTTTTCTAT
The DNA here is from genome assembly GCA_036250285.1 of Pyrocoelia pectoralis. Classification (NCBI taxonomy): domain Eukaryota; kingdom Metazoa; phylum Arthropoda; class Insecta; order Coleoptera; family Lampyridae; genus Pyrocoelia; species Pyrocoelia pectoralis. Next base: position 32,590,574 of record CM070079.1, on the reverse strand, counting down.
AAGGTGCAGTTTCGGCGATCTATGGGAACTTGCACATAATCAGCTATAAACGTCTTAACAAATTTCGCAATTTTATCGAAAAGAAAATAATTTGCCACACAAATTTTTGTGGCACTTTCTCATTGAAGGCTACACCTTATAAATTCACATGGGAGCGTAAAGGTGTGAAACTGACGAAGTTCGTTGTAGCGAGCGAAAACTAGAAATAGAAATGGAAAAAGCGTAGAAATTTTCACACGATCTAAATAAACTGTGTGGCAACAGTTGATTACATCTACATCCATTATTACTTAGAATTCGTGTTGTACTACCCTCTTGTTTTCTTGTTTAATAATTCAAAAAGTTTTAAAATTTAAATTCGGTATTGAACGTTATTTAAGCTATGTCAAGTTTAATAAATTCAAATTTTTCCCTAACCTTGTCGAAAGAAACGGAAAGCATTTAAAGTTATAAATAAAAAAAGGAAACTTTCGCATTGAAAAATGCAAACCATAAAGAAGCAACGAAATAGAAGATAATGAAAAGATCTGGACATCTACAATTCAAGAAAATTACCCAAGTAGCTGAAAGTAACGTTTTATATGCCTAATCTTGAATGCAATCTTTTATTTTGTTTTATTTGAAGCGTCTATAGGAGATACGATTTAAGTCAATCTCATGCCCATTCTCTCTATTCAAACATTTTAGTTCGGAGTTTCTCGATGAACACATTAGCAGTTCAAGACAAGGGCGCCCGATCTTATGCTAATCAGTTTCGTTCAGCATCTGAAAAACGATACAGCGCCTCAGTCGAACCGTTTTCTTTTATTTTTTATCCCCGCTTTCTAGGGAAAACGTATTTGTCCAATAAAGAGGAGTTGAGGATCGGTAGCTTTTGATTCATTTATATGAAAGCCTCTTACTATACGAAAAGGGACACATAAACTTTTGACTCTCATCGTAAAAGGTCAACGTTATGTAAAATAGCTTTGGCAATAATAACATAGTTTAAGTTTGAAAATTCGGGTAGCTTTTACGATTAATCACCAACGTATTATCATATTACACGGATTCTGACACATTGGGATAATAATATTCGAAGTTACCGTTTGCGGCACATTCCCGCTGTCAAAAAACTTTTACGCGTTCCATAATCTCATCAGGCAAATGAAAGCGCGACTTTGAATGGATGAGATGATATTACATTTTTTTTTTTTACAATATTGATTGGTTCACGTGGGAAGTAGCACAAATATTTTTCTATTAAACTTTTTAAATTGAATCACAGCAGAAACGTATAGTCACCCTTCGGGAACCTTCCTTTTTAATTATCCCCCTTAATACTTGAAAACGTAGTTTTATAAGTTTCAAGATTGGATTGAAACGGATTTGGGAGAGTTACTATCGCCGAATCAATTAGAAAGCGTCGTGGTGTGCGTGGTTATATGGGATGCGTGCACACGCACAAGTTTGAACGCAGCGATAAGCGTGAATCATGGAACGGCTAGACAAGTAAGGCCGCCTGACGGTGATCGGTAATGGGCCCGTCACGCGCCACAACTACTACATATTACTCTACTCCACCCGCTTACAATTTGGAATTGACAAATTCCATTGTTAGTTCATATAAATTGTACTTCGACTGACGTTTTGCGTGTGTCGACATGGTCCATCCGCTCCGGAACAAATGACTAATGACTACTACCACCATTGGCGGTTTTAGATAAAGAGGAGATTTTCTTTCAGAAGGGACTGAAAATCCACAGATAGCGGTAGCGCTTTTATTTTAGGATTTTTAGAAGAGAAATTGCTAACTAATAAAGTGTCTCGCATCTAAAACGATTGCCACTATCTTGATAGAAATTTTTCAAAGGGATGTTCCTGAACGTGTATTTCCGATAAACGTAAATCGTGATTAAATTATAGGAAGCAGTCGAGAATCATTTTATATTTTTTTACCTTTGGAAATTATGTTATAAATCGAAAAATGTTCAACAAGCTAACGTGATTTACTTCTATTTAGCTATAGAAATGTTAGAGACTCGTTTAGATAATGACCTCCCCTTCTATTCCTTATTTAATTTGATCCGTAAACTTTTAATCCTTGACTTACGAAATTTGATTGTTATTTGCATAAATAGCTTATCCTTAATTAACACTCAATAACCAAAATTTGTTGAAATTAGGATTATTACACAAAATGAATTTTCGATGCTCCAATTATTACTATTTGGAGAATTCTGGATGCTCCAAATATTACTATGTATTTGGAGCATCCAGAATTCATTTTGTTTTATTACTAAAATAAATATAAATAAATAAAGATATGATGATGATGAATACAAAAAATGAATATTATTTTACCAACTTCCTCCCTCCTCCGTCAGCTCCTCACTCTTCCTGAGCATGTGATGACTCCTCCACTTCTTTCCACACAACTTGTACTTCCTTTCTTCATCATACCACCAATACTTAATTACGTTTTCCTTATTACCACATCTATACCTTACATCTACCTCTTTACATTCATCCCTCCCCTTAAATCCAACCTATATTTACTCCCCACTATCTTTCACCTTCTTTCTGCGTCTCTATGTCCTTTCTTGCAATCTCCTCTCTTATACCTACTCACCACCGTCCCTTTCCCTTTGTACCACCCCTTTTCATAATACCCCTTTCTATCTTCATGCCCTTATTTTATTTTACCCTCTTTCACCTCTTTCCAACAGCATTGCAGTGCCCCCCCCCCCCCTATCCATCCCACCTCATATTTCATCACCCTTCCCTATATAGGTATGTCGAAAATAGATAGATAGATAGCCCTTTATTTTGTTATAATCAAAATCGAAACAAAAGCATTCTTATTACTACTTAATTAAGTAAACAACGTAATTTCAATTTAAAAAAAAAAAAACATAACTTTCTCCTCAACTGACCCTAAATCTATTCCTGGCTCTTTGGCCTCAACTTATCCCTTCGCTCCATCACCCCCTTCATCCACCCCACTCCCAACCCGTTCCCACCTAAGATCACCTTTATTCCTCTCCCCTCTTCTCTCAGCTCTTCACACTCCCTCATCAAATGCCACACACTCTCTCGTCCCTTACCGCACATTCTACACACCCTTCTCTCGTCCTCCCACCAGTATCTATTCTCGTTCTCTTCATTTCCACATCTAAACCTCACCATCCTCTTCTCCTTCAACTCCATTTCTCCCATCAGATACTCGGCCTTCCCTTTTTCCATAATTTCCTGATATCCGCCATTATATCTTCCATTACATATTCTCGCTCTCCTTTCCTGTGCTTCCACATCTTTATCCCTTCTTACCAACTCATCCACCATATCTCTTCCCCCCTCTCTTCTCCCTTCTATCTCTTCCCTCGTATAACCCACTCTCTCATAGAACCGTCTTCTCTCTTCCTGCCCATACCTTATCCGTTTTTTTTGCCACCTCTCCCATGCACTCCTTTACTCCAACAATATCTTCCCGCTTTCTGATCATCTCCTCATATTTTACCGCCCTCGCTCCTGCCCTTATCCTTATTTTCTCTAATTTTACCTCTTCCCCTACGATATACCCTGGTGTCTCCCTGTCCAACCCTAATGTCCACCTCCAGTACTTCTCCTGAATTCTTTCTATTTCTTCCCATTCCTTCCACCCCCATATCTCCGCGCCATACCCCATCACACTCTTCACCAACTTGTCAAACAACCATCTTCTCTTCTCCATATCCTTCCCAAACACTCTTTCCCCCAAACCCCACACTTTCCCCACTATTCCATTACCCTTCTTCGCCAATTCCCTCACATGTGCCCCATCTTTATTGTCATACCGCACTACATACCCTAGGTATTTCCACTCCTGCACACTCTCTAATTCCTCCTCACCCCACCACCACTTTTGCTTTATACCCCTCCCCCGTTTCTTCTGAAAAACCATCATTTTTGTCTTTTTCACATTTACTTCTAAATTCTTCCCCTCCAAATATCTCTTCATTACCCCAATTAACCCCCTCATCTGTTCCTCTCTGTCTGCCACATCGTCCGCATACGCTAGCACCCACACCTTTATCCTTCCTATCACCACTCCACCCCTTTGATGTCCCCGCAACACCTCCTCCAAATCTCGAATATATAGAGAAAATAGACTCGGGCTCAATGGACATCCCTGTCTCAACCCTTTCTCCGTCCAAAATCTTTCTCCTTTCTCCTCCCTCACTCTCGTCACGCACCTTGTTTCCTCGTACACCTCTTCCATCGCTCTCACCAAGCCCTCACTTATCTCGGCTTTCCTTAGTACCTCCCACAGCTTCTTCCTATTAACATTGTCGAATGCTGCCTTGATGTCCAGAAACATCCCATACACTTTCCCCCCTTTCCTTTCCAGCACCTTATTTACCACTTGCTTCATCACATATATATTATCCACCGTCCGCCTTCCCTCCCTGAAACCCGCCTGCCAGTTCTTCACTAACCCCTTTTCCTCTATTTCCTTCTTAAGTCTCCCTCTTAATATCTCCGCATAAATCTTATACCCCGCGTTGCTAATGCTCACTCCCCTATAGTTTCCCACTTTGTTCCTTTCCCCTCCCTTGTAAACCGGAACTACTCTTGCATCCCTCCACTCCTCCGGGAATCCTTCCTCCCTCCATACTTTACTCAGCATCCCTCTTATCCGTTCTCTTGTTTTTACCCCCGTGTACCTCCACTGCTCCCCATGTATTCCATCTGTTCCTTGTGCCTTTCCCAACTTCACCTTCCTCAGCGCTTCTTCCACCTCCTCCGCCTCAAAGTCCCCTACACCTCCTCTTCTCTCACTTTCTGCTTCCGGTTTCTCCCTCACACCCCCCATCCTCTTCATCCAACCTCACCTTCCTTCTCCCATATTTACCTCTTCTCTTGTTTATAAAACTCCATATCTCTTTTTCATTCTTCAACCCCCTTATTTCCTCTTCCACCTCCTTTCTGAACTCCACCTTTCTCCTTTTACACGCCCCCTTATATTCCCCCTTCAACCTCTTATACTCCCCAATGTCTAATTCCCCTCTCCTCCATTTCCTTCTTCCCTTTCTTACTTCCCTCCTTGCCCTCTCGCACTTCCCATTCCACCACTCTCCTTTCCCCCATATTTCACGTTTCCTCTTATATCTCTTCTTTTCCACAATCTCCTCCATTTTTTCCCCGAACTCTTTCAATTCCACCCCCACTTCCTTCTCCTCCCATTTCACTTCCTCCAACTCCGTTCTATACTTTTCAATACTTTCCGCTGTCCATACCTTCTTCTCTCCCCATTTTTCTACCTCCTCCTCTGTTTCTTCCCCCTCACTCAACCCATCTCTCAAAAATAACTATAATGGTTGATGATCCGATTCCTCCTCAACCCCCACCTTGAGTTTTTCTATTGCTCCTACACTCTCTTCATTTACCAACACGTAATCTATCACTGATTCTCCCCTCTCACTTATATACGTGTACTCCCCTCTCCCTCCCTCCTCCATATTTCCATTCAGAATTGTCCATCCCCTCTCCTCACATGAGTCCAGTAACTTTCTCCCCTGCCCATTTATCTTCTTGTCCATCGATACTCTCTTTCGCACTTCTCCGTTTACCACCATCCCCCCTTCCTCCCCTATTCTTGCGTTAAAATCCCCACCCATTATCATTTTTTCCTCGCCCATCTCACCAATCACTTTTTCTACCCCCACTGTTGTCACCTCCATCTCCTTCCTGTACACTGTTACTATCACATACCTCTCTCCCCGTTTTGTCTTCATCCATATTTCCACTACCCCCAGCACCTGCCCTTCCTCTCCTTCCTCTTCACAACTCCATTCATTTTTCACCCCCGTGATTATTCCCCCTTTTGCCCTGCCTTTTTTCTCCTCTCTCACCGCAAACTGCACTTTCCACTCATACCCTTTTGGCAACACTTCCTTCCACTTCTCCCAGTCTTTTTCCTCCAACCATGTCTCTACTAACCCTACCATCACAAACCCTCCAATATAGCTCCAAAAGTCTTTCCCCTTATTCTTCACTCCCGCCACATTCCAAAATAACACCTTTGCTTTCCCCTTTTTCCCCCTTTCACTCTCTCGCCCCTCCGCTCGATCCTCCCCTCCCCCCATATCCCCCCCGCTTCCCCTCCTTAGTTTTTTGAACCCCTTCCCCTATCATCCGCCTGCGCCGGCTTTACCCCTCCTATCTCTCCATCCCAATCATACCTCCTATCCACTATCCATATTTTCTTGTACCCCACCCTTGTCCTCATCCCTTCCTCCCTTTTCTCCTTTGCAATCTTCCTTATCTCTCCCTGTATCCTTCTTTCCTCTACTGTTAAGTCGTCATCATTAAAGATATTGGAATTTCTCAATCTACCCTTCTTCTCCATAACTTCCCTCTTTCCCCCCCAGGTTCCTAACTCCCCCACCACTAGCTCCCTTTCCGTCCCCTTACCCATTACCCAAGCATCTTTCACTTCCACATTCACCCCCACCTTCTCCGTTAATAAATTCCTCAAATCCCTCACCGGTTCTTTCGTCTTAAATCCTCTCACCACTATATTTTTTCTCCTCCTATTTCTCTCCTGCTCCTCCACCCGTTCCCCCATTTCTCGCACTTCCTTTTCCAATCTTTGCCTTTCGTCCTGCCATTCACTTTCTTTCCTTCGATGCTCATCTTTCATTGCTCTCATTTCCTCCCTTATACACTTTATTTCTTCTTTCGCGCCTTTTAATTCCTTCCCAAGATTGTTCATTCCCACCCTTAACCCCTTCATACATTTCAAACCATTCCTGATCTCCTCCATGTCCAGCTCCCCACTGTTGCTCTCCCCTTCACACCCCGGCGATCTCTCTGTCACCTTGCTTCTCTTGAAAGCTTCTTGTCTTTCCTCTGCTGCCTTCTCCTGCTCCTCTCTCTCTCTCTCTCTCTCTCTCTCTCTCTCTCTCTCTCTCTCTCTCTCTCTCTCTCTCTCTCTCTCTCTCTCTCTCTCTCTCTCTCTCTCTCTCTCTCTCTCTCTCTCTCTCTCTTCTTAAAAACTCGTCTAGCGTCCCTATACTACTCGCCCTTCCCCTTGATTCAGTCATCAGACTCCCAGCCCTTAAACCGCACTCGTAACCCCAATAATTCCGCACCGCGGTGGAAAAGTTCGTTCTCGTAAACCGAATTTATAAAATTTCTGTCGAAAACAAACTCGTGGACATGCCTGCCTCAGCCCCCCTTTGGTAGTCACAAAAACCTCACTCAGTTTCCTCTCTGTTTTCACCAGCTACACCTTTTCTCCATATAAATTTATTCTTTTCTTTTCACTAAATCTCCCAATATCCTTTTCTTCTCTTCTCCTACCATAGTTTTCCTCTATTCACGTGATTAAAGGCCGCTTTAATATAGTACATAAATGGCGCGTACACCTCCCGTCCCTCGTTATTCAGTTCTTATGTACGATCTGCGATATCTCTACAAAAGGATAAAGTGATGACTGACTGACTCACTGATCTATCAACGCCCAGGCCAAACCAATGAATCTAGAAACTTGAAATTTTCAGTTAACCTGCCCCTAATGATGTAGGCACCCTAAGAAGCGGATTTTCGAAATTCATCCCCTAAGTAGGTCGAAATAAGAGTTGAAGTTATGGAGTTTTGATCAGCTAATTATTATGTATATATTCAGCTAGTTATGTATATATTGTCTACCACCAACATTTGCTCCGATGGACAGTCTATACATGAAATAAACCCTTGCTTCACATAGTCCTCCGCGAAGTAATATTTTGTGTCTATGTACTTTATTCGGATCGAACCATTTTCTCCATCGATCATTTCCACAAATGTCCATTAGGAGTATTTGCACCAAGTTGACTGTTGCCATTCTTCACTGAGTGCCACGAATTCCGTTTCTTCAGTCACATAGATGCACACGCCTGTTTTTACTGGTGAACTGATTGCGCCACTATTTACAAAGAAAACCATTGTTCGACGGAATAGTGCAGCAGAAATTCATCGAAGAACAAGAGTAGTGTGTATGGAGCCAGCTTTATGAGTGACACTGTTGTTCAGGAATTGTGTTGAAAGTCTAAAGATGGCCAAATTGATGTGCATGATGAAGGGGGGTGAAGGACGCAAGTATGTCAGACGACCTTGTTCAACGAGTTGATCAAATGGTTAGAAAACCGTAGGTTCAGCATAAGTGAATTGTCGCTTAAATTTCCAGAAGGTTCAAGTTATCCCCTGTACTCTATTGTTACTGAACAGTTGCGCTACTTTGTGCTAGCCGAATCCCAAAGAAGTTGACTGACAGCCACAAAACTCGCCGAACTGCTGCATGTTTGGCGTTTCTTAACCGTTACAATACTGATCGCGAAGACTTTTTGAAATCCATTATACAAGTGATGAGACCTGGGTTCAATATGACACGCACGAAGCGAAACGACAATCACAACAAACCAAACGAACCGAAAAAATTCAATTAAACGTGCTTGTGGAGTTTATGCAACGCGGACAACAATTACTGCAGATACTTTGAGACACTTACGGAGAGCTATTCAAAACACAAGAAGACTTCTGGAGTTCTTCTGATCCATGACAATGTTCGTTCTCGTAGTGCTCATGGAAACCAACGGTCTTGAGCAATTTAAATGGGACATTTTCGAACACCCCCCCATTTAACACCGAGTGACTTCCATCTTTTCCCTGAATTGAAGAAGTAGTTGGGAAGGAAGCGCTTCCAAACTGACGAGGAGCTCAAAGAAACCGTCACAAATCACTTCAAATCATTGGCGGAAACATTTTATGAAGGGGATATTGCAAAACACAGATATGACAAATGCCTTAATCAATAATCATCATGGTGGTTATGTAAAGAAGTAACCTTGATTGTACAATTGTACATACATCACTTTTGGTAATAAAATCATTTTTTTTATATTCACCCATCATTTCTTTATAGTCAATCGGAAAATAGCATACCCCAATGCGATATCCATATATATAACTGCTGTGAGGCTTCATTGGAGTCATTTTCAGATATAAAAGTCAAAAATCCGACCAATACAGTGGTCACAGCGAGTTGTCCAAAAAATGAAGTCCGAGTCTTTTCCAATGGCGAGTTAACTTTTGGCGTACTAGAAGGAAAAATTGTCCTTCCATCACAACTCTTTACTTCAGGCTAAATTTCCTCGTAAATTGCTCTCATTATTCGAAAATTTCAGAATTCATCAAACAAATTCGTAGAGATCTCTTCAGTGGAATGGGCCAACGTAAACCAGGATCGGTGCGTGCAAGTGAAAGAAAGGTGCCTAAGAAGAACACCAAACTGGGAAGACGTAAGAAAGCTTTGGAGGCCTTCAACGCGATAGAAATCAGGGTCAACATTGAATCAAAAAAAGTTCTTGACCCCCCCTCTTAAGTTTGCTGCTGTTGTCAAATCATAAACGTAAACTAGCACAGCCATCGTCTTTTTCTTTCATATACAAGCACACATCAGACTTGCTTTATTGAAATCCAATTTCGGTGAACACTTGATGTAGCTCTTCATTCCATGATCATAAATATAAGCTGGCAAACCAGATTTTTTCGCTTTTCAAAACCTGGCGGTTGTTTTATGTAAATTTGATCCGAAAGTTTTGCCTTTGCAGTATTCGCGTCAATGTTTGATGCAACTGCCAGTACAATACGTATAACTTGCCTTGCTACTGGTGTAAACACGTCTTCGTAGTCAGTTCTAAATTTTTGCGAAAATCCTTGAGTAACCATTCTCGGTTTAGGTCGACTGACATTTCCTTTTTAATCTGTTATATTAAAAACCCACTTGGAACCAACACATTACATCCCTTAGTTACCATAACCAAATCACATATATCACTAATTTCATATGAATGAAATCTGCTGCTGATAAAGGAAGGTAACGGACATTCTGCGAACGTCTTTCCCTGAAAACTACATGCAAGACTACCGTGATGCAAATAAAGGCAGAGATTTTATACTTAGTCCTTTATTGTTAATGGGGTTTTTGTTCAAACTACCCTCAAAACGTGATTTATCCCAAATCTGTTCCTTATCCGATCTGTTTACCAAATTGCAGAACCCTACCGTCATAAAAACCGGATACAGTGCGTAAATAAGAAACAACACCATTTCCTGGTTCGCAATAGACATGCGTGGCCACGCTAGTTAATAGATGACACTTTTGTTTGACGATTATGTACAGAAATTCAGTTATCTGGTACAGTACCCCCGTAAACACCAAGGTCAGTGCCATTGTTGGTTTTGAAGCAGTAATTTGTACTCCCAGTTATTCCCAGTGGGGATGTTGTTCTGAACACGAAGTACTTATTGTGAAAAATAAAAAATAATGGAACCCCACAGCTTTATTGATGCTCTATAAATGGTGGACTTCACGAACGCAATCACCCTTGTGGCTTGTTTTGAAACTAATTCAAGATGATTAAAGTAGATTAACTCCTGTCTTGGTCAAAGTACCTAATGCACGATTCATTTTTTGTCCGAAGCAGGTCACAGATCGAGTATTGGGAAAAAGTGAATCTAGATATCAAGTGTCTTATCTTGAATTATGGGTTACGATCGCCCTTATATTTTCACTTTCAAGTCATCACGGAAGCGGAGGTCATCCATTATGATCAAAATCATACTTAGGTGCATAATATGAATGATAAGTGGATATTCTAGGACATTTAGGCGCGGCCACTTCGGCGCGAGACACTTCGACGCAGGGACACTAAGGCGCGGGTCCAGTTAGGCGCGAGACTCTTAGGCGCAAGACTCGTTGACGCGGGGCCACTAAGGCGCGAGACCAGTAAGGCGCAGATCCACAACCCAGCTTCTTCTGGAAAATGATATTCTGTAACACCAGTTGTTATAATTTGCTCAAAGTTCACTGTATCTATGTGTTCGTCTAATTCACCTTGATTCTTTAGATAAGCGTTTGATGAAACTGCTGAAATATTCAACACTGCTCATAGTGTAATTATTTCAGTATGGATCATTCCAATAGCAACAGCACCACATACGGCTTAAAAATTAACGTCCATTCTAACTTTTTCTCCCATGGAGATTGTATCAGTTTTATGACAAACATTGCAGGCAAACGTTCTTTTTTTTCTTTTTTTTCTCTGATTTTACCTAATTAAATTATTATTATACCTTAGCCTTAGTGGCCCCACGCCAAAGAGTCTTGCGCCTAACTGGACCCGCGCCTTAGTGTCCCTGCGCCTTAGTGTCCCGCGCCGAAGTGGCCGCGCCTAAATGGCCGCCCCTTAGTGGCCGCGCCTAAATGTCCGGCTCCGACATTAAGATTCACGCAATCTTGACCTACTTTAAACAATCCTTCAACTGTAACCTCAATTCGTTTCAAAACGCTGACTTAGAAGAAAGTTACTTTTTTGTTACCTTATTACCTCTGAGTTACGAAGGGTAAGATAATCAAATCATGCAAAAGATTCTATTTTGAGAACTTCCATCATGGATTTTTTACAAGAAAGAATTTTCAAGGGTGGAGATGGATAGAAATCGTCACCAATATCGAAAACAGTTTTGGCGACTGGAGTAACAGAGGAGTTACACTTATCCCGCGGGCCTAGTGAACGGGAGACATTTCTTTCAATTAATGTCGTCCTTGTACAGTAAGTGGGTGAAAGTCATCTTTAACGATTACGATTAACGTGATACGTCAAGTTTTTGCGATGTACGGACTTCCCGAGGTATTTGTTAGTGGTCAATTAGTTTCTTACACCCCGATAAGCTAGCGGGAAAAAGACCGCACCAACACTAAGGGCACAACTGCCACTTTGTGACACAATTAAGATTAAAATAAATTGCTTAAATTAATATACGAACGAATCCCATGAAAGTTAATAGGGTGACAACAATCGTGACTGGTGACGTTTACATTCGTAAACGCACAAGTTTGAATCGTAATCGACATAAAATTGAAACTATTATGTAATTCCTTTTTTTTTACAAAATTGGAAGTATTTCGATGTATAATAGAGAGTATTCGAAAAGCGTAACGTAGAAAAATATAGGCATTAATTCATTGATTGCGGTTCCCAAACCACGTACGGCAATGAGCTGTGAGTCTAACGAACTGGCTGTGTTAGAGAAGCGAGGATTACGTGCTTACAAAGAATGCCAATGTTGTAAAGAACTAGACTTACTCGTCGTATACCCCTATAAAAATGAATAGTATTTTCGCCCTCGGCAATTCCCCACTTCGTGCGAGAAAATCCCATGTTGACACCAGCTCCTTCACACACGAACACTGAGAAAAAATAGAAAGAAAATAAGGCATCTCCGAGCTTAGTGTAAAAGAGGAGAGTTCCTTTAAAAAGAAACGCCTAAAGTACTCTTCTCTATCGCTTTTGCAGACACCAACCCCCCAGTCTTGAACGTCTCAATTCGCGTTATAAGATTTCGCGCTAAATAAAGGAAAACCTTCTCTTGAATATTTTATTAGACACGCTTTATTTCAAACACTTTTAACCGTTTTAACGCAAATCCTTTGAACCATTATGAAAAGATTCGTTTGCAGTTTTTTTTTCCTTATTTTTTCGACCAATTTAATTTAATTTTCAGGACGAGAGATCATAATTTGTAATTAAATTGTGTAATCAGTGTCGATTTACGTTCCTTTCAAAATTGATCTGTCGCAAATCAAAGAGCAACGATTTTCGGAGAAGTGGCGAACAAAAGGAAGGACCTAAAAATAGCTAACATCATCAATTATACGGTATACCAATTTCGATTGCATAAACAAAAGCTACGCCTTGGGAATCCAAAGTCCCAAGGCAATCAGCCGCGTCAAGGATGTACTGATGTAGGCTCTCCCTCAGGATACGCAGGTAATGGAACGCAACAGTGTGTATACGGTATCCTGAGAGGGAAATAGTATTTGTAACAAACGGCCTGTTGCTCTCACATCCTTACGTTCTAAGAGAGATGTCGAAAGGATTGCGAGATTATACATCTCAGTCTATACATATAGTAGGGGTGCGTAAGGAGGCACGTTAGAGAAGCGTTAAGAGGGCAACCTGTGAAGATAGCGAGTGAGGACGCAAGGGAATTGGCCTTAACAAGCAGACGAACAATCGTCAATCAATACCACCAACCCTACGGGTACTGTGAAATGCGTGTTCACAAATAATGTGATTACTTTGAAGAGTATTTGTGCCTTACGTCGACAGACGTATCGGCATTGCCGTCGTCAACTACCAGTTGAGTAGAAATAAAAGTTACTTAATTGTTGCCGCGTTTACAGTATTAAGAGGATAAAAACTTTTAAGTAAATCCATATAATTCGCCGACACTTCAAGAAGTTTCTTGAAAAATTACACGAAAAGAAATATTTTCGAGCCCTAAGGGAAATATTTGAGAAATAAAATAGAACTTGCTACCCTAATTGCATTATAAATACTGAAATGAGCCCTTATTATGTAATCAATATAATTTAAGTTCTACATTTTAGTTCCTTTATCATTTACCTAAAGTTTGACGTATTTTACCAAAAACTTTAATAGTTCTTATTAATGAGAATGACGATGTTTATATATTTGAAAGTCTTGGAAAGAATATGAATTGAATAGTGACTCGTGTTGACGTTATAAATATTTTCAGTAGTTACATTGTGACAGTTAATTTGTAACGAAAACGATAATTGATGTTCGCCTTTTTGACGTTCATTTGTTACTATTTTAACGTTACTGTAACGTTGATAACGAACACTTGGTAACGGCTAATAAACGTTTTTTTTGACATTTTACCAATGTTATCAAGTTTAATTGGGTTATTTGATTTGCAAATTGTCAAACAAGACGTAAAACGACAATCTAATAACAATACAAATTCTACAGATTAATAATTTATAAATTAAAAATATTATTTATTTCTGGATCTTCTCGTGTATATTTTTCAATTCTTCTACGTTTTAATAATAATTTTTTTAATAATACAGCTCGTGGAAACCTAAACAACAATATAATTTATAAATATATAGATATAAATTTAAGAAAACATTAACGCAATTATTTTGCAGTAAAATACCCAATTGCGATGGGCCGCAACTCCTCCGGAAGCATATTGATTTTGCTTACGAGATATACGATTCCGTCAGCGATACCAAACTCTTTTGGGCTTTAGCACAATCCCTGGTCTGTAATCTTTCACACCGTTAACAAATAAAATATTCATTGTAGTTTCCTTTCTTTATATTCTACAACAATTTTCTTTATTAACATAATCAATATGACCATCAAATATTGTCAATAAATACTCCTAAGTACTTACGAACAATCTCAATATCACAGTTGTTTATCCTAAATATTAGTATCGCAGACAGTTTTATCAACAATTCCAATCATTTACATTTAACGTTATAGGCATAAAGTAAATCATTATTTAATGTTCTCGCAGCCTCATTAATATCTTTATCACTACTATAAATAAGAGAGGTATCTGCAAATAAACGTATTTTACAGTGCAACATAATCTTTGGTAACACATTTATGTACAACAGAAACAATATAGGACCAAGAACACACCCCTGGGCCACCCCATGTTTCGTCAAGATTGCCCAATTTATCTTTTTGACTTCTTTTTGATAGGTAACTGGAAAACCACTTAACCCTAGAGCTACGGACGATTTTCTTTTTGTTGTTTTAGCATTGACTACTGAAGGGTTACGGGAGTAACCCCACTATAAATAGACATAATACACGATGAATTGAAGCAGGTGTGTTGTTTATATGCTACTGTGTGAGCCCGTATACTTTTTGGGAACAGTGTACTATGCTTTCTGTCGTCACCAAAAAAGGGCGTGCTGTTTATCTCCTGAGCAGCATCCATCGTACATATCATACTCCATACGTAAGATGGTTCGTGATAAAGAAAAGTCATTGAAGAAATAAATGACTATTATAACGCCACGAAAAGAGGCGTTGACATTTTTGATCGGATGTTGAGCAACTACACATGTAAGCTCAAAATAAATCGATGGCCACTAGCGGTCTTTTTCAATATGTTGGATGTCGCAGGTCTTGCGTCTTGCATAGCCTACAAGGAGTTACATCCACATGAAGTCAACAAAAAATACCGAAAATATTTTTTGACTCAATTGGCCAGAGAACTATGTATGGAAAACATTCAATTTAGGGCTGCGAATCCGTTGGTTTATTCACGTGCCACAACTCGCGTTGCCATCGAATTTGTGCTTCAACGAAAACTGCCTTCTGTTATCCCACTTGCTCCTGCTGGCCTTGCTGCTGCCCAGGCTCCTCGTGAGCAACGAGTTTCCAAAACAATTCAAGGGAATTGCCACCTGTGCCAGTCCCAGTCGCTGGAGAAACGAAAAAGGAAATCAAAGAACCTATGTTCAAATTGTTCAAAGCCTGTTTGCAATGAACATGCAGTAATTGAGTACCGTTGTAGTCATCCTTGTGTTGCTGAATAATCATTTTTACCATTTATTATTATCTTTTTACCATTAATTATCAATAAAGATAATTGAATAAACATTTCATTTCGATTTAATTGATAAATAATGTGTTTTATCTCTTCAAGTACTTGGGGTTACTGGAGTAACCATCCGTATTCTGTACTATTTTTGAATAGGGTTTTGGAAAAATTAAATTTTTGAAAAATCTAAAAAATTATATGAATAGGAAATGACTGAAAACTGACGCCAAATACTTTCTTTAAGATGTCCTAAAATTTCAGCTTTCTACAATAAATAATTTTTTCAATATTCATGGTGAAACATGTCGGGGTTACTCACGTAACCCTTCAGTAGCTCTAGGGTTAAAACCATAGCTTTTTAACATTTTTTCCAGAAAATCGCTATTACCTGTTTCAAAGGCGCCATGCCTGAATCACTT
The DNA here is from genome assembly GCA_036250285.1 of Pyrocoelia pectoralis. NCBI lineage: Eukaryota > Metazoa > Arthropoda > Insecta > Coleoptera > Lampyridae > Pyrocoelia > Pyrocoelia pectoralis. The sequence continues at coordinate 32,574,711 of CM070079.1, read as the reverse complement.
TACCCTTGTAGGACGGAACCGAGTCCTGTTGCAAGTCCATTGCGCGTCACTGAGGAGGTTCTGGAAGATCCACCGATTCAAGAAGTACTTGGTCGATTTTGAGCTTTGACCTCCCCGAAAATGAAGGGCGATATCGTTTTATATCGACTGATAGAAATAGTTGAAGCACAGAATGAAGATATTGCGTGCTGTGAATTGTTAAAGTATTGTCGTAGAGGATGGCCATGTCGATTACAAACCCAAGAATGTAGTCCTTATTGGGAACATAGAAATTTGATTACCCTGCAAGAGGGTTATTCTTATGAATATTTCATAGTTCCTTAAGGGCAGATGTGATTAAATGCCTTCATGAAGGTAGTCAAGGTATTACTAAATGTCGTTCATTGGCTCAGCAGTCCTTGTGGTGGCCTGGACTTTCGACACAAATAGAGCAAGTTGTAAGAAACTGTGCTGTATGTCCAATACCAAGCTGAATATCCAGGAAAACCTTGGCAAGTGGTTGTAACCGATCTTCTAAAAATAAAGGGCCATTGGGTTCCAGTCTGAGATATTCGCAAAGGAATGGATTTATAGAATCTGAAGTTAAAAATTTCAAGACACATTTCAAGAAAACTGAAGATCCATACAAGATGCTTCTTGAGTTAAGTACTGGGCCGTTGAATAATGGCTAATCCTTCTGAACTTCTGATGGGACGTCCCAGCTCATACCCTCCATTCACGATGCTCTAATCGTTATAGAAAGGAAAGAGAAGAGGAAGCGAAATCAAAAGTTAAACTTTGACAGACGTTATAAAGCATCTGGCCTAAAAGAATTGAACAATGGTTAAAGTGTATGGGTGTCTGATTTAAGACAACGTGCTTTGGTGGAGGAGAAGCCTGCATCTCCACGAACCTATATGTTATTCGAAGCCCACAAGGCACATACAGAAGAAATCGTAAGTTTCTTCATTCTTTACCTGGTTATGGTGAAGCAGCAGACCGTTGAACGCCATCCCTCTCCTGTTCCACTTAGAAGAAGTCAGAGAAATTTTAGACCGCCATCAAAGTTGGATCTTTAAGGGGGAGATGTGGCATTTCGTTAGAGAACCATGATGAAGGTTGTCATAAAAATTATGTTGCGTTATTCAGTTGTCATGAAATATTGGACTTCTTTACACTAATCGGCTACCCTGTATGCAGGGTGGGCCAATAGTGCGGGGATGGAAAATTGTGGATTTATTAAAAGACTAGTTTTAATTGCAAGCGCAATGGTGCTATTAATAAAAAAAATACCAAATAACCATCGAGACATTTCTAACTGTAATAACAAGGGCAACTCGGAATTCCATTTTAAAAACTCCTCATCGACTTCTTCATCCCATTTTAGTTTTCTCTGCCATGCCTTCTGGAGCAAAATTTTAGTACATAACATCACTCCAGTGTTCACTCCTAAAGGGTCAAAAATTTGTTGAGCTTCTGAAAGCATGGTTCGTTTAGTAACTTTACTGGCGGTTCAGCATGAAGTAGGGAAAGGACAGTTACCGTTTTTTCCTTATTCCATGTTGGCCACTTTCCCATCATAGACCATCCTAATCAGTAATCGTGTTTCTATAGCTATCAAACCTTCTTTTAAATTGAGTATCCTTCCAGTAAGAAGTTTTCCAGCTATATCAGCTCCAATGAGAACCTGAATAGGATCATAAGACTCTCCAATGTCAGCAAGATTTACTCGTTGTGACTCTAATTCTTCAATCCAAGAACCTCCTTTAACACCAGGTATATTATCACGTATCATAATCTGGTCCATCGTTTTAAAGTAGCGTTGATAGCATCCATCTAGATTAGCCAGTAAAACTGTATGACAATTAATTATGCACACCAGACTTGCTGCCTCCAAGCAAGGTATGTATGGTACTCACTGTCCTAGTAATATCATAATTTATACCTTCAGCGGTGTCCTTCAATAGATATGATCGTTGACTACCCGTGTCAATAAGAGCTCTCACTGTCCTTTGCTTGCGCTCATTCTTTATCAATACCATCAAAGTCTGCAACACCACCTCCGGATTATTGCCTTACTGAATGCAGGCTAGAGTTTCCGTATTGCTAACTTTAGATAACACGTCTGCGTCTCCTTTATCTGACACTGGACACATAATTTTACAATGTCGACCTGAGCACTCTGTACATTTGATGTTCTTCCGGCATTTTTTGAGCTCATGTCCAAACCTCAAACAAGCGTTTCTTTAACAATCATATTACGTTCTTCCAAACTCATTGGTTTGGTGCACATATCACCATAATGATAAAGATTACAGAATAGACAATGACGAACAATCTTTTGAGAGTTTAATAATCCAAAGGCAGTGGGTATTATACTACCCAGCAAACACATTTATATATAAAATACATATAAATTATATAAGAGCTTTTTAGATTTATAAAAAACTGGAAGAAAAATAAGAGATATTATTAATGTCAGGATGTCAGCAATTTTCAAAATAATATATATGTCTATTAGATGTAAATTCTTTATGTCTGTAGTACATGAATTTATATACGTTTTATGTATATTTTATGTAATATATTCACATAAAAAATATTAGTTGTAAAAGCGTTGCGATGACCAAATGGCAGCTACTCGAGCATAATGTAATTATTACCAATGTAAAAAATTTTATTTAAGCAGTTTCATACAAAAAAATGGAAAAACTACATTTTTACGTGCAACTGTACTTTTAATTAACTTAATTCTTGCACGAACCCGTTTTTACCTGAACTGAAAGCCGACAATTTATTATGATATTATATACTTGCTTGAAAAGTTTCCCTTAACCGGATTCGAACCGTTGCGGATGGGCGTGCCAAATTCCGAAATCCGATGTGTTTTCTTTGTATCTGACATTGTACCACTGCGCTAATCTGAAACATTCCTTTTCTTTATTTCGTTCTTCCTAACTTTGCGCTGTTTCGCGAGTTTAAATTATGTTTGATTATATCGTTGAGTGAAGTCTTATTCAATGATTATACCTGCCTTTATGTTATTTTATTTTTATTTTAGAAGAACTATAATGAGTACTAAATTCTTGTTCAATTTAATACGAAACAAAATTAATTGCCCACAATTATTAGAAAAAATAAACATCAATGTACCCCAGAGATATTCCTGAAAATCTTTATTTTTTACACAATGTTCTCAAGAACAAACATTAAAAAAGAGTTCTTTAAATATTATTTGTAATAATTTTAATATGTTATGTGCTGATTGTGATATTACAATAGATAGCTGGTTACGTATTTCTGAAACAATTAAGAATAAGTGTGAAATTATTTAAATTACATTTGTAATAATTTTCATGTATTATGTATTATATTGTACATGTTTTTATAGTTTGGGCGTGTCCCGTTTGAAATAAAATAAATAAATAAATAAATAAAAATAAATAAAAAGGACCAGGATTTAATTTATTTTATATTATTTATTTTCTATATAAATTAGACGCATTTTAGTCGATACGGATCTAATATTAAAGGTACGTGAACTAAAATTTTTGGCGTTATAGAAAACACGCGCGTGCGATTAATTATGCGGCGCAAATAGAAACTGAATTTTATTTTCGACATAATTATATTTACAGAAGGCATACATAAAAAATATGTAATAATTCTTACATATAAGATTTTACATATAACGTACATAAATCTAATCATATATAAATATGACAGCCCATAAATTTCATGGGTACTTATGCAATTATCTATATGTATATATTATATGAATTTCTGTTTGTATTTTCTTCTGGAATTTCTCCGTGTTGGTTTTTGTGTAGAAAATGTCTACGTTTCGATTCCATCTGTAGAATCTTTATCAAGACTTTTTTTATTAATTCTGAAGTTTATCAAAATTTAATTTAAGGTCTGTTGATTTTTATAATATCAGTTGTTATCAACAGATCGTTGTAAGCGAGCTTGACGTCGTGTTACAACAATCTGTTGATAACAACTGATTAAATTAAATTTTGATAAACTTCAGAATTAATAAAAAAAGTCTTGATAAAGATTCTACAGGTGGAATCGAAACGTAGACATTTTCTACACAAAAACCAACACGGAGAAATTCCAGAAGAAAATACAAACAGAATATACATCCGTGGAAACCTTAATGAAAATATATGAATTTCTGTATACAGAATATCCGTAAGTTTATATACTATTATGTAAAATATACGTAATCTGTTAAATACGGTTTATATAACTTTATTAAAGAACACTTACATACTTGGTATATAAAAAAGCGTATGTAGGGGTATTTACTTCAATCTTATATATGTTGTATGTATATTTTATATGTGTGTTTGCTGGGTAGTATATTCTTTTCCTTAAAACGCTTGAATTGATCTTCACCAAGTTTAAAATTAACCTTTGCCAACGAACCCAAACCCTTTCATTTCTCTCCACCTTTTCTCTTAACAAGTTTCTTATTCTTCCTGACTCATCCACCGGCTCGTCACCCTCCGGTAGCACCCTTTCTGTTCTACTAATTCTGTTCCATGTTCTCAAAAGATCAATAGGAAAGCATGATTCAATAAGTGGATAGAGCATGGGGCTGCACGCAACTATGTTTATTCCTAATGTTTCTAAAGAGTTAACGTGAGACCCCCAACTGTCATATAGCTCTGATATAGAAATCTTACCACCAGATGAAGAGTTTGTCACTAATATGTTTAACAATTCTCTTACATACACTACTGTTGTCAATGTTTGCGCCCAAATCTCCTTTTTAAACTTTCGAGTGCCTTCTGGTAGTTCCCGCCACTTTGGCGGATAGCTAAGAACCACCTCCAATGCCTTTGATTTGGGGCCCATACATTGGGATTTGTCCTTATTAGACAACTCTGTATCCTCATCAATACTCTTAAATACGCTCAAGAATCTTATCCATTCCTTAGGCTGTCCAGTAAACTTTATCAGCTCTGTTTTTGGGTGCCTATTAATTCTTTGTTTGGACAAAACCGTATCATCAGCCGATTTTTGCTAATAGTATTGGTTACACAGTTGCTCTTCACCTTTATCAGCCGAATTAACTAACAAATCCATGTATTCTGCATCATTCTCATCCATCCCTTGCATTCGTTTTTCCAGAATGCTCAGTTGTCCATTTAGGTACCATGTTCCAATCACAGTCTTCCTTTTTAAGTTCCGCTTCAATTTTGCTCAAACAGGTTGTGAATGAGGACCTTAAAATACTTGTTGTTTTCTTTAATTTATCCATCTCGTAAATCAATAACGTCACTGTCACGGTCGCCACAAATGATGGATACCAAATAGAACAGAAGAATTACAATTACACTTTAACACTTAACTTAAAAAGGTGTGTCTTGAATATAATAATGCTTTTTACTTTTTTTCTACTCCCATACTTTAATCGACTTATTAAGTGTGATTAGATTGTATCTAAATGATATTCATTTCGATACAGATTTTCATTATAAAACGAGTCAAATTAGCCAATAGCTGTCAAGCATTTTACTTGATCGCCATAGTTACAGGAGTTTTTGATATTTGTCAAAAATTTTGTTCGTTCTTTTATAATAATTTTTTTTTAATTAACACAGGTCGTAGAAAAAATAGTGTATGCAACTCTCATGTAATGGCTATTAATACACTCGTACAAGATTTACGACATTCGCCTTAGGCTCGTGTCATAACTTACCTCGTGCTCATGTATTAATAGCCATCATTACATGCTCGTTGCATAATATACTATTACGCAATCAGATCTCCACAAAATAGACAAAAAATGCCGCTGTTCTTATCAGTTTTGTTTAGGGCACAGTATAAGACTATAAATAAACTATGGCTGCAGTAACATTCAAGACTGGCATAACTTTTGTACCTATTTAGTTATAAGAAAGCATATACGTAAAGTACGTACCTATTATAAAACGACTAAGAAGGGAATGATTAATTGATGGAATTTTTTTTCTCTTTTATTTAAAAGTATGCATAAAAAGAAAGCGCTATTTGTTCGACAAAAGCAAGCATTAAGTAACACTCAATAATCCATAATATACTACAATAAAAACCTTTTAGAATTCGAAAAGAGAGTGTGTGATTCTAAATATAAATCCTGCGATAAAGTCAGATCGATTCCGAATCAACAGAAATGTTTACAAACTTTGGCATTTAATGCAACAGATCTTTAAAATTGGCAGTATGTCGTTCGAGTTGACTGAAATTGCGGGATGGCAGCATTGAGGGAATATTTTTTAGGGGGAAACAAAGCTCTAATGTAAACAACTGGATATAATCTGACATTTTGTTTGAACTGTGCAACATCATAAATTTTGTTTTTAATCTGATATGACGTTTAACGTAATTTATATAAAATTTATAATTAAAAAAAATATATCTACACGTAAATATAAAATACGCACACACGTTCCTGAGCTACCAATTAAAACGTGTATGTTGAAAAAACTAAAATTTGTCGGAACAATGTTTAATTAAAAGTTTAGTTCGCTTTTACTTGTCTGTCAATTATAAAGTGAAATAAAAGAGATAATTAAAATATGTATATTAGAGTTTATAACTTAAAAAAAAATTAAGCACTCGTTCTAATTGCATTATAATCTTGCGGTAAATATTAAAATATTTAGATTTAATTCTTAAATTAATACAAAGCGGTACTTTATTTGCATTTAGTTTAGTCCAATTATTATAATTCCGTGCCCGAGTAGCGCAATCCTTGCGAAAATAATAAATATATTTGGGCTCGGTTGTATGCAAACAATCTCGTTAGTCTCCTGAATCTATTTACATTGGTGCGGTGGGGGTGGTTTGATTTCAATCAAGCGTAAAAATAAGTTTCCATTTTTTTCTTCTTTTCGTGCCCCTTTCGCTCGTGCAAATTACATTTCAGTTAAGAATTCAAAAAACCTACACAAATAAAAGGTAATGGGAAAAGGAACAACTAAAGTAAAAGCTATAATGAAAAAGTTAAAATTGCATTCAAACCAATTTAAAGAAATATCTTAAGTTGGAGAGTCACTTGGAAGTTTTTCATGAACTAATCAATGTTTGGAAGCATTCCGCGCTCTGATCGTCGAACCACAACTTTGATAATTACACTTTTCCAGGATAAAAAGGCGCTTTACGTTCGGCGTTAGATGAAGTTCGCATTTAATTCCTTCATTATAACACACGATAAGTAATTTGCGTAATATTATAGTCGAAAAAGGCCTTACGTGTGACATTAAAAATATTGTTCTGTCGTATCAATTTATTTTAATGATTGCCAAAAGCACGTTTTATTATAATAAGCGTGATTACAAATTGACGTAATAAATTTAGTGTAATATACGTTTGCACTTCTGCATCATTGTTCATTTATCATTTTGAATTGTTACCTAATAGGATTTGAGAGAATGAAATTGATATTTCTAGTGTTTATTATTTACGAACAGCATCCATAATAATATATTGTAGGATCTTGTGAATCGATCATACGTACAAAATATGATTGATGGAATTGCACTATATAGTTCTCTTCAATGTAAACGTGTCAACGAGAGAGGACTTGCGTGTCATAAAAGATTTTTGACATATATTTATTGGGGGATGCACATTGCACATAATCGTATCTCAATCAAATTTGAAGTGGATCTTTCAAATTTTGGATTAAAGAAAACTTTCTAATAGGTATTAATGCGAAGTCTACACCAAGAGGACATCGGAAACAATAATGAAACTGTTAGTTTTGGACAAAAGTAGTACAGAAGCGCACATTTTAAAACTAGAAAATGCAGACTATTGTGTTTACCTGTTGCTCCAAAGGTGAGACAGATGAGGAACAGTTTGCAAACAAGTTGGTGATGATTTTTAAGAACAGGTGAACATTACCTGCAAGTTCTGACACATACTCCTGTAATTTTACTACATCTGTAAGCTTTCCTCGGCGGTACCATACCTCAGGAAGTCATAGTCATAGAGCTTTTCGGGAAAAATTCTGGAATTGAAGTTCCTCATTCTGTACCTTTTTGGTTTTACGCTTTGTGCTGTGGGACGTATAAAATAAGAGGGGAAGGGGAGAGGAAAATCCGGCACTATAATTTAGGTTTGACTTAACCGAATTTGGTAAAAGCTTAGGTTTCGTTTAACATAATATCCAAACTTACCATTAACAAAATCATATCACATAGTACCTGCTGCGGAACTGTTTATTAATTCCAAAACAAAATCATTTCTTAAGAACAACACCTATCTTACTCCCATCAGCTTTACTTTAATGTTATACTTCTTTTAATTACGATTTTTCGAAAAGGCTTGAGAATGGGAAATGTCTCCCGAAACATGTCGCCACTTTATAACCGATAATTACGTTTTACTTAATTATACGGAAAAGTAAGGGGTTGGTTGTGTGGTTTTATTTATTATAACAACACCTATGTCAAAACATGAGATGAAACTACAGGAATTCGATGAAATAATAAAGTTATCATTGGAGCTAATTACCAACACGAAGCTCAACGACCACCAATAGCATCCCTTCCTGTGAAATATGGTGGTATAGGGACTCGGAAAATTTCTGAAATAGCACCAGTTGCATTTCTGAGCTCAACTAATGCCACAGCAGATCTTTTCGATTCAATTATCAAATAATAAAGATGAGACAGCTGATGATGTTTACAATGAAGTTCTGAAAGGATGCTACCAATACAGTGCCTACATTGAAAGTAATCCAAAAAAATTGGGATTTAATTCAGATTCGACAGCTTCACTAGAGTTTACAGCAGATTATGACAAAGCTATTTATAAAGCAAGTTGTAACAACGAATCAGGTGCTTGGTTGAACACTCTTCCATCTCTAACTGTTGGAACATTCCTGGAAAACAATTGTTTCAGGATATCGATTGGTCTAAGACTAGGTTGTGATATATGTACACTTCATTCATGCTTATGTGGTGGAAAAGTGTCTGCAAAGGGTTCACATGGACTCAGTTGTAAGAAGAGTGCAGGACGTTTCTCTAGACATACTGAAATTAACAAGATTGTCTGTCGGGCTCTGCAGACAATTAATATTCCGTCAAGTTTAGAACCACCAGCAATCTACAAGGAGGATGGTAAGCGTGTTGAGGGATGACCAACATTCCTTGGGGTAACGGTAAACATCTTGTTTGGGATACAATCGTAGTGGATACGGTAGCTCCATCCTACCTGTCACATTCAGCAAAAAACTGTGGATATGCAGCCAAAGTCGCAGCTTGTCTGCCGGGCTCTGCTAACAATTTATTAATAATCCGTCAAGTTTAGAACCACCAGGAATCTGCAGGGAGGATGGTTAGCGTGTTGATTGGATGACCAACATTCCCTGGAATAGCGGTAAACATCTTGTTTGGGATACAACCGTAGTGGATACGGTAGCTCCATCCTACCTGTCACATTCAGCAAAGAACTGTGGCTATGCCGCAGCTTGTCTGCCGGGCTCTGCTAACAATTAATAATCCGTCAAGTTTAGAACCACCAGGAATCTGCAGGGAGGATGGTTAGCGTGTTTATTGGATGACCAACATTCCCTGGAGTAGCAGTAAACGTCTTATTGTTTGGGATACAACCGTAATGGATACGATAGATCCATCCCACCTGTCAGATTCAGCAAAGAACTGTGGATATGCAGCCAGAGTCGCAGCTAACAAAAAGAGGAACAAATGCAGATCCATGGTGGATAAGAATTACATTTTTTTCCCTATTGCAATAGAGACATTAGGGCCCTGGTGCGAAGAAGTCCTAACTTTCTGAATTTCATAGGAAAATTCATATGGAATAAAACTGGTGAAAAAAATTCAAAATCCTATCTGTTTCAAAGGATCAGTATAGCTTTGGAAAGAGGAAATGCTGCATCTGTTATGGGAACTTTCAGACAGTCACTTTATTCAAAAATTAATGAAATTTTTTATATTCTCTAAGATATTTACTTATCTATTTATTTAACCCCTACGGCACCATGAATCATAGGGTTGCACCATGCTATTTTCGCGTCAACGTACCATGATGCAACCGTTTGCATCATGCGGAGTACCAAGAATCACACGTTTGCATCTCGTCCAACGTATTTTCAATGGGTTTTTAAAATCTGATTTTCCCGATGAATGTTCATCTGGTACCCAGCGGGTATGGCGCAAAACCTGTTCTGGTAGCGAAGGGGTTAATGTTTTTTTTTGTTAACCAAAGTTATATGTTTATTATAGAACTTGAATAAATTACTGTCAATTAGTGTAAGTTTCGATGTGTTTTGTTAAAAAAATTTCGTTCATTTCCTTCTGTAATTTGGGTTTATTAGTTGTGTAGCATCTTTACAAATGGCTTATACCGATCACGAGGTTTTACGTGTATTTCCAGTGCTTTGGAAATGCAACTATTGCGAAACACGGATATGCTGGCAAATGTACCGGACAGAAAAGTGTTTCGGCGGTTGGCAATATGTTTAAGACGAAAGAGTAATGTGCGATCCACACTTAAGCACAAGAGAGAACAACATCCTTATCATTGAGTTTTATACCAAGTCCTTTCACTTAGCCATTTTGATAAGCGATTATGTGGAGCATATTGACAATCCAAAGGATGTATAGCAACACTGAAAATATATATAAAGAAAGGAAGTTAGCAACACTTTAGAAGTAGGAAGAAATTAATGTTTTTCATGTGTGCTTACGCAAAAATAAAATAAGAATGATAAAATGTGGAGTTTTAATCGGCAAACATTAAACCTGGAAGAGAGGGCCTAAGCATTAGGTAAATAATTATTTAAAATTTTATAAAGGTGGGCTAGTAAACGTGAGACGCTACAAGCTAAGGACAACGTGTTTATTCAACGTGTCCAAGATAAGGAGGAACACCATGGGGATCTTGAAAATGGTAAGAGAGAAAAGTTGTGCAAAAGTTCATTCCCTGTTGTTTCCATTTTCGAGATTTAAAACAAAATGCGATTTTTGAGTTTTTTATTTCCGTAATTCCTTCATTTATTTTAAAAGATTTTTAAAAACCACTTTTGCCACTTTTTGAATACTATTAGATGGCGTTTTCAAGTTGCTCCAGTGTTGTTTATGCTTATCTTGGGCACGTTGTATATAAAAACTAATCGACATGGCTATAATAGAAGATAATTACTTCAACTGGAAGTTTAGGAAAATCCTGAATGAGAAAGATAAAAAGGTTTAAGTTAATTTTCAAATTTATGTAAAAATATTACATTGGTGGTTTGAGGTTGAAATCATTACTCAAAATTCATGTAGGAACTGGAGATGCTGTTCTTTTACAGGGTAGGACAGAGTTTATTTGCCAAAGATTTACCAGGTTATTTTTAAGTAGGTACATCTTCTATTACGTGTTGTATCTCATTATGATCGTATAATTGTGTATTGTGTAATAATGTAGAAAATATTGTAGAGAAAAATTTCGAAGAGAAGATAAAATACAAATCAGTTCGTGCTAAATTTGACTTTATCATCACATTACAACCTATTTTAAATTTTCTGAAATCATATACCATAACATGAAGCTGATGGGCACGTATAACACAAATTGGGTTTATCACAGACAATATAGGTATATAAGTAGTCTGTGGTATTATTCACTTCAATTTGACTACGAGCAACAATGAGGACGATTATTGTATTACTCAGCCTTATTACGTGTGCTATATCAATATTTGTATAGTGAGTGAGTGTTATAAAAGGGTTTAATATGTTTTTTATTTTAGGTGGTTCCAGAGGAACTTCGATTACAATGGTATTCCTTAATTGCTCCAATTGAAAGTGATTGTGTCTGCGAAACAAAGGTTGATGCTAGCAAGGCCCGAAGGCTTTTGCTAAACACGGAGTATCCGGACGATTCTTGCCTAAAATGCTTTATAAAATGTATTTGTTTTGGTTTAAATTACATGAATTCTGCCACGGGCGAATGGAATGAGCAAGAACTTGTACGACAAATTGCTGGCGTTACGCCCAAAATTGCAAGTGATTGTAATAACCAAACGGCAGATGAACCAAATTGGTGCCAAAAGGCTTATGATTTGTCTTTGTGTATTGTTTATAATACATATGTAAACGTAAATGGCTACTAATGGTACGTTAAGCTATTATTGTGGTATTGCAAAAATTATATGTCGCACTATTATCTGCCTATATAATATACTTTATTAACTAATGGGTATCGTATCTGTACGTTAGTGATAATTTTTTTATTTTTAGTAACTTTTTGTTAATTACTGTTTGATTATCTCAAGTAATATAAACCAAACTTATCGTTAAATTTCTATAAACTAATGTAGAATAACCTGATCTCACTTATTAAGCGGCAGATGGTTCTCTCATTACATCACCAGTAATAGGTTGATAAAGAACAAAACCATTAGAATTCCGGTGACAGCAGGGCTGCCCTACAGATACTTTGTCACTGTAAAATTACCTCTAGAGTGGTTTCCGAATGTCACCACGGGCAAGTAGCAAGCAACAACGCCCTCGAGCTCGTATGGGTAAAGGGCATGCTAGAACAAAAGGCAACGAGAAAGCCGATGAGTTAGCTCGACTGGCTTTAAAACAGGTGTTTTATGGTCTAGAGCCGGCTCTGCCACTTACAGTATCAATAATTGTAAACAGTTTAATAACCCAAGACACCCAAGTGCAGCACAACGTTAGGTGGAACTTGATGTTAGATTGCCGTCATGCGAGAGAGGTCTTCAGAGGACCATCTCGTAGCCTGGCGTGTTTTTGCACAGGACTATCTAGAAAGAACCTGCTGCTACTTGTGGGCATACTTTGTGGGTACTGTAAATTAAACAAGCAGATGGTGGACCTACGATAATACTTCCTATCCGAGAAGAAGGTGTGTTTCAGTTTTTCTCCGCTTTAGAAGAACGGCTACCTTGGCCGGGTTCTAACCCGCGCCACCCGGGCGAAAGGTAAACACGTATTCAGAAACGCAAAGATATGTAAAAATTTGCATAGGTAAAATTTTTTTTTTTGGAACTCGTACTCGGGAAGTAAAATGAGAGAAGATATCAAAGGGAACGCACGGTACTATATGAACTAAAGATTATGAACTCATATTATTTTCAGCTTACAGCAGATGAAGGTACAAACTATATTCATAAGGCAAGTACTGTTGCAGAATTACTTTCGCGAAAAGAATTTAATACTGTCACATATTGGAAATCAATTATTCATCCTTGATAAGAAATAAATTCGCACGAAGATAAGTGATTTGAATAATTAGAACAAGGCTTTAGATTAGACTACCTACCGGGAAACGATGATTCCTTATCAGCTTCCTTACAAATCCTAATTATGTGAGAAGTAGAACACGACGCTCGTGGGAAACCAAGGTCCAACTTGGTTTATCACAGGGAGTGGGCTGACAGGAATTGACGTAAAGAATGGGAGCATATAAATATGAGGTGGGAGTGCAGTTGAGCATTATTAAAATTATAATTATCATTAGCATCATTAACATTAGTATTATTAGCATTGTTATCATGAGTGCCTATCCAACAATGTGCAGTGTACAATGTAACATCTTTAGGTAAGTTTGCACATGAGTTATATTAATATTTGTATTTTTATTGTTGCCTACAAGCTGTTGCTTATTGTTTATATTCTTTATAATGTTGTAGTCTGAAGTCTGTTATTAAACAACCCCTTTCTGCAGGACTCCTTGTTATATTGTGCCCAGAAGATTCTGGTTGCTGCAAGTCGCGCCCCTTTCGCCAAGCCAAGAGAACCCACTTCTATAATTTAAACCCCCGAGCTACGCATAATAAACCCTAGAGCGTGACAAAATGGTGGAGGCGCCAGCATGAAGTTCCTTCGGTGCTTCCGGGTTAAAATATGCTAATACGGGTGCGTTTATTAATTTTGACTTTAAGGTTTCAAAAGCTAAATTAATGTTGATTCGAACCAAAAATAAATTTTGTGTCCTTCTTCGTAATTTCATACAAAGGTCTTGCTATTTGAGAAAAATTTTGAAAAAATTTACGATAATAATTTGCTAAACCTAGAAAACTTTGTGTCATTTTGACATTATGAGGTGTTTTCATTTTGCGCGACGTACATTTTGATGGTTTAAGCGTTAATCCAGCTTGTCGAAGGTGAGTGAAGGCATTACGTAGTCGTGTCAGATGCTCTTCAAACGTACTTGAGAATATTCAAATGTCGTCCAGGTATACAATTAATTCTTTCCACTTAAATCCTTAAAACACGTTGTCCATTAGTTTCATAAATGTAGCAGGAGCGTTGCATAGTCCGTTCGTGAACTCATAAAGTCCGTCAGGTGATAAGAAAGCTGTCTTTTCTTGACTTTGGGGATCCATTGCGCATTTCCAGTATCCAGAGAATAAATCTAAACACGTGAAATATTTAGCTTTATGTAAATATTGGAAAATGTCATCAATTAACGGTAAAGGGTAATTGTTCTTCTTTGTGGAAGAATTTAACTTCCGGTAATCGATACAGAATCGGACGTCTCCTCCGTTCTTCTTCACTAAAATTATTGGTGAACTGTAGTTCGATTGTGGCGGTACTATTATTCCATTTTCTAACATTTTTTTATTTATTTTTTTTATTCATGTTATGAGCTGAGATCTAGAAACAGCGAATTTCCAAGCACCTCTACGCGCATCAACATACTGCTTTGGTTATTAGCACTACCCTTACTAGAATTTTGTCTGACTAAGGGAATTTCACCCTTAATCAAGATCTTTATCGTGCCGAATATCGCATCGACACGGGACCTACGATTTTACTTCCTATCCAAGAAGAAGGCGTGTTTCAATTTTTTCCCACTTTAGAAATTTAATCTGTTCTTGAATTATTTCTCTTTTTTATTGAGAAACTCTTTATGGCTTGCTCTTTACAGGTGCTTCTTCTCCGGTATCGATGGTATGTGTCACCTGATCCGTGAATCCCATCGATGCAGCGTCTTCTGCAAAGATGTCTTTAAAATCGTATAGTAGCTTATTTAATTGGATTTTTTCTTTGGATGGTAACGAAGAAGATATATTGTGAATAAGGTGTTTCCTTGATGTTCCACCGAACAATTTCACTTTGTGACGTACGAACACTTCTAAAGTTACGTAATGTGTACCTTGATAGGGGTATGGCCGGGTAACGCGTTAGTGTAATTAATTTTTTTATGAAACAGGTCAGGTTCTAATAATTCGAACCGATAACTCGTAAGGTTCTTAAAAGAAGGCGGGGTAGTGATTGCGACTGGTATATTTACAGGCTTATCTCTATCTAAAATTATATCGTTCCTAATTAGTATTTTATATTTTTTCTCTTTATCGCTTATGACTTTATCTACAAAAATTTCATTAATATCACTATCTTTATTTTTCGCAAAAGGTATTTTATAATTCCTATAATTTTTTGTTAGGATTAACCGTGATTGGCTAAAATCTATTAAAACTTTTATGTCGTACTACCTTATTATTTCACCATAACAACTGCTGAAACAAGAAACATTAATGACTAAATAACGCCTCTTTACATGACAACCGGATTTTAGATAGCAACGGGGGTTATTTTTTATAAAGCTAGCTTATAACGCCCGCAAATGTAAAATTATGTCTCATCACTATAGATACGGTCAAGGATGTTAAATATCAGTGTATACTGATTTTATTGTTATCATCTGTTTTAATCATCTTAACCAACTTCTTGCAAGTATGACATAAAGTTATGAAGGCACCACGGGCGTTATGAAGGCACCACGGGCGTTATGAACAGAACGCCCTAGTTACCTTAATTACTATCTATATTATGTATTAAAAATGTAGTATTACCTAAAATTAAATTAACTTGTAAATGTTTTATAACTAATACGTTAATTTTAGTTTCAAAATTTCCTATCCTAACAAATAGCGTAGTTTTTCCCAATACTGGAAGCTTTAGATTACCAGCGGCATGCAAAAGAAGTGGTTTCGTTAATGGTTTAATATTAATTATATTGGCTAAATGACTGCTTATTACATTATAATAGCTACCAGTGTCCACTAAAAGGGTTGTGTAAACATTATTATTTATAACTCCGTGGATATTTAACAAATTGTCATTTAGCGCAAACGTAGCATCGACCCGTCTTAAGTTTTCGTGATCGATGCCTCTGGGTTCGTTTTTTGGGCTTTGTGGTGGGGTTCTTTGATTATTTGCAAAAGGTCTGTTTGGGGATCTGTTTCTGTAATCCGCGAATGCAACTTCTCAACGATTCGAGTTACCTCTAAAGTTTCCTCTACCTCTATCATTATTTGATCTAAGGTGGTTCGGCACCACGAAATTACGACTGATTGGACGATCTGTGAATCGGTTATTAGAAAATCGATTATAATTATTACAGTCGTTACTACTAATACGGCGGTTGTAATTTGGAATATTGCATGAAGCTGCAAAATGACCCGGCAGTTAAAGCAAACTGGTCTCGCATCCCTGGTTCTGGGGGATGTTTGAGAATAGGTCCGACTATTACTCTGGGCGCTCGCGGAGGGCTACGAGATTCACATATTATTAAAATCAGTTGTGGCTGAATTAACCGCTTGGGTAGCTAAAGAATGCAATGACGACGTTCTTTGCTGCATTTCGTTTTTTATTCGCATTTCCTAATTTAAAAACGGCAGTTCTAAAATTTTCCGAAGTTAGTTCATCCGGGCTAGGGCAAAGTAGCATGAAATCTGATTTAAGACTCGGTTGTAATCCGTCAAGAAAGAACTCTGCGACTTCCGCCACTGGATTTGTCGAATTTACTTGGTTGGCAAGCTCAAGAAGTTCATAATAATATTTTAGCACGGTTTCGTCTAATTGTTGCTTCCGGTTTCGTAATTGTTGTTTTGTTGCTAATGAAGCCGTTGTGCCCCCAAAATGTTTTTGCAATTCTTTACTTATGTCTAACCACGTTTTGTTAGCATTTGCGGGGGTTTTTAAAAAATCGAAATACCAGGTATAGGCATTTCCTCTGAGAAAATTGCCAAGGTGTGCAATTTTGTTATCTTCTTTCTTCTTTCTTTCTTCACTCGCACCTCATATTAATATGTTCCCATTCTTTACGTCAATTCCCGTCAGCCCACTCCCTGTGGTAAACCCAGTTGCACCTTGGTTTCCCACGAGCGTCTTGCTCTAATTCTCAGGTAATTAGGATTTGTAAGGAAGCTGATGAGGAATCATCGTTTCCCGGTAGTATAATTTAAAGCCTTGTTCTAATTATTCAAATCTTCGTGCGAATTTTATTTCTTATCAAGGATGATTTCCAATATGTGACATTTGCCTCCCACTGGAGAATTCCTTGACCTCAAGGAATCAAATTTTGAATGTTAGAAGTGTCTCGAAAAGAATATAGGAGTTTTTGTATGAGATGCGAGGGTACCTTCGTTACTAGGATACCCGTGCTCATAGTCTTAAAATTTAGAAGGTAGAAGAGGAATGACGTAGCTGAATCGCTTCCCTTCATTCATCTCCTTTACAATAGTCTTATCCTAATTAAGCGGTAACTGTCGCAAGTAATATTAAAACTCCTACACTACCAAGTTTTGTCAATTCCAAAAGTAGGCTGTTGACGCACAGTTGCACTAAGTGTTCCAATTGTTTTTTAACATTTATATAGTTATTGGGGTAAGTGTCTTATTTTAATCACTTTTAATTAATTTACAGACTATTACGATGTTGCATTTCTTGTATGAAACATTGCTCTCCAACGGTCCATTCTCACGTAGCTAGTCTCTCTTTGCGTTCCAGACGTGCTAGCTTCTGCAATTGGTGGTGGCATATAAGTATGCACGTTCGATGGTGAGCTTTGACTCTGAAGGTGTATTTCCGTCGGTTGTAGATAATCGTTTTCGGTTTCTTTCACCTGAGGTTCTTCCCTCGGAATAGGTAATGATCTCCGACGGGGATCTACGATAGGCATCGGCTCCCGTATAAAGGTTCGTTGAGATGTACGTTGTACTAGGCTTTCGAAAGAATTTCGAGATTTGTAAAACAGGTATGAGGAAAGGGATATTGAAGTAGGACTAGTATAAATAGTAGGATAAGGAAATACAATGTGGTTAGGAGTATCTGATCATCTGGGAATTTCTAGGTTATCCATTGTTTGTCCCAACAATCACTCAACTTGTCGAAATATAACGGTGGGTCTCCCCATAACGTGTCCAGACAGCCGGTATTCGCTGGTGTCGCCCAAACTTTACCGATTTATCTACGCATCAGTACGTGGGGTAGATTGGGTGTTTATCGTCTTCCCGCTGACAATGACAAGGAACATCATTGGTGAGAGCACCAATCGTCTCATCGTGAGGTAAAGTGTATGTGCGATTACGGCACTTGAGTCTAAGAGTTCTCGTAGGATGCGTAATGAGAACGCGATAACTACTTAGTGGTGTCATGAGTTGAATATCATTACCAGTTTCGCGGCAGGATATAGGACAATTGGTAACGAATTGTTTGAATGGGATTGTTGTACGCAGGAAATGCCAAGATTCTCTTCATTTTGGTAATCACTGATATAACAGAGTTCTTCCCGTTTCGGGTCACATTTAGGAACAAATATTTTCCATACCGAATTGTTTTTCAGTAACGCGACGTTCACCGAACAAGTATAATTCTCCCAAGCCGTATGCGGGTGTGAGAACGTTCATCATATGTAAACCTTGGATTTCCTTCTTTAATAGTGGTATGTGGATTCCTACCAGAATGGTGTTTGGTGACATAATGTAATCTACCAAGGGCATTGTGTACAATTGGGTCATGGATCCTAAAGCTAAAACATAGTAATTTCTTATTGATTCTATACTTAATTCTTCTAAAATATGTCCTAGTTTTTCTACAGGTAAAAAATCTACAGCTAATCGTTTCAATTGACACATACATACGAGTATTCTGCTATGTTCATATTGCCATTCTAGTTCTTGGCGAACTATACTTGGTAAGTTGACATCTGTACAAGAGATGTTATCATCGGTGGTTACTAAATTTGGAAAGGTGAGGTCTCCTCTCTTTGGAAATTTAGTTAGTAATCTACTTATTTCGTAATCGCTTGCAAATATCTTTTTTAAATGCTTACTAGTGGCTATTTGATAATCAAACAACTCTCCGTCGTTCAAGAGAATATCGTCTTCAACAGCGGATGGGTTGTTGTTCAAATTCTTAAAATAATCAAATTTTTGTGACAACGGGTCACACATAATTCTTTCTTCTAAAAAGAGCCTATTGTAAAGAATCTACTTGCGACTTGGGTGCTTGGTTTGATACTAAATTCACTTTTTCACTGCACGTTGTAAATATTGTGCAAACAGAATGTTAGGGTACATAATTAGGTCAACGAAAGGTTCTTGTACATCATCTGCACTGTGGACACTATACGTTAGCTATGTAAGGTCAAAATTGGAATATGCAATTCTTATCTGGTACCCAATCTATTCTAAATACAAGTATAATATGTTGGAATCAGTCCAAGGTAAGTTCCTAAAGATGATGCACTATCGTGATCATGGTGTGTATCCACATCACGAACGAACCTATTTACATTCGTACTACAATATGCCAAGTATTGAAAACAGAAAAACTGCAATAGCATTAACTCATCTATACAAGCTATTCAGAAATGAACTTGATGATTCTGAATTATTAAGTAGCATAAGTATTAAAGTTCCCTCTCGTTGTAATAGACCTCAAAATCTTTTTTATATTCCCACATCCAGGATAAATTGTTTACTACTATCACCAGTCTTTAGAATGACAATTTATAATAATTTACCACTCAATAGGATTGATATAAAGTTTATTAGAATTTAAGGAAAAAATTGTGGAACTATGTTTGTAGCTTATTGTTACTTCCTTAACATGGTTACTTGTTTATATTTGGTTCGTTATATTTAATTTTTATATTCTCTGCACTTTTGTGAATTTGACTTTTTATTATACATTATTCTGTAATTGGGCATTTGTCGCCTGTTGAATTAATTAATAAATTCTAAATTCTAAATTCGCCCCAGTGGTTAGAAGTACCACATCGGTTATATTGTTGCAGGAAAGTGATAATAGTATATTATTCAACGAGCGTATAATGATGGCTATTATTCACGAGGTAAGTTTATTATTATAAATTACCGAGAGAATAATAGCCATTATACGCGAGTAGAATACTATACTTTATCCACGACTATAAATGTTAGTTCAATTTAAATATTTATTTGAAAATTCTCTAATTGACTGTATTGGACGGTTACCATGGAAATATATAAAATAACAGTGAGTAATATTCATTACTCACGTTGCTAATGACAATAACTTATTAATCACTGATAGTCGTGGATAAAATTATTTTCGCCAGGTGTGAAATTGTCCGGCGTTACGAATTTTGGAAAGATGGGTGTTGACGCCGCTTCATTTACTTGTTGAATTGTGATATTAATAGTTGCCATTATCGCTGTGGTTAGATTATCCTTTGGTTTTAAAACTAGGTCGTCTTTAGATTGTAATGAGGTTATCGTTTCTTGTGGTTGGGATGTCTCAGATAAATTATTTGACGGTCAAGGACTCATAAAAATTTATTTTTTGTTTTAATTCTTCGTTGTTTTCTGGAATAGGGGTTCTTGTTAATTTTTTGGTCGAAGTAAAAATAACTGTTTCATTTAACTTAGGGTTAACAGGTTGTTCAGCTTGTATCGCACTTTGTTGTGGCTTAAAGGCTGTACTTACTTCTTGTTTTGTAATTGTGCGTTGGGGTACTTGAATGTGACATTTAAAAAATTGAAATTTATTGACATTTTACTTTTGGAAAATTTTACACATCATATTTAATAAGAAGGAATAAAATTATTGTTATATTTAGACAGATAAAAAATGACAGCAAGGATATTACTGCACATGCATTGGAGATGGTTATCATTATACGAAGATAATGACAAAGAAAGAAATAATAAAGCAAAGCACTTCAACCATTTACTTAAAGGATAGGGAATTGTGGTGGTTTACTCTAGTTAATTACTTGAAGATGGTGAAAATAAAACTCGCCCAAACATTTGTGGTGGTTTAGTAAATAAAAATGTGAACCATAAAATTAGAAAGCAAAAAAAATAAATTGTGATCACCAACGAAATTGCTATAGCAAATTATTGTGGAAGTCACATTAGGCATTTATTTGGAGTTTTGCTGAATATCAGTTGATCGCCAAATCGACTCGCCAAATTATGTTTTTAGAGTACCTACGCCAAAACCAAGGAATAATAGATAGATTAAAGTGCCGAGAAATATTTTGTGAAAAATATCCATATATGTGTGACCCGTTGTCACAAAAATTTGATTATTTTAAAAATTTGAACAACAACCCATCCGCTGTTGAAGACGATATTCTCTTGAACGACGGAGAGTTGTTTGATTATCAAATAGCCACTCGTAATCATTTAAAAAAAATATTTGCAAGCGATTACGAAATAACTCGTAGATTAGTAACTAAATTTCGAAAGAGAGGAGACCTCACTTTTCCAAATTTAGTAACCACCGATGATAACATCTCTTGTACAGATGTCAACTTACCAAGTATAGTTCGCCAAGAACTAGAATGGCAATATGAACATAGCAGAATACTCCTGAGTATGTGTCAATTTAAACGATTAGCTGTAGATTTTTTACCTGTAGAAAAACTAGGACATATTTTAGAAGAATTAAGTATAGCATCAATAAGAAATTACTATGTTTTAGCTTTAGGATTCATGACCCAATTGTATACAAAGCCCTTGGTAGATTAGATTATGTCACCAAACACCATTCTGGTAGGAATCCACATACCACTATTAAAGAAGGAAATCCAAGGTTTACATATGATGAACGTTCTCACACCCGCATACGGCTTGGGAGAATTATACTTGTTCGGTGAACGTCGCGTTACTGAAAAACAATTCGGTATGGAAAATATTTGTTCCTAAATGTGACCCGAAACGGGAAGAACTCTGTTATATCAGTGATTACCAAAATGAAGAGAATCTTGGCATTTCCTGCGTACAACAAACCCATTCAAACAATTCGTTACCAATTGTCCTATATCCTGCCGTGAAACTGGTAATGATATTCAATTCATGACACCACTAAGTAGTTATCGCGTTCTCATTACGCATCCTACGAGAACTCTTAGACTCAAGTGCCATAATCGCCCATACACTTTACCTCACGATGAGACGATTGGTGCTCTCACCATTGATGTTCCTTGTCATTGTCAGCTGGAAGACGATGAACACCCAATCTACCCCACGTACTGATGGTAGATAAATCGGTAAAGTTTGGGCGACACCAGCAAATACCGGCTGTCTGGGCACGTTATGGCGAGACCCACCATTATATTTCGACAAGTTGAGTGATTGTTGGGACAAACAATGGATAACATCGCAATTCTCAGATGATCAGATACTTCTAACCACATTGTATATCCTTATCCTACTATTTATACTAGTCCTACTTTCAATATCCGTTTCCTCATACCTATTTTACAAATCTCCAAATTCTTTCGAAAGCCTAGTACAACGTACATCTCAACGAACCTTTATACGGGAGCCGATGCCTATCGTAGATCCCCGTCGGAGACCATTACCTATTCCGAGGGAAGAACCTCAGGTGAAAGAAACCGAAAACGATTATCTACAACCGACGGAAATACACCTTCAGAGTCAAAGCCCACCATCAACCGTGCATACTTATATGCCACCACCAATTGCAGAAGCTAGCACGTCTGGAACGCAACGAGAGACTAGCTACGTGAGAATGGACCGTTGGAGAGCAATGTTTCATACAAGAAATGCAACATCGTAATAGTGTGTAAATTAATATTAAAAGTGATTAAAATAAGACACACCCCAATAACTATATACATGTTAAAAAACAATTGGAACACTTAGTGCAACTGTGCGTCAACAGCCTATACTTTTGGAACTGACAAAACTTGGTAGTGTAGGAGTTTTAATATATAAGACAATCAATTTTAACAAACCATTTGTGGTATGTGATTTCCGGACCAGCCTAATTAAACCCCTAATACTATCATAAATTCTAGGAAATTTTTTGTGTTAGTACATTATCTTATATCTTATCACATACTTGCGACAGTTACCGCTTAATTAGAATAAGACTAATTGTAAAGGAGATGAATGAATTCAACTACGTCATTCCTCTTCTACCTTCTAAATTTTAAGACTATGAGCACGGGTATCCTAGTAACGAAGCTACACTAGCATCTCATACGAAAACTCCTATTCTTTTCGAGACACTTTCTAACATTCAAAATTTGATTCCTTGAGGTCAAGGATTTCTCCAGTGAGAGACAAATGTCACATATTGGAAATCCTAATTACGTGAGAGTTAGAACAAGACGCTCGTGGGAAATCAAGGTACAACTTGGTTTACCACAGGGAGTTGGCTGACAAGAATTGACGTAAAAAGAATGGGAGCGAGTGCAGTTGAGCATTATTAGAATTATAATTATCATTAGCATTAGTATCATTAGCATTGTTATCATGAGTGCCTGTCCAACAATGTACAGTGTACAATGTAACATCTTTAGGTAAGTTTGCACATCATATATATTAATAATAATTGTATTTCTATTGCTGCCTAGAAGCTATTTCTTATTGTTTATATTATAATGTTGTAGTCTGAAGTATGTTATTAAACAACCCCTTTCTGCATGACTTCTTGTTATATTGTGCCCAGAAGATTCTGGTTGCAAGTTGTGCCCCTTTCGCTAAGCCAAGAGAACCCACTTCTATAATTTAAACCCCCGAGCTACGCATAATAAACCCCAGAGCGTGACAATTCCTCCAAAAGGAGTATTTAGATGATGGTATGTATTACAAGGGCACGTCTTGTAAATAAACAACGCCCGGGTATTGACGATAATCCCACTTTTGCTCCAGTGCCAACAATACATGCTGCGTAATCATTGTTATCTGTGGTAGTAAAAATGGTTGGAATTGAATGCCAAAACAGCCTTTTTTGAATGTCTCCATAAGGTTTTAAGGACTCTCAACTCTGTAAGGGAAAAGTTGTGAAATTAAATGCATGAATTTATTTCTAATAGTTAAAGTCGATTAGTAGAGAAAAGAAAATTGTAACACCCTTGCGTTAATTTTCTAATTTCTATTGGAAATATTCCTAATTTTCTTTTTTTTACATTAATTGGTAATATTCTTTTAAAAATTGCTACATTGTAGAAATGATTTCCCATGAATTCTCTTATCGTAAACCTGAAACTGCAAGTGGACAGTTTTAGTGTCTGTCTCTATTCCCACGCAATTGTGCTATTTTTAATGAATGCTGCTTTGTTCTGATTTGCGTCATATCCGTTGATAACGCGATAGTTTCGTTTTCGCCGTTTTAGCAGAAACGTGTGAATGGAAATCTTCCGCTTCTCAATATTTTTCTTGGATACAAAAATTCACTTTTGCCTTCAGTTAGCTACTCGCTTTTCTACAGTCCATTTTCGTACTTTTTCTGTGCTCGAATATTACGCATTTCTTAAAATCGGCTTTGGCATATATTTGACCCTTAGTTAGTGATATTTCGGAACCATCTGCTTTACCGAAGATCTAATACTACGTATTTTTACGGTTCTAACACAGTAAAAAGAGTGTATACTTAGTTCGCTAAACGCTGGAATAATTATCTCCAGCGCTTTCTCGTACCTACCAAAATTTCTCTTATTTTGTACATAAGTCCATGCTTTTCTGGTGAAGATAAATCATCGCCATTTCTACATCTGTACTTTTCGTTTCATTCATCACTCCGACGTGAAGATCGTGGAAAACCACTTCTCCATCCCCGATCGACGCTACTCCGACTTCCGACGGATCCCTGGATTAAACAAATTCTACTATACCGTCGCTAAGTGTAAAAACCAACGCTAATTCTCTTTTCTACAATTACTGTTCATAATTTATTAATTTGCTACATTTACAATTACGTGAATTTTAACTTTAATTCTGCCTTTTTGACATTTTAAATTTGCTTTATTTGCTCTTGCTATAACGTAACTTTACTTTAGTAGTTCGGCCATAAAGAAGCCTTTTATCTTTCTAAATTAATATAGTTTAGATATTTGCTAATTTAATTTTTACTTGTACAAGATTATTTTTGTTATTTAATTGCCTTGACTCTTTTTTTTGCTTAAAATTTAACGTAACTATTGAAATATTGAACTAATCGATATTTGGTATCCGATTCCCGTACTACAAACTAGTGATTTGTTATTTTTTTTGTGTTTATAATTTTGTTTAAGGCACTTCTAAACGGAAACTTATGCATAAGGATCCTGTGAAGATAAGTAAGGTAAAATTTTGATTTATCATTGCAATTACTGCCTTGTAAAACTTTCGATCGTTTCCCCAATATTTTTGTTTGCTGATTTAACGTCACTCAAATCATTTTACTTGCTATTTCGATTCACTTAAAGGTAATTTAGATCCCGTATTTTGTGCTACAGAATTCAATATTTATTTGTATAAACAACCTTTTTTTGTATATATAAAACCTGTCATTTTGTTTTGTTAGATATTTTTTTTTTAATTTTTATTCATTATAACCACATCAAATTTATTTTTATTGCTCAAACTACCCCGTTCTCTTTCTGCATTGACATCGCTACTACTATAACTGTTAATACCTTCATAATTCGGATTAGCAGCCCTATTTTCTCGAAGAATTACGTGGCGCCCTTTGGCTTTACTTAACTTTGCATATGGGTGTGTGTTCGTAAGACGTGTTAACGTCGGCTCTGTATTAATTGTACGATTACTTGCTAATATATATGTTTATCAAGAAGTAATTGCGCTATAAGTTTTTAAGGTGCGGTGGTCGTATTAATTGTGCAAAAGTTAACGTAGTACGGCAAGAATTAAGTTAGATATATTTAATTTTAATATACAGAAACCGGCAAAGCATTCAACATGTCGAATTCGTGCAATAAGTGTGCGCGTGTGATAAGTGATAAAGACAGGCCTAATTCAATTTTATGTTCAGAATGCAAGACTCATTTTCATTCCTTCTGTTTAAATATAAGCGATTTGGAAATTAAAGTGATTGATAGGAAAGTCTGGAAATGTCCATCTTGTATTATTGGAGTACAACCATATATAAGCAAGGGAGCTTGCAGCAATCCTTCAAATGGGGATTTAATGGAAAAATTACTAGAAATAGAAGCATATCACAAAAATACAGAACAACAAATAAACGCTTCTCTTAATTTATGCCATATTAAGTTGGACGAAAACGCACAAGAGTTAGTGAAAATCAGTCACCGTATTGATAAAAATGTTGAAAATATTCAAGACGTCATAACGAAAAACATTCATCTGGAACGTGAGGTGGGTGCCCTAAAAATGCAGCTAGATTCTGTTGATCAATATAACCGGCGTAACACCATTGAAATACATGGAATTCCCTGTTTAAAACATGAAGATGTTCGAGATCTTATTTTGCAAGTGGGTAATGCACTTGGAGTTACCATTGAACGAAATTGCATCGATGCGTGTCATCGTCTGGGACTACAAAAATTACATCATCCTCCTCCAGGTATTATATGTAAATTTCTACAACGTCACTTAAAGGAAGAAATGATTCACCGTAGAAAAGTTAAAAGGAATTTAACCACATTAGACATCGGGATGACGAGCGGTGCACCAATATATATCAATGAAAGCCTTACACCATTTCGTCGTCAATTGTTAGCAAAAGCCCGGGCCTTTAAAAAGGTGGAAAATTACAAATTTCTGTGGACAAGGAACGGAAACATTTACATGCGAAGAAATGAGTCGGCCTCAATACTGGAACTAAAATCAGACGATGACATTAATGCTATCAGAAATTCTATCAACGTTTCGGAGTAATATTTCCATTATAAGACGCTATAGTTTATATATTTTCATTATCTTTTTATTATATTTTAATTTATAATATCTTGTTGAGCTTATTTGCTCTAAAGTAGTATTTAATTTCAATAATTTTTTCTCGTAACTGTATGTATCCATCAAAAGATTTTTTAATTTATTATCAGAATGTCCGAAGTATTCGAAGCAAGTATAAAGATATTTATTTGAATTTATTAAATTGTAATTATGACATTGTTGTGTTTACAGAGTCTGGGTTAAATAGTTCCTTTTCAAATTCCGAACTAATAGATTCTAGGTATATGGTGTTTAGGAGAGATAGGCCAGATAACGAGCGATTTGGTGGTGTGCTAGTTGCTGTAAATAAGAAATATAATGCCAAGTTGCTACAATTTGATATAGAACATGAATGCGTATGTATTAAATTCGACATTTATTCCTTAAAATTCTTGTTATGTGCTGTTTATATTAGACCGGGAAGGAATAGTGATTATTATTTATCCTTTTATAATAACTTAGATAAAGTTCAAAATATTTACAATTGCCACGTTATCGTATTAGGTGACTTCAATATACCCGATCTTCAAAGTAATAGTAAAATCGTACGTGAATTCGAAAATTTCAAAACTTTTCATAGTCTTAAATCTTATAATCAGATTACAAATTCACTAAATCGTACACTTGACTTGGTATTATCATCTTATCATAGTCTGAATGTTGTCAGGGAAGCTGCAGTAAGTAATGAGGACGTACATCATCCGCCGTTACTGGTAATATTTAGTGTGGTGAGGGAGAAACGTGGCGATCTTCGGGGATATAATGACGTAGGCTTTAAGGAATATAATTATAAAGCAGCGGATTTTTTAAAACTTTATCACTCCTTGAATTCTGTCAATTGGCTGTCACTAAATATATATACAGATCCAGATGAGGCGGTAAACAAATTTTACGAGTACTTCTATGGAACACTTGATTCCTGTGTTCCACTGCGAAAAAGTAAATTAGATAAGAATGGATGTTATCCTTGTTGGTTTACAAAGCAAATTATTCAGGACATAAAAATAAAGCATTACCATTTTAAAAAAATGAAAAAAAGTAATTCCAATAAATATTTTCACGAATCTCAATTTAAAGCTTTAAGGAAAAAAATCAAATTTGACATAGGTGTGGCTTATGAAAGGTATGTTGCAAATATAGAGGTAGAAATGAAGAGTAATATAAACGCTTTTTGGACATACATAAAAAACAAGCGGTCCAATAACGAGTATCCAAACGAAATGTCACTTAACAATACTCCGTATTCGGGTTCTAAAGACATATCGGAGGCTTTTGCGAATTATTTTTCTAGTGTTTACAAACAGACCCCTTCGTCGTACAGTATTAATCAAAGTGAACAGCGACAGTCTACTATATGTGATGTTTTGAGTTTACCAATTATTACAGAGCAGGAAATTGAGGTCGCGATTCGAGAACTTAAACCAAAAAAGGCGTGTGGTCCAGATGGTATTCCGTCATACATTTTTAAAGGTTGTAAGGACATTCTCATCCCAGCATTAAAGATACTATTTAACCTGTCTTTAGAGACAAGTAAGTTTCCGGAAATGTGGAAAATAACAAAAGTTTGTCCTATACATAAATCAGGAACCAAAACCGATATAAAGAATTACCGTCCCGTAGCAATTTTATCCATCCCTGCAAAGATCTTTGAAAAAATTTTACATAAGCGGATATATACCCATGTTAAATTACACATTTCCGAAAAACAACATGGTTTTCTTAAACATAAGTCTACCGTATCAAATTTAATGGAGTTTACGCACCACATTTCAAATGCCATAAATAATAGGATTCAGTATGACACGATCTTTACCGATTTTTCCAAAGCCTTTGACAAAGTCAATCATGACATTTTGCTCGATAAACTGTCAGGGTTTGGGTTCTCGAATCATTTACTCAAGTTTTTCTCATCCTATTTAATGTGTCGCAAACAGTTTGTTGTTTTTAAGTCTGTTCCTTCTAAAGTTTTCAACGTACTCTCTGGAGTACCACAAGGGTCGAATTTAGGCCCCCTATTGTTCTTGTTATTAATTAATGACTTGACGGATGTCATTAAATTTGGTGATGCTTTATTGTTTGCTGATGATCTTAAAATAAGTTATACAATTAGATCTTACTCAGATTGTTTAAGATTACAAAGTGAGTTGGATTTAGTGACCCAATGGACGATTAGTAACGATTTGGCACTAAATATAGAGAAGTGTAAATTTATAAGATTTTCCCGTAAAAAAGGAAATATTAATTTCAACTATAATGTACAGGGACAATGTCTAGAGCTCGTCAGTTACCACAGGGATCTAGGAGTGATATTTGACGATAAACTGACCTTCGATTATCACATTCAGAAAACCATTAATAGTGCATATTCCAACTTAGGATTTGTTTTGAGGTCATCACAATCTTTCAAAAATTTTAAAACATACAAGGTACTATATCACACTCTAGTGCGGTCCAAGCTGGAATATGCCTCTATCATTTGGTCGCCATATTCAAATAAACATATTACAGCAATTGAAATGATACAAAGCAAATTTTTACGCTGCCTTCACTTTAGACTTACACATTTATATCCTCGTTTTGATCATTACGACGATTTAGTGAATTTGTATAATTTTAGGAAATTAAGCGACCGTAGACGCGATGACGCCTTATTATGTTTATTTAAGTTACTTAATAACTACATCAATTCGCCATACTTACTCTCATTAATCGGTATTAACGTCCCTGATCATAGAACGAGGGCAAAATTTATATTGTTTAAGGTTCCACAGACGAGAACGGTTGCACATAGTAATTCCCCTATCATTCGCATGCTGTCAACTTATAATAAATTACACCAATCGCAATGCATTGATCTAGAGTTATTTGGCCTGTCGCTATCACTATTTAAAAAATCATTATCTTTATGTTAGTTAGTAGATACAGATATACACTTATTATCATTAAATATCTAATTTTAAGTTGAAATTGTCCTCAAAACTGTAAATGGAGTCATTTCTCTGTTGTTTTGAGCAAGAAATGAAATAAATAAATAAATATTTTTCTACTCCAATTTTAACGTTATTCGCTCATTGTAGCTGACCTACGACCACCTGCCTACTAGCACTGAGCTATTGAGGCCATTGCTTCTTTTAAATTTCGTTACGACCAATTCTTCACGTAACAAAAATTTAAAAAATGATCAAAACAAATTCAATTAAGACATCATATATGGTTTCTAACTCTCAAATCTTCAATAAATATTTAACCAATTATTAATATTTTATTTAAGAAGTTTGGAATGTAACTTATACTCCTACTGAAAAGGGTTTATCGTTAATGAACTTACTCAGCAACCATATCTAAACTTACCTAATAGGTAGCTTGGTTTGTTTTCTGCCAGCAAGCAGAGTTGTTTTGTAAATAAGTAAATCGTAAATTTATTACTGTTTATGTTATCAAGTTGTGTACGGTAATAGCATTTCTTGGGTATTTAAAAAGTTTGATTACGCTTTCATCAAAAGAAACTGAGTATAATGCATTAACATTGGTAATGTAACGGAAATTATACCCTTCCGTCGTAACGCTATCGACGTTAAAATTGTAAAAATAGATTAACTTTGGCATTGAAATAACAACTTTTGATAAAATGATAAGGTTTTGAAAAGTAAAGTATCGATTTGATGTGTAACATTTCTTATTTTTTATCGTGGTAAATAGACTGATCGCTTCCCCAATTTCCTCTACATTTAAAATTGCAAAAAAGTTTTATTTTGTTTGTACAAAATTACGTTTGGAAATACTGATAACATAAAAATAGGTAAATCACATTGTTCTGTAGTGCTAATCAAACGAATCCAGCACAACGAGGTATGTACTAGATTCCAAAAAGTTTATCAGTCTGGCAGCTAACATATACCCTCGAATTTCCTCTTCGGTGATGAAATTCAAAAATCTTTTGCACGAGATTAAGTTACCTACATCAATCACTAGCTCAAACTACAAGCAACAGTCTTGGCAAAAAAACGAAATGAGTTCTTGCATGTAACATTAACTTGAAATTGAAGTGAAATGTAAGTAATTTAAAACCGTTTTAATCAACGTATGTTAACGTAAACGTTAATTTACTGAAAGGATTTAAAAAAATGTGTACTACTCTTTAGTTTTTATCCCGCTAATATGACTGGCCTTTGTGAAATAACGACACACAATTTAAAACGTCGAAAAGTCCGAATATTATCACCTTTGTGCAATTCTCTGGCAGCAAATCCCGAAGCCAATGTAGGTCCAACACCACCTGTCGCCTGTGGGAACGAGCAGCTATTAGCCGCTGATGAATGACCGAGAAACGAAGCCAATTTCATTGCGCTGTTGCGTTTCAATCTATCCACTTCATCCATTTGTCCCTCCAGCCCTTTGCCTCTCCGCCTTATCCACAGTTTCTCACTTTTGTCTCATACACGTACGTACGATATACTAGATTCCCCTAATGTCAGCAAAAATTTTGCTAAAAGATGATGAAACATTCCCTTTCATACAAAAGTATATCAAATCGAAGCTAAAATTGGTACAGTATGAAAATCTCCAGATAACAAATAAAGGAGTAGGTATCATCCATAAAATGCATAAATTCCATTGGGATAAAAAAAGCGCAGTGTATTATATCCTACACATTGGAATCTGCATCTCTCATCAGAATGGAAGTTGGAAAAGCTCTCGATATCAGCAAGTTAAGTGTAAAATCGATTCGATCGGCACCAGTCTGTACTGTTGGCAAACTGCTGATTACACGAAGCCGGGAAGGAATAGAATTGGTACTAAATGGAAAAAAAAAACTGTACTGTAACTGATACGGAATTTTCAAAAGGTAGAATTATACAATTTCTTTTTTATTGTTATTAAAATTCATACATAAATATAGTTACAGTACGTTGTTTCGCTTGATCTAAATTAACGAGCGAAACAAGGTATTTTGTTAGAGCGATTCATGTATTGAAATTCTAATTTCAGCTTTACCTTTTCCATAATTCAAAACGTATTTAGATGTCGATCTTCAGATTTGTGTTTTGTCTATCTATAAATGCTGTAAGCATCTCTCGTATTTTCACTATTTGCTCTTTGTGAGCTATTGACTCTTAGACACCTGAGACCAATTACGCCAAGTAATTGAAAATGCGTCTAAAACACTACCATTTTCAGTGGAATTGATCTGAACGGAGTCTCGAATCGTTGATACACATACTAAATTGTGGCTTACTATCGACTTTGTATAGTTCCAACGTGGTTAGGAGAGTGGAAACACCCGTTCATTCCGTCTTTCAAGGTTTATGGAAACATATTGAACATAGAATAAACCGTAAGTGATTATAATAATTGATTGTTTAAATTTTTGGTGCGTTTCGATATTAGGTGTCATTATCAATTGTTTAAATAAATCTGGTATTTAAAATATAAAATTTGAATGGAATTACTTGTTTTAATATTATTATAAGTACTTATGGAGATCCACTACCGACTTAAGCATATCTGCATTTATATCGTTATAAAATAATCATATGTTTGTAACTGTATTAATTATCGACTGCTATAATAGGCTGCTGTCGCAATGTTCATTAATAAGTCAATGATAGCATGTCGCATCACTAACCTAATTAATTAACGGCTGGCATGTTGCCTCGACTTTAATTAATATGAAATATAGTTATTTTTCTACGGCGTTCATTGATGTTCTGATCATTGCCATACCATTTTCACTAAATAATTCATTCAGTTATCAAACACATGAGCAAGGTTGCATTCGAATAGTAGAATTAGACTGATCATTCTAGATAAAAACAGATCTAAGATCAAATTCAGTTTAAACCTCCGTAACTAATTAAATCCTTCTAAACTCATTAGTACGTGCAAAAATACTACGTTGATGATAAAGCCAAATAACCCTAAATTGCACTGAATGTGAACCCACCGCTTACAAAAGAAACATGTTCCAGGTAGCGTATCTACAAGGAGATAACTGAGCACATTACTACCGGCGAAGGGTAACTATTTCGCAACCACTCGTATCCATTGAATTTTGAGCACACCTTTCTGATATAATCAATTATGTTGAAATCATTTCTTAAACTCGACTAACAGCTCGACACCATTTATTCTTATTAATAACCCTGCCAATCTAAATAGAAAAGATAATTAATTCACTGTCGTCCATTGTTTTTCTCTTCTACTAATTACCGTTCTTCTAGCACTGTTATATCGTAACTCGTAACCGAATATTCTTCTCATATGCTGAACGCTCATTCAGCCGAAGATCCTCTTCCTATGGAAAGGGTGCGAAAATTATTTGGAAATTTTAGGAAATTCCACTATCTTGATGTTTTAATTAGCTACATGGAAACTATCAACGTTCCAATGGCCAAAGGGTTATTAGAATGGGTTCCACATACCTCAAACAAAAATTCGAAAATATTATTCTGTAATCAATACAGTCAGTGAAGAAAGGAAATGCTTTAATTTTCATTCCATTGCCACTGTAACGACAATATACTAACGAAGATATACGAGGATCGGTTCGGCAAGAATGGACAACGTACCGCTCTAATAAATCAATTTATTGTGATGTAACAGACATCAGGTTTCGGGCGCTTACCTACACAAAAATATACCCAATTCCATCTTCACTTACGTTGTACAACTAGAAAGGGCGCCCACCAAGATGGCGCTTACCGTGACCTGTGAAGTTGTAGGATGGAGGAAAACAAACAAGCAGTTAAAATGAACATAAATAGGTATGTATTTAGTGAGAAAATAAAAACCCTAAAATTTTGATAAAGAATAATATATACAACCAAAGAGAGAAAATGCCATGTTCACCTGGAACTGGCCGAAGGAAGAACAGGCGAAGAAAGCTTCGGTTAGGTTCCCAAGAAACTAAATACACAGAAATATGATGAAGTAAGGGAGATAACAGTAACATAAAAAATCCTTACAATGAAAACAGATATAAATGTTAGGTAATCGAATCAGTTACTTAAGTAAAACAAAGGAAAAACACTGTGCATACTGTACTCATGGCCACAAGCTAAGATATCCACTACTTATACTCCCTTCCCTTGGTATTCAACTACCACAATTAGTAGACAAACAAAATCACATGTAAATCGTTCGTTATTCGAACCCCCTGCAATTCTAAAGGTACTGACACGCCTGGCTACGGTACCATATCAGCTAAAGTTGTAATTTCGGGAAGCATTGTTAATAAATGCCCAACATTCAACTACACGGGAGAAAAAACATCATTAGTTACATCCACCAAGACTTACATAAATGAGGGAGTACGTTAGCAACCCGCCTAAGCTGAAGCTTCGAGCAAATATGCGGCTTTTATTAAGAAACGAATGTATATGATAAAACCAAAAAATTAAACTTAAACTTAAAACTACTGAATTCAACATTTTAACACAAAACAAACTTCTCGACCCGAATTTAACAGGTAACGAAAGTTTGTTAATAGATTACAAACAAGAGTAACAAATAAAAACAAATAAACAGTTATAAATATACCGGGTGAATGAGACCACCCGTATCAGTCTTTTATTTAAAGAACGGTGAGTCGTAGAGAGGTGGCGTAAAAAAAGTGATTATAAAAGCAATAATAAAGAATCGAATGGTGATATCATTATTTCTCGGAAAAGTCAGCATTCCTCCAGAAGGCCTCCAACTCCAAAATTTTGAATGGCACCATAAGTCGAAAAAGGTATTTTTTGAAAGATTGTTAAAAAAGAAGAAAGTTTTATAGGAAAAATTATTTTTCTACTGCCACTCCTTTTCAGTAACATTCGACTAAAGTTATTAAATTTGAAATTCACTGTTAACAAGAAACATTGAAAAGTCGGCTTTTAAAATCTAGTTACCAATGTTACATGGGTTCTTCCCTTTCAAGAAGTACTTATTAAAGCCACTGATAGTGTACCTAGAAGAGTTCAACAGTGCTTAGCAGTAAAAGGAAGATATTTCGAACACATGTAACATTGGTAACTAGATTTTAAAAGTCGACTTTTCAATGTTTCTTGTTAACAGTGATTGTTACCGCAATTTGAAGTCAATAGAAACTCCTCTTCAGCTACTAAAAAAAATTATAAAATTAGAGATACATGCATACACCGGCGCTTAGAGAGAGAACCGTAACATTCTAATGGACTGCCAAGCCACACGCTCGCTGTTTGTAGCCGAAGCGGCGGTGTAAAAACTTCAATTAATTAAAAATTATTTTCCAAAAACGTGACACAATTTTGGTTTTTAAATGAGTTTCATTTTATTATTCATATTACAACGAAGACGTTCGTGTAAGTCTAATGCTCCTACGACCTACCATTCCCGAGAATGCAATGTGCTACAATATCGTCTGTAGCCCCTATAAAAATCAAATTTTGATAATATAATTTTAGAATCATATTAACAAAGGTTGAATCTACAACATACTAAAATTTAGTTCCATTTGAGAGAGTAGTTTTGTTTTTATGTAACTCTAAACTTAGCTAGCGTTTCGCAAACCCCGAAAACGGGCACTTTGCATCGTTCAGCCGTAGCCGTTTAAAAAAAAGTTGTTACTTCTAAATAAGGTAGAAATAAATAGGCTTTAATTTGATACCAAGCTCATTCGAATCAGCCCAATGGTTATTTTTTTATTCAGCTTCAAACTCGAGTAGGTATATATACTTTTTGCGCCGGCAGTAGTTGCATTCGTTTTTATATTAGTGATTTCAGTGACAATTTTGACGAAATAATTAAACGTATATCACAAATGAAAACAATTAAACGAGGGATGCGACTACAAGAAGAGTAAACAAGAGCACTAATAGACTAAACAATAAACAATAAATAAAGTACAGAATTACAAAGCGTAGAAAGCTCTCAGAGTTCAAAACTTCCTATAACTGCATTTAGTACCATTTGCTGTAACAAAATAAAGGTTTCCCAACCTAAGAGTTAAACAGGCGAAATGAAATCTTTATAAGTACATACTGAATACTAAGTTTATGGCCCGCTAATTGCCATGCAAGCGAAAGCTTGACGAAGCAAAATTCTGAGTAAAGTTACACCTTACAGTCAATTTACACAAATTTATAGTTTAGCTTTAGACAAAAGGCTACTGCACAAAAGTTATTGATACAATGTTAAACCAATATTAAGTTATTTTAATTCCTGTTTGACGTACCTAGTAAGATCATTTTTAAACTTGAAATGACTTCTTACTCAGTTTGTAAATTTATTTCCAAACATTGTTGGTAAGGCAGGAAGTCACCCATCCAAGTACTGACCAGAGCGCGAGTTGCCTAACTGTCAATACTTGCATCGATTGTGACTACAAGGTGTCTTACGTTGACCGTCGGTCGGTTAGAAGTATATCAAGAACTGTAAAAGCTAGAAATTTGAAATTTCGCACATGCGACATGCCGTGTTTAATCTATTAAATATAAATATTTTCCAAATGGCAGCACTTCCGGAAATACCGGAAGTAAGCCTCAAGATCTTTATTTTAAATTCAAACCAGGCAATTTTTTTTCACATTCTGATGTGTCATAAAATGTTTAGTAAGTAGATATGCTTAAAATAATCGGCGTATCAATTTTGATTGTTGAGAAAAAATTTTTTTTCAACAGTAAGATCATAAGTGCTCAACTCTTGTCGGCAAGATTTTTATTTTGTATGAGCACTGGTTGCTTGGCAATTAAACGAGATCAAATTGACGAAAAGACCCGAGCGCGCAGCGCGAGGGTTCTTTTCCCAAGAATTTGATCGAGTTTAATTACCTTTTAGCTCATACAAAATAAAAATCTTGCCTGACAAGAGTTGAGAACGAATGATCTTCGGCTGGAGACCGAGAGCCAGCAACGTATTTTGAGTTGTCATTTCAAAAGTCATGAAAAGTCACTCAGTGAATCCCTAATATCTGCTGAAAAATAAAAGTTACTTCTGCCAATCCACTCCGGTCGGGTTGTACCTACTACCCTAAATTTACAAAGGGGGTAAGAAATAAGGCTCAATGTAGTTATAGTATCAGTCATAAAATTTTAGGAGGTATTCTCACTTAAATTCTGGATTTATGAGAATGTTGACAAAACATTTCCCCCTCCACCTAATTGCTGACAGAACGCTGTTACAGGTATAAGTATATAAAACTAAAAGTCCTGACTGACATATCAACGCCCAGCCCATACCCCTGGATCTAGATGGCTGAAATTTGACACAGAGGTTGATTTTATGATGTATACAAGGGATAAGGCCGGATGTTTCAAAATACAACCCTAAGGGGTTAAAATAGGGGATGAAAGTTTGTATTTTAAGTTAAATCCATAAAAATTGGTATAAATTATAACTGAGGGGAGTTTGTTCATTTGTTGCAATTGATTGTCGAAATACCACGCTTCGTAGAAAAGTAGAAATAAATTCATCCCCATTTTACCCCCTTAGGCGTTGAATATCAAAAAATCCTGAAACACGTCTTTCAATTTCTAACCGAAAGGCCATATACCAATTTTTATGGATTTAACTTAAAATACAAACTTTCATCCCCTATTTTAATTCCTTAGGGGTTGAATTTTGAAATATCCGGCCTTATCCCTTGTCTACATCATAAAATCAACCTCTGTGTCAAATTTCAGCCATCTAGATCCAGGGGTATGGGCTGGGCGTTGATATGTCAGTCAGGACTTTTAGTTTTATATACTTATACCTAGAGTTTACAACGTTCTGTTAGCAATTAGGTGAGGGGGGAAATGTTCTGTCAACATTCTCATAAATCCAGAATTTAAGTGAGAATAACCTCCTGAAATTTCATGACTGATACTATAACTACATTGAGCCTTATTTCTTACCCCCTTTGAAAATTTAGGGTAGTACAACCCGACCGGAGTGGGTTGGCAGAAGTAACTTTTATTTTTCAGCAGATATTAGGGATTCACTGAGTGACTTTTCATGACTTTTGAAATGACAACTCAAAATACGTTGCTGGCTCTCCGTCTATTGGAGAATTAACTGAATGAAGCGTTAATTTACTTTTGTCAAAATGACATCTAATTTTTTTAAATATTAATGAATGCTAAAACAATGAGGTAGCGGCAAGAAAAGTAGCATACATTCTTTTCAGTTAAAGAAATCATTTGTAACTTGTGATTGGTGCATGTGACACAGTTCTTAATGTCTCATTGGTCTACGACACTATGAAGTTAATTTTCAAAACCTTGTTTAGGAAATAAAATTGAAAGTCGAAAGTGGTAAAAGTTAGGGAAATGGGATTTTAGGTTCTCAATGTCAAAAGATGGAGACACAATTGTCTGTAATGGATAATAAAAAATTGCCCGCGGTTACGTCCCTATTTGACGTTATTTCCAGACTTAAGAAAAACTTTAAAAAGTCTCTTTTTTCAAATAGAATGCCTATTTAATTATCATTCTATTCGATGCAGAAATAAATTTCCTTTAAATTGATATACCATGTTCCTATACCTAAAATCAATCATCACAGAGTTATTTACATTTTTCTATTTAAATTTAAAATTACATACTTTACAAAATATGGTTGGCTTTGCAAATTTTCAAAAAAATTTTATTCAATTTTTATTCAAACTTTCCTCGTTTTCCATTTTTGCAACTTCAATTTTTTTGTTAAAAATAAAAAAACTAAAAAAACTAGTGCACTGAATTCAGAAAAGAAAGACCTTTCAAATAACGTATCACTTGCCCCATCATCCCTATTTAAATTTTAGCAGCGCTAAGGAATGAAATCATTTCAGGTTGAAAATCATGACAACAGTTGTCCCCCTTGACATAAAAACTGACGTGATTTTGCATTTCTCAAAAGAAAAAAATTTCTAGCGAGAAACCCGTCTGTTACCTTTTCGTTGGCCCACCCTGTATGTAATTAAGGCATTAACATTCCACGGAAATATTAATTTTGCTGAAAGTCTTCTACTGCACACCCTACGTGTGTCATAAATAACGTGAGCTTTATGGTCTTTAACAAAAAGCACACTTGGAAATGTAACATTAACAGCCTTATTGTTCTCGAGACAGAAAGAAAAGTAAACACAACTTCATCTTCAGATCTCCATGATCGACTTGATAAGCGTTCTCAGTCACTTTTGCGGCAATTTTCTTAAGTGTTCCCTTCTCCTGGAACTAAATCTGAACTAAACCACCTTTTAGTACCGTTCTCAGCTACAGAAGCTGTCGTTACCGGTTCAACATTTCTCTGGGTTAGTAGAGGGTTAAAGAAACTTTGTATATCTTAAACGGTATTTCGGTTGAGCTTGCATTTAAAACTTGTTGACCTCGAGATTGAAAGAGAGGAAGAATTGCTTGGAAGCCGTGTGCAGCGAAGTTCGAAGATCTCCCAAGAGATCGGTACTTATTAGTGATTGGTCAGTCCGACAAATTGCTAAATTTTGGCTGAACCACAAAGCTTACAAATGTGAAAAAGTACAGCTCCTCACGGGCGGTAGCAAGCGTGTACGATTACACAGAAGTCAACGAAGGAAAGATATTCTTTTCTTTTTCACTGTAGAACAAGCAGAAAATGAGAAAATCTCGTTCCTTAGAGCTCCAAGTATCTCAGCAAGCATCTACCACAGTCAAAAACGTAGGTTCATCATGGTACGGAGTGAAATTGAAGCGAGTGGAAAGACACCCTCGTTTTCGTAAAGTAGTCAAAGTCAACTATCACATGTAGGTACCTCAGCAATATTCTAGGAGCACTTTAGTAACGCGGAATGAGGTTTTCAAAAGAACTTTACCCCAGACTACAGGGATAAAGTGATTCAGAAGTTGTGTGAGAGGTACATTTTCCCGATGTCATTAGGTACTTCTTCCTACTCGCTGGATCGCAATGCTATGGATTACCGTGTATTGGAAAGAATCTCTGCGCCATAGCCGAAAATTGATCCCGAAGGTGACCAATTGAGTAGGTATTTTACTGCAAAATAATGGTGTTTATTAATTTTCGATAAGCCCAATATTGAAACTATACGAACAAAATGTTCAATATTCCAGAAAGCGTTGCAGTAAGCAAACAGACATTTAATTATTGTACCATAAACCTTTAATTTCTGCTTAATTTTGATTCCTTCGCAGGACTACGACGCTATTTTAAACAAATCCTCATTATAAAGGGTATAACTTGTTCATCAATGTTATCAGTTTACACATTGATACACGGAGGAGAAGTTTTCAAACTTGGCACCTTGTATTAACATCACTGACCTCATATAGAAGTTTCGTGTGACCAATTTTAACTTCAAAGTAATTTTAGCAGCTACTGCTTTTGCCAAATCCCCAACTAGCTATATGTGATCTTCCCTGATAAGAACCCTAAATCGACGCATGCTATCAAACTTGCTATTTGCACACGGTGTTATCACCTGTATACAGTGCTCGAATTGGGAAATAAATCGTGGGGGTATGGGTCAGTTGTTGTTCCAGGCTTGCGGTCCAGCGGAATGCATACCCCCCCCCCCCCCCCCAACATTCCAAATTGTCAATTCTAGCTATATTTAGGTATTATTAGTAGGTGTAAAAAATGATAAAATGCATTTTTGGTGTAACCAATAATATAATTTCTAAGCAATTTTGAGATTTAAAAAACTGAATACGGGTGTTCTGTTCTGCAAGCCAGCAACCTGCAAGTTAATAACCTTGATTTATAGACGGTTTTTATACTTTTTACGCAATAAGCATCAGCGAATTGCTTTCCAATTCAAACGTCAATGAAAGAAGGAATACTATTGTATTTCATATTTTCATATAGGTACTGTGCACGAGATAGGTACACGTTTGTAAATTAAAAAAGTACAGAATGCAATATCCCGAAAAACGTTCCCCGGCGTCCCGCGTCTCCAAAAACTAAGGGGTACGCTTGTGTAATTTAAAAAAGGTGAGGGTATGCCATCCCCCCGCATCCCCCCCCAATTCGAGCACTGCCTGTATAAATTACATTTACGTTTATGAAACCAATTTAATTGTACTTGCACGTGTACTTTTAAGTAATAGTCATAACAAAAGCCATTTAGAAGTTTTACATATTTTTGGATACAGGTGGTTGCTGGCACAAAGGTTGTAAATTTTTATATTTATTGTTTATTGCACGCGAATAAAACACGAATGTTTCGAAGCCTGTTGCCTATGTGAGTTAAATTGCAAGAAAAACGCGTGCAATTAAATATAACTGATTTAATTTTTTGTGTAGATACGTGTCCCTTATACATAAACACTCATATGAGCGCATAAATCACAGGCGAAAAAAAAAGGAGGTTGAGAGCGTGAAAATATTTATGTAAAACTAGAAACATAAACAGAAATTTGAATTGACAAATTTATAAATTTGCGCCCCTACGGAATAATTTTCTAGAACATTAACTTATTTTGCATATTTGCCATAAAATATATATTTTCCGATGTAAATTAGACGGTAGAATGTTGAAGTAGGTAACTGATATTATTCCGGTCAGCTTCTAACAGTTTGGAGCGACAGGCGGCAGCTAGATTGTAATTTGAGGATCACAACACCTAAGGGACGGACTCTGGGAGATCACAGCGTTACCGCGAGGCTCCAGAATACCCAAACAGCTCCTGACAGTAACGACGACATAAATTCTCCCTCGGGAAAAGTGGAAAGCGGGTAACTTTCGCTATAAGATATCTATATACATATATATGTATGTGTAACAGTTGGGAGGATGAGGATCATATACGTTTATTGTGAATTGAAATTAAAATGAGAATTGACGGAGTTTTGTTATATACAACCGTCTGTTATTTCGTGATAAGAAATATGGGGGGGAACGATTTTACGTCGGAAATTTTATTACCTATTACAAGTAAGATATAAGACACGAAAAAAAGCAATTCTCTCTTGGTTAGAATACATTACGGTTGATGTTTTTAGTATCGCATATAAGTTAATTAACTGTAGGTAAGTAAGTATCGAAAAGTAGCTCTGATTTTCTCAATACGGCACGTCATT
Organism: Pyrocoelia pectoralis; assembly: GCA_036250285.1. Lineage (NCBI taxonomy): Eukaryota > Metazoa > Arthropoda > Insecta > Coleoptera > Lampyridae > Pyrocoelia > Pyrocoelia pectoralis. The sequence continues at coordinate 32,532,773 of CM070079.1, read as the reverse complement.
GGGGATGATTTTAGTCAATCAATATTGAGTCACTTTCAGTCATTTTACGTTACCTTTATGGAAATATAATAACTTTTCAATTACTAATTGACCGTTGACTTCACGCACAACTCATATTAGCTTCGAAACATAAAGGGGTGGAACTGAATCTCTTAGGGATACGTGCATTTGAAGTCTAAACCGTTTGTGCAATTCACCGACAGTTTGGCACTAACCAGCTTTTATGAGTCAGTATCATTCCAGTGTATACGTTACTCGTTGTTAAGCTTATTCTCTTGTCACTAAAGAGCTCTAGAATCGGTTTTTCCAAAACATATTTTTTGTCTCTACGTCTTACATGATAATTGGTTATTGTTGGATTTCATAGATATTCTAAGCTAATGTGTACGACTAATATGACTGTAATGATAATAACGTGGTTTAACATGTCTATCTAACTATCATGTATGTACAGTAGATGTCATTAGGTTTGCAGTCACTCCAAAATAAAATAATGTTTCAGTGTCTAATAAGGTGTGTTTTTTTAGATGTATTGAAGTTTAAAATGAAATAAAACACATGCTAACGGCCATGGAATTGGCTTTATTGGACAGATAATTTTATGCCATTAGTGCTTAAATATGATCTCGGGCATATGTGTGCCGAGGCTCACTCCAATGAAGCGCAATCTGGAAGTCCAATTTTCGACTACTTGTTCGAGCAACTGGGACCGTATATCTGCAATAATTCGGCGAATGTTGGCTTCCAAATGGCTCAACGTCGCTGGTTTATCGATTCACATATCCCCACAGAAAGTAATTCATTGGTGTGAGATCACACGACCGTGGAAGTCATTTCGCAGGTTCATTACGCGAAATTATGTAGTCAGCGAATGTTTGCTGCAATAAAGTTACTGTGTCGCGCGCCGTTGTGGCATGTAGCGCCATCTTGTTGGAACCATAGCCCTTCCACATTAACGCCATTCAACTGAGGAATAAAAAAGTCGGTAACGTTCTGGCCAGCATCATCTTTGAAGAAATATGGCCCAATAAAGCACACCAAACAGTAAGTTTTTGTGGATGTAACGGCGTCTCAATAAAGGCTTCAGGATTTTCTTCAATCCAAATCCGGCAATTTTCTTTTTTAACTTAGCCATTCAGCAAAAAATGAGCCTCAGCGCTGAACAGAATTTTTTGGTGAAAGTAAGGATTAAGAACAATCTTATTTTCGGCCAATTCGCCGAACTTTTGACGCACATGATGATCACGCGGTTTCACTTCTTGTACGAGCTGAATCTTGTAAGCTCGTAAATCAAGATCTTTCCGAAAAATCTTCCATGTGGTGGATGGACACAGCTTTAATTGCTGTGCAGGATGACGAATCGACACATTTGGGTCCTCCTTAACAGTACGCTCAACAGAAGCAACAAATTCTTCGGTGCGCTCCGTACGACGTCGCTGAGGATGCACATTTTCAATTACAGTATGCGTAATGCGAAAACGATTCATAACTTGCTCGGTCGACCGTAAAATGGACATAGCGCACGGTAAGTTTCGCGAACTGAACCACGATTTTCGAAATAAATTTGTACAATTTGCGTTGGTCTGACGTAACACTATTCATGGTGAAATGGCAAAACATACTGAGCACAAATTAGCTGCCACCGGTCAAATTGACTGTCACTACAAGCAGTGGCGCCAATTCGAATATCAAACCACTAAAAAACACCCTTTATAATTCTTTGACTGTTTTTCAACAGATTGTGAGCAAAGAAATTTCAAAATAAAGAGATAATGAAGAAATAAACGGATAATTGAAAATGAAATCGGATATGTCACAAGGTTTAATGGGAAAAACTACCCGTAGTGGAAGTTTAAGATATTGAGGCCGAGCTGAAGAAATGGAACATAGAAGAGGCCATAGTTATGCTTATTATAACGTTTAGAATGGAACTGTCATAAATTACCATGATTGAAAACCAATATGAGCGTTGTAAGCGTAGTAAGATAAAGATTGGAAGCATGACGACCGCCATTTATTGCTGTAGCTGTTTCCTGTATGTTAATCTGAGGTCAATTAAATGTCAATTAATCTATTTTATGTTGTTCCGGGTTTGTTGTGCATTAGATATTGTTTTCAAGCGTCACGGCATATATTATTTTTTATTTATTCTTTTTATACAGCCATAGGGTTAGTTAAAGTCATATTAATCACGTGATTGCGTCATAAGACATTTCTTGCCTCAGGTTAATATAAAACGAATGTTCAAGTTGACCTAAAAGGGAACATGTTCGTTGAACATCTTCACTCTGGGACACTTCTCGGGCTGACATAACGGTTTTAAAACGAATAGGGTTGTTGGGCACGGGGTCAAAGTTTTTTTTATAAAACAAATGGCGTGTAATTGACAGGAGTGACTTAAGTCAACCACAAACTCTAAAACGAATAAAGCTATTGTATTGTTTTATGGCCTAACAACAATAAAAAGCATAACCCACATTATTATCTTTTTTCAACCTCCCAAAGAATGCGTTGTTGCAAAGTACATACAAGACATTTAGCGCTCCCTTACGGCTCAGTTGCATTGAAATGTGGTCGGTTTTATCAATCTAGCTGTGCTTCCAATGTTTATACTTACTAATCTTTAGTTGCCATCTATATGGTAAAAGTGGAAACCTCACAGGAAGCTTACTAAGGAGTGCCCTTGTAGTGCATGGAGTAAGCGCTTCAAAACCTCAATGAGAAGCAGGCAAGCAAAGCAATCAGAACAACGTCAAGTAACTCCTGGGGGACTTATTTCTGGTGACATCTGTGGTCCTATGGGAGAACAATCGATAGGGGGTGCTAAATGCTAAACATTTTGACACTCAACGGTAGAACATTGTACTTAACGTGATTGATTATTCAAGAGTAATCGCAATTGTAAATTCTACATTTAGAAAATGCACATATTATTTTGGTTAAGCATATTAAATTTAATAAACAGCATCTACAATTTTAAAAATGGATTATTAATAGCAACATACTGATTTAAAATAATGTTACAATACGTCTCGAAGCACTACAAAACAATTTCTAAACCTTGAGTTTTCTTTTGTAGTGCATAATAATAAAATATGAAACATTTTCGCAAAGGGTAACTTCCCTCTCCAAAGATTTCTTTTGTAATATTTAAGAAAATTCGATGTTGTTCAAGTTTGGTTTCTATTGTTTAACATTTTTTATGTAATGTAGGCACCTATGCAACATGTTTTGTATAGGTAACGATTATGTATTACTAAAAGGCTGAGTCGTTCAGATTGATTATCAATTGTTTCGTAATTGTTATAAAACAATTTTGGTAATTATTTGCTTTCCAATGTTTAATATTTTGTTGAGAAGTATTTATTGCGACAATTTCGAAATTTTTGCATGATGATTATTATCAAAATGTTATGACGTTTATTATGTTAATACGATATGGCTTATGTGTGGTTTGTTTTAAGAATGTTTGTTATATAAATTTTAATGCAGTAGTTTTATTGTTCCGGCACTGCCAAAGTCGTAATGAGGCCGTTCTTGTTTTTATAAGTTTCGCAATAAGACGTTACCATGGTGATTGCACTTTAAATTAAGTAAAACATATATTTTATGTAAAATTCAAATCTGTATTAATCGGGCCTGATGCTGTTTATTTAATAAGTTTTGGTTAATCTACTTGATGAAAGCCGCATAAAAGGTGGTAATATTACATTCTGAATATTATGTAACTTATTTGATAATAATGATCATCACAAATATGTCGGACGCGAATTTAATCCGGTGTTGCTTATAACCACCAAAAAGAATTATATATAGACCTGGATAAATCAGAACATTTTTATGTAGGTAGGTACCTACCTACTTTTAGCGGTCCACCATCCTTTCATGACCATCTGCACTTTTTCTATTCGGCAGTAAAGCTTTATCATCAGCGACCAACTGATGATTACGCACGGTGGAAAAAATACCCCGGAAAACTAACACCATGAAAAAATACCCCATTAAAAAAATATCCTCGGAAAAAATACCCTGCAAAATCAGACCCATTCACGAGGGTCCCAAATATTATCCTTAATTTTAAATTCATTCATCTTTCCCTTTTTTCATGGATAAACAATAAAAGCAACTGTCACACCACCACATAAAAAGGCAAACAAAGACGCAGCTGTTTTTTTAATGTGCTGCTAACTGCTAGTGATTGCTCATAAGTCATACTACTTTTATAAAAGAAGCTCCCGCGAAACATCAAAATCACAGAAGGTGTTTTGAATAATAGGTACACGCAGATTAAAAAAATTCAGATAAAAAATTTGGTAAGGAGAGGAGAGATGGACCAGTAGGTCAGATATTAAAAGTAACGTATCTTTCGTAGGCAATATTAGTCTTAGTATTACAAGTCACTTGAAGTAGCCGCTTGTAAAGCTTGGGTCATTTAAAGCAAATAATATAAAATTTGTGTAAAAAAGCAGTGAAACATCCTACATGCAACAATGCACAGTGCACACATCCTACAAGGAAAATGTGCAGAAATGTTGCACAAAGAGCATACAACAAAGGAATGAATCCACTAGTAATTTACAACTGGCTGGGGGGGTTAAAGAAGTATCGGGTATCGGTTCCTTTCACGACTCTCCTGCAGTTTTGGAAACATTCACCGTCATACACTGAACCAAAAAGGTACATAAATACAAGTAAAAAGTTCATTGGGCCGATGAGTACGAACATTAAAAATTAGTCTAGGATTGCTTACATTGCCGCAATAAAGAAAGGCTCATTATCCCAAAGAGCATAGTCGTTCATTGCATTAATGTTTCTAGTTCAATGACATGAGTTTCATTTGCTCAGTGAAAACCGTTCATTTGAAGTAAGGATTGCAGTCATTGCTTCAAAGAATTCATAGAACTGATGAATTAATGTTGTTATAATTATCCATTGATTCAGTGAATAATTCAATGAGTCAACGAATAGTGCTCATTGAATTACTGAATATATTCATTACCTCAATGAACCCACATTCATCGTAATAATGATAAATTAGGGTCTCTACAGACAAGCTGTTTTTAAAATATCTACTGAAATTTTGGGAGAAGATAATACTCATCAAAACTAAGAAATAAGAAGTAGGTAGGTATTGTATATAACCCATGTTCAAAAATCTCAAATAACTTTTGAACAGTGCTTATGTATTTGTGCTTTTAATTTTACTGAACACTGTCATCTTTTAAAAAGTGTGGTATAGTCTGTCTGTCTGCCTGTCAAATGCACAAAAACAGGCTCCCGTGTGCTCCTTGATGATGCAAGTGTGGAAGTAGTGTCAATCTCTTCGTTTGACTTTGAGGAACCGTAATTTTGATGGTGGCACGCTTGAAAATGGTGCGTTTGAACGCTGCGGGCAAAAACAAAATGGCCGCCATCTCAAACACGTTTTCCCATTTATATTATTAACTGTTGGGAGTACGAAAAAAAGTGTGAAACAAAAAATGTAGCTACGCAGATTATCCATAGAAAAGGTTAGTACAACTTTTTATGTAGGATCAACCGTTTTCTTATAAAATGCACTTTTAAATTTTCCAAAAATAAAAATGAATGTTTCAGTATGAGGGTTTTGCAAGCGCGTATTTACATGCTTCACATTATTTACATGCCCACTGGATAATTCTAATAATTAATACATTAAAGTAGGAAATACATTAATTAAAAAATATCCCCTTTCCCGTATGTTGTGCAGTAGGAAATTAAAGATAAAGATAAAAAGTACCACTATAGGTTTACCCTTAAATGAAGATACTGTAGAGTTTAGAGATTTATATAGACAGAGTGGAGACAATAATACTCCTGCAATTACATTTACATATAATTGCAATCGTCGCCGTCACTTTCAATGCAAATCTCACTTAGTCCTAAATGTTCATCATTGTCTAGCTCGTACCGTTGAGTGAACACTCAACGCTCGTACTCTCCCATATTGTCACAACAGTCACAACAGATTACCTTCGCGCTTGCAGATTTCCGTACACCGGAGTCCATTTGACTGACATGTACATGGAGAAGAGCGACGCCTTTTGAAGCATGAGCAACGACAAAGTTCCAAGATAAGTTCTGGTACACAAGGATTGGTACAAGCAACAGGCTCGTATGCACTCCCTACTTTGTTCCATCCAAAATGTGAGAGTGGTGGGTTATTGGGATGCTGAATTAGGTCCTAATTCCACTCAAAACACTGAAGGTGAGCCCTTAGCAATGCCTGATCCAGTGCAGATCTTGTTGAAGGAAGGTGTAAACAACAACCATCGTACAGCTCCTATGTCGGTCAGTGTTGTTTTGGAGATATAAAGCTGACAAAGTAATAACGCTTCCAAGTTAGTCCCGACATCTTCAATGAGTCCCAAATTTAGCCAAAGCTTCTAGCAGCGAATCACTTGAGGAATTAAAAGCTTTCCACCGCTTATTTTACCTTTGCCAGCAAATGATCCTGTTACATCAGCTCCTGAAAGTGCGTGCAATCCAGTGAGTGCATCGGCTTTCAGAGGTCTAAGCGCTCTGTAAATTGAACTTAGCTGAACGAACATTTTACTATGGCCGAGGAAAAATGCAAAATCTTTCGAAAGTTGAGGATATTGCCTTAGCACTAAAATCAAGGCATCAGTATCGGGAGGGAACAGATGAGTAGTTTTAATTCCTTTCTGTGCTAAATAAGCTGCGTGTAATATGATCTTTGTGTCGGCCTCCTCCTGCGTACTTGCAAGACCATCGCCATGTGATGAAGCTACTTTGTCCCTCCAACTGAGTATGAACCTTTTGTTGTTTTGTTGTTGCTCACGGCAAATTGAAGAATCTGATCGTAAAGGAATTCTGTTAGTTCGTCCTTCGTCTTATCATGGGTTAATAATTTGTTCATTGGTATACTTCCAATTTTCATTTTTGAACCAATTTTGTACTGCATTGGATCTGAGCCCTTTTGCTGAATCCCTCGCATCGCTTTCTTTAATTCAAAAATAATAACAGGTCCTAAAAATAATGTCAACCATGTAAATATACGCTTGTAGAACCCTCATACTGAGACATATTCATTTTTATTTTTGAAAAATGTAAAAGTGCTTTTTATAAGAAAACTGTTGATCCTACATAAAAAGTTGTAATAACCTTTTCTGTGGATGGGGGGGGGGGTAATTACCCAATTACACCTCCCTGAAACCGCTACTGCAACGTGACCAACAAAATAACAGACAAATTATCCATAATAAGCAAAATGTTTTGCAATTAAGTAAAATGCTCTGATACCAATTGATTTTCTTGTGGTTCTCCTAAGTATCTAACTTTAGAAAACCATATTATTTTCAGGAGTGAAGGAGGGTGAAATTTCTAGGAGACAATTCTTCCTGTTTAAGTTGATAATGTTAAATAACTAAATGCAGTAAAGATATAACAACTGAGCGTTTGTGCAGATTCTATGTTATCGTTAAATTTACTAGCACATTCAATCACATATGGCTTCGTTGGTTTACATTACCTATGAATTAATGTGCACTATGCAATTTAACTAATTATAACTATAGTAAACAGTTATTCCCGCTAAGAACTACCCTCTTATTAATAATGCAACTGGCAAATAATAATGAAAACGTTAACTGAAACCCAAACATTAATACCTATTAGATTTTCATCGTCTTTACTAATATACCGTATTATAATTAATGACTCGAGTAAAGCTTTCTACATAGTCTATCATAATTATATCCCTTACGTAAACTCTAGTGATGTTCGTGAGAAAAGAGCAGCTTGTTACTATACTTATTACCTATTGCGACATTTAAGACTACTTGTAACTCATACAGCTGCGCTCAATTAATGATTTTCAGTTCGAAAGCGTATTTATTAAAATTATTGTCATGTAAATTGCATTATATGTCGTCTGCCAATAGGCAAATTTGACACCGTTTGTGTTGTGTATTATAAATTTTCTTTTAATTCGACGCAAGTAAAAAAGTTTCGAAACTGAAATTTAAAATAAAAATGAAGATTTCGCGAAGCTTTTTTTTTGTGTTATTTACGATAGACGCTTTTGTATCTAAAACGCACTGGGTGAGTTGTTAAATAAAGATAACTTTCTCAAATGGAGCTTTATATTTATAACGATATATATTTGAAGACAATGTATATGGGTTAACATTAAATATCTTTTCCTTTATAAAAAGGAATTCTCTGATGTAAACAAGAATAAAGCTTAAGCATTAGGATAAACGAATAGAATAATAAATACTTGGTAGGAAAGGAAATAAAAACAAAACAATGGTATATTCAGGATACAGGAATAATCTCGGGCATAACATGATGACACAATTTATATAAGTACTTGTCGCACATTAAAGCGTCGTGAGAACGAAGAAGATGATATCAAGTGACATTGGGAACAGAGGGACACACAAATCACGTCACGAACAAATGCTGGTAGAAATGCAACGAGAATAGAAATGCGGGCTTTAGCGGTGCGAACTTCGCGCCGCAGAATACTAAACTCTGTAAGAAATGTGTGCTTAGGACGGGAATAATTTCAGGAGAGAAAAATGCGTTCCGTTTAAAGGACTAGAAGGAGATGAAGGACATCTCTTGTGTTTCAGAGGGATCATCTATCACTTTTTGTCGAGATTTGCACGAATAAGGAAAAGATACACGGTAGTTTTAGCAAATCCAATCTCTAATTTTAAAACTTTCTCTCGACGTATTCCTTGAATATGTAATCTCGAAAATTGCATCGAGCAATAACGTGAAACGCTAGTTTGAAGCTATGTCCGGGCATGTATTGAAAAATAAAACTTAATTTATCATATAGCGCAATTTCTTGGTTTTCTAAATTGTTTTCAGGAAATAGAACATCAGGGTCTCATGCATTCCTTGTATTTATGACGAAATGCTGCGATAAATTTTCAATTTAAACTCGTTTATAGGATTTTTGCGGCTCTATAGATGCAAATTCCTGTTTGAAATTTATTTTTATTGTTGAGATATATAGACACCGGGGATATTACTCTAAATCTTCTTACGTATTACGAGTTTTTCCCTATTAAATTTTAAATCCCATAACATTTTACCACTTCGGTTTTGTTTTGCGAGAAAGTTGGGAATTTCGTTATTTTTCTTAGACCTAACGAAATGGAACGCCGCCGTATGTACGAAAAGAGTGTGCCTGCTCTCCAAAATTATCGAGTTTCATTGAACACAAAAAAATTTCGTTTTCTAATATCAATTATTTGTCGGATCTACTGTCCTACCATATCATAAAAAAAGTATAGTTGAAAATTTTTAGGACACCCTGACATTATGAAAATAATTATAAAATCTAGCCGTAATTGACCCATATATAGCTGCTGCTTCTATCCTATAGCAAAATCTGCACAAAATTTCGGCAAAACACATACAGAGAATATACCTTGACCTTCGTTTCTTTGGTACCCTTCATTTTGCAATTGATTTTTAATTTTAAGTATATTTAGTTATTTAAATAATACCTTTAATTCATAGTATGATGAATTTTCGAGAAGTCGTTCCAAAAACTAGAAAAGGAAAGAATTTTTTGGATTATTTTATTGCTTTTAAAAATATTCGCCTTTATGTTTTATACACTTATGCATGCATTCAAACTAATTCTGGAAGTATCTCTTCTACTTTGAAGTTGGAATCTCGAAAATATGGTTTCCTAAGGCTTTTCCTCAGTGACTCACCTTCAAATATAATAGCTTGGCTTGGGCTTGAAAGGCAAGCTTTTTAAGAAGAAAAGATTGGTTTGGCTTGATGTTTGCGAATGCAAGCTTGGCTTGGCTATGAAGCTTTCAAGAATTTTCAAACTTCTTCTTGCTCCTCCCGTAAGAGTAGTGAGGTTGGAACACATTGCGCATTACGTCATACGTGTATAGTTCATTGTCGGATTACCGCAGTATTACCCCAGCAAACATATTTATATATAAAGTACATATAAGTTATGTAAGAGCTTTTTAGATTTATATAAAACTGGAAGAAAAATAAGAGATATTTAATGTCACCCAGCAAACACATTTATATATAAAATACATATAAATTATGTAAGAGCTTTTTAAATTTATATAAAACTGGAAGAAAAATAAGAGATATTTAATGTCAGGATGTCAGCAATTTTCAAAATAATATATATACGTCTATTAGATGTAAATTCTTCTACATGAATTTATATACGTTTTATGTATATTTTATGTAATATTTACATAAAAAATATTAGTGTAAAAGCGTTGCGATGCACAAATGGCAGCTACTCGAGCATAATGTAATTATTATCAATGTAAAAAATTATTTAAGCAGTTCCATACAAAAAATGGAAAAACTACATTTTACGTGCAACTGTACTTTTAATTATATTTAACTTAATTCTTGCACGAACCCATTTTTACCTGAACTGAAAGCCGACAGTTTATTATGATACACTTGCTTGAAAAGTGTGCCTTAACCGGATTCGAACTTTTGGGAGTGGGCGTTGCAAATTCCGAAGTCCGACATGTGTTTTCATTGTCTCCGACATTGTACCACTGCGCTAATCTGTAACATCCCTTTTTTTATTTCGTACTTCGTAACTTTGCGCTGTTTCGCGTTATTAGTTTAAATTTTGTTTGATTATACCGTTGAGTGAAGTCTTATTCAATAATTATACCTATCTTTAACTTTATGTTAAAAATGACCAGGATTTAATTTATTTTATATTATTTATTTTCTATATAAATTAGACGCATTTTAGTCGATACGGATCTAATATTAAAGGTACGTGAACTACAATTTTTGGCGTTGTAGAAAACACGTGCGTTCGATTACTTATGTGGCGCAAATAGAAACGGACTGTATTTTCGCCCATACAATATATGCAATCATAATTTCTAATTATATTTACAGAAGGCATACATAAAAAATGAGTAATATTACATATAATATTTTACATATAACGTACATAAATCTAATCATGTAAATATGACAGCACATGAATTTCATGAATGATATGTAATTATCTATATGTATATATTATATGAATATCTGTATACAGAATATTCATAAGTTTCTATACTATTATGTAAAATATACGTAATTGTGTGACATACGGTTTATATAACTTATTAAAGAATACTTACATACTTGATATATAAAAAAGCATATGTAGGGGTATTTACTTCAATTTACATATGTTGTATGTATATTTTATATGTGTGTTTGCTGAGACTCAACTGCTGGTTAGTGGTTAGTTTTAGTCACCGTTGAGTACTTCAGTAAGCGATTGTTAACTACGAGTTCTAACAAATTATCTGAATATTCCGAAGAACCGTTAGTTAGACCGTGCATTTTCCAGAATTTCTACGCATTCACATTCTCTAATTTATAATTTTTATCATTTCTGTCTTTGTACAAATCAAAAACCGTTGCGGGACATCATCACATCACATTTTACAATAAATTAAGAACTAGTTTTATAGCGTGCCGTGCAACAGATTTTGTACAACGTACCGTTGCGCACATTGCGATTTTGAGATTGAAGACTATCTCAAATATTCCCTGAATTACACGTAGGTACTTCTTTGATACCGAATAAATATATTTTATGGTAGAATGCAAAATCATCAGCTGGATCTTCTAAGAATTATGTTCCATGGCATAGCCAAAAAAATGCTACGAAGTATAAGCTTGAAAGCTTGGGAAAAGCTTGAAAGCTTGACAAATAAGCGTGAGAGCTTGCCAAATAAGCTTGCCTTGGATAATAATTAAGTTTGACTTGGTTTTTTGTAGGCTTGACTTGATTTTATGTCAAGCTTTAAAAATTCAAGCTAAGCCCGTGAATCGCTACTTTTCCTATAATTTCATCGATGGCACATTTTTGTATACCTACCATTCAGCGTTAACTTCTTTGATCTTCTAAAGTAATCATTTTCTTGGAAGTGCTTCGTAAATGAACAACTTTTGTGGGATTCGGGTTGTCTTGGCACAGCCAAACGGTGGATTGTTACTCAGTTTCCGGTTCACTTAAGTTTCGTCACTTGTAAAGATGTATTTGCGTTTTTATGGAATCCATACCACAGTGTGACAATTTATAAAGCAACATGGTGTAGATCGTGTTATGGATACCTCTGTATGTCTTAGAATTACCCAAGAAGCTTTAATCTATGAAAATGTAAATACCACATATGATTAAAAAGTTCACGGATTGGACGGTTTCTGAGTTGAAATCCAAGGAGTGACAGAGTATTTTTTGATCTACGGAAAAAGATAGGGGCGCTTGTTGAAAGTTAAACGAGCAGATTAATAATGTTATGGAGATGTCAGATCGGTCAGAAATTTAACGTGGACATGCCGCTCTGGAAAAGCTGTGACGATGATTTTAGAGGGATAGGTCTGCAGTACTAAACACAATCCAAAGAATTCATCTGTAACGTTGTTGGTTTGTGGTTAGTACGACGGGATTACTGTCGATGTCTGTGAAACAGAGCCTCCTATTCCTATGTATCTTTACCCTGAAAGCCGATAGAATCGACTTACCATTATTAGCATACTATACATACATATGCTACATATGAGAGGTACCAAATAAACAGTTTCAATGTACCATATGTATTTGACACAATCGAATCTTACTCGCAGCTTCTTCTCGAATGAATATGAGAAAATGCCCTTGACTTAATGTTTTCCCATCAAAATAGGTTACCTAAACTTGACGAATGTAATCCAAGCACAAACTGTACCAATCTATTGGAAGAAAAACATTTACGAGTCTGTCGCTTTCCACTTACTTTGAATATTACTTATGGTGCAGCAAAAGCCTCTTTCCAAATGTATTTCCAAATAAATCCAGAGCATTTAGAAAACAAAGATACACACAGCACTCCCTACAATCAAAAACAAGTTTTTGAGGAGTATAACACTCATCATTCTAAACTCCTAACCACATTAGCATACAATTCCATACTTTAGAAGAACGTTAGAAACTTAGAATTAATTTGTTATCATTTTCGCTTCTTACGTTAAAAGGATCTAAATACATTGGTTTACCACTAAGCACTAGGGCTATGATATATTTTTTTTATTTGGGGGGGGGGGGGTTGAGCTAGGTCATCATTTTCCTAAAGTAAATTCATTTAGAATTCGCCCATATCTACTTTGAGATGCTGCAGAAACGAGTGCATCCACACGTTTAATGACTAATCGAAGAATAAAGGTTATAGTCACGCTATACGAGTAGTTAACAAGGTATCTCAAAGACTTTTGATAAAAGGATCTGAAATATTTTAGAGAATTGGCTTAAAGGAAAAATGGTAGGATATTGATAGATAAGACAAAGATACACAAAACCTATAGGATGAGGTTACATTTCTTAAAATCAGAGATTTAAACGTGCTCAATGCAATTGCCTGGATCACGTGATAGGGCTTTCTCATTTTGTAATTAGTTTACTAGCGATATTAGAAGAATTAGAGAGCTAAGCGTTTATAAATTATAATACTCGATTTATAAATAGTACTATAAATGGAATAGTGCACAATGAAGTAATAGGTTCAAACATATTATTACAGACGATTAAATTATTGAGAGAGTAACGTGTATATTATAACGATGCTTGTTGAAGTTCAATGCTCATTATCGCCGTCATTATACGCCACTTGGTATGTTATGTTGGTTTATGCAACACAAAATGTAATAACAATATTCAGGTACATGTAACGTATAATAATTGACGCTTCGTATAGCTGTTAATTGATTATTACAATAATTTACCCACATATAGTTTATCCATTACAGAGTATAGATTGTGAAAGTTAAGCTTTTTGATATTTCTAAACTGAACTCGTTATGGGAAAAAACCCAATGATCGTAAGCTGAGTAGGTTACAATACTCGAAGTTTCTGTCATGAATTATTTCAGAATTACTTAATTTTAGTAACGTTTGCAGCAATTTTATTGTTTCTAAACATACAATGCTGCAAGGGAAGAATTTTTAGGCAAATGTACAGTGGAAAAGATAGAAGATAGAACATTTGGTGGGTTAGGGTGCGTTGAATATGAACTATCCCAACATGTAATGCCATAATTCATCTTTGAGTGAACTAATGCATAATACACTTTGCTTAGTATATATTTGGGACATACCTTTCGGAGATGGTACATCCAATACATACTAAATATGATTCTTCCATCGCATATTGTCATGAACCATAAAGAACCACGTATGCCTTATTTTGTGTAACTATGTCACGTTTACAACCCCTATAAGTGTAGCCCACTTGATAGTATCGGAGCGATTCATTAAAAGTGTTATTTGGCGATAAAGAGAAGAGAAGATCAATATTTAAAGATTTTTAATTGAGGCAGAACCATAGGCGTAGCTTACTTTGGTCAGACTGCATCTGGTTATAGAGCATTATCGTGTTCCGAGTCCAATCCAAGAGGACACCATCATCAGCAAAGGCTAAAATCTGGCCTTGGACCTTGGAATATACTCGAGAGGTAATAGAAATAACAAGGGGCACCGGCACAAGTATAGATTTCAGTCTATCACTAGATTTCTGACCAGTTTATACAAATTGTTGTCAGCCGGACACTCCAGATTAAAAGGATCATCAAGCATTCATCCAGATTATAGGTCATCTAAAATTTATCTCGACATATCAACTATCTTTATCCAGCAGAGTCGTAAGTTCATCTTGCAGGTATTAACCAAGTACGGGGATGAGTTAATAAAAATCCTTCGTAATTGGTATCATGCATCTTTCATTTTGCAACGTTCTTCGTATACACATCTAGTCAGTGATAATATTTCGCTAGTTATTTCGATAAATACTTCAGTGTGTATCAGCAAGTATTACTTGAATTTTAATTACTGAAAGTCAGGTTAATTATCGTAAAACAAATTTGTTTCTACACCATCTCCTGTTGAGGATTAATTAATAGTGTTTTACTACTTGGAAAAACCCCAATTATCTACGGGCATCAAGTTTATCGTCAAGTTTATTTTTTTTTCAAATTTCCGTTCAATTTAATGCTGTAAACTCATCGAAGGGATTCAAGTTCAATTTCAAATTCAAATCATTTCAAACACTCACTAATTGAAATAAACAATTTGACACGTTTCATTTCAATAATTTAAGTACCTAATATACCATATAGCACCGTTTATTGGCGCTTGCTTGGCGGAAATATATTTTCCTAATATAGAGAGATTTGGGCAATATTATTGAACTGCAGTCAATATTGGGTAATATGTTTTTGTAATATTATACAAAAGTACAATATTTAGTGAAAATAATAAAATATAACACACAACCTTCCCTTAAATTATTGTTTAATTGAAACGACATGTTTCGAGAGACAACTCTCATTTTCAAGCTGAAAATTAAAACTGACAATACATTGACATGTTAATATATACGTGTAAAATAAAATTTTTTAAGAATACCAACAGTAAAATTTTAAAGACTATTAAAACTAAGAAGGCAACAGGTGATATGTGAATATTAATATGTCAATGTATTGTCAGTTTTAATTGTCAGCTTGAAAATGAGAGAGGTTGTCTCTCGAAACATGTCGTTTTAATTTAACAATAATTTAAGGGAAGGTTGTGTGTTATATTTTATTATTTCAACACCTTTGTGAAAATAGAACCACCACTCATGATTTATATTTAGTGAATATAAGAACAATATTTGCAATATTTAGTAAGTATTGCTATTTAATGTAAATTCAAATATTGTACACACATTAATGTACCCAATATTGGGCATACAATATTACTAAATATTGAAAATCGATATTTATGCAATATAACTTACTTATTTGTAATATTTAGTAAATATAATTAATTAATGTTTAATGTTAATTCGAATATTGCACACACAATAATGTACCAATATTGGGCTTTCTTACTATTTTGGGACACATTACAAAACTATAATCGGCCAATATTGTGTAAATATTTCCCCAATATTGAAATAATATCGGTTAGTAATGTAATATTTGTAAAATATGTAAAATTGTTCAGATTTCAATGTTGGGACAATATTGTACATTCATATTCTACCAATATATTTATAATGAAATGCCAATATTTAACCAATGGGATTTTTCTGTGAAACCCAACCCTACCGCCTTTTGTTTGAGATTGTAAATCAAGATAAGGAGCTAAACTATACAGGGTGTTTGTAAATAAGTGCGACAAACATTAAGGGGTGATTCTGCATGAAAAAATAATGACAGTTTGCTATATAAACGTATATCTGCAAATGCTTAGTTTTCCGAGATACGGGGTGTTAAAGTTTTTCTTAAGAACCCACGATTTATTTATTGCAGTGAAACCAGTCGAGATATGCAAATGAAATTTGAGATTTTTTTTGTCACAAATTGAACGAGGAACTCAAAAATAATTTTTAGTTTGAAATATCTCGACCGGTTTCAGAGCAATAAATAAATCGTCAGTTCTTAATTATATTTAACTTAATTCCTGCACGAACCCATTTTTACCTGAACTGAAAGCCGACAGTTTATTATGATATACTTGCTTGAAAAGTTTCCCTTAACCGGATTCGAACCTTTGGGGGTGGGCGTTGCAAATTCCGAAATCCGAATGTGTTTTTTTTTGTATCCGACATTGTACCACTGCGCTAATCTGAAACATTCCTTCTTTTTATTTCGTACTTCGTTACTTTGCGCTGTTTCGTGTTATTAGTTTAAATATTGTTTGATTATATCATTGAGTGAATTCTTATTCAATTATTATACCTACCTTTATGTTACAAATGACTAGGATTTAATTTATTTTCTATGTAAATTAGACGCATTTTAGTCGATACGGATCTAATATTAAAGGTACGTGAACTACAATTTTTGGCGTAGAAAACACGCGCGTGCGATTATTTATGCAGCGCAAATAGAAACGGACTTTATTTTCGACCACATGTAATGATAATTTCTAATTATACTTACAGAAGGCATACATAAAAAATAAGTAATACTTCTTACATATAAGATTTTACATATATCGTACATAAATCTAATCATGTAAATATGACAGCATATGAATTTCATGAGTAATATGTAATTATCTGTATGTATATATTACATGAATTTCTGTATATAGAATATCCGTAAGTTTCTATACTACTATATAAAATATACGTAATGTGTGACATACGGTTTATATAACTTTATTAAAGAATACTTACATACTTGATATATAAAAAAGCATATGTAGGGGTATTTACTTCAATCTAATATATAATGTATGTATATTATTTTATATGTGTGTTTACTGGGAAGATACCTTTGCAAGAGGTCCTGCTAGTAATTATAGAAACAACGTTGACAACCGTTGTAGATTTTCATACATGTTGTCAGATCTTGTACATTTCTATAGCATCTCAGATGTGGTTATCTCAGTATGAAGTCATTTTGAAGGTGTTCCTCAAAAGACAACACGTGTATGATTAAGAATATGCATGCATTACGAATAAATTCAAAGTATGCATTTATATGCTCTTCGAAATTCGCACAGAAAAACATGCAAATGCATATAAATTCTATGCCTAACCATTAAGCTCTGACGTGAGTATGAGTACTTAACTGAATGCAGTATTACTCATTGAGAGCCGACGGCTTTTGTACAAAATATCGATCTGCTTAGCGACATTCATTTGTATAAAATATATTATGAAATGAAAAGAAACCAATAGAGAACAGTTTGATCTAGATTGTGTAGTTAACATTACAATCATTGAAGTATAAACATTAACGACCGAATTTCTGTATCCTCATGAAATATTCAAAGAATTATGAATTTCAGCATCGCATATCCGCATAAGTAGAATGGTAAGACACGATCTCATATAAAATATTACTTTTATGTTATTGTAAGAATAGAAGAGATGAGTAACGGAAGCCCATCATGTCTGTAGGGATGTAAGGCTGTCGATATATACGAACACCCACATAAATGCCAACAATAAATCATTAAGATTTAACGCGAAGCGAGAGAAATATCTATAGTTGATTTCTGGAATAAAAACTAGAAAACTATTCATCTTTGAATCGTATAAATTCGTTCAAAAGCTCTCATGACGAAACTTTGATGCATTACCTTTTCACGATCGAGATGTTGGTTTGGGGGGTCATTTTTTGCGATTTGGCAGAAAATTGTGACAAGAAGTTAATAACGTTAGTAATAAGGTGCAGTTTGCAGAAACACGCAAACAGGTTTCGGTCTGTCCCTAACAGACACTAATGTTTCATGAGACCGAAGTGGAGGTGCCATGAATTATTGCATCGAAGTTGACTAGGACAGACGGGGGAAACTGTAATACTGAGTAGTAATTCAGTTATGAGATATGTACGTGGCAGGAAGGGTAGTTAGACTGAGTTAGACTCTGTTGCTTGCTCCACGGGTGGAACTGTCAGCTGCAGGGGTGATTCGCAGATATATCACCATCAAAGAGATCGCGGCGAGAGCGGTAAGGGGTTGTCGATTGCAAAAACATGTCAAGCTCTCGATCATATAAGCTTCAACTAATCGGGCTTTGTGCAAGTAGTTGAACAAACAAGATAAGGTTTAGTCACCGAATTTTCTTTACTTTTACCACTATAATATGTATATTGTATATTGCATCCCCTTTATACACGCGCCGTTAGGAAATTATACGTAATATTTATATTTCATTAATTTGTTCTGCTACCGCGGTACAAAATTATTTATGCAACATTTAAGTTCCGTTATTTTGCCAGGAAGTCGTCTCATAATTTATAAGGACGGGACGGGCCGGTTACATTTAAACCATGGAAAATCCTCGGTTTCCTATCTTTGCGATTTTATGCGAACGCTGCATTTCGGTCGTGATTATTATTTTAGAGTTGAAACTCCCGCAACGTTTGCACCGAAACCGACTCTATTCAAACGGAATTTCTTTCTTTGATTTTTGTTTGTTTCCGTACGTAAACAGAATTTTATATTACCTACTTGTTATACATATGTAATCACTCTACCGATAAAACATTAACCTTTCCTTTATTTTAACCTTTAATAATACCAAACTATCCTTATGTCATGGTTCAGGATAATTTAGTGGGTAAAAAAATAACGCCGATATTGATTCACTCTCATCGCTCAGCAAACATTCAATCGGTCTTCTTACGTTACAAACAAATTAGAAACTTTTCACGTACTTTTTCCAGATGCCATTCTTATTTACTGTTTAACTATACAGGCTGCTGATGTAATCTAACAACCCCTTTTATAGGGGCATATTTTAATACATTAACAACTAAATTACTGTTTTCAGTTATTGTTTCAGAACCAAAAACTTAGTTAATTTTAGTGAATTTAAATAACCCATCGTTAAGAATTTTTATTATTTGTACTGTGTCCAAAATTCGATGCCCACCATTGATATTTTGCAAACGGTACGTTGTCGATTTCTTCAAAATGAAATATTTTCCATACTATTCGTCGTATCAAAGAACTTAGAGGGGGCGTTTGACAATACCTCTCTAGAATCAATTAAAACTGCTCTGAAAAGCAAGGGGTGCGTAGATGGATATACACCACGCTAAAACATAGAATCGTCACAGCCTTACTTAATAACGACGCTGTAGCGGTCAGAGCTGCACGAGGATGTCCCAAGGCCATACTAAAGGAGGCCTTGGATGTCCATAGAGGGGAGTTCTCTCCCCTCTACTGTGGTGCCAGGTAGTGGACGGACTGCTGAGAGGCAGGCTACACCACTATTGGCTGTGGCGATGACATAGCGATTGTGGTACGTGGCAGATTTGAAGAGATCGTCTCACTTGTGTATACCTATGTATTTCTATTTATTTGTTATAAATAATTACAATTTTTAACAAATGGATTCTCATTTTTTCCTACCTTCAACAAAATCTATTCCATTACCCCAGTTAACCCTCTTAATTTCCCTCCATTTTCTATTCCTACTTCCCTCAATTCATCATATACCTTCCCCCACCCTTAACCCTTAGCTACTATACTGATGGGTCCTGAGGACCCATCACGTTTTAAACAATGCTGTACTTTTGACGTTTGGCAACATTGGATGCCCTCCCACTCAGAACTCTTCCGCCTTATTGTGCACTTGACTAGACGTGTATTGTTTCCCCTTCAGTGTTGTTTGTATCGAAGTGGTGAGAAGTTTGTGTCCATCCGGGTCCCGGGAACCCATCAGTAGTAAATACGCGACAATAATTGTTTTGGTTGGTTTGCTGATTGGTTTCATATTATCGAGTTTTTTTTTTATTGCAAGGTAATTGTTTATTTCTTATCAATAAGTACTAATTTACATAAGGTATTAGCTAATGCATATTATATAATTATATTCGACATCAAGAAGAACCAACCGTTGGCCAATGGCCATTTTTTATGCTACGTTGAATATCGCAGGTGTAAATTCTCGAGTATTGTACCAATTTGCGTCACACGTTCAAGAAATAAGACGATATTCATTTCTAAAAACTCTGGGGATGCAATTAACAGATGAACATCTGCGACTTAGAATGGCCAACAAAAAGGTCCCCTCAAAAGTGCGAATTCTCATTGCTGAATTATTGAATGTGGTGGAAACCGTTTCTGAACCACCACAAGCACCCCCTGAAAAAAGCAAAAGACATTACTTATCCATTTGCAACCAATGTTGCAAGAAAGTATGCCCTAAATGTTTTGACAAGTAATTTTAAGTTTTTTGTGATATACATATCCAGCTAGATGTAAGTTTTTGAA
Organism: Pyrocoelia pectoralis; assembly: GCA_036250285.1. NCBI lineage: Eukaryota > Metazoa > Arthropoda > Insecta > Coleoptera > Lampyridae > Pyrocoelia > Pyrocoelia pectoralis. The sequence goes on along the minus strand of CM070079.1, from coordinate 32,512,006 downwards.
TAAAAGTTTTTATTTTATGATATTATTCTAATTTTATTATTGTGGGTCCTGAGGACCCTTCAGTAGTACACGTGTCAGTCAAGTGTGTCGATAGTAGCTAAGGGTTAAATCCCTCCCCCCTTTGTCTCAATACCACCTCTTCCGCTCTCAGCCCCCTTACTTCTACGTCCCAGTTATATTTAATCTCCCCTATCCATATCTTCCTGTATTCCACTATAGTTCTCTTCCCTCTCTATCCTCGAAATCACTCCTTATCCCCCCCCCCCGCACCTGTCTTTCCTTCTGCGTTAAATAGTCATCTATAATACACGCTTGTATTCATTAACTTCCAACTATTCCCCATTAACTCCATTTTTTCCTCCGATTTCTCCCCAACTTCGCCAACTTCCCCTTAATTACCTCTGCCCTTTTTATATCCACTTGTATTTTTTTTTCGTTTATATATCTGCCTAACTCCTCCGGTTCTCCTATACCATTATATTGTTCCTTCGAGTATTTCTTTCCTATCTCCTCTTTCAAGTTAATTTTGATATCTCCGGTAACAAAATTTGTAAGAAGAAAAATAATATTTTGCTTTTCCCCCCTCTTGCACTTCACTATCTCCTCCTATCCTCAACCCCATCCTTATCCCCCCGTTTCCACTAGTTTTTCTTAACCACTGGGCCTCACTTCCTCCTGTACCGCCTTCACTCCTCGTCCCAATGGTATCTCCTCTCTCCTATCCACATTTTTCTATAACAGATCTTTATCCCTTTCTACTTTGGCAATCTTTCTAATCTCCTCCTGCACGCTCCTTTGCTCCTTCGTCAGATCATCGTCGATGTATACGTCCGTATTCCTTTGAGCCCCTTTCCCCCGCATTACCACCATCTTCTTGCTCCAGCTGTCCAGCTCCGCAACTACTGTTCCATTTCCTATCCCCTTGTTCATAACCCATGGCCTAATCATGCCCCTAATCACCACACTCACCCTCATTTGTTCCTATATAAACTTTCCCAGGTCCTTCTCTGGTTCCCTCCCATTACTTCCCCTCACCACTATGTTGTTTTTCCTTCTAATTCTCTCGCCCCTTTCTATTTCCCTCTTTATTTCCCTCATCACCACGTTTGATTCCCTCTCTTTTTCTTCTGCTCCTCCTTTATTACTCTTATCTGGTTTCTGAGGCTTTTATTTTGTTCGTTGTTTTACCTGATGTCTTTTCTCACACCCTCTATTTCCGCTCATCTCTCTCTCCATTTTTGCCAGTACCTCTTTCATCTCTCTTCTTCCGCTTCTATATTCCCGCTCTTTCCTTCTTTTCCTTTAACGGGAGATCTTTTCGTCACTTTACTACTTCTAAAAACCTTTTGCTGATCTCTTTTATCTTCCTGTGACTTCTCTGTCTCTCCACTATTTCTTTCCTCTTTAAAAACTGGTCTTAGTTGTGATGCAAGGGCTTCAAATCTAGTGGAAGTATGGTGCGGAGAAGAGGGTCTGTCTGATAATCCATTTTGGTGATATTTCATGTGACGCCAATTTTCATTCTCTTTCAATTTTATTAATGTGTCCTTGTATGCCTGTCTCCAATAGTTTAGGAGATATTTGCGATTGCACAGTTATCTAAGTTTCTCTTAGGCGCTGCACTCTATATGCATTTCACCGTCAGTCCCCATAATTTTACCATTTATCCTCTTTCATCTATGCCCTTCTGGCTACCTTAGGTTCCCAATTTTGGGGGCCTCGTTACTTTTATCAATACTACTGTGATAGGACCTGTCAAGGAGAGGGTTGCGAGTTATTATTGTCTATAATCTCTGTATATGAGTATCTACACTAAATCTAGAACCTTTACAATTGTTTAGCGGCCGATGTGGCTCGAGTGAATTGGTGAACTATGATCAATACTAGAAGTGGGCGTTGTCCCCAGACTAAGAAGGAAAAGTTTATGGCAACCTTCTACTTTAGATTCCGTTTTTAAATTCGGTCATGACGCCCACTGCATACTATGGTAGGCTGGTCACAACGTCCACTTTTAATTTGGGTCATAACCTCCACTCTGGTCACAACCCCACCGACGCCTTCTGGTTATATCGCCCATCGACGTTATTTATAGGAGAGACAAACCATTAATAAAGATAATGGAAAAACGAAGGAAGGCCATGGGGAAAAAAATGTAGCCTCAGTAAGAGCAACTCATTACTAAGACGAGGCCAGACCAATAATAATCAGAAAGCAGCGAGCAAGAGGAAAGTAATATTCTTTAGAAGTACCGGTATGGTGATCACTACTAAGCTAGAGGAATAGAAGATTCTCACAGCTAAATGGTATCGGGTAGGTACGTCGTACACTGTTTGCCGGAAGTGTTAATAAAGTGCCAAAGAAGGGAATTTGCTCCATAATGTTTCTTCCCACGCTGCAGAGCTGCCTCGGCAGTATTTGGTGCAAACAAAAAACTTACGAGGATGATGGTTTTTTCAGAGGAAGAGATCGATGCCTCTGTCCGGTGTTATTTTAATAGTATTCCTAAAACTGCTTGGCTTGGAACAGTGAAACAGTGGAAGAAAAGAATGGCTAAGTGCATTATAGCAGAAGGCAATTACGGGTCTAGGACACAACGGCCACACAGAATTTAGTATGCCCATATCGGCCACCTTGGACACATCGGCCAAACGTGATGTGTGGACACAACGGCCACCTTGGACGTAACGGCCACAGCTCTAGCTGGACATAACGGCCACTGGACACTACGGCCACACAGAATTGTAAGGTAATGTTTGCGATAAAGATTTCACAAATAATAGGAGTTTTCTATTTATAGGAAAAAAAAATTCTAAATCTGCAAATAACCTAGGCGCTTAAGTGTCAATCTACGTTTAAGTTTAGCATTATGTTTTGTATCAATTGAAAAAAAAATACTAAATCTGCAAATAACCTAGGCGCTTTAGTGTCAATCTACGTACCTGATATGTGGCCGTAGTGTCCAAGGTGGCCATCGTGTCCAGTTAGAGCTGTGGCCGTTACGTCCAAGGTGGCCGTTGTGTCCACACATCACGTTTGGCCGATGTGTCCAGTGTGGCCGATATGGGCATACTAAATTCTGTGTGGCCGTTGTGTCCAGACCCCGCAATTACTGTGAACGTATCTAAAATAAAATTTTGGAAAAGTTACACCCGTTCTTTTATTCTCAATAATAATGACTTCTCCCTCGAACTACAGATTTTGTAATTTCTAATCTAGCCATAAACAATTCAGTACAAATACAAAAATTGGTGTTACTAACTGGATATGAAGGGAGTTCTTTATTGATATACCGTAAGCAATCGAAAACAAGTGAGGAGTGACAAACATTTCAAGAAGGATTAAGTAGCAATCTCGAACGAAGGAGGAAAAGAATTTTCTAAATGTGTTATTATTATTTATTATCGTCGTCACATTTTCCACCTAACTGTTGGACTTTATCAGTCCATAATAAATACTATTCAATTTCTTTCGATTCGCTTTCCACATATAAATGATAAGCAAACGTATATAAAGGGTGGGAAGACGGGTCAGTAAATATTGAAGCTTATAATGGGGTATCGTTTGTGTTGTCGACGGCACTCAGTGTGTAATGTTATTTTTCGTATCCGTTAAGTGGTTGTCAGTCACCTGCATATGGAATAAGGGTTGATATTCATGACATTTTGAGAGGAGAACGCACTTTAGAGGCTCCCAAATGCATTAAGAGAACGCCAGCTGATTTATGAACGCCGTAGTAATTTAGTATGAAGACGTGGCCGTGCTGACCTGTCCAATGAAGCGAAGGACTGATAAGGATTAGGTCTCGCACCAATCGTACAAGCGACAGTGACTGATGCGATCATCAGCAGTAACTTGATTAAAAAGGACGTTGCCTAAAATGATATCAACTTAGATAAAGCTTTCTTATCCAACCTCAAACATTTAACGCGTCATTTCCACTTTTCATTGCAATTCCCGCACCTTATTAAAATCGCTGTTTACGGTCGCGTACCGAATACGTCATTTTCAAATAAAGAACGTGCAGCACAGAAACTTCATCGATGCAACAAACATAACAAAACAAATACGCTCACAAGTTTCATTTCCTGAAATAAACAGCTATGATATTGTCCAGAACGAGCAATGCGACGCCATTTTACACGTCTCGACATTTTGTCTTCGGTTCTTGGTCTCGATAACAGACAATTCAAGTGAGTATTAAAAGAAATTGAACTACTTAAACGTAAAAGAAAAATGTCAGTTATTATACAATCTTAAACTCAAAAGAAAGCTTTTTGTTTATTTCTTATTGGTATTGCTCGAAAATGGTTTCGGTTGTTTGCTGAAAACGTTGAAAGCTTTTATAATTACATAAAACGTCGTCAATGTTATAGCGTGGCAATAAATAGACGAGAGGCATTGCAATTTCTGGCAAGATGTTGAAACCGATGGAATAAGATGAGATAGAAGAAGCTAGTTGGAAGATTTCGATATACGGGTGTAATCTAAGCCTCGATCCTTAATGCGCCTACTTTGATTCTTACGCACGAGATGAGTCCTCGTTATCTCTAACAACCCGCCACTACTCGATAAATAGCGTGATTGTTGAACCTACATTAATCAATTTAATTACTTTTCTCTTGCACATTTTTTTTAATGGGAAATGCGAACGAAAAGCGATATTTTTGTCAAGCTACCCAATATAAAATGCTGCCAAAGCACTGGAGTATGCATTTTTAATCCTATTAAACGCGGCACAAATTTAATTGATTGTTAATTTTTACTCTGCGGTTTAGCAATCGCCGATCAACAGTCCGTAGAACTAAAATAATCTTGTTTAAATTTGACACAATTATTTTTTGCATTTGCATTAACTTCGATAATTAAATTCAAAATTTAACTACAGCTATAGGTACATTTAATTGGTCTACAGCTTAAACTGAGTAATTGACACTTTTCAATGTTGCCTATCGGATAAGTAATTTTAAGATTTTTGACTAAATACTTATTTACAGTTTTACACTGAGGCAAAACCAGCCACTTGCGGAAAGGATCCATTGGAAACAATCTTCAAAAGATCAGCCAAACCAGTCACCTTCAGCCTAAAAGATCACTTTGTGGGATCCTGAGTGGGAAAAGAGTTCAAAGTCACTCATTCCTTTTCGCTCTAATGGTTTTTTTTATTCCCTAGAAAATTGTACCTAAGTGATAACTTCTGTTGGAGAAACAACCAAACGTATTGCCTCAACACGCAAAAGTCAACAATAGGCATGAAATGGCGTAAATGGATGATTTCGCATAACTATCGTTGCGAGGGATTAGTCCCGTTAAAAATACCAACCCAAAATAAGAAACGCAGGTTTCAAGACTTTGGTAGAAGTATTCAGGGATCAGAATAAACTGGTCCTACCTACACCCTTTCTTTAAAAAGCACCAAAAGTGCCTTGAAGATGTAGTGTTTCTAAGAGGCTTTCGGAGCGCTAACTTCACATTACACCTTACCAAATTTCAAATCGGAGCGGGAATACCTAAACATGGCCGGCTAAATTTATACTTTCCCTCCGAAACAAACCCAAAAAAAAAAAGGACACAAGCTCGTGATCGTCTAACAGGCCCTCTGTCGTGTAATAGGTATACACTGGTCGTGAACAAATCGGGAAGTAGAATCAAAACTACCATTAACTGTACCAAAAATAATGCATTTATTGACAGTTACTCGACGATTAGGAGGAGAAAAAGTGCGAACACTAAAAAAACTCCTCCTTAGACATAATTACATACATGACATCAATTCAAATACAAAATGATAGCAACAAGACTTAAATAATATCAAGACAAAACATTTATAATTTCATGGTGGATACTTTTCGATCATCTTTAAATATTTTATGCAGCAGTTGTAAATAGCACAATAAATAATCAAATTACACACAGAAAATCAAATCAAATACATTGCATATTAAAATAAAAGGGTCAAGAGTTTAAAAAGATAGAATGTGTACAAGTTACAAAAGGGTTCAACCAGGTAAAAATACACAAAGGACACAGTTAGTCACCGTAATCTGGCAGACAATAGGTCTCTCACTTTGTACAACAGACAAAAGGAAAACAAAGGCGCATCAAGGAGGACACCTGGCATTTCCACTAATTACCTCGCATACATTACTTATCAAACATAGGCTCTAAAACGTAAGAAAGATTAATGTAAATGGGGCCCCCCCCCATGGATATCTGGCCCCTTGTGCGGGGAGTTACGCAGACTAAAGTTGGAGTTCAGCTCTCCAGACGGTGATTAACCAATCACAAATTTAGGGGATCGAAACTGCCTCCAACTATTTGTGGGACAAAAGCATGACTACCACGGCACAAAGTATTAAAATGCAATCCTAATAACAGTTAGCATGATTAGTTTTCACCGTATGCAAAGCCTTCGAGGTCGAAGCGGTTAGTTAGATACACAGCAGTTCAGAATCAGACTCGGTTAATTGTTGGTAATGCCGGGGTTCGATTTCATAATGAAATTAAAGTTAGCAGTACAATCGGCAGACCCACGTCCACCAAGCTACAGGGCTATCAATTATCATCATATTTCGGCAACGCTACCAGTACAACACCTTTTACGGATACACAATTATGGATATTAAAATAGTTAAATAATTGCAATAAAAATATTAGAATAACGAGATATTACCTGGATTAAGCACACCTGTTGGTACACAAGCAAATACAAATACAATAATACAAATTCAAATCGAGTTAACACGCTGCACGATGTTAAGAATAGTTACAAACGTTCAAGCAAAAAGCTCCCTTTCAAACCCACTCCAGCTGTTTTTATATATCCAGACTAATATGAAATATGCTACGTTAGAGTATCATAGACATTGCCACAGAGTACGATCCTCTTGGGGTGTGACGTAGCCCTCATTGCGGTACTGTGCTGCAAGTTGCCTGCTTCAGTAACTGTATCCAAAAGTGGGACATCTCAAAGATGAAAGGTATACTTACAAAACCTGTGTGTAAACGAAACAACATATCACAAAACTTGTATTTCAAATTACAAAAATAATCTTGTTAACAAGAGGGCGTTAACCTCAGGAACCTCTTCTCAAACAGAGTGCCTCCACACGGTCATCTGTATCTACCAGTGACCAAGGTAAATATAAGTTTTCCTCGCATGTACCCACAAGATTAGGGCAGCACTCTTTTCAATGCGTGCACTGCGCCGAATATTTACAGAATTGGATGCTCCTTGCTATAGTGAGTGTCGGGGACGTGGTTACTGAAGAGTGAAAGTACCATAGGGTTTCCTTCAGATGTAGCACCGTTTATTGGCGTTAGCTTGGTGGAATGTTGGCTCAATATAGAGCGATTGGGGCAATATTGTTGAACTACAGCCAATATTGGATGAATTTTTTTTGTAATATTATACAAATATTGGAAATACAATATTTAGTGAATATAAGAACAATATTTAGTAAAGATTGCTATTTAATGTGAATTCAAATATTGTACACATAATAATATACCAATATTGCGTGTACAATATTACTAAATATTGAAAATCGATATATTAGCAATATAACATACATATTTGTAATACTTAGTAAATATTGATATTTAATATACATTCAAATATTGTACGCACACTAATGCAATATTACTAAATATTGAAAATTGATATTTAAGCAATACAGTGTGTTTAATCACCAGATTAAACAGATTACTCTGGAAATAGACCATAAAATTAGGTAGAATTAGGAAATTAATAAGAATTAGTATTACACATAAAATGTAGAACAGGTCAACTAGAATAAGCATTTAGCAACTGCAAGACAGCCAATAATAGTAAGCATATAAAATGCAAAATAATCAAAGGTCAGGAAATTAGAACTAGAACAAAACAATAGAATACGTCATGTTAAGTAATTGTATATAAACTTGTAAATATTATTAATTAAACCAGTATTTGAATGAAAGAGATTTTGTTCATCTACTCACGGTGGTGTGAGGCTATAGTCTACAATTGGTACGAGTGACGGCGTACCCCTCACAAACAAACCACCAACTATTCGCAGTCTCTTACCCGAGATTGTACATGGTCCTTCGAGCCGGAAAGCATACAAAAGTTTGCACACCCACAGTAGTAAACAGCATAGAACAAAATCCAAACTGCGTAATAGACCAAATATACCAAAGAGGGAATGAGAATTCATGTAAGATATCAATATACAAAATAGGAGGAATAATATGGAAACAGCTATATATGCCCAACACATGGATGTTTATTACAACGAACGCCGTCAAGGGGGCAGTCATGTGCAACGGTGTCAGACAAGACATCACACTAAACCAAACAGGCGTCATTCAAATATCAGCAGAATGCCTAATAAAAACAAAACAAAGCATCTTGAGTCCGATACGGGAAAATAGTGTATCAGTGGTTACTAGTTATCATAAACCGGTACCCATGAACATACCAAAAGCAGTTCAACATAATGTACAAGTAAACACGATCCAGAAAGAAGTAACACTAAAAACAACAGACCAACTAACCGCATTAAAAAACGAAGAAGAAGCCATACAACAAGATCTAAGCACCACCCACTGGGAAAGGATCTCATCACACTCCACAGTAATCAGCATCGCAAGCACGACAACAATAATAGGAGTAATACTAGTCATCTGGGGATCATATAAAGTATGGAAACTGGCACGACGGAAGAAGCAACCACATGCAACAGCACCAGAAGAAATCACGATGGAACCTTTATACGCGGTCCCGGTAACCACCTCCGCGCCGCAGAATGTTCAACCTACAGCTGAACATGCACTTCTCGGCCGGCAGAATGTTTAATCACCAGATTAAACAGATTACTCTGGACATATAAAGGCCACAAAATTAGGTAGAATTAGGAAATTAATAAGAATTAGTATTACACATAAAATGTAGAACAGGTCAACTAGAATAAGCATTTAGCAACTGCAAGACAGCCAATAATAGTAAGCATATAAAATGCAAAATAATCAAAGGTCAGGAAATTAGAACTAGAACAAAACAATAGAATACGTCATGTTAAGTAATTGTATATAAACTTGTAAATATTATTAATTAAATCAGTATTTGAATGAAAGAGATATTGTTCATCTACTCACGGTGGTGTGAGGCTATAGTCTACAATTGGTACGAGTGACGGCGTACCCCTCACAAACAAACCACCAACTATTCGCAGTCTCTTACCCGAGATTGTACACAGTGTGTCCCCGGATGGAGTTGACAAGAGGAAGAAAATTTTTATTATTGATTTTACGACAAAAAGTTATTTTTTATAAAAAGTTCTGTTTGTTGAGTAGATAAATTCACCATCAGAAAATCTGAGATTAAATGTACAGAATGTCCACAAATTAAGATAACATAAAAATGCTTCAACAGAACAGTATCATTTATTGCATTTTAGAGTTTCCTGTTAACAGAAAAAGTTCTTTAAGAACATAAAATTAGTAAAAATACAAACTCTTAAGTGTAAAATTTAAGTATTATGATTGTATGTTGATAAGTTTAATTGAGATAACGTGTTATCTGGATGTTTAGAATTTTAGTTTATTCTATCTTTTAAGTTATCTTCTGTTTGAGTTCATGTAAACCTTTTCAACCGAACCTTTTGTAAAGGAGTTTTTAGCTCCTATATACAATAAAAATTATTATTGTTATTGTTATTATCTGGAAATTAATGCAGATAACTATAATTATCTTAATTATCTTAATTTGTGGACATTCTGTACATTTAATCTCAGATTTTCTGATGGAGAATTTATCTACTCAACAAGCAGAACTTTTTATAAAGAATGACTTTTTGTCGTAAAATCAATAATAAATTTTTTTTTCCTCTTGTCAACTACATCCGGGGACACACAGCTGTATAACATACATATTTACAATATTTAGTCAATATTGCTATACAATATAAACATAAAGTCAATATTTGTTTATCAGTAACATAACAATACTCCCACTGAACACAGTACATCTATGAAACGTTTCTAAATGTTGCGTAAGGGTTACAAATGAAACATTCCTAAGAAACATCTAAGACACATTACTGGTACAATTCCTTTCGAAAGCGAATAAATGGTAATGTCTAATAAACGTTTCAATTGATATGTTACATAAAATACAAAACATATACATTACAACATGAATGTTTCAGATACCTATTCAAAAATACATCTCTGTGATGTATTTTTTGGAATGTAATAACGTATAACATTTTAGAAACGTTACAAATATGATGTTTCGTTTGAAACGAAATAGTCAGATTTCAAAGTTAACGTTACGGAGTTGTGTTTATTAGTGTTGTACCACAAACCTAATCACTTGAAACATATCGTAAGAAACTAAAAATACGCATTTCAATGTGGATGTTTTACATATTTATTCAAAATTACAATTTAGTGTTTAATTGGAACGAAAAATCTCCGTTTCGAAAAATAGATTAATTCATGTGCTACCATAAATAGATGTGCGATATTGCTCGTCTAAATGGCTTATTTTTTGCATGGCTGTTGGCTGACTTCTAAACGGGTGACCGATGTTCGAGTCCTACTTGAAGCAAAATGTTTTTTCAGCATCACCGATCTCCTCCAAGTCTACACGAAGAGAATGGGAGCGCTGATGATGGAGCCACCGGGGTACAGGGGGCCCTCTGTAGCGTGTGCGCACTGGAAAGAGCCCCTCGGAGTAGTTGGGGCTGTCGGTGTTGTCGTTTCTATCACATCCCAATTTTTAATACTCAGGTGACATTTCAAATATTGACATATGAAACATTTATAAAGACACATTTCTCCTACATATCAATATATTACTCTCTGATATGTTTCAAGAAACATATATAAAACGTTTCGATGTAACGTATATCTGTTGTTTCAAATCTAGGTTTCTGAAGGCGGACATTACATTATTGTGTATGATACGTTTCTGTCGCTGTTTCGGAGATGTTTCATGTTTCAGAGATACGTTTCTAAAACATTTCAGAGACGTTTTTCTGCATTGTGGTCTGTGTTTTCAATATTACTAGATATTTAAAATGATATATTTAGGCCACATGAAAAAAATATCCACAAATGATAAGGTTATGATACTTTCTCAAAATCCGCGAATATCAATCTATTTATAGATCCATACCACTTTTGTGGTCTAACGATCAAATAAATATTATTATATTATTATTATTACTATTATTATTATTAATTTTTGCCGATTTAGGGATATCAAAATAATAAAAATATAATATGTACGTCCCCTCGATTTTATAGTAATCAACTTTAAATTCAAAAATTATATAAATTTTCGTAGCTCAGTTGTTTCATGGCTGACTTCTTAACCGGGCGATCGATGGTTCGAGTCCTACTGGAAGCAAAAGGTTTTTTCAGCATCACTGATCTTCTCATAGTGTACATGAAGTGATGGGGTCCCTGGGCAAGGAGCCACTGGGACAGTTAGGGCTCTAAAGGTGGCCCAGGTCCACCCCCTTTGTTACTATTTTGGAAGACATTACAAAACAATAATGGGCCAACATTACATAAATATTTTCCCCAATATTGAAATAATATCGGTTAGTAATATTTAGCCAGTACGTAAAATTGTTCACATTTCAATGTTGGGACAATATTGTACATTCATATTCTACCAATATATTTACAATAAAACGCCAATATTGAACCAATATTAAATTCTACATGGGTTGGTTCGCATATATGTACATGAATGGTGTAGAATTTCAAACGCAGGAGCCATGTGCGAGGGTCCAGTCTTTGCTGAACTTATTCTGAAGTTATGTACAGAATAAATATTTTGTTTCAATTCATTGCATTTTATCCTTTCAGAGTCCACCTTATCGGACATTAACTATGCGCGAGAATCGATAATCGTGGATTCTGATGGAAAACCACTAGACTAGACCAAGCTCCAATAAACATAGTAGTAGTAACGGATACTTCTCCATCTACTGACTATTTCATAGTATTGAGAACAGGTATTAATGACAGAAATGGACACAGATGTAGATAATTCCAACAAAGATTAAGAAAATTTACCATATTCTTGTAAAGGCGACTATACTAGCGATGATGATGATGATGATGTGATGATGATATATATACACCCGTTAACAAAACCGTCCCCAACAACTTTTCAATTTCCAAAAGGAAAGCCAGATGAACTACGACAAGTTTCAAACGAAGCTGTCTAGAGTCGTTCGCTGCAGCGTAAGTTGCTTGAGAACTTACACAAACATTATGTTCTATTTCACACTGAAGTACGGTGGCTATCCCGTGGTAATGTGTTAAGCAGACTGTTTGAATTAAAGTCAGGTATGTTGCTATTCTTGGTTGATAGTAAACCTGAACTTTCTAGTTTTTTCAGTCATGAAAAGCGGTTGATAACGCTTGCTTATTTAGCTGACATCTTCTCTCACCTCAATGCTTTGAATTCATTCCTACAAGTATGAGACATAACTCTCTGTATGCTCAAGACAGAGTTCACGCATTTGTAAAAACACTTAGTGTTTGGATCTCGAAGCCTTGATTGACCATTTGACAAATTACATTCCAGTTGATATGAGTGGGGTTTTGTAAGTAGTCAATCCGCTTAGTGAGCCAGTTGTAATAAAATATCAGCCAAGTGCTCATCTTCATGATGATCTGATAGAGATTTCAAGTGATAAGGCAGTGAAACTAACTTTTAACAATTCTTGTGCCGACAAACTTTGGATAAGTATTAAAAAGGAATACGCAGAACTGTCCACAACAGCGTTAAAAGCTTTGAAAATTTGCTATTACCTTTTTTACGCTACTTCGAATATACGCTCTTAAGGCTTTTAGACTGACGACAACAAAGGTGACAGCCGCAGTTTTTAAGAAATTTTTGGAATTGTTTTGAATTTGTAGAAGAAGATATACCACTTATAAAAATAATTCTGTCGAATCATGGCACAAGATCAAAGAACGTCTCCTCCACATTAACACCCATACCCTCCAACCATAAATACAAAAAGAAAAAAAAAACAATAATTAAAAAAATTGCCAAAGGCTATGTTGAAAGCTTATAAGTCGATCAACAAACTTCTCTCAAGCGATAGTATCTCAGATACCGTATCTAGCATACAGTATCCTCGTGTAAAATGAGCCTCGGACACGGATAATGTGTGGAGGAAAATTTAGAACACGATTTCACTGGGACAGTCTGCATATTGCTCATAATTAAAGTGTTTTAATCATGCTTGATTGCGAACTAATTAAAATACACGATAAGCGGTGATAATAACAAGGATTATAAATTAACTAACAAATTATAACCTATATGAATATTTCGTAAAGTGTAATTTATCAAAGTTAGTGTGTTACATTTTTTCTAAACACAAATTCGATAACAATAACATAAATTCTGCAGTGTAACATAGACCTACACAAGCCAACGCACGCATTGTCTGTTCATATTTATCAATTTTCATTGTATGTATACAAGAAATGTTCGAAACAAAAATTTATGTACCTATCCATTAGCTTAAGCTTATATCAAAAACTTTCTTATTCCATTTTATTTGATAAAAGTAGCAAAAGGAGCGTAGTAGGTCACGGCTAATATTTCGTAATGACTGCGTCTTGGAATTTTTCCAAAATTTTATTAAGTGGAAGATTGTATCATAAACAATTCATTTCAGTATATACGCCAGTATGGTGGAAAATATTTATAAAGAACAAAAAAATGAGTATTGTATGTGTCAACTTCGACATAAAATGAATATTGCAGTCGTTTAAAAGTTACAAATCATTGTTATAGAATAATACAATGTAATTTTGAATCAAACGAATACAATACATTCAATTAGGTTTTCATTCATTACTAAAATTTAATAAAACGCGTATAATACATTTTTGATTTATCAGTACGTCACAAATTTTGTTTGAAATTAATTGGTGTAGAATAAATATATTCCTGTAAAATGGTTTTTAATGAAATCGTTACGTGACCTATTACGCTGTTTATCGGTGAGTATCTAAATTACGGACTTCTTTAAATGCTCATGATACCCATACTTATAGTTTATTACAATTTTTATGTTTAGAATGAGTGCTAGATTGTTTATAAACACGAAAGTTAATATTTTGAAGGAATATCAAATACGAATCAATTCTAAAGCTTAGGGGTTAAAGGAAAATCGTAATGAAGTTGAGTGAAAAACTCAAAACAATGAACTTATATTCTAATAATAGCAAATAATTCCACTCGACATTTCAGAAATGCATGCGAATTACGGAAATACGGTGATATTGTGCACGTGTGGATGTTATCTGCAGTAAATGCATTTCTAAAATTAATTCAATTAACAGGAGTCTTGAAACCAAATGGTAAGGATGTAGACTCGTTGCTTGCAACTGGTGGTGCAAAGTGAACGTTTCTTGTTTATGGTATCTAAAATTAAATTTAATTCGTAAACTACTCCGTGCTGGTTCTACCTCTTGTTGAATTAGTTGCACAAACAAATGGAAATACAACAAGAGGTAAGTCGTTTACTTAATTTGGGTTTGTAAAAGAAATTTGTCTTACATACTTAAATCATTTAATTTCAGAAAACGCACCAGTTCTTTTAGGTGACTTATTGCTTAGAATTGGTAGTCGATAGCGATTATGTTAACCCCAAGCATTGCATGTAAGCGGAGTTTACAAATATCTAGGAACGCGTTAAAACTTATTAAGGGGAATGAACGTTTTACAGGGCGATTGTGTCGCAGCTGATTGAAATCCTCTGGAAAAGATTCGATTTGTGAGAGAAAAAAGAGCCGAGAATAACAAAGGCGGTTAATGAAGCAGAGAATTGGTTGATTCGGAAGGGCGAATTCGTAGTAGGAAGTGTGGTGTTAACTTGAAGCTTTAACTCACCGAGATTGGGAGGCGAACTTACCGTTTTTGAAGACTTTATCCTTAGAAATCCTGTCTCGCCCATTCCACCACAGATAGATAGCCTTTAGAGCCTTGGAAGAGATCCTTTTGGATAAAAAATAGACGGACTGCACTGCAGCAGAAATGGCGCTGTATGTCAGCAACACGATTGGAAACGAAAGTTTTTATAGATTAGGATTAGTTCTCAATCACCCAAGTACGATAGTCCTGCCAATGGTAAATTGAGGGTGTTCGTATGGTTAAAGTCTTGATCACTTGTTACACTAGAGCAGTGGCACTGAGTTCAAATTTAGGAATTCAACACAGCTCTATAGCAGTGACCCATAAGCCATTTGGCCCATAAGAGAGTATAATATAGATTCTGTTACCTTGGTCAATATCTCTAAAATACACGCACACCCTATACACACTAATTGAGGCATACATCAACTGCTTCGTTGCACAATGTACATGGTGTGCCTGTGTATTTTGAAATCCGTCGGATAATTTGCTCCTATATAAGGATCACCTCTATAAGATTGCAAGGGTGAGGAACAAGTTATGCAAATTTCCCCAACCAAAATAGCACTTATGGTTCATGGGATGAATAGCCCAAGCCCAAGGCTGGTGGTGTGTTAATGAGAAATAACACTTGGCTGAATCTCTGTTTTTGGTACTAGAGGATCATTGCAGGAATAGACATATCCATATAATGCTTTCAAGAGGTCTTTGTTTTGATTTCACTGATGTCAGTGAAGGTGCCAGAATATTTCCTAAATTGCAGCATTGAAAAAAGGTTCTGCTGTATAAACGAACCAACCATTTGAAGATCAGACGTACACCCAGACCCAGACCAGTAGGTGAAGAACCATTAAAGACCACTTGAAGTTTGGTATATAATAGACAATACCCGAGTAAAATGCTATTTGTGGTGACATGTAACCTAGACTTTAAAAAACCGTTTTAATGCAAAAAATCGCTCTTGAGCCCTGTTACATTAATTCCCAAAGATATCGATAGGGTCTTTGAGAGAGATGACAGCAGTAAATCGTCCATTGTCATCTTTAAAAAGTGAACTACGCACTATGTTTTCTCAGCAGATCGTACTTTCTTAGAGAGATAACTTTCTTGTTTTTACAATTTGTAAGCAAGATTGTTTAATATACTTAGAACTTACCCGTTATCGGATGCTACAGCAGGATAGGACATTAACTAACACAAGCGGGTGTATTAGAGAATTAGCAAGTTTACACCTAACTTATTTGACCTGCACATAATTAGGACATGAAAATTTTGGATCCGATTAACGTATCAATTTTCTAAGGACGCATTAGGCAGCTTCGCATGGTATGATATGGTCATGACAACGGTGATTTCCTCGAGGATCAAACAAGATGAAATTAGCATTTCGAAAATATATAATTATGTGTGGAATACTACAGCCTTCAAGTTGTTCCGATTTTGAAAATTTTCCGTAGCCATAACATCGTATACGTTATAGATTCAACACCAACCGAAATATGACAGTTTTCACCTCTTACCCAGAGAATGAAGAATGCGCCAAACAATCCTGCCAGCACTGTTCCTACAAAGCCAAAGCGTCAATGCACGTTCTCCCTCTTTCTTCCATGTATGGTAATGCTTAATGTACTCCTCAGAATTAACAGTTGGACTTACCAAGGCACGTGTATGTGCGGTTTAACCGCCTACATTGAACATATCGACGAAACTATCGAACAGAAGTTGCCAAAATCGACTGGAAAGTAGTGCTGTCAATTTTAACCGGATAAACCGGTTAACCGGTTACAATGTTCATTTTGACCGGTCAAAATGTGAAAGTTTTAACCATTTTAACCGGTACACCGATTAACCGGTTACAATGTTCTTTTTGACCGGTCAAAATGCGAAGGTTTTAACCATTTTAACCGGTTGTACCGGTTAACCGGTACACCGATTAACCGGTTACAATGTTTTTTTTGACTCGTCAAAATGCGAAGGTTTTAACCATTTTAACCGGTTATACCGGTACACCGATTAACCGGTTACAATGTTCTTTTTGGCCGGTCAAAATGCAAAGGTTATAACCATTTTAACCGGTTAACCAGCCAAACTATTTCCACCGGTCAAATTGCAATGGTTATACTTATAACATAACCATTTTAACCGGTTATAAACTTTGACCGTTCATACTTTTTGCAACGGGTCACAAATGACCGCTTGTAATCGTCATCGTTTTCTTGGAATTATTATTCCTTAGAATGTTTATTGTTTACTAACTTATCAAAGTTTCTCTGGCTAACATAATCGAGATCACAACTACAAGTTATACATAAAAGTAAATTAAACTGTCTAGTTTCAACCATTGTGGAAAGTGTAAATTAAATTGGGCCGGTTCATATGAACAATAAAGTGGCAATTAACAACCCTAAACCTATATAAAAACCCGGTATATTATTGCATTTTTGGATTATACAATCGATTCTGCGTTACACTGTATTACATTATCCTATACCTATCTTCAACTGTTTTTGAGATATGATGAGTTTAAAAAAAAATGCGTTTTGCGGAGGAATGTTTAATAGCTTACCTTTTGCTCTTCTTTGAATGCAAAACATTCATACTTTACAAACACCAAGTGAAACCATAAGGGTTCACAAAATACATTTGCAAACCTATCACAGATTATACAGGGCGTTCAAAATTAGTGGCAAAGTTCAAAAACTTCAAACACCAAAAAGTCATATTTTTCAAATGGAACACCCCGTATATTTTTACATATTTGGAAGGAGATTTAATTTACGCATCGATAATCTATATAGGTATCCTTATACCTATCTTTAGCGGTTTTGTAGTTATTAATGCTTTTTATCTATTATAATATGCTATAGTAATAAGAGCGTCTATTTTACTTAGTAGTAATAAAAAAGAAACTTTTAAAAATCTACATACTATTTAATTATAGCAATAGTTTACTCATACGAGTCTGGTAAATGAAACTTTACCGTACTAGAAATGTTGTACCCGAATACAAAGGTTGCCATAGCAACATAAAGTGACATGACTTTGGAAACGTCAAATTTTATATAAAGTTAATAGAAAAACTCTTAAGAAATGAATCTATGGCCAGTATGAAATAAAATGTTTTACATTATTTGTACGTTAAATCTTAATTTACCGTACTCATATGTAAATAACTATTTTTTATTAATAAATAATAACTAACGGAAATTACCAATTCGTTTGTTAAATCGAAAGAATAAAGAATCAAACCTGTATATAGTTTTGAGTCTTGTCAATTTTACCCGGTTAACCGGTTACAATATTCATTTTTATCGGTCAACGTACAATGGCTATAATTATGTATAACCAATTTAACCGGTTACAATATACATTTTAACCGGTCAAAGTGTAATGGTTAGTTATAACCATTTTAACCGGTCAGTCCGGACACTGCGGTTAACCGGTTACAATATGTATTTTTACCGGTCAAAGGGCAACGGTTATAACCATTTTAACCGGCCAGTCCGGACACTCCGGTTAACCGGTTACAATATACATTTTAACCGGTTAAACGTCAAAGTGTAATGGTTATAACCATTTTAACCGGTCAGTCCGGACACTCCGGTTAACCGGTCAAAGTGCACCGGTTATAACCATTTTAACCGGTCAATCCGGACAGTCCGGTTACTCCGGTCAGTCCGGTTACTCCGGTTAACCGGTTTTTCTTTGAACCGTTAACCGGTTAAAAATCGTAACGGTTTGACAGCACTACTGGAAAGAGCCAAGACAAATTTCAAAAAAGCGCTACAGAGGTCTGTCGCATGTGATTATTTAATGTGTTAAATTTGGTGAAATATTGGATAAATATTGATGCATAGAACATTTATTTCTGATGTATAAGCAATATTCGCATAATATGGATTGTTATCACATTTAATGTAATGTTGTTACTATCATGTTTATTCAACATAGCGCCTATTTTAGATTTACGACATTGGTTAAACTTGTAGAGCTACATATTTACAATATTGGCAGCAGTATACCCCACCAATATAAGGGTAACATCTGAAAAAATGTATGAATATATTGGCACAATATCACGTTTTCACATTTAACCTAATGTTATAACTACAAGGTTTTCCCAACGTAACACCAATATTGTTTGTTCAACGTTTTATTTAAAATCATTGGCAAAATATAGATTTATCAATGTATTTACAATATTGGTTTCACTCCATGTAACCAATATAAATCCAATAAAGGAAAAATTTATATAGATAATCAACATAAGGGCGATATAGTGTTTTAACATTTAATCCAATTTAATTACAATGTTTTTCTAACGTAATACCAACATTGTTTGTTCGACGTTTTATTTAAAAACATTGGTAAAATATAGATTTATCAATGTATTTACAATATTGGTTTCACTCTATGTCACCAATATAAATCCAGTAAAGGAAAAATTTATATAGATAAATCAATATAAGGGCGACATAGTGTTTTAACATTTAACCCAATATTATAACTACAATGTTTTTCCAACGTAACACCAATATTGTATGTTTAACGTTTTATTTAAAAACATTGGTAAAATATAGATTTATCAATGTATTTACAATATTGGTTTCACTCCATGTCACCAATATAAATCCAATAAAGGAAAAATTTATATAGATAATCAACATAAGGGCGATATAGTGTTTTAACATTTAACCCAATATTATAACTACAATGTTTTTCCAACGTAACACCAATATTGTATGTTTTACGTTTTATTTAAAAACATTGGTAAAATATAGATTTATCAATGTATTTACAATATTGGTTTCACTCTATGTCACCAATATAAATCCAATAAAGGAAAAATTTATATAGATAAATCAATGTAAGGGCGATATAGTGTTTTAACATTTAACCCAATATTATAACTACAATGTTTTTCCAACATAACACCAATATTGTATGTTGAACGTTTTATTTAAAAACATTGGTGAAATATAGATTTATCAATAGTATTTACAATATTGTTTTCACTCCATGTCACCAATAAAAATCCAATAAAGGAAAAATTTATATAGATAATCAAAATAAGGGCGATATAGTGTTTTAACATTTAATCCAATTTAATTACAATGTTTTTCTAACGTAACACCAACATTGTTTATTCAACGTTTTATTTAAAAACATTGGTAAAATATAGATTTATCAATGTATTTACAATATTGGTTTCACTCTATGTCACCAATATAAATCCAATAAAGAAAAAAATTATATAGATAAATCAATATAAGGGCGATATAGTGTTTTAACATTTAACCCAATATTATAACTTCAATGTTTTTCCAACGTAACACCAATATTGTATGTTGAACGTTTTATTTAAAAACATTGGTGAAATATAGATTTATCAATAGTATTTACAATATTGTTTTCACTCTATGTCACCAATATAAATCCAATAAAGGAAAAATTTGTATAGATTAATGAATATATTTATATTTTTTTATGCGACATACATATTATATACGTTTCGGGTGTAAAATTTAAAATAACCATCTTCTGGCGTCTATAACAAACAATAAATTAATTTCAAATTAATTAATTAAGACATTGCAATTATGTTTCATTGGAACGAAACATTTCTATTTCGAAAAATAGACTTATTCATATACTGTTATAAATAGATAGACCCATAATGGGTCAGATTTGCACGAAGGGGGTCAATGATATTACATAAAACTACTCAAAACCTCCCTTTAGACGATGAAAATTTAATAGATAATTGAGTCAGACTTGGATGGGATGATTTGTTAACTTAGGCCAAGACATATATTCCGTATTTATCGAAGATTGTTAACATATTGCGCCAATATTTGACCAATCACCTGGGAAGGTTTATCCTCTAAAATATCACCACCTGTGTAGAAATGCACAGACTGGAAAGATTAATATCTTTTTTAATATTTACAATTCGGTTGAAAAATACGATAATAATTAATTTTAATGAATACAGCAAACCTGACCTATACTTATATTTATCCAAATTTAAAAACAGCAATTAGACCACTTTCGACCTATTGGTCATCTTAATGGAATTAACAGTTATGAAAACTAAGTTAGAATGACATTGGATGGGGAAAAACTAAATAAAATTTTTAATTATATTTTAATTTAATTTAGTTACACGATTGTTTCATGAAAGATAGAACTTGTATCTATACCAATATGTCGCTTATTGCAAAAGAAACTGCTAATTCCCATTTTAATATTTTCTTCCATCCAACATAACTGTCAACTTCATTTAACCATAATGTGAGTTAATCATCAAACCTGAAGATGACCAGGTCGAAACTAATCTCGTCGCTGTCTTAAAAAGATTGATAAAAAATAAATATGGGGGAGGCTTGGTGTGTTCATTCAAAGTTCTTTGGTCCTCTTAAAGTATATTGGCTATCCTAAGGAGCGTCAGGAGTACTTCGACTTGAATAAAATCGACCCAGTAGTATCATCCATTGGTGATTTTACAGATTTAAAACGAAAGTCCTTGAATTACCCAGAAATGTTATTGTAAGATTAGAGTATACACGAAAAACCCGATGTACTTGTTGCTTCTTATACGTTTCAGGAGTGTGTGGGTCGGACTTGTAATCCAAACGTCGTAGGTAGGCATTTTAATTAGGATCTGTAGGAAATGAAACGAGCCATAACAAGAGTAAGGAAATCAAGTAACGTCATTCTCTTAAAATTATATCCTTTAGAATTCAAAACTGTACGTAAGTCATTATTATAAATGTAAAAGAATTGCTGCTCAGTACATTTTAAATCATCAAACTGTTACTTTTGTAAATAGTAATTAGAATTAGGAATTGTATAAAAGGAATAAACTTATACATAATAAAAAACACAATGCAAACAGTAATAAATGGAAATAAAGTACTTTCCCTCTTGAAACATGTTTCGCAACAACAAAACATGACGCTGCTTGCCAGCTACATCGGAAATACTTGAAGAGTTTCCGTCGAGTTTGTTGGAAATTCATATTGTTCGAGGCGTCGAGAATGTACGGACCATAATTTTGGCCACATTAATTATGAATACGACACAGTTCGTTCGCGAAAGTGCGGATGACATTCTTTGTATAAAATTAATGATTTGAACAGCGTGCGGTAGATGACATCGAGGAAATGTCGAGCGAGGGTTGAATTCTTTTTAATGGTACCGCAGACGACGACATACTATTTTTATTGAGCGTCCATGATAAATGATTATTAGAAATATAATAAAAATACAAAGTATGAAGCTGGCATGTTACATGCGTCGCTTTTAGAAATTATACCCTATCATTATTCACGTCTTAAGAATTTCGCTGTCCGATGCCTTGCGGTTCCTTTTGTATTTAATTCACTTTTTAATTGTGCACTTAGTGGAAAATTTCATCTTGCGACTAATTTTACTTTATTAAAATTTAATGAGCGATTACTAATACAAAAACTTTTATGGTTCGGCAATGAACGGAACCGTGAACCTTTTACCGTGAAGGCATAAAAATTGTATTCTTATTAAGGGAACGAAATAATAATTGTTTTGCCTTTACAGGAATCTGAAGCGGAAGTTAAATTATATGTGGGTTCGATTTTCAGCAACGTGAAGTAAGAAGAGGCAATTGAGCACCATTTATAGTCGAGAATTCCCGTTTATACGGCAATCAAGTGTAGTTTTCGCCTGGCGTGTCGTAATAGAATTAATGTAATGGCACATTACTGAAAGGTGTGGTACGGATAAAGGAAACGATCTTGAGCTTGTGAATGTTTATACTGCTAAAACTTTATAGTGAGATCTTGCAGTAAACCAAACAGTATTAGTTATCATAAAATCTTTTACGTCCTGTGTTTTCTTTAAGTGGTTTACAATTTTCAAAATTGTGCCATTACCGCATTTATTGGTTTCTAATTTTATATAAGTAACGAATTCTCAAAATTGTTTCAGATAAATTATACTTTCTGCTGTACAAAGGGTCAGGCAACCCTTAAACCTTTAATAATGTCTTAGTACAGTACAACTACTTTTTTCTGAATTCAGCAATATACAGGGTGATTCATTAAGAATGTCCAATCTCTGAATTGTAGATTCCAGACCTCAAAATATGATGATTCTGCCCAACATGCCTTATACAAATATTGCTAGTTTCCGAGATACCGGGTGTTTAAAGTTTAAATATGAATTTTGATTTTCGCAATAACAATTAATTAATGTGATTAAAAATAATAGACAAGGGTTATTTGATATGAAGAGATCTTTGCGAAAACGGATCATAAATAATAGTTTATTGTTGTTACACATTTAGAGAATAAATTTTTTTTTAAATTAAAATTTATTGAACTGTTTAGAAGCAAATAACTCGATAACTGATCGAGTTACACGAATCAAACAAGAGTAACTTTTTTTTGTAGAATCTAACGCTTTTCCATATTTTATTATTAGTTTGCTAATAGTTCAGCCGAAAAAAATTTTTGCTTAGATTTACTAAACACAACCAAGTATAACTAGCGCCCTCTATTAGCAATGCTAAATTAGAGTCCAAATTGGCAATCCTCATGCAAAAAAAGGTAAAACTGCCAATTTTCAAAAAGAAATTGTGAAAAAATAGAAAGTTATTGCGAAAATCAAAATTCATATTTAAACTTTAAACACCCGGTATCTCGGAAACCATCAATATTTGTATAAGGCATGTTGGGCAGAATCATCATATTTCGAGGTCTGGAATCTACAGTTCAGAGATTGGACATTCTTAATGAATCACCCTGTATATTGTGCTATACTACTATTTTTTTGAAATAAGTGTTAAAAAAATCATTTTTAAAAAATGACTGCAACTCTCTATACTCAGAAACTATTAAAGTTATCGAAGTGCGGTTTTCGCCAATGGATTGAATTCGGGCCAAGGACGAAAATACTGATATTACCTTTGATAATGTCACTTCCGGTATAAGCTAAAATGGCGGCACTCATTTTTTTTATAAAATAAAGTTGTGGTTTTTTTTATGTAGTTTAAAAGAGTATTTTTTTCTGAATTCAGGAATATACATATATTGTGCTATACTTATTTTTTGAAAAAAGTTAAAAAAAATCATTTTTGAAAAATGACTGCAACTCCCTATACTCAGAAACTATTAAAATTATCGAAATGCGGGTTTCGCCAATCGATTGCATTCGGGCCAAGGACGAAAATGCTGATATTACCTTTGATGACGTCACTTCTGGTATAAGCTAAAATGGCGGCACTCATTTTTTTTTTTTAAATAAAGTTGTGGTTTTTTTAAGTAGTTTAAAAGAGTATTTTTTTCTTAATTCAGCAATATACAGGGTGTTTCAGAATAAGATGCTGATCCTTGATTTTATGTGATTTTAGGAAGAAAAGTTCAAATAAACCTATGTCCTAAACCTCTTAACTTTTGAGCTACAAGGTGTTAAAGTTTTAAGAAAAAAATCGTTTTTTTTATCGTATATCGTATCGTATCCTAGATATTTTTATCAAATTTGGCACACGCCCTCTAAGCATTAATTATTTTGTCATTGCAATTATTTCCTTGACAACAAAGTTTCTAGCCTCCTTTTCAGAAATCATAGGCACAGCGGCATGCGCATTAAATGCTTTTTATTTTTTTTATCGGAAACCGTTCGTCGGACGAAAAAAGTCAAAAAATCAAATTTACCCTTAAATGAATGGGAATTTTAAAAATAATTTTTATTTTAAGAAAAAGCAGTGGCGTGCATAATATTTTTTCAAAAATATCTAGTTCACATCCTGTACGGACGCCACTGGTTAAAAAATTAAAAAATCTTCTTAATCAAAAAATGGCTGTTGATTCTTAGAGGGCGTGTGCCAAATTTGATAAAAATATCTAGGAAATTATTAAAGATACGATAAAAAAACGATTTTTTTCTTAAAACTTTAACACCTTGTAGCTCAAAAGTTAAGAGGTTTAGGACATAGGTTTATTTGAACTTTTCTTCCTAAAATCTCATAAGGATTCACACCCTTAAGGATCAGCATCTTATTCTGAAACACCCTGTATATTGTGCTACACTTATTTTTTGAAAAAAGTGTTAATACGAGGGAAGTCTCGTGGCAACTTGCCAGAATTTTTTTATTAAATTATAGATGCCAGATATCTGACAACCTTCATTTCTGTGACTTCAATTGGATTTCATTCCCTTTGTGTCAGAGTCCTCTTCTCTGCTCCGCCTATTACTTTATAGCACTGCTCCACTGTAATTGGGTATCTGTTGTGGAGCAGTAAAATCAATAAATAAAAAAAATAGCATTTTATTTTTGTTTCTGGTCAATTTTAGGCATCTCCTAATCGTTTCTCACCTGAATCTATTTATTTTGTTGCAGAAAAAGTTTTTATTTTCAGTATATGTAACATTCAATCCTAGATAATTGAAGCGGTTGACTACTTGCTCTATGGTTTTATTATTTTGACTTTAATTGGTGGAGATGCATTTTAGCTGGAAGGATAACCAAACTCAGCCAAAACGGCCAACGAAAGGGCAAACTGAAGGGGGTAGTATAGGTACATCAGTAGACTAGACGTTGGGCCTTAAGGTGGCAGTCTAACTCTGCGCGACACACCAATAACGTGTTCAGAGGACGTTTAAATCTTGCCAAAAAGTTTCAATTAGAGGTATAACCGGATGAATCCGATAACAACAGATACGCTAAGAAATACGCTCAGGAAGTTGGGAAAGTGGAAATAGCGATTCTATAAACTTTTCTTATTTTTTTCATTTTAAATTACTGGATTTATGTCTACATTTATGATGAGAGGGTTAAGAATTCACACTTCCCCCATGTTTCTTTATTAACTAAAATAGTTGTGTTGCGTAATTTGTGAGTAGTACTAATATGGGAGAAAGGCATGGAAGAGCTTTTACGGCAGGGCAGAATCTGTCTTCTTGGTATCCCAACTAAATGAAGTCCTAATTAATAATTTACATTACAAAGCACAAAGTATGGTTCGTATACGGATTAACCGGTCCGGAGTCACTATCTGGCCAAAAGCAGTGAAAAGATGACGGCCGTTCAGATAGAGGACGTGGAGGTGAAATTGTACTTAGCACCAAACGCATCGCCAAGATTGGACATTGCAAACGAACCTTTCAGCATTGGAGACCAGAGTCAGTAGATTAATAGAGTACCGCAACCTCCGCCATTTTTAGTCCTTTCCGGGCTTCACTCACTACACGCTCAGTAAAGTAGATGATGTTTTGACTAAATTTTTCGGAATATAATAAAAAAAATACACTTAACGGCACAACAACACGGCATTTTATTAAAAATTACGCACTTCGTAAGTATATTTTATGTATATGGACTAAAAATGGCCGCCAAGGCGGCATTTGTCGCGTCAAAGGCTTGCGGTACTCTATTAATCTACTGACTCTGTTGGAGACTAAAGGTTATTGCCCCCTAGTGAGAAAATATTCGGGCGGTATCGCTTCCAAATACATTCTAAAGTAATGGAAGAAAACAAAGTTTTTACTCCAAAATATGGCAAATGATTACTTGACACCTAAATCATATCGTCCTATCGGTCTATTCACTGTGCGAGAAATACATAAGTGATATAATCCTAATAAGCATCAGCAAACCGGCTCTGACTTGTTAAAAGTTAAAATTTGTGCAGTCTTAAGCCAACTTCTCTCAGCTAAAGGAAGAAGCACTCCCCGTTCATTAACCCGGCGGAAATAGTCCTCTTCGTCATTCATTCCCAAAGGACTATCTCGTGGTTGTACCACTGCGCTAATTATCTATACCCCTGATTTTGTAATTTTTTTTGCTTACAAGTATATTAAAACTGATATTGCAAGTACCATGTAGTAATTTTTATTTCTTAATAGGTAACACTGTTTGTGAACCGTTTCGAACCCATTCGTTAGTCCCAAAAGCGCCCTAGACACTGTCACTATCACTTATCACTGTTGAAGGGTCCACTTCAGCCGCCTAACGTCCAGGTTGACATGCTGCTCCCCACGCTGTCCATGCCTCAGAGCATTCCTTTCAATTTCCTCCCTGACAGTTCCCATGTTCAGGTTCCTGTGCAGGTTATCATTTCGCATGTACCAAGGTGCATCTAGTACTTTATTTTGTACCTGCGCGACTTGCACGAATTTGCTATGGTTATAGAGCAACCTTTGGTAGCCTAAAGGCAGACTCTCTCCAACCATAGCACGTCTTAGTTATAGAAGCTTCTTTGAGGTTATCTTCAGTGCAAGATGGGGCCTTGACGAACAACGGAGGTAGTTACAGATGGTACTCTCAAATGCTAGACGAAACAATCAGGCGATTGCCCACTATGGAAAGTAGATCAATTTTCCTTGTTCTCTCATAAGTGGAATCATAACTTATATCTATGTTCACATGTAGTATATAGTAGTTCAGAGCGCTTTGAATAGTACAAACAAACAAGAGCCATCAGCCATGGACAACAACATCTTTAATTAATTTTTTTTAATTAGACGTAAGAAGTGGTACCACATAGGTTGGTACTAATAAGCGGCATACTTACCCCAATGGAGCAACTCAAAAGGACTGGAGATGAAAAAGGTATCAGACCAGTTCTCAGCGTTCTGGTTTCGGTATTCGACTGAAGGAGATAATTTGATTCAAGCGATCAATGGATTCGAAGTTACTTTGATTGAAGTTGAAGTACTGTAAAATAAGTTTTGACCTAATGGTCGGTGCCATTTTCGGAAAACTGGTTATTGTCAATGTGAAAACATCAAACTGCAAAAATTTACAACTACATCTTGAAAAAGTAAGTAATTTTCCAAAACCCAATAAAGAAATGAGTAGCGTTAGATTTGGTTTTCTGTGGTTTCTACATAGTTGTAGTTAGCCAAGCAACTTATTGGCAATAGCTTTGTAGAACTCCAAGACAAAATTTGGGTCAGTCAACTTACGAATTTACACATCTTTGAATTTCAACCAGAAGCCAGCATAGAATCGCAGGTTCTAAAGGTAAGCAAAAGCAAGAGTCTAGAAGAACTCTAAAAGGGATTTCCTTAACGTTGAAATCACAAACTATTACCCTTGCATATGGTGGTAATTCATTTTCTGGAAATAATACCCCCAAGATTTTTGATTGGTCTCATATGGACCAGAAATAAGTCTTATACAGTGTGTAGTTCAAAACTGTTACGCCAGAGATACATCTATACGATGTTTGAACATGTAGACAGCACACTGTAGTGTTTACGAACTGTGCAGCGGACTTACATACTGGGCCTTGATTGAAGTACAATAATATTGTCGTAGTTCCTCAGGCTGCCACTGTAATCCTTATTATACCTCTTCTTCCATCATATTACAGAAGTTTCGCCATTGTAAAATTAAAATTAGCCCACATCTTATATCGGGTAGCTTTTTTTTTAATCTATCACTTTTGACAATATAGGATGAAAGATAAAATGGCGGATTTCTTTAAAAAGGTAAATTATGCATTTTTTGTTAATAGTAAGTGAATAAAATTTTGCGAAATGAAATAACGGCCAAGGATTTAAAAAAAAAGGTTATTTGCCCCTTTAGATACCATCCAACTTTTGTTCTCTTAAGGGCGCCATATTACATTTTTGTTTTCTTAAAATCGTTTCTTCGTTATTGTTTGACATGACTATTTTTAAATAAGGGAAGGTACGAAGAAATACAGTATTGGAATTCAATCGTTGACAAGTAAACACAATTTGTGTATAAAGAGATGACAACACAATTGAATGGGTAGAGGTTTACAAACGAATGATTAAAACAAACTAAATAGTAAAATTTCTAATTAAAATTAAAATAAATAAAAAGATAAACTTCCTTAGCGTCATTTCTTATTTTTTTAATGCCTCTTTTTTATAATTATTTTTCTCTATACTTACGTTAAGGAACTCCACAAGTAATAAAAATAATAACAAATAATTCCATTAAAATTTGTTATTCTAAATACAACCCATCACGTTTATACCATGTGTTATGTATTGTCAGTGATGTTACGCTTTTTTGTATCGAAATGAGTTGGGTTATATTTAAAACAAAAAATTTGAATAGAATTACTTCCACAATTGGAAAAAAATGTTGTATTTTTCCATTTATTAACGAATCCTTTTTCAGGAAAACGAGCCGAACACTGAAAAATAAGTGAAATGATAAATTTAAATCAAATTCGAAAATGTTATAATGTGGGTCATCGTGTCTTATGTATATAAAGTTGCTCGACACTTTTGAAAAGTTTGCTTCATTAAGAATATATTACTCTAATCAAGCTTACATTTCCCGCTAAACCGAAAAGAAGTTGTTTTATTTTATCTAAAGTAAATTTAAGCTACCATTTCAAGTTTCTATCTTAATAATCTTGGTAGTTATCTCTTGCAAGGAAACTGTACTTAGTGGATTTTTTTAGTCGAAAGCGTCTTGAGCTGCATCGTTACCGTATAATGGCTTGTGGTTGGTGATTGCGTCATTACGACTGAGATTAGCTAGTGAAATCTCGATACCGGAAGTATTGAAGCACAACGTAATACCGTCAGCCATTTCCTTCTCAGTAGCTCGTAATTTCACCACACGCCGAGTTCGGTTGGTTTTCTTAAGGGTTGAGAGCTTTAGAAACTGCTACTATAAATTTACAAACACAGTAAATTACACCCGCTAAGCTTTCTTGTTTACGTTTTGAACTAAACAAAAATTTGATACATTTTTCAATAACTTTTAACTCTCGAAACTTACTATACAGCCTCGATCCTCTAAATTCTGAAATAAATACAAACTGAAATACTTAATAGAATAAAGAATTATTGAACATTTTATTCCAGCTTTATTTTCAATAATAAAAATGTAGTAAACACGAGGTGGGCATAACGGTTTTATAACACTATAAAATATTTTAAGATGCAATCAAATTGCTTTAGATTTTTGCTGATAACTGAAATATGTAGTTAGGGATACTTTTATAACGTAAAGTTACTATTATGCACTTTCAAATACCCATTATTTTATAACAAAACTTTTATATTTATAACTTTTATACGTACAGGATATTAAAACTATAATCAATGTTATCTACTTTAATAACAAGGTAAGTATTAACGTTAACGGGGACAGTTTTCCGGGCTCTTTACGGGAATTTCATTATTGGGCGCGCATTATTTTTAAATCTTATTTATTGTGCTTGATGCTCTCATAAAAGCGCAATTACACATAAAAATTATTGCCCCTATAAAGATATTTGAGCCTGAAGAGCCTGCCATTACATTCTAACTGTTGCGTCTCCTAACTGGAAATTGAATTTCAGTTTTCAAAATAAAATTTGTTACTCTACGTGTGCAAAAATCGATCAAATTTTAATCGTGTCTCCCATCGAGCTTGAATTTCAATGCGTTATTTTTGACAAATTCCTCAGTGTAAGTAATAAGCATTCAATTTAATAAAATAAGTAAGTAAGTCCTAATAACCGGCAAGTTTGAGGCCACTCTATGCGGTCTGATGCAATCAGCTCTCAGAGTGACCGAAGACACTCCATGTCAAGAAACCCGACAAAAACGAAGGTAGTTCTATTCACAAGGAAAAGGAAGATTGTGGGCCTTCGAGCTACTATACTCTTCCAAAAACACCTCCAGTTTTCAGAGTCAGTGAAGTATCTAGGTATTACACTTGACAACAAACTGAACTGGAGCAAGCACATCCAGCTTAAAGCGGAAAAAGTAAATAGGGCTCTCTGGCAATGTCGCCGCGCAATGGGAAGACTTTGGGGTCCATCCCCAAAGGCTGTCCTGTGGCTGTACACCGCTGTGATTAGACTTATGTTCTGTTATGGAGCAATTGTCTGATGGCCTAAAACTAGACTCTCCACAACCAAAGCACTCTGCAACCATGTGCAAAAACTAGCGTGCCTTGCGTGCACGGGCGCAATGCGAACAACCCCCACAGCCGTCATGGAAGCCCTCCTGGGTCTGCCTCCACTGGATCTCCACGTGACAGAGCAGGCCATGTTGGCAGCCTTGCGCCTGAAAAATAAAGGGTTGTTGAACAGTAGAGGTATTGAGGTGGGACACTCGCGAATTCTAGGCGAAGCAGTCGACTGCCTATACTAGAAGCACGATCTGACTCACTCACCCCTCGATTCATACTAGGGAAAAACTACCGCATCTTCTTCGATGCGGAAATCGCATCCCAACCGGACATATCCCTCTTCACGGACGGATCCAAAACAATGGAAGGAACAGGCACCGGAATTTATTCCGAAGAACTGAACTTCCATATTAGCCAAGCACTAGGTAAAATTTCGACTGTCTTTCAGGCAGAACTAGCAGGAATAACGCTTAGGGCGAAAACAATTCTTATGCGCGGTATAAAGAATAAAATAATAAGAATTTCCAGTGACAGCAGAGCCGCTCTGCAGGCACTAGGTCAATACAAAATCACCTCTAGGCTGGTTTCCGAGTGTCACCAAGCACTAGAGCAAGTGACAAACAGCAATACCCTTCAGCTCGTGTGGGTGAAAGGGCATGCTGGAACAATAGGCAACGAAAAAGCCGATAAGTTAACCCGACTGGCCTCAAAACAACACTGTTTTATGGTCCAGAATCGACTCTCCCACTTACAGTATCAACTGTAAACAACTTGATAACTCAAGATACCCAAGTCCAACACAAGGCTAGGTGGAACTTGATGTCAGACAGCCGTCACGCGAGAGAGGCCTTTAGAGGACCATCCCTTAGCCTGGCGCGCTTTTGCACAGGGCTATCCAGAAGGAACCTGCGACTACTTGTGGGCATACTTTCTTGGCAATGTAAACTTAACAAGCACATGCACCGCATGGGCTTGGTCGAATCACCATCCTGTAGAGGATGCTACACAGACGACGAGACGGCGCAACACATACTCTGTGAGTGTCCCGTACTCGTCGAAACAAGACGATCCATGTTGGGGGAATCCTGGCCGGACATGGCTATGATTAGAGCTGCTCCCCCGTCCAGCATCCTCAGGTTCATCTCACGCGTGGGATGGCTTGAGTGATGTTGCGGAGCTGAGTGACTCTAATCAGGGAGGCAGCACAAAGGGCCCGAATAGGTGGCCTACGTACGCGTGGACTTTTGACCACCCTCCCATCGAAATCCAGAATCCAGAAGGTCCGCTAAATTAACGGCACAAACCCACATAGTTTGTTATCGTTTTTCTGCTGGTTTGTATCTCTAATAGGTTGTCTACTACCAAAATAACGCCTTTTGTAGTACTGCGTCTGTATCGATTAAAACAATTATAAATGGAAGGTACTGTACATTTCGAAACCTACAGTATATTGAAATTCAATATAAGAAAAAAGTTGTGCTAATGGCTGAATAATGCTAAGGGTGTTAATGGGTAGGTTCATCTTTTCCACGGTTCCCATTGATTATATCAGTTGCCCGACCTAACTTCCGATAGTGCAGGAGAGAGAATAACAAAATTGCGAACCATCTACTTTAAGGGTTGATTCACGTTGTAATTTGCCACTTCCTGATAAGGTGAGCGTGAGTGATTTTGCAAGTTTCCCAACTCCCTGCTGGTAGACAAATTTAGGTCACTATTTCGGAGTGAATTAACAGTCATCCTCAGGATCTTGTTCTGGATAATCTACCGTACCTCGACGTGTCGCCCCCATATGGAGTAGCGTGAAGCATCGATCCCTTTCTTTCCTTCGAAGATATTGGGGCTACAACTGGGTCGGGTTTCGTTTAGGGAAGAGGAGGTCTAGTGCGCATTCGTCGATTTCTTCCATCTTGTGTGCCTTATTACCCTTATTACAGTGTCTAATACTGATAGGAACCTTCTAGTGGGTTCTGACTTCTACAATCTTGCCTACAGCATGTGATATGCGTCGGTGGTAATCGACTTCTCAGTGGTTTGAAGTGCGCTTGTCGGCATTGATTAAGTTACATAAGGCAAAATTGGACTATATTAAAAACAGTTAAACAGTAAGCCAATAGCTAGTGACAGTTGGTCATATAGTTTTGTGACAAGACCAACAGAAGAAATAATTAGAAACGAATTTATTTTAAATGAAAGTTACTCATAATAGAACCTTAGAACTCAAAAAGGGTCGACAACCGTCGGAACATTCCAGAAAGGAAATCACTCGCCTTGTAGGGTGGTAGTAATTCCATTTTTCCAAAAGGTGACCTTCTTACCAATGGTTTCTTGAATATACATTTCTACACTTATAGACATGCGATGGTTTACTATGTTTAGAGCTTTTTTTAGTACTTATCCAGTTGATGGAACCTAAGTGAGTCTAATACGATGAGATAAGGAAAAATAGTACAAATACTTAATATTGCTATAACAACCTTCAGCATACGTCGTAAACCTTAACAGTTTACAATAAAAATTCTGTAATAGAACATTTCCTTTCTTCAAAACATTAAAGATCTGAAAGACTTAGAGAAATACTACAATCTCTCCTATATCACGAACTATAGCTATGTGGATTGGATCGCTAAAAATTCTTCTACAGAAATTCTCCGAAAAACTATTCTTCGGAATCACAATTCTTCGACAGTGCAGTTATTTGAAACAGAATTCTTCGAAAATACAATTGTTCGACATTCCAATTCTTTGACACGAACATTCTTCGAATAAATATAATGTATGGAGTCATTGAAGGATGCCAATACTTAGGATAATTTACTTTTATTAATTCTAAATATAAATAATATGTTTTAAGAGCCTACTAGGGTTACCCAGAAGACTCCACGTGAAGGTTGGTTCAGAATAGGCTTCCATTTTTTGTTATGATATTCTTTAATTTTATAAATGTAAATTGGATAATACGTTTTAGTAATACTTTTTCTAGTAGTTGTGGTATATTATTATTTTTTAATTTTATTGTTTTTATTTCACTTTCTATGCCATACGTAACAGTAACACTAGCGCATAGGTTAAATGGAAAGTGAAATATAAACAATAAAAAAAATTAAAATAAATGCAATATACAACAGCTACTAGACAAAAGTATTTCTAAAACTCTTACTGAAACTTATTATGCAGTTTACAATAATTCTTTAATTTTATAAATGTAAACTGGATAATACGTTTTAGTAATACTTTTTCTAGTAGTTGTGGTATATTATTATTTTTTTAATTTTATTGTTTTTATTTCACTTTCTATGCCATACGTAACATAACAGTAACACTAGCGCATAGGTTAAATGGAAAGTGAAATATAAACAATAAAAAAAATTAAAATAAATGCAATATACAACAGCTACTAGACAAAAGTATTCCTAAAACTCTTACTGAAACTTATTATGCAGTTTACAATAATAAAATTAAAAACAATAATAACAAAAAAATGGAAGACTATTCTGAGCCAATCTCCACATGGTGTCTTGTGGGTAACATTAATATGGTCTGAAAAACATATTATTATTTAGAATTATTAAAAATCCGAAGTATTGGCATGCTTTAAAAATTTAATTGACCCTATACATTATTTTTACGAAGAATTGGAATGTCGAACAGTTGTATTTTGGAAGAATTCTGTTTCGAATAACAGCACTGTCGAAGAATTGTTATTCCGAAGAATTGTTTTTCGGAGAATTGCTGTCGAAGAATTTTCATTCAAAGAATTTTTCTTACACCCTCCTAGGCAGAACGCAAAAAGAATAATCTGATCGACAAGGTGTTTTTCTTAATTTTGAGCAGGTATCGAGAAAGAAGAATTCCTATAATTCTTCCTTTTTGTGTTTGTATGTCTTCATCATCCTTCTGCTTTCGTACCCCGTTCTCTTCGCTGTACTCTCCGTTTTTACTTTGATGAATTCTTCCAATGATTTTCTTTTCATTTTTTATTTCTCTGTTAACTATGTTTTCTTTGTTTATTTTTGATCAAATTTTCTGTGGTCTTATTTCGCAGATATTGTACTTCTTGATTCTCGGTCGTAGCTCCCTTACTTTCAGAATACCTAAACCGTTAAAGTTTTGCAGTTTTCTGAGGTTTGACTACATGAAACGGAAACCCCTGTATATGTATAAAAATATGAATTTTATCGATAATTTAATGGTGTTTTTTTTTTCACAATTTAATTAACTTCAGCTACATGTTATACTTCGACTGTGGAAGTCACGGTGTTGATAACGAAAGTACCAAATTAACACGTATGGGACAAGTTGAGTATTACCAAGCTTTGCAATTTCATCTGATTCAACTTGCAGCAATGAAGTTAACCACAGTAATAGTGATTACTCTAATTACCTATACGGCATCAATCCTTGTATGAAGGTTCTCCTTTTTTAGTTTAACTTTAATTCAAGGGTTTTTTAGGTGGTTCCTGTCTAGACCTTCGAGAAGCATGGTACGCCACGATAACTCCGTACGTGAGTGAATGTGTCTGTGAGACACGTGTCCATCCCAGTTCCGTTCGTAAAACCTTTTTAGATACTGAATATTCGGATGATCCATGTTTGAAATGTTTCATGAAATGTGTTGGTATTCTTCTAAATGTAATAGACGCGGCTACTGGTGCATGGAATGAAAAAGAATTTGTCAGGCAAATTCCAGGTGTTACGCCCGAAATTGCAAGTCGTTGTAATAATCAAACGGGGAGTGTAGCAGATTGATGCCAAAAAGCTTTTAATTTCTATTCGTGCATGGTTTACAGTGTATATGTTGAGGTACGCTATTAAACCTCAATGGCTTGTAATACCATCTAGGAACTTAGTATTTTAAATTTCTTAATTACACCACAGAATACTATAGTAGTACCTAATAATCACTTTGTGTTAGTTTTACAAAATGGATGAATGAATAAATTTGCCTTGGATTCTGGCTTTCTGGAATTCAATGGGAGAGTAGGAAAGTCCACACGCCCATAGGCCACCTATTCGGGCCCTTTGTGCCTTAAGTTTGCCTTTTGAAATGGTCCCTGAAAGCATTCTTTGGAAATTGGACTTTAGTTAAGAGGTTCCTAGGATTGTTACTATTTCTGCTCAGCAGTAAGTAATAATCCAAAAAATGCGTACCTAAAGCTAAATAATATGTAGTTAGAAATCTAACAGTTTCCTTGTTCGTACTTGTTACTGTACGAAAAACAATTTCGTTCTTCAATAATAATTACAGTGAATTCACTTCCTACGACTAATTTTAAAATTTCGAGAAAAGAAATCTAGTGCAAAATAAAAAAAAATTCAGTGGAATTACTTATTTTTGTTTTTATTATTATTCTTACTTGTTTTTAGTTTAACCACTACGACCAAATTCTAATAAAGTTTTCCAGAGAATCACAAAAATTGTATGAAAAATCGAAACGGGTATATCGGCGTTGCCCCGTTTCGTAACTTTGTAAGTCAGAACATTTTGAAAACTGAAAATTATTTGTGTGTTAATCTAACTTTAAGGTGTTTATACAGAGTGGTAAGTATGTCATAAAAAGTGGAACCAAAGCAATGATTTTCTCAAAATAAATGTTACGGAAATGTTTCGTTTTGTAGCTACGCTCAATAAAGTGTTAACGTTTGAAGTCAACAAGCATAAGACATACAAAAAACAATGCTTAGGTTTTTGGGCATGCCACTTTCGATTTTGCAAATTTTTTAAAAATATATCTTTGTCGCTCACTCCTTTATTTAATATTTATTAGTAACGTTTCAATAGCAGGAATGAACGAAACGCTATACAGCACTCGTGATGAAACGAATTCGCTTACTTATGTAATATGTACCTTTGCACACTCGCCTAGCGCCTCGTGTGAAAATCTAGCAAATGCGTGAGTGAAACTCGTACTTATACTGTAATATACTAATTGACTTCAGTCATTATATACTTGTCAACAATGACGTTAAATTAACTAAATAATAATAAATAGCTAGGTTACTATGACGGCCATTACATACTTTAATTATCATTTCATATGTTTTTATAATCTTTACAGGGGGTTCGAACTTGTAATTTTGAAATTGTGTTCGTTTTTCCCTGTTAAAATAAGATTGTCTGCATAGGTATAATATTGTGTTACCTTTATGTTTAGGTACGTCTTTTATCGACGCAAAATGGGTTTCTCTCCGACTTCTATATTTTAAAAATAAGAAAAGGCCATTTTCCCATATTATACAGTCTCAAAATACCGAATTTTTGATACCACCCATGTAGCACTTAATATTGGTGTAATATTGGCATTTTATTGTAAATATATTAGTAGAATATGACTGTACAATATTGTCCCAACATTGAAATGTGAACAATTTTACATATTGGCTAAATATTACCAAACGATATTCTTTCAATATTGGGGAAAATATTTATACAATATTGGCCTATTATTGTTTTGTAATGTGTCCCAAAATAGTATGAAAGGGGGTGGGTCACTTGGGCCACTACAAAGCCCTAACTGCTGCGAAGGACCATTATCCATTGCGCA
Source organism: Pyrocoelia pectoralis (assembly GCA_036250285.1). Lineage (NCBI taxonomy): Eukaryota > Metazoa > Arthropoda > Insecta > Coleoptera > Lampyridae > Pyrocoelia > Pyrocoelia pectoralis. The sequence goes on along the minus strand of CM070079.1, from coordinate 32,474,649 downwards.
GCACCCGCAGGGCTCCATGTGGTCCGGGGCCCTTCCCCAGAAACCTCATTCACTTCGTGCAGAATCGGAGGGGATCGGTGAAGCTGAAAAAGCTTTTGCTTCAAGTAGGACTCGGATCACCCGGTTAGAAGGTCAGCCATTATACCACTGAGCGTGCATCGTGCATATTATATTTTGATTATTTTGATAACTCTAAATCGGCGAAAACTAACATTCTGCGGATTTTGAGAAAATATCATAACGTTATTATTTGTGAATATTTTTTCATGTTGCCTAAATATATCATTTTAAATATCCCGTAATATTGAAAACACAGTATTGTTATGTTATTGATAAATAAATATTGACTTTATATTGTATAGTAATATTTACTAAATATTGTAAATATTGCGTTATATTGCTTAAATATAGGTTTTAAATTTTTAGTAATATTGTACACGCAATATTGGTACATTAGTGTGTGTGCAATATTTGAATTTACATTAAATAGCAATATTTACTAAATATTGCAAATATTGCACTTATATTCACTAAATATTGGTTTCCAATATTTGTATAATATTACAAAAACATATTCCCCCAATATTAGGTGCTGTCCGACAATATTTCCCCAATCTCTCTATATTAGGTATAAACGGTGCTACATGGGCAATGGAACATAAACGAAACAAATTGGACAAAATTCCAATCTTCGCTGCAATTGGCTAACTGTGATCTACATCTAGATAATTTAGTGAAATCATTTCTAAAGACAATCTACCAAGCAGCATTAAAATCAACCCTAAAAGGTGTGGGATAACAAAAAAAGGGACAGTTTCGTGGTGGTCACCTGAAATAAAGTAAATAAAAAGTAGAAACGCCTAAAAGACATCACACCATCGAAAATATTATTGTCTTTCGAAAGGCAGAGGAAGTAGCATTAAAGCCAGGGCCGGATTAAAGGGGAAGCTAGGGGGGCTACAGCCCCGGGCGTCATTAGATAGGGGGGCCCCCTTTTAAAAAAATGTTTAGTAAAACGGAATAAATTAATGTATTGGTTTATTTAAAATATTTATCTAATTATTTACTTGTAGCGAGTGGACCAAATTGGACACTTTCTTATGGAAACATCCTTTACATTTAGAGAGAGAGAAAGAAATGGACCTAGGTATCTTGAGCTCGATTTTAATGAGAAAATCACTGGCATAAACAGAATTCAGCTATCTCTAATCGTTTGCCCACTAGGGGGCGTTTCTCGAATTTAGTCCATTTCTTTAATTCTCCACAAGTTTCTTATTATTAAAGATAAGTGATTTTGGCAACATCTTTCTTACAGCACTTTTATACGTAGAATCCATTGCGATGGACAATGTTTATACAGGGTGTTTGGTTTTTTGTGTACCACTCTAAACTACAATTTTTGATACGGATCACCCTATATATTTTGGGGTTTTTGAAGAGAGAATAAAATTTCCTAAATTTTGATGTATCATTTGTTATATTTATGTTAAATATTATTTTTATGGATTAAAATATTTTACTTACAGACATCTAGATTTCCATGGTTATCAAAAAACTTCCCTTTTACTTCGTACTCGGGAAGTAAAAAGGAGGTGATAAATTCGAGGAAAAAGGTGGATGGTTCAGAATTGGTATTCGATGACGAACCAGATCCAGTCTAACGAAAAGAAGACTGTGCCCCAGCACATCCTCTTGGTGAGTCGATAAAATCAAGGGTGAATGTATATATCTACTTGATTATCTGGAGGAAGGGGGGGTCTGTATGACGATAGGTTCAGGGGGGAGGAGAGTAGATTAACAGACTCTGGATAATTATTCCAAAAGGTTCCTTAACGATAATAAAAACATGAAAATAGCATGCCGTTCTTCAACATTAACAATTTATTACAAAATCATGTTTAATCTTGTTACACCCGTGTGCTTAAATATATTAAAAATTTAGCACTGTTTGGTGTTAATACAAAACAATGAAGGCGACTCTAGTAATTGCGTTCAGTGTATTTGTTTATTCTACGGCAGTGCTTGTCTGTACTACCCACTTCAAAACACACATAAGTAATTTAATTGCATTGTAGGTCGTTCCGGAGGATATTCTAGTGTCATGGTACAACTTAATTTCTCCCTTTGAATATGAGTGTGGCTGTGAATCAGGTGTGGATCCGAAACACGCCAGAAGAGTATTCCGTAACGCCGAGTATCCCAGTCGCCCATGTTTAAAGTGCTATGTAAAATGTATTGGAATTTCCTTAAATCTGATGGACTCCGCTACTGGTGACCTGAGTGTGGAAGAACTCGTGCGACAAGTGGCTGGAGTTACACCTGACATTGCAAATTACTGCGTAAACAAAACAAACAGCGAAACAAATTGGTGTAAAAGAGCTTTTGATAATTATGTATGCATTGTTCACAGTCTATCTGTACCTATTCCTGATTATTAAGTTTAATTATTATTTGAGGGTGTATTAATTATTAATTAACATAAAGATCGTTTGCTGCATTATATGTTGTATTTTTTATTGGTTTCCTATTTTAACCTTTTAAACCACGCCCCAGCGTGTTTAAATCGCACTTTCAAAAACGTGCGTGTTTTAAAGTTGCCATGGCAACATCACCAATTTGAAAAACGTGAATTCGATTGGTTATTGATCTGACAGGAGTACTTTGTTACGTCAAATAAATTTCCGTTTTTCTCATTTCCATGACAACGAAAGGTATACTGATTTCAGATTACGAATTCAGCCATTTCACATTATTAGTTAGTTTCTACTTTAATACCAGTTTTTATGATTTCAAAGTCAACCAATAAAAAAAATAGCGTAAAGTATTCGTGGATAAACAGGTCTTTAAAACACTTGCTCTATTTCAAGCACTCCGGCTACGCCGTCGTGCTTGAAAACTCGCGCGTGTTTTAAAGACCTGTTTATCCACTTATATTTTAATATACTATTTTTAATGATCTGACATCTACAACGTCTATGCTAAAAGCAAATACCATTGCTCGCATTTGGCCACCTCGATCTTCCTTCCTTTGGGGCTTTTTAGCTCTTAGATCTATCAAAGAAAATGGCGCAAAATGCAATAGTTCGGTCAAATCAAATCATATTGGCATCGAAGTCTATACAATTCTATACAAATTGTTCAACACACTTCTCATTTAAAAAGTTCTCTCATGTCTGTTACTACATAGTAGGTACTTATGCAAAATCAGTTGCTCACTGACTACCTTTATCCAGTATTATTGAAGAATAGTGAAGCATGGCAACACCTTTTGTCAGTGAACGAGGTCAAGGAATCCACATACTAGGTTTGATCAAAATTTAACGAGAACGGTGACTATTAAAAGTTCGATTGTTATAAATTTGGCCTTTGCTGTATTATTGCATTTATGTCCAACGCATGTTATTGGTAGCCATATTCTTTGTTGACCTTCAAGGAGGTTAGTGCGTTTTTGCGTGTTTATCCATTTTTCGTTTGCAGAAAAATTATATCAGACAATTTACATTAAATTCTGCTTTAAAATGGAATGAGAAGTGCAGCACCACATTACAGCGAGCCTACCATAAGTAAATCGATAGTTTACAAATACGAACAATTACCAACTCAGTACAAGGGAGTTGCTGGTGCTCTCACCATATCATTTCATTATTATCAAGCGATTTTCACTGGGTGTAAAACGTCCAAAAGAGAACACACGGACAAACTCCAGAAGGTAGCCTGGATTCTGGATTTCGATGGGAGGGTGGTCAAAAGTACACGTGCACGTAGGCCAACTATTCGGGCCCTTTGTGCTGCCTCCCTGACTAGAGTCACTCAGCCCCGCAACATCACTCAAGCCACCCCACGCGTGAGATGAATCTGAGGATGCTGGACGGGGGAGCGGCTCTAATCATAGCCATGTCCGGCCAGGATTCCCCCAACATGGATCGTCTTGTTTCGACGAGTACGGGACACTCACAGAGTATGTGTTGCGCCGTCTCGTCGTCTGTGTAGCATCCTCTACAGGATGGTGACTCGACCAAGCCCATGCGGTGCATGTGCTTGTTAAGTTTACAGTGCCCAGATAGTATGCCCACAAGTAGTCGCAGGTTCCTTCTGGATAGCCCTGTGCAAAAGCGCGCAAGGCTACGGGATGTTCCTCTAAAGGCCTCTCTCGCGTGACGGCTGTCTGACATCAAGTTCCACCTAGCCTTGTGTTGGACTAGGGTATCTTGAGTTATCAAGTTGTTTACAGTTGATACTGTAAGTGGGAGAGCCGGCTCTGGACCATAAAACACTTGTTTTGAGGTCAGTCGGGCTAACTTATCGGCTTTTTCGTTGCCTATTGTTCCAGCATGCCCTTTGACCCATACGAGCTGAAGGGTATTGCTGTTTGTCACTTGCTCTAGTGCTTGGTGACTCGGAAACCAGCCTAGAGGTGATTTTGTATTGGCCTAGTGCCTGCAGAGCGGCTCTGCTGTCACTGGAAATTCTTATTTATTCTTATTAAATTCTGCTTTAAAATGGAATGAGAAGTGCAGCACCACATTACAGCGAGCCTATAACGGAAATCATATGTAACATCCGTGGAAGTCTTAACTAAAATGTTTTTATGTCTACATTAGAATACTGTAGTAGAAGAGTAGAAATGGCAGGGTTCCTACATTGGTTTGGTGTAATGAATCTGTCTACAGCCTTTCTGGAGGAGTTTAAGGGATGACTGCTTCACACAGACATATTCACTCCCTCAAAGACTACCTTACCTACTCATGGTTTACCTATTTAGAGTAAATCTATGAAAACAATCCCGTGACAAACTGCGCCTCATTTTATAACCAACAGCTTAGGGAAATTATTAGAAATAGTTCTGGAGATAAGAAATCTGTGCAAAACTATTGCACTTCTGTATAATTTTATTTATAACTGAAGCAAAGTTCCTATTTCCTCAATCAGATCTCTGAGAGAGAAGTTGTAAATAAATCTAACAGGCAACATCGCGTTACATAAGATGTTAAACCCTTCGATTAAATATAAAGATCCAAAACTCTGTACCAAAAAGTACAAAGAGTTAGACGGTCAGTGTAAAGGAACTGAAGTAAATTTGGCAACACTGACGAGTAATAAAAATAAATGTGTATAAGATATATTACTCTGGTAACACTAACACATAACGCCACACCAGAGGAGGAATCGCAGTAGACAAAGATTTCTGTCGCTCTGTTATCAATCTGTACAGTTGTACACTGGCCAAAGCGAAAACAACGGACAATGGTTAATAAGAATTTGAAATATTTACATCGACCGGGACCCATCTAAAGCCATACTGAAAAAAAGATATTACTGGAAAATAACAACTGAAAAAAGAAACTTCCCCTTTTTTACCAGTTTCTGTTTCGTAAATTCCTTAAATTTATAATCCCTCACGTTTGGAACATTCGTCCCTTAAGGGGTACCAACTAATAGGACTCCATATAGTCATAACTTGTTTTTCAGCTGAAACTGAAGTATCTTGTGTGGTTTTTTAACAATTTCCTTTTGATACACAAATTGCAATGAATGCGTTCAACATTCTTTTACAATTCTAAGCTCTGGTGGCGTGTGTGGCTTGTTTTTACGTAGAGCTAGGTTTCCGTCAAAAGATATTTAAGCAGCAGTGCTCTATGGACTGTTCGAATGTCACAACCGAAGTCAATTAGTGGTCTTACCCAATGAGCTAAAACTCAGAATACGTACCTCTTTGCTTGAGTCCCAAAAGTAATCTGTCTCCACATAAAATCAAATTTTATCTCCATATTTGGCATGCTTTGAACTCACCTACAGTTACCCGTTACCGCCTCATATGAAGAGTGAAAGATTTTTATAATTATTCACAAAAGTCTCTTAATGCAGTCACTTTAGATGCCTTTTGACCCTAGTTATGGTATCGCCAAGATTTATAAAATTATAGATTCTAATAATAAGGAAACGATATAAAATAAATATTTTGCGTCTTAGGATCTCCCTTTTCTTCAGCAAAGCACTACTTCGGACAAAAAATCTTCAATAAACGAGTCACACGTGATTTCACCAATACCTTTCGAAGTATTATTACTTATGGTTATGATACGCCTCATATACCCGAGGGTACTCGTTTAACGTTCATCCCCAAGGTAAGGAAAAGCTGGCGTAGTAGATTCTCGAAGCAGGGGGCTCTCGTTCAAAATCACATATACTTTTGATGATCTTGCAATACACTGTAAACTGACCATTCTCGCTTATTTTAATACTTGCTTAACGTTATCGTCAATCTACGATGAACCAACTTAGGCGGTGTAATCTGACTTACGATCACCTGCCTGCTTCCGCAAATTATTTTTCCAGTGCTTTTCAAAGATCCTACAACTGAGTCTCGTTGCTGTCTCTGAACTTCGTTTGATCTGAAGTGTAATTAAACACTAGCATACGAAATAACGTTTTATTTCAAAAAATATGGGTGCAAAAACATCCAAACGTATGTAAATATACGTGTTTGTGACAAAAGCTCATTGTCAGTACAGAGCATCGAGCAGACTATATTTTTTGCTACATATTTTAAATAAATATTTCCACTGGTCCCTCGAAGTACCCTGTATTGCACCACTTTAAGGGTGCGAGTTAAAAAGGAAAACAATAAATATTAAGAGCACTCTCTAAAGTGCAAACGGTCATGAAATTTAATCCTATCTTCTTAAAGGGGTGTCTTAATCCATTTTTAATGCCGTTATTATGCATGACGATTTATAATAATCGAGGACATTGCTAGGCGACGAGGCGATAGCCGAGTCGCTTAGGAATGTCCGAAATGGTATAAAACGTAAAATTCGAGTTACATTCAAAGCTTTATCGTATCATCGTTGCTGTCGCTTACCAACGTCCGAGATGGTATAAATCGTATAATTGATGCCAATTTTGCCACGTTTGGTCGATCCTGATAAAACTAATGGAAGATTTTTGTGTCTCCGATTATTATAAATCACATAATATTCTCGTTATATTAATAGCTATATTAGTTCTAATAAATTATTACAATAAATCATATCTGGCTATAGGTAACTAATGTATTATGTGTCAACTACGTGTTATGGGATTTCTATGATATTATGACCCATATAATTGTACTGAGGTGCAATCGGAGAACATTTTCATGGGTGCATCCTGAACAAATCTTAAAGCGGCGGGAGTGAAACGTACATGAGCACTGCCTATCGTTTAAAAACTTTGTAGTGATAACAAAAAGATGAAAAAAGCATGACGTTCTTTAACATTAATATTTTATTACAAAATCATGTTTTATCTTGGTACTCGGGTGTACTCAAATACCATTAAAAATTCAACACCATTCAGTGTTAATACAAGCAATGAAGGCAACTCTAGCAATTGTGTTCAGTCTATTTGTTTATTCCACGGCGGTCGTCCTGGTATGTAATACCTACCTACTTCAAACTTCCTACGTAAGTCATTTAATTTCATTGTAGGTCGTCCCAGAGGAATTTCGAGAGGCATGGTTCACCTTAACTACTCCGTTTGAAAATGATTGCGTCTGTGAATCAGGTGTCGACCCGAAATTTGCTCGAGGAATATTTCTTAATACCGAATATCCCAATGATCCGTGTTTAAAATGCTATGTAAAATGTATTGGAATTTCCTTAAATCTCATGGACGCCGCTACTGGTGAAATGAATGTGGAAGAACACGTGCGGCTAGTGGCTGGGGTTACACCTGAAATTGCAAATAAATGCAAGCTCCAAACCTGCAACGAAGCAAATTGGTGCCAAAAAGCTTTCGACGTTTTTCTGTGCATTGTTTACAGTCTATTATGTCCTGGTCCATGATTATTAGATTTAATTTTCATTTGAGGGTATTTTACTATATTAATTACTATAATAGCTTGGTTTTACCCTTACCCTTTCTTTCATTTTCATTTGAGGGTATTTTACTATATTAATTACTATAATAGCTTGGTTTTACCCTTACCCTTTCTAAAGATAAATTACATTACATAAATACAACTTTTAGCTCAATTGCTCAATTCGATTGTAAATTTATTTGCGAAATTTTAGACTTTTGAACTTCGATGGGGTTTTCTGATTATAAATTATATTTTCAGGCGATTTTTGGTTTTACTCCCCTTCTGTATTTTAAGGTAGGTGTTTCCCATGATACTATAGTATCATGGGTGTTTCCTTAAATAATTCAAATTCGCTATTCTCATTTAATTACCTATTACTGCAACAAGGACCACCCCTATTTAGTATTAAACATGCGTGAGAAATTTTAGTGTAAAAAATTATAAAATCGTAACTAATAGATATATAAAATATATATAATATAATCACTTTATTTGTATATAGAAAAATCCTTACAAATGGATTATATTCCTTACCCGTATAAATACATAGAACATAGAACAAAACCTTGAAAATTAAAATTTTACATTCTGTCCCTCGCAATACAATAAAAACACCCACATTGTCCTAATGCTTACAACGCACATTCGCCTAACCTATCCTTCCACTTCCTTCTTTCTTCCACCTTCCGCTCTCTGTCTCTCTCCTAAAATGTCTCTCCATCCTCTTTACTCTTTCCTCAGCTCCTCACACTCCTCTATCATGTGTGTTATATTCTTCCGTGAAGAAGATCCGATATAATTATACAGATTTTGGAACTTGTCCGAATGATTTTGGGATATAGAATTTGACATATACATACAAGTAGTTTTGTTGCTCAGTCATTGCTTTTTAATATCTTTGTAGTTTTTAATTTTTTGTTAAATGTGCCTTTCAATTATTCGTATAAAAAAACCAATGAACCATGTTATTATTCATGTATGGTTACAGGATTAAAAGACAGTAATAGCCGATCTCTATGGAAATGTTAGCAAAGGTCTTTGCATGTGAAAAATTGAGAAATTATTTTGAGTAAAATACACAAAATGATTTCAACCTTCAACCATTGACGTAATATTTTTAACTTAAATTAAAGTCGTTGGTTGGAGGTTTGTTCAAATCATTTTTAATGTTTTACTCAAAACTCATATACTGGAGAAGGAGGTGCTACTCTTTTACAGGGTATGTCAGAGTTTATTTGTCAAGGATTTAGCAGGCGATTTTTAAGTACATTCTCTATTACGTGTTGTTACGGTGGTATAATTGTGTAACAATGTAAGTTACGAGGGCCATTATTTATATTTTTAGCCTCGGCAACACTGATTGCAGTTAAGCACCGTTTTACGTTTCAATAGAAACGTCTGACATAGTTGAAAATAACATACTTCAAACCTTGTCAATAGCGTTATTTGTGTTGCTTACGGTTACTTAAAGGTGACGTGTCAGCAAAGAAATGAACACTTTTCGATGATTTATTACGATTTTCGATGTGGATTATCAAGACAAGAATGCATCGATCAACTTACTTCCACATTTGATGATGAAGCTATCCTTTGCCCCTGTGAAATGCTGGTATAACGATTTTAATCGTGGCCGCTTTCGCTCACTGACTGAAATACCATAGCAACCATTGTCTCAACAATGGTTGCCATGGCATTTAAGTTCTGCCTAACTTTAAGCATTACTTAATTTATATGGTGAAAACGGGCATTAAGCTCAAAATATAAATAGTGACCCTCGTATTAGAGAAAAATATAAATCCCAAAGAAAAGATATTATACCGTGCTAAATTTGACGTTATCATCACACTACAACCTGTTTTATATTTTATGTAATCATATACCATACCATGTCGCTGATTGGCACGTATGAAACAAATTAGGTATTATGTATTCACTTCAATTAGACCACGAGCAACAATGAGGACGATAATTGTATTACTCGGCCTTATTACGTGTACTATATCGATATTTATATAACGAGTTAGTATTGTAAAAGGGTTTAATATTTTTTTCATTTTAGGTGGTTCCAAAGGAATTTCGATTACAATGGTATTCGTTAATCGCTTCAATTGAAAGTGATTGTGTCTGCCAAACACAGGTTGAAGCTAGCAAGGCACGGAGACTATTACTAAACACAGCGTATTCGGACGGTTCATGCCTAAAATGCTTTATAAAATGTATTTGTTCTGGTTTAAATTCCATGGATTCTTCCACGGGCGAATGGAATGAGCAGGAACTTGTACGACAAGTTGCCGGGGTTACGCCTAAAATTGCAAGTGTTTGTAATAACCAAACGGCAGATGAACCAAATTGGTGCCAAAAAGCTTTCGATTTCTCTTTGTGTATTGTTTATAATACGTATGTACAGATACATGACTACTAATGGTACCTTAAGCTATTTCTGGTAAAGGAAAAATTATATGTCGCAGTATTTACCTATACAGGGTGATTCACGACTATTCCCTCGGTCTCTTGTGCCTAAAGGGTACAAGATATCAGCTTCATTTTTTGGTGACATATGTAAATTGATAACGACTATTTTTTAAAATTATTTTCACTTATACAGGATGCTTCACATAATTGTAATATATCAAAGTTAGGTTTTTTTAAATGCAACCCCCTGTATTTTATTACATTTTTAGATTATATGTTAAAAACTAAGGTAACTTTATTAAACGTTCCCTATACCTATCGCTTACTGAGAAAATTGTGATTTTAAGAAAAATATTCAATTTAAACAACGCCTAATAACACGGAAACCACTTACTTTCAGTAACACAAATTTATATCGATTTATCTTGACCTTTAACGCTTTCATTTGCACTACGTAGGATTTCGATTTTTTGTACAGGGCGTTTAGAAAAAGTAATTCATATTTTATATTTTTCAAACATCAAAAACTCACTTAACTTAAATGGAACACCCTGTATGTTTTTATTCTATGTTGAATAACTTTTCATTTTCTATCAAAAACTATGGGTAATAGATATGTCTAAAATCAATGATTAAAAAGTTATTAAGATTTTTCTCTAAAATTTCTTTGGAAATGGTTTTGTTTCCATTCTAGTAGGCCATGATTTTTTTTATTGTAGTTGATAATTAGATATGGGATCATAACTTAATTAAAAATGAAATTAATAACAAGAAGTAATCATTTATTGAAAAAATGGTATAGTAAATGCTCAATATGATGACCATTTTCTTCTATGCACAACCGCACTCGATTTTCAAAAAATCTAACGTTTCTCAGGATATGTGTTATAGTAGCAAACGCATCCTTTATTGTAATCTTTATGTCATCAGTAGTGGTAGGTGGAGTGTTGTGGACCCCTCCTTCCAATCCATTTATTGAGGAATTGTCTGTCTAAATATTTTGAAAAAAACATAAACACCATTCTTATCACATTCAACTTCACCAGAATTTATATGGACGAGGCTTTCAACGAAGGTTGAATTTTTGATTATGGAGTCTCGAAAAAGTTGGAGAAGAAGATGAATTCTTTAAATATGTTTTAATTATATAATAGTCGTTATCAATTTACATATGTCACCAAAAAATGAAGCTGATATATTGCACCCTTTAGGCGCAAGAGACCGAGGGAATAGTCGTGAATCACCCTGTATAATTATACTTTATTAACTATGAGTATCGTAACTCTTTGTTAAATGGTGTTTGATTATCTCAAGTAATACAGACCAAATTTATCGTTAAATTTCTACATCTACTTAAACTAGTGTAGAATAACTTGGTCTCATTTATACAGGGTGTCCCACTGCTCCGTAATCGGTCGATAACTCAATGTGGGTTGAAGATACCAAAAAAAAGTTTCAAATAAAGGTTGCTTTGATTTGAATTGTGCATCTTTTAAAAATATTCTTATATCTACAGTATGTTACATTTTCACGTGGCAGGAAAATGTCACTTTTTTTAAATGGCACACCCTGTATTTTTTTCTCTTAATGTATCGACCAACCATATTTATATCACGCCTGAAATTTTTTTTTATATTGGATGTGCGGTTGCCAAGTTATTAATTATTTTGTTAAAATTTGGTACAATTCAAGGTCGGACTGTAATATTCATAACTAAGTTATTCTTCAAAAAAGGAAAAATTTATTTAACGAATAATATTATCCTAATGTCGCGTTACTCTACAAAAAAAAACTAAGTGATTAATTTTATACCGAGTGTTTAAAATGAGAATTCAAACTTTGTGAACTTTAAATAGAATTTATACGAATATTTTAAATGGAACACCCTGTATTTTTATTTACCATCAAATTCTCGACAAAAAACCCTATTCAACGGTGTATTTCCTGGTATTATTTTTTGTACTTTTGTTAATATTTACGATTTTTAAAATTTCACGTAAAAAAATTTGTTAAAAGTAATTTTTATTTAATTATTATTACAAAATACCGTTTAAATAGTTGTTATCAACGCAAAAGAACAAAACTCAAGTCCTGTGACTATCTGAATTTCTAAATAATTAAAGCAAAATTTTTAGTAAACGGTATTTCTCGAATTTTTAATAAACGGTGTTTCTCGAACATTAGAATAGAAAATAAATACAATATCTCTCATGAACATTAAAGTAAATGTTCAAAATGTCTTCCACTTTGATCAATGCACTTTTGAATCCTAACCCTAAATAATCTCACATTGTTTAAGGTCATAGGAGTAATCGGTTGAAACACCTCTCGAGTTCAAATTTTCATGTCATCTCGTATTGTGGCAGCTGTTGATATATTTGAGATTTAATAGTTCCCCAAAGATAGTAATCCATAAAGGTAAGGTCCGGTGACCTTGGCGGCCAAGGAACAGGGCCTTCTCTACTTTATTAGGGTACAGTAAATCCAATTCACGCGCGCACCTCTGACTGTTGTTTTGCTTTAATTATTCAGAACTTAAGAGAGTCACAGGACTTGAGTTTTGTTCTTTTGCGTTGATACCAACTATTTAAACGGTATTTTGTAATAATAATTGAATAAAAATTACTTTTAACTAATTTTTTTTACGTGAAATATTAAAAATCGTAAATATTAACAAAAGTACAAAAAATAATACCAGGAAATAATACACCGTTGAATAGGGTTTTTTATCGAGAATTTGATGGTAAATAAAAATACAGGGTGTTCCATTTAAAATATTCGTATAAATTCTATTTAAAGTTCACAAAGTTTGAATTCTCATTTTAAACACTCGGTATAAAATTAATCACTTAGTTTTTTTTTGTAGAGTAACACGACATTAGGGTAATATTATTCGTCAAATAAATTTTTCCTTTTTTGAAGAATAACTTAGTTATGAATATTATAGTCCGACCTTGAATTGTACCAAATTTTGACAACATAATTAATAGCATGGCAACCGCCCATCCAATATTTAAAAAAATTTCAGGCGTGATATAAATATGGTTGGTCGATACATTAGGAGAAAAAAATACAAGGAGTGCCATTTTAAAAAAAGTGACATTTTCCTGCCACGTGAAAATGCAACATACTGTAGATATAAGAATATTTTTAAAAAATGCGCAATTCAAATCAAAGCAAAATTTATTTGAAACTTTTTTCTGTATCTTCAACCCATATTGAGTTATCGACCGATTACGGAGCAGTGGGACACCCTGTATATAGCGGCAGATAGTTTTTACCACCAGGTGGATATCTGTAATGTTTGAATACGCGACCATATTAAAAGGTGTGAAAGAAATAACAACTGAAAAGGAAAAGTAACACCGTAGAGCCAAAAGGGCAGCAGAGAGCACCTCTGTCATAGGAAGATGTAAAGTGTGGATACTGGCGTACGCGGACAATGTGGCGGTAGTGGCAAAATATGAGGGTGAAATGAGGGGAGCTATAGGAGTTTTGAAAAGGGTGAACGTGAAAAAGACAAAACTGATGGTATTTCAAAGCAGGAGGGGAAGAAGATCAAGTGAAAAGTGGTGGTGGGAGCAGCAGATAGGGAGGGTGGATGATGGAGATACGTAGGGTATTATGTTCAAGTACAACAATAGAGATGACAATCATATATAAGAGAACTGGCGATGAAAGGGAACAAAGTGTGACAGGTGGAATAGGAGAAAGAGTATTCGAAAAGGACATACAGAAAATAAAATGGCTATTCGAAAAATTAGTTAAAAGTGTGGGCAGAGATATGGGGATGGAAGGAATGGGAAGGGTTAGAGAGAATACAGGAGAAATAGATATAGAGACGTCGAGATATATAGTGGAGGAAGAGTTGAAATTGAAGAAAGTAAGGATTCAGACAGGAAGGCGGGCAGTGATCCAAGGAATGGAATTAATAGGAGATAACAATCAGATATTGCAAGAATGTTGGAGGGGAGTGAAGGAGAATAAAACGAATTAGGGTCAACAAGAAAGGAAAAATACTACGAGACGGAGTATGGCGAGGGAGGAGGTGGGAAGGAGAAGGGGAGAAGGAGCGTTGAGGTGGAGTTGATAATGAGGTATAAAGACGTACAAGGGCAAGAAAGAGCAAAAATAAGGGAAGGAAAATATAATGAAAAATATGAAGGAATAATAGTAAACGGGATGCCAAGATATATGAATGGTGGGATGGGCATGAAAGCAAAAAAAAATTGTGGCGAGGTTTAGGTGCGGAAATGAGGAGAGAGTGAATAGGTATTGGAAGGAGGACGAATACAGAATGTGTAGACTGGTGGGGAAGGATGGGAGAGCTTGGAACATATGATGAGGGAATGTAGGGAGTTGAGAGAGGGGGAAGGATGGAATATTGGGTGATGGAAGAGAAGGGGTGGAGTGAATGAAGGAGGTGTTGGATAGAAGGAAGAAGTTAACGGATATGTATAATATGTAGAATCGAGTTCTTTGTTTAGACTATGTATAGAAACAAATAAATGCTTGCTTGCTTATGTACTTGCAAATTCCCAATGATTTCGCGATCGTTTATTGGGTTAATCCAGGGAAATTGATGTTTTATTGCGATTTATGGTGGTGTGTTGTTGTAGTTCGACTATTTTGTAAATGTTTGCTTAAATGTTTAGTATAATAGCAGATCGTGGGGTGTCGGTGAGATTTATGTTAGCTTCAGTCGTTTCAGAAATTTACAAAATTTTTCACTGACAATAAAGTTCAAAAAATTATTGTTTTAGCTAAATGATCTCGAGTTAAAAAATTGTTAGAACAGCTAAAATAGCTACACGATTAAACATAACGACACTCTTTAGTTTTTTATTTAATTATTTACACTCTTTTCAACTGTAATCGCACTACGTTACGTGTTCGGCACAAGAAATACTTGCTGCAAGATGTAGTTCCAGTTAATACCACCCCTGTATATGTGTAACATTTCGATGTACATATAAAGCTCATTTTGTAGTAACATGTAAGACTGAAGACACTCTGTATATTATGTATTATTGAACATGTATCCGGTTTTTTTCAATGGTAAATGATGCCTCAACAATAAACAACATAAGGCTTTGTAGCATGTACTGGCAATGCTCCATTAGCGTGCCATAAACTAAGAAGAGGAATGGAAAATACATAAATATCACGTTCAAGGAGAATCGAGGAATGGAGTTAATATTATCTGAAGGTAGGCAAATTCTCGAACGAGCATAATGAAGTGAAATGTTTTGTTAACGAAGTGGTGGTAAATGTTATCATTTAATAGCAAAACGCTTTATTTCATCTCGATAAGTAAATAATGTTACTATAAACTTGAAGTAATAAAACGTCTTTTC
This sequence comes from Pyrocoelia pectoralis, assembly GCA_036250285.1. Taxonomy (NCBI): domain Eukaryota; kingdom Metazoa; phylum Arthropoda; class Insecta; order Coleoptera; family Lampyridae; genus Pyrocoelia; species Pyrocoelia pectoralis. The sequence continues at coordinate 32,459,037 of CM070079.1, read as the reverse complement.
CCTAGAAAATGATGCTCACAACCATATTCTGTTGAAATTTTGAACACGTTCCATTAGTAAACAATAAGTTATATAAGAAACAACACTGTCTCATTCTCACGTAGTTTGTCCCTTTGTCTTCAACAATGCGAATTTTGCTAACATTATCTTTTATCGCTCTAGTAACCGCAGTCAGGGTATGTACAATAAACTCATTCTCCGTCACTCTCTTAATAAAATTTTGTAGATTGTTCCGATGAACTTACGACAATCTTGGGTCAAGTTAGTAGCGCCACACCACACATACTGTCTTTGTAAATCTGACGTCAAAGAGGATCACGCATCTCGAGTTTTTTTTTATACGGAATTTCCAAATGATCGTCACCTAAAAAGATATCTCGAATGCATTTCGAGAAGACTAAATTTGATGGATGCGGCAACAGGTGATTGGAACGAAAAAGAGTTTATACGACAATTTGCGGGAGTTACTTCCAAAATAGCTATGATGTGCAATGAGGACACAAGAAAGGAGGTCGACATACCTCAGAGGGCTTATGACATGTTCCTGTGTATTGCTGTTACGTTAACTGTTGATGAAAAGTGGGATGTAAAACAAACTGGAGTGAAGGGATCGGTTTGTTCTTAAATTGATTTATAATTCTAAGTACAACGATAATTAACGCCACTGGAATACTGGATCTACATTTCCAGGTGGAAGCTTCATCCTTAATTTAGTTCGTAAATAGCGCTTTAACATACAATACTATACTTTTTCAAATGTTTGTAATATAAAACAAAACACACAAGTCAATCGATCATTTAGCACCTAATTTCCACATCCATACGTTCCCAAATTTCAGAAAATTCCAAAAATGTTTTTTTCTAGTAAGTAAAAGTCCAAAATAAAATAGAATCGGTCGTACTAATTGTTGCATAAAAATCCTCAAAATTTTCTGTGCCCTTCATTTTGTTGGGCACATTACTTAAATAAACTCGTAAGTAGAAATAACGTTAAATGTACATCGTGGTGATGTGATGTGGTCAGTGCTGTTTCACAACCTTTAAACGCTTATCATGATTTCATATCTTAAAGTTTTGCAGTTAATAAGGTTCTAAGCTAAATCCATAAGACATAAGTATAGTAGGTAAAGATAGTAGTTACGTTTCTTATAGTATTGCTAAAGATGGATGTAGAGAGAAAAATTAAGATCATTCCAACTGAACACAGTACATCCATGAAACGTTTCAAACTGTTCAAAATATTCCTAAGACACATCTCAGACACATTACTGGTACTTTCCTTCCGAAAGCGAATAAATAATAAACGTTTCAACTGATATGTTACGTAAAATGAAAATATACATTACAACATGAACGTTTCAGATAGGTACCTATCCAAAAATATACCTCTGTGATGTGTTTTTTGAAATGTGATCTGATAACGTATAAAACGTTAAAATGTGATATTTCGTTTGAAACAAAATAGTCATGTTTCATAGTTAACGTGACGGAGTTGTGTTTAGTAGTGTTGTACCAGAAACCTTTCACTTGAAATATATCGTAAGAAACAAAACATATAGATCCGTTGAATGTTGTGGAATGTGACAAAGTATACTTAACATTTTAGAAACGTCAAAAATGTGAGATGTTTCGTTTAAAAGAAAATAATCATGTTTCAAAGTTAATGTTACAGAGTCGTGTTTAGTAGCGTTGTACCAGAAACCTTATCACTTGAAAAATATCGTAAGACTCTAAAAATACGCGTTTCAATGTGAATGTTTTACCTATTTATCCAAAATTACAATTTAGTGTTTAATTGGAACGAAAATTTTCTGTTTCGAAAAATAGATTTATCCATGTACTATTTATTATAAATAGATGTGTGATATTGCACGTCTAAATGGCTTATTTACCAAAGACTCCGTAGCTCAGGTAGTTTGCATGGCTGTTGGCTGACTTGTTCGAGTCCTACTTGAAGCAAAATGTTTTATCAGCATCAAAGATTTCCTACAATAGAGTCTACATGAAGAGAATGGGGGCACTGGTGAAAAAGCCACCCGGATACATGGGGCCCTGTAGGGTCTCCGCACTGGAAAGGGCCCCTCGGAGCAGTTGGGGCTGTTGGTGGCATAGTTTATACCACATCCCAATTTTTTATACTCAGGTATGTTTCAAGTGAAACATATATGATGCATTTCAAATATGTATTGACATATGAAACATTTATAAAAACACATTAATTTTCCTTCATATCAATATATTACTCTCTGATATGTTTCAAGAAACATATTGTATATGTTTCTTGAAACATATGAAATGCATCATATATGTTTCACTTGAAACATACCTGAGTATAAAAAATTGGGATGTGGTATAATAATTTTTATTCGGCACACTTTTTGTTAAGATGCATTTTTTTCGAGATATTCACGAACGAATGTTAAATGGGACACCCGGTATAAAACGTTTCGATGTAACGTTTTTGTGTTGTTTCAAATCTAGGTTTCTGAAAGCGGACATTATACATCTATGTGATGTGTATCGTGTATGATACGTTTCTGTCGCTGTTTCAGATTTCAGAGATACGTTTCTAAAACATTTCAAAAACGTTTTTTTTGCATTGTGGGTTGAATGTTAATCCCACATATATTAACAAAAACAATACTAGGTAAGAGAGATTGGTTCTTCAATAGAGGTTGTGGTTTGTTAAGAATCACAAAACACAGTAAGAGGATCTGAAAAATTATGAAGTAAGATAGATGAGAGCGATGTTTAAAGGATTGTTGAGAGTGACTATAAGCGCAAAGACAAAGGTTTCCCTAATACGCTTTGTTTCCACGAATTGTAAAATAAATTTATAGAAATTATAAATGTATACAGGGTGTTTCAGACCACCCGTACCGCCAAAATATCTCGCGAAATACAAAACGCATTGAAAAAATACGTCTAAACAATTTTTTAAAACTCTATTGTTTGATAGTAATAGGATGTCCTCACTCCTACCCCCGGGGGCTGGAGAGGGGGGTAACTAAGTTTTTCCGATTACCTATGCTAATTTGATGTCAGTTTTGTTAAATGATATTCAAAAATGTTAATGCTTGGTAAAAGGGAGGAGGGGGAGGTTTATTACTCCCTCCCCCCTTCCCCACACCGCCACTTCACCCATACGGCCCATAACCTAGGATGGGAAAACGCAACCATTTTAGATTTAAACAATTGTTCAATACCACGATTGAAGAAGTTAAATTTTGTAATTTTTTTGTCTTTGATGGAAAATAGAAAAAAAAATTGAAATGCTTTGATTTCACGAGTAAAGAACACATTGACATTCGAGATACGTTTAAATCTAAAATTAGGGGTGAAGTGGCGGTGTGGGGAGGGGGGGTAAATAAAGCTCCCCTCTTCCCTTTTACAGAGCATTAACATTTTTGATTATCACTTAACAAAATTGACATCGAATTAGCATAGGTAATCGGAAAAACTTCTTTCGGCGATCATAGCGCCATCTGTCACGAACTTCAAAAAATGTTTCACACAAAAAGTTCCTATTTGTTAACGTAGAATTGAAATCTGCATAATAAACTGGGGGGTGCTGTTTAAGATTACGAAGTTACCCCCTCTCCACCCCCCGGGGGTGGGAGTGGGGACATCCTATTACTATCAAACAATAGTCTTAAAAAATTTTTTAGACGTATTTTTTATTTTTTCAATGCGTTTTGTATTTCGCGAGATATTTGGGCGGTACGGGTGGTCTGAAACACCCTGTATAATACGCTTAGATCCACTTAAAATGTGTATAGCTGGCCAGATCATCGCTAGTACATAAGGAAAATCTTCTAGTTTAGGCATTCGATGTTGAATATTTGAACGTAAGGATTCAGTGTACTCTTTACAAGGTCAATGACCAATCACCGACCACCGTTAAATTTGTGCTGTCACTCTCGACAGAAAAAAGTTAATGTTTTGCTCCTATGAATTAACAATCAAGATTAAGTGTGACACTGGAGGTTTGACTAAAATAAGACACCTAAGTTTTGTGGAAGCGACGACTAAGTGCAATTTAACAATTTTTACTTGGTGGGTGCGTACGTTATGGCTGTGGAGCATAAACTACTACACCGATTTTGATGAAATTTAAAGCTAAGGCTTATAAAAAAACTTCATCGGTAAAACAAGCTTCTAATCAAAATAGACCCAAAGGGGCCCAAACTATACCACACAACACACTATACAGGGTGGCCCATTGAAAAGGAAACACGACTGTTTTGGGACACTTAGACCAATTTCTTAAAAAAACGCTCGGACACGTTGATTTTTTATTTTTGGGGGACAACTTTTGATGTCAAATTTGACTTTGTCAGGTCAACCCCCTAGCTCCAGCAACCCCTAACTCAAGAATTTAAATAGGGACAGGAAGTCGAGCGACCCCTCATTTGAAGCGTCTTTTAATTCTCTATTCGACAGTATGAATGAAAATTAGTTTTATTCAAATTTTTTTTCGCCCCCATGAAAAGCAGCCTAGGTTGGGGTGTTGTTTAGGAAAAATCCTGAAACACGTCACCTTTAACCTTTTGAACGGCACATTTCAGGATTTTCAGAGGCGCCGCTGTTTTGCTTTGGTTTTAGTACATTTTATTGATCAATCCTTTGCGGGTGCTGAGGTAAAGTGGGTTTCTTCACTTGCATATTTTTTATCTTTTGCATTTCTTTCGCCATCATGCATCCCTTATAGTTAGCGGGATATTCTTTTCCGCAGTGCACTCATTTAGGCTTTTCTTCCTTTGGTTTTCATGCACTCCTCCGCATTATTTTCTTGTATAATATCGCCTCATTAGGAGTTAGGTTGTAATGATGTTTACTGAAACATTATTTATTATTGCACGATAATCTACGGTCGTGAACTTGACCGCCGGATATCACTCGCTTATCACTTCTTTACACAACGAGAGGTTCTCGATCCCGTTTTTATCCTTCGAAACTCAGACGAAGTCACACTTCCGATGCGTTTAATAACTTTAGCACTTGTGTTGGGAGCAATTTCGGCTTTGAATCAGGTACGTGGTCATTTCTTGCTTACTTAAATAAAGACGAAGTTTTCAGGAGGTTCCCGAACATGTAAGAATGAGTTGGTTTCGTTTAGCAGAACCAATGATTAGCGAATGTGTTTGTGCAACAGGAGTTGATGAACGTGTTGCACGAAGAGTATTTTCACATTCTGAGTATCAAAATGATTCGTGTTTAAAATGTTTCATCAAATGTATTTATGTTAAGCGTGGTCTGTTGGATCCGGTTACCGGTGAATGGTTCGAAGAGGAAGTTATACGTCAAGTCGCAGGTGTGGGACAAAACATTTTTAATTATTGCAACAATGAAACTGCGAATGAATTGGACTTTTGCCAAAAGTCTTATAACATGTCTTTATGTTTTGTTCATGTACTTATGATTAAAGTCAGTGAATAGATTAATAAATTTGTTGGTTCTTCTTTCTTCGATCTACTTTATTATAATTATAATGTAGATGACTAACAAAGCTAATTCATTTCTCATTCGGTCTTTTCTCCCTTTGGATTTATAAGCTAAATTGCCTTCTTGAAAAATTAATTTTTGTTGTTGGCTAGACCTAGAAAGATTTGACGATCAGGCCCCTTTCTTGGCAACAACTTACAAATGATACAAGGAATTCGAAGGTGGAGGAACTAGAGTTGATCACCAGAAAGGCGCAGACCCTCCCAATACCGCTGTGACAGAGTAAAACATTCCTGCTGTATAGAAGATTATGGAAGCAGATAACAGATCTTACAGATTTTCAAAAAGCAGAATTTTCTACGAAACTCCAACATTGCTTAGGAATGGTGAACATCAAATTTTGTCGAAAATTGTAACAGGTGATGAAACTTACACTCCATTTTTCGACATGACAACTCGACAAGAGAATCACGTATGGATTCATGAAGACGAGGCCACACCAACAATAATCAGAAAGCAGCGAGAAATGAAGAAAGTAATGTACGCTGTGTTTTTTAGAAGTACCTGTCTAGAGGAGCAGAAGACTGTCACAGCTAAATGGTACGTCGAACACTCTTTAGCGAAAGTGTTTATTAATAAAGTGCCAAGAAAGGGATTATGCTACATTACGATAATGCTTCTTCCCACACTGCAGAGTTAATTCGGCAGTTTTCGGCTGCAAACAAGATTAATGTAATCGAACACCCTCGCCGGATTTGGTAATGTACGACTTTTGGCTGTTTTTTGCGCTAAAAAAGAACTTACGAGGAAGAAGGTTTTTTCAGAGGAAGAGATCGATGCTGCTGTTCGATGTTATTTTAATGGTTTTACTAAAGCTGCTTGGCTTGGAGCATTTAAGCAGTGGAAGGAAAGAATGGCTAAGTGAATTCTAGCAGAAGGTAACTACTTCGAACATATCTAAAATTAAATTTTGAAAAGATCCACTTGCTTCTATATTATACTCAGTAATAATTGCTTGTCCCTCGTATAATGTCAAACTTAAGAGTTTATACATTAAGGTGACGATTTTCGTGTTTAAAGGCACATTCTCGACCTTCTCCCATTTTCCTCCTGTAATGCATAAACGATTTTCCACTCCCTCGGCTAATATTTACATGGTCTGCATTAGTGACTTCATAATTTCTTCTACCGCAAAAATGAACATTTTCAAAAGTTTGTAAATAAGTAATCATGACGAAATTTTCATTGTCGTCCTACAGGATATTGCGAAGAGTGGGTCAGTCATTACATGGATTATGACTTCTTTGAACTATTCAGGATGAATCGTTCAACATTTTATGTTGTGTTGCACGTAGTTGCTGAGTTTCCAATGGATAAACCTTACACAGGATGGCAACCATGGAAAAATGCTGATGATGAAATTGCGGTAGTTAGGAAAGAGATTATTATAATTATGTGACAAATTCAACGTTATCATTTCTTTACAGTGTATTCAAAATATATTGGTACACCTTGGTTCATTAGGTGGCCTACAATAGATGAACTTCATGAGGTTGAAGCAGAGGTAGTTGTTACTCATGTAACAAATAAGAAATTTTAAAGTACAGTTGTACAATGTGTCGGTAATAGAATGGTGCAAAATTCCTTTTAAAGCACCATTATTGAACAGCATGAGAGCCATTTAGACAGAAAGCTACAACATTCTATTAAATTGCAAGGGATGTGTACAATTCGAAAAATATTTTCACATTTTATGGTTGGTTTTCCTGAATCAGTACATCATAATGTCCATTAAATATCCACGATCGTATGGAATAGTAAATAATAAGTGAGTGGTTGAGAATCCTTTTGGTCATAAGGAGCTAACATTCGGCTAGATAACACGTCACTGAGCCAAAGACGCCTACCCTAGCGACATCTCTCCTTAATGTTTGAACTACATTTTCAGTTCGCCATTTTGTCTACAAGCGTTTTAAAAAGTGAAAATAGGTAGAACTTGTAAAAATTGTTATTTCTCAAAAAATGAAGAAAAAATAAGATTTTACCGAATCCGTAGCGTACTGAAGTGTCAGGGTGAGAAAACCGAGTCACAAAGGAAAGACAATTTAAGTGGATAAAATGTTTGAGCCTTGGTCTAGGGCAATGTACCTTTGACTAAGTACACGTAAAGATAACCAAATTCCGTTGAGGGTAAATTTTGTAAACCAAAACCCACACCTTTATGTTCCCCTTCCCCATGAACTTCCACAAAATCTATCTTATATGGGTCTAGATTATTAATATATTTTTAATCTTCTCTAAATACCTTTTTTTGGCATGGTTAAGTCTCAAAATAATGGGAAGGAACATCTTGTTTTGGCTATCCTACGGTTTAATATCACAGTTACCATCCCCTGACGTAAAGCTAAGGTACACACACACAAAATGGCCGTTGCCGCAATATTTTGAATTTTTGTCAATATTAAATAACAGTAGATGGCGCCAGAGTCGGCTAAAAAATAAATAATACGTCATCACACTTCCCTCTCCCATACAGGTGTTACCTCCTTATATCAATGATCTCTACTTGCTTCATCACTTCTTCTCCTTAAATGGTTCATTAACATCGCAATTCTTGTTTGCACTTATTTGGTATTTTAAAGAATAACTATTTGCGATTAACAGTATGGAAATATATTGCTTGTTGAATCAATTGGTCTTGGTTTGGTTTTCACTTCTTCCTTTGCTATATCGGTAAAAGATGAATTGTTCTGCTTCGGTTTGGCAAAATGGTCATTTATACAATCATTCAATTGGCAATGATTAAGGAAGGTCACAGCTATATGACATTCACATACTTGCCGTATAGGTACTATAAATCAACAACATTTTTTTTAACAAGAATCACAGAATTGTGTACATTTACATCACGAAGAGTGGAATATGAATTTATTAATCAGCGTAAAGGAAAATATTATAAACAATAAGTTACAAACCTTTAAATTCAGTGTTTGCATTATACAATTTATCATTAACAAGCACGAAAAATGAAAACCGTTGTACTCCTTTTATCTTATCTAGCATTTTCGTCGGCTACACAGGTACCTATCTGCAATTTCTGGCATAACTAATTTTCATTTTAAAAATGTTTATAGGTGCTCCCTTTGAAAATAAGATTGGCATGGGCAAAGGTGACTCTACCACACTTCAGCTATTGCGTTGCGATGACCAATGTAAATTCGGTTGAAGCATATCGATCTGTTATGAATGCACAATTTACAAATGGTAGTGCACTAAAATGCTTTACAAAGTGTGTTCAAGAAAAGTTAAACTTAATGGACCAAACAGGTGAATTCGTTGAGGAAGAATTCGTACGGTTTGGAGCGCCTCCTGATGTCATTAAAAAATGTATTGCCAAGGCCAAGAACGAAACGGACTTATGCAAAAAAGGGTTTGATATGTATATGTGTTTAGTTTATTCTATGTCGGTAACTGTGAACTGAGATCTAGGTACATTAAACTGTTTTAAAGTTCTTTTCGAAAATTAATTTCCATGTCATGAAGTTTGCTGATGGGCAGTTCGGGTTAATTTGCCTTATTTTTTTGAAAATTCCTTTAAAACCTTGTGTGCAAGTTACAAGGTGGGTGAGGTAAGGGTCAGAAAGTTTAGGTGGCCTTGTCAGGAAGCTGTGACATTCTGAACATTCCGAAAACCGTTGTACATCGCATCGTTACGGAGGAATTTCACATGCGGAAGGTGTGCGCCTAACCCGTCCCAAAACAGTTAACGGACGAACAAAAGGCCACTCTAATGTTTATCGCGAGTGAACTGAAGGAACGTGTGGATCCTGATTATTTAGACAATGTTGTTACCGCTGATGAAACGTGGGCATGTCAATATGACCCTGAAACAAATCCTAAGAGAAAATCATGTTGATCGCCATTGTCAACACCGAGGGTGTGATCCACAAAGGTTTGTTACCTCAAGGGCACATGCGCCTACTACGCGGATTTTTTGGAAAGATCAAGGAAAGGGTCATCCGAGTGTGAAAGGACATTGCCGCTCCTTAGCTTCTGCATCACGACAATGCTCCCAGCTACCCGTCCCTGCGCGTCCGTGAATTCATGGCGAAGAACAAGATAGGAATGCTGCCACAGTCACCCTACAGTCGCAACCTACCTCCGGCCAACTTATGTTGTTTCCGAGAATCAATACCGTACTTAAAGGGCGCCGTTTTGACAGCCTTGGCAACAGGTTTAAAGGAGATTCTCGTAGAGGCTTTGGAGGGGACGTACCGAGCATGGCAACGTCGCCCAAAAAAATGTGTAGGTGCTCATGGACAGTACATTGAAGAATATTAACACTTTAAACCAATATTGTTAATTTTTTTAACAAATATATTTCGTGACTTATGTTTTTCTGCAACTTTAATTCTGCACTCTTTTTTTGGGTTGATCACTTACACTCAAGAAACGATCATTCTGTTTGTACACGTTTGTGCTTAAAAAAATACGACACCCCCATTACTACATTCTGTAAACTTAACAGCTGGCACAAAATTTGAAAGCAGAAACGGAAAACCATAGCGCCATAGACATTTGTGCCCATAAACATATATCAGCACCCATGGAAATTACAGAGAGAGAACTTTGTGCTACCGTATATTGGTGCTCCATTACTAAAAATTTGTGCCGATAGATATTTTGGGCACCTTTTAAAATTACGTAGATATTTAAGGTGGTGTGCCCACAAGATATTTGATACAGTGGCGAGACGGCGTCACACCTGGCGTACTATGTAATTCAAAAGCACATGCAGGTATCAATACCGCTTTTGAGTATGTTTTCTACATCGAAAAGTCCACCATATATGTATGGATCTCACTAATCACGATAGTGTTCACCGCAATTAAGTTATAATAAATGTGATATTTGCCTACAGCTGCCAGTAAAACCAAGATAGAGGGCCACTTGTACCATTCTTTAATACAGTAACTTTACTACAAATAGTGGCGACAAGCGATGTATCGATTTTTATGGCCTGCCTAGTCACGTGGCATACACTGCCTCTTAATGGTGGCCTGACTGTGTTTACCTTTGATCAGCGTGTGATTTTTATTTGTTTGGTTTGTTCATACAAACCCATCCAAAATTTTGCCTCTTAATGGCGGATGGCTGGAGGTAATCGCTGCTTGTCGTCGCTGTTTGTAGTAGAGTCACTGTATTCTTTAAATGTCACGAAATGTTGTAGATGATGGTTCTGACTTTGACTCTGGCCATAAAACTGTAGATGGTGTTCGTGTCTTCAAAGGTCCTTAATCGTTTCTAGACATTCATTCGTACAGCCATGGTATCGTGATGACCACGTTTTTACATTTTCTTTGAAAATAATGAATTCACATAATGTAAACAAACTTAATCCAATGTCCCCCCCCCCCTCACCTTAGTCATCTTTTTCTGGACCCATTTCACACGACAGTACAGGTAAGCTTTACTGTTAGATTAGTAGCAAAGTTCTCAAAATGGATTGCAAGGCATAAATACAATCACAGCTTTCAGCGAGAACCTTCTTCACAAATTTAGGATCCTTGATAGGTAAATATAAATTTGATCCTACTAAGATTCTTGGCATATACGGTGCAGGAATCTGGACAGTTCAGATGCCTGTAAAGTCATTAAATCCAAAAACGCCAAAATTTTCTTTGAAATATTGGAGGACCGTCACATATTTAAGCAGTATTTTTACATTTTTCCCCACTTATTATTATCCACTCCCCAATCAAAATTCCCTTCACAAATCGCCTAACAGAAGCATTTATGCAGTCGGTAACTAGATGGAGTAACGAAAAAAATGTCTTCTTTCAATCCATCCAAGTGAAACATCTATTTTTCCGCTACTTGACCATCTGTACAGTCCAATATCTATTTATCCTGTAACAATTGTGACGTTGAGAAGTTTTCAACACTAATAAAAGACATGGCACCAACTATAACCCGTCGATGAACTGTTTTTGACCCATTTAGATAATGTGCAGCTTGAACCATGGAAAAAGGGTAAGTCAAGTGAAACTCATCATTCAAACTATCAAGTTGGCAAACCAGGTCCGACGATTAGAAGTTTAGTGAAAAGAATTCTATTAACGATAGCGATTCGGAGGTTGATCCTAACCAAAGTGTCATGAAGAATTTGCAAAAGTTGGGAAACTTTGGTACAGATCTGCTCATTACATTCGTGGGGAGTCTTCTATGAACTAACAATGCGTGTTTTGTTGTAAGAAAATTCTGTTAAAGGGCTCGTCCTGAGATACATAGTTTTACTGTAGTGAGTATCCAAATGAATCTTATTTTTTTAAATAGCTAATTTTGCGCACAATTATTTCGTATAATCTTCCTTCAGGTAGGGGAATAACGTGTAACACACAACATTTGTTTCGATTTCCATGAAAATTCGTTCAACTAAAATCAAATAGACTAACTAAACTAATTAACATTTATATGTATCTCTGTATCTCTTTAAGGTCTTCCATCAGTTCATTAACTTACTGTCCCAAGGTTGAGCTTCTTACCTTTGTTTACAATAGTTCTTATATGTTTGTACAATAATATTCATGATATATATTGTTATTATCACAATATAAATCGTGAAACGTGAAAGTATTTATTTTATCTTGAGACAACCAAAAGTTCAATCAACCGAGTAAAATGTATCGTCCTACATCATAAACAATCACTCCCCCTCGAAAGCAAAGAAATGCTGTATAAATAGCTACGGTACGGTAGGAACACCATAATTTGGCATAAATTGCAATATGAAAGTACTTTCACTTTTCCTGTGCTGCCTGGCAAATATAATCGCCGTAGAGGTTGTAATGCAAATGTAACCACGTTAACCACATTAACCATATTTTGTTACAGATCACTCCTTTGGATGTAAGACAAGCATGGTTCAGGGCAGGAGAGGCGCACTTCAGTTCTTGCGCCGCCCTAACAGGAGTCGATTCAATAGAGGCCTATAATTCCATCATGAAAAATCAGTGGGGGAACGACAGTAAATTGAAATGTTACATGACTTGTATTGCGCAAAAATTAAATTTAATGGATTCCATCGGCGAGTTTGTCGAGGAGGAGTTTCTTAGACAACTTAAGGGGGTAACATCAGAAATGGCTAAGAAGTGCATTGCAAAAACAAAGAAGGAAGAAGATTTATGTAAGAAAGGATTTGATACATTTTTGTGCTTGATGTACGATTTGGGGAAGCCATATGACGGAAAATCTCGATAATGATAATGAAACTGTATAGATTTTAGTTTTTTTTTAATTGTCTGAAATAGGAGGAGTTATAAAAACATTCAGATACACATTCTTTTTTAATTTTAATCCCTAACTACACCTACTTGCACAATGCACATATCCGAGAACTGAATGGACATTTAGTGACGTCCTCCCTGGATGATCACAAACCAACAGCTACGATGGAACTTTTGTTGGCACGAATGACACGTATGCGGAATAATTTCGATTGTACTACATTAGGATTTTACTAAAAGTGGAAGACATTCTCCAGGGTTATATTGCATCAGTTAAATTAGGGCCACGTGACGTAACATTTAAATTACTGCCAAATATTTACGGTAAATCTAAGTTTTGAGAGAATGAGCGCACGCCATCTGTTTTTCTTTGCAGTCCTGTGAGCGATTATCCCAAACAGTATTCCCACCAGCGTTTATTTTTGCTTAATACGAAAAACAATAGCCGCGGTGTTTTATAAAACGCACTGGCTAAACAACCGCCGGCGGTAGTCGTGTTCAATAGAAGAAAAACCGCCGTCGGCCGGTTTATTACATTTATTGATATGAATGCCGCCGAAATAGTACAATAATTTAAGTTTTCGGCGGCATTTTAATTGGGGAAAATATAAAACCGCCGTCTGACGGTTGTATTTTATTTGAACTAGCAATACCCCCGTTTCGTTAATCAGAACGCATTATAATATTTAAAATAGATTTTGCCGCTATTTTAGCAGATCAATTTTAGTTAGGATCTCATTATTATTTTGATTAGCTCGGCATGTGAAATCAAACGACTTTTATACTAAAACAAACTAAATATTTACTCCGATGGAAATAATTGGTTACAAAAATAAACATGTTATTAGAAATAAATTTTTCTAATTTTATATATTTTTTATATTTTTATATTATATATTTTTTAATTTTTTAACCTGCGATAGGCATTCATGTTTTATAGGTAGATGCAAAAATGGACCCTTTTGCATCTTTGACTTGATATAAATATGAATCCGTTTAAGATAGAGAAAAAGGGTTGGTTTTTTTTTATGTCGTTTTGCTTTCAGTCCTATGACTGTATTAGCTCGACCTTTGGGTCTACCTCTTTTCTTCATGGTCACTGGTAGTTTAATATCACCCATATCTATTTCTGCATTGCTTGTAGAAGGTTTGATAATGCAATTTTCGTCTGTTGGAGTTCTATAAATTATTTCAATCACAGAATTAGGGACGATATTTAGATCAGCATAGTTTAAAATAATTGGTATTTCTTCTTGTACTGTATTTAATCTCTGATTCACCGGGGTTTGTACCACTTCTGAATCAGGAACGATATTTAGATCAACATAGTTTAAAGTCATTGGTGTTTCTTCTTGTGCTGTATTTAATCTCTGATTCACAGGGGTTTCTACCACTTCTGAATCAGGGACGAAATTTAGATCAACATAGTTTAAAGTCATTGGTGTTTCTTCTTGTGCTGTATTTAATCTCTGATTCACAGGGGTTTCTACCACTTCTGAATCAGGGACGAAATTTAGATCAACATAGTTTAAAGTCATTGGTATTTCTTCTTGTGTTGTATTTAATCTCTGATTCACAGGGGTTTGTACCACTTCTGAATCAGGGACGAAATTTAGATCAACATAGTTTAAAGTCATTGGTATTTCTTCTTGTGCTGTATTTAATCTCTGATTCACAGGGGTTTGTAGGTACCACTTTTGATTTCTGACTAGTATTATTTTTGGCAGTCAATTCTCGTATTTCATTTTCATGTTCTAATGTATTTATGATTTGAAATTCACTGGTTTTGTCCGTTCCTGATACATTTTCGGGACTATATGTTTCAGACTCCATTTCCGTTATTATAATGTCTTTATCATTTTCCCAAGCTGTCTTAAGTTGTATTAGTTGTCTAAACCTAGTATGGTACCTTGCATCACCAGCTTCTGACATTAAACCTGCTAATGACTTCAAATACAATCATGCTTTACTAAATTTTTGATGTTGGTTTAATTTCATGGTTCGTTTTATTACGGTATGGCTTTGAACTGTAGAAGGCGCCGAATCGTCTTGTAAATTACTTATATCTGAAAGAAATATCCTTTGGTTGGAATAATAATGCGTCCTGGTCCATCTCTTGTTACATAATTTTTCCTCAAACATGTTCATTTTCTGTTCTTCTCGTTTCCTAAAAATATGGCGACAAGGTAATAGCATTGATGTTTGTAAACCACAGTTACATGACTCAAGTGTCGTGGTATAATTTTGGGCGGGAGTTTTACTTCTGGTTGTGTATTGTTTCTCTACGAACTTGAAAGCATAATTGGTTAGCAATTGGTGGTAGTTGTAAAGCACGCTATCTTTGTCGTAAAAGTTTATGGGTAATTTTTGAACCAAATTTGCTGCCTTGTGATCTCGTTCATCGTTCATTATCAATATTACCTTAAAAAAGTCGTCAATAAAATTATTAAGACTGCTATATCGTTCTACCAATGTCTTAATTTTGGCGTTAAGTGATTCGAGTCTATTATTTGTTGTATTCAAAAAATTTGAATGCTGAAAATTTTGTCCTAGTGTCCATTCGTCTTTGATCTCATGCCAGTTTCTATTGAAATATTCTACTACGGCTAGTGGACACTTTTTTAATAAATCCTCGTACAAAACATTATAATGTTCAACACTTCTAGAGTATACCATTTTTTGAATAATTTCCAGAGCAGTATGACGTTGAGCAGGTGTTATGTTCAATTTTGTTGTTGATATTTCCCTATTAAATGATCTCATGGCATGAAAAATGCATATAAGGATATGTGCACCTGGAAAATGTTCTTTAAGAATTCTTCTTTCATTCAAGTCTTTATCAGCCATAATAGACTCCACATAAATCCATCTTGCATTGTTTTCTTTGAACTTAGAAAAAAACCAATTTAAGGTTTCTGAGTTTTCTTCAACTAGCAGTCCAACAGCTATAATTTCAGAGAGACCATTGCCATCTTCATTGATGATTATTAGCACAGGAGTTCTAATGTCCAGTAATTTGTAAGTAGCATCGATGCACAGAAATTCTGGGTAAGCTGACATATAATGTTTCATATGTTTAGTTTGGAAAAATAAAGCCTTAAAATTGTTTTCTTTATCACTTAAAATGTGACAGTCAGCACCTAAAAAAGAATAGTTTTTCACTTCGAAACCAAAAAGGCTATTATAACATACCATATTTAGTTTGTAACTTTTCAATACATTCTTTTAACGATATATCCTTTTCCTGGGCGTGATTTGATTTACTTGCTATATTGTGAATGTCCTTTAAAAGTACTATCTTATTGCATTTCTCCTGTATGTAACATTTTATTTCTCTTCTTTTAGACTTAAGATTTGCTAAATGAACAATTTCTGTCCGAATATCAATAGGAAGTCGTCGCTGTTGTGGTAAATGTTCATACAGTGCCTAAAATAGTGGCTTTAATTTAATTAACTAATATACCTACTACCAAACGTTACCTTGCTTATAGTATGGTTATGTTCTGTTTTTATGCTTATTATTTGAAGCTTGGTACCACACATTGAAGCTCTCAACATAATATGGGCATCACACCCTGATTTATAAGTACTACAAAAGCAAGGGTAGTATAAGTTCGGCCGCTGGATCTTTATACCGATCTATACGTTCACATACAACGACGTGCGTATCTGTCATTCAACTACTTTATTACTAAAAATAAACAAAGACAAACTGCAAATCTCAGTCAGTTTGTCCTTGTTTGTTTTTAGTAATGAAGTAGTCAAATGACAGATACGCACGTCGTTGTATGTGAACATACATCGGTAAAGATCCAGCGGCCGAACTATATGTTGTTTATTAATTGTAAAATATATTAATCATATTACCTGGAGACTTTTTTCCCTTTTCCTGCAGGTTTGAAGTTTCTGCCGCCCTTAATGCATGTATATTTTAATTGATAATATTTTAATTTCGAGTCAATAAACCGTTCCGTTTTTTTCCGGGCCGCCGAAATAGTTCTTGCATCCCTCTTCCAAAACGATACGTATTCCCTTTTAGAATAACTATCGAGAGCTGCTACCAATTCTTCGTAACTAGCAAATGTATCACCCAGCTTCATTTTTTAAATAACACGCTTAGCTTAGCCGCCGAAATTAAACAATATTTAATAATACAAATTGCACTAATAACAACGTTAGCCACTCACAGTTCGCGGTATACTAACAAAATTAGAACAGCGATGAAGTACTTAGTAACTAAGGTTAAATTGTCTAATTTAAGACGGTATTAGTCATTTCAACTGGAAACTGCCGTCGGTCGGCGGCAACTTGCAATATGCCACAGCAAAGCCGCCGAAATTGTTAAAATAATTTACGTTTTCGGCGGCTTTATAAGTCAGGAATGTATAAAACCGTCAAATGACGGTTTTAGTTAAAATTAAGCAACAATGCTGCCGGCGGTTGTTTAGCCAGTGCGTTTATAAAACTGTTTGGATACTTTGTATTAAAATATTTCTTCCGTTTACTATTAGCTAAGTATAATGTTTCTTGGTGTGCCGTTTTGGGTGAGTGGTAGCAGACCTCATGACCTATCTAACGTATATGTCGCAATGTTCCACCCTTCTTCGTTAAAAAAATTGTAAAAAATTCTTCAACTGAGGTGTAATTGTACCCTGGATGTGGAGTGGATGGATCACCTGAAAATGAGGAAAAGTTCTATTACACGTCTGCCTAACGCGTGCTGTATTTCTTCGATTTATTGAGATGCTACGAGCTGAGGTTTCGTCCTTACCTATGATAGTTCTTGAAGATAATGAATTAGAAGAGACTGTCGAAACAAGCAATATCTGGGCAAAAGAATTCTTCAAGATTACCATCCACATCTGGAGTTGAACCTCGATAAAATGGAACAAACACCACCATTTTTGTTCCAAAGAACTTGTTTACTTATTTTTATTTACAGACACTTACACTGTTGACTGCTATTTGTCTTCAGGAGAAAACTTGTCGAACATAAAATTATAACTTGAACAATTTAATTTGCGCTTATTTCAAGGAGAAGTGCCGAAGTTTTTGCTCACTTTGAGATCTTTGCCTATATTTTGAAAACTTTTGAAAAAATTTTTTGGAAAATGCAGTAGACAAAGTATCCTACATTTTTTGACAGACAGTAAGCAATAGATCGTGATGAAGAAAAACGGTTTTGTAAACGTCAATAACTAAAAAACTAGGTATGTATCCATTTTATGGGAATAGAAAAACCTATGATGTTTTGCCACCATTGTCAAAATACGATTGCTTGGTGAAGGTTGTATACAAAAAGTAACAGACTCTACCTTGAACAAAGTTCTTACACACTTTCAGGGCCTTTGGGCATCAGTACACTAGTACAGTATCTGGTTGGCAGCGGTTTCTTTGTTGCACATAGTTGTAAGGTTCAGCGTGTACACATTTGTACATATTTAGATGGATTGTGTTTAAGTGCAAGTCAAGCACCATTATTGTTCTCATGGATACACTGATGGTCATACCATATCCATAAAGACCTTGAAGGAGCACTCAGTAACATTAGAGCACACTGACTCAATGGAAGCAGCAGTTTTTCAGTTAAGATTTCTGTTAAATACAAAAATCAAAAGCCAATTAATCACTGTGCACATGCCTTAGTGAAATTCCATGTAGACAAGTAACTGATCATAAGTGCGTTACAGTGGAGGGGAAAGAAATAGACTTTCTTCTAATAATGATTGGGCTACGAACTTCTATTAATGTCGTTTTCCTCAAACCAAGGGAAAAGAAAATCCCTCAGCCCTTGTACCATCCTCCATCATGCTACGCATTTTTCAGCAAAGGAAAGATGAAATTTCTTAAAAACAGAACCTTGACACTACATTAAAAATTTTACCGACGCGCCGTGGGGAAACAGTTAGTGCTTCACCACTATGCGTTTTTACCGGTCCCGTTTAGCGGGAGCGTTTTGATGGGACGAGTTAAACACATCGGTAACTTGACGTTGTCCTGTAATAATAAAATCACCGCACTATTACAATGGTGAGGTGCAAGCAGTACTTGACTTCAACTGTTACTGTTAAAATCTGTAATACACACTCATTTAACATAGGTACTTATTTTCAAGCATGATGTAGTAAAACTACAGCCCTGTAGCGGCTCCTAGGGTCGAAAGGCAACAAATTTACTTTCTCTTTTATTGTGCCTGAATCTTCTATCAAAGCACTGAAATTAATGCGTGCATTTTGTAGCAAATGTTGTCAACCTTAATTTCTGTATAATTTGACCTGTGAAGCCGATCTCGTTCTCGAGGTGGTAAGCAATGCGAATTAAAGGAAATAAAAGACTAGTTGGAATGAAGCTTTGGGACTTTTTTCTTGAGAAAACCACAATTTGACTGGATTATTGCTAACTTTCTACACCAAACAGCTGATTTATAAAATTCCATCAAATTCAGATAATTTACGGCATTCTAATCTCCTTTAACCAATCGTTCAATATAATCTAAAGCTATAACAGGAGTTCACGAAGATGCGAAGCATGCGTTCTTCGTGAGCCCGTAGCACTCTCGAGAGTACACTTGGAGGAAGTATTCAGTTTGAAATTCTGGTGGAAGGCATGGGAGTCAGCCTGGGAAGCAACCAGCACCTACGCGGCTGAAGTCCTGAAAGACCTACGCTAAGCTGAACAGGAGAGAAAGAAGGAGAGCAACCGAGAGGAAAGAAGTAATGACTTTGATCGTTTGAAGGAAGAGCTAAGGCTCAATCCTCCCTTCGCGCAGTAATGCGTGGGGAACGGAAGGCAGCAATAGAGGATGTCGGTACGGGTTGCACAAGTTCCGAGCCAAACATGGCGAGTCGTGGTCAATCCCATCCTAAGATCAAACCAAGTCCGACACTGCACTCCGGGCCCAAGTGCGTGCGTAACTGCATTTTTCATACTCTATAAAAAAAAGCTACAGCTCACCATCTAATGTCAATTTATAGAAGAAGTGATATGACAAACGCATGATAACGAACCAAGTTCTTGAGACATGACTTCGATCAATGGTCCCAAAATTGAACCTTCACACAATGTTATTACGTTTTTTTTTCAATGACACATTTCTAACAGTACTTAATATATTATTATGATTACCAAGCAAATTTGAAACGTGAACGTATATTGATATTTGCAAAACGTAAACAAAAACGCACATGCGTGTATAATATATGTTTTTCCAAAAACAAAAAATCCACAATAGGTATATAAACGAATTTTTGCATTGTCAACACCATCATTTGTCACAAACCGCAATATGAAGATAATCCCACTATTACTCCTGTGCTGCTTCACAAATATAATCGCTGTCGAGGTTGTAAAGTAAGTTTAATTACATTAATGCAACATTTTGTTATAGGTCATTCCTTTGGATATAAGACAAGCATGGTTCAACGCAGGAGAGGCACATCTCAGTTCTTGCGCCGCCTTAACAGGAACCGATTCAATAAAGGCCTATAAATCCATCATGAAAAATCAGTGGGGCAACGACAGTAAATTGAAATGTTACATGACTTGTGTTGCGCAAAAATTAAATTTAATGGACGCCTACGGCGAATTTGTCGAGGAAGAGATTATTAGGCAATTGAAAGGTGTAACACCGGCAATGGTCAAGAAATGTATAATAAGAACAAAGGTGGAAGGAGATTTATGTAAGAAAGGGTTTGATACGTTTTTGTGTTTGATGTACGATTTGGGGAAACCATCTGATGGGAAGCATTGAAACTAAGCTGTTATATTATTGAAGTTTTCGGTGTCATAAATGTAAGTTTCATCATAAATATTTGGTTTTCTTACACCCCTCCCCCCTGTACCTATTTGTAAAATGCGATTACAATAAATTTAACAAACTGTGTGACCATGTACATATCAGCCACATGTGAATGGATATCTAGTAACGTCCTTATTTAACAGTAGGCGCTGACTACTAAACACACTTTGCCGAGGATTATTGTTTGTCTTTTGAAAAAATGTCTATACGTCAGATAAGTTAACAAGGTGAAATATAAAGTACTTGACGTCATCTAATTGTGGGGGCAATACGTTGTTCAGTTGAAGAGCAAGGTGGTGAGGGTGATTGTGGAGTCATCTACAAGGAATGGGAAATGTGCAAAGCAATGCCAACAGAATGACAGTGGAGAAGGTTTTAAACTCCAGTCCAATCGTGAGCACACCCTTAAGAATGTTTGAACTTGCGGTTTCTGTAACATTGAGTTTGAATACGCAACAGAACTAGTCTTGCAATAAACCAAGACCTTCCTTCCCCTTATCAGAATTGGAGACGGGAGCAACATGGAAACCCCCTCCAGAAGCATCATTTGTTAATCTTTATATGTATATCTAGTTCCAATCATTTTTTTCATTATCAACTTGTAATTTATTTAAATCCGCTCCTGATATAGCTTTTATGAACATTTATAGTTAACCAAATTCGTTACAAATAAAATTGTGTTGCAATATAAGGACCAACCCGTTCATGAACTTAAATGAATAAATTATAAGATATAAATGAAATAGTTACGCTCGGTGTCATTAATCCAAAAATAATTTTTTGTGCTTTTAATGAAACCAATTATACTTTGAACTCGGTTTTACTTTACTAATGCAAAATTCAATATCGAAACGCCAGAATTTGCTCTTGAAAGCACGAATTGTGGTTTCCAAAGTTATTGACCTGTATAGCGTGGTCGATTTGTATACGGAGTTCGTCATGATTATGCACTGCATTTTCAAATGGTGGTGTGTTAGAGTGCGTAACAGCAGCAATCGATTTTAATAATAAACGATAGTTATAAATAAGCAAAGCTAAAAACGCATTTTTCCAGTAACGTTGTGTTTACGTGTAATAATAAAGCAAAACATTTGTTTGTGACTCTGAAACTGTGTTTGTGATAAGGGATTGTTTTTTTTTGTGTTTGAGGAGCTGAATTAATTAATTTAATCACATTCAGGCAATAGTAAACAATCTAATAGCAATGGATCTAGTTCAACTTCGTATGTTCGAAAGAAATTTGAAAACGGATAGGTCTAAGTGAATCTATTTTTCATGAAGCTCTTGAGGCCAATGTCACTGGTCAACATTCGAAACAAAGTTCTAAGCAGAGTTTTAATAAAACTTCAAAGACGAAGAAAAGTACCTGGAATTATTGTAACCAGTCTGGACATTGGGTCAAAGCAAGTAAGAAATGGATTGCAGATGGCAAACGAAAGAAATGGCAAAAAACCTCTGCCACAGCTGCAGTAATGCTTGTAGAGCAGGAAGTATTTGTGGCTGAAAGTGATCCAAGTTCATGGTGGGTACATAATGGGGCCACTAGACACGTTACAAACAATTTAGGATATTTCAGAGTTTCAGAAGTTCGAAAATCATTGTTGCATTAAAGAGGCAGGCACAGAAATTTTGGAAGCAGTAGGAGAAGGTAAAATTGTGGCCAAGACATCTTATGGAAATAAATTAGTGAAGCTATCAAAAGTTTGGTATATACCCTAGTTGTCAAGAAATCTGTTCTCGCTACTTGCAGCACACGATAGGCTTCCTGGCAGTTTGTTTGAGTCTACAAATAGGATTTGTAAATTTTCGAACAAGGGGAAGCTTATATTACAAGGAAGACGGGAAATAGGATGGGACATTATATAAGTTAGATCTTATGCCAGAGATACCTACTCAGAAACAAGAGGTTAACTTAGCAGATAGTAAGTCTGGAGTTTTACAGTTATATCATGAGAGGTTTGGGCATCAGAATAAACGACACATTAAAAATTCACTTGAAAATGAATTGAATGTAAAAGTGCCTATTGAAGAAGGTACATATTTGTGAACCACGCATTTAAGGTAAAGCTCACAGATTACCTTTTGGTGTAAGAGAAAAATGTAAAACACCATGAGAATTGGTATCAGGAGACATCTGTGGACCTTTCTGTGAATCCTTCTCAAAATTCAAGTATATTGTAGTTTACAAGGATGCATTTACAAAGTTTAGGAAGTGTTATTTTTTAAAAGATAAGTCTGAGGTGATAAACACTTTAGAAAATTACCTTAAGTTTGTCAAAATTTCAGGACACGCTGTTAAAGAATTTTTGAGTGACAATGGTGGAGGGATGAAGGAAAAAAATAAAATAATACTTTCAAGAGATGTTGTGTTTTATAAGAAGCTAACAAATTGTGAAGAAAAAGTCAAGATTCGTATGAAAGATATAGAACCAAAAATCAGGGAAAGCCATCGAATGATGAAAACAGTAATTCTGATGAAAATGATGCACGAGAGGCGGAGGAACATGAAGGACAAGAAATATACTCGTATAAAGAAGAATGTGATGTAGCTCCATTTCTGTCAATGAATTTAAGAAACCGTCAATCGCTGATGACTACGTAATGCTCAGTGAAGGATTTATGTCGGACAGAGAAACCCCTGAAACATATCAAGAGACTCTTCAAAGAGAAGACAACTGGCAGTTAGCTATGAAACAAGAAATGCAGTCCCTATGGGAAATATTGGAAATCGCAAGAGAACAGTTGGGACTAGTTAAAAAGAAAAACTAGGGAAAGTGTTGAAGTTAACAAAGACAGTTTTGAACTTCAGCAAGAGTTTTTCCTTTAAGTATTTATAATGTAACCATAGTGCTCTGTTCTCGTGGTAACAGATAGTCAACAGTTTATTTTTTGACAAAAAGTTTTGCTTCCGATGTAAAGCATGTTACGTTTAATTATAAAACCTTTCTTTAATTAATTGTGGCTTTTCTTATTGCCAAAATCCAAATAATTATTGTCATATTTGTAAAAACATTACCAACAATTCATTATAAATAGGTAAAAGTAAATGTGGCGCAAAAGGTTCTTTGTTTGGGCCGAATACATTAACCTCGTTAAGAACAACATCATTATCATTATTTCCCTGAGCCCCCCATAATAAATCCGATTTCGCCAAATCATATGCTCCTTTCAGATCATTCCCATAACCCAGGCAACTATAAGATCGTGGAATTCTGTGGCAAGGGCAGATTTTCTGGAAATACATTAAATTCGGTAAACCCAATAAGCTTCATCTGCATTAAATGAAGTTCTGTATCTCAACATAAACCTTTTTTTTGGGATTATCAATAATTGAACAATTCTTCGGTTATAATTTCTCGTTTCTGGCTCCCCTAACTTTTCTTTCTAAATTTCCACCTACTTATCATCCCCATTTCGTTTCACTTGTCTCATCTTAACGTTTTCGATACTTTTATTTCACTCCCATGGTTCTCATTTCCAACTGTGGCTGTCTTCCGGAGCGAGTCGATGGTACTTAACAATAACAAATAACAAAGAAACTCGAAAAAAAAACAATAGTCCGTATGTTACACACCCCATTTTTCATCCCCATCTAATCATGTTTGCTTGCTACGTTGTTGATACCGGTTTCCGTCTTAGTTTCAATTATTTTCTATCCAATTTCTACCCATTTTGTCTCCCCTGTGTCATGTTAAAAAATAAGATCATATTATGCAAATTTTCCCACCTGTATCGCCACATTAAACATTATTCTTATTAGTATTGATGCGAGCGCAAACGTAAATGTGATGTTACGCTTGACCTATGATCGAGTAATTTTGACTTTTAAGTTGCCATTCCTCCAGATCAAACTGTTATAAATATTATCGGTTTAACTGATCTGAAAACAGTCGCGTGCACAAATCTCAATAATCGCATTTAAATACTAAAAACGTAAACAATCGACAATGTTACAATAATATAAAGACATTGACCTTACTAATCGATATTTACGTGATTCTTTCGCATTCATTAATCAACTAAATTGTTTTGATTAGTTTTTCTTTCATTTTATAAACTTTCTAGTGCAATTATTATAATAGTTGTATACAGTCGTTATACAGTGATTCCAATTCCCACACAACTAATTACTGAACGAGGTTTAGACCTTGATAGGTACAGGAAGTCGAGGGTAGGTGATTAGGAAATTGTAACATAAATCTTTTTTCTGCACTTACTTGTTTCGACTAGGTGTTTCGTGTGCCACATCCGGTTACCTATTCGAATAGAAAAATAAATTACTCGACAATGTGCAATTATATGAACAATTGAATTTTGAAATATTAAGTTAACACAAACTTTTAGTGAGATCTAAGGGATTCAGCAATGGCTACCTTTTGTTCGCAAATAGAGGGATAAGCTATATAAGCTCAAAAGTGGCAAGAACATTGATCAGAAAAATTATTCCAATCATATTATCAACATGAGATGAGATCAGAACAGCATTTTAGTTCACCACCTCTCCAAATTCCTATCTAAATATCTAATTATCAACTACAATAAAAAAAATCATGGCCTACTAGAATGCAAACAAAAACCATTTTCATACAAATTTTAGAGCAAAATCTTAATAACCTTTTAATCGTTGATTTTAGACATATCAATTACTCATAGTTTTTGATAGAAAATGAAAAGTTATTCAACATAGAATAAAAACATACAGGGTGTTCCATTTAAGTTAAGTGAGTTTTGGATGTTTGAAAAATATAAAATATGAATCCTTTTTCTAAACACCCTGTACAAAAAATCGAAATCCTGCGTAATGCAAATAAAAGCCTTAAAGGTCAAGATAAATCGATATAAATTTGCATTACTAAAAGTAAGTGGTTTCCGTGTTATTAGGGGTTGTTTAAATTGAATATTTTTCTTAAAATCACAATTTTCTCAAAATTGGTAAGTGATGGGTATAGGGAACGTTTAATAAAGTTACCTTAGTTTTTAACGTATAATCTAAAAATGTAATAAAACACAGGGGGTTGCATTTAAAAAAACCTAACTTTGATATATTACAATTTTGTGAAGCATGCTGTATAATTGAAAATAATTTTAAAAAATAGTCCTTATCAATTTACATATGTCACCAACAAATGAAGCTGATATCTTGTACCCTTAAGGCACAAGAGACCGAGGGAATAGTCATGAATCACCCTGTATATGTCCTTTAAGTTTCTTCCGGTCACAGTTTCATTTTCAGCCAACAATAAGCTAAGCATTTCTTTTGTAAACATCAAAAACGATTGCAGTATAAGAATTGTATGGGGAGACTGCTGTGTCAAAGAGACCCAATCTTGAAAACCTGTTGCGCAGATTCATTTATTCATTCCATTCAAACAAGTTTGCTCACTTGCAATTCACATCTTTTCTATCTTTTCTTCTTCATTTCGAATTCATTACTAGTTTGAAAGCTCCGTTAACAAGAACAACCTGAAACGACTGAAACGCTCAAATAAATTAGCCTCAGTTCTGTTTATTCATAAAATGCATTTCTACGAATATTTGGTTGGTTCTCCACATTTTGTCTGCACCATGTGTTCTTCGTCACTTCAGTTATCACCTCCCTGTGTGAAGTACTCGCGTTATTTTGAGACAGTACGAACATTGACGGGATAGGAACTATTGCAATGTATCCAAACTGTGACTGTGACGTCTTTGTGATCCAGATTTTCTTGTGCAGTCACACCCTAAGTATTTACAAATGTTATTATAAAAAATTGTCTTTGTAACCAGAATTCCACCTTCATTTTATATTATCATAAACGGCCTTGTCTAAGGTCGTGCTTGCGTTACTAATTTTCTAAAAAAATCATAATGTTAATCTAAACTTATTCCCTCTAATCATACCTACCTAAAATTTTATGTAATGTAAACTATTAATAGGTAACGTTAAACAACTAATTAAATAAAAATTATGTGATAATTCAATTGCACCCTTAAGTACTCTTTTCCCAGCATCCATGTTTTATTTTTTGTAACTTTGCGTTTTTATATTTTATGTAATTCAATCCACTTCGTCTTGTAGAGGTTATCTACAACTTTTACCTTATAGAAGATTCATTTTTAAGCCTGATAATGACGTTAGTCGAAACTTGCCTAGTCAATACTAGAAGGTTTTCTGAGCTTACATTTCTTTAATTTTTATAAATGGACCCAAGCAATTCAAATTACACACATGAAAAGGAACCGGTATACTTTGGTAATAGCTCGAAGCGATGTCAGGTTCCACAATCATGTTACAATAGCTATGACCTTTTCAGCCGTACGATAGCGTGTTAGGTCAAGGCCACCTAAAGGAGGCCTTGGTTAGGTACATGTTAATTTGTTAGATAGTGAAGCGGTTTGACCAGAGATTTATAATCAAAGGTGAGACTGCACTGCAGAAACAGTGCTCAGACTGTCAAATTCAGAATTAATCTTAGTTACAGTAACAACAGTATTACTTACAGACGTACTCGCCGTAGTATACCCGGGATGCATAGATGGCAAAAAATGATGTAATGTACCACCGATGGTGTGTAAGACTTCTTTTATCCTCCCTTGGTTTTGGCCTGGTTCTTTTTCACTCTTTTGAAGTTAGCAACGAGCACACACATACACTGTAAACGAATATTCATTTAAGACTACCTTCACCATGTAACAAAAATGTAGGTATATATGCTATCAACACAGAACTAGTTTGGGTGTCAAGGGGTCACGATACACCCGTCTTGTCTATCGTTTCCAAGGCTAGTTCTGCTTCTTCACTACATACAAGGGAATATTCATACGCAGTCCACCTGGACATGAAAGAAAGCACCGAAAACTTTATTTTTGTACAGCTACAGACTTTTTTCACGTACAATTCTCTTCCGCTGATTTTTTATGTATTTGAACAGGATGAATTAAGTTGCACGAGGCCAAGTCAAGGCTATGAGGTGGATGCTGCATTTGCATAATCAATAGAATTCCGTCATTCGTCGCCATCGATTTTCTTAAGGAGAATTGTGCCTATGAATCCATTGCTTGAATTCTTTGATTGTGGGAGGTGGTGCTTCACCAGCTTCGCTTCGAGTAACACTGCGCGGCAGGAAAGCTTCGTCTTGCTGCAAAGCAGCTAAAAGTCCTGTAAAAAGTTGCGGATGTTCCTCTATCGATTCCCTACTGCATTGAAATTATTTAGACCAAAATTTAATTTCAAAATATAAGTTTTTGCTGGAAGTTGATGTGAGTATTTATTGCAGGAAAGAAGATGAGTAGCGCCCGACAAATAAATTCCATGAAAAATATATTGTACCTACCTACTTTGACTTATTATCAAGCCCTTTTTCGGGAAAGGAAGAAACTTTAGTCTTACTTCGTCAAAATTAGCCCAACAATTGAAACGCAAGTCTTTTTTGCACTAAAAATCGCTCCAAATAAAACATGGTAAGACCAATTTATTTGACTCCTAAATCTATAAACATGACAATATAACTCTCACTGTTCATTAGGGAAAATTACAAAAATGTGTTATTACTAAGTTCACAGCACGCTATTTTTTGCCCCTGGTATTTATTAAATAATAAAAAATACATAAGAAGCTGCTTGTAGCAACGGTCAAATTTACTCGCTTTGGTCCTCGAAGTAGGTAAAAACGGAGGTAGTTCGAATGAAAGATAATGTTCCAAATTTTAACAATTTTGTACACCAAGGCAGCTTCAAAATTCTCCACTTCTGTGATTTAAAATACAGAAACCAGACATGCTGGATGATGAAACATGCAACGATGGTTACATTTTCAACGCCACTTGTGGTACGCGTTAATCTTCTAAATGGAATTATGGCTATTAATTTACCTTTTGCTTCGGATTAGCTCAGGTTGGTTCGACTTACTCTTTTTTAAACTTTGGATTTCACTAAACAGTGAGGAAAAGAAGACACACTGTACGAAACTACATATTATCTACCAATTAATTTAATAAAACTTTTATTGAAATATTTAGGTAGGTCGCCCTTGTATAATTTGGAAGATTAGTTTCCTATTTCAATTTTATTTTAGCTCGTGGATACGTAATTAATTAAACGGAAATTATTTTATTACTCAAAAATATTTTATCCTCTGTATCGATTTTAAATAATAAGATTGAAATTTATTTTTATTTACTCCAAATACCCTTAGATTTAATGAAAATTACTTTTGAGAACAACATTTTTAACTGCAAGAAAAGAAAGATTTTCATTTTTCTCGAGCTGACACAGCAAAATATGATAAATACAAGGGAATAATATACGAGATACTTTTGGTTGCTAAATTAGAAAGAAATTTATCACCACCATAAGGAATCCTTCAATCTTTATATTTAATGAAAATCCTTCATTCCATCTCCATCCTTGTTTTCGATAATTTTTCAACTTATGCACTCTAGATCCACAACGACTGCCTTCTGCAGAGAGGCTGATGTTTTTACGCAATTAAAATTTCATCAATAATCGATTTATTATAACCACGTTTATAAAAAAGTAGTTTCAACAATAGACCAAAATTAGGTAGTAGCTCTAAACAATTTCGTAGGGGATGATTTGAATGTTATTACTGGATTCGGTGCACGTCATTTTGGAGCTTCATAATCAAATTAACGCTTTCTGTAACATTTTTGTGATTAATGACGATGTGTTTTTACAGTGCCGGATTACCCATTAGGCGGAGTAGACATTTGCCTATGGGCCCCACGCTTTCTAGGGCCCCGCAACATTAGATTAAAATTAAACTGTATATAATATACCTCAGGGGGCCGAAAAGTAATATCGTTTTTTAAAATTAAATTCAAACAGATAAGTTTTTATTTTTTTTTACAATAATAAATTTTATTTGTCCAATATATCACTTATGTTGATGTAGGACACGTCAATCGCATGCGCGATTGACGTGTCCTACATCAACATAAGTGATATATTGGACAAATAAAATTTATTATTGTATTTTTATCAATCATGTAACAACCGCCGTTATCAACAACAACCTTTTGCCATCTAGTGTGCAATTTTTCAATGCCGGATCGATAAAAATCAATTGGTTTTTGTGCAAAATATCTGGAAATGGCATCTTGAACATCATCCAAATTTTCAAATTTTTTGCCACTAAGAAAATATTGTAAGGATCAGAATAGGAAAGGCGATATCGGGCGAGTGTAGTGGGTGAGATCATACCTCCCACCCCAATTCATTTTTCCATTACGCAGTGTGGCCTTGCATTATCGTGTTGCAGAATAACGCCTTAAAGATTGATTCACACGATCCAATTGTACACAGTAAAGATCTGCATTC
Source organism: Pyrocoelia pectoralis (assembly GCA_036250285.1). Classification (NCBI taxonomy): domain Eukaryota; kingdom Metazoa; phylum Arthropoda; class Insecta; order Coleoptera; family Lampyridae; genus Pyrocoelia; species Pyrocoelia pectoralis. The sequence continues at coordinate 32,429,190 of CM070079.1, read as the reverse complement.
ATAGTTTGTCCAGATTTCAGCACTTCAAAATGAAGCACTCCTCGAATATTTCACCAAACACACAATATCGCCTTTTGGGATGTATACCTGGCTTGGCTGTACTTCGTGGCGATTCATTCCGAGAGAGCCAGTACCTTTTGCGTTTTGGATTAGCACAGAGGATTCATCTCCAGTGATCAATCGATCAAAAAATGCTTTTGTATTTATGCCGGACCCAAATACCGGCTGTGCTTACTTTCCCAATCTGCTGCAAATGTTCTTGGATAGTCGACCAAGGTTGGTTAAGAGCGTTTGACAGCTCTTCGATTGTCTGACACGGATTTGCTTCCACTTCCGCCCTTAACATGTTATTGTCTAAAGTTATTGGTCTTCCTGATCGATATGAGTCGAAAAGATCAAAATTACCAGATTTGAAGTTAGAAAACCATCTTTGGCATTTACGACCACGTGTAATACATTTCAATAAATTAGGTTTGGAGATGAATTTTAATAAACTTTGGTAGTAATTATTGCGGTACTACCTTTGTGAAACTCAAAAAGCGTACCTCTTCTTGTATTTGGCCTGCCATTTAAGTTGCAAAGAAATGTAATTATTTACGAGTAAACAATTAGTTACTCTAACCTTAAAATGTCTTTGATACGACTTAAATGAAGAAATTTTGATTGCAAATGAAATGAAGAAACGGTACCAGCATCGCGATCATACAAACTTATTTTCAACGTTTCCCAATGTTATTAAAACCAGTTGAGAATGCCATGATAAACAATATTTTCGACCGCCATTTTGATCAGAATGTCAAAAATGTCTACAGGAAAGAAGAAACGTTCATCCAGACATACAGACTTTGTGAATTCATATATTATGATCAACTATTGTTCATTGAATATACACTGTGTCCCAATTTCGATGCTCACCATTGGTATCTCGGTTATTAGAAGACGTAGGGCAACCGTTAAATGGGGAAAGTTTTGCAGAATTTAATACTCAGGACAAATATCATTTGAAATTTAACCTAACTTTTTTAACCCTCTATGGTGCAAAAGTTTGTTCGTTAAAAAATAAAAAAAATTCTCGTGGTTTTTGCTTTGTCATTATGAGTATTGAGTAGTACAACTAATCGATTTTTTTTTATTTGTATCTCATTTGAAAAAAATTCGTTGTATATTAAAGCATACACGGTGCCACTAGGGCATTTAAAATTGCAATACCCATTGTTGGTAAAAGTATTTTTCAATATACAAAAACAGGGAATTCATAAAAGACAAGACGGTAAACGTGGAAAATGGTTTTATTTGTCAAAATACAAAAAAATACTAGATTCTTTGGAAACATAACAAATTCATATCTTGTTACAAAAACTAAATCTATGTAATTGTGGAATTGATAAAAACAATTTCGGTTTGGAACAAAACATAGGTAGCATTTACATTTGCTACATCGTACCTTCGTGATTTTTTGACACTTGTTTTTGCAGCGTCCTGTTTTAGTGCCGTATTCGGGCCAATGGTCGGTTTTATCCATTCTGCAATCAATGTTTGGTTTCTGGGATGTACAGGCTTTCTTTTTTGGCCGTTTCTCATTTGAAAGGCGGCCTCTTTTATTTATTTTTCCAGCCCAACATAAGGATTCGGCAATGTCTATCTTGAAATCGTATAAGGCCAGTTGATTATTTTTGGGTACACCACAATCATTGCATGCTCTCTTATACAATAACCAACTAATTACAACGCACATGTCCATTAGGTGAAAGAAGAATCGTAGATAATATTTTTTTGACCTTATCTTCGTCCTATACAAGGCCAGCAGAGAGTCTATTAGATCAACGCCACCCATAAACTTGTTGTAATATATAACAATACTGGGAAATTTGACATCAATCTCTTTTTTATTCTTTCTGTCATAGCGTTTGACAGAAGTTTCTGGATTGGCGCCTGTAAAAGTGCTGAGTAGATTTACGAATCTATTATCTAACCACTTCACCATTCTCAAAACAGTTCCTCTAAATGATGCCTCTCTTTCTTCAAAGGCCCCTCTTCCGGATTGTTTTAGCATCTTGTTCGAAGGCATGCCATTTCCCGGTACCCGATTTGGCTGAACAGTACCCAAGCTATGGATACCTTTACGCGCTAATTCGATTTGCAAAGCGGGACTGCAAAACCAGTTGTCATAAAATAAAAGAAAATTTTGATTTTCAGGAATCCGTTCAGCTAACCTTAGAACAACGTTTGAACTGGTACTTATATCTAGTAGATGATCAGGTTGATGTACTAGACCTGAATACACCTCAAAGTCGTAAACGATACCGCTTCCACCAGCTAGGCAAAATATTTTGTATCCCCATTTCTTGGGTTTTTTTGGATTATACTGCTTTAGGCCACTTCTTCCTTTATAAGGAACAATTTGTTCGTCTATAGACAGGTGTTGCTCAAGTGGAATTGTTTTCAAATTCTTTCTGATGTCTTTAATAAGCTCTATTATTTTGAAAAGACGATCTGGTGGGTCAATAGGCAATTTTGAGTTATCGCAGAAGTGTAGATATTTTTTTATTTGTTCCCATCGACGCAACGGCAATACGTTTCTAACTTGAGGTATGCCACATTTTACGCCCCAGTATCTTCGCGTACCAGGTACCGAAATCAGTGACATATAAAAGCATATGCCTAAAAATTGTTCTATTTCCTTCACATCGGTGTGAAAGTTAGAAGATACATCGGTTTGGGTTGCGTACAAATTAGTTTCACCTACAATTTTTTCTAAAAGTGATCCATCTACTAGTCTGCGAAAATACGATAATGGAGACTCTACTTGGTCTTCAAGAGGTATGTATCCATTCCACTGTGGTGTTTGGCAACGATTTTTCCCGATTTCTTCCAATTTAGATGAATTGAGTTTTTGGTCTTAGTTTTAGAAACTTTCGCTGGGCCCACATTGGCTCCTATAGGTTGTACCCTTCCCTCATCACTTTCGTCACCTTCATTATCACTGCAATCATTACTTCTCACTGATTCTGTGAAATTTATGTTTCAAAATTAGGTAAACAGCGGAATACATTCAAAAGTACCTGCTTGTGTATTCAGTCCACTGGTATTATTGTCATTGTTTGATTTATCACTGCGCTTCTTAGAAATGGTAGTTGTACTCGTGGACGGAAAAACTTCTGAAGATTGCAAACTGTAGTGATCCGCTCCATCATTATCGAAATTATCATCAGATTCAGAAGAATCTATTATCAAATTTGAGTAAACCAAAACCAACACAAAAATTGTAAAAACTTACCTGGAAACACATCTGGTATGTACGTCTCGTCTGCAATACTATCGTCCTCACTAAAATCTTCATCACTTTGTTCTGGCGGTAAAACCGTTTTTACACATTTGCTCTTTCCATAAAACGTTTTCGGATCCATTGCTTACTATTATTACACAGATGTGCAATGTATATTTGAAGATACAGATACAAAATGGCCAACTGCAATGTTAGTTATTATAATTTACAGTTTGTAAATGCATATAGATATATTTACATAGATAATGCAGCTGAATTTTATTTTTATATCAACTTTTTATCAACAAAATACTCTAAATACACACACGTCCAAATAACACCTTTAGAAACATAACATAAACGCACGCGATTAGGACTCAATTGGTATTTTTCAACTTGCGCAAAGCACATACATGTACACGAATATGTATATTCAGATATACAGAAAGCGTTAACCACTCAAACTTCATATAGTTCAACGTAAAAATTATTGAAAATTTGTATATCCTATTATACACTATACCATAGAGGGTTAATTTTTAAAATATTTAGAAAAAACCAAAATTTGCCGATTTTCATTTTCCTCAATAACTCTTTAACGCTTAATCTGATCTCTTAAAGTTTTACATTATTCAGTCACTGTTTTAAGATAAATTATTTGATATAATCAGGAGCCCCCGATTGTCATTTGGTTTTAAGTGATTAGTGCTATCTTTTGTTTTTCATATGGCGGCCATATTGGATTTTTGGTTGGTTAGATAGTCTTTAAAAAGAGCTTTTCAACGATGTATAACATGCCTGAAAAATATTTAGTTACAGTTTGTCCCACGAGAACTCAAGTGTGACTCATTAGTGATTGCTGTGTGAATTAACGCAAATTATCTGCGATTGATTTTTTAACGATTTATGGGTAAGCCACATTATAAAGCAAATATAATTTGCGTTAATTCACACAGCAATAATTAATAAGTCACACTCGAACTCTCGTGGGACAAACTATAACTAAATATTTTTCAGGCAGGTTATACATCGTTGAAAAGCTCTTTTTAAAGACTATCTAACGAACTAAAAATCCAATATGGCCGCCATATGAAAAACAAAAGACAACACTAATAACTTAAAAACAAATGACATCCGGGGGCTCCTGATTATATCAAATAATTTGTCTTAAAAAAGTGTCTGAATAATGTAAAACTTTAAAACAGGTCAGATTAAGCGTTAAAGAGTTATTGAGGAAAATGAAAATCGGCAAATTTTGGTTTTTTTCTAAATATTTTAAAAATTAAAAAAGTTAGGTCAAATTTCAAATGATATTTGTCGTGAGTATTAAATTCTGCAAAACTTTCCCCATTTAACCGTTGCCCTATGTCTTCTAATAACCGAGATACCAATGGTGAGCATCGAAATTGGGACACAGTGTATAGGTGTATCATGATAACAAACGCTAAAAGTGCTAAAAAACTGTCATCGTTACTTAATAAAATCATATTCGTAAAACTATTAGGTGACAGGGCCCCGAGATTTCGACTGTCAAGGGCCTCCATCTTGTTTAATCCGGCACTGTGTGTTTATTTTATACACACTTACGGCGCCATTTTCTATATTTGTCTTTCCGGTCGTTTATTGACAATCATCTATAATAAGTAGTTTTTCCCTCATGTGCCAAATACTGTTCAATAAATCTTGTTTGCTAATTGACTCCAAAGAGGCGAAGGGTGTATATAGGTATGAAAGCGTAAACAAGGATTTGTGTTTTTCTATTATATGTGCATCAAGAAAAATTTGTAACCTTTATTGTAAATAAAAACTTTACATTTTGATCACGTCTATGTATATAGGAGTTCCAAACGATGACTGAATTTCATTATATGAAGTGGAAGTGCACGGACAAATCTCAATTTTTTTTCGAAATAAACGTGGTAAACGGCTAACGCAACAGAGGAATTTTAATACCGTACCGTAACAAAAATAAATCTAGAAAAAAATAAATGCCTTATAATATGTTATCCAGTAGTTAGAATCTTCAAAGCTGTAGACAAAGGAAAACTCGCAATTTTGTTGAAGATATGAGTTATTGTAAGAACGTTTAGAAATGCCAACGTTGTTCCTTTAGTATTTTATCTTGCTATCAAGTTCTAGGCCCCAAAATATCGTTACCCATTCTACAACACTTTTCTTGTTATATGGTTCTTTATTTTCTAGATTGCAGCCGTAGCGACTGGTTGCTTTCTGCTTGTAGAGATGGCTCTAATAAAAGCAAAACGTGATCCTCATGCTAGAAACTCGACAAGAATTCCAAATCGCAACAGGTTCGCGACGAATTCTCCAAATAAGGCTAAGTTTATATTGAATTTTCACTTCCGACTGTTATTTTTACAATGTTGCTCTTTTACATTTTCATTGCTTAAAAGATGTTTAAAGTTGTAGAAACGAGCTTATTTGAAAATAAATTGAAAAAATTTTTTAACACCTAACTTTTTAATGCGGTTTATTTCACTTCATACAATGACACTCGTAACTATAAAATACTTCTGCTACAGAATAAAAGAGAAAGAAACTTTTAACGACCGTAATGAAAAGGAAACATTCTACCTGCTGCAGCAAATAAAAAGAACAAATTCAGCAACTGCAGAACACACAGAATTATAGAGCTTAATTTGTTGGGTGGTTTGCTAAAAGAATACAAATTATAACTTTATACCAGTGCCAGTTATTCGCCTTCGTAATGCTTTTAGAAAATACGCAAAGAATGCTTTCCTACCCTTATATAAAGCTTAATTGACTTCATTTAAATTCCTTGTTTATACACATATAAACTCATTAAATTCAAACTTTTACATGTTTACAACTTTGGGACGACCAAATGGATCTTCTACATTTTACCTTTCATTATTTCGTGAGAATTTTATAATATCGCCAAACACTAAATTATATTTGGATCCTTTGTTATGATATTTTGCCAAAAAACGGAATGTTTTATTTTTCTAAAAATTTCAATTTAAATTTGCCACAATCTTCCTACCTTTGCATATTGAAGAATGATCCAATTAGCTAAAGTTAATTTAAAACCATACGAGTATAAAGTTCTTCGTGTTGCTAACGAACGTTACTCAATGGATTGAATGTTATACTAGAATGAAAACTGATTATAGTTATTCACACGCCGCGATTGAATGATGAAATAAGCTCCAAAAAGGAAGAGAATGTACTGAAGGTTTGGTCCGTCCTGTATCTAATGGTATAGATAGGAGCATCAGATGAATACTCGTTCGTGTTTCGTGTCCCAGAGTGGTCCTTTATTCGAGCAATGGTTCAAATTAATCAGTTGTTGTCGGTAGAGATAATGGGTGGGGCACGGGTGGCTCCCACATTTCAAAAGGCTGGCAAAATAAAACTAAATTATATATTCCAAAAAAGTTTTATTTCCTGGAAAGGTTATATAATGTAGTTTTTTAAAGCTATGTTTTAAAAATAATATCCTTCAAATGATGGCCTTGGCGGGCGACACACATATTAAGCCTTTCTTGGAAGTTTCGTATGACTTTCTCGAGTGTGGCGGGGGTTATCTGCACGATTTCTTCCTCAATTGCAGTCTTCAGGTCATCCAGTGTTCTAGGACGAACTTTAAAAACCTCGGCCTTGAGGTAACCCCACAGATAAAAATCACATGGGCTTAAATCTGGAGAGCGCGGGGGCCACTCAACTGCCTCGCGCAAGGAGATCGCACCTTTCCAGGGAACATCTCCTGAAGAATAGTGCGTGAACGACGGGCAGTGTGTGCTGTAGCACCATCCTTCTGGAACCAGAAGCGGTGTGGATCATGCTCTTGACCAAATTCTTCGATTTTAGGCCTGACGTTGCGCTCCAGTCCACGGCATGGTTACTACTGAAAACTAGATCATCCACCCCTCCAAACAGGACCAACCCAACCCCTGTGGAATTCCCCCACAGCCAATCATTGAAATGTGGGAGTCACCCGTGCCCCACCCTGTATAAATTGACCGTGTATCGCTCGGTTTCAGCAGCTCATAGTACACCTACACAATTCCTTTCTGGTCCTACCAAACGCATAGCACTGTCTCTTTTTCGTGGCCATGCTGTCAATGTTGAAGCTTGGCCAGGTGACAGCCAAGATTTTGAACGTTTAGGATTCACCATTACCAGAAGCAACTCAATGCCTCAGGAAACTCTTTATCTCGTGCCGCAAAATTTCGGAAGTGGCTCTTCGATTTTCCAGAATGTCTCTCAGTTAACTCATGCGGTAACGACTTTCCGTTCTTTTGAATTTTTTCCATGTCATATATACGTTTGGATATACCTTGGCGAATCATGTTTAATTCCTCCGCAAGTTGATCTTGTATTTGCGTATCATATTGTTCCAATAACGCTTGCAGATTTTTGGCTTTGAGGGACGCTTCTTGTCGAAATCCGTGTCGAGATCTGAAGTGTTTAAACTAATCTTCGCAGGTAATTTCTGATGGTACATGTTCGCCGTAGGTCTTCTCAAGCAAACGAAGTGCTTTATCTGCATTTTTCTTCAAGTTAAAGTAGAAAAGTAAAAAGCTTTCCGCCCAAAACTCCTCATCTTCGTTGTTAGAAAAAATATTTCTGCCGTACGATGTAATTTGGTATTATGACTAGCCATTGTCTTAGATTATGAAAGTATAAGCACTATAAGGTTATTATTGACATGTATGTCGACTACAGACTACATTAGGGTCCCTATATATAACAGAGTACCGCGAAGATCGGCCATATTGTATCCAAAATGAGGCGCCAAATTCAAATTTCTAAAAAGATTCTGACAAAATTATCAATCTTCAAGGTGGCTCCCTAAAACGTCAAAATAAGCAAACATTGCTCTTGTGAGCGATGTCTTGTTTCTCATAGTTAGCAAGATCAAAAAAAAACTTTATGGGAATCAAACGAAAACACAAATATGTATGGCACTAATGGTTTAGAAAAGTAATAATAATCAATTAACTATTTACAATACCTACATTAATTGTTAATAAAAAATGGAAATGTTACCTCACAAATCCACGCGCTTTCTGGTATGTTGTCCCGATTAGTCAACTGTAGCCAAGCTTGTCTTTGAGCTTCATTCCGTTGGCCTGTGGGTATACGTTATAAACGATAACCACTTTCACTGCGATTTTTGCAATCGGGAACACATCAACCATCAACACGTTGTTGAAACTGAACAACAAAACACATAACATTTCAACTGGTCAGCTCAACTATCAATAACGCAAGCTGACAACTCATAATTTAAAATACAAAATGTAACTAGTGATCCGCCATATTGTATCCAATTTATATCCGTACATACCAAGCGTCCATTTTTATAAATTATTTTAAGAAGTTTTTTTTGGAAAATTTCAAGTTTATATAGAGTTCCATTTGCACTGGTCCAAGCGATAATGTCATAAGATAAACGCGACTGAACTAAACCATGAAAAATAGTTCTCAATTCTGATTCAAATGTTTGAATTTGTATAGTAAGGACCGTAAATTGTTAATTACGTTACTGATTTGGCGATTCCATCTTAGGTTAGAGTCAGGAACTATGCCCAGATTAGATGTGTGGGAGGAGACCTGAATATTAAGGACCTGGTTGTGATTATTAATTTCGATATTCCTAAAAAGAAGCGCGGAGGAATTATAACAGCTGAATGGAATAATTGCCTTTTTTTCATAATAAATTAATGGTTAGTAACTTATGGTTAAAGGAATCTATTATTTTATTAAAATCAGATTTAACCAAATGTTCCAGGAGCGACCAGGAGCTGTGCTTGTTCAAAACTACAGTATCATCCGCAAAGGAAATGATTTCCCTAAACTGTCCATTTCCAGTATATTGTTAATGTATAGGTTAAAGAGAATAGGCCCAGGCACAGTTCCCTGCGGCACACCATAACATAAGAACTCTACCTGGCTCAGGATTTCACCCATCTTAACCACCTGTTTCCTTCTTTCCAGGTATGACTCGAAGAGCTTATACGCTACCCCTCTGAATCCAAGAGAATACAAAACGTCCAGCAGCTGAGGGTGGCTAATAAGATTCCAAATTTGTCCTTTCATTCAAAAATAAAAATATATTATTATATTACATATTATTAAAATAATATTTCTACGCCTCGGTGCCCAAATGCCCAACGCTAAATTGGTGGAGCCCAAATGTCCCAGCGGACAAACGGCGGCGATCAAAAGGCATCGCCTAAACGGCCGCGCCTAAAAGTCCTGCTTCTATACAACATATACTTATCGTACTATTTGTGTAATTTTTCCATGGATTTATACCTACATGTTTCTGTGACTGGAAAAGCGACACATATAGGATAATCTATTTCGAAATCTTAAGTTGTATACCTTACAACGCAATATTGATGTTCCTTTAAATTACAATTATTAAATATTTGGAATAAGAGCCTCCAAAGAATTAAAAACTGTGGGTCTCTGGTGTGTATGGACTCAACATTTTTACAGTTGCAATTAAGGGTAAATTTGTGTAGTGATATTAAGAGTTTTCTTAGGTAGGTATTTAGTTTTTTCGTTGCAATAAAATCGTGCACATCGTGTTTCGTTATGAAGGGGAAGGGTAATCGCCCTTTAAATACAATATTCGACACTTTTACGACGCCGTGTATTAATATTATCATATTTTATACCGATTTGAATATATAATGAAACAGGAAATGTGCATCAAGCTTAGTTTCTTAATATTTTATAGAACGTTACCCTACCAATATCTGCACATCAATATAATACAGTATACACACCGTGTTGATCTTTGCTTTTGAATAGCCCGAGGTTTATGTTCGGACTTTATCAGGCAATACCAAAGCAATCCCCATTGATCTTTTCTAAGGGGTTTAATGTGTATGTTACTTTTGAGTTTACTTTAGTAAGGGGGAACTTCGCTTTTGATATCGCAAATCAAAATAATCGTCTCAAATGATGTAGAAATTTGATGGCAATGAAAAAAGAACAGACATAATTCCTATAATTCAACAAATTGAATGTCACTCTGTATAATTCTATTAATACTATTAGGTATCATTATCCTTGTGTACCGAATATGCACAGTATAAATACGTATTGGTTGAGTAATCAACATGTACCTAACCGTACAGTATCGTTGTCATTCCCATCGATAAAGCTTCCATATGGTGTTAAATAAAATATACGTAATTTCCCGGAAAGTACACGATGGTATAATTGATACCTATTGGATCATGATTATTGTCGTCATTCGATACAGGAAACGACATTTGTCGGTTTACTCGCGTTATTGTTTTCTGTTCAACTACAACAGGAAGTATAATTCTTAATCAGCTATTTATTTCAAACGGATTGGTAAATGAATGCAACTTTCTTTCTCATCGTAAATGATTGATTTGATAACTATGGGGTAGCGGTAGTTAATAAGGAATTAAGTCCGTAATTCAGGCAAATGACATTTAATTACACTTAAATTGAAGGTAATTTACCACAGACGTAAATTAGTTCTCTACAACCCCTTAGTATATAGTGTTTAAATACGTATGTAGATCGGAGAACTTGTGTTATATGTCATTAAATCTGTTGATCGTAATTTTCAGAGAACATTTCGCAGAAAACCTCTATATATCGGAATACCATTTAGGTAAAGTGTTAATAAATTTACAATTTTAAATATTGAGTTATTGTCTCATAAGCTCCATTTAAAGTTGAAAATTTAGTAGAATACTTCGGCAAATTGTAAAGTTTCCATAAAAGTTTATATTTTACAACTTTAGAGTTGCAAATGCAAAAGATGTGTGTTAATACTTTATATAATATGATGTTGGGATTTACTGGTGGAATTCATGGTATTTTACTACTTAGAAGTTTATACATTTGCATAAATTAACTTCAAGTATCAACTTAAGTGCGAATCAAATTGTCACACTAACTATTGATTTCTTATAAATTGTGAAAAACGGGTGTAATAAATATAAAATGTCTTTTAGAAGTGGATCTTAATGTAAAAAATGGATATAAATGAAATCTATGAATCATAGATATTTACTGCTGGATATAATAAATTAAATTAATAGGTATCTCGTTCACAAAACGATCATACCAACGCAATGTAATAAATATAGATTCACATCCATTTCGTGTATATGCGTGTCATTTTTTATATGTACGAAAGTAAATATAATTCTACGGCGCTGACACAAAATGATACTAAGCTCAAAGGAAAACAAAAAATCTAATGCTATTATTACTTTATCACTTCGTTTTGTTACTAGCACGAAATGAAAATTGTTGACAGTTTATTGTTACCCTTGATTATGGCACAAAGTGTCTATAGGCATTAAGTTAAATTTCAAATAAAAAATTGTTCGAATTGATTAATTAATACAATTAGAGGTTCACAAAGTTAACCACAGGTAAACAAAATGTTGTGTATTCTTCCCTCAATTTATCATAATCCCAAATAGAAAAAAGGAGAATATAGAATCAACTTTCTTTTCCATGAAGGTATTACATAAAATGAGGTTCAACTAGCATCTGTACAATGCTGTGAAAGATATTCTACATTGTAAAATATTTACTATACGGAAAGCACAGCTAAAACCTAGCCATACCACACGGAAGAATCTTAAAGATTATGAATCAATGAATTCAATTAAAGTTATTCCATATACAACCCAGCAAACCCATTTATATATAAAATAAATATAAATTATATAAGAGTTTTTTAGATTTATATAAAGCTAGAAGAAAAATAAGAGATATTTAATGTCAGGATGTCAGCAATTTCCAAAATAATATATACTTATGTCTATTAGATGTAAATTCTTCTATATCTGTAGTACATGAATTTATATACGTTTTATGTATATTTTATGTAATATTCACATAAAAAATATTATTTGTAAAAGCGTTGCGATGACCAAATGGCAGCTACTCGAGCATAATGTAATTATCACCAATGTAAAAAATTATTTAAGCAGTTTCATACAAAAAAATGGAAAAACTGCATTTTTACGTGCAACTGTACTTTTAATTAATTAACTTAATTCTTGCACGAACCCGTTTTTACCTGAACTGAAAGCCGACAGTTTATTATGATATTATATACTTGCTTGAAAAGTTTCCCTTAACCGGATTCGAACCGTTGCGGGTGGGCGTTGCTAATTCCGAAATCCGACATGTGTTTTCTTTGTATCCGACATTGTACCACTGCGCTAATCTGAAACATTCCTTTTTTTTATTTCGTTCTTTCTAACTTTGCGCTGTTTCGCGAGTTTAAATTATATTTGATTATATCGTTGAGTGAAGTCTTATTCAATGATTATACCTACCTTTATGTTAAAAATGACCAGGATTGAATTTATTTTATATTATTTATTTTCTATATAAATTAGACGTATTTTAGTCGATACGGATCGAATATTAAAGGTACGTGAACTACAATTTTTGGCGTTATAGAAAACCCGCGCGTGCGATTAATTATACAGCGCAAATAGAAACGGACTTTTATTTTCGACAATATAATGTATTATGTAATGATAATTTATAATTACATATATTTACATACATACATAAAAAATATGTAATACTTCTTACATATAAGGTTTTACATATAACGTACATAAATCTAATCATATAAATATGAAAGCACATAAACTTCATGGGTAATATGTAATTATCTATATGTATATTATTATATGAATTTATCATAAAATTCATTTTCGAGTTTATCTCGTGTAAGTATTGATAATATTCAACGTTTCGAAAACTCGCTTGGTTTTCTTTATCAAGAAATATTGACAATTGTTATTAATGAGTTATGCCATCTAGTTTTAATTTTTGCGTGATTTACTGCGTGTGACAGGCCCGTTGTATGTAGATGTAGTTGGCACGTTTTGAATATTATTCCTAATTGGTTGGTCAGGTTGGTCTTCGGAATTTTCGATAGTGTTAGTTCTTCGTAAAGGTCTATTTATGATTATCTTCCAAACAGGTGGAATTGTTGAACTATCGTCTCTCTTGTTAAGTGCCAATGGTCTTTTTTCAATCTCAATAGCTTCCCGTATGATTCTTTCCTGTAAAGTGTATGCTGGAGCTAATAATTTTATTTTTGTGGTGTCTATATGATGACCAATGTCCATACGATGGGTTGCCAAGGAGGAGGAAGTGTTAAATTGTTTTATGGCTAATTTATGTTCTTGTGCCCTAACATTCAACCGTCTATTGGTTTGTCCGATATAAGACCTCGTGCATCCGTCACAGGGAACTTCGTATATTCCCTGACTTTCACCAGGTACTTGGTCTTTAGCGTTTCGGAGAAATTGTCGGAGAGAGTTATTCGGTTTATAAACTACTCTGAATTGGTCTTTGGGAAATTTGTTACCAATTCTGTCTGTGACACCTTTTATGTAAGGTAAAACAACCACTTTTTTGGGTTCATCAACGGTTTTTGTAGATTTTTGTGCAACGTTTGTGTATTTCTTGATGATGCAATTAATTTTTGTTAAAGGATAACCGTTTTGTTGTAACATTTTTCTTAATTTTTCGAGTTCTCCATTTCTTGATTCTTCGTCAGATAGACGGATGGATCTGATTGTCAAAGATTTGATTATACTAATAAGTTGACATGGATGGTGATGTGATTGGGCGTTTAAGTATCGGTTTGAGTGTGTTTTCTTTCTATATAATTTGTGTTTGATTGTTCCATCATCATATCTTTCTATCAACAAGTCTAAGAAAGCTAGTTTTTTATCTGATTCAACTTCCATTGTAAATTGGATGTTAGGATGTATTTTGTTGATATGTTGAAGGAACTTATTCAAGTTATCTAAACCGTGAGGCCAAACAACAAATGTATCGTCCACATACCTGTACCAACATTTAGGTTTAAGGGTAGTAGAATTTAAAGCTTTCTTTTCAAAATTATCCATGTATACGTTGGCAATGGCAGGGGAGAGTGGTGAGCCCATCGGAGCTCCTTGGACTTGTTTGTAGAATTGATTTTTGTATGTGAAATATGTTGAATGCATACAATGTTCAATTAATTTGATTAATTGTGAGTCTAAATGGTGTTTGTCATGAAGAATGTTCATTGTGTCTTGAATTGGCACTTTTGTAAACAACGAAACAACGTCAAAACTAACAAACATATCACTTGCATCTAAATCAATGTTTTTAAGTTTGTGTAAAAAGTCTAAAGAGTTTTTAATGTATGAGTCTGCGTTTTCACAGATTGGTTGGAGTGTTTTTGCTAGGTATCGAGCAAGTTCATGTGTGGGAGAGTTAAACGCACTTACTATGGGTCTTAAAGGCCAGTTGTCACCTTTATGTATTTTTGGTAATCCATATATTTTTGGAATTCGTGAACTTTTTTCTCTAGGTATGAGTTGAATTTTTAATTTTTCTTCTAGAGATGAAGATTTGATGATAGTTTTGGTTTTTTTCTCGAGATAAGTTGTGGGATCTGAATTATTCTTTTTGTATTCCGTAGAATTTAGTAAATCCATCATCTTGTTATGGTAATCTTCATTGTTCACTATAACTGTATACAGAATATCCGTAAGTTTCTATACTACATATTATGTAAAATATACGTAATCTTTGACATATGGTTTATATAACTTTATTAAAGAACACTTACATACTTGATATATAAAAAAGCATATGTAGGGGTATTTACTTCAATCTTATATATGTTGTATGTATATTATTTTATATGTGTGTTTGCTGGGAAACATTTATAAAGGGCGCATCAAACATTGCCAAACTCGATACATAGAGTAGATCTGGTCAAAACTAACTTATTTTTCTAGTAAATTTTTCTCGTTTGTGTTGTGTTAGTAACTATTAATAAATGATACGTTTTAATTAACATTTAAAATTATAATAATATTTTATATTCAAATAACTAATGTCAGACCTAGACAAGTGCAATCTCTACCCAGGTTCACACTTATCTATCAATAGAATGAATTTAACCCCACGCTCCATATCTCCCTTTCAAAGATATCAATTACAATTATGTTTAATGAATTAATTGTTTGCTGGCGTATGAATATTTCCTCGATGATAGGTCTTCTAGAATTTTTTTTTAATAGTAATTTTTCGTTTCGTGTCAATTTTTTTATAAATGAACAACCAGCAAATTACTTTTATTTAAGATTAAGAGTTTCTTTTAATATAGGTAAACAACCACTACACCTTTTTTTATTTGGCATCATCTATATCTATTAACTTTATTGTATAAGTGAAGTCCATTTTCCCTAGTCCAAAAAAAAGTTCTGGAAACTGAGCTTTCACATTTACACTGGACATTAGATGGGTGACCCATTCATTAGAACGGTATGATAACCCCTTACATTGCACCATTACACCTTTGGGGAAGATTGGGAATGAGAATATTATAGAAATAATAATAAAATTTCATTGCCTTTTTTTAGTTTTTGTATTGTTAGGTGGACGTTGTTCATAACACGTTTTCATACCATCATTATCAAACGGTGGTTTGATGACTTTTTGACAACATCAAATTAACTCTACGAGGTAACATTATATCGTTAATTATTTTCGATGTTAACCAGGTGTAAATGTTGGAACGTTACAAGGTAACGTTTGTGAAGGCGGACATTAGCAGTCGCTGCAACGTTTATGGCATGTCTTTGGTACTTATTTGCTAACGTTAGAAGTTACCATAAAACGTTTATTTAACGCGTATGTTACACAATTTTGTCATGTGGCTGGACTCCATAACTTTGTCCACTCTTCTAACAAGTCCAGTCCCTTAATTATGTGTAATTCTTCCTTGATTTCAGCACCGTTGTACTTCAGTTTGCACAGACACGAACCGGCTAAAAACAGGTTAGTTCCATCCGGTGCTATTAATTTTCAATCAGGTGGAGAAATCCTACTATTACGCCAGCGTTTTCGGAAGATGTAGTATGGGATTCCAGTTTCATCTGCTACAATATCCAACTTAAAATCAATATGAACACTGTCAACTTCAACGTTAGCCTTCCATCGATGGGAATGATCTGTTTGGTTTCCAATGGCACTCACACCAGAAATACTCCCAATCATGAATGAAAGTTCAGACGACTGTACACTATCCATGCTAGTTGACGCAGCAGAAGAATTGCCTTTCAGGCAAAATTTCTTAAAATGGCCTACCTCTTTACAATTCGAACAGGTTTTGTCTCCTGCCGGACAAAGCTTCCTTGCAAAAACATGTTCTGTTCCACAGAATTTCCATTTTCCTATTTTTGGCTTACGGCTTTTCTTGTCTCCAGACTGGGTGTCATCCAACTTGTTTCCTTTCTTCTTGAAATTTCTCTTCTTATTTCCCATTGAATGTAACGATTTTGTCTTGTCTACCTGGAGGTCTCCTTGTTGTCGCTTAATTGCTGCCCATTGCTTTGCCAATTCCACTGCTTTGGTTAGGTTCAATTTATTTATTAGCGATGTTACAAGGGAATCTATGCTTTCTCCTTCTTCCTGACACCGAAGTCCAAAACGAGCTCGTTCATACACTACATTCCGTTTTCCAATAAAATACGCGGAGAAGGCATTCGTCGAAATTCTTGGTAAGTATTATCGGATGAGTGTAGGCCATATAACAAAATGGCTAATAGGCGTATAATTATAATTTTGAAAAATCCCTGCTATGCACAGGGCGAAACGTTAATAAAATTTTAGTTTAAATAAACAATGGCATTTATATAAATGGCACATAACGAATTGTAGCCGTTTACTCTTCTTTCAACCCTTTGAATAATATTTTATATTCAAATATCTAGTGTCAGACATAAGACAAGTGCAATCTCTACCCAGGCTCACTTATCTATCATTAGAATGAATTTAACCCCACTCTCCACAGTTTGAGTTTTGGAGTTTATAAGTTATCGAGCTTTCCTTTGTTCTTCAAAAGCTACTTTCCTTATTGATGTGCGCATTTCAAAAAGGAAATGTGTGTCAAAATTTCCTTTCAATTATCTACAGCCTTCGTTATAACTGTTTTTTGCCTAAATATGCAATAACAAAACTTCGGCGATGTAAAGACTTTACTACCTAATATTGTAAAAATGATTCTTTGAATTTTGAAAAATGTCTCTATTATATTAATTAAAGCATTGTGGGTAAATTTTGTGTCGAACATTTTTTTATAATTTGGCACTTCTCGAAAAATTTCCGATTAGGCTGTTTTGATTAATTAACCACCTCTAAAAATCTTCGTATTCTTTGGGATGTTATACCTTCTGGAGGTGATAAACCCTCCAAACCGTCATGATCCCTGGCAGCGGATCTAGT
The DNA here is from genome assembly GCA_036250285.1 of Pyrocoelia pectoralis. Lineage (NCBI taxonomy): Eukaryota > Metazoa > Arthropoda > Insecta > Coleoptera > Lampyridae > Pyrocoelia > Pyrocoelia pectoralis. Next base: position 32,411,615 of record CM070079.1, on the reverse strand, counting down.
ACTTTTTGTAGGATCTTCAGCAAATCCAACATTCATAAGCCATCTACCTACATGATTAGAGTCGTCCCACCACGCAACGTCACTCAGGCCATCCCACATGTGAGATAAACGTGATGATGCTGAAAGGGGAGCGGCTCTAATCGTAGCCAGGGTATCCGCAACATTGATCGTCTCAAAGTACGGGAAACTCACAAAGTATGCCGTGCGCCCTCTCGTCGACTTTCTACAGGATGGTGAATCGATCAGGCCCATGCAGTGCATTTGCATTGTCGCAGGTTCTTCCTTGATAGACCTGTGCACAAACGCGCCAAGTTGCGAGACGATCCCTTGGGGGCTTGCCTCGTATTGATGTCAGATTATCGTCAGCAAAACCAGCAAAAAATCCCTCTTCAAAATCCCGATATCTCACCGCTCTACATCGATAGAGTTAACATGCCTTGCCATGAATCAGTAGGTATCATTGTCCACCTGATTCAAAAATTCTCAAACGTTGCATCTTCTAATTGATAGCATAAAACACATTGGGAAAACATGTACAGGCGAAACTATACGTCGCCGTCCACAAAATTGTAACGCGATCTACGAATAACGGCAAACGCACATTTAAACCGATTGAAAGCGGCTAGAACGTCACGTGTTCAAAAAGCGTCTTACAGGATCGAATTGTTTAAAAAAAATGTTAGAAACAAAATTTCCTCGTAATGCTTACATTATAACAATAAATGTACATACTATTGAACTCTATATCCATGGCTGCTTTAAGGTCTTTTGTCTAAAATATCAGTAATGGGATCCCTCATTCTCAGAACACAAAATAATCCGTCGCCAAGTTCTGTGGGACATTCTTCTCAGCATTTCTGGAGTAATCCGTCTGAAAGCAAGCTCCACAGCTTCATTCAATTAATCAATCGTACCATAACGTTGTTCTGCAACAATATTCTTGATGAATTCCCAAAACGAATTGTCACATGTTGTTAAATCAGGGTTTCGAGGTGGCCACTGAAGAGCAGCTGGCAGTACAGGTGATCCTTGGTCAATTCATCGTTCTACTAACACCTCATTGAGATATTCTCGAACCGAAATGCCAAAATAAGGAGGCGCTCCATCTTGCTGAAACTAGCAAGATCCTGATGTTGGTTAACAGACCCATCAAAAAAATATGAACCGTAAATGTGTCTGCTGTCCATGACAGTCCATATCATAACAGCGGGAGGGTTGCTCTCAGCCTCCTCATAAAAATACGGGTTGTCCTTTGACCAGAAGGCAATATTTCTTAATCGGGAGCTTCGATTCATCACTGAAAATCACTTTGCTACGTTTCGGGATAGTGTCAAAAGCGCGTCACGTGCCTCCTTCCATTGATTTAAATCGTTGTTAGAACACATTTCGGTCAATATGGGCGTAAGTTTAAGTCATTTTTCATGTGTTTGTGCAGAGTTGACCGAGGTATATTCAGTTCCGCGGATGATTTGCGACTTGACTTCATTGGTGATCTTCAACCGACGCTGCGACTTCTCTCCATGGTTCCCATTTCGTTGATGTTCTACCACTTCGTGGATTATCCTTAATACTGCCGGTAGCAAACCCTGTCTGTTCCCAACGCAAAAGTGTTCTCTTTGGAGGCAGTTCTCGTCCAAATCTTAACTGGAAGTGCGTGCACACCTGTTCCGACGTTTTTCCTGTTCTTGGTCTCTCATGAACCCAAGTGCTTGTTACAATGCGTTCTTCAATAGTATAGTCACTTGTATCAGCCATGATTTCTATCTGAAATTAAATAAAAACATAAATTCCACCTTATATCGTTAATTTAAGATGGATGACGGGACTTTGTGCCCTCCCTGTACTTAAAAGACTTTTTCCAAAATTGATGAATTGTTATTATTAAAATATTATTTAATATTTAAAATATTCATTATTAAATATTACAATGTTGACGTCAAAATTTTTCTTGCATTCACACGTTCTTAGTTAATTTATTGATTTTAATTATTGATTAATTTTATCAATCATGGCTCTTAAAGCCCGTCACAGCTTCCCTGCTGGGGTCCTTTTAACTCATAGTTTCTGTCTTAATATTAGTTATTTCAAAAAATGTAATTATTTAACCCCCTTCTTGTTATTCTAGGAATGGCCTCGTTTCCTCATCAATTTTAAGCATTATCATCCTCATTGACATCAATTAATTTTTCGATTAGCTTGAAAATGAGATTAGCTTATCCCGAAACAATTATTATTATTTCGAATTAAAGAAGAAGGGGAAGTTCCGAGTTCTGTGTATTATTCAGTGTGAGTCAAACTACCCAAGATGTTAGTGCAGATAATCTCCCACAAAAACTTCCTATTCCTAAATGTGATTATTTTCGAGTAATTTTGATTTCGGTATTATGAGTAAAAATTTTTGATGGTCGCATTTAAATTAAATAAATGACTCTATGACAAGAACAAATCAAGGAAAATTCACTTGTAACTTTAAAAAAAGGCAATAGGCTTTCAGAAGAATTTATTAATCGAGGTAATGTTTGTTTTTTGTATATTCGGTCAGAATGCGAACAAAAAAGCAATTTCTGCATAATGAGCAACAATGAAATAATTGAAAATTATTGTTAAAAGTGGATGGACAAACTTCGATAATGACACTTCCCACAATACGTTAATCTAATTAAAACCGAAAATTATTTTGGAATAATTTGCTTTTAATATAGAGTTCTTGAGAATAACATCTATTATTCGTTGAAAATCTAGTTAGCCGAAGACAAAAGGCTGTAAATAATTGAAATACGTGGCAGCAGTAGAATTACCCGAAACCTTAAATTAGTAATTTCGTAGTTATGGATTCTTTATGGAAATTACCCACTCATTTGTCTCGTATTCTGTAAGAGATAAACAAGCAACCCTGCACTGACGTGCAATTTAATATAATTCTGTTTTGTACAATTAAAGTAGAAGATATAGATAGGTAGGTACGTTATATTAAGAGGTATATATATTTCGTCGCTTTAAGGCACATTCTCACGTTAAAGTTGCTCATTTCTGTAAGATGCGATAACTTTTGATAACACAACCACTTAAACATAAACTTGAGTTAAGTTAGACAAGAAAGTGAGAAATATGGGAGCGAAACCCATTCAAAATTGAAGCTCAAGCAACAGGGATGATGCAATTTTGTTATAAAATACAAGTGTTACCAACACGATAAAATCTTATTCGAGAGTAATGTAACAACATTATGAATAGAAAAATCTTATTTATGCCTCTACTCACTTAAAAATTTATATACCGGGGCGTAATTGTGCTTTGCATCTCAGGACCAACATTCCACGATTGTCGCCCTAGAGTAATAAATATGAAAACTTTTTATTATACACTGTACACATTCGTCAAACCCCCCATTATTCAGTTGTGACATAAAAAATGCATCACCAAGAAAGCGTTGCAGTTTTTGAACTCTAAACTTAGCAAAAATGTTTAACTAAACCATTGACTAAAGCAATCAACGACTAAACTCTGTTCCCCCAACAGATATAGTAAAGCTCCTCCCAATAAATTTTGACCAATGAAGGCAGCGACCAGTTTTACACCAGCAAAATTATAAATACGTTACAGATGTCAAATTCATTTACGCCAACTACAACAAATGAAATCAAGTGATTGCTTATGTTACGGGTTTCGAAAATTCGACCAATAAAAAAGTTCCATTTAAATGTGGCGGTAATTTTTGGGGAGGAGCTTTACTATATCTATTGGGGGAACAGAGTGTAGTCAAATTGATTAAAATTTCAAAGTTTTTAAACAACAGATAAAGGCATTTTTTTAGTAATAGTGTGTTGGACCATCCCTATAGTGTCACACTCCTGCACCCTTCTTGGCATGGATTGGTTGATATCTTCCTGCATCCTTGCATCCAAATTCATGCGGGAGAACTTCTAGTGTCTGTAGAGGATTGACTAATTGCTTGAGTCTTCTACACATCATGTCCCACACATGTTCGATAGGCGAAAAGTCCGGATGGCCAGGACAAGATATTGCCATCAGCCTCTTCGAATGCCTTGAAATGTGGGGACGGGTTGTTGGAAAATCGGGTTCTCCAGTTCCTGGAGAAATGGAAGGATATGGAGTTCTACCACTTCATCAACATATCGATGGGCATTCATATTGCCTCGAATGAATACCAACTGAGCCCTGCTTCCATCAACAATAGCATAACCTCCATAGTGTGGTGCACATGCCGCTCAACAGAAAACTGCACATTGCGACGTTCCCCACGTCTACGTCTGACAATTATGCGACCATCGTGCATTCCCAAGCAGAATCGGGATTCGTCACTGAACACCACCCTATGCCATTCCACGTCCCAATATAATCGCCAGGCACACTAGTCGATAGGACTGTAAGCCAAAAGCTCTAATTCGACGATAAACTGTACAAAAGTGTTACCGGACGTCCTTTGTTTCGAAACCTTTGAAGGGCTATTGATCTTGTACTCGAGAATTGATCACTTAATGCCCTTAATCAAAGATGGCGGCCTGGACCACATTTGTCTGTATTGGACGTTCACTTTCACGTCTACGACGTTCTTGGCCTTCTCATCTAGACCATGATTGATAACACGGTACTACAGAGGATTGGTGACTGTTATGAGTGTTAAGACGATTAGCAATTTATCTGAATGAAAAACCACCTTCACGTGAGGCAAGAAACGTCTTATGACGCAAGTCACTCAAATCACGTAATTAATATGACTTTGACCCTATGGCTGTATAAAAAGAAAATAGTATGGGTATGGCAGTTTGTTGTCATTGCGTTAATTGTGATTACAGTTATATTACGTACCAAAGACTACGATTGGATGTACAGGTCGCGCGCGTTAAGGAAACCTGAGAATACGAATGGTCATTTTAGTCCGCCTAAACTGAAAATACGTGTTTTGTGAACCGTACATTGGCGCATTTGCTCGTTCGCGACCCGATTCGACTTCGGAATGCGCCGATTTAGTTTACCTTAACTCGCGCGACCTGTAAACATAGACAAAATAATTGTTTGGATCGTGAAATCGGGACATTATAGACGTCCCGATTCACATAATAAAAAAATCGGGATAAACATTGAAAACAAAGGACTGTCCCGGGAAAATCGGGACGTCTGGTCACCTTACCTTAATCGACAGTTTTAAAATTCTTAAGATTTTCAAATTCATTAACATGAAAACTATTTTCTTTTGTGAAAGTTGAAGAAATTACCGAACTCTATACCATTACCAATAAAAAAAGGTACAATTTTAGTTAATGTTCTGGAAGGCCGATGCCTCTGTGACGTTCGGAACTTGTAAAATTATAACGCGCTTTGTACAGGGTGTTTTTTAAGTAAATGGCCTAACTTCAAGGGGTTATTCTTTAAGTGATTTTAAGCCGAAAAGTTCATATAAAAATGTCCAGTAATGATTCATTGTCAAGGTACAGGGTGTCAAACTTTTTTTTAAAAAATCTGTTTTTCGTAAATATCTCAATAATCCTTTAGCCCAGTTTGTTGAAATTTGGTAGCGTTATCTATGATAGGAAGATGCTAATTTAGGCATAACTTGATTCAAAGTATTAAGTCCAGTGGCGTCCCGGGGGTACCTTAACCAACTCTTTGGACAAAAAAATGTGCGCCACTGACTTTTTTTAAACTTTTATATTTTTGTCGCATTAAGCAACTAAAAATACAACATTTTTGTCTCTTATCTTAAACAATCTTAAATCTTAAAAATGTTTCATTCCACTGCACTGAAATATAAGCAACCTGGAACGCGCACGGTGCATTTAACCTGTAGGAAATAAACCGAGCGTGCGATAGCAAAACGAAGGGACATTGTGTCCTTGTTGTACTCATTCACAGTTAAGCTGTTGAAGCATTTTCATTGTTTTACGATTAATCAAACTAGTTTTTTATTACGTATACGATACAATAAAAAAAAATGAGTAAGACACAGACCGAATGTCCCTACAATAATTCCCTTTCTGTCGGCTCGGCTGTAAGTTAAGCGTAAGCGTTCCAGGTTGCTTATATTTCAGTGTTCCACTGTAAATTGCTAGTGCTAATAATTTCAAACAGGTGTCGGTTTTGCATGTACACGAATTTGACAATTTTTAACTGATACAATCAGTGACACTTTAAAAACACAGGTGTGAAGTTAATAAAGTAAAAAGTTAAATGAACAGCACGTGTTGTATGTTTTAATGTAACGTATGCGAGGTACCAGTTGCTTGATTAAATTACATCCATAATGTCGCATCATGTGCAAACTGTAACTTTATATTTTATAGGGCTTCACAAAGGAAAGACGTCACGCACCATATAACTACTGAATCCTATTAAACGTGTAAGTTTACCCGATTCAATACCGTCAGCTACCTCATTAGCTATGCAATTTCGAAAACTTAAGCACTAAACTTTGCATATTTTGAATTCTAATTTCGTATTGTATGTTTGTACCAGGTAAATTAAATATTATTTTAAGAGATTTTCGTACAAAGAAAAGGATGCAAATATTGTTCTTTGCACAAGGAAGCAAAATTAAATTTAACGCTAAAACGTTTCTACGTTGATTAATTTCAAAATAAATATAAACTTTCTAATGTATTTGCCTGATGCAACTTTAACTCGTAAGTTACCTACTTTGAAGCGCTCGCCAATACAAAAGCTCTCTTCAAACTTAATACTAATATAAGAACTATCTTCAGTAGTTCGTCGTGTAAACCAAAGTTTTTCCATCTACTTTGCCACAATATTACAACTTACCCAATCATTGGTACTAGAGGTTGTATACCTACATTTCAAAGAAACAAACCAGTAAAGAGTGAATTTTATTTTGGAACGGATATACGCACTCAGTGGAATGATTATTTGTTTTCATTTACATAACGTTATATCATAGGCTAATGTATATTATAAACTTATGTGGCATAGATTTTATGTTATTTGTCTATTTGGAAGAACTGGGTTTTTTCCATAAATGTTGCTAACTTTGAAAGTTTCATGTGAAATGTGTTCCATTTGTATTATTGCTTTGTAACAAACTATTGATATGATTGCAATCAAGCCTTTAGGGCAATCGAAATAGCGGCGTTTGGGTAAAATAGACGCTACACTGTGCAGAAGTCTGTAACTGGTTTCTTCGTGCATGTATGTCAAATTTTTGCATAACGAAGAAACAAATTGCTTAATTCGAACCTTGCTGTGTGGTTCAGTATCTACCATAAGCAGAGAACACACCCAATATATAAATTATAGAAGCTCAACGAAAAATGAAGACTGAACTATTAGAATATTTTTAAAATTATGTGTAGGAAGATTGCAAGTATTAGTAGTAGAGGTACGTCGATGACACCTTTGTAATTTGGCCACATGGTCATGGAATTTCAAGATCATCTTAATAACCAACATCCCGATATCATGTTCACCATGGAAGTTGAGGGTAATGGATCACTCCCTTTTCTCGATGTTTTAGTTACCCGTCAGGCTAAGGGAAGTATTGGGCACTCAGCTTAACATAAACCAATTCACACCGATAGGTACTTACATGCCACTTCGCACCATCATCCTGCCCAAAAACGGTGGGTCATCAGCTCCCTGGTCCATCGTGCTGTAACCGTCTCCAATAAGGTTAACTTTTGGAACGAATTACAGTATGCCACCAACACTTTAGTCGACAAGGGTTTTCACAGGAGCGAAATCCAATTGTCAAAACAAAAGCTTCTTGCCCTACGTCCACAAATTCACAGATCGCATTGGGAAGATTTTTCGGAAACACGAAATTCGAACCCCTATCTTACTAAGGCGTGTATCGCATTCCTTGTTTCTGGTGTTTAGTTTACATCGGCGAAACTGGTAGATCGGTTAGCACCCGAATATCTGAGGACGTACACGTCATCATAGTTCCAAGTGCGCTGTTCCTGAGCATTATTTTCAAAACGGCAACAATATTTTGTTTCAAGAAGCCAAGTCTTTATTTCACTTCCCCTTCTTCTACCAAAGGAAAATCCGTGAAGGTATATTGAGATTTTCAAACACCCCAACAATTTTAACCGTAACGAGGGATGGTCACTTTCTCCTCTATGGAAGTCTGTTATTCCATTGGCTGACGTGTCACTTTCTCTTGACGGAATAGACTTAAATAACTAGGTTTAATCAGGTATCAGGTATCATCTTAAGTATCTGCTTCGAATTATTCGAGCTCTTCAATGATGTCTTCTAGTTCATCGTCAAGATACATTATTTTGAAGCTCTACCTCAGTAAGCTTATTTATTGTATTTCGAGGTTTTGATTTTGGCTTCTCCATAATTAATACTCTATAAACACATTAGGGCACAAATATAGGACAATGTATTTTTAATAATACTAAACATCATCACGAGACAAATAACACCAACTGGGGTAAATTTCTACCCCACGCAGATTCTTTACAATAAATGCGAACAGTATTCTTTTTTTGTGTAGAAATTGATGCAAAGTGATATTAAATGATCACAGTTGGAATAGCTAAAGGGCGAACGCGGTAGGTTCTAGATTTAACATAAATTTTCAAAAAACAAAATGAGAGTAGTCTCTTCCTCGAAGGCATCATTACAAACATAGACACATAAATAGTTAGAAAATTTCGAGAATTTGGTTAATGCATGATGGTGTTCGAGCACATTGTTCGAGTTACTTTGTATGCATGCCCTCACCGCCGATTAGGTAGGGAAAGATCGATTTTTAGACCTGAACGTTTGTCCGTTTTCAACTTGTGGTGTGACAAAAAATGATTGATATGTGTAGCAGAGATGTAGAGATTCTTAATCAACGCATTATGGAAATCTATGGCAGCGGTCGGCAATCTGCGGCTCCGGAACCACATGCGGCTCTTTCATTACAAATTGCGGCCCTGTAAGATTTTCTTCTATGTTTTTCAAATATCTGCAATACAAATGTACAGGGTGGGCGAAATTCAATATATCTCGTTCGTATAAAGCAGTTTCCCTTTAAAAGTGTCCAATTTGGCCCACCCTTTTATTTCTTATTTCGTCTCTATTAATATTCTATGATACACAAGATAACAAGAGGGCGGCTCCGCAAATGTCCCCGTGTGAAGATATTTTAAAAACGGACTCTTTACCGTGCAAGGGTTGCCGACCGATGCGTGATAGTACATGTTATCCAACAAGTCCATAAGTACGTGGTGAAAGTACATTTTCTGCACTAAACACGTCGATTTATCTGTTACTAGTAACTCAAAAATTAAACACTACGTTTCCATCCATCTCTCCTGTAAGCAGGGCCGGCGTGACCTTTTGCGGGGCCAGGTTAAAAAATTTTGCGGGGCCTGAATACACATTCTTGACTTATCGATGATCGCAGATAATTTTTTATTAGTTTTAATGGCGAGAAAGTATGTTCTGCTGAAGCCACGGCTACTGACGTCGTTAACATAATTTGTAATGCGATTAATAAATAATCCATAATTCGATGTCAAGGATCAAAAAATTCAATGGAAGTACGAAATCTATAATCATGGATCCTGGATTCTGGATTACGATAGGAGGGTGGACATAGCCCACGCGTACATAGGCCTCAAACGACCCCGCAACATCACTCAAGCCATCCCACATGTGACATGAACTTGAGGATGCTGGAAGGGGAAGCGGCGCTAATCGTAGCCATATCTAGCCAGGATACCCCCAACATGGATCGACTCAGTTGGACAAGTAATTTTACAGTGACCAAGTGTTTGCAAGGCAGCGGGGATTCTAATAGTTTTGTTCTTTATGTTATGCATAAAAACTTTTCTTGCACTAAGCGTTAATCCTACCAATTCTGACTGGAATACAGTAGGAAACTTGGCTACTGGTTGGATGATATAGAAGTTCAGTTCTTTGGAGTAAATACCAGTAGGTATAGGTACCCGTTCCTTCCATTGTTTTAGATCCGTTCGTGAAGATGAATATGTCAGATTGGGATGCCACTTCCGCATCTAAGAAGATGTGGTAGTTTTTCCCTAATATAAATTGAGGGATGAGTGAATCAGATCGCCTCTCTATGATAGGCATAGGTAGTCGCTTAATTGCCTCGTCCTGAATTCCAGAGTGACCCACCTCTACTAAACAACAATCCTGTGGGGGTTGTTCGCATTGCGCTCGTGCACGCAACTCACGCAAGTCTTTGAAGATGATTAAGAAGGGCTATGGTTGTGGAAAGTCTGGTTGTAGGCCGTAGGCAGAACATAGGTCTAATCACAGCAGTGTACAGCCACAGGACAGACTTTGGGAATGGGTCCCAAAGACTTCCAATTGCGCGGCGACATTGCCAGATGGCCCTAATTGCTTTTTCTGCTTTGAGCTGGACTCCAATTCAAGATACTTCACTGACTGAAAATTGGAGATGTTTTGAAAGAGCGGTGGAGCTCGAAGAATTCCTACCCTTCTTTGCCTTGCTAAGAGAACTACCTCCGTTTTTGTCGGGTTAATGGACATGGAGCGGCCCATACACCATTCTTCGGTTACTTTGAGAGCTGATTGCATCAGACTGCACAGAGTAGCCTCTATAATCATTACACTATTGTTGTAGTTTAATTTCTCTGAAAGCGTCTGGATTTTTTTGTTTAAAGTATTTTCAGGGATATGAGGATTTACACTGAACTTTGATGATTTTCGTCACTCCGTTAAACTGAATCATCGCTATTAAAAAAATGTCTCGCATCTGTTAATGGTATCATCATTCTGTAATAAGTTAATCAAAATTTGTGTTTTTTAATTGGGTAATTTTCGTAGCCTGCGAGGCCTCTCAAAACGCGGGGCCGGGTTCCGGCGAACGCGCTGAACCTGCTTTGCGCCGGCCCTGCCTGTATGAAACTCGATTAATGTTACTCCTTGTAGAAATATATACAAAAGTTAAGGCTCATTTCGTAACACTGAAAATGAAGCTCTTTCTATTATAAACTGTTGAGTAGAAATTTGTCAATATACGCAATACCGTACGTAACAATTCTATACTGTATTTCCATTACTGAACCGAAATCCATTAGAACAGTAAAAGAGTGTAATGGAGTGATTAAATGTATTAAAATCCTTTAAAAGCGATCATAAAAAGGTAACAAATACAGCCCTTTTTAGGTAATTTTTTTTCTCGTTCTAATTCCTTAGGGCAACGTAAAACATTAGAGTAGCGTTTGGAAAAGGTTGCAAGTTCCACATTTCTCATGGTCCCCTCATAGTTTTAATGCCACGAACTGTTACCTAGTTTATTTAGCAATCGTCAGCAAGCGGGGTCCTTTTCTCATAAAACACAGCCCGAGTGTCGATATTATCTTGACGCCACAAACTTAACTGCTAGATTCAGCCAATTGTGTTCATTCGTCATTCTCATATATTTGTTTTATATACGAGACATAAAAATGTTGATCGTTCAACGTGTGCCGTATATAACCGATCTTGACAGTTTTCTTAAGATGGACAATTCCATATCAATGCAATTGATGCAAACCTGCTTAGCTTTCTAGTTTTTCTTTTCGTTATTCCAATGCAATTCACTTGTAACTTTGATCTAGAAAATATTTCTTAAACTTTATTTTTACTATTTCGAATTCGAAACGGGAAACAGCGGCATCCTGTCGTATTATTTTATATTGTTCTGCGCTGGAGCGAAGAAAAATATATTGCTTACTTTATTATCTTTTATATGTTTATAGGAATGAAAAAATTTCATAAATACAAACTCATATTTTAATATAGATGCGATAGTTGCGTTTGGGATCGTTTTATTTTATAGCCGGATTTTGGAAAATCTGCAGTAAAACAAACAGTACAAAGAAATTACTTTATAAACGAAATATAAAATGAAAACAGTTTTACAATATCACGTCCCATATTAATTAAAGGGTTGATGTTAAATTTTAAAGTGTACACTCGTAACCCTTTTCATATTTTCACGATTTTCACTCAAATATGTGTTGCACAGGATGTTTTGAATCGTAAAAATGCTAAACCCTATCAACAGGTTTGTATACGCGAATAAGGATAACTTGCCAAAATAATAACATACACAAATTGTCCTTTTTAAATATTCGCTTTTATTTGAATGGGTTCTTTCCAAATGCAAAGCATTAACGAACATATTATTACGTTCAGCTTATGCAACTTTGAAAATTAAACGACATAACAACTTTTGTTTGTTTTTTCATGCTTTTTTTGCCATACGTGCCAGGATAATACACCTTCTTACTTAAAACTGTCGATATAACTTTAAGATTAAGGGCGAAAAGTTCAAACGATTAAGATGAATTACTTTATTTGGCCTTAAATACAGATAATTTGTTTTTTTGTTTTAATTAATACCTATAAAGGTATTATTTATCACTGTTATAAGGGGACGTAAACACTTTGCTCTGAGCCTCTGAACCGCAATATCTCAACCTAATTTAGTCTATCCTTTAAACGTTTGCACAATTTTGCGTAGGGAACACAAATTTTTATAAGACGAAGAATATTAATTTCAAATCAGTTTCTCTCTCATACATACAACTTAGTGAAAGTGACCGGTTTCTACTTGGATCAGTCATCCTCAGGTTTACAGTTGATAATTACAATACATAGACGGTTGATGAAGTTATAAATAAAGGTATGCACTACAATCTAATGATAACTGTAGGTCTCAGGACTACTTATCCAAGCCGCTTTTATCAAATAAACATACAGCGTGGACCATTATAAGTGATACACCCGAATATCTCGAAAAGGAGAAGTTTTTTCCAAAAATGTTTCACACAAGAGTTTTATGGCTTTGAGGGGGAAAGATGGTGACATTATGAATTTAATTATTATTATTATTATTAACAAAAAATTGTGTTTGTGTTAAGATCATCCATTTTTTTTCAAAAGAATTTTTCGTTATTATAGTTTAATATTTCCAACAATATCTTAATTAATAAGTCAAATCACTCTAGATTTTTAGGGAATGCCACACTTTCTTACCTTCCAGTAAGTTTTCGCGTTGACCTTCGAATCCTTTTTTTTTGTTTAATTCGGGATCATTCATGACTTTGGAATTTAGCGGGAAATATACTTTTAAAACAGGTTTAGGTAAGTACTACAAAGAGCACCAACAAACTTTTTAGTTATCAGTGACGTCTTCATTATACATCTTTGTTACTCTATAATCACTTTTTTCAGTCGTTGACGGTTATTTGGCATAGAAGAACCAAAAACGAATTCTACAGTGTCGACGTGTGAAGATTATAAATTAGAATGAGCTATGACACTAGGCGCTTGTACGGGATAGGTTTGTACCAAACAGGTGTCCAGAGATTAAAGGTCTGCTCCATCACGTTTTTAGCAGCAAAATGACTACTTTCTGTCATAATTTTTCATTTAAATGTTTGCGGGCCTGAACTTTTATAGGATGATCGGATATGTAATTTTTGGCTCCTGACGTATGGTTAGACGCGAACGTGTACCTGTGGATAAGTACTTCACTGTACTCGTGGCGAATCGAAGAGGACGAGCTATGGTAGACGCTCCTTACCAGAATGTTTAGTCGCAATTTCAGATACCAGTTTCTTTGCTCGTACCACCTTTGGGTTCCCATTCCTGGCCAATATTTCTGAGATAAGAATATAATATGCACATTTCTTCTCATTAACATTGACTATTACAAAGAGTTCTACGATTAATATTCATCGTCGCGTCCCCTCCCTCTAACGTTGTCTATAGCTATAACTTTAAACCTATGTACCGAGACCGTCTGCTACAATACATTCTCAATGGTGCAAGTTATATATGTATATATGTTTTTGACTCAGTAAAACAATTGGTTTGCATCAACCCTTTACTAATGATTTAATGAGAGAACCACCTGGCGGTGAAAACTATCTACGGCTATATAAGTGCGGCCAGGTTATTCTACATTAGTATACAGGGTGTCTCACGGTGACCGTCGGTTAGAAGTATATCAAGAACTGTAAAAGCTAGAAATTTGAAATTTTGCACATGCGACATGGAGTGTTTAATCTATTAAATAAAAATATTTTCCAAATGGCAGCACTTCCGGGAATACCGGAAGTGAACATCAACTTCTTTATTTTAAATACAAACCAGGCAATTTATTTTCACATTCTGATGTGTCATAAAATATTTAGTAAGTACGCTTAAAATAATCGGCGTATCAATTTCGATTGTTGAGAAAAACATTTTTTTCACTGAAAAATGTCAAAATCTTGTTTAGGAAATAAAATTGAAAGTCAAAAGTGGTAAAACTTAGGGAAATGGGATTTTAGGTTCTCAATGTCAAAAGATTGAGACACAAATTGTCAGTAATGGATAATAAAAAATTGCTCGCGGTTACGTATCTATTTGACGTTATATCCAGACTTAAGAAAAACTTTAAAAAGTCTCTTTTTTTAAATGGAATGCCTATTTAATTATCAGCCTATTCGATGCAGAAATAAATTTCCTTTAAATTGATATACCATGTTCCTATACCTAAAATCAATGATTACAGAGTTATTTACATTTTTCTAATTAAATTTATAATTACATACTTTACAAAACATGGTTGGCTTTGAAAATTTTCAAAAATTTTTATTCAATTGTTTCTTATGATGACAGTTGTCAGTTAGCTATCAGTTTGAAAGTTTACGCTACATTTACGTTTGTTATCAGTGTTATCTGTTTGAATTTTGATTTTTGCGCTTAATATTTGTTTTTAATTGGGCAATATGGACTACATAAACGCTGATATTCTAAATTTGTTTTACATTCATGGCGAGTCTGCTCGTATTACTTTTCGGACCTGCAGAACCTTTAACTATTGAATAAAGAATCACTCAACACTTTAACGAAAGATATCCGCATTTACCTACAATGACAGAACGAAAAATCAGGATGATTGAAAAGAATTTTCTAAGTTTGGGCGAAGTAAATGCACCACGAAATTTGGCAAAGCCAATTGTCCCCAATGACGCTGCAGAAACCAATGTATTGGGATATTTTAATGTTTTCCCTGAAAGTTCTGTTCGTTCGGCGGAAAGAGATCTTGGATAGTCAAGAAGTTGCATTGATAGAATTTTAAATAATCATAAAAGCATAAGAAACATTTGAATAAAAATTTTTTGAAAATTTTCAAAGCCAAAGCCAAATTATAAATTTAATTAGAAAAATGTAAATAACTCTGTAATCATTGATTTTAGGTATTGGAACATGGTACATATATCAATTTAAAGGAAATTTATTTCTGCATCGAATGGGCCGATAATTAAATAGGCGTTCCATTTAAAACAAGAGACTTTTTAAAGTTTTTCTTAAGTCTGGAAATAACGTCAAATAGATACTTAACCGCGGGGAATTTTTTATTATCCATTACAGACAATTGTGTCTCAATCTTTTGACATTGAGAACCTAAAATCCCATTTCCCTAACTTTTACCACTTTCAACTTTCAATTTTATTTCCTAAACAAGATTTTGACATTTTTCAGTGACAAAAATTTTTTTTCTCAACAATCAAAATTGATACGCCGATTATTTTAGGCATATAATTTGCAAACTTACTAAACATTTTATGACACATCAGAATGTGGAAAAAAATTGACTGGTTTGTATTTAAAATAAAGAAGTTGATGCTCACTTCCGGTATTTCCAGAAGTGCTGCCATTTGGAAAATATTTTTATTTAATAGATTAAACACTCCATGTCACATGTGCAAAATTTCAAATTTCTAGCTTTTACAGTTCTTGATATACTTCTAACCGACGGTCACCGTGAGACACCCTGTATAATAAAACCTTTTAAAACACTGACTCGTTATACAAATATCGATATAGCACAAATATAATAAGGCTGAGTAATACAGTAATCGTCCTCATTGTTGCTCGTAGTATAATTGTAATGAATAATACCTAATTTGTTTCATACGTGCGAATCAGCGCCATTCTATGGTATAGGTTTACATAAAAGATAAAACATGTTTTACTGTGACGATAAAGCCAAATTCATCACGAATTAATTTTAAAATTAAATGTGTAATTTATCTTCCCTTTAGTATTTGTATTTTCCTATATTACCGTAGAATATTACACCATTGTAATGAGATACTACACGTAATGGAAAATGATTAGAAAATGAGTGGAAACTATTTTGGACAAACGAAAAGGTCTTTAATGTAGCTTTGGTTATGGACCCTACTAAATCCCTTCCTGGATTTCATCATTCTAGGATGATTTGGTCTAAATTAAATCGTATACGTACTGGTCATGGGCGATGTAATTTTATGTTATTTAAATGGGGTATAGTGCAAAATCCATTGTGTGACAAGTGTGATAATGACTATGAGGAAACTATAGAACACATTGTTGACCATTGTCCAGTGACTAAATTTCAGGGAGGTTTTACTACCTATATTAAATGAACTAACACCAGAAGCTATCGATTGGTTACGCTCTATTAAAAATTTGTAGTTTATCTTTTACAACCTTTATATGCTGGTTTTTTTTTTTTGTGATCTATGTCCTGTTTATACTACATTCATAAGACTAAAAAAATATATTATATTCATGAAGATATAATAAGTGCTGTTCAACTATATTTTTGTTTACTTTATTGTGTAAAAATACAGAGAAAAACATTTTAACTGGGAATGAAGTTTTGAACGTTAGTATTACAAGGTAGAAATTTCCAGAGTGGAATGTACCAATGTTACCAACATCCCGACGCAATTGATCCTCGAAATAATCAAACAGAAATGGCCACAAATTAAGAAGTTCACCACCTTATCAGACGAGTCCTTCATTAAATGCATCACTTTCGTCTTCAACAGTGGGTTCTTCAGCTTCAATGGACGTTATTCCAAACAACTTGAAGGTGTTTCCATGGGAGGGTGCCTTAGTCCTGTGTTAAATCACAATGGATTTTATAATTGGCCAAGTTAAAACCCTAGTACCTACCCTTCCAATTCTCGTTCCTATTCAAGTATGTAGAGGACATCATATGTGGTCTACCTGATGATCAAATTGACACTACCCTCAACGTCTTCAACTTGATACATCATATATTACAGTTCACAGTTGAAAAGGAGAATGATAATGAAGTCCCCTTTTTAGATAATCTACGAAATTAATCAGAACACATAACAATATAATTTTGATTGACTGGTACACCAAACCCACCCACTCTGGTCGGTACATCAACTTTAAATCCAATCACATCTTACTACAAAAAAATGAACACCCTCAAGGGGATGAAGAACAGGATCATTAGGCTCTCGCACCACAGCTTCATTAACAACAATTTTCCCAAGACCTTAGTCAACAATATTCTATTTAACAACCACTCTTCCGACAACAACAACCACACTCAACCATGCATCACAACCAATTCACCAACATTACCCAATGATGCCAAAATTCCAAAAAAATACTCAAGATTACCTTACATTCCGGAGATCACAGCCTGTACTATATGATTATATTGCAGATTCGAACAGGGCAGATAATTTCCTACAAAAAAAGGTCCTAAATGTGATTACAGTAATGTATGGATAATCCGAACAGAAAGTTGTCAAACCCTATTCGAATTATCAAAACATTCGGAGTACAGAACTCAATTGAAATGGTATCTGTAGTTCGTACACTTTCAGATTGTAGAATTCAAAAATTTAATTTTAGTACCTAAGTATGTATATGTATAAAAAACGTACAACCAAACGTGATATGTATGTATAGGTACATATAGATAACATAAAATTTATTCGGATGCATACATGAATACATACATAGATACAATGTAACATTTTTTGCAATAAAAACTACAATATAAGGCAAAATTCTAAAAGTTCATACTACAGATACCAAACGTTCGGATTACAGGGGGTTCGGATTATTCATACATTACTGTATTTCCGAGTAATTTTGATTTCAATATTAAATTAGCAAAAATTTTGGATAGGCGAATTTAAATTAAATAAATGACTGAGAACAAAAGAAGGAAAAGAAATATTAAAATTCATTTCGCATTAAATGTTCGAAGTGTAGATCGATAAAAATCTGAATTCTCTTTATTAATGTATCTCAAATAGAAATTAAAATGTCGATTCTAACTTCTGTGAGAGCTTGTCTAATTCTGTCTCTCATATTTCGGTAGTTGTAGGTTCTTTCTTGTAAACCCTGTCCTTTACAAACCCCAATAAAAACAAATTCAGAGGGGTCAGGTCTAGCGATCTCGCTGGCCATGGAATTGTCTCACCCTCTGTCAATATATTTGTTATTTAAATAATTTCTGACTCGGACGCTATAATGAGCAGGTGCTCCATCCTGTTGCAACCACATTCTCCGGCGTGTATTAAGTGGAATTTTTTCTGGTAGGATAAGCAATTCTTAATTCAAAAATTGAAAATATTTTTCTCCGTTTGAGGATCAATTTATCAAATACGGACCAATAATGTTATTGCCTACTATCCCACCCCATACATTTAAGGACCACTTGTTTTTCCTATTCGTTTCATTATAAATATGCGGGTTTACATCGCTGTAATAATGAGAATTGTGACCTGACCACAAAACTAAATTTCAAAAATCTCTCTCTTCTCTGAATTTATTTTGCACTTGTTGGCAAAATTCAACTCGTCTCGCATAATCTACCGGAGGAAGTTCTTGGTGCAGTTGAAGTTTTGAAGGAATGAAATTTGTTTTTTTTTAAATTCCATTCAGGGCTAGGTTTGGCTGGTGTCATATTGAGTTTCTAGTTCTCGCTCTCTTTTTTCCGTATTTTCCGCAACAGCAGCCATTACATCAAATTCTTTACTTTCGTTCGTTACATTATTATTCCGGGCAAGTTTTTAATAACTAACGTTCCCTGATGTAACAAATCTATGCAATAGATATTCGAAACTACTTGGTTCTGGATGATGCGCAGATTAATTTCAATGCGCCCATCAAAAATTGTTGCTCATTTTATCTGTACTATTCGAATCTGTAATAGGCTGCCATTCGAAAATTTTGAATAATGTATGTTTGAAGTTCGCCATTTTGACTGAGACTACACGGACGCCCACAACTATTTATTACAAAACCAATCTTATCAGTATACTATATGTAGGGTACCTTGACAAAAAATCTACTTTCTATCTTTTTTGCAGACTGAGAAAATTAATCGCGAAGCAAGTCACGAAAATTCAATTTTTGATGAAATTCGTATAACTTTTTCTCGTCGTTCAGACGTAATCTTCCATGGAGCGCCAGGTGAGTAAGTGAGGCCAGGTTATTCTACATTACTTTATAGAAATTTAACAATAAGTTTGGTCTGTATTACTTGGATAATCAAACAGTAATTAACAAAGAGTTACATTAAAATAGAACATTTACCACTAATGTACAGATACGATAGTTAACAAAATATACTTAGGTAATAGTGTGACATACGATTTTTGCAATAAGGTATCATTAGTAGCCATTTACCTTTACATATGTATTATAAACAATACACAAAGACAAATCATAAGCCTTTTGGCACCAATTTGGTTCATTTGCCGTTTGGTTGTTACAATCACTTGCAATTTTGGGCGTAACGCCAGCAATTTGCCGTACAAGTTCTTGCTCATTCCATTCGCCCGTGGCAGAATCCATGTAATTTAAACCAAAACAAATACATTTTATAAAGCATTTTAGGCAAGAATCGTCCGGATACTCTGTGTTTAGCAAAAGTCTTCGTGCCTTGCTAGCATCAACCTGTGTTTGGCAGACACAATCACTTTCAATTGGTGCAATTAAAGAATACCATTGTAATCGAAGTTCTTCTGGAACCACCTAAAATGAAAAAAACATTAAACCCTTTTACAACATTGACTTGTTATACAAATATGGATATAGTACACGTAATAAGGCTGAGTAAAACAGTAATCGTTCTCATTGTTACTCGTGGTCTAATTGAAGTGAATAATGCCTAATTTGTTTCATACGTGCCAATCAGCATCATGCTATGGTATATGATTTCCAAAAAACTTAAAATAGGTTGTAGTGTGATGATAAAGCCAAACTTAGCACGAAATAATTTGAATCTTATCTCCTCTTTGAAATTTATATTTTTCTCTAATATCTTACGTACATTATTGCACAATTATTTATACGATTGTAATGAGATACAACACGTAATAGAGAATGTACTCAAAAATCACCTTGTAAATCCTTGGCAAAAGAACAACATGAGTTTTGAGTAAAACACACAAAATAATACCGGTCGGCGTAATATTTTTGCATGAATTTGAAATTTGTAGTAATTTCCCAATTTTCCATATGCAAACACCTATGTTAACATTGCCATAACGAACGGCTCTTAATACTCTCTTTTAATACTGTTACCATACATGAATAATAAATTAATAACTATACCTCATTAGTGTATTAGTTTTGTTATATCTACGAATAATTCAAAAGCATATTTAACAAAAAATTAGAACCCACGAAGGTGTTAAAAAACAATGTATACGTGTCAAAATACAGAAATATACAACAAAATAGAACAATTTCGTCCCTTCTGTATGGCAAGCCATTTTACCATTTATTCATTGCAGTCGTAATATGTCATTTTAATTCAAATCTATTTCCATGTCACTTGGGATAATGAAAATTACGCTATTTTCGTTAAGAAGAATGCAATTTTCATTCTTAATTAAATTTAAATACAAAAATTATTTTAAATTAAAATGAAAATGATTATGTTTTTCCTTTAAAGATTTTCTTGTAGCACATGTCACGATATTCTTACATCATATTAGTTTTCAGGATACAAAAATTCATTTTCTTGGGATATGATATCCTTTTAACAATGTTTTATTGGAATTCATTCTTAGAGTTCGCGATGCAATTCAATTTGGATTTTAATTTAGTTTCTTATGACATATCGTGTATTTCCATTGTAATTTAAAAATTAAAATGTTTTCTTATGTCCTACGGTTGTAATATTAATTTCTATTGAACACGAATTTTTATGTCTTTTGACTTATTGTTATGATAATTCTATTCGCATTCGTTATAACTTCAAAGTTTAATTCTATTTGAATTTCTTATGAGGATTGGTGTATTTTCATTTTAATTCAAAAAGTAAAAATGTTCTAACTATGTATTTATTTTAAAGTTTTATGAATCTGTATTGCCATTTGAGATTCTCGGTTAGTGTTTTTATTTCCATTCTAATTTCATTTTCTTTCGACTTGAAGGTGTTGAACACACTCATAAGAAATGTAAATAAAAATGAGCTAGCCCCCTATATATTGGAGAGGAAAAAATAAATATGTGTCTAAGTTTTTGTTTTATGCCTACCTAAGCTATGGCCTATGTAAGTAGGTACATATGTACAGAGTCACTATTACTTGTTCTCAATATACTTTTGGAGCTTGGTTTTAGATAGTAGGAAGTACTATAATTATTTAAGTAACATCAAGTTGTACAACCGCGTTCGTCGTAAAATTGCGCCACCTACAATTTTAGAGTATTTTGGTCAGAAGTGTTTTAAAAATAAACAGTTTTATGTAAAATCACAGATTTAATGTTACCCACAACGACACAACTAAGGTCATCGGTAAATAAGATTACTAAATGTCATAATATTAGCGTTAATTGAATACTCAATCAACGATATTAGCCTTGTTTGTGTATATAAATATATATATTAGTAATAATAATATATTATTTTCTCTATGCATGGCACTTAATTTGTTCAGATCTTAAGTTAAAGAGTTAAATAAGTTAATTTCTGATTCATACACCATGCATTTTGTGATTTCGTAGTTTAGCCTCCGCAAAGTAGAGGGCGCTAGCTCATTTTTATTTACATTTCTTATAAGTGTGCTTAACACCTTCAAGTCGAATGGAAATTAAATTACAATGGAAGTAGATATCGAATTGGAATAAAAACACTAAACGAGAATCTCAAATGGCAATACGGATTCATAAACTTTAATATGAATATATCTTTAGAACATGTTTACTTCTTTTTAAATTAAAATGAAAATACACCAATGTCATAATAAACTCAAATAGAATATTAAAATTTGAAGTTATAACGAATGCTAATAGAATTATTATAACAACAAGTCAAAAGACATAAGTATTCATGTTCAATAGAAATTAATATTACAACTGTAGGACATAAGAAAACATTTTAAATTTTAAATTAAAATGGAAATACACTATATGTCATAAGAAATCGAATTGAAATTAAAATTGAATTGTAACAAACATGAAGAAGACAATTAAATTAAAAATGGAGAAAAGAAACTTATATCCCATGAAAATTGACCCCTAGATTCCAGTTAATAGAGCACATGGTATGATAACAGGTAACTTAATTGGCTAGGTTATCTTAACAACTAAATAAGTAAACTTGCAGTTAAGTTCTACACATTTAGTTATATCTATTTGAAAATTAAATTTAATTTTTCTTAAGGAAAAATGAATTTACTTTTCAAATAAGCATAACAAATTAGTTTATTTGACATCAAATAAGTTAAGCATTTAAGTTCTTATTTAAACTTTAAATTTATTATGTTGTTTACCTTAAAGTTGTTGTAACAAATCAGTTGTTTTAACTATGAATAAATATTTGCAGTAGAACTTAAATTGTAATATACAGGGTGAGTTTTTTTTCATTATTTGTATGGGGATCTCGGAAACCATAAGAGTTACACATTTGCTTAAATGGGGAAAGATTTGCTTCTTTGGAAGACTAATCCAGATACGGTTTTGTTGATTAAAGAAAATGCATGGCTTACTAAATATTTGTAAAAAAGTAAAATTCTTCAAAATCGTTTCAGCCCTTTAATTCGTTTATTTCTAAAGATAGATAAAAATTGTTCAAATACAATTTCTAAGTAGATAATTTTGTGCCGAATAACGTCACCGTACTAGTTTTTTAATTTTGCTTAGCATTTTGAGGTTATGAAGCAAAGTTGAATTTTTTTAAATGGAAACCATGGTTGGCTATGACGCATTTTAATAGTGCATTTTTTTCTGATTGTCATGATGTAAGGGTTGTATCACTTATTTTGATAAATAAAGGCACAATACACGTTTTCCTATTATTAGGTTTACAAAAAATCATATCCTGCCATGAAAAACAAAAGAAATTATTATCAACACACATTGTGACACCTTTTCAACATGGAGCTTTCCCACTTTTACTCCCATTTACATCTAATCTGCTAAACGCATTAATAACAACTTCCTGCAGCTCCTGCATCTTTTATTCCTCCAAATACAAAAAAGTCTAAAGGTGTGTCGATAATAATTGTGTACATTTGGAACACTTACTGTAAATTTCTTTTGTTTTCCATGGCAGGATGTGATTTTTGGTATACCTAATAATAGGAAAACGTGTATTGTGCCTTTATTTACTAAAATAAGTGATACAACCCTTACATCATCACAATCAGAAAAAATGCACTATTAAAATACCTCATAGCCAACTATTGTTTCCATTAAAAAAAATTCAACTTTGCTTCATAACCTCAAAATGCTAAGCAAAATTAAAAAACTAGTACGGTGACGTTATTCGGCACAAAATTATCTATAAATTGTATTTGAACAATTTTTGTCTATCTTTAGAAATAAACGAATTAAAGGGCTGAAACGATTTTGGAGAATTTTACTTTTTTACAAATATCTAGTAAGCCATGCATTTTCTTAAATCAACAAAAGCATATCTGGATTAGTCTTCCAAAGAAGAAGAATGAAAATAGCGTAATTTTCATTATCCCAAGTGACACGGAAATAGAATTGAATTAAAATGACAGATTTACGTCTAAAAAAGTGAATAAATGGTAAAACGGCTTGCTATACTTCTTTATCTGATAATGTTTATTGGGCTAAAACCATTTTACTTTTTTGCGATTTTAACTCTCCCCCCGGGTGATTCTTTAATACTGATGACAGTTTGAATTTCGCGCGAACGATTCTAGTGTTTTTTGCGGTGTTGAATTGGCGGTGAAATATTTTTAGTTATTTTCTTCGGTGTTTTGTGAAATCAGTGCCGTCGTTAATTTGTTGCTTCCTATTTACTTATACATTCGGTAATATCAACGTTCTTTAAAACAGATACTTTTATACTTTATTCAATAAAATGTTACTATCGTAAGTGTGCTTGGTGTAAATGTAAAATTTGTTGTAAAACGGCAGATTTATTTGTAAATTAGAAACAACTTATTAATTAAGAGACTGATACTACATACACCACTGGAATTAAATTAATGACAATCTATTTATTACCAACCTTCAAATTTTCTTGTTTTGCGGGAAATTCAAACTGTCATCAGTATTAAAGAATCACCCGGTATGTATTGTACAGGACACGTAGGTATATAAAGCAAAACTTAATTTAAACCTGCACCGCCTGTTGGTGGAATTAACTACATACATAATTCGATAACAGTGCTATAAGCAATTTTCAAATAAGATAATAATTTAAGCGAGTTTCGAATAAATGTTAAGTAGGTAAAATGTAAATGAAGTATCAATGTAAATTTTAAAAAGCAGATGTCGCTAATTTAATTTTAAAAAGAAACCTGTTAAAAAGTAAAAATAAAAAACTAATTAAAACATACTCGCTTCCGTACCGATGTTAATGTCAACAGACGGAAGTTTGAAGAAAATTTAGATTAGCGAGAACTAATAGGAGAGTAAGTAATGTTTAATAGGAGTTTTTGGTGCGGAGGGCGACAAAGTACTTCACCAAAAATCCATTTAGGTCGCTAAGTTATTCTTAGTTATAATAATGAAGGTAGAGGAACAAAGTTGCAATTACGTAAAGTAAATTTAACCGTACCGGTTAGAGATACAATTCCAAAGAAAATGCAAAGCCTTGATGCATTACCTCCTCGTACGTAAACATAACGAATTGCAGAATCAGTTTCCCGGCTTAGTCCCAAAGTAATGAGTTTGCTTTAGAAGGAAGGTTGATGAATGCACGAGCTTCACGCGTGCTTCATTTAAAGCTTTAACCATTCATGCATTTACAGACCGAACGTCGAGGTACAGAACGCAAAACAACGAGCTTTCGATCTTCTAAACTACATTGAAATTTATAAAGCTTGTTGCAGACTAATCCTTCCCAGTTAAAATTTAATTAATGCCGCAACAAACTGTTGCTGATGCTTATGACGTTACCGAACTGTATAATTATACTAAAGATAGACATTTAATTGGTTCTTATACAATATTATGTTTACATGTTTTGTTAACAAATTCCTACGTTCGGGTTTTGTTTTAACTACGATCGTCGTCTTTATTAATAAGCGAGTAAATTAATTATTGTAACCACCATCTGTAAAATTCGTAGGCACATTGTCTTTGAACCTTCCATGGCCTTTGAAGTAATTGGAGATAGATCTTATTATACTATATAAGTTCGACCGAAATTATTGGCCAATCATATAACCTCATTAACCTTTATTTTCCTATATTCTATTTACCTTCAACGGTTAAATATTGAATAAGCACTTAACTACTGTTTGATTTGCAAACAAAGTTAACGTCTTCGAGCAACAATTATTCACCTGCGTGCATGGAAAACCTACATAGGAAATAAACACGTTGCGCTTCGTCTCAATAGGAAAATTCTACCCTAAGCATTTGTGTAATTAACTTTAGTTTTCGCTTTTCGCTGTACTACTTGTTTCGTTTTAAAATTGTGATTGTTTTTGGACGAAATGAAGTGTTATTAAAAGTAATGGTTTCCTTTTTGAACTATTATTTTTACATACGTACCTAATCTTCGTCTGACACCGATTTAGTTTTAATCCCACAGGAAACTGTTCCACTCTTATTCGTAATTTGAAGAAAACTCTTAAACATGTGTTGGGGTTACAATTTTTCAAAGTTTTCTCATGAATTTCTAAAATATTAAATAACATTCATTCATGTTCAGCGAACTCCGTTCGTTACTGTACAGGGTGTTTCAGACCACCCGTACCACCCAAATATCTCGCGAAATACAAAACGCATTAAAAAAAGAAAAAATAGGTCTAAGACTAAGACTATTGTTTGATAGTAATAGAATGTCCCCACTCCCACTCCCGGAGGGTGGAGAGGAGGGTAACTTCGTAATCTTAAATGGCATCCCCCAGTTTATTATGTAGAGTTGAATTCTGCGTTAACAAATAGGAACTTTTTGTTTGAAACATTTTTTGAAGTTCGTGACAGAGATGGCGCTATGATCGCCGAAAGAAGTTTTTCCGATTAGCTATACTAATTTGATGTCAGTTTTGTTAAGTGACAATCAAAAATGTTAATGCTTTGTAAAAGGGAAGAGGGGGAGCTTTATTTACCCCCGCCACCTTCCCCACACCGTCACTTCACCCCTACGGCCCATAATCTATGATGGGAGAACGCAACCATTTTAGATTTAAACAACTTTTCAGTTATACCACGATTGAAGAAGTTAAATTTTGTAATTTTTTTTCTTTGATGGAAAATAGAAAAAAAAATTTGAAATACTTTGATTTCACGAGTAAAGAACACATTGACATTCGAGATACGTTTAAATCTAAAATTAAGGGTAAATTGGCGGTGTGGAGGAGGGAGGTAAATAAAGCTCCCCCTTCATCGTCATGTTTGACATCTTTTAAGCATCAAACTGAAGTTTGAAAAATTACGCTTCTAACGCTCGGACACGAGGTAAATATTTATTTTCTTTAATTCCCAAGCGTTCATTCGTTTTTCGATCTTTTAGCGTCATCGCCACAGCCAGGTCAACCGCTCAGCCATTCTTTAAATCAACACCGCAGACATTTTCATAGCATGAATTACAGTTTTGCGAAGATTTTCTATTCGAATCCTCGAAGCGAATGCATTAAAGTAGATATACATGTAGTACATGTATATCTACTTTAATCTCATGTCTACTTCAATGAAAATTTGTTACGGACGGACAACACACCCGTATATAAAGGTAAACTTGATACCCGATTGTTCTCAATTGTCAAGCATTACATTGCACAGTAATTAAAATTAACCCCTTGTTGATAAAAAAAAACTTACAACCTCCTTTTCCTTTTCACAATCTACATAACCCCTTTGTGAGAATTGGATTAACCCTTTCGTCATATACATTATAATTTTATTTGTTATCACATTTTTTACATGCTACATTACAACCTAGCTCAGCTGATTTATTTCATAGTTCAACCCCTTTTTTCTATAGCAATTAAATCGTTGTTCCTGAAGAAGCTGCTAATACTAGGGGTGTCAAACGGTTTCGGATCCAAAACAAGATCCGGTATGGATCAGAATCTTCTCCGGATCTACAGCTACGATATATTCGGATTCGGATTTCTCCGGATCTCATACAAAATTCGGATCCTCAAGATCCTGACCCGAAGATCCGGATTTGTTTAACCGGATCCGAAATTCGGTCACACGTAAATTCGGTTGTTGATGTATGAAATGAACTTTGTGATTCTTTGTGATACCTATAAAATTTATCCATCGAAATCTCAAAATGGAGGTATCTGGATCAGTAAATGAGATTTACTGTAATCTAGTAATCTCCTCCACAAATTTATTCAAATACGGATATTGTAACAGATTTTAGGTCCGGATTTAACTCACAAACCCGTAGATCCGTGGATCCGGATTTAACCATCGGATTTTAGATCCGGATCCACAAAACTCCGGTATTCGGATCTATTGGATCCGGATATTTTTGGACCCGATGTCCGGATCCATAAAATTTGCGGATCTTTACAGCCCTAGCTACCCAGCAAACACATTTATATACATATAAAATACATATAAATTATGTAAGAGCTTTTTAGATTTATATAAAACTGGAAGAAAAATAAGAGATATTTAATGTCAGGATGTCAGCAATTTTCAAAATAATATATATGTCTATTAGATGTAAATTCTTCTACATGAATTTATACAGTGTGTCTAGTTAAGTTGGCAACATATGGGAAACTTTTTTATTATTAATTTTACGAAAAAAAGTTATTCTTTATAAAAAGCTCTGCATGTTCTAAAATCTAAAATACAATCATCAGATATTAAATTTTTTCAGTCGTGTACGCGGTTTGTCAAAAAATATGAATTTTGCTCAAGAGTAAAGTACCTTTATTTTTGACAATATCGAAAATTGTTATTAAAAAAAGTTAATCAGAACAAAAAACTACGTTCAAATATGCAATTACATCCTGCTAGTAAAAAATGTTTTTTTACAACTTTTTCTCAAATTTACTACCTACCGGAGAAAAAGTTGTGCTCCGTGGCACCCTAACAATTCCTTCTTTTGCTTCCTGAAACTAGCCCCGACCTATTTTCCCTCCATAGAATAAGCGACCGTGGATTTTACTCCTAAGGATTTTTGCGACCCCAGCGTAAAAATCTAAAACAAAATTTAATGCCTTACGGAAATTTAAACATGGATGTCGACAATAACAAACTATTTTGGATGAAAATCAAAGCTTCCAAATTTGTTCCTCATAAATTCCACTATAAAAACTCCTACCAAAAGGACTATAAAGAAGTGAGCTTCGCCCAGAAAGAAGAGCAAAGGCTAATGTAATAATAACGTATTATTAAAAGCTAAATTTATTAAGCCACTACCAGTTAATGCAAAAAAAGAAAAGCATACACTCTTTACGTGCTCAATGTGTTATTCTCGACATGTACACAGAAAAAATATAATAGTATACTTCCTAGTCATCGCCAATTTTAAACTGTCGAACGGACGCCACCGATGACGAATTAATAATTCGCACGCTTCCACCTCCATTGTGGAAATGATAAATGTAGGACTACTCATTAAAACGTGGTTGCTCGTTTATGGAACTTCTCTCCGAAAAGTATGGCTAAAATACTGTTGGTTTTATCCTCATACTGTGTAGAGGCCCGAAAATTATGATAATGGTGGCCAATAACCAAATACAAATAATGGCCGATAACGAAAATATCGTTTAATAATAATTCACCACAATAACTTACAAAAAACAGAAAATATTGACAACTCAACTAAAAACTAAAGCAACAACAATTTTTTAGTCAGTACACCACAGTATATAATAAACTTTATTATTATTATTAATATTGTTTCTTCTTAGATTTTTAACGATACTCAAGTTATGTCTGGTTAACTAACCACACGGATCGAAGTTAAGCTAATAGGTGTAAAAAATACAATAATACCCGTTTTTATTATTATTATTATTATTATTATTATTATTATATGTACTTCGATTGTTATCGATACTCAGGCCAAGCCTGGTTAACTAATCGCACGGATCGAAATCAAGTTACGATTAGTCCTACTAATACATATATCTATACAATATAAATTTGAAGTTGCTGTTAAAAAGTGAACATACTAAATACTATACACATATTATGTTCATTAAATTAAATGACGTCGATAAAACCAACGCTGATCACATTTTAGATAATGTATTTGTTTGAGAAGCCTCGGTGTATTTGATCCCAATTTGTAAAAGCCACGTCCCGTCGACCCTCTTTCCGCGAAGGCATTAACATGAACGCAGCGTCGCGCATCAATAACAAAAAGAGACCCTATATTCCTAGGCTTCTCCGTTGGCGTCACTTATTCGTGACTTAGTGACTTTTTATAGAAAAGAAAAAAATGAACATAATATGTATGTTTTGAAAAAGTGTTATGGTTATTGTGTAAGCGTTTTTTGTTGTTTAGCTCGACGCATAGGTTGCACTCGAGTGGGTAATGTGTTGTTTGTGTTTTGTGTTAATTTCGAATTCTGATACTTAACTGTGAGTATATTGTGTGTTTACGTTTGAGTGCATTATTATTATATTATTATCATAAATAATTTTGAAAAATCCGGCCGGAAATGTCATAATTATACTTTTTCCACTGCTGTATGCATTCTTTTAAACTAATGAACGAATTAGTATTCAAAATTGAGAATTTTAACTTCATGACATTTACGGGTGTTGCGTAAACCTACAAATCACTGGAGAGGCGGAAAAATTAATTGGCAAATATTAACAACTTTATTAAATTACGGTTACGGTGCCGAATTTATATACCTTCTAACGTACAAAATTTATGCAACAAGTTTATTTTATTAATAGCCATTTAAGTCACGCTATTTTTTTCGAGTAGATATAGGTATAGGTATTCCTTACAACGGTGTTGTGTGTTTAAGAAAAGTAACATAAAAAAAAATTGTTGACGTACACCCATTAGTAATTTAACCATTCGAAGGAAGTTGCTTTGTGCTTTAAAAAAATATTTGTTTAGGTATTATTTATATTCCCTTGAAATCAGCAAAAATGTTGCCCCATTCAAGATTTCCAACTTTATTTCTCGAACCTTGAACGACATCTGAATTTTAAACATTCCATTCGTGTCGATTCGTGTTTTGAGAGAACTCGACTAGTACCCCTGAAACAATCAAATTTTTACGAGAATCGATACGTAGAATGCATGTAAACCACGAAATAAATAAATCAGCTTATTCGGTCTTGTATAACGATTTAGCTATGATAAAATAGCCCCAAGGTTTGGTAAAGGGTAGAACTTGCCACTTCCGCTTTATATATCACCTATTTTTACGTTCAAAGAGGGTGGAAAGGGGAGATTCTTTCAGGCTACAACAAGAAATTGCTACTAATGGATAAGGGACGAAATGACCACCCCTCTTCGCCTAGTACACGTACTCGTCCTTAAGACGTGCTCGTTTAAGTTTTATCATGCTACTTAGTCAGCACAATTCTCGAGTACATTGCTATTGCTGTTCTTAGTGCACCCCATAAGTGGCTCCCGTTATGTACAGCAATTTTGCAAGGGAATCATAAGTTGAATGTGTCGCCGTCAACACCCCCATCGTGTATATTTCGATATTAGTTAGAACTATTCGTTATATCGTTGAATCGGCAACAATTAGTCTAAAAACGCTGACGGTAAGCACAAATTGGAGCATCTGTGTAGTTAATTTTCAGAAACGCTTATTGGAATAATTAGGCAAATCTCGTTGAAACTGCTCAAACCACGTGACAGAACTCATATCGTTAATGATCAGTAAAAACAGATGCAACCGAGATTAGGGACGGTTCTTGAATATGAATTGATGTAACGGCAAGGATTACTGTCCAACTATGCTAATTGTGACCTCGATTGCTTAATTTTGATGTAACGTTCTTCAGGTTATTACTGATATTCTCATGTCGTGCCATTTAATTACGGTTATTGTGGAGGATAGCGATCTTTTAAATTAATTAACCGTGCAGATTTTATTAAACTTTCGTTAATTGACGAGATGGCCACTTTATCTTCAGACGTACTCGATGACTATACCAACAAAAGTGGGTTGTCTGTAATTTTTGGGGGATCGTAAACCACCACTGTTAAAAATAGATTACTTCATGTATATTGTGTTATCGTGTTTGTCAATGTAAACGATATCGTTGTAATAAAGTATCACGTTTATACTTTCATTTTTTTAATTGCCAGCCAATTGCCCTTAATCTGACGCAGCGTATTTTCAAAAGAAGATCAATACTCACGAAGGGTGGGTGACTATGTCAAGGTAAACCTGTATGAATTAATATCCTAAATCATTCAAATTGTAATTTTCGAGTGCGTTTCAATGGAATCCGTTTATGTGGTTTTCAGGTATTTCCTTGCAGCTACGAATAGCACTAAAATGGATTAGTCGAATTAGTGAAATGGTAGTATGTCGGAATAGTTATCAATCGCTATTGAGTGCCATTCATTTTATATAAATTCTATACTCCATTATAAATTGTTCGAGACTTATTCAACTAAAATTGCAATTACACCCTCTTTCACAGAAAACGGTGAAAATTAGGACTATGGGAATTCCCTTCTTTTATTGTCAATTGGACCTCTTTGCACAGTTTGGTTTTTCAATCCCTCAAGATTTTGCTCAAGATTCCAGAGTTACCACAGGTGGAAAGGAGTCCACGAATACAAGTACCGATATTATTGAGTAGGTATCAACTTACGGGACATACCTTATTTAGGTAAAACCGCTAGAATGTTAAACTCAGAAGCGAAAGCTGAAAGGAAAATAAGTTTAACAGAGTTAACAGTATGAGATTCCAATAATTCGCAATTAAAGGTCACTATTTCTGTAGAAAATTGCCGTAAATAAGCTCTTTAGTTCCTTGTCTCAAGTTCTTCGTGAGTTAAAAATCGTCAAGTTCCAAAACTATAGTATCAGTTAAAAAAATCGCCCTTCTGATTCGTAGTAAAGGAGACGCGATTACACCGTTTTTCTCTTCCTCTCAGTGCCGATAATCCTACCTACTTTACGATGGAACTCAACCACTGAATCAATCTTGACTCCTTAAATTCCATATAATCAAGACTTCGGGAACAGATCAGTCGACGGAAACACGTTTAAGCGAATATTTTCCATACCATAACTAACGTAGGACCCGAATCCTGGGTGGCCAACGAAATCATAAAGCTCCGGATCCGCAACAAACCATCTGAGGACTTGACCCAAAACAGGAGTGTGATAAGAGAATGTCGCCTATGCACTACTTTTCAACATTGTAATCGATACCCTTCAAAGGAGACGATACCGATGTTATAAACGTCGCCCACATGGGTCAGTGTGATGGTGTGAAACTTAAAGCTGAAAAGACCAAGATCATAATACAAGACGATCCTCGGTCATTCCCACCTTAACTACCGTTTGATTAATCAGATGCAATATTAAATCATTAAGGGTTATTTATTCGAAAGAGGAAGATTGGTTCATAAAAAACTACACGAACGGCCTTTCACAAGCGGCGTTCCTTAAGGATAATCAATATCTCCATAAAGACGAAGACTTCCTAGGGATGATGAAAAATATATACGCTTGCGTTTAAAAATCAAAATCCTTGTATTGTACAGAAAAAAATAAGAAGATAATAACGTGGTTTCACAGGTTTCCATAGAATTTACCAAGATCCGGTGAGTTCTGAAAGTTCTTTATCGTTTCACACATTCTTCCTTAAGAAAATGGACCCGTTTAGATGATTCAAAAGTAGTGATTCTTTGATTTAAAAACGTCTGGCAATCATAAAAACTACTTTTTCTTAACATTCTTAAACATTTTCTTGAATAGGAATGCTGAGTTTAAAAAAATCTCTTACCTATTTTTAGTAATTCATTGCATTGATACCATTTTTTTCAGTTAACTACAAGTTTTTTATCTTTCTCTGCATTGCATGGCAAGCTTGTAATTACTTAAATAGTAAATACCTATCATTGAATTATAATTAGGGGAAGTTTATAAGTGCCACAAAAAATTAAAATAACCAATAGTTACTTATTCTATTAACACATACAAACTGCATAAGACATCGAAAGATTCACTCCTCATTCCGTTGGCAAGTGATCTACAATGATCAGTGTTAACAACAGGCATAGTTGAATAACGCACCCGATCCAGTGGTAGTACAGATTCTCCATTCTATAACTTCACTTCAACCCAAGCAGGTTTGGATACTTCAGCATCAACTTCCGGGGTAAGACCGTGTCAAAGTTAAAACAGTCAACGTTTCGTCCAATTCATCAGGACAAGCAACAAACACAAAAAAAATTGTTGTTTTTATTTGATTTGTGTTTATTTCTTGACCTAATGAAATGCCTTACGAAAGTGGTCCAAACGTTGATTGTTTCAACTTTGATACGGTCTTTCTCCGGAAGTCGTCTTTATCTTACTCCGGCTTTCTTTGTTCAATTTATGTTTATCTACGAAAATTAAAACTTTTGAGGTTTTTAAATATAAATAATAAAAACAGAATTCACACTAAACAAGTATCAAAAGGCGCGAATTCTCATAGAATTCTAATTTCAACCAACTTCAAATCTGTAACTAATTATGGCATGTATATGCAATATATATGTATATAACTATCCCCCCCCCCCACGTCATGCACAGCACCACGGATTCTACACAAATGAGTCATTGTTTTTCTTTCCACCCTTAATATGGGAGATGGGAGCGGAGAGGGTGACGGACAATGAGTAAATCACGAAAAAATGTTGGAGTGAAAAAAAGTAAAAAAATATCGTTTTTCTCCCCCTTTCCAACTCCAAAAAAGGGTTTGCAGTTGGGGGGTGAACTTTCCAATTTGAGAATAGTTTTTTATGGAGAATCCAAAACTGCAATAAAAAATGGGTTTTCTCATTTAAGTTTTCAAAACTCACCCCCGCTCTATCCCACAGGGGGTGAGGGTGATGTTTACGTATCATGGCACAATAGGTTCAAAAAATAAAGAAAACGTGTTTTTTTCTTTTTTGTAATTGGATGTCTCGTTCTCGAGATATTCAAGGGTGTATATTTTGACTTTAATGGGGTTCCAACGGCGAATGGGTGATCAGATCGAAAAATTTACCAGCGATTTGGAATCAGCAAAGAATTTCCTATAAGATGACACCACTTCCAGCTTTCTAAACCCTGTAACATCGACCAACGCACAGACACACAGACATTCGGATGAATTTAGTAACCAACTTTTTGAAGTTGGTTGAAAAAACGTAGTTAATTTTTAATGGTTATCAATTGCACTTTTGTTATATTTATTTATATAAAAACAAATGCCAAGATGGCAACCTCTAACATTTGAATAAATGGCCCGAAGCAAACAAGCAACTATTTTCTTCCAGCCTTTCGCTCCAAGCCTGCAGCTGTTTGTAGATCTGAGATATGATGTGTTCAATTCATTACTGTGCATTTGAACGCAGCACTTAACGCATCAAAGGACACTTTCGCTTCCTCTTGATCTGAAGCCGTGATCCAGTCGGACCTCTGCTCAGATATAATGACTTCTTTGTATGAAAACGGATCATCGTCAACCTTATTATTCTGGGGGTGGTCCCGATAGGTTCCCGCACTGCGACCTTTTGGTCTATTGTGCTCCCCGGTGTTGTCTACCCTTCAAGAATACCTGTATCTTTCACAAAGTCCAGGATTTTAGTAGGGTGAATCTTCGTTACTTCCTCTTGTGTAA
This sequence comes from Pyrocoelia pectoralis, assembly GCA_036250285.1. Taxonomy (NCBI): domain Eukaryota; kingdom Metazoa; phylum Arthropoda; class Insecta; order Coleoptera; family Lampyridae; genus Pyrocoelia; species Pyrocoelia pectoralis. The sequence continues at coordinate 32,376,626 of CM070079.1, read as the reverse complement.
TTTTTTTCATTTCCAAGTAGGAGTTCCCTTGCCTTTATGAATGCCTCACATTGGCAAATGACGTGATAGGGCGTTTCATCTGCCTCACCACAACCCCTGCATGTCGGGCTTTCAGTCAGTCCCATGTTGTGCAGGTGTTTGTTCATGCGACAGTGGCCAGTGACCATTTCTGTCGCAAGTTTTATCTTCGTCCTGCTTAACTTTAAGATGGACGTAGCTAGGTCCCCGTTTGGGGTTTCCAGGAAGATCTTGGAATGACTCTGTCCTGGGATTTTCGACCAATGTCTGCAATGCTCTTTCGTGAGTATTGCTTGAATCTCCTTTTTGACTGTGTTATAAGTAATCCCACAAGCCGGTTCGGGTCCTATGAGTGGTTTTGCGCTTGCCATTCTCGCAAGCTCGTCAGCAACCTGGTTACCTGCGATTCCCGCATGCCCAGGTGCCCACACTAGTGTGACTGAGTTGCACTTACCTAGTGCGTTTAGCATTTGTGTGCATTCAAGGACTAGCCCTGAATTTACCACATGTGAGTCTATTGCTGCAATCGCTGCTTTGCTGTCTGTCACTATAAAGATTTTCCTTTTAATAAGGTTCTCTTTTAATAGTTGAGCAGCCGCCGCCAGGATTGCATATACCTCGGCTTGGAATACGGTCGCTTGTTGTCCTAGGCTTACAGAAATTCTGCAGCCCCGTCCATTGCTCCCGTATACTCCAGAGCCAGTGCCCCTTTGTGGTTTTCGAGCCGTCTGTGTAATACACGATTCCATTCAGCTTCGCTTTACTGGAATTGCTCTCCCAGTCTTGCCGAGTGGGGATTGTTGTCTTAAACAGTTTGATGGGACAAACTGTTTTGGGTATCCTCTCAGTATTCATACTAAGGGTTTTGTCTTTGGAGATTTCGTCAAAAATGAGCGAGTGCCCCGCCCTTGACGATCCTTCCTCGCCGTTAACTCTCAGCCGGTATGCCCCTCTGAGCGCCTCTGCCCTAATTGCTAGGTTTAGCGGCGGTAAGTTCAGGAGGGTCCCCATAGCTGCCGTAGGGGTGGTTATCATTGCCCCCGTGATTCCAAGGCAAGCCCTACGCTGCACCTTGCTAAGTTTCTGTATGTTCGTCTGGGTGGAGGTTTTATGCCACCACACCAGTGAGCCATACGTAATGATCGGTCTGATCATTCTGGTGTATATCCAGTGGGTCATCATTGGAGATAAGCCCCACTTGCTTCCGAACGCTCGCCTGCAAGCCCACAAGGACTTTGTGGCTTTGTTCGCTGTCTTCTCTAGGTGCGGTTTGAAGGTTAGCCCTTGGTCAAGCGTTATTCCCAAGTATTTGCCTTCTCCCACAACCTTACTTTGCAACTTCATAGTCGCCAAAGGTCATCCATACAGATAGTCGAATAGACCTGCTGGGACGAGATGTTCCAGATTCCTGACTATCGTCTGATTCATCCGAATCAGAACTTTAATCTAAACAGGAACAATAATGACCTCTTTTTCATCCGACGAACAAATCTGTTCACGCTTGAAATATACGTCATACGATAAGATAATTTTCCCTTTTGAAGGAATGTAGGAATGGTACTTGTTTTTGTCGTTGTGGTATCTCAACATTCTCCCAATAACATTCTTGTCATCACATGCTGAAAATAGACGTTTTCCCAACCAGAGCTCAATTGGAGATTTATCCTTCTCTGGTGTCCTGCCAGTTCTATTTAAAAGATAAACCGCGGTACCGCAGGCTTGTACCTACAACCTTTTGGTTAGTCCACTGACAGACAGCATAGAACATGCTGATTCGACAGTCGTCCGCATTTCACCTTCGGCAGCATGGATAGTATAGAGTCGATAACAAGAAAGTGATTCCTCTCTCAATCAAAAGTTTCTTCACTGTAGTGCAGTAAAATTCTTTCCCTCCATCACATCTACCAAGTGACCTGCGCTAGCAGTTTCATTAAGAAATATTTCGACACACTTCGCGACTTCATTGTTTTCCTTAATTCGTCGAAACTTGGCGCAATCGTCTCATATTTACAGAATACAGGCTATTTCTCATAAGGTTCCCTGATGAGCTGCTTAGGATACAGTCCACTCCACACATCGTTGCAGATCGCCCAGAAAACAAACAAACAAAATTTTTCAATTCACCAGGCAACCATTGTCCATTTACTAGCACTTCAATCAAAATTTCGCCAGAGCCTTGTTTTTTTTTTTGTTTTTTTGTTTGCAACTAAAACGTCTTATGGTTTATCCAAACTCACATGGCTGGAAAACCAGCGTCTTTGAGGACACATATGATTCCTTGCACCGCTATCACATATCCAGCCTTTAGACATATCGCCATAGATGTGAAAAGCTCCCGCAAAAGACGTCGAGCCAGAATTGGACGTAGTGCAAGTCGGCGCAGAAGAATCTTTCTTCTTGCGCTTTCTCAGCTTCAGACACATTTCTTCATCAGATGACCTTCCCGCTTACAGTACTTACAGACAAGTTTCTTCGTGCCATCATTCGATGTTTTAATCACAAGCGCAGCCTGAGTAGACAACGATGAACCGCAATTCTCACGTTTCTCGATAGTATACAGCTTATTCAGTAAATTAGCAGTAGTTTGTTGCTCGGCGAGGAGACTCTCCCATACATTGACAAATTGTTTATATTCCGGACCCATAGTTAACAAAATCTGAGCATGTAACAATTCCACTGTAATCTCGTTATCAGTCTTGTGTTTCTTTAGTTCAATCCCGCTAGCAAGGCAGCCGCCTTGGTGTAATTCTTTTTCCACTGACAATACTTATCGGTCTCTGCAGCCGCAGTGCACACTTCCATACCATCCAGAATGTCCGTCTCCAAATTACTCAAAGTGAAACTTCATTTCGACCAATTGTTGGGTACGGTGAGTTTTTCAATACTTCACTTTAAACATTTATTTTATAATTATAACTTCTTCATTGTACCAATATTAGGTAAGTATACCTACTTGATTACAACTAGAAGTTATAATACCTAGAATAAAAAATTATTTATTTCTCGAACTTGATAAAGCCATAATATTGGCGAAACATCGTCTTTATTATAGATTTTACTCTATGAGATTAAACCTGGCAAATTAATTGCAACCCTTATCTATACCATTAATTTTTAATGGTTGTCAATATTGTACTTTTGTTATATTTATTTGTATAAAAACAAATGTCAAGATGACAACCTCTAACGTTAGAATAAATGGCGTGAAACAATCAAGAAACTATTTTCTTCAACAAAAACCAATTCTTTTGATAGTGTTAAAGTGAAAAATTACTGAAAACATCATATTTCCACTAGGAAAGTTTCTTTCGATTCTGCGGAGAGTGAAACACGTGACAGTGTTAAATATTTCTTTGCAAGAGAGAGGTTTTGATCCAAAATAAATTAAGGTGGTAGATGATTATGTTTAAAAGTGAAGGTAATTTACGTGTCTTATTTTTATTCGACTCTTCCAAACAATAATAATTATACTCGTATTGAAAGTTGATGTAAGTAAATTGAAAATGTAGCGACTTTATGCGCGGCATCAAAGGAGTAAATTCATAATAACATTTGAAATGTCCGCGTGTAGTTTTGGCGAAGCTCGTCATTTTGTAAAAGGTCATCCTCGATTACGTCAAGACGAATTCATAAAGAGTTAATTTCCGAAATGATAAACAAAATTCACCAATTCAAATATGAAAAAAATCCTTTAATAAAGTTTGCCCTCTCACAAAATTAAATGCAATTATTTGTTGCGATAATGAAATTCAGTCTCATTTTCGCTTGCCTAGGACGCACGGGGCGTGTAAAGGGATCAATAAGACCGGAATGAATGGTTATTAAATAGTTAATAGGAATTGTGCTGAAGGCGACAAATTCACATACGGTTTCATGTAAACTCGATGATGAACAATATTCATAACGCCTTTAACTGTAACCTCCGCAGTTTCAATTTCAAAATTTTATAAAACATAAAGTTTCAATTTCAAGGGAAAGAAAAAAACTTAAGTATAAAAGGAATCCCATGTGTAGTTTGTCGGACAATCACAGTCTTTCCATAAAGATTGTGAAAGTAGTTCCAATCAAGCCACCTGATTCTCGATGTTTCCATCACAAGACACTTTTTCATTAGGATTCCCTTTAGTTCCTTCATTTTCTCCTTATTGGAAAATACTTGAAGCGTGAAACGGACCTGGCAAGAAATTTTTTAAGAGTTACAATATCCAGGTTCTCGCTATAACATTCAACAGGACTGGTAATATCTTTGAAGCTACCGTATTTCTTCTGCATTAACTTCGCTTCATCCTTTATTGAAACACTGCTCCTGCTTATATAAGACTAAAAGTTCAATAAAACGTTGTTATTTTATGCTTTACTACTTTCCGACAAAATTCGCAAAAATTTTAATATTATTTTCAACGCTTCCTTTTCTTTCTTATATATACTGTAACTCATACGCAATCGCCCCATAAAACGCAATTTACCCTTGATTTGTTTGAGTTTTGTATAAAAGGTTATAAAAATGAAGCGGCAGAAAATCGATTTAGAAACTATCGGTGGAGAAAATATTTATTATGTTATGGGTAAAGAATAAACAAGTTTTCGTGACTTTATTGTCAACAAGTGTTTACCTTAGAGATATGAGATGCTGGAACGTCCATTTAATGTAGTTTAATATTGGAATATTTTATCTTTACATTAAAACTATTCCCTCTTTGTTCTCTTTTCGTTTCTGGCTGCTTTTTGTTTAAAAAGTTTCTCATTCTACGACAAGATTGATGATAAAAAAATTGCTAAGTGTATATTATACACTTAGCAATTTTTTTAAATGCGTTATCGTTTACGTAGAAAGTACATTGGGCATTAACCATTTGCTGAACAAAAAAACTTTGCGTATTTCTTAAATTGTAATGCAACTGTTCATGCTACTGTTACTAGGAATCTCGAGAAAACTAACCTCTCTTTCAGCAGCAGACTGGTTACGTAGCCACCACATAAATGTGTCGTAGTTTCTCACTCTTTATGAGTAATAAAGTATATTTTTTTCAGCTAGAAATCTGCCGAAGATGATAATTTCGCTAACGAAACGCGTTCGAGGAATAAATGTATGCGTGCTTTTGGTGTTTCTCCATTATTTCTTCAATGCTCTGTTTTATTTTATACTGTAAAAGATGCCCGTTTGTAGGCAAATAAGACAGCATGATATTTTGTTATGTAAACGTTATTCGGAGAATGGTTTTTGTTAGCACTCTGAAAAAGTTGCTGTGGACTTACATATAGCAACATAATATGTAAATAACGACATTCGAAACATACATAATTAAACTACGAAGATGCAAAGTATAGGCAATAGAAAATTTTGTGGTAAAACCTTTGATTATATATAACTACTGGATGTATAAAACGTGAAGCTAAAAAAAGAGATAGACTGTGTTTTGCGACTTCATAAGCTTGCGTGTATGTTTTTAGTAGTAATTCTGTACCCATCTCTCTTTCATTAATACCAATACCAATACTATTTCCATTTCACAATTTGGCTTCAATCGGATCAATGTAAAGTACTACGCCTTGCTACATCCAGTAGTTATATATAATCAAAGGGTAAAACATACTCAGTAACGTAAATTACTATACAATAGTAACAGTTTAGTTGTAATTGGGTTATACAATAAATATATATCTACTACGACCACTCCTAATAATATTAAATGCCCAATACGTCCAATTCAGTAAGGGCCGATTATACTCAACAGAAACCGAATGGAAAATTCACAGTCTAGTTATAAGAATTCAATTAAATGACGTCTATCATTGCAAAAAAGAATTCCAATTTATTTTGAAAAAAAAGTGTAGAAAAGCTTTCGAAACGTCGAATTTTTATAATTACAACACGATATAAACTCTAAAATAAATTTTAATAAGGTTTAAATACTTATAGTGTTATTCAAAGTATAACTTTGTATAGGTAAGTTAAAATGTATGAAACATGACGTATTTGTGCTACTTGGGACAGTACTAATACTATTGTTGAAAGGAGACAGTGAAAAATAATTTCGATGTTATCATAGGAGCCCATGCGGGTAAAAGTAGCAATGTGTGATTAACCTATTGATGAAGACGATAGCGACACTGCTCCTCCAATAATCTTGATATCAATCTAATGTTTGATGATTTATAGATTTATTTATTTGTATTTTGTCTATGTACATGTTTCTCTTTGTTTTGTTGTTATTTTAATCGGTAAGGCGATTGTTTTACTTGTCGAATAAAGACGCTTAACCATCAATTCACACAGCTCGCTACTTTAATTCCTACGTGTTTTTCATCATATTTTATTTGATCTTAATCCATGATATGTCAATAATAGGTGATTGTGAATTGTAATTGTAATTACGTTATGTGTTAATTAATCTTAAGAGTTTTCCCGTGACATAAAAGAATTTTTTGTAGTTTCACATGTATCATGCAGCCATAATGGTTTAATGTTTTAATAATTTAATAATTCATCATGTAACCTCCGATAGTGGAGAACCATTAACCCAAAATTTAACGTCTGAAGATGGCTACGGCCGAAACATGTTACGTCTCTTTTAACCCTTAAACATTAATCTTCGCTTCACGTCGATTCACCAATTAATGAATAAATAATTTTATGGGGACGGTTTAGAGTTTCTGTTTCACCTTTAACATGTCAATAATACACGAAGGGGGGTCAATGATAATAAATCTTTTGATCTTTGCAGTACATATCCATAATGCACGTATCATATCCAGTAGCAACTCCTTCAAAACGTAGGGGATTTTAGGTCAAATCATTGGAAGGTCATTTTTTTTCTATCGTGCGACATTACAGAATAGTGCCGAGTAACCACAGTACATTACACGGTTGTTGTTCTTGGTTTTCTATTATTTGGTTAATTTAAATTTCGAGTCGCGAAGTTCCTTAATGGTTAGTTTCGGTCCGAAAAAATCAAAATTCCTGTAAAATAATAAGAGGAAGGCCATATTAATAAAAATATTGTCGGTTAGATTCGGCCAATATTAGTATTTTTTGAAATAAAACAAAATTTCCGTTGCCCAAGAATGTTAACAGCATTTTGCTAAAAACTTCAATTTCTTAGTTATCTTCGGGCCCATCACAGCGTTTTCGGGTTTGTTACGGTAACATATGGGGTGGTTGTAACTTTTATGAGCAGAGGTCGCTCGGTCTAAGATGGGCCGGGGTTAATTTCAGGAATCAACAAACAAAAAAGAGGTAAATATTAAGTAAGGGCACCACGGAGTTTCTAACAAAACTGAATCGGCCGCAGAGAGCTTTCGATCACAGATTTAACAAATGTTAACATTTTTAGATAAGTAAATGAAGGAATTGACCAATTAACTAATGCAAGCAATTGTCCTGTCCTCATAAAGTAAAATCGAATAGAATAATAGAATAAATTATAATGACAGACAAATACAAATTAAAATTCACTTGGCGTTGGTTTGTTTTAGCAGAGTTGGTATTACTCTTCAGTGTAGTTATGCTACTTGTACGTTCGACAAAATGGCGGACTACTCCAAACAATGAACTGTATACTATACGTACCTGGAATGGACGCGTAAATCCATAAAAGTGAGGCAAAATTTGAAGTTAGGCAACCCGCAGTGTGGACGTGAAATTATCTCTTTCTATCTTATTTAGATACATAAGTTGCACTCCATTTCTCATCTTTTTAAGAGAATTATTTTGATGCTATTAAAGAAATTATAGCATAAAATTGGCTTTTTATTTTTCAAAGTAAATTGTCCCTCACAAATAGAAGCTAAATAAGGAAAAAATTTTCAATGTAAAATTTTTGTTGAAAGGCAATAATAAATAACCATATCGTCCGTTTTACACAATATAAGTTCAACACAAGAAAAATCGCTACCCAATAATTATTTATTATACTTTATTCAAGCGACGGAGAATTTACCAAACTTATTACAACGAGATTGACAAAGACAGGTTACCGTCCTCTTTTTCTGTTTGCCCCTGACACAAAAACTGATTGTTGAAATACGGCGTGGGTCCATTCCAGGTACGTATAGTATACAGTTCATTGACTCCAAAGGACGCGTCACAGAGCAGAATCTTCGCAAAAGGGCAACCAACATCCTGTGTTACGTTCACCTCGCATTGCGGTTTAGTGCTCAAAACATATGTCTCGTTGATGACGAGGAATTAATTGTTGGGATAGCAGATGTCCACAATATTTTCAATTACAAAATCTGAGCAATCACAGGTTTTTGCTGAAAAGCCTGTTTTCAGGAAACACAATGCTGATCTGGGGCCATAGCCTGGTTGGATGTGTAGAATGCAAGACCATCTTGTTGCAAGACTTCTTTTCATTTTCTGTTAATTGTGCAAAGAAAGTGTCAAAGATCTCTAGATATCTTGCAATGTTAATCGTATCATTGAAAAAGAGGGGTTTCATTTTTTTGATGTTAAATGTTTTAAGCTACAAATACCTCGTGTCTCATTTGTAGAATTATTTATCAAAAGGAATAAAGAACACTTTTGTTCGTAATTTGTCCAAATGTGAACAAATTCGATATCAAGATCGACAAATTTGGTTTCGATTGAAGACGCTGTAATTTTCATCGAAATTTTTTTAAATTGAAATTGTATTTTTGGCACTTTTAGAGCAAATTTGATCAAAAAGCTTTAGACCTTTAATATACAACTTTTTACTAAAAAAGTAAGATCTGATTCTTTCGGATTTTAGCATCATTTTAGCAAATCTTTCCTATTTTTCAAGTTTGTTACGGTAACAATTGGTTGGTAACGCAATTTTAAATGAAATAGTTCGGAAGCTCAGTTATAAGGGGCAATCTAATGGGGGTGGGTTAGATATGAGTATAGAACACTCAGCAAGCAAAGGAGGGTAGTCAAAGCTAAATTTAAATTGAATCGAAAGCTGAGATATGATTAAATAACTCAGCGTAAATAATTTAAGCAATAAACAATAGTCAATTTCAAATAATAATAAGCAAAAATGTGAGGTTAGTAAACCTATCAATCTCGTTTCTAACAGTTGACGCAAGATGGCAGCAGCTAGAAATCTTGAAGTAACTAATTTCTTAAAATAATATGGAAATTTCGGAAATAATTACAGGTGAGGTGATGAACAGCAATTAAAGTTGTTTATCAGGAAACTAACCATCGACGTTCGACAGCAAGTGGAACGGAAACAATTTCAGGTAGAACTTAAGACAAATTCTTCAACAAAATGGCGGTTAGCGTCATCCGCGTAGTATGGAAGGTAAAGAAAAACTGTCAAGAAAATGCTAGGACAAATAATATGAATTACTGTCAGGAACTCAAAGAAAAACGCTATATTTAATACAAAACAGATCCTCGAGGATTAGAATTTCCAGGAGTAAAACGTAAACGAAATTAATGCGTGAAGCCGTATAATACGATTTAATGGTATTTAGAATAAGCAGGTGATTACAAATAGTCACTAATAAATGTCGAAACTTTCACTTAAAGACGATAAATATCGATTATAAGAAAATGGTGAAAATTCGTGTAGTACAGCGACACAAAGCCAATCAGAAACTAAATGACGTACACTGATAGCCAATTAGAATATTATAAATCTCCGCCAAAGTAGAAAATCTGTAACGGAACCAACGCAAACGCCAGGTACAGGACCGACACTTCGCTTAAGAAAGAAACAGGAAGGGATGCAAAAAAAAGTATCGGGAGCGAACTCTCTTGACAAAGTAGAGAATTAGGAAATTCGTAACTCTGTAATTCTTACTAAAATCAATACGATTGACTTTTGCGAATTAGGCAAATAATCGAGTAACGTAATAAGTTAACCTTTTTTTGGACACTCGGTATGATTCTACGTCGTTAAGATGCCAGTTCACGAGAATCACTTAAATTAACTTTACATTGCCAAAAAATGGCTTCTTTTACGCTTTTAAATTCAAAGATACGAATTATTCTTTGAAAAATTGTCCCAAATTTTTTTCCCATAAGTAATGATCTATATCTCCGAAACACAAGACGAGTTCGAACTGTCTTCCAAAAATCTGCACGAAAACATTTGGTTTGATCAAATTTCAAGAATTTTTTGTCCTCGACTCCTCAAAATTTTATTAAAAAATTCTTGCAAGTTGCCACGAGACTTCCCTCGTATTAACACTTTTTTGAAAAAATAAGTACTACTGAATTCAGAAAAAAATACTCTTAAACTACATAAAAAAACTGCAATTTTATCTTATAAAAAATTCTGGCAAGTTGCCACGAGACATCCCTCGTATTAGCACCTTTTTCAAAAAATAAGTATAGCACAATATACAGCCTGTTTCAGAGTAAGCGCCTTATTTTTTTTAGCTACACTATGGGTACCACTTTCAAAATATTTGGCACTAATATGTTTCAGGACATTCTCTACACGATGGTGATATCAGATTTTTAATTGGACGAATTATTTCAAAATGGCGGCTTTCAATTGTTTTTTTTTAAATGGAATGATATAATTTTTTTTGTATTATTGGGATCCTAAAAACATTCCTTTTACGATAATATTTCGTTTTTCTGAAAAATTCATTTGTTTCTCTATCAAAAAGCAAACTAACATTTTAATCTAGTAGCGCATGAATGTTTACACTCGATGTTATTTTTGTCCAAATATCAAGTAGCAGTACATCCTTCGATCTATTGGCTCCATTGGGCGACGGACGTTTCAATTTATGTATTGAAAAAGAAGGAAAACATGTCGAGCATTTTTTGTAAATACCTACCTAATTTTTATTTTATGTAAATTTTTAATTTTGAGTTTCAAAAAGTAGATTTATTGCAAAATAAGGTTTAATTGTTTGTTTTGTGTCTACCATACTTGATATTTGGACCATAATAACACCGAGTGTAAACATTCATGCACTACTAGATTTAAACGTGTCTGAGATTTATATACGGAATACGCAAATATGACCATATAACCCACACGTTGGTTGATGCTAAATGGCTTAATATGGCAAATAGACGGTTGTTACATTTGACTTGCTTTTACCATAAAATAATAATGGAAAAATCACCGCCATATTTGTATAATAAAATTAAATTCCGTACAGATATACACAATCTAAATCTTAGGTTCAGAGGCTTAATAACACCTCCACAGCATAAAACCGCATTGTTTGAAAGATCTTTTCAATATAACGTAAGTACAATATACAGGGCGTTTAAAAAATACGTTCGAATATTTGGCCCACTTATACATCTCATCAGTACAAACAAAAAAGTCAAAATAAACATAAGTCCAAAAATCAGCCGTTTCCTAATTACAGCCTGTTTTTCAAATTAAAATAATTTACACTCAGTAGGAGTATTTCAACGAGGTTTCTACTAGAACATGAACAAATATCAGTATAAATACATTTTAATTATTACAAATTAATGATTCTTAAAGAAGATGTTCAAAATGTCCTCCTTCCATTTGTATACACATTTCACATCTCCGTAAAAGTGAACGCCGCACTCTCTCAAAGAGTCCCGGATTTATACGAACAGTCTGGCAGGCATGTTCAATTCGTTCTCGCAACTCATCTAAATTATTCACAGGATTTGAATAAACTAATGTCTTTAAATACCCCCAAATGCAAAAAAAAAAAAAATGGCTTTGCCATACAATTATTTTAATTTGAAAAACAGGCTGTAATTAGGAAACGGCTGATTTTTGGACTTATGTTTATTTTGACTTTTTTGTTTGTACTGATGAGATCTATAAGTGGGCCAAATATTCGAACGTATTTTTTAAACACCCTGTATAATCAATTATCGCTGGAACTTAAAAATCTACCCCATAAACTGTTTCGAACACATTACTTTAAAAGTCTTTTTCAAAATCAGTGAACTGTATGTATATGGGGGCCGTCAACTCTTCTTACTCCTATACTTATTACTAATCACTCAATCTCAGGTCGATTGCAGAGTTATCACGCGTGTTCTTAATGTATTATTAATTTCTCTTTATTCTTTATTTATTATGTGTATTAATGTATTAATTAGTTATTTATGATTCAAGGCCCAGTTGAAAAGCAGTTTTGTACTGAACTGGACCTTGGGGTTTCAGTAATTTGTGTGGGTTTATCAAATTAATTAATGTAATTGGTACTGAAATAAATTTACTTATTATTATTATTATTTAAATGTTAGTTTGCTTTTTAATAGAGAAACAAATGAATTTTTAAGAAAAACGAAATATTATCGTAAAAAGAATGTTTTTAGGATCCCAATAATACAAAAAAAATTATATCATTCCATTTAAAAAAAAACAATTGAAAGTCGCCATTTTGAAAGAGTTCGTCCAATTAAAAATCTGATATCACCATCGTGTAGAGAATGTCCTGAAACATATTAGTGCCAAATATTTTGAAAGTGGTACCCATAGTGTGGCTAAAAAAAAATAAGGCGCTTACTCTGAAACAGGCTGTATATTGCTGAATTCATAAAAAAATTCTCTTATAAACCACATAAAAAAACTGCAACTTTATCTTATAAAAAAAATGATTGCCGCCATTTTAGCTTATACCGGAAGTGACTTCATCAAAGGTAATATCAGCATTTTCGTCCTTGGCCGGAATGCAATCCATTGGCGAAAACCGCATTTCGATAACTTTAATAGTTTCTGAGTATCGAGCGTTGCAGTCATTTTTTGAAAATTATTTTTTTTAACACTTTTTTCAAAAAATAAGTATAGCACAATATATATTGCTGAATTCAGAAAAAAATACTCTTTTAAACTACATAAAAAAAACTACAACTTCATCTTATAAAAAAAACGAGTGCCGCCATTTTAGCTTATACCGGAAGTGACGTCATCAAAGGTAATATCAGCATTTTCGTCCTTGCCCAGAATGCAATCGATTGGATAAAACCGCATCTCGATAACTTTAATAGTTTCTAGTTTAGAGCGTTGCAAGGAATGTGTACGGACAGACTACAGACTACAGACTACAGACGACAGACGGAAAATTTTTTTTTTCATATTTTGAATCTACGTATTCAGAAACGCAAAGATATGTAAAAATTTCCATAGGTCAAATTTTTTTTTGGAACACTAATACAATACTTCCCTTTTACTTCGTACTCGGGAAGTAAAAAATGAGTGCCGCCATTTTAGATTACACCGGAAGTGACGTCATCAAAGGTAATATCAGCATTTTCGTCCGTGGCCCGAATGTAATCGATTGGCGAAAACCGCATTTCGATAACTTTAATAGTTTCTGAGTTTAGAGCGTCCCAGCAAACACACATATAAAAACATATGTAAATTGAAGTAAATACCCCTACATATGCTTTTGTATAAGGTATGTAAGTATTCTTTAATAAGTTATATAAACCGTATGTCACACAATTACGTATATTTTACATAATAGTATAGAAACTTACAGATATTCTGTATGCAGAAATTCATACAATATATACATATAGATAATTACATATCACTCATGAAATTCGTGTGCTGTCATATTTACATGATTCGATTTATGTATGTAATATGTAAAATATTATATGTAATATTACTAATTTTTTATGCATGCCTTCTGTAAATATAATTAGAAATTATGATTGCATAAATATTGTATGGTCGAAAATAGAGTCCGCTTCGATTTGCGCCACATAAGTAATCGAACGCGCGTGTTTTCTACACCGCCAAAAATTGTAGTTCACATACTTTTAATATTAGATCCGTATCGACTAAAATGCGTCTAATTTATATAGAAAATAAATAATATAAAATAAATTAAATCCTGGTCATTTTTAACATAAAGTTAAAGATAGGTATAATTATTGAGTAAGACTTCACTCAACGGTATAATCAAACAAAATTTAAAGTAATAACGCGAAACAGCGCAAAGTTACGATGTACGAAATAAAAAAAGGGATGTTACAGATTAGCGCAGTGGTACAATGTCGGAGACAATGAAAACACATGTTGGATTTCGGAATTTGCAACGCCCACTCCCAATAGTTCGAATCCGGTTAAGGGACACTTTTCAAGCAAGTATATCATAATAAATTGTCGGCTTTCAGTTCAGGGAAAAACGGGTTCGTGCAAGAATTAAGTTAAATATAATTAAAAGTACAGTTGCACGTAAAATGTAGTTTTTCAATTTTTTGTATGGAACTGCTTAAATAATTTTTTACATTGATAATAATTACATTATGCTAGAGTAGCTGCCATTTTGGTCATCGCAACGTTTTTAAAACTAATATTTTTTATGTAAATATTACATAAAATATACATAAAACGTATATAAATTCATGTAGAAGAATTTACATCTAATAGACATATATATTATTTTGAAAATTGCTGACATCCTGACATTAAATATCTCTTATTTTTCTTCCAGTTTTATATAAATCTAAAAAGCTCTTACATAATTTATATGTATTTTATATATAAATGTGTTTGCTGGGTTGCAAGGAATGTGTACGGACAGACTACAGACTACAGACGACAGACGGAAATTTTTTTTTATATATTTTGAATCTACGTGTTCAGAAACGCAAAGATATGTAAAAATTTGCATAGGTTTTTTTTTGGAACATTACAATACTTCCCTTTTACTTCGTACTCGCGGAAGTAAAAAATTGAATCGATTTTTTTTAAATAAAGTTAAGAATATGTCAAATTATTTAAAAAAACAAGGATTAATGAATAAAGATTTAACTTAAATCACACTGTAGGTGTCTCATTTATTCGATTATTTGTCAAAAGGAACAAAGAAGCATTTTGTTAATAACTCTTACATTTAAATATCTGTATTTTAAAAAATATGCACCGGTCCAAAACGGAGAAAACGTCCAAGAATGTCAATTATTCTAATTTAACCTCCGCAATTGAATCCGATATCAAGATCGACAAATTTGGTTTCGATTGAAGAAAGTCGAAAGTCTTTAAAATTTTATCTATAATTGCATTTATTTATTTATTGAAATACAACAAAATTTTCATTTCAAAAAACATTTGAGCTTCAAGAGATTATTTGATTATTCTTGTAATTTGAAGTTGGAAATGCTTCCTATAGCTACATAATGTTCAAGATGTTCTTTCGTTCTTATAGTCATTGATTAAATGTCACTTCCTGACATTGGATGAATCGTAAGATTTCGTAATTGAACATTGTGGAAACCTTTAATAAAGTATTAGAACAATACCTTTAGTTTGGTCATTCATTACAATAATGTTGTTTAAAGTCGTTCATTATGAGGGTATTGTTTATTTTATAATCAACATTCATTCTACAGTGGAATTGGGGTAAATTTTCAGTACTTGACCGCCGGTCGTTACCACACTTTGTGTAAATAATAAACGTTCAAGCTGCGAAACAAATTAAAAGATACTCATAGTTGTCAGGTAGTAAAACGAACTACTCGAAACACTCAGTTAGAAACAGCGTCATTACTGTAGTGCAATAACAACTAAAGATAAATGTACAGACACTAATACACTGTCCTAAGTGGATAGTTAGTAGTTAGGAAGAAGGAGGTAATGTCAGCGTAGATCATTAAGGTACATGAGTTTAATATTAGTATTAACGTCCGCTAACAAATGACCTTCTAGGAAATGTCGTGCTCTTCATTGTGGCTTGAAAATTACATTCCACATAGTAACCTTAAGCTATCACGGATAATAACGTCCAACAAAAATAATATAACCGGTATTTTCAATTTTGTCGGTAAAATAGTATAGAGTACTAAGGGGATCTTTCCTTTTTGAGGTGGTTATTTGACCTCCGTAGTAAATACCGCGAAATTTAATACGACCCACAAACGAAACAAAGTCCGAAAAGCTCTTTGGTGAGCCAAAACAAAACAAAAGTAAAACCTAAAAACCACAGTAAAAGTTAGAAAGAGCAACGGCGTCATTGACGTTAGCGTCGGTCGGCGCCATGTAATCTGTTGAGTTGGAATTGTAGTAGCAAACACGACGGTCGCTTAATATTATTTTTTCCCTCCCTCCCCTAACGAAACCCATATACAATCTAATGACTTTTCTTTACTACATTAATTGCGAGTACTTTAATTATATATGCTTCCATGTAATTTCCTAGTTTGTTGAAAAGTTTAAATTACTTTATATGTTGGTCGAGTAAGTCCGTTGCGGCCGACGTGTGCATGCTGCTGATGCTTGTGCTGCTCAGCACTTTACATCAGAAACTCTCTCTCAGGATTATCCGCAGTTAGCTGCAACCGGAAGCCAAATTACGTGCTTTGCCACTGCTAACATAAACGCTGTTGCACTTTAAATGAAACTCTAACGAGCCACACCAAGTTCTCATCTAGTCAAAATTACATGTAAAACGTGCGAACTAATTTTTAGATTAACATCTTGTTATTCGCCACCTAATAAATATGTCCCTTCCAACAACACTCTTCAAAAGACAGACGCGAATATATTTATTTTACTTTACTACGGAAACAAATGCTTTTTATTTCTCATTTCCTTTTCAGACTCTCAGTAGTATTCGATTGTCTGTTGGAATTGCTTCAAATTGCTTTTCCGACCGCTTCCATAATGAAGCAGGCCGCTTTCAGGTTATTTGATGGAATATTGCTGTTTGCTTGTTGCAGTTTGTGTTTTGCCAAATTCGCATTTCTACGCTTATGCGGATACTCGTCCGATATTCACGAAATTAACGAGCTTGGCTCACTATGACAAAAGATCCTTCCGTATCGGGGTATTTCAAGTCTGAATGCAAAACGAATCGTTATGGTAAGGAAAATTTTGTGATTGTAGTATAATCAACAGGTTCCGTATAATACATCTTTTCACCCCTTTATGATCCTTTGCAATTAGTCTGAGGCGAATTCCGTCTTTAAAAGCGTCGTTACTCTTTTTCTGCAACTTAACGAATCTTGCAACTAGGGTTGACTTAAACGTGCATTATCCCTTGGAGAATACTTTTTATGTATTGACATCACACGTGGTACTTAGTGTAAATTAAATGGTACAATTATGTTGCTAAAGCACATTTGGCGTAATTTAATTACTACAAAAGTAGGTATAGCTTGTATCACTTTATATCGTCTTGAAGCTTGCCTCATAAAAGGATTTATTTTGTGGTCTGCATTGTTAGTAGATAAACACGTTGTAAATGCCTACCTGATTGACATAATAAAGGGGACCTCTCGGTATTTTATGACAGGGCATCAGAGGCGGACTAAGGTAAAAATATTAATATCGCAATTTCTTTTCAAGGCATCCGTTTTATTTTCAATAAATTACGAGTTTTAAACTAAATTATACGATATACAAATTACTCGTATTATACTTACAACAAGGATTCTTAACGACTGATACTAATTAGTAATTAAATTTGAATTGTTATAGCACTGGGTGACGCATGCCTAACCCAACCCTGAGTGGGCTGGTAGGCATTTACAACGTGTTTATCTACTAACAATGCGGATTTGAAAATAAATCCTTTTATGGGGTGGGTTTCGGGACGATAAAATTCGAAAAACATCAGGATTTTGTTGCAAAGGGTCTATGTTTTTCGTAAGAGAGTATAAGTTTAGTCACCGCCCTTTAAACCTTTATAAAAAATAACTATTTGGTCTATTATTATCAATCAAATGTTACCTATTTATGTATAAATACAGCGAAATATATGTTCTAGAAAAAATGATATTTTACGGCCATTTGAAAAACTATTTATTGTTATTGGAATGCAATAATTCGTCATTATGTAACAAAGTGCCTACACCTATGGTAATTCAGGATTGATCCATTTTTGTTTTATAACAATGTTGTTGTAATGAAATGGTTCGTTATTTCACATATTCTTCACCGTATTCCAAAAATTGTTATGGTAGGTAAATAAAAAAATAAGAAAAATATGATTATTGAGATTAATCAATTTGTGGAGGTAGATAATAAAAAAAAGGTTTTGTCGCACACTTCGTATGGTTGTTACAGCATTCTTTTAGGTCCACCCCCAGCAAACAGAGTCACGTTATTTTGATCTTAATTTCACGCGACTTAATGACCCGTAGGACGTCAGATATGACGTCTTTTTGTGGGCATTATGTCACATCATAGAGACGTCATACACATGACATCATTTTGACGTCTCTTTAAGACCTTTCGGATGTCACCCAAGTATATGCATAATGTAATTATGTATATGCATAATGTAATTATCAATGCAAAAAATTATTTTACCAGCTAGATACAAAAAAAGGGAAAAACTGCATTATTTAACTTAATTCTTGCACCAACTCGTGTTTACCTGAATTGAAAGCCGACGCTTTTAAGAGTATACTTTCTTGAAACGTTCTCTTAGTCAGATTCGAACCTTTGGGGATGGGTGTTGAAAATTCCGAAGTCCGACATTCTACCGCTGCGCTGACGTGAAACATACCTACTTTTTATTTCGTTCTTCGTAACTTAGCGCTGTTTCGCGTTAATAGTTTAAATTATGTTTGAAAAAATACATAAAGGAGGTGTTAGTCACTGGGAAGTAGGAATTCACAATTTATAAGCCGTCATCATTTATAAATTCTATAAGAGAATACATCTACAATAATTGAATAATTAGGTACTTACCTACGAATAAAATATGTACATATATAATGTCGAAGTAGTAGGTATACAATATTAAACATAGGTACTTTTATTAAATACAATAACCGGTAGGTACACAGCAAAATGGAGTCACTTTTAGAACGATCCGTAACCGATAGTTTTTTACGCAAGAAGCTGTGGAAAAACCGAAATTTAATAAATGACAACTGCAAATAGAACTCAGTGTACTCCAGTAGAGGTCATTGAGTGAACTATAATATGTAATTGCCAACTTGGGTAGAAAGGAAATTATCAAAATAAATAAAATCTATTACTCACTCATATCAGACGTCATAATGACATCTCATAAGTTACGTTAAAAATGGTAGGCTTTAAGACGTCATTATATCGTCAGTAATAGGTCGAGTGACATTACCGACCAATGAGACCTGTAAAAGACGTCAAAAAGTTTGCTGGGCCACGCCGATGTAATACGCTTTCCGCGTTGGAAAGCTCTTTGAAAATAAATGTTGATTTCCTACCATGATTGGACCCGTCAGAGGTACGTAATGTTTGTACGTAGTTGGCTGGTTTGTCGTCGTTACGTATGCAATTGGTTGGGCCTAAAAATTCTCCACGTATTCGAAGTGGTTCTCCATAGAAGACTTCAGATCATCTTTCCATGCTGTACGAATTCCCAGTATTACGGCAGGAAGAATTTCCTTCCAATGGGGGGTAAAATAGCACATTATAGTTCCATTTAACTCTTGGTGGAGATATTCAACAAGTACCATTGCACTGTCGATCGTATGCTGTGGTTCGAATATGGGCAGTAGGTACCAATCAGGGCATTTAGTTTCTTGAAGGGGTGGGATTAAAATTGCCTCCCTTGATCTGTGGTTACTCGTAGTAACGATTCAGTTCGAGAAAAACGTCCTCGCTAGGGTTATAGCTTCCTGATCGTTCATCGGGTCAGCGGGAAACCTGTCAATAAGTTAAGCAATACCTAAAACCGTCAGGACTTGGCATAATGGTGATATCAATGTGAATGTGTTCGAAACGTCCCGAGGCTGCAGCGAAAGTTCCGAGTGGCGATTTTGTATAGCGTGTAACTTGACAAGCTTCACAACTTTGTGCGCACTCCCTGTAGTCCTTCTTGATTGAGGCCCAAACGTAATGCGGGGTTACTAGTTTGACCGTTGTTCGTACTCCAGGTTGCGAAAGGTCATGGATTAAATCGAATACAAACATTCTCTGTCGATACCTTGGTTTCTGGGATTCTTATCATCTACAGTTGGAGTGATATTGAATTTTCGTTAGTGAGGGATTTTAATTCTTCATCAATCTTCTGTGCTGTTGCCAATGCATTTAGATCGAACACCTTGGCGACCTCGTCAATTTGGGGAAGAAGATCTGCGACTACGTTTAATTTCTTCTCCTGAAACGTGGCGAATGTCTGTTGAAAATTGTCCAATATAATCTAAATTCCTTAATTGACGAGGTGTGCATTGTTCTTCCTTCTTCGTAAATGCGTATACTGAAAACAGCGAATTGTCTCGCTTCAACCAAAGAACGTGTATATATTATGTTCTTTGCTTCAACCGTATGTTGAAAATATTTTATCGCTTCGTATATCGCTTACAATTCTCTATCGTAGGCTACGTATTTTCTTTCCATGGTTGTATGTTTCCTCGAAAAGAATGGTAGTGGTTGCCAGGATCCACGCATTCGTTGTTGAAGAACTGCACAGATGGTAAAATCTGAAGCATCGGAAAAAACTGCTAACGGTGCTTTTGGTGGAGGATGCGCCAATAAGCTTGTGCGAAACTTTCCTTACACGCTCAAATACCATATTCGTTACTTGTATCCACGTTACGAGCGTTCTTTTACATTTCCTTGTTTGAATCATTGCCGCATTGGGTATGAACTTCCTGTAAAAGTTTAAAATTCCCCAAAAGTCGACCAAGTTGTTTAACAGTGTCTAGAAGAGGAAACGTGGGGGAAAAGAGGAGAAATAGACATTGGGGAATATAAGAAGGTGAAGGGAAAATATAAGGAAGAATGCAGAAAGAGAAAGGAGGAGTGTAAATGTGAAGTATAGGAGGAAATAAGTGGTTAAAGAACGAAAAAGAGATATGGATATTTGTGAACAGGAGAAGAGGAAAATACGAAAGAAAGGAGGTTGAGTTGGATGAAGGGGAGTGGAGAAAGCAGTGTATGGAGGTGATGGGAGGAGGGATGGAGAAGCCGGAAATGGAAAAAGAGGTGGAAGGAAGAAGGAGAGCTGGAGAAGAGATAAAGCGGGAAGAGGTAGAACAGGCATTGAAAAAGGTGAAGTTAAGAAAAGCGCAAAGACCGGACGGAATACAAGGGGAACAGTGGAAATACACGGGGGTGAAAACAAGGGAAAAGATAAGAGAGATATTAAGTAGAGTATAGAGAGGGGAAAGATTTCCGGAGGAGTGGAAGGAAGAGAGGATAGTTCCGTTATATAAAGGGGGGAAAGGAAGGAGGCTAAAAACTATAGAGGTGTGAGTATCACGAATGTGGGGTATAAGATATACGCGGAGGTGCTGAGAAGGAGGCTAAAGAAGGAAATAGAGGAAAGGGGGTTAGTGCAGGACTGGCAGGCGGGTTTCAGGGAAGAAAGGCGGACGGTGGACAACATTTATGTTGTAAGGCAAGTGGTTAACAAGGTGTTAGAAAGAAAGACGGGGAAGGTGTATGGTTTGCTTTTGGACATTAAGGCAGCATTTGATAATGTAAATAGGACAAAAATGTGGGAGGTGTTAAGAAAATGTGAGATAGGAGAAGATTTGGTGATAGCGATAGAGGAAGTGTATGAGGAGACGAGGTGCACGACGGAAGTGAGGAAAGAGAAGGTGGAAAAAGGGTTGAGGTAGGGATGCCCGTTAAGCCCGAGCCTTTTCTCGTTATACATTGGAGATTTAGAAGAGGAGTTACGGAGACACAAAGGAGAGGGGTGGTAATAAGGAGGATAAAAGTGTGGGTGTTAGCGTATGCGGAAGACGTGGTAGTAATGGCAGATAGTGAGAAGGAAATGAAGGGGTTAATTCGCGTGGTGAAGAGATATTTAAGGAGAAAGGACTTCAGTGCAAATGTGGGGAAGACTAAAGTAATGGTGTATCAAAAGAGAAGAGGGAGAGTGGTAAAGGAAAAGTGCTGGTGGGAGGATGAGGCGGTGGAGGTGTAGATGAATGGAAATATCTGAGTTATGTATTAAGGTATGATAATAAGGACGAGGCGCATATAAGAGAAGTGGCAAATAAGGGGAATAGATTAGTGGGCCCAAGACGAAGATAATGGTATTCCAGAAGAGAAGAGGGAGGGGGGGGGGAAGTCAAAGTGGTGGTGGGGGGGGGAGGAGATAGAAAGTGTAAAGGAGTGGAAGTATTTGGGATATGCAGTCAGATATGATAATAAGGACGAGGGACACATAAGGGAACTGGCCAAGAGAGGAAATAGGGTAGTGGGGAGTGTGTGGGGGATAGGAGAAAGAGTGTTCGGGAAGGACATGGAAAAGAGGAGATGGTTATCTGATAAGTTGGTGAGGAGCGTGATGGGATACGGGGCGGAGATATGGGGGTGGAAGGAGTGGGAGAGTTTGGAAAAGGTGCAAGAGAAGTATTGGAGATGGACGCTGGGTTTGGACAGGGAGACATTGTGGGGGAAGAGGCGAAAGTGGAAAAATTGAGAGTGCAGGCGGGAAGGAAGGCAGTGAAGTACGAGGAGGAGGTCAGGAAGAAGGCAGAAATAATAATGGTGAATTAATGTATGAAGGAGATGAGGGGGAAGCGAATAAAGTATGGGCAAGAGGACAGGAGATTATAATACGAGAGGGTGGGGTATGCGAGGGAGGAGGTAGAAAGATGGAGGGAGGAAGGAAGAGAGTGGAGGAGGTGGCCATGAGGGATAAGGATGTGCAAGGGCAGGAAAGGAGAGAGAAGATAGCCGGAGGGAGGTATAATGAGGGATATGGAGAGATCATGGCAGAGGGCAAGGCCAAGTACCTGACAGGGGAGATGGGTCTGAAGGAAAAAAGATTTGTAGCGAGGTTTAGGTGTGGAAACCAGGGGAGAGAGAATAGATATTGGCGGGAGGAGGAGGAGAGAGTTTGCAGAATGTGTAGGGAGGGGAGGGAGAACATGGCACATATGTTAAGGAAATACGAGGAGATGAGAGAAGAGAGAAGGGTGAGAAAGGAGATACTAGGAGGGAAGGGGGAAGGGTTGGGATGGATGAAGGAGGTGCTAGAAAGGAGGGAAAAGGTGGAAAGTAGGGGGAAGGACAGCCGGGAGTAGTTTTACGATGGGGAATAGAATCATGTATTTATTTGATTATTATGTAAAAAAATACAATAAACCTATTTGATTTGATTTGATTTGATTAGTGGGGGTGGGGGAAAGAGTGTTTGGGAAGGATATGGAAAAGAGAAGATGGATTTTTGACAAGCTAGTAAGGAGTGTGATGGGGTACGGAGCAGAGATATGGGGGTGGAAGGAGTGGGAAAAATTGGAAAGAGTTCAGGAAAAATACTGGAGATGACCGATTCATTAAGGTGGCGGGTCGCTTTGACTGGAAAAAGTACTTATATTAGGAAAAAAATTTGAATTTTTTTTTCCTCGTACCATCATGATTTCACAGAACTCGTTACGATGATCATAGTCATCTTCATTTACTTCTCGCGCCAACTTAACTTTGTTGGGATTCCATTTTCCTTTTTTTAAATATTTTAAAACCGATGTTCGGCCAACTCTATTTTGTGTTGCTATGTACAAATGTACATGTCGAGAGGTTTTATGGGAATTTTCCGCAAGTGCAAGCAACACCAAAATCTTCACAACTGTTCCTTTTGAACCCGGGGGGAAACTCTCCTTGAAACACTTGCTGCAGATCTTTATAACTTCGAACCCTTATAATTTAAAAAAATTGTATAACATAACTGCAAATCTTTTCTTAAGCTTACCGATTGCCATAAACCCTCATTATAAGAATGTTAATTGGGTCTCACTCAAGTAAACCATTATTAACACGAATAACAAGTACTTACAACGAAAAACAAATCAACTAAAAATAAAATACAAAAATAACAAGCAAAGCAAAAAGATTACAAAAGTCACACCAAATTATATAAAAGGTAAAAAAAATCGTGAAATCGGAAGTGGAGGCCACACAATGCAAAATAAGGTTTTTCCGCCCTTTTTATTTGCTCTTAATAATAGGAATGCAAGCTAAATAAGGGTTTGCATATGATATTTTTTGAAAAGTTACCCAGTTATTTTGTATAGGAAAATATTCAATCATTTTACTTACATTTATATATAGAAGAATGAATTAAATTGAAACGAATAAAATTTCTGGATGAAATCGCAGGATTATACAAAATTTTGCAATTAATTTTCAATTGATCGGAACCTTTAATGTGTTCTAACCTTTTAGTTTTATTAAATTTTATGAATTAACAAAGGACAAATTGCAACAGTAAAAGTGTTAATGGGTAAACTTTGGAAGATTGACAGAAAATCGTTTCGCTATTCCTCAATCGCTTCAAATTATATTTTTAGCCTGTTGTCTCAAAACGTTTATAATAAAATCGATACCTATACGAATAATAAAAAACATCACGACAATCGGCTATATTAACTTTCCGAGCAGGTAACCAATATTTATTGCGTTTTAAATGTAATTAGTAATCATTCGCTTTTATTGTTGAAGGAAATGGTTAGAAATCAAAACACTTTTGTCGTTTACAGCAAATACAAATTGCCAATATCTCTGGCTTGGACAGATCTTGCATCGATGCACCCGGAAAAACGAATGAAAGACCACAATCGTTGCCAAAAAATCTCTTTTTATTCTCATACTTTCCTAAAATAAATTTTATTTCATTATTTCGTTTTGCAATGACAATAAAATATATTCTCCTTGTCTACTCTGAAACTTCTCCGAAAAGTGTTATTTATACGTTACATTGTGCTATAGTTTTTAACAGTTTAACAACATTAATTATAAATGAAAAAAGGTCCGCTGTTATTTGCGTACGTGATGCAGAAGTAGAATGTTTTCCACGCTAAAGAGAAACTTTTATATACGCACTGACACAATTTTTTTTTTTACTCTAAAAGGACCAAGACCTACTTTATTTCTTTCGTGTATCTTGTGTTCCCGGCAATAAACTGCTTTCGGATTTCATTTGATGTTGGATCAAAAAATGACTCGGTGTTGTTCATTTTAATAATATTGATTTCGAGTGGCTGACGATTTACATAAATTTAATGATAAATGCAATTAGATGTTTCGCTAAAGTTATGATTGTGTATACATGGGTTTTGTAATAAAGTTTTCACTAAGGTTGACTTAATTTGTCAGTTTCTCAATGTGGGTAAGATGCTTGCCTGTAGATTATGTGAACCCACTACAAGGGATAGAGGATGCCATGCACGGAAGACATCAAACGAATGCGCGAATGGAATGAAGAGCGTCGTCGTCTAATAGAATTCACAAAGCTAAGACGACTGGTGATTGAATATATTATAACATCGAAAGCAATGTCAAATTTACCATTTAATTGAATTTTTAATCCTTCTAATAGGTATTACGGCTATATTTTTGAAAAATATGGATATTACTTAACAAATCGTTCCATTATTGACCACATGTATCGAAGTACCACAAAAATTTATTACAAGCGATATTTTGCTCATTGAATGCAGACTTATCCTAAGTCAATGTGCCAATGTACGACCGAAAGCTACAGGTAGTGGGGGAAGGCAAACGTTAGACTAAGGGCTTACCTTCAAACAATACAAAGCCCTTGTGGACTTCTAGGCGAGCGTTCGAAAGCTAGTGGAGCCTATCTCCAAAAATGACCCACTGGATATACATCAGAATGATCAGATCGGTCATTACAACGCATGCTTCACTGGTGTGGTGACGTAAGACCTTCGCCCAGAAGAACATGCAGATACTTAGCAAGGTGAAGCGCAGGTTTTGCCTTGGAATTATGGGGGCAATGGAGCTATGGAGACTCTCATGAATCTGCCGCCACTAAACCTAACAATTAGAGCAAAGGCGCTCAGAGGAGCATATCGGTTGAGAGTCAAATGCGAGGAGGGATCGTCAAGGTGGGGCATTCGCTTATCTTTCACGAAATCTCCTGAGATAAAAACCTTAGTAAGATAACTAAGAGGATAACCAAAACAGTTTGTCCTACTAAACTGTTTAACACAACAATCCCCACTCGGTACGAATGGGAGAATAATTCCAGCAAAGTAAAGCTGAATGAAATCCTGTATTACACAAACGGCCACTAAGGGCACTGGCTCTGGAGTGTACCAGAACGAGAGCAATGGAGCAATGTAAGTCTAGGACAAAAAGCGACCGTGTTCCAATTCGAGACAGAGGCTACTCAGTACTCAGCTATTAAAAGAGAACCTTGCCAAAAGCAAAATCTTTATAGTTACTGACAGGAAAGCAGCGATTGCAGCAGTAAATTCATGTGTGGTGAATTCAGGGCTAGTCCTTGAGTGCACACAAATGCCAAACGCGCTAGGCAAGTGTAACACAGTCACACTAGCGTGGGCACCTGGGCTTGACGAAATCACAGGTAACCAGATTTCTGGCGAACTTGCGAGAATGGTAAGGGCAAAACCACTCATAGGACCCGAACCATCCTGTGGGATGACATATAACACAGCCAAATAGGCAATAGTCACGAAGGAGCACTGCAGACATTGGTCGAAAATTCCAGGACAGAGTCATTGCAAGATCTTTCCGGAAACGCCAAACGAGGACTTAGCAGCGTCCATCTTAAAAAGTTAAGTAGGACGAAGGTAAAACTTGCGACAGAGGTGGTCACAGACCACTGTCGTCTGAACAAACACCTGCATAACATGGGTCTGGCTGATAACCCGATATGTACGGGTTGTGGATATGAAGAAGAAACGCCATACCACGTTATTTGCCAAGGCAAGGGAACACCTACTTGGAAATGAAAAAAGATTACACAAGAGGAAGTAACAAAGATTGGCCCTACTAAAATCCTTGACTTTGTTAAAGATACAGGTATTCTCGAAGGGAACCAGAATAAACCAAAAGGTCAAAGTGCAGGGACCAATTGGGACCACCCCTAGTATAAATAATAATAATAATAAATAAAAGTCACAAAATGCTAATTTTATAGGAGAGCATTTTTTTATTTTCAAGACAAGACCACAGTACATACACGAACCAGTACAATAACTTTAACTCCTACTGTATGCCCATATCGGCTACACTGGACACATCGGCCAAACGTGATGTGTGGACACAACGGCCACTTTGGACGTAACGGCCACAGCTCTAGCTGGACACGATGGCCACCTTGGACACTACGGCCACATATCAGATACGTAGATTGACACTAAAGCGCCTAGGTTATTTGCAGATTTAATATTTTTTTTTCAATTGATACAAAACATAATGCTAAACTTAAACGTAGATTGACACTTAAGCGCCTAGGTTATTTGCAGATTTAGTCTTTTTTTTCCTATAAATAGAAAACTCCTATTATTTGTGAAATCTTTATCGCAAACATTACCTTACAATTCCGTGTGGCCATAGTGTCCAGTGGCCATTGTGTCCAAGGTGACCGTTGTGTCCAGCTAGAGCTGTGGCCGTTACGTCCAAGGTGGCCGTTGTGTCCACACATCACGTTTGGCCGATGCGTCCAGTGTGGCCGATATGGGCATACTAAATTCTGTGTGGCCATTGTGTTCAGTGGCCGTTGTGTCCTAGACCCCTCCTACTCATTTTATTCATAAATCGACAGAGCTCTTAGGGACCTTGAACGCACCCCTCCACGATTTATTTTACTTGACGTCACAAGCTAGTGACAAGACTATTTAAATTAAAATTCATGTTCATACGATTAAATCAAGTCAATTCCTGAGTGACTTAGTCTGGTTCCGTTCTGTGTACTTCCATTTTAGGCGAGGAAAGTGAGACGGAGAAATGTTTAATATCCATTGATTTATTTTTACGATTTGTAATATTTCGGAAATTACCCAATAATAATCATATGTTGTATAAAACTAAAAAACTCGCTTATGAGCGTCACACTAGGGGTCGATTAAAAATTTACCACTGTTTGCAGGATGATTGTGAGTGGGGAAGGCTGGCTCTTTGCGCTGCTTGCTTTTTCGACCGGTAATTTCGAATTATTATGTACAAAATATTCAAAAATTTACGACTGTTCCAGGTCCCATCTTACAGCTTAGGAAAACAATATCACGGAAAATTGAAAATATTTTGATATTTAGCACAATGATAACACAAGAAAGAAAGAAGTTCCAGAAGAAATCATGTTTCTGAAAAGAAGAGAAAAATCTTCGCGTTTTTCGTTTAAATTTATTTCCATGACACCAATTTACAGATTTTTACATTTTAAGGTTAACAAATTTTTGTAAAAAGTGGCTGCAATTTCATGAAATTTGATTTTATAAATTTCCAAATTAATTATTATCTATTTTCGAGTGGAATGTATTAGAGTTGATGGCATTGCTTGTGAATTTGAGAGGGAGTTCGGGTTTGGAGATAAGTATCCCTCGATTACATTTTGTTCTCACACTGCCCAATGGCATAAATTTTGCATGGTGCAAAATCATCACCAGAGAAGGTTATTAAATGGCTAGAAGGTACTTGCGATGTTTTTGGCGACAAATGGGTAGGTAATCAATTTTGGTTACAAGGTAGAGTTATGTGTGAGAAAGGCTTTTCCATATACTTTATAATACCTTCAAAAAAATGGGACACGAGCTTATCTAACCAGTTCTAGATACTAAACCCAATTTGGTTTTGGTTATCCGACTTTTATAAAAAACTCTGGCAAGCACGAAAACTGGGGGAGGAAGGGGGCCGGAATGGTACCACAAAGTGTTGTGAGCTCTTCTCTTTGGGCAGAAACCTGTTGTTTGGTCTTTTCTGCCAAAACTTAGGCAGACTAATCAATCATCAAAATTTACAATTTGTTAAAAATGCAACGAAATTTTTTCAGAGACGATGCGCGGGGAACGCAAAAATTTAACATATTTGTGGAACGCAACACATCCCTCACGCAAAAAGTGATCACATGCACATGGGCTGCAATAATATGTACAGATCATCCTTGCTCTTCATTAGTTGCATCTGGTTACATTAACTTTCCATTTATTATTAAGTAAACCCTTCGTTCATTCAGTACAAATTATTTCATGCCACACATTATAAAAGCATAAATGATCTTAATGCGAAATAATATTGGGGGAAGGATTAGTCTTTGCTGATATTAATTTTATACTTCAGTTTCTATCTTACTCAATTCCTCACAGATCACGTCAAGAACGGAGACGATCTGAAGAGAATAGGCAAATGGGACACAAATTGCCCATATTGTGGGCTTCCCGACGACAAGCAACTTGCCGCCTTGGAGTGCGAGAGGCGGAGGGTGAACGCCGGCATGGGAATGGAGATGGCTCCCAGCAATCTGATAGGCTGGATCATCGAGACCCACGATAACTGGATGAGGGTCGAGAGCTTTATTAGGATTATCTATGATACTCGAAAGAGCGAGTGGCGCGAATAACGAGTGGAGGGCTAAAAACCAAAAACATAGAAGCACATAGGCTGTCACAAAAGTGGAGGCAAACTACCACCGGATACACACGGCTGGGACGGATGGGATGAGCTCATGGCTAACAAAGGCGTGCGGACTCCGGGCTAACCATACCTAACCTCTCAACCTGAAGTTATTACGGCGGTGCCGGGTTGAGGAAGGCTCTAAGAAATGTGGATAAGGGTTATTAGTGGGTCCGCCCTCCCACTGGGACGCGTGGGTCTGCCTGTATATTTCCCCCACCATACAAACAAAGGAGGAACAGTTCAAATGACAAAAGTTACTGTTTTTTCAATATCTAATATTTAAAAGTAAATGTTTGGAAGCAAAATATGACTCGTAAGACCTTGTTAATTTCCTGGTAAAGCTTACTATCGCTGATATGTTATCCCAGGTGATTTGCAACTGTCCTACCACATTTTGGCACATACTTCGTATCCTAATTCCGATCGAATTCGATTAGTTCCTATCATTGTTATTGTTCCCTTACCTCCTCTTCCTACAAACTTGGTTGTGGACGCCCAGGATTTAATTTTTAATCCGCATTTTCCAAAAAAAAACCCCAATACGAATTGAAAAAAAAACCAAGGTGCAAGCATTTCTTCCAAGGGTATTTGTCGGATGAAAGCAATCCGATCTAATTTTCGAAAATCCCTTCTAATTGATATCCAAGCGCTTGTTTATGGTAATTATTCTATGGGATTCGCCACCTAAGTCGTAGATCGGATTCAGTTTATTAGAATTTTTAAATGGGCCCATGCAATTTTCAACCTAATTTGGTTATGGGTGCACCTCTCTGCACCATTGTGATTAGCGCTAAAAAAAGCGAATGGAATAAGTTTTAATTAACATTTATGAAAGTAAACGAACTGACTCCAATTAGTGGAGTAATTCGGTTATGCCGTAGAATGTTGGTCGATTGTTGCTCGAAAATTATTCGGAAATATACTCAGGAAGACTAACTATTGAATGCAATTTATTTTATAGGAAAGGAAAATGAACTAAAGGGACATTGAGATAAGTAACATCAACCACAGACAGCGGACAGAAGTTGGAAAATGTTGCTAGCGACGCGAATGATTTCAATCTTCTGCCGTTTAAATAGGATCAGACAGGAGCTGGATTGGGATGCCGCGACTCATTTAAATGCAGCCCTCGGATAACGAGCGTAACGAGACTTTACTCTTATGGTTATACGTTGAGAAATTGAATGGAGCTGTTGGGTTTACTTTATATCCCTTTTATTATGACCATTTTTCCCCCACTTTTAAATTAATTAATTTTCTATAAGTATCTATCTTTATATAACTAAAGAATTTTTCTAAAAGTTTCCCACGTCTCTCTACTTCATTTTCATTTACTACTCTTTTTTTATTCTTAATACGCCCGCATGATTCAATCAGTCTACCGTAAAATACTTGAAAGATTGTCGAAGTGCAAACTTCGAGCGTTAATTCGGATTTTATGAATCTAGCCGTATTCCGTAATCCATGACAAATCTCGCAGAAGTATTCACTACTTACTTGCTTACATACTTTTCCAGAATAACTTGATTAGATTATATAAAATTTATTTAAATTCCTTACTATTCGAGCGTAATTTTAAGTGTAGATGAGGAGTACTTTTCAATTTATTTCAAATTTACTCGAGTATAATTAATTTGTTTCATCTAAGTACCGTTTACTCCCCCACTCCACCCCGTCCAACTTATCGCGATTAACCTTTTCTCAATGATGAACCTTTTGGCAATATTTCCTAGTGTGAAAAGATTAAGTATAAAATAGTATTTAAGCTTACCTACAAACAATACCACAGATATGTTGGTCTGTGGCCATTGAGCAAATTACAAAAATGTATTTTCGCTCTAATTTAATGCAACTTGTTCTTGGATCAGGTTTTTATAGCCATAAACGGGAATTTTTCTGCGTAATCCCCTTTCGCCCTTTCACGTTGTTGCAATAACACAAAACATTCCAAGAAAAACTCCTCCAAACCTCCACCTTGAAAAAAATTCATTTTTAGCTCACCAAAACAAGAAAACATTATTTTTGTAGAATTTTTTTCAGTTAAAGAATAAACCGCTATTCTTAATCAGGGCTGCAGGGTTCAAAACCGCAATCACTGGTCTGCCTTTTGGGCATTGTATGTTTCACAATTGTAGTGTTACAGAGTCATCTTCAGATGATGATTGTTAGCTCTTTTGAGCCGCATTAGCGGTCATTAACTTTGTAATTGTGTTTTTACTTCCCGAGTACGAAGTAAAAGGGAAGTATTGTACCTAGGTATTAGTGTTCCAAAAAAAAATTGACCTATGCAAATTTTTACATATCTTTGCGTTTCTGAATACGTAGATTCAAAAAATGAAAAAAAAATTCCGTCTGTCTTCTGTCTGTACACATTTCCTTGCAACGGTCTAAACTCAGAAACTATTAAAGTTATCGAAATGCGGTTTTCACCAATCCATTGCATTCGTGCCAAGGGCGAAAATGCTAGTATTCCCTTTGATGAGGTCACTTCCGGTATAAGCTAAAATGGCGGCACTCGTTTTTTATAAGATAAAATTGCAGTTTTTTTATGCAGTTTAACAGGTTAAGTGCCATGGCGGACATCGGTGTCCGATTTGCGTTTAGCCGCCTGGGCCACGGCGGACACCGGACTGACTTTCAAATATTTAGCATGCCTATACGGCCACGCGGACACGCTTTTATGCGGTTTAACGTAGTAATATGTCCGCCATGGCCCTGGAAAATAAATTTTTTTTAGTTTCCTTGCGAAAAAAAAATTTAAAATGGTGGGGATTAGAAAATAGTTAGAAAGTATTTTTTTCTGAATTCAGCTACATTTATTTTTTGAAAAAAGTGTTAATACGAGGGAAGTCTCGTGGAAAACTTGCCAGAATTTTTTATACATCCCCTAATAAACTCTAATTACTTTTGGAATAATGGATTCTTACATATTTTTGTACCAGAGAATCCTTATGAATTCTTTTTTACTTCCCGAGTACGAAGTAAAAAAAAAAAAAATTGTATTAGAGTTTAAAAAAAAATTGACCTATGCAAATTTTTACATATCTTTCCGCTTCTGAATACGTAGATTTAAAATATGAAAAAAAAAATTTCGTCTGTCGTCTGTAGTCTGTAGTCTGTCCGTACACATTCCTTGCAACGCTCTAAACTCAGGAATTATTAAAGTTATCGAAATGTGGTTTTCGGCAATGGATTGCATTCGGATCAAGGGTGAAAATGCTAATATTACCTTTGATGAGGTAACTTCCGGTATAAGCTAAAATGGCGGCACTTGTTTTTTTATAAGATAAAGTTGCTGTTTTTTTATGTACTTTAAGAGCATTTTTTCTGATGTCAGCAATATTTATTTTTTGAAAAAAGTATTAATACGAGGGAAGTGTCGTGGCAACAGAATTTTTTTTGTACGGTCATATACCTGCGTCTCGTTACCAGTTATAATTTTTAGAACATATTTTAGCGGCTAATTTTTCCACGGGAAAGAATTCTTAAAGTTGTTTTATTGGATATTTTAAAACGACCTACTATAACCAAGTTTGTGAGAATTTCCTTATTAATGATCGGGAGAAACAATTACTAACAAATTTTTTTGATTGAGTGTCAATAGGAAAGAGGAAAGTGCGTCAGATGAACCTGAGGATGCTGGAAGGGGAAGCGGCTCTAATCGTAGGCTGGCCAGGATACCCCCAACATGAATCGTCTCAGTTGGAGCAGTACGGGATACTCACTCACAAAGTTTGTGTTGTGCCGTCTCGTCGTCTGTGTGACATCCTCTACAAGTTGGTGATTCTACCAAGTCCATGCGGTGCATGTGCTTGTTAAGTTTGCAGTGACCAGAAAGTATGCCCACAAGGAGCCACAGGTTCTTTCCGAATAGCCCTGTGCAAAAACGCGCCCTGTTACGAGATGGTCCGTGGTGACATTCAGAAACCAAGATAGAGGTAATTTTACAGTAACCAAGTGCCTGTAGGGCAGCCCTGCTGTCACTGGAAATTCTAATAGTTTTGTTCTTTCTTTGTTCTAGAACTTTTCTAGCGTTAATCCTACCAATTCCGAATGGAATACAGTTGGAAATTTGCCTACCTAGTGGTTGGGTGATAGATATGGAAGTTCAGTTCTTTGGAGTAAATACCAGTACCTGTTCCTTCCATTGCTTTAGATCCGTCCGTGAAGATGAATATGTCAGGTTGGGATGCCACTTTTCCCTAATATACATTGAGGGATGAGCTAGTCAGATCGTCCCTCTAGGATAGGAAGTCACTTAACTGTCTCGCCCAGAATTCGAGAGTGGCCCACCTCAATACCTTTGCATGAATGTTACCAACAGAGCGGTCGTTGTGGTCCAAAGCTTTCCAATAAACTAGCCGTTGCGAACAAAGTGTGCAAAATAACCACGAGAGAAAGTATATGTGAGAAAGGTAGACACTTTACGCGCATTAACTGCTTTTGTTATTAGCACTACGCTTACTACAATTTTCCCTGACAGGGAATTCCACAGACAACCAGGGATCTTTATCATTTTCATTTTATAAAAAATTAGTGTGGTCTTTCGTTCTTCTCTTAATCTCTTATTGTTTTCTTACAATTTTTATCCTGCTTTTTAAGAATCTCTTGCTTTTTTTCTATCCTTTCACTTTTGCTACTCCGAATATGGTGCTTTATTTAACCAGGTTAAGCTTTTCTTGATATTTGATTTCCATTTTATTTGTTTTCTTTATACAAGACATTTTCACTGATGATGTGCATCAGATTTATAACGATATTACTTTCGTCTTCTGTATTCCAATTTCTCTGTTCTGATTTTCTTACTTAACTCATTTCCCATTTCTTCCTTATACACATTTTTCTTGATATTAAGTCTGCCATATAGTAATTTCTGCTGTAACATATTTATATTGCGTACTCGGTTTTGCCCCCCATAACCTCTTATACTACCAATATTTTTAAAGGGAAGCAGTCAATTATATACTTCTGGTGCTTCTTTGGTGATTTAAATTTGCTTTTACCGTCTGATAGCAGAATATGTTTTCAATCTTTAAGTCGATATCCAAACAAAACTATCACCTGATATTCACTTCTGTTACGTGTTTTTTGACTCCTAAGAAAAGTCTATTAATTTGTTCAAAGCTTACTATCTCTTTTTTATGAAATTTGCACTGTGCATATTCCGAAATTTATTACCTAGGCCTTTAGGGTGTCATTGTTTAGTTTTTTATTGGCAATAATTCCCGCCCTCTTCTGTGGCCTTTCATTGGATCTTATAGTTATTACGAAATATCGTATTTCTTTATTTCCCTTGTGGTCGCATGTCATTATGTACTTTTTTCATTTCTTCCATGTAAACTCGTGATATTACAAATTATTTCCATATCCTCATTTACCAGTGTCTATTTTGCTATAGAAAACAGTAAATTCAACATGGAGCAAGAAATCGACAATAAACTTCCCTTCTTGGACATCACTTTATATAAAACTCCTCACAAGATTTCCTACAGCATCTATAGAAAGCCCACCACCACAGATACACTCATTCCTTTTGACTTTGATCATCCCATGTCCCATAAAATATCCGGTCCTTGTGCACTGTTGAGAAGAATATTTAATATCCCTATGTCTCCTCTTTTCTTCCAACAGGAGTCATATCATCAAACAAATTGCCCACAACAATGGCTACCCTATCTCCTTTATTGAGAAATTAGCCCTCAAAAACGTAATTTAAACCATACTCGCCTTACACACATTAATTTGGATAGAAGTAATCACAATTTTAGATCCCTACCCTATTACCCCCACATATCTTACGCCATCTGCAACATCCTTAAACATCATAATATCACCATCGCTTTTTCCAACAACGACACTCTGCAAGTTAGTCAATAATAAAGACAAGCGTTGCCCTCAGGATAAATCTGGCGTGTACCACCTCTTTTGCAAATCGTGTACATCGCACTACATTGGCCAAACCGGCAGATCCTTTAATATTAGATTCAAAGAACACTTTACGTCTATCAAGAACAACAATCACTGCTTTAATTCTGCCTTCTCAGAACATATACTTTCCTCAGGTCATGAATTTAACCCTAGCCTTAATTCAAAAATACTTCATTTCTGTAAAATAGGTCACTTACTGAACGCCTTGGAATACCTTGAAATTACTAAAAAGAAACAGGATCCTCATTTACTCAACGAAATCGTTGACTTTTCGATAGCCTATATTAGCACACTTTGTACACAGTAATATCTTTTTCATTAGTTCCCCCCCCTTCAGTTAGGTTGGTTCTACTGCCTATGTTGGTACATTCCTTCAAATATAATTTATCTATCACTCCATATCACTCGTTGTCAGTTGCCATTTGCATTTCACATTCGCACCTATGGCTTTGATTAATTAATATCCAACTATCGAGCCAATCATGGCTTTAAAATGTATTATTTTTCCTCGATAGGGGTGCGTTCAATGGTGTTAATGTATTAGTAACAAATTAAATTTATATTCATGTAATCCCTTCATGTACTCTTAGGTGAGTCAATTGGTACTTATATTTTTTAAGATTGTCTAATGTTATTGCTTATCGTAGCTTATCCTCATCAATTTCAATATGTGTTAAGAATAATTTCGATGTATGCTTGATAATTGGATAAGCCTATCCCGAAACATGTCGCAAGAAACTTATCAATTCTAATGTAATTTTCGTCATCATCATACCAAAATCAATTGGTTCATTAAAGATATTTCGAAGGGGAGGTTGTGTGTTTTTAGATTCGATTACATCGGCCCCTTTGTGTGTACCATCGAACCTTTCCAAGATGTCTATTTTGCTACCCAGCAAACACACATATAAAATATACATACAACATATATAACTTGAAGTAAATACCCCTACATAGTACATATGCTTTTTTATATATCAAGTATGTACCTATGTATTCTTTAATAAAGTTATATAAACCGTATGTCACACAATTACGTATATTTTACAATTTTACATAATAGTATAGAAACTTACGGATATTCTGTATACAGAAATTCATATAATATATACATATAGATAATTACATATCACTCATGAAATTCATGTGCTGTCATATTTACATGATTAGATTTATGTACGTTATATGTAAAATATTATATGTAACATTACTTATTTTTTATGCCTTCTGTAAATATAATTAGAAATTATCATTACATTACATATATTGTATGGTCGAAAATAAAGTCCGTTTCTATTTGCGCCACATAAGTAATCGCACGCGCTTGTTTTCTATAACGCCAAAAATTGTAGTTCACGTACCTTTAATATTAGATGCTTATCGACTAAAATGCGTCTAATTTATATAGAAAATAAATAATATAAAATAAATTAAATCCTGGTAATTTTTAACATAAAGTTAAAGATAGGTAGAATTATTGAATAATACTTCACTCAACGGTATAATCAAACAAAATTTAAACTAATAACGCGAAACAGCGGAAAGTTACGAAGTACGAAATAAAAAGAAGGGATGTTACAGATTAGTGCAGTGGTACAATGTCGAATTTCAGAATTTGCAACGCCCCCCCGCAAACGTTCGAATCCGGTTAAGCGAAACTTTTCAAGCAAGTATATCATAATAAACTGTCGGCTTTCAGTTCAGGTAAAAACGGGTTCGTGCAAGAATTAAGTACAGTTGCACGTAAAATGTAGTTTTTCCATTTTTGGTATGGAACTGCTTAAATAATTTTTTACATTGATAATAATGACATTATGCTCGAGTAGCTGATATTTTGGTCATCGCAACGCTTTTGCAACGAATATTGTTTATGTAAATATTACATAAAATATACATAAATTCATGTAGAAGAATTTACATCTAATAGACATATATATTATTTTGAAAATTGCTGACATCCTGACATTAAATATCTCTTATTTTTCTTTCAGTTTTTTATAAATCTAAAAAGCTCATACATAATTTATATGTATTTTATATATAAATGTTTGCTGGGCAGTGTCTATATTGCTAGCTGCTTCCGTTTTCCAAACGGTTTTTTGTATAGTGCGTGAATGATTGGCTGCTTCTGTTATTTTTTCTTAATTTTTCTATTTCTGTTGTTTTCCTCCGGGATTCCCTTATTGAAGATCCTAGCTTCAGTATTAATTTTTGTTATTTAATCCTCTTGTGTGTTGAGCTGTTCTTAATTTGTTCGTGTCCTCCATTCTTGTATCTTTTATACCTATATTTGTTTACCTGTTCTTGTATATTAGTATGCTGACTTTCATAAATACATGTGTATCCCAATCCCTTTCTTCAATTATCGTCACTCCTATCCTATCTGAACCTAATCTTCTTATGTCAACCTCAACCATAAGCCTCGACTTATTTCCAAATATTACTTACAATTAATTTTATGTCGTTTTTCGGCGTTTTTCTTACTCTCTTCTATCTTGAATATTACTGTTTTACTTACTCACCTCTCTACATGGTGAATCCTTCCTCTTTGTTTCCTTATCTTTACGTTTGGCTCTTCATTTTTTGTTAGATGTCTATGTTCTCTTTCTTATTCTAGATTTATTTCTCTTTACAACTCGCCACATTTATTTTTAATCCTCACAGATTTACTTTTATTTCCTTGAATTCACTTATTATCAGAGATTTAATTGACCTCGTTTAGATCTACCAAATACAATATTATACCTTTTTACGAAATTTCCATCCCATTGATGTGCGTAATTCTTTCAGAGTTATTAGCTACTCTGTAATCCAACATTAAGGGATGTATAAATAACAATAAAGGATTCTCTAGAAGTACCGCTTTTAAATAAATGAAGCTCAACGTCACTCAACATAAAACGCATTTACTTCATCCAAGTCAATAATAACAGTAAATTACTGCATTTGAATATGTCATGTAAGTAAAGACAAAACGTTTAGCTCGACATACCTCATCATTTTTCCTATTACAAATGGCATTATGTTTGCACTGCGAGGACGTTAATTTGAACTTCTATTTAGCTATATTATAGATGGAATACATGGAGAATATAAAACTGGTCACGTATTATTAATGAGTTGTTGTAGTTATGTTGACATGCACATGCAATTCTAGAAATGTACAACTTTAAAACACGTCAGAAAATCACCACTCGAGAATAATACGTGTGTATGTAAAAGTTTCTGATGCATTCTGTCCTTTTTTTTGCGCTTTTAAATATATTAACCTCATATATCATAATAATATATTCAAAAGATAATACCCCCCAAACCTAATACTTTAAAATAAATCCTCCGAAGAGATTTCTTATTATGAAAACCTTGATCTACTGTTGCAACTGTATGAATATAAATTACATCGCGAGATTTATGGTATTCGTGCAGTATGGCATTGTCAGCTTGATCGTTTGTTTAAATACGAAAATATTACAATTCTTTATAAACATTTAAATCAAAAATTCGAAACTCACTTGGGTCGTATATAGAATAACGTAAATGTGATGTATTACCACCTACCGTTCGATTAGTTTTCAGTTATTTATTATTTTTGTGTTCCCCTATTCGGTTGTTATTTTGATACAGCGAATGATTAAAAAGTTATTTTCGTAGCAAGTTGCGGTTTTTATATTGAAGTTAAATTTAAATTGACAGAAGCTTTTGAAAAGTAGCGTAACGAGATAAATTAATAAGCGAAAGAAAAGAATTGGAAAAACCGCTTCATCAAATCAAGGATCAAGAATTTTATTTTCATCTTATTCTGTTCATTTTAGGAGCAAATTCAACACTTAGGTAATTATTATGGTATTTACATTTGTATTTTAGAAAACTTAGAATTGCCGTTTTTTTTACTATTCTATGTACTCACCTCGTTATTCCCATGTTTTTAAATTGCGACGCATTTCTCAGTTAACCAGTCGTGTGGGTTGTAATATCAAAGTAAGACACAGACAAATGTTAGGAATTTGTAACGAATGCACTAGATATTTATAGAAGTGTTACAATAGTGCAAGTTTTCGAACACAGTTTAGTAAAAGGCAACACTTAATTAAAACTAAGTTGCACTTAGCAGAAATACAATTGGAACTAGAGTGTTCCAAAGCGACACTTATTTTATTTTAATACAATTTCGTTCAGAAATTTCTATTAGACTTTGAAGCACATATTATGTGGTTAGTTTATGAGAAATTAGGCCGTTCATGACCATTTGCACGACAACTTTCACGAATTTGTTCTTTTGAATCAATTTCCCTTGCATTGGGCTAATTGGAATAGGGGTTACATTTAAGGTATCCACAGCGGTTAAATTTCAAAGATTGTCTTAAAATTTTATATTCGATGAAGTGGTGGTTTTTGCAGTGGTTATTTGGGAAAATTTTGTTGGAACCAGATAGGATTGATAATTCTTCGAACTCTAATTTTCTCAGAAGGATAACTCTACATATGGATTCTGGATTACGATGGGAGGGTGGTCAGAAGTCCACGCGCATGTAGGTCACTTATTCGGGCCCTTTGTGCTGCCTTATTGATTAGATTCGATCAAGCCCATGCGGTGCATGTGCTTCTTAAGTTTACAGTATCCAAAAAGTATGCCCAGAAGTAGCCGCAGGTTCTTTCTGGATAGCCCTGTGCAAAAACGCGCGAGGTTACGAGATGGTCCTCTGAAGGCCTCTCTCGCGTGACGGCTGTCTCACCTGTACTGATATCAAGTCCAACCTAGCCTTGTCTTGAGTTTGGGTGTCTTAAGTTATTAAGTTGTTTATAGTTGAAGAGCCGGCTTTGGACCATATAACAATAGTTTTGAGGTCAGTCGGGCTAACTTATCGGCTTTTTCGTTGCCTGTTATTCCAGCATGCCCTTTAAGTCATACGAACTCAAAGGTTTGTCACTTGCTGTAGTACTTGGTGACAGTCGAAAACCAGCCTAGAGGTGATTTTGTATTGACCTAGTGCCTGCAGGGCTGTTTTTGTACTGTTATTCCTGCTAGTTTTGGCTGAAACGTTAATAACATCTAAACGTGTCAATTTATTGGAGTAAATGTTAGAAACATCACTCCTTGAGCTTGCGTTTAACATATTTTTCCTTTGTTTAGTTCAAAATTTCCGCCAGTTTTGAGTGTGGAAGACAGAACTCGAATAGCCCGCCGGGTAGCATATTTACATATCCTCCTATACAACGGCACCAGGGTGCTGAAATGTGTTAGTCTTTGTGGCGTACAATTGAGCTATAAACGCTCACTGATTTAGGCACCTCCGCGAATTGTTTAACTTATTTTAACACTTCCAGGTAAAATAAAGCAGCCAGAGTAAAATAATATAAACACATGTTGAAATAATTAGTTATTTATTTATTTAAAATATTACTGCGATTGTATGGTATGTACGTCCCCGTAAGTTGAAACCATATGGAAAACTTTTTTATTATTAATTTTAAGGAAAAAAGGTATTCTACATAAAATGTTCGGCATGGTCCAAAACTCAAAATACAACTATCAGATATCAATTTTTTCATTCGTATACGAGGTTTGTCAAAAAATGTGATTTGTGATTGTGAAATGTGCATTATAAAATACTCCTATTTCGAAAATTGTTATAAAGAAAAGTTGGTCAGAATTGAAAACTACGTTCAGATATGCAATCATATCCATTTGTATTAAAAAATAAGTTCTTATATTTTTTGGAACTTTTCTCTACAATAATTATACATATGTATCTACATTTTAGTTTTATTTTAGAACTATATTTGATGACAAAATGTTACTTAAATCGACATGGTTAAATATTTAAAGCACAGTTTTTAATTCTAAATAACTTTTTTTATAATATGTACTTTTTGATATTGTCAAAAATGAAGGTACATACTTTACTGTTGCGCAAAATTCATATTTTTTGACCAACTTCGTATAGGTAGGTACGACTGAAAAAAATTAATACCTGATGGTTTCATTTCAAAAGTTTTAGATCATGCAGAACTTTTTAAATCAAGTTTTTTCAATACGTGTTTCTACAGAGTATTTTTGTATCCATTTGCATTCGCTTTCATAGTCGTCCGAAAATTTTGTTTTTACTTCCACAGTATATTTATCTTCATTTATAATCGTACTTAACACGATCTTACACGCTGGAGCAACACGATGTGAAAGGGGCTTTATGTTTTTAACATATTCCTCCTCCATTGTGGCGTATAAATAACAAACGTGCACTTAACTCTATTAACAACTAGGAACGGAAATATAACTGCCAAACTCTTATACGTATGGTGTACCTATGCATGCGCACGCTTGCAGTGATTTCAGCTCTCGGAGAGGTGCCTAAATCAATGAGCTTTTGTAGCTCAATTGTACGCCACAAAAACTAACAGATTTCAGCACCCTGGTGCCGTTGTATAGGAGGGTATGTAAATATGCCGCCGGGTATCAGGTGTGAAACTCAATGGTCTTGGTACAACGTTGGTGGAGCAGGAAGCGTGGCATTCATCCCAAGACATTCTGTTAAGGACATTCATAGACCTGGACGTCGTTTCCGGACTCCAGAAAACATTGCAGTGGTGAATGAAATATTTACCACAAGTCCACCCAAATCTGTGCGTGCCGCTGTCAGAGAAAGCGGTCCAAAGACGTTATGCAGTTCAAACAATATGTCTTTTAAACCCTGGAAATCTTATGTTCAAGAAATTATCCAAGAAGACTGTGATAGAAGAAATGAAATTTGGTGAGATAATGCTGTCTTGGCAGGAAGATTGGCCGAAATTGTTTAACAATATCATTTCGAGTGATGAGGCTGCTTTTCATGTGTGTGAACAGACATAATATATTGTCATTATTATTTTGACTACTAGGCATATTAGCCACCAATCTTCTCTCTTTCTGCTCT
This sequence comes from Pyrocoelia pectoralis, assembly GCA_036250285.1. Taxonomy (NCBI): domain Eukaryota; kingdom Metazoa; phylum Arthropoda; class Insecta; order Coleoptera; family Lampyridae; genus Pyrocoelia; species Pyrocoelia pectoralis. The sequence goes on along the minus strand of CM070079.1, from coordinate 32,334,553 downwards.
TCTTATAAGTATAATAACTCTTTTTTATAATTTTCTTACTTATTGGTTATTTGTTCTTTTTTGTTATTTGGTACATTTTAATTGTGCATTTTTATCTTGGTATACATTCTCCCGGATTTTGTTCAAAATATTCAATTCTCCAGCATCTAAACATATTCTTAGAGAACCATTCTTCTTTGGGACTATAACGATAACATTGCATTGTAGTAGGGAGATGTTGATCGCCCAATTACGACCCAATTCATCATGCGTTTAATTTTTTCTTCGGCGCGCCGCTCGCTAGAGTAGGGGATCGGAAACATCCGTATCTTTCATTTCTAACTTGCATTCAAATCAGTTACGTACTCCCAGGCCTTTCTTCACTAATTTATATAACGGAACTAACTCTAGTCAACACCGATTCAGATCGACGATTCATTTGTGCCACATTAGTTTCCAAAATAGCAATTCCATTGCAGATTTGGTTGTCTAATTTTTCTTTAATGGTCGTTAACTCCTTTCCCTATACCATTTACCACAATTTGAAACACCATCGAAACAAACAAAACAAGTATTTGGATTATTTCGATGTTGTTTTCAAATTCTTCTATTCTCTCACCCACTTGTTGTCGTAATTACTCGCTTCGTGACTCTTATTTGGTCATCTTTCCTATGTAATTGATATGCTACGTCTTTTTTCTCGAGCTGCTTCTATGATTTTTGCTTAACCGTTCTTCCATGTTCTTCATTTCTTTTGTTCGTGAAATGCTTTCGTCATAAACGCCGTAGTTTCTTTACTTGATGGCTGTTCATGCTTGATCATACCCATGTACCACCGTTTATTGCCGTTAGCTTAGCGAAATGTTGGCTCAATATAGAGAGATTGGGACTATATTGTCGAACTGCAGCTGTAACGGAAGTTACATTTGTTGATAAAGATTTCCAGGTTCGTGGTAAAAAGGTTCGGTAATTTTTCTATCTTGATAGTACGTTTGGACCTACCTTTCGTACTTTTTTCTTCCCAGGCTAACTCAGTAGGGATAAAAAGGGTTAATTCTAAATTAGGTGAAACTTTATCGGTTCACTAATGCGCAATATTATTAAAGATTGCTTTTCATCAGTTAATTTGGAAAAAATGAATTTATTCGACTACAAATTGCTTATTTATGACAACTCTAGTAAGTTTGAAGGGGTCCTTAACCTTACATTTAGCGTCGGTTTTAAACACAAATTACGTTTTTATTTTCCTTACAGTATGGTAGAAAATTAGTGAAAAATCTATTAAAATCAATACCAAAAATTCATTTATTACAAAGCTAATAAAATAAATAAAGTACGATTCTTAAAAAAATAAACTCAATTTCTACCTAAACAAAGATTAACTGGCTAATTTTATCGCTTGCTAGCAAAACGTAACATCCGCTTATATTTTAATTTAATTCAGACGCAAATAATAAAAATATCCATAAAATTCAGTTTTTTGTTCACTATCAGTTTAAATAAATAATAGTTTAGAACATTACCTGATTGTTTTTGTCAGACCCGGACTGGCTCCTTTGGGGGCCCTCGGCTAGAAATTCAAAAGGGGCCCCTTACCGGGGAATTTAGAACGAGTAGAATATTAGAATATGTAATTTTTGAAAATTAGGCTTACATGCCTAAAAACCATATTTAGCTGTTTTGCCACTCGGAAAGTAGTTGAGCAAAAAAGTAAGCTTTTTCTGTTGTATTTTACTTACTTTTACAATAAATATTTATATAATTTTATCCACGACTATCAGTGATTAATAAGTTATTGTCATTAGCAACGTGAGTAATGAATATTACTCACTGTTATTTTATATATTTCCATGGTAACCGTGCAATACAGTCAATTAGAGAATTTTCAAATAAATATTTAAATTGAATTAACATTTATAGTCGTGGATAAAGTATAGTATTCTACTCGCGTATAATGGCTATTATTCTCTCGGTAATTTATGCCACTCGCCTGCGGCTCGTGGCCATAAACTTACCTCGTGAATAATAGTCATCATTATACGCTCGTTGAATAATATACTATTTATATACCGTACCTAAACTATAGTTGGGCCAATGGATCTTTACCGATGTATGTTCACATACAACGACGTGCGTATCTGTCATTCGCCTACTTCATTACGAAAAACAAACAAGGACAAACTGACTGAGATTTGCAGTTTGTCTTTGTTTATTTTTAGTAATAAAGTAGTCGAATGACAGATACGCACGTCGTTGTATGTGAACATATAGATCGGTAAAGATCCATTGGCCGAACTATAGTTCCATGCTAGAAAAAAGTATACTAATGAATTAATAGTGGTTTATTACTTAAAAATGAGTAATATTTTTAGTTTTAGGCAACCAAATCACACGGTTGAAGCCAGAAAAATTTAAAGCCTACTGTAATACCTTGTAGATATTAAAAAGGGACACAACGGTAATAAAAAACCAAGCATATTGAAAAAAACAATGTCCTCTTTAATTGTGATTTAATTGTTACAAATTGTAAAATATATTTTATAACAAAAAGAAAAATGGCTCTACAATACCTTGGTGCAGACACAGCAAATTAAGAAAGAAAAAACTAAGGCTAAGCGAGTGAGCGTCGCGACAAAGAAGTTAGTTATATTACTTGACCTGCGCGCGCATTCTAGATGTGAACAATCAAGGAAGACCAGTAGTCCAAGAGACGACTGCTTTGTGTGGGGAACGAGTGGACGGGATTTAGCAGTTTACAATACTGCAATAGTATGCCCTAAACTCCAAACCGTTGGTCTTCCGATCACGGTCCCTGGCGGTAATGAGTAATTACACCAATTGTCGTGGGAGGCACTTGGGGAAATCTGGGGACAGAGTAGACGGTTGTTTTTTAAAATAATTTGTTTATTGTAATCTCGAGAGCCTAAAATGCCCGGTCGGCCGACCCCCACCCCTGACGATAGCCTTGGCCGACCATTTGCAACATTGTAAATGCCTTTCCTCAGGCACGAATTTAGCAGATCGGTCTTGGAATCGCACAGCCGGCATGCAGTACCCCATTTGAGTGTAGTGGTGGGAGATTTCCAGAAGCCGGTGAGCGTCAAGGTCGCGCGCTGGTATAAAATTTAAACTTTTGAATTAGCTACAGCAGCCAATACCCGAAAAGTTTCCTCCGCCGACCGAGGTTCTATGAAAGGGAAAATTTTGTTCTTTCGAATAGACCAAGGCCGACCTGGTCACTTCTTGGGGGAGGATAGGCATTAAAAATTGCATTGTTGTAAATGGTCGGCCAAGGCTATCGCCAGGAATGGGGGTCGGCCCACCAAACATATTACATACTTTGGATCATAAAAAACAAATTAGTGAAAAAAAACCGTCCACTTTGTCACCACAATCGCCCCATTGCCCCATAGCGTATTTACTCATTACCGCCAGGGACCGTGATCGGCCAACCAGCGGTTTCGAGTTTAGGGCGTACTATTGCAGTATTGTAAACTGCTCAAATCTGTCCACTCGTTCCCCACACAAATTTGCAGTCGCCTCTTGGACTACAGGTTTTTCACAGCAAAAGCTTCAATACTTGTTTGCATTTAAGTTCTTTGATCGCAACGCGCTCTTTATTTGAGACTATGAGCACTGCACAAAACGCGATGAGTCAACCAGCACCCCTCTTCCGTCGCCACTACGTAGGCTACCATAAACAAAAACCAAATGGCAACTACTTAGTGGTTAAAATTGATTGTTAACGCGTAAGATTACTGGGAAATAAATAATCAAATTTCTCTGATGTAACTAATCATAAAATAGTATATCTATTTTTTGAGGGCCTCTCCGGGGCCCCCTTGGGCCAGGGGCCCTCGGCAATCGCCGACCAGCCGACCTTACCAGTCCGGGCCTGGTTTTTGTACCTTAGTACGATCGGGTTGATAATAACCTGCGTTGCGCCGCTTTCAACGATGCCCCCAGATCGGACAGCTCCTTCAAGGGTACCTCAACTCGTGGTTCGCTCCCGGTCGAGTTTCTTTATATTTCTTCTTTAAAACGGTGTAATTTTTTTCTATATTACACACTACACCGCGAATTTAAGTTTGCAAACGACAAGGCGAATATTTTTATATATTAACAACACAGCGGTTTTCTAAACCCAGGGCGATTTTTTTGTTGCCCTCTAATAATATTCGTTGTAATTTTATGTGGATGCTCACACTTTATACTTGTGCGGTTCCTTCCTTTCTTCGTTGTTAATATTTTGCGTCACTTATTTGAGTTCATTCGCACTTTAAGCATTAACTGCACACCTGGTTGTACGTGCAGATAAGATATTGTTTATTAAACGTATTTACGCTTGAAACACTTAACGCACTTAATTGGTACCTTTTTGCAGGGGCGGCTCTCTATAAAGAGCCAAGGAGCCATGGCACCACCTCAACAAATCAGCTAATTATCAATTCTTTAAATATAATTAACAACTTTAATTTTGTTCACTAGAACATATATTTTAAAACAAAAAAAAAGTAATTGATTTCATAATTTACTAAGAAGTCTTTGGTGGAATTTACGTGTGTCCCACCGTGCCAAATAGAAATTGGCTCGGTTTTCTTGCAAGTGTAGACTTCCGCGGAGAGTGGAGGGGTGGGAGGAGCCAACTGGTGTAGCGTTTTTATACGTGCAACTTGAGCCATCAGAACTTTGGCACATTAGCACAATTTTCTGTGATTGTATGATTGACTTTGCCCTTTCCGTGTTTCATTCGTGATAAGTTACAAACAAATTTTTCTATTTTACTTACACCGGACTAATTTCTACGTAAAATGTTTTAAGTAAACCTTTTTCCATGCATTCTCTGGAAGACAAGCTTCAAGTAAAGAAATTAGGTAGACCGTTACCGGACTTAAAATATTAAAAAAGAAAATGTGTGTGAATCTTCTAATTCTAAAGAAACAACAAGAAAATTTAATCGAAATATTTATTTAAACAATACATAATTGGATTTGCGGTTTTGGTGGACGAAACACGGTATTACAGATTTAGTGCACAGCTGGGACAAAATCAGTCGTATACGAGGTTTGTCATAAAAATGATTTTTGTCAAGAGTAAAGAACCTTCATTTTTGATCATATCGAAAATTTTTATTAAGAAAAGATATTTAGGATTAAACATACTTTTCAAATATTCGATATTGTTTATTTACAATTCAAAATTTTTTTCTGCGATAACATTGAAAGTTAAAGTTTTAACATTAATGCATAATTATTTAATTAATGTAGCAGGCACTTGTCCGTGAATGTCAAAAATATGGAAACAAAAGATTTGTAATTATAAAAACCGTTGGGGGGGGGGGGGGGGGGCCAACAGTTTGGCACTACCTTCTACGCAGTTCACGAGCCGCCATTGCCTTTTTGTACCTAACGCGCTTTGTTCACTAGATTTGCTTTTTAATTTCACAAATTTTTGTACGTAGCGGACGCACCTCACGTTTTATGCGGATCTCAACACTCTAATAATTCTTTCACCAAAACCGCCTGCTTTTATAACCAATTTTATAATGTTATCGCATGTCTCAAGATAACACAAGCTTGCACTTTTATATTTATATTAGCCGTCCTGCCTTTGGTTTCGCTTATAACATAAAATAAAACCTACGTATTAACTTAACTAAAAACATACAATTCTTTCTTTACAAAACTTAAAAAGTAATTGAATCCCATTAATCCAAAATAACGCCCGTTACACAGCCAATATTGGGTGAATATATTTTTGTGGTATCATGGCTGACTTCTAACCGGGCGATCGATGGTTCGAGTCCTACTTGAAGCAAAAGGTTATTTCGGTATCACCGATCTCCTCCGAATCTACACGAAGTGAATGGGGTCCGTGGGGAACGAGCCACCTGGAGGACATGGAGCCCTGCAAGCGTTGAGTACTGAGAAAGAGTCCCTCTCGGAGCAGTTAGGGCTCTGGGGATTATCCTGATTATCTTCAATAAATAATTGTTCAGTAGTACATTGATGTAATTTTAAATTAATTCAATAGGTACTCAATCAAAACCAAAGCGATCCCTACGTTGTACGCCAACTGTAACTTCCTTTTAGACCTTTTCGCTCAACTATAACTTCCCTTCATCGATTTTAACCATGACTACCTCGAGGGTTTATGGGTTTTTTTCTTTTATATCTTCTTTTACCTCAAATAGGGGTGCCACGCTGTAACCATACGATGGTTGCAAGATTTTGTGACTGCACTTGGAGTCTTTTAACTTTGGACAGGAACTTTCCAACGTTACTGGGCAACAAAAAAATTAAGATACCCCCATAAATAATGTCATTATACAGAAGGCCAACAGAGCCATATTACATGTGTGATATTGAGTAAAATAGAAATTAAAAGAGATTGGAGTGTAAACATGCCATGAAATAAATTCAACGTGATCTAAACAGTATCATAGGCATGATAACCGTAAGATACCAATTTGCTTCTGGGCCCGATTTTCTTGATGGTGGTTTACAACTGGTGGTGGTAACTAGGGAGTACCAAAGAGAATTTCAGCAAAAGTATAACAAACACAAAGAATTTGATGGAAGACATTGAGCCTCACTATCGAAGTCAACTAGAAAATCGACAAAGATACAAAGGAAGTACTAGAGATCATTCTGTGGCTCGGTGTGTCTGACAAAGGGCCCGCATGACGCCTACGTACGGTACGCGTGAACTTAGGTCTCATCCTCCATCATAATTTACATTTACAAGAGATCGTATGTCGTAATGGACGTCTATAGAGTACATTTTATGAAGAAAATGCGTGGAAGGAGGACACCTGTACATTTGTGACTGATGAAGATTAACAAGGTTAAGGTAAGACTGAAGGCACATAAAGAAGAAGTATTAATATTGCAGTTTGCAATATAGTTTGGTGTAAATGTGATTGTTAAAAGTTCTTTCCTTATAAGAAGTTGGTTTTTTTATTAAATAATTTTAATTCACAGAATCCTTGTACCTCTATCCCAAAGTTTCGTTATTATAGAACTTGTGGAAGGTATAAAAACCATGAGGAAGGATACGTCGAGTTGACAAAGATTCATTAAAAATTTGGACTTAGAATAAGAATGATAATAATAAAATGGCGTAACGCCCTAAAGTCAATGTAATAATCACGTAAAAATAATCTGTTACTCAATATTCAAATAAATTATTAACGTTACTAACACGTATTGGGCTAAATAATTAATCGTTCCCTAGTATTGATTTACGGTTGTCAGGTTAACATACATAAATTAAAGTTTATAGTATGAGATTGCTAATAAATTCGGATCTGATTAAATAGATTAATAAATGAAGGGGAGAGGTATCGTGTCCAATATTTCCGTTTCACCTTGCGGGGGCTGTGATCTGGCCGATCCAGGGAGTGGAAGTAATCAGTATAGATACATCACGTCATTTAGCTAATGGCTTCCTGAATGATAATTCAACATCAACCGAGTTCGGATCGCTAATATCTGTCTGTGGCACCTCTTTATCTTAAGGGTAGTTAAGTTCGAGTTAGCTCAGTTTCAACTTTATACCGGAATTTCAAATAACACCGAATGACCAAAACTTTTCCCCAATAACTTTATCGATATCAATTACATAATTGATTTCTTTTCCGTAGTTATTATTCCGAACGTACCAATTACACGAGAATTTCCGTGCCGGTTACTTTTTGGATGGTTGCCTATTTTGCTTCAAAACATTCAAAACGTAATGAAATGGTTTTGGGGGTGGGGATGAAGTTTGCTGCAGAGTTAACTGCCAAACTTATACAATCTCAATGAATATATAATCAATAACGTGCCTCTAGAAATTTTATTACAACTAATGTAACAAAATTTATGGTTTAATCTGCATAACTTTATGCGAAATAAAAGAACATTCGCCCGGTGATTAAAACGGCAACCTTAGTGCATTAATTTAGAAGTTCCGAAATAATTTTCACACATTTCCTTCAATGAGAAACTTAACTTTTATAATTTAAACATTTCGGCTTAACATAATTTCTTTCTTATGAAATTATGCTGTAAAAATATTATAAATTTCAAGTACTACTTTATTCCTAATTAGTATGTTAAGTAGCTTGTTAATTCAATAAAGCACACGTTGATACTTTTTTTAATGACACGGTAGGTAGCTGTTTCCGTTCTCATGTAATTAGCGAAAATACAAGGGTAAAATATATCTTACGCGTGAATGTGTTTGAATCACAGATGTCACGTGGATAATGTCACGCAAACACACAATAAAACTTTGGCTAAGAAGGAAAACTAAATTGTCAAAATTTTAATATTTTGCCATTCTGTCCATCAATGAATAGTACTTATATTATAATTAACGTCAAATATCAAATGACGAAAGCAATAGATAGTTATGAAGAATCATAGAAAATAATCTATTATATGTTCATTTTAATGAAAAAATGAGTGCGACAAAAAACAAAACCTTGAAGTTCTATTTACACATAGAACATTTCGAGGTGACAACATGTCGGTTTCCAATTGTGTTGCTGAATAAATTTTCTAAAACAAACCGGCACAAATGTAACACTAACACAACTTTAACATGTGTGCTACTTCAATTAACATAGGTAATATTTAAAAATAATTAATTATAATTTACTTTGTCAACAAATTATGCTAAATTTCATGTGTATGTTTAAACAAATATACTTTTACTTATGTAATGATAATTGAAAATTTACGAAATACTTCCATATGTATTTACCAACTTATGTACTTAATTTGAACTTCTAATGTATTCTAATTCTACACAGGATTGCCCACTTGCCCTTCGTTCTTCGATAGTACCTTTAATATTAATTTTAGGACAAAAGTCAAGAGACATTTCTTATTCAGGTGTTCCTTGTTTACAACCTAAAAATATTTTCAGGCCCGCACTGCTCTCGGTTTCGTCTGTAGAGGATCGTACTCGATTATTTTAAATGGAACACCCTATAGATTTTTATATTTTTGAAATCCACATTCGACTCTAGACCAGGTTTGTTTGACCTTTCACCTACTTAAGTCAACTCATTTTATTTATTTATTTAAGCTAGAAATCCTTTTACCGTAAGGTGTCGGATTATGTCATGAATTGCTATACTACAATATAATTCAGTATGCTAATTCACTACATCTTGTACTTATCTATATGTACGTAACTTATGTCTTAATACAATCATAATTCTATTATGATACAATGTAACATAATGTCAAGTGTAATAACATAATGATGTACTTACCTACTGTAACTTTTTTTTTTTAGCATCTATTGATTAGATTTTTCCATGTCTTCCTATCCCTCGTTAGGTCTTTAAGCTCTCTCCACTGTATTTCCCTGTTCTCTGTTGCTTTCCGTACTTGTTCTTCCCACTTCATTTTTGGTCTCCCTACTTTGTTTTTTTTAGTAGTCTCGCTTCGTATATTCTTCTGGTTAGCCTTGTATCTTCCATTCTAAGAAGGTGTCCTAACCATCCAAGTTTTCTTTCTTCAATCAATGCCTTTATTGGTTTCACTTTCAGTTGTTCTGTTATCCTTTCATTTCTTACTCTATCTAATCTTGTGATTCCTTCTATTTTTCTGAGGAATCTCATCTCCATGGCAGTAATTCTACTCTCGTTTCTTCTATTGATCGTCCACGCTTCGCTACCATAGATTAGGGATGGTCTTACTACTTTTTTGTATACTGCTGCTTTTATTTGTTTTGGGATTTCTTTTTTCTCAAGGAACGTGTTTTTGAGTGCGTTATACGTTTTACCCGCCTTTCCTATTCTTTCCGTTATTTATTTTTCTATTTCCCCGTTGTCTTCAATTAATGTACCTAGATATTTAAAGTTTGATACCTGTTCTAATTGGTGGCCATCTATGTTAATACTGTGCTTCATATTGTTCTTTGATACAATCATAGTTTTGGTCTTTTCTATGTTAATCTCCATGTTTATTCTCCGAAGTTCCATTTCGTAGATATTAAGATTATGTTGTAGCTTTTCCTCAGTCTCTGCTACCAGCAACATATCGTCTGCAAATAGCAGTTCCTGTAGTGTTATTTGGTTTAATCTCCATCTTCCCACTGCCATTTTACTACATTTTGGTTTGCAGGTTTTTATAATGTCGTCTATCAGTACGGAAAATAGAAGTGGGCTTAGTACACATCCCTGTTTTAGTCCTACTTTCGTTTCAAATTCTTTTGACTCATCATTGTGTGTTCTTACCTTGTTTCTATTATTTCATTACAGTACTTTAATGAGCTCCACTAATTCATTTTCAACTCCTCTTTTTTCCAAACTTGCCCAGACATATTTTCTTTGTACTCTATCGAAAGCCTTCTTTAAGTCTATAAAACAAACGTGTATTTCCTTCCCCTTTCTTATCAGTTTTTCCGCTAATTGTCTAAATATAAAGATTAAATCTTGGGTGCTCCTGCCTTTTCTAAATCCATGCTGTGATTCTTCCAACGAACTTTCAATTTTTTCTCTCAGTCTCTTCTCTATTATTCGCGTTAATATTTTACCAGGTATGCTTGTTAGTGTGATTTTTCTATAGTTCGTGGAATCTTTTGTATCACCTTTTTTATGTAGTGGTAATATAATTCCTATTTTCCAATCCGTGGGTATTGTTTTTTGGGTTATTATTTCGTTTAGTAGGTCGGGGAATTCTTCTGTAGCTTTATTTCCCATATATTTTAACATTTGCCCTGTAATTTCGTCTTCTCCTGGTCCTTTACCTAATTTGAGTTTGTTAATTGCTTCATTGACTTCTTCCCTCATTATTTTATGTATCTTGTGTACTTCTTCTTGTTCTGTCTTTATTTCCTCTGTATCTTCTTCTTCGTCTTGATTTGTTTCGGTCGTTAGTTCTTCAAAATACTCCTTCCATCTTTGCATAATTTCTTTGTCTTCGGTTATGACATTCCCATTCTTATCCTTTATATTCTTTAACTTGTGTGGTTTCTTCTGTCTTAGTTGTTTTAGGGTATTATAAAATAGTTTTTGAATTTCTGTGTAATTTTCTTTCATTTTGTTACTGAATTCTTCCCATGATTTTTTCTTCGCTTCTTTTATGATCTGCTTTGTTTCTGTTCTTGCTATTTTATATAGGCTATTGTCTTCCCCAGTTCCGGTTTGTATAAACTTTTTCCATTTCTCTTTCTTTTCTTTAACTTTTTGTTGAATTTCTGTTGTCCACCATCTGCTTCTTTTTGTGTATGTATTTAAGATTTTACTCGCTCCGCAACTGCTCCTTGCCGCTTCCAGGATGTTTTCTTTAAACTGCTTCCATTTAGTTTCTATTTCTTTGCTTTTTTCTGTACTTCTTTCCATTTTCTTTTCCAGGTTTTCCTGGTAGGTTTTTGAATTTCCCTCTCTTTTAGTTTGTAGCTTTTAATTTTTTTTTGATTATTTTCTTCCTTTTGGCTTCTTGTATATCCATTATGTTTGTCCAAAATTCCATTTTTAGTAAATAATGATCGCTTCCTATTTCTGCATTTCTTTTGACTTTTACGTCTTTTACCCTTTTCCAATTTTCTGTGTTTATAATGAAATAGTCAATAATTGACTTTTCTTTCCTGGAGCGGACTTCCCTAGTGTATTTGTGTATATCTTTGTGCATAAATTTTGTATTGGATATAATAAAATCGTTTGCTACACATATATCTATTAACCTCGTTCCATTATCATTTTTTATTGTTTCTCCATACGGCCCCATATATTTTTCTATGCCCTCGTTATTATTTCCTACTCTACCATTTATATCGCCCATAATAATTACGTCAACTCATTTAGGAGAAAATAAATGTTTTTTAAAAATTGTCGCCGAAATCAACAATCGGTAAAAAAATCGTAACTATTCAATCATTTGCAACAGAGCAACAACAAAATTTGAAATTATCATAAACAAAAGAGCGTTTTATTTCTCGATATGCTGATTTTGAACGAAATTTGTTGCAAAAGGGAATTTTTTCTAACGACCACAGAAGAACTACCAAAAGTCGATTATTTTAAATAGAACACCCTGTATATTTTTTTATTAATGAACTGCGTTCTAACTAGTTCTAACTCCCGTTGTTACAACTTAGTATTAACACCCTGTATACTTCTTTGAGTGGCAGCACGCATGTCCGAACTAGGGATTTTTTTTTGATACGCTTAATTTCCATCAACTGAAAAATAATAATTTGTGATAAAACAACGCATCAAGAAAGATGTCCGTTATGTCTATGAAGCCGGCGCTGTGGACTCGATTGTCAATTTCTAATTATTATTACAATTCATCGAATTGGCTTCAAAAAAGTATTGTGAAAAAAATAATTCCACTTAAATTTAATATAAAACGCAGTTAAGAATACTCAAGAGCATTTATTAGAACTTAACCCTGTTCTACTTTTTCATCTTCTATTCGAATCTGAAGTCAAAATGTAAAATTTCCGATTTCTTTCAAAAAATATCAAAACTTTGTGGGCCATTTTGAAGGTGTTCCCGTTGAGCTACGACAAGCAACAAAAAATCGTAGACTTAGTTTTTGATGCTTCTTTCCGAAACTGAAATCAAAATTTCAAAATTCCTTAAGACAAAAAAAACTGCACACACACATTCATATCAAACTTTTCAAGTTTGATGAAAAGATTAGTTGAATTTTTTACTTGCTATTGTTATCGCAATTAATTGAGTTCCACAAAGTAAGTTTGAAGACGATTACTTTTATAGAAAATTAATTATATTATTGTGCAACATAATTCATCAGATATTTTGACTGTTTTTCAATAAATAACCAAAACAAACTAAAACAATTTCCGTTTTGAATCCGAATAAAGAAAGGATTGGGGAATTTCTTGATGCACACGGTGAATTTCCTTGATTTCCAAATAATCAAGTTTGATATCCTTGTCACTAAAATAAAAAATTTGAAAGCTTTGTTTGAACCTGAACCCAAAAGTTAGCAAAAGCGGATTTTTGAGGAACACGGGATGATAAAAAGTTATTGGTTTTAACATTTGGTGCGTTCGGCCCACTAGTGTTGATACTTCGACCAGTTTGGCAAATGTATTGGGAGGTACAATCGCCACAACCGATTTTGTACATCCTCCAACGGGTAGTGGAATCAAAAGAGTCTTTGGTCTTGATCGATGTAGATTTAAGGTTGTGTTCTCCCGTAGTAGATGAGTTAACGAGGGTAAGAGAGTTGACAGAAATTAGACAATGTTTGGAAAACATTTTCTATTGTAATTTGTTAATGAGTTTAAAGGGGTAGTTGTGGAGATGGGTAATACAGAAAATGAATTCAAATTCTTTTGTAAAGTTTGCGTTTGAGAGCGAGTAAGTTAAATAACTTAAGGAAGAAGAATCTGAAGGCAGCCATCATATGGGACAAAGGGTGAAACGAATTGAAGGAAATCACGTGACTACTAGCCCGAAAACACTAATGTCGAGGTCAAAATCAAGCTATTTTGAATTTAGGGTATTAATTTAATGGTGTTTCACATTTAAGAGCCGAAATTTATTTGGCAAATTTCCGAAAACGGCAGAATTTGTAATCTGTGCTTGAGAACCGTTTTTTCTTGTCAGTAAACTATACATTATAAAGGTTCATAAATTTGGGACAAAAGTTGGCGTTTTTAGGTTCAATTCCTTTTTTTTGTTCTACTACTCAATAAAATCTGTTTTTAGGTGGTATTTTATTTGACTGACTGAGAATGACACATAGTGTTGGAACGCGTTGAGTTATATTTAAAATAAATTATTCAGTAGAATTACTTGTTGTTATTATAGTGTGCATATGAAATTTCACAACGTGAGTGTTGATAAAATTAATTACTCTCACACTATTTTGAATGTAATTTAAATATGTATATCATTTTATCAATAGGTATGTATTTAAAAATATATGTATACAATTGAATACCTATATAATTTAATTTTATGTTACACTACCTTATTATTTCACCATAATAACTGCTGAAACAAGAATCATTAATGACTAAATAACGTCTCTTTACATGAGAACCGGATTTTAGATAGAAACGGGCGTTATTTTTTATAACGCCTGCTTATAACGCTCGCAAATGTAAAATTATGCCTCATCATCGGTCAAGGATGTTAAATGTGGGTCTATACTGATTTTATTGTTATCATCTAAATCAACTTCTTGCAAGTATGACATAAAGTTATGAAGGCACCACGGGCGTTATGAAAATAACGCCCTAGATACATTAATTACTATTATAAATTGCAATATGCGCAAATATCAAAATGCAATAGAATTACAATATTTACAATGACGGATATTTCTAAATTTTCTATTGCAAAATTGTGGCTTTGTCAGTTAAGTTTCGCTTAAGAACATTTAACCCTCTTAATGAGCTCTGAACAATAACGTGTGCCTTGATATTGTTTCTATTTTCAATTAAATCAAAAATCCTTTATCCTTCTGTAACGGTTTTGAAGTTTGTTTACGGCTTTGTCCTACAACTACACCTTTCGCTCGTTCACATTCCTTCAATAGAACCGCAGCTCTTTCCTAATTTTGTAATAGTTTTTGTAAAGATTTGAAAAAATAAATAAAATACCTTTTCCCGTAAACTCTTAACACCAATTAAATTTGGGCATTTTCTAGATCTTTACAAAGTACTTTTTTTCTTCGCACTTCACACTTTACTTTAACATGATTTAGTACAAAGTGGACACTGAGTCTTTGAACAATTGGGCAACAGAAGAAATGCTTTTTTTCTCAAATTAAAACATGGGCGTGGAATTTCGTTAGCAATTTCCGCAAATATTTGGTTTTGTAATATACAAACATCAACAAAGCACAATTTTAAATAGAAAATTAATTTTTTGATCTAAAAACAAGAGGAGGTAGGTTTACTTTATAAATTTGATTTTTTGTATTAAGGCTTGATGAAAATGGGAGTGATGAACGTGGATATGCTTAGGTGGAAACATACCAAACATCTCCATGTTCAGCATTCCCCTACCCGCACCACTTGAAATCGCTTTAGTGATCGACACTAATTGAAAGGCAACCAAAAATAAATACTTTTCTCACCACCTAGTGATAGTATCAAGAGGTCTTTTTTCAAAACTTCCACTAACGGTTTGACCCAAGCAAGTTTAGAAACTTAGGATTCTGGAATTCTGGAATTAGCCATTAATGAGGCAATATGATCTAAACAATCTGATTAATTCATTAAACAATTTATGGTAATTACCGAGGTATTGGGTATATAATTTGATGGTTTTGGAATGTAGGAATTCATCTTAGGTACTTAACCCTTAGCTACTATCGACACAATTGACTAACACATGAACTACTGAAGGGACCTCAGGACCCACAATAATAAAATTAGAATAATATCATAAAATAAAAACTTTTATTCAAAAATTTACATCTAGCTGGTTATGTATATCACAAAAAACTTAAAATTACTAGTAACTAGGCCGATCATTACGAGCAGGACCAGCAAGTCCAGGCAAGATGGTAACCAAATTATGAGCAGGGGTTCTCCCTCTCAAAGCTGGTATTTTCGACCATTTGGTATTATCTTTTCCATACCAACTGCTCCTGATAGGCAACTCTTCATCTTCCGACTCGGAATTTTCTTGTTCTGTTTCGGAATTATGGTCACTCAGTATCTCATTGTCCTCTTCATCAACGTCACTGCCTTCAGCCAACATTTCTAATTCATCTAACACAGCTTCTTTATCTGGCTCATCCACGAATATATTGCTATACGATGAGTCTTCTAAATCTTCCCAAAATTCTTCAGACTCCAAAATATTTCTAAGTTCTTGCTCTGTCAATGCTTTCGAACTAGACGCCATTTTTTGCATTTGATCAAAGAGAGTAAAAAATAATTATATAATATGCATTAGCTAATATACCTTATGTAAATTAGTACCTATTGATAAGAAATAAACAATTACCTGGCAATAAAAATTAAAAAAACTCGATAATATCAAACCAATCAGCAAACCGACCAAAACAATTATTGTCGTGTATTTACTACTGATGGGTCCCCGGGACCCGGATAGACACAAACTTCTCACCATTTCGATACAAACAACACTGAAGGGGCAAACAATACACTTTTGCCAAATGTCAAAAGTACAGCATTGTTTAAAACATGATGGGTCCTCAGGACCCATCAGTAGTAGCTAAGGGTTAAAAAATGTTCGTATAGGTACATATTTTAAAGGATATTCGAATTTCCATCCCATCAACTTTCATTCAATTAATAGAAAATGAGCTTAGATTACTGACGTTCACTTCAACTATAGCTACAGGTTTCCCCAACGTCAATAAATTAATGTTACTACCTTTTCCTTTTACTCACATCGTGCTACTACCTTTTAGGATCAATCATAGAATAAGTAATAATTTCTAATTACTACAAGGTGGCGCAAAAGTTGTCACCCGATATTCTTTGACTGTACTTTTTTTCCATTACGTAGAGAAAATGATTGATAACCATTCGAGCCCGATTTATGGCATTTTCCATCACTCTTGCCAGAACTTCCGGCGATCGGACGGATATTCTCTTTGAGGGCTTCAAGAGTCGGAGGCTTGTTGACATAGACTCGTGATTTCAAGAAACTCCACAAAAAGAAGTCTAGAACGGTTAAGTCGGGCGATCTTACCGGTCAGTACAAATCACCAAAACGAGAGATTAGGCGACCCGGAAATGCAACCCTCAGAATTTCGGTTGTGGGTCGTACAGTATGCGCCTTTGCTCCATCCTGTTGAAACCACATGTTCTCCCAATTCGTCCAGTTGAGGTAGGAGAAAATCGTTGAGCATGGCTTTGTAGCGCTCGCCGTTCACAGTAGTCGTGTGGCTCGCGGCGTTTTCGAAAAAATTATTCCCAATGACGCCTCCAGCGTAAACAGCACACCATACAGTAACTTTGAGCAGGTGTAATGCATCTTCGT
Organism: Pyrocoelia pectoralis; assembly: GCA_036250285.1. Taxonomy (NCBI): domain Eukaryota; kingdom Metazoa; phylum Arthropoda; class Insecta; order Coleoptera; family Lampyridae; genus Pyrocoelia; species Pyrocoelia pectoralis. The sequence continues at coordinate 32,317,626 of CM070079.1, read as the reverse complement.
GTGTTATACGCGGATTTTCGGTTGCCCAGAAGCGATAATTCTGTTTATTCACATACTTATCCACAGAGATGGAAATGGGCCTCGTCGCTCAGGATCATTATCGATGAAAAGTTGTCTTTCTCGTGGTCCAGATTCAGGATGGCTGCATGAAGCACTCTTAGATTTTCGCTTAATTGTTCAGTACCTTATCGTGCTAATCTACAAAATAAGCCCTTCATTCATGTAGGCCATCGGGCTCTTGTTAGAATGCTTTGCATTTAAAGAAACAAAGTTATTTAGATTTCGCTTGTATTTTTCACAATTTATTGATTGAGGATTAATTATTGATAAAAAGGAACAATGCAAACAGGTGTGAAAATACAATGACCTCTGGCGCTAAGACACACAGATATAGTACGGGAGCTACGGTCATTTTTGGCTAGTGAAAGTATACACGATAAATTTTTCACCATAGGTAGTTTTCTTACTGTTAATAATGTAACTGATCGTCAGACCGCGCGACCTTGGTAAATAAAGTTGTAGGAGGCTGACGAACTTGTCGAAAAAAGTGTTCAAAATAGTAAGAGTATACACGCTGAAAATTATTATACTATTTATTCATGATGTAAATTAAAAAAAAATAATCGTCCGACGTCGCGATGCCGGTAAAATCGTCGTCAGTTATGCATGAGTAGTCGTCGGAAAATTCTGAAAATAAAGTAATAGTATACAATCTGAAATTGATAGGGGAAATAATTTATGATTAATGTAATATGAAAACAATCGTCAGACTGCACGATAATGGTAAAAAGTTCGTCAGTCGGGCCCAAGGTCTATTAATTTAATAGACCTTGAGTCGGGCCTCTATAGTGTAGCGCAGCGTTCAAAAGCATTGAGCGCCCGGCGTCTTTTGCGGTCCAACTGACGGACTTTTAGCTATTATCATGCAGTCTGACGATTGTTTTCATATTATATTAATCATAAATAATCACCACAATCAATTTCAGATTGTATACTACTACTCTAATCATATTTCTTGGGTTAAATAATAAATATTAAAATTAACATACAATTATAGCCCAGTAAAATGGGAAATTTTGGATGAAATAATGGTTACAGCTTTGAAAATTTGGGAACAGGCTTGCTTTGTGCTCCCTTTGATGTGTTCAAAAGTCCCCATCCGTACCCCCCCTCCGAGAGAAATGGGGGGCGAAAAAGTGTCAAAAAATAGGTTTTCGTAAATAACTGAAAAAGTATCAATTCTATGAAAAACAAAAACGTAAAGAAAATTGTAGCTGACAAGATTCCGCACATTTTCATGTTTTAGTTTTGTCTCTACGACCAATAGGAGCCGAGACAGATTTTTTTAAATGTCGGCTGTTTTGCGGCGAAACGGTAACACGTGCGCGCATCGCGCGTATTTCGCTTATATCTCGAGAATGGCCATGCGTATCGGAACATGTTTCAAATAAAAGTTGTAGAGAATTTAATTACGAATAATTTTCTTTTTTAAACATTTCCATACGATTAATATTGACAGAGATATAATCATTTAAACCTTTTTCTAAGACACAATCGGTGCTCGTTTTGCATAATAAAATCAATAATAAGTCGAAAACTATTGATTCTACGTGCTTAGTGCATATAATGAAAGTTGTAGAGAATTAAATTTTGAATCTAAATGTATAACGAAATATCATTTTGGTGATCTTTATAGGGCGATGGAGGAAGAAATAATGATTTTCAAGCGTTTCTTTGCAAATAACTATGTTTTGACTAGGTACTTGTTAGACAGTAAAGTGTCTTATAGTTTTTTAAAGATAATTAATGTACGTGAAAAAGGAGTGTCGGCAGAAGTTCGTATGATAAATAGTTCGCTAGTTACAGCTGTTTAAAGGTATATACTCAAAAATTGACATTTTATTAAGAGTCCTCGCGATTTTCGCTAAAAAATGGCCGTTAATTTTTTGTTAAAAATTGGTTTTATCCTATGTTCAGCACTGTATATATACATATATACATATATATAGGTACAAAGGTAAGACAATACAATAAATCGTTCGCAAGTTGCACTTTATTGTAAAAATACTTCTTTGAAAACTATATATTTTCACAGACTTTAACTAAAATGTATATTTGTATTCAGTTTTTCTTAAATATCTTCGTTTCCAATTATTTTACCACGCGTATGTTTTTCTGTAAAACAGCGACGACCGACGAGAAACTGCCGATTGAAGATGCAGGTAATGTTTAATTTTTACAGAAATTGTAGCTACTTTAGAATGTACCACAAAATGTGATCCTATGATGAATTTACTCAGAAATGATCAGAGAATAACTTCTGATACCTATTTAGAAAAGTCAAAACAATATTTTATACCACCTTTTCTTCGTCTCAAAAGCGGCTACAATTTCTGTAAATCTTTGTATTACCTTTGTATATATATTAAGTACCTACTGAAAATAGGATAAAACCAATTTTTAACAAAAATTTAACGGCCATTTTTTAGCGAAAATGTCAATTTTTGAGTATATACCTTTAAACAGCTGTAACTAGTGAACTATTTATCATACGAACTTCTGCCGACACTCCTTTTACACGTACATTAATTATCTTTAAAAAACTATAAGACACTTTACTGTCTAACAAGTAGTCAAAACATAGTTATTTACAAAGAAACGCTTGAAAATCGTTATTTCTTCCTCCATCGCCCTATAAAGATCACCAAAATGATATTTCGTGTATACATTTAGATTCAAAATTTAATTCTCTACAACTTTCATTATATGCACTAAGCACGTAGAATCAATAGTTTTCGACTTATTATTGATTTTATTATGCAAAACGAGCACCGATTGTGTCTTAGAAAAAGGTTTAAATGATTATATCTCTGTCAATATTAATCGTATGGAAATGTTTAAAAAAGAAAATTATTCGTAATTAAATTCTCTACAACTTTTATTTGAAACATGTTCCGATACGCATGGCTATTCTCGAGATATAAGCGAAATACGCGCGATGCGCGCACGTGTTACCGTTTCGCCGCAAAACAGTCGACATTAAAAAAATCTGTCTCGGCTCCTATTGGTCGTAGAGACAAAACTAAAACATGAAAATGTGCGGAATCTTGTCAGCTACAACTTTCTTTACGTTTTTGTTTTTGATAGAATTGATACTTTTTCAGTTATTTACGAAAACCTATTTTTTGACACTTTTTCGCCCCCCATTTCTCTCGGAGGGGGGGTACGGATGGGGACTTTTGAACACATCAAAGGGAGCACAAAACAAGCCTGTTCCCAAATTTTCAAAGCTGTAACCATTATTTCATCCAAAATTTCCCATTTTACTGGGCTATAATTGTATGTTAATTTTAATATTTATTATTTAACCCAAGAAATATGATTAGAGTAGTAGTATACAATCTGAAATTGATTGTGGTGATTATTTATGATTAATATAATATGAAAACAATCGTCAGACTGCATGATAATAGCTAAAAGTCCGTCAGTTGGACCGCAAAAGACGCCGGGCGCTCAATGCTTTTGAACGCTGCGCTACACTATAGAGGCCCGACTGACGAACTTTTTACCATTATCGTGCAGTCTGACGATTGTTTTCAGATTACATTAATCATAAATTATCGCCCCTATCAATTTCAGATTGTATACTCTTACTACTTTGAACACCTTTTTCGACAACTTCGTCAGCCTCCTACATCTTAATTTACTGCCTCCCAAAGGTCTGACGGTCAGTTACATTATTAGCAGTAAGAAAACTACCTATGATGAAAAATTTATCGTGTATACTTTCACTAGCCCAAAATGACCGTAGCTCCCGTACTAATAGGTCTAAGGCTACTCCTTCACCTAGTGCGCGTTCGTTCGTGATATTTTTCTTCCCTTAATAAACTTCAAAATTTAGCCAGTCTGTGAATAATCAAGAGCAGCCCATATTTTGAAATCACATTTGATGTGTGGTTTTAGGTATTCTCTTCCCGTACATCCCACCATATCCTCGTTAACAGCCAGATAGCGCTTCGGCAATATTTCGAAAATGTGAGATTATCGGACGAAATTAATTATTATAATTTGACATTACTTTTGAGAGGGTAATGTTTCATTCTATGCTACACTTCCAACCTAACCCACTATAACCTTACAAAACTTGCATGTCAGGACCCGGATTCAAAAGGGAGCCCTTATTGACGACACATTAAGATTCCTGATAGCAGATTGGAAGAAATCAACATGAACTAAGTTCATACCGTCAACAGTGCGTTAAGAGATAGTAGATTAATCGAACAAACATACCATGGAAATGGACAGGGATACAGATGGACACCTATACAAACATAGGAATAGTGAATGTGGTCTCATCTGCGTCAAGGACATGAACAGCAACCATATCGTTAACGGCATGGCATAGTTAACATTGGTTATTTTGAGGATACGGATGAGCTACTGTTTATGGTTACACTACTGATACTACGAATAGAACCTAAATCTGAATGAGATAATAAAAGTAAACGGAAAGGCTAACACAGCTGATCTGCTGAAATGTATGAGGAACAATAATCATTGTTTGTAGATGAACAGTTTTGTTGGCACGTACCCCAACAAACTCGTTTATATTGTATTATTGTTATACCTCAACCCCCGCTCCGGCAGGTAGGGAGGTAAAGTTCTAGTTTTTAGGAATTAATGTGACTTGACAAACTGTACTCTTCTCGTTAGGTTAACACCAAAATAAATTCGAGCGAAAAGAGAAAATACTCGGTGGTTTTAATTATGAACCGCGCAACATGGTCCTTCGAACCGAATTATTTATCGCAATCGTATTAATTAAAATTTATTAAATCGTAATGTTACAAGTGCACGCAGTGATACCACGCAGAAAAATCATCGAAAGAATAAGTAACCATCCCTCGACAGCTATTCAATTCACGTAAGTAAGTCTCGTTTCCTTTATTATTACATACATCCTCTCGTATATATTTATATTACACGTTCTCGATTCTCGTACACGTTCTGTGTTATACATCTTCTCAAAATGTCGGAATTAAAATCATTAATTGCCAAACGCGGTGCTGTAAAAGGCCAACTAACTAGATTTTCCACATTTATAAATGCCTACGACAACTCAAAATCAACGGAATTAAAATTTAGATTCGATAAATTATTGGGAATTTTAGATGAATTTAACATTGTACAGGAAGAAATTGATGTTTTGTGCGAAATAAATTCCAATGTCGATGAATCATCTAAGAATTTCCAAGAAAGAGAAAGTTTTGAAAATGAATACTACAAACTCGTTGCGTTGGGTAAAGAATACTTAGAACCGGTTAAAAATTTACCTCAATCTCAAAATAACCCTATTGAATTCAAAAGCAAAACCTTTAAATTACCTGCTATTGATTTGCCTTCTTTTAACGGTAATTACGACCAGTGGTTGTCCTTCTACGAAACTTTCAAAAGTTTAATTCATAATGACAATTCTATCACAGATATTCAAAAACTTCATTATTTAAAATCCTGTTTAAAAAATGAAGCAGCTAAAGTAGTAGAATCGCTAGCGACAACATTCGAAAATTACGCGATAGCATGGGATTTACTAGTCAAGCGTTACCATAACAAAAAATTAATAATTAAAAATCACGTTAGCGAATTATTTGCATTACCTACCGTTACAAAGGACAATTCCACTGCAATGCGCCAATTAATTGATAAGATAACGTTAAATCTAAAGGTTTTACATAGTTTAGGGTTGCCCACCGAACAATGGGATGTTTTAATTATTCACATAATTGTTAGTAAATTAGATTATATTACCGCTCGTGATTGGGAACATAACAATACCACAGATATTCCCGCGTTAGGTGACCTGATTGATTTTTTAAAACATAAGTGCGAATTGTTAGAGTCGTTGCAATTTGATAAGGGAAGTAAAGTTACCGTCAATCAAGGCTCAAAACCTACGTATCAACGCTTTGTAAATAATGCGGCGCTCTCAGTAGAGAAAGCAACTCAAATTAAATGTTCTTTTTGCAACCAACCCCATTTCATATACACATGTGAAAAATTTAAAGAATTAACCATGGAAGATGCCTTCCAAGAAGCAAGACGCTTAAAACTTTGTACCAATTGCTTACGCGAAGGCCATAGTAACATAAATTGTAGATCCAGTGGATGCAAAAAGTGCCATAAAAAACATAATACGCTATTTCACGGTAAAAAACCACTTACGGAACCCTCCATGAGCACAAACCTGCAAGAGTCAAATATGACCGCTTGCAATCATGTTGGAAAAGAATTTAATTCCAATGTGTATACGCTTTTATCGACCGCGTGTTTGGACATTTTAGATTCTACAGGCCAGTTTCACACATGTAGAGCTTTACTAGATGCAGGTAGCCAGTCAAACTTTATTACCAATGATCTCGCGAACAAATTACAATTACCCTCGAATCACATTGATTGGAAAATTATTGGAATTAATCAAAACGTATCGTCCGTTAATAAAATAGTAAACGTTACTATCAAATCAAAATTTAATAATTTTAAATCAAATATCGACTGCTTAGCATTACCCAAAATTACGGAGCAATTACCGAATTTCGATCTTGATCGCAGTTTATTTAATATTCCATCGGGAATCAAATTAGCGGATAATGATTTTAATAAAGCGTCCCCTATCGATGTAATGTTGGGAGCAGAGATATTTTGGACCCTTTTATGTGTAGGGCAGATCAAAATTAACAATCAACCAACGCTTCAAAAAACACATTTAGGTTGGATATTCGGTGGAAATGCCTTATTATCAATCCCCTCAAATCATCGTACAACCCGTACTGTAAATCAATTAAACCTCGATATGCTCAATGACAACATCAAACCCTTTTGGGAATTAGAGGAAGTGAAAGACAGTCAGTGCACTTACTCGTCAGAAGAACTAGAATGCGAAAATCATTTTTTAAGCACTTATTCTCGAAACACACACGGAAGATTTATAGTAAGATTGCCGTTCAAAACCAATCCCTCAAAATTAGGCTCCTCAATTCGAAATGCTGAAAATAGATTCTATAAGTTAGAAAAACGCTTTCAAAAACAACACGATTTAAAATTCAAATACACGGCATTTGTAGACGAATACATTAAATTTTGGCAACAATTTTGTAAAGAACTACCAATAATATCCACTTATTCTATACCTAGACGAGTCATAGAATCTCCGAGCTTTAGATTCGAGTTGCATGGTTTTTGCGATGCGTCACAAAAGGCATATGGAGCGTGTATATATATCAAATCAATTTCAAATCAGTTAGTTACTTATAGCCACTTATTTTGCTCCAAGTCTAGAATCGCCCCGCTTAAAACTATAACGATCCCAAGACTCGAACTATGTGCAGCGTTACTTTTATCTCGTTTGGTTAATAAAATCATACACGCAATAAATATAGAGTTTAGCCAGATCAAATTATACACCGATTCGACCATTGTGGTGGCTTGGATAAATACTCCTCAGCCCAGGTTAAAAACTTTCGTTGCAAACCGCGTCTCAAAGATTCTAGTGAGCACTAAGACTGAGATGTGGAATCACGTATCTACCAAAGACAACCCTACTGACATTATTTCTCGGGGCAGTTTGCCCAGCGAATTGGCCAAATTACAATTGTGGTGGCACGGGCCAGAATTTTTAACAATTCCAAATATTGAAACTCCAAAGCAACCGGATATTTTAAAAAAAGAAAATATACCTGACCTAAAATCACTTAAAACGACATGTTATATAACTAACACGATAACGTCATTAGATATTCTCGAAAAAAGCTCTTCATTTAGACGTTTATGTCATGTAATAGCATATTACAATCGATTTATTAACAATGCAGAAAATAAATTATCTAAGCAAATTGGAAACTTAACAGTCTCAGAAAAACGTCACTCTGAAATATACATTATTCGAACTTTGCAAAACAATGCATTTCCTAATGAAATTAGGCGGTTGAAGGAAAGGCGAAACATCGCCAGTAATAGTCCTCTTTTATCTTTAAACCCATTCATAGACGAAAACGATATGCTGCGGGTGGGAGGGCGACTACGTAATTCTATTCTACCGTTTGAGTCGAAACATCAAATAGTTTTACCAAAACATAATCTAACGCACGCACTGATCCGCGAAGAACATATACGACTGTTACATGCGAGTCAATTGACGACCTTACACTCGCTTAGGAGAAAGTATTGGCCCATTGCAGGGAAAGAGCAAGTTAAGAATGTACTAAGACAATGCGTAAAATGTTACAAAGTAAATCCTGTTGCTTGCGAACAACTTATGGGGAACTTACCCATTGATCGTGTTACGTCCGCACGACCGTTAATTCATTGCGGAGTCGATTATGCCGGTCTATTATCGTTAAAGGAGGACAAAGGGCGAGGCAAAAGGTTAATTAAAGGCTATATTTCATTGTTCATTTGTATGGCCACCAAAGCGATTCATCTGGAAGTGGTTGGAGATTTAACCACAGAATCGTTCTTGGGGGCAGTTAAGCGCTTCATTTCGCGCAGAGGTCACGTAACTGATTTTTATTCTGACAACGGAACAAATTTTGTAGGAGCAGAACGGGAATTTAAAAAACTTTTGAGCTCCGAAGCGTTTAAAAACTCACTGATATTGAATTTAACAGCACAACACATCAATTGGCACTTTATTCCACCAAGGGCACCTCATCAAGGTGGTCTGTGGGAAGCTAGCGTTAAGCTAGTCAAGCAAAATCTAAAGCGAATAATAGGCAGCACAAACCTCACTTTTGAGGAGATGTACACAGTTCTGGCGGGAATTGAGGCGTGCATAAACTCCCGACCAATAACCCCTTTAAGTAACGATCCTAACGACCTAAGATCCTTATCCCCAAGTCACTTCCTTATTGGAGACTTGCTTACGGCACCAATAGAAGCAGACGTTACACATTTAAGAATGAATACGTTGTCACGATGGGAGCTAGTGGAACAACTAAAACAGCATTATTGGAAACGCTGGAAACGGGAATACTTGAATCAGCTACAACAGCGAACTAAGTGGAAGATCGCGAAACACGATCTCTCCGTCGGAGACATGGTGATGGTGAAAGAAGATAACCTTCCTCCATTGCAATGGCACTGTGGACGAGTTGCAGAGCTACATAGTGGGAGTGATAATAAAGTTCGTGTAGTTTCGGTTAAAACTAAGGGTGGCGTAGTAAAACGTGCAATTAACAAAATATGTGTATTACCGCTAGATGATGTAAAGGACAACAGTGTAGGCTAAGTGTACCGAGTTAAGTTTAATTCATTTCTAATGTTAAGTTTGTTATTGTGTTCACCGTTTGTATATATATTTCTTGTCTTAGTAGTTAAGCAAATTAACTCACAGTAGTTGGATGGACATTTCACTTGTAATTAATATTTCATTTTTTTTGTTAATTCTAACTAATTATTGTAATTGTATAACATTTTTTTACATTTTTTATTTTTGAAAGAACGAATACTTTCAAAGGGGGCGGCATGTTGGCACGTACCCCAACAAACTCGTTTATATTGTATTATTGTTATACCTCAACCCCCGCTCCGGCAGGTAGGGAGGTAAAGTTCTAGTTTTTAGGAATTAATGTGACTTGACAAACTGTACTCTTCTCGTTAGGTTAACACCAAAATAAATTCGAGCGAAAAGAGAAAATACTCGGTGGTTTTAATTATGAACCGCGCAACAAGTTTTATTATCCTTATATTGAATTTAAGAAATTGTAGTTGCATGTACTTTACTTTGGATTAAAAGACGACTATCAGAACCAAAATAGAAAAAAAGTAGCTGACACTAAAGATATGTTATCTCTATGATGATATTATAATAGTTTTAATTTGCTTTTTCATTCATATACGTAGTAACCACAATGAAAATCACACTGGTAGCAGCCTTATTTTTGGTATTCGCTGTTGGAATGATAATCAGAGGAAAAGTAGGTAAAGTGAGTGTCGTGCAATTTTATTTATTTAATTATTTTTTAGATTGTACCACAGGAACTTCGAAAATCGTGGGTTGAAGTAACGGATCCGTTTAAGGAAGAATGTATTAAAGAAACAGGTGTTCGTAGAACCTACGCAGATAGAGTTTATTCACGCACCGAGTACCCTGAGGATGAACCATTAAAATGTTATATAAAGTGTGATTGCCTACGCATGAAACTTTTAAACGAAACTTCCGGAAAATGGATCAAGAAAGAATTTCTACGACAAGTTGCTGGGGTAACATGTGAAATTTTCAAAGACTGCAACGATGAAACAAAAGCTGAATCTAATTTGTGCCAAAAAAGTTTTGATATGTCTAAATGTATCGTTCGTCACGTAAGCGTGAAGAAAGAATGATTATATATTCTTACACTACTACTGTTCATGTATTTCTGCATAGTTCCTAGAAAAATATTTGTTTAGATATAAATAATATGAAATAATCTTGTTCTCTGACCTATAATAAAACTATATATTGTGCAGTATTGTATAATTCGTTACCTAACAAATTTATAAAAAACAACTTTATAGGAAAATGTAGTAAATGTGTCCTCCTTGGGTATGTTTATGAATGGAGAGTTATTTGGAAAACACTGAATTTTGAAACCGTTAATTAAAGATGGCGACTCTAGCGGTAGTATTAAGTTCAAAAATTTGAACTTTTAATTAGACCGTAAACTTGCGGAAAGTAAAGAACTGGAGCTGTTAAACTATTATTATTAATAATAATAGTTATAATCATTATAATATGCAATAGAAACTTTCTAAGATTTTTAGATGATGTCATCAGTAATACTAATCGTAAGAAGTTATTAAGGGGGAAAGCTAAAAACTAAGATTTGTGTACACAATTCAATACCATAGATAAAATTTTTAAAAGCGTTAGAATTCGTATAATCCCCATGCTAAATTACACCCCTTTCATTTCGTAAAAATCTTTGTCTACTTAATCATCAAGTGCAACAAACAACATGGACAAAAAAATAAACGTAACATAATATAAAGTTTCCTCTGGAAAGAAAAATTTTAATAATAATAAAAAAAAGATGAACCATATCTGAATATACACGAATTACATTTCAAGGTAGGTAGCTAATTAAATAAAGTGATGTAACCATTTGCTATATTATCTTCTTCAATGTGAACTACGAATAAGAATAAACCATTTCCAAATATGCATGATTTTTCAAAAATGTCAAAAAAGGTATGCATGGAAGAGTAATTGATTGGATAACTGAATGAAGATGGAGATAATGGTTTAAGGATTAATCATTTAACGTCCCAAACACCATACCACAGATTAAAATACACAAATATTTATCTGTTACTATTTTTATCACCATGTTGAGATCATTGCTCCTTTATATATATTGTATATGGTACCTAGCAAATAATTGCGCACAGTTTTGACGTACTTTAACTAAGATTAAGCATCTATATTTCTTATCGTACTTATGTATGTTGTACCTACAGTAAACAGCAATGTTCGTTTTGGTATTCTTGGTTGTAATGGGACAAAAATATTACAAACTTTTAGTGGTGTTTTGAACAAGAATGTGGCTGTACCTTTCCACACAAAGTTATCTACTTCATTTACAATGCATGATAACAAAAAGGTTCAGTTTTTTAGTTCACTTACGTTTACTGAACTAACATTTTATTCACAACATAACCATTCGATTTATTTTAGAATGGCACATTGTATACCTTCTATGCACAAATTTTCGTATTGCCTTAATAAATATGTAATATCAAAGTACCTAAAACTGGAGTTATTGCCAGTAAAACATATTTCAGTGGCGTGTATGAATAAGGAACTCAGTGCAAAGTTCAATTTTGAGCAACTTCTAGTTTTCAACCCATTTGGCTTAAGTTCCAGGCAAAAATGTTGTTGGTCATTTTGTCAGTAGCTCTCGACTAACTCAATTGAACACATACGAAAACAAGAATCTTATTTCTTGTAAATTATTCTTTTAACGGAATAATTTAAAGGCGGATTGCGGACCACTTTTTTAACGTGCCACAATCAAATGTGGGTCGCGCATTAGTAGTCAACCAACATTTTGATATGGCCCAACGACCTTATGTATTCTTTTCAGCATCTACATGTCTATTAGACTATTTTTCAAATCAGTGGATGGTACATGATGGTCCCGTCAAATTGATGCACTAACGCCTGTGTGTTATTAGTTTTCACACCTTCGTGATGCATTTGAAGAAATTTCTGATGATTCATCACTTTCCGGTTCCAATGACATTAAAACAAAGGCAGAAGCACTTCCAAATATATCAGATTTCAAGTTTGTTACATAGCACAACATTATGTTTCAAGAGATACAGTATATCTGGTCACTGGTGACAGTACGCAAACTGAAAAAAGGCTTAAGTTCTATAAAGTTACTACGTTTTTGCCCTGCAAGTTAATTATTCTCTATGTCCAAATATTAACTTCATACGTATGTACTAGTTATAGCTTCTCTTTTACCATTTCTATTCAATTATGCTTTTACGCTAATTTCATTTCCTTACAATATTATTGTCCTATCTTCTTCACATACAGGATTCTGGCAGGTTTAAAAGTTCGAATTCCCCATTAGTATTTAGTATTGTGCAATTGTGATATTACTAGCACATAGTAGAAGATTACCCTCCTCTGAAAGTATAAATGCTCTGAAGAATTTGGGAGAGCACCAAACGGTTACGAAATACATTTCATCAGTTGCTGTTACATGTTCGGTCATACAGTGTGACTCATTTAGAATGGAAACACACATGTAAAATCTGAAGTTATTTACCGATTTTAACCAATTTTTTTTTAAATGTCAAATAATCAAAAATCTACTTTGGGACAAAATTTTAAATGTTTATTCCAATTTTCAGGGCATACTACGATAACTTTTTCGTACTCGGAATGGAGAATTATTATTAGCGATTTGTTTATAAAAAAAATATCTACGCCACTGGATTCAGAATGCTTCCAAATAGCTATCACCAAAATTTTACAAAAATATATTTATTAATAACAAAGTTATAACAACTTAAAGTTCAAAGCTAACAGTTACAAAACAACACCCTGTATCAATAGATTGCCATGGAAAATATGTTAATAAGTCTTAAATTAAACTATCAGTGGAGAAAAAAATATTTAAAGTAACGTAATATTTAATAAAAGTGACGGAATCGCACAATTGAGTAAATACATAATAAGACCTAACATTTCCATTTAAATCTTAGTTACCATGGAAATTATGTTACTGTTTAACAGTTATAATAGATTTTTATTAAATATTACGTTACTTTAAATATTTTTTTCTCCAATGATGGTTTAAATAGTTTAATTTAAGAATTATTAACATAATTTCCATGGCCATCTATTGATACAGGGTGTTGTTTTGTAACTGTTAGCTTTGAAACTTTTCGAACTTTAAGTTGTTATAACTTTGTTATTAATAAATATATTTTTGTAAAATTTTGGTGATAGCTATTTGGAAGCATTCTGAATCCAGTGGCGTAGATATTTTTTTTATAAACAAATCGCTAATAATAATTCTCCATTCCGAGTACGAAAAAGTTATCGTAGTATGCCCTGAAAATTGGAATAAACATTTAAAATTTTGTCCCAAAGTAGATTTTTGATTATTTGACATTTAAAAAAAAAATTGGTTAAAATCGGTAAATAACTTCAGATTTTACATGTGTGCTTCCATTCTAAATGAGTCACACTGTAGGTCATCCAAAGGTAAGAACTTTTAATTTAGCGAATCCAGGTCATTCACTCAGAAGGTGTTGCTGAGCTCGTCGGTTTCAATCAACTGTATGCACAGAATCCTCACTTCATGCAAAATTATCTGGCATGTAGTCTATTCTTCTGTGGACACAATGAGGACCATGCCACCCAAGATGATCCTTTCAGATTAAGCGTGTACATGAGCTACCCGATTGCCGAGACATAGTTGCACAGGGTTTAGTTTAGCATACTATACACGAATACACGTATTATGTTTTCATACGCTCGTACACTTATTATTGCAATAAGACAACTACCGCATCTTAATCCTTGAACTCTGAATGTCAGCCTATTCCGCATTTCGATTCCTGTTGCACGTATTTACTGGAGCCATGACCTTTACTTGTTGGACTATCAATTGCGTGGTCATTTTGACATTTTTCGTACCTCCCACCGAATGAATCACTACATTAACTTTGAAATATACCGCCATCAAAAATATAATGAATAAAATTATCTGCAAAATGAATACATTATTCAAAGACTAACTAGAACGTAATTGCTACCTAATTAGCTTAATTTTTAACGCTATGCATTAAATTAAAAATAGATGTGATATAATCACGAAACGGTGTATATCCAAAGTATAAAAAATTATGAATATTTAATAGGCAATCTATTTTAGCGATGTTTTTCTGAACGGAAATAACGCTTAGTATTTTAGGTAGTAAAATAATAAAGAAACGTACTTACACGTAATTAAATTAGCGATTAATTATTTACCTCGAATTTCTAGGTAATATTAACACCTAATGATTAGAAAATTGACCCATGACTAATGTAAGCATGCTGTACAGGAAAATATTTGCTTAGTTGGCGCTAATTGTAGTTTTTACTTACTAATTGGGGTACATAATAAATGTCTTGCTTTCTTTGTAGTTTTATACCGATGTGAATTTTAAATAAAAGGGCAAGTCAATAAAAGTGCAAGCAAGGTACAAATCCCGTTTTAAAAGCTGCAAAAGACATATAAAATCTACAAAGTACCGATCACGACACTCTATAAACGTATTTTGGGGAAAATGGTCAGCGAATTTCAATTTTCCATCAACCGTGACTACAGGAAGGCTGCTTAAGCTTACCTGGGCCACTTCTAGTCAGAAAACGGGATGTCTGAGAATGGGTTACACAGGGATGGGAACGGAAGGAATGGATGCTGAGGGAGAAACGACGTACTGTACCAGTATTTGCCTTGTAGACTTCCACATGATTACTGGCACAATGTGAAGCTACTTATGTATGAAGAAAGCTTCCTGAAAAGTCGGCCATGAGAATCAAATTGACGTTCTCCCGAATCGTAGGGTGAGTATGGAAACCAGTAGTTCATTTCCGTCTGTGACGTATTTTACTGACGCAGCAGGTTTAGACTAATTCTGACAATCAAGCCTGGGGTAGTTTGAATGAGTTTCCTACACCAAACCCTTCATGTACCTCCACAAATGAAAATCTAAAACGGTAATATCTTGTGACCATGCAACCGATTACACGGAGTCAAATTATAATTATTATTCTAGAGCAGCAAGAGAAAAATGGAGTGGGGGCACATTGTGTTGAAACCACACGTGTTTCTTAAAGTTCAGTGTAAAATGCCAGCAACGCATCTCTTAAAAAGTTGACATAAATGAAACCGGCCTGGTAAACGGGCAGCAGATTTCCTTCAGCCAACCACATGACTATTCCACGAATTAAAAATTTCTTTGTTTGTTCCACACAGACATAAAAAAATGAAAGCCGATGGTCGATTCGGGGCACGAAATGAGCTGGGCCTAATGCCTATATCTCTTGAAGGTGTTATAAATAAAGAGTGTACTTGCAACCTGTCAGGGGAACAACAATAATTGGAAGAAATTAATAATGATCAAAATCAGGACAGATGGAAATGCAGGCAATTGCTCGTCGTGGCATGCCTTGAAATGGGTAGTCCACTCACGCTACCTTGAGTTTTGTTGGTCATCTAGGTTGTTAGATACCATCGATAGTAATCCTAAACGCACACCCATTATACTCCAAACATGACCGTTCGGCGATAAATGCAGTGACCTTTTAGGCCACGGCGGCATTGGCAAATGTTAATGTTGGAGCTGTGCCATAATCATTTGCTGTTGAATTATCCTCTCAAAATACCATAAGTAAAGTCTTCATAAATGATACAACCCTGGTTTCAGGATATTATGAATATATTGGTGAACGTAATGGAAGTCATTGGATATCGTGCCAGAATATAAAATTCTTCTGTAAACTGCCACAATGGAAACCCAGTCGATTAAACGCTCTTATCCAATCAACGTAATTCAGGCCTCATAGAAGGACACTGCTGCCATGACTCCACCAATTACACACGTAAAGGCTAAATGCTTTCATTCGACAAGATTGGTGGGACGTTAGTGCAACCTCAATTTGGCCTTCTACGCATTCCATTAGAGGTAAGACCTGGTTCCTTCATACCAATAACTCTATCAAATATGTTTGTTCATGGCATTCGTTTTGAGCATATGTCTCGTGCCAGTTTCAGTGGATGCCCGTGCAACAGGTAACCGGCACAGTATGAGTTTTCCTCTATTTAACGTCTTGATGTCACTTTAATATCAAAGATACAACAATATCAAAAGAACCCATTAGATATAAACTAAAGATAGATAACCAAATCATACGAGCAACGAAGACGGAGTAGGTACATGAGAATCGGGCTGTCTCGAATCTCGATACGACAACGTATTATATATTGACGAGTGCACCGAGGTCCAGCTGATCAGAAGAAATTCAAATAGGTTGAATGGGCAAAGCGACAACAATGCAGATAGCGATTTTGAGTATAGAAAAAGAGGTAAGAGAACAAATAATGACGAAAGTGAATAAAATAGTTGAATGTCTCAGTCACACAATTTGGATGAATAAGTATCACAGAACAGAAGTGAAATCCAGAATCTACAAATCAGTAGTGAGACCAACACTATGACGTACACCGTCGAGACAAGACCAAATGCAAGCAAAGAAAAAAAAAAGTTAGTGGTGAGAACTGAAAGCGATCATTTCAGTTCTCACCACCCCCTTTCTCATAGACTGGCTGCCATTAGATTCATTTTTAATAGATTATTTTCTGTATCTTTAAACAAAAACTAATTTCAATATAGAATAAGAGTATAATTCAATCCTAGACATTGCCTCCCGCAACGGGTATCCCAGATATTTGATTCAAAAGTTGCTCCACCACATTTTACGTAAATTTATGTTTAAAAATCACACGACACTACACTCCTTGAACGCTGAGCCCCCACATAACTTTTACTCGTTACCTTCCTCCTACTTTTTCAGAAAATTATTTAAACAATGTAGCATAAATATCTCCTTCTCCTCCAAACCTCCAAACACAAAATTCCTTAGTTCACACCAAAGATAAATTGACATCGTCGAGATATCAGGGGTTTACAAGTTGTCTTGTGGCACTTGCGGGGCGGTATATATCGGCCAAACAGGGAGGAAGTTCAAAATCAGATTCAAGGAACACTTCTCTTGTATTAAGGATAACAACATCTTTGCCAAATCATCTCTGACTAATCACATAATAGACCGCGGCCATTCATTTGAACCCAATATAAATTTTGAAAATTTTCACGTCTGCGATAAAGGCACCAAACTCGAAACCAAAGAAATTGTTTAGTATTATTACTACAACCCTACCATCTCTCTTAATGAAGTTCTTAACGTCAATAAAAACTTACTCATTTTCAATTCTTAAAGTCAGTTTAAATTTAAATTTTGTTTACCACGGCAATTTGGGTCTCCGTTTATACCGGTCCTCCCACCGTACTCACCTTCATTTAAGCGGATGGCTTGGCGTCCATGTTGTCGTTTTCTTCATACAGACCACTTACTTTATTCTCTTTTGATGTCAAAGTGTCTTATTGGCCTATTGGCGTTTATTAACATTAGGTTTGTTAGTGGTTTCATTTTTCATTAAATTTTATGTCTTGTGGTTTCAGAGATGCCAATATGACTTTGAATTATTTAAATAATTAACTTCATTTCATTCGCCTCCATCTCATCCATCTTACTACAAGACGTAAACTTTATAATCTTAAGTAAGTATGTAATTTCATATAATTCTGTAGCTTATACATTGTATTCTAGTCTGAGGATGACTTAACGTCGAAACATGTCGTATTGAATATTAATTATTATCACAAGATGATTAAAACCGTGTTTATTCAAATATAGGTATATAATTATGGGGAAGGTTGTGTGAATTATTATTTGTTTACAATTAACATTTCACCCCATTTTACGAGAAACATATCCACCACATTATGGACTCAGTCACTGTCTTTTGATATTACAATTTAATTATCAATCAGTTTTTTGCCCATTTTAATTGTATAACAATGTAAATGCAAAAATGGTAAAGGGATTGTTGTTAAATGCATAGCGCGCCTGTTAGTAACATATGACAGACAAAATGTGCTTAAGGTGAAAAACATTTGGTAGATTTTTATCTCCGTATTTGCCACTCTTGTTTTCCAACCTTTTTTTATATAAATTAACTTAATAAATAACTGTGTTTTCATATGATAATGGATTCTAGAAATAAAATGTTTTGACATAAATTCTGTATTTACTGAGAAAATATTCTGTACTTGTACTCTGTAAAGGTCAAGGAGAAAGTATCTACTCTGTATTTTGTACACCTGGCCAAAGTACTGTTTACTCTGCACTCTGCAAAAGAAAGTACTGCGTATTCTGTACTCTCAGACTTTGTTAAAACCAAAAACTACTCTGTACTGTGTATTTTGTATTCTCAACCCAAGTATTCTGGCCAAGACTGGATACATTGATAAATAATAATAAAATTAATAGGGATGCGTAAAGTTGGCTTCGAAGTGTCCTTTAAGAAGAAGTTTGTAAGTCTAGTCGCGGAGCACTGTGTGATATTGTTCAAAAGGGTTTTGTATCAATTTTAAAAGTAAAACACTTTGTGTAAAACGTTAGTGTAGGTATATGAGGCAATGTATGTTTTTATAATCGTATATGATTACTGAGTTGGAACTAAAGAAATGTTTTGGAATTAAATACATCAAAGCCTCTACAAAATTAAACAGGAAGCGATTGCAAGGAAATTTACGTATTGCCTAATACTTTATTTGCAATTTGATACATAACTTTCGTTTGTTATTTTCATACATAAGAAACATTCCAGAAAAGCTGAGTGGAAATAAATCTGATTGTCCCTTAGCGTTCTGTGTCTATTTCTGGGCCAATAAGATTACAGTCTCTTTAGAAAACTATTTAATTAAACCAATGCTGTTTGTCACGGAATGTTTTAATACACTTGATTGAGAAACTACTAGATACACATAAATATATACCTATTGATTTTTGTATGTTTGCATGATGAAGTAAGTAATAATGTGCTACATCAAAGTAAGTTGTGAAACAAAATAAATTACTTGGTAAGTATCCAAGAAAATACATGCAAGGAGTGGTGCAGTGATTATACATCAGGAAGGTCTGCAATGTAATGCTCTTAATATTACGTAATCACACGTACTTTACAAAAAGTAGTAAGTAAATTGTTTTGTTTATTGATAAAAATAAATTGCTGTGAAAAACTAAATGAAAAAAAGTTTGAGTCGTCCTTATTATATTTCGTATAAGGAATTGTTTGATGTTAGTCAGAAATTATGGCATCATCCAATTTACAAGCTTATTAGAAATTTATTGCATCCGTCACCCTCTAAGTTTCGCGGTATGTATTAATTTATTTATTTTCCATTATTGTTTTATTTTCTTAATTTTTCAGTAAGTATGTCAAAGAAAATTGAGAAATACCTAAACATCTGTTGTATGATCACTATATAATAACCGAGACGTGTGTATATATTTGTGTTGCTGTGCACTTTTCCGACAGTCGCCGAATCCCGACGAATGCGGATGTGATATTTTAAAACCAAAGCTATTATAAATTTATAACCTACAAATTAATGCTACAAGCTACAATTATAGATACCCCGCAAACTACGTAAATATCTGCACTAATTTTTTTCAAAGTAAGTTTTAAACATTTTAGTATAAAAGTCCGTCATCTTATTCGAGTGGTATTTGTGTCTAAATATATTTTCTTTACTTAGAAAATACGTTCAAAGTTTCCTTATGGAGATTACGTGTAAAATAGAATTCGCTATTTGTGCTTATTTTTGGGGGAAAATTTTGTGTAAACATGCAAAGTTTGTCTGTCCGAGGTCCTTAACCCATTTCGAACATTAAAACAATGCCAGAAAGTATTTTCGCGAAAATTTTCAAAATGAGAAGTATCGGAAACTTTTTCTCGATAACATGGAAATTTAATTATTTCAAGTTGAAAAGTTATTTAAATGATGAAAAATGATTCTATTATGCCTCGCGTTAACATTATCATGGTTAAAATGATGTAAAAAGTAGTAACAGCATTCATCGTAGACTAATTTATGTGTCCCGATACCTTCTTTCGGTAACTTTCGAAATGTACATGTTTGTGTGCTTATTTCGAATTTAGAGATTTTGAACGATGAACGATGTCGTAGGTAACATATATAGTCGAATGTTTTCACCGAGAAAAATGTTTTTGTCTACATATTTAACTTAATATCTATTGATGAAAGTAGGTGGCAAGTGTATTGTTACGTTACCTACACTATACCAAAGAGAATACCTATACTTTGACTATACTTCTAAATATACAACTTTTATTGTAATTAAGAGGAAGTGAAATCCATATTTACTGCTGTACATATACGTGTAAATGGTGGCCTTTAGTTAGTGAAATAAACAAAAATTTGAAACTGTTTAAGGTAGAGAAGGTCTTTCTATAAAACAGATGTTATGCAACGTTAGACCAGCTTCTATTTGTACATTTTATGTTTTATGGTATTTTTAGTTTTACTATAGTTAAAGATGAATGTTAAAACGTTCTCCCTAAGGCCATTCGTATTCCCACAAAGTTACCAGTGTCCAAATTGAGTTATTTTACATTCAAAATTCATTCTAAACTATCCTTATGAAGTTCACACGGAATTTGTTATATTTTCGTTAATTTTTGGGCAAAGACTATGTGCAAAGACGTAATTAACATTGTGAAAGGGCCATTATGTATTTTTGGTCTCAAATCTATTCCAAAAAGTTTGCATTTTACATTTTTTTAAATAATTGGTAAAAATTTACTATAAGTAGGTAGGAACGAATTCGTATATCTTTACCAAATATCAACCCATTTTTGTGATTTTTATGTCAAATGTAAGTAAATGTAATCCTTTATTTTAGTTACATTAATAACTTGCTAAATTACAGATACCTACAGGGTCAAAAATCTGAAAAGGTATCTACAAAAATGCAATTTTTTTTTCTTTTTTCAAGCAACTAAGCTAGCTCAACAAGGTGTGATATTTTAAAACAAAAGCTATTACAACCTACAATCACAGATACCCCCTCCCCCCAAAGAACGCAAAACGCGAGAATCGCGTGTACCCCCGTTTATATTTAATAAAAGTAACGGAATCGCACAACTGAGTAAATAATAAGACCTAACATTTCCATTTAAATCTTAGTTACCATGGAAATTATGTAACTTTTTAACAGTTATGATAGATTTTTATTAAATATTACGTTACTTTAAATATTTTTTTCTCCACTGATGGTTTAAATAGTTTAATTTAAGAATTACCATGACCATCTATTGATACAGGGTGTTGTTTTGCAACAGTTAGCTTAGAAAGTTTTCGAACTTTAAGTTGTCATTACTTTGTTATTAATAAACATATTTTTGTAAAATTTTGGTGACAGCTATTTGGAAGGATTCTGAATCCAGTGGCGTAGATATTTTTTTTATAAACAAATCGCTAATATCAATTCTCCATTTCGAGTACGAAAAAGTTATCGTAGTATGCTCTGAAAATTGGAATAAACATTCAAAATTTTTTCCCAAAGTAGATGTTTCATTATTTGACATTTTAAAAAAAAATTGATCAAAATCGGTAAATAACTTCAGATTTTATATGTGTGTTTCCAATCTAAATGAGTCACACTGTATATGAGGACGATAAATAATCATTGTTTGTAGATGAACAGTTTTATTATTTCTTTATTTTGAATTGTAGTTACGTGTACTTTACTTTGGATTAAAAGGCGACTATCAGAACCAAAATAGAAAAAACTGACTGACGCTAAAGATAAGTTATCTCTATGGTGAGATATTATAATAGCTTCAATTTGCCATTTTATTCATACACACGCAGTAACGACAATGAAGATCACACTGATAGTAGGCTTATTTTTGGTATTCGCTATTGCAATGGAAATCACAAAAAAAGTAAGCAAAGTGAGTGCCGTACAATTTTATTTATTTGATTATTTTTTAGATTGTACCACCGCAACTTCAAAAATCGTGGGTTGAAGTAACAGATCCGTTTAAGGAAAAATGTATTAGAGAAACAGGTGTTCGTAGAATTTTCGCAGAGAATGTTTTTTCACGCTCCGAGTACCCTGATGATAAACGATTAAAATGTTATATAAAGTGTATTTCCATACACATGGGAATTTTAGACGGATCTTCGGGAAAATGGAGCAAGAAAGAAGTTGTACGACAAGTTGCTGGAGTAACATGTGACATTTTCACAGACTGCAACAATGAAACAAAATCTGAACGTGATTTGTGCCAAAATAGTTTTGATATGTCTAAATGTTTCGTTCGCCACGTAAGCGTGAAGAAAGAGAAGAAAGATTGATTGTATCTATATTATATTCATACACTACTGTTCATGTATTTCTTCATAGTTTCTAGAAAAATATTTGTTTAGATATAAATAATATGAAATAATTTTGTTGTCTGACCTATATGTATAAAGCTATATGTATATTGCGCAGTATTGTATAATTCGTTACCTACCAAATTTATAAAAAACAACTTTATAGGAAAATGTGTCCTCCTTGTGTATGTTTATGAACGGAGAGTTATTTGGAAAACACTGAATTTTGAAACCGTTCATTAAACATGGCGACTCTAGCGGCAGTTTTAAGTTCAAAAATTTTAACTTTTAATTAGGCCGTAAACTTGCAGAAAGTAAAGAACTGGAGCTGTTCAACTATAATTATTATTGAACATTATCTCCTTTAATTGGATTGCTCTCTTTGGTACAGGAGCCTTCAGGAGGAGTTATGTGGGGTACGGGTTAATAATCCACTGGTGTTTCGTGAAAGGCCGACGTTTCGGCTACGGAGTGTAGCCTTCTTCGGGCCAACTTTATTGAAGAGATTACATAATTAGTTGGCAGTTTTTACATAGCAAGCATTTTACGATACGAATGACCATTCTCAAGATACATATAAGCGAAGTACGCGCGATGTGCGCACGTGTTACCGTTTCGCCGCAAAAAAGTCGACATTTAAAAAAATCTATCTCGTAATGGTCGTAGAGACAAAAATATAACATGAAAATGTGCTGAATTTTGTCAGCTACAACTTTCCTAACGTTCTTGTTTTTGATAAAATTGATACTTTTGCCAGTTATTTACACACATTGACACTTTTTCGTCCCCCATTTCTCTCGGAGGGGGGTACGGATGGGGACTTTTGAGCACTTCAATTGGGGCACAAAACAAGTCTGTTCCCAAAATTTTCAAAGCTGTAACCATTATTTCATCCAAATTTTCGCATTTTACTGGGCTATGTATGAAGATGGATATAATGGTTTCAAGATTAATCATTCTACTGTTGTTTCTGCGTTAACGTCTCAAAAACCGCACAAATATTTATCTGTTACTAATTTTATCATATGTTGAGATTATTGCTGGTTTATCTATATGGTAGCAAATAATTACGCATAGTTTTCTTTTTTCCCAAATATTAACTTGATACACGTGCGGTATATTTCCAAGAAGAGCTTTTGAAAACATTCATGTACAACTTCAAATTTTTGGTACTGGCTTTTACCTAAATTGTTATTTAGTTAGCTTCTATTTTCTATTCTATTATGCTTTTATCCATGGACGCCCACAAGGGGAGCAAGGGGGTTGCCCTCCCCCCTGGACTCGGACTCTAAGCAGTAATAATAACGAAACTTAATTTAAATAAAACTAATTGTTCAATCTTCCCTAAATGCCCCCCCCCCCCCCCCCCCCCCTGGACATTACTGCATGGCCGCCCATGCTTTTACCCTAATTTCATTTCCTTACAATATTGCCCTATCTTCTTTACATACCGGATTCTGGAAAGTTTAAAAGTTCGAATACCCCATTATTATTTAGTATTGTGCAATTGTAATACCACTAGCACACAGTAGAAGATTACCCTCCTTTGAAAGTATAAATCCTCTGGAGATCACAAGACAGTTTCGAAAGACATTTCATCAGTTGCTGCTGAATTTTCGGTCAATGGTCACCCAAAGGTAACAAATTTTAATTTACCGAATCCAGACCATTGACTCAGAAAGTGGTGCTGAGCTCGTCGGTTTCAATCAACTATATGCCGATGCTTCCTCAACTTATAGTGCTAATGATGCAGTCTTCAGCTCAGTGCTTTATCATGCTAATATGCAAGATAAGCCATTTATTCATGTAGGCCATCGGGCTCTTGTTTGAACCTTTGTATTTAAAAAAAAAACGGCAACGTCTCCACAGTTCTATTAACTAGTAGACTATATTTAGGTTTCACGGAATCCTGTCTAAAAGTTCATTGGTTGAGGATTGATTAGTTGAGTAGTTATGCAAAATACAATGATGTCTTCCGCTATGACACTTAGACAGTTCTAAGGCTACACCTTCACCTGATATTTCTCTTTCCTTGATAAACTTCAAAAATTTGCCAGTCTGTGAATAATCGAGGGGATACCCAAAAATATCGGGAATTATTTTTTAAAAGCGATATATTTTCAAATTTTTGTACAAAACAACGTTATTCCCTTCAAAATACTCTTCACAACTAATACATTTATCCCACCGGTGCTTCCACCGTTCGAAACATTTTTTGTAGTCATCTTTAGAAATGGCTGACAGCTCCTCCTTTGTTTTTATATTGTCCTCTTCAATATTGTCGGCATCCTTTCATGCCCCTTTTCATGCGTGGAAATAAAAAAAAGTCGTACGGAGCCAGGTCGGGCGAGTAAGGTGCGTGGGGCAGCAAAAACTGGCTAACAGAGAGAGCTATGTGTGCGGGTGCATTGTCGTGGTGAAAGAAACAGTCTCCTGTCTGCCATACATTGGGTCTTTTTTGACGAACACTGTTACGTAATCTTCTTAAAACTTCCCAATAAAAGGTTCGATTGACGGTTTGACCTGGGGCTTGACATCAGAAAAGCAAATCAGCATTGTTTTGATGTTTGATTTGACTTGACCACAATTTTTTGGACAGGGTGACAATTACCTCATCCATTGGCTTGGCTGAAGCTTTGTTTCTGAGTCGTAACCATAGCACCATGACTCATTACCAGTAATGAGCTTGGATCACTTTGAAGCTGTTCTTTCAAAGCACGACATGTTTCAACTCGACGTTCTTTTTGATTGTCAGTCAAAACGCGAAGAACAAGCTTGGCAGCAACCCAACTCTTCGGTTGAAATTCGCTCAACTGAGCTCCAAGGTATCCCACTAACCTGTGGCAGTTGATCAATTGTCTGTCGACGGTCTGTGAGCACAAGAGGTTTGTCATCAATCGATATGCCGCCATTGTTAAACCGGGAAGCCATTCGTACACTAATTTTTCCTATTTTCAACATTAAAACAATTTCAGCGACATTTTTACCGAGTAGATAACAAAATTTCACAGCTACACGTTGTTCACTGAAACTTGTCATCTTAAAAAATGAAACAAGATCAAAACAGCGCTAGCAAAAACAATCACTGAAGATGAACAGGACAGAACCCATTGAAACGATAGTATGATAACCTACCAATGAGATGAAGAATCTCTCTGTACAGGGTCCTCACTTCACGCAAATTTATCTGGCAATTCTTCGGTGGAAATAATGAGGACCATACCACCCAAGATGATCCTTTCAGATTAAGCATGTACATTGTACATGAGGTACCCGATTACCGCCACCACACTCTGGCATAGTTGCACAGGGTTAGTTTAGCATAAACACTCTACTTTACAGCTCGACAGATTTAACGATGCGGGTGGGAGCGCGCAAAGTTGAAATGAGAGAGTACTAGGAGAAACAAAGACAAGCTGCAGTAAGTCACTCCGCAGAGGCTCAAATGCACCCTCCCTTCCACTTAGTTTAATGCGCATCTGGGCGTGACCCGCATCGTTAGATTTGTCGAGCTGTATACAATTGTTCGAACTGTAAATACCAATTATGTTTTCATACGCCCTTACACTTATTATTGCAATAAGATAGACGCTCTACCACGTTATTTGCCAATGTGAGGTGTTCACAAAGGCAAGAGAACACCTACTTGGAAACTATAAGATTACACAAGAGGAAGTAACGAAGATTCGCCCTACAAAAATCCTGGACTTTGTTAAAGATACAGGTCTTCTAGAAGGGTAGACAACAGCGGGGAGCACAATAAACCAAAAGGTCGCAGTGCAGGAACCAATTTGGGACCACCCCTAGCACAATAATAATAATAATTGACATAAGACAACTACCGCATCTTAATCCTTGAACTCTGAATGTCAGTGCATTCCGCGTTTCGATTCCTGTTGCACGTATTTACTGGAGCCATGACCTTTACTTGTTGGACTATCAATTGCGTGGTCATTTTATTATACATTTTGACATTTTTCGTACCTCCCACCGAATGAATCACTACATTAACTTTGAAATATACCGCGATCAAAAATACAATGAATAAAATTATCTGCAAAATGAATACATTATTCAAAGACTAACTAGAACGTAATTGCTACCTAATTAGCTTAATTTTTAACGCTATGCATTAAATTAAAAATAGATGTGGTATAATCACGAAACGGTGTATATCCAAAGTATAAAAAATTATTAATATTTAATAGGCAATCTATTTTAGCGATGTTTTTCTCAACGGAAATAACGCTTAGTATTTTAGGTAATAATAAAAAAACGTACTTACACGTAATTAAATTAGCGATTAATTATTTACCTCGAATTTCTAGGTAATATTAACACCTAATGATATGAAAATTGACCCATGACTAATGTAAGCATACTGTACAGGAAAATATTTGCTTAGTTGGCGCTAATTGTAGTTTTTACTTACTAATTGGGGTACATAATAAATGTCTTGTTGTCTTTGTAGTTTTATATCGATGTGAATTTTAAATAAAAGGGCAAGTCAATAAAAGTGCAAGCAAGGTACAAATCCCGTTTCAAAAGCTGCAAAAGACATATAAAATGCACAAAGTACCGATCACGACACTCTATAAACGTATCCACAATGCTCATATTTCTCCTTTCAATCTTCCAACAGCCGTGACTACAGGCGGGCTGCTTAAGCTTTCTTGGGCCACTTCTGGCTAGAAAACGGGATGTCTCAGGATGGGGATGTGAACGGAAGGAATGGATGCTGAGGGGGAAACGACGTACTGTACCACTATTTGCCTTGTAGACTTCCGCAAACGGAACCGTCGGCCATGAGAATCGAATTGACGTCCTCCCGAATCGGAGGGTGATGTGAAAACCAGTAGTTCATTTCCGTCGGTGAGGTATTTTACTGACGAAGCATGTTTAAACTCATTCTGACAATCAATCCTGCGGTAGTTTGAATGAGTGTCCTAAACCAAACCCTTCATGTACCTCCACAAATGAAAATCTAAAACAGTGTGACCATGCAACCGATTACACGCACTCAAATTATAATTATTCTAGAGCGGCAAGAGAAAAATGGAGTGGGGGCACATTGTGTTGAAACCACACGTGTTTCCTAAAGTTCTGTGTAAAACTGTAAAATGCCGGCAACGCATCTCTTAAAAAGTTGACGTAAATGAAACCGGCTCACATGCTGGTTAGGAAGCGTTCCTGGTAAACGGGCAGCGTATTTCCTTCAGCCAACACATGACTATTCCACGAATTAAAAATTTCTTCGCTTGTTCCACACAGACATAAAAAAATGAAACCCAAAGCTCGATTCGAGGCACGAAATGAGCTGCGCCTAATGCCTATATCTCTTGAAGCTTGAAGGTGTTATAAATAAAAAGTGTACTTGCGACCTGTCAGGCGGGAACATTAACAATAATTGGAAGAAATTAATAATGATCAAAATCAGGACAAATGGAAATGCAGGCAATTACTCGTCGTGGCATGCTTTGAAATGGGTAGTTCACTCACGCTCCCTTGAGTTTTGTTGGACATCTAGGTTGTTAGATACCATCGATAGTAACCCTAAACGCACACCCATTATACTCCAAACATTACCGTTCGGTGATAAATAATAATAATAATAATAAAGTAAATTTATTTCAGTACCAATTACATTAATTAATTTGATAAACCCACACAAAGTACTGAAACCCCAAGGTCCAGTTCAGTACAAAACTGCTTTTCAACTGGGCCTTGAATCATAAATAACTAATTAATACATTAATACACATAATAAATAAAGAATAAAGAGAAATTAATAATACATTAAGAACACGCGTGATAACTCTGCAATCGACCTGAGATTGAGTGATTAGTAATAAGTATAGGAGTAAGAAGAGGTGACGGCCCCCATATACATGCAGTGACCATTTAGGCCAAAGCGGCATTGGCATTTGTTAATGTTGGAGCTGTTGAATTATCCTGTTAAAATACTAAAGTCTTCATAAATGATACAGCCCTGGTTTCAGGATATTATCAATATATTGGGGAACGTAATCCATGTCGTTCCATTGATGATTTCAATGGAAGTTGTTGGATATCGTACCAGAATATAAAATTCTTCTGGCTACAATGGAAACCCAGTCGATTAAAGGCTGTTATCCTATCTACACCCATCAGGCCTCATAGAAGGACGATGATCTGTAGCAATTCGGCAGGGAAGTCGACTTTAGTACGCACTGCTACCATGAGTAATCCATATTAAGTCAGGAATGCACGAAGGGGGTCGATGATAATAAATAAAACTACTTAGTACCTCCCCTTGACAATGAAATTTAATGTGAAAATTAACAAATTCTTAATTTTCACATTAAATTTCATTGTCAAGGGGAGGTACTAAGTAGTTTTATTTATTACCATGAGTCCACCAACTACACACGTAAAGGCTAAATGCTTTCATTCGACAAGATTGGTGGGACGTTAGTGCAACCTCAATTTGGCCTTCTACGCATTCCATTAGAGGTAAGACTTGGTTCCTTCATACCAATAATTCTATCAAATATGTTTGTTCATGGCATTCGTTTTGAGCATACGTCTCGTGTCAGTTTCAGTGGATGCTCGCGCAACAGACAACCTGCACAGTTGAATTTTCCTCTATTTAACGTCTTGATGTCACTTGAATATCAAAGACACAACAATATCAAAAGAACCCATTAGATATAAACTAAAGATATATAACCAAATCATACGAGCAACGAAGACGGAGTGGAGTAGGTACCTACATGAGAATCGGACTGTCTCGATACGACAACGTGTTATACATATACAGGGTGTCTCACGGTGACCGTCGGTTAGAAGTATATCAAGAACTGTAAAAGTTAGAAATTTGAAATTTTGCACATGCGACATCTTTTCACATTGAGAAGCTAAAATCCCATTTCCCTAACTTTTACCACTTTCGATTTTCAATTTTATTTCCTAAACAAGATTTTGAAATTTTTCAGCGAAAAAAATTTTTTTCTCAACAGTCAAAATTGATACGCCGATTATTTTAAGCATACTTACTAAACATTTTATGACACATCAGAATGTGAAAAAAAATTGCCCAGTTTGTATTTAAAATAAAGAAGTTGATGCTCACTTCCGGTATTTCCGGAAGTGCTGCCATTTGGAAAATATTTTTATTTAATCGATTAAACACTCCATGTCGCATGTGCAAAATTTCTAATTTCTAACTTTTACAGTTCTTGATATACTTCTAACCGACGGTCACCGTGAGACACCCTGTATTGACGAATGCACCCAGGTCCAGCTGATCAGAAGAAATTCAAATAGGTTGAACGGGAAAGGCGACAACAAGGCAGATAGCAATCTTGAGTATAGAAAAAGAGGTAAAAGAACAAATGACCAAAATGAATAAAATAGTTGAATGCCTCAGTCATACAATCTGTATGAATATCACAGAACAGAAGTAAAATCCAGAATCTGGAAAACAGTAGTGAGACCAACTATGACGTACACCGTCGAGACAAGACCAAATACAAGCAAAGAAAAAAAAATGTTAGAGATAAATGAAATGAAAATACGAAGGAAGATGACAAAAAAATGTTAAATTTGTTAAAGATGACATTTAAAACTATAAGGTTGACGGTTTTAGTCGTCTTGTGATAATAATTAATATTTAATACATGTTTCGACGTTCGACGTTAAGTCATCCTTGTTTAACAATAGTTGGATTACTGATCGTTTCTCTTTCTATAAAAGATATTATGTGGACGATATTTTTGTTATTATTTTCAAGGGGGGCGAGAATGAGATCGACCAATGTTTCAATTATCCTGTTTGCATCCCCACATAAAATTCACTCTTGAGAAAGAAAATAGCAGGGTCCCCAACTTCTTAGACCTCAAAATCCATTTCCAGAAAGCCTACCACAACGGAGCACGTGATCCATTTCAGTTCTCACCACCCCCTTTCTCATAGACTGGCTGCCATTAGATTCATGTTTAATAGATTACTTTCTGTACATTTAAACCAAACTAATTTCAATACTTATAGAGTATGAGTATAATTTAATCCCGACATTGCCTCCTGCAACGGGTATCCCAGAGATTTGATTCAGAAGTTGTTCCACCACATTTCACGTAAATTAAGTTAAAAGATCACACGACACTACACTCCTTA
Organism: Pyrocoelia pectoralis; assembly: GCA_036250285.1. Lineage (NCBI taxonomy): Eukaryota > Metazoa > Arthropoda > Insecta > Coleoptera > Lampyridae > Pyrocoelia > Pyrocoelia pectoralis. The sequence continues at coordinate 32,286,894 of CM070079.1, read as the reverse complement.
AACGCTGAGCCCCCCCCCCCCCCCCCCCACATAACTTTTCCTCGTTACCTTTTATTGGACCTTCCTCCTACTTTTTCAAAAATTATTTAAATAATGTGGCATCACACCAAAGATAAATTGACATCTTCGAGATATCAGGGGTTTACAAGTTGTCTTGTGGCACTTGCAGGGCTGTATATATCGGCCAAATAGGGAGGAAGTTCAAAATTAGATTCAAGGAACACTTCTCTTGTATCAAGGATAACAACATCTTTGCCAAATCATCTCTGGCTAATCTAATCACATAATAGACCGCAGCCATTCATTTGGACCCAATATCAATTTTGAAAATTTTCACGTCTGCGATAAATGCACCAAACTCGAAACCAAAGAAATTGTTCAGTATTATAACTACAACCCTACCACGTCCCTTAATGAAGTTCTTAATATCAATAAAAGCTTACTCATTTTCAATTCTTAGTCAGTTTAAATTTAAATTTTGTTTACCACGGCAATTTGGGTCTCCATTTATACCGTTGTCCGGTTTCCCTTTGGTTCCCCTCTTCGTTAATTCTTAGTCACTTTACCTATGTTTTACCCCTCGTATTTTATTTCCTTGGATTTTCACCGATTTTATAGGTCTCTTTTTGGTCCTTCCACCACTCTCCTTCATTTAAGCGGATGGTTTGGCGTCTATGTTGTCATTTTCTTCATACAGTACAGACCACTTACTTTATTCTCTTTTGATGTCAAAGTGGCCTATTGGCGTTTATTAACATTAGGTTTGTTAGTGGTTTCATTTATCATTAAATTTTATGTCTTGTGGTTTCAGAGATGCCAATATGACTTTGAATTATTTAAATAATTAGCTTCATTTCATTCGCCTTCATCTCATCCATCTTACTACAAGTAAACTTTATAATTGTAAGTAAGTATGTAATTTCATATAATTCTGTAGCTTATACATTGTATTCTAGCCTGAGGATGACTTAACGTCGAAACATGTCGTATTAAATATTAATTATTATCACAAGACGATTAAAACCGTCAACTTAATAGTTTTAAATTTCATCTTTAGCAAGTTTATTCAAATATATAATATAACTATGGGAAGGTTGTATGAATTATTATTAGATTACAATATTATATTTCACCCCATTTTGCGAGAAACATATCCACCACGTTATGGACTCAATCACTGTCTTTTGATATTACAATTGAATTATCAATCAGTTTTTTGACACTTTGCGTCTTTTACGATAAAAATAAAACCTACGTAAAACTCTACATACAAAAACATAGGATTTAGGCAAGGATTTAGGTATATACATAATATTTAACGATTAAAGTAAAAAAGTAATCCTTAATAATTATTCTTGTAAGTAGTCAAAATGCATGCACAATGCACATTGGCATTACGATATTGCCCATTTTAATTTTATAACAATTTAAATGCAGAAATGATAAAGGGATTGTTGTTAAATGAATAACGCGCCTGTTAGTAACATCTGACAGAAAAAATGTGCTTAAGGTGAACAACATTTGGTAGATTTTTATGACCGTATTTGCCACTCTTGTTTTCTAACCTTTTTTTATACAAATTAACTTAATAAATAACTATGTTTTCATATGATAATGGATTCTAGAAATAAAAGTTTTGACACGAATTCTGTATTTACTGAGAAAATATTCTGTACTTGTACTCTGTAAAGGTCAAGGAGAAAGTACTCTGTATTTTGTACACCTGGCCAAAGTACTGTTTACTCTGTACTCTGAAAAAGAAAGTACTGCGTATTCTGTACTCTCAGACTTTGTTAAAACCAAAAACTACTCTGTACTGTGTATTTTGTATTCTCAACCCAAGTATTCTGGCCAAGACTGGATACATTGATAAATAATAATTAATAGGGATGCGTAAAGTTGGCTTCGAAGTGTTCTTTAAGAAGAAGTTTGTAAGTCTAGTCGCGGAGCACTGTGTGATATTGTTCAAAAGGGTTTTGTATCAATTTTAAAAGTAAAACACTTTGTGTAAAACGTTAGTGTAGGTATATGAGGCTGTAGGTATGTTTTTATAATCGTATATGATTACTGAGTTGGAACTAAAGAAATGTTTTGGAATTAAATACATCAAAGCCTCTACAAAATTAAACAGGAAACGATTGCAAGGAAATTTACGTATTGCCTAATAATTTATTTGCAATTTGATACATAACTTTCGTTTGTTATTTTCATACATAAGAAACATTCCAGAAAAGCTGAGTGGAAATAAATCTGATTGTCCCACAGCGTTCTGTGTCTATTTCTGTGCCAATAAGATTAAAGTCTCTTTAGAAAACTATTTAATTAAACCAATGCTGTTTGTCACGGAATGTTTTAATACACTTGATTGAGAAACTACTAGATACACTATAAATATATTGATTTTTGTATGTTTGCATGATGAAGTAAGTAATAATGTGCTACATCAAAGTAAGTTGTGAAACAAAATAAATTACTTGGTAAGTATCCAAGAAAATACATGCAAGGAGTGGTGCAGTGATTATACATCAGGAAGGTCTGCAATGTAATGCTCTTAATATTACGTAATCACACTACTTTACAAAAAATACTAAATTGTTTTGCTTATCGATAAAAATAAATTGCTGTGAAAAACTAAATGAAAAAAAGATTCTGTCGTCCTTATTATATTTCGTATAAGGAATTGTTCGATGTTAGTTAGAAATTGTGGCATCGAATTTACAAGCTTATTAGAAATTTAATACATCCGTCACTCTCTAAGTTTCGCGGTATGTATTAATTTATTTATTTTCCATTATTGTTTTGTCTTCTTAATTTTTCAGTATGTCAAAGAAAATTGAGAAATAAACATCTGTTGTCTGATAATAATAAATACGACGTGTGTGAAGTTACACGCGTTCGGTAGATCTTCGTTCGGGGGAAATTCACTGTGTCGCTGAATCACAGTTGACTTCTACGACGCATGATTGCAAAAGTTGATTGAAAGAATCTTGAATCCATAATTATAAAGATGGAAGAATTGATGAAAAAGATTTTTAAACACAAAATGGGGGAGAAGTGATCCGTATAGGTGATAGTAATACCAAATACTTTACTACTATAATACGGGAAACTTCTGAGTGTAGCATAGTATATCAGGGCGACAGCGATTGCAGCGCCATTTATTGGTTTGAGGTGATAACTAACAAGCACATATTATGGCAAATTCAAACACTTTACGTTGTTATAGATAAGATAGTGTAAATTGTGACATCTGTTGAAGTAAGTTCAAAATATCTGTAAAATTGTGCGAGGAATGTAATTTATTAGAAATTATGTATAAAATATAAAAACACTGATTGACTACAAGACACATTTAATTGGAACTTGGCACCAGGGTAAATTCTGCAAAAATAGGTAGTTCTTGGAATGAAATCTGCATTTCTGGAAATAATATTGCATGATTGCCCTTAACGAAATAAATTCTTGTTCCTGAAATCTTTCATGGTAAAATAATCGGAACAAACTGTATAATTTTTGTATAAATGCTCAGGGCCCTTTTCTTTAAAAATATCGTCCAGGTCTGCTCTTTTGCTTCTTGCAACCCATACTCGGCAGCTACGAATTTTAATAACAATAGTTAGAAAATGTTTCGAAACAACTAAAATTCTTATAATAAATAAAGCACAATATGTTACTGGCATTTCCTTATTTTTGGGAAACCTGTCGAAAGACTTTGCTCCTTTTTGAATTTTGTAATTATTACAACCATATATGGCACACATTGAACCCCTTTGACTCATTTCAAAGTATAAAATCGATTTAATGACCAAAAAACCAGACACTAATGTAAACACTAGCAAGAACGGTTTAGTTATCAACTCCTACCGCCAGAGGGCGTTGATGTGCGCGTCACCCAAAATTTTTCAGAGTTTCCCGTATTATAGTAGTAAAGTAGTAAAGTATTCGGTAATACTCAAAACCTTCCTCATATAACGTTTAATGATTGATAATAAAAGAAATTGATTAACTAAGCGATATGTTTCGTCAAAACATTGCCATCATCAGGCAAGATCTTGTGATTTTTAAAAGTATTACTATCACCTATAGCGATTCAAAGATACCTATGATAACTTTCTCTATTCTCGTGGTGATTATGTCGAATAATGGCTCAACATTGTTGTATTTGGTGGCGATAAAGTTTTTCATGTAACTACATATTTTCTTTTCTTTGAAATACAAGGACATTTATTATCTGGATGGGATTCGTACATCTATTTTTTACTGTTTTCTCCTTATTTTTAACGTTTATTTTGTACCAATGATTAATGAAGACAGTGGTTCCCATTTCAAGTGATAAGAAAACGGGCGAACGACAAAGAATTCTACAAATCGCTGCAACTTTGCCTACGCCAACAAAAAAGAAAGAGAAAAACGAAGAATTCACTGGATACGAAATTCCTATAATGAACACAAAAATATTTTCATTGCGTAGGTACTCTACCATGTCGCACTTAAGGTATGGAACATAGGTAAACTGATAGTGTTGCCCATGCCTATTTGTCCAAATTATCAAGGTATAGTCGTGAAAACAACCGGCCTGGAGGAGGTTGAAAACGCTTGGCCCGTTGAAAGGAAACAGCTACCATCAGTGAAATAAAACTGAAACCCTTTGGAGTGCTGGTGCAACGTTACTGAAGTCTAAAAAGCGACAAACAAACGAGAATATTAACCAAAACAAACTTTTTAAAAGGGGCAGTTTTCCTGAAGCTGACCCCGGCCGCATTTTTTCCAAATAGTCAAAGTACTGTATCCAAACATCAAAAACTTTTAAATAAACAAAAATTAAACAATACCATGGCATGGGCAATACATACGTATTAATTCGTGTTATATTTACCAGAATTGTACACACACCGGCACAATTAGCTGAACACAAAGAAAATGTTGAATTTCTTTTAACTTGGGTAATTCGACAAGTAGTGTTCATTTTGTGTATGTTCATTTATGTAGTCAATCGTGGTCCGGCTCATTTTGTTCTTTTTGTTGGGAGAATTAACATTGTATTGCTTACAAAATGAGTGATTTGCCTACAACTGAAGTCGCCAGAGCTGTGACAATGATTGAAGAAGGTCATACCTACCGACCAGAGTAAGTCGAACGTTGAGTGTATCAGTATCTGTGATCCATCGTACTGTGCCACGATTCAGATAGGATCTTATATGCGGCGGCGGGGACAAGACAGAAATTGTGCAACCGGTGCCGTAGACGACCATTTTGTAAGGGTAGAAACGCTGAGAAATCGTCGTCAAAGGGCTGTTCAGACCCGAAATCTGCGTAACGTGCGAGTAAGTGAACGAACAGTGAGAAGAAGGTTAAATGAAGTTGGTTTGAAGTCATACGTGCCAGTAAAAGAGCCAAAACGTGAGGTGAGTTATCGAGTTGCAAAATTAGGGTTCGCTCGTCAGCACCAAGATTTGTCCCATGAAGTTTTATTCCCTGACGAAAGCCGTTTTTGCGTAAATTTCACCGATGGGAGGAAAAGGATATGGAGGTATCGTCGAGAACGTTACCATCATACAAATTTTACCGAAACGGTGTCATACGGTGGAGGGCCAGTTATGGTGTCGGGTGGCGTAACTCTGACAGGACGCACCACCTTGGCCCTCATTGATGGCGATTGTGTGACTGCACACAGGTACGTCATGTAATTGAGATCTTCGAGCCCCATAATTCCTTTTACCCCATTAATAGGCCCAGATTATGTGTGCACGATAACTGCGCGCGTGGTGCGTAATTACCTACATTACGTCGGAATAGCCCAAATGGACTGACCAAAGGAATCCTCGAGAAGGAAAATACTGTTTTTATCCCATTTTATTTCTGAATAAAATTCAATTAATTCCCATTATCTAAAATTTATATGGGGAAGGTTTAGAGGTGAAGTTAAAAAAAATTGGAATAGTGGTGGGAAAGAGAGCGATGGCCTTCGAGGAAAGGATGGAGAGGCGGGAATAAGGGGGGATCTTGTGATGTAGTTGGATTGAAGTGAAGAAGAAGAAGATAGCATATGGGCAAGAGGGAAGAAGGTGCTTCTACGAGAGGGGTGGATATGCAGGAGAGGAGGTGGAGAGGAGGGGTGGAGGACGGTTGGGGATATAGTAAGAAGAGTAGAAGATGTAGGCAGGAGAGGAAGGCAAAAATTAATGCAGAGAAGTACAATGGAAAGTACAAGGAGTTGGTGACAAACGGTTTGCCGAGGTATTTAACCGGTGAGGTCAACATAAGAAGGTGGCACGGTTTAGAGTGGGGAAAGAAGAAAGCGACAATAGGTATTGGTGGGAGGAGGAAGAGAGGGTATGCAGACTGTGTGGAGAGAAGGGAGACGATGGTGCATATGGCGGAGGAGTGTTGTGAATTAAGAGAACAGGAGGGAGGGTGGAAATGGGTGTTAAGCGAGGTAGGAGATGGGATAAAGTGGATGGAGGAGGTGATAAAAAGTAGGAAAAAGAGAGGGCCAGCCAATTTTTTACCGTGTTAGCCAAAGAGTAATTCTTGTGTTACTGGTCGATGAACAATAAGTTCATCACATGAATTCACAATGTCTGGATGTCTGAGTTGCTTTTTCCTGTAGACATTTTCCACATTCTAACTTCGGTTTCTTGTGGAACATCAAAATTTAAGACATTTTTGCATCGATCTCATCGGGGAAGTGGTCAAAATTGCCGTCCAAAATATTGTCCATCATGGCAATGCAAGTTTGCGCATTCATAACTTGTTATACAGCTACCTTAACAAGGCAGATTACTTTAAAATCAGTTACTTATTATGATTTTCGCTTCAATTCAATTAATGTAACACAAATCAATCGTAATGTGAATGTCGTGGTATTCAATGTAAACAAAGCAAGAAAAATTGAATCGAAACTTGGAAGCACAATGTAAAAAAAACAGTTTTCTAGAAATATTAATCTTACTGAATTGAAAACATGCATAGAATAACAAATATAAAAAGGATCGGTGCAAGGATAGCAATAACTTTTCCGACGGGAAAAATATGCAGAAAAACATACGTAAAGAAATATTGAGTAATATTAATAATACGTTGAACAGTTACGCAATTTGCAGTCTACCAGAATTTATTGACGTCTATATGTATTAGGTAAACATTATTACAACAGTGGCTCGTTCGCCAACAACAGAGCTTATATTAGGGTGCAGAAAATGATGATTTATTACTTTTACGTTTACGAGTAAATGACGTGTGTAAATAGAATTTATCACATCAAGATGGCGGTCAATATTGTCTATCATAGAAGTCACCTGCATGTTCAAATACCAACCACATATTTTTATTATTCTGCACGAAAAGCCCATTGAAAAGGAATGCAATCACAAAGTGATAAAATCCTCTAATCAATTTAAATCTATTGACAAATGTCGTGTAACAAAGGCTCGGACTGTGTCAAGTATAAAAGCCATAAATCCTGCGCAAATACTAATTAATATATCAATCACTAAAGCAAATTGCCATTAATCAATTATCCCGCTCGTAAAAACTTTGTGGACTATTTTATTACGGAAGATTTCATGGTAATGTTTTTTTTTCCGGGCTAAATATCTAGTAATTATATTACTCTCCCTTTCGATTTTGGGGTTAATGATACCAGTCTGTACGTAGTTAATGTTTTTTAGCAAGAAGCGCAAACGGCGAAGTTTAATTTTATAGCCTTAATCCATTTTTCAGTGAGTTATAAGTAGATTTAGAGTTTAATTTACGAAGGGGTGGTATAGTGAATGACTTATAATGTATTTAAACCTATAAAAACACCATTTTCAACATACAAAAGAAAAACCCTGATCAACCACTTCACACTAAAACTGAAAACGTGTTCAACTTTTTCTGAGTTTTTAATAATTTAACTACGAGAGAAAAAAAAAGTTAAAATGAGTGGTTTAATTTTATAAATTATAAGTTCTAAAAGTCTTTATAACTTACCTAAGTAGACCTTATTATGTTCGTCTTAAATAAATGTACTTTAAATAATAAACGTTGTACTTGCTCTTTATTCCAAAACTTTTAATATATTGTGTTCCCAGTCGTGAACAAAGAATCTACAAGTTTTCCACTTTCTGTTGCACCTTTATAAAATATTTACTTTTAAAACATATTCATGAAAAATTAAGTTTTGCCCTTTAAGTTCGAAACGCTTCCAGGCAATTGAACATTAGCCCGTAGGATACTTAAACACAATTTTCTGATGAAGGAACATCGAGTGCCTATATATAACATTGCGAATGTGAGTTTTAGAGTAAATTTAATTTTAAAACCAAACAAAACAGTCTTCACTTAAACTTTGAATGGTAGGTAGTAGGTACACGTCAGCATGTGACTTCACAAATAATTAATTGATAATACGAACAATGTCGCCTAGCCTAAATGGCGCCAGTTTTGGTTATTACAGCTAAAAATGGGTTCGTAATCAGTTTTGTTTAATATATATATACAGGATGTTTTTTGGGAGCTTTAGTTAGACGTTCCTGGGTAGGTTTCTGAAAATGTGTACTTGAGGGTTACTTTGAAAAACGAATCGATATAAAATATTTTCAAAATGGCAGCACTTCCGGAAATGCCGAAATTAGCTATAGTAACTTCGTTATTTGAAATGGCAACCCCTATTTTTTTATTGCATTTTTGGATTGTACCTGAAATTTCAGTTCTTTTGATACCACATATCAATATCTACATGTTATCGTTTTTTAGTTATTTTCATTTATTCAAAAAAAAAATTACGGATGTAGACGATACTTTAAGAATGCATTACTTGAAAACCGTTGTAACTATGACAACCGAGTTTTCACCAGCGCATAGAAGTGGAATAGGGCTTTCTTACTTAAAATAAGGTTAAGGTAGTTCCTCCGCGACAATCTCAACCAAAAGTTTCGACCCATGTAACCATAGTAACTTCCATTATTAACCATTTTTGTCACGCCAGTGGAAGTACACTTTTTGTTCGGACTGTCCGCGTTGTCATGGAACAGATTGCGTATACAATCATTCGCTTGCCTAAACATATCTAATAATACCAAAAACGTCATGTTTCTCAAGGCTATATCTTCAAAGTAGACGGTAAACAATTCTCAAATGTTTTCACAATATTCGTATAATCCCTCTCTAGCATTCTTTAGTTTTTCATTAAATTCTGACATTTAGTTTTAACAGTACAATTGATAATGTGTCAGTGCCCACATAACACGAGATCTGAAAGAGATCTCCTGTGGCCTTATGCGGACATTCAGAAGTTCTCAGAATGTCTTTCGGATGTCCTGGGGACTTATATGGACATATAGAAGTCCTTAGAATGTCTTTTGGGACGCCTTTCAAAGATATGTGGTACGTGGGCAGTGTTTTTTGTATATGGGTTATATGTCAATTATGCCAATTTTAAGTGTAAATATCTCGACTTAGAGACGGTAAACCTCATTTAAACTCCACAGATGTTTGGATAACGTATTTAATAACGTATACGCCAAGTTTGAACAAATTCTGTCGCAAATCGTTCCGCGGAGGAACTACCTTAAACTGCGTACGACCTCATCTATGGGGTTCCAAATTTAGGAAAATTCAAAGACAGAAAACTCAGATTTTTTAAATGAAATGACCATTTTCTTACCATTGCATTTGATAGAGAATAAAAATGGGCATATTTTGGTATTACATATTCCTATACATGGTGTCTCACGGTGACCGTCGGTCGGTTAGAAGTATATCAAAAACTGTAAGAAATTTGAAATTTTGCACATGCGATATGCCGTGTTTAATCTATTGAATAAAAATATTTTCCAAATGGCAGCACTTCCGGAAATACCGGAAATGGGCATCAACATCTTTATTTTAAATACTGATTAATCGCAAAATGTAATTATTAATAAAAGATGCATTTATTACTTTTGTGGACTGTATTTTGTTTTATTTAACATGTAATGCGGTACGTACTATCAAAAATTACACACACTTAATATTTAACGGTTGGCGCATGCTGCCACTCACTAGGAACCATCCGCCGATGTTCCTTGATTTAAATTGTACACAATAAACATTAACAACCAACAATAATCAAATATTTTACAAAAGACGAAATATTAACAAATACAAACCAGGCAATTTTTTTTACATTCTGATGTGTCATAAAATGTTTAGTAAGTATGCTTAAAATAATCGGCGTATCAATTTTGACTGTTGAGAAAAAAAATGTTTTCCATTAAAAAATTTCAAAATCTTTTTTAGGAAATAAAATTGAAAGTCGAACGTGGTAAAAGATAGGGAAGTTGGATTTTAGGTTCTCAATGTCAAAAGATTGGGACACAATTGTCTGTAATGGATACTAAAAAATTGCCCGCGGTTACGTACCTATCTATTTGACGTTATTTCTAGACTTAAGAAAAACTTTAAAAAGTCTCTTTTTTCAAATGGAATGCCTATTTAATTATCAGTCCATACGATGCAGAAATAAATTTCCTTTAAATTGATATACTATGTTCCTATACCTAAAATCAATGATTACAGAGTTATTTACATTTTTCTACTTAAATTTATAATTACATACTTTACAAAACATGGTTGGCTTTGAAAATTTTCAAAAAATGTTTATTCAATTGTTTCTTTTTTTACCACAGTTTTGATTATATCTTCGGTACTATAAGAGCTATTGACATAATTTTTTTTTAAATTACTCCCTTATTAATTTTCCTTCCAATAGCAGTGAAAAAAATATTTGGTACCATTTGAATTTTTTTAGAAAAGTCGACCGTTTTGTTCCTTCAAAAAGTTGCGACACCTGCCACCCTAATTGCACTAAAAACATATTTAAAGCAAAAGTGTCTACAATACTCAAACTATTTTGATACGTTTCTTCTACAAAACAAGTTTTGTGAACAGTTCTGTGCGTCACTTTTCTTTTACTCGACTTTATTTCGGCTTTTGTGTCCATCAAACACTGGAGTCGTCTTACTAGGACAGCTGCTCCCCTTGTTGGAGGTTCTCACACAACGAAGTTTTACCTATTTTCTAAATGCTCAAAAATATTTGAGCTAAGCTTCGCTTTTAAAAATTTCTTTCAATACTCAATACTTTCGTTTTCGATCCCTATTTAGCGGGTTATCGTCTACCTACGGTTCCTGTACTCTGTACTGTCAATTATACCATCATCTATACTACGTTACTGGATCATCGCTATTCTAGAAACTGTTGTATTACGAAGTTTTTCTTATCTACATTCTCTAATTTAACATCCTGCTGCTGATTACGTCACACCGGAAACATTAAACTTTAACCAAAACTCAAAATAGCCAAGATTATTTAGCACTAAAATTGTATAATAAAATACCGGATCTGTACAAAGAGCTCGATTCTAAGACATTAAAAACAAAATTGAAGGAATTATTAGTCTCTAAGCCATTTTATTCTTTAGACGATTTTTTTAAATGTCAATATTATTATTATTATTGTATTTTGGTTCTTATCGATACTCAGGCTAAGCCTGGTTAACTAACCACACGGATCGGAATCAAGTAACGATTAGTTCTAGTAATACATATACTTACCTATATAAAATAAATTCGAAGTAGCTGTAAATGTGTTTTGAAATGGTATTATGTTTATTGTGTAAATGTTAGTTGTTTAGCTCGGCGCATAGGTTACACTCGAGTGGGTAATGTATTGTTTGTGTTTTGTGCTAATTGTGAATTTATGGTGTGTTTGCGTTTGGCTGTATGTAAACGAGTTAAAGGTGTGACATGAGTGATTGTTGAAGTGTTGTGTGTTGATAATGGACTTTCTGTAATGTTATGTTGTGTTGTATGTAACAGAGTTTCAATTTGTGAAGGGAGGATTGAGTGTTGTGTTTCATTTTGTGTTTGAATGGTATTAGTTGAAAGTGTGTGATGTGGTTCTGAGTGATGTGCGGTATCTTCCGTTATGTTTAGAAATTTTCTAACTATGTGGCAAGTGTTGATAATGACTGCCTTTTGTAATTGTATGTATATGTTCTTATCTAAGCCTAAAATGTGTAAACTGTGATGTATTGTTTTTGGTATAACTCCGGTTGCACTAAGAACAATGGGTACTGTAAGAGCAGTTCCCATTCTCCATTGTGCTTTAAGTTCCTGAGCTATATCAGTGTATTTGCGGTGTTTCTCTGCGTGTGTATTGTCGAAATTGTTTGTGTTGGGAACGGCAATATCTATTATGTATATGATTTTTTGTGTTTTATCTATAAGTGTTATGTCTGGCCTATTGTTATATACAGTTTTATCTGTGAGTAGTGTCCTATCCCAATAAAGTTTGTGTGTGGTGTTTTCAAGTACAACTTGCGGTGTATATTTGTAATAGGCTGTGTTATCAGTAGAAAGATTATGTTTTGTGGCGAGTTTTTGGTGTATTATCTTAGCTACCTGATCGTGTCTGTGTTTGTATTCTGTTTGTGCTAGACGTGTACATGCTGATATAATGTGTTGTATGGTTTCTGGTCTTTGCGAACATTGTCTACAAAGATCATGTGTAATTGTCCTATCTTTAATTATGTGTTTTCTGTAATTCCGTGTGTAAATGACCTGATCTTGTATGGCAAACATGAAACCCTCTGACTCTGGGAAAATATCACATTTGGTTAACCAAGCATGCGTTGCTATAGTATCAACACAGTGTCCGTTAATCTCCTGTGGATATCGTCCGTGTAAAGTCTTTTGTGTCCAAGTTTGCATGTTATGTGTGTATTGTGTTCAATGTTTTTGGACCACAAATCGACCATCAGTAGTGCTCTAGAGATTCTATTGTAGGTAATGAGTATTTTTGTTGAGTGTTTTGTTGTGTTAGTGATCTATTAAAGAGTTTTTCGATGTATTTAAATCGTGTGTTATGACGTTTTCTATTTGCCGCTTCCCTATACCGCCTCACTCTGTTTGTGTATACTGAAAGTTTTTGTGTGAGTGTATCTTTGTGTTCATTGTAATTCGTGTTTGGTTCTCGTGAACTGTGTGTGTTTAGTTTTCTAATGATGTTGTGTACCTGGCGTGTTAGTTTGGAAGAGGTTGTCCCTTGTATGTATTGTGTAATTCGACCTAAGTCACGTCTAATTTGATCTACACGATTCATTAGACGCTTTTCCCAGGCCGGAAGTGTTGTTTTCTTTGTGGTGTGGTGTTGTGTTGATGTTATGATCTTGGAGCCGTTACACCTTGAAGCTGCAACAGCACCGCAGTACACAATTAGGTGTAATTGATGTAGTGATATGTTGTTTGTGATATAATTGGATAAAATATCGGTGTTTAATATTTGAGTGATTTTGTGTAACTTGTTAGTGTCTTTTTGTTTGGGTATTCTATATCTATGTGATGGATCTGTGTTTGTGAATTCTGTAAATGCAGTATCAAATTCTGTTTGAATTTTTAATTTAAGTGTTTCCCGTGAGTGTTGGGAGTTATTATCTAAGTACATCATTATCTTGTGTATTTAATGTGCTTTGCTGTGTCATAAGTGGATGATGATTGTTATTAGGTGTACCTATTGTGTTTTGTTGGGTGTTGATAGTGTTATTTATGTTTAAAAACCTTTCTACTTCGTGTTTAATTTGTTCTTGTGTTTCTACTGAAAGAAGTGTTTTTTTATAATTACCCTGCGTTGGTCTGCTATGCGTTGTTGTGTTAAATGTGAAAGATGTGGGTATTGTGTTGTGAATGCTGTGTGAATTTTGTCCCTATACATCATTTTGTCCGTTTCTATCTTCGTTGCTTCCAGGTACGTACGCAAGATGAATCGATTCATCTCTTCAGTCCATTTTATACGTCGTCTGGTAGACTCCTTTGAACTGGTCCCATCCGTAAGCGGTTGAGAAACAGGTACAAAGGTCTCTTCTTCATTTTGAGTCTGTTCTTCAGTTGTCGTACTTCTTCTTCTTCTTAATCTTCTATCGGCTGTACTTGTTTCGGGTTTCCCGATGGGTGGCCGCCTGATCACCTCCCCATCACCACCGGTCCGCATACTGCAACGTCCAGCGGTGGCTCTAGACGTGCCCTGACGATCCTCAGGTAGCGGCTGTTTTCCGAGGCTTAATATTATTATTATTATTATGTACTTCGATTGTTATCGATACTCAGGCCAAGCCTGGTTAACTAATCGCACGGATAGAAATCAAGTTACGATTAGTCCTACTAATACATATATCTATACAATATAAATTTGAAGTTGCTGTTAAAAAGTGAACATACTAAATACTATACACATATTATGTTCATTAAATTAAATGACGTTGATAAAACCAACGCTGATCACATTTTAGATAATGTATTTGTTTGAGAAGCCTCGGTGTATTTGATCCCAATTTGTAAAAGCCACGTCCCGTCGACCCTCTTTCCGCGAAGGCATTAACATGAACATTATTATTATTATTATTATTATTATTATTATTATTATTATTATTATTATTATTTATTGATTCACACTTACATAGTGGTACAATAATTAAATTTATGGGGGATAACATCCAACCATAAATTTATTCTTTAGGAATCTTAAGATTAAAACAAAATTGTATTATCTAATAAGTATTTATGACTATGAATGAAATTAAATTAATATTATTATTATTATTATTATTATTATTATTATTATTATTATTAATCTTCTCTATATTATTTGGATCAACTTTAATCAACTTGCTTTAAAGGAAAACCAGTTTATATTTTCTTTTAATTACCATCGTTCTAATTACTTAAGTTAAATCATTTCAAATTACCTAATTTGCTACCTCATGACTTTTTAAATTAATTATTGCTCAATACAATTATTTACTATTAAGTACTTAATGCAGATTTAATTACTCATTTATTTATTCGTTTTCTAATCTTGAACCCATTGTTTTTTAATTTAATATTCAGATTGCTAATTTGTTTTAATCCGGCATTCGATTATTGACCGCGAGTTAGTAATTGATTTAACTTTCCTGGTCTGCAATCTGCAAAATTCGCAGCCCCCTTTGTTTCTTGTATTTTTGTTTAAGATATTGGCTCGGATTTGAAACTATGCATAGCGTCCAACTTCGTCTTACAAGGTAAGATTTGTAAATTTATTACTCAATTACTTTCTTTTGAAATAATTAAATTAAATAATTTTGACATTTTGTTTTGCTATTTAATGTCATTATTCTAATTTGATCTCACGTTTCTTACCAAGGTAAATTGGATTAGATTTTTAGTTTTCCTACGTTATCATATTTTATCAATTATTAATTTTCAATTATATTTTGTTATCATTTTTATTTATTTGATACTCATTATAACCACGTTAAATTTACGTCACTCTATCGTTCTCTTTCAGCTATAAAACCATTGTTTCCTACAATACTGAAATCCTCTTCGCAGTTCTAGTTTTTCAGTTTCGAACCACACGTCTCTTCATCAGAACTACTTTCTTTCCGAAAATTCTTCCCCTTTTGATTACTGAAATTCTCTTATTGTTACTTATAAAAATCGATCCACCCCATCAGCCCCTTATAACTGAGCTTACCGTGGATTACATTCAAGATTGTGTTACGAACCCAAATCTTACCGTAACAATATGTAGGAAATGTAATGTGAACTGAAACATCGCGTGTAAAAAATTTTAAACGCATATTTTCGTTAAAATCTTTAGTTTCGTCCGTTGCAGTTACAATTTACTTAAGCCCCAACTACAAAGAACCTGGTAACATTTAGTAATTTAGAAAATACCGTACAGTATGAATTATGAATGTTTACGGATGATAGTTATTTATGATTATGTTTCATTTCCTTGTATGAGCGCTTTATACAGAAAATCCAATACTCACACACGAAAAACGTTTTTCTCCCTTTAGTTGCTTTTAGTAAAGGCATTACTTTTCTTGGACGAGTTTTATCATAAATAAAAGCTGCATGCCATAAAAATGTCAACTATTTACCAAAGTAATTTTATCAATCACAAACGGGAGTGGAAGAATATATTAAATTAGATCTCGAAACTCCAAGTCGTTTTCAACTACATATTTGCGAAGAGTAAACGTTGAGACGTAAAATACACAAATAAATAAAACACGAAAATTGTGTTTTTTAAAATAGAAGAAAGTATAATAGTGCGTGTGTAAAAACATCTTATAATATAAAGAACCTACAAGTTGAAGTGGAAGTTGACAGATTGCACGCGCTCTTGAGCACTTCCTAGTCGCTTGATGAAACCAGATCTCAACTCAACAAGGATGTGACATACGATATCTCCATTAGCTACTGTTAGAAAAAGGCCTCAAAAGATAATAGGTTAAAACTATCCCCGCAATTTACTCTTACTATAATCTATAAGTTCCACTATTTGTTAAGAGAAAACAATATGAACACACGTAAAACCCCGAACATATTAATAATGTATGACCAATACTTACAGCAATTTCAGTTATTTTCCTCCAAATTATTCCATTAATATTTATTGGGTACTTGTTTGATCTTTTTTTATGATTACTTGTTGTCTTTATACGTCTCGGAGAGTTCAACAATTTTCATTTTCATAATACATAGCGGTACATAATGTATTAAAATCGTAGTCGGGTAATGTTAATCAAAAATAGAAAAAAAAACTGACATTTGTCAACGAACGAGAAAAACATTTCTCGACTTCCAAAAATCATTTATGTTCATTTTATTCCATGTTTAGCGATTTAACGACAATCATAAAATATTTATAGAACACTGTTTTTGGAATTTATGTTACTTTATGTTACGCCGTGCATATACTTGACATATAAATTCAATTGGTACGTAAACATTTAAAAATAAATCGATAGTTGTACCGACGGACGCATCTATAATTGGATTGGGTAGTTAAAAGATGCTAGAAGAATATGGCGCTCAACAAGCTGATTACAAACTGCACTCAAGTTGCACTTTCATAATGCTACTGAAGGTACTTGGATTCGTGACGTGACAAACTAAGGGTTTGGTTGACGAAGGACTCGTTGCTTGACAAGTACGTGGTATAAGGGGGTGAATAGTTTGCATGCTAAGACAGCCTGTGTGAAGAGTAGCCACAAGTGGTCATTGAAAGTTTGCAAGCCTTGCACAGACATAAAAGGGTGGGTATGGACAGATTCAATCATTATAAAACCTTCACCCCCACCCCTATGATACACTTCAATAACAAAAAATAATAATAAGAAAAGTTTCGCGAACGCCAATCTATTAACTGCCGATTTATGTGCAATCCCCTTTATACAAATGTCACCCTTTTCATAATTTGATCAATACTGCTGTTGTTAACAGCTGTTATTTCAGGCCTAAGTTAATTTCATTAACACTACTACCCTAGTAATAAACAGTTTGGTAATGATGTCCAAAATGATATATTTCCTAATACGAAAAAATTAGAGAACGAATGGTGCAGTTCACAAATACACGTTAACAATTAAATTAATGAAAGTTGAAACATATATTCTTACAAGCAACGCATTTTACTACACGACTGTTCATTTCACACGTTATTGTCACATCAACGATCTTTGCAAGAATAAATTGGACAGGTGATATTTTGACAGTTTTCAAAAATAAACCCGTTCCCAGAAATGTGAAAATGATATAAAAAAAGGATGCGTATTATTTTTGTAATATTTTATCTACGACGTAATAGTTTTTTCGGGTATATGGGTACTAATTTCACGTCATATAGCTTATTTTGCTTACATTTTTGAAACGGTCGCCAGTTACATTTACGTTATATAATACCTATGTAAAATAAATGGCAGAACTACATATAACTATAAACGAAAAGCGTTGTTCTTTTTAGTAATGCCTGATAGTGATAGTTTATAGTAACGTGGGGTTTCGTGTTGGCGAGTTTTCCTTAAAATGCCTAGGTTGATCTGGGTATAACTTGTGATGTAACACACCCAACCGCTTTGAATTTAAATGTTTCAAGCTATATAAGTTTGCCTTGTGGTGACACAGTACAAAAGTCAGTTTTAGGCCACCGGGATGGAAGTGTTAAGTAGGAAAAAAGAATGGAAATGAGACAGAGAGTAAGAAGCTACGGATAGACCGCGAAAAGAAAAGCAGACGTGGTGTGGAATTTAAGTATTTTTGTTACGTTTTTAAAATTATAATTATGCTGTTTTCCAAATATACTACTGCGTGACCTGGAAATTGCAACACCAAGAAGGGGTTGGAATTTCCGAATGAAATTTGATAGAAATGTTATAGCAATAAATGGTCAAAATTTGGGAGGAAAGTGTTTATTAGTTAAGCAAAATTTAATAATAATTGTTAAAAATGCGTGGTGTGGCCCTTCTGATGTACACTGTCATTTACAAGTCGTGGAATTGATTGAATAAGGTCCTTGTCGTCTTGGGGTATTGCTTCATGTCTCAAAGTTTCAAAAAGAATACGCTGCAACCTTCTACCCATTTTGTCATACACATGTTTAATGTTAGACAGATCTGGAGATCTTGGAGACCGTGGCGAAAGATGGATCTGAGCCTGTTGAAAGAAGTTTAAGGAAAACCTTGATACATGAGGACGTGGATTATCGTGCTGGAATAATGGATCGTCGAGGTCTTGTAAGTATGGCCTAAGATGTGTTCCAACCACCTCCGCAATATACCGTTGTGCTGTCATATTACCTCGAATGAACACCAAGGGAGACCTGCTGCCATAAGTAATCGCACCCAAAATCTTAGCACTCACGTGCCTCTCGACCGTAAATTGAAGATTCCGTCGTTCACCCCGTCTTCTTCTGAACCGTCGTGCATACCTAAACAAAATCTAGATTCGTCACTAAAGACGACAGGACGCCATTCAAGATTCCAATGAGATCTTTCATTGCACCATTGTAACCATTGCTGATTCTGAAATTGTTCCACAAGATGCGGACAATATAATGTTAAACCAAAACTTCGGATTCGGTGAAAAACTGTTCTAAGGGTTACATGGCGACGTTCTTCACCAAATCATTGGTCACCCAATTGCCCGAGTAGAGGAAAATAGGTCCCTAAATACGAGCTACCATACGCGAGGATCTAGACCATCATTCGTTCTTCTTGAAGCCTCCGTTCCTCCTTTACGACGACTAGAAACTGTCACCACTACTTAATCTCAAATGTGAATCAATTATTACTTAATGTCAGACCAGTGGAGGCTTCGGGGGGGATTGGGTAACCCCCCCCCCCTAAGAATTTTTCGTTGGCTTATTTATTTAAACATTTCAAACAAACAAGTTAAGTTATGGTGAATCTAGTCGACGATCTATGACGGTGAATTTTTCCAAAACTGCTGGAAGGCAGTTGGCTGGAAACGCCATTGTGTCAGCACAACAATCTACCAAGTTTCAACAAAAAATTCCAACCCCTTCTTGGTGTTGAAATTCCTATTTCACTCAGTATATACGGTTTCCTGTTTCTTTGCTTCTTTGCTTCTTTGCTTTGAATTCTCAAGAAGCTTACAATACGATAAATACGGCGCATCTGTCTTTATTTATGGTTGGTACGAGTACAAACAACACCGCACGTAAACGAAGTGTAGGCCGGACATTATGGCAATAAGAATTTTGTTCCATAATTGGAATGTTTCACATTATTGTTAACTTGCTGGAAAATAAAATTTACATTTTGCATTTTTTTTTAAATACGTTTTCAGCAATTTAAGAGGAATGTTTACGAAAATACAAATATTAGTGCCGTAACATCCATAGATCACAGGCCCGGGTTCCGAGCGGCTGATAGTTACCATGATAGTTACGCCCCTGATTCACAAACCCCTCTTGTGTCGGCATAATTAAGTACAAAGGTTATTTACTTAGAAAGGGAAGAGGAAATGTTCAATCTGCAATAAACTCTTTTAAAATATATGACCAATAAATTTTAGTCTCAAACGTGTTAAAGGGTGTCTTCTTATATTCTGAAGGGAAAGTCGTGAGTGAAATAAATACACCTTAATTCCTTAATATTAAATGCATTGATTGATACCTATAATTAATAAACTTAAAACCTTAAATTTGTCCGGGCCCTACGCACGTCCGGGCCCTACGCACGTGCGTAGTGTGCGTAATGTATAAATCGGCACTGAGTTGTGCTGCGTAATATATTGTGTTTAAGAAAACTTCTGACTTAACTAAGCAAAGCAACTATCACATTTAGACTTAGGCGGTGTCCTTCGTTTGATTATATTTTAGGGTTTAGTGGTAACCCATGTAGCATTTAATATTGGTGCATTATTGGCATTTCATTGTAAATATATTGGTAAAATATGAATATACAATATTGTCTCAACATTGAAATGTGAACAATTTTACATATTGGCTAAATATTACCAAACGATATTCATTCAATATTAGGGAACATATTTATACAATATTGGCCCATTATTGATTTGTAGTGTGTCCCAAAATAGTATGAAATGGTGACCTGGGTCACTACAGGGCCCTAACTCCTGCTTGCAACGATTTCTCATTGCGCAGCACCTGCAAAGGCATAACGTTATTATTTGTGAATATTTTTTTCATGTTGCCTAAATACCTATATCATTTTAAATATCCAGTAATATTGACAACACAGCATTGTTAAATATTATTGATAAATAAATATTGACTTTATATTGTATAGTAATATTTACTAAATATTGTAAGTATTTATGTTTTATTGCTTAAATATCGATTTTCAATGTTTAGTAACATTGTACACACAATATTGGTACATTATTGTGTGTACAGTATTTGAATTTAGATTAAATAGCAATATTTACTAAATATTACAAATATGTATGTTATATTGCTTAAATATAGATTTTCAATATTTACTAATATTGTACACGCAATATTGGTAGGTACATTGTTGTGTGTACAATATTTGAATTTACATTAAATATTGTTCTTATATTCACTAAATATTGTATTTTCAATATTTGTATAATATTACAAAGATATATTTACCCAATATTGGCTGCAGTCCGACAATATTGCCCCAATCTCTCTATATTAGACCAATATTCCGCCAAGCTAACGCCAATAAACGGTGCTACATGGGAATTAACTCCGATATGAAATTTATGTGGAGGTAGCAGCATTTTCATTTAGGTATAACATGCAGGATTGACAAATTGTGATGTTTTCGCAAAATATTGTGTAATTGTCGTCATGACTTTTTTTAATGGGAGCGTAATAATTTTTCCGCGTGAATAGGTAAGTAAGTACAGTGTGTCCCAAATAGTTTTATACAAATGGAGAAAAAGTTTATCTTACATTTCACCAAAAAATATTCTTGATAAAAATCTCTGCATGACTTGTTTAAAATGTTATATGCGTAGATTCCAAGATAGAAAAAAAAGGGTTTCATGAAATTGTGGCGATTATTTTCAAATTTTGCATTGATTATTATTTTTTGATTCTGAACAGTTTTTCTTAATAAAATTTTGATACACAAAAAAGGTACTTTACCTACAAAGAAAATGGTTGTTGTTCCACGATCAAGGCGGCTTTGAATTAAAAAAATTAAAAATAATTATGATGAAAATTCATTTCCAATGAAGCAGGGCAGAATCTGAAGAAATCGTTTTGAAATTCCAAAATTTTTGGGGTTTTATACCTATAGTGAACTCAATCCGTGGACACACTGTATATCAATTTTTCTTTTTTTTTTTAATAAACAATTTCATTAATCATGACAACTTATCACGGGAAGCAAAATAAGTTCGTTTGATTGGTTTCCCTTTACAAAAAACTGTTATGAAACCAACGAAATCGTTGAGATTAGCCAAACGTAAATCGAATTGGAACGGGAATCTTATGACACGTTACAATAGATAGGGTAATTTTCTCAAAAATATTGACCTGTTGATTGTAACCTTTTAGAAATCATTCCTTTCGTTCGCATGCTACATATTTTGTTCAAAGTTGCTATTACACCTTCAGTTATTTGTAGTTTATTGTATTTAAGCTTAAAGGTCCTCTGTATATCAAAAAGCACATAACCATTTTAATTTTTATAAAATCATTTAATAAGAACAATAAGAAATAAAAATATAACAATAGGTATATTAATGAATATTTGAGAATTTTTTAAATAATTATTTTCCCAGTTTTGGAAATTCCAATTTTGATTCCATCCACGAGCTTCAGATTTTTTTTTAATATTTGAAAACCTTAAAAAATGTTGCTTTTCTTTCAAAATGTACCTATTGCTTTTAAGGAATCATCAGGAATAATGAGAATATTATAGGTACATAATACTGAATTTTTGGAGACGCTTTGAATCGTTTCCAGGATTAATGAGTAAAATGAGGACGAATTAATCTTATGCAGTACTTCTTTCGGTAATTTAGAGAAATTTCAAATTAGAAGGAACTTTGCAGGAATAAATTGACTCCAATTATTCTTTCTAACGCATGTAATTAATCAGGCCTGAATTTAATGCAAGGCACATTAAAATCTGTGCAGTTATGATTTTTTTTTAATTACATTTCAAACTTTTTGTGCCGGAAGTAAAACTGTTAGGTACCTTTCATATTCACGCGCATTGGGTTCAATTTAAAGTAAAGATTTGAGTAGAATTACTTCTATAAACACCATTAACAACTTTACAGTGAACTCAAATAAACAATTAAGATATAATTAATGAGAAAATTGAAATTGAATTTAAAATGGGAAATAATGAACATTTCTTTATTTTCAGTAATATATCATTATCCAACTACTAATATTTAGGAAGTAAATAATTAATATCCCATAATGAACGTACAACAACTGACGCATCAGATAATAATACAAAATTCACTCGCATTAATATTTTAAAATTCTAATGTTACATTCGGCATAGATTATTAATATAAAGGGGGTGACCCCAGCTAGATTCAAACTTGTTGCATTGTCGCGAGGGGTGAATTCAGCTGTGCAATAGCACCTGGTGAATCAACAGCTGACCGGACATCTGTGTGTATTACAGACCGCAATATCAAAACATTGAGCTTAAGCCGCCCTCGCGTAATTTTTTTTTTCATTCAGAAATATTTGTAGGATATCTCGTACGTGTATTTTCCAATTTACGATCAAAAAGTATCTGCCGTAGGGTTTTTCGTACATGCATAACGAGCTACACTCGCACGCACATGATTTATATAAATGTTAATTCAGATTCGTAAAGCACACAGCTACCAAAGCGGTTCTTTCAAAAGCTGCTTGATTATTTAATTTGCCATCTGCTCGTTACACACCCCGGTAACAACAGCTGTCTAACACACTCATGTATACACCTCTGGTGCGGTACTAATGCGAAGGGTATTTTTCATAATTCAACATTTTAATGATGGGACAAAACATTCTTCCAAGCATTGTTTGAACTCAACCCAAATATATATGAATACCGTACTTTATGCAATTGGGGCGAGAGTGTTTTTATTTCCTTCTCCATTTGGACGTGCATATAACATTTAAAGCAAGTATTGACCTGTTATCTACTGCTTTGAGGGCGAGTAGTTATGGTTTTGCAAAAATCTTCATTCGATCTCCTCGATTAACTATGATTTTTGAAATATCTAAAAGAAAATAATCTAAATATGATTTAAAATACGAAACATCCCCCTTATCTTCGTTTTGACGTTTGTCTAGAAGAATTTGGGAAAAAATAGTAGTGAAATTACTGAACCGCTATTCAGACAAACAGTCTTCCTTTAAAACGAAAAGGATATTTCTTAAGATTTTGTTCAACAACACAAGAAGATATCAATCCCAATCTTCCAATAGAGACTTACGAACTTTGACAGTTGGTAGCGCCAATATTGTTGAAGCTACATCTGTCAAATTGACTGTCATTTATTCAGTCTGTTTTGCCAAATAACAATGGACAGATATAGCGTCCAACAACACGTGCAAATGATAAAATTGTTTTATGAAAGTGGGTCGTCTGTTCGAGCAACCTACCGCGCGCTTCGCCCATTTTACGGTGGCCATAATCGTCCTACCGAGAAGACTATTCGCAGTGTGGTGGATAAATTAGAGTCCACTGGTTCAGTAAACGCTCAACCAACTCCCGTACGTCGACGAAATGCAAGATCTGCGGAAAACATCGCCGTTGTCCGTGAAAGTGTGCAGGACAATCCGAGGCAGTCGATTTCGCGTCGCTCACAAGAACTTGGCCTTTCGCAGACCACAACTTGGCGAATTTTGCGTCGTGACTTGGGCCTGTACAGCCTGTACCAATACAAAATTCAACTGACCCAGGAGCTTAAGGTAAACGACCACAGACAAGGACGTGTGTTCGCTGAATGGGCTCTGGAGCAATTGGCAACTGACCCTAATTTGAATCGAAAAATCAGCGATGAGGCCCATTTCTGAATAAATGGGTACGTCAACAAACAAATTTGTCGAATTTGGGACGATGAGATCCAAGAGCGTCCAATGCATCCCGAAAAAGTGACTGATTGGTGTGAATTTTGGGCTGCCGGCGTCATCGGTCCATATTTCTTTAAGAACGACGTTGGCCAGGCCATCACGATCAACGGCGAGCGCAATAGGTCGATGATTAGCAACTTCTTTTGGCCGCAATTGGATGATATGGACACCAACAACATGTGGTTTCAACAGGACGGCGCTACGTGCCACACACCTCATGCTACATTGGATATTCTGCACGAGCGATTTGAGGGCATGGTCATCTCACGTGCAGGTGATGTGAACTGGCTACCGAGATCGTGCGATTTGACCCCGAAAGTCTATGCGAATAATCCACAGACCACAGCGGCCCTCAAAGCCAACGTAACCCATGCCATCGGTCAAATTCAGCCTGATTTATGCGTTAGAGTCATGGAAAATTGGACATTTCGGATGCGCGCCACCCAGAGAAGCCGCGGCGGACATTTGAACGACGTTATATTCCACACATAATGGCATCGATAGCTCTTTCAAACGAATAAAAAATTTCGATGATATCTCACACACACTTTGTTTTATTTAAATTAAAGATAGGAAGCGCTTAATGAAAGACCCGTTACATTAACCTCAAAACCATAGTACCTCGACAAGAGCTCTTCGAGCTACCAACAACACAGCTAAGGAATTTGGTTCAGATCAAGAAACTTACAATTACTTTACTTCATTCCTACCAAAGTTTTTATACAGCATGAGGAGTGTCTCTAAAATCCATCTCATCAACGATTATTGGCACCAAGACCTCCTTTCAATTTTTGTAATTTTTGTAATTACACTTCAATAACGCGATGAGTTAAAAATTCTGAACCAAGGTCTATTTACCTCCCATTATCCAAACAATATGTTCAAGTAGGTAGATTTAGAATGTACCATCCATAAATTGGAAGAAGATGTCAATAACGGAAACGGATAAAGTATGGACAAGAGGACAGTTTATGAGAGGGTGGGGTATGCGAGGAAGGAGGTGGAAAGAAGAAGGGAGGAAGGAAGAGAGATGGTAGAGGAGGTGGTTAGGAGGGATAAGGATGTGCCAGGTCAGGAAAGGAGAGAGAGGATAGCTGGGGGCAGGGGAGAATGTGGTAGATGGCTAGGCCAAGTACCTGTTGGGGGAGATGGGATTGGAGGAGAAAAGAATTGTGGCAAGATTTAGGTGCGGAAATGAGGAGAATGAAAATAGGTATTGGTGGGAGGATGAGAAAAGGGTTTGTAGAATGTGCAGGGAAGGGAGGGAAAGCATGGGGCATATGATGCGGCAATGCGAGGAGTTGAGAAAAGAGAGAAGGGAAAGAAGGGTGGTACCAGGAGGGATGGATGAAGGAGGTGTTAGAAAGGAGGGTAAAGGTGGAAAGAAGGGGGAAGACAGACGGTTGGGGGAAGAAGGTTTGGAGTGTTAGAAATAAGATATGTTTTGTTAATTAGATAAGAACCTTGTATTTATTTTTAAGAAGAATACAAAACTTTATTACTACTACTAACCAAAATGTACTGTCGAGAGTGGACAGAGATGACCCTTGCGGCCCTCTTCTCGTATCGGGCTGGAGGACCGATCGCGCGTTCCAGTATAAGTATAGTTTAGTGGTTAAATTAAATGAGGGGGTATGTTTTCGGCCAGGGCTTAGCATTGCATCATTTTCCACATTTATTACCCCCTCATGTTTATATTACTTTCTTGTATAAGTTTTAAGAAGACTCAGACTTCATCGACCTACTCCAATTTTGGCGTTGAAGCCTCCCATAATACGTGTGACCTCATTTTCCTTAATTTTCCGTATAATACCTTAGATTTGATCATAAAAATCTTCAAATATCAAAGAAATTTGGAACATGTGTGCAAGAAGGTGAAAAAAACAATTGGAGGAGACTAAAGTAAAAATATTATAATTAGATGGGGAGAGATCATCTGAAATGATTTATGGATAACGAAACACAGCTACTACATAATAGTAGAAGACTAGAATGAAGAACGTAAACCACCAGTAACTACAAAAACTTGGAGAACAAGATTAATGTTGTTGAACAATAAGAGTTATCTAATCCTTGTGAATGTCTTTATTCACGGAACCTTTTAGAATCTGGCGATCAACGCAATTACTGCTTAAACTTGTTATGTAAAATAGAAAATGGAACAAAGGCATTTGCCACGTTTTTAAAATAGTGAAACACCTCCAATCGGGTAACTATTGGCATTAAATGGGGCTAAGAAAATTGGGAGGGAAGGCCAAGACACTAGATTGGATGGGTCTTTTCGTTAAAAAAAAAAGAATTAGATAAGTACGAGTTATTAGAAAGTTTGGAGACGGCGATTTATTGTCGTTAATATTCATTTTAGGAAAAATTGTTCAATACAAAAGTTGTTAATGTAATTTTTATCTATACTTGGGAATACTTCAACTTTTGTGATCTGCAATTGTTTCTGAGTTACCCCGTTCCGCATATTTTTTTAAAATGAGAACATATTACTTTTACCTTACCATTCGATAGAGCATTTTTTGCTCTTTAAAACAGCACTAAAGAAAATTTTTTAAAATTTATTTTAATAACATTTTTTTCAAAAATACGCCGATTCAAGTATTTACATGAAGTAGGTATATGGAAGACAAAAAAAAAGTTATGAATCAAAATCTTATCACTAAAAACAAATTAATAACTAAGTAATTTAAAGTAAGTGTTCAAATTGTCCCCCATTTGTCATTTGACAATGGCTTAGTCGATTTATAAAACCATCGTACCTACTTGATGTAAAATGTTATTAAAATAAATTTAAAAATTTTTGTTTCAAAAATACGCCGATTCAAGTACATATTTACATCAAGTAGGTACGTGGTTTTATAAATCGACTGATCCATTGTCAAATGACAAATGGGGGACAATTTGAACACTTACTTTAAATTACTTAGTTATTAATTTGTTTTTAGTGATAAGATTTTGATTCATTACTTTTTTTTATCTTCCATATACCTACTTCATGTAAATACTTGAATCGGCGTATTTTTTTAAAAAATGTTATTAAAATAAATTTTAAAAAATTTTCTTTAGTGCTATTTTAAAAAGCAAAAAATGCTCTATCGAATGGTGAGGTAAAAGTAATATGTTCTCATTTAAAACTAGTTGAAATCCCTGGATTACAAAACGAACTTCGAATACCGCAGTAACGAAAGTATAAAAAAATCTGGCCTTATCAAAAAGACAAAATTTGATAATTTCGAAAATTCGACTTTAAAGTCGAATATTTGGAAAAGTATTTGAGATATCGAAAAATTGGGACCGGATCTTGAATCAGCATAAAATTTCACATAAGATCCATATCTTAACTCGGTTGTAGACAATACGCATCTCTTGCAACGCACGGACGCACGGACGGAATATTGATTCCAGTAACGAACGAAGTTCGTTGAAAATTATGCGGGACGGGGTAACTCAGAAACAATTGCAGATCACAAAAGTTGAAGTATTCCCAAGTATAGATAAAAATTACATAAACAACTTTTGTATTGAACAATTTTTCCTAAAATGAATATTAACGACAATAAATCGCCGTCTCCAAACTTTCTAATAAACCTGTATATGTATAATGTATACAATAGGGAACGCTAGAAAATAGCAAGCGATTATCAAAATCTTGAGAATTATATGAGATTACACCGCGTCACATCGAGCAAATGAAGAACACCAATGGTGCAAATTTAGGGCGTGCATGCGACATGGTATCAATCTACCAGATCGAGCAAAGGAAACTGGCTACCAAGTCCCTCATCCACCCTTTATCAAGCAGTGATAAGAGTTTCAACGAGGTACAAGACTGTAGCAGGACCTAGCAATTCATCTTATTCAGATGACTAATATATTAGTTTGTTTACCAACTGAAATACAAAAAGTACTCGTATATTGCTAAATTAAAATTTATGAGAAAGTGGAATCAATTTAGCAAAATTCTATTGGTATAGTGATTCATAAACGAACACCAGTTATCATATGAAACAGCATCAGGCAGTGTTTCACTGAGTTCTATAACATTCGCTCTCTGCGCCAACCACGACTGTAACTGTAGCTATGGAAAGGGGCTTTTTAGCAAAAAGAGAAGAATGAAATTGGAATTGTATTAAGAAATCTTTCCTTTTCAGAGTTCAATAGTGATGATATGGAAAAATTTCTAATGAACTTTATATGATGATAAAGTGTAAGATGCTAAGCAAATGAGAAGTGGAGGCAAGACCATACGGTATTACTTGCAACAGCAATGGTGCGCGCGTAGGCCACCTATTCGGGCCCTTTGTGCTGCCTCCCTGATTATAGTCGTTCGGCCCCGCAACGTCACTCAAGCTATCCCACACGTGAGATAAACCTGAGGATGCTAGGCGGGGGAGCGGCTCTGATCTTAGCAATGTCCGGCCAGGATTCCCCCAACATGAATCGTCTTGCTTCGACGAGTACGGGACACTTACAAAGTATGTGTTGCGCTGTGCAAAAACGCGAGAGGCTACGAGATGGTTCTCTGAAGGCCTCTCTCGCGTGACGGCATTCTGATATAAAGTTCCACCTAGCCTTGTGTTTGGCTTGAGTATCTTGAGTTATCAAGTTTTTTACAGTTGATACTGTAAGTGGGAGAGCCGGTTTTGGACCATAAAACAGTTGTTTTGAGGCCAGTGGGGCTAACTTATTGGCTTTTTCGTTGCCTGTTGTTCCAGCATGCCCTTTAAGTCATACGAGCTGAAGGGTATTTTCTGTTTGTCACTTGCTCTAGTACTTGGTGACACTCGGAAACCAGCCTAGAGGTGATTTTGTATTGACCTAGTGCCTGCAGAGTGGCTCTGCTGTCACTGGAAATTCTGATAATTTTATTCTTTAAGCTGCGCATAAGAATTGTTTTCACACTAGCTATTTCTGCTTCAAAGACAGCCGAAATTTTGCCTAGTGCTTGGCTAATGTGGAAATTCAGTTCTTCGGAATAAATTCCGGTGCCTATTCCTTCCATTGTTTTAGATCCGTCTGTAAAGATGGATATGTCTGGTTGGGATGTCACTTCCGCATCACAGAAGATGCGCTAGTTTTTACATAGTATGAATCAAGGGATGAGCGAGTCAGATCGTCCTTCTAGTATAGACAGGCGCAAATAGGTATCCTCTTAGAAGACGAAGATTATATGAAGATAACCTTAAATGGTGCCGAGAATATGTATTGGGCCAAAAACTGAATTTTGATCAACTACAATAGGTCGAAAACATTATAAATCAAGTACTGGGTATCCTGAGTAAACAGTTATCACGTTTTTTGGACTCGAACTTTAATGACCATGATCAATGAAGCGAAGACCAATACAAGTGATGTTTAAATGGTGTGACCATCCCATTTAAAGAAGATGCTATGCACTAATTGGTATTCCGATCAGGTAAGGAAAATCGCCACTATATCTCTCACCAACCATTGATAAAAAAATTCACCACACCAACAAAAAAGTACGGGGGTAGTTCGTAAGTAATCTTATTGAGATGAAGGAGACATCGGTTTGAGTCAACAGCTGAAATACTATTTACGACAGTATCATGTGCAAAAGTATTAGCATCGTGTCTTGCTGTTAGAATACTGCTAATAGACGATGGATGCTACCATGGTACCAGTAACATTGCAAAAGTTCAACACGTATGGCGTACTACTCAGAGCCAAAACGAATTGAGAAGTTTGCTATGAAAATTACGGTTTTCAACAAAAAAAAGAAGAGTTATAATGGACGCAATTTCATTCCAATCACAGCAATCACATTTCTGTAGTGACGACATGAAATAAACCCTTCATGTAATATTAAGGGTTTATATTTAAATCAGTACTAACGGTCTTAAAAAAATTAACTTCTTAAAACCCACGCTCGTTTATTTCTGCACTTAATTTTATCAATGGGGTGACATCACCTTTAGTCTTAATATAAATATATAGGTACATAATCTTTTAATTAAGCAGGGTCGGATTGCTTTGTGTAATCGAATCTCCAAAGGAATTTATCTGAAACAAAAAATAATTCTCTTATATCGATTTCGATGAACACAAATGTGTAACAAGTAAGCCAGGTTATGCGGAATTGATTTTTAATAAAACCAACTGATCTGGAAAGAAAACTTATTGACCTACTAAGAAGCATGTGTTCCGAACGTGAAACTAATACCTCGACTACTCTTCTACTTCCCTCTCGAGATGAAATTATTTTACCTACCTGTACGGATATCCGCCTCCTTTCATTAATATATATAATTTCATTAGTGAAAGATTTTCTTCGGGTTCAACTTTTTTATTCATTGAAAGCTCGCATGTAAAAAGAAGAACTTAATATATTATATAGGTATGTATAAGAGAGATTTTCTATGCTATTTATTATGAAAATATAATACAAAACTTACTATGTAATATTACATAATAATAATCGGAATAATAATTATAATTGTGGTCAATTACTGGACTGCAAATAGTGTACAGGTTTTGCAAGCTTTGCGCTTTCCAAAGTTCTGAGTTTTTACAACTGTCGGTTATAAATATCTCCAAAGCTTTGGCAAGGCTGCTACTCGAAGCGTGCTATCACGCTAGAGCGCTATTTCGTTGAATTTATGTTAAGTTCGTCTAAATTCCTCTATCTAGCACTAGATAAATAGAGTATATTACGGTATTGCTTTGATTATATTATTATAAATAGATGTATAACTATTGCTGTCGCTATTGCTATCATATAAATAATAGGCAGGCATTCTATGTTATAATACTATACAAGGGGACGGCGTTTGTGTTTCGTTTAATTTTCTTTTATTGACTTTCCTTTTAATTGAATTCGTTTTCGCGTATATAATATCAACAGGAGTTAAATTTGATCAAACGCCATCTCCGTTGCGTTCTCCGATCGATGTCTCTAGATCTTACAGGCTATTTATTATTACTTAAATATTCGATTATCTATATTGCTATGGTTCCTCGGGTGAAGGGTTTATCCCTTGACCCGCTACTGTGCTTATTGCTTTTGAATACCCGGCATCCTGGGACCAAAGCTCGCGGTGCCGCAGAAACCAACTGCCCCTTTTCCACCTCATCGGATGACTCATCTACTGAATTATTCATAACCCCTTTCGTGATTTCTTTGATAACTCATACGTTATATACTTTCTCGCATATATGGACATAATAAGTTTCTGCGGCCTTCACGTCCTTCTCCCAGAAAAATTGCCAGAAATATTAATATAAACTATATATTATGTATATGAAATAAATAACCCCTACTCCTAACTTGTTCTCATCCCTACCGTGCAGCTACACTATGCTACATCTGCGGCATTCAACAAGAGTTCGAGGTTGTTCGATGTATATTTTATATATTTCGTTGTATTTTTTTTTTTTAAATTAATAATGTATACTCAGCCAATAGTCGTTGTAAATTGCTTCGACTAAGGCACCCGGCAAACGTGGAACTCTTGTTAGATCGGTGGCATCTAATGACTAAAAATATTGGGCTAATGACTAGATGCACACTCGCCTATATTTCAACGCTCGAGCCTATTGCACATGCCCCCCAATTATAAATTGTAAATTACCTATAAAAAAAAAATCGCAAACTTTTTTGAAATATCCATCAAAATTTCGCATTACTCTAGTAAATGTTTATCATGCATTTCTAGTTTGTATATAATTCTTATTATTTATATATTTTTTTTAGTGTGTATATTTGCAAAAATACTGTCGAAACTATACTTTGTATTCCATTTCTTTTCTTTTTTTTAATTACACTATACAAATTTTGAAATGTTAATATAGTGTCTAAGCATATACACCTAACCTACTAAAATATTCCAAAATAAAAAAAATAATTGACTATAAAAATGAGACTAGGACGTCTGCGTGACCGGGACTAGAAAAAATGTGACTAGACTAAAAGTGCGTACCTCATCGTCGTCGCGTTTCATCAGCCTTAATCTAAAAGTTACATTGTATAAGTACATAATACTAGTGGAATTATTTGCATAACTTCGTTGTTTGTGAAACTTTGCTTTTGTTCGCAATGAACATTTGGAATGTCGCGTTTTAATTAACTCAAAAAAGAAGACTAGAGAAGAAAGTGCCGCTTAAATCTGGCTTGGGTTACGATATATACATGGATTAGTTTCCCGTGTGGTGTTCTAAAAGGTAGCGTTTCTTATAACTATGGCCTAACTTAATGGACGTGTTGCGATGTGTTATCTTACTAGGAGGGATATTTACAAGGGGTTCCAGTTCGCGCAGAATAAATCATAGCTAATCTAGGCGGCGTGACGAGATTTGGAACGTTGCCGGGACGTGCCACGGCTGCCAACTACAAGACTGACTAGAAGGAAATGAAACGCTCGCTTAACCGGCGTGCACTCTTATCGGAAGAGGACCTTCTACTACCCTAGAACCACCACCTTCATCGTGCTCATTACCAGATTCGTCTTTGAGACACGCGGATTCCAAATGCTTATTGAGATACGATTTTAAAGCAAACGATTTGTGACAACGCGGACATTCAAAATTTTTATCGGCCGAATGCGTTTGCATGTGAGCTCTTAAATTTGAACGATCCGCAAAAGCTTTACCGCAATGAGCACATCCGTAAGGTTTCTCTCCCGTATGTGAACGCAAATGTCCTTGCAACAACCACGGTCTGGAAAACTGTTTACCGCACACACCACATTTATGTTGCAACTTATGTGTGAGGACGTGCATAGCTAATGCTGGCATGCTTACATATGCTTTACCGCATGTTATGCATTTCTTGGCAGACTGAGAATCGAGACTTCTATGAGTTTGTTTGTGACGCGATAAATTACTTGAGGTCGCGTATTGTTTACCGCATTCGCAACAAGTGTATTTTTGTTTATCGGGATTTCCGATAGGTTTAGTAATACCGACGGGGTCCTCGATACTAATACGCTTTTTCGAACGGCCGTCGCTTACAAAAAATGCTTCGTAAGTATATGCGACCGTTTTATTGCTTTGAAAATCCGTCATTGTCGTCGGCGATGGTGTCGATGGCATATCTCCAGGAATTTGTACATCCATTCGTTCGGTCAGAGGATTAGGTTCCACAATTTGTATGGGTTGCGGTGGTGGTGGTAGAAATACCGTTGTCGATGCACTTAAATCGAGTATGGCGTGAGCGGCATGTAAGTCTTCTTCGGCAGGTACTCGAGGTGGTGGTGGCCTATCATCTAACGAGTACGGTCGGTAGATGTCCTTTTTCTTGGGCGGTAGAGAAAGAGCGGCACCCGTACTTGTAAAACACATCGCAAGGGATTTTCGACCACGCGGTGGTATTGATGGTGAAATGTTATATTCGGCACGTAGATCTTGGCTTTCTGTTACCGTCCTTAACGTTGCGTATGATGGTTGGTGAGTTTGTACGTTAATTGGGTGATCATTGCGTTGTATAAACGTAGTTGTGTAGCTTGTAGGAGAGAGTTCCTGAAGATAGCCTGAAAAAAATTATTCACGTAAACCTCTACAAATTCAATTAGGGTTACATTTATTTAAATTTGGGTTTTGAAGCTTGAATAGAGCGAGCGACTTTCTTATTTTTCATTTTATCTGATGTGCTTTTATTAAAGAAGCAACAAGCGGGCGATCACGATGCTTGTTGAATGCTTAAATATATTATTTAGATTTTGGATGGAATAGTTTTGAATTAAAGTGTCCTTTTGTCTACACTATAATGTAACAGACTTGTAATAACTATATAAATTCAACAAGTTTCTGAAGTTACAACTCGAATGAAACTTTAAATGTATGATAACAGCCCAGTTTTGTGTGCTCTCCATATAAGAGCGAAATTTTGAAATAAAAAGCTACTGAATATTTAATCGGGGCGAAAAGGAACTCGGTAACCTTTTGTGGGTAAATTTAATTCGATCGCTGCACTTTGTAAAAAGGTCAAATGTAACATTTAAAATCGTATTCTTAATTTTTAAAACGAAATTGGAAGTAAATTATTAATGAAATGCCATTCCACTTCCAATGACGAACTGGAAAAGTATAATATGCAAGTTTAATAATAAGAATCCTTGCAATATTCAACCCTCATAATACTCATGAAGCAACACTTCCGCAATAACTTACTTCCGACCTCCTAAGAATAACTAGTCTACGTTGCCCTAAGCAATGTGACTGCTTCAAACAATTCATCCCCCTTTTATTGTAGTATCTAGTGGCTATTATTCACAAATGTGACTAAAATAAATGTTAGAAGCGCTTAAAATGGAATTGTGGAGACCTTTAAGTTCGAAAATCAAGGTATTAAAATAGATAATATGCATAATGGTAGGAAGTGTAGCAGCTGCAGGATGAACAACGCACAAATCCCTTTTAATTAAACCGTCTACGTTTCACCATCCGGCGCAAGAGACGTCACGTTTGAAACTCTTTAAGTAGTAAAACTGTACGTTATGATCGTCGTCGCCAAAATATAAATTTGATCAAACCTTGAGGGTTAAATTTTAGTGATGAGTAACCAATAAAAGCTCTCGGTACTTTGATTTATTGTGATAATTAAGTAAGAAAATTTACGGTTTATATCCTCACCGTTATAAAGTAGAGTGGTACCGTGCGGCGAAGTGGGTGGCGGGCTCGGTGCTGTTGCTCCGGCGGTAGGACTAGATGGTCCCCAGCATGAACCGGCGGAAGAATCTCCAACTACGTCGATTTCCTCTTCCTCTTCTTCCGGCGGATCGGACCGGTCTGGCCACGGATAGGCCTTCCACTTCTTAGCCATAAGGCAGCGTGGCATGGTGCTATCGCGACCCACAACCACGTCGGCGACACCTTGGCGGTCTCCAAAAATCAAACTCCACCAGAATAACAATCATCCGGAGCGTTACACTCTTCACAGATAAGCCCGCATCCCACTACCGCACGTGCACTCGAAGAACAAGAAGGACGAGCAGTAAGAAGACAGGATAGGAGAAGACAGGCACCGAAAGAGCGAAATCAACAAACTAAACTAAACGGACCCCTCGTGGCTTTAAAGACCACCCTTACCCTCGCGACGCTTTTATATTCCGTCGACTGTAGTGGGGGTGAAAGCTTTGGGGGTGCTGAAACCCTCCCTCCCCACCGTTACATGCGCACCCCTCGGGCCGCGCATCGATTGCAGCCTGCAGAATACCACGATGCGACTGAAGGGGTAGAAAACTAGGCCTCACCCTGCGCTCCAACACGTGGCCTACCATTAGGACGCGTGCCGTGAGATCATTACCCGTACTTAAACACAGAACTTGAAGGGGGGCCACGTGCGCTACCTGGCCGTCGACCACCTGATAGCGCCCGCAGCTGGCCCGCCGTCACCACACAAGGAAATCCACTTCCCCGTGTCGGGTTGCAGCTTCCGTTTCTACCGAATATATCCTCCAGAAGGTAATTTATGCAACTATACTATTATAGGGTGGCCACACGCCGCAATCTCTTATATTCATTTCGTGAGATTGTGTTGTCATTGTCGTGTATCGTCGAGCTATTTACATGAAAGCTCCCCGTTAAATCTACATACGAATAATGAAAGGGAATTTATAACTTTATCCACATGCACTCTGAATATTCTAGTGCACCCTTATTATCATTTTTAATTAAATTGCAGCTCTCTATACGATTTAAGGGGTCAAAAATTTGTCAAAAAGTTTCAATTTGTTATACAAATTACTAACTTAATTCAATGAAACATCGACTGCGGTCCTAGCGTGAACAATTAGAATTCAAATTTAACAATTTACATATATGTATTATGCTTGTAATTACCTAAATTATTAGATTACGTATGACTTACATTGTTTTCAGTTACCTCAATAATCGATAGGTTATCAAACTTTAACGTAGTTAGGTATTTAATTATAGCGACGGAGAATATTTTTTCCTCAAATTGTGTGCCTACGCGTAATTTTGAATTATGTATCGCTTTTACTTATATGAAACAAGCAGCTGTTACTGTATAGGTATTACAAATGGTTTTTATAACGGTAGGAGTTTAACTATTTCATTTTCGAATAGAATTTGTGTAACTAAACAACGAAACTCTTAATTTAATTACCATAATAATTAAGTTTATGACTACCTGTCTCTTATTTTCCAAATTCGGGTGAATTTTATTTGATTTCAGTTTTCAGTCTCAACCCATGAGTTAAGGGAAGTGTTGATGAGCTGAAACCACAAGATCCACATTTGTCGTCCTTTTGTCTGTCAGCAAAATGGAAATACCTTTATTTAATTTGAAGTTCAAACCTTTTCATTCATGCTCACAGAAATTCCTCTACATTTATGTACCTACATTAGTCTTACGTTAAATAGGAATATCCAGTCACAGCTTTATTTCATACTACAATTGAGCACGTGTGTTTAATGAGATGTACCTAAGCCATAGTAACAACTTTTTGTAGGGACACCCTATACGCTGTATTACCAGAAGAGAGAGAGAGAACGTGTGAAGGTATCGTAATTTTGTCTCCCCAAATTAATGCAACTAAACCCTATCAAGAACAAGAACCCTATCTTTTGCAAATTATCACTTTTATGGCGACAAATGCATTAGTTGTTTTTTCACTTTCATTTTCCAATCATATTACCGCAGTATCCGTACCCGTATAAATACATAGTTTGACATTTGACAATAATAAATTGATTGCCATCAGTCGATTTGGTAAAGTTACGAACGAATTTCTAAATTTCTTGTTCGTTAAATGGTCCTACCGAATTACACTCGAGGTTTGAATTTATACCAAGTTAATTTGAGTTGTTTAAATTCTAATCTGTTTCTTTTTGTAATTTGACTCGAAAAACGAGACAACAGATTCTTATTAAACAACCCAAATTTACTCACTTATTATTGCACAAGAGGTTTGTATTTTGCCGAGTAAATTTGGGTTGTTTAATAAGAATCTGTTGCCTAGCAATTAGACGAGAAAAACTGTCAACCAATAAAAATGCGACACCGAAGGTGGAGCATTTTTAGGTTGACAGTTTTTCGACTCAAATTGCTAAAGGAAACAGATTAGAATTTAAACAAGACAAATTTACTCGATATAAATACAAACCTCGAGTGTAATTCGGCAGGACAATTTAACGAACAAGAAATTTAGAAATCCGTTCGTAACTTTACCAAATGGACTCATTCTTAAAATAACACAATCATCATACAAGAAATTCTTGGCAAATGTCAAACTATGTATTTACACGGCAGGCACGGATACTGCGATAGTTGATTAGAATTTGAAAGTGAAAAAACCACTAGTGAATTAGTCGCTGTAAAAGTGACAATTCCACTGCGGCTAATGCGATTTTTTATACATGAGTTAAATTGACAATAATAAATTGATTGTCGTCAGTCGATTTGGTAAAGTTACGAACGAATTTCTAAATTTCTTGTTCGTTAAATGGTCCTGCCGAATTACACTCGAGGTTTGAATTTATACCGAGTAAATTTGAGTTCTTTAATTTCTAGTCTGTTTGCTTCAGCAATTTGACTCGAAAAACTAGACAACAGATTCTTATTAAAAAACCCAAGTTTACTCATGTCTTCTATTCTATCCGGAATTTTTTTAAGTGCATCATCAATAGCAATGTATAAATCGTCGTAGATGAGTGCAATTTTATTGTCATCGATGCACGAAAACAAAATTTCCAGAATATGAATCGATACAGAGGGATACTCGGTAAGAAAATCGCACGAAAAATTAATTAATCTTTATTATTAATTTTTCTTTCCGGAAATATTTCTCCTCGCATCCTGGAGGAAAGTATTTCCGCGGAAAGACTTTATATTGCCGTGGTTACCACCATAAGGCAGGGTTTTAATTAGCTAATGAATATTGTGTGCGATTTTCGGTAAAATACAGGGTTGTCCAAAAAGATGGGATTCACATAATTTCAAATTATCTTTTGTTGTTGAAACGTGCATTGCTAACGAATGTGTACCGGTCGAAGGAGTGCACTAGCATCATTTGGACTTGTGTACATAGTGTGTTATTATGTGTTTTTCAAATAACAGTCACTCACAGTTAAGTGGTAACATCTTCTTGTACAACCTTGTATTATTCTCTTGTGCAATTATAAGTGAATATAAATAGTTTCTTTAAATTAATCCTCACGTTGTGTAATTGTATAGGGTAGGCCATGTAGCGCTTGCTTTTTCAACTACCGGTGATTTTGAGTTTGACAGGTAGGTATTATATGACATGTTTTTTGTGACAGATGTAGAATTTAATATTGTTGTAATATTGGCATTTGATTGTAAATATTTTGGTAGAATATTAATGTACAATATTGTCCCAACATTGAAATGTGAACAATTTCACATATTGGCTAAATATTACTAATTGATATTATTTCAATATCTAGGAAAATATTTATACAATATTGGCCCATTATTATTTTGCAATGTGCCCAAGAACAGTAGGAAAGTGTAACCTGCGCCACCCCAGATCCCTAACTGCTCCGAGGTACTTTCTTAGTGCGCAGCGCCTGCAGAGCTCCATGTGCTCCGGTGGCTCTCCTTCCCCAAGAACCCCATTCACTTCGTGTAGATTCGGAGGAGATTGGTCATGCTGAACAAACCTTATGCTTCAAATAGGACTCGAATCATCGATCACTCGTTTAAAAAGTCAGCCATGAAACAACTGAGCTACGGAAACTTATACAATTTGGGAATTTAAAGTTGAACAGTATAAAATATTGAGGAGGGCGTGCATACTATATTTTGATTATTTTGATATCTTTAAATCGGCGAAAATTAACATTCGGCGGATTTTGAAAAAGTATCATAACGTTTTTATTTATGAATATTTTTTTCAATATATCATTTTAAATATACAGTAATATTGAAAACATTGTTATTGATGTTATTGATAAATAAATATTGACTATTGTATAGTAATATTTACTAAATATTGTAAATATGTATGCTATATTGCTAAATTATCGATTTTTAATATTTGGTAATATTGTACCTACACGCAATATTGGTACATTATTGTATGTACAATATTTGAATTTACATTGAATATCAATATTTACTTAATATTTATGTGTATGTTATATTGCTTAAATATAGATTTTCAATATTTAGTAATATTGAACGTGCAATATTGGTAGGTTCATTATTATGTGTACAATATTTGAATTTACATTATATAGCAATATTCACTAAATATTGCATTTCCAATATTTGAATAATATTACAAAAATAATATTGCCGCAATCTGTGTATATTGCGCCAATATTCCGCCAAGCTAACACTAATAAACGGTGCTACGTGGGAGAAAATTAGTTTAACTATTGAAGTTTACGAAATGGGTCGCTATAAGCTTGAACAAAATTGGAAAATGTTGAAAAGTTACTTCAAAACTGTAAGAAATTTCAAAAAAAAAATTCACAAAAATCAAGTGCCTTCAAGTCATGCCGCACTAACATTTACGAATGCATATTGTTCTTTTTTTAAACCAGCCATAAATTGTGCCACTTTTGTTAAATTTTATTTCCCTTTCATACGTTATCCACCCCCTTTTTCGTATTCTACAAGTTCTTTACTTATCGCTTATATACAGCGACTCTTATAAGTTATCCGCTAGTAAGTAAGGCCATGTTTTACTTATTTAGAAGTAATTCTGGAGCTAGTGATATTAAGCTAACGGGAATAAATTCTACACATTGATATGTGCCTTAGGTTGAGATGACGATTACTTTCGGTAAGTAGTGTGTGAACTTTAATTACTGCAATTACATACTACCCACATGTTATCAGTTATACATTCTTTCAATTCAGGTATAAGTATAACAAACAGTTATTCATTCTCTTTTGATTATTCTACAATTTCTTTACTTATCGATTATGTGTTGATTACCGACTACTTTATAATTTACGGTAAGTATTCTTCATATGCATTTTTAATAACACATTTTACAGTGACTTTATTTTAGAACAGTGACGACAATAGAGCGTAAGTCCCGCCTCCGCGCCATGTTGCGACTAAATTCAAACAGTATTAGTAAATAGTCCAGTAAAATAAGACCAAATTTAACGATTTGGATGAAATAATGGTTACAGCTTTGCAAATTTGGGAACAGGCTTGATTTGTGCTCCCTTTGAAGTATTCAAAAGTCCCCACCCGTACCCCCTCTCCGAGATAAATGGAGGGGGCGAAAAAGTGTCAAAAACAGATTTCCGTAAATAACTGAAAAAGTATCAATTTTATCAAAAACAAAAACGTTAAGAAAATTGTAGCTGACAAAATTCCGCACATTTTCGTGCTTTATTTTTGTCTCTACGACCAATAGGAGCCGAGATAGATTTGTTTTAAAATGTCGACTGTTTTGCGGCGAAACAGTAACACGTGCGCGCATCGCGCGTATTTCGCTTATATCTCGAGAATAATTCGTAACGCAAAATGCTTCAAATAAAAGTTGTAGAGAATTTAATTACGAATAATTTTCTTTTTTAAACATTTCCATACGATTAATATTGACAGAGATATAATCATTTAAACCTTTTTCTAAGACACAATCGCTGCTCGTTTTGCATAATAAAATCAATAATAAGTCGAAAACTATTGATTCTATGTACTTAGTGCATATAATAAAAGTTGTAGAGAATTAAATTTTGAATCTATATGAATACACGAAATATCATTGTGGTAATTTATATAAGGCGATAGAGGAAGAAATAATGAAAAATTCTCCTCATTTTCCAGCGTTTCTTTGCAAATAGTTATGTTTTGACTACTTGTAGACAGTAAAGTGCCTTATTAGTTTTTTAAAGATATAATGGACCTGTAAAATAAGCGCAGGCAGAAGTTCGTACGACAAACAGTTCGCTAGTTACAGCTCTTTAAAGGTATACCTACTCAAAAATTGACATTTTATTAAGAATCCCGATTTTCGCTAAAAAATGGCCGTTAAATTTTTGTTAAAAATTGGTTTTATCCTATTTTCAGTACTTTATATATATATATACAAAGGTAATACAATACAATAAATCGTTCGCAAGTTGCACTTTATTGTAAAAATACATCTTTGAAAACTATATATTTTCACAGAATTTAACTATAATGTATGTTTGTATTCAGTTTTTCTTAAATATCTTCGTTTCCATTTATTTTACGACATACTTTTATATAAACTAATTGAAAGCTTACAAAATTTGCTATAAAAAACACTGGCGCGTGTGTTTTTCTATAAACAGCGGCGAGAAACTGACGATTGAAGATGCAGGTAATGTTTAATTTTTACAGAAATTGTATCTTTAAGCATTGTTTGTATTTTCTTCTGGAGTTTCTCCGTGTTGGTTTTTATGTAGAAAATGCCTACGTTTCGATTCCATCTATGGAATCTTTATCAACACTTTTTTATCAATTCTGAAGTTTTCAAATTTAATTTAAGGTCTGTGGAATCGAAACGTAGGCATTTTCTACATAAAAACCAACACGGAGAAACTCCAGAAGAAAATACAAACAATATATACATCCGTGGAAACCTTAACGAAAATATTTAAGCATCGTGTATATA
Organism: Pyrocoelia pectoralis; assembly: GCA_036250285.1. Taxonomy (NCBI): domain Eukaryota; kingdom Metazoa; phylum Arthropoda; class Insecta; order Coleoptera; family Lampyridae; genus Pyrocoelia; species Pyrocoelia pectoralis. The sequence continues at coordinate 32,244,930 of CM070079.1, read as the reverse complement.
CATACAGTTCCTAATTTTAAGTTAAATAAATAAAATGGAGTAGGTAGGTGGGAAATAAAAAAACAGCAGATACTTAATTTTTCTTATAAAATCTAAGTTAAACTTAAAAACGTCCAAACAGGTGATAAAACATAAACACCGTTCAATATCCTAGCACTTAAAACCACATTATATTGTCTAGATTTTAACAATTTACACAAAAACTAAACCGACACTATAAGAATGTAATGCAAACTATTCAAATTTTAGTCGCAACATGGCTGCCAGGATCACAACCAATAAAAAATGAGACACCCATTGTCATCACTGTCCTGTATAAAGTCACTGTAGCACATTTATACCTATAACGCCACCTATTGACCAGTAGACTGTAACTTAACAATGAAGTGCTTAACAAAAAAATTAAAAGAAATGGCCGTTTTCCAAGACAAATTTATTTCATTTTTTCCTATAAGAGACCCCTTCATGTCACCGCTGCCAGACCTTCCATCGCTCACATTACTGCTCTTGAGCAGAAACGGTAGCGATAATGCACCGGAATATGCTTAACTTTAATGTGAAAATCAGGGGTAAAGATTGCAAATTTTGGGCTACACATTCACAAAATGGAGGAAATGCAAACGCCATGACCCAAAACGGTTCCTCAACTACAATATCAAGCAATAGTAATCGGCCCTTACCTGGTACACTTGCTCAGGAGAACTAAGGCAGTGCATCCAAAAACAAGAGACAAGGAGTATCATTCCCCACTACTCCCACTTCCTTCTTTAGTATCATGTTCATTCTGCTCATATGCTCACGTATTTGCAATTCATTGCTACGGCTTAAGGTTTCTTCGTTTTTTTATTTTGATTTGCTTTATTTTTTGCCTACTTTTTCCAGTGCTCTATCATTTCATGTCTCCTTCTCCTGCCTGAGATTCAAAACCTTTTCGATATCTTGTACTGCACTTCGCGCTTCTAATATCATCGGTGGCTTCCATTTTTCATTTTTAAAATGTTTGGCGGCTGCACCTTAATTCTACCCAACTATATTCATCACAGACTTGAGTATATTTTCCCAAAAATTCACTTCTGTTATTGGAAATGAGCAGCCTGGGACAAAATGTCATACAATGACCTTTCTATTACGCCCAACTATAAACAAAGCAGCTTCGCTATTATGGAGTCTAGAGCTTTGGAGACAGTCTTTCTTGAACTTGCAAACGCAAAACCATGGCAACACAGAAAGTATCGCCCATTTCAGCATTTTGTTATTTATTTATAGTACCTCTTTTTTGTAATTTCAAAGCAGATCCGAACATGTAACGTTTAGTCAACAGTTTGAAAATCATAAAGTTGTTAACCAGCGTCGTCTGGGCCTGGTAGATTCCCTCTCAACCTTTACGATGGTAAAGAGCGAGAGGTATCTTCGTCGATGGGAAGGAAAATGACTCTCCTGATTTACCGTCACCTGAATTCGATATGCGAATAAATAAAATAAAATACTCAAAACCTCCCCTTAGACAATGAAATTTAATGTGTATAAAATGTCAGACTTGATGATAACAATGGGATGAATGGTTATGTTTTTTTTATATAATAAGTCCACCGAAGTGAACTGAAACATTAGCCCCGAAACTATGATCGGCAACACTAACGGTACTGATGTAAAACAATTAAGTGGTAGTCCACTGCTACTAACATTCACATGAGGACTAGCCTACATTAATCGGAAAGAAGGAAGATTATTTGAGAAAAACACCTCGTTATTAACCTCAACTAAGGTGAAAAACAAAAGTAAAAGTTTGACAAGTTAACAATTTAAATTTAAGGGCGACATGTTTCGAGACCAAACTAGTCTCATTTTCAAGCAAATATGATTCAAAAAATTATTAAACTAACGTTACATGATCCATCGAAAATTTGAGTGTCTAAAAATAGCAGCATTAGCATTAAGTTAACAGGTGGTTACAAGTAAACTTACCAAAGGGGTGAACAATTAATTAAATTAACAATAAACTACTTAAAAGAAATGCATAATGACAATAACCGGAGCCAAAAGGGCCCGGATTAATTTAATAAATACATTTTAACGAAGACTAAAAATTTTTACAAACAGCCATTATGTGTAACAATTTTGAAGGCAAAAAGCTAAACGGCAATAGATGGCGTCCAAACATTGACAGCTTAAAGTCACTAAATATTCTAAAGTACCGCAACGTTCGCCATTTTGGGGTTAAAATTTTGGCGGCAATTTCAAATATTGAAGACCTAGTCGCTAGAAAATTTAATCACTTTATGAAGTGTTTCTTAAAAACTAAACTCACATTAGATACTTATCAATATATTTCTTAAAAATTAGTTGTCATTGTTATTAAAAGGTACAGTTTAATTGAAAGATAAAAAATTTGGAACTTTGCCACACGAACCTAACATACGTTTTTAAAATTGACATTTTATTTTGTCGTGTTAATACTTCATTTAGAATCGTTATTTAAATCACAGAAAAGGATAACTAAAAAATACAGCAAGTAGTGTGTAAGAATAAGAAGACGAGCCTGTCTATGGGAAAACTACAAGTTTATGATGTTTTTCAAATTGCCGCGTTTCAAACCAAGTGTCAAACGTCAAACTTAGTAATAGTAAAATTTTATAGACCAATGGTCTAAGAGTAAAATACTAATTTTCATCGTATGTCAAACACAGATGTCATTTTTCCGCCATTTTGGGGTTAAAATTAGCTTTCTCTCTCTAACTCATTGGAACATAAGGTTGCGGTACTTTAGAATATTTAGTGACTTTAGACAGCTATCACATGACAATTTTTATACAAAGTGAAGAGAAAGAAATATCTAATAATTTAAAATTTTTGAAAAATCCACCACACATAACATTACGTAAACTTATGACAGATAAGATTACTCCCAAGATCGGTGATCTCATTAAGCAGGTTAACGTTGCGTTTCTCTTTGCAAATTTCTAGAGATTCGAGGACATTAAGCAACGGACCTTTATCACAAAAATGAAGAATTTTATAATCTGACTGAGGGTTAAAGTTGTGGCCTGTAGTCAAGATATGCTCAGCGAAAGCGGATTTGTGGGATAGGTTATTGGTCTTTATAGATTGGAGGTGTTCTTTGAAGCGGGAAGTAAAGGATCTGCCGGTTTGGCCGAGATAAAAACACTGACAAGTTTGGCAAGATAGCTGATATATACCGGACTTGCAAGTCTTGGGGATGGAATCCTTGTTGTGAACCAACGCGGAGGAAAGAGTATGAGTAGTGGAAAAGGAGATGTGAATCTGATGGTTCTTAAAGATGTTCTTCAATTTGTAGGATAACAAAGGGACATAAGGGAGGGAACGAAAGACTGTCTGGGTAGGGCGAGTGCTTTGGCGGGTAAGGGTGGAGTGATTTAGCGACCTATTGACTTTGATAAGAAGTTTATGAACAAAATCCATGGGATAACCATTGTTGTGAGCAATCTGATAAATGATATTAAGCTCCTTACTATAATTAGTAGGAGATAACGGTATAGTAACTAACCTTCTTACCAAGGCGTTAAGGCCAGCTGCTTTGTGGGGATAAGGATGGATGGAGTCATAGGGAATGAGAGAATCAGTGGTAGTTGGCTTGCGATATATACTAAATTCTATATGGTGGGGTGTTTTTGTTAAACAGATATCTAGAAAAGGTAAAGAGTTATCCGATTTTTTTCGACGGTGAATTTGATGTTATTGTGGATCTGGTTCAGGTAAGATAAGAAATTATTAAGAGACACGTCGTCAGAAGTGTGGATACAGATGATGTCATCTGTATCCACACTTCTGACGACGGTGAATTTGATGTTATTGTGGATCTGGTTCAGGTAAGATAAGAAATTATTAAGAGACACGTCGTCAGAAGTGTGGATACAGATGATGTCATCTGTATCCACACTTCTGACGACGGTGAATTTGATGTTATTGTGGATCTGGTTCAGGTAAGATAAGAAATTATTAAGAGACACGTCGTCAGAAGTGTGGATACAGATGATGTCATCTGTATCCACACTTCTGACGACGGTGAATTTGATGTTATTGTGGATCTGGTTCAAGTAAGATAAGAAATTATTAAGAGACACGTCGTCAGAAGTGTGGATACAGATGATGTCATCTGTATCCACACTTCTGACGACGGTGAATTTGATGTTATTGTGGATCTGGTTCAGGTAAGATAAGAAATTATTAAGAGACACGTCGTCAGAAGTGTGGATACAGATGATGTCATCTGTATCCACACTTCTGACGACGGTGAATTTGATGTTATTGTGGATCTGGTTCAGGTAAGATAAGAAATTATTAAGAGACACGTCGTCAGAAGTGTGGATACAGATGATGTCATCTGTATCCACACTTCTGACGACGGTGAATTTGATGTTATTGTGGATCTGGTTCAGGTAAGATAAGAAATTATTAAGAGACACGTCGTCAGAAGTGTGGATACAGATGATGTCATCTGTATCCACACTTCTGACGACGGTGAATTTGATGTTATTGTGGATCTGGTTCAGGTAAGATAAGAAATTATTAAGAGACACGTCGTCAGAAGTGTGGATACAGATGATGTCATCTGTATCCACACTTCTGACGACGGTGAATTTGATGTTATTGTGGATCTGGTTCAGGTAAGATAAGAAATTATTAAGAGACACGTCGTCAGAAGTGTGGATACAGATGATGTCATCTGTATCCACACTTCTGACGACGGTGAATTTGATGTTATTGTGGATCTGGTTCAGGTAAGATAAGAAATTATTAAGAGACACGTCGTCAGAAGTGTGGATACAGATGATGTCATCTGTATCCACACTTCTGACGACGGTGAATTTGATGTTATTGTGGATCTGGTTCAGGTAAGATAAGAAATTATTAAGAGACACGTCGTCAGAAGTGTGGATACAGATGATGTCATCTGTATCCACACTTCTGACGACGGTGAATTTGATGTTATTGTGGATCTGGTTCAGGTAAGATAAGAAATTATTAAGAGACACGTCGTCAGAAGTGTGGATACAGATGATGTCATCTGTATCCACACTTCTGACGACGGTGAATTTGATGTTATTGTGGATCTGGTTCAGGTAAGATAAGAAATTATTAAGAGACACGTCGTCAGAAGTGTGGATACAGATGATGTCATCTGTATCCACACTTCTGACGACGGTGAATTTGATGTTATTGTGGATCTGGTTCAGGTAAGATAAGAAATTATTAGTGTCCGACCGAAGCTTCGGCTTCGGCTTCGGCTTCGGCCACCTTCGGCCAAAAATACCACCTTCGGCCAAACCTTCGGCTTCGGCTAAAATAGGCCGAAGTTTTGGCCGAAGCCGAAGGTTTCTAGCAAATACCGAAAAGCAACGAACTATTTCGAAATGCGCGGGATTGCGTAGAAAAGTAGTCTCGCGGAGGGCGGGGATTGACCGGGATCAACCTGCATCGCCGGTAACTAAATCAAAACAAAACAAATTAGCAATTAGCACACGCATTTGGTTAAGTACTTTGGTACGTACGACTATTTAACTTTGATTACTAATTATTATCAATATTAATTTTTTTTATGTGATAGTAATTATTATTTACAGTCCACATTAGTTATTCAGCATTGTTTAGCATTAAAAACTACGAATTTCATCATTAATTCTTTACTTCTAGTCAATCTTGAACTGAATGTTTTGGGGTTATTAAACCTTCGGCTTCGGCTTCGGCTTCGGCCGAAGCTTGTTGCATAAGCCGATTAATCGGCTTCGGCTTCGGCTTCGGCCAGAAATCGACCTTCGGTCGGACACTAGAAATTATTAAGAGACACGTCGTCAGAAGTGTGGATACAGATGATGTCATCTGTATCCACACTTCTGACGACGGTGAATTTGATGTTATTGTGGATCTGGTTCAGGTAAGATAAGAAATTATTAAGAGACACGTCGTCAGAAGTGTGGATACAGATGATGTCATCTGTATCCACACTTCTGACGACGGTGAATTTGATGTTATTGTGGATCTGGTTCAGGTAAGATAAGAAATTATTAAGAGACACGTCGTCAGAAGTGTGGATACAGATGATGTCATCTGTATCCACACTTCTGACGACGTGTCTCTTAATAATTTCTTATCTTACCTGAACCAGATCCACAATAACATCAAATTCACCGTCGAAAAAGAATCGGATAACTCTTTACCTTTTCTAGATATCTGTTTAACAAAAACACCCCACCATATAGAATTTAGTATATATCGCAAGCCAACTACCACTGATTCTCTCATTCCCTATGACTCCATCCATCCTTATCCCCACAAAGCAGCTGGCCTTAACGCCTTGGTAAGAAGGTTAGTTACTATACCGTTATCTCCTACTAATTATAGTAAGGAGCTTAATATCATTTATCAGATTGCTCACAACAATGGTTATCCCATGGATTTTGTTCATACACTTCTTATCAAAGTCAATAGGTCGCTAAACCACTCCACCCTTACCCGCCAAAGCACTCGCCCTACCCAGACAGTCTTTCGTTCCCTCCCTTATGTCCCTTTGTTATCCTACAAATTGAAGAACATCTTTAAGAACCATCAGATTCACATCTCCTTTTCCACTACTCATACTCTTTCCTCCGCGTTGGTTCACAACAAGGATTCCATCCCCAAGACTTGCAAGTCCGGTATATATCAGCTATCTTGCCAAACTTGTCAGTGTTTTTATCTCGGCCAAACCGGCAGATCCTTTACTTCCCGCTTCAAAGAACACCTCCAATCTATAAAGACCAATAACCTATCCCACAAATCCGCTTTCGCTGAGCATTTCTTGACTACAGGCCACAACTTTAACCCTCAGTCAGATTATAAAATTCTTCATTTTTGTGATAAAGGTCCGTTGCTTAATGTCCTCGAATCTCTAGAAATTTGCAAAGAGAAACGCAACGTTAACCTGCTTAATGAGATCACCGATCTTGGGAGTAATCTTATCTGTCATAAGTTTACGTAATGTTATGTGTGGTGGATTTTTCAAAAATTTTAAATTATTAGATATTTCTTTCTCTTCACTTTGTATAAAAATTGTCATGTGATAGCTGTCAATGTTTGGACGCCATCTATTGCCGTTTAGCTTTTTGCCTTCAAAATTGTTACACATAATGGCTGTTTGTAAAAATTTTTAGTCTTCGTTAAAATGTATTTATTAAATTAATCCGGGCCCTTTTGGCTCCGGTTATTGTCATTATGCATTTCTTTTAAGTAGTTTATTGTTAATTTAATTAATTGTTCACCCCTTTGGTAAGTTTACTTGTAACCACCTGTTAACTTAATGCTAATGCTGCTATTTTTAGACACTCAAATTTTCGATGGATCATGTAACATTAGTTTAATAATTTTTTGAATCATATTTGCTTGAAAATGAGACTAGTTTGGTCTCGAAACATGTCGCCCTTAAATTTAAATTGTTAACTTGTCAAACTTTTACTTTTGTTTTTCACCTTAGTTGAGGTTAATAACGAGGTGTTTTTCTCAAATAATCTTCCTTCTTTCCGATTAATGTAGGCTAGTCCTCATGTGAATGTTAGTAGCAGTGGACTACCACTTAATTGTTTTACATCAGTACCGTTAGTGTTGCCGATCATAGTTTCGGGGCTAATGTTTCAGTTCACTTCGGTGGACTTATTATATAAAAAAAAACATAACCATTCATCCCATTGTTATCATCAAGTCTGACATTTTATACACATTAAATTTCATTGTCTAAGGGGAGGTTTTGAGTATTTTATTTTATTTATTACCATTTACCCCCTTCGTGTACTGACACACCATGGATTATTCGATATGCGAACTAGCGGTGGGTGTACCCGAATTATGAAATAGTAAGTACGGCAACCTGGTCATGTCAGAGCAAAAGTCCCAGACCAACGTATGTGAGAACTAACGCGATGGAAACCGAAAACAAGAGACATGAAGTAGCGGCTCGTCTCCTTGCTCATACGGATGGTACCACTAAAGCCTGAGTGCGCTAAGTCTGAACCTTAATAACGTTTTAAGAAATATGTTAAAGAGAGACTTTCATTTAGGAAGACGTGGCGATTCCGTTTCAATTTTGGATTCAATTAAAGTTTGAAGCATTTTCCTTGTGAGGAGCAAAAGGAGCAAATGATGAATGTTTAACATTTTTTCATTTGTTTTACTACCGTCTTGATAAATTTACTTTATTTGGCAATATAGTTACAACCACAAGCGAATGTGTTTCTTGTAACGCTGTAATTTTCAGTATCGTCTTATCTTTTTACGTCTAGTTTTGTATAAGTTCCTTTATCCTGAAGATACTGTTATAAGATCAATATGCGTAAAGGATTAGGGATATAGCTTCTCAAATGCTGCACGATGCTCGATAAGTCTTCGTGGATTAATTACAACTTAATACGATGACGAGTGTATACCTAAACGAGGACGAATTTGAATCAATACACATCAGAATCCATTTAGGCAAGGTCACTCATGAAAAACTAAACACTGCTGAAAATAATTTTATGTCATACTACCTTATTATTTCACCATAACAACTGCTGAAACAAGAAACATTAATGATTAAATAACGCTTCTTTACATGACAACCCAATTTTAGATAGCAACGGGCGTTAATTTTTATAACGCTCGCAAATGTAATATTATGCCTCATCACTATAGATACGGTCAAGGATGTTAAATGTGAGTCTATACCTACTGATTTTATTGTTATCATCTGTTTTAATCATCTTAATCAACTTCTTGCAAGTATGACATAAAGTTAAGAAGGCACCACGAGCGTTATGAACATAACGCCTACGATCGACGTATATCCCTCAGACCAGAGGCCCTCGGGGTATACACTGTCGACCTTAGGCGTTATTTAGTTCATAACGCCCTAGAATAGTTGCATTTGTACAGAACAATTAATTAGCTGACCAGTAAAGAGAATGTGGTCTTTAGAATAATGCAAATACATATAAGCAATGGAAATCTGGAGCCTCATTAAAATTTCAAAAAGGGCAATCAACCGAACCATCTGTATTCAAACAACGAAAAAACAAACAAGTTTGTTAATTATTGTATACCTACGTGTAGGAATGATATTATTGTTTGCTTTCGTCGATATTTCTGAAAATAATTTGTTTTCATTATTCAGATGAAATTTTAGAAAATGATCGGTTTTGTATTACATTTGAATTAAAAAGTAATTAGATCGAAACATATATACAGCAATTTTAATTTTTCCGTGATTACATCAAGAGTATATCGGTTTTAATTATTTTTTGTTTCGAAATTCAATATAATATAGAGGTTATAAGTTGCAGAGAGTTTGCAAACATTTTTCATTGGCTTCCTTATAAGATAAATAAGCTATTAATTGAAGCCATCATATTTATAGAAAAGGATTTATACTCAATTTCAACAATTAGTAATGACGACTAAATTACTTGAAGTTTATAAATAAGCTTTAATTATAATTGGGAAATAACTTGATCTCCTGAAATAAATTGCTGATGGAAATAGAAGGAAATAATGTTAAAATTTGCTTAAATGTAGAGTACGAATCGTTCATTTACGTTTGTAATAAATCGCCGCTTCATAACAATAAAAATTTGTATTAAGTTTCATTAGATTTGTAATTGTATTTTGAAATTTTATATTGATACTCGAATTACACTTAGGTTTCGTGTAAAGGAATGCAGAGGCATGTCAAGAAGTTTGTTTTCGACAGTTTTTCTTGAAGAGAAGGTGGTACAAAAAAGATTTGTTTGGTTGATACAAAACTATTTGTTTTGAAGAATATTCATAATTGGTTCATTCGTGTTTTTTATTTTAAACATACAACGTTTCGGGGAACTCTTTTTCCCCTTTTTCAAGTAACTAAACAATAAATTAAAAATGTCAACGTATAAATGAATAAAATATAAACTATTTGTTCATCAATATTTATTTATAGTATTCATAAATGATTTTTACTCCAGTCCCATAACCACAAACTAAGCATAAACAAGTATCAAAAGGCGCAAATTCTTATAGAATTTTAATTTCAACCAACTTCAAATCTGTAACTAATTATGGCATATACTATATACAATATATATGTATATAACTACCCCCCTCCCCACCTCAGACATAACCACGCCGGATTCTGCACAAATGAGTCATTGTTTTTCTTTCCACCCTTAAGGGGGATGGGAGTGGAGAGGGTGACGGACAATTTGTAAATCACGAAAAAATGTTAGAGGAAAAAAAAGTGAAAAAGATCGTTTTTCTGCGGACGTGCAATTTTCCCCCTTTCCACCCCCAAAAAAAGGGTTGCAGTTGGGGGTGAAATTTGCAATTTGAGTATCGTTTTTTATGGAGAATCCAAAAGTAATAAAAAATAGGTGTTCCCATTTAAGTTTTGAAAACTCACCCCGCTCCACCCCACAGGAGGGGCGAGGGTGATGTTTACGTATCATGACTCAATAGGTTTCAACAAATAAAGGAAACGTATTTTTTTCTTTTTGTAATTGGACGCGTCGTTCTCGAGATATTAAAGGGTGTATATTTTGACTTTAATGGCGTCCCGACGGCGAACGGGTGATCCGATCAAAAAATTTACCAGCGATTTGGAATCAGTGAAGAATTTCCTATAAGATGACACCACTTCCAGCTTTCTAAACCCTGTAACATCGACCAACGCACAGACACACAGACACACAGACATCCGGACGAATTTAGCAACCAACTTTTTGAAGTTGGTTGAAAATCTACTACATAATAAATATAATAACACTTACCATAAATATGCGATTAAGCTTACAACAAATAACAAAACAAACACAAATCTACCCCTCCATTATTTCTCCTACTCTCCAACACTTCTTCCATCCATTTTGTCCCCTTTCCACCTTCCCTCAATGACCCTCTCAAACCACCCACCTCCTCTCTTAACTCTCCATATTCCTTCGCCATGTGCACCATACTTTCCCTTCCCTTTCCACTAAATCTGTATACCCTCTTTTCCTCCTCACATTATCGTTTTTCACGTTTCAAACCCTAAAACTCGCCACAATCCTCTTCCTCCTTATATCTTCTCCCCTACCTCAACTACCTCGGTATTCCATTGGTCAGTCATTTTCTGTACCTTTCGTTATACCTCCCCCTCATTTTTCTATCCTGCATTTGTCTATCGTCCACCCCTTTTCCCTCGCACAACCCCCTCTATTATAGTATAGCCTTAGAAATCTGGAAGTGGTGTCATATTATAGGAAATTCTCTGGTAAATTTTTTGATCGGATCACTCGTTCGCCTTCGGGACGCCATTAAAGTCAAACTATACACTCTTGAATATCTCGAGAACTCCTCATCCAATTACAAAAAGGAAAAACACGTTTCCTTTATTTTTTGACTATTGAGTAAACATCATCCACACCTCACAGGGGGTGGAGCGAGGGGGGGGAGGAGTATTGAAAAATTAAATGGGAATACCCTCTTCGCTGGAAAGAAGTTAGTTAAAATTAGAATTCTATAAGAATTCGCGCCTTTTGATACTTTTTACTTCCCGAGTACGAAGTAAAAGGGAAGTATTGTATTAGTGTTCCAAAAAAAAAAATTTGACCTATGGAAATTTTTACATATCTTTGCGTTTCTGAATACGTAGATTCAAAATATGAAAAAAAAAAATTTCCGTCTGTCGTCTGTAGTCTGTAGTCTGTAGTCTGTCCGTACACATTCCTTGCAACGCTCTAAACTTAGAAACTATTAAAGTTATCGAGATCCGGTTTTCGCCAATCGATTGCATTCTGGCCAAGGACGAAAATGCTGATATTACCTTTGATGACGTCACTTCCGGTATAAGCTAAAATGGCGGCACTCGTTTTTTTTATAAGATGAAGTTGTAGTTTTTTTTATGTAGTTTAAAAGAGTATTTTTTTCTGAATTCAGCAATATATATTGTGCTATACTTATTTTTTGAAAAAAGTGTTAAAAAAAATAATTTTCAAAAAATGACTGCAACGCTCGATACTCAGAAACTATTAAAGTTATCGAAATGCGGTTTTCGCCAATGGATTGCATTCGGGCCAAGAACGAAAATGCTGATATTACCTTTGATGAAGTCACTTCCGGTATAAGCTAAAATGGCGGCAATCATTTTTTTTATAAGATAAAGTTGCAGTTTTTTTATGTGGTTTAAAAGAGAATTTTTTTATGAATTCAGCAATATATATTGTGCTATACTTATTTTTTGAAAAAGGTGCTAATACGAGGGAAGTCTCGTGGCAACTTGCCCGAATTTTTTTTCATAATTTTGTACGCAAGAAATTTTATACATACTTATAGAGAATTTTTGTTTAAATCTCTCTGCAGAATGTTTGTTTATATGTATTTTCTTCCATTCTTTTTCTATCATTACCGCGTCGTATTGGTTAGGCAGGTACCTTCAACAGTGTTCTTCAGTAGATTTCATCATCTTTTCAGTCGTTTCTTTAATTTTTGTTTTATTATTAATGGTCACGATTGTATTTGTGTTATTTTTGTTCTAATCCGTTTTGCTTTGGTAAACGTATATAATATACATACAGGGTGGCTCATTGAAAAGGTAACACGCCTGTTTTGGGACACTTAGACCAGTTTCTTAAAAAAACGCTCGGACACGTCGATTTTCTATGTTTGGGGGACAACTTTTGATGTCGAATTTGACTTTGTCAGGTCAACCCCCTAGCCCCAGCGACCCCTAACCACTGAACTCTATATTATTGAGTTCAGTGCCCCTAACTCAATAATTTAAATAGGGAAAAGGAGTCGAGCGACCCCTCATTTGAAGCGCCTTTTAATTCTCTATTCGACAGTATAAATGAAAATTAGTTTTATTCAATTTTTTTTTCGCCCCGATGAAAAGCACCCTCCAGATTAACTAAGGTGGGGGTGTTGTTTTGGGGAAAATCCTGAAACACGTCACTTTTCACCTTTTGAACGGCACAGTTTGATGTCAAATTTAACCTTATCAGGTCAACCCCCTAACCCCAGCAACCCCTAACTCAAGAATTTAAATAGGGAAAGGGTGTCGAGCGACCCCCTCATTTGAAGCGTCTTTTAATTGTCTATTCGACAGTATGACCGAAATTAGTTTTATTCACCCTCTAGATTAACTAAGGTGAGGGTGTTGTTTAGGAAAAATCCTGAAATGTGCCGTTCAAAAGGTTAAAGGTGGCGTGTTTCAAGATTTTTCCTAAACAACACCCCCACCTTAGTTAATCTAGAGGGTGCTTTTCATGGGGGCGAAAAAAAAATTGAGTAAATCTAATTTTCATTTATACTTTCAAATAGAGAATTAAAAGGCGCTTCAAATGAGGGGTCGCTCGACACCATTCCCTATTTAAATTCTTGAGTTAGGGGTTGCTGGGGCTAGGGAGTTGACCTGACATAGTCAAATTTGACATCAAAAGTTGTCCCCCAAAAATAGAAAATCGATGTGTCCGAGCGTTTTTTAAAGAAATTGGTCTAAGTGTCCCAAAACAGGCGTGTTACCTTTTCAATGGGCCACCCTGTATAATAATTATCCCAATCACCTTTACCAAATTGGTTACGGCTATATGTTACCAAGCAAGCTATGTAAGTAACATAATATACTTTTTCTATGTTGGTCCTCTAACAAGTAAGAGAACTCGTTTGAGTTGTCTAAAGTAACACTTTATAGCACCCCAACTGTGGTTTTATTAGATTGGCAATCCTGTTAACCTATATAATAACAAACTGTCCGTTGACTTTTGTTATGTATCAAATTCTTTTAGAAATTACGTTTGGAGGTGTAGTCACGTGTAGAATAAGAATATTAGTTGCCAAAAGTAGCTGTTATAGTAATTAAGGTAACTAGGGCGTTATGTTCATAACGCCCGTGGTGCCTTCATAACTTTATGTCATACTTGCAAGAAGTTGATTAAGATGATTAAAACAGATGATAACAATAGAATCAGTATAGACTGACGTTTAACATCCTTGACCGTATCTATAGTGATGAGGCATAATTTTACATTTGCGGGCGTTATAAACTAGCTTTATAAAAATAACGCCCGTTGCTATCTAAAGTCCGGTTGTCATGTAAAGAGGCGTTATTTAGTCATTAATGTTTCTTGTTTCAGCAGTTGTTATGGTGAAATAATAAGGTAGTATGACATAAAATAAATTAATACAATAATCAAAACTGGATTTATTACCAAAAGTTGTCAATGTCAAACATTCAAATGTTAAATTTGAAATGTTACAAACACAAAATTTAAAAAGCAAAATTCTACAAGATAAGTAAAAATTATGTATTAAAGTTATTTTTACTAGTATGTACCAAAATAGAAAAAATAGTATAAAGCACACGTTTCATAAGACATTTTGGGGTACTCGACTATTAGAAAACTTCCCGCTTCGCGGGTCATTTTCTAAACTTTGGTCTCGTACCTTGTGTGCTAAAATTGTCCCTTATGAAACTAGTCCGGTACTGAAAATAAAGAAGCTCATAATATACATGTTGCAAAGTATTGAATGAGTGATTTATACAACTTTTTCACTATTTACATTTATACTATATCTACATTTTCCTCTTACGCTATTTTCTTCTTTTTTGATCCATTCCCCATTCTCAGTTTTTTCCTTTTCTTCCATCCACTACGCTCCTCTTTTCTTTATATCTAATATCTCTTCCACCCTCCCATCATCCTTCCTTAACTCCCTACACTCTTTTAACTTATGCGTCATAATCTCCATCCCTCCCCCACGTAGTCTAGTATTCCTTTCCTCCTCTTTTCTCCAATACTTATTTACTTACTTTACTTCATTACCGCATCTGAACCTTGCTATCACTTTTTTCCCTTCCCCTTTCAAATATTCTTGCATCCCTTCTTCCTCAATATTTCTATAGTTTACATTGTGCTGGTTAAGTTTAATTATGAAAAATGACGTCAAAATTTTCCATAAGCGGACCTTGGGATTATTGGGTTGATTTTATTGTTTTAAATGACTTTCATTTCAATTTTAGGACCAAAAGACGTTAAAAGTTCAACATCAGCACCATGACATTCAATTCTCAATTTTTATCGACACTCTGGTAAGACATCTTTGCAAATACTTATGTTTTTCTTCAGATGATCGAAATTTTCAACTTTCTTAAGAACCATGTGATGGGAGTAGTTTGGCCATTCCACCGATCTTCAAATCTACGACGAAATTCCTGTTCCAAAAAATTACCAAGATTGTGTCTTGTTCAAAGGTGATTTAATGTTTCCACTTTACTAACAGAAGATTGTGTACCATATTCAGGTGTACATTTGAGTCGATTTTGGTTTATGCAAATTTAAGTCCGAGAGAATCCCAAATTGTCATAATGAAATGCTAATGACGTGTAAGAATATACCTCCTGTTACATATTAGCATTGAATAAGAACCATAATATTACCTACACAAAAGCAAAATGTATAGTTTCCTATTTTTATTTCAACTAAATCCAAACTACTGAGGTAAGAACTTATTCTTACGGAATATTCGATAAATGTACTTTTGTGTTAAGCTGCACTTTGTCTTACGTACTTGTACTTGTTCGTTTGAGTTTTCGATTACAAGTTGTTTGTACACTAAACCGCTTAATTTTTGCTTTAAACCGTTTATTTTTGTTCAGGAAAACGAAAATGTAAGTTGAAAGGCTACTAAACTTTTTAATTGAATACCAAATGCAATGTAGGTACACCAAAAAGGAGTATAACAAACACCAGGAACAGGCTATATGAGGAGGTGGCCTGTACGTTTTGTTATTAATTATTATAAATTCTATATAAAGCGCTTGACAAAGCAAGTTTATGGTGTGATAATAATTTTATAATGTAGGAATGTGTAGAATTTCTAATTTATAAATTTTTATATTTGAAAGCTACTCGCAGTTTTTATATCGCCAGTTTGGTTACTGACGGCCGTATTCACTACCTACTAAATATACCTACCTATCAAAAATAAATCTGTTTATTCTAATTGCTCAAGTAACCATAATGACCCTAAGGTTAAATGAGAGTCAGTTTCAGTTTCAGTACATTCGGTAGGTAACGATCAATACTTTTCCTTAAAATTCGAATCCGAGTTATTTTATTACACCGTGAAATGTTCGTAACGACGTTAAAAGTTCTTGAATTAACAGGTACCAGCGCGTGCCAATTATACAAAGTTATTTCGCCCTATCCTTCAACTTTTGCAAACACTTTTAGCACGTATCAAGTATATACCGACTTTCATTAATTATAATGTATACTTTTCTACCTACATGGAATTTTAAATGTTATAGGGGCAAACATGAGGAAGCCATAGCCAGGTAGGTATTTAATATATCTCATACAGTTAAATCAACAAGTACAAGGGGTGTTTACTGACAGTTACTTTCACCTTGTTGGGATACAACAGCTGTTAGAACTTTTTCCGTGCCATGTACCGATATTTTAGTCCAGGTAACGGAACGATGCCTAAAAGTATCATCTGCTCTAAGGAAGTAGATATTAATTTCAAAAATTATAACTTCCATCCTCCGATTTCTCTATTGCTACTGAGTAAACATTAACAATAAAAGCTTCCTTAACGTAAAAGCCATAAATCTTTTAATATTTTATAAGCCACTCTACACGCACACATTATTCCATTTTTTTTATCACAATATACCTTCTACGACATTTTAATAAATAATAATTTATTCACAGAACCATTAAATATGAAGTAATTAATATTGAATAGTCAATAGCGAAAAATGAATCAATCATGTCAAATGAGATCAACCGTTGGAAATGTCAGGATGTATACAAATTTTCCTACACCAAAGGCACGTGTTTTGTACAAATTTGTAAAAATGAGCGCATTTTGTTCATTTTTGTTAAATTATGTGGAAAAATCGAATGCAATTCTAGAAAAGCGTACAGCCGAGGTTTGAACCCAGTTAATCCCGAAACTACTTTCATTTATTTCTCTTGTTTTGTCCCGGTTAAATTCAATTAGAAATGTAAGCATAAAAATAATATTAGAAATTCGCAACTACAACTACAGGGCATAATGATAATACACATACATACCTACATTCTAAAAGCATTTTAACTATAAAATGAAAACAAAATGCATTCTACAGTGTGACTCATTTAGATTGGAAACACATATGTAAAATCTGAAGTTATTTACCGATTTTAACCAATTTTTTTTAAAATGTCAAATAATGAAACATCTACTTTGGGACAAAATTTTAAATGTTTATTCCAATTTTCAGGGCATACTACGATAACTTTTTCGTAGGTACTTGGAATGGAGAATTGTTATTAGCGATTTGTTTATAAAAAAAATATCTACGCCACTGCATTCAGAATGCTTCCAAATAGCTGTCACCAAAATTTTACAAAAATATATTTATTAATAACAGAGTTATGACAACTTAAAGTTCGAAAACTTTCTAAACTAACAGTTGCAAAACAACACCCTGTATCAATGGATGGCCATGGAAATTATGTTAATTATTCTTAAATTAAACTATTTAAACCATCAGTGGAAAAAAAATATTTAAAGTAACGTAATATTTAATAAAAATCTATCATTAACTGTTAAACAGTAACATAATTTCCATGGTAACTAAGATTTAAATGGAAATGTTAGGTCTTATTATTAATTCAGTTGTGGGATTCCGTTACTTTTATTAAATATTACGTTACTTTAAATATTTTTTTCTCCACCGAATAGCGATAGAGATATCGTGAGAAGAAAATGAAAAATTCTGTAGACCCAATTTAGGGGAGAATATATTAAAAGTGCCACAAAACCTGGCCAAGGAATGCACATATCTTGGAACATTCTCTTAGCATGTTCTCCAGGAAATGGTTTCATCAAGTCTCCCCTGTAAAGAAAACACATCGTTGCAAGAAATCCTTCTGTCCTGCTATTCGTCCAACAGTTCTACCGGTGGTAAAGTTTTTCCCTCCAAAGAAAGTGTATTCACAAATAGTAATCGACGCTTTGCAACTACTTCTGCCATAAGGACATTACTGAAAAATGAATGAGCAAGTTGACCTTATTGATTCACAATTCATCATTTTTAATATTGCTTAGTGAGCTCAGCTATATCTCCCATAGACCATGAAGTAAATATTCTCCCAGTTTCAGCACTGCACTGATAGCTGCACAATTTATGTGTACTACTTGTTATACAGGGTAGACAATTTTAATCAATACACGCGAATATGTTGAAAAGGACTTTTTTTTCAGAAAATGTTTTAGACAAAAGTTTGAGGGCTGCGAGGGGGAAAGATTTTCTTAAATGGGAGTGAATTTTTTTTTCAAATGAAAGTTGCAGCTGGCAATAGGTCGAATACAACAGTTTTTTGTTTTTTAAGTAAAAGTTTCCACCCCCATAATGTACGTATTTTATATTTTTAATATAATCATTGTAACAACTGTAACTAACACCGTTAATTTTCCCACAAAGTTTTTAAGGTAATATGCTGGTCATTTTTGTAAAAATCTGAGTATTAATCGTGAAATTACACGAAAAAATTCAAACCGTCCATTTGAAAATGGTAACAGTCCGCCCTGAATCTTCAACCACTGATAAAAGCTCACCATTTTGAAATGAAATGGTCCTCTCGGTTAAATTAGCTAGTACACAATTTTGGCAATTTCAATCGAAATTTTCGAATGTATAGAAACCGACGTGGAGTAACTTACGGTCATTTCACATTATAGAGCAGTAAGTACAATCGATCTAAAGGGTTTCTAGCATGACATCTTACGGTTAAATGATTACGTTGCCGACCCTCTAACTACAAAGGATGTATTTTACGGAATAGTTGATTAAGTATAATTTGTAGTAAAAAAGTTGGCTTTAATAAGGTTATTAGGATATCTATCATATAATCATACCCACTTTTTGTCATTACCTACCTTTACGACAAACTGCAAAAATGCAAATTTTCCGCCGGTATAAGAGCTTAATTATCATTGTTGATGTACCGTCTCCTTTTCCAAATAGCTCCGACAGTAATAAAAAGCTTGTGATTCTTTCTGCTCGTAAAAAATTTCAAAAGGCTACCGTATACATTAGGTATCGATTGTATTGCAAGATATATGTATTAACGTTTATTGAGAGTTGTAAAAAATAAATTTAATGCACTATAAACTGCCTGAAAATTGTACACAGTAAAAATCAATTTTTAATATCTGTTGAGTAAAATTGAAAAAGAATTTACGCGTATAGGTATATAAATAATAAAGGAAGTCGCGTAGTCGATTTTGAAATTCAACAAGCTAACTGTTGATGTAAATATTCTTAAAGTCAAAACCGCAACGAGAATTGAATCAATTTGTATGCAAAATCAGTTCATATTGCAGATAGCGCATGCAGTATTTGAAGGAGACGGTGGTGGTTTACGTTGTGGTTTCGATCGGTTGATATGTGCGAGGTCGTAGTAGAGGGGTTAGAGATAAACGTTATCTATCTGTGTATGGCGACTGACGCCCGATAGGGTACATTAGCCGGATTGCGTCCTAACACCCTGCAGAGACGATGGACGTCAAGTTTCCTATCGGTGTCACGTGCCTTATTTCATAAGATATACCGCTATCATAATTTAGAAAATCTTTCTCTAACTTTGACCATTTTAAAAGTTTTCAAACTTTAACGTTCCCTTTATTATGTATTCTTGGGACGATGGAAGGACGCATATTCTTAATTAATACGCGATTAAGCTTTCGTTTAATTCTGTTTTCTTATTATTAAATTATGAATAATACATTATGCAGTATGCACGCCATGTAGCAAGCCAATTACGAATGATAAATTGTTAAACTCCAATTATACAAATGACCAAGTTTTCAGCTGTACTTATGCTAATAAAATATGAATCGGTTGAAAAATAGTTACTCTTTGCCACTTTATCGTAGTATTATTATAATAACCGGTAATGTCCAAATGTATAAGGTGTTTTACAATAAATACAATGATAATAATAAGAATAATCCTTCTTATCCAACAGGTACATGGGAGGGCTACATAGATCAATTAAAGAGCAACAATATTAATAATTACTGGCATATTATTTAAAGCGTTGAATTGTGCAAGGTTTGTGTATCGGGGAACGCTACTCCGCTGAACACAATAAGTACATCCATTTCTAAATGTTACGTAAGGGTTCCAAATGAAACATTTCTAAGCAACATCTAAGACACATTACTGGCACATTCCTTCCGAAAGGGAATAAATGGTAATGTCTAATAAACGTTTCAATTGATATGTTACATAAAATACAAAACATATACATTACAACACGAACGTTTTAGGTATGTATCCAAAAATACATCTCTATGATGTATTTTTTGGAATGTGGTAACGTATAACATGTTAGAAACATTAAAAATGTGATGTTTCGTTTGAAACAAAATAGTCATCGTTCAAAGGTAATGTTACAGAATTGTGTTCAGTAGCGTTGTACCAGAAACCTAATCACTTGAAACATATCGTAAGAAACTAAAAATTCGCGTTTCAATGCGAATGTTTTACATATTTGTCCAAAATTACAATTTAGTGTTTAATTGGAACGAAAAATTTCTGTTTCGAAAAATAGATTTATGCACAGATACAAAGGTTATTATTACCGATTCACCTGAACATAAACGACTCTTTATGGGCCGCGGCCTCTTTATAGCCCCTCGGTCCATAAAGAAACGTCAATTAATTAATTAATTCTGATTTCTCGGGTATCAAAGCACTACTTCTTGCTGTCCCAGCCAGCTCGTTACTTTCGGCCTGGCAAGCCATCGCATTTTCTTCATCTGATAGCAACGTATTTTACTATAGCATCGTATTTCAAGCGGTTGATAGATCTACTCAAGTTTATGCGATATTTAAATTATTTGAGATAAAAACTTAATCTGTGCATAAAATAGTATGTGTATTTCTGGCGTAACTTGCTTTTATGGCCCGACAACCTTTGCCTAGCCCTTGGTACTCGCTCTGGCTTGAAATAAGGCTTCGGGCTATAAAGCTTCTTTACGCCCTTAATGCATAAATAACTACTTATTATTCATGTGCTACTATAAATAGATGTGTGATATTGCACGTCTAAATGGCTTATTTAGCAAAGAGTCGGTAGCTCAGGTGATTTACGTGGCTATTGGCCGAGTCCTAAACGGGCGACCGATGGTCGCGTCCTACTTGAAGCAAAAGTACAGAATGGGGGCCCTGGTGAACGAACCACCGGGGTACATGGGGCCCTGTAGGGTCTGCGCAGTGGGATTATGTTTCAAGAAACATATATAAAATGTTTCGATGTAACGTTTTTGTGTTGTTTCAAATCTAGGTTTCTGAACGCGGACATTAAACATCTATACGTTATGTGTATGATACGTTTCTGTCGCAGTTTCGGAGATGTTTCATGTTTCAGAGATACGTTTCTAAAACATTTCAGAAACGTATTTTTGCACTGTGGGGCGTAACTGGAAAGTTTTTGTGAATCTTTGACATTTAAGTATTCCAAGATTACGCATCTTACTGGGTAAGAATAATGCTATCGCAAAGTAAAAAGTGACTAATCAATGGCGTGGGGGAGTAGAAGTGGTGTAAATGAAGGATTGAATGGTGAATTTAAGTTTTTTTGACTGGTGAGTAAAATTTACAGTTGTTAAATTACAGAATTTTTTCTCATATAAGTGGATTCTTGAACGTTCATCATTAAAGTTCTTGATACGTTGCACTTCGCTGGGAATGACCTCGATGTGTTAGTTAATATGCCAATACAATCGGTCTGACGGCGCACTTATTATATTATAGATTACCGCAGGGAAAAATGCCTGGGAGGCACCAATTGAATTGATTGTGTATGCAAATCTTATAATTTCTAGTTTCGAATTTTTAATAGTGAACGACTTTTGAGCTAGCAGAATGTTTTAAAACAGAGTAAGTAGTGAGAAGCAGTGGTATGATGACAGTTTTAGCAATGATCCATAGGAGAAGACAAGAATTTAGTCGAGCGCCGACTGGTGCAAGTATCAGTACAGATACCAGTCACAGAGCGTAATTTTTCATCTACAGAATCGTAACATTAAAAACGAAAAGAATACTATGAATTTTCATTCCGAATAAGCACCAGAAAAATTTAGTGAAAATAAATGCTTGCTATAATATACGAAATCTGTTCAAAAAGTATCGCGAATTTTGTGTTTTTCAAAAAGTATTTATTTATTCATTAATATCCATTTTATCCCCTTCAAAGTAATTCCCCTCGGATATAATACATTTATGGCAACGTTTTTCCCACTCCTCGAAGCACTTAAAATCATTTTTTGTGATCTTGTTCAGCTCCTCCTTCGATGTCGCCTTTATCACTTCAATCTTGGCGTAGCGTCAACCTTTCTTGGGTCTCTTCAGTTTTGTGAACAGGAAAAAGTCACAGGGAGCCAGGTCTGGGGAATTTTGGCACGAATTTCGCAGCGACCTAGTCTAAATCATTGGGAAAAATTGAATGGCACGAGCCAATCGATATGTTTAGATCCTCAGCAATTTCTCTAACGATGGTTCAACGATTGGCCAATATTATTTTCTTCACTTCATCAATGTTTTCGTCTGTTATTGTGCTCGGGCGTCCGGCACACTTTTCGTTGTTCACATCTTCTCGCCCTCTAAGAATATTTTGCACCACCGATAAACTTTGCCTTCATCCAAGGTAGCTTCACTAGTGCTGTCAATTTTAACCGGTTAAACCGGTTAACCGGGTTACAATGTTCATTTTGACCGGTCAAAATGCGAAGGTTACAACCATTTTAACCAGTTAACCAGTCAAACTATTTTCACCGGTCAAATTGCGATGGTTATAACCATTTTAACCGGTTGCAAACTTTGACCGTTCATAATTTTTGCAACCGGTCACAAATATGACCGCTTGTAATCGTCATATAACCTATAAGTGGTATGGCCATGCAGAACGAATAGTAAGAAATGGATGACCATAAAAATTGTTCAGTGGTACTCTAAACCAAGAAGGAAAAGAAGACCGGCCTTGAAAAGGATAACATATAAGAAGCTTAAAAAAACACTGCAAAAAGAGGCTGCAAAAAAGACAGCTGTGGAAACGGAAAATGGCAAAGTCTTAAACAGAACACGCCGCAGAGGAGATGAGGAAGTGCTACCTTCGAGGAAAGTTACTACCAGCGATGTCAGACGACGTTCCATGTTGATCTTAATGGGTCATCGGAGTCATTGAGAAGTTCGACAATAAACAACCAGCCAGCGATTTTTTTCTCTTACCGAAGCCTTGTTTGAGGTTGTTCGCCTTGTTTGGTGGATTTGTGGTCGTTGGACAGATCTTTAGAATCCATCAAGCGTACACTTCCTTGTAACGATCGTGTAATCACCACATCCGGGAAGCCCAAAATTAGTTTCTGCTGAACCACATGATTAACTCGTTGAACAAATTCTTCTATTGCAATAGACTTGCGTTATCTCCTTAGATTGTGAACTTTAGTTTACCTTCGTTTAAGTTTTCAGCACCGTTCACGCACATCATCATTTACTCATTTGTTAATTTGTTCTGTACCACCACGGTTTGAAGAAAGCGAAGAATACGACATAAAGGAAACAAGGACAAGTGGTATTGTACTCGTACTCGGTTACAGAATTGGAACAACTGGACGGTAGGAGAACCTTTCGTTCTAAATGTAAAATGTATTGCATCTACATGAAAGATAAAATTTAATTAATTTTCTCTAAACTTCCTTTGTGGAATTCCATAAGTAAGTGTAATAATACACATAAAAGCAGGTAATTCCATGTTTAGTGGAGTAATAGGTCAATTTTCAGACACATCTGACCGATTTTTACCTTTCCGTACTGGACAAAACCCTAGATATTTCGAAAGCTTTCCGTTCGAAGCGCTAAATGGAAATAGTGCATAAAGATTTAATGAAAATGCTTGAGCGTTTTTTTACAAGGAAACGTGGAATTTCATTTACAACAAACTGCTTTTTGCTTTTTTGAGTTTACTCTCTTATAATAGCAAGTAAATAAATGAAGGGAATGTTATTATAATTATCGAAACGTGCACGTCAAATGTATGTAATGTATTTTTTATAGTAGTCAGAGAAATGTGATCGACGGGTGCGTTTATGCAGCCAAAATGAGGGATTAATCAGTTACGTTGTCAGAAGATCTACGTTGATTTTCGATACCTTGGTGAAAGCACTTAATTTGATGTTAATTATTAAGGATCCTTAGACCCTTTTGTCGTTTTGTACTGTTGAATTAATTTTCTCCAAACTTATACTTTCTCGAACTCCATAACCAATTGCCATAATAAAAACAACTAATATTACTACCTATATTAATAAAATAATAATAAATAATAACATAATGCAAAATAAAAATAGTAAAATATTTATCTCACTTATTTACTCAATGTTGTACTCTATTTAGTAACAGGCTTAAGAAAGGATAAGAGAGAAAATCGATAGAACTCTATAGGATTCACAATTCGGTTTCAGTAGAGCAAAAAGCACTCAGGATTTAATATTTAGCTTAAGACAAGCAGAAGAAAGAAAAATAAAAACAAAGATATACCTACTCATATATGGATGTTTCGTTGATATAGAAAATGCATAAGATATACTTTATTTTTTTTATATTGCTTCCCCTCAATCTATTACACGACGATGGTTTCCATGTGCATAATTAGAACATAAGATTAGACAAGAAAGGCATTTAACTTTTTTGTGGATTAAAAATATCTAATTCCAAACATGTTTGTTTTTATTTTACTTTATACTGGGTCGCCCACTTGCCCTTCGTTCTTCGATAGTATCTTTAATATTAACTTTAGGACAAAAGGTCAAGAGACACTTCTTATTCAGATGTTCATTGTTTACAAAAATATTATCAGGCCCGCACTGCTCTTGGTTTCGTCTGTACAGCATCGTACTCGATTATTTTAAATGGAACACCCTATAGATTTTTATATTTTTGAAATCCATATTCGATTTTAGACCAAGTTTGTTTGGCCTTTCACCTACTTAAGTCAACTCATTTAGGAGAAAATGAATGTTTTTTTATTGTCGTCGAAATCAACAATCAGTAAAAAAACTATTCAATCATTGGGAGCAGAGCAACAAAATTGAAGATATTCATAAACAAAAGAGCGTTTCATTTCTCGGTATACTGATTTTGAACGAAATTTGTTGCAATAGGGCCTTACTGAATTTTTTCTAACGACCACAGAAGAACTGCCAAAAGTCGACTATTTTAAATAGAACACTCTGTATATTTTTTCATGAATGAACCGATTTTTAAGTTAGCTTTGATTTTTGTTAAATATGTCGTATATCTAAAGGTAATAGTTTTGAATTACATATTTTGTTTTTTCGCCCAATTCTGAAAATAAAATTAAAGGAACCAACAAACAATAACAATATTTGTATCAGATATTTACTTATTATTACGTAAATTGTGTTGTTACTTAAAAAACCAGGAATGTGAACCAAAAAAACGGCTAGGTATTAAAATGTTATTGAGACAGTACCTATGCTGTTCTTTAATCATAAATACATTTAACATAGTTGCCATGCTATTAACAATAGACGACATATGCCAGTTTAATTTCAATTGATTGTATTTGACACATTATCGTCTTCTACTGTGTTAAAAAGGCTTAAAATCGAATCGAAAATGTCACGTTTTCCAAATAACGAACTTGTTGATATGGTTTTCATTCTCGGCGAATGTTTACAGGATACGTGAAGCTTTCAGATCAATCATGCGAATCATGCCTGATATCCTGGAAGATGTGAACACAAATTTTTCAAATCGTGTAAGGCAGTGTTGACACAATACTGATGGGTTGTTTGAAAATTAATGTTTAGGCAATGTAATGTTTTGTGTTTTGTACCGTTCGATTTTATGTAAGTTTATTTATTAATTAATGTTATACATCAGCAAATAATAATAAGTAAATATCTGATACAAATAGTGTTATTGTTTGTTGGTTCCTTTAATTTTATTTTCAGAATTGGGCGATGAAACAAAATAATTCAAAATAAGGTTATTATCTCGGAAACTATTACCTTTAGATATAGGACATATTTAACAAAAATCAAAGCTAACTTAAAAATCGGTTCATTCATGAAAAAATATACAGAGTGTTCTATTTAAAATAGTCGACTTTTGGCAGTTCTTCTGTGGTCGTTAGAAAAATTCAGTACGTCCCTTTTGCAACAAATTTCATTCAAAATCAGCATATCGAGAAATAAAACGCTCTTTTGTTTATGATAATCTCAAATTTTGTTGCTCTGTTGCCAATGATTGAATAGTAATGATTTTTTTACTGATTGTTGATTTCGGCGACAATTTTTAAAAAACATTTATTTTCTCCTAAATGAGTTGACTTAAGTAGGTGAAAGGCCAAACAAACTTGGTCTAGAATCGAATATGGATTTCAAAAATATAAAAATCTATAGGGTGTTCCATTTAAAATAATCGAGTACGATCCTGTACAGACGAAACCGAGAGTAGTGCAGGCCTGAAAATATTTTTATGTTGTGAACAAGGAACATTTGAATAAGAATTGTCTCTTGAACTTTTGTCCTAAAATTAATATTAAAGGTACTATCGAAGAACAAAGGGCAAGTGGGCAACCCTGTATAATATAAAGAAAAATTAAAAATCAAAAGTGATACTTTGGCAAAAAAATAATGATGCCATGGAATGGTTGAGGTAAAAACAAATAGTGTTGTTTGTCTGGCATCATCTGAGCACTGTTGCCAAATCAGCGGAATTCCCGCGGACTTTGAATGCGGCAAGCGGGGGAAAAAATTGCGTTGCGGATAGCAGAAAATTTAGCCGGAAATTGGAGTATTCTGGCGGCAAATGCAGCGATTTTTTTTTTAATATTACATGTTTTGTATGTAAAAATTTGTCTTTCCTCATTGTTTAATACCCACATGTCAATATCTACAAGTTATGGTTTTTCAGTTATTTTCACTTACTTATTTAAAAAAAATGGCGGATGCAGACGGTAATTTAGGAATTCATTACTTGAAAACCGTTGTAGCTATGGCAACCAAGTTTTCTCTAGCGTATAGAGGAGGAATAAGGCCTTCGAACATTTTGTTATATGTTCGAAGAATAAGGCTTTCTTTTGGTGCACTTAAAGAAATTTAAGTTGCGTATGAGCTCGCAACTATGGGGCTCCAAATTTAGGAAAGTTCAAAGACTAAAAACTCAGATTTTTTAAATGAAATGACCAGTTTCTTACTATTGCATTTGATAGAGAATCAAAATGAGCATGTTTTGGTATTACATGTTCCTATCCCTATCTTTAATAGTTTCTGACTTATTCCAATTTCATCGCATTGATACCAGTTTTTTGGATTTTTTTAGTAGTCGACCGTGACATGGACCATGGTAATCGAATTTTGAACAAATTAAGTGATACTAAACCGTCACCTGTTATAGGTTAACATAAGTTTTTCAATATCTAATTGAAAAAAATGGCTCGCAATGGTTTTACATATTAAGATTTTTGGAATCTAATTGTTATTTATGGTGAAATGGACAGAATCGCGTCACATGCTTGTCATACGTTTATTGAACGATATCCAGAAAGACCGCGTCCTAGTGAACGTACCAACAATTGAAACCGACCAAATGAAATTGTTCGAATATTGGAAGCTTTGTACCACCAAAACAATTACCTAGATTAAGACCCGTTGTTGAAGATGAAGCTTAAATTATTAATGTACTTGGATATTGCACGGCGTGCTTCACTAGGTAATTGCTTTGAGCGTAAATATTAGTTGTATCTAAAAAACCCTAAAAAACTGCCATTATCGCTCGTTTTCTCATAATGGGCATTTGATGCAACCAGTTGACCTCTCAAGACGAATTGAGTTTTGCGAATATCTAATGTTGAGGAACCAGGAAGATTCTTTGAGAACCTTGTTTGGTCAGACTGGGCCAAATTTAGTAAAGATTTAATCGCCATAATTCACTTTGCTGGTGCGATTAAAATCCTTTGAATCGAGATGTATTTCAAAAGTGCTCGAGGTTTATTGTATTTTGGAGATTACTAGGTTCCCACAGCTGCAACAGTTTTCAAGTACCTAATCAATTCCTAAATTGCCGTCTGCATCCGCCATTTTTTTTTAAATAAGTGAAAATAACTTAAAAACCATAACTTGTAGATATTGACATGTGGGTATTAAAAGAACTGAAATGTGACGTAGAATCCAAAAATGCAATAGTTCCCATTTAAAAAAACGAAGTTTCCAGCTACTTCCGGCATTTCCGGAAGCGCTACCATTTTGAAAATATTTTACATCGATTCGGTTTTCAGAATAACCCTTAAGTTCAAATTTTCAAAAACCTATCTATAAAACTTTCCCAGAAATGTCTAACTAAAGCTCCCAAAAAACACCCTGTATACTATTACTAAATATTTTATATTATAAAATTGTTTTGTCGAAATCATTATAATTGTTCATTGAACGATTCTTTGTTTATCCCTAAGTACTTCTATAATAGTTGTGTTAGTGATGTCATAACACTTTGAGAAAGAGAATGTTTTCTGCCTAGGCATTAGCACAGGATTTAACGAGGCAGCCATGATTTTTCTTATAGAGTTATGTCCAAACTATAATTTGGTTATAGTTTGAATCTGTTACTCGATAGGTACTGAAACGTGCCAAAAAAAAAATTAAAAAAGTTTTATGCCTAGGCATTTCACAAGATTTAACAAGGCAGACAATTTTTTTCTTTTTTTAACTGTATAAAAGCTATGTTTTAAAAGTAATTTCATGCTGTTACTCGATAGGTACAGTAACGTGCCAAAAAATATTCAGGAGAGAGGGCATGGCGAATTTCTACACAAGTTCCGCCCAGGCAGCCAAAGATTTTATGGATGGTCTGTATAAGTACTAGCTTTTAAAAATCATTTCATGCTGTTACTCGATAGGCCAGCTTTTTTGCAGCTCTTGGACTATACGAAGATATAAAACAGGAAAGACAAGATGGAGTGAAAGCATCCAGATGAAATAATAAAAGTCGACTGTAATAAGTCTTAACTCATAGGGTAGACGGAGTTAAGAATTAAATAACTTAGTAAAAATTCCATATCTTTCAGAAAGTAAAGCTACTAATTGCACCTAACTAAGCCTTAATTATACAAGAAAGATCAATAAAACTATTAATTATACGACAAGAGAGCTTTTACAAACGAAAATAGCTCTATAATGCATTCGTTGCACAGCATTAATGCTATTAATACTAGTCTAAGTGCTTCATTATAAGGCAATGCATTTAGGCTCTCGTTGAATGGAAGTCAACCACGTCGACAGCCTTTACGTGAAAATTGAACAGTTTATACTCTAATATGTTTCTGTCGTCATCTATCAAAAATTACCGAACAGCTTTCGATTAACGTTTTATAGGTTTTATTAGTAGATACTGAAATATTAGTGTGTATAAACTTATTTCTTTAATAAGAGAAAATGTGCACCGTAATGGTACGAAAATCGGATTTCTATACCGAATTAAACTTGTTTCAAACGTTTTTGATAAGTCAGTTTAAGGTAGGCATTGAATGTAAACTTTTATAAAACGCCTGTTGAAGTCCGCAATTATGAGTATTCATTCAAAAATACATTACACCCAGTAGTCAAGAGTATTGTAAGATTGTAAGAACTTTTTGTGAATTTCTCGAGACGTTCGTATTCTGGTTACGTGTTCTGAATAAACTGGAAGACACCCCAGGGACAAAATGGTAGAAGAGAAAATTTTACTCTTTGACATGGCATGTTTGAACGCTGTCATTACGCAGAGGGCGCAACTCGAGAAAAGTTTGATTTGAAATCGAGATGATTCGAAATCCATCACCTAATGGTCGCCACCCGTTACCCGTCGTCCTGTCAAGACGTTGAATGAAAAATGATGCTAAGATTGCTTCATGCGAGATACTTCTACAATTTTCTTTTAAAAGTGCTTACCGAAAATCGAAGGCAAACTCTTAACGCCACTTTCTCTAAATTTTTAAACTGCTAATATGACGGATCAACATGTTTTTCTTCGAGAAAACTTTTGCATATTCGCTCATTTACGTTTACAACTTGAAAACTGAAAATTTCAAAGTGGAAATTTGCCACTTTTAATTAAGTTTGTTATTTAAAACTAGCTAAACACTTTTTTTTTATTAGAAACTGTGAACATTCATTTCTATAGAACATTCTTGTAATACAACTCGACCTAATTACGAAATATTGTCTACAAAATTTACAGCAGAGGTGTAATCTGAAGAACACGTAAACAGTCTTTTATAGATAATCCTTCAATATAAAAGATCTCTTGATTTTTTTCTCTTTTACATCGCTAATGAATAATTATAGAACAGGAGGTCACATAAAATTTATAATGAAACCAGAATAAGTTTGGGTATATTAAGTTTTAGAATAGTAAACAAGCCCTGGTGTACTTTAATTGGACCAAGCTCACTTTATATTGTATGTAGGTATGTAACTTGAGATATAAGTAGCTTAATTTCGGCCAAAGGAAACTTTCATTAAAAATTTAAAGTTAGGTTCGCCATTTAATTATAATTAGCTAATGAAGTTGCCTTAATCATGCACAATTAACAAAGATAACTAAGCTGTAAGGAATCAGAGAAACACTTTCATGGTTTTGACTAGTCGTTATTTTACAGCGAGGAAAATATTCAGCTATTAAACGCTTGACCCAAACAAAGTTTTAATACAAGGGAGTATTTTGAGATAGATTGCACATTAATATCCTTTATCTTAAGGAAGCAAAAAATGTTTATAAAGGGGGTGTGTAGTTAATTACGCTGATCTATATTGCTGCATTTTTAAGAAAAGGTCAGCAATTACTCAAAAAAGTAGTGAAAAACGGTTATCATCAAAAGTTGGCCAAAAAACTTGATCCTCCTCAATGATTCTTCTTCTTTTACCATATTGCCTATTACAATTACAAATAACTATAAACAACTAAAACATTTCATTTCAACTAAACTTAATTTCTGATTACTATACTTCAGTTCTCCTCCCTTCCCGTTCTCTGCTTTCTTCTCTTCCAGATCTCTTCCATCCATCCTTCTCCACTTTCTGCTAATACTTCCCTTCTCCTTCAGATCTTCGTACTCTTTTAGCAGTTTCTCTTCTCCTTCCCCACACAGTCTGCATTTTCATCCTCCCTCCAATTGTCCTCTTCTATTATCCTTTCATGTTAGCTATTATGTTTGGACTTTATTATCTTTCGCCCTTCTTTCCTGTTTATCTATGCCCCTGTCTATATGTACGTCACTTCGCCTCTGTTATTTCTCCCCCTTTTTCTTATCCTTGTCACTTCTTCTGTCACGTATCCGTTTCTTCTGTAATAATCTTCCCTTCCCTTCTGTCCGTATGTCTTTCTTCCCTCTTTTACTTCCGTCCAGCACTCTTTCAATATCATTACTTTTATTATTATTATTACAAAAACGGTAAGGGCAGAGGAAACCTATTACTTTCCTCATAGGAAGGTCTTTTCCGCTCGTATGAAAGTGTTTTTACCCGACGTTGGAAATTTTCCAGGAGCTCTTGATCTCGAATAAGAGTTGGGTACCATACGGGACCAGCATACTCACTCCATGTTAGAGTACTGTTCACTATAACATCCAAGTAGTTATGTGACAAGGCCCTTTCCAGCACTTGACCATTTAAGTAATAAGCTGATGCAGGATTATTCTTACCGATGTGAAGCACTTTGCATTATTCACGTTTAGCGGAAGTAACCAGTTTGAGCATCAGTGTTGAATTGTATTTAGGTCTGCTTGAAGCCTACTTTGTTGAGTAGAAGGATCGCCGATGATTTTAGCATGGTCAGCAAAATAGGACTAAAAATTAGTAACAGAGCGATGGAGATCACTGACGTATGCAGTGAATAGTAACGGTCTAAGGACCGAGCCTTGCGGAACTTCACTTTTATTGTAACTGGTCGCTCACTTGAAAATTCATGGCTCTAAAGTATCTATGTGTTAAAAGGTTTGACATCCATCCAAAGCTTTTGAAAAATCGATATAAATATCGTATATCGGCTTGCCGTTGTCCAAACATTTCGACCAGGTGTTGACACAATGGAGGAAGTTGGTTAGGGTTAATCGACCTTTTAGAAATCCATGGATTCCATAATTTTACATACGATACGAACTAGGCTAATCGGACGACAATTTTATTGTTGGAATCTAGCTTATTACCATTTTTATGGTATGGTATATTTATGCTAATTTCCATGCATGAGGGGCATAGGATTGTGGAAAGGACGCATTTTTGAAAGTGAATAAGATATAGATTCCGCACAATTCTTTAAAAAAAAGGGAGATAAACCATCAAGACCAGGAGAGAAGTTGGTTTTTAGATTTAAAAGACGTTCCTTTATTTTAATTTCCGAAAAATTAATTTCACAAAGAGACGGTCACAACTTGGTAGTCGAGAAGTGGCATTTAGTGGTTCATTGATGCAATATAGTGGAACCCGTCCTTCTCTCTATTCCTTCTTATTTTTTGTATCTTTGCCTCCTCTGCTACTGGTGTCTCCTGCTCAACTCCATTACCCACCTCTCAATTCTCTCCTGTTAATTCCACCCCCATATCTCCGCTCCATACATCATCTCGCTCCTAATTAGTTTCTCGAACATCATTTTTCTCCTGTCCGGCTCCATTCCCAAGACCTTTTCCCCTGTTCCCCATACCTGTCCCAATATATTATTCGCATTTTCTCCCTTATGTGTGCTTCTTCCTTGTTTTCCTGTGTGAATTTATATCCCAAACTTCAAGGGTTGGTTTTGTTTAATATTTAATATGTGGTAGAGGATTAAGAGAAACCAAAGAGACTGAACTCAATTAGTACTCCAGCCAGATAGACTTTACCTTTATCCTTTATTTTCATACCCATATGGCAGTCTAGAAGTATGTATTTCACTGCGGTAAAATTTCCAAATAACGTTCTGCATTCAAATTTTCTGGATAAATGTGGAAACAAAATGCAATAAAACTCCAGCTCCACTCGCACCAGTTATGGCGATAAAATTTTTAACTAAATTTTGGCCTCATCTGACCGAATAATGTTTCCCCAAAAATTAACATCTTCGTGGTCCCTTAACATTAGCTATTCGCAAAACTGAATTCGTCTTGGGAGGTCGCCTGATTGCATCGAATCCCCATTATGGTGAGAAAATAGGCGATAATGGTATCTAGTTTTTTTAATTTTTTGGATGCAACTAATATTTAAACCCTAAAGCAATTTCCGCGTCTTTCAACGCATTAGTGGGGTACGCCGTGAAATATCCAAGTACATTATTAATAACCCAGCAAACACATTTATATATAAAATACATATAAATTATGTAAGAGCTTTTTAGATTTATATAAAACTGGAAGAAAAATAAGAGATATTTAATGTCAGGATGTCAGTAGCCCGTTCTTCAAGTACGGCTTTATTGTTAAATTTATTAAAAAATAAATATACGGGATGGCAATTAGTTTGGATGAAGCACATTTGCAAATTATTTAGACACATACAGGGTGTCTCCAAAAAGTATGGTACATAAAACGTATATTTTTTTTAATGGAATGACCCACTTTTTTTAAGCCCAAATGTAGGGGCTTGGGTGAAATTTTCAGTCGTACATTATTTTTGTATTAATACACGGCGTTGCCAAGTTATTAATTAATACATATTTTTTTGCTAAATATCAACCCTTCCATTATACGCTTGTATTTTTTTAACGTCTTGTTTTTGTTTTTAAGTAAGTTCGGTGGTGGATTTGGGTTGAATCAGAGTATTCAACCGTGACGAAACATTAAATTATTTCATACAGGATGTTCACTTTTTTTTGCTCTAAACATCGACATTTTCAAACTACTTTTTCTTCATTTTTTTAAATGGCACACCCTATTTATTATTGCATATTTGGAATCCCCGGTAAATTTTAGTGCAACTTTATTAAGCTTACCCTATACCTAAGTGCGATAGTTTTTTCGTAAATTGAGATTTTCTATTCCTTACGGCAGTAGATAGTGGTGCGATGGTTAAGGCGCGTGGACGAGCCAACGCATAGGCTGGACACTCGAATGGAGGATGCGATGAAATAAGGTTCTATTTATTTTTTTAAATATGTGCTGTTTACGGACGAATGCACGTTCCATAGAAATGGTTTTGTAAACAGATACAACTTTCACTTTTATGACACGCAAAACTCGCACATTATCCGCGTCAACCATTTCCAACATAACTGGAGTCTCAACGTATGGAGAAGAATCGTACATAACTATGAACTTGGTCCTTATTTTTTTGAAAATCCCCTAACAGGACAAATCTTTTTAAATTTCTTGACAGAAGACTTTCAAAATTTAACTCAGCATCTTCCTAACTACATTACGGAGATAATGTGGTTGTTGCTGGACGGAACTCCGACTCACTTTTCCATAAAAGTCAGACAACAAATTAGTGAATACGTTTATCGTAATGGTGCCACTACTAGATAGAACATGATGGAGAGGATTCAACAGTCCTTTCCCCGCATTACTCCAGCTATGTTTAATGAAGTGATGAAATCTTTCACCAAAAGAGTAGACTCGTGCTTAGTACAAGACGGCAAACATTTTGAACGGTATCCTCGATTCGAGTGTCCGGCCTATGCGTTGCCTCGTCCACGCGCCACCATCTACTGCCGTAAGGAATAGAAAATCTCAATTTACGAAAAAACTATCGCACTTAGGTATAGGGTAAGCTTAATCAAGTTGCACTAAAATTTACTGGGGATTCCAAATATGCAATAATAAATAGGGTGTGCCATTTAAAAAAATGAAGAAAAAGTAGTTTGAAAATGTCGATGTTTAGAGCAAAAAAAAGTGAACATCCTGTATGAAATAATTTAATGTTTCGTCACGGTTGAATACTCTGATTCAACTCAAATCCACCACCGAACTTACTTAAAAACAAAAACAAGACGTTAAAAAAATACAAGCGTATAATGGAAGGGTTGATATTTAGCAAAAAAATATGTATTAATTAATAACTTGGCAACGCCGTGTATTAATACAAAAATAATGTACGACTGAAAAGTTCACCCAAGGCCTCTACATTTGGGCTTAAAAAAAGTGGGTCATTCCATTTAAAAAAATATGCGTTTTATGTACCATACTTTTTGGAGACACCCTGTATCTATGTGTATAAATAATTTGCAAATGTGCTTCATCCAACCTAATTGCCATCCCGTATATTTATTTTTTAATAAATTTAACAATAAAGCCGTACTTGAAGAACGGGCTACTAAATGGACACCCTGTATAGTGTATATGTCTATTAGATGTAAATTCGTCTACATGAATTTATATACGTTTTATGTATATTTTATGTAATATTTACAAAAAAAATATTCATTGTAAAAGAGTTGCGATGACCAAAATGGCAGCTACTCGAGCGTAATGTAATTATTATCAATGTAAGGAATTATTTAAGCAGTTCCATACAAAAAATGGAAAAACTACATTTTACGCGCAACTGTACTTAATTCTTCTACGAACCCGTTTTTACCTGAACTGAAAGCCGACAGTTTATTATGATATACTTGCTTGAAAAGTTTCCCTTAACCGGATTCGAACGTTTGCGGGTGGGCGTTGCAAATTCTGAAATCCGACATTGTACCACTGCGCTAATCTGTAACATTCCTTCTTTTTAATTCGTACATCGTAACATTGCACTGTTTCGCGTTTAAATTTTGTTTGATTATACCGTTGAGTGAAGTCTTATTCAGTAATTATACCTATCTTTAACTTTATGTTAAAAATGACCAGGATTTAATTTATTTTATATTATTTATTTTCTATATAAATTAGACGCATTTTAGTCGATACGGATCTAATATTAAAGGTACGGGAACTACAATTTTTGGCGTTATAGAAAACCCGCGCGTGCGATTAATTATGTGGCGCAAATAGAAACGGACTTTATTGTCGACCATACAATATATGTAATGTAATGATAATTTCCAATTATATTTACAGAAGGCATGCATAAAAGGTAAGTAATATTACATATAATATTTTACATATAACGTACATAAATCTAATCATGTAAATATGACAGCACATGAATTTCATGAGTGATATGTAATTATCTGTATATATATATATTATATGAATTTCTGTATATAGAATATCCATAAGTTTCTATACTATTATGTAAAATATACGTAATTGTGTGACATACGGTTTATATAACTTTATTAAAGAATACTTACATACTTGGTATATAACAAAGCATATGTAGGGGTATTTACTTCAATTTATATATGTTGTATGTATATTTTATATGTGTGTTTGCTGGGAATATTAGTGTCATCTTCAACAATGCGTCTTACTTTAGGTCATTGTTTTTGGTAAACACCCCTCTGTGTCCAGGTATCCACAACATTGACGCTTAACCTTGAAACATTCCTTAAAATTAAACAGAGCACAGATTGGCAATAGGGGTGTGACACTAGGGGTGTATGGTTGATCGATTATGTAAACAATACTTACACCTCAATTATTCATTATTAATTTTTAATGCATCGCTATACGTTTATGGTGATACAAAGTGCAAGAAAGTAAGGGTAAATGACACGAATGGTTTGTAAAACGTGGGAAATTGTTTTTATTTTACCCCATGGTATACGATTGGAAGTTTAATCTATTGTAATGAAAATACACTGCTATGTCTGACACGCAATGGTGGCACGTGAGTTCTTAAGTCAACAATACCCTAACAGATGGATCGGTAGAGGAAGTTTCAGTCCATGGTCACCCAGCAAACACTTTTATAGATAAAATACATACAAATTATGTAAGAGCTTGTTAGAATTACATAAAACTGGAAGATAAATAAGACATAATGAATGTCAGGATGTCAGCAATTTGGCATATAATATATATGTCTTTTAGATGTAAATTCTTTTATATCTGTAGCACATGAATTTATATACGTTTTATGTAAATATATTTACATAAAAAATATTAGTTGTAAAAGCGTTGCGATGACCAAATGGCAGCTACTCGAGCATAATGTAATGATTAATTGTCAATGTAAAAAATTATTTAAACCGTTCCATACAAAAAAATGGAAAAACTACATTTTTACGTGCAACTGTACTTTTAATTAGGTATATTTAACTTAATTCTTGCACGAACCCGTTTTTACCTGAACTTGATATACTTGCTTGAAAAGTTTCCCTTAACCGGATTCGAACCTTTGGGGGTGGGCGTTACAAAATTCTGAAATCCGACATGTGTTTTCTTTGTATCCGACGGTGTGCGGTCAATTCGCCCCGGCACTTCGCCCTCGGACACTTCG
Organism: Pyrocoelia pectoralis; assembly: GCA_036250285.1. Taxonomy (NCBI): domain Eukaryota; kingdom Metazoa; phylum Arthropoda; class Insecta; order Coleoptera; family Lampyridae; genus Pyrocoelia; species Pyrocoelia pectoralis. The sequence goes on along the minus strand of CM070079.1, from coordinate 32,207,532 downwards.
CCCCGGACATTTCGCCCTCGGACATATCGCCCCCAAGACATTTCGCCCCCTGATATATCGCCCCCAAGATATTTCGCCTAAAAACATTTCGCCCCCGAAACATATCGCCCCCAAGACATTTCGCCTCCGAACATTTCGCCCCCGAAACATATCGCCCCAAAGAGATTTCGCCTTTATATATTTCGCCCCCGAAACATCGCCCCAATATTCCATTATCCATTGCCTATTAGCTTATACAATGGTCCAAATTTCGACGCTCACCATCGGTATCTCGGTTATTAGAAGAGGTAGAGCAGCGGTTAAATAGGAAATGTTTTTTAGAATTCAATTCTCGCGATAAATCTCATTTCTAATTCTCTTCAATGTCTTCAGATTTTCGAAAACATTTTCAAGACAAACTTATTGATGTAATCAGAAAACCACCGTTCTATTTTTAATTTTTTAAGTAATGTGTGCCAGCAATGGTTTTCATACGGCAGATGTTATAGAATTTTTATTAGTTAATTGCCTTTGAAAAGAGATTTTCAAAAATGTATAACATGCCTGAAAAATATTTATTTATGGGAGAGATATTAACAAAAACATGTATGTATTTATCTATAGCACATGAGAAATATAACCTTAAAGGTATGCAAGTGCAAAGAAAAACAATATTTAACCTCTGCTCTACTTCTTCTAATAGCTCTACAAATGGTGAGCATCGAAATGTGGACACACTGTATAACGGATGAAGGCGATGTGAGGGCGAAGTGTACGGGGGCGATATGTCTTGGAGGCGAAGTGTCAGGTGGCGAAATGTCCGGGGGCGAACTGTCCGGGGGGAGAAATGTCCGGGGGCGAACTGTCCGGGGGGCGAAATGTCCGGGGGCGAACGGTCCGTGGGGCGAAGTGACGGGGCGAAAAGTCCGGGGGCGATGTGTCATGGGGCGATTTGCCCTACAACCAGTTGATGTTTATGAGAGGTGCTCAGCAAACACTGAGCACCTCTCATAAACATCAACTAATAAAAACTAAAAGCTTCCTCTTTTGTCGAACGTGTCAGACGAAAGACTTCTTTCATTGACCTTAATCAGCTCGGACGTTGCATTAAGGAATATAGATGTTAATGATGGAATAAAGTAGTTCGAAGAAGCAAAATCTCGCAAGTTCTCTTTGCTCCAGTTAGAATTTGGAGTTGCACTCTTTCAGACGTCTCGTTTAGAAAATGAATTTACTTTTAAATGAGTTGCATTTAAGTTTTTTGGGGCCGTACGAAATGGTGACGGGGGAGGTGACGCCAAAATTAAACGTCGTCTACCATGGGATTTAATTAACACTGACGCTGAGTGAGTAAATGAGATTCATCCACCTACTCGTTGTTTATGTCAGTCCAAAAATGCTTGACAACACAACGTTCATGTCTACTCACGACCTTTACACCACCTTTCATATTCAACACGTACGTTCCAGTTGCCATGTTGTGTAATGCTAACCCCTTGAACATAAACTTTAGTCGTAAATTTTACATTCCTAAGATTGATAAGCTTTTGAAATTAGTCGTAACTTCACGTGTTATCGTTACAATTACATACTTATTTACCCTCGTACAATAATAACCAAGGGCGTTACAATTTAGCTTGTTAACTTGCTAAATACGACGAGTGAAAGGTTAATTTTAAACGCGATTATAAGTGCAGTGTGCAAGATGCAATCAATCTAATGAATAAATCTCATTGCCTTCACGCACATAATTCTATTTTCACCTCTTGTCGAGTACTTACACATTCACGTAATTAAGCTAAATGGAATTTTTCTTAAGGTTGACATTCGAATTCAAAGCATGAATGCCTGACAGCATAATACAATAACGTTCTGAAATAACTTAGTTTTCACATCTATCTTGAACTTTAATAATATAAGTTTTCATATATAGAGAAAGGGGCTTGATGAATATGGTAGGTTAAGATACAAGCACGAAATAATAAAATAAAAACTTTTATAAACATCGATTTTGATTCATATCGAGCATTCATAAATATTTCAGAAATAAATTTGCATTCTTTTTATTATTCATTATAAGCGTATCTAAGGGTTTTATGAATAAGTTAGACACAAATTGGAAGAAATGAAAAAGATTACTATTTCTGCAAGGGAAAAAAAATGCATAATTTTTCTATTGTAATTAACAATACATTTCTATAATTAAAACCTTATTGTTATTTTGTAAGGCATTTCTTTTGTATTAGAAACAATGTTTATGGAAGTTTCAAGGGTTCTTTGTTTAAATTCATTAACTTGAATGTAATTGTTTTGATAATTGAAGCTTTGAAGTTAGAGAGTTGTATTTTAAGACAAAGTATTACTGTAACTGGCAGATTTATAATAACGCAGAAAATTTACAAGTTCTAACAAATATGAGAAATTTCTGAATTCAAGTTATTTATTATTTGTGCTACTTGTATAAACAGTGTAAAAACATAGAATTCGTATATAACTCAAATTTTCAAATGTGTTCTAATATAAATCAATCGAATACATTAGGCATTTTCTTTTCAGAAAAATGGTCGCGAATTTTTTAATCACAATGGAAAAAATCATGGGCCATACAACCGCTTAAGATTGATTTTGATAAAATTTTCCAATTAAAACACATCATCGTGAATAACTTGTTTTTTACTAGGACTAGAGGAAATTCTAAACTTTGGATTTCAGGCAGACACATTTTCACGGAAAAATCAATCCTGTCACTTATCCCCATTAACCCTATGTCAAATGTTTTAAATGGGAACAAACAAAAAACAATAAACAAACTAAAAAAGTAATCCATTCCTCTAATAGTATAAACGATTGTTTGTTTCCGTTGTTAAATTATGAATGTCTGGTGTTGTCAATCTGCAGCATCTGAAAATTTCTGTTCACATGTTTTTTTAGATCATTTGGTTGCGCCTTGTAAATTTCAATGTCTACCGAAGTTAAATTAGGCCATTCTGTAAGACCTCCAATGACTGCAGCATTAAGTACAGAATGAAGCAAAATCCCATCTTGTTGAAAAATTATATTTCCCAATAAGGGCTCTAGCCCAGTGACTCAATTACTCAAATTTCTTTACCAAATAAAGTAGTTTTTGCCCAAACATTCAATTTTTCAAAACGGAAATTATGGCTTGACTTTTCCATATAGGTATATAAAACTTTTGTTTCGGCTGACCGAACTAACTGAACAGCCCCTTCTCCAATTTTTGTTTGCTCCTCATTTGAGAACGTATAATGTAACTTTATTCATATAAAGGGTGATTTTTTAAGTATTGGATTTTTGAAAATTGAAGAAAACACGGAAAAATTGTAAAAGTGAATGAAATATTTCTTTGGATCACGATAAATCAATGCCTGCCATTTACTTTTTAAAAATTTATTTCATGCAAATGTTGCGCAAGGTTACGCATCAGGTGGTCCATTAAGAAAGTCCCATTTTGGTACACTTTTTCCAACATTTCGGCCGGTATTTCACCAATGGCACGTGCAATATTGTCTTCAAAGGCAGCAATCGTGATTGACTTGTCCCTATAGATGAAAAACTTTACATATTCCAACAAAAAATCTAGTCAAGTCTAGTGGGGTCAAATCGCACGAACGACAGCGCTAAACGTGAGATTAATTGCTCACCGAACTTGCCTCTCAATTGGTTCATGGTATCGCGTGCAGTGTGGCATGTGGCACAGTTCTGTTGAAACCACATTCTTCAATTTTGGGAAAAAAAAGTTCGAGATCATCGAACGATACCTTGCTCCATTGTCCGTTACGTTGCGGCCATTATCGTCTTTGAAGAAGTTCATAAATCGCACCAAACAGTGCATTTTTCAGGGTGCATTGGCAGCTCTTGAACAGCCTCTGGCTGCTCTTCGGACCACACCCGAAAAGAGGACGTTGTGGTAGCTCGGCCGGCCTTAGTCTCTGCGCCAGCTGTATTATGTATGGCCGATGTCCTTACATAAAATCTTCCAGTTGGTCGAATAACACAAACCCAATTGCTGCGATCAGCGACGGATGGACATTGAGCAATCTTCATTAACACTGGCGGATACAGCAGCAATATTCTCCTCAGTACGCACTCTACGGATACGGGTTGGTGGATTGATGTTTAAGAGAGTGAAACTGGTGCTAAATTTGGTCACAATGGCTTGAATAGCCTGCTCGGTGAGTCGATTATGACGACCACAAAATGGACGTAACTTGCGAAACACATTTTCCACAGACCACGAATTTTTATAATAAAATTCAATGATTTGCAAGCGTTGTTGGCTTTGTCAGTCTATGGATATTTTATAGTCTATTCATAATGAAATGGCAAGGCAAGCTGAGCATTTTTGACTTGGACATATGTCACGAATCACGCGTGAACTGTCAAAAACTTAACTTTCAACCATACCTACAGAGAATAGTCTGTCGAGGTTAAGATTCTTGTAAGGTTGTAAGACCTCCAATAACTACAGCATTAAGTCCAGAATGAAGCAAAATCCTATCTTGTTGAAAAATTATATTTCCCAATAAGGACAATGACTTTCTTGAACTTAATAATTCCACATTACTCAAATTTCTTTCCCATATATAAGCAGATCTTTGCCCAAACATTCAATTTTTCGAAATGTGGAGTGTGAATTTGGGGTGACAGATAATATTCAGTATCGGAAATGATGATGATTGACTTTTTCATTTATATAAAACTTTTGTTTCGGCTGACCGAACTAACTGGACAACCCATTCTCTATGTTTTCTTTGATTCTCATTTGAGAACGTATAATATAACTTTGATCTGCTTTATTCATATAAAAGGTGATTTTTTAAGCGCTTGGTTTTTGAAAATTGAAGAAAACACAGAAAAATGGTAAAAGTGAATGAAATATTTATTTGGATCGATAAATCAATGCCTGCCATTTACTTTTTTTTAATTATTTCATGCAAATCTTTCCCATGGATACGCATCAGGTGGTCCATTCTGAAAGTCCCATTTTGGTGCACTTTTTCCAACATTTCGGCCTGTATCTCACCAATAACACATGTAATGTTGTCTTCCAAGGCAACAATCGTGGTTGGCTTGTCCCTATAGATGAGAGACTTCACGTACTCCCACAAAAAATAGTCCTTACATAAAATCTTCCAGTTGGTGTCATAATGAAATGGCAATGCAAACTGAACATTATTGACTTTGACATATGTCACGATTCACGCTCGAACTGTCAAAAACTTTGGAAAACCAAATAAAAAAAAATCACTGTTATACATCAAATTTTATAAATTATCCACAGAGACAGAGTCTCGTTTCTTGTAGTAAGGCGCTGCGGAGACGGAGGGGACCATGCCCCCCCCCCTCCCAGAAATATACCGTGAGGGAAGGGGTGTACAAAATAGCATTTGTCCCCCCCCCACAATTTTTGCTTGTTTTAAGGAAACTTGCGGTAACAATGCTATAAATTTTCAAATTATTGAGGGAAATCAGTGATAATAGAACGGATACGTACACTCACTTTCACAACACTCCAAAATACGACCTAGAGAAATAGGTCAACCGTCCTCCCTGTCTTTCGACATCATCCAAGGGGAGGTCGACTAAATGAAAAATGTTTGTGGAGGAATAAACCTTGCATTTGATTGCATTCAGACGAGTTCGGAAACCACAGCGGAGTAGAAGTTGGTTGCAATTGCACCACAGTGTGGCAAAGTGGAACCGTTCCGGATAATCTCCTTCAAAAGCTATCCGGAACCATGAGAAGTACTCAAATCAAAGCAGTTGCAGTGGGAGACTACGTATTGAACTAATATTTCCTGTCGCAGAGTAATCCTCGTAAATACCTATCGCTAGGCGTAAAAGGCATTTCGTACTTTCCCTAACTTTCGAAACCTCAGCATACCACCTGTTTCTCGTGATTTAGATGAGGACCTCATTTCGTAACTTACAAAAATGGAAGCAATTCATCTTGAAAAACATGAAGCTGCTGAAAAAATTGCTGAAAACACGGAAAATTAAATTGATGCAGGATGCAGATAAGCTAAATAAACCTCGGCTCCCAATAATCCTCGGTTATTAAGACCATTTTCATTCTAACTAGGCTTACTTGTGTAATAGTTTTTTACTGTAAAAAGTACATGGAAACTCTCACGAAAATGTGTAAGAAATAAGGGTAGTCTCGGAAAGAAATTTCAACTGAACCTAATTGACTGAAAAAAGTAGGAGAAAGTATCAATAATTTAATCATTTAAAATTTCTTAATGTGGGATCGAATTTCGTGCTTGATATAATAATTATTGTTCTGTGTTGAAAAATGCAAGTGGGGTAATTTCAACGACCCCCCAGTATCACATGCTTTTGCAGTATGTAATCAGGTTTTACGTAAAGATAATTTGTAAGACGTTGTTTATAAATAATATTGATGTATAAGATATCTAAATTGGGGTATTTAAACCAAATTAGGTTTGACCTCCACTCAGTTCGGTGCTAAGTGTCCAGCGAGTGTGTTCATTACCTACCGGTATGTATTTCTCATTAATTTATTGATAACGTAACTTTTAAGAAAACGGTAATTGTAGAACGTTTCTTACATTTCGATGAGGAGAAAGTAATTGTTGACGATATTAATTTAATGAAAGTTTCGTTTATTTGTTATTTTATGGCACAAGGTAATTATTTTCCTAAGCGCTAATGACGCTAATGAGTAATATTTCAAAGTCCAATAAATGTAATAGTTTATAGTAAACATAAAATTGCTCAAATATTCTTAATTAATTTCGTTTATATGAACTTTAGTATGCCGTATCTAATTAGTTAACGGTTGAACAATTCGGAGTTTATCATGTATGTATTTAGGCATATCTATTTGTAAATACCATATTAATTTCGTGAAATCGACACGGGGATTTCTATGAAAAACAGGCGTTGAAGGACGGCCAGAAGTAGGAATCCCGTAATAATTTTTTGAGTTTAATTGCAGCCTGAGTTCAACGAATTAAAAGCCATAAAAGTAACATGCAATTTTATTTGGGAAATTATTCAAAACCCAAATTCGGCCGATGCAAATGCTTGAAATGGACAAAGCAACCTCTATTATTGTTGTTATTTATCATCATGCTCAAACTAGGTGAATGTTCAAGGTTAAGTTTTCTTCATTTAAGAAGAAAATTGTACACAAGTGAAAGGTTCTGAAAAATTACCGTTTTGTAAAAAGAAATTAATTTCGTTAGCAGTCCCTTTCGACTTTTGGTAAAGTGATACCGACCTAATCGTTTGCAAACCACATTAGGCTTATTTAATTTGGTGACATTCGGACAAAAAGTAACGAATGTAACGGTTGAAATAGTGCCTGTATAAAATTTTCTTTGTAAGATTGAAGTTAGGTAGAAAGTATGTTTGAACGTGGCTGAGGAAAGATAAGAAAGGTTATAAGTGAGGTAGATGCGCAGGTCTCGCTCTCTTCTTCGAAATATCGTTAAAGTGTGCGGTTGTTAACAAAAGTTCGCTTCGTTGCCATTTTGGTTGGAAATATTTTTCATCTCGAATATTTATTCGGATCTTTTATGGTAATGGGAATTTTAAATACTCCATGAGTGTTGGATAATAATTGGTACAGTTGGATGGTTGTATTTTTGCTTCGTAAGAAGGATTTAAGAAATTTGGGACACCGCATGTCATTTTCGATTTTGAATTAGAGGTGAGTGAGGTTTAATGATATTCTTTGTGGATTTAAATTTGTGAAATTAGTTTCTATTTGCGTATTTATTGTCGTAGCTGTAATGTTTTGGTGACATCGGAATTACGGTGCTTTATAAATTGATGGTATTAATCCAGTATTCTGTCGTATGCTGCACGTGTATGGTAACATCTGTTGTTGATTGCTATTAAGGATCAATATCGAAGATTTCGGTCGTCATCGATAATTGTTTTATTCGAATTGTCATCGCCAGAGAAGATTCAAGAAATTAGTTCAATTTTTTTTCTTTAAAAATTATTTGGAGAATATTTAATTACTTAGTTAGTCATTGATAACATTTAAAAAAATCTTTAAGAAGAAACTTGTTGTTTACGTCATTTAATTTATTAAACTACGTTTATGTCAAATTAATTTCACTAAATATTTACTTAATTTAACGTCAAAATTCGTAATTTGGATATTAACTAATAATCAATTTCTTGAGTTAAGTTTGCTATTTCAAGGTCAAGTTTAATTTGGAAACGCTACTTAGATATTTCCAAAGTGTTTTAATTCATATTTTCAGATATTTGGAGAAGATTCCGACCTGCGGAGAGCTCTTCGTCGGACGGATTTGTTTTGTAGTAAAGGTAATTGGGTAAGAGATTTTTATTTTCTTTTGGAAATATTGTAATATGCCAATTGTGTTTATATTTAAAATGTGTTAAGCAGAGGATTATTGTGTAACTCTGTTATAGTTAACCTGAGACTTGGTTATTAGTGACAAGTATTTGCCTATTTTACTTACATCTGTATTGATATATTTTGATTTGGAATTAAAAAGTACGTTATTGAATCATTGTTGCTTATGAAATCTTGTAGTCGCATTTCTATATTTACAGTACTAGATTGGAACATATTAGGCAATTGTTTACAAAATATAGTGACGCCCATTTTGTTAACTAATTTGCTCACGACCCATGGTTCTTCTCACTCGAGCTATCGGGACATTGCCGTTTATTTATTTGGTACCAAGAACACAGTTCAACACGTAACAAATAAAATTTTGACACCCAACTTGGGGGCTTGAATTTTTGATTTTTTTTTATTGCAGTTAGTGTTAACAGAAATTTCTAGTGTTTATGAATTTGGTTACTTGGTACTGTAACTTAAAGTGATACTGTTTCAGTAGCGTACTCATTTGTTGATTGATTTGAATTGCATTTGTTGTTGATTATAAACTTGATTACTATGTCTGTGTGGAAATTAGAGGTTAATAGATTAAGACGTAATGAGCTACAGTATGAATTGTTGTCTAGGGGTATTGAAGGGGATATTACCGTAGATAATTTACGAAAATCAGTTCGTAGTGCTATATTACTTGAGGCAAATAAATCTTTAACTGTAATTCAACATAAAATTATTTTTTCGGATGATGTTGTGGCTATTCAACTTGGAATTACCGAACTTGAATCATTATTAGCTTTGTTTGAGGGGGATACTCGTACTGCAGAATTCCTTAGATTGGTTAGTTTATTTTTACACATTCAAAGAAGGTGTGAATTAAGTAATGCTGTGGAGGACGACGATATCACGAAACGAAATCAATTGTTGCTTCTTTTAACTAATTTTAAATTAGATGTTGACAATAAAATTAGGAAATCACGTCGAACTACTTTTTCGGAATTTACACAAATTGCTACTTCTAGTCCACATACTTCTAAAGCTATTGGGGAAGTTGAGGAAATTGATGTAGAACCGCCTTTGTTATCATCGGAAGATGAGAATGAAATTACTAGTATTCCTATTCATTCTATTGTTGCAAACACTCCTTCAGTTAATGTCATGGGTCATAAGAGTTTTCAAATTGCTAAGTTAGGGTTAACATTTTCTGGGGACGGATCAATATCGCTGTTAGATTTTTTAACTCGAGTGGAAGAATTAAGTAGGTCTAGGTCAATTTCACAGAAAGATTTGTTTAATGCTGCTCCTGAATTATTAACGGGTCGTGCATTGTTACTATTTAGATCACGTAGGGATAATCTTAGTTCTTGGAGAGATATAGTGGTAATGTTAAGGTCGGAATTTTTGCCGATTGATTATGATGAACGTTTGATAGAAGAAATTAAGTCTAGGACTATGGGAACCTCAGAGTCCATGAGTACCTATGTTGCCGTTATGCAGAGTTTATTTATTAGATTATCAGAACCTATGAGTGAAACGAAACAGTTGTATTATATTAGGAAAAATTTAACTCCATTCTATCAGAATGCATTAACTTTAACAGAAGTCAATTCTATTAGTCAATTAACTGCTTTAGGGAAACGTATTGAGCAAAATAAATACTTTATGGAATCATTTAAACCACCTCCATCTAAGAAAACTAGTAAATTATTAGAGCCTAGTCTTGCGTATATTACTTCTTGTTCTGATTCTGAATCTGTTGTTGCCGAGAAAAGTAAAATTGGGAGAACTTCGTTACATGTCATGAATTCACCTCAAACTATAGAAACTCCTACTAGTTCAGCTACTGCTGGAAATTATTCGAGAAAGGTCAATAATAATTATAAATGTTGGAATTGTAATCAAGTAGGTCATGTTGCTACTCGATGTACTTTGCCTAAGACACTTCATTGTTACGGATGTGGGAAGCCAGGGGTTGTTAAGTCTAGATGCCCTAAATGTAATTCGGTTCAGGGAAACTAAATTGTGAGTCTTCTAACCGAGGAGAGGACTCATTAGTTTCATTAATCTCGGAAATTCCTTTCGTAGGTCTGTCGGATAAACATAGATTTTTTTTGGATTTTATTTTAACTAGTGTGAGAAATGATGAACGTCCTTATCTGAATGTTTCTATTTATGGCTATTCGATGATTGGATTATTAGATTCGGGTGCGTCCCGCACAGTGATAGGAAATTTGGGTTGGGAAATGTTAAAGAGTCTGGGAATTGCTTTAAAGAAATCTGAAATTACTTCATGTCAGATAGCAAATGGTGAAATTTGTAATGTTTTAGGAACTGTCATGTTACCTATTTCTGTTAAATCTAAAATTGTTAATTTGGAAGTATTAGTGATGCCTGATGTGACTCATATTTTAATTTTAGGAATTGATTTTTGGAAATTAATTGACTTTGTGCCTGATTTTCGGTCAGGTCAATGGAATTTTGGTAATGCGTCAGAATTATGTACCATGTCAGCTGAACATATTCATTCATTCTCTAATCTTATGCCGTCTGAGCAAACTGCTATTGAATCTTTACTTGATAATCCTGTTTTAAATTCTTCATTGTTAGGTTGTACTACTTTAGTAGAACATAAAATTGTGACTGTTTCTGAACCTATTAAACAGCGTTATTACCCGTTATCACCTGTACTTCGGAAGATTGCAAATGATGAATTAGATGCCATGATTAAATTAGGTGTTGTAGAACCTTCTAATAGTCCTTGGTCAAGCCCGATAGTGTTAGTGAAAAAGAAAGATAACTCATATAGATTCTGTGTGGATTACCGTAAGGTTAACGCCGTTACGAAAAAGGATGCTTACCCTTTGCCGTACATAAGTTCAATTTTAGATAGACTGAGAGATGCTAAATTTTTAACTAGTTTGGATATTAGATCAGCGTATTGGCAAATTCCTTTATCTTCAGAAGCTAAAGCCATAACTGCTTTCACAATTCCTAATAGAGGTCTGTTTCAATTTACAAGGATGCCTTTTGGTCTTCATAATGCTCCTGCTACTTTTCAACGACTGATAGATCGTGTTTTAGGTGCTGATTTAGAACCGTATTGTTTCGCATATCTTGATGATATAATTATTGCTACTCCTACTTTTGATAAGCATTTAGAGGTACTTACAGAAATCTTGTCAAGATTATCTACTGCTGGGTTAACATTAAGAAAGGAAAAATGTCATTTTTGTCGGTCTGATTTGAAATATTTGGGTTATGTGGTAAATGAAAATGGTCTCTTGGTAGATCCAGATAAAGTTTCAGCAATTATTTCTATTGCTACACCTACCAATGTGTCGGAAGTTCGTAGATTAGTTGGAATGGCTGGATGGTATAGACGTTTTATTCCAAATTTTTCATCTGTTCTTGCTCCACTTACAAATTTAACTAAGAAAAATTCAAAGTTTAATTGGTCTACTGAATGTGAACAAGCTTTCGCGTTTCTCAAACAACAGTTAATATCTGCTCCTATTCTGTCTTGTCCAAATTTTGATATTCCATTTTCGATTCAAACAGACGCGTCTGATTTTGGTATTGGTGCAGTGTTGAGTCAAGAATCATCGTCGGGAGAGAATGTAATTAGCTATATTAGTCGATCACTGAATAAATCTGAACGTAATTATTCGACAACAGAAAAAGAATGTTTAGCAGTCATTTGGGCTGTAGAAAAATTTCGTCCTTATATTGAAGGATCCCATTTCGTAGTTGTTACCGATCATCACTCATTAGTTTGGTTAAATAAACTTCAAAATCCTTCAGGTCGATTAGCTCGTTGGGCTATTCGTCTTCAGCAGTATGATTTTAAAATAGTACATAGAAAGGGAAAAGAACATGTAGTCCCTGATGCTTTGTCTAGGTCAGTTCCAAAATTAGATAGTATAGATGTTACTTTGAGTTCTTATGGTATAACTTTGCCTATTACTGATATTTGGTATCTTCAATTAATTGAAAAGATTTCTACTAGTCCTAAGAAATTTCATAATTGGTTTGTGAAAGATGGATTGTTGTATAAAAGAACCAAATCGTCTGAAAGTTCAAATTCTGTTTTGGGTGATTGGCGTGTGGTTGTACCAAAAGATCAGCGGAATCATATCATTAGGGAAAATCATGATCCTGCTACTGCGGGTCATTGTGGGGTTACGAAAACGGTGGCTCGTATTAATAGAACTTTTTATTGGCCTGCTCTTCGTGCAGATGTGGCACGTTTTATTAGAAAGTGTGTTGTTTGTGCTGCCCATAAGGTGGAACAAAAATTATCGCCTGGTGTATTTGCTCCTCGTGCTACTCCTTCGTATCCTTGGCAGGTACTTTCCTGTGATATTGTGGGTCCGTTGCCGAGATCATCTAAAGGACATAGTTTTATATTTGTTGTTTCGGATTATTTCACTAAATTTTCTCTTTTCTTTCCATTAAGAATAGCTAATGCTAAGTCAATTTCAAAAATTATGGAAGATAATATTTTTCTTATGTTTGGATCACCTCAGTATTTAATCACTGATAATGGTGTACAATTTCATAGTAAAGAGTTTACTCAACTTTGTAATCAGTATCGTACCACTATTTTGTTCACTGCTAAGTATCATCCTAGAGCCAATCCTGCTGAAAGGGTAAATCGTGTTCTAAAAACTATGATAGCATCTTATGTTAAGGAAAATCAACGTCATTGGGATGTTAATTTGTCAAAAATTGGGTGTGCTATTAGAACTGCGAAACATGAAATCACTGGGTATACTCCTTATTTTGCACTTTATGGTAGAGAGCATATTCTATATGGGGATTCATTTAAAAATACTGATGATTCTAGTGAACCTGTTATAAATTCAGATAGATCTCAGATGATTAAACCCTTAGATAAATATGAAGAATTGCGGAAAAATATTTTAGGTAAAATAAAACGTTCAATTGTGAGAACTCAAAATAGATACAATTTACGAAAACGAGTTGTTCAATTTAAAATTAATGATACAGTTTGGAAAAGAAATTTTGTATTGTCAGATGCTTCGAAAAATTTTAATGCCAAGTTAGCTCCTAAATTTGTCGGTCCTTATAAAATTAGAAATGTTGTCTCACCTTGGACATATGAGTTGGAAGATTCCCAAGGGAAGTCATTGGGTGTATATCATGTGAAAAATTTGAAACCAGATTATACAGTTCAGGATAGGGATATAGATCATGTTAGTGATAGTACTGATTCGGATTCTGTTAGTTCAGATCATAGGGTTAAAAGGTCATTAAGATATCATAAACCAAGAAAACGTCACAAAACTTAATCATTATTTTAGGGATCATTTTATGTTAAACTTTTGCTTTCTCTTTTGGTTATTCTAACGTCATAGGGAGGTAGGTAGGGACGTTGGAGGGTTGTTGAGCTGTTACTTCACTTTCCTTTCGAAGTACACAGTCGCTAGTACATCTTAGCCCTACATCATGCTTTTTCATGTTCATTATACACTAACCGTTGAGATTTTTATGAAGTCTGGGGTGTGTGTGCCTTTATCATTCATAATCATGTCTGTCTTCTACTAGGTTTCTCTTTTGTGGTCTTTCTAGATAATATATTCATAACTAAACCATATTTTTTTTGGTCTTTTGACATATAATCTTCATAATTTGGAGAAAGTTTGGGTTCCTTGTTTTCCCTGAGTTGTTTGGATAGGTGGCTGAGATTTGTTGAGGATTTGTTAGGTAGTGCTTCACACTTTATTTTTTTGGGGCTTGTATCCTATCTATTTTTTCATTCTTCGGGGTGCAAGTTCCGCTCGAACATCAGAGCTCTTCACAAAATAATAAAACCATCTGGTCTTTCTTTCTGTCATTACTTCTTTGTTGGGTGGGTTTCTTGTATGTCTATCTCTGTGTACTCTTCTGGGTTGGGTAGGTTAAGTGTGGGTGGGGGTTTTTTACTGGGGATTTTATTGGGAGTTAGTTATTGGAGGGGTTTTGTTTTGTTTTTGGGTTACATTTGATATAAGATTTTTGATTTTCCACGTTTCTTTCTTTTGGAAGGGGGGATTTTGTGTCTATACTTTGCTTAGGAACTTTTTCTTATCTTTTGTTCGGACCTTTTGTTGTTGGGAGGGGGGAATTTGTAACGGTTGAAATAGTGCCTGTATAAAATTTTCTTTGTAAGATTGAAGTTAGGTAGAAAGTATGTTTGAACGTGGCTGAGGAAAGATAAGAAAGGTTATAAGTGAGGTAGATGCGCAGGTCTCGCTCTCTTCTTCGAAATATCGTTAAAGTGTGCGGTTGTTAACAAAAGTTCGCTTCGTTGCCATTTTGGTTGGAAATATTTTTCATCTCGAATATTTATTCGGATCTTTTATGGTAATGGGAATTTTAAATACTCCATGAGTGTTGGATAATAATTGGTACAGTTGGATGGTTGTATTTTTGCTTCGTAAGAAGGATTTAAGAAATTTGGGACACCGCATGTCATTTTCGATTTTGAATTAGAGGTGAGTGAGGTTTAATGATATTCTTTGTGGATTTAAATTTGTGAAATTAGTTTCTATTTGCGTATTTATTGTCGTAGCTGTAATGTTTTGGTGACATCGGAATTACGGTGCTTTATAAATTGATGGTATTAATCCAGTATTCTGTCGTATGCTGCACGTGTATGGTAACATCTGTTGTTGATTGCTATTAAGGATCAATATCGAAGATTTCGGTCGTCATCGATAATTGTTTTATTCGAATTGTCATCGCCAGAGAAGATTCAAGAAATTAGTTCAATTTTTTTTCTTTAAAAATTATTTGGAGAATATTTAATTACTTAGTTAGTCATTGATAACATTTAAAAAAATCTTTAAGAAGAAACTTGTTGTTTACGTCATTTAATTTATTAAACTACGTTTATGTCAAATTAATTTCACTAAATATTTACTTAATTTAACGTCAAAATTCGTAATTTGGATATTAACTAATAATCAATTTCTTGAGTTAAGTTTGCTATTTCAAGGTCAAGTTTAATTTGGAAACGCTACTTAGATATTTCCAAAGTGTTTTAATTCATATTTTCAGATATTTGGAGAAGATTCCGACCTGCGGAGAGCTCTTCGTCGGACGGATTTGTTTTGTAGTAAAGGTAATTGGGTAAGAGATTTTTATTTTCTTTTGGAAATATTGTAATATGCCAATTGTGTTTATATTTAAAATGTGTTAAGCAGAGGATTATTGTGTAACTCTGTTATAGTTAACCTGAGACTTGGTTATTAGTGACAAGTATTTGCCTATTTTACTTACATCTGTATTGATATATTTTGATTTGGAATTAAAAAGTACGTTATTGAATCATTGTTGCTTATGAAATCTTGTAGTCGCATTTCTATATTTACAGTACTAGATTGGAACATATTAGGCAATTGTTTACAAAATATAGTGGCGCCCATTTTGTTAACTAATTTGCTCACGACCCATGGTTCTTCTCACTCGAGCTATCGGGACATTGCCGTTTATTTATTTGGTACCAAGAACACAGTTCAACACGTAACACGAATTCGAAGAGAAACGGGCCCATGTAGGTCTTATAACGAGATAGGTAGACTGACTGAACTCGCTCACTTCACTAAAATTGTACTTACACGATAGTCAACCCCTGAAAGTTATTGAAAAACTTTAAATAATCTTTAATCCAAGAAATATACCTACAGTCTGTTTCAGAGTAAGCGCCTTATTTTTTTTTAGCCACACTATGGGTACTACCTTCAAAATATTTGGCAGTAATATGTTTCAGGACATTCTCTACACGATGGTGATATCAGATTTTTAATTGAATGAATTATTTCAAAATGGCGACTTTCAATTGTTTTTTTTTTTAATGGAATGATATAATTTTTTTGTATTATTGGGATCCTAACATTCTTTTCACCATAATATTTCGTTTTTCTTAAAAATTCATTTGTTTCCCTAACAAAAAGCAAACTAACATTTTAATCTAGTAGTGCATGAATGTTTCCACTCTATGTTATTTTTGTCCAAATATCAAGTAACGGTAGACACAAAACAAACAATTAAGCTTTATTTTGCAATAAACATCTACTTTTTGTAACTCAAAATTAAAAATTTACCTACATAAAATAAAAATTAGGTAGGTATTTACAAAAAATGCTCGACATGTTTTCCTTCTTTTTCAATACATAAATTGAAACGTCGGTCGTCGAATGGTGCCAATAGATCGAAGGATCTGCCGCTACTTGATATTTGGACAAAGATAACATCGTGTGTAAAACATTCATGTACTACTAGATTAAAATGTTAGTTTGCTTTTTGATTGGGAAACAAATGAATTTTTAAGAAAAACGAAATAATATCGTAAAAAGAATGTTTTTAGGATCCCAATAATACAAGAAAATTATATCATTCCATTTAAAAAAAAACAATTGAAAGTCGCCATTTTGAAATAATTCGTTCAATTAAAAATCTGATATTACCATCGTGTAAAGAATGTCCTGAAACATATTGCTGCCAAAAATGTTGAAAGTAGTGGAAGTAGTAGAAAAATTTTTGCAAGCTGATGCACCTAAACATGAGGAATTAAAATCTGCATCTACATCTGAAATATCTCCACAATTGTGTATTTGCAGCAACATTTTCTCTCTCAAGATGTGGATTTAACAACGTTATAGGGTAATTTTGAAATTGATAACTGGTGCCATATATCTATTAATGGGAGCAAGTGGAAAAATTTTTGCATGCTGATGCACCTAAACATTAGAAATTAAAATCTGCATCTACATCTAAAATATCTCCACAATTGTGTATTTGCAGCAACTTTTTCTATCTCAAGATGTGGATTTTACAAAGTTATAGGGCAATTTTTGAATTGATAACTGGTGCCATCTATTAATGGGAGCAAGTGGAAAAAATTTTGCATGCTGATGCACCTAAACATAAGAAATTAAAATCTGCATCTACATCGTACCCATAGTGTGGCTAAAAAAAATAAGGCGCTTACTCTGAAACAGGCCGTACAATTATTACCACATTGTTTCACTAATCAGTACCTTGCTTATTGAATTCTGGTGGCTGCCACTTGAAAAATTCTTTTACACCGTGTAATACTTTTGCGTTTGACTTACTGTTACCGCTTAACAATGGTCCAAAGATATAGAAGGTAATAAATATTGATTAATATGTAGAAAGTAGCCATCTTAAATGTTTGTTCAACATGAATTTTCGATGAACAGAAGTTCATCATATGAATTCACAAAGTTTGGATTTTTTCCTGTAGACATTTTTGCCATTTTGACCATTTTGTTATATACATTCAGATAGATATCAGAGGAAATGTGTTTTCATGTGTTTCATATTCTGGATCAATATTCACCAAAAAGGTACACCAGCTCTTCATTAATATATCTTCCGTGCATTATTTCCTGTGGATTCATTAGGCAATTCCCCAGAGTAGAATAAGAAATAAATACGACACAAGTAAAAGTATTTTTTTGTTAAGTTCGTCCCTTGAAGGGAGAGACATAGGACATTAAGTTGCATCCATTAGCCCTATATTTACAAACGTCCATGACCGGAGGTAGTTTACACCACCAGATTATAAGAATGCATCCATTACACCACAAACGACTTTTTAACTTTTTAACAAGTAAGGGTGAATACTTGCTACATTCGCAGATGTTGTTAATTATGTCTACTACACATAGTCAAAACTTGAGGGACTTTTCTTAGCTTTATGAGGGTAAAAACTGCCTATGTAAAAAAGGCTCATGTTTTTAAGATTAAGTAGTAAAGTTTTATAACCCTTTGACACATAGTCTCGAAACGCGTTGGGTTACTTTTGAAATAACAAGATTTCTTGAAAATAATTATTATTTCAAAAACCCTTCTAGATATTTTTATGAAATTTGGCATATGTCTTCCTTTCTCAGAAGTCAAAATTTCCAAAAATCTTTTTTTCCAAAATTATCAATTTTTAAAATGGCGGACATTCAAACATTTTAAAGTAAAATTCCATGAGAACTACTAAATAAAATTAAGTATCAACAATATAAAAGTACTAAAAATGTTGTTTCTTGCACAATTTAATTTAAACGTAAATGAGTGGGTTCTCAATTAAACACTAAACCTTCCCCATGTATATGATATATTGATTAAATTTTTAAAAAATTACTTGCGACATGTTTCGATAATTTTATAACTTAATTATCATCATCAGACTAATATCTAAAACATAGTGTGATATAAAACTGATTTTATTTAGTAGTTTTCATAGAATTTTACTTTAAAATGTTTGAATATCCGTCATTTTGGGGAATGGCCCATTTGGACGCGACCGTTTGAACGCGACCGGTTGAACGCGACCGTTTGAACGCAGGGACGTTTGAACGCAGGGACGTTTGAACGCAGAGACGTTTAAACGCAGAGACGTTTGAACGCAGGGACTTTTGAACGCAGGGACTTTTGAACGCAGGGACGTTTGAACGCAGAGACCTTCGAACACAAAATTTAAAATTTTTTTAAACTATTACCGTTTAAGTTTAGTTTAGAACACATTAACAAAAACTGAGAACCTGTAAATATGTGTTAAAAGTTTGTGTATTTATATATTTAGAAAAGAAAAGAAAAAAAGAAGACCATTGTAAAAACCTTCGTGTGAGGGCGGACCTCTGTGTACATGGGGGCGAAGCATATTGAATCGTTGTTAGGACCTCTTAAGTTTTTTTTTTTTAACCTAAAAATACTTTTAATATCAAGACGTAGGTCTTTTTTTTGACCTAATAATAATCAATTAATTAGTGGATTTTAAGGGATGTGGACAAAAGAATTAATGGATTTTGAGGGCGGTGGACTAAAGAACTAGTGGACGTAGCGGCCAGTGGACAAAAGAATTAATGGAATTTGAAGGCGGTGGACGAAAGAACTAGTGGACGTAGCGGCCAGTGGACAAAAGAATTAATGGAATTTGAAGGCGGTGGACGAAAGAATTAGTGGACGTAGCGGCCAGTGGACGAAATGGAATGGATGAAACGTCACACAATCGATTTTCATAATGTAACAAGTAAAACGCTTACCTACCTAATACATAAGAAAATGTCAAGAATATAATAAAATAGTAAGATAGCACTTCCTAAATAGAATTTTGTCTTTATCGCGAAAGTTCGACGATCTAACTGTAAGTCTTTAACAAAAACAATCATTTTAGACTACATATTTACAGGTGCTCAGTTTTTGGTAATGTGTTCTAAACTAAACTTAAACGGTAATAATTTAAAAAATAATTTAAATTTTGTGTTCGAAGGTCTCTGCGTTCAAACGTCCCTGCGTTCAAACATCCCTGCGTTCAAACGTCTCTGCGTTCAACCGTCTCTGCGTTAAAACGGCCGCGTTCAAACGGTCGCGTTCAAACGGTCGCGTGCAAACGTCCTAGACCCGTCATTTTGATACCCGATAATTTTGAAAAAAAAAATAATTTTGGAAATTGAGAAATGAAGACATATGCCAAATTTCATAAATATATGTTGAAGGGTTTTTGAAATAATAATTATTTTCAAGAAAATTCAAAATGGCTGATTACGGCTGCACTAAGTCGAAATCATAATATAAATGTTACTGAACATTTTAGACTTATTTTCATATGTAGAATCCGGATATGCATAGCCCGCTACATCTTTTTGTAACACCCTGTATAATTTAATGCTAAATTAAAAAATAAAGATTTTCATGAAAAACACTGAGTTTTCGGGTGCACTTATTTTCTTCACAATATACAGGATGTTTTTTGCGAGCTTTAGATATCTCTGGAAAAGTTTTATAGGTAGGCTTTTGAAAATTTGAACTTAGGGGTTACTCTGAAAGTAAGTTGGTTATTTTAAACGGCAACAGCTATATTTTATCGCATAGTTGGATTATATTATGTGAAATTTTAGTTTTTTTTTATACCCACATGTCAATATCTACAATTTATGATTATTAAGTTATTTTCACTTATAATTGCACAAGAGGTTTGTATTTTACCGAGTAAATTTGGGTTGTTTAATAAGAATCTGTTGCCTAGCAATTAGACGAGAAAAAGGTGGAGCATTTTTAGGTTGACAGTTTTTCGAGTCAAATTGCTAAAGGAAACAGATTAGAATTTAAACAACACAAATTTACTAGGTATAAATACAAATCTCGAGTGTAATTCGGCAGGACAATTTAACGAACAAGAAATTTAGAAATCCGTTCGTAACTTTACCAAATGGTTCTTAAAATAACACAAACATCATGCAATAAATTATTCGCAAATGTCAAACTATGTATTTATACGGCGGGCACGGATACTGCGATAGTTGATTAGAATTTGAAAGTGAAAAAACCACTTAGTGCATTTGTCGCTGTAAAAGTGACAATTGCACTGCGGCTAATGGGATTTTTTATACATGAGTTAAATTGTCAATTTAAAAAAAATGGCGGATGCAGACGGTACTTTGAGAATTCATTACTTGAAAACCCTTGCAGTTATGGTAAACCGAGTTTTCACGGGCGCATAAAGGATGTACTTAGAAAATGTTAAGGTGCGTACGGCCTCATCTATGCGGAGCTCCCAATTTAAGACAATTCAAAGATTAAAAACTCAGTTTTTTTAAATAAAATGTTGCATTGCTTAATAAAATATTAAGGGCAATTTAAATCTTCAAATCTTCTATTTAATTATCTTAAACGTCTTCATGTTTGTTGTGAATTTCTTGAACCTTACATTTTTGGTTTGTGATGGGATGATACTTTCATCAAATTTCGCAAATGGTTGCTTAGTTACAATATATTGGCAACTTTGTTAGTCTAGTCACAGTAGATTGAAAAAGGGGGGCTCCCAAGTTAATGAAACTTGACCTGGTGGTTCGATATGGTACAGTAGTGCCCTACTCGATTTATTGAAAAAAATGTCCTTTCTTCAGTTTCTCTTCTATAACTTTTTCCCTTGCGTTCGAAGACATAAACCTTTCCTGCCCATTTACACGTCTTCCCTTCGGTTTTAGTTTGAGTTACGTTGTACAATCCGTCGAAGGAAGTGCTCGGTCATGACTGATAAATATTCACATTTAATAAACGATACCTACACGTCGTGAAACAATGAAAGTATTCCCTACTTACATTTTTGTGTAGTTCGCCACAGTTGCCACAGAACCCCACGACTCTCTGCGGTACCAACTTTCCACTCAATCTGTGGCCAAACCACAGTTCCAATCGGTAAGGCTACCCCCTACTACACATGTAGCGATACACGATGCTCACAGCCACATACCTACAGGTCCACACATGGCTGGGAAATGAGAACTGGCGTCGGTGTGGGGGTTGACGAGAAGAGGAGTCGTCACAAATTGCAGCTCCCGGAACATTCCTGCAATTGCAAAAGAAGGTGTAGCACAGTAGTCTGCAGCTGCAAAAAACCACCATTTGCAAGAGTTTCAGCGCGCATGGATGCAAAAACTCTCCTGAGTCTGACTTTCAAAATGAAGAAGAAGAAGAAGAAAGAGTGAATCCGATGTTGAGGAAGAAGAACGCAAATACGAAAATCCCCCTTTCGGTGCAAAAAAGTACAAAAAAATCGCGGTTTTGTTTGTTTGTTCGATGTTTGGGTGGAGCAATACTGTACCATACCGAACCACCACCCCAAGTTTCATTAACTTGGCATTTATTGTAAGGGTAAAAGTTCATGGCAACTGGACTATGCGCTTAATTCAATGTTTTAGGAATTCAGTGTAGCCAAGGCAAGAATCGTCAATCAGTGGTCTCGAAAGGGATCAAAATTTCAGTTATCAAATAAATACTGAAATACTAATGTTTACAATTTTACATAAAAATCTAGTAGTAAAAGAAGTGGATGAATATTATACTAATGTACATGTTCTTTCCAGATCTTTAAAATGAAGACACCATTACTATTCTTGCAAATTCTTCTAGTGATTGATATCGTACGGTCAACTTGCCGAACAGAAAATCCCTATGGAGTTTATAATATATATTGTACCAAGATAACATCCTTCAACGACATACCATTGGAGTTCCGTATACCATCTGTATTTAACCTCGTCATTAATCGAAGCACAATATCATTAAAACAGACCAAATCTTTTCATGGAATTGATAATCTCCATTTGGTGTCGAGTAACATCACATCCATCGAACCTGATTTTTTTAATAGCGTCACCACCTTAAGAGAACTCAAAATTGAAAACTGCACAGTGTACAAAATGCAACCGTTTCCCAAATCAAGCCTATCCTTTCTACGCCTATACAATTCAAATCTTAGCAGCATACCAAACAAACTACTCCATAATCTAACGAATCTGGCGCTGTTTACCACCTCAGGAAATATATGGCCAAGTTTAACCAATTTTCCGGACAACTTTTTCAAAAACTTACCGTTATCTGTGATTTCATTAGAGAAAGCAGGAATCTACAATTTGCAAGGTCAAGCTTTTAAAACACTAAATAAGCTACACTATTTGGAATTACAAAACAATCGATTATCGTCGTTACCATCAAACTTATTTCAAGATCTCGGTGAACTGGTAAACCTAAATTTGAGTTACAATGAAATTAGGAAATTTGAGAACAAGGTATTTAAGGGTTTGTCCGTATTGAATACGTTAGCAGTCGCACACAACAAATTAAGTACCGCAAATAAAGAGTGGTTCGCCCCTCTCAAATCTCTAGTTGTGTTAGATTTGAGTTACAACGCCATTTGGAAATGTGACCTTAGCTTAAAAAATTTAACAATTTTAAACTTGTCCCACAATAGTTTTAGTAGAATTGGTAATGAAACTTTCGCAGGATTGCCAAAACTGTCGGAACTGGATCTGTCTTATAACTCAATTCAAAATCTAAGCTTGGACGCCTTTAAAGGCCTATCTGAGCTTAGACAATTAAACTTAGCGTATAATAAGTTGCAAGTGATTGATAGTCGAGTGTTCAGATACTTTCGTAGTTTAAACACAGTATCCATTGAGTCAAATCAAATCAGAAATTTAACCCAAATTGGTCTCGATAGCCTAAAAACGCTTTGGAGATTATATGCAAGTGGAAACAAATTGAGTAGACTTGGAAACGTGCTCCAAAAGCTCCCAACTTTAGAAGAGTTGTATTTGTCTAACACCAGTCTTGTTAGTTTAGAACCTACAAGCTTTCAAGGCCTGAAACGCTTGCAAAAATTAGACTTATCCCAAAATAACCTCAAAAATATTTCGTCGAGTGTTCTTAAAGACTTAATCTCACTTGAAAAATTAAATCTAGCGAAAATAGGTTTGACGAAGTTAGATGCTGGGGTCTTCGATAAATTGGGAAATTTGACACACCTTGATTTGGAAGGAAATATATTGGAAAATTTACCTTTAGGAATTTTTGGCAATCTCAAGTTGGAAAGTTTATCTTTAAAGGGAAATCGTATCAGAAACATTAGCGGAAACGTGTATGAAAAGCAGACAAAGTTGATGGAAATTAACCTTGAGAACACACCAATTATTAGCCTTAATGAAACCGATATCTTACCGAACTTAAGGTATCTTTTGCTGTATGGAACCAAATATCAAGGTGTTGGTGTAGTTAGTACAAAAAGACGTAGGTTTAATAAAGTTAATGAGAGAGTTTGGGACTCATCGTGTTTTCTTCCATTTTGTAAGAGGTAGAGTACTCGTCTATTAGTTTATTGTTATGTGTTGCTTAGAGAAATATTATGTATTAAGTGGAATAAAAAAAATTGACAAATTGAAATGCTTGTTAATCATTTTTGTTACCTCTGTTAGATGAATTAGATCAATTTCTAACGTTTAATACTGAGGATGAAGAAGAAATACCGTAGCAAACCTCACAGCATGGAATAAGTACCTCATCGTTTTATATACTTCTTCTTTATCATTTCCTACTTCATAATAGACTTCATAGGTGAAAGGCGACACTGAAGAAGCGTTTTAGACCAACAATTTTATAAACGGTGTTAGGTAATCTTCATAAAGCATCTTAGGTACATATATCGCGCTAGTATCACATCCCACTTTGCTTATGATAATAATAACTCGAACTACTATCGGAGTAAAAACACAAGGCCCCTGCCAGGGGGGGGGGGAGATTTTTTGATTTTTGGACAGTATATTAGTCATTTAACTATTATTTTAATTAACAGCAATAAAAACATTGTATTTAGCGTTTTCCTGGCTGACGATCAGATTTAACTTGTCATAAAATTGTTATTGTTCCATAAATTTGTTAAAAAATTTAAAAATCCTGTAGCACACATACTAATTCTCAAAAGTCGAAAGCCCATAAATGGTGATTATTGATATAATTAACTAGTTTTATGAGCTATAACCGAAAATTTACTATTTTCCAATATACGGAAACTAAAGAAAAATTCTTGTTTTACATGCTACATTTGTATTATTGAAATCAAGCTGCATTATTCCTTTATTGAAATTGTAATTCAAAGTAAATGTTATGATTATCGCGAAAGAAAGACGCACATATTCCCGCGAGAGGTAAACTACCACATCGTAAACAGCGAGCCGCAAACCACAACAATGTGGTTATTCTCTTGCATTATACAAAACCATGCGCTTCATAGCAATAGTGTACGACAACTCCTTCCTCGCGCACCGCACTTCGCCGCGCAAACAGTAGGATCCATCCTTTTTGCAAATTTCTTTAAAAAAAACGATGTATAATGACATTTTTTTAAATCGTGTTAGATCACAACATAATTGGTTTAACTTTTTATGTTACTGTCAATATTATTAATATCGAACGTTCAGGTACTCAGTTACACAAGATGTCGTTTTTTTATTATAGCTTTAAGACTAATAAACCAATTGGCCTCAAAAGCATCTCACACCAACAAATAAGTATACATTTTTCAAATATATAAGTGTCTGCCACTCAGTTTCAATAATATAACCGTAATTAATTTTTAAAATCGAGCACTTGTGCAATTTGAGTACTGTACACCTTTTTGTAGGAATAAATGATCTTTTAAATGCACTTTATTTCATTAAATTATGATTGCTAATTACTGAGATACAAGCTTCTAAAGTCAGGGGCCTTGCATTTTTACTCCGATAGTGGATGCACATAAAATACGAACTTTTGAATAGTTTCCTAAATTTGGCCGGTAAATATTTTTTAGAATCTAAAAATTCTCTACAGATACAATTTTTGGAGGTGTCTTGTAATCAAAAAGGTTCCCTTAGTACAAAAGGGTTGCTGCGTTGGATCGACCAAATAAGGAAATCAAATTTGTTGGGTTTATAAGTAAGTACACCCCCTGTAGCATTTAAAATTCGTTTAATGTTGGCATTTCATTGTATTGGTAGAATATGAATGTACAATATTGTCCCGACATTGAAGTGTAAACAATTTTACATATTGGCTAAGTATTACTCCCCCTATTACATCAATATTGGGGAAAATATTTATACAATATTCGTCCATTATCGTTTTGTAATGTGTCCCAAAATAGTAAGAAAGGTAGTGGTCCTGGGTCACCCACAGAGCCCTAACTGCCCCCAGTGCGCAGTGCTTCCAGGGCTCCATGTGCTCCGGTGACTCGGAGGAGATCAGTGATGCTGAAAATACCTTTTGCTTCAAGTGCGACTCGACCCTCAATGGCCCGCTTAGAAGTCGGCCATGATACCACTGAACTACAGAAATGTATGTAATTTAGGAATTTAAGGTTAAATACTATAAAATAGGGAGGAGGACGTGCATATTATATTTTGATTAATTAGATATCTCTAAATCGCGGATAATTAACATTCGGCGGATTTTGAGAAAGTATAACGTTTTTTTGTGAATATTTTGTTCATGTTACCTAAATATATCAGTTTGGGAACTCCTCGCAGATGTCTAATACACGTGTTTTCCCCAATTCAGGGACCTTCAAAGGAGGTGTCAAAGGATTGTTCAATTCAGTCTACAAGTTCTTCATCTTGCCAGGCAAGATGAAGAACTTGTAGACTGAATTGAACAATCCTTTGACACCTCCTTTGAAGGTCCCTGAATTGGGGAAAACACGTGTACTAAATATATCATTTTATATATCCACTAATATTGAAAACACGCAGTATTGTTATGTTATTGATAAATAAATAGTGACTTTATATTGTATAGTAATATTTACTAAATATTGTAAATATATGTATGTTATATTGCTTAAATATCAATTTTCAATATTTAGTGATATTGTACACGGAATATTGGTACATTATTGTGTGTACAATATTTCAATTTACATTAAATAGCAACTTACTAAATATTACAACGTTATATTGCTTAAATATCGATTTTCAATATTTAGTATTACCTATCGTAAACGCAATATTGGTACATTATTGTTTGTACAATATTGGAATTTACATTAAATAGCAATGTTTACTAAATATTGCAGATATTGTTCTTATATTCAGTAAATATTGTATTTCAAATATTTATATAATATTACGAAACATATTCATCCAATATTGCCCGCAGTTCGAAAATATTGGCCCAATCTCTCTATATTGGGTCAATATTCCACCAAACTAACGCCAATAAACGGTGCTACATGAGCCGAATGTCAGGTCCTATGCGAAAATTCTTATGATATAATGTTCCACCTAAAAAATCATTGGGATCATTGTGAATTCGAAAATAATGTATCTATATCTATAATATCTAACATTATTTCCCTTGCTATGTGCAATAGATAGTTGCACCAAAGAGTATAATGAACGTATATACTCTTTGGTTGCACTAAAGTTACATTTACACTTCAGGAAGCGTATTTCCCTTCCGAGCAGAATAAATCAAGTCAGGAAAGTTAGTTCGCTTATTTTCTTAGATGGTAGTGTCGAAGCTTTTCTATGAGAATAGCAACTCGATTAGAGGTGGGACTACCCGTGTAGGTGAAATTTTCTTCCAAATCCATTGAAACTATGTTTTCATTGTAATCGCTGTATACTAACATTATCTTCATTACACAAACACAGAGAGATATCCGGTTACAAAGTCTTTGTACCTACTTTTCCTTTCTTGAGACTTACGTTAATGAAGCGAACCATTAACCTTGGCAGCTGTGCATGCATAATTTTTAAAAACGTTTCTAAAATGGAACAGTAGATACTTTCTACGCAGTGAGCCAACAACGCTTTCATGATTCCTTTTATATTTATTTGCCGTACTAAGTAGGACTCGTGCATTTTGGTAGTAGTAGGTACTGTGTCATATACCTTGATAACAGTTAATATAATGCAAAAGGGACGTAGGCACGTTGAGCGCCATTTATAACAAAACGAATATAGTAGATTCTCATCCCAACCAGTTTCGTCTAAGTCACTGGTCTCGATATTTAGATGGGCATACAATTGGACCCTATAGATTTTCCGGTCCTATTGGAAAATGGGTATTCAGCCCAATGCCGGGGCTTTTTTCCGATGATTTACATAGCGACCAAAAATATTTATGGAAAATATGCTAAGCTATTTCTTGGCGCGTTTTGTTCAGGAAACTTACTCTATAGAAGTAATCGTGTTCTACGCCTTTATGCATCAATGAACCTAGCGATATTAATATAATACCTGTTACAGGTACCTAAACTTGACATATTATAGTTTAACTTTTATGTTAAAACATACAGTATGTTTTAACATAAAAGTTAAACTATCATACAATGGTTGTCTACGGCACATTTTAAATGAACAGAATATCCATTGTTATCCAGAACAACTTACTGATAAAATCCTAATTTCTTACCAGACACAAAACGTTAAAAAATGTATTAGGCTTGTCACTGAAGCATCTATGGCAGTAGATAAGTATGTGGTATATAGTACTATAAATTTAACTATGAATTTTTTAACATAAATGCTGCTTTTGGAGTGTTTCAGATGGAGATGATGGAGGAAGAAAATGTGCGGAGTTGGAGGAGATTCATATAGTGGCACTCGAAAAGCATCCACTTCCTCGTGGTGAGCTCTGGGTTGTCGTTAGCTTTGAAAAATAAAATGCATAACATTTTCTTTTCCAGGGGGAAACTTTTCACACTAGCCAATTACAAAATTTAAAAAAATGTATATGACTCCTTCACTCCACTTTACCTGAGGCCAATTCATCCTTTGTGAGAAGTTTATCATTCAAAAGCTATTGAGGAAAACACCATTATCTTCATTTTCAGAAATTTGTACAATACCTATGCGCTAATGTTTAGAGGCATAAAATCAAGTTAACCGTTCCGAAAATCACTTTTGTGTCGAAAGAAAAAAGCAGTAACAAAGTAAAGAGAACGTGGAGAGGTAGACAGAGAATGTAAAACAATATCCATGGGGAAGCGAAAAAGTGTAAATGAGAGAAAGTGTCTAGAGAAAATCACGCTATTGAAATTTCGATCAAAATTGGAGGGCCAGTTGATCAACTATTTTACGTGTAGAAAAAAGATTCGTCCTTATCTAATTCAAACAATATCGTCCATTCACCAAGAAGATTCATATGAATACGATTGGTGAATATCGTACCCTATTTTGAATCCTGAAGTTCACAACCACAGCAAACGTGCTGTTTATTTTTAACATATTACGGTGTCAATTTATTGTTATTCATCTCATAATGGTGTTACAGATCAATCCCATTGAAACTTTGATAACTGGTTCAGTAAAGATTTTACAAAATTGGAATCCATTCTAACAAAAATTTTCAAAAATTTTTCCAATGTTATTTTGCATTAAAGGTTGAACTTTTCCCTCGGGTAAATAGTTGCTGCTTCAAATTTGAAAATTCACTTCGTTATGGGGGGAACCTACCATAGATGACAAATCAAAGGCCTTGTAACTGTGTATTGTTGGAAACTGAGAAATATTATCACATTTAAACACTCAATTAGTTAGCATATAGGCACTATAAATAAAAATACTAAAAATCAGTCAAAAGAACCTGCCCTTATTTCAGAATAAGTCATTATTTTTTCCTATTTCTCAATTGAATTGGGCCAGTTTGGCAAAGGTGATATTTACAGGGCTCAAAAAGCTTAAAACCTTAACTTTGTCAAGCAATAACTTGAGGATAATAGAAAAAGGTTGTCCACTCACAAATTTAGACCTACGCACACATCAACTTACAACCATGAACTTGTTGAACTTTCCAACAATCAACTAGAAAAAGTAACATTCGTTGGAGTACCCTTATGAAAAGTTCTCGATATTTCTAATAATCAACTTGCACGTGTTGCATCAGATGCGTTTAAGGCTTTGCGCGATTTAGAAGTTTAGAACTTGAATTCGAACGAAATTGTTCGATTAACCGGCGATATTTACAGACATTTTTCGAAGTTTTACTTATTTCGTATTGAGCAATAATAGGATAAGCGATTTAACTGCAATTGAATTTGATCAAGTTGAAAACTTGACGAGTAACAACATCGGAAACTTGCCACCGTCTACGTTTAATAAATTATATTCACTTCAAGAACTTGATCTACTACACAATACAGACCTAACTGAAATAGAACCGGCCATGTTTTCCTAACTTGAAAATTTAAAAAGTTTAAATTTATCCAGCAATAAACTTACGAAAATTGCGCCTGGAATTTTTAAAGAAATTCGAGGATTGAAGATATTAAACTTGGGCAATATTTTCCTAAGCGAATTTGATGTTAATGCCTTCAGAGGTTTAGAACACCTTAAAATTTTGGATCTGGAGTATAATAACATTACCGAATTGCCTGTAGGACTTTTTAGTTATTCTAAACTCGATTATCTTTCATTGAAAGGGAGTAAACTGACAAAAGGTGGAAAAGGGAAACGTATTCGTCAATCAAACTAAGATGGAGGAACTCGATTTAAGATACCAGCGACATTGAATCTCTAAGCTTCGTGGATCAATTAACGAAAATGCGATACTTAGTGCTGAAGGGTACAAAATTTCAAAATGGAACGCAAATACGAATCAGGAATAGGAGATTTAGGAAAATTAATGAGGATTATTGAGATTCTTGGTGTCCGGACTTCATCATCGAATGTAGAGATTAGACTGTCGTTTCATTTTCAGAATTAGGTACAATTTAGTAAAGTGCTTTCAATTACCATGTTATCTTTATTAATATTTAGAAATAGGTTTACTGTAAGAATAAATTACTTATATGCATTGTTTTCAATAATTGTGCTAATTACCAGTGAGCCAGTTGGATTAATGTACCTACTCTCCACCACCCATATGGTTTACACCATAAGGACTCCATCCGGGCTCTGCTTTAATTACTCTTGTGTAATTTTTCATTTTTCTTTAAACAGAGAATGCCCTATAGATTTTGTTGGAAAGTGATTCATCTTCTTCCGCACACTCCTTACACGACGAGCTCTAGGATAATCTCTTGTTACGTAACTGTTTGTATTTGCATTCGGTCCGTGTAATTTCTTTTTGTGCAATTCAAGAGACAACGTGAGTACTTTACTTTAACCAATGCGAGAAGCAGATAAAAACTATGAGAATATAGAAAGATAGTCTTGCCGGTGGTGTTCCTACGCCCATATGTAACAAGTTCTACACTCATTCCACCTTCTCTGTTTTTCTTCATTTACCACATTCACCACTTTCTGTTTTAGGTTTCTTTGCATGTAAGAAATAGGTTCTTCATTGAAAAGTACTTCTTTTTTTGTTCTTTTCAAGAATATTGTATACTTCGAAATTACCTACAAATAGTTCAAACACTCGTCTTAATTACCGCCAATTTTCCTGCTTTGGTCTTACCTCAGTATCACTAGCGTTGTGCGGAAGTGTGGGAGTGGAAGGAACAAAAGGAGGTGGAGGAACTGCAAGTGAAATATTGGAAATGGGTGCTGAGGTTGGACAGAGACACGCCGGGGTATGTGGTGGAGGAGGAAGTACAAGTAGCAAAAATAAGAGTAGAGGCAGGGGGGGCGGCAGTGGGGTACGAGGCAGCGATCAGTGGAAGAGAGGGAAGCAAAATACTAAAAGAATGCTGGAAAGAGATAAAAGAGGGAAAAGTGAAATACGGACAAGAAAGTAGGCAGGAATATTATAAAAGGAATGGGTACTCGAAGAAAGAAGTAGAAAGATTAAGAGAAAGAGAAGTGTGGGTAAGGGCGGACATAGTAAGAAGGGACAGGGACGTAAAAAATCAGGAGGGGTGGACAAAAGTAAAAGAGTCTAGGTATAATGGGAACTACAAGAACATCAAGGGAGATGGGATACCAGAATACCTGAAAGGAGTGGGGGGAAAGCAAGAAAGATAATGGTGGCGAGGTTCACATGTGGGAACGAGGAGCTGGACAATAAGTATTGGAGAGAGGAAGAAGAAAGAAAGTGCAAACTGTGTGGGGAAGGGGCGGAGAAGGTGTCACATATGCTAAGAGAATACAGGGAGTTAAGGGAGGATGAAAGGAAGATATTAGACGAGAAAGGCACAGGGGCGATTGGATGGAAGAACTATGGGAGAGAAGGAAGAAACTAACAGGGACGTAAATATGTAAAAAGGATGTGTAAATAGGAACAAGATTAATATAAGGATCTTTACAAATTATTACTATAAGAGCAATAAAGAATACTACTACTAGTTCAAACAGTCCTCTTAATTACCGCCCATTTTCCTATTTTGGTCTTACCTCAGTATCACTAGCGTTGCGCAATCACACGGAACGTAAATTGAAACAAAACCTATTGTAATTACAGTCAGGACAGCCCTTCTGTAAGGTCCAACGTTAATCTGCCACCACATGACGATCACATCGGTCACTTTTTCCATAGTCTTCATGTCCTGGTGGAACCGTTATTCCTGTTCTTCACTGTGATCCCCCAAGATGTTAGGAAATCTATCCAAATAGCTATGCCAATAATATAATTTGATATTCAAAGCTTGCTCCCAATTCAAACTATAAGTAGTATGTCATTTGGGACCCTCCCTCTCGGTTTTTGTGTAACACGCACGATTCTTATTTTTTGTTTCGTTTATTATAAGAACTTCCTAAAATATACTTACAGGTGAAACCGATGTACACTTTGGGACGACGTTTTCAAAAACAAATGAAATTAATAGCATAGGAGAACCTATTCACAACGCAGCTAAAACATTTCACAGGACGACCGCCGCCCCCTGAAGACGTCAGGATTCATGAAAATCATGTTCTCCTCATTCAAATTCATTTCATTGCCACTATCTATATTTACTATGCATGGTAGCTACGTAGAAAAACTGCAGAGTGCCGTGTACACTCTACACTTGGTTGACAGCTATGTCGCCAGGGACACTGGACATGGTCACAAAAATCGTGCAAGTGAAGGGGGGAGGGGCACTGCGCACTGTAAAGGTATAGTACCTGGTGAAATGTTTTTGGTGCCACTAGCTTCTGACTTACTCCCATGTGGTCGCCATTAAATTTTTTTCCTTGATCGGTGGTTCTGTCAGCGAGTTGTCACCACCTCATCGAATGATATGACGAGATTGATAAAGGAGATTGTAGCCATTATTACTCGTTAGTGAACACAAAACCTTTATTCTTCATGGCCACTTACTTACAGTGATGTAATCATTATAATTTTCGTCAACTAGTAACAATCACTGCCTGAAAGTCTATATCGGATTTCTTCCCTAAAATAGTTAAAACAAAATGATTTATACTGAATAAAGTAATGGAAAGCTTACATTTCGTTACAGATTTCATAGCGATGTAATCTTTGATATTCTTCAGCAGCCGATATGTATTCAAGTAAGATTAGCACTTTCTCTCTTTCTATAAACTACTGTATAATTTGCTCTAACGCCATATTTTTATTCAGATTTGGTTGTAATAAATCAAGTCTAGAAGAAAGATTTGATGACTAGGAGACCCTTTTACATTATGTATTCCTATGTGAAAAAAGAATCTGGGCTAATCTGTGTAAAAGGGCAAAGCGTGCAGTTTTCTGTTCTAATTCCTTGGAATCGTTTTCTTCCTCGAAGCTTTTAAATTTCAGATGGTATGGATTTATTGTGGCATGTGCGCTTCGATCTCTCCACAGAAGATTATTCTGAAATAGCTGTGGATCATTGTCTCTTACAAGGAACTTTGACAATCTAAATCTTATCGATTTTAAAGTAATATCTTTATTGGTACAATCTTTAGGTATAAGGATAGATCAATACCATCTACATTTTCTTAAAAGGTCCGGAATGGTCCGAATGTAAGCTAGACTCTAGAATCTTCTTCCGCCTCTATGACTATTACTTCTTGTTCTTGAGATATAGCCTGGACGAGAATTTCAAGAATCAGCCTAGTTTTTAAGGTTAGCGGTAAGTCGTGTAACTCGTGTAACTATGTTGCAACATGTGTTTTTTACTAATTCCAACCCCCCGAATCCGAATTTACCTGTTGCCAATCTCAATTTTGTACCTAGAACCGGAGACATCACCGCCATATTGGAAAATATGACGGCCGTATGAGTTAAAACAGCGCAATGCTCATAAACTATGGATTTTTATAAAAAGTATGTTCACTTCAACATTAAGCGCAATAAAATTTACTCCAAATGACGTCTCTAACGACTCCGCTATATTGCAACATGGCGACCGCATTGAACGCATACCTTACGTTGATAGGAAGGGTTAAACTTTAAATTAAATATTATTCCACACACTACTCATATAAGTTATTGTTTTTAAAATGGTTTGGGAGAAATAACACGCTTATTTTCATTTGTGCAAAAAAAAATGGATGTAGGACTTGATTTGGTACCAGGAGATCGGCCTTGTAGTATAAATTTCAAAATATGCACTCTGTCAAGGAAAGACAGATGTTGGCGTCTTCGAAGCAGAATCGCGACAATTTGGATGAAAGGTATCTCATCCAAATATGTACAAGATTAGAGATTTTTTCGACACAGCAGCGGCCCAACGAACTTCAAAAACAAACAAAAGACATGGGCACAGAAAAAATCAAAAAAGACCTATTTGAAGCGAAGATTGGTGGGCAAAAGAAGGTTATACAATTCGTGCAAGAGAGACTGTGCACACAATCAAAAAGTTACCACGATCCAGTGAAGAAAAATCAATCTGCAACATTCCGTGGCCTTTATAAAGCAAAACGTGAAAAGGAGAAGATTAGGAAGCCTGTCGTAAAAGCAAACCGAAGCGTAATACAAAAGGTAATTGGAGCCTACGAAGCTGGGCGAATTGCCGATTTACAGGGGATCCTGAAACCTGAACTTCTGCCTACCCCACCTTCTCTTTCGGAAACAGACTGTACTTTGCGTAGCACGGGCAACAAATCAGCACTTTTGCAGCACGTTCTGAAAACGTCAAAGGTTAAGTGCCCTTCCGCAATCACCACTTCCTCGCACCCGGACAAGCCAATAATGTGTATGGGTAAGCCAAAAATTCCAAAACGTTTGGCGATCTGGCTGACAATTTCAGAGCGCATATTGGGAAACACTCGAGGTTTTATCAAAAAGTTCACATTAGTTCAGCCGATATCGGGAAGTCTCTGTGAAGTTAGGAACAAGAAAAAAACGTGTAGGCAGGTTTAGACCAGTGCGATGGTCTGTGGAATCGAGAGCTGTTCCTTTCCCCCAAAATTTAGGACAACTTCATCACGAACCCACAAAACAAGGCGGAACTATCTCGGTTTCTTTCCAAAGAAATAATCACCAATCCACCAGAAGATATATGGAAGTTGTGGTAGCGAGTGGCTTCGAGGACGAACGTGAAGTTGCCTCGTCTGACAGTAGGGGTATTATCAATCTGAGAGCCTCTCACGAAGGAGCGGACACGCGCCTAGTACTTCACGCTTTAAATAGCCATTTTAGCCATCAATGGCCCCATTCAGCTTGTTAACAAACTTTCTCAGAAAATAGTAATTCCAAAAAAATTTTGTACCACACTTGCCTCACCCCCTCAAGCTCTTTACCTAATAAAGTCATTTATAAATCCCTCCCGTTTTACCCAATGATTTCTCAGGCGATTCAGAATATTTTCAGACCTCATAATATTTTCATTTCTTTTTCCAATGAATCAACATTACGCTCCTCCATTGTTAAAAATAAAGATCATTCTGAGCCTCTTGACACCTCAGGTGTGTATCAACTCAATTGTTATTCCTGTCCGGTTTTCTACATAGGACAAACCGGGAGATCGTTCTCTACGAGGTCCAAAGAGCATGTTAAAGCCATTAAAGACGACAATTTTGAACACAGATCCGCTATGGCTGAGCACATTCTCTCCACAGGTCACTCTTTTGATCACAATAGGGATTTCAAAATCTTACACAAATGCAAGAAAAGCCCTCTGTTGAACTCTGTATGGTATACAACGAATAAATTTAATATTTTTATCTAAAAGGGAAGGTTGTGTGTAATTTCTAACCTAGCCATTTTAGCACTGTGGTTGTTCAGGCGCGAGACACAGGCGCCCTCGTTATTCTCCTTCGCCACTACAAGAGAATTCTGGACAAGCAATGTTGGATTATGGCTGGGACGAGCTCAAGTCGAATGTTTATCCCTTTAAAAATCCTCGATAATCTTCCAGGATTTCATGCCCTTACCGGATGTGACGTCACAAATTACTTTGGTGGAATCACAAAACCTGCTACCTGGAAAGTTTTCAAGGAACATTCTGAACTGCTGACGCAACTTGGCGTTTTGCCCTTAACTGACGGATGCGTTGAAGAGTTCGTATGCAAGCTGTATAAAGTGTCAACCAAAACAACAAATCACGTTGCAAAGAGTCCTGAAGCTTTGCCACCTACAACTGGCGCTGTGCGGTTGCACATGCATCGCGCCCACTATCAAACAGCGCTGTGTGGCGAAGCGCCAATGAGGCTTGTTCAGATTTGCCATCATCAACCGAATATGGCTAGCGTGCGGAAGAATCCGGTTAAGTGCCCATATTTACTATTTACAATCCAAAGGCGTGTAAAGATCTTCTGTCTTGTGATTGCCGAGCAGGATGCAAAACGATGGTCAGTCTGTGCAGACGGGAAGTTAAACAACTGTGCACATTCAGTGGTGCGTGTCATGGCAAATGCTTCAACGGTGAATTATCCGAACCTTAAATGTTCTGCAATTATTATATAATTTAGCACTTTTTCTTCTAAGAATTCTTGAATTTTCCATGAGATTTGGACTAACTTGATATCCTTACCACCATTTTTCAATATGGTGGCGACTTCAGAAAAAGTGGGGGCTAAATTTTATTCCGTTTCATTTTTAAAATTTGTAAAATACATAGTTCATTAGTTATGCTCTGTTGTATTCTATGCGGCCGCCATTTTCCAATATGGCGGCGTCTTTATACACGTCATTTGGGGTAAAATTTTATTGCGCTTAATATTGAAGAGAACATACTTTTTTATAAAAATCCATAGCTTATGACTTATGAGCTATGCCCTGTTTTAACCCATACGGCCGCCATTTTCCAATATGGCGGTGATATCCGGTTCTAGGTGCAAA
This sequence comes from Pyrocoelia pectoralis, assembly GCA_036250285.1. NCBI lineage: Eukaryota > Metazoa > Arthropoda > Insecta > Coleoptera > Lampyridae > Pyrocoelia > Pyrocoelia pectoralis. Next base: position 32,170,760 of record CM070079.1, on the reverse strand, counting down.
AACAAGTAAATTCTGATCCCGGGGGTTGGAATTAGTAAAAAAACACATGTTGCCACATAGTTACACGACTTGCCGCTATATTTAGTAGGAGAAGTCGTCCTGTCTAATATGGTACATCGCCGACTTTAATGAACCATCCTGCATAGGTAATTTCCACTGTGCTACAAAAATCCTTGTTTTACCATTAATAAGAAGCCTTATATTAAGCGTTACTTGTATGCACTACATAGATATCCGCCATACTAAGGTACCTTACACCAGGGGCGGCGGAAGAAAATTTGTTAGGGGGGCCCTTGCCCTTTAATAGCGGCGCCCATGCCTTACACCGCAACACATTCAATTAGTATTGAAACTGTAAAGCTAACCTGTGGAAAAAAAAATGAAAAATCGACCATACTGTATTTTATTTAACAAAAATTGCACACTACAAAAATTCCCACGTGTAGAACGCTAAAAATAGACATCATTCATTTGTAAATTTGATAAACAATTATTGCCACAAATTAGCATTAAACTTTTACTCAATTTGGATTTTTTTTGCCATAATTTCAATCATTTGGAAAATTCTTTGTCAACCTAAAAAGAAATCTTAGGACAATCCCTGAAAATCACTGCGGTAAATTTAGGTAATTACGTAGTTCTATGGGTAAAACCGTGTCTACTAGTCTTTTTTGCTGTTGTCTTTATGAGCATTCACTTTATAAAACCTTACGAACATTTCACCTCGTTCTAGTTTAGTATAGATCCGTCGACTGTAACATTCACCTATCCTCCTTAGTGCAATTACATATTGAGAAAAAGAAGGTAAGTGAACGTATTTTTAGAGAAAATTATTTATTCAAGTAAAATTCATAGTCTTTCATCTTGTGCTAAATACAAATTTGTTTTCATATTAATATATTAGCAATAACTTTGACCCCTTTGATATAAGAATGTAAATTAATAACAAGAACATCCTTGATTCATCTACCATAAAAGGAGGTTACCTTTAGTATTCCATCAAGGGAACGTAGTTCTAACGCATTGCATTTATTTCAGGTACCTAAGATGCTTTGGGAATTATTTAGCATTTTACCTTTGCTGCTCAATATGCACCTGGTCTCATCATCTTGCCGCCATGAGAATAATTTTGGCGTATACTTCATCTACTGCACTCAACTGAGTAATTTAGAAGAAATCGACACAATTCCGTTTAATTCGTCCATGATACGAATATTTATCGACAACAGCAACATTACTTTAACACGAAGCCATAATCTAGTAGACAAACGTCTCAAAGAATTGCAAATAACCGCGAGTTCCATTTCTGTAATTGAACGCGATTTCTTAATTAACTTTCAGGAATTAGACCGAATCACTATTCGAGATTCCGAAATACAAAAAATAGAAACTTTTCCAAGTTTAATAAAACTCGACAGCTTAATTTTTCAACGTAACAAAATGTCGTCGTTACCGCAAGATTTTGTACGTGAATTGAGAAGACTTAACATTATGTTTCTGACAAACTCCGAAATTGATTTAAAGCACTTGCCTCAGTACATGTTTCGTGATGTACCCTTAATATGTTTGCGTTTAAGTGGTAACGGTATCATGAGCGTTAAACCAAACACCTTTGCCACACTGAAAAGCTTGGTGGAACTGAAATTGAACAACAACAGTATATCAGTACTGCCAGTAGGAGTATTTCAAGATCTGGAAGCCTTAACCGATTTAAATTTGAATGACAATCGTCTGATAAGTTTACGTAAAGATACTTTCGGTGGTCTACGCAACTTGAATTATTTAACTTTGTCCAACAACTACTTGACACATATTGAAAGTAATTGGTTTGATGAGCTTCCCTCGCTGACCGTCCTACATTTAAATTCCAACAGAATCAAAAGCTTTGAATTATCCGCACCCCTTCTCAAATCACTGTACCTTTCTCAAAATTTCCTAACCCATTTAAGGGATGATTTTATAGACGCTCCATCTTTAAGACTTCTCGATATTTCCCATAACTCTTTAAATCATGTAGCTAATAATGCGTTTAAGGGCTTACGTCAGTTAGAAACCCTAAATTTAGAATCGAACAAAATTTCCCGATTAGTTTACAAACACTTATCAAACTTAATTTCTCTCACATTGAGCGATAATAAGATAACCAATTTAACGACAATTGAATTCAATCGCCTTCAACATTTACAATCGCTTAACTTATCGAATAACAATATCGTTACGTTACCAATGTTAGCGTTTCATAAATTATTTTCACTTCAAGAGCTCGATCTACATAATACACGTTTAACTGAAATAAAGCCGTCTATGTTTGCGGGCCTCGAAAATTTGAAAAGTTTAAACTTATCCGGTAATAAACTCTTGAAAATTACCCCCGGTACTTTTAAGGGAGTAAAAGGTTTAAAAATATTGAACTTGGGAGATATTTACGTAAAGAAATTTAATTTTAATGCATTTTCCGAGTTGCAACACCTTAAAGTATTAAATTTGGAATATAATAAATTTACGTACTTACCGGTAGGACTTTTCGCGAATATGAAACTGAATTATTTATCATTAAAGGGAAACGCAGTGAAACAATTAGAGAGAAACGTTTTTAAAAATCAAACTGAAATGGAAGAACTCGATTTGAGACATACTAAAGTTGAAAATTTAGATTTTGTTGAGGAAATGCATAATTTGAGATTTTTACTCTTGGAAAATACGAAATATGGTGATCTCAAAATTATACGTTTTATTAATCAAACATTCCGTAAAGTTAATGAAGGTTATTGGGATTCTTGGTGCTCTGATTTTGAATGCAAAGGTAAATAATCAAGATGTCAAAAGAATGTTTTTCCTTATTGTACTACATGTTAAATAAACTTTTACGCAACTGTGGTTTTTCGCTCATCCTGCATTAACGGAAAAAAGTGGGTCATAACTAATTCTTATTTCAATTATAATCGGGAATCAAACCACATCCATTCGTAGAAATGTATGTCAGGTAGGGTTCCCCACTTCATGGATAAAACCATCCATTTCTTTGGGTAACCGGGTGATCCCCCCAGACAAATGGGACTGTGATAAAACTTAAAATAATCCTAATAATAAAAATGGTTTGATGCATTTTTTGTGTATATTATCAAATTTATTAACCCTCAACTGGTGGAGGTGACAAACCCTTCTCCCTTCTTCTTCCCTTCACGCTAAAGAATCGTCAAAGCGAATACCTGCTGTATGATGAAACTCCCGTCAGAGGTCTCTAATGTGGTCATGCCAATCTAGTAAAGATTTTATGTTGTTAACTTCGTCGTTAAATATTTTCTCATCAAACAGGAGTCAAGCATAATTTCACTACAGCGAACATGCGTATTCGCCGGATTCGCTGACCTTATAAACTTTACTTTTTCCATACAAGCTTTAGTCTCCTTTTTGTTTTTAGTTCTTCTTTAAAAATCATCATAATGCGGCGGTGCATCGTCTTGCTGAAAGTAACAAACTTCTGGAGTTTCAAAACATGTTCCAACAATCAAAATATAAGGGTTATAAATGCTTAAAACTAAAACTCGAAGACGCCAAAGATTCTTCCTTCAGAGCCCCTAAAATCTTATTATCAACAGTACAGCTTCGTTGTAGCGTCGGTACCAGTGCAACATATTCTTTTCAATTTTAATTAAAAAACACCAGCGCTTTCCTTCAATTATTAAAATTAGCGCGTTCTTCACTAATGTCGTAATGTCATAATGTGTGTTCGCCATCTCTTTCTTTCCAACTTTCCACCGGCTTGTGCGTTCGATCAGTTTCTTTTTTCCCTCTTATTATCCATCCCGCCGCAAAATCTGAAAAAGATCACATTCATCTCGTTTTGTAAGTACTTTCGACTCATTTTACACTTTAGAATTACAAACACTTGAAATACCAAGTATTAATTTCCAAAATTATTTATTCAAAAATTTTTTATAAATTAAAAAAATATATTTTTACGAGCTATGTCTCGCTAACATTGTTGCTTTATTTGTAAAAAAAACTTTAAACTAGTTTGTGATGTACCCGCTTTTGGCAGCTCGATTTTAAAGGATTCCCGCTAAAACTTTAGTCCGTTTGGTGGATGCTATTGAAAAGTTACGCCACTGATTTTTGTTAATTTAAATAATCGTGTACGTGATGGAATGTATAAATATTGGTCGGCGTTTTTGAATATCTGAAAAGCGGGGTGGAGAAGGAACTAACGCGAGAAGTAAAAAACTAGGGGGACAGTTGAGTTACAGTTCGAAGAGTGGTTAGTTTTTTGGTGTTGCGAAGTTCCCGATAATTAGGTATAATTTCTTTACTTTACTTAATTGTTCGATTTAATATTTAGGGGTTTTGTTAATTTGTCTATGTGATCTGTTTTAGTCAGTAGTTTTGGTGTTGGTGACGCTCCGAAGTCAGGTATACCTACTTTCGTTTATTCCTTTTTAAAAATTATTCTATTAATAGACAGGGTGTATTTTAAAATTAGTAGACTGTATGATTTTCAGCTTTATTTAAAATGTAACTACCATCATAAACTTTAGAATTTGGAAAGTTAAATATCATTGCGCAAGTGAAATTTACTTATACAATGGAAAGTTACTGAGCTACGTAATTAGGTATCACGCTTGATTTGGGGATGCTTTATTATTTGTTGAATGTGTTGTTAGGGGATGCTTTAGTAGAATTTGAAGAACGCTTTTAGACATTACGTGATATTTAATGCGATGCGATGTCATGTGCGGTGTCATATTTATTATATTTATAATTATGACCATCTAGTTACGTTTTTAAAGTATGCGATTACCGTCAGGGTTTAATTTATATGGGGGCGTAATATGATCTTTTACGTGAGTTGCTAGCACCCTGCCAACATCTTATTTTGACGCGTCGTATGTGATAAAATTGTACATCCTTTGATTTAATACTATATAAATACTGTTTATGGAGTGGACCCTAAAACAATGCTACAGCTCTCTCTAACCTTATGTATAGGTATAGGCAGGGTGATCGCTCAGCCACAGGTTAGCGCCCTAAGCCAAATACAAATACAAAAGCTTCGCCCGTGAGCCCTTGACCCTGTAGCGGGTTGTATGATCTGTTGCCTAACAGCGTTTCTTCATTTTCCACCTTGAAAGGTTATGGAAGAAGTTGAGCGCAAACCAATAGTAAAATTGAATGTAATTTGTTAGATTTGAAAGTTGAAGGTGAGGTAATTATCCTGGAGGGTTTTTCTGTAGCTCTTTTCCCTCCTTGTAACCAGCGAAGACCTGGAGCTAATCTCAACGTATTTGAGAGGGCACCCATTTTAAGTTAATAAAATTATTCGTTCTCTCCATTTCTTGTGTTTTATTTGTGTTTACCGATTCGATCCTTATAAGACTAGCACACACACACACACACACACACATCACGAGCAATTCGTTCACAACGTAGAGTCCTACCATTTTGAGAGGTTTGTTATTGACGATCACGTGCCTTGGGGTTTCAATTAGTTGGCGGGAGATTTAGTTTATCTTTGGTTTTCGAATTGCGCGACAGTCTTTCGACGTTGCACCTGGGTACGCTACAAGTTGAAATCCCTGGATTACAAAACGAACTTCGAATACCGCAGTAACGAAAATAAAAAAAAAAGACAAAATTTGATAATTTCGAAATTTCGACTTTAAAGTCGAATGTTTGGAAAAGTATTTGAGATATCGAAAAATTGGGACCGGATCTTGAATCAGCATAAAATTTCACATAAGATCCATATCTTAACTCGGTTGTAGACAATACGCATCTCTTGCAAGGCACGGACGCACGGACGGAATATTGATTCCAGTAACGAACGAAGTTCGTTGATAAAGAATATTGTAAATTAATACTTGGTATTTCAAGTGCTTGTTGAAAATCTTACAATGAATTTTCAACACGTAGAGACCACAAAAATCGTATTTACACTTTGGAACCTATTTAGGGTGTCTCAAAAAAATGTACTCACACTTTAACTGTAGCTAATAACATGCTGCCTTTTTAGTATTGCAGGTGTAATTAATTAATCACAGCATGGCAGGAAATCAATTTAGTTTAGAAGAGTGTAAGTTTGTCCTGAAATGTTACTGGAGGACAGAAAACGCCATTGAAGTGCAAGGATGATTCAGAAGTGAATTCACAAAACCACCACCAACGCGCCAGACCATTGCTCGCAACAAAGACAAATTTGAAGCAGATAGAACGTCAACAAGAAACGTTCTGGGCGACCACGGACATCCACGAGCCTTGGAAAAGAAGAGCAGGTGCTGGAGACACTCCTTCGATCACCACAGAAATCTCTTCGGCAAACTGCTCGGGAAACCCACATCTCAAAAGATAGCGTCTATCGTATCATGGAGCGTCTGCACTGAAAATGCTACATTCCAACACTAATCCATACTCTCAACGAAGACGATCCTGACCCGAGTGTTTACATTATGGAGAATTCGATCTTCACGAAGGGGTTTTAATGATCAGAGGATTAATAAACACTCAACCTCCCCCTTTGACAAATATGTTTAATTATGAATTAAAATGTTGGCGGCGACATGTTTCGGGGATAACCCATTTTCAAACCGGAATAACAAACGTCTAATTATATAAAACTTGTCTTAGAAGATTAAAGGATGATTAAAAATTAACAGTAAAGTTAACAAGTTAAAATGGAAAATCGAAAATTACGATAATTTCCACGAATCACAGTTTTATATCGCAATTTTCGATTTTCCATTTTAACTTGTTAACTTTACTGTTAATTTTTAAGGGGGAAGTTGAGTGTTTATTAATCCCCTATACCGAGTGTTTAATTATGTGAATGGTACCTGGCAAAATGTGCCGAAGATGCAGGGTTTCCACACAAAATTGTGTGGAGCGATGAGGTATCTATTAAATTAAATAGCAACTGTACGTACTGGCGTCCTGTAAATCCTCATGTAAACTTACCAGGAATAACAGTGTGGTGTGAGATATCCGCATTGGGCATCATAGAACCATTTTTTTAACTGTCACCTCAAGTTGCTTCAAGGGTTTGTCGGTCCACAAATTCAGAGTCTGATGACGACGAGGTCTACTTACAGCAAGATGGAGTACCTCTCCACTACCATCACGATGTACGAGCTCACCTCGATGAAATTTTTCCAGAGACATGGATTGGACGAAGGGGTACCATTGACCCCTGCGCGTTCCCCAGACCTCACGCTCATGGACTTCTTTTTGTGCGGTTATCTCAAAGACAAGGTATATCGCACCAAACCACGAACAATTGATGCATTGAAATTGGAAATTGAAAGACAATTTGGCGATATTCCTAATGACCTGTTTCGTGACGTTTACGAATACAAGTATCAGCGTTGTCTGGACGATAATGGTCATAATGTGAACATTTGCGAACATGATTGTTCAATTACATTTGTCTCCGGTATTCGGAGCTATTCAGGAACAGGAACAGGAAAATCTGGTTAGTTGAAGTACAAACAAACCAACTGGTTTGGTGGTTGACAATGTTGGCATTTTTCAATGAAATTAATTCACATAATTTTCTTCACTAGAAAGGGAAAAATCTTAATCTGCACTTTCTCATTCTTTTTCAGTACGGGATGTAGCGTGTGTGATTTATCGTATGTTGTACATATAAAACCCTTTATTTTGTTATTAATTTACCGACGACAAACTGTTGTGTCAATGGCTCTTCCACCATTCCTGAACATTTTCCATGCTGCACAATTTAGGTGGGGGTGGAATCTATCGACAGAAGAATGACATACTTCATTTCTCATTCTTAAACCATGGACCATTGATCGTTAAACCATGGTTCCTACTGTTAGCTACCGTATCGTCGTCTTCTGAATGAACACGCTCATTACTCTCAAGCAGTATCCCTTATTATACAATTTTCGGCAGCCCGCAAAGTGATTTGAACGGGATCCACTTCGGTTCCAACAAGCTTCCCCTAATTTTGCACAGACATGGTGGAAGAACATAATCCACGACCAATCTGTGACGGTTTTGAGAGCTCTTCCAGTTAACTGAACAATCGTTTTCAATGGAATTTCCAAGATGAATATGAATAATAGCTCTAGGACTTCTAGAATTTCTTCCGAAATACATGCACGATTCTCTTCCAATTTCAGAAAAAAAATTTCATTTTGACAATGAGTTTGCATAATAAATATACGTTCTTCGATGGACAATTTCTCAACGTTGACCAAGTCGCAAAGTTTTTACTTGACACTATTCAAACCCTTTCAATGAAGGTTGGTGGAGTCTGGGAATAGGAAGGTCAACTTTGCACATTCTTTTCCCTTTTTATCACATCAATATCTTCATAAACAAAAAGTATATACCAATTGAAATAAGATGCACTTTTTTAGTACCTAGAACGGTATATTTGAAGATTCTTTTGTACCATTAGACTCGTCGAAAACTGTTGCGTTTATTTACTGATCATCAAAAATATCTATAGACCATAGACAAACTGAGAAACACTCACACTATACAGGGTATACCACGGAACCCGTTCATTAGAAGTTTCTGGGGTCCCTTACTACTTATGAATTTGAAACTTTCAGGTTAAGGATAACCCATAGCCTTCTTTTGTTCTAAAATATTGTCGATGTTGTACAACTTCCGGAAAGACCGGAAATCGCCATTCATCTTCTTATTTTAAATGGAACACCCTGTATATTATTGCATTTTTGGATTATACAATCGATTCTGCGTTAATCTGTATTAGATTATCCTATACCTATCTTCAACTGTTTTTGAGATATTATGATTTTTCTGAAAAATTTGCGCTTTGCGGAGGGATGTTTAATAGCCCACCTTTTGCTCTTCTTTGAACGCAAAACATTCATACTTTACAAACACGAAGTAAAACCATAAGGGTTCACAAAATGTATTTGCAAACTTATCATAGATTATACAGGGCGTTCAAAATTAGTAGCAAAGTTAAAAAACTTCAAACACCAAAAAGTCATTTTTTTCAAATCGAACACCCTGTATATTTTTACATATTTGGAAGACGATTTAACTTAGGCATCGATAAGCTATAGGTATCCCTATACCTATCTTTAGCGGTTTTGTAGTTATGAACACTTTTTATCTAATATTGATTAAAACTGCACTTAAAACCTATGCACATTTGAAAGTAGGCTGTGAGTATGACAACAGGAAAAATAATTACTTTTACAAAACGAATTTAATGATCTTATTTATACAACAAACAAATAAAAAGGACTATAAAATGGATATAGAATAAATTCAAAATATCAGTATTGGAATATGCGTTAACTGCTTCCATTTTATAAAATTGTTTACTGTTTACCACCTGTTTGCTTTAATGAGCATGACATCCAGATAAACATTCGTTTGTCTAATCATACTAATAATAATAATAATAATAATAATACTTACTTGATTCCGATCCGTGCAGTTAGTTAACCAGGCTTGGCCTAAGTATCGATAAAAACCGAAGTATAATAATAATACCTTTTATTGAGAGCAAACTATTAAATTACATAAGATTATTATACGTTTGGTCCATTGGAGGCTCGAAATGGGGTTATAGGAGATTCGATGAGAACCACAAATTCATGGGGAAGGTTTTGTGGTTCTCATCGAATTACATAAGATTGTTCAAAATATGTTAAAACTACACACTTGTTCTCAAAAGGAGTGAGTTCAGGTGTCTACAAAAAAGTAGAGACCTGTTCTTCCACTTAACCCTCATTACCATATTTTATTTTCGCATATTCATAGCCTACTTTCAAATGCGCGTAAGTTTTAAGTGCAGTTTTAATCAATATTAGATAAAAAGTGTTAATAACTACAAAACCGCTAAAGATAGGTATAGGGATACCTATAGTTTATCGATGCGTAAATTAAATCGGCTTCCAAATATGTAAAAATATACAGGGTGTTCCATTTGAAAAAAAATTACTTTTTGGTGTTTGAAATTTTTTAACTTTGCCACTAATTTTGAACGCCCTGTATAATCTGTGATAGGTTTGCAAATACATTTTGTGAACCCTTATGGTTTTACTTCGTGTTTGTAAAGTATGAATGTTTTGCGTTCAAAGAAGAGCAAAAGGTGGGCTATTAAACACCCCTCCGCAAAGCGCAAATTTTTCAAAAAAATCATAATATCTCAGAAACAGTTGAAGATAGGTATAGGATAATCTAATACAGATTAACGCAGAATCGATTGTATAATCCAAAAATGCAATAATATACAGGGTGTTCCATTTAAAATAAGAAGATGAATGGCGATTTCCGGTCTTTCCGGAAGTTGTACAACATCGACAATATTTTAGAACAAAAGAAGGCTATGGGTTATCCTTAACCTGAAAGTTTCAAATTCATAAGTAGTAAGGGACCCCAGAAACTTCTAATGAACGGGTTCCGTGGTATACCCTGTATAAACTAAAGCAGTGAAAGTATGTACTTTCCTTACCATAAATATGCCCAAAAACAGTATGTATAAAACGGTGATTTACCCATAAGAGACATTTTGGTTCTCATTTATTAAAATATCTGGGTGAAATTGGGTTTTAAACCTGTTGTTCAATTTTATTATTCATCTATTGTAATTATTTATAACCTTTAATATTATTTTAATTTATTATTTCCTTCTTTTAAACAATTTTTATTTAGAAACAGCTGTATAGCTTCTATAATATAAGAACTTACATTCAATACGTCCCCTCATAGGGTTTTGCAACTTCGTGTATCAAGCACAAATACATAATATCAAAGCTCTTCTTACATAAATCCACATCGTTACTAGTTTGGGCAATGCACTTCTTGGCAATTGCTGGTGTTATCCCAGCGACTTGTCTAACAAACTCTTCGGCGACGAATTCGCCAATGGAATCCATTAAATTTAATTTTTGTTGAATACAATTAATAAAACATTTCAATGCACTGTCATTTGATAACTCAGCTTTCATGAAGGAATTATAGGCCTCTATTGGATCGGCTCCTGTTAAAGAGACGCAAAGACTGATGTGCGGTTCTGCCACTTTTAGCCAATCTTGTCTTATATTTAAGGGCACGATCTGTAATAAAAGTTATATTAATGTCGTTAAACCTTTTCTACGACCTTCTGGGCGATTATATTTGTTATACAACATAGCAGGAGTGCAACTACCCTCATAGCGCAGTTTATGCCAACTGATACTGATGGTGTTTAAACTACAAACTTCAATTTATTTATGTAGCATTTATTTGTTTTCGGAAAGGAGTGATTGTTCGTGATCCAAGTAGATAACATTCCATGTTATACAGGCACGTTTGCTTGTTTTAAATTTTGGTTATACTAATATGTATACTATCACGTTTCACATTATGCTTCGTAATCATAATGTTGAAAGGAGCATCTACAACATTTTAATTACTATTCGAAGTGTGTTATTTACACGTTCGACCTGACTCAGCATCTGATTTTGATCCTCAGTCTGCGGAGTAAACACGGGGGGGGGGGGGGGGGGTTATCAAAAACATTAATTTTTCAATTTTTAGTTTTCGAGACTTCAGAAACCCTCAAGTATTTGTTTTGAACGGATGCAAAGAGTGACAAACAAACGGTATACGTGTAGGTATAGGCCATACCGTATTCACCCCCCCCCCCCCCATGAAAATGTTGGCATGGCGGCTCTGCACTCGGTGCGCAAGCACGCAACCCAATCGGCGCAACTAAAACCTAAATCAATACATAAACACACACAAAACAACAATTTATAAATATTAAAAAAAACCATTAAAAGGTAAGTCACTTCATTGTCTTACATACCCGTGTCCAAAGACAAACGTTCACCATTGCTATCTCCGTCATTATTGGAGTTACAAGGTCGGTTAAATGGGCAAACTATTGTTAATACATAAGCATAACCATTTTATTTATTATTAGAAATAATAAGTTGCTAAACACTTTTTTTACGTTAAGTAGGTACTGAGCGGTGGAAAATTTAGTGAGGCATTTTGAAAAACATTAAAATCAATGAAAATGTAAAATAATCTGCAAACTCGCTTTAGAGTGGAAAGTAATTGAAGCTAAATTTTGGCCTCGTATCAGTGATTTTGCGAACTTTTACTTAGAGAAGGTATTTGATCAGTACACTTGCAGAGAGGTCCAATTAAGTTTTGTCGTCGAATATAAAATTTAGAGGAGGAACCATTCGACGTTTTTATTGATTCAATCATCTACCGCATTCAGTAAAATTGGGACCACCAAGACGTGTTTAGAAACCTGTCTAATCCTTCCAAGGAATTGGATTACAAGTGCTCCGAATGGAGTGGCAAAACTCCTTGTGGAGTGGAACGCCTTGTATATAAATGAATTTTGAACCGTTGTACTTCAATATTATTTTTAAAATTGTTTCCCCTCCCAGTTAAATTAGTAGGGCTTATTAATACGTAACTGAAATCCATTGTCAATTAGTAGTTCTGCAATCTATTACCGGGTGGACCATGTAGCATTTAATATTGGTTTAATATTGGCATTTCATTGTAATTATATTGGTAGAATATTAATGTACAATATTGTCCCAACATTGAAAAGTGAACACTTTTACATACTTATTGGCTAAGTATTACTAACTGATATTATTTAAATATTGGGAAAATATTAATGCAATATTGGCCCATTATTGTTTCGTAATGTGTCCCAAAATAGAAAGAAAGGGGAGTGACTTGGATCAACCCCAAAGCCCTAATTGCTCCGAGGAACACTTTTCCAGTGCGCGCCTCCAGGTTGTAGATTCGGAAGAGATCGGTGATGCTGAAAAAACCTTTCAGCTTCTAGCAAGACTCGAACCATCGATCGCTCGGATAGAAGTCAGCCATGAAACAACACTGAGCTACGGAAATTTATATAATTTGGGAATTTAAAGTTGAACACTATATAAATTTGGGTGGAGGACGTGCATATTATATTTTGATTATTATTATTATATGTACCTCTAAATCGGCAAAAATTAACGTTCGGCAGATTTTGAGAAAGTATCATAACGATATTATTTGTGAATATTTTTTCATGTTGCCTAAATATATCATTTTATATATCCAGTAATATTGAAAACATAGTGTTGTTATGTTATTGATATATAAATAGTGTATAAATATTGTATAGTAAATATAATATGTAAATGTATGTTATATTGCTTAAATATCGATTTTCAATGTTTAGTAGTATTGTACACGCAATATTGTATGTACAATATTTGAATTTACATTAAATGGCAAAATATTTACTAAATATTGCAAATATTGTTCTTATATTCACTAAATATTGTATTTCCAATATTTGTATAATATTACAATATTGGCTGCAGTTCGACAATATTGCCCCAGTTTCTCTATATTGGGCCAATATTCCACCAAGCTAACACCAATAAACGGCGCTACATGGGTTGCTTTTTCCACTACCGGTTATTTTGAGTTTGACAGGTATTATGACATGTTTGTTGTGACAGAAAATTAGTTTAATAAATTAAAGTTTACGTAAGAAATATAGAAAGAAAAATTCACAAAAATGAAGTGCCTTCAAGGCAATTTTTGGATTAATTTGTGAAGCGAGTACGTCAAACTGGATCGTTATTGGTCAAAACAACTCGTTCTCGGATTCGTCCAGTGCGGTCGACAACCGAAAACATTTCTGTTGTTGCTGAGAGTGTGCGTGATAAACTATGTGAACAACTCGTCATCGTTCTCAGGAATTTGGCATTTCTCGCACTTCTCTGAGAATAATTTTGCATAAGGCCCTCGGTATGACAGCATAAAAAGTTCCATTAGCGCAAGACCGAGAGCGAATTTTACATTGTTTCCATTGATAAAATAGGAGCTCCCATGTAATCGAAAATGTGCTGAAAGTAAAAATGAAATGAAAAAATAGTAAATCCTCACCTTCATTAGTATATTTTTTATAGCCAAATTAAAAAGCAAATGATAAAGGACCCACTCCTTAGTTATCAACTTGTTTGCACAAGGTTGCTGCAAATCCGCAATTGTGGAGATATTTCAGATCTAGAAGCGGATTTTTAATTCCTCATGTTTAGGTGCATCAGCATGCAAAAATTTGTCTACTTCCTCCGATTAATAGATTTATGGCACCAGTTATCAATTTAAAAATTACTCTTAACGTTGTAAAATCCACATATTGAGATAGAAAAAGTTGCTGCTAATACACAATTGAGGAGATATTTCAGATGTAGATGCAGATTTTAATTCCTCATGTTTAGGTGCAGCAGCATGCAAAAATTTGTCTACTTCCTCCGAAAAATAGATTTATGGCACCAGTTATCAATTTAAAAATTACTCTTAACGTTGTAAAATCCACATATTGAGATAGAAAAAGTTGCTGCTAATACACAATTGAGGAGATACTTCAGATGTAGATGCAGCTTTTAATTCCTCATGTTTTCGTGCATCAGCATGCAAAAATTTGTCCACTTCCTCCCATTAATAGATTTATGGCACCAGTTATCAATTTAAAAATTACCCTATAACGATGTAAAATCCGCATCTTGAGATAGAAAAAGTTGCTGCAAATACACAATTGTGGAGATATTTCAGATGTAGATGCAGATTTTAATTCCTTATGTTTTGGTGCATCAGCATGCAAAAATTTGTCCACTTCCTCCCATTAATAGATTTATGGCACCAGTTATCAATTTAAAAGTTACCCTTAACGTTGTAAAATCCACATCTTGAGATAGAAAAAGTTGCTGCAAATACACAATTGTGGAGATATTTCAGATGTAGATGCAGATTTTAATTCCTCAAGTTCAGGTGCATCAGCATGCAAAAATTTGTCCACTTCCTCCCATTTATAGATTTATGGCACCAGTTATCAATTTAAAAATTACCCTTTTACGTTGTAAAATCCACATCAAACTGGAAATCGAAGTTACCATTGATGAAATAGGACCCCACTCAATCGAAAATGTGCTAAAAAATGGGTTGGAAAAATGGAGTACTGCAAGGGCAGCCGAGGCAGCCATATGAATGGAAGTTGTGTTCCATTCTTAATTTTAATGTTCAACAGTTTAAAATAAAACCCTCAGCTTCATTAGTTTACTTTTTATAGCCAAATTAAAAAGTAAATTTTAAATGACCCACCCCTTAGAACCTCTTAACCTGAGGAAAGGGGTAAATTTCTAATTACAGCTGATACTGATTGCTGTATTGTACAATTCGACCATAACATTCAAAATGGGTGTTATACAGGGTGATTCATTAAGAATGTCCAATCTCTGAATTATAGATTCCAGACCTCAAAATATGATGATTCTGCCCAACATGCCTTATACAAATATTGCTAGTTTCCGAGATACCGGGTGTTTAAAGTTTAAATATGAATTTTGATTTTCGCAATAACAATTAATTAATGTGATTAAAAATAATAGACAAGGGTTATTTGATATGAAGAGATCTTTGCGAAAACGGATCATAAATAATAGTTTATTGTTGTTACACATTTAGAGAATACATTTTTTTTTTTAATTAAAATTTATTGAACTGTTTAGAAGCAAATAACTCGATAACTGATCGAGTTACACGAATCAAACAAGAGTAACTTTTTTTTGTAGAATCTAACGCTTTTCCATATTTTATTATTAGTTTGCTAATAGTTTAGCCGAAAAAAATTTTTGCTTAGATTTACTAAACACAACCAAGTATAACTAGCGCCCTCTATTAGCAATGCTAAATTAGAGTCCAAATTGGCAATCCTCATGCAAAAAAAGGTAAAACTGCCAATTTTCAAAAAGAAATTGTGAAAAAATAGAAAGTTATTGCGAAAATCAAAATTCATATTTAAACTTTAAACACCCGGTATCTCGGAAACTATCAATATTTGTATAAGGCGTGTTGGGCAGAATCATCATATTTCGAGGTCTGGAATCTACAGTTCAGAGATTGGACATTCTTAATGAATCACCCTGTATTTAAATAAACATTGACGATTAAAAAGGTAGGTGCGTCATAATGGGATTAAATGTTGACATTAAATACTCTAAGGAAGTAATTTCATTTGCAGAAAAGATGTTTGTTTCGTTTCCTTGTTTTTTCCTTAGTAACAATTTGGAAAAATCGGGAAATTAAGTTTTGGATTAGTTTTAGGATAAAAATAAGTATTAGAAGATCGTTGTTGCCAATCATTGTTGAAGTAAATTATTAATACTCAAATTTGAGTGGAATTACCTTTTATTGTCATAATTACTTATGGAATTCTAGAAATGTAAAATGAATTATATTACAGCCCTTAAGTGTTTTAACCAACGTTATTGCAGTGGTTTTCTTTCTTTGAATCGAGGCAAAACTTAGTAGAGAATATGGAATTAAAAAATAAGGGAAAGTCATAAAAAATTAAATTACTCTATGCAAGAAGTTATTATTGTAAAAAAGAAAATTACACATAAAGTGAAGGTATTGCATGTGAGCACATTTAATTAGAAATTGCAACAAAGATTGTAGAGAGAAAATTAAGATGTTTATGAGATTTGATGCAACGTATCGAAATGTATGTATGTACACCGAAAATGTAATAACATGACTGCAACTCTAGTTTGATAATGCAGATAGTCTTTAGGGAATCTCGAAACCGGGAAAGCAGAGGTAGTATATATATAAGCCCGAACCTTCCCAACTCTAATACTAATTTAATTTTCACCTTACTCGTGCCCCATATTAACTTTATTGAATTAACATAACATCTCCTGGAGGGTCCATGGTCATCAAACTAATCAAATTAGTTTCTTCATCGTTATAAAATCAATTTCTAGCCACGTTTCAATTTTATCAAACTTCCGTCCGCATAAATTTATTTGTTATCGTGATTACAATTTTATTAATGCCTAACAAAGTTTTCTCTTCTTTTTTTTTATTATTGTAATGACTAAATGAAAAATTACCGTTCGTCTAACTTTTAATGTTTCATAAAGTTAGACAGCAATCTAGTTAATTAAAGGATTTGCCTGTAATGATGATGGATCGTTCTAAAATTAATAAGCGTATTCAAGCTTAAGACTTAAAATATGTTTATACCTATTACCTTTACCTTAATTTTATCGAATTAACATATAAACGCGAAACATGTTATATTCAACTAATTGATATTTAAATTGAGCTTCTATACATCCTTAAATTTTACTACAGTACCTTCACCAAGTCAGATTAATATCTGAATAGCTGCAAATTTTTCATTGAAGTAATCGCACTTTGCCCTAATTTAAAGTGTGGCCGTTTGATTATTTGCAGACTCATTAAGCACAAAGTTAAGGTAAACAATCAAAGCTGACAAGTTCTCCGTCTTAAACTTTATGTGAAGCATTAATCGATTACAATAAACATTTTATAGCTTTGTACGTAATGTATACTATTCGATTTTTTAATGTTTATCTTTATACAGTTCTTTTGTAAGGTGCGCCACCCTTTAAGTGTGAAATTTTGGTAATTGTACTTCATTAATATCTATGAAAGGATCACATTAACAATTACAAAGGAACGTAAACAACCATTAGAAGAAATTAATAATAAACTACACCACTACAACAACACCAAAATAACCGGAATTATTTTTTAAAAGCTACATATTTTCAAATTTTTTACAAAAAAACGTTGTCCCCTTCAAAATACTCTCCATTACAACTAATATATTTGTACGAAAGCGCTGAAGGATCATCCCAGATATTATTTTATCTCGACCGGTCGAGATATTAAGTCGACCGGTTGAGATAATACGTCGAACGGTCGAGATAATAAGTCAACCGGTCGACTTACTCCTCCTTATGGCCATACAGCTTAAATGCCATAGCAATCATGGCATTTAAGTTCTGCTTAACTTTAAGCATTACTTAATTTTTACGGTGCAATTGGCCATTAGTATTTTACTTACTGCGTTTTTGAACAAGTTCATAAGAGACGTGGCAGGGGGCAGTGTGCAGTGCGTACCCTTCACCTTAGAATCCCTTTATTGTTATTCAACTGCGCACACCACAGAATGCGCAAGCGCAACCACACTACAGTAAGATAAAGTATTTATAGTGGGGACTTAAATAGGTCGACCAGTCGACTTATTATCTCAACCTGTCGACTTATTATCTCGACCGGTCGACTTATTATCTCAACCGGTGAACTTATTATCTCGATCGGTCGATCCGTACATTTGTCCCACCGGTGTATTCACTGTTCGAAACATTATTTGTAGTCATTTTTAGAAATGGCTGACAGCTCCTCCCTCCATATTTTCTTGGCCTCTTCAATATTGTCAAGTCGGGGTCCTTTCATCCACTTTTTCATGCATAGAAATAAGAAAAAGTCACGGAGTCAGGTCAGGCGAATAAGGTGCGCGGGGCAACGGAACCATGTCATTTTTAGCCAAAAACTGCCTAACAGGGAGGGCTGTCTGTCTTTGGAGCTGTTGTGGTGGAAGAACCAGTCTCCTGTCTGCCACAAATTGGGTCTTTTGTGACGAACACTGTTGCACAATCTTCTTAAATCTTCCAAATAAAAGGTTTGATTGACGGTCTGACTTGGGGGAGCAAACTATTAATGAACTACGCCCTTGGAATCAAAAAAGTAAATCAGGATGGTTTTGATGTTTGATTTGACTTGATATTTTTTTGGACGGAGCGACAATGACCTCTTCCATTGGCTTGACTGTTGCTTTGTTTGTGGGTCGTAAGCATAGCACCATGGACTCACATAGTAATGGATCTGCATCAGTTTCAAGCTGCTGTTTCAAAGCACGACCGACGTTCTTTTTGATTGTCAGTCAAAACCTTAGGAACATACTTAGCAGCAACCCTCTTCATTCCCAAATTTTCGATTAAAATTCGCTGAACCGAGCTCAAAAATACCCCACTAATCTGTGATAGTTGATCAATTGTCTATCGACGGTCTGTGAGCACAACTTCTCGAATTTTTTTAATCATTTGTCATCAATCGGCATTTTTAAACCGAGCAAACCACTCGTACAGTTGAGTTTTTCCCATGGCGTCATCTTTATAAGCTGTTTTCAACATTAAAACAGTTTCAACAGCATTTTTACCTAGTAGAAAACAAAATTACAGCTGCACGTTGTTCACTTAGGCTTGCCATCATAAAAAACGAAACAAGAACAAAACGGCGCTAGAAAAAACAATCACTGCAGATGAACAGAACAAGCCAGGTCGACAACACAGGCGGCACTGAAATGGCATTGAATTGCCCTATACACGCCTAGCGGCAGACATGCGTACTACAAAAGCTTTACCCACGGCAATGCTATTCCTGTTAATATTAGGTACCGCCTCGTATCTCAGAAGTAATCCATCCGCCATAAGTCCTTTGATCCTGCAGGGCAAAGCAACATTTGCAAATGTGGTTTCTGGGATTACGTTACTACAACGAAATTGGTACATAAATAACGATTTTTGGTCAATTTTGGTCGATAACTTTTGACCTGTACCACAGATGGGAATTATATTTAATAGTTGTACATCCAAGGAGCATAAGCTATAATCTACCAACAGTCCACGGTCGATACGTGATCTAGAGAATTAATTACATCTCATTCTAGACTTTTGTTAGTATCTATTATTTAGGTACCTTTCTCGATTCACACCAACTTCTGTACGTTTTGTCTCTGTGACGTTGTAGGACTGAGGAAAACAAACAAGCAGTTAAAATGAACGTAAATACATATTTAGTGATAAAATAAAAACCCTAAAATTTTGATAAATCATATTTGCAGCCAA
Organism: Pyrocoelia pectoralis; assembly: GCA_036250285.1. NCBI lineage: Eukaryota > Metazoa > Arthropoda > Insecta > Coleoptera > Lampyridae > Pyrocoelia > Pyrocoelia pectoralis. The sequence continues at coordinate 32,151,021 of CM070079.1, read as the reverse complement.
AGAGAGAGGGAGTACCATGTTCACCTGGAACTGACCGTAGGAAGAACATGGTAAGGAAACCTTCCACTATCTTCCCATGCAACCAAATACGCATAACCAAACAAAACACGCCAAGAAATATGATGAAGTGAGAGAGACAACAGCAACACAAAAACACCTACAATAAAAACAAGATACAAATGGCAATCGAATCCAGTTATGCAAGCAACACAAGAAAAAACAACCGTGTACACTCGATGACCATAAGCCAAAATACCCACCACTTATACTCCCTCCCCTTGCTCTCCAATCACCACACTCAGCAGACAAATAAAAGCACAATAGTCAGTTGTTCGAACCTCCTCCAATTCGAAAGGCACCGACACCGACAAGCCTGGACCTTATCAGCCAAAGTTGCAATTTCGAGAAGAACGTTGAACGCTGCCAATATACGGCCAACATTCAACTCTGCACGGGAGGAGAATAAACATCACCACTCACATCCACCAAAGCTCCCACAGAAATGAGGGAGCACGTTAGCAACCCGAAGCCTAAGCTTCAAGGAAATGTGCGGCTCTCATCGAGAAACGAACGTACATGATGAAACAAAGAAAATTAAAATCAAACTTAAAATAACTGAATTCAACACTTCAACCTTTCGCCCCTAATTCAACAGGTAACGGAAGCCTACCACACCCATTACAAACAAGTGCGACAAATCAAACATATTTTCAATTTACCACACAAGAACAAAAACAAAACGGATGCCAACATGCAAACAGTCACAAATGTACAATTATCCATAAAATTGCCAAATGGCAAGTTATTATAAAACATAAAAGGTTGATTCAAACAATCAACACAAATAAACAAGTGAAATTCATGCACCACCCCTTGGTGTAAACCAATACACACAAAATATAAATTTACAAATACACAAACCACACGTGTTGCCTCTCCAAACGGTAGGATCATATAAACCCACCCCCCTTTCTCAACCCTTATTCTTCGGCTGTGTCTCGACTCTCGCCAACATCTTCTTTCGCTTTATTTACAAAACCGAATATATCAAGAACATAGTAAAACAAAGAACAAAATAAACATCTACATAAGCAATAGGGTGGAGTGAAAAAAAAATTAGATCAAACATTGATAATACCTCCTAAAAGTTGTCTATTGTCGTGCTAAATATACATGGAAAATATTTTTTTATTTGGACAATTCTTGCAGAGTGCTACCAAAACCTTTACATTCTATGATTTTATATTATGAACGGTTTTTACAACTGTGTACGTGTATTGATTAAGGTATTTAAACCCTGAGAATTGTTTCACACACAGCTGTCAACATCATTGATGTGATAACACACACTCACTCCCTCCTCATCCCCCAGTACCAGGAATGTGTGGAATCCTGCTCGCTCATTCAGCACAAACCAGTTAAGTGATTTGTGTCATTCAGCGCCGAACTGTCCGAGTGTCCGAGTGTCCATTTGGATGACACATTTTAAAAATATACCATTCTGATGGCAGATTCTGTTTATTGTTGAAAGTTTGTGTTTAATTAATCAAGCATTGTTACAGTGAGTGTGATCAAGTGTTTTTTACTGCGTGTTGGTGTGTTTAAGTCTAGAATGAGTGCTAATAAATCATAAAATACTCGAAAAACTGTTATGTGCCCGATATTTGGTGCTCCATGCGCTTTGAAGGAGAACATTTTACCAAGTGACAGTGATATCATAAAATATTACTTATATGTAAGGAACAATTTAAAATATAACGCAGCCAGCCGTAAAGGTTACGATCCTAGTATTTCTGAAGTATCGAAAATTATTGCTGAGAAGATTGAGGAAATTTGGAAAAGAGCATCCATTCAAATTGTATCCCACAGTCGAGTAGTGCAATTGGTTGTAAGTACCACATTTTTGTAAGATATCCAGTCGTAAAGCGAAAGGAAAATTACAATTTGAAAGTAAAAACTTTTACAGAGAACACAACAAATCAATTATTCGACATTTCAGTCTGCAAATGTACGCAATTTTCTTCATGTAACTGCAAAAAAGAAAACAAAGTCCCTATTAAAGAACAAGAATTTCTCCTGGACCAGAGGTCCACCAGAAACATGATTATTGGTAACATCGATTATCCGGAAACAAAACAACTCAAACGTCGAAAAGAGCGGAAAGAGAAAGAGACAGAAAGAAATGTGAAACGCAAATATTCCGATGATCTTGCCGGGTGTAGCTCATCGAAAGAAGAGCATTCTTGCAATGATGAAGATCCAGACGAGTCAATACAATCACCAGAATCGGACGAAGACATTGTAGAAGGACCTGGGCCATCTACTTCTTCTGAGACATCCGGTAAACTGACACAAATGAGGGTTCGGCTTCCTACTGTTTCAAGGGTGAGCGATCGGTACAGCGTTTCCGACAGATGCGCTGCCGCCATTGCTTCAGCTACTCTTCAAGATATAGGAATTGTTGCAAAACAGGACTGTTCCAAAGTCATCGATCGAAGCAAGTTACGAAGAGAGCGACAGAAAACAAGACAATCCATGAAAACAGATTTTATAAATGAGGAAAGGCGTCCTGAGAGTCTCTACTTTGATGGAAGGAAAGACACCAGGAAAAGATAGATGACCGATATCATCGTCAAACAGTATCCGATGAACATGTGTCCCTGGTAGAAGAACCAAATTCTATTTATTTAGGACATATTACTCCCCGATCAGGAAATGCAAAAACTATTAGTGAAGTTATATTTAACTACTGCACAGAAAATTCCATCTCCTTAAATGATCTTTCAGCAATTGAATGCGACGGAACAGCCGTTAATACCGGCTACAAAGGTGGAGTGATTCGAAATTTTGAACTTAAACTGAAGCGTCCGTTGCAATAGTTCATTTGTCAATTGCATTCAAATGAACTTCCCCTGCGACATTTATTCTGTCACCTCGATGGGAAAACAAGCGGCCCTAACGATTTTTCCGGTCCCATAGGAAAGCTGATTGACAAATGTGAACAATTTTCAGTTGTTAATTTTGAGAAAGTTAATTGTGAATTGCCTGAATTGAGCCCAGATGAAATTAGCAATTTGAACAGTGATCAAAAGTATTTATACGAAATTTGCCAAGCAGTTTCATTGGGCCAGTGTTCCTTGAATCTCGCAAGTCGCAGTCCAGGTAAACTCTCGCATGCCAGATGGCTTACTATGGCAAACCGGGTGCTCAGATTATACGTTGGGACAAAGAATCCAACATCAAACCTGAAACTTTTGGTGGAGTTTGTTGTCAAAGTTTACGCTCCTTGTTGGTTCGACATAAAACGAAATCCTTCTTGTTCAAATGGAGCCAGGCATGTGTTCAAAACAGTACAGTTATCCCGTTACTTAAGTTCCGATTTAAAGGAAGTCGTCGATCCAGTGATACAAAGGAATGCTTATTTTTGTCACCCAGGGAACTTTCTGCTAGGAATGATTACTGATGAACGCCAGCATATAAGAGAGCTTGGACTCAGACGAGTGTTGAAAGCTAGGAAAAACGAAGACGTTGGTGTAAGGTTTTTTGAAATTCCACCGTTGAACTTTATGGCTACGGCTAGTGATTACACCAACATATTAAATTGGCAAGACTGCAAATTTGCCTCACCTCCCGTTCTGAAACAACTTTCAGACGAAGACCTGAAAAATTTAATAAAAGGGGGCGAAATTGCTTCGTTCAAATTTCAAAATTACCCTTGTCACATCCAAGCCGTGGAAAGAATTGTCAAATTGGTTACGGAAGCATCGTCAGCAGTTATCGGCCAAGATGCCAGAGATGGTTTTATTCGTGCCACAATCAGTTCCTGAGCCATTATGCCATCGTTTGAAAGCAAGCATGAGTTCCGAGTTGACTAAACTCGGTACTTTCGGTTTGTTATTGAATTTGGGTTTATTTTTATATATTCAGAGTTTTATAAAAATGATTTAAGTGTTCAAACTAATGTTTTCCCGAATAAATATTGTCACGATATATGTTTTTAGTGCGTGTGTAATATGTATTGCATAAATGTTAGTATGTTATTGATTTTTTTAATTATCAGTATATACCTGAAAATGGGAGAAATTATAAAATTTGTGAGCCTTGGTAGCAACCTGTAGATATTGTCTGATTGAGGAGATATTTTAAACCCTGTTTGTATAGCATAAAAGACAACTTTTTATTCCTATTACGTTATGGAATAGCAAAATAAATTAAAAAAAAATTTTCACTCCACCCTAATAAGCAAAGCAGACATGGGATAAACAAATAAATACACAAATCAACCAACATTAGATTAAAGTGACGTCGAGCTTATATTCCTCATCGAACAAACTCAAGCAAGTAATATGTAAAGTTGGGGCAAAGCAAAAAGTGTTCCACGTCACGAGTATTATATACATGTCAACAGTGTTGTCATATGGATTAAAACGAAATAGAATAAAATACGAAATGGAAGACAATAAATGACAGATGTCCTTGGTTGCAACATTGTAATTTTATTTATGATGCTGCCAACTTGTAGAATTATTTTACCCTAGAATATTACCTTTAATGACAATCCGAAAAATTAGTATTACATTGGTACTGTTTTTACGTCATATGTTACGTGTAACGCTTTTAGGATTTCCGTGACTATAATAATCATCGAATGCAATTCAATAGCATTACAGTAACATCATATAATTTTTCACCACAAAATATCAAAAGTTTCGCACAAAGTAACATACATCAAGCCCTGCATACTACCGAAAGAAAAACAAAAAGAAAATGTAAACCAACGATAAACATATTTTGTGTCTCTGGCCAATCACACAGGCGAAACATTTCTACTTTTACCTGTATGGGCTCCTATGATAATACTACATGCTCTATGATAATACCGAAGTAAAGTTCACACTTCCCAAAATGTGTTACATAATTTATGTTACCCATTGCTGTACCATTGGATTACGATGGGAGGGTGGTCAAAAGTCCACTCGCACATAGGCCACCTATTCGGGCCCTTTGTGCTGCCTCCCTGATTAGAGTCGTTCGACCCCGCATCATCACTCAAGCCATCCCACACGTGAGACAAACCTGAGGATGCTGGACGGGGAAGCGGCTCTAATCTTAGCCATGTCCGGCCAGGAGTCCCCCAACATGGATCGTCTTAATTCGACAAGTACGGGACACTCACAAAGTATGTGTTGCGCCGTCTCATCTTCTGTGTAGCATCCTCTACAGGATGGTGATTCAACCAAACCCATGCGGTGCATGTGCTTGTTAAGTTTACAGTGCCCAGAAAGTATGCCTACAAGTAGCCGCAGGTTCTTTCTAGATATCCCTGTGCAAAAGCGCGCCAGACTACGAGATGGTCCTCTAAAGGCCTCTCTCGCGTGACGGCATTCTGACATCAAGTTCCACCTAACCTTATGCTGGGCTTGGGTGTCTTGAGTTATTAAGTTATTTACAGTTAATACTGTAAGTGGAGGAGCCGGCTCTGGACCATAAAACTGTTGTTTTGAGGCCAGTCGGGCTAACTTATCGGCTTTTTCATTGCCTGTTGTTCCAGCATGCCCTTTAACCCATACAAGCTCGAGGGTATTGCTGTTTGCCACTTGCTCTAGTATTTGGTGACACTCGGAAACCCGCCTAGAGGTAATTTTGTGTTGACCTAGTGACTGCAGAGCGGCTCTGCTGTCACTGGAAATCCTGATACTTTTATTCTTTATGCTGTGCATAAGAATTATACTTGCACTAAGCGTTATTCCTGCTAATTCTGCTAATTCTGCCTAGTGGTTGGCTGATATGGAGGCTCAGTTCTTTGGAATAAATTCCTGTGCCTGTTCCTTCCATTGTTTTAGATCCGTCTGTAAAGATGGATATGTCTGGTTGGGATGCCACTTCCGCATCAAAGAAGATGCGGTAGTTTTTCCCTAGTATAAATCGAGGGATGAGTGAGTCAGACCGTCCTTCTAGTATAGGCAGTCGTTTGAATGCCTCGCCCAGAATTCGGGAGTGGCCCACATCAATACCTCTGCTGTTCAACAACCCCTTATTTTTCAGACGCAAGGCTGCCACCGTGGCCTGCTCCCTCACGTGGAGATCCAGTGGAGGCAGACCCAGGAGGGCTTCCATGATGGCTGTGGGGGTCGTTCGCATTGCGCCCGTGCACGAGAGGCACGCTAGTCTTTGCACATGGTTAAGAAGTGCTATGGTTGTGGAGAGTCTGGTTCTAGGCCACCAGACAATTGCTCCGTAACAAAACATAGGTCTAATCACAGCGGTGTACAGCCACAGGACAGCCTTTGGGGACGGGCCCCAAAGTCTTCCCATTGCGCGGCGACATTGCCAGAAGGCCCTATTTGTTTTCTCCGCTTTAAGCTGGATGTGTTTGCTCCAGTTCAGTTTGTTGTCAAGTGTAATACCTAGATACTTCACTGACTCTGAAAACTGGAGGTGTTTTTGGAAGAGTAGAGGAGCTCGAAGGCCCTGAATCTTCCTTTTCCTTGTGAATAGAACTACCTCCGTTTTTGTCGGGTTTATGGACAGGGAGTGTTCCTTACACCATTCTTCGGTTACTCTGAGGGCTGCTTGCATAAGACTGCACAGAGTAGCCTCAAACTTGCCGGTTATTAGGATAGATATATCATCCGCATAGCCCAGCGTATAGTAGCCGCTGTCGTTGAGACGACAGAGCAGGCTGTTTACAGTTAAGTTCCACAGAAGTGGTGACAGCACCCCACCTTGGGGGCATCCTCTCACTACTGTGCACCTCACCGTTATGTCGCCTACGCTGATGTGCACTGCCCTGAATTTCAGTAGCTGTACAATCCAGCTTCGTACGACCTCAGTTACGCCATGGTGGCGTAGTGCAGCTTCAATTGTTTCGAAGGTTGTTTTGTCAAACGCCCCTTCTATGTCTATGAATGCTCCCAGGGTGGACTGTTTATAGTCCAGCGATCTCTCAATCCTCCCCACAACAGAATGTAGGGCTGATCTGTGGATCTTCCTGGAGAGTACGCATGTTGATTAGGGTGCAGCGGGAGTCGTACAAGCGCTGTATCCCTTATATGTCTGTCGCACAATCAGACATTAGACTGATTGGACGATATGATTTAGGTGTGGAGTAATCACCTTTGCCAGGTTTGGGGATAAAAGCAATTTTTATCTCCCTCCATTGTTTTGGTATGTATCTAAAGGCGATACAGCCCATATAAATTCTCACCAGGTGGACAACAATAATTTCCAGTCCCCACTGTAGTAGAGCCGGTATTATGCCGTCCAATCCCGGTGATTTGTATGCCGAGAACGTCTTCACCGCCCAGGTGACCCTTGCCACATCCACCATCTGATCAGCTGTCGCCCAATCATCCCTCGTGGGGGTGAGGGGGGCCGCCTCTGGCCAGATAGGGTGTGGCGCGATGGTGGCTCCAGGAAAGTGAACGTCTCTTAGCACTTTAGCTGTCTCGGAGAGGTTGTCCGTATAGGAACCGTCCTCTCTTCTGAGGCTAGCTGGGTTGTAATATGGATCTTTTGTTAGGATTTTGTTTAGGCGCGATGCTGAGGAGGTGGATTCTATGGATCCGGAAAAACTCCTCCATGCCTCTCTCTGACGCCTCCTAATATCCTTCTTGTATAGCCTTAGGTTTACCTTGTAGGCCTCCCAGTCGGCTGTGGCTTTGGTCTTCCTTGCCTTATTGAACAGTTTGCCTAACCGAGTTTTCTGCTTTTCGAGCGCCCTGCACCACCAGGGATGGTTGTAGGGTGTTTTGGCAGTTCTCAGAGGACATGCCTGTTCAAATGACTCTACAATAGAGTCCGAAAGAAGATCCACTTCGTCCTGTATGTTGACAGGACTCGAGAGACGTCCCCCAGAAGGGTGCTCTCTAAGTTTTTCTCCAAGGAGATGTTTGTAGAGGGGAATATCCGTTACCCTAGGGTTGCGATAACCCTTTTGGATGGCCCTCTTGCAGTTAATTTCAAAAGAAATCATTCGATGGTCTGACATAGTCGCTTCAGAAGTGACTTGCCAGTTCGATATGTGGTCAGAGATGCTCACTGAGGCCAGACTTATGTCAATCACAGTCTGGCTTCGGGTAGTTACGAACGTGGGTTCACTGCCCCGATTGAGTAGCTCTAGGTCAGTACTTGTCAGATATTCAAGTAGCGATTTACCCCCAGGGTTGACATCAGTGCTCCCCCAAGTAGTATGGTGAGCATTTGAGTCACACCCTATGATGAGATGTTTGTTGTTTTTCTCGCAGTGTTCTATCAGCTCCACCATCTCATTACTGGGAGGTGGATTGACAGAGTCTCCTGGGAGATATATAGAAGCAATAACTAGTTCAGCTCTACCCTGTATGTCACAACTTATCTGTATAGCCGTGATATCACGACCACACAGGTGTGGCAGTAGGAGAGCCTTAATGTGACTAGGGACATATATGCATGTCCTAGGTTTTTCTTGCCGTTTGTCAACATAAACGGTTCCTTTTGTGCCCCCTAGACCGGAAACCCTTGATTTAACAATCCAGGGCTCTTGAATGAGGGCAATGTCCTGCTTTACCGCCAGGGGCGCCAGGTGCCTGCTTAGAGTGGCAGCAGCCGCCCGACAGTGTTGCAGGTTTGTTTCTACAAAATATTCTTTCATACTTGTGTATGTAGACATAATTGTCTTTTATTTTATTTAATCGGCGTCGTCGGAATCGTTCTCCAACAACGCCTCGATGTTTGCGAACTCCTCCCAATTCGAAAACGGACCGGGTGAGTTGCTAACACTCGAGCAAGCACTAGCCACAGGTTGCCTTGGCAGCCTGGGCGGTGATGCTGCTGTAGCTTCCGACAGTTGCTCCAGTGGCAGCTGTGGGTGCTGTTGTTCTGGTGGCTGTACTGACGTACTCGCCACCTCGGGTTTCGCGGGGCTACTAACCCTCACCTTTAGAGTGGAAAACCCGTAGCCGAGCCTTCCACCTCTGGCGATTAGGTTGGTCTGGTCCACTTCCTCAATGCCGAAAACTATCAGCCTCCCTAGGGGCTGATCCTTCACGGCTGTGTGGAAGACACACCAGCTGCCCACCCTTTCCCAGGAATTCTGCATCTCCAGACGCTGTCTGACTACCACCAAGTCCTCAGGTTCCCCCGGGACCCAAATGGCAGCCTTGCAAAGCCTAGGAAGGTAGTCTTCCTGTACTACTTTTAGGTGTGCAGCCTCCCACAGTGGTGGGAGGTTGTCAACCGCCTTCTTTAGCCACTCAAAAGAATGGTTGTTGTCACACGAGATTCTTAGAAGCTCGCCTGAATACCTCCATCCCCTAAAAGTGGGTGCTAGGGTAGCGCCTGTTAAGGCGAATAGATGCTGGTCAAGAACCTTGGCCAGGTGGCTCTGTAACATACCCGCCTGGTTAGCTGTTAGCTTACCCAGTGGGTTGTTAGTGTCAATGATTGCTACTCTGAACTGCCTTTCGACAGCTTGCTTGTAGCTACGGTTGCGGGGTGCTTCAGCCTTGCTGCTACCCGCTTGTGGTTCGGGCTGTGATGGGCCCTTCTTTGTCGGCGGTTGGGTCGGAGTTGAATCGTCCGACCTTTGCCTCTTTTTCCCCTCGCTTACTCGTTGGCCTGCCTGATCGGGGTTGACTCTAGGAGCCTGCCTCCGAGTCGGAGCTGAGCCACGAGAGGTGGTAGGTTTGGAGGACGGTGTTGGGCCAGTTTGGCCCATTTGGGCCAGCCTGGCATTCTTCCTCCTCTTTTGCTCGGCGCCGGATATTCGCTTGCTTTTTTTGGTGTTTAGCTGAGGCTTGGTAACCTGCAGCTGAGTTTGAGGGGTGTCCTGGGACGCTCCCTTTGGAATTGGGGTTTTGGTTAAATTGTCCATGTTGGATCTTTTGGTTTCATCTCCCTAGCTCCCCACCCACCACGGAGCCCAACAAGGGGGCGCCCATCCAGACGCCAGGGCTACTAGAGAGATATAGCTTCCCAGGGTAGCAGAGAACAGGCCTGGTTTCGCTTCCGCTAGTCAGTCTGCTGCCACTACCCTAGAAAAGCTCACCCAGTCGGCGGTCTGACCCGACGACACAGCCGCTTGATCGAGATGGGTTAGTCACGACCTCCCGCCTTAAGTGAAATTCCGGCCAAAGTAGTGTGTTGTCGCCCTTGGAGATCTCAAACCGCCCGAAGGTTGACTCAACTACCAGGACCCGTTCATCCACTATTACAGGTCGCCTCGCACGGCACAAACACGAGGGTGTTGTCTTTAGTCTGGATTCTCACTAAGGGCCGTCGTACGCCAGGACAAGCCTGGCGTTACACGCCCCACCGATCACTGAACCACTCAAGCCCCACAACCACGTCAAGGTAACAACACTGTTGTGGGGTGCTGTACCATTGCAACTTAATCAGATGCCATCCGTCTTCGACAGTACATCTATAGCATTTCTTATTTTTGCCGGTAGCTTAAGTGTGGGCCGAACCAAACTTTATAACAAAAAAAGGTATAATACTGAAATACTTTAATAAATGTGATGTTCTTGTTGAAATTTGTACTTCCCAAGACACACAATTATTACATCGACTTGACACTGTCACAAATTTTATTCTGCGAAACACAAAAAATGGCAAAGACACAAAAAAGTTATCTAATTTTCGCCTATATGCGGCATAATTCTATTGACGACAAATTGTTAGTAAAAAAAACCACTAAAAACTGTTTTCTTCAGCTCATTTCAATTTTATATATCGATATAATAATTCATCACTGAATTGTGGTGGAAAGTGGCGCTTTTGGTACAGTGAACAGTGGAGTAAATTAAAATGTAAATTCACTACTAAGGTTTTAAAAAAATATACAGCAGTCGTGTATCAGCAAAAATATCAATTTGAACATTGTAGGTTTGATAAACAACTTTCCATTACAGAGATATCCACAAGTTGTAAAATTTTGAGGTGACCTAAATACGTCAGAAATTTTACATCAAGACAAAAAGTATATAAATCTGAAAACTCTTGACTGTATACACTTCAATCGATAACATTTTAGCAAGAAAAGTCTAAACTTTACATTTAATAAATTGATATAAGAAGGAAGAAGTTAATAAAACTTGTAGAATTGACATAAAATTATTCCTTTACAACTTTTTTAACAAATTTTAAATTTTTCAATTGCCGTCATATTCAGATTTTCATCTTGTCGAACTTTCAACTCGATCTTAATAGAAAAAAAAAGGGAAGAATTAAATAAGGAATCTTAAACAGACAAACTTCTACATATTAAGTATACAAATATTGGTGAAATGGAAGTTTTGTAGTCGAAAAGGTATTACGGTTTAAAAGTTTTAGACATTATTTTAAGTTGTTCGCGTTTGTCCATTTATTTATTCTTTTGCTTAAAGATTTTATAACTCAGCTTGATGTGAGATAAAGTAAAAAAATTTGAACATTTGGGTTGATGCCAACGGTTTCTGATAAATTTCCTTTATTTTTAAGAAAGTCAATTTAAGTAATTGATAGCGTCATTTTTGTAAATCGTTCGTGATACCCGCATACAATTACAAATTAAGCTTAAAAGTTATGATATAATTCATATAAACATCGCCATTTACGTTACTTAAAAGATATGGTTTACATTTACATTCTTTTTCGGTAAATCTATCTCTGTAAAACCTCAAATGTGTTTCATCGAACCGCTTCGGGAATTTAATTAAACTGTGGTTTAAATATACTATTTTTAAAACAATTAGAAAGCATTTGTACGTCTCATTTTTTTTACTTAGTGCAAGTAGGTGAGAAATGCTCGAAACCAATTTCTAATAATAAAAATAACAAAACTTTCTATACAATTGGCAATTGTCCCATAGTTTATTTTTCATGTAATCGTATGCCTTCCTACCCTTAAGTTAAGACCGGTAAAGTTGAACTTGTTTTTGTTGTTCACACTTCTCCCTCGTTTTTCCTCTCCATTCCGCTTCCACGCCTCCCCCGTGATTTCATGCTATTTTATATACTCCTTATTTTTTCTGGTATTCGTGTTTCATATACTTCTTATGTTATTCTGGATGCGGTACATATTGACCTAACCACTTCATTGAGGTTCTTCCACTATTTAATCGTTTGTCGAGTCTATTTGTGGATTTCTCGTGAAAGTGCTTTTTTCCCTGTCTCATCTGCATTGCGTTTAAACGTCTTTATGTCTCGTAGGTCAATATTTCGCTACTGTTGTAATGTGGCAAAATGTGTGACCACACATTTAGCAAAATTAAATACAAATATCTATTTATTTATTTATTTTATTTATTTATTATCTATCAATAATCCAATCTGACACATAGTGTATAGGACTTGTCAATGAACTTACAATAGGTACATAATATTAACAAACATCAATAAAATTACAATCTATTACAGATCTCCAAGAATTGTTCCACACTGTACATCACCTCATCCAGTAGTGTATTTCTTATAACGGATGGGACCAGTTCAAAGGAGTCTATGAAATGGACCGAAGAGATGACTCGATTCATCTTGCGTAGGTACCTGGAAGCAACGAAGATAGAAACTGACAAGATTCACACAGCAATCACAACACAATACCCACATCTTTCACATTTAACACAGAAACACAGGAGATTAACCGAGACTGTGTTGATACTATAGCAACACATGCTTGATTAACCAAATGTGATACTTTGCCAGAGTCAGAGGGTTGCCATACAAGATCGGGTCATTTACACATGAAAAACACATAATTAAAGATAGGACATTTACACATGATCTTTATAGACAATGTTCACAAAGACCAGAAACCACGTCTAGCACAAACAGAATACAAACACAGACACGATCAGGTAGCTAAGATAATACACCAAAAACTCACCACAAAACACAACCTTTCTATTGATTGATTGATAACTCACCGCATACAGTACTTCTAGAAACAGACCAATGTCATTTATAAACAAAATGAAGAGAGTTGGTCCCAGTATTGAACCCTGAGAAAGCCCCATGTTTGTGGAAAGAATTTATGAGTTGCACCTTTCAGTTATACCACTAGAATACCTATAATCAACAGTTACATACTGGCACCTATCGAATAAGTATGAGCAAAACCATTCCCTAATTCTCCAATATAATCTAACTTTTCTAGTAATAGAGTATGGTGAACGCAATCAAATGCCTTCCTGAGATTGCAATAGACCTCAGCAACATGCATTTTATTATCTAAGTGCATGATAACATCATCGATGAATGAGTGAAACGCTGTCATTGTGGAATAGTAGGCTCTGAAGCCATGCTGCCTATGGATAATAATATTATGCCTTTTTAGATGCCCATCCAGCCTATCGAGCATGATATATTCAAAATCTTTGGATAAATTTGGAGCATTTGTAATTGGTCGGTAGTTATTCGGGTCTAGTTGAGATCCTTTGTTATATATTCGATAAACCTCTGCCGTCTTTAGCTCTTTTGAGAAGACCCATCGGATTTAGAAATATTAGCAACCACCGTCTGTGGCGCCTTAACAAATTTCTTATTGAAAATATTGGAAACTTACTAAAGGATTACTTGTCGTTAAGCCATCCAGTTATCTCGTTATTCGTTCTTTCGGTTTATACCTATTCCTGAGCTGAGAGATTATTCTCCAGGCAGTTTTAATTTTGTTATTTGACTTATTAATCGAACTGGCATAATATGTTTTTTTGGTGTGACTGATTAACTGCAAATGTTTCCTTTTCCTTACCATATAAAGATCCTTAAGGGCGGGATATCTTTGCTGGAGAAGATAAAGATTTCTAACATTTATACTGGACAATACAACTTCCTTTGTAACCCATTTTTTCGTGTAAACTATTCGTCTAAAGGTGATGCGCTTTACAGGAAATGAATTATTGAAGATTTCGAGTAGTTTTTTTATAAAAGTAGGAGAATGCCTCTTCAAATCTAGTTGATGCATATACCTCGCTCTACTTTACGGACTCGAGTTGTGCTTTAAAATGGTCTAAATTGGCCTCATTATAGCACCTGGATAATTTACTAGTAGTAGTAACATTAGATGGTGTCTGATAACACTTAAGATTGTAGAAGACATAATCACGATCAGATACTATACAGGGTGCGATATGATATCGGCAGGTTATCCATTCATATCCGAGCGCAATAATAGTGAGGACAGCTCATTTCAAAATTATTTTCAAAAAATTTATCATTTGGAAATGTACACAATCTTTTGAATTATTGCTGAACTTTTGGAGGTACCTTAGCTAACCAAGCTGACAATTATTAGATTGACTGGCCTTTCTCCCCTAATATATGTACACATATATTTTCTGCAATGAGAACCTCCGTCCTGCTTCTTTGAAACATCCGTTTTCATTATTTAGGAGGAGGGAGGGGTATTTCCTTCCACCCTAAAAGTGGCGTGTTCATCCTAGGGAACATCTTTGCTTTTTTTGCCACTCTGTCGTTTATTTCCTTCTCATTCTTGCATTATTTTCGATTATATTATTTGAAACTCTTTACTTTACGTACTTCGCCTTTGGTCTAAATGCTTTTCTGAATTTTTTATCATCTCAATCCCATTGTTTGTGTTTTCATTCTCATCTATATACTTATTAGTGCTTCATGAAAACAGATGGGGACTAATTAACAAACAATCTTGTTTAATACCTATCCTTTATTCCACATCTTCTTAATTCTTCATAGTTGGTTCTTACTATATTGACGTTATTATTGTTTTCTTGATTTATTCCTTTACAGCTGTCAGCGGTGATAATTGTTGATCATGGAAGAAACATCTTAATAACTTCTTGGCATTTATATATATAAATGCCTTTAATATAACTAGTTCCTGTTATCAAGTTTTTTTCTTCGATCATCAACAATTATTATATATTGTAATTGTACTCATAGCTATACTTCGACATGTCTTCTTTTTGTATTTTATCGAATGATTTTTCAATGTCACTTAATCTTTAATTTGTTTTTTAATAACTTTAGCGGCAACACTACACTACACGATTAGTGTAAAACAAACTAAGGTTGACGCCCGGCCTAGGATTGGACTGACGGTTTTACCTCCCAAAATCGTCAGATCAACCCTAGGCTCGACGTTAACTCTAGATTTTGCGATTCAATTTTACACTAACCGTTGGTTGAACTCAACTACACTTTATACCTTAGCCTTAGAGTAATTCATCCGTAATACGAGATATGTCGAATAGTCCGGGAGCCAGCGACCTTTTCTAATGACCAAAACCGCAAAAGCTGAAAATTTTTCCTACGCTTTATTTAGCATCCCTAGTAAGTAAATGGACCTCCAGCTGGCGCACTTGCGGGGGGTTTAGCTGCGGCAGCCCCCCAAACATGTAAAATAATAATGCCAATCACGCAGCGTGTGCGTGATACTAACATTTGTCGGTAAGCCGATCACGCAGCTGTTGCGTGATGTGTACGTGTCTGTTTAAGGCAGGATATTCGCTGCGGCGTGGCTCACAAATAGTTGTTATCGTGTCGGCCTACTGAGAAGAGCCTTAATAAACAAAATGTCGACCGGTTTCTGACAAGCATTACGTAGGCAGGGAATGTGTTAAAAAAAACTAATACCACAAAAGCTGAAACTTTCCATTTAAGTTAAGTAAGTTTTTGATGCTTGAAAAATATAAAATATGAATCCTTTTTCTAAACACCCTGTGCATAGAATCGAAACTGAACTTAAATGGAACTTTAATGCGAAAACCTTTAAATTCACAAACTTGTGAGGTAGGTAGTGTAATAACTGCATCGACGCGCTGGCTGTGTTTAATGAGAAAAGTATAGATATTTGATTCCGCAAGAGCTGAAATTTGGTAATGCAACAGATAACTGAATAAGTTAAACGAAACAAATATCCAGCTTTACATTTAGTGAGGGAAAAGTGTCCAGCTGGCACATAATCCCCCACCATAACTTCAGCTGGCTACGGTTTTCCATTTATTTATAACATAATCAACATGTTAGCAAAGTTTCAGCTTTTGTGGTATTAGTTTTTTTTAACACATTCCCTGCCTACGTAATGCTTGTCAGAAACCGGTCGACATTTTGTTTATTAAGGCTCTTCTCAGTAGGCCGACACGATAACAACTATTTGTGAGCCACGCCGCAGCGAATATCCTGCCTTAAACAGACACGTACACATCACGCAACATCTGCGTGATCGGCTTTCTGACAAATATTAGTATCACGCACACGCTGCGTGATTGGCATTATTATTTTACATGTTTGGGGGGCTGCCGCAGCTACACCCCCCGGAACTGCGCCATCTGGAGGTCCATTCACTTACTAGTGATACCTAATAAAGCTTAGGACAAATTTTCAGCTTTTGTGAAATGACTAACTCTAAACGGTCACTGGCTCCCGGACTAGAATATTTACATGGTCTTCTCCAAGTTTTGATTGCAAAACAATGTATGGATTTGTTTGTTATTTCACATCCTTCCATAAACCGCACACTATTATGCAGACCGTCCCCTACATGATTTTTCCAAATTCGTGCAGTCAATTGAGTAAATATAATTATATATACATACCTACAATACAAAGGTCATGTGTGAAGGTTAATTGTCGAATTGACAGACAGATGGTGAGTACCATTCTCACTGTCATTTTGTATCTTGCCATGATAATAATTGCATCTTCGCGATTGTGGTCGCATATAGATTGGAAATCATTGAAAGGACGAAGATGGTTTCATATTTGAGCAGTTTTAAAACTTTCCATGCTCTCGGAGCACGTCAGTCTTATCATATAGTCTTGCTGGTCTCATACAACGTTATAGCACTAAGGCAAGAAGTACAGATTACAAAATGCACCCAACTTGTGATAATATATATTATGATGATAATAATTATTAGTATTTTAATGCAATAGAGTCAATTATATACTTAAAACTTTATTTATGAAATACAAAAATATTTCGACAGCGGTTGCTGCCTTCGTCGAAATATTTGTGCATTTCATAAATAAAGTTTTAAGTATATAATTGACTCTATTGCATTAAAATACTCAATAATAATTATTATAAGAAGATAGTCAAATAATTTTAATTCTATATCTTATGATGATAATATACAGGGTATACCACGGATCCCGTTCATTAGAAGTTTCTGGGGTCCCTTACTACTTATAAATTTGAAACTTTCAGGTTAAGGATAACCCATAGCCTTCTTTTGTTCTAAAATATTGTCGATGTTGCACAACTTCCGGAAAGACCGGAAATTGCCATTCATCTTCTTATTTTAAATGGAACACCCTCTATATTATTGCATTTTTGGATTATACAATCGATTCTGCGTTAATCTCTATACCAATCTTCAACTGTTTTTGAGATATTATGATTTTTTTGAAAAATTTGCGCTTTGCGGAGGGATGTTTAATAGCCCACCTTTTGCTCTTCTTTGAACGCAAAACATTCATATTATACTTTACAAACACGAAGTAAAACCATAAGGGTTCACAAAATGTATTTGCAAACCTATCATTGATTATACAGGGCGTAGTAGCAAATTTAAAAAACTTCAAACACCAAAAAGTCATTTTTTCAAATCGAACACCCTGCATATTTTTACATATTTGGAAGACGATTTAATTTAGGCATCGATAAGCTATAGGTATCCCTATACCTAATGTGACCATTCGTCCCGCATTAGGCGGGATTGTCCCGTTTTGAAATTTAGAAACCCGCAGAAAGAATGTCCCGCAAAATGTCCCTCATAATTGCAATATGTCATAGTGTGTATAGTCGGATTCACCGGGTTTTAGGTATGACTCATTGAAGTAAAGTATGATAATCGACGTGACATAGTTTTCTGTTTCTGTAAATAAAAGTGTCAGTAAAATGCAATTGAGAAACGTATGTCGTTCCGTTTATTTTATGTGCAAGCAATGAAACGTACGTCCGTTCGTTGAAACATCTGATCGAACTGGATTGACAGATTACACAAAAATTGACAGTAGGAATTATTTATTAGTTATGACATACGGAGCGTCTGCATTGATGCATACGATTTGTAGCGATGAGTCATACCTAAAAACCTGTGAATCCGACTTTATAAGCGATGGTAATACTAATAAGCAGAGGTACGGAATTTTCGTTTTTACGAAATAGACGCGAATTTATGCGAAAATTTCTTATATTTGAGAATAGTTGCGAAATATGCCATTTTGTGGTTTTTTACGAAAATATATACTCTTCGCCAGGGATCAGCACTCCATCCTGCTCACAACATAATTCTTCTCTCTCTGCCCCCGCCGCCGTACCAGACAAAGATTCAATGCGCACCGCGCCCTTAAAATTTTGCTGTCCTAAACCCTGTGTTCGTTCGTAAAGCTTTGTGTACGTACGTGTTTTATAATAAACGTTTTTTTTTAAAAGAGTCAAATGTGGAAATTACAACAATTTTGGCGTTTAACTGACATTAAATATAAATGTTAAGTATATAAAATTAAAGTATAAGTGGATCAACAGGTCTTTACGCTATTTTTTTTATCGGTTCACTTTGAAATCTGGTATTAAAATGGAAATAAGAACTAATAATGTGAAATGGTTGAATTCCTAATGGAAATTTTCGTTGTCATGGAAATGATAAAAACGGAAATTAATTTGCAATCTGTCACTTTATTTGACAAAGTACTCCTGTCAGATCAATAACCAATAGAATTTAATTTTTTTCAAATTTGTTGATGTTGGCATGGCAACTTTAAAACACGCGCGTTTTAGAAAACGCGATTTAAACACGCTGGGGCGTGGTTTAAAAGGCTAAAAATAGGACACCAATAAAAAAAAGTTGTTTTATTTAATATAATGTAGTATAATATAATTATGCAAATTTTAGCGAAATTATTAATAAAAAAAATTTTTTTTGCGAAATTTCTGATTCTTTTTTGCGAAAATTCCGCACCCTTACTAATAAGTAATAACACTAAACATAAACACCCTTCCCTACTTAACCCATTTATGTACGTAGTAACCTAGTAAAACATAACTTTGAAGGGTCTTGTGAAGATTTTTAGGAGATATTCGTAATAATGTGTCTGCATTGAGGGTGTATCTAACGGGGGGGGGGGGGGGGGGCGCATTCGGAAAGCATAACTCATAATCATAACTTTATAGAAAAGTTTTTACATATTACGGAGGAGGACTCCTGCACTTCCCCTTCTGTGGGGGGGGGGCTCCCGGTGTCCCGCATTGATTTCATTTACATATGGTCACATTACCTATACCTATCTTTAGCGGTTTTGTAGTTATTAACACTTTTTATCTAATATTGATTAAAACTGCACTTGCACATTTGAAAGTAGGCTGTGAGTATGACAACAGGAAAAACAATTACTTTTACAAAACGAATTTAATGATCTTATTTATACAGCAAACAATTAAAAAGGACTATAAAATGGATATAGAACAAATTCAAAATATCAGTATTGGAATATGCGTTAACTGCTTCCATTTTATAAAATTGTTTACTGTTTACCACCTGTTTGCTTTAATGAGCATGTATCGATAAAAACCGAAGTATAATAATAATACCTTTTATTGACAGCAAACTATTAAATTACATAAGACTGTTCAAAATACGTTAAAACTGCACACTTGTTCTCAAAAGGAGTGAGTTCAGGTGTATACAAAAAAAATAGAGGCCTGTTCTTCCACTCAACCCTCATTACCATATTTTATTTTCGCATACTCATAGCCTGCTTTCAAATGCGCATAAGTTTTAAGTGCAGTTTTAATCAATATTAGATAAAAAGTGTTAATAACTACAAAACCGCTAAAGATAGGTATAGGGATACCTATAGTTTATCCATGCGTAAATTAAATCGCCTTCCAAATATGTAAAAGTATACGAGGTGTTCCATTTGAAAAAAATGACTTTTTGGTGTTTGAAGTTTTTTAACTTTGCCACTAATTTTGAACGCCCTGTATAATCTGTGATAGGTTTGCAAATGCATTTTGTAAACCCTTATGGTTTTACTTCGTGTTTGTAAAGTATGAATGTTTTGCGTTCAAAGAAGAGCAAAAGATGGGCTATTAAACATCCCTCCGTAAAGCGCAAATTTTTCAAAAAAATCATAATATCTCAAAAGCAGTTGAAGATAGGTATAGGATAATCTAATACAGATTAACGCAGAATCGATTGTATAATCCAAAAATTCAATAATATACAGGGTGTTCCATTTAAAATAAGAAGATGAATGGCAATTTCCAGTCTTTCCGGAAGTTGTACAACATCGATAGTCCAGTCAAATTAGACAAAAAAAGGGGGTTTATGAAAAAGTGATGCTAACTTTACGGGACTTTTTCAGGGTTGTTTGGGAAGTTAAGGAGAGCTTAAATCCAAGTTTTCGTATACCCAGGCCCCGTGGGATTTTTTTAAAGGGAGGGAAAAGTAAACATTTTGATTTCGCTATAACTCGGCAGCAATTGATCGTACAGAAAAAATAAAAAAAGGGTTTTGTAGGTTTGTTGAAGCTCTACAAGTTTCCTATGGACGACTTTTCCCGAAAATTAATATTTAACGATTTATCGTAAAAAAACAGTAAAAAAAAGTAAACTTTTTTGGTCAACAAATAGAATTTGTTCATGTATGAGAAAATTGTAGAACAAAATCACCGTGTCAGATTTTTCGATCGGTTGAAAAATAAGGTCGAAGGGAGCGTCTGAAGGTGTGCTATCTATCCGCGCCCCTCCGGTACCGGCGCGGCGCGGGCGGCTCGACGCTGTGGCACGCGCTCTGATCTTGGCGCGTTTGTCGCTTATATCTCTGTGCCAATGAATCGGAATTAAAAGTAAAAATCCTAAAAAAAACAGTAAAAAAAGTAAACTTTTTTGGTTAACAAATAGAATTTGTTCATGTATGAGAAAATTGTACACCTTGAAAAAACGAACAAAATCGAAAAAAAAAATTATTTTTCATTTATTTTTATTTTTTCTGTACGATCAATTGCTGCCGAGTTATAGCGAAATCAAAATTTGTACCTTTTCCCCCCCTTTAAAAAAATCCCACGGGGTCTGAGTATACGAAAACTTGGATTTAAGCTCTCCTTAACTTCCCAAACAACCCTGAAAAAGTCCCGTAAAGTTAGCATCACTTTTTCACCAAAAGTCTAATTTGACTGGCCTACGACAATATTTTAGAACCAAAGAAGGCTATGGGTTATCCTTAACCTTAAAGTTTCAAATTCATAAGTAGTAAGGGACCCCAGAAACTTCTAATGAACGTGTTCCGTGATATACCCTGTATATTATCACAAGTTGGATGCAATGGTAAGTATAGCATTTAAAGAATAGAGATATATAAAATAATACGAAATAATGACATTTTTACTTCATTTTTCAACAATGAAGAAACCAGAACGAATCTGATTAAGTAGGTACGACGCAATTATTAATTTTTCAATAAATATTTCGAAAAGACCGTTAAACGGAATTATGGGAAATGATCTAAAACTTTCAATTTCTCAAATTCTTCGTCTTGAATTAAAGATTTAAGTACAATCTAAGAGCCTTGTTGAAAATTCGAAAATATCAGAAGACTTTCTACGTATGAATTCTGGTATATAACAAGCTTGTACCTTCCTAACCATCTACAATTCCGAGGAAATAAGTATAGCCTGAAGATGACCGTGCGAGTAGAAACCAGTCACTTTATACATATGTACTTTCATGCTAATAATTATTGTTTCATTTCATCCCCAATGCTGAATTTTATTATCACACCAATGGATTCATTTTCAGTACAGTTTGATCTTTCGATTAACAATACATAACTTTGTCCTTTACTATCGATAACTGAAAATTAAATGAATTGGTGTGCATGTGATTTCTTGTCGAAATAAAACTGTGAAACAATTTTCATAATACGTATCTTATACAAACCTCGAGTCATGCCATAAACTAATTAACCAGGGCATTAGTTTGTAATAGTTAGAATTTTGGTCATTATAAAATAATATAGTCATTAATATAAATTAGGTCGAATTTATATCATTAATCAAACGTTACCTGAAAATTACTTTGGAACTTATATTTTAAAAATATTAGTAAATGCTTTTGTTGGTTCTCACAATATGAAAGTTTAATTTTAATACATACATAGTAAAATGTCAATTCCAAAATTTCGTTTACCTACTACTGAATAAAAGTTCCAAATATCGCTTGAGTTGTAAGAGGCAAGTGAACAGTTTAACTCCATCAATCGAAAGCATTTTGAATGACTGATAAATCGATACATTAGACATTGACCTTGATTATTTTCCATTAAGGCTTTCAGGATTTACGTGATGTATCTATATGTATTAATAAAAAAAAATATATATGTGGAGAATATCTTTTATAAAGGAAAGAATCCCTATTTCTAAAGCTAATTTTGTTTGGATGTTTTTGAAATACGACCTTTTGGAATAGACGTATAAGCTGATATATTAAGGAAACTTTGTAGTACAATAAGCTTAAATGCGTATAATAGCGTTCTTAAAACTTTCGCACATGACGCCAAATTCCACTTTAAAAAGCTGGACGTTAGTGAAATTTCGTGAAGTAATATTACGCTTAAACGTCAGTTTGAGGGATGTTTGCGAAACTCGAGGTTGAAAAGAATTTATTTTTCCGGCCGTCTTTTAAATAATACATTTGAGTAGATTGAGAATGCATATGTAATGTTGTGCAAGTTACATACGTTGCATTTTACTGTCGAAAGAGAAAGAAATAGGAAGGGGAATTGATGAATTCGGTAACAGGTGTCGGTCCCAGATCGATTCTTGCACGCGGAGGAGGGACGCCTGCGCTTAAAGCGCTACCCCGCCCGTGCCTGGCGTCGCGACGCGAGCACTTGCTACCAGGGAGTGGTGCGTCCGCTTCTCTTACACATATATCAAGGGTTCGTGAGTGTCAGTGAGTAATAGTGAACAATGTTGATTAATAAATTATCAACTCGTACAGTTTAGTGATAAAACTCCTGCCAAAGGATTACGCAACACTTTCCCTTAACGCTAAGATAAGTGAATGGGATGGAAACGTACACATTACCGAATTTGCCAATTTAATTATACTCGAGAATGATAATAAACCGTCCAAATTTAGGCATTTAAGTGAGTTTTATGTATTTCCCCGTGGTGTATGTGCATAGGAACGAGTTCTTCCCGTTTTGCCTTTTCGACATTAACGAAATTCCGAAGGTGGTAATTGTTTTTGGAACTGAATCTTTTGAAGTGATTGGTTATATCGGATGCAAACACGACAAGTTGTTTACCTGTTGGATAAGCCGGCATCGTGTTGCTACTACTTGTTGCACGGACCCACCTATACCGACATCACTCGGCCGCCATCACCACTTGTTCCTCCTACGCGACAGCAACCACCTGCCACCACATTCCATTATACAGTTCGTCAATAAATATCACAAGCAATATAGTCCGTTTAAAGTTTCACTCATACATTATAGTTAAGAATAAATCAATAACTCGTTCGACACCATGCCGCGTTGCTACATGGTAAAAAAACAGAGCAACAAGTATCAAACTGCGACTAGAGATTATTGGGATGAATCAACTGCAACTGGTGGAGCCCCAGTGAGTCCAACTGAAGCTTGTGTTGCACCATCATATTGTAGTCCTCCATCTAAACGGTCGAGTGAGTATAAGATTTTGACGCATTATGTTAGAGTACGTTCTAAATGTAAGGTAAAGCCCTTTAATGAATATCTGGCGTGTGGACCCGCACACGCAAACATTTGTGGGAAAAACGAAACGTTGAGTCAGCTTTCGGAAATGATTCAAAGCTCTACTTAATTACGACCAAAATATTTAAGATATTGTTACCCCTAATAGGAAATGACTTGCATACTAAACTAGATTTCGCCTTAATCCACTTTTCGTTCGTTGATGATTAATTCATTTTCAATAGGGGGTGAAACTGTATAAGCTTTGGAAACTATTGATTAAATCCTACATAACTTACGACATCTACTAACTTTAATACTCTTTTCTGTTAATAAATCATGCCAGAAATTGAACGTAATGTCACCCGATGAACGTATTTAAACTTTCTTACAAAACCATTTTATTACAAATATTCACTTTTATTACGATTTCATGATGGCGTAATTGAAATTCGATAAAACATGCTTTTGTATTGTTTGCGCTACTCTTTAATTTATCAAACGATACAATTTATTATGTTACCGTAAATTCCGGGTTTAAAAACTAAATCATTACCTTTATGTGTTGTAAGGTTTCGGAAGCATTTCAACTGTAA
The DNA here is from genome assembly GCA_036250285.1 of Pyrocoelia pectoralis. Lineage (NCBI taxonomy): Eukaryota > Metazoa > Arthropoda > Insecta > Coleoptera > Lampyridae > Pyrocoelia > Pyrocoelia pectoralis. Next base: position 32,126,762 of record CM070079.1, on the reverse strand, counting down.
TTTTTTTCTCATCCCTTTAATACTAATGCAAGTAAACTACTTGTGCGTTAGACATATTACATTATTACTATTTTTATTACGCCACAATAATTATATTAAAACAAAAATGAAAAATTGGTGTACTGTACATCCAGTTTTAGGTACGGAAATGGTTTTTGGTTAGAAACACACGGTGTATGGGATTTGATGTATTTCATTTTTTTGACATCACTTGCTGCGGTTATTAGCCTTATAAACCTTCAAAAATTCATATCCGCAGGTCACTACTTCAAACCACCAAAATGTGGCTTAGTAATATACGAGTACATCCACCGTAATGCGTATTTTATAAGTACGACTTTTCGTTCGTCCACATGTGGAATATATCCAGAGAGACAGTATGGCAAAGAAAAGCCCCAGGTATTCATTTTGGGAAGGCGAGTCAACTTCGAGCGGGAAACGTGCAAAATATGTTCTGGCGGTGGAATCGAACCCGGCCCAAGGGTGTCCTAAGTCTACCACCTTAACCATTACACTACCACCTCCTATTTATTTACTCTTTGTATCTCGAAGTATATACCCCATCAGAACTTTGATCAATATGTCTAAGGACATGGGACGGGAAGGAGGGGGATAACTTTAAACATATTGACAGGTGTGGGGTTAGAACACTTTTGTTGCGTAAAGATAGGCGCCAAATAAAATTCTGTCAGATGTATTGGAAAACTTAGACTTGAATGCGCAATGGTCAGTTTAGCCCATTGAACTGTATGTGTATACAGTTCAATGTTTTAGCCTGCGTAAATTTAAAATACATTAGCGCATTTGCTCGGTGGCAACCCAATTCGACTTCGTCCTGCTTTTTGCCTTAACGCGCGCGACCTGTAGCCTTCTTCGCCAAAATGTCTGCAACAGATTTTAAACTTTTTGCGAATTGAGTCAGTAAATTTACAGAATCATCGGCTGGGTATTTTTCGGTTCAGTTCTTGTGGGACGCTTTGCGAATCTGGCTATAGAATTTGATAATAACCAAATAATCACACAACCTCCCCCATGAATAACTTTTATTTTGATTAAAATCGAAGTGGATAAAATTAATTAAAGTGATAAAGGATACGACATGTTTCGACAACCTTTTGGTGTCATCATCACGTCTATTTTAATGGTTGAGTTAGGTTTAAATTGATATTAAAATGAAGTAATGGGCGTGAGTGAGATGAAGTAAAATTCCAAAATTGGAACATGTTGTAATTTTGGAATTTTACTTCACCTCACTCATGCCCATTACTTCATTTTATTATCAACTTAAACCTAACTCAACCATTACACTTAAACCTGATGATGACACCAAAAGGTTGTCGAAACCTGTCATATCCTTTATCACTTTAATTCATTTTATCCACTTCGATTTTTAATCAAAACAAAAGTTATTCATGGGGGAGGTTGTATGATTATTTGGTTATTATCATTATTCACCCCATTTGGAGAAACAAACACTTTACACCAAGAATATGGATCCAATCAATAGAACTTGATGTAAGCGTAGGGCATTATTGCTACCGCTTCTACAATAAAAATTGATGTATTGGGGCTTAACTGAATTTGTCTTCTCTCTTGATATTGTTAATAAAAAACCTACAGTCGCATCCCTCCTGAGTTTTGGACCCATCGCCTGATTGAGCATTTTTAACATGATCGATTTGTTGATCTTCATCGAGGTATCCAATATATGGCGTGTTTCCTATGTCCAGATTTCGACAGTAATTGGAGTAACTGAAGTATAATTTTGGTTCAAAAATCACGAAGTTTACGGACAAAAACACTTCGACAAAATGCTGGCAACACTGGCAAGGATTTCTTCTTCCAGTATGAAGATGAAGAGCAAGAGTAGCGAATTTCTTCATTTTGTCTACCAGGTGCTTATATTTCATGTGCTCAATTTAATACAGAGTTTCAGTGATAGTGAGATTCATAGCATCTCTGTTTTGAATCAATACTGGGCCCAACGAGACTTTTGTATTACTTCGTAGTATTTCCGTCCGAATCATTACTAAACAGTATCAACATTCTTAGTTGATTTATAGATTTGTTATGTGTTATGCTCGGACAAGATCGACTTGGAGTCTACTATCACCCCTAAGCATTTAAAAAATTTTTGGGTGCACAATTAACACCGTCTACGATGTTTAATTGGTTAATTTCAAGTACTTTTTTTTGTTAGAAAAAAATACTACAACCGACTTTTCTACCGAGGGTTCAAAATTGTTTGTCCATATCGCGACAGAGAGCTTTTTTCACCATTTCTATGTTTTATATGCACATATCATCGACGTATTGTACTACAGTTATATCTGTATCAATATGGCAGAGTATTTAACCCTGTGGGAGTAGTTCACTAGATGTTATTCAAGAACCCGAGTTTTTTGTGGTTCTAATACTTTCCTATTTTTAAAATAATTGACTCAAGTAAATACAGCATGTTTGGGAATTTTGATCTTTATTAATTTGTCGTACAGTTGACGCAACTATACACGTCCTTTAACTCGACAAATGCAGCGCCGAGGATTTCTCCATTTCACCAAACGCAATTGGCCGAGGCTTCGGAAGTACCTAAGCGTTTTTTGATTCCATACTGATATTTAGGAAGAATGTTGTATCGATCCAACCTTTGCTTGATTAAGCGCACATATACATATGTCTTAAAGATACAGGACAGCAATTATATCGGACGAATGGAAAGGATTAATTCATGTAACACTCCTCACGATGATATTTTACAGGAAACATTACCAGGAAGAAGCGTTTACCGTCGGTTTATGTTTTTTATTATATTATTAATGTTTGTCACGTTTAGTTTCGTTCCAATTTCTGATTTAAGAGTTGTTAAATTTTCTGTAGAGGTGTTTGTGGTTTTTCAGAAATGGACAAAAGTGAAATACGAGGTGTTATTAGTTATCGTTGCAAGAAGGGGTTGTCACTCAAAGTTTATGAAGGCATGTCAACGCGAATCTGTCCTTAAAACTTGCTCAAAAATTTTAAATGCAAAACAACAACCTGTCAACATGCACCCTACTCTTAATCGCTCCAAATAATATAAACGCAGTTCACGATATAAAACTCAATGAGATATTTTCAATAGATACGAGTTAGAACAAGTTTGCACAAACCAATTGGACCTCAAACAAGTCTTCATACTTTGGGCACCATAGACGCTGACGCCTGATCACGAACCACTGAATTATACTACTAATTCAGTGTCACGAACACCTCACGCTGCTACCGCAACGAATTCGGCGATAATTATCATTTTCATTAATTATTATTTACCACGTGGACGCACTATTACTGCTAAATATTATAGAAAGCTAATTTTCGAAGTTTCCAATGCTATCATTGAAAAACAAAAAGTAAAGTTCTGCTTCATCAGCTCACAAAAGTTGTGTTCTAATGGTTGCAATTAACAATGTTGGCTTGGAAAGTTTCGAACAATCCCCCTATTTTGTAAATTTACTTACGAGTGCCTATTTTTTATAAACTTGAAAGAACATCTTCAGGAAACTCATTCTCTAAACAATTATAAAAAGTTGTGGCCATTCGTTGCGTAGTGGATTTATTCGTATACCACCAAACTACACCTCGCGGTCTCGCGTTCGAATCCCGACGGGATTGTGTAAAATACCATAGCAGTTGAAGCCCTCAATGTGGGCAGTAAAACGATTTTTTCCAAAAGGTGTTCACGCACATTTATCAGAAAATTACGCTGAGAAATAAAATAGTTTTAAACTTTTTCATTTATTTCCTAATTTAGGAACAATAATTTATTGATGAATCGTGGACGTAATGTTACCTTTATAAATTAATTACTAAATAAAAATCTATTTATTGAAACCAATGAATTAGGAATATGGAAAAATGTATTATTTATATGAAAATCTTAATACCACTACGATTAATAATTATTGTCATTTAATATTTTATAATTAATAAATGCCACATATTCTAATCCACATTATAAGCGATATTGTAAAATTTTTTACGATTTGCGGCGAAGGAAAGTTAAAGAAGATACTATTATTTACTGTATTAATGTTAAAGGAAATTGAAATATTTCGCAGAGGAAATCTGCTCTGCTATGTATTCTGAGTCAGGATGCCAATTTTTCTTATTTTTTACATTTCATCAACTCATTAAATTTGTAATTCTCATAGTTATCAACGTCAGTATTATCTTTATCATTATCGTCCAAATTCATCATGATATTCACCACTGAACCTAGTTTTTCGTGGATAACAAATTCCAAATTTTTTAAACGTCACATCGTGACTCAATATAATATATCTTGATCAAGTGTAAATATTCTGGTATTTTGGCTTTTGATGAAACTCAATTATACTTGGTAACTTTTTGTGCCATAAGATCATCAATTTCTTTCTGAGGCAGGGGCGTACATAAGGGGGGGGCAGGGGGCGCGGGCCCCCTCCGAAATGAGAAAATGTAACAAAAAATGAACTAATGTGATTTATTGTAATGCATACTTTGCCAGAATCTAATTTAAACATTGGGTTAACTACTATAGATTACCCAAATTACCTAACATAACGTTGGTCTTGGCCCCTCCCAAAAATTTTGTCTATATACGCCACTGTTCTGGGGGTTGTGCTTTTGAAACTGCAGCGGTTTTTGTGCTTCATTTTCCAAATCTCTTCCGTTTCTATTCCTTTTTTTTGTTATCCAGGGGGCATCTACAATCAAGTTCCATGGTTCTGATTTTATTCTTAAAAGGTTTTGTCAATCGCCACATTTCTAGTCCATATGTCGATGATTTCGACTGTGCTACGAAAAGCATAGAATCTTTGTATTTCATTGATCTGAGGGCCCTTGTTGCTTATTTTCCCACTGTCACTCTGGTTAATATTTCCTGTACCGTTTGATTGTTCCAAGATTATATGAGAGTGCCTTAAAATATTGTATTTCTATCTGAAGTTTTTGATTGATCTGACACCTTCAAATTCTCTGATCTGACAAGAGAATTTTACTAAAATGCTACCTGTTTACTACAAAGCCCTTTCCCTTTTCCATTATTTGTGTTTCTTAAAGGAAGGTTTACTTTAAGGGTACGTTTTGAACAGAAACAGAAACCACTCGAATCGGTTGCTACAAGAGCATAATTTAATAGTTGAATTGCAACTGTAGAGTGAGAGCTTTAACTTTTTCTAAGTTTTTGTAATCAGGGTCTATAATTTTCTTTTTGAAGTAATTGGTTCTAACCAAAATTTTTATGGAGAACATCTACATCCTACTTCAGTTTTTATTCCCCCAATCCATGTATTTTTGAAAAATACCTACCAGTTAAATCTATTGATCGCAATTTTCACTAACTGTTTACGTTCCTAACGATTTGTACCTTTTAGAATAAATTTCAGAACACATAAATAGCAAAGGTGTTTACTGAGACAAATGAACCGAGAAGATAGTATTTATATTACCTGAAATTGATTTTATAAGTTTAGTTCTAAGTGTAGCGCGAGATTTTTCCAATATCAACATTGGGAATTGATTGCTCTGCAATATTTATAAAACTCTTTTCTTTCTCTCTTCTAGTGACTTGAATATACAGTTAAACTTTGAAAACTTACTTTCTGATCACGTTGTCGTAAGATTTATTAACGAAATTTATCTGTAAAACTATAAATCGTAATAATATATACTTCAAAATGGCTTTATTTTTTGCGAGTAATGAAATTACACTTTATCAGATTTTGTGCATGCCGTTCACATTTTTTATTACTTAATTATACCAAGTTTGTACACATTATTATTGCCTAACCACTATATGTACAACAAATTACCTCAAAAACGTTTTTTTTTATTCTCTGTCGTGTTCTACTACAATATTTGGATCATAAACTGTCACCAATAAATGATGTGTTTATTTAAGAAAGTGTGAGATCACGTATATGTTTCTGTTATATCGTTATATTATGTTCCACTTTTCTGGCCTGTCTTACAATGTGATCCGCAAGGCCAATAATTTATTATTTTCTTTTCTTTTACTAATAGTTTCTAAGGTTTTCTTTTTTAGTCGAAATTTACAATAGATTGATATGGAACAGAAATAAGCTCAAGGAATGACCTTTTTTTCTAAATCAATTAACTTGTAATTCTCGTATTTCATTCAGCGCATTGCAACCTTAATCCGATAATACTAATATAATTGATTTTTTAAATTAAAAAAAGTAAATAAATTGAGTAGAAAATCCTTACCAATACATTTACGTGATCAACCGAATTTTTCAATTTCAACGAGATTTGAGGGGTAATGATAATTGGTTTTAACGTATTAACATTAAGCCTGAATCTACAAAAACTTGTACACTTATACCATAGATTCATCTACCCTTATACTTTAAACATTTTTTTGTAATAATTACAAAACTATTTTAAACTTAACCGACAACTTTTAGCAAAAGCCGTTTTCTCTGACCATTTCAGCATTGTGGGTATTTAAATAAAATATAACGAACATACTAATTCTCAAATCACGTTTAATGTAAAAATTGTATGTTGATATCTTGACAGTACTAATTATAGTTTTTTATAATGTTATATGTATATCGAGGGTGACTATATTAATTTTTCTATTTGTTGCCAACTATACAACATTTCCTCCTTTCTTAGCTAGGAGCAAGATTTGCTAAGTGTTTCGATATCGGCGTCCATGTCAGGCCAAAACACAAAGGAACGTGCCATGCCTTTCATTTTCACCATCTCCAGGTGAGCTGCATGCAGGTCGTTGGGGGCTACATCTCTGTGCCCGAACATCAAGCAGTTGGCCGCTACTTCGCCTCGGGCGCCCTGAAGTTATGGAGGGCGAGGTCTTTCCCCGCTTCCAGGATCTTGATCATTTTTTCAAGGTGAGGGTCTTTTCTGGTCTCTCGTGGGATGGCTCTGCTTTGACTGAAAAAGGTTGTATTTGGTGGACGTCTGCCTCTTCCCTCTGTGGTGACGAGGAGTTCAGGATAGAGTTGATTGTGGATGGTAAAGATACTCGGAAGCAATAGTCAGCGTTGGCGTTAGCTTTTGAACTTTTGAACACAACGTCGTAGTCAAAGTGTGCGAAGTAGTCAGCACAATTGGCCGTGCGACTGATGCACAAGACTGGTATTGACTTCTCGGGGTGCAAGGATATGCTACAGAGGCTTGTGATCGGTGATCAGCGTAAAGTGACGAGCATACAGGTAGTTGGAAAACCTCTGTACAGCCCACACGATAGCAAGTGCTTCTTTGTCGATCTTAGGGTACCTCTGCTCAGTTGTTGATATCGTTCTTGTACGTTGCTGAGCCCTTGTGACAGCACTGCGCCCAAGCCGGTTTGGTGGCGTCAGTGGCCGGTAAGAGTAGTAGTGCTGGATCGTACTGCGTGAGGACCTGTGGGGAAGTCAGAGCGTCTGTGATATCCTTGTACGCTCCCTCGCCCTCTGATGTCTAGATAAGGTTGGTCTTTCAGCAGCATGTCTCTGAGTGGTCGATCTCTCGTAGATAAATCAGGGATGTTGCCTTTCCCAGGAACAGCTGAAGTTCATCTGGAGTGGTTGGTTTCGGTGCATCAGATTTATGAATGCCAGGCGCATCATTCTTGTGGCCAAAGGCTTCCAGGACAGGTTGGGCGAAAGCACATTTGACTAAAGTTGTCAAAGTTGTCAGCGAAAACAATAGTGTCGTCAAAAAAGTTTACGATGTTTTGAAGACCTTGCAAGAACGTGTCAGATATCAAGAATGTTTGCTGCTCCATATAGAGCTTACGTGGGGCGAATCAGGCAGTAAGTCGAAGTGTTGAGGGTGAGTGCGTGACTGAACTCATCATCAACCTTGCGTCGGTGACGTCTACTAAAAATAGGTAGCAGAATAGGGCGACGCCGCGCATTCGGTTGAACAGTGTAGGCTTGTAGTTGCCCGTGATCCTTAGTTTACCGTTCTTTTTGGCAACGACGTGCGTCATTGATGCCCGCTCAGAGTGGTCCACTCTTTTGTAGAAACCAGATGCAATTTTGGCGTCGATTTCTTTGACGTAAGACGTAATCATCACGATCAACTGGTGCGTCTCGTGCTCGGATGAAAATTGCCTTTGCTCCAGCCTTCAGATGCATCTTTGCTGGCGGACCTGAAATCTTTCCGGTGATGTCATTGAATATATTCTGATAGTGGGTAATGATGTTATCGAGCTGTTCTTGTATATATCCAAGGACAGAGATTCTTTGGCAGAAAGCTTGAGGATTGGGTCAGGTTTCGCGAAGAGGCGTTCGAAGTTGATGTCTCGAACAAACTCTGAGATCCAATCCCCACCTAGGCGATCATTCCAGAAAGTCGTTTAAGTAACGCTGGTGTTACTTCTGCCATCGTGAGGAAGGATTTAGAACAGTTTCAATAACCTGTGCGACGATTAATTTATTGGATGCGTTGAGATTAGGATGCTGCACTTACCTTCACATAAGTACGACGTTACTTATCGTACCCCACTTCTGGGTATTTATAGTAATTAAGGTATCTAGGGCGTTATTTAGTTCATAACGCCTGTGGTGCCTTCATAACTTTTTGTTATACTTGCAAGAAGTTGATTAAGATGATTAAAACAGATTATAACAATAAAATCAGTATAGACTCACATTTAACATCCTTGAAGAGGCATAATTTTACATTTGCGGGCATTATAAGGGGGCGTTATAAAAAATAACGCCCGTTGCTATCTAAAATCCGGTTGTCATGTAAAGAGGCGTTATTTAGTCATTAATATTTCTTGTTTCAGCAGTTGTTATGGTGAAATAATATACTAATTCTCAAATCCCGTTCAATGTAAAAATTGTATCTTGTACTAGGTAATTATAGTTTTTTATAATGATCATATATCAAGAGTGACTATATTTTTACTTCCCGAGTACGAAGTAAAAGGGAAGTATTGTATTAGTGTTCCAAAAAAAAAATTTGACCTATGCAAATTTTTACATATCTTTGCGTTTCTGAATACGTAGATTCAAAATATTAAAAAAAAAATTTTCCGTCTGTCGTCTGTAGTCTGTAGTCTGTACGTACACATCCTTGCAACGCTCTAAACTTAGAAACTATTAAAGTTATCGAAATGCGGTATTCCCCAATCGATTACATTCGGGCCAAGGACGAAAATGCTGATATTACCTTTGATGACGTCACTTCCGGTATAAGCTAATATGGCGGCACTCGTTTTTTTATAAGATAAAGTTGCAATTTTTTTAATGTAATTTAAAAGAGTGTTTTTTTCTGAATTCAGCAATATATATTGTGCTTACTTATTTTTTGAAAAAAGTGTTAAAAAAAATAATTATTAAAAAATGACAGCAACGCTCGATACTCAGAAACTATTAAAGTTATCGAAATGCGGTTTTCGCTAATGAATTACATTCGGGCCAAGGACGAAAATGCTGATATTACCTTTAATTACGTCACTTCCGGTGTAAGCTAAAATGGCGGCACTCATTTTTTTTATAAGATAAAGTTGCAGTTTTTTTATGTAGTTTAAAAGAGTATTTTTTGCTGAATTCAGCAATATATATTGTGCTATACTTATTTTTTGAAAAGTGTTAAAAAAATCATTTTTAAAAAATGGACTGCAACGCTCTATACTCAGAAACTACTAAAGTTATCGAAATGCGGTTTTCGCCAATCGATTACATTCGGGCCAAGAACGAAAATGCTGATATGACCTTTGATTACGTCACTTCCGGTATAAGCTAAAATGGCGGCACTCGTTTTTTTATAAGATAAAGTTGCAGTTTTTTTATGTAGTTTAAGAGTATTTTTTTCTGAATTCAGTAGTATTTATTTTTTCCAAAAATAAATGCCATTTATGTATGATTGAAAACGCGCTTCAAAGTGCAACTCCGCTAATCATTTTGTATTGTATTATCATTTACCTCGTTAACCTTCCTACTTTATGTTAGGATGCTGGATACAATGCCAGAATTGTTCAACATTAAGTGACAGCACTCAAGTGAGATTAAACTAGAATAGGCGGTAACTAATATATATGAGGTTTCCAGCAACTTCTCCAACAAATTAATATTAAACCTTTTGGATACGTCATCTTATTGATATATGTGCGCTGTACTCGTTACATATGACTGTTACAATGAGAGCAGCTCAGAATATTGCAAATATTCCTCTATATTCTCTGTATGACAAAGCTTTGTTCTGGTTTTGCTGAAAAGATTGCAATACAAATAAACATGTATTCGTGTCAACATTAATAACATTTTGTGCTGTTTGCATACTTTCGTACTGAAAATCCCGAAGACGTTTCTATTTTTACAATTCTAATTTACAGGTATAGCGAACTTCGCCTCTTACAACCGTGAATAACTATTGAAAATGGGGAAAGTCTTAAAAATCGAATCTGTTGTGTGTCACATATTCTTTTTTTGAAATGAAAAGTTATAATCGGTACCTACTACTTCCAGTAAATTACAGGGTTCTTCAGAAGTTGTGTTAAAACATTCAAATATAATCAACATTTTAACACTGAATAGACGAAACTTTTTGGTTATACTCTTTATCTTTATTCTCTTTATTACCTACTCCTATCTTGACTAGTTAGTAAGGTAGATTTTTCATAAGTTTTCTATAGTAATAAGATAGTACTTCCTTACCTTACTCCTAGACTCGTTCTACCTTTCGTCAGCCATTATTCTTTGCATCTCCCATTTTTTTCTTACTTAAAATAATTTTATTGCGGAATATCTGTCAAAACAGTTTTACTCATTTATACGAGTAACAGCGAGCTCTCTTCATCTTTTCATGGTTTTCTGGGTCTTTCTCTATTTTTTTACGCACTTCTTTTAATCTCACTTACTAACTTTCCTTCCAAGTGGCAGGTGTATTTTTTCTGGTTTTAGAATCTCATTCTTCATCTTGCTTAAATTGGCATCTCCATCTATTTAGTTTAGATCTCTGCCTTTTTGTCATTGGTTGGTCATTAATAATTTTGGCCAAAGTGGACGCGATTTATCTAAAAGTTTCCGTTGTATAATGCCTTTTTAATTATTACAGCCTTTTCAATCTCCATTATGGAAAAAAATGGCAAAATTATCATACTTCTCCAACCACTTTGCTTTTCTCTTTTTTCCTTCTTCATTTAGATATTTCGGTTATAACTTCATGTGTTCCCGATGCTTTCTCAACTTTCATCCCTACTTATCCCATTATCATTTTTTTATCTTTCCCTGTGTGGCTCGACGTCGTACTCATTATTTTCACCTGATGCTCAATTTCATCTTCTTACAACTCCCCAAAATCTTTCTTCCGACTTTCCATCTTTCCTATCTATTGTGCTTCAAAGTACAACAATTTTAGGTTTTCTCATTCGTGTTAAACTTCATACTTTCAGTTTGACTTGTATAAATAATGTCTGTACTTCATGTTGCTTGTTTGCTAGTTATGATTAGGTTTTTTTTACTTTCGATTGGGTTGAATTCGCAATTTCACCTCAACCTCGTGCAACGCGTTTGTAATTTTTTCAAGAGGGTACATTTTCGGAAAGTGATGTCGAGATAATTCCAATAATTATTGTCGTCTTGTCCAACTGTCCCAGTCGTTGGTTCCTTAAGGCAGTGGTACTTTCCTATTTTGTAACGATTCTATGATGACATACTTCCTCCAAGCGGTGGTTAGATTTCGAATTCGGGATTCAACATTGTGTGGTAGGGTACAATTACCGATTTATCAGGAACCATTGCCAATACGAACCTAAACCATCACCTCATCATGATAATCAGCAGATTCTTTTTTTTAGAATAAAACATTCCATAAAATATGGCAAAAATCCGTCTTCGTTACCAATACGCAAAATAATAACTCTTTGACCAGAACCAGAACGTCGCTTTTATTCCGCTTCTAAATCCATTGACTTCTTGAATGGTTCCCCTGTATTGATCAAATTTTTGCGCGGTTTTCAGGAGTGACCTATTCTCCCCAATCAAATTTTATAGAATAATTAGCCCCACACCATGTTTCGTCGGTATAAAACACGTTCCAACCCTCTTCCCGGTATCTTATACAGAATACAAATACTCTGCTCTCTTAGGCACAATACTATTTTGTCCCATAAGTATTGGTTTATATTCTAAGTTTCTGAACACAAAATTCATCTCCTTTACCCATCGTTTCAACGTAGGTAGACAAACGTTAGGAAAATCTGGTAAATCGTCTTTTAATCGTTGATGCAATTCACGCATAATTGGAAATCTTTTTTCCATGTAAAGTTGCCATATTTGTCTTCTAATGGTACTTTTCATAAAATCATCGATAGTAATTTTTTTCTACCACTACTTGGTCTTGGATCAACAACCGTACCGGTTGCCTATTCTTCATTGACAATCTTTTTTACAGTACGTTCACCTACACCCAAGCACTGTGGCTTTGCAACTTGGTTTAGGGCGATGTTGTCCAACCCATTCACTTTTTCCGAACCAAAGTCTTACTTGACATGTAACACAACACGTTTTAATTCAACTGCTCAACAAATTTTCGGACAGCGGTATTTATTATTATTCCTCACATACATTTTATTGGGAGACATAACTTTGGTAATCAAATTGATCATTAACAGCAAACACATGGTTTTGTAACAATGCAAAAGAATAATCATATTGTTGTGGTTTGACGCTCGCTGTGTGCGATGTGCTAGATTTCCTCTCGCGGCAATATATGCGTCTTTCTCTCGCGGTAATCATCGCATTTACATTGACTTGCAAGAAAATAAATTTTGTTTTCGATAGACGAATAATGCAGCTTGATTTCAATACTACAAATTTAGCATCTAAAACCAGAATTTCTTCTTTAGTTTCCGTATATTTGAGAATAATAAATTTCACCCCCACCCCCACCCCACAGATTTTTCATATGTCGACTTGCATTTTTACTCCGATAGTAGTAGTATAACATACTAAAGGCCCTTCACCCTAAGGGGGCGGATGAGGGAGGTAATGATCTCTTTTTTTGTTTCTGACCTATATCTCATTAGGGATTGATCCTACAAAAATATATATGACAAAATTCTCTACATTTGTCATTGGTTCAGTTTTTTTGCTATCTGTAACCGTTAATAAGGTACATATACTCTCTCTAAAATCGGTAATTTTCGAAAAAACCTTTTGCAACATATTTTTCGCCATGCTTCTGTCTCCAGCAGAAAATTCGTAAAAAGAAAGTTTTGGTTCATTATTTTATATGAATTTAATCGAATTTTGGACAGTTTTTTACTGGAATGAGCGATTCCGGTAGGAACCGGCACTTAGTAAAAAAGGTTTTTCTCTACACCTTCAACTCGTTGTACATCCTCGCCAGGAGTGTTTACCGCACGTTATTACATACAATCATATGGTGTAATATGAAAAACATCAGTGGATTTGGATTGGCGGGAAGGGGTGATAAAGCAGGAAACATGAAAATTAAGGGTGACTGTTGAATAAAAAATATTTCTTACTCCAAACTTGCTTTTATTTATTAGACATATTAATCAATGTGTTTATGAAGTTTGCAATAATTTAGAAACGTGTGTGATCATAAAATCAATGGAGAAATTTGTGGTAACATTGCTTAGAGGTAATCACGTTCGGGATCATCACTGCGTTCGTTCATGGTTGTAGTCGTTTTGGGTGGGAGGGACCAGTTTCTTCTAGGCAATATTGCCAGGTTAGGGATTTTCCCCCCTAAATGTAGGGTTTTTTTCGGGTTTGGTGGGTATTTTAGGAGGAATATTATTTAGGGGTTTTTGTTGGGAATTTTTATATCGTTAAACATACAGACACACTTTTTCTTAATATTTCAAAATAATACAAATTGTTTGAGTAACAAACCGACCAAGAACAAAATTATGAGCTTGTAAGGAACGAATCATTACACTATCTCTGAGTTTGGGGGTTTATTTGAAATATTAGTGGTTTTTTCAACGCCATCTAGGGGTTAATGGGAGATGTTACCTGGCAACACTGCTTCTAGGCATTCCATCTAGCCGGTGTAGTCTTCTTCGTCTTCTTCAGTGTCGAGCAGAGTTGTTTGTCGACGCGTCAACTTTAATGTCGACCTCGACGCGTCGAGTGAATGTCAACAATACGTCAACAATGTCGAGTATGTCAACAAAGTCAATACCAGTTGTTTTGAGGTTATGTTTGTTTTTTATTTTGTTGTGAAATATTTAACATCGTGAAGAAATGGCTCTCAACGTTTACAGTTTAGTAGCTTAGGTACTATTTTCATCCTAGTTAGTAGTTATGATAATAATAAGTTGTTATCTTATCATAAAAATGAGCTTAACAAGTTGTTATTTAAGCATCTTAACGGCGATGGTATAAATGCTTGGATGCCTATAATGAATAAGATTTTGAATGTACTACACTACTATGTTTTATCGACATATTAGTTTACTTTGTTGTATTTTTGAATCAAATAAGTGACGTTTATACAGGGTGGCCAAACGAAAAGGTAACAGACGGGTTTCTGGCCAGAGGGAATTTTTTTTTGGGAAACGCAAAAACACGTCAATTTTTATATCAAGGGGGACAACTTTCGCCATGATTTTCAACCTGAAGTGATTTCATCCCTTAGCGCTGTGAGAACAACCCCTAAAATTTAAATAGGGATGATGGGGCAAGTGATACGTCATTTGAAAGGTCCTTCTGTCCTGAATTCAGTGCACTAGTTTTTTTCATATTTTTTTTATTTTTAACCAAGAAAATGAAAGTTCCAAAATGGAAAATGAGGAAAGAGATTGAGGCATTTAAAAACTCAAAAAGCTCGGACAGGTCAATTGTTTTTTTCTTAGAGAAGCTAGGTACTTTTACTGCTATTTGACAACATTGTTTCACCCCTTGGGTACAGGGTAAACAACCCTTAAATTTTAAAATAAAAACAAGGGTTAATTTTTTCTTGTGCTAATTAATAAAGCCAGTTTATGCAAATTCAACCCTTATTTTAATAAATGTTCGAAGTGTCTGCCTTCAGCTTCCATGTAATAATACAGATTTTAATTAAATCGTTCCTCCTGATCTCACCCCATTAGATTTTTTATGGGGTCATGTAAAGAGTAAAGTTTTTTCCACTGGTCCGGAATCTTTGGAGGAGTTACATGACCTTATAGTACATGAATGCCGCCTGATCACTCCTCAAATGTTGCAAAATGTACGGGAACGATTTAATGAAAATTTGTACTATTGCATGGAAGCTGAAGGCAGGCACTTCGAACATTTATTAAATTAAGATTGAATTTTCATAAACTTGTTTTATTAATTAGCACAAGAAAAAATTAACCCTTGTTTTTATTTAAAAATTTAAGGGTTGTTTACCCTGTACCCAAGGGGTGAAACAATGTTGTCAAATAGCAGTAAAAGTACCTAGCTTCCCTAAGAAAAAAACAATTGACCTGTCCGAGCTTTTTTGAGTTTTTAAATGCCTCAATCTCTTTCCTCATTTTCCATTTTGGAACTTTCATTTTTTTGGTTAAAAATAAAAAAAATATAAAAAAAACTAGTGCACTGAATTCAGGACAGAAAGACCTTTCAAATGACGTATCACTTGCCCCATCATCCCTATTTAAATTTTAGGGGTTGTTCTCACAGCGCTAAGGGATGAAATCACTTCAGGTTGAAAATCATGACGAAAGTTGTCCCCCTTGATATAAAAATTGACGTGTTTTTGCGTTTCCCAAAAAAAAATTCCCTCTGGCCAGAAACCCGTCTGTTACCTTTTCGTTGGGCCACCCTGTATGTCTTGCAACATATATTAATATGTAATTTTTGAGATGATTAGATTATAATTGGTGTCGACAATGGCGTCGACAATATACGTCGACAATGATTTACTCGACGTGGCAATTGTCGACGCGTCGACAATTGAATTGTTGACGTGACATTGTCGACACCTTGCAACCCTGGTGTCGAGATGGGATGGTAGTAGGGGGTAGTAGGCGGAACGGGGAGGATTGAGATATCGGGCTGCACATTCGTCGCAAACTTGACGAATGTGTCGTAGCAATATTTGTTGAGGAATTTTCCTTTCTTTGGGACCGCGTACCACCGGAGGAAGCAGTTATTGCTCTGCCCTGCAATCTGCTTATGAGTGGCGGAAGGACTCAGCAGCATAAGCAACATCCGTATTCTTCTTGAACAGTTTGGCAAATGCATGTTTGCCCTTGCGGAAGGCTGCTGATGTGCTATCACATCCTGTAAAAGCGTGAACGAACAGAATGCCTTGCTCCAGCTCCTGTAATTCAGTGGTGGAATACAGACTGGTTCCCACCCTTCCTCGACCAGGTAAAAATCTAAAAAACTTTTCATTAAATTCATATGAAATGATGAACCAACAACTAATTTTGAAGGAAGTTTAATTCCCTACAATTTTCTTTGTGCGCAGTTTTCTGTGGAATGAAGATCTGTGGCGCTGGAGATAGAAGCTTGGCGGGAAATCTGTCGCGAAAGGTTTTTTTTGAACATTGCCAATTTTCGAAAGGACATTTCTCATTAACGGTTACGAAATAATAGTAGGTAAATTAGACTAAAGCAATTAGAATTTTGTCGGCTTTAATTTTGAATTGATGACTATTTTTTGTAGGACCAACCCCTACTGAGATATAGGCAAAAAACCAAAACAAAAGACCCTTAACCCCCTCCATCCCTCTCTTCCGCCGCCACTAGGGTCAAGGACTTTTAGTATGTTATATTACTAGGTGCCCCAAACAACGTATAGCTTGTCTCAATTTATATCGTCTTGAAACTTATCTCGTAAAAGGATTTATTTTCAAATCTGCATTGTTAGTAGATAAACACGTTGTAAATGCCTACCTCATTGACATAACAAAGGGGACCTCTCGGTATTTTATGACAGGGCATTAGAGGCGGACTAAGATAAAAATATTAATATAGCAATTTCTTTTCAAGGCATCCGTTTTATTTTAAATAAATTACGAGTTTTAAACTAAATTATACGATATACAAATTACTCGTATTATACTTAGAACAACAAGGATTCTTAACGACTGATACTAATAATTAGTAATTATTAATTTGAATTGTTATAGCACTGGGTGACGCATACCTAACCCAACCCTGAGCGGGCTGGTAGGCATTTACAACGTGTTTATCTACTAACAATGCAGATTTGAAAATAAATCCTTTTACGAGATAAGTTTCAAGACGATATAAATTGAGACAAGCCATAGGTACCATAGTTGGTCTATCCGCTTATTGACTTTGCTTCTAGAGTCATTCGTTGACTAGACTATTAAAGTGGAGAACGGTTCCTAAAATGGGATGGAGGTTATGAACAAGGTAGACGTTATTAACGAAACGACTGTAATAAAACACCCGTTAACAAATAGTAATCAAAACAAAATATAATAATTAAAGGACAAATAATCCGAAATAAACTCAAAGAACAGAAGTTTGGTATAAGTAATACTTGCATTGTAATTTGAGTTGATGGTACTACAAAGTGCAAGAGTTCTTTATCAGCAATTGCAGTCAAGCAACAACTAACTAACCTGATTGTGACACAGATAATAATAAAACCTTAAAATTTTCATGGACGGGAAGAGCAAACTAATTAAAGTTAAGTGTAAAAGAAATAAATCTAGTACTCGGAGGTAGCAGAATGGAAATTTTAATTTGTTCCCTCTTAGATCAAAGCATGAAGCCTATATATCAGACTAGAAACACTTTTCTCTCATAATGAGTAAATGTAAAGCAAAATACAAGTTTAAACTAAAATAAAATAAAATCTTAAAAGCTACTTGTTGCATTTTTGTAGTTGAAACATGTTCAACATGGTTTTTCAAAACGGAAACTTTTCATATTTTGAGCATATTACATAAAATTACACGAAATCGTGTAGGTGTTTATGCAAATAAACTAAATCGGTCAAAGTAAAATTCGTTCGAAAGGAGTTTTGCATCTGCATCGCCGTAATAATCACGTCCTCCTTACTGAATTAATGCATCGTAATATAAAAAGGATTTTCAGAAAATATATTCATAAATTTTCCAATTACGATCCACTTACTGGTTTAAGAATTCTAGAAAAATTAAATAAAAGGAATTTCAAATAGAAAACTTCTGAAAGTATACAATGTATTCAACGCGGGCGCTTATGAAATATAACGTCAGGAGCTTTGGTAGGTTTACCAAATTAGATTACGTATTCCACGGGGAGCAAAATAAGACTGTCGTTTGTACTCGTCCCGTTATTGTAGAGGCGGCTTTTCTCTTAGTAATAAAGATAACGAGGTGTCTTCATTCTCTTTAAGAACCTAGATGTTGTTTTATATTATAAGAATTATAGTTACTTTGGAGCATTGAGGAGATTACGACCTCCCACTGCAATTAAGATCTTCTTTTTATTACAATTTAATCTCTCTTAGCATCTTACTTTTAGACGCTTTTCAAATAATAACTACCTTTTTAATACATTAGATCTTATAATCAATACAGGAATTACCTCCATTTCATGGACTTCCTGCAACAAAATCCTCTCGAGAGCTTTCGATACTTGCTCGATTGGTATTAAAAATTGTAATTACGCTGATAAACTTCTTTCAATTTTATCATCATTTTTTTCTACATAAAAGTCATATAAACACACCTGTTTACAGTTTGTTTATACGTTTTTTCATTAAAATTCATGGCAGCTTTCAAACACTGCACTCTGCTTTTCAAATCCTTATTTTAAAGCAATTTGGGCCCTTTAAACTTTCAGTAAAGGGTACATACAATATTTATAGGTTATTAATGATCACATAAGAACGTCCTCCAATCACAGAGTAGAACTGTGATTGTACCCAACCCTGTAACGACCGTTTAATTTTGAATGTTTTACTACTATATACTGTTGATAACAGAGAGTCATAATTTCGAATTATCTCTAGTCACACACACTATGTCCACATTAAAGTAACCAAAAGTGCTATTTCATTATCGTGAGAGGTGTGATATTGTTTAAATTAACAGGAAAGTTTTGTGCAAAAGATTATCTTACATATCTCTCCTCGTTATCCCATTGTGATACGCAACAGAGCAGCGCAAGCAGGCAAATTGGCACTTAAATACCCACCTTCCTTCACCAGAATGTAACATTAGAGGATAAAGTGTTTAAACAAGTTCAACCGTTGAAGAGATCTCATTTACGTTTGAACCTGTTGGGAAGAAGGCTGCTAGACTTGCTTTACTTGGTCATGTATACAGGGTGATTCATTAAGAATGTCCAATCTCTGAATTGTAGATTCCAGACCTCAAAATATGATGATTCTGCCCAACATGCCTTATACAAATATTGCTAGTTTCCGAGATACCGGGTGTTTAAAGTTTAAATATGAATTTTGATTTTCGCAACAACAATTAATTAATGTGATTAAAAATAATAGACAAGGGTTATTTGATATGAAGAGATCTTTGCGAAAACGGATCATAAATAATAGTTTATTGTTGTTACACATTTAGAGAATAAATTTTTTTTTTAAATTAAAATTTATTGAACTGTTTAGAAGCAAATAACTCGATAACTGATCGAGTTACACGAATCAAACAAGAGTAACTTTTTTTTGTAGAATCTAACGCTTTTCCATATTTTATTATTAGTTTGCTAATAGTTCAGCCGAAAAAAATTTTTGCTTAGATTTACTAAACACAACCAAGTATAACTAGCGCCCTCTATTAGCAATGCTAAATTAGAGTCCAAATTGGCAATCCTCATGCAAAAAAAGGTAAAACTGCCAATTTTCACAAAGAAATTGTGAAAAAATAGAAAGTTATTGCGAAAATCAAAATTCATATTTAAACTTTAAACACGCGGTATCTCGGAAACTATCAATATTTGTATAAGGCATGTTGGGCAGAATCATCATATTTCGAGGTCTGGAATCTACAGTTCAGAGATTGGACATTCTTAATGAATCACCCTGTATAGAACTTAAGTGGACCATCTTCATTTTCGGCTGTATAAACGTCAAATTAAAACCTTTAGCAATGTTATGAGGACGCTGTCCAAAATATCTGCGATATTGCGAAGGTGTTGATTTTGTATAAACACCTTTTCCTTTTTATAGATTATTACTGACGTGTTGTCACAACCACTAACGCAAGTAATAATATGCTTCTCTCAAGAAGGCTGAGAATAGGTTTTCCTAACGTGTACTTTCTCTTTGCATGGAGTCACCTACGGTGCTCTTTTGTGGACAAAAGCCCTTCCAATTAGATCTTCCTCCAGTGGCGGCTCCTGGCCTGAAATGTAGGTGAACCAATTGAAAAACGCGTCTGACAAAAATTTGTTTAAATTTTAAGGTCGTGAGTATTTCAAAAATACGCCGACGGAATTAATGACGCTCACAAATTTGTCTTTGTCTGAAGAGAAGTTGTTAAATTTTACTAGTGAGTACACAAGCATCACTGTTACAGATACATAGATACATAAGGTATTCTTCACATTTGGGATGTGACCGCTGTTCAACTAGATTCAACGAGGAGATGTAGAAAAGGAATAAGGGGTGAGAAGTAATAAAAAATAAGCACAAAGATTCAAATTTCACTTGCCACTTGTCTTGTTTTTTTGAACGTTGAAAATTATTGATTATTTTTGAATAAATTCAATTACATTCACAACCTTTATTCCACTGCTGTCTTCATAGCGTCGAAGGGCATAAATGGAATAGGACTGAGATGATTATTAGAAATCTATGTTAATGTTGCCCCATGCGATCGGTAACTACCACCCACTACACTGTCAATTATTGACTTATTATTATATTAGCTGGTTAAGAACTTCTTCTAACGTTGTTAGACTTTTTCTTTCCCCCTCTAACAATCTTCCAAATCTTGTGGTGATAAATTTCTTGTACTCATTAACTTGAAGATGGCGCGGTACTATTATAACTTGGGTAATGCTCTAATAGGCATTGGTTGACTCCCTAAAGTCTAAACCTTGCCATAGATGGCTATACCAATTAGTTTTTTGGCCCTCAATACCTTTTATTAGTGTATCATCGCCTTCGTTCTTTCTAACTTGAGCTGCTTGTACCTTTTTCATTAATTAGCCATAGATGGTTATACCAATTAGTTTTTTGGCCCTCAATACCTTTCATTAGTGTATCATCGCTTTCGTTCTTTCTAATTTGAGCTGCTTGTACCTTTTTCATTAATTAGCCATAGATGGCTATACCAATTCGTTTTTTGGCCCTCAATACCTTTTATTAGTGTATCATCACCTTCGTTCTTTCTAACTTGAGCTGCTTGTACCTTTTTCATTAATTAGCCATAGATGGCTACACCAATTAGTTTTTTGGCCCTCAATACCTTTTATTAGTGTATCATCGCCTTCGTTCTTTCTAACTTGAGCTGCTTGTACCTTTTTCATTAATTAGCCATAGATCGCTATACCAATTAGTTTTTGTGGCTCTCAAAACCTTTTATTAGTGTATCATCGCCTTCGTTCTTTCTAACTTGAGCTGCTTGTACTTTTTCCATTAATTTTTCTGTTATCCTCCATGTTTCCTTTTTTTATAACAGCGATAGGCATTGCTTCATTAATGTTGAATTTTGTTTTTTTGCTAAGACATTTACTAACATTCTTTGCTTCTGTTTCCTCTAGTCAATTTCTGTTTCATCTGTGCGAGTATTGTCAAACACAATCTCTGGGTATTTATAGAAATCGTAAAGATCGATTTAAGATTTCTAATGTATTAAATGTATACATATTTGTTGTACTCTTCTATTAGTTTCTGCACGCCATCTTTGTGACTGGCAATGATTGCCTGATCAACAGAAAACTGAATAGTATAATCTCTTTAAAACACAAATCGCTATCTGTGCAAGATAAACCCATATGGCACTTGCTTTGTTCTTCATCTTCACTTCTTGAATCAGGTTTCGCACAATTCTGCTCATTGTCGCCGATACAGACATTCTCCTATAATTAAAACAGTTATTTCTGTTTCCTTTTACAAATTGACGAGATATATGAGGATGATTTGACGGAACGTGAGGCTGGAAATGACAACATAAATGATCATAACACGCACTTGAACTGACGATGTTCAAGGAAAGCTTTGGTAACAGGTGGAAGCCACTCGATGCAAGATCGTGAAAATAGCGTGGGTGGGGTATAACCTGGAGTCGCAGTTCATCCAATTTGTATTGAACAATACAATTCGTGTGAGAAAATACATTATCGTAATGGAAGAGCACATTTTCCCGAGCCAGTCACGGTCTTTTATTAAAATATGTTGCAAAGGGTAGCAAAATATCTACCGTTGATAGTTGGTTCCTTTGTAAGGTAGTAAAATAATATGTAGTATCCCCTTAGTATCCTAAACAACCATGGGCATCAGCTTTCTTGTTGACGGAAACGACTTGGCTTTATTTGGAGGGGAAACCCCACTGTTGAAACTGCCAATTCGACAGTAACGCAAAAAGTAGCCTCGGTTTTTGTTACAAATCATCAAATTGTCATTAGATAACGGCGTTTTTTCCGTTTTTTTTAAGAATCCAATAACTCACCTTGCTCGCAGCTTGAACATGCTTGATTCAACTTCAAGTGAGATCTGTTGAAATGTTTATCTATCTCCGGCCACTTAAAACGACCTTATCTTTGAAATGGTTAGCGATTTTGATGGTTCGGGAAGTTTGTCATTTGCGAGACTTATATCGCCACGTTTAAAAGAGCGACAGACTGTTGCTTTGTCGCCCAATGTTTGCTACGTATCAGCCAAAAATTTCAGTTGTGTCCATCATCGAAAAAATGCAATTTGGTGCCGCCAACTTCACAGTACACAGACACTTTTTTACTACTTGGCAATACGTAAACAAAGATGTAATATAGAACTTTTCTCTATTTTCAAAATTTTAATTAAGCTCCTCATAAAAAGCTATTTCATACTGTAAAATATTTTGTGACAACATGAAATCTATTTAAATTAAATGTAATTAAAGGACAAAAATCCTAATAATACCAGACAAGTTCTTAGAATTATTATAAAAGGCATAACTTTAATATTAATTAACTTCAACACAAACATAACACCTTGTTATGTACCTTTATTTTCCTAATTGAAATTCTAGTGCGAAGCAGCGCAATTTTCAATTCTTGGCATACATGTTGTCATGGAGCTATAATAATCGATTCAGCAAACGATGCATTCTATTTCGGTGCACAAAGCGTAGTTTATAGTTACACCATTTTGATGCTGCGTTCTTTACATCATTAATTTACTGGTCCTTTAATAATCACCTTTTTCCCATTCTATCTCTATTTGACGAATATGAAATGCGGAACTAAATGACAGATAAAGGGTTGCTTGTAATGATTTTAGACTTATGTTCGTTACAATCGTGTAGTGTAATCTTCTACAAAATATCTCTCCTGAAATTTTTGTGAAATATTAGAACACACATTGATTAGGTTGGTTGTTAATAAATTATTACGAATCGTACTTCATTCGTTTATTTAATTTCCCATTTTTTCACAATTTTGTACATTTTCCTAAAAGACTTGCCTTAATATTTGAGGATTTCCTAAGGTTTCTATAAAAATTCAGCATGTTTGAAAACGATTCAATTTCACAAAGATTTATGCAAACTCTAACGAAATCTTCTGGGAATCTGCCCGGAAAATACTGTGGCGTCAGTAATCATACTCCATATAACTCCCTATTTTTAACTGTTTTTGTTACAAATACATGCTTTAACGATTGTTTCTTCAATTTCTTCAAGTCAATATTTCGGGGTATTCTTTATAAACTTCCCCTTTTGCACGTATCCCCACAAAAAGGAATCACAAGGCGTGCGATCTGGGCTACGGGCAGGCCAATTATACGAGGCACGACTTCCTATCCACTTCCCAGCGAAATACTTATGAGGCGAATTCCTGACGTCGCGTTAGCATAATGTGGAGGAGCTCCGTCTTGCATAAAATGCAAGTGGGGCATATTCAAGTGAGAAATCACTGGCAACACTTGATTCTCTATCATGACTAGATATCGTTCAGCGTTGATTGTGATCCTTAGGATACTAACTGTCCAACAATTCTCGTGGAAGTTAAATCGCACCACACTGTCACTTTATCGCGCCCCCTAGCCTTTTTAACAGATTTATGTGGATCATTCAACGCCAAATAATGAGAATATTATGTCCGTTCAAAAACCCCCCAACATGAAAGACAGTCTCATCACTCCAAATGATATTGTTAAACAGTTCCTGCCAAGACTCAGAAAAGTTCATTCGTCTTTTTGGGTAAGTTCCTGAACATAATGAGATTTCAAGGGTTTTTTTAAGATTTGTTTGAACTACATAATGTATTAGACTTTCTCTGCCAGCGGGATGCACATATTTCGATGAACTTCTGGTGAACATTTCATTGACCACTGCAATGTTTGCTGGAGTCCGAACGACGAGAAGGTCTGTGAATGTTCTTACCAGAATCAGTTATCATCCATTTATGGTAACAGTTTTTAATTGTCTTGGAATCAAGCGTCGTATGAATACCACGCTCCCTTCTCCATCAACGTTCCACACCTCAAACATGACGCCTATTCGAGCTCTGTCTTCAACACTCAAAACCGGCGGAATTTTTCAACTAAAACAAAGGAAAAATATGTTAAGCGTAACCTCAAGACTGTTTCTAACATTTAAAAACAGGGAGTCATGTAGAGAGATATGTCGCGGACAAAGTTAATTCAATGGCAAACATATTTTTATCAAATTATCAAACTTTTAGGCACATTGCATTTGCAGCGCAAGCGCATTTTTTCGAAATGCGTACTCAACAATGATGTGATGATATCCCTGTTGAAAAATTAGATCAAAACCACAAAAATAGGCACATGGAATACGCAACAGCAAATTTTATTTTAATCCTTAAGTTCACTAAAAGTTAATCACGTAGGGGTCGTAGGGGAAAGATGTTTTATGAAAAAAATTTGGCAAT
The DNA here is from genome assembly GCA_036250285.1 of Pyrocoelia pectoralis. NCBI lineage: Eukaryota > Metazoa > Arthropoda > Insecta > Coleoptera > Lampyridae > Pyrocoelia > Pyrocoelia pectoralis. The sequence goes on along the minus strand of CM070079.1, from coordinate 32,101,797 downwards.
TTTTAACCTTGATCCAAAACGGTAGGGGAGGGGAGATCTTTTTTGTTTTTCTTTCTATGACGTTTATTTACCTTTCCCATCTTGCATTACTTTCTTTCCCTCTTTTCTTGCTCTATCTGCTACTGGAAGCAATATAGACTTACCATGTGGTTTTTTCTATCCCATGAAATTTTGACCAAATCACTATAGCACATACTTATGTCTCCCTTTGTTGTTACCACTAACTTTTTGTTCGTTTGTCTCATCGTAATTAAATATTGGGCAGTTTTCCCACTTCTGATAATGTTTTCCATCTTCTTCTAATTTGTTTTTCAATTATTTTTACAGGTACTTTAGCAGTAACATTTATTGGCATTATTCATCTTTCACATAAACTTTTGTCATTTTCCTTTTTTTATGAACAGGATTATTCTTATATTCCTGTCATTTGGCAACTCTATTACTAATTCTTTGACGTGTCTATTTGTCGTCTCTTGTATATTTATGGTTTTTTATTATCTACTACTGACACTCTTGCTAGTTTCGGCTTTTGTATAGCGTTCACAATGTTCTCTTATTGTATTTGTGTTTTTAAATTATTGCTTCCATTTTTATCATTTGCTCTTCCTTTGTAATTACCAATAGTTTTTGATTATGTTTGTATTTTTTTCGACTAAACTTTATCCATGATCCTTGTTTTGCTTTCTGTAACTTTCTTTCTTCTTTTCTTGTTTTTGTTTGATAATAATGTATCATAATTCACTTATTCGTGCCTTTCACAAGACGGAGTTAAAACGTATTTTTAGTGTCAATTGTGACCTCTATCCTTTTGGCTTCATTTTCTGTAGCTCTTATTAAGTTAATTGCTAGCTGTTTTACGTACGTTGGGGAATCGTCCCGAATTTGAGGCACGAATCCGCAATTTTCTTCATTACGTATAGATGATTGTTTCCTATGCGATATGCCATCCCGGCCAAGCGCCTTATTTACCATTACATTTTTAATCGCCTTCCGAATGTATGAACGAACCTTTCTTCAGACATAAATATTTGAAGGGCGTTTGGTACACATTAAAGGTATAAACTCTGTACTGCGAACAATTTCGGTCCTTTAAAGCTATTCCCTTAAGAGCGATTGAAAACCGCAAAAATTGGTCCAGACGGACGGACAACATTTTCCTACCTATTTAAGACAAGAATAACGCGAAATTCTAAAATCGATTCTTAAGATTTTGCAACTTGAATTTACTGACTACATGTGTCTACTTCAGCTTGTGATATTTGAAAGCACGATACACTTAGTGTATCGTGTTTGAAAGGTTTCCAACAGCCGATGTGCAGCGGTCATTTAACCTAATTTCGAAATTCTCGAAGCTTGGAAGCTTTTGGAATCACAATGTTGCTTAATTATGCACCGTAGGTACGATTTGAACAAAGTGCACAATGCGGTATAATCTTCTGCTGTTTTATAGAAATAGAAGAACGTTAATGGTATCGATTGAATTTGTTGAAAACGTACCGAATAAAATAACGACGTATAATTCTTGTTCGTATAGTCGTTATTTTTGGAGTAGTAATTCACTTTGTACCGTTAATAATTTGTAAACCTTAATAAAAGCTAGAAAATCAAACGAAACAAGAAAAGCGGAAACAGTTAAATAGGCGTCTTTATCAAACTGTTGGCATTTATACCGCTCGATTAAAGGCCGGGCAAAATTTCCGTTCAATTTAGTTTCTTGTTGCGTCTTTGAATAGCCTCACCGCGGCCTCGTTTCTGACACTAAGTTTTGAACTTACAAGAACTCTCTCGTGGGAGGTGTTGAGCTTAACAGGGAATCGCTATCGATTACCAATTTCTTTTGATATTTTTCAGAGCTTGCTAAAGTTAACAACTCATTTTAATGCAGTACACGTTGCGTGCTTTTGCTTCTCCTTTTTCGATTTAACGTTGTGTTAATATAATTAAAGCAACATTTTTAATTCAACATTCCTTTTTATATGGAGTAAAGCTTTTATGGGATTACCGTTTTGGAGAGAAGAAGAAAAAGTTTTATGTGCTTTACTTGATTATTTAATTGAATTTGGATTGGATTTTTATATCTAGGTATAATGTACGCTGAAACGACTGCAAGTAGTACTTCTCCTCCCATTATACAGGGTGACATTGAAAAAACTACAATGCATATTACCACGCGATAGAGGGCCAAGAAATAATAAAAAAAAATCCTATACACTAATGTCCGATCACCTTTTGTTGTTAAGATCTTGACTACGAAATTATGACACCTATCAAATTAATATTGTAATAATTTATTCAAGTTTCTCGTGTTCCTGATTACGTTTTTGTTTGATTATTTTGCTTCTCATTTTTTTTAAAATTGCTTTTAAAAATGGTTCTCTACACGTTTGAAGATTACAGAGACATGATTATGTGTTATGGCGAAGCTCGATCAAATTCTTCCGAAGCTCAACGTATCTATCTTATCTTAAAAACAAAAGGCGATAGGACATTAGTGTATAGGAATTTTTTTTTATTATTTCATGGCCCTCTATCGCGTGGTAACATGCATTGTAGTTTTTTCAATGTCACCCTGTATACATATAATGTGGTTTATAACCACTAGGTGGAATAAAAACAATTCGTTTCTAAAAACACAAAGTTTACAAATTTTTATTTACCTCATATTCTAAATTCTTACCTAAAAACACAAAGAAACAACAATTAAAACTAATTATTCCACCCACTAATCTACATTTACTTAAAACATTTAACAATCAATTTATTTCTACATTTACAATCACAACAAAATAATCCAACTTTCACCTATAACCTCCACTCAGGCGAGCATGCGTTTTCTACTCTACTCTACTCAGCGGTTTATTTAACTTTTAAAAGCCTACATCTTTTTACATCTCCCCCCCCACCAGAGGAAGACCCATAATACCGCTGCATTGTTCTTCTAGACTAAGTGCTAGTCCTTATATGGATTCCGAAACCGGAACGAGTTTTGTGATATGGAAAAGGTTTGATTCTGATTTCCTGTGCCCTGTATCTATTCATTGAGGTTGAAATTTTCTCCAAAACTTTATAAGGTCCAACTTTCAATTCATCTTATTTTTTTCTGTTTAATCGATTTCCATTTTCAACATATACTAAGTCTCCTACGTTCAATTCGCACTTTCTTCTGTTTTTATCAAAACGCTGCTTATTATAGTTGTGAGACTTAATGGTGTTTTCTAAGGCGAGTCTCCTATCGTGAATTAAATCATTATGTGTTTTTTCTTGTTTCAACTCCTCTGGTACTATATCAACATTTTTCCCTACTAACAAATATTTAGGGGAAAAACCTGTTACTGTATGCTCCGTTTCATTGTATCTTTTTGTGCATTCATGTGCTACGGTTGTCCATGCCAATTTTTCTTTTCGTTCATTAATTTTACATCTGATTTTATTGACTAGGGTTTGATTAAGTCTTTCGTTCAGACCATTCGAGAACGGTGCATTTACTGCAGTGAAGATAATTGGTATATTTTCTCTATCTAAAAAGTTTTTAAAATCTCTTGAATTTATACCTGGATATTGGTCTGCTAGAATCATGCCAATTTTATTGTCCTGCATCCCTTTTTGAATTAGTTTTTTAAAATCACTGGAACTTTGAGTTTTTGAGGTCAAAATGTAGGCATATCTAGTGAAATGGTCCATTAAAAGATGTAAATATGTTTTTGTAGAACGTGAGCCCCCAAATCCACCAATGGTATCTATAGACACTATCTCGAAAGGGTAAGTTGCGGGACCCAAGTGTGACATTAATCCACATTTATATTTTCCTCTTGATTTGTTCTTTATGCAAATAGCGCAATTTTCACAGATTTGTTTGATATTATAAGTTAAGTTTTTCGCTGTATAAATTGGTTTAATTTTATTTTCCATTTGTTTTATCCCTATATGGCAGTAAAGATAATGTATATTTTCAATAAATTTTTTACTAAATTCTTCTGACAGTATAATCTTTTCTTTTTTCCTTATCTTCTTATAATATATTTCACCTTTCAAATTTAGTTTTTTTTTGTTATTTTGTATATCTTCATTTTTCTCTTGATCAGTTTGGATATCTTTGTTATTACATTTACTATTTTTAAATTTTCATCCTGGTTTTCATGTGGTTGTAATACTGGATTTCTGCTTAAGCAGTCTGCTTCTAAATTGTACTTTCCGGGAGAGTATGTTACTTCGAAATTAAACTGCGATAAATAATACGCTAAGCCCCCTAATTCTTCATCTGTTCTAGCCTTAATATTCATTTTTTCGAGGGGCCTATGATCACTGAACACTGTGAATTTTTTTCCCATGAGCCAGTGTTGCCAATATTTGACAGCCTCTTTTATTGCCAGGCATTCTAGATAGATGGCTTTTTTTCTTCTCTGTGTCTCATTCAATTTCCTCGAAAAATATGCACATGGTTTCTCTTCTCCCATTTTTTGTGGTTGTTTCATGACAGCCCCTATGCCTTGTATACTTGCATCTGTGTAAATATGAATCGGCAAATCTGGATCAAAGATTGCTAAAATAGGTTGTGAACAAAGTAACTTTTTTATTATTTCGAAGGATTCTTGGCATTTTTCGGACCAAATAAATTTTTGTCCTTTTCTCAACAAATTATGTAGAGGATCTAATATAATTGATATATTTGTCACATATTTTCCATAAAAATTTATTTTACCTAGAAATTGTCGGATATTTTTTTGTGTTCTTGGAACAGGGAACCCTTTGATAGCAATTAAATTATCTTTCACTGGCCTAATTGTATTATTTTTTATTATATGGCCTAAATACTTTACGGAATCCTGTGCGAAGTTACACTTTGAAAATTTCAATCTAAATCCTTCCTTCCTAATTGCTTCCATTAATAGTGTTAAATGGTGTATGTGTTCTGGAAATGTTTTTGAAAAAATCAGGATGTCATCTATGTAATTTACAGTGAAATGTGACAGTTTGTGTTTTCTTATAATGCTGCTTAAAATTCTCTGAAAAATTGCTGGAGAAGTTCTTAACCCAAAAGGTAAACAAGTCCACTGAAAGTGACCCTCTTGAGTCACAAATGCCGTTTTTTCCCTGTCCTCAATTTTTAAAGGGATTGACCAGAATGCTGAATTTATATCCAATGTTGAAAACAATTTGCAGTCTCTCGTTTTTACCATTAGATCCTCGATTAATGGGAAGGGCTGAGATTGAGGAACTACAATCTTATTTAAATCGCGAAAGTCTATACATAACCTTGATCTTCTTCCTTCTTCTTTTTTATACGCTAGTGTTACCGGCGCAGCAAAAGGGCTATATGACTCTTCGATTAGATTTTTTTGTAATAATTTCGATACTTGTTGCTCTATTTCTCTTTTATCTGCAATAGTACACCTATACGGCCTTTTACAACAGTACTTATCTATTAATAAATCGATATGTGCCTCATAACCTTTTACAGTACCTATATCATATTTGTCTTTTGCAAAAAGTGCTTTGTATTTGTTTAAAAATTCCTTTACTTCCAATTGTTGTTCGCCGTCTAAATGATTTATCGAAATGTAAAAATTGGCTACTTCTATGTGTTCATTAAAGTTTATTTTATATTCATTCTCCTTATTCTCTCCAGTTTTTCCTGAAACGACAGGAATTATTTCTTCAAATTGTTTACCTGAAAAGCCAGGAATTATTTGTAAATTTTCATTTTGAATCAGACGAAAAGTTTCTATGCAATCTAATCCAATTAAAAAATCGTAATCAAAATTTTCCTTATCAATGGCAAAGACATTAACCCTTTTTTCCATATCAAAAATTTTAATTTTTACATTTACCATTCCTATAGTTTTTTTCACACCATTAATCGTTTTCAACTTTACATCTTCTTTTGTTTCACTAAATGATTTATTTTTCAAGCGTAATAATTTTGAATTTATTAAAGAAACATTGGAACCTGAATCATAAATTCCCAAAGCTTCTACTTTATCATTTAGTAATAGTTTAATTTTGATTAATGGTGGAAGTACAAGTTTTTTGTATCCATATCATTAAGTTCTGCTTCTAATTCTGCATTATTAATGTTCTTTACTTGATCTGATCTTGGTCTCTCGTTACTCCTGTTTTTAAACCAACAAAAGGCTTCAGGATGGTAACGAATACCTTTGTTTTCTTTTTCACAAATTCTACATGGTCTGTCTCTTCCGTTTTTCTTTTTAGCTTTATTTTAAAAACCTGTAACGAACTTTTTTTCAGGATTTCTTTTATTTACTAAATTTTCCAAACCTCTGATGTTATTAAATAAATCATTAGTCTCTTTTAAGCTATTTCTATCAATCTTATCAGATATAAAATTTGGTAGCCCTGTAGCAATGAGGTCAATTAGCGTGGGCTTATCTATTGATTTATTTATTTCTAATAAGAGCCTTTCTTTTTTTAAAGCGTATTCTAGTAATGAACCCTGTATATATTTGAATGACATTGCGTACCTGATTGGCGTCCATCCTTTATCTGCATAAGTTTCACAAAAGTTTTTTTTCCATGTTAACCACTCCGAGTGTATTGTATGCTTTATGAGCATAGAACTGTACCAGTCAAGACATGGTTCTTCTAGAAATAACCTAATGCTTTCGATTTTTTCAATATCTTCTGTTATTCCCAAACGGTTACACTCGCTTTCAAAAATGTTCATCCATTGGGTTACGTTTGAGGTTTTTCTTGTGAATTTTTCTATTACAAATTTTTCTGACAGCTTTCTTATGTTATGGTATACAGGAGTATCGTCCTTTTTCCCCGCAAAATTTTCCAGAATTCTTGTTAGTGCCTGCTCTGAAATTCCAGCGGTGGGATTCTGCTGCTGTATTATTGGTGTAATCTCCTCTAGTAAATACCCCTTAAACTGCATATTTCCATCATCATCTAAATACGCCTTTTCCATTTCTCTTGTCATTGAAATCCATACTTTTCTTTTTTCATGTCGCTTTTGTAATGTAGTTTTTACTTTTTGATAAGCTTGAGTTTTTGTAACTTCCTCGTGCAATTTTGCCGACTGAAACTGATCTGGAATGATGAAAGTGTGTTTATCGCCTGTAGTAATTGACGCTATACAGATTGTATTTGTTTTTGGATCATCCCCTGCTTTTACCACAAATTCAAATTGTAATTTATCCATTTTGTTTTTCCAAGAATAATTGTTGTTTTATAATGTGGTTATAACCACTAGGTGGAATAAAAACAATTCGTTTCTAAAAACACAAAGTTTACAAATTTTTATTTACCTCATATTCTAAATTCTTACCTAAAAACACAAAGAAACAACAATTAAAACTAATTATTCCACCCACTAATCTACATTTACTTAAAACATTTAACAATCAATTTATTTCTACATTTACAATCACAACAAAATAATCCAACTTTCACCTATAACCTCCACTCAGGCGAGCATGCGTTTTCTACTCTACTCTACTCAGCGGTTAATTTAACTTTTAAAAGCCTACATCTTTTTACATACATATTTCACTTTCAATACATGAAGGTCAATTAATATTATTACTTTTACATTTAATTCTCACATTGATATCAGATGGCATGTAGTGGTCGTAGCCTTAGAGCCTCGGGGCCTAAATCAGTAATTTCGTAAATTCAAATTTCATTATCTACAGCTTTGAACGTAGCAGAATCAAGGCAAGGCAAGAGAGAAGTTTTTGGATCGTATACAAGGCGCTGTCTGGGTAAGCTAGATTTATGGTATAGAGTAATAGAGTATAGAGTAAATGTCTTTCGGAGAGACTCACTATTACACCCACACGATTCTTTTTAATCCATTAAGACAGCGCTCTAGGCATTTACCGTCGGTGACGTACAGAACAAGTGACGGAAGACAGGCCACAAGGTCCTTTATGGAAACTGTCCAGCGTATTCTCGCAATCCTAACCACCGGACTTGCTTATAAAGAACTCCCCTCTCATTACTACCATTGCCCATAATGTAGTGGGTGCATTAGAAACCAAAGTCAACAAGGCATTACAGATTTGAGCTGGCGGAAATGTAAAGATCCATTCTACTTAGACAACTGGTTCTTAGTTCTTACGCGAAGTCGATGTTATTCCACAGTCAAAAATTGTAGCTACAGAGTAGGAAAGGCACTGGTGTTTGCTTTATGTAGTCAGTAATATAGGCAACGTTGACTATTTCAGCGATACTGCCAGATCAAACCTACTCATTATGTCTCCTGCAGGTGAATTTGCAAAACCTTTCTAACTCTATGAACCAGAACCTGGTTTCAGAATGTCCCAGTAAGATGCAGAAACCTCTCATCAGTTCTAAGACATCAGTAAAAATTTCTTTCAAATTAATCCCTTCATAATGAAGGTTTATTGATTACAACAGATACTTTGAAATAGACACGGAAATTTCTATCCATAGGACATTTGAGTAATAAGCACATGGTGATTGAATACAATCGTGAAAGAAAAAGGTAGAATAAAGTAATCAAGGGGTTGCTGAAGTTATTGAATCTACTAAAAGCACCCATCTGAAGTAGTGATTACCATTGAAAATTATTTAAGCAGATTTATACATTAATTTGGATTCCACTCAAACACACGACAATTTGATCGGATAGTCAGTGTGATACTAAAAAGGGTCTTCGCCAGATATCTTGTCTCATCGGAGGAAACTGCAGTCTGATTACCGAAAACAAACTGCAATAATTATAGAATCTAAAATCTATTTTACACCCCCCGCCCCACCCTTTTCTAGCCCATTACCAAACCAATGTCTCCAATACAGCCTCATTCCGAAGAACTTCCAACGGATAGTGCCCCCCCCCCCCCCCCTCACAGCTTAATCCCTCAACCTATTTATTTAAAGTCCCTATATGGCAGATAATGTCAACTGAAATTAAGTTCATATAGAACAATATTAGGTTTGCCTTGGAGAATTGGAATATTAGATAGGTATTCAAGTTAAATATTAAATTAGAACAACTAGAGAGAGAGAGAGATAGAAAGAAAAAAGGAAACAACCTAATAATAACAGGATATGTAACCGAGTCGACAGACAACAACAAAAAATGATAGAAAAAACTGATAATAAACAATAAGAGGTGGGTGCACCTGGGAAACGAACTGGTTAACATAGGGCAAGACAGAGACTACGGCTTAATGGATAAAGCAAAGCAAAGTGGAGAACTAAGCAAGAAGAAGTAGAGAAAAGAAAGCAATAACAGCCTAGAATATACGAGGCGTGAATGGGAAAGATATGGAATTGATTAAAGTTATGGAAGAAATGGGACCGAATGTAAAAACATAAAATAATTAACAAGTTTATGAAAACCTCGGAGAAGACCACTTGATGACATACAGCGGATTAGAAAAAATTAAGAGGACAGGAGTGGGATGTATAATCAGGAGGTATAAGAGACACTAGAGTATAATATAATTGCAACTAAAAATAGAAAACGTTAATCATAGATGAAGGTAAGAGCTGACGTAGTTGCCGTCCAGGATACAATGAAGGCAATACACAAGAACGTCGATGACGAATCAGTGGTCATCGTCCAAGATTTGGAGAATTGGAAACAATACCAAAATGCGATTCTCAAGAAATTAAGCAATAAAAGTATATGAATCAAATGAGTCAAAGAAAGTGACTGGTGGAACTGGCAAATAAGAGGCATAGACTAGTGGTGAGAGTGTGGTGAGTGGGGGAAAGAGTTTTTGGAAAGGATATGGAAAAGAGAAGGTGGATTTTTGATAAGCTAGTAAGGAGTATGATGGGGTACGGAGCAGAGATATGGGGGTGGAAGGAGTGAGAAAAATTGGAGAGAGTTCAGGAAAAATACTGGAGATGGACGTTGGGGTTGAATAGAGAGACGCCAGGGTACATAGTGGAGGAAGAGATCAAAGCTGAGAAATAAGAGTTCAAGCAGGAAAGAGAGCGGTGAAGTATGAGGAAGAGGTCACGAAAAGAAATTAAATTGTAATGGTGAATGAGTATGAGGGAGATGAGGAAAAAACGGATTGGGTATGGACAGGAGGAGAGGAGAATGTTTTATGAGATAGTGGGATATGCGAGGGAGGAGATAGAAAGAAGAAGGGGGGAAGGAAGGGATATGGTGGAAGAGTTGGTAAGAAGAGATAAGGATGTGCAAGGCCAAGAAAGGAGAGCGAAGATATCTCAGGGGAGGTATAATGAGGGATAACGGGAGATTGTGGTAGAAGGCAAGGCCGAGTACCTGTTGGGGGATATGGGATTAAAGGAAAAAAGAATAGTGGCGAGATTTAGGTGCGGGAATGCGTAGAATGAAAATAGATATTGGTGGGAGGACGAGAAAAGGGTTTGTAGAATGTGCAGAAAAGAGAGGAAAGTAGGTGGCATATAATGAGGGAATGTGATGAGTTAAGGGAAGAGGGGGGGGGGAAGGAGATTCTGGGAGAGAAGGGGGTAGGAGTGGGGTGAATGAAGAAGGTGTAAGAGAGGAGGGAAGGGGTGAATAAAAAGGGACAAGAATGAAGAAAGTTTTTTAAAGTACAAGTATTTATTTGCACTGGGTTATTATTATTATTATCATTAGTGTACATCAGAAGTTGAATAAGAATGCATTATGGTAGATATATATGTAATAAATATAATAAATAATAATTGAAAGTGAATGGGAGAGTAGGAAATGATCCAGATGAATCAGAAGGGAGATTAGCAAAATTTTGAGGAAAAAAACAGTAAAGGAAGAAAAATAATAGACTGCTATACGCTATACCTACCTTAAATAATTTTGAACAGTAAACATAGTAAGAAAAGTTTACAGGGTAAGACAAGAAAGTATTTTCTGCTCGCTGTCATTTACAATAATAGCAAACGAAATAAATGATACACAGGAAAAATAACGAACGGAATAAATAAAACAATGACAGTGTACAAAATATTATACAGTGTGTTCATTTTAAAACTTACCACCCCTGTAACTTAAAAACCGCAATAACTTTCAACATTCGCGAGGACACGTCGATTTTTATTTCAGGGGGGAACGTTTTTGACAGTCAAGAGTGGTCTTGATATGTTCACCCCTCTAACCCCTAGCAACCCCAATTTTAAAATCTCAAATGCAACTACCCCACTTGTTATACATCATTTGAAAGCCTCTTTCAATACCAATACAACAGTGTATTCCATTTGAAAATTGGGTGAGATTTGATAAAGTTATGGGTCAAAAAGCAATCATTTGACAAAAACTTATTTATTTATTTTCTTTAATGGTTAATAATGAAAATCACCATCTATTCCGGGAAGGTAATATGCAATACCCCCAGAACATAAATGTTTGGGCAGGAATTTTAGGAAACGCCATAATAGGTCCCTTATTTATAAATGATTCTCTAACCGGGGAGGTGTACTTAGATATGCTTCGGGACACAGTTGAAGGACTAATCACTGAATCTTTAGAAAATCAAATGGATCATCACGGAAATTCTTTACTGCAAGAAGACCTACTACACTTTCAACAAGATGGTGCACCCGCGCACTGCTAGAGCTGTACGTGATTGGTTGAATATCACATTATATGACCCATAACTTTATCAAATCTCACCCAATTTTCAAATGGAATACACATCAGTGTCGGTCTGGCCAGGTCGGCTGGTCGGCGATCGCCGAGGACCCCGCGGTCCGAAGGGGCCCATCGAGCATCGAGCCCATATTAAAAGTATGGGGAAAGAGTGTAGAAAGATATCGAGAAAAATTTCGAAAAATATAGAGAACAATTAGGACGGATATTGCGAAAAATTTCGCAAGATATTTAGAGTTATCGAGTCGCCTTAAAAATAGTATTTACTTAATTAAATATTTATGTTTCGTTCAACCCTCTGCAGTAGGGAAGAGAAGGTTGAACGAGCGCGCGCGGCTGAGCATGCGCCGAAATATTAGTCATCGGCAGCAGGTAGGAGTGAAGAACTAAAAAAAAATTATTAATTTGATCAATTTCTTTAAAACTTAATTAGTTATGAGGCCCATCTAATTTATATTTTATCATGTTTATTGGTAGCTATGTACTTAATGATTTAGTGTTTTTTTAATTTAACAGTAAAAAAACGAACATTTACTTTTTTTGTATTTTTATTAACCTTTATTCTTTCATTATAATTTATTGAAATTTGAAACTATTCAGGGGTCGAAATTCGAAAGCAGAGTTTTTTGTTTTGAAGATCGCTATTTATTTTTTATCGGAGGAAGGAGGCCCTCGAATATTGCCAGCCGAGGGCCCGAAGGGCTGCCAGACCAACACTGAATACACTGTTGTATTCGTATTGAAAGGGGCTTTCAAATGATGTATAACAAGTGGGGTAGTTGCATTTGAGATTTTAAAATTGGGGTTGCTAGGGGTTAGAGGGATGAACATATCAAGACCACTTGACTGTCAAAAACGTTCCCCCCTAAAATAAAAATCGACGTGTCCCCGCGAATGTCGAAAGTTATTGCGGTTTTTAAGTTACAGGGGTGGTAAGTTTTAAAATGAACACACTGTATAACTAGTTCATTGATAAAAGAGAACTACAGCTTTTAAATGAAAAATTTAAGGAAAATTGTGGGGGTGACAAAATTGTGTTAATTTTCTATACAAATATATTTTTGTAGGAGCAGCCCCCCCTGAGATATAGGCGAAAAACCAAAAAAAGATAACCTTTAACCCCCCTACCCCCTCTTCCGCCGCCCCTACGGTCAAGGACTTCTGGACATCCCTTTTGGGCATTCGTTGACTAGACTATTTGGCTCGAGAAAGATTTCTGTTAGTTACTTAGTACGTTTTAAGTAGTAGGTTCAATGCATCAAAGCTTATTTTTAACATAATTTAAATCTCAGAAAATATTGACTGTGTTGCTTATTTCCCATAAAAATATAATGTTTCCCTCGTAGGTATTTCATAAAAGTACCTTAAAAGTATTACACGACATTTCATTTTATATAAGAGAACCAAACGCGTAAAAGCTCGATCTGAAAACTTCATAGCGATGAAAAATTACACTATTTACTTCTTAAAAAGTAAGGAACTTTGAAACTTTTACGGCCCTCTTCTTTTTCACTTGTAATGTTACAACGAAGTTACTGCTTTATACTTACATGCCAAATCGTACATAATACTGCTCTATAACTTCAATAATTTACGTTTAAAACGATAAACTAATTTAATCTTCTTCAACAAAATGTCGTATACATAATTTTAAAGGTAATTATTTTGATGGCGGTAGTTTAGTCCGAAAAGGTCACTGATGTGTGGAGGCTACCACTAAACTAAATGATTCGGAAACTATCCCTTAACGGTCTATTTACCCTATTTGTAGATTTTCAATATGGCTTTATATTGAACGTTTCTTTTTCCTTTTTATCTGGTCTGTAAGTTTGATATTTTTAACTCATGTAAATGTATTAAACATCCAAATTTCATAATCACCGCTTCACATTAAATGTTATGGTAAATAGCTGTTTATAGTTTATTGGTATCGTCGTTAAAATTCATGTCACGCTAACAAATCTACGTTCCTTTGCGTGCTATCTATTCATACCTTAAGAAATGTTATTCGTTTCCAACTTTTGGCAGGTTACACGTTTATGTATTTTCCAAAAATGGCTCCCGTGCAATGAAATTGATCGATCCTCTTATGATTCATGTGTGCTTTTATATCGACATTTTGCAATCATAACTACAGTAACTCAATCATGAAACAGTCAATTCCCCGTGTGTTTGTAGACTGTGGCACAAATTTTCTTAATTTAACCCAAACGATACTACCGAACCCATTGGAAGTTGAAAGCGTTACTGAGAAGTAAATTCGATAGATTGGGCAGCTGGTATTCCTTTGTAGTAATAAACGCCTTGTGGGGCATGAAGCCATTGCCTAAACAAAGGACTATTCGATAACAAGAGCTAATGCATAATAGAAGTAATTCAAGTCCACAACGTCGCAAGGGCTTAAGCCGTTCAAAATTTTGATTTAACATTACCGCATACGTGGTTTATTTTCATTAGGTTAGTTATGACTATGATTATCAATCAAGAGCCAGAAATGGTTTTAATAGTTCGTGGTTCATCAAGAAGTTTTCAAAGTGTCCTTGCAAGGTTTGTGTTCATCACAGGTTTAATGTCATTCGTAGTTATCCGTCGGATCTTTCAAGTTTTCCGTTAAAAACCCCTAACAAAGGGTAGTCTACAAGGCTCGATCCTCGGGCCGTTACTATGGGATATTGTTGTAGACTTTATTCTTGGACGAAAAGTCCCGATAACATTTACTGTTTTAGCTATGCGTACGCTATTGTTTTTACTGTCTCTGCAAACAAAAAACACGATTTAGAGCGGAAGTTTGCCTCGGTCTCAGCGGACCAACAACCTGGGCGGACAATAACAAGACGGTCCGACTCAGATAACAAAACCAACCTTGCGATTTAAATTGGTTTAAACAAGCGGGCAGTTCGTACAGTTCTCAAGTTCGTCGAGCATTGGCCCAATATAGTCGATACTTCATTTATTTTAGAAATAGGTACTCACCTAAAGTCGCTAAAGATGGTCTTTAACTGTGAAGTGCTTCGACACTATTCCACGGTTTGGACATCTGATACGACCAAATTCGATAATCACACGTGGACACTGACCACGCTTCTGTCCCTATTCCTTAAGACTTACCTTGGGCCATCTTGGTTTTTCCAAAATCACCTACGTAAGGACATTGCGGGAGTCCTTATCCTTACTTCGCACCATGGATTTGTCATTTGAAGCTTTTAATGACGACATTTGTCTTATGCGCGTAGTCCGCGATACCTCAGCTCATCGTATAGGTACTCCCTTGTCGAGAGTATAATGGTATCCAAGCTCTTACCGTGATTCCTCTCTTGTTATTATCGATTTAGTACGTAATGTTAACGACCTAAGCGTGTTTACATCCTAACGATTTACGTCGACACCAGAGTCAACATAGAATTTATCCTTTATTATTCTAACAAAGCATTATTATCTATGAATTAAGGTTTTAGTTGCCTCCGTTGTTGTTCACTCATTTATTTTAAGTTTATACAAGTTTTGTTTATTTTCGCTTTCATATTATTTAAATTTTGTTTAATTTCTCTAACCAATTATGTTTGAGAGTTTCTTTTACTTATTTTTTTAATTATGTACTATATAGTTTATCCTGTTGATCCCCCCTCTTTAAATAGGAACGGCTTTACTAGGACAAGTCGAGTGGTGGCGGGCCACATCCTCCTCCCTCCTGCTCTTCCTCCAACCCCTTTTCCGTCTCCTTTTTCATGTAGTCGAAGATGACAATCTTCCGGCTAAATTTAGGTACATAGACTATTACGTTTTTTACTATCGCAGTTAGTAGAGGAACTATAATCCTTGTAGCCTTTTAACATAAGTCTGCAACGACCAATTTATTGTATCGGACGTGTTTCGGCAGCTAAGCTGCCATCATCAATGAACGAGAATTATAACTGTGCGTTTTGGTGTTGTATTGTAGTTACTCTTAGGTAATTTTATCGTATGAAATGCTACATTAGGCACTCTGCAGGAGATTGTTATTAAATATAAGAATAGGCTATATTTGTAAGGAAATGCCTTTTGGCCTGCCGATGTTGAGTAACGCGGGGTTCATGTTCCGTCAAGGTCGATACTACGGACGAATCCCCCCCCCCCCCACTAAAAACCGTTCTTCACATCATCTGCCTGATGTGGGCAACATTTCATACTTTTGCAATCATGCTTAGTCTCCACTCCTACTTGACCTCCATTGCAGAATATTGGGAAGAAGCGCTTTAGGTCCATTTGCTAGCGCTTTCTCACTTGACTTTGCTTGCTCTCGCTGGTAGTTGCGGCCTCCTCGGACGTTACTTAGACTATTTCTACATTTTTCTCACCATTTTGGGCCACTGCTACGGTGTGGGCTACCGGCGTATTGTTGTATCCCACTAAACGCTGGTATTTTGTGTTATAACTTTATCCAGCAAACGTTTACCTCTACGGTCTTCATCGGGCACGTGCTATTTCACACACATGGCCTTCTCTAGAGTTATGCATTCATTCACTGTGCAGTATATTCACCTATTTTGATGTCATTCTCTACCGTCAATGCGCTTACCACTTCTCTACCACCTTTCATATGTCTACTAAATTTAAGGAAGCTGATTGATAGGTTTCCCACTTCGCTCACTCTTCGTTGCAAGCTTTGCCGTTTATTGTATAGATACTTTTTCCGGGAACTAATCGGTTTATGTGCTGTATGTGAATTAAATGGAATTGTGCCTTCACGTCATCGATTATTTGTGCAGTGTTATGCAGTAGGTAAACATTTTATATGGTTCCCTGCTTAAAAACTTCAGTAACTTCTGCTTTGCTAGTCATTACAGTCATTACTCCAGTTTAGTTGTTGATCTGGCGATTTCTGTCATTTTTATCCGTATAGGTACCGTCTATTCTACATACCGGGTGAGTCATTTAACCTGGAATTTGAAATATCTCGAAAAATACACATTTTATAGAAAAATGTGCCGAATCAAAACTTGAATATCTTCGAGGGGGAAATTCGTTAGTACAGGTCGGACACGATAAAGAAAACGGGAGTTGTATTCGGAAAGGTCCTATGGAGGGGATATTAGCGTGGGTAATTTGAAAATACGCAGTGGCGGAGTATGCTTAAAGTTTAAAATATGCAAAAATATATACAGGGTGACCCAGGGCTGTGTGATTGGTCCATAACTTTTTTGCTATTCCAGATATCGACATGCGGTTTTCACCGACAAGTAAGCACACTTATACTGCACATTATAAAAATATTTTGATTATATACAGAATGTTCCTATACAGGGTGGTAAACCAAAGTTATGTTTTTTTAAATGGAACACCCTATATATTTCTACATTATTAGTTTTTACATGAAAAAATAATGGCACTTTGTATAGGTCACTATGGGTCTAGCTCTCTCCGTTTCGGCGTTATTCAACGTTTTGTTCGAAAAAAGACTCATATTTGATGGGTCACTGCTCAGTAGGCCATGGATATTTTTCGAAAAACTTGCCACAGAAAATTTTAGAACAACTTGGAATTTTAATAAATAGTCGACTTTTGGTCCATGCATGCACACACTACACAGGGTGTGCTGAAACGCAAAAAGTCGAATAACTCTTTTTTTATAAATGGAACACCCTGTATTTCTGTTCACGAGTCGATTAAGTTTTTTATAAGCTTTCCACTGATATACAATTTGTATGGTCAATTTTGAATAGTTACTGAGATTTTCCGGAAAAACTATTGTAATTATGAAGAAGTTGTGGTTTTTTGCAAGTAGGCTGCTGTCAGCGAATATCGCAAGTGATATGACAGTTAATTTAGATGCTAGTGTGATAATCTACATTGTTACTGTTGCACATTTTTGCTCAACTAAAATGAATTTCACACATCAAGAATTAATCAATATGGTTTACTGTACAAGGGCGTCGCCAGAAAATTTTCCCAGAGGGGGGGGTAAGCACTATTGGGAGTTCGTGGCTCTGGCGTTTTTTCAAGATTTCGTACAAAATTTATTTTTATTTTTAATAACTTGCCTTTTTTCTTTTTCCCACGGGAGGCGATGGCCCCCTGGACCCCCCTTGGCGACGCCCTTGTTACTGTATTGGTGAAGTCGATCGAAATGTTTTGTTAGCCAGTAGAATATACCATCAAAAATCTCCCGATACGAGAGTACCACAAGTCATTTCTTTTCAAAACTTAGAAATCGATTTGAAGAATCTGGCAGCATTAAATATGGAAAAAAAGAGATATTGGTAGGGAGGATTGATGAAGAAACTCAAGTGGATGTTTTACTCGTGTTGCAAGATATCTAAACACTTGCGATATTCGCTGACAGCAGCCTAATTGCAAAAATCTACTTCTTCATAATTACAATAGTTTTTCCGGAAAATCTCAGTAAGTATTCAAAATTGACCATACAAATTGTATATCAGTGGAAAGCTTATAAAAAACTTAATCGAATCGTGAACAGAAATACAGGGTGTTCCATTTTTAAAAAAAGAGTTATTCGACTTTTTGCGTTTCAGCACACCCTGTATAGTGTGTGCATGCATGGACCAAAAGTCGACTATTTATTAAAATTCCAAGTTATTCTAAAATTTTCTGTGGCAAGTTTTTCGAAAAATATCCATGGCCTACTGAGCAGTGACCCATCAAATATGAGTCTTTTTTCGAACAAAACGTTGAATAACGCCGAAACGGAGAGAGCTAGACCCATAGTGACCTATACAAAGTGCCATTATTTTTTCATGTAAAAACTAATAATGTAGAAATATATAGGGTGTTCCATTTAAAAAAACATAACTTTGGTTTACCACCCTGTATAGGAACATTCTGTGTATAATCAAAATATTTTTATAATGTGCAGTATAAGTGTGCTTACTTGTCGGTGAAAACCGCATGTCGATATCTTGAATAGCAAAAAAGTTATGGACCAATCACACAGCCCTGGGTCACCCTGTATAATATTAATAAATCCAGTAAATAATAAAGTAAACGATGCTTCTTTGAGATTTTGTATTTCACATTTACGTTATTGACATGAAATCGTGTGATAGTTTGGTCGCCTATACTACATTATACGTTAGCGATATTTTACTACGGCACTGTATACTGCATATTTACTCATTAGCAACCCGATTCGACTTCGGCATACGTCGGTTACGTTTTCTTTATCGCGTCTCACCTGTACTAAATTACACCCGCACCCCCACACCCCTGTAGGCGGGGCGGGGGCAAATTTAAAATCTCAAATAGGAACTCCTATTTTTTATCGCAGATTCGGATTTTACATCGAAAGTTACGTACGATTTGCCCGAAACATTTTTTTCGATTCGCGACAGGAGGCGCTGTAATCGCAAGAAATAGAGCAGAAGTCAAAAACATATAAACACGTATTTAGTAAGATTCGACAGACGAACGCTTGTGCCCATTCACCAAACACCCCCCCCCCCCCGCGCACACCTGCAGGAGAGAGGAGGGCAACCCTAACATCATTGAATAACCTGTCAAATTTTATTAAATACCTGTTTATCTGTTTTTTGACTTCTGCTCCATTTCTTGCGATTACAGCGCCCCCTGTCGCGAATCGAAAAAAATGTTTCGGACAAATCGTGCGTAACTTTCGACGTAAAATCCGAATCTGCGATAAAAAATAGGGGTTCCTATTTAAGATTTTAAATTTGCCTCCACCCCGCCTACGGGGGTGTGGGGGTGAGGGTGTAATTTAGTACTAACGAATTTCCCCCTCGAAAATATTCAAGTTTTGATTGGGCACATTTTTCTATAAAATGCGTATTTTTCGAGATATTTCAAATTCCAGGTTAAATGACTCACCCGGTATATGAATTATTTTTCCCGCACCAATTGTATTCTATTTTTATTTCCCAACTTTCCCAACTCGCTTTTGATCTTAATTCTAGTGCTTTTTGGACACGTTTCAGTTCTTTCCGGCGATTACCTCATGCTCCTAATGGCTCTCGCTTCGTCCTTTTCTCCTACTCGAATGCCTCATACGTTTATCCCTTGATTATTGTCGGAATTTCTGGTTGCCCTTTTTGTTAACGTTCTTATAGTGTTTTTCAAATATGGCATTATTGGGATTGAGATTTCCTTTACCATTTTCCCATCATAGTCTATATAAAAAATAGAAAATCGTCCAGTGCTACTCTGACAGTTTTCCAAGTACGTAAGCAGCAATCGTGTTTTGCTGATTTTTTGAGGTTTCTTTCACAACTTCTGGAAAATTGTATCGTTACTAATGATGTAATGCAATACAATTAAATTGAGGATACTGTGAAACGGACCAGATAAAAATGAAGAGTCACCTAAAACTAGTTGACGTAAGGTTTCCACCTATTATTTGCTTGATGTAGAGCCGCAGGTAAGCCATTGGTAACTGATCCTCCATCCAATCACGTGTCGCTTCACCTTGGTCTTCAGTACTTTGAGAATTGGCAGGTTTTCACCTGTTGGTTGCAGGAAAGGCAAACACTCCTCATATCACCAAGGCGGTACATGTCTTACCATCACATCGTTTGCTTTCACGCAATGCTCTTTACCATTACCACGATACGACAACCAAGCAGGTAGATTTTAGTCCGCGCACTATATTTTGGTGTTTCCAGACAAGCACCTTTATTATGGCGTTAGCTTTTACGTAGTCCGTTCGCCAGAAAATGGTGCCTCCAATGATTATTGCGTCATACGGTAATTCCCAAGGTCATCTCCCTACCCGTCACCTGGAGACGCACCTAGTTGGTCACATTGCTAACAGTTTGGTAAGCTTCTTAATGCTATACTACACTTAGAATTTGAAGTTCCGTGGCATTCTCTCTTGCTGAACCACACTGCTCTTTCTATTCAGTAAAATAACTGCTGTGAGCCGTCAGCCTCATTTTTAATGTTCCTACAGATATTTCAGTAAGGTTAAAGATGCATTAGTTGAAAACAGACAATTGAAATTTATAACTAATTAAATACACTTTATTGTTCATTAAAATCGCATTGCAAATATTATTAATTTGATGTATTGTTGGTCAGGTCTCAATAGTTTTGTTGCGTAATTTCTGACACTCATTTTCGTAAAAAAAAATGAACTTATGTGAGGACGTTATATCTTATTTACGTGTATTTATACATTTACATATGTTTAAACTAACCACACTGTAGTTTTCTTGTGTAATGTATTTGTAAGGGAGTTATTATTCTCAGAGTGTTTAATCATTGATCGGTTGTGACAAGTAAGAATAACACATAAACTGAACGAAATCAGGAAATTCTCGTAATTCCATTTGGGAAATAAGTTGGTGTAGTTTTGTATTTTCTGTAAACGAGTAACGTTCATAGTAGGTAGAAGTGAGTGTGAATTCTCTCCAAACTTTTTATAATTATATAAACGTAAATTGAATTAAATCTGAACAAAAACAAACGCATTTAAGTGGAAGTACGACAGATTCTAATCTAGTTAGCTTTCCAGGTTACCAACAAGAATTCGTTCCGAACGGATCCTCAGAGAGAACGTCGCTTCTCGTTGACACAGAAGACGTCGTCATTACAGAACAAGATGGTGGAATTCCAATTTTTAGAATACGAAGTCCCGAAGAAACCGAAGCGGCACACGATTTATTATCTTTATCTCAAAGTCTACCACCTCTGCCTCCGCCAAGTGTTGTCACTATACATCGTAGCATCCCCCATGGAGAAACACCGTCATCACCTACACGATCTTATCGTCCCCTATCCCCCGAACAAATTCCTTGTTACCGCACCTCCTCACCAATTCCCGTAACAATTCCGAATTACCAACCCCCTATAGTCTATGTAGTACAAATCCCTCAAGCACCTACACCACCTATATCCGAATGTTCATCAGATACGGAAAATCACACTATACATATATGTCCCGATCACGATGATAATTCTCAACAGGATGCCGTTTCAATCCAAAGCTTTTCGACTATAAATTCAAACCATCCAGATACGATTTCTATTCACAGCATTGCAACAAATACCGACGATATTCTCATCCTTCCCTTGTCTCCCGAGTCTGATAATCGCCATATAGACACCACATCCAAATCGACAAACTCTGTTCCTACGTCTCCCGAGTCTGATAACGGAAAGCTAAAAGCAACTACAAGCGTCATCGTTAGTCCTATTAAACCGAAATCGCCTCCTGTCAGACAACAATCTGTTATAATAACTAATACGTCGGTGAATGTAAAAATTCCAGAACGACGAGTGCGAAAGCCTACTGAAAAGATAAACAAAGTAGATAAAAACATAAATAATAACGATGACGAGACTGTCGATAGTAATATTGAAATTGAAGACGAATCTACATCTCCGGTACCAAAGAAAACAAAAACGGTGAGTAGCATTCTTTCATTCTACTTTTATTTCCGGTTTTTAACTCAAATACTACGACGATTTCTTTTACAATGAACTTTCAACTTGATTCTTTCAATTCACGTGCTCAAAATACGTAGCATTCACCTATACATTTCGCAAAAAAACGAAAACACCGAGCAGTTCCATCAAGTATTTTTAGATGTCTTTCCACTTTAATATAATAATAATGATTCTTAGGCAAATGTTCGCAAACTGAGCAATAACGACTTTATTAGTCTAGACCTAGACAAAGAAACCTGGAGAGGGCAAAATCTCAGAGTTTTTTCGATATGTTTCAATTGTAAGTCAACCGTTTGTATTATTTTTGGAATACCCTGAAGTTCATTTACTAAGGGTTAGTTTTTACACTGACTTATAAAAACTCAACTATCGCAGTATCCGTGCCCGCCGTATAAATACCAATAGATACTTAACATTTGCCAATAATTTATTGTATGATGATTGTCTTAGGTTAACTATCTAACCTAAGGATGATTGTGTTACTTTAGGAATGAGTCCATTTGGTAAAGTTACGAAAGGATTTCTAAATTTCTTGTTCGTTAAATTGTCCTGCCGAATTACACTTGAGGTTTGTATTTATACCGAGTAAATTTGTGTTGTTTAAATTCTAATTTCTTTCCTTTAGCAATTTGACTCGAAAAACTGTCAACCTAAAAATGCTCCACCTTCGGTGTCGCATTTTTATTGGTTGACAGTTTTTCTCGTCTAATTGCTAGGCAACAGATTTTTATTAAACAACCCAAATTTACTCGGTAAAATATAAACCTCTTGTGCAATTATAAGTGAAAATTACACCTAAATAGGGAGAATTCCGATAAAACAAAAAATGCCTTTTAAAAAGAATCGAAGTGGACCCTTGCTAATTATGTCTAAACGTAAAAATTCTGTCCTTTGCTTCATGTGTTATACCATTCAAGTGATCGAGTGTTTACACTTTAAAAGTGCGTGATTCAAAATAAGATTTAATTTTTAATCACATCTCCGATCGTTATGTGGCAAGCTCCCAAAACTTTTGAAAAGAGCTTTTACAGAGTACCAGGATATACAAGGAGTTCCATGTTTTGCAATGTAAATTTATTGAAAAAGGAATTTTAAAAAACAACCACGAATAACAGTAAGGCAATTATCTTGTAGTGCCCAAACGCTATTGAAATGTTTGGCCCTCCCGCGGCAATCAAGTCCTCTCACGACTCAGAGATTGCTTCAGCGACTACACGCTGTTGTGGGAGCTAGCACAGGCCCTGACCCCCAAAACAGACTACATACTGTAACCCGGCAAGTGCGGTGGCCGTTCGGAATAATGATATCTGAAAAATGTGCCTCACGCCAATTTTGAATACTGCAGCCTTGTGAGCCGAACAAAGTTCCCTTGGAAAGTTCATTCCGCGTTATTCAAGACCTTTTGGGGCCATATAAGAACCACGGATTCAAGAATATCGCGGTGGTACGCGTAATAGCTGATTTTGACCCTGTTATGCCTCTCCACTGGAACAAATTCCCACCCATGCCATGACTATGACTATATTGCGCATCCTTTCTCGTCCCAAACGATCGCCTTCATGGCCAAATGGTTAGAACCTGCTCTGCTGAGGCGGATTGAACAAACGAACAATCTCACATTTGGATTTAAAAAGTGTAGAGAATTCGAAAAGAGATATTATTTTGTACATCCTAGGAATTGTCATTCTCGCCCCAAGAATTATTTTTTCTACCTTAGCTTTTTAATTATTTTGGTCCCAAGATATTTGTTCCCAAGAATTATTATATTAGCCCCCAAAATTATTAATTTAGCCCACATAACTATTCTTTTGGTCCCAAGATTTTATTCATTTTACCCCAAGGTTTTATTCATTTCACCCCAAGATTTTTTTATTTTACCCCAAGATTTTATTTATTTACTTATTTTATAGAAGTATTTAAAACTTAAAAAAATGTCACTCTAAACGTATATTGCCAATCAGGCGCTTAGGTTAGAGGTAGGTTTAGTATATTTTTTTTTCAATCGAATACAATGAATAAAATCATGGGCTAAAATGAATAAAATCTTGGAGCGAAAAGAAATCAGAAATCTTGGGACCAAAATAATTAAAAAGCAGGGGTCGAAAAAATAATTCTAGGGGTAAAAATAATAATTCTTGGTCTTAGAGTGACTTGAGGCCGCGAAAATTACCACCCATTCCAAAAAACAAAAATTATTTCGCTGCCTTCAAATATTTCTGCTGTAGAATGCAGTAAACTTTAACTACGTTATTTCCTCGCACTCTATAATTTTCAAAATTCTTGAAAAATCTACAATTTTTCCCCCTATATGAATTTCTTCGTGTGAAACGGTAGCTCATCCTTGGCCTATTCCTTCGTTCGATTGGCATGACGCTCGAACAGCATCATCGCACCTGCTTCACAAGGCAGGGAGAAGAATACCTTTCGTTCATAACCACTGAATACTAGGATTTTGACATCTTCAGTAAAGAGGGTCCCCATGTAGCAGGTTTCCCTCAAGAAAAATCTTCTCACAACCTATCGTAACAATCTTTGGTGCTGTTGACCGCATCTACCTGCTCCTCAGAAATAGCAGTCATTCATCCAAAAATCCTACCAAGAACTTCAATTTTCAAAAATCTCAATCCATACCTTCTATGCTATTTGGTTTTCTTTCTAATTCCATTACCTTTTGTTCTTCCTTTTCTTCTCTCGTGATGTTGTCTCTTCTCCATACAATAGAAGACTCATTTTTATCATCTGCTTTAGTTGTTAATATTTTATAATCTTCCAACTGTAGTCTTTCATATTGTGCTTTTCTTGTTATCTTCTCTTTGATTATCAGTTTATTGAGGAATCCTCGATTCTTTTCTTCTATCGCTTTAATTATGTTAGATTTCAATACATTTCCATTTAAATGCAATTAAAACAGAACCACCTGCAAAAATTTAATAGAAGAGACAAGACAAAGCAATGATATAAGAGAAGAACCACAGACCGGAAGGTGGAGCTTAATGGGTTAGAAGTAAGAGAAGGAATTTGAGGAATTACATAGATCAGATGGGTCCAAGCAGAATAGCAAAGGTAGCCAAATACCCAAACCATAGTGCAGAAAATCCATTCACAGCTCACCCAAGAAGTGTATCGACAAACTGCACCTCAGAATTGCAAGAGGAACAGTAACAGAAGTAGAACGGGACGAAACCCTAATATAAGAACAAAAAGTTTCAATAGTTTTCTTTGATAATCTTCTTTTACGTATATGTGAAGACATCTGGATGAATGTAATGAAATAACTGGCAATAAGACGCAATTTACCTTATTACTGTCTTCAAAATTTACAACAGTGCATGTAATAACTATGTCCACCTGCTGGAAATAACTTCAGGATAGGTAGTATACTGTTAAACCACATCTTAGGATCTATCGAAACTTGCCATAGCGGCAAAACCCATTTTTAATACTGTATTTTTCTCTAGGAGTGAGGTAAAGGAAGGGCAAGTACAGACAATGGTATATTAAAAAACAAATTACATAAAACCAATTTGACGCACGAATTCATTGAAACGAGTGGCGTAGCCACGAGTTATTTAGAAGAAAGAGTGCATCAAGGTCCTTTTTTATACTATTTTTTGCGATATGCGCTTTTCATGCCTCTTCTGAACAAATTTTTTTACTTTAGTCATTTTAGAGATTTCTGGGGTGGTTGGTAAATTTTCAATTTTAAAATTGAAAATTTGATCTAGTCGCCTTTTGTTTTATCCAAATTATGTCACAAAACACGAATATGGAAGATAATCAAGATTCGTGGGGGGTACTCCTGAAATACGTGAACTTGCCAAAAATACGGTCGCAAATTTTCTTCTTGACACATTTTGCATTTTAAACTGTCATACATGACAAGATAATTCCGCATCAAAAGCATTGCTAACCTAAAAATTTTCGTAAAATGTTCCGTGAAAGATGACGTCGCGTTCGTTAATATGTCTATTAAAGAATCAAAATGGAGGTAAATTACAAAAAGAATGATAAAGTCTTCTCTTACACACTCCCGCTTTCAGTTTCTTTACAATTTTTTTAAAGGTATTACTTAATAGTAATTTGATCGGAATACTTTGTATTTATTTGTATTTCTCTTCTATTGCAGCGATTCTACAAGGTAGTTCCCGGCGAAAACGAAGGTACTTCAAAATTAGAAGCCGAAGAAGAGTCTCCTAGATCTAGTCGTTACATCTGCGTCGATTGTGGCAAGCAGTACGCAACGTCCAGCAATCTATCAAGACACAGACAAACGCATCGAAGTCTCGACTCCCAATCGGCCAAAAAATGTATGACATGCGGTAAGGCCTACGTTAGTATGCCGGCCTTAGCAATGCACGTACTGACACACAAACTAAACCACAGTTGTGGGGTTTGTGGTAAACAATTTTCTAGACCTTGGCTATTACAAGGCCATTTACGTTCACATACAGGTGAAAAACCTTACGGATGTGCACATTGTGGTAAAGCATTTGCTGATCGGTCTAATTTACGTGCTCATATGCAAACGCATTCGGCAGACAAAAATTTTCGTTGTTTAAAGTGTAAAAAAACCTTCGCACTAAAATCATATCTTAATAAGCATCAAGAATCTACATGTTGGGATTACGATAAAGATTGCGATCCAGACGACCTAAGCGATCCGGTCGTTGCAAACGTACGAAAAATTTTGGGTAAAACTAGCAATTAAGGTAGGGTATGTAGGTATATTTAAAAAAAAAAACAGCCTGGGACACGCTGGTCATGCAATAATAAGCAATATTCGTTACTGATAACGCACGAAAACTGATAGAATTTAATATTGCAACGAACCCTCTTTTTAGATAGGTTCTATATTCGTATGCATCCACTTCGTGTGTACAGTTACTAAGAGTCATTCCCGTATTCTTTAAGAATTTCCAGTGAGATATTATGTAGTAGTTAAGACGTAGATATTTATTTATTTAATGGATACATTAGCGTGTCAAAATTACATATAATTACTCATAAAAAGTATATATTTTTCAAACTACACAATTATTTTAACCGTTGCGGCCAATGCTATACAACGAAATAAATTTATGTGTATTGTGTTGTAGTGTTTATACGTCAATATCAGACTAATTATCGTACTTTAAATAACCCTCATATTATATATCTACATTTATAATCGTTCACCTCCAATAAAGAAATGATTATTATTACCTAAGTATTATTTTTTGTTAAATAATGCTATGCATCAATAACGACCAATGCGAAGTAGTTGCTATCATTATAATAAATCATTATTTCCATTACAAATTACACGGCTATAGTATATGAGCACTTCAATTTAATTAATTTTATTTTGAAACAAATTTGAAATTTCCCAGATTTGGATCCCCCCCACCTAATAAAAATGCCAATCTCCCAAATAGAAAAAAAACAATACTTGTTGAAAATTGTACAGCGCATGCTTCTCAGTTATTTACTGTTTTAATTTAAGGGTGAACTGTATTTAAAAACGAGCCTTAAGCAATTTTAGATGAAACTCAGTAACAAACTTTCACAATAAAATTCAATAATAATAATCAACAGTATTTCTTGTTACCTAATGGAAAAATAGCAACAATACTATTGTAAAATTTATAATCAGCTCCTTTCGAGTTGATATGGTGGAACCACTTGGGCACAATTGAGAAAAATATAATACGATCAGTTTAATTGATTAAGATACTTTTATCCAATACACTACACAGTAGAATGTTATTAACGTACCAACTTAACAATTTAAGGAGTTTTTTTTCGAGCTTAGAAACTTAATATTATAAAATCGATATCAATTATCTGTTTCTATAAACTTCAGCAAAAGTTAACTTTGACCGTTGTTGTCCTATTGCGATACAAAGCAATCTACCTTAATTTTTAAAATTCTGCACGGTTGGTCATTGATCACCATTACACATAAGTGACTTTGACGTTGAGAAAAACAATTGAAGGTTTTGAAAATTATTTTTCGTATAATTCAGAAAATTTGTCACATTAAATGAATAAACTTAATTAATTTATGATCTCTATTGGGACCCCTCCGCAGAATTACCCCTGTACCTATTAATGGTGATCCGTTTATTAAAAAAATGAATCTGTATAAGTTATGCATCATTTAAAGATACAATGAAATCTGATACATTCTTTTCAGTTTGACTATGTATGTATAGGGTTATTCAAAAGTAAGTTCCCAATTTGAAATAGCCTTTGCCTTGGTAATTTTTGAGATTCTGAATAAATAAAAACGCCATTTTGTTTGTTAAGAAATGGGGTTTATTAATAAAGGCCATACAAGAAAATGTTGACAATCTCTATTCTGTTCAATATCGTTCTTCTATGTTATGAACAGCATTGTAAAGTGCATTAAGTGGAATGTTTTCAATGATATTCAATGATTCAATTCCTCACGAGTAATAGATGGACTAAGAAACACCCCCTCTTTGAGGTAACCCTATAGGAGGCCACCCGTTTGGAAAGTATGATCCCTAAAAGTAATAATAATTTATTTATACTTTACATTATATTGTGTTTCTTAATAGTGTTTTTACAGGATTGTGTATGTGAGGGGGTGCCTTAAAAGAAACCACGTTTCTACACAAACAAAATAGTGCTTTTTATTTTTTCAGAATCTCAAACTTTTGCAGAGCAATGGCTATTTAAGTTTGATGTTTCGGTTTTTGTATCAGTTGTCATATTTGGGACTAAATGACTTTAAGGTTCTGTCAGCAAAACAGCAAGCTACATTGTTTTTCTTGGATTAGAACAACCAATAACGTAGCTCTAAAGTCCCAGTAGGAGTTTTAAAATAAAATAAAAGTTTTCCGAAAAAGATTGGTTGTTCCCATCTTTGGATTTCAATAACCCCAGTTGTAGTATTTGTTTTTTACAGCAAAATCTGAAATATTATCGCTAAACAGTCGATGTCATCAAGCTGTTCTTCCTGGCCGATATTTCCACATTTATGCAATGAAGACCTTTCCATTATTTCGGTTTCGACAGTAAAGTGAATTCAAATCCAGGAAAGTGCAACGAAAACATTGAACAGGGTCGTATTAAAAGCTAAATATATTAATCAATATTTATTTAACAAATCGTCAGCAGCAATAAACAAGACGAACCACAACCATAAAAGCCGCGAAAACAAGGGATAGGTATGCTATTTGCCGTAAACATAATGCGCCTCTGACGAGACTCTCGCTTGAAATTCGTGACACGTCAAACATCAGAATCCATTTTCTATGTCGGAATCGACGAATAACACCGTGCTGTCCACTTGAAAACGACTGATCACGTGTCTGCCGGTTTTTGTATTAATTCGCCAATAGTTGAATTTGTGAATGTGCCACTATTGGTAGGAAATTCGTTAGTTAGTCATCAAAAGATTTGAAATTTTTGGTAGCTTTGGTTTTTGTTCAGATTTCTGAGCACGTAATTTTTGCTTTTCGCAACCACTCTAATATTCCCCCTTAGACTTCATTGTGGGAACACAAATGCATAGCAATTAAAATACTCGTATAACTAATATACCTACGAGGTGTGGCAGAAAAGTAATGAGACTGATTTTTTATTAACCAAAGTTTTTATTTTCTTCAAGCATAAATGTTATCCCCTTCAAAGTAATTCCCTTGGGCAGCTACACACTGATGGAGACGTTGTTCCCACTGTTGCTAGCAGCGCTGGAAGTCTTCAACCGGTATGATCTTCAGCATGTCCGTTACACTCTTTTGGATGTTTTCAAGTCCCGAAATGACGTTCTTTGAGGATATTTTTTAGTTTAGGGAAAAGGAAAAAGTCTGGGAAACCACAGAGATGCCTTTTGAGGTCAAAAATTCTGTTACGGAGAGGGCAAAAATGATTTGTGCCAGCGAAAAACTTAAGCTCGGGATAAAGAATGTTTCTCATAGGCCTATTTTAACTTTTCAAATGTCACACTTGCCGATTCTCCAAACTTGACACAAAAATTTAATCGCACAACGTTGCTCCAAATTTTGCTGTTCCATTTTGCGTGACACACAACCAAAACACAACTTCGCTAATAGCGAAAAATCACGTCGTTAACGGATGGAGTTGAAACTCGCACTGAGCTATGGGAGGGTACTGATACACGTGGTCTGTCAAGAAAAACAGCACAGCGTTGCCGGATCACTTGCAGTGTTGCCAGTCTCATTACTTTTCTGTCACACCTCGTACTGTAAAAGTTTACAACATGCTGGCACAATCACACTAACAAACAACAGTAGCTAAAGTGCAAGAAGCGGCTACTAGATTGAAACTAAAGATGTCAATGCCAAGTAATTTAATCCGACCGAAAGACCAGAACATCATACCCATGTAGCATTTAATATTGTTTTAATATTGGCATTTCATTGTAAATATATTGGTAGAATATTAATGTATAATATTGTACCGACATTGAAATGTGAAGAATTTTACATATTGGCTAAATATTACTAACCGATATTATTCCAATATTGGGGAAAATATGTATGCAATATTGCTTTGTAATGTGTCCCAAAATAGTAAGAAAGGGGGTGACCTGGGCCACCCCCAGAGCCCTAATTACTCCGAGGGACTCTTTCCCAATACGCGCCTCCAGGGTGTAGACTGTAGACTCGGAGGAGATGGGTGATGCTGAAAAAACCTTTTGCTACAAGCGGGACTTGAATCAGCAATAGAGTGAAACAACTGAGCTACAAGAATTTATATAATTTGAGATTTTTCCTAAACAACACCCTCACCTTAGTTAATCTAGAGGGTGCTTTTCATGGGGATGGAACAAAATGGAATAAAACTAATTTCGGTCATACTGTCGAATAGAGAATTAAAAGACGCTTCAAATGAGGGGTCGCTCGACACCCTTTCCCTATTTCAATTCGTGAGTTAGGGGTTGCTGTGGCTAGGGGGTTGACCTGACAAAGTCAAATTTGACATCAAAAGTTGTTCCCCAAAAATAAAAAATCGACGTGTTCGAGCGTTTTTTTAAGAAACTTGTCTAAGTGTCCCAAAACAGGCGTGTTACCTTTTCAATGGCCCATCCTGTATTGTATTTCCAATATGTGTATAATAGTACAAAAATATACCTATCCACCCAATATTGGTTGCAGTTCGACAATATTGCCCCATTCTCTCTATAATATTCCACCAAGCTAACGCCAATAAACGGTGATACATGGGACCATGGGTATCGACAACACAAGCGTTCTTTTGAAAAAAGTATTCTACAATTTGAAAATCTTTCCAAAACTGTGACGTACGACAAAACTTAGTAGGAACAGGATTAAGACCTTTACTGCTTCTTACCTGTGTATCTATACATATCTATACGAGTGCACTCCATTTCATTAGTAATTTCTCAGTGAAAATAAGGTTGGTCAAAGGATTACAATTACTCCATCTATTTTTCTTTTTTTTCCAGAATTACTTTGTGGAACCAATTAATTGTAATAATAAATACAAGTAATTCCGCTAATTTTTTAATTTTAAATGTAACCCGCCGCGTTTCGACCCTATGTGTCACGTCAAATTACTTTTTTATCGATAATTTAAAAGAGCCAATCTTTACACAAAATCCTTCAACTGAACTTAGATTTTAGTTTATTAAAGTTGCCAGTTGGCTTGTATTTATAGTTACCTCCTTCATAATCGTCGATCAATTATTATTAGACAATATAAACTCGTTACATTTACATTTGGAACAGAAAACATTTTTGGTATTTAAATAAAACATTAGTTTGAATTGAACACATACAGTTACCATAATCCGTTCCACAAACACTTTCTCATGAACTAAAGCAATTTTCAGCATACATAATTTGATGAAATCATGAGCAACAAGTTATCGAATAATAAAATGTTATCCTATTAAAGCTGTAAGTAAATAATAAAGTATAAAACTTCAATTTCACTCCAATATTTGGGCAAACCAATAAATACACAGCATATTATCTATACTAAAACACATAAAGTGTCCAATGTTCGCAAACTTCTCTTTAGCGTTACGAACATAATATGTATAAGATTTCGTGCAATTGGTTATCTCAGGAAAATTAGAAATCGAAACTTTAACGTTAGCATCTACAAATCTTAGTTTCCGTTTTTAGCAGTGTTTTTCCCTAAAGTATGAAATGAATGCCTCACCGTCTGCAGGACATTGCACCGACTGATTATTTGTTTTGGGATCTTCCCTTAGTTATTACGACCACCCTGTTGATGGCGGAAATTACGATTATGTTGAAGCATTTCTGATCTTCGTTGCATAATCATTACAGGGTGTACCATACAAAATATTTATACTTCGGTCGTATTGGGAGGAAAATGATAATAATAAAGTAAATGAAGCATAAACACTAAGAAGTCACAAAGATATTTAACACGCGTTTCGATAACAAGACTACCATCTTCAAATTGTTCGCTATGGAAACGAAATGGGTTTAAAATATCAACTGTTTGTGTAGATTTTTCGGTCATTAACTGGTTTATCGGCCACAGTGCACGTGCCATTGATTGCAAAATATTAAATAATGTTATTTTGCCATTTAGGTACCAAAAAAAACCTAAATTGCTACATTTGAGGGGGGGGGGGGGCTGTTTTGAAGATTACATAAAAAGGCTGGATGCAAGTGTGCGATATTTGTTCTGTATATTTCATTCATATGATGGCGACCGAAAACTAGAGTAAAGATGGGTTTCAAACCTTTTTAACCATTCCTCGGTTCGAATCTTAGATCATATATACACAAGAGTGTTCGGCACTGCGCCAATGCATGTCGGTTCTGGAAACCGGGTTTAAAGTGCGTATGTGCGGATCGCCTTTAAAGACAAAAAAATATGGTTTCTCTGTCTGGCATGTTGGCTCATTTTCTATATGGCAAGAAAGGCTTAATACTCTATCTACGGAGTGTAGGTAGGTATATGTTCTAAGGTTGGAACAGTGCACATAAATAGGTGATGTAAGAGATTGAAAGATGTTGGAGCAAGAGCTTCTCATATGGTCGTTTGCGATGCATACTGTAATACAGTGAGTTAGATACGTAATAACATTTACAAAAGGGATATTTAAGGGACGATTACAATAAATATGTATATTACCGATCTAGTCAAATATCTGTGTTATTTGTACCCGTATTTTTTGTGCAATGTTTTTTATATATCTGTACAAATATTCTTATATTGTATAATTAGAAAAGTTTTTCGATTTGTTTTCTGTACAAAAAAAAAAGATACGTAAAAGAAACAACATGCATACTCTATATTTAAATTTCAAGTATCGGTGTGAGACTGAGAGACAAGATTTTTTAATAAAGTTTGCGAAACGACGGTCACCCAATCATTCTGACAGTTTCATATTTGAATGAAATTGAAAAACCTGCAGAAATACGATCGGACTGTCAGAATATTTGCTACTGATTGCAAAGCTATAAAAGTTTTTTTCAGATACATTTAAATTTATATAGGAAAGAGAATTCTGTTGAAAATTCTCAACGAGATGAAAGGGTTAATTTAATTAAAATATTGAAATGACGCCGTTTATAAATATTGAATATTCAAGTTGGTACTAATAACTGCTTAGCTTTTACACAATTTTCCGTTGTTGCTTCTGAATATCAACAAAAAAAATCGTCTTCGCCGTTTATTCGGTAAACAAAACGATTTAGTTGCATTATGTTAATATCGAAAATCCTCACGTTTTTTAGAATACGTTATACGAACACCGTCATTACAGGGCATTATGACCTACACATTCATTATGACCACATTAGGGACCAAATTGTAAATAAAACAAACAACGAAACGTACGGTACGAATTTTTGCTTGAGTGTAATATAAATTTTTGATACAATTTCAAGCACTAAAATTTTTTAATGAAATTTAAGGAAATCATTTGCCACATTGATAAAAGTTTCAAAATCTCTTATTCTATAAATTTAGCAAGAGGCGCCAAGTAACTTGATAATATGTCGCATTCAAACTTTTTATTACAAGTTAAACTTTTTCTACATCCAAACTAGAAGTTGAGAAAAAGTACGCGGGTGTAACGAAAATGTCTCTTTTTGGGAACGGTAAAACTTTTGAAACAAAAGTGTTAATGTGAAGCTCTTAGAACTGATTAATGTTTGAACAAACTATTCCCTCTTTCCCATTTATTTGTGTTAAAGCGTTACTTTATTTATGAGCGAACCATCCAAATGGAAACCCTTCTAAATTATTTTGTTTACAAGCTTAGCATCAACAAGTCAAAACGTTTGATATTCAGTTGCAAACATGATAAAAGGTACGGTAAAGCGGCATGCATAATGCCTGGACTGTTAAGGAGGAACGCGAGTTCAAAATCAGATCAATTATTAGTTTATAAAATGAATAATAACGGAAAAAGAAGCAATATAATTTCCGTATTGTATTCATCAATTTTCAAAAAAACTAAAGAGGAGCATATTTTACTAGAATAGTAACGGTAATATTTGTGATTTAGACGGCGCGACCCACTAGTGAAATGGCTGTAAAAGCTAAGGAATAGTCGCGGCCTTAAAAAATACACCAAATATTTATATATATACATAAACTTTTATCAGATTGGTAAATTATTCACGTAAACCTAGAATAGGTCACTTCACAGCTTGAAAAGTTGCTATATCTCATTCATCCAAACCTATTCGAAACACGCAAACGTAAATAGCTGGAGAAAATTTGCGCAAATATAAAATACATCGTAGATAATAATGGTTTCGGCCGTAATGTCAATCAAAAATTCAGAACGTATTTGCGTTTATCGACTAGTTTGAAAGAATGGAGTTAGAAAAAAGCTTGACTGAAATTTAAGATTACATTCCAAATAGGAAGGCTTTTAACCTTTTACGCCGTGTTGTAGAAGACATAAATTGGTACAGAAAGCAATAATGTTTTATCCAACATCTCAAAAAATTTAAACATATATTTAAAAAATTGTATTTGCATTCACATAGGAACGTAAATGTAGCGATAGCGTATGCATGTATTAGATCTAAGTAAATAATTATATCCTATTCAGTTTATCTCAAGAAAGCAATAAAGATATTTTTAATCTGATGCTCTCCAGTGTTTTTACCTGATCACAACCTTTATCTAGGCATTTTCGAGCACTAAGAACAACAATTTCAAAGGTGAGATGTTTAACTTTTTCAGATAACGGTGACAACGAGTGACCATTCTAAGGTACAACAAACTCAAAAAATTTTGTCGAACTAAAACAAAAAGCATTAGTGACTTTTTCGTTTACCGGGTACTTGATTAATCTTTAATTAAATCTGGAGATCTTCTGGAGACCGTCGAAGTGCTTGACACTTTTCCAGTATTACATTCGATTAGCAACTTTCTCAAAACCAATGGGAAAGGGAAAGGAGCCGACCTTCTGACAAATACGACAAAAAGTATTCCGAAAGATAACTAGATTAACGGTAATGTGACACCATATTATCCCGAACCGCACAATTGGATCAAGTAAGATTTACAATTATATTTAAAAAAACCATTTAAAGAAACTAACGAGGAGGATTTCAGTTACTCCTGAAGATGGTAACCAAAATGTAGGACCAAACTACTAAAAAAACCGCAATACGTCAAAAATCGCCTTGAATTGATTATCAAACAACATGGAGAACGCCACCACCATCTAAAGCATGTGGACCATTACTTAGCATGATTAGAACGGCGAAGTGGAATTTCGATTGAAATAAACTGTATGAATAATTCCTGAAAAACGAGCTTAAGCGGAGAAGTCTGAAAACGATTCTGCATTGGTCAACTCAAAATTCCAGTAATTACACAGGCAGTAAAGGAGTGGAGACCAACGAATTATTAACCAACAACCAAACTTGGAGTTCTCAATCATTATTCATAACGCAAGAAGTGGGATAACTATAAGCTATGGGAAGAAAAATCGAGAGGAGAATTGAAATAAAGAAGGTTCCACAGTAATTGTCAAAAATGCAAGAAGAGATTTCCCAAACTGTAATAGGAAAAAATTCAGTAATGAAATTATCGGATTGAGTAGCCTGGAAAATCGCAGAGCCGATCCCAAACACGGATAAAGGAGGGTTGGAACGATAGGCCAGTCTCCCTTCTTCCGTAAGAAAAGTATGTAAAATGCTAAAAAGTCTCGAAATCAGTTGACTAATCGAAGACAAATCACGCAACGAAAACATTGAAGAATAAGTTCACAATCCACATACGGTCGGAGTGGAGAAATCAATACGAGCAAAAACCAGAGACGCTAATTAATCAAGAAACAAGTAAAACATAGAATCGCCAATTTAGATTATACAATAAACGAGAGAATACTAAAGGTAAAAATTAAAATAAGTATATGAAGTAACAACAATAAAAGATGATTTCTGAGGTACGCTCAACGCAACTATAGATGGAATGGGAAGACAATATAAACTCATTACGCTAATATGGGATAAGACGGAGAGATGAAAGTTGTTAAACAATTTGGAGACTCGGCGACTAATGATAGGTAATAGCGATAGAACAATAAATGTTTGCGAGATGTAAATTTGCAATACCTTCTTCAATCACAAGAAAATACATCGGTACACTTGGACCAGATAGCATCAAATCGGAAATCAAAGAAGAGAAGAAATGAAGAACATAAAGAACAAATACGATCCCAAGTAGTAGATAAAGAACCGCAATACAAGAACCATTTACTGCAGCAAAAATGCATTCAATATTTTTACCAAAAGCATTTAGAGACGAACTGTTTAAAAGAAACTAAATCAATCAAAGGAAAAGAGCGCAGAAACAATAGTAGTAGCATCTGCATGTAGCGGTGACCGAAGGGGACGTGGGTGAATGATGAAAACAGGAAAGAAACATGGATGAGTAAAGCAGAATTTTGAAGTATTGAGGAGGAAGATTGACAATTCGTTTAAAAAATTTAATAGCACTGTGCTTCTATCAAAATGAATTACCAAGATAATGGAAAGGGTGCGAGCAAAAATCGAGTTCAATGTTTTGCAATGTAAATTTATTGAACAAAAGAAATGTAAGAAAAAAGCAACGCAATTATTGTGTAGTAAAATACGCTTTTTGAAATTTTCGCCTATGATACGCAGCACCTCCGGCGATAATCGATCCCACTCATAACGCAAAAATTAATTCAGCGACCTCAAACACTTGTGGGCCATAGCACAAACCTTGGCCTCCAAAATCGACCACACTCTGCAATACATAGGATTGCGATCCAGCATTATTAGGGCGGCCATTCGGAAGATGCGATAAAAATCTGGAATCACTTGAGCACTGCAGGCTGAAAGAGGCTCACGTTGGAAGTTCCACTTCGTGTCACTGCTCGACCCACCGAAGAACCACGGATTCGAGAACATCGCGACATCATTGTTAACTTCATTCATGAATACGAGGAGCGTCTTTCCGCTTGCGTAAATTCCGCCCCATACCATGACGGACTTCGGTGTTTAATGGCGTTCGACGGTTGCTAAGGTATCAGGTGTTTTAACCTTCGGATGGCCAAGCTATTTTTGGTTACACGGATGCTGAAGGTGGGGTCCAAGCGGACTCCATGAATTTTTTCGCCCAGTGCCTCTATTTTATCTAGTTGTTCATTGTAAATTGAAGTATTTGTTTATAATAAGCATCAAAATATGTATATCAGACAGAATAGCGAAAATTTGAATAAACCTTTACACAAACTTAGATTTCGTTACATGGATGGCCAAGGTGGGGTCCAAGCGGACCCCAAGCAACAATTAATTAATTTCTAAAAAACGAAAAAATTTTGACGCAAAATCGTAATATGAGGGTATGTATAAATGATAAATATTCAGCTAGACAGAACCTCAAACCGATTTTCTTGCTACTAAAATAGCTACGACACAAAAAATAGGTCTGGGGTCCGATTGGACCCCACCTTGGCCATCCGAAGATTAAGAGACCACATCCTGTTATTTTGACGATCTGGTGTGCTTTAAGTAACAAATATAACAACAAATACAACTTAAGCTAGGAGCTTAATAATGATATAAAACAAAGTAGAAACGAATATGTAACCTGTATACGCTGCAATAGTTCCCTTCTGATGGCTGCCGATATTTGTTCTGGACGAAGACTCCTAAATGCGTTTCGAATTTTTTACGATACCCTACAATAAATAGTGTAATGGGGCCAGATTAGAAGACCTTGTAGGCTAACGAATAGGTTCATGGGTACCAATACATCTATCAAGAAAACTGTTGCCAGGAAACTTTGTACTAATTCACGCATTATGTTGGAATACTCCAGCTTGTTGGAAATCAAGCGAAGCTTGATACAAAATTAGGATACCTTTCTAATGTCATATGCCATAATAGAAATAGGGCACCACCAATCGAGATCTGATCAGATCACACTACACATTGATCCTGAAAATTGCCCACCGTTATTTCTTTGAGGTTTGTGTCAATGAAAACCATACTAACGAGATTCATTCGTCCACAGAATTTTTAGTAACATCTTGATATGCAACACAAAACTATACTATAAATTCTAGACGGCGACTTTCGTCTCCAATATCCAAGTCCCTAACAAGATTGATATTGTAATGATGATATATTACTGTGTTTTTAGGATACGGTGCACTGACCAACAAGGAATTCTCGTTTCTTGATTGAAAAATTTTCTATAAAATTCCCATTATACGGCTTTCCAATTTGATGAAGGAATTAGCATGAGGATGCACATGATCTAGATCTGGTCCATCGTATAGGTATCACTACGGCCCTCCCTGAATTTCTTTTTCACTCACC
Source organism: Pyrocoelia pectoralis (assembly GCA_036250285.1). Lineage (NCBI taxonomy): Eukaryota > Metazoa > Arthropoda > Insecta > Coleoptera > Lampyridae > Pyrocoelia > Pyrocoelia pectoralis. Next base: position 32,063,043 of record CM070079.1, on the reverse strand, counting down.
ATCAGTGGCGGATTTAACGGACGTGCGAGTCGTGCGGTGCACGACGAGGCCCTCGCCAAATGAGGCCCCCCAAAAAATAAAATTAATGATAATAAATTATAAATAAGTGAACGAGACAAAAAATAAAAGGCAATAAAATAAACAACATTGTAACAAATTAATTCAAGGTTATCGTACCGTTCTAATCAGAAAAATATTATATTATTTTATAAGGAGCTAAAGTGACACTTTTTGTGGCGAATCTGTTGGTTTGACGGACGAACGTAGTGAGTCCGCCAAATACAGATGAGCCACAAAAAGTCACTTTGCTCCACATAAAATATACTATTTTTTCTTCAGACGGCAAAAACACTTTGCTCGATATAAAATATTCTATTAGACGTCAATAAAAAGATGACATTTTAAACTTCAACTGACAACGTTAAAGTTTGCCATTTTCACCGGCGTTGCTTCAAAATTTTTTATACAATAGGAGAGAACATGTATACCGTTCCATTTAATTAAAAAACGCGGCCCTGCTTTCGATTAAATCGGATGTAAATTTTCAATATCTTACTCTTAATGAATAAATAATTGTATAAAATAAAACAATGCACCTAGACCAAATAGTTGAGATATTGACTTCACAATGTTAGCTGAAAGACCCTGTATATATCAAATGGAAGAGCGAGACATTAGATCTAAGAGGGATCAGAAAGTCAAGCTAAGGCAAAACAAAGGGAATCCTTCTGGATTCTGGATTACGATGGGAAGATAGACAGAAATCCAGGGCCCTTTGTGCTTACCTCCCTGACTAGACTCGTCCGACCGCAACGTTACTCGAGCCATCCCACACGTGCAATAAACTTGAGGATGCTGGGAGGGGAAGTGGCTTTAAGTGTCACTTGTGGAACAAAATAGCTTCCGTGTAGCCGTAGAAACACTCAAACAACCAATCCAAGAGCATAAAGGCAGCCACCTATCAATAACACTAAAACACCTTGTGAAGAGTACCGCACGTATCAATGGTTTTGCGCACAACTGAAAGTTCTCACACACCTTGCCACTCAAACAAGAATACACGAAAGCCTTAACAAATCATTGGAAAAATTTCCACAAAGATTAGGGGAAATTGATTCGTTTGGAAAGCGTGGAAAACTACTTGTGGTTTACACACTTGAAGAAGAAGAAGAAGAAGAAGAAGAAGAAGAAGAAGAAGAAGAAGAAGAAGAAAAACAATTTTGTCAACGGTTCGTTTTATGTTTTATGAAATTTTTAATTATCATAATAGTCGTAGCCCATTCATTCTTTTTTGTTATTTAAAAATCAGTGCGCGGTTTATACAGGGAGTTCGTCCTCAGAGTCGAACATGGGTATCTAACATGGTGTTGAACGTTTTTGCTAATTGTTGCTCGCCTACAGTGCCGGATTAATAGGGGGGGGGGGGGGGGGGGGGGAGCACTTCCGGAGATGCCGGAAGTAGCTACCAAATTCGTTATTTTAAATGGCAACCTCTATTTTTTATTGCATTTTTGGATTCTACGTGAAATTTCATAACCTTTGATACCAACATGTCAATATCTACAAGTTATGGTTTTTAAGTTATTTTAATTTATTTTAAAAAAATAGCGGATGCAGACGGTACTTTAACCCTTCGTTAGGCGCGCGGTTTACGATCGTAGACCACCCCTGTTCGGATTAGTCCTTATCAGTTGGTGTGCATTATTGCTAAGTACCATTTTGGGTACCTGCATTTTTAACATTACCTAATAGAATCAGTGCGTTTCTAGCGTTTTTAAACTCTGTTTCGCTGTTAATTTTACCGATTTTATATCAGAGACATATACAGTATATGCCTTTCAGAGAAGTAATACCGGTAATACCTGCCACTGTGAAGGAGAACTCATGTATAACCAATGTGTATGAATTATATAATGTATTTAGCGGGGTAAAATGTTTCATTTTTATAGAATACAATGATTTTTTTCATTTCTTTATGATTAGTAGAACACCTTTGTATATATGTTCATCAATCTGTTTTATATCCTTATTTATGTTATTTACCACCTTTAAATCAACAGGTAAATATACAAAAACTTAATATTTTGTTTATAACTGTTAGTGTATAATAAGCCTTAGTAATAGTATATTATACACCAAGGTGGTGAAGACTGTTATTATTGACCGAGCACCAAGATTATTTCGCGAGGGGCTTTGCCCCGAGCGGAATAAGGTGCGAGGTCTATAAATGGCTTCACCACCGTGGTTTATATACAATTTTTTCCACTACTAGTCAAATTTAAGACACAAATAAAAATTAAAAAAATTCTTGTAAAAATCAAGTAGGTAGCACAGGAATGCAAATTCGCCTTTCCACTACATAATAAAACAAAAATCAAGTAGTCTGATGCAGATTGACATTTCCATTAATAAAACTGTTATTCAAATAATTTTATCGTGTTAGGTAATTTTAAGCAGCAAATACGTTAAAGACAATCTCCTGGGTATACAAAATTATGTTGCACAAGTTTTTGTTAAACAACTATGCCTGAATTCTCACAACGTTTGAATTTGTCCATTATTAACCTAGGTTAATAATAGAAGAAATTATTGACCACTAGGTAGAGAAATTAAACTTCTCAGTTGTCTAGGATACGCAATAATTGTCAACTTCACAGCTAGTAGTGGAAAAAATAAATTATCTGATTGTTCATATTATTTAATAATACGAATGGTCTACAATTGTAGACCACGCGCCCAACCATGTAAGTTTTTGCCGCGCGCCTAACGAAGGGTTAAGAATTTATTACTTGAAAACGGTTGTAGCTATGGCAACCGAGTTTTCACCAGCGCATAAAGGAAGAATAGGGCTTTCTTTTGGTGTACTTGCGTACAACGTCACCTATGAGGCTCCAAATTTAAGAAAATTCAAAGACTGAAAACTCAGTTTTTTTAATGAAATGACCATTTTCTTACTATTGCATTTGATAGAGAATCAAAAAGGGTATATTTTGGTATTACAAGTTCCTATTCCTATCTTTAATAGTTTCTGACTTATTCTCATTTCATTGCAATGATACCATTTTTTTCGGATTTTTTAGTAGTTGGCCATGACCTTATGGCAAACGAATTTTAAACCAATCAATCCGTCACCTGTTAGTTTCAAATCAATTTAAAATCTTGTCTTCTTCAACACATGCTCAAAGTGAGCGCCTGTTCCAAACACAAACTCTCTTTCGTAAATGTTCTCGTGCGGAGTATTGTATGACTTGTGATTCAGTATTGAGTAAGTAATGTTCCCCAAAAAATATTCCTAGTTCCTTAACATTAGCTATTCGTAAAACTCTTGCTGTAGGTAAGGTGGTACAAAGCTTCCAAAATTCAAACAATTTCATTCCAGTGTTCGGATGGTACGTTCACTAGGACGCAGTCTTTCTGGATATCTCTCAATGAAGGTATGATAGGCATGAGACGCGATTCTGTTCATTTCACCATAAATAACAATTAGATTCCAAAAATCTTAATATGTAAAACCATTGCGAGCCATTTTTTTCGATTATTGAAAAACTTATGTTAACCTATTACAGGTGACGGTTTAGTATCACTTGATTTGTTCAAAATTCGATTGCCATGGTCCATTTCATGGTCGACTACTACAAAAAATTCGAACAAAATGGTATCAATGCGATGAAATAAGAATAAGTCAGAAACTATTAAAGATAGACATAGGAATATGTAATACCAAAATATGCCCATTTTTATGCTCTATCAAATGCAATAGTAAGAAAATAGTCATTTCATTTAAAAAATCTGAGTTTTCAGTCTTTGAATTTACTTAAATTTGGAGCCTCATAGGTGACCTTGTACGCAACTTAACCTTTTTTTAAATACACCAAAAGAAAGCCCTATTCCACCTCTATGCGCTGGTGAAAACGCGGCTGTCATAGCTACCACGATTTTCAAGTAATGAATTCTTAAAGTACCGTCTGCATCCGCCATTTTTTTTAAATAAATGAAAATAACTTAAAAACCATAACTTGTAGATATTGACATGTTGGTATCAAAGGTTATGAAATTTCACGTAGAATCCAAAAATGCAATAAAAAATAGGGGTTGCCATTTAAAATAACGAAGTTGTTAGCTACTTCCGGCATTTCCGGAAGTGCTGCCATTTTGAAAATATTTTAGATCGATTCGGCTTTCAGAGTAACCCCCAAGTATACATTTTCAGAAACCTACCTATAAAACTTTCCCAGAAACGTCTAACTAAAGCTCCCAAAAAAACACCCTTTATGATGCAGTCTCAGTATGTTTTTCACTGAATGCCAAGAAAATTGTGCAGGAGAAGGAAAAGATGTTCCCAACTTGTTCAATATTTCTTTATCACTATTTTCCCTGGAACAAATTTGAGCATATGGTACTAAATAACATTTTTATTGAAAGTATTTTTTTAACAATGCATCCATGGACATTAATACTAAATGTTTCAGTAATTATAGTAAATAAGACATTCAAATTAGTTAATGAGGTATTATAAGATTGCTATCAAGTTCTTTTTACGTACTCTAAGCTAAGTCATTATATAAGAAATTATCCATCAGCTGTTGCTTGCTTGAAGTTCATTTAAAATCGTGATTCCGTGCCAAGATAAACGCGAATAAAAGCGTTCTTGGTTTAGCCTACGTGAAAGTAAGAAATAAAATTAAATGGTTAAAAGTGCATTTTTAGGTGCACTATCGACAGTAATTTCCTCTTCCAAGCGTACACTTACATCCGCCCATTAGCTGAGAGTGCATTTTTCTACTTTTTCCCTCTTTAAGAGTCGGAAGGAAAATTACTTTATATTACAATATCGTTATTATTATCAATATTCTAGCTAGACAACCTGCATACCATTTTCAGCGGAATAATAAAAGTAAAATAGCTAAGTTCGCCGTTCAAAATACTGCGTGACAAAGTCTTATTTCAGTTTTACATAGTTTAACAAACTTTATCATGGCAAATCAGAATTTTAACTTCCGCTGCACATTATGAACCTGTTTTTTACTTCATGTTGTGAAGTATCTGGCAGCAAATAGTCGTCGACGGTGCAATTTTGTTAAATAACAAACTTGAAAATGTTATATTACAACGAGGGGAATAAAAACCATAAGCTTCAATATCCGCGTAGGATTAAGACTAAAGCTTATGTTATTACGTGATTTAAAAGTTTTTGTTAGATTTGGTAGTTAAAATCTTGACTGGAAAAGGCACGCGTGTGTCGCATAAAATACAGTAACCGTAAAGTAAACCTCAACAGGATTATATGAGGGTATTTATTTTTTCTATGAATATAAAATTCGAATCACGCTAAAGCTATTTTACTGGTTGCTGCTTTTTTACTTTAAAATTTAAACGATTTCAAACTATATGCATCGACCATCAACGAGAATACGTTTATCACTAACTTTAATTTGAAAACTTTCTATGGTTTAAACAAAAACTACTTTTTCGCGAAAACTACTTTCGGAATTTTATGTGTAGACATAATATACATATTTATACAACGTAATTACGTTCGTCTTTACGGCTTCGAGTTTTTTAATGGTATTAACTTTGAATGACGCAACAATCTACTACTATAGCATTTCATTATTATAGAAATGTAGCAAAATGAGCTCTCAGTATCGAATTGGAGGGATCATACCTACTTAAAGCGTGGTAATGACCATGATTACACTAATAACAAGATTTACCTATAAGCTCGTTGACGAATTTCACTTCCTGGAGGCTTTCTTGTCGCAATTCGTGTTCAAAACAACATCTACAAATACCGGCCGTTCTTCAATTTTTTGAGTCTTCTAGGGGAAGATACGGCACATCAATATTTCCAAACCAGTAGCTGGTGTAGCGCCTGTAGTAGCACCTTGGGATAAAGCTTGAACTTAACAGTGATTCCTTTCGACATTTTGATGTATTTACCGACCCAATCAACCAGAAAGCACTCGATTAGTGCTTCCAAAAGAGGTGAGGTCGCCCACCCAAAGAAAATGCCATAAAATCATCAGCAAGGGACTTTCTGTTTCAGTAAAGTTCTTGGGCAGCGACTTTGAGCTTTTACATAAGGACATTTGCTGATGGAGGGACCTCCTATTGCCTTTCGGTACAATTGGGTCCCGATATGGTTCCAAGCGGTTCGGTTTTCTATGGAACGCCGTTTTACTTTTTATTACTAAAGTTAATATCGTCCCATTTAAACAAACTTCAATTTTTATTATGTAAATTTGTATGACTCTCTATTTATTTTAGTATATTAAAAATGTTTGTTAAAAAACTTCACACATTTAAATTGTTAGATGAAAATGAGTTTCTTGATTTAATATATTTCACACAAAAATTTGTAACACTCATTTTAAAACCTTTCATTTAAATTGAGAAGCAAAATATATGAACAAACATTGGAATTCGTGTAACATTTTTATTTAACAAACAAAAAATAGCAACTAATTTAAATGAAAGAATTAAAATGTATGTCGAATTTTAGTGTTACATGAATTAAAATGTTTGTTAATAATATTTGTTCTTTAATTTCAAATAAAGAATTAAAATTATCAACAATCATAGTAATTCTGAATTAAAATGTTTGTTGATAATTTTAATTGGTCGCTTCGATCGGTGGCAGTTATTAAAACTACACCAGTATAAGGAAACTCATGTAAATTATAGTTCAAAATAACACCACCGATCGAAGCGACCAATTAAAATTATCAACAAACATTTTAATTCTACCATTTAAAATGTTAGTTGCTTAAAAATATCCTAACATTTAAACTTAGTTACTTCTATTATTTTCAATGTACATTTTTATTCATGTAACATTTTAAATCAACTATCAGTATAAATACTTGAAGTTTATTAAACAAACATTAAAATTGGAACTAAAATTGTAAACTTAAGAAAGAAGTTATTTTATACATTGAGTATAAAAACTGACAATAAAAAGTAAAACGGCGTTTCATAAATTTCTATAAACCGTAATTTGATTTTTCAAATGGCACTGCCAATTTTTCTTTATTACGTTTTAATTTTTGAACTACGCATTTATAAAATTGTAATTACCAGTCTATTATTACCAATTTCAATATTGAATTTAATTTAAACTTTTTAACTTTAAGTAGCAGCACTGATAAAGTATTTTATCTGTGGTAGCAGTAATATTTTGCGTTTCGAATTTTGAAATTTGAATTTCTAAGCTATGGGTTTCTTATTTTTCTCTTATAGTTTCAGCGGGAAAAAAAGACAATACCGGGATTCACTTGATTGAATACCGAAAACCGGTATTCAAAATTTCTTCCGGTATTGTAAACCCTAGCCCTAGCCTGTTTTCTAATTTATAAAAGAGAAAACTAATGGTATTTGAAGGAAGGAAGGAAAAAGATCAAAGTGAAAAGTGGTGGGGGGGGGGGATAGAGATGGTGGATGAATGGAGATACCTAGGGTATATGCTAAAGTACAACAATAGAGATAACAGTCATGTAAGAGAACTGCCGAAAAAAGGGAACAAAGTATTAGAGGAATAGGAAAAAGGGTATTCGGAAACGACATACAGAAAAGAAAATGGCTATTCCAAAAATTAGTTAAAAGTGTGATGGTATATGGAGCAAAGATATGGCGTGCGTTGGAAGGAATGGGAAGGGTTAGAGAGAATGCAAGAGAAATACTGGAAATAGACAATGGGCTTAGATAGAGAGACGCCGGGATATATAGTGGAGGAAGAGCTGACATTGGAGAAAATAAGGGTTCAGAGAGGAAGGCGAGCAGTGAAGTATGAAGAAGGAATGGAATTAAGAGAAGATAACAAGATATTGCAAGAATTTTGGAAGGAAGTGACGGAGAATGGGACGAAGTGGAGTCAAGAAGAAAGGAAAAAATACTACGAGAGAGAGTCTTTGACGAGGGAGGAGGTGGAAAAGAGAAGGTGGGAGGGGAGGAGCGTTGAGGTGAAGTTGGTGCTGAGGGATAAAGACGTACAGAGACAAAAAAGGAGAGCAAAAATAAGAGAAGCAAAAATATAACGAAAAATATAAAGGAATAATGACGCAAGTGACCGACTATTTTTTTCTCGTTGGGTTGGTACCAAATTTTAAGCCACATGGTAACTAATGTTCTCGAATACAGAACCTGGAGTTTAATCTATACTCCCTTACATGCTATAAAAACGAGGTACCGGTACTGGGACCAAACGCATTGGCTTATGAAACTGTTCGATGGATTTGATAACTACTAGCAATTCCCTTTGCATATCAGCAACACTGCTAGCGTTGGTCTCTCTCCATTCTGAGATAACTCGAGATTTAAAATTGTCATTCCAATGAACTGGTCCACCTTCTTCAGTTAGCTTTGCCAATATCCATGGTATCAAATTAATTCAAAAAACCAATATGCAATTTCCTTGGAAAACCTTTAATTTCTTATTGCTCTGAAATAATTAGATATTGCAGCAAGAAAATTTTCCCAGGGAGGGCAAGTAGTATTGGGGGTTTGTAACTGTGGCGTTTTTTCAAGATTTCGTAAAAAATTTATTTTTATTTTTAATATCTTTTACCTTTCTTCTTTTTCCCCGGCCCGCTCTTGGCGCCATCCTTGACGCAAGTCTAGCATATTCGCTAAAGAAAACACGTTACTTACAATGGGTAGTTAAAATTTATTTATTCAAAGTATTGGCCATTTGATTCTATATATTTTGCCCATCTCTCAGGCAATTTATGGATACCATTCCAAAAGAACAGTTTCTCCTTTGATCTAAACCATTCATCGAGCCACTTTTTAACTTCTTCGAAATCGGCGAAGTGCTTCTCTGCAAGCGCGTGCGGCGTGCCCCATCAATGCGAAAAGGTGGTAATCAGATGGAGCCAGGTGTGGAGAGTACGGCGGGTGCGATAAAACTTCCCATCCAAGTGATTTCAACGCTTCTTTGACTGGTTTTGCTGTATGACAGGGTCGTTGTCATGCTGCAAAATCACGTTATCATGTCTTTGAGCGTATTGTGCACGTTTTTCGATCAACGCACAGTTCAAATCGATCATTTGTTGTAGGTAGCGATCAGTATTAACTGTTTCTCCAGATTTCAACAGTTGATAATATACGAGACCAACCTGGTCCCACCAGACACAGAGCGATTGGGTCTTGCAGTCGATGGGCCAGCTTCGCCAGGTGACAACTATGATTTTTTTCGCTTTCGATTATCGAAATAAATCCATTTTTCATCACCCGTTACCATTCGATGCAGAAATGACTTCCTTTCATACCTTTGAAGCAGCATTTCACTGACGATTTTTCCATTTCCAATTGCCTGTCATTCATGGCACCCATCTTCCCATCTTGTGTATCTTTCCCATCGCTTGTAATCGTTCACTAATTGCTACTCCGCTCACATTTAACTTTTCTACCAATTGTTTTTGAGTGTATGTTGGGACTTCATCCAATAACTTCTGCAATTCTGCATCTTCAAATGTTCTCGGCCTACCAGGACGTTCTTTGCCTTGAACGTTGAAATCACCACATTTGAATTATCGAAACCATGTTTCAAATGTTCTTATGGTTGATCACCGTAAATCTCTACCAACAAACGATGACTTTCAGCAGCTTTTGTCTTTTGATGAAACAAGAAAAGTAATGGTTAAAGGTAATATTGATTAAATCAACAATGCGAAACGTAAATAAATGTGTATATAAACGTTGGAGGAAATTGAAAATTATTTGAAAATACATAAATTAGATTTCAATCGTACTCATTTAAGCAACTTTTAGAATAAGTTATTATTCAAATATATTGAAAATCGATCCTTTTAATGTAGAAATACAAAAGTTTGTTCTAAAATAATGAACCCATTACTCCGCTATCTGTATTCCATTACATAAAATAAAAAAAGGGACAGAAAAGAGAATCATTTTGTTCCCAATACAGTTATAATTAAAGTTATATTGGAACGTTAATTTTTTACATTGAGTAGGTATTCCAAAAAGTTATCAGCGCAATAAAGTTTTGTTCTTTCTATAAATTATTATTATTGTTAACAAAGCGTCATTACTTTTGTAGATAGGTACTATTTTCTATTCTTTTTACTCTTTAAACTGTAATTTGTAGGTGAAATATGAATACCTATGAGTGAAAATCCGTGACGATTTTATTATTTCTCACTTCTTTTCCATTGGCGACTTTAGATAAATGTGAAATCACTCACATTCCTATCTCTGAAGATGCAAGTTACAATGTCTTGCGAAACGTCTGATTCATTTGTTTCATCCAATCCTATAAGACCTTGTTTTGACTCACATGGCAAGCCTAAAAATGTTTACTATCATAGTAAACCTTCACAAAGTCATCATCTTCAATTAAAAAGCAACTTTTATCTTACACCACTTTGATGAGCAAAATCCAAAATGCCTTCATTCCTAACAAATTCTTCATGGACGGCCTAGGACGCTTGGCATGGCCGTTTTTGGGCTAAATGGTCCATCTCTAGTTGTGTTTGTAGCCTCCGCGTTGGCAGCGTCGGCGTCGGTATGGTTGTTTGTTAGATCTTGATTACTCAAGACTCTGTCGAACACGGACCATATCTCTGGAGGAACCATTGGTCGCTTTCAACCATTTACTTTTCTATTCTGCTGCCCGGTATAATTATGTTTCAACCATTACAAAATAGGTTTTTCGTCAACGTATTAACAGTGTATTGGATTAAATGTCAATGAAGTAATCATTTTAGCCATGGTCTCGTGTTTAACCAAGTGTTGCACACACAAAATCGGATGAGCACCGGTTAGGATTATGTGGGGGAATGAGGAAACGGCTGTTGAGTCAAATGGGCAGACTGTGGTCGCGCATTGCCTTGGATGAGATTCACGCTTATAATAGATTTCTGATCCAAATTCTGGCTTAACACTTTCTAAAAGAAGTTGGCGATAGTAAGGAGTCTTTCCCTTAAAAAATCAACCATAGCCTCGAACATCCTAAAACACCCTAGCCATAATGTTGCCTCCAGGAAGAGCACGTTTTTAACCTTTCCCAGCTTAGCGAAGATGTGTGTCACCAATCCGTGCTTGACTTCATGAATTCAAGAATAAAATGGTGAACCCGGGTTTCATCAGTCATCACTAGACTGCGGATTTATAAGCACATATAACAATTAAAATAAGCAGTATAAATTTTCAAATAAGCACCAAAATAATATATAAATAAGCACAAATATGTATAAATGTGCATAAATAAGCATTTATAAGCTCGAAAAACACTTTCAAGCAGAAATAATCTGTTAAAACCACTACTGTTAGTTAAAAAAATTACTGTGAACGTTTTCAACTTTTATTGTCCTATTTAACAGAATTACATATCCAGTTATATAGGGACTTAAAAATAAACTACATAGTTAAATGTTTTTCTTAGAATTACAGATCTAAATACTTAAATTATAATACGTTAATGCTTTATTAATTTACTAATTTTTAATTACTTTAAATAAAGGAATATTTCTCACCACATAAAATCCAAATTAGTATTATATTTAAAAGTTAACTTACCTCCTTATTGCACGGATTACAAAACACCACCTCACCATCGGATGAAAAGCACGGGTGGTCCTTTATCCATTGTTTTATTAGAACATTTTTTGCACTTTTGACTTTTCCCATAACTAAATTAACACAACACTATGTTTTAATATGGAAATACACGGGGCACAACTCTCTGCTTCAACTGCAATTTGATAAATTCGGTTGTGAACCCACTGTACAATTGTAAAGAATCCCATGCCGAAAATACTTGTTAAAAATTTAATCCTCCACAAACATCCAAAAACAATAATTTCAAAGGGATGGAAAATTCCAGACTTGTCAGTAAGCAGCCTTCTTTAGCAAGAATCTATTCAAGGATTTAGGGTATACCTACATAACTACTTTTGTTAATCCTCGTACAAAACAAGTCAATTGAATTTACTAGGAAAATATTTTAGTTTCATTGCTTATCTTTGGTTTTACTGGTTTTACCAATGAACGTTAACAATACTTGCGCCTATTGTTAATCTTCTTTGGTTTCATAAGAAACTTGTCGTTGTAGATTTTGTCTGTTTAAAAATTAACCCCAAAAAGTACCAAATATAAGCATTAAAAAAGCAAAATAAGCAATAATAATCAAATACAAAGATATAAGCACAAAAACGCTAAAATAAGCACAATAAGCATTTATAAATGTGGCTCAATCGCTTTAATATTGCATGAAACATGTATCTTTCAATTATTATCAAGGAATATTAATCCCAGGCAAATATGCATTTGCTTGTAAATCCGCAGTCTAGTCATCACTATACACTTCAAGAGTGCATCTCCTTCACATTCATAACGGTGAAGAAGCGCACTTGACACCTCAATCCTTCATTCCTTGTGGGCATCGAAAGAGTTATTTCTCCAAATTGTACAGAAAGCATACTCAAGATTTCACTCGGATTCACATCTTCCTTTGCGCAGAAATTTGATTATAATGCGTTGACCAACTTGGCTGTGAGTTGTTTTTTCGTACAAGGCAAAAAGTATTGAACAATAAAATACATAAATAGTAGGTACGTAACAAAGATTTTTTTATTGCTGTCCTATTTTAGCCTTTTAAACCACGCCCCAGCGTGTTTAAATCGCACTTTCAAAAACGCGCGTGTTTTAAAGTTGCCATGACAACATCGCTAATTTGAAAAACGTGAATTCCCTTATCTTCCCAACTCATAACCTCAAATTTTACTATAACAGCATACACATGCACATTCCTAGACTTCTAAAGGTAAATATACTCTTTTACTTTTATCTTAAAACACCTATAATACATTAGGAAGGTTACTGACTTTTTTACATTTATATTTTTTGTTTTATAGTTCAATTTTTGTCTCTTTGTCTAAGAATATTTTATTACAGAGACGTTGGTATCTCTGATTCCTCTAAACAGCATTTCATGCTCTTCACCTACCACTTCTTCTCCCCCATCATCAATACCTACATCGTTCACTTCCATCGTCACTATTATATGTAATCTTCTAGGTCGGCCTGATGATGGTATTTACACATACCGAAATCGATAGCCATAGAAAATAAATAAAAATACGAACAATTTTAACTTGATTCTTTTACATAACCTCAAATATATCATTTACAAGTTAATTAACTATGGAGAAATTTATAAAAAACAATTATTTTGTTTTATCTCCCAATTCTGAAAATAAAATTAAAGGAAGCAACAAACAATAACATTATTTCTATCAGATATTTACTTATTATTATTTGCTGATGTATAACATTAATTAATAAATAAACTTATATAAAATCGAACGGTACAAAACACAAAACATTACCTACCTAAACATTAATTTTCAAACAACCCATCAGTATTGTGTAAACACTGCCTTACACATTAAGGCGCCTCTATACAGCTGCAAAAATTTCGGACCTACTCCTTACTGATTTTAAATTAGGCAACATACATATCTCAATACTCCTTGAGGAAACGGATTATGCGTAATTTACCTAAATGTACTTGAAAGTTTCATTGTTTAGTTATACCTATAACTTTTATATTTTCTTGGAATTCCCGCAGATTGTGTAAGACTACCTTTTAATTTATTTTACTATGTTGGACTACTAAAATTAAAATATTATAGTACATATTATGTGCGTCCAAGAATCACAAAAGAATAATTATTTGAAAATTCGGAAAACACTATAAACAATTTGATTTAGTATGGAATAATTAATAAAATACAAAGCAAAATAAACTTCGACAATGTTTAAGAATAATTATAACAATTAACCACACATTCTAAATAAAAAATAAATGCACTGATATCATTTTCATTATTTCTGTACTTGGACAAACAAACCTACCTATTAATTTAATTGATTCTAAAGTATATTACTTTAAAATGCGCTAAAATCCCATTAAAATGTAATTCGTATTAGATATAATTAACCAAAAAATACCATTAATGGTATATATATATATAGGTAATGATACCAGGAAGTAACGGTCGTTGCTTGTTGATAATTAAAATTTTACAAAGTTTCAGGGGAATTACGACTCTGGATAATTAAATAAAGTTTACTCTTTACTTGCTTGCCAAGCTTTCGGCATATATTATCTGATGCCTTCTTCAGGGCTAACAATATGTGAGGTTATATTTAAGAAATCTTTCACTAATATTGATCATCACATTGATTTGCTAATTTTATTGATATTGGCTTTCTTATTATTAATTAAAATTTACTGATTATGGTGGATGAAATGATTTTATATTTTGTCACATTTTAAAATTTTCAATTAATTTTAAAATGTGACAAAATATAAAATCATTTCATCCACCATAATCAGTAAATTTTAATTAATAATAAGAAAGCCAATATCATTTTCAATTAATTTTAAAATGTGACAAAATATAAAATCATTTCATCCACCATAATCAGTAAATTTTAATTAATAATAAGAAAGCCAATATCATGATTTTCAATTAATTTTAAAATGTGACAAAATATAAAATCATTTCATCCACCATAATCAGTAAATTTTAATTAATAATAAGAAAGCCAATATCAATAAAATTAGCAAATCAATGTGATGATCAATATTAGTGAAAGATTTCTTAAATATAACCTCACATATTGTTAGCCCTGAAGAAGGCATCAGATAATATATGCCGAAAGCTTGGCAAGCAAGTAAAGAGTAAACTTTATTTAATTATCCAGAGTCGTAATTCCCCTGAAACTTTGTAAAATTATATATAGGTATATATATTATATAAGAGGTTCACTAATCATATGTAAGTTACGTTTCATTGTGGTAAAAAATATTATTTTGACTGTGAAATGTAAGCTATATCGGACATGAAGCTTTATGAAAAAATGATGCAAAAATTCTTGAAAAATTTAGACAGTATAGATAGATGTGCACTCAGCAAAGCAACAATTCTTCAGTTACAGAGTGATTTATGGAAATCAGAACGCAAGAAACGCATTACTGCTTCTAATTTTGGAAAACTTTGTAAATTAAGACAAACAACACCTACGGCAAAAACCGTTGCGGCACTATTATGTATGCAGTACATACGTTTCAAGGAAATATTTCTATATGGTTTGGTTTGCAACATGAAGATACAGCAATTCAGTTAATTTTAATCCCAATGCTCAGTAGCGTTGATTGAAATATTAATATTTCAATCAACGTCAGTAGGTAGTTGTTAAAAAATCGGCCCTATAATAGTTGATGAAGAATTACTATTTCTTGATGCTTGTTCTCCAGGCGGCTTAGTAGGAAAAACTGCCATTGTTGAAATTAAATGTTCCGAGAAAAGCGGCAATTTGCATCCTATTGAAGCACATTTGAAGGGTAAATTAGAATACTGTGAATGTAGTAATAATAATAAGCTCACTTTGAAACAAAATGACAATAATTATTTTTACTAAGTAGAGGGTCTATTGCCTCGGTCTATTGCACATAACCAAAAGAAATATATGCTACTTTGTAGTCTACACTAAAGGTGGAATACATAAGGGGCGTCATTTAGGAGGGTCAGGGTAGGGCAGTTGACCCCCCCTGGAATTACTACTACCAAAAAAAGGTACGTTAAATTTATAAAACTGACAACCACGCCCTTTTTCCAAAAAAAATTTAAGACGTCAACTCAAGATTTGTCCTGTTTATATTAATTAAAATAAATTTTAATAAAAAAAATAAGGGTTTTTACAATTTGTCTATAGCGTTTTTAAAATTTACGTCGGAAATAACCCCGGTTACGCAATATTTATTTGCCAATTTGCATCTTTGTAACAGGGTCATTAAACAGGTACTTTTCTTTTGTCTGTATAATCTCCTTAGAAGTATAATTGCACTACCTGACCGCTGTGGCCCGGGGCATTTACGAAATTTTCGTTGGTACAATTTTTGTACATAAAATTTATATTGAAAAAAACTTTTGACCAGGATTACATTTACAACTTAACCGTTGGAAACGATTGTTAAACGAAATATGGTTCTTAAGCACTGTAGAATTTGTCCGTAGAATTTAATTTTCGGATATTGACTGTCGTTTGGAAAATATCTCTTAAAATAGATGAAAGATAAAATAATTTGTTGTTACCTCAAATATTTGTTTTTTTTTCAAACAAAATTCTAAGGCAAAATTTCATTATAGTAAGGAATATATTCCCGACCTTAAAATTTTTTCAAGTTTAATTTTAGAGCTGTAATCCTGGTCAAAAGATTGCACTTTTTCCAATTGCATGGTGTGTTGCCTACCCTATGTATAGAGGCGCCTTAACATCTTCCAGGATATCAGGCATGATTCGCATGATTGATCTGAAAGCTTCACGTATCTTGGAAACATTCGCCGAGAATGACAACCATATCAACCAGTTCGTTATTTGGAAAACGTGACATTTTCGATTCAATTGAGCCTTTTTAACAAAGTGAAGACGATAATGTGTCAAATATAGTTGGGCCAATGGATCTTTACCGATGTATGTTCACATACAACGACGTGCGTATCTGTCATTCGCCTACTTCATTACTAAAAACAAACAAGGACAAACTGACTGAGATTTGCAGTTTGTCTTTGTTTATTTTTAGTAGTAAAGTAGTCGAATGACAGATACGCACGTCGTTGTATGTGAACATATAGATCGGTAAAGATCCATTGGCCCAACTATACAATCAATTGAAATTAAACTGGCGTATGTCGTCTATTGTTATTGGCATGGCAATTATGTTAAATGTATTTACAGGTCGCACAATTTAAGTTGATTTGGAGGTCATATGCGCATTCGCCCGTTTTCACATATTCAAGTCGCGGCAATTCGAGAATTTCAGTAGCGTCTAGCTGTTGCACTTGACGATTGTTCCCGAACGCGATGACGTATCTGCGCGACCCGAATCATCTTAAATTGTGCGACCTGTAGGTATGATTAAAGAACAGCATAGGTACTGTCTCAATAACATTTTAATACCCAGTCGTTTTTTTGTTTCACATTCCTGGTTTTTTAAGTAACAACACAATTTAGGTAATAATATGTAAATATCTGACACAAATATTGTTATTGTTTGTTGCTTCCTTTAATTTTATTTTCAGAATAATTGGGCGAAAAAACAAAATAATTCAAACTAAGGTTATTATCTCGGAAACTATTACCTTTAGATATAGGACATATTTAACAAAAATCAAAGCTAACTTAAAAATCAGTTCATTCATGAAAAAATTACAGGGTGTTCTATTTAAAAAAGTCGACTTTTTGCAATGATTGAATAGTTATAATTTTTTTACTAATTGTTGATTTCGGCGACAATTTTTAAAAAACATTTTTCTCCTAAATGAGGTGACTTAAGTAGCTGAAAGGCTAAACAAATTTGGTCTAGAATCGAATATGGATTTCAAAAATATAAAAATCTATAGGTACAGACGAAACCGAGAGCATTGCGGGCCTAAAAATATTTTTAGGTTGTAAACAAGGAACATCTGAATAAGAAATGTCTCTTGACCTTTTGTCTTAAAATTAATATTAAAGGTACTATCGAAGAACGAAGGGCATGTGGGCAACCCTGTATAATGTTGAAAATTGTATGAACATATGCACGTTAAAAAGCCACTTATGTATTTTATAGCGCTTCGTTCTAAAACACACATGAACATAAATCAAAATGGAAACTTTCTAAACTTATTACATAGGTAAAATTTTCCCAACTATTACTCTCCGAGAGAGCTAGGTTCATTTTTCTTTTAAACGTAGATGTACTGTGGAAGTACTCTCAACTTATACTTCTACCGTACAAATACTTAGTAATTCTAGTTGAGTACTTTTAAATAATAAATGAATGAAGCTAAGGAAACAATGTTAGAGACAACAAATGTATTGCCAGAGTTTCTTGCCACTCAAACCATTCCGTAGCATTTTACGCTTACTGTGGGAGACGTAACTGCTTTTACTAAGATTATACTACCACTGAAGTCCAATTCAAGATGGAATCATTTTGTTGGTTACCCGATATCTCCCTATTATTGCTATTAAACTATGCCCTTCAAAAGAATTCAACTTCTATAGAAAATTTTCAATTTTATAGAAATAGTCAATCTAAAAACATTTCTATTATAAAGCGAATTCGTTTTTACATTCTTCGTTTAAATTTCAATTTCGAGCTGATTGAATCTTTTGAAAATATTACAAATTCTTTCTTTTTCAGTATTCAATATAATTATTGTGGAATTAAGCTTAGTATTGCTCGAAGTAAAGGGTTTTTCAGTAGCACTTATGAGTATAATTATACGAATTTGAATTTATTTACGTTTCCCAAAGGGTCGAATCTGCGTCCACTGTAATACTCCTCACAAGGTATTTATGACATATAATATGTATAAAAATTAAGAAAGATTACTTTGTCTCTGTGTTTCGAACTTGATTTGTTTTACGGGTCGAATATACCGAAAAGATCTCGTCGTTCGCAACATTTTTAGACTATTCCCATTCAAAAAGAATGTTTCTATTTTTATTCTCGGTCATGGTCACTGTGATTCTTTTAAATGTAAACTCCACCCTATGCATATTATAACTGAAAAGTAGCTAGATTTACGCATGCAAAGTTCAGTATTAAATTTTTCTCATTTGCATTTATTGTTAAATGGAAGCTTTTATATGTACTGTTATAATTAATAGATGGGTCTTATTAAAGAATATTAATGGGGTCAACGGAAGTTTATAAATAACGGAAATCAAAATTATCATTATTTGTCCTTGCAACGGAAACCATTTTCACTTCCGATTTGACTCAGTCAACCACGCCCGTTGTCCTGCACTGCCATCTGTAATGGTACAAGGTGATAAACCTCTTCAGTAACATTTTGAAGACCGCAACTGATTCCATCTGAATGTGAAACGTAAATTTTAGATATCGCAGTGGTTATGATACGAGGGCCACAAAAATGTCAAAAAGCAATTGAACTTAATCACAAAAATGGTTTCACTTATTGTTATACCGAGGAAGAAATTAACCGCTCGTAAAATAATACTTGCATGAAAGAAAATTTCGATCTATTTCTGTATCTAAAATCACTCATTACCATCATCCACCTTCATAAATTACGCAGAACTCCACCGGTGAGAGCCAACATCTTCACGGAGTCTTTCGAATCGGTCGCTCTGGAGTCTTCTCATCTTCGGCCCAAAGTCTGGTATAGGTACGTCGTTGATATACCTCAGTAATTTGGCTACACGGTTACGACGCTATGTTGGAATTCCAAGATCATCTTAATACCCAACATGACCACTTCAAGTTCACCATGGAAGTTGAGGTTTAAGGATCACTCCCTTTTCTCAGTGGTTTAGTCACCCGTCACTTAATTTATCGTAAACCGACTCACACCATCGTCCTACCCAAAAACGATCGGTCATCAATTCCCTGGCCCATTGTGCTGTAACAGTCTTCAATAAAACTAACCTTCGGAACGAATTGCAGCACGTCACAAACACATTAGTCAACAACAAACCAAGTCTCTCTCCCATTTCCCCTTCTTCTACCAAAGGAAAATCCGCGAGGGCATTGAAATCTTCAAACACCCCAACCGTGACGAAGCATGGTCCCTTTCTCCGTTATGGAAATATGTTATCCCATTGGCTGATGTGTCACTTTCGCCTGACGGAATAGGTTTCAATAGCCAGGTAATCAGGTATAACTTTTTAGTGTTCCAGCGTGGACCGTTTGGTGTAGTAAAGTGTGTTGTTCCCGTTGGTTCATTTGGTCCGAGTTGTTATGTTTTACTTTTATTGTTGTTTTGCTTGTTGTCCTCATAAAACTTCCCACGAAAGTGGGCGAAACGTTGACTTTTTGAACACTGACTGTAAGAATTGGGTCCATTTCCCCAGCACCCCCCCCCTCCGAATTTCGAAGTGAAAATTTGCACACGAATTGTGCTCGTTTTGTGCTGAATTGTGCCATTAAGGTTTCGTTATGTGCTTCACCTCTTCTGAACGGGTGGAATTGCCCAAATTAGTACTTAACCTTAATTCCATGGGGATTACGTAGAAAAATAATTCCTCGGGAACTGTAACTTGCTCAGATCATCCTGAAAATTTGGTTAAAATATCTCTCAACTATCCTTTAAGCACTGTTATGAGTTTAAATGAAATCCTTACAGTGTGAGAGTGTCTTCATGCTTTTAATCTACGGAAGCCTAGTACTACAAAGCTACCTACCTGAGTCTTTCTCAAATGGGACTCAGAGTTCTATCAAACTGAAGCGAAAGATAAACAAAAAAACTCTTAAAATGGAACGAATTCAAAACATGAGGCGAATAGTTAATCAACCTGTATTCAATTGTTTTTACAAATCTGGGTGAGCTACTCCGAGTCTTTTCAAAACTGTTTTTATTCTTCAAAAGTATAATACTTCACCATGTGGCACAAATAAATTCAATAAAAATTGAATTAAATTATTTAAAAGCTAAATCTTCTCGAATCATCGTCACATTCGGTGAAAGCGTTTCTTAAGAACCCCTCGTATGTTTCTGTAAGTTAAACTTAAAAGTTCGATTTCCCTCAATTTTAAACCAACGGAATACAGATATTTTATGAAGGAGTAGGGCTATACGCACAAAACAAATCCTCAATAATTGAGTCTTTCTTGAATCGTCCGCAAACTGTTCGTTTAGAACTTCTTAGGCATCTCTGTAAGTTTTAGCAAAATACCTTAAATATTCGATTTTTCCCGAAATTTTTACTTAGAAGATTTAGGTTCTCCGTTTGACCAAAACTGATCCCATCCAGCTGATTTACCAAAAATTGAGTCTTTCCAAGATCATTCTTAAATTTTGTGAAAGTACTCCTCAAACTCAATATAACTTTTGAGTGAGAGGTCCTAAAGATTCGATTTTTTTCAATTTTTTTCCTTACAGACCCCCTTTAGTTACACCTCTGTATAGTATTTTGGCTGTAAAGTCCGTTCGCTGTAGCTTTGTTGGTAAGTGATTAGCGCTTAATTTAAGAAATCACATACTTTTATAGTGTTATCCTCTTCTAACATATATATCATACCTACCTAAAATATGTATTGGGCATGTCTAATCGCCTCGAGCAATAATCAGGTAAACAACACCATTAAGTATTGTTTGGTGACAATCGAATAATGAGCTCTGTTTTGTTCAAATGTAAACTTTTAAATAAAAAGTCAGGGGTTCTAAACCATTTATTTTTTATAATTGATACATTATATTGATATCTCCTCATTATGTAGAAATTTTAAGTACCACTGACTTTCACAAATATTGAACCATACAGTTTGCAAGTGGGAATCCCTAATCACTTACCAACAAAGCTACAGCGAAAATACTATAGTAGAGACAGGTTCCTATCGAGGAAAAGAGATGCAGGTTACTGCATCGTGTTCTATTGTGTAAGAATGCCACTACTGAACCCTTCAGAAGAGAAGTTTTTTTTAAGCGCCGCTGTGACATCCATGAATAATTACATGAGCACTGCGACCTACTACCCTGTTCTAAACTAAGTCTAGAGCCGTAGGTTCGCACACAGGGAGCTAATGCACAGACCGCCTGTCTGGAGGGTAATGGCATGACACACTTCATGCTATCTGCGTTTAGGTAAGTTTGGCACATATAGCATTGGTGCCTTATCCTTCGGTGAGCTTTATTTTAGAAGTTGCGACACACACCTCCCCAAGGACAGTTGTGCGATGCGGTGCCATAGACTTAGGCTAGGGGGTAGGTTAGTGTTAGCACATCAGTAAGGCAATGCGCTAGCTCCATGTTCATAGGCCAATGGAAACACACACTTGCTACTGTCTAGAGACACATACGTATAGCAAGCTTCGCTAGTCCAAACCTGACCCATCTTAAGTAGTAAAAAAAGGAGAAAGAGAAAAAGTTGCAGGTTCCTGCGAAGAAGGGATACGACGAGGGTATTAATGATGAAAATGTATGTACAATGGAACATTATCAAAGCCCAATTGCTTCACATAAATTTCCTTCATAAAATCTATTTGGAATGGAGTGCCATTTCCACTGTCCCGCTCAATATGTTATGTTGGGGGGGGCAAAACAAAATTTTTAAGGACACGCAATTCGTGTGCCAATTTTAATTTCAAATTCGGATTGGGGGGTTCTGGGGAAATGGTGCCTCAAAGAATTGACGATATCTTCAGAAGGGGTGAAGAACAGAACGAAATTTAAAGGCACAATTCAGCACACAACGAGCACAATTCGTGTGCAAATTTTCAATTCGAAATTTAGAGGGGGGGGGATGTACACCCGTAAGCATTATAAATCGTTATTGGACAAGATATTCGATTACGTGGACATGAATTCATCAGTCCGTGGGCCAATTATGTCTATTTTTACTTTACAAGTGTTTACAAGATCTTGTAAAGGAAGCTGTTTTTCTGGGAGACTGGAAACATCTTGAGGCGGTCTAAGAGGAGTTATTAAACAGGTAAAGAATAATTATGCTATGTTCTATTATTATTAATTATTCGATGACGAAATGATTAAATTGCACACAACCTCAATTTCAATCATTTCGTCGTGTCATTTCGAAAATATAATCATCGATTGTCAATTTATTAAAAAAAGAGAGGGACCTTGTGGCTAATAAAGAAAACATAAAATTAAATTGTCATAAACAGAAGAATAAATAAACCGCGAGGTAACGGCTAGAGGGCCGCTTCGTGAGTGACCGAGTGAGTATTTCTATGATAATAAAATACTTAAGAAGCGGGTTTTTCTAAAATGGTCATTAATTTGGTAAAGAACCGTCAATTTTATGTTTTTATTGTTTAGATTAGAACATCCTCTATTTGTGAGATGAATTTTACATTACTATTATAGTCGATATACGGCAATATTTTAAAATTCACTATCCTTACAATTGACATTAATTACTTATGTTTCACATTAAGATGAATTTTCAAACATAAATGAACGCTGCACATACAAAACTGATTTAGCGTTGCATTTTCCCGAAGCGGAACAGCGTTTCTTTCCTGAATTTTTTTCCAAACGGATAGTAGGTACGTACTTTGTTTTGTTTTATATTTCTTTTCCATTAAACATTGCATACAAACAATATTAGGTACTTTTAAAACAGAAAAACATTAGGTTGTTTGAGACTTGGAAAACCATTACTGAAACTTAGAGAAGTAGATTTTCATTTTGAATTAAGGCTGTTTCGAAACAAGACGGCTATTATTCGAACCATTTATATAAAGAAGATTAGATGCAATTTTTAAATATGGGTCATGTAATAAAACTGGTAACTAGGCGAAGGGTAAGCTTAAAGCTCGACGTCGGCGGTCTCGGTCGCGATATCCGGAACCCCCGCTCATCCACCAAACCAAATCCGATTGCGGCTTTAGTGGAGAGGCTATCACAATAAATCCAGGAAATGGTTCACATCTATACGACATACAATTTTGTTTGAGTATTCACGAATCCGTATCACAAACCTAATTCGCTTTGTTGTTTTTTTCTTCATTCTCTTTTAAATTGCCTATTTTTCTTCATGACGTTATGGTTTTAATAATGTAACAGAAATTAAACCGAATTATGTATTCCTTGCAGTGATTTTTAGCACAAAGACAGTTTGTCCTAGAATTAAAATGTATTCCTTAACCGCAAACTCGTTTCTTTTTAAGATTAGCGGTAATAAATTGATCTTGACCATTCGCAAAGCACATGAAGTGTAAACGTCCATTTTTCAGGATTAAAAGCTTTACTTGTTACTCGTGCACTTAGGGACTACAAAACAGTGGATTCTTTTCGTTTAATCTAATAATAGGTACTTCACACAATAACGAATATTTACAATTACACAAGTACAAGGGTGGCAGTGCAATTTTTTGGCATGGAGTGTAGAACTTAGAACATATAAAACGATTTTTAACAACCATAAGTACATGTCGGTAAGATACTGTGCATGGGCGCCCATAAGGTGGGGCAAGAGGGAGCAGTTGCCCCTTAATTTAATAACGAAAAGCTTTTTTAATTTACTTCATTTTGTTGATATAGCTAATGATCTTCCTCAAATTGCCCCCCTCCCCCTGGAAATTACTGTATGGGAGCCCGTCGTACTGTATAATACAAAGTATGTAGTTATATCACAAAACAAAGCATATTATGACACTACGCCGAATGCCCACAACGCCGACACGCTTTTTGATCGTCCATATCGCCGACTAGGGACACTACGCCGACGGACACTACGCCGACAGTGCCCACATCGTCGACAAGTGTACAAGGGATACTTCGCCGAATTTTTCTCTGTGGACACAACGCCGGCAATTTTAATTGCAATTACCTAACGTAATATTATTATTTTTAAACTTATTTGCGTAATTACTTACTTGACTATGAAAAAGTATCAATTGAAAAAAAATATACTAAATGTGCAAATAACCTAGGCGTTTAGTGGCAATCAACGTTTAAGTTTTGCATTATGCATTCTGCAATTAAAATAAAAATTCGCCGAAGTGTCCCTTGTATACTTGTCGACGATGTGGCCACTGTCGGCGTAGTGTCCCTAGTCGGCGATATGGGCCATCAAAAAATCGTGTCGGAGTTGTGGGCATTCGGGGTAGTGTCCCGCTCCCAGATGCTCCACCAACAGCTTGAATAGATTTCCAAAGTTACCGATAATGTTATTTCTTATTTTATTTGAAGCGCTCCTCAGCGTCCATCGTAGCGTACGATCTTGTAGAATTTTTTACTAGTCAATTCGACGACAAACCGTTCTTGTAGACAACGATCATGAATGAAAACGAATGAGTAGGCGCTCATTCTTGCTGAAGCGGGAATTCTTCTGCGCCGATTGCTGCTTTCCCTATACATCTGGAATCTGTGAGAGAACTATATAGAAAAAATATCAAAAAAGGTATAAAATAATTACACACATTTTGATTTTCCTCCATGTGATTTTTATTATTATTGCTAGGGCTGGTCCCAATTGGTTTCTGCACTGCGACCCTTTGATCTATTGTGCTCCCCGCTGTTGTCTACTCTTCCAGAATACCTGTATTTTTAACAAAGTCCAGGATTTTAGTAGGGCGAATCTTCGTTACTTCCTCTTGTGCTATCTTTTCATATCCAATTAGGTGTTCCCTTACCTTTGTGAATGCCTCACATTAGCAAATAGCGTTTCTTCGGCCTCATCACAACCCCTTCATATCGGGCTATCGGTCAGTCCCATGTTATGCAGGTATTCGTTCAGGCGAAAGTGGCTTGTGGCCATCTCTGTCGCAAGTTTCTTATCTTCGTCCTGCTTAACTTTAAGATTGGCGCTGTCCTGGGATTTTCGACCAATGTCTGCAATGCTCTTTCATGAGTATTGCCTGAGTCTCCTTTTTTGGCTATGTTATATGTAATCCCACAGGCCGGTTCGGGTCGTATGAGTGGTTTTGCGCTTGCCGTTCTCGCAAGCTCGTCAGCAACCTGGTTAACTGCGATTCCCGCGTACCCAGGTGCCCACACTAGTGCGACTGAGTTGTACTTACCTAGTGCGGTTAGGATTTGTGTGAATTCAAGGACTAGTCCTGAATTTATCACATATGAGTCTAGTGCTGCAATCTCTGCTTTTCTGTCTGTAACTATAAAGATTTTCCTTTTGGTAAGGTTCTCTTTTAATATCTGAGCAGCCGCTGTCAGGATCGCATATACCTCGGCTTGGAACACGGTCGCCTTTTGTCCTAGGCTTATAGAAATTTTGCAGCCTCGTCCATTGCTCCCGTACACTCCAGAGCCGATGCCCTTAGTGGTTTTCGAGCCGTCTGTGTAATACATAATTCCATTCAGCTTTGCTTTATTGCAACTATTCTCCCGAGTGGGGATTCTTATCTTAAACGGTTTGATAGGACAAACCGTTGGGTATCCTCTCAGTTATTATACTAAGGTTTCTATCGTTGGAAATTTCGTCGAAGATGAGCGAGTGGATTGCTCTTGACGATCCCTCCTCGCCGTTGACTCTCAGCCGGTATTGCCCTCTGAGCGCCTCTACCCTAATTACTAGGTTTAGTGGTAGCAGGTTCAAGAGAGTCTCCATCGCTGCTGTGAGAGTCGTTGTCATTGCCCCCGTAACTCCAAGGCAAGACATGCGCTGCACCTTGCTAAGTTTCTGTATGTTCTTCTGGGTGGAGGTTTTATGCCATCACACCAGTGAGGCATACGTAATGATCGGTCTGATCATTCTGGTGTATATCCAGTGGGTCATCATTGGAGATAAGCTCCACTGCTTCCGAACGCTCGCCTACAAGCCCACAAGGACTGTGTGTAAAGAACAGAAAACTAGCTCCTAAAATTTGTTGTCAATAAAATCGTAAACATTACACCAAGTGTCAATTTGAAAACTTACTTAAGTAAACTTTCACGACACCGTTTGTGGAACAAGGAAGGGGGAGCACTATGACCTGCAGGGCAATCTTCTGCAACTCACCCCTTAGGTTTCGGCGATCTCACCCCTACTTTGTAAGTTAAACTACCCCTAACATTCTGTTTGGTACTGTTGAACAGCATTTTTGAAAACTTTCAAATGATGTATGTATTATACATGGGGTGGCTGCTCCTACCTTATGCTGCCTAAGGGGTGAGTTGCAGAAGATTTCTATATGAGTCATATTGGTTCCCCTCAATGTTTTCGATTAATTTTACTTACCTGTTACAGTTTCGAAGATATGAGGTCTGGCAAGTTTTCAAATTGACACCTGGGTATTGTATACAGAACTGAAGTTGAAAAGACGTTTCGGTACTTTTATCACCAAGGAAAGACACGCGTATTTCATTTCGAAAAAAAAATAAGCTTCTAGGCTCTTGAAGATGCGGATTTCCTAAGAAATTAGAAACATTTAAAATACGTATGTTGATAGATGCACACTAATGGAATTAGAAAGAACTAGTGTCATTTGGTTCTTCACGTTTAGGGGTAGCAAAATCCAAGGAATTGTTGCATAGTGAAATAGGAACAGAGATCAATTTCATTTCAATTTTAAATGTTTTCGAAAATTTCCTTATTTTGATCTCACTTATTTCATTTATTGGAAGGTAGCGACCCTAAACATGCTTTCGCTCAACAACCAACTGTAGCTCTTGAGGGGTTTGGTTTTGCAACCCCATATTTCAATGGCAGGCTGCTTATTGAATTTCTCCCTTACGTATTTTTTTTAAATAATTACTGTTTCTTCTTTTACATCCTTCTGTAACGGGCGTTATTTTTGGTTAAATTAAATTAATTACTTTTTACTTTTCAAGTTTGTATATATGGAAAATGTTTTTAGTAAAGTACGTAGGAAGTTTCATGGTAGATTTAAGAAAGTGAAGCAGAATGAATAGTATAAAAGCACAAGTGTCTTATCTGGAATGTGCAGAATAAGATAACATTTTTATAAATTGTATATGAGGGTAAGCGGGGAAGTGAGTGTTAGTGGACAAAGTCAGTCGAAGTAAGGCTTTAGTAGCGGAAGGAGCTAAAGTAAAGACTCGACCAAGTTTGAATTTATTAAGCGAATTTGCTAAAGAAAGCGGTGTGACGTACCAAAAAGGTACCCTTGTTGTTTTAACAGTGTCACTACGGTGATTTAAAAGCGAAAATTGCGATTAATAAACAATATTTGATATCAGCGTATATAAAACAGATGTGCAGTTAATGCGTAAAGTGCGAATGAACTCAAAGAAGTAAAATTGAATATATCGAAACGAGAAAAGGAGCTACATCAGTAAATAAGGGTGAGCTTCCTAAGTTAGTTACCAGTGAAGATCCTCGAGGGGGTAACGGGCTCGCTTTGTCGTTTGAGTATCTGCTTTGTTGTTTTAAGAGTAATCGCGTTGTAGTTTTAAATGAGAGACTCGCTTTGTGGTAAATTGGAACTTTTCTAAGGGAATTTTACACCAGTTGGAAGAAGAATTTTAAGGCAACTTGCCGTCAAGCGACCCATGAATCGAGCTGCCGTTGGAAGGTACTACGAAGATCTTCGACGCCATCGCGCTCAGGTAGAAAAACCTTAAGGTACTGTCCCAAAAATTTTATTTACTCATTGATTTAAACTGACAGTGGAGAGAAAAACTGAATATTATGTGTTTTTTTATTATTGCGTTCGAATTAAATTAAAACATAAGCGGATGTAATGCAGCATTTTTAATCTTATGTCACGTTTTGCTAGCAAGCGATAAAATTGGCCATTCAGCTTGTTTATTTAGGTAGGAATTAAGGTTATTCTTTTAGGAATCGTACATTTTGTTTTACTTTTATTAACTTTGTAATAAATTGATTTTGATATTGATTTTATGGAATTTTTCAATCATTATTACCTAATTGTAAGGAAAGTAAAAACGTATTTTGCATAAAGTTCGACGCTAAATGAAAGGTTAAGGACCCCGTCACATATACTTGAGTTATCATAAATAAGCGTTTGCATTTAAATAAAATCATTGTTTTCCAAATTAATCGATGAAAGCATTCTTTAATGATGTCGAACCTGAGTAAATTGAGAAAGTTTGACCAAATTTATATTTAATCCTTTTCATCCCCAACTGAGCTAGCCTGGGAAGGAAAAGTACGAAAAGGTAGGTCCAAGCGTACTGCCAAGATAGAAAAATTATCGAACATTTTAACCACGAACCTGAAGAATTTTATCAACATGTTTGTAACTTCCGTTACACTTCATTGAAAAAGAAATATTATCCGAAATTGTTACGTGATTGAAAATTCTTTTAAAATGAAATCAATCCTAAATTTATTGTAAAAAAGGAAATTGCCTTGAGAATAAAGATATTCACGTCAAATTATATACGGGTAAATGACGATATACTGTTAGCACTAAAATAACTTTGACAAGCTTAGTAAAGGGTGCTAATTTGTCACCATCTAACATCTATAGATGAGCAACCGACCAAGAAGTATCAATCACAAAATTTTCATGTTACAGCGTATACAATACCGCGCATTATAATAACATTTTTCTTAAACTTACCTTTTAAATTACATTCTACTGTCGGTCGTTTCTAACCTTTGTCATAATTTGCTCAAAATCAATATTACCTACATAATAAGTTAGGTAAATGAATACCAACTATGGTAGTTGGGGTGAGATTTAGGCGACTGGAAAAAGGAAATTGGGTAACGTATTGATTTGGATCTAATTGGACTAAACCCGATGTTAACTAAGTTTGCGTTTATTAATTGATTTCTCTTGACAGTAGAAATCGTTATATGTATCTAGATACAGGCGAACGGATAATTTAAAATACAGCAAGTTGACCAACATATGTTAAAGATATTGCAAAATAAGCATTTTGTGTTAAAGAGTACCTTTTTGGACGTCGTCATCAAAAAAGTGTTACGTAAAACCATCTGACACCAGTGAAACTTTTCGATTTTATCCCTAAAATTCAAGCTATAGAATGCATGTTTTAACATTATTATGCATACAACACACAAGAGCGGCAACAGAATAGCGCGCAGTATGCGGTAAAATACGATCTACAAGTCCTATACAGAATGCAAATTCCGAAAACGGTCAAAACATACTACCCGAGTGACAGCAGGAGATAGGCGAGTCGTCATATTTTACGGAATTTTCGTCTATTTGTATCACAAGTTCAGTTTCCCCATTTGTTATCGAGTCTTTTTGCATGACTTTTAGCTTCCGCGTACATACGTAACGATTTGATTGCTTGTTAACTTGTATGAAGGGACGCAAATGAAATTAGTCTGTGTATCTCTGAATACATACTGAATACTGAAATAGGGCACAATTCGGACTTTTTTTATTCCGCTTCAGCTGAAATTGTACTGTAGTGCACGCTTAATTTACTAAGTTTTTAGATGATTGCTATTTCTTTATTTTCGGGACGATTAGGTCTGTTTATAATAAGCACATACACATAATGGGAAATAAGTAGCTCCTCTTTTGTAGCAAATTCAATATCATTCGACACTGTATATATGTTGCACTATAACGATACGGCATATTGTACAAATACCTTCTATCGACCACTTACCTTGAAATTGGCAGGATGCACCAGTTGGTTTGTGTTTGCTGGATCTGTAGAATAGAAACACCTCCCAGTATGGCATCTTTGGCGCCAAGTATACATTCAAAATCACGGGTTCCTGTAACGTGAAGATTGAATGTCAGCGGTCTACAGTATAATTCAGAGGTTCCCTAAATGTGTCCGCGATGCCCTGGGCAAGGTGAAGGGTAAACAAGGACGTCGCGAGGCAAACGCGGGTAGACATGGTGGTTTGGGTATAAAACAAATCTTACCTTACTTACAAACCAGTAGCGTTCATTGCGCAACCACAGTACTGTTGAATTATCTAAACAAAAAAGTTAATTAACAGAAGTTGGGGCTGCAATAAGCAGACCGCCCGAAGTATAACAGTTACGAACTTGAGACAGTATCGAATATTGACATTTAACTAATTAGCAATTGGCTTTTTAAGTTTTAACTTTCAACAAATTAAATTCAACAAAGTAAAAGGTAACATGAATAGCGAAAGTAATTTTAAAGGTGGTAAACAAAGTTAGTGAAAAATTAATTAAGAACGTTGAACGTAATAAAATGAATTAAATAAGTTATTTAAAGTGAATCAAAATATGAGATGATCAAGTAATTTAGTATAAAACAATTTAGGCGATAAACAATAGTCAAATTCAAATAATAATAATAAGCAAAAATGAGATTAAGGTAAACTTAGAGACGGTTTCCAAAAGTTGACGGAAGATGGCAGCAGATGAAAATCTTGTAGTAAATATTTTTCTTAATTCAGAAATTCGAAAGTAATTGGAGGTGAGATGATGAGCAGCAATTAACGTTGTTATCAGGAATCTAACCATCGACGTTCGACAGCAAATAGAACGGAAATAATTTCAGATAGGAACTCAGATAAAATTCGTTGACAAAATGGCGGTTGCGTTACACAAAAGGCTACAAAATAAAACAGTGTATTACTAAACAAGTCTCACTATCAAGGACCGCACTGCTAGCATCGTTTAGGGGAGCGTAAAGGGTGAAAACCCTTACATTAACGCATAAGAGCTGCTTTCGGCATAGTTAGTGTTATGTTTTGAGAATAGGCGGGAAAATTAGTTTCAACAACACTATTAATCCAAGCATCCATCATACTGCTTGTGATCTAACAGACACGGGCACTAGCAAATGTTTATTGGAGATGTCGCAACTATTTTTTTAGAAGGTCGAAGGACGGTTAAACGCTTAATGGTATTGTAGTATCCACAGTTGGGATACCTATATTTTAGAGATACGACAACATGTACAAGAAGCTGAAAAGTAGTGGCAACGTCGATACTTTTGTTTTACTCTAGTTCCATCTGGCGGAGGATTTTTTTGTGTAAGGCGGCTTAATCTTAATTTTCAGGATCATCTTGATTGAAGCCGCGAAGTAATAAACATCGTTTTCATTTGTTTTATTTTGGTGACGCCATTTTTGGTACTTTCTGCAGGTGATATCTTTTTGATTAATATGATTATATCTGTCTAATTGAATTGCATTGTGTGTTATTATAAATTGGTGTTACCCTGACTTTTGCATTGCCTCGCTTTTCAACGGGAGTATTGAATTAATTTGAATCTCACATTGGAAGCGTTCGTTTAATTATATGTTGTCGCGTGTGTATGGTAGAACTATCTAAGTTATATTCATTTGTTTTCATTTTAAATATGTGTTTGAACTTATGGCATTTCCGACATTTAATCTATTATGTGTGTAGTTAGCAAAAACAAAACAAAACAACAAAATATGAATACCTAAAAACAGACAGTCGAAAATGGGGAATACCCACGTCTGATCTGACTTCGATTTTATTATGATTATGTGTGTAGTTAGCAAATTGTATTATGATTTCTCCTATTTATTTATGTGTTTTATGATTAATTGAGGGACATTACAAATGAGTTCAAATTGAACATAATGTATTAAATATTTGTGGATAAACAGAAAAGATGGCTCTATTGTACTCGAAACGGTGACTAACGGAATCCTTTATGTATTTTTACCTGAAGTTGAACCCTTTTTGTAACTTGTAAATTTCTATCTATTTAAACTCTCATGACCCTTTTATTTTAATATGCAATGTATTTGATTTGATTTTCTTTGTTTAATTTGATTATTTATTGTACTATTTTATCAACTGCTGCATATATTATTTTAAAGATGATTGAAGAGTATCCACAATGAAATAATTGTAAATGTTTTGTCTTGATATTATTAAACAGTCTTTTTGCTATAATTTTGTATTTGAATTGATGTCATGTATGTAATTATGTCAACGGAGGAGTTTTTTTAGTGTTCGCACTTTTTCTCCTCCGAATCGTCGAGTAACTGTCAATAAATGCATTATTTTTGGTACAGTTAATGGTAGTTTTGATTCTCCTTCCCGATTGGTTCACGACCAGTGTATTCGTACCTTTTTATACGATAGAGGGCCTGTTAGACGATCACGAGCTTGTGTCATTTTGGGGTTGGTTTGGTCTGGAGGGAAAGTTTAAATTTTGTCGGCCATGTTTAGGGTTTCCCGCTTCCATTTGAAGTTTATTAACGTAATGGGTGAAGTTAGCTTCTTCGTAATTTTAGTTAGAGGGCTAAGGGGGGTACATTACAGTATGCAACAATTTATTTACCAGAAGTCATCGATAAAATTAAGAAAAGCAACCAAAAACATCGTGATAATGCCAGGTCCCACACAGTACATGGAATAATTGATCATTTGAAGGAGAAAAATTTCTCATCTGTCGTATTTATTACCTAACGACTTTTTGTTGTGAACGAATGTCAGAGTAGAGAAAAATGCCCCGAGAATTGATTTGAACGCATGCACAAGTGAATAACATTTAAAGGCGAATATTTTGAAAAGCAATAAACATTTTTTTCCTTCAATCTTGCATTTATCCATCTCTTGTTTTTTTCATTCTCCATAATTGGATGTTGTAAAGTTGCCAGTATTAATAAGTGTTTCCTTCTCCATGTTGTTTTTCTCGCAGTGGCCGGCATTAATAGATCAGTCGATTTTCGACGCTTTGTGCTACTATTGTGCTTGAAACCATCCTAATTTTCCCGACCTTGAAACGGATCAAACCACAACGGCCTCAGGTAGAGTTACTATTTTCATTGTTAACCCCAGATCCCAACATTTCTACAATAGGTGTACAATAAATCATTTGCAAATGACTGGTGTGTCGTAGAGGTAGTCTACTAGCGGTTGGCGAGACTACCTGGCCGTTGAGACCCTAAATACTCATTCTTAAGTTTCTTAGGATAGTTGACATTAACGTAAAAGTGCAAGTTTGGAAAATCCAGTGGCGTCACAGTGATTACACCAAATTGTTAAATTAACAGGATTTTTATTTTTTATTAGATGCTATGACGCCACTGGATTTCCCCAACTTGCAGTTTTACGTTAATGTCAATTATCCTAAGAAGCTTAAGAATGAGTATTTGGGGTCCAACAGCCAGGTAGTCTCGCCAACCGCTAGTAGACGACCTCTACACGGTTCTCAGTCACTTATGTCACTTAGCTCAACGAACGAATCTTAATTATGTCAAAGATTTAGAATTGCCAAGAGTTTATGAGCAAATTTAATAAAGTATCCCTCTTTAAAATCTTAAACATATAAACTCATTGATGTCGGGAAACGATGATTAAATTCGCTTATCTAATAGAAACAGTAACTTTGGATTTTATTCAATCCTCAGAATGAAATGTTTCAGTTTTAACAGAAATTTCCACTGTAACAAACACAATGTAATTCACTTAACAAAATCATATTCTAAAGACAATGGTTTTATTATATGTTCAGTATTACTATCATTTCTGTTCTTTTATGCTTTCTAGCAAGTAATACTATTAAACTGAAAAAGTAGTTAGTGATGCATAAAGCGTTTCAAAACTTAAAGAGGGGAAAACCTTTTTACTCTTTTATCTCAGATTGCATGCTGCATTGAGATGATCCAATTTGTTTAAATATTTTGATTCGTCCACAATATACGCATAAGAGACGCTCACAAGTGCTCCATATTACTTATACAGGGTGTCTGAATCAAAATAAAATTACTTTTTTTTCAAACTTACTTTGTGGAACTTCATAGATATAATTGTAATAATAGAAACAAGTTGTTCCTTTTATTTTAAATGTAAGATGTAACCCGCCAACCCGTTTCGACATTATGTGTGACAATCAAGGTTAACAGATTGTTAACGTTAAAATCTTTGATACCTACACTTATTACGAAACCTCAGATACTTCATAGTTTTGTACTGTTGTCCGTCCGTCTGTTCGTGTGCGTGGTAACTTTTTTTAGGAGCGACCAATCTTTTCGAAATTTGTAAGAATTAAGAGTTCTTAATAGATGAAGAAAGGTCGCTATTGACTTTCAGATACCAAGGACAACAGCGACAAATTTTACATGCGTTAATGTGAATCGAGAACGGTCAAACATAGACTAACAAAATTTTAGAATTAGGTGTAAGTAATTCATTTTCTAGATACGTATCAACTTTGTACTTTTGCTAGATTATATCTTATGATCCTTACATGTGTCGTGAAAAAAACGTTCACATGGCTAACGAGGAAACTTCATGAATTTTAGACTACCATATGATTTTTGATCAAGGCATGTCAAAATTATTTTTTGTGGACCAATTTCGTTAGTAAAATGTCCAAACCTATTACATCGGTAAACAATAAGCGAATATCATGCATTTTCAGCTACCTCATTGTTTTTGAAAAGCCATGTGAAAATTGTTATTTGTGGATCAGGTACGTTATTAAAATGTAGAAATCTTTTACATCTGTGCCCAATAATTCGGTTTTAGTGATCACATGGATTTTGACTAAGGCTTGTGAAAGATCGGTATTTATAGACTCGTTTCATGAAAAAAACATGCAGTGATATCCAATAAACGAATTTCGTGCATTTTCGATTACCACGTGGTTTTCGACAAAGACATGTCAAAATTCTTATTTTTTAACAAAATGTGCAAACCTGTTACATGAGTTTTGACCAAAATTGATCAAAATCGTTATTTATACACGAATTTCGTGGGGGAAATGTCCAAACGCATTCAATCGCTCCACAATAAGTGAATTTTATACATTTTTGGCGATGAACACATGGATTTTGATAAAAAAAATGTTAGGAGACAAAGAGATGATGCGGGTTATCAGCAAGAAAGCCATCGCTGCAAAACCATCACAGTTATCTATTTCTCATCTCTACAATACATTGGATTGCTTTTCCAGAGAAATTGTTATATAACGGACATCGCTGTTCCAAAGATTTTGTATATCTCTGTGGACGAACCATAACAGTATGTTCGTCATTGCCTATGGAAGCGGGGGATGATACAAAGTGTTGTTAGCAA
Source organism: Pyrocoelia pectoralis (assembly GCA_036250285.1). Classification (NCBI taxonomy): domain Eukaryota; kingdom Metazoa; phylum Arthropoda; class Insecta; order Coleoptera; family Lampyridae; genus Pyrocoelia; species Pyrocoelia pectoralis. The sequence goes on along the minus strand of CM070079.1, from coordinate 32,027,642 downwards.
TTTATTCTTAAAGTATCAAAAGCTCTCATTCCAGAAGTGTTTTTTTGGTAATAACAAGTTTAAATGTGATATTTCGCACAAAAACTACTATGAAACGACTAAAATCTATCCTAAGTAACAATAGTGGGTCCTTATGACATTTCCACGGAATCAGACAGCGTAGATTAGTAGGTACTCAAAATAGCAGTAACGCGAATCACGTACGGCAAACACAGAAATCATGTTACATCAAATAGTGGTTCAATTTTAAGTTTAAAACGATAATGTAGTTCAGTCCAATGAGTGCCCAAAAGAGGGATGTATGGAATAAGCGAGAATTTTTGACTTCAGGGCTTTGTTAGGAGTAGTTAGTAGGTAAACATACTAAAAGTGAAAGTGAGTAGGTATAGTATAGATAGTCCAGTCAATGAAGTATTGTAGAGTGAATGGAAGATGCGATACTTTTTGGCTTCAGGACTTTGTTAGGTAAACATACCAAAACTCACCGTCCTTGGGGAGGTGAGGTTAAGGTGGTAAGGGACTTTATGTAGTAAGAAGCAATTAAACATTTTAATATGCAGGTTGTAATATTTCTCAATCAAAATAACATTAAAATTCTAAAATTACAATGGTGCAACTAAATTGAAGGATAGAAAAAATATCAAACTGCGCTTATTCCATTATTGTAGATCTTCATCTTCAGATGTACTCAGTGAACGAACGAAGCAGCGAGACAGGTTAAAAGCTTTTTCACAAGGATTTTCATGATTTTTTGTTTCATTATAACAATCCTCTGCAATTTGAGCCGTGACCCCATCAACAATCTGTAATTTAGTCACTTTGCATTCTCCAGAACTATCCATAACTTTCAATCGAATACAAATACACTTCATATAGCATTTCAAACGATCATCTTCGGGATATTCCAGGTGTAAAAACATTCTGTCTACATAAACAGGATCGACACCCGATTCTGCCATACATTCTTCCTTGAACGGATCGGTCAATTTTACCCATGATTTTCGCAATTTTTGTGCTACGGTCTAAAAAGAGATAATTATACTAAGTAACGATAGCTGTCTATACCTTTTCTGGCCTTGAAGTCGTAACCGCAGTCACCAAACCTAGCACAATTAGCAAAAATGCTTTCATCGTATTACTGCAGACGTGAGGAATCATAAACTTCGAATGAGCAACTTTCGGAAAATGTAACTTTTGTTGTTGTTTATGCGAGGTAAATATAACTTGATTTCTCGATCTTTAGCACCAAAATAATTAACAAAGTATCATTAATGACACATATATGTATTTAGTAAATTTTCCATTATCAGTGTTTGGCTTCAAATTTCATGTTTAACTTCTAATCTATTTATGTTTAAACCGGTTTCAACCATAACAAAATACAAGTTGCAAGGTAAGAGCCATCCTTGTTACCTTACTTAGATTTAGTATATGACACTAAAATTTAATCTATGAATAGATTGGTCAAAAATAAAAGCAGAATAATTCCAGTAAAGCAAAGCTGAATGGAATCGTGTATTACACAGACGGCTCGAAAACCATTAAAGGCACTGGCCCTGGAGTATACGGATGCAATGGACGGGGCTGCAGAATTTCTGTAAGCCTAGGGCAACAAGCGATCGTGTTCCAATCCGAGGTATATGCAATCCTGGCCGCGGCTGTTCAGCTATTAAAAGAGAACCTTATCAAAAGGAAAATCTTTATAGTGACAGACAGCAAAGCAGCGATTGCAGCAATAGTGGTAAATTCAGCGCTAGTCCTTGAATGCACACAAATCCTAAACGCACTAGGTAAGTGCAACTCAGTCACACTAGTGTGGGCACCTGGGCACGAAGGAATCGCAAGTAACCAGTTTGCTGACGAGCAAGTGAAAACAGTTTGTTACATAAAGTGTCATACGATTCACTACCCATGTAGTGTAATAGGTAGCGTGCTTTCAAATCATTTGCTGTATTAAATACTTTGAATGCAACCTCCAACCGTTTCACCCACCGACTCACTCCATTTCATCGAAATATTGTTTTACTTGCTACCACCTTTAATTTTTCCATAATTTTAATCATGTTCGTCAATCATCGCCCTTCCGACAAATTTTGGGTTTCCTTTGTTATATTTTATCAATTTTACATGCGATTGTTCAAATTTTTTAAATTTAATTATTTTAACATGTTAACCAAACTTATTTAAGTGTTGAATTTTCACACATGTTCTATCTCTCAGACAACTTTCCAATGCATTGATAATTTTTGGTAAAATCACCTGGCTTGAAAATGGGATGTATCCATCCCGAAACGTGTCGCCAATAATAAACATATAATTTTATTAATCTCATTTCAATAAATCGACTTTGTTAAGGGGGAGGTTGTGAGTTTTTTTGCTCATTTTAAACGATATAATGTAGTTCCTGCAAAACAAGGAAAATTGTCTTCATTATCTACCACAGACAATATGGAATTCAGAGTCGGTGGTGTATTTTCCCCAAAAGAACTGATGCACTATCCTACGGACATCACTTCGAGCGCCTTCATCGTAAGTATTTTCGTGGGATGAACAAATTTTGCAGTAATTGTTAGGCCTATCCCGTGGTTGTTACAGTCCAGCAAGTGACATATATTCCTGGCGCACTCTGTAAATTGTTTTCTCCGAAACGCCACTCACTTCGGACGCTAATTTTATTACTTACATTTGATAGTGATTCGTTACCATTGATAAAATGTACAAGCAGTGCCTTTTTAGGCACGTGTCCCGAGGTCCTGGGGGGCCCAAAAGTATAAAGTGAATAAAGAAATTAAAACGTAGTATTGAAAATATAATAATATAATTTATTATTATATAAATTGAAGAAATATAACATATTTTCAGTAGTCGTTACAAACACGCGAAAACAACTTTTGAATAAAGTCGGATTCACCGGTTTTTAGGTATGACTCATCGCTACAAATCGTATGCATCAATGCAGACGCTCCGTATGTCGTAACTAATAAATAATTCCTACTGTCAATTTTTGTGTAATCTGTCACTTCAGTTCGATCAGCTGTTTCAACGCACGGACATACGTTTCATTGCGTGCACATAAAATAAACGGAACGACATACGTTTCTCAATTGCATTTTACTGATACTTTTATTTACAGAAACAGAAAACTATGTCACGTCGATTATCATACTTTACTGCAATGAGTCATACCTAAAACCCGGTGAATCCGACTATACCACTGTCAAAGGATTACAACAGACTATTTAGTTTTTAAAGAGACGCCTAAAATAAACATTACTATCTCCTTCTAACACACCTGACACAAATACAGATGTTTTAAACGTATAGTGTCCGTGTTAGTTCACCACCCGTGGCGACGATAATGTAGCATTCCATTCTCTCAATTTCCAAATACTGTGTGTTAGAACGAAATAGATACAAACTACGAATGTGTGCGTCAAATAAAGCGCTAAGCCGAAAATCGCAAACATTCATTTTACAGACTATATTTATTAATATTTGTTTTCATAAAATTTATTATTTATGTATTGCACGACATGTTTCGGGTTTTGAAACTAAAGTGAAATTATATAAAAAAATTAAAATTAAGTTTAGAGGAAAAATTCACAACATTTACCTACAGCAAATGTAAAAATAAAAAGTGGTATATGACAGGTGAAATTTTATTTTTAAAAAGAAATACATAAATAAATAATAGATTTTATTAAAACAAATATTAAGGAGAGGTAATGTTTCTTTTAAATATTAATTCTTCAAGAACCCCTCTGTGTGACCAGAACCTTTTTATAAAACCTATAAAATGTTTTTGCTAAAAAATTTTTTTATGGGGAGGGGCGTAAGAATGGCCCAGGGTCCCGAAAATTTTAAAAACTGCACTATGTACAAGATTCATTATCATCTGCTTCTCCGACACTATGAGGTGTTGACCACGGTTCTGTTGAACTATTACATGCGCCATTTCTCGTTGCAAGTTAGAGGCACAAAGTAATAATCACAAAATAACAATAATCAACAATAAAAGTAACAATGACCATTATACTGCTCCGTAATCGGTCGATTACTCAATATGGGTTGAAGATACAGAAAAAAGTTTCAAATAAAAATTGCTTTGATTTGAATTGCGCATTTTTTAAAAATATTCTTATACCTACAGTATGTTGCATTTTCACGTGGCAGGAAAATGTCACTTTTTTTTAAATGGCACACCCTGTATTTTTTTCTCTTAGTGTATCGACCGACCATATTTATATCACGCCTGAAATTTTTTTTAATATTGGATGTGCGGTTGCCAAGTTATTAATTATTTTGTCAAAATTTGGTACAATTCAAGGTCGGACTATAATATTCATAACTACGTTATTCTTCAAAAAAGGAAAAATTTATTTGACGAATGATATTACCCTAATGTCGTGTTATTCTACAAAAAAAAACTAAGTGATTAATTTTATACCGAGTGTTCAAAATGAGAATTCAAACTTTGTGAACTTTAAATAGAATTTATACGAATATTTTAAATGGAACACCCTGTATTTTTATTTACCATCAAATTCTCGACAAAAAAACCCTATTGAACGGTGTATTATTTCCTGGTATTATTTTTTGTACATTTGTTAATATTTACGATTTTTAAAATTTCACGTAAAAAAAATTTGTTAAAAGTAATTTTTATTTAATTATTATTACAAAATACCGTTAGCGTTTTTTGTCGAGAATCTGATGGTAAATAAAAATACAGGGTGTTCCATTTAAGATATGCGTATAAATTCTATTTAAAGTTCACAAAGTTTGAATTCTCATTTTAAACACTCGGTATAAAATTAACCACTTAGTTTTTTTTTGTAGAGTAACACGACATTAGGTAATATTATTCGTGAAATAAATTTTTGCTTTTTTTGAAGAATAACTTAGTTATGAATATTATAGTCCGACCTTGAATTGTACCAAATGTTGACAAAATAATTAATAACTTGGCAACCGCACATCCAATATCAAAAAAAAATTCAGGCGTGATATAAATATGGTTGGTCGATACATCAAGAGAAAAAAATACAGGGTGTGCCATTTAAAAAAAGTGACATTTTCCTGCCGCGTTAAAATGCAACATACTGTAGATATAAGAATATTTTTAAACGATTCGCCATTCAAATCAAAGCAACTTTTATTTGAAACTTTTTTATGTATCTTCAACCCACATTGAGTAATCGACCGATTACGGAGCAGTGGGACACCCTGTATAATTATCGTAGACAATGATCAATGCGATAGAAATAATCCGCGAAATACAGCATAACAAAATAAATGTAGGGAAACTGCTTAAATATGCAAGCACATTAATTACATCGTAAGGTTGCAATTAACGTTCCAAACCTACAATACAAATATTTCCATTTCAATTAATAATAAATAAGATATTATGTATTGTACTTAAAGACCTTAATTGTGTGCCATTATGCACCATTATTATAGAAAATAGGTACCTACCTTGAAATTGTTAAAAAGTGCAAAAATTATTATTATATTATTTATTTTATTAACTTATTAATTTGGGATAAGTAATTAAAAAAAAAATACGCGTCAGATATTTTTTTAAATATAATTGCGGCAATATTACTCCGAAAATGTTATATCTTTTTTATTTATTGTGACGACACAGTGTGTCCACAACACAAAAAAAACGACAAAGAAAGATATGATTAACGCAAATTGTATAGACGTTTAGAGTATTTTGACCTAATGGGGTCTCGGTAAGGAACTTGACATGAGAAAAAATTACATAATTCACGATAACGTTATTGAGAGACGAACGAAAATATTGTTCTCAAACACAAAAACAACTATTCATTAATTATTTATCTTCAGTTATTTTTTATCTATTTTGATAACAACTACAGAAAAAAACCGCAAACCTCTTTTGAAAAGTAATGTAAACGAACGAAAAGATAACATAAACTTCTATGGTAAATTGTTTAAGAAATTTCATTTGTTATTTATTATTTACCCGATCCAAAAGCACATGCAATGAGAAGTGTTCCGATAATAGTATTTGTTTTGATCTCAACAGGTGTAACCACAACTGCAGGAAAGGTAAGCACGGCGCTTCTATGCACTTTTAATTATTTCATTGTTTTGTAAAAGGTGCCATCGCAATATCAAAAATCATGGGATGCAGCAGCGAGTCCGTATAAGCAAGAATGTATTGAAGAAACAGGTGTTAACAAAAGCTATGCAGATAGACTATTTTTGTACTCCGAATACCATGATGATGACAATTTAAAATGTTATTTAAAATGTCTTTGCGAACGCTTGGAAATCGTAAATATCTCTTCTGGAACATGGAATAAGAATGAGATTTTAAAGCATATTTCTGGTGTAACAGATGAAATTTACAAAACCTGTAGCGATGAAACACAAGATGAATCTCTTTTGTGCCAAAAATGCTTCGATCTGTCTAAATGCATAGCTCGCCACTTAAATGACGCAACTAATTAAATGATACGAATGCTCTTCATGTATCATTTAATGTATCCCAAAATCCAAAACATTTATTAAATATGTACTTTTTTTACGTTCTTTATTCAATAATTATCTTATTTATTTGTTTTTCATAACAATTGAAACGCCTCAAACTCTATTATTCTATCATGAAACGCCTTTGTTTTAAACATATACCTACCAAGTATCAATTTGAATACTTGCCAGACCTCATATCTTCGGAACTGTAACAGGTAAGTATTAATAACAAATTCAAACTAATATTTTCCCGTATATCGGAAGTCTCGCCCTCTATCGGCCCGCTACCCACAGTGCAAAAAAACAGAAACCTAGATTTGAAACAACACAGAAACGTTACATCGAAACATTTTATATGTATATGTTTCAAGAAACATATCGGAGAGTAATTTATTGATATGTAGGAGAAATGTGCCCTTATAAATGTTTCATACGTGAATATTTGAAATGTCTCATATATGTTTCATTTGAAACATACCTGAGTATAAAAAAATTGAGATGTGGTAGAAACTAGGGTACCGAGAGCCCCAACTGCTCTGAGGGGCTCTTTTCCCAGTGCGCAGGCCCTGCAGGGCCCCATGTATTCCGGGGTCTCCAGGGCCCCCAAAATTCTCTTAGTGTAGACTCGAAGGAGATCGGTGATGCTGAAAAATCGTTTTGCTTCAAGTGGGATTCGAACATCGGTCGCTTGTTTAGGAATTCAGAAAACAGCTACGCAAACTACCTGAGCTACCGACTCGCTGGCAAATAAGCCATTTAGATGTGCAATATTACCCATCTACTTATGATGAATAAATCTATTTTTGGAAACGGAAATTTTTCGTTCCAATTAAACACTAAATTGTTAATTTTGGATAAATATGTAAAACACTCACATTGAAACGTGTATTTTTAGTTTCTTACGATATGTTTCAAGTCATTAGGTTTCTAGTAGGTACGACGCTACTAAATACAAGTAACATTAACTTTGAAAGATGACTTCAAACGAAACATCACATTTTTAATGAAGTTTCTAAAATGTTATACGCTATCATTAAAGCTGGGATAGTTAGACAAAATGAAAGTTTAAAAAAGGTAGGCAAAAGGCATAAAAAATAATTTAAACAAAGCATCTAAAAAGACAAAAAAGGAGAAAAATGGGACGGAAAAGCGAAAACTGTCGAGATAAAATCAACACATACATATTCAATTTGTATAGACAAACAAATATTTATTTGAAAAAGTAATTACCTAGAGTTGATAGATGTTATCTGCTGGTATTCTTTTTCAATAAAGTTTTCTGGCTAATTAAAATACGCTTAACTCGGCATAATGACAAAGGGATGCAATTTCAACAAAAACTGTATGTAGGTGCAGCTTGCAGGTAGAAATAATACAATGGGAAATATTTCAAAGTAAGGAAAATGACTCATCCGTATTATTATTGTAAGAGGCTTAAATATTATAGACAAAGTTTGTATTCAGTTTGTATACCAAATTCCTTTCACTTTCAAACAATTTGCTTTCTTAGAAATTACCCAGAAAAATATACCTATATAAAATCTAAAAATTAAAAAATACTTACTTACATTTCAAAAAACTAAAAAAAATGTACAGAAAAGGTACTAAATACTTACGCGAAAATATCAAAAAAAAAAAGGTCAAAAACGCAATAAAACTAACAGAAACCAAAAAAGGCAGAATAAAGTTTGCATTTTTGGAAAGTGCGTACTCTAAAACGGATTTTAAATAGGGTCTGCCTTATTTTTGTCCATTTATAAAAAAAGGCATCCTAGCTTTAGTTATCACATTCCAAAAAATATATCACAGAGATATATTTTTGGATACATATCTAAAACGTTCACACCGAAACGTGTATGATGTGTTTCTTACGATATGTTTCAACTGATAAGGTTTCTGGTACAACACTACTAAACACAACTCCGTAACGTTAACTTTGAGATATGACTATTTTGTTTCAAACGAAACATCACATTTGTAACGTTTCTAAAATGTTATAACTACGTTATCACATTCCAAAAAATACATCACAAAGATGTATTTTTGGATACATATCTAAAACGTTCGTGTTGTAATGTGTATGTTTTGTATTTTATGTAACATATCAATTGAAACGTTTATTAGACATTACCATTTATTCGGTTTCGACAGGAATGTACCAGTAATGTGTCTTAGATGTTTCTTAGGAATGTTTCATTTGTAACCCTTATGCAACATTTAGAAACGTTTCATGGATGTACTGTGTTCAGTGGGTAGTCACTCTGTAAATAAAAGTAAAGATTTTGCTACAAAGTGATTGCCGGTTCAGAATACAGGTGTCTTTATATCGGATTTGTATTTAAAAATGGCGTACCAACAGGTGTGAAGTTAAGTCACCGTTTTTACTCAAATAATAATTACAGGTACGTATGGTCCAATACTTATTCTCTACTTTATTAATTTAATTCACCTTGCAGGTTTCCACGTCTGAAGGAACTAATTTGATTAAGGGGAAAATTTACGGTAATTCAATAAATAAACAAAGTTAACTTGTCAACAGTAATCAGCAATTTCCACCTCAATTAGCAGTTACCCTAATTAAACGAACTCTATCTGCGTTGTCAGGTTAGTGATTCCAGGGTTAAAACAAATCCGTTGCTTAAAACCGGTGATTATTAGAAACGTGTACTTAAGAGCGCCTGTCTACAATCATACAGGTTAATTAGCCCTTTTGTCATCTTCCAAAGGAACCAATTCAACTGTACAACTGTTAGATAATTAATCTCTTATGTGTAATTAGCTACGGAATCTCCTGCTAAATTGCGGTGCAGTATAACGGGTTGAACGGCCGCACTCCAGTTATACCAAAAACAACGTAGGATTACAAACCTTTTTATAAAACTGCTATTTCGGCTTGTTTCTTACGGTCGAAAAGTACACAGGGTGAACTAGGGTGAATCATGTATGAATGCAAATAAACGGTGTAAACGGTAAATCACTAATTACCGGTGTCTTAAATGTTAATATATTTACAGGTGAATGTAATAATAAAGATAAAGAAAAAATATAAACGGACTTACCCAAAAAAGAACTAAAAAACGGTTTCTAACCCACAGGTGGGTACGCACACAGGAACGCACACACGGGATTTTCACAAGGGATAAGCAGGAAATATCAGGTTTTCAGGTAAATGAATCAGGATTATAAGCGGAATGTACAAATAATGGTTTTCAGGATACAAGAACGGTTACGGATAATCGGTTATACAGGATGAGCGGTTGAAATAAAAAGGACCAAAAATATGCAAACGACTCCCTTGTCTCGTCTGCGGTGCCTTTTAAAAGATTTTCCCCAGTCCTAATTCTCGTTCCTCCCCATTTTGACCAGGGCGGGCAGTTTTTGAAAATGAGTGGGAAAGAAAAAAAACAATTTGCTTATCAAATTTATTAAACAACTTACTCCTTTACATCTTTTTACAGTATTATGATATAATCTGGCGGAAGGAAGAAAGTGGGGTATGTACCTGCACACATAATTTGACACATCTTGACATGTTTACCTATTACTGCTTTCGTTTTTTTATACTCTTTATTCAATGAATAGTATTTTCAAATCTTTCGATTTGGTATCGCTTTTTCTTTTAATAAATTTCGACATTTTCACATAAAGTCCGTTCGCTGTAGTTTTGTTGGTAAGTGATTAGGGATTCCCACTTGCAAACTGTATGGTTCAATATTTGTGAAAGTTAGTGGTACTTAAAATTTCTACATAATGAGGAAATATCAATATAATGTATCAATTATAAAAAATAAATGGTTTAGAACCCCTGACTTTGTATTTAAAAGTTTACATTTGAACAAAACAGAGCTCATTATTCCATTGTCACCAAACAATACTTAATGGTGTTGTTTACCTGATTATTGCTCGAGGCGATTAGACATGCCCAATACATATTTTAGGTAGGTATGATATATATGTTAGAAGAGGACAACACTATAAAAGTATGTGATTTCTGAAATTAAGCGCTAATCACTTACCAACAAAGCTACAGCGAACGGACTTTAGTTCCAAGTTAATCCTTCCAAATTTTTAAGAAAATCCTGCCATGAATTTAATATTTGAATACTTTTTCCGTGGTAATGACGTATTGAAATTGAGAAGGTTTATCAATTACCTTCTACGTAATATCATAATACAAGAATCGTGTTGTATGTATGTGATATTCAACCAACTTCAAAAAGTTGGTTACTAAATTCGTACGGATGTCTGTGTGCGTTGGTCGATGTTACAGGGTTCAGAAGGTTGGAAGTGGTGTCATCTTATAGGAAATTGTTTACTGATTCCAAATCTCTGGTAAATTTTTTGATCGGATCACCCGTTCGCCGTCGGGACGCCGTTAAAGTCAAAATGTAAACCCTTGAATATCTCCAGAATGACACATCCTCCTTTATTTTTTGAAACCTATTCAGTCATGATACGTAAACATTACCCTCACCCACCTGTGGGGTGTAGCGGGGGTGAGTTTTGAAAACTTAAATGGGAACACCTATTTTTTATTGCACTTTTGGATTCTCTATAAAAAACTATTCTCAAATTGCAAATTTCACTCCCAACTGCAACCCCTTTTTTTACTTTTTTTCGTGATTTACAAATTATCGGTCACCCTCTCCGCTTCCATCTGCCTTAAGGATGGAAAGAAAAACAATGGCTCATTTGTACACAAATGTTCTGCTATCTTTATCTAACACAACTAAGGGCAGATTGGAAGAAATCAACATGAAATGAGTCCATACCATCAACAGTGCGTTAAGAGATAGCAGATTAACCCAACAAACTATCGGAATGGACACAGATGGAGATAATTTAAATATGAATAATAAATGGTGTGTCATCTGTGTCAAGGACATCGACGCATGAACAGCAACATATCATTAACGGCATGACATGGTTTACATTTATTATTTTGAGGATTAAGATGAGCTACTGTTTATCGTTACGCTACTGATATTACAAATAGAAGCTAAATCTGATTGAGATAATGAAAGGTAAACGGAGAGGTTAACACACCTGATATGGTGAAGCGTATGAGGACCATAATCATTGTTTGTAGATTATCAGTTTTATCGCTGCGATGTAATGTCGCTAATTTCCGTGGATCCCTTATTATCTTTATCTTCCATAATTTATAAAACATCAGTTACATGTACTTTATTTTAGGCAACTATCAGATCCAAAATGGGAAAAAAAAAGTAAGTGACACCAATGATAAGTTATCTCTATGATGACACATATAATGATTTCCATTTGCTATTTGATTCATATACGTAGTAACCACAATGAAAACCACTCTGGTAGTAGCCTTATTTTTGGTATTCGCTGTTGCAACGGTAACCAAAGGAAAAGTAAGCAGTGTGACTGTCGTGCAATTTTATTTATTTTATTATTTTTCAGAAGGTACCGGCGCACCATCAAAAATCGTGGAGTGCAGTAACGGAGCCGTTTAAGGAAGAATGTATTAAAGAAACAGGTGTTGATATAACTTACGCAAATAGAGTATTTTTATACTCTGAGTACCCTGAGGATGAACCTTTAAAATGTTATATAAAATGTATTTCCATGCGCATGAATATTTTAAACGGATCTTCCGGAAAATGGGAAAAGAGTGAAGTTATACAACAAGTTTCTGGCATAACATCTGAAAGTTACCAAAACTGCAACGATGAAACAGAAGCTGAATCTAATTTGTGCCAAAATAGTTTTGATATGTCTAAATGTTTCGTTCGGCAAGTAAGCGTAGATGATGAATGATTGTATTTTCTTACACTACTGTTCATAAAATTCTGCATATTTCCTAGAATAGTAGTTTACGTAACAAGTCCCGAAAGTGATCTTTTACTGGACAAGTAGGCAAATTACAGGGCGAGCCGTAGGCGAGTCCTGCAAGCCTGCGAGTCCAGTAAAAGCACTTTTGGGACGTATTACGTACAATATTTTTTTTTAAACGGGCAGAACAATTGACCGTTCTAGGCCGGAAAGTAAAAATGAGTCCGGGTTTTACCGGACTATCACAATAACTTTCTGGCTCAGTCCGACAAAATGAGATTTTCTGACCTAAAAATAAACCGGAAAGTACTACTTTCTGGCCGATTTTTAAAAAAAATATTTGTGTAGATATAAATAATAATATAAAATAATTTTGTTGTCGGTCCTATATAAAGCTATCTTGTGCAGCATTGTATAATTCGTTACCTACCAAATTTATGAAAAACAACTTTATATGAAAATTTAGTAAATGTGTCCTCCTGTGTTTATGAATGGAGAGCTATTTGGAAAACATTTAATTAAAGATGGCGACTCCAGCGGCAGTTTTCACATAATACTAAGAAGTTATTTGGGGGGGGGGGGGGGGGGGGGGGGGTAGAAACTAAAATTTGTGTACACATTGAATACCATAGATAAAATTTTTAAAAGCATTAGAATTCGTATAATCCCCATACCAATTCAGTCTCTTTCTCTACTTAAAGTGTAGCAAATGCAACAAATAACATGGACAAAAAAAATAAAGGTAATGCATTGTAACATGATAACATACAAATTGTCCTCTGGGAAGAAACAATTTAGTAATACAAAACAAAACAAAATTAACCACAGCTTAACATAGAAGAGTTACATTTCAAAGTAGTGGTAATCCCCCCACCCTCTCCCTCAAAGAAGATAATAATAAAAAATAAAACACATAATGTGAGAGCCGATTCGACGCCCTTCACACACACGCAGAAAAAAATATCGACGCCCTTGGCTTTAACGTCGCAAAATAATACCGTACAAATATTTATCTACTATTCATATACAGGGTGACCCAGGGCTGTGTGCTTGGGCCATAACTTTCTTGCTATTCAAGATATCGACATGCGGTTTTCACTGACAAGTAAAGACACTTATACTGCACATTTTAAAAATATTTTGGTTATATAAAGGATGTTCCTATACAGGGTGGTAAACCAAAGTTATGTTTTTTTAAATGGGACACCCTGTATATTTCTACATTATTAGTTTTTACATGAAAAAATAATGGGACTTTGTATAAGTCACTATGGGTCTAGCTCTCGCAGTTTCGGCGTTATTCAACGTTTTGTTCGAAAAAAGGCTCATATTTGATGCATCACTGCTCAGTAGGCCATGGATGTTTTTCAACAAACTTGCCACAAAAAATTTTAGAATAACTTGGAATTTTAATAAATAGTCGACTTTTGGTCCATGTATGCACATACTATACAGGGTGTGCTGAAACGCAAAAGGTCGAATAACTCTTTTTTTATAAATGGAACACCCTGTATTTCTGTTCACGAGTCGATTCAGTTTTGATTAAGCTTTCCAATGATATGCAGTTTGTATGGTCAATTCTGAATAGTAGTATAGTAGCACAGCTTTCAACCGAAAAGTCACTAGATCTGGTGACCTGTTCCAGTATTAAGCCGTTCACCGCTATACCCGTTTGTACACAAGCTGTTTGAAATTAAGCCGTTCATCAAAAAGTCACTAGATTGACCTTCATTTTCTCTCGATAAAATATAGGATAGCTTTCAACCCAAAAAGTCACTAGAAAAGTCACCAGATCTAGTGACTTTTCGGTTGAAAGCTGTGCTACATTCAGAATTGACCATACAAACTGCTGAAACTCTACCAATGAAGTCTAAAATTGTATAAATTTGTTAATTTTCTAAGGGTACCGACACTTTTAGGTTTAAAGTTTCAACATTCACTTCTTTCTTCCAACGCCGATTTTGTATTCTTTGGTCTCTCTCTTCTTCTCGTGGTGGTTTCTTGTATCTTCCTCAGTATTGAGCTTCTTTTCAGATTATTCTTTTCATTTTTGACGACTTGAACAATATCGCTCACTTACAACTTTTGAGCCCTGAATTTCTCCATATAGTAGAATAATGATCTTAAAAATTCCAATTACATTTTTACTTGACTTTTTATTGTTTTCTTCTCTTCTGCCATAATCATTTCAATATCAAACTGTTGTAACCATTCGTGATTTAATCATCGTACATCCTCGATACGGCAAATAATCTGAATTGTGGGTACCGGAGTCATTATTCTGTTAACTCGTCTGGGAAAGCCTCCCGATTTCTTGCATTCTATTGTAGACGAATTGGTCCTGCTTCTGTCCCACGTAATTACTGGAATCCGCCCAATGTGTGATTTTCTCGATCGCCAGCTCTAAGTTTTCTTTATCCTATCTGACATTCGAATACCAATCAGGCCCGTATAGAGCCCCAGGCGAGGGACAGTCTCCTTTTTAGTTGGTGCTAAATTTACTTTCGCCATTACAAGTGGCACGATCTCTTTTGTTAGCCCTCCGGCCTCAGGGCCCAAATGCTGATCCGCTTCCGTAGGAAAATTTGTGAAGCGTTAATTTCTGAGTCGACTTGACTAAATAATATGATCATGATCTTTGGATACCCATTCCCCTCAGCTATAGTAACTTCATAAAATTAACTTCAATCACTAAATCCACTTCCCAATCCTTTTCCACAGCAGCCGGTGAAGCAGAAGCTTTCGAACTAGGGTAACAAGCGAGGCGATTCCTTGTACCACTATTCCGAGTTTTATTCCACTTGGTGAAGATTTTTCCGTGCTGAATTTTTCAGTTAAACCAGTTGCTTCCAGTTTCTTTCTTGCTCCAGTCATCCTCTTCTTCGCAAATGATAATTATTTGACTGTTACTGTATCATAAAACTCTTTTGAATCCGAGATATCTTCCCACACATTCGTTTATAATCGAGTAAATCCACATCATAAGATTCCTCTCAATATTACTCGGTACAACTTGTGAGTCAGCAGACACGCTTCCACTGTCCCATCATGTAAGACGTAAAAGAGTATTGTGATCCACTGCCCAGTAGTACTCGACAATTCTTCATGATCGATCCATTCTGTAATTTCACAAGAAGGGTAAAGGGAGACCATATAGAAACATAAATTGTTTCTCCTCTGTTTTCTGTTGGATGTAAATTGAGTTCTGAGGTAGTATGTATTAGTAAATACGGCTTCCCTTGTACTATGTCCACCCTATTTTTCTATAATGATTACTAGCTTATTGTAAGTTTGACAACACTGTAAATTGCAACCGAAGACTAGGATGACAAAGTAAAGTCGAGCGGAATCAATTGGTGCACGTGAAAGCACGTTTTTATTCTCTTGGCATTATAGAAACGCAATCAAGGTAAAAATATTGATAAACTTGAAACTAATTATATCAAATAGAGTAATCTTATCGCACATTAAAAAATGGTTATCTATTGTTGTAATCCACTCAGTTTTGAATACAGTACTATCTATTGCAAATATTTAATTTTATTACACTTACGTTGTGGAAGTTAACAAATAGCTATTACTGTAATACAAGGCTACCATAAATAATTCACCGAAGGTTTTTCAGATGAAAACTCCTTTTGTTCACTAAAAAAACTGTAAGAGAAAATACTTCTCTGGACATTTGTGGTAGTTTTTACAAGTAAATGCTTACTTCATGAAATTGCTACCTACAGGGCTTGGTCCTCCTGCCTACAACCAAACGGTTTCTTATTACGTACTCCCCCATGTAGAACTGAAGACACACATCGATATTACTTTGGTGACAATTCACAAAGAAATGTTACAGAACGTATGAAAAGATCTCCATTATCATTTTGCGCATTTGTGTCGTGGGACTACATTTGGAATGCGCTTCCGATCATTCTTGTGTATCTATGATTATTGTACCTACCTATAGGTATGTAATGCTTTTGAAAACACATTTCTTGAAATACGAAAACTCACTTAAGTATCGCTGTTTAACTACAAACAATGGAAATCATAATAAGTGTGCCTGATAGAAAGGCCCAAACATCAATCAGCTTGTAGGTTACCCTACACAAGCCGTTCCATTTTGGATGTCCACCGGCAATACCTTCAAAACTCAAAGGTGTCAACTTAATGGTATAAAAAATGTTATAACTAAATCAGGAATGAGAAATTCAATGAAAATATTTATGTAGGTATGTAGTTATAACTTTGTTTGTCTAAATAAATTAATATTTCTACAAATCCACTACACAACTAAAATAAACATAAATCCTCAAAGACCACACTGTCCCCATACCCTAGTCCCCTCCTAACTATCTCCTGATTACCTCCACTCCCTCTCTTTCCAATTGCTTCTTTCTTCCACCTTCTCCATCCATGCTATTCCATCCCCTCTCTCTCCTAAGATCTCCCTCCATCCTCTTTCCTCTCCCCTCAGCTCTTCACATTCTCCTAACATTCCTTCCTACATTCTCTTTTAACATCCTCCCGCCAATATTTATTGTTTCTATTTTGGTACTCTAAGAAGTACTTTAAAGAACTCGTTTATTATTTTTACTAGTAAGTTCCAAAATAGAAAAAATAGTATAAAGTACACGTTTCATAAGACATTTTGGCGCACTCGACCATTAGAAAACTTTGGTCTCGTGCGCTAAAATTGTGCCTTATGAAACTAGTCCTTTAATATACTATTGCGTTTCCCGCATCTATATCTTGCCACCACCTTCATCCTACCCAATCCTCTCCTTATAATCTGGCACTTCTTCTACAATAATCTTTTCATACCTCTGATTATACCTCCCTTCCCTCCTTCTTTCTTGCCTTTACACATCTCTTTCTACAATGTCTTCTCTTGTTCTTACACCCCATCCTCCCTCCCTTCTCCTTCTTACTTCCTCTCTTGCGTACCCCCATTTCGTCTTGTCCGTACCCAATCTTTCCTTCCTTCATCTCTTTCCAACAGCTCTGCAATATCTTCCCTCCTCTCCCCTCTCCAACTGAAGATGTTTTTCTAAATTTTCTCTAAAATTTTAAATGGAACTATATCGTTCTTTTATGTTGGTTTTTTTGAACTAAAATAGTCTGAGATTCTGGCGAAAACCGCGTATTGATATCTCTTGTCGTTTTCGAGATATGACCAAAAATGTCTTTTTCTGGTAATTTTTCACTCTCCCTTTTTTTAAATCACAGTTGAAGCAACTGGTTATTCAGACAAATAGAAAACTATCATTTCGAGTCATTTTTTGAATTTTCGCTTTATTTTCGTCTTCATAAAGGTCTTTGTTTGATTTCCTTTCCAGAATTTGGGCAGTTATTTTAATTTTTCTAGAAATCGACTCCTCAATATAACTCTCAGTTGAAGATTTCCATCCTCCGTGGCCACATGCATACGGATGTCCGATAAAAAAAAGCTCTTAGATTTTAAATCAACTTCATCGTTAACCAGAATGCTCAAGTGTTTCTTACACCAAGAAATGAATCTTTTAACACGGTAAATAATTAGCTTTTCGACCAATCGTTGGAAACAGTATTAAGTTTCAGTTTCTTCCCACTGAACACAGTACATCGATGAAACGTTTCAAAATGTTACGTAAGGGTTACAAATGAAACATTCTAAGACAAAACATATACATTACAACATAAACGTTTTAGATACTTATCCAAAAATACATATCTGTGATGAATTCTTTGAAATGTGATAACATTTGATAACGTATGCGATAACGTTAACATTTTTTATACCTACTCAGATATGTTTCAAGTGAAACATGTAGGTATGAGACATTTCAAAGATTGACATATGAAACATTTATAAGGACACATTTCTCCTACCTATCAATGTATTACTCTCTGATATGATTCAAGAAACTTAGGGGAGAGCGGGGCAAGTGAGTCATATGGGGCAAGTACGTCTTCCGCAATAAATGATACATTTGGCAACCTAGCCAATCACACTCACTGTAGTAGATGTTATTGAAACTTTGTAAACACGTGTGTACCAAGAATTACTTTAAAATCTACAAAAACAAGGTAACTAGAAGTATTACAACGAGTTTTCCAATGCACGTCACAAAATTTATGACGTCATTTTACTACAATGTTGACAGACATTCTTTGTACTATTGGAACTATCCAGTGACAGTGTAATTTAGGACAGAAAAGTAAGCAAATTCGAAAAATCGGAATATATAAATGTACGTAAACAACGAAAGCAGAACAATAATATAACCTTAAATTTACAACGCGAATATTAAACAAAGAGTTTGGCATCGTTGGTTTTCAGTACCAACACTAACATTGAAAAATTACTTTTTTTAACCATGAATAACGTACCTGATTACGATTATTATTTTGGTATGTCATTTTATTTCGTTAATGACGTGCATTGGCGAACTCGTTGTAATACCTTTATGTACTATTTTCCGTTTTTCCGACTTCTCGTATTAAGATTGTGGGTGTCGGTATAAGGATCTACCTAATTTGTATCTAATATCAGTAAGATTTTGCGGGCATGTACATAACCTAACCTCATGTGTTCTGATTGTCTTTCGATAAATCAAACGTTGCCAGATTTTGCCATTTTTGTTTAAACCCATAATTATTTTCAAACTGAATGATGGGGCAAGTGCGTCTCATGACTCACTTGCAGTACAGGTGTCAGAAAAACCGGAAAATGTTGCATGTGTATCACAAAAAGATAAAAACGGAGAGACAACACTAAAAACAAAAAACAAAGAAGAAAACAGTGGACAGTATAGACAGTTCAGAAATCTCAGAAGAAGAGAAAAATGTTACCTGTGTTTACTGCAATGAAACATATGGCAATACCTGCCAAGAGGAGTGGATAATGTGCATCATGTGTAACCTTTGGATGCACGAAGACTGTACGGATAATGAAAAAGGCGTTGATTATTATATTTGTGACAATTGTCGTTAATTTCTAGCGATGACGCACTTGCCCCGTGAGAATGTTTCACTTACCCCATAACACGGGGTAAGTGAGTCATTTGACCAAAAGCATTTAATTTTAATTTGTTCATTTAAAATATTTTTTTATTGTTTTTTTATATACTTACATTACTTCTATAACAATTAAACTTTAATTCCATTAATGTATTTTAGTTTTATTTTACAACCCTTACAAAACAGAGGCAGCTGTACCTTAACATGACTCACTTGCCCCGCTCTCCCCTATATAAAACGTTTCGATATAACGTTTTTGTGTTGTTTCAAATCTAGGTTTCTGAAGGCGGACATTAAACATCTAGTGTTATGTGTATGATACGTTTCTGTCACTGTTTCTGAGATGTTTCATCTTTCAGAGATACGTTCCTAAACGTTTCAGAAATGTTTCTTTGCATTGTGAGTTATAATACACTCTTTTTGTAGAAATGTTTTATTTTTGTTGCAAACAATTTTGCTTGATTGGATGTTAACAGGTACCTTATGATGAAATACGATACAATAAAGTCCACTGTTACCAAAATCACAGACAACATAATATTGTTTGTGCCAAAACTAAACAAGGATAGTGAGATTAATTTCAAATTTTCGTAGCAATCCAAAGATATTCGGTTTTAAATCGTTTTTGTGTTCCAATCATAGACGTTTATGTGAAATACTATAAATCATCACTAAATTACGTCCCACGACCCCTTTTATCGCTTGACCAGCACAAGCTTACGTATCGTGAAAACGATTGAAAAGAGTGGAAAACTATAGAAATGTTTTATGCAAAATTCACGTTGCTGTGTGTAGTACCTGCAAATAAAATTGACGAGAAATGGCATATTAAAGGATACAAATTGCTGGTATTATCGTTGTTGACATTTAAATATTTTGACTTATGTACATTAGTTATATTCGAAATTAGTGATTTATTCTGAATTTATGATAATAGTAAGTAACTACATAGCGAGGGGTGATTTATTGTTCTACGGTTAAATAATATATGGGCTCAGTTTCTCAAGAAACAAAATAAATTAATACCATTCCAGAAAAAAAACAGCGAAATTATGGAAATATTTTATATGTATAGAGTAAAAGTCATATATTTCAGTAATATTAATGAAGTTGTAATATGACGAACGAAAAATAACCGTTTTTTTTTTATTAAGTGTGTTAATATGTCACAAATCAACCCTTAATTTATTATTTAAATTGCTTGGCCCTCCACAGGTTGCGTTCGGAAATTACAGTAGGACCTTGATGGTTTCCAGTTAATGGGGACTGAAAAGGGGGGGGTGGGTGAAGTAAGCGAACGGCTAGAACGTGATGGACTCGCGGGGAAATACGGATTGTAAATCACTGCCACTATCTGGATAACGCGCCTGCCAACTTCTATCAGATGACCCGGTAGAGATCCCCCTTCGTGATGAATCAAACTACCTCCCACGGAACTAAAATAAATACATACAAATAGGGTAGAAAACAGAAATAGACGAACCTGATAATTTTGATAAACAATAACTAATTAAGGGTAGTTGTTGTTACTGATACCGTATATTATATTACCTGCGCGCTCTAAATTAATATGAGTGTTTATTAATGAATGAGGAAATTAATATCTTGTTTATTACTTTGCTGTGAGCTTGTATTAGAAGTATTAATGAACATCTCTTATAATGTTACCTACATAAAAATCGATATTTTCAATTAGGGAATGTAGAAGTAGCAACGTGTATGCTAAATATAGCAAGGCGGAACCTTGGGGGCAGCTCTTAGACGAGACGAGCTTTTCGATTATTTATTGAGGAAGTATTTGCTGAAAGAAAGTAGCATAAATAAGGAATAGATCGATTCAGAACGGATTGCTCTAAGGTGGTGCCAAGTTTCTATATTATTGAAAGACCACCTGTGTTACTTCGATGTCTTCTCCACATTTTGTACTTTTATATCCTTTGGGACGTTTAGATCTTACCTTCCATACACTTTTAAAATCGAGTTGTACGACGTTACGTACAGGAAACGTAACGTATATCCTTTTTCTTTCGTTCTATATTTAAAACGATCCATACAAAAAGTTCGCTCCAAGCTGCTGAAAAATTGGCATTACCTTTTTATTAAACATTCATAATTTAAGGGAACAGCGTTTAATTAAGTACTATACAAAAACGTCTATTTTATCTTCCCTTAATTTTCTATCTTTTCAATTCAAACAGTTGTAAAAGATTTTCTGCGGCAAAATTTCTGACTCACTGAGGGAAATGTACATTTCGTTGCAAACCTACCAAACATTTCTTAAAGTGTTAGAAAAGGGCTGTGCGTAGATGGCGAGGACGAGTTTAACTAAAAAGTCATATGGATATGAACCCATCATACTAATCGCTCGACTACAATCACAGTTATTATAAAAGGTTCTCAAATCCTGTTTTTTCCCAGAATCGAAACTTGAACCATTGGAAAAAATAATTTAAACAATGATTGTGTTGTATTTAAGTGCAAAAGTGCTAAATAAAACTAAACTGAAGTGCACCCTTATTTCCAAAAGAAGGTCGATGTTCATACTTCTGGTTACTGCCACTTGGTAGTTCGAAACACTACATGATGGAGAGCCCGTTACTTTCTTATTGAAAATTGATGATTTTTAACCATCAACTGAAGACTCATCATGAGGTTCATTTGGGAATGAATTCACTGAATACACTCATACAATACTAAATTTAGATCAACCCCGTGTAGGGGCGGAAACAGAATAAACGTATCGCAGGGGCACTGCGTCTCGTAAAAGACGACTAATCAATGGCCGTGGAGAATTAGAAGTGGTGTACATCAAGGATGAATTTAAGTAATTGGGAAATTTGCAGTTATTAATTGATAGAATTTTTTAATGCCTCTGGATAAGTAGGTTCATTGAATTCTTCATTAAAGTTTTTAGTACGTTGCATTTCCAAAGTATGTGATTTCGATTAGGGTCTAATATAACCATCATGCGTTGTATAAAAAAGTAAATACATTTTAAGATGTTATACTTTTTTGGATATAATATATACATCAAATTTTAATTTATATCTATCAAAAAATTTAATGTTTGTTCCTTATATTAATTTTAACTGTTAATTTACCAATAGTAAGTTTTAGTTGTATAACTTCATATTTTAACTTTTATTATTGTAGTAATCCTGATGAAGATCAAAATACAGATCGAAATATTGAGATTGTAATAAAGGTATTTACATTATTTAATAATATTAGCCCTTAAATCAACCGATTATATCCAAAAAAGTATAACATCTTAAAATTTATATACATATGTATATCTATACGGTTGTAATAAACTTAATCACTTATATAAAAAAGTAATCTTATCTGACTGATGACGCAAGTAGCTATCAAGGCACCGGCTTATATTACAAATTGCTGATTGTATTAGTAATGGAAAAATGTTTGAAAATCTGAGTTAGAATGTTTGGTAATTTTTGGAACAAATGGGAAGTAAGTTAAAAATTATTTATGATCTACTCATTTCGATTTGTTAAGCAAAAGCAACAATCACTTGAGTTTTAGGTAACCTTCAAAATTCCGACCTTAGACCAGTCGACGATTTTACGTTGAAGTGATCTTTCTATCTCCTAAATATTCCTTGCAGTAGGAATGGCGCCAATGTCTTCGAGGTTCCTCTTTCGATGCACCGTCGAACATTTGAAGGAGTAAAGTGATAAAGTTCTAGGGAAGTGGTCTCGGTTGGTTCGGTTCCTGCACTTCGAGCTTTTTTGGTCTATTGTGCTCCCTTTATCTACGATTTTAGAATACTTTGTATTTTAGGAAATTCCAGAATTTTAGTAGGGCGGTCTATACCAGACACACCGAGCCACAGAGTAGGTATTGTAGACGGGATATGAGGTAGCGGAGTCATCTAGACAAGAACACTTTGCTCGCTCCCACCATTCACCCATCCAAGACTGACCAGAGCACGGGCTGCTTAACTTTCAATACTTGTATGAATTGTGTCCACTCTGCTTTACTGCCAGCTATTTGAAGGGGTAGCTGCCACAATTCTATTACAGCCCTCTCCTGAATTTTCTTTTCATATCGAATTCTGGAGCCGTTCGATTTTTAAGTTCAACAAAATTATGTTAAACATTTCTAGTGTTTTATCAACGTTTCTTTAAACTTACTAATATTTTCTTGGCTGACCATTGCTTCAATTATACATAGTTATATATGTTACAAAAAGATTTTTCAAAACACTTACCCTAATCCGTGACATTACCCCGTTTTTTAACATCAGACAGAACCTCCATCCTGAAAGAACGTTTTTCTCCAATTATCTCTTAGTTTGAGTAGTTCTTTGTGAGAAATTCGCTTAAGAAACGCTTTGTACTATCCTACTCTGTGACTCTTCTCTTTAAGGGAATTTTCACTCTTGCCTAAATATTTCCATTCCATCGTGGAACGCCTTTGGGATGCAAGATGCAAGCTTGAGTACCAATAGGACTTGGCAGACACCTCGACGCGTGTTGGCGTAAGAGTAGCACAGAAGTTTTTGTCTTTTACGTACCCAGTTCAATAACTTTAAAAACATTGCAATATCATTTTCATGATATTTTTTGTATATTTTTTCACTTTTCAGCATTTGCACTTACTTATACCAGCAGATCGTTTCCCCCTATGTGATAACTGATAACTGATAACTTGACTATGAACAAGGCTTCGAGAAATATACTTTGCACCAAGTTTAAATCGTGTTTGTTATCTGTTATTATACCATTTGTGAACATATTACGATGTCATACAGGCTAAGTGTGTTAGAGGCTCTTAATTACCGTACACGGAAAAAAAATCCTCGGGAAAAAAATGCTGGAAAAAAACCCGGAAAAAAATCCTGTTGAAAAAAAATCCTACAGAAAAAAAACCTCAGAAAAAATCTTGTGGAAAAGAAAACCTCGGAAAAAAAATTCCGTGGAAAAAAATCCTGCCACATAAAATGTCATCACAAGCGTGCTGTTTTTACTATAACAAAACCATATTTAGGGGACTCCTTTTGGCCAATACGCCCCTTAAAAATCGAAATTGATTAAACTAAATACTACGTAGGTATACCGGCGAACGTAGTTTCTGCCAAGTTTTTTACACCTGTTGTAAATCACCCTGATACATTATAATATAATCTTTATTATTAATTTATGTATCAAGGGAATTAATTAGATGTTCATGCCCGCCGAGGGCGACTGGCTAGTAAGTCGCCCGAGGGTATCAACATCAAGTGATGCACGTGGTGCATAAATAATAATTGACAAGTGAAAAATAAAATTTTTTATAGCTACTATTATAGTTATCTTTCTATGATATTCATAGTTTATTCAATATAAATAAATAAATATAATAATAAGTATTGTAACGTAATATCAAATTTAAGTTTATTACACTTTTGACAGGATTTTTTTCCAAGATTTTTTTCCGAGGATTTTTTTTCCTAGACTCGTTTTCTTTAGAGATACAAGGGACTGTGTAGGTTTTTGGGTTAAGTTGGCTTTGGAACTGCCTACTCGGCTTTTAAGCTTGCCAGGATTAAGTTTTTTTTGTTATGCTATCGCGTAGCTATAGGTATTTCATCCATTTTGTGTATTTACAATGCATTAAACGATTACTAGGTGTAAAGAATTTGATTGATATACGTATTTTAAATGATTTTACCAAACCGAGGTTCCCGTTCTTGAATAGATCGTGCTTCCCGTCAATTTAGTGTTAATCGAGGGGCAGGTTGCTGCTTTTCCTCGTTTTTAAGTTCGAGCTTTATCTCCGAGTGATAAGTTTAGAGGGGCATTCTTATCACCTTAATCTAACAGCGTCAATGGATTCTTTCGTTCTTGTTTTTGCCATTTTCTCTTTAATTTTTTGAAAATATGGGTCAGCTTAGGGGTGCTATAGTTCAAAGTGAAATTAAAGTTTAATGGGCAAAAAAATGTTTGTAATGTTCCTTGTGTTAATCATTATGTAAAGTTTTTAATACGTTGCATTTCCCAGGGTGTGTGACGTCAATCGAGATTACTATTGTCATAAATTGTAATTGAATTGGTATTTTGTTATTGTTAATGACGTCATAGTCACCTAAACGCTTGCTGATAGTGCAGAGTTACAAAAGTTTTATCGTGAGAAAGATAGCGAGTTCAGCATATTGAGTACATTATTCGGACCAATGAGAATTAAGTTAAGAATTACTTATGAGCTTATGACATTGCAATAAGTTTTGTTTGGTTTTACCCATTCCGATTTTCGGTAGAGAACGCCTTTTTAGTACGTTGGGTACACCAAAAAAGCTGCACTTTTGATTGGAATGTGCCACTTTTTATTATCATAGTTGATGCCAAAACGTAACTTTCCAGATAGAGAACCACTTGAAAATCCGTGCAGGACACCAAAATGGCGGCCATTAAAGATGGCCGCCATTAGCCGCCGTATTTCGCACTAAATATTTTTGTATCTCAGCTCCTAATAGTCCAATTTCGATTCGAGGAAACTTTGATAAATAATATTTTAATTCTGCTTAATACCCCTTTCTTTAGCTACAAAAAAGGGTTTAGGTATATGGGGTTCCCTATATGCCTAGAAAAACTGGCTTTCATTAACATCAGTGATTTTAATTATTTTAAAAACATTTCTTACATTAAGGAAGCAAATATTTACAAACAAAAAACGACTAAATACTAAGAAATACTCATGTAAATTAACCGCTTCTGTTCATTTTTTATGAATCTAGATCACGCAGTCATCGTCTTCGTCTTCCAACTCATCCCTGGGATAAAATAATTTTTATATAGGTACCTATTATTATAATGTTAAGGCATTAGATCAACAAACCAATATTGTGATTTTGAAATTGTGAAACGAATTTAAAATAATCAATTAAACGCATACCTTTTATTGTATTTATTGCTGCATTGTCGACCCCCAGTACAATTCATACAAATTAGCGTGCATGGAACCTTGACCTTTGAACAAGAGCATTCGGAGCAACTACACTTAACCAATTCTTTGCAGTCTTCCATAATAAACGAAAGAGAAGACCAAACCGGTATCCACTCCATAGCAACCATGGTCCATTCCCATCCTTCTGGCTCTGGAATGTTGTCCATCACTCAGCACGCACGATCCCAAACCTGTCCTGCCTGATATGCTGAACGAAGACAATGCTGCCTTAGTGCCTCTTTTGTTAGGGGGAGACTATGTAGACTGCGACTTTTTGAAGTAAAGGCAATCTTTCTAACATGATTGACTGTGAAGTCTTCTGCATCTTTGTAGTAAAGCAAAACATTAACCTTTTCAAGAACTTGAAAAGTCTCGTCAGGAATAGACTGTTGTCGTATAGCTTGCATGGCTTCAGCAGCTTCAGGAAATGATTCCCACGCTTTCCAGACAGTATGTTTCCCTTTCATTGCAAATGATGACGTTGCATCTGATCCGGTGAAGGCATGAAATCTTCTCAATGTAACAGCTTTATGTTCACCCAAACTTCCAAATATGGAATTAATGTTCATGTATTTCTGACCCTTTCCAACACCAAAGAGAATCCACATCTCTTTGAAGTCCCGCAGTTTTGAGAATGTGAAAGAAAGAGATTGCCAAAACAACTACATCAGTATCTACCTACTGTGCAAATAATAATTTTTTTTGCTCCATGTTCAACACTGTCTTTAGCGTGGAGAAAAATTCTGCCGTCTGCTTCTTCCTGTTGCCTGCATTGTACGCCATCAATTGAAGTTTCATCCGACCGAGATGAACGAATAATGCCATTAATCTCAGTACTGATGTGAGCCCAAGCAAACTTCAAAAATGCATGTCTTCAAGTAACTTGAAGAGTTCAGTCTTATTCTGATCGCAGAAGAGGAAGTCATTCCAATTTTTTGGTAGCATATTACCTGGTGCTACTTGACGACGAAGACCAACACCTCACTTATCTCTCAGACGTTTCTTTAGACAAGTTTTTGAGTAAGTATCCCAAGTAATGTGTATTCTGTTTGCATGGAACCTCTCAGCATCATTAAGAATTCTGTTTCTGAATTCCGTTTCAGTGTGTTTAAAACCGCACTAATGGTTAAATCCACTAGCGGTTCAAACATAAATGCTTTATGCTCCACTATCCAGGGGCACGTGTCACGTGCAAATATAAAAACAATTAAGAAACACTTCAGCCATCTACCAGTGAAATAACGTTGAGGTAAATTTTTAAAAATTAATTACATAGGCTTCGAGACCGCAGATCGGGCTGAATTATTGATACATTTTTTGTTTGTTATTTGGAAATTGTGCAAAACCCTTAATGCACAAGGACAAAAAAGTGTCCTCTTCGCAAGAGCTTTCAAACAAAAAAAATAAAATCGAAATCGGACTATTAGGAGCTGAGATACAAAATATTTAGTGCACCAATACGGCGGCTAATGCCGGCTATCCTTAATGACCGGCATTTTGGTGTTCTGCACGGATTTTCAAGTGGCTCCCTATCTGGAAAGTTACCTTTTGGCATTAACTATGACTACACAAATTCCAATCGAAAAGTGGAGCTTTTTGGCTTTTTTAGCCGTGTACCCAACGTACTATTTGAGTAGTAGAAAGAAAGAAGCCAGTTGTAAGAAAGTCGCATAGGGTCATTGGCAGAGTCGGCTACCAAAGTTATGGTAGTGAAATTTTCAGTCAAATTTAATAAAGAACTTTAAAGGATACTAAGGGAACTACAAAGAGTATCGCTGCATCTTGGTACCATTAACAGGGCGGATCTTTCTAATTACGTTGCATTGTTTCGAAGGTGAAGTCCAGCCATAACAGTGGCGCCGACTTCGTGGGGGCAGCGGGGCGCGGGCCCCCATGTAGGCAGATTGCGTGGGG
Source organism: Pyrocoelia pectoralis (assembly GCA_036250285.1). Classification (NCBI taxonomy): domain Eukaryota; kingdom Metazoa; phylum Arthropoda; class Insecta; order Coleoptera; family Lampyridae; genus Pyrocoelia; species Pyrocoelia pectoralis. Next base: position 31,999,481 of record CM070079.1, on the reverse strand, counting down.
ACATGGCCCCATGCACTTCACTGGCACCTGAACTTGACTATGAACAAAATTGGGAAAGTGAGACACATTAATTTTATACGTAAAAATGTTAGGAATAGGTCTATATACTCTATATCTATCTGTTTCACGCCGTGAAAGTGAGAATTTAAAAATTTTCAGAAATATCGGGAGATCAGGACCGATCCCGATACGCGATACCACCAATCTGTGACGATACTAACCGGAAAAAATGTTTTGTTTAGTCTTTTCCTAGGATGTCGCTGTTAGTACATCAGTTATTTCGTTAAATCATCATTCACAACATAGAATATGGTAATATTTCGTATGTCGTACTCTATTACAAACGAAGAAATACATTTTATGCAGTTTAGATGTTTTTTCCAAAATTTTGTCATCTATGAATAAAAATGAAACTGCAATAATAGCTATTTATGTATCAAGTACGCAAAATGATGTTTTAGCGGATGAGTCGTGTTTGTCGGACGAGGCGTTAGCCGAGTCCGAAAACTTCGACGAATCCGCTAGAGCATTTTGCGTACGTGATGCATACAATATTTTTTTGCAGGAATTCTCTAAACTATCATTTATAATTGCACAAGAGGTTTGTATTTTACCGAGTAAATTTGGGTTGTTTAATAAGAATCTGTTGCCTTATTCTTAAAATAACACAAACATCATGCAATAAATTATTCGCAAATGTCAAACTATGTATTTATACGGCGGGCACGGATACTGCGATAGTTGATTAGAATTTGAAAGTGAAAAAACCACTAGTGCATTTGTCAACAGTAAGATCATAAGTGCTCAACTATTGTCGGAAAGATTTTTTTGTATGAGCACTGGTTGCTTGGCAATTAAACGAGATCAAATTGACGAAAAGACCCGAGCGCGAAGCGCGAGGGTTCTTTTCCCAAGAATTTGATCGAGTTTAATTACCTTTTAGCAATCAATGCTCATACAAAAAAATCTTGCCTGACAAGAGTTGAGAACGAATGATCTTCGGTTGGAGAATTAACTGAATGAAGCGTTAAATACGTCAAATTTTTTACTTTTGTCAAAATGACATTTGATTTTTTTAAATATAGGTTGCTAAAACAATGAGGTAGCGGCAAGAAAAGTACCATGCATTCTTTTCAGTGTAAGAAACTTGTGATTGGTGCATGTGACACTGTTCTTAATGTCTGATTGGTCTACAACACTATGAGGTTAATTATCGCTGTAAAAGTGACAATTGCACTGCGGCTAATGGGATTTTTTATACATGAATTAAATTGTCAAATTAATTTCATAAACATTTTTTTTGTATTCTGTCTCCAAAGTAACCATTTTGCGGAGTGAAAACAATCCGCAAAATACATCTTTAAAGGACAAGTACGCTAAAGTCGCTATGACAACCTTAATGCTGGATTTTCATTCGTTTTGACGTATTTACGATATCTTTATTTTGACTTTTTACGAATTTACTTGTTGTTGCTATAACAACTATGTCAAAGCTAAATATGACGTTTACAACTGTTCTGTACGTACCAAATTAAATTTTTATGAAATTAATTTGATAATTTAGAGAATTCATGCAAAAAGATGTTGTATGCATCACGTACGCAAAACGTTTTAGTGGATTCGTCTAAGTTTTCGGACTCGGCTTCGCCTCGTCCGACAAACTCGACTCATCCACTAAAACATCATTTTGCGTACTTGATACATAAATACTATGGGAACAACAGATAAATACGTTTTAGCGTACTAGTACTCTAAAGATGTATTTTGCGGACTATTTAGAGTTCGCAAAACATTCATTTTAGAGAATGAATGAAAAAAAGTAGTTTTTTTATCTTGATATTAAAAAATACCTACACCGTTGCTCCTTATGATTTTAAAAGATGAGCTTTTTCTGTAGTGCTGCTGCCCCTTGCCCCCATGTAGATCTTAAAAACCCGGCGCTACTGAGCCATAAAATGTGATTTGTCAATCGAGATTTTCCTAACAATAATTGTAATTTAGTAGGTGAAACCGTTCTGTTTGTATGTGGAAAAGCCGACGGGAAAAGTTAGTTGAGTTGACTGGAAATTTTAAATTTTAAAGGATTCGTACGGCACTTATATGAGAAGCGCAAAAAGAAATAAAATATGGGCTGAGAGACTTGTAACTGTCGCTACGGCGACATGTTTCTAATGTAAATAGTGTGGAAAAATAGTCACAATAGGACATTTATAATGCTTGTGATTGCTTAACTGACACAGATATTAAATTTAAATGATGTACAGGAAAATAACTGATTTTCTGTGACACATTTTACTCTACCAACGCTACCAACCGAAAAATATAATAGTTTCAAGTTTCCACATGCAATATTTAAGAATATGGGACCTTTCCATTAAATCTACAATTACAGCTATTGGCATTCGGCAGATCAACGTTTTCTAGTATGAAATGAGTACATAAAAACCAGTTTCGCCAATAAAAAATTGAGCACTGTAAAAATATCCCGTAATACACTAAGAAATGTATACCTGGAGGATTCTAAACAAGAAAACGCTGGCTCAATAACACTTCAGGCGTAAATACTTAAACTTGAAACAATTGTAACAATTTCTATTAAGGCGCACTGAGATAAAATTAACCGCACCATTAGATTTACGGCAAATAAAAATGTCAAGCCTATGGATTACAAACATTTATAAAGACATAAAACATATATTTTCGTTCCATCTGCAAACTGCTTAAAGGAGGAAATTAAACTTAAATCAGTATTAGATGGTATTTTGTAATAATTTAGCGATTTTCCAGTTATCTTCGCAATAAACTCATTTGATATGCATGATATGCAGAGTTTCTTCTTAAACCTCATAAGCTTATGGAAACGCAACTAGTTTGTTGTAACAGCTTAAGCAGTTAAACTAATCTGAAGTAAAGCGAGTTTATAACTACAAATTTACGCTATTCCATAACTACATAAGCCCTCATATACAATTTGAGCAACTCAATTGTCCATATAAATTAAGCCGAAGGTATATGGGTTGCCATTAAATACAGTTGCGGAGTTTATATTTCGATTGCGGCCTCTTCTCTTTACCCTAACAAGGTGAAATTTTAGGCGTAAACATGTAAATATTTAAATTAGCGTACCTAAAATGTTCTAATTGTTATGTAATGAGTTTTCATCTTGTTCCCGTTTCTATTTTCGTCGCTCATTAGTAGGATATAGGTCCGATCCGAATTTTTTTCCAACTTTTTATTATCGGTGGCTTATAACGAGGAACAAAAGAAATTTTAACGAGTAACTGGTATTGTTGATCCGTAAACTCATTGTTAAGCCTTGTGTAAATATTTGACTTTCCAGATATTCACGTGTACAATGGAGGCAACAGGGCTGATCTGGCGGTGGTACAGCTGACTAGCGACATGATATATTATCACATTTACCATTGACTGAACCAAGTTAAATTGATATATAACATTCATATCCTCGGTTACAAAGCTCGATTATTATGCGACATTGATACCAGAAATGGCTTTCCACTGTTTATTAAATACGTCAAAAAGTTGTTTAAATTTGATTTAGTCTCCCTGTCTAAATAATAAACTAATTTGATGCTTTTATATCGGAAACTGCCATAGAACAAATACCGTTCGGCCGTTTCATTTCCATATTAAATGTGCAGCATTACCAACATTTAGTTTGCAACATTTTCATCAAGGCTAAAATCAATTTTCATTTCCATCTATTTCACGTCAGAAAAATAAAGTGATTGAGTAATACATAGATACGAACGTCATTAGATTCATTGTAACACTAAACTGAATCGTTCATAAAATGGGGGTTATTAATTTCCGTTGGTTGAACTAAGGCTTATGTTACTGAATGGAATTAAAATCAAAATAGACAGGCTGATGGCTTCATGGCTTAATTAAAATTCTGTAGCAGCATTAACTTCGTCTATCATTTCAGTACACACGTTGACCTCCACTTAATTAATCAAATAAACTAATTTGATATCTAATGGTTCACATCAATGTATGGTCGGCTCAACGCTTATATTATTTGCATTGATCATCATCATCCTTTTGTCGTTCTATGAACTAGAAAGAAGTAAAACAAGAGGTTTAAATAAGCTAAGATTTATATTAATTTCTTAGGCGATCGATTTCGACACTATTTTTTGTGTCATCATCAGGCCGAGCGTCGGGTATTGAAGCTGAGAGTCCAGTGAACGAGGTGATAGGTGACAGTAGCACAGTTATGATAATTACCTTAATAAAAGTGTGATGGTGTAGCATGTGTGTGAAGGCATGTAGGTGAGTAGAAATAAGTAATTATGCAGTTTTTGGCACCACGGGCGGCAACTTTTTGTTATAGCACATAAATTGATCAATTCTCCTCTTTCAAAGCAAAATTATGTCAAATAACTACGTACAATCAAAGAAATTGTTATATAGAATGATTTCTCCAAAGATTAGTGATGAAAACCTTAAACTTAACTTTACTTTAAACATGTTAGGGGAATGTTCCAGATGAGGAATATGTTAAAATTACCGTTACAAGACGTCTGTAAGGTCTTTTCCAAATTAAATTTGCAAAGAGTTACAAGTAGTTTACAAAAGCGTCTAGGTAACCACAGAGACTCAGTAAATATTAACCATAAGTTTGGGAATATTTAAAATCAACTGTAAAGATCGTAACCAAGTATATATTGGGCAAACTAAAAAATCGCTCCAAATTCGTTTTAAAGAGCACTTGGCTCGCCTCAAATACAATCCTTAGGATAAATCTGGGGCTGTCCTACATATACTTGCGAATAATTGAGAAATAGGCAATATTTCCTTAGTTAAGCAAGTATATAATAAGCATTAACTCGACTAATGGAAGTTTAGAAAATTCATAAAAACAAACGCTTTCTAATGAATAATATTGATTCTGGTCCTTTAGGTTTATCAGAACTTCTAAACTTTCATCACTTCCACTTGAGGTAGTATAAAGTTGGTTTGAGAAATGGTTGAATGAGTTAATATAAATTAGAGATTCACGGACTTGGCTTGAATTTTTAAAAGTTGACACAAAATCAAGTTAAGCCTACAAAAAATCAAGCCAAGGTTAAGTATTACACAAGCCAAGCTTATCTGTGGAAAAGCTTGAGTTATCAAGCTTTTCCAAGTCAAGATTTCAAGCTTTTCCCAAGCTTTCAAGCTTATGTTTCTAAGCATTTTTTTGCTATTCAATGGAACATAATTCTTAGAAGATCCAGCTGATGAATTTGCATTCTACCATAAAATACAGTGTGTCTCACAGTGACCATCCATTAGAATATTTCAGAAACTACGTGAAACCCCTCATTGTTTTTGTAGTGATTAACCTAAAGAATTTCAATAACCAACTTTTACCATTTTTCAATCCTGGATGATATAAGTATGAAGACACATTTACTCTTTTTTAGATATTCTAACTGTACTTCTTTGTTCATTTTTTAACTAATTTGTCAAAAAAACTCGTTCGGATTTCCCGGGATTTCGGATTTCCGTGGTTCGGATTTGACTATTATAATCTGGGGTTTTCGGGCATGGCCTCCTCAAATAAAATAATGGCGCCTACGTAACACTTCCGATTTTTCCGGAAATGACACCAACTTTGTTATTTTAAATGTAACACCTTATATTTTTATCCGATTTTGGATTCTACGTAAAATTTTAGGTGGACTTTCATCAAGTTTTCTTATTCCTAAAATTAACCGTTTCCGAGATATTTACTTTTTTAATAAATATTAAAAGAAACTATCTAGCTAAAACAATGTGAGTTCTACAGCAAGAAAGATAAAGGAACCATATTCATAGGAGAGATATCTGGGCCCCTAAGCTTCCTTGCATACAGGGTGGTGGAAATTTAATGCCGAGTTTAGTTAACTTCAAATCATCATAAGTTGGTTTTTTTCGTCGTAGTCTGATGCACAATTTCATTCTCTTTCGAACGGTATCATGGTTCCCTATACCTATCTCTTCTAGTTTTTGAGATATCTACTGTTTTTTTGTGCAGTCAAATAAGGTCATTCAATTTCACGCAGTATTCTGTGCAAACTTCCTATGTTCCTAATTTCCGCGAGTGGTAATTCGCCGATTCATTTTCACGAGACTATCCGTCACCGCGTTCTCGTAACACTGCAGTGTTATTGAAAACAGATTATACCTACCATTATACTATATAAAAGTTGCGCCAACTTGTTCAATAGTTAGCAAAGCTTATTTTTTCTTAGTGGTCGGCGAAGAACACACAATATTTTTGAATATATTTCAGCTACTCCGTTTGGTTTCACTTGCAAAAGGTTTTCTTTTCTTTTGATTATGTCTCAGTATTGAAATATTCCGCTTCCTAGCAGCACTGAAAGATAATAAGATCATCCTTCCTGTGTATAAAGAGAATGCAACGGTATTTATAAGAAAAGGTCGATGGCAAGAAGATTAATGACCTTCTAAAAGGTCCAGCGTATAAACCAATCGCTACAAATCCGACTATATACATGGAAAAACTACTAAGATGATAATCAAAACGAGTAAGGTCAACTTTCACCACGAAAAAGTCTTAGGAATGTCCAAAACGTTCCGAGCTGCCTAAAATACAAAAGAATGGCACTCTACTGAAACCAGTCGTTAGCCCAATTATAGAACTTTACTACAATAATTTGCAAAATATGCAGTGCAACATCTTAAACCTTATGTTGAACAAACGTCAACTACATCGTCGAACTAATGAGGGAAGAAATCGTTCAGAAGGGCCACCTACAGTATCCTTTTTTACGACCTTACCAATCGATAAGTAGCTGAAAATTATTAAAACGAAATTCCAGATCTCTAAGCATATCATCACTCCAACGCAGCACTACCAGCGTCTGTGACGGACAACGATACAAATCGAGGGAACTCCTATAGCCAGTGATACCAAACCACGAACTTCATAAATAAAAATGGACATGTATTCGAATTGACCCCTTACCATAGAGAAAACTATGCCCCTTACAGCGTCCGCCATGATGAGCGCAAATTCAACCGTGAAAATTTGAAATGTAATTCGGATCACGTAAAAAAAATAGCTTTTCTCAGTTCATAGCTGAAATTCTCATTAGTAATACAAGGAGTGGGTACGAAATTGCCGAAAATTTTCGATCTCAGATACTAGTATTTGTTTCGACGACAATTTCCACGAGTGAGCGTAGCGAACGAGTTGAAATTGTCGTCGAAACAAATACGAGTAATCTGAGATCGAAAATTTTCGGCAATTTCGTACCACGAGTTGTATTCGGCACGACAATTCCACGAAAGAAGTAATTTGAGGGAAGGAGGAAGGAATTACAGCGATAATTTGAGGACCATACTAAATTATCAGTGTAATATTTTGTTCCTAATTGGTCAAATGATTCAAAATTGTGCAAACTAATTGGTTGAAATCCTTTGCCTGCACCAAGCAGTGATTGGACACGATAAAACGCTAGGGCCAGCAATCCAAGCCACATACAAGGTTTCTCAAGTTGTTTTGAGAGTAGATTCAGGAAATTCCAAAACTTTTATATGACAAATGTTGTAGGTTTGTTAAAAAAAAAGGGCGCAATGTTGACCTACCTTGTATATAAATTTGATGTTTATAGAAAGTAATGTAACGGACAGTTTGTCTATTGATACAATATGAATTGTTTTATCAGAGCTTTCAATTAGCGAACGGAGGAAACGTAATTGCAGTTTATCAACATTTCCTCTACAGAGAAGTAATAAATGAAAATTTAGAGGAAAATTGGATAGTGAGAGGCACCGTATGTTAACCCTTCTAATCGCTTTATATGGGAAATTAAAATGTAATTATAAAATATGAACTCGAGATCATCTACCATAACAGTTACGGTCGCCTTCATGAAATTAAGCCGGTGGCGATTACGGAGCTGTTCTTTCACGAGTTGAATTTGCATTTGGCTTGGCTTAATCAGCTTTTAGAGCGCTCCTATGGCAGCCTTTTGCGACCCTCCGGCCGGTAACTTCTCTCTTACTTCAGTTACATTACCATAATCCCTTTTCTCCCCAACGAAGAACATTTAAATGGAAATAGTCACTATACACTCTATATGCAGTTATTATTACACTAATAATCGCGATGGTTCGGAGATGTATAATTACTTCGTTAGTCTCTCTCAAGTGTGTGTTGCCCTACTTTATGTTATTGCCGTTCTAATGAAATCAAAATACGTTGTTGTTTTCCAACCTGCACCGCTTTTAATCTGATTTAGACGTGATACAATTTCGCGCTTAGCCCTTGACCGAGTCCGTCGTGTTGTATATAAGGGTCTTGCTAGAACAATAGAAAGGAACAACTGGACCACCTGTGTTCTCTTGCTAATTGCCTTCCCTAATTAAAACATACTCGACGTACTACAGTAGTCTTTGTTATCAGAGCATTCTGGCGGTGTCGACATCAACGGCACATGTGTTCAAGTAGCTTTACAGAATATTATCATTAACGATGATATTGTTTTAATACTGTCTTTAATTATACTGCCTCATTAGTATTTTTTTATAGCGTTTTTAATTACCTTTGGGTTATACTTCATCTCTTTGTAATATGAAAGCGTTTGTTGCATAAGCCCTTGAATAAATATACCTACATCACTACATGCACCTTTTTCAAATTGACTGAGCTGCACAAATTCAATACAGTATGGTTATAGTGCAGTGTATGAATTAGGTAACCCATTGTATTATTAACTAAAATAGCGCTATTCAGGAATTCGATTAACCTTTTGAAAGAAAAAACAACAGCAATAGAATGATTAAACATAATAACGTGCATTCCCTCTTCTTGTAATTACAGTCCTTGAAGTCGACAAGCACACTTTCAAATAAACTGAAGGGCTCATTATAGAAAAAATTAACTCAAAGGCTATTTACTTTCCCAGTCGCTATTTTATTTCCAAACCAACATATATACAGAGTGTCCCACTGCTCCGTAATCGGTCGATAACTCAATGTGGGTTGAAGATACAGAAAAATTCAAATAAAGGGTGCTTTGATTTGAATTGCGCATCTTTTAAAAATAGTCTTATATCTACAGTATGTTGCATTTTCACCTGGCAGGAAAATGTGACTTTTTTTTAAATGGCACTCCCTGTACTTTTTTCCCTTCATGTATCGACCAACCATATTTATATCACGCCTGAAATTTTTTTTATATTGGATGTGAGATTGCCAAGTTATTAATTATTTTGTCAAAATTTTGTACAATTCAAAGTCTGACTATAATATTCGTAACTAAGTTATTCTTCAAAAAAGGAAAAATGTATTTAACGAATAATATTACCCTAATGTCGTGTTACTCTACAAAAAAAACTAAGTGATGAAATTTTTACCGAGTGTTTAAAATGAGAACTCAACATTTGTGAACTTTAAATAAAATTTATACGAATATTTGAAATAAAACACCCTGTATTTTTATTTACCATCAGATTCTCGACAAAAACCCTATTCAACGGTGTATTATTTCCTGGTATTATTTTTTGTTTTAAAATTTCACGTAAAACAAATTTGTTAAAAGTAATTTTTGTTTAATTATTATTACAAAACACCGTTTAAATAGTTGATATCAACGCAAACGAACAAAACTCAAGTCCTGTGACTAAGTTCTAAATAATTAAATGTTAAAGTTTTTTGACATAGTGTCATCATATCATAGTACATCAATGGCGTATTAAGATTGTTCATAAAACTGCCATTATTTAAAAAAATATGTAAATTTTTAATGGCGAAAAGCTCTTCGTCAGTGAGATAGTTAATAGTTACTTTTACTACTGATCGATTACCTACCCAACTTTCAACATTGCATTAGAAGCTTTGTGTATTGTGTCAATTGGACGATCTGTGATATTGTACGTTTTTTACGCTTTTTTTTTGGATACTTTCGGGCAATGTCTACTTAATTTTTAAAATGTGCTTGAACTCATATACATGGGGGCTCCATTTGGGCGGTGGCGGAATAGTGAGATTTGCCTCCCTGCTTTCTCATTTTGTTCTTTGAGATGAGTGTTTCCAATTTTTGACGTGCCACTTCAGTCGCATTCACAACCACTACAGATCCTACATGAGTCTGATAAATAAAGGATCTTGCACAGTGCTCATGTAAAGTAAAAATCTTAATGGTGTAATTATGAGTTCTGAATCCGTTGCGATACCGAAGAGTTTTATTTTGGCCAACATTTGGGATGGATCATTCTAATGTCAGTCAAGATTGTGCTATAGATCAAAAGCATTTATTAATGAAAATAGCCAGAATTTAAGCATCTGTTATTAGCTAAACTATAAAGTAAAAGTTCATACTCCTAACATTCAATTTTAGCTCCAATTACATTAGACAGAGAGCCAGCAACGTATTTTGAGTTGTCATTTCAAAAGTCATGAAAAGTCACTCAGTGAATCCCTAATACCTGCTGAAAAATAAAAGTTACTTCTGCCAACCCACTCCGGTCGGGTTGTACTACCCTAAATTAACAAAGGTGGTAAGAAATAAGGCTCAATAATGTAGTAATTATAATATCAGTCATGAAATTTCAGGAGGTTATTCTCACTTATATTCTGGATTTATGAGAATGTTGACAGAACATTTCCCCCCCCCCCTCCTAATTGCTGACAGAACGCTGTAAACTCTAGGTATACGTATACAGGGTATACCACGGAACCGGTTCATTAGAAGTTTCTGGGGTCCCTTATTAGTTATGAATTTGAAACTTTCAGGTTAAGGATAACCCATAGCCTTCTTTTGTTCTAAAATATTGTCGATGTTGTACAACTTCCGGAAGGACCGGAAGTCGCCATTCATCTTCTTATTTTAAATGGAACCCCCTGTATATTATTGCATTTTTGGATTATACAATCGATTCTGCGTAACATTGTATTAGATTATCCTATACCTATCTTCAACTGTTTTTGAGATATTATGATTTTTTTGAAAAATTTGCGCTTTGCGGAGGGATGTTTAATAGCCCACCTTTTGGTCTTCTTTGAACGCAAAACATTCATACTTTACAAACACGAAGTAAAACCATAAGGGTTCACAAAATGCATTTGCAAACCTATCACAGATTATACAGGGCGTTCAAAATTAGTGGCAAATTTAAAAAACTTCAAACACCAAAAAGTCATTTTTTTCAAATGGAACACCCCGTATATTTTTACATATTTGGAAAGCGATTTAATTTACGCATCGATAAACTATAGGTATCCCTATACCTATCTTTAGCGGTTTTGTAGTTATTAACACTTTTTATCTAATATTGATTAAAACTGCACTCAAAACCTATGCACATTTGAAAGTAGGATGTGAGTATGCGAAAATAAAATACGGTAATGAACGTCTAACAGGGTTGAGTGCAAGAACAGGTCTCTACTTTTTTTGTAGACACCTGAACTCCCTTCTTTTGAGAACAAGTGTGCAGTTTTAACGTATTTTGAACAATCTTATGTAATTTAATAGTTTGCTCTCAATAAAAGGTATTATTATTATTATACTTCGGTTTTTATCGATACTTAGGCCAAGCCTGGTTAACTAACCGCACGGATCGAAATCAAGTAAGTATTATTATTATTAGTATGATTAGACAAACGAATGTTTAACTGGGTGTCATGCTCATTAAAGCAAACAGGTGGTAAACAGTAAACAATTTTATAAAATGGAAGCAGTTAACGCATTTTCCAATACTGATATTTTGAATTTATTTTATATCCATTAAAGTCATTTTTATTTGTTTGTTGTATAAATAAGATCATTAAATTCGTTTTGTGAAAGTAATTGTTTTTCCTGTTGTCATACTCACAGCCTGCTTTCAAATGTGCATAGGTTTTAAGTGCAGTTTTAATCGATATTAGATAAAAAGTGTTAATAACTACAAAACCGCTAAAGATAGGTATAGGGATACCTATAGTTTATCGATGCGTAAATTAAATAGCTTTCCAAATATGTAAAAATATACGGGGTGTTCCATTTGAAAAAAATGACTTTTTGGTGTTTGAAGTTTTTTAACTTTGCCACTAATTTTGAACGCCCTGTATAATCTGTGATAGGTTTGCAAATGCATTTTGTGAACCCTTATGGTTTTACTTCGTGTTTGTAAAGTATGAATGTTTTGCGTTCAAAGAAGAGCAAAAGGTGGGCTATTAAACATACCTCCGCAAAGCGCAAATTTTTCAAAAAAATCATAATATCTCAAAAACAGTTGAAGATAGGTATAGGATAATCTAATACAATGTTACGCAGAATCGATTGTATAATCCAAAAATGCAATAATATACAGGGGGTTCCATTTAAAATAAGAAGATGAATGGCGACTTCCGGTCCTTCCGGAAGTTGTACAACATCGACAATATTTTAGAACAAAAGAAGGCTATGGGTTATCCTTAACCTGAAAGTTTCAAATTCATAACTAATAAGGGACCCCAGAAACTTCTAATGAACCAGTTCCGTGGTTTACCCTGTATAAAACTAAAGGTCCTGACTGACATATCAACGCCCAGCCCATACCCCTGGACCTAGATGGCTGAAATTTGACACAGAGGTTGTAGACAAGGGATAAGGCCGGATATTTCAAAATTCAACCCCTAAGGGGTTAAAATAGGGGATGAAAGTTTGTATTTTAAGTTAAATCATTGAATAACTAGTTATTCAATGGTGAAATCCATAAAAATTGGTATATGGCCTTTCGGGGTCAAAAATTAAGACAGACGTGATTCAGGAATTTTCGAAATTCAACCCCTAAGGGGGGTAAAATTGGGGATGAAAGTTTATATGAAACTTCGTCATTCTTTAAGTTAAATCCATAAGAATTGATATATCACGCTTTCGGTTAGAAATTAAAAAAGACGTGTTTCAGGATTTTTTGAAATTCAACGCCTAAGGAGGTAAAATGGAGATGAAGCTTTGCATAGAAATTCGTCATTTTTTAAGTTACATGCATAGAAATTGGAATTTGGACTTTCTGTTACAAGTTAAGGAAGACGTATTTTAGGATTTCTCGAAATACGTTGTTGGCTCAAATTTTTCTGCAGTTACCTACAGAAAATTACCACAAAAATAGTAACGTCACGATTTGGCAGAAATAAATTGTAATTGTTCATTTGTTGCAATTGATTGTCGAAATACCACGCATCGAAGAAAAGTAGAAATAAATTCGTCCCCATTTTACCCCCTTAGGCGTTGAATTTCGAGCAATCCTGAAACACCTCTTTCTTAATTTCTAACCGAAAGGCCATATACTTACCAATTTTTATGGATTTAACTTAAAGAATGACGAAGTTCCATATAAACTTTCATCCCCAATTTTACCCCCCTTAAGGGTTGATTTTCGAAAATTCTTGAATCACGTCTGTCTTAATTTCTAACCCCGAAAGGCCATATACCAATTTTTATGGATTTAACTTAAAATACAAACTTTCATCCCCTATTTTAACCCCTTAGGGGTTGAATTTTGAAATATCCAGCCTTATCCCTTGTCTACATCATAAAAGCAACCTCTGTGTCAAATTTCAGCCATCTAGATCCAGGGGTATGGGCTGGGCGTTGATATGTCAGTCAGGACCTTTAGTTTTATATACGTATACCTAGAGTTTACAGCGTTCTGTCAGCAATTAGGAGGGGGGGAAAATGTTCTGTCAACATTCTCATAAATCCAGAATATAAGTGAGAATAACCTCCTGAAATTTCATGACTGATACTTTAACTATATTGAACCTTTATTTGTTACCCCCTTTGTAAATGTAGTTTTATATACGTATACTTGGAGTTTACAGCGTTCTGTCAGCAATTTGGAGGGGGGGGGGGGAATGTTCTGTCAACATGCTCATAAATCCAGAATATAAGTGAGAATAACCTCCTGAAATTTCATGACTGATACTTTAACTACATTGAGCCTTATTTCTTACCCCCTTTGTAAATTTAGGGTAGTACAACCCGACCGGAGTGGGTTGGCAGAAGTAACTTTTATTTTTCAGCAGATATTAGGGATTCACTGAGCGACTTTTCATGACTTTTGAAATGGCAACTCAAAATACGTTGCTGGCTCTCGGTCTACATGTTCTCCTTGGGTTCAGTTGCAGTTCACTATCAATTAATTTTTGGTCTAGCCGGTCTAGGTCATTCAGCCGAACGACCAAAACGCCGACACGATTTTTAAGGGCCCAAAACCTCGACAATCATTTCGCCGACCAGGACCATTTCGTCAAATCTATTATGCGACCGTGGACAAAATGACGACGACCATTTCGTCGGCCTAAACACCGACCATCCAAATCTCTGACAAACGTTTTTAAAGTTTTAGTTACTTAGTTGTACGGGATTGCTTTACTTATGGTTAAAGTTATATAATGCTTCATGGCAGTTTTATCCAATCATTATAATTCAGGCTGCGAAGTTGATTTCAGTCATGGAGCGATTCGATTTTGAACTCATAAGTAGCAATTAAACCGTATTTTGAGAAAAAGCAAATGAAAAATTACAAAATATTATAAGAGGGTTCGAATTTCACGAAGGGGTTTCGTAATAGATTGAGAACAAACCAAAACCAAGACATATGTTGCCTTTAATCAACAATGTCATTTTTTCAACAAATTTCTAATTACGAAAATAATGTTGTCAAGGGGAGGTTGTGAGTTTTGGTTTGTTCTGAATCTATTACAAAATGTTTATGGTGTAATCTAAAACAGTTACAAAATAGCAAAAAAACATTATTTTAAAAAAAACTGACGTTGCTCCGTGAGCACGCCCCTGGAATTACTGAATCAACTGTAATCAATCCAAAAGATACTTTATAAAGTTACGATCAACCTTTGAACATTTCATTAAAATCGGCGGAAACGTTTTTTAGATATTAATAATAAACAATTTTTTTTACAAACTTTAGCAACCTGAACCGAACCGTTTATGAAGCAAAAATGTTTGTTTTGATGTCCCTTAAAAGTTTGTCGATATATTTAGGAAACACACTGTATTATAGCGCACTGTTCTATATTTCATTTAAAATCAATTTGATGCGTTCATTGGAGTATTAAACGGCAACATCAAAGAGTCAGAAAAAGGGGTTTACCGGATACCGTGCAAAGGCTACACACAAACATTCATAGAACAAATCAAATCAATAGGCGCATCAGTGTAAGAAAGGTAAAGTATCGCAACACGGTAGAGAGATCAACCAACATCGTCACTGACCTAACACGTATGAAATATGACACATAGGTACCACAGGTTTCGAAAATACCAATATGATAGTAAACCTACAAAATACACTACATCACATCATTCGGAGAGCCATCAAAATTGAAAGACGCTCATTAAACATGAACCCAAAGGTTACCGAAGATCTGGAAACTTATTCTGGGGGTGTAAGTAGCTACAAAGATCAGAAGCGAAAAATTTAACTGGAACTGGTTTCACTAACCAAGGTGAGAAAGTCCTCTGGAAACACGAACTGAAAAAATTGTTAGCAAGGACTGTCGAGGTGTCAGTTATTGCAACTGAAGAAATAGAAATTTTGGGAAATAAGTTAGTGTCTTCAATTTATTTTCGAGAATTGGAAATGAGCAAAGTGGCGGAACGATGTAATATCAAACAGATCAATCGAGAACAAAAACTGTGGTGGGGGACAAATTTGCGAGCAGAATTTGATTGCTTTTTACCATATTGAAGACCTCTGGGGGTAAATCACAGGAACTTTGCTCTCACAAACAAGAGTCCATTTTGAAATCGTTACATAATGGCGACGTAAATGATTCTAAAAAATAAACTTATCTGGTGATATCGAAGACCTAATCATTATTATTTTCAATTAAAACACAAAGTTACATATAAATTTAAGATTAGATGATGACCTTTAAATCCATCCCACGTGTGTAAATGTAGGCGAAGGAAGTCACCCCAATTCTTCGTAATTGTGATAAATTTATTATTTGATACCCCAAACTTTAAAATGCAAAAATTCAGTATCTTGTATGTAAAAGTAAAATTTCATTTTTTTTTAAATCTGGTAAAGAGATATTTTTTCGTACGAAAGGCTTGATTTTATGAAGAAGGGGTTAATGCTAAGAGTTAATTATGCGAAGGGAGCAGATTACAATAAGATGTATGTCGAATTTTTTTCACCATGAATTGTAAAATTCGCCACGTAACAAATTATAAAAATTCTAAGAAAATATTTACTATTATAATTATTATCTTTTATCTCTATTAAGTGAACCTGCTCATCATTCAAGATTTGCAGTTTTTTGTGTAAATTATGGCTGAGAGATTAGCTAGACTTCTGAACTTACCGTATTTGTAAACATTTTCGAGATAAAACTCTGTCGGGTTAAGGTTACATGAATTGTAAATACAAACCAACATTAAATAACAACTTTTACTTTGATGTTGCCGTTTGATACTCAAATGATCGCATCAATCTGATTTTCAATGAAATATAGAATAGTGCGCTATGATATATACGTTCAGAACATGGTGATGAATAAGATTTTACGCTTTGACACGTTAATGTTGACCACATAAAGAGTGCATCTCATGAAAATCCTTTGGAGAATGCCAGAGGTCGCTGAAAACAATGTTCAGTAATCCTTTTCTGATCTCTTTGTATAATTAACTTCGGTTGAAATGCACGTACACCGTACTATGGGTGTGATTACTTATAGCAGAAGATCTCCCTTGGTGTTAAGTCGAGCACAACGGTATATTGTGGAAGTGGTTGGAACACGTCTTCTGCCATACTTACAAAAGCTCGATGATCCATTATTCCAGCAAGATAATGCACGTCCTCATGCAGCAAGGTTTTCTCCTTGAGCTGCTTTGAACAGGCCTAGATTCATCTTTTGCCCTGGCCTCCAAAATCTCCAGATCTTTCTCCCATTGAACACGTATGGGAAAAATGGGTAAAAGATTGCGAAACTTGCAGCGTCCTTTGACTTTGGAGGCTTTGAGACATGAGGTGCATGGGAGGTAATTCCCCAAGACGAGATAAACCACCTTATACAATCGATGACGTGGCGTGTAAATGAATGTATAAATCAGAGAGGCCGCACCACGCATTATTAACAATCATTATAATATTTTGCTTAACTATTATAATAAAGATGTTTCTCTTGGTGTTGCAATTTCTGTCACTCAGTATAATTATTAATTAAGAATACTTTTTAAGTAGAATGACAATTCTTAATATCTATTATGTTTGTAGGTTCCATATCCGTTGGATTTAGAATTTTAAACTCAAAATGGGCCGGCGTGAATATGAAATAAATCAAAAAGTATATACTAAACCTTCCCCATGGCCTGTTTTAATGACAGTAATATTGTTTAAAATTGGCGATTGGCTACAAGTTTCGACAAATTTAGTATTGTCATCTTCAGACCTATGTGAAATGGAATAAATGATATAAAATTAAATGGTTGAAAGTACATAACATGAATTACATTGAACGACGAGAACGTCGAGGAATTAAATCACAAACTGAGACCCTTAAGGGTGAAAAGTTGAAGAAACAATTACAAGTAAAGGTAAACCGTGAAAAACCATCCATGGGGAAAATAATATGTAAAACGTGAACTAATGAGCAGTAGCGTTACAGAGCAAAAAAGCACAATGTGGAAACATGATGGATTTTAAGGATGACACAGAATGAAGTAACCTTTACTTGTGATAATTGTTTCTTCACTTTTCACTCTTAAGGGTCTCAGTTTGTGATTTAATTCCTCGATATTGAATTGAATTTCACATAGACCTGAAGATGACTACACTAAATTTTTCGAAACTTGTAGCCAATTGCCAATTTTAAAGAATATTACTGTCATTAAAAAATTCTATGGGGAAGGTTTAGTGTATACTTTTGTTGATTCATCACATCCATTATAACAATTAACTATTTTTACATTATTTTTTAAATTAAAAAATTATTTAACTTATTAATGAACTTTAAGGAAGGGGGGGGGGGGGGGGGGTCCAGAACTTTTTCGATTCATTATTGACCCTGATTTCTATCGCGTTGAAGACCTCCAAAGCTCTCTTACGTCTGCCCAGTTTGGTGTTCTTCTTAGGCACCTTTCTTTCACCTGCACGCACCGATCCTGGTTTACGTTGGCCCATTCCACTGAAGAAATCTCTGCGAATTTGTTTGACGAATTCCGAAATTTTCGAATAATGAGAGCAATTTACGAGGAAATTTAGCCTGAAGTAAAGAGTTGTGATGGAACGACAATTTTTCCTGCTAGTACGCCAAAAGTTCACTCGCCATTGGAAAAGACTCGGACTTCATTTTTTGGACAACTCGCTGTGACCACTGTATTGGTCGGATTTTTGACTTTTATATCTGAAAATGACCCCAATGAACCCTCACGGCAGTTATGCCTGTCGATATCGCATTGGGGTATGCTATTTCTATTGTAATTTTGAAAGAATCGCAAAATATCGCAAAAAAACAGTATCTGTCACTTTGACACATCCTAGATAGCTTGAAACATTATACTTTTTAGCATGTTCTTTGGGTCATTTTGAGACATAAAACTCCATGATCGGAGGAACGAGTTGTCCAGAAATGCATGCCAAAGTCCAATTTTAACATGGCGTTTATATGGGAGTGTGATAATGAAATTTTGGTTACTTAGGACAATTGAACCCCTCCTTAATAAAATATACAGGGTGAGGCAAACCTCTGTCGTAGTTCTATAACTCTTATTGTATAAAACTTACAGATTTATTTGAAAGGTATGCATTAATGGTGGTCAAAAGCAAGTATGTATTTTAAAATTATTTTTATGTATACAGGGTGGTCCAACACTAAAGTGGACAAACGCCTTACTTTTTTTCAAATGAAATGACCTAACTTTTTTTACATTTTAAGAACCTCTGTAGTCACCGTTATATTGCTCTTAAATATTTTTTACTCCTCCACTCGTGCGGAGAAAAACTATTTTTTCGGCAAATATGGAAAAATCATACCCCTCTTTAAGAATTCACCACCGTCTCAGATTTAATGCTGAAATTTTGAAATTTTCAAATTTACAAAGCTAAAGGACTCGGTTTTGTTTTTGATTAAGTTTTGAATTTTTATTTTGTACAGGGTGGTCAAAAAATAAATTCAAATTCACAACTTTTTGTCTTTTAAATGGAACACCAATGGACGACCAATTGCATCCTCTTCAGCTTTTCTATTAACTTTGCTACACCTATCTTTCGTCGTTTACTGGTAAATTAAAATAAAATATTGTTTTAAATCCATCCAAAACTTTAGACGGCGACATTTAAACTTACTGTAGGATGGGTCCCGAGAAACATTCGGTTTACAACAGTTGATTTTGAAGTGTCTATTTTAAAATTTAAATTTTACATAAGATACTCAAGATGGTGACCATGATTGATTAATATTATTTGTAAGCATCTCTGGTGTAATGGACTTGCATGCCTACACTATTCTTTCCTCCATATCTTCTGGCATTGTAGGTGGCGTTGGATAAACTAGATTTTTAATACAACCTCATTTTAAAAATCGGTTTTTGTTAAATCGTGTGATCGAGCGGGTCATATTCTTGGACCACTCCGACCGATCCATCTATTAGAAAAGTGTTCATTTAACTTATCTACCACCTCTCGTAAATAATGCGCTCCATCCCCTTCCCGGCTTCCACCAAAACAAAAATCATGTCAACTAATTCGTTTCTATTGAAATTCATTCCGAATAAGAATACCTTCAGCTACTTACCAGTGGCGTAGCTACCGGTGCGCAATGGTGTGCAACGCGAACGGGCCCAAGGTCCCAAGGGGCCCAACCGCCCAACGCGCCAAGTATCACGTTGTTTCAATCGTAGAGACGTAAGACGTCTACTAAGAAGTATAGTATACTTGTAGTACAATATCATGGCACCAGCAGTCCTGCAGTCGTCACCTCTTCCGGCCTTTCGCGCGTATTATAGCTCAATCCTCAATAGCGGACGATTAATTACGAGTCTTACTGCGCATTTTATTCGTGCATCTTATCCCTCTTCTCTGGTGCGAAAGAAATTGGCATTCAACGATTCAACTGATTCAACTGGTCATTGCGTTTGCTTTTAGCGTTAGTGACGCTAGTGTAGTGTGTTGTACGTTGTATTGGAGGCACTTCGAATCCCGGTCGCGGTGTAATTTTCAACCAACTTCAAAAAGTTGGTTACTAAATTCGTCCGGATGTCTGTGTGTCTGTGCGTTGGTCGATGATACAGGGTTTAGAAAGCTGGAAGCGGTGTCATCTTACAGGAAATTCTTCACTGATTCCAAATCGCTGGTAAATTTTTTGATCGGATCACCCGTTCGCCGTCGGGACGCCATTAAAGTCAAAATATACACCCTTTAATATCTCGAGAACGACACGTCCAATTACAAAGAGAAAAAAATATGTTTCCTTTATTTGTTGAAACCTATTGAGTCATGATACGTAAACATCACCCTCGCCCCTCCTGTGGGGTGGTGCGGGGGTGAGTTTTCAAAACTTAAATGGGAACACCTATTTTTTATTACTTTTAGATTCTCCATAAAAACCGATATTCAAATTGCAAATTTCACCCCCAACTGCAACCCCTTTTTTGGGGGTGGAAAGGGGGAAAATTGCATGTCCGCAGAAAAACGATCTTTTTTTACTTTTTTTTTCCTCTAACATTTTTTCGTCAAGCAAAACTGTTTTGACAAATTGTTAAGACCCAGGGGTTTGATTGAATGTTGATTTTTGATAAAAACTATGTACAAGTAATTAAACCAGTAAACGACGAAAGAATAGGTATAGCGAAGTTAATAGAAAAGGTGAAGAGGAGGTAAATGGTCGTCCATTGGTGAACAAATATACAGGGTGTTCCATTTGAAAAAGCCGAAACAAATTCGTTGGAAGAATTGAGAGTTTAAGATTTTTCCATATATGCCGAAAAAAATAGTTTTTCGCCGCAACGAATAGAGAAGCAAAAAAAATATTTAAGGGCAATATAACAGTGACTACAGAGGTTCTTAAACTGTAAAAAAAGTTAGACCATTTCATCTGAACAAATGTAAATCTTTTGTCTACTTGAGTGTTGGACCACCCTGTATGCATAAAAATAATTTTAAAATACTTGCTTTTGACCACCATTAATTCAAATTAATTCAAATAAATCTGTAAGTTTTATACGACAGAAGTTTGCCCCACCCTGTATGCACGATAGTGCAAAATTAAACTTTAACTAAGAAACTTTGATTGATCCGTCAGTGTGGTACATTAGGTATTGTAACACTTCACATTTCTGATACTTTTTGATTTTTATATAACGAATATTTTCAAATTGCACATCATACCTGACAGATTTTATCCAACCGCAATTCTTTCATCCAACTATTGCAGAACTGTAGAAAATGAACTAATGACCGCTCAAGATTTTACACTTTGTGAACAAATTAGATATCTATGTACATTTATATATTAATTAGTAATGGATAAAACGAAGAAAAAGAAAACTGTAATATGCTGCATTGCATTAGTATGCAAGTGGAGTTCTGTAGCTATTTTGAATTAAATGGAAATCTCCGGGGAGATTGAAGTTGCCTTCGTCCTGTTTGAAATGCATCAGACTGTAATGTGACAAAGCAACAGTCTGAATACAAGCCAAAGCTAAAATAGATCAACAGGTCTGATTGTTCTAACACAAATCCGCGCATATAAAGCACGAAGACAACAATACATAAAACTGCTCTAGATACATCCTAATTAAGGCACATGCTTTTCCGTTGCTCTTTTTTAGTACGTCGCTTCGTGATTTATAAACAACGTACTATGTAGAAAATAAATACCTACAAAATGTAGTTTATTGGAAAAAGAAGGTGGCGATAAAGTAACAAAATTTAAGAATTGCTTGTAATCATTGCAACGTGTTACAAACAGTAAACGAAAGGGTCCTAGTATCATAAATAACATAATCCGGTCCGGAATCCGGTAAAATCGTGATTGGAAAAAGTCCAATTCTAAATGAAGAGAGTTAGAGGCTGGCTGAGCCCTCATATAACAAGCAGATCAATAGCACCTGTAAATGTAATCATGCGAAACTTTCAGAGACCAAATTAAATTACTCAGCTGTATGGCCGTTGCCGCTAACTAGCACTGTATATTGGAATACTTGCCGCTTCTGCTTTGTGCTTTTCCACATCCCTAGATTATACCAAAAGCTCTATCAACCAACCTGCTTCATTTGTTTATGGATACTGCTATTGTATCTTATCCGCCATTTAAAGGGTTTTGCATATATTCGGGAAAATTTAGAAACTGTAAT
This sequence comes from Pyrocoelia pectoralis, assembly GCA_036250285.1. Lineage (NCBI taxonomy): Eukaryota > Metazoa > Arthropoda > Insecta > Coleoptera > Lampyridae > Pyrocoelia > Pyrocoelia pectoralis. Next base: position 31,977,181 of record CM070079.1, on the reverse strand, counting down.
TGTTAATTTTCTTTCTTTATGCTATCATTTCCCTTCTGAACAAAAATATTACAGACTTTTAGTGGTGTTTTGAACAAAAATGTGGTCGTACCTTTCAACACAAAGTTGTCTACTTCATTTACAATGCACGATAACAAAAAAGTTCAGTTACGTTTACTGGTTTACTGAAATTAGCATTTTATTTACTACCATTCGAGTTATTTTAGAATGACTCGCATTTATACCTTCTATGCACAAGCTTTCGTATTGTCTTGATAAATAATATCAAAGTACCTAAAGCTGGAGTTATTGCCGGTAAAACATATTTCAGTGGCGTGTATGAATAGGGAACGGAGTGCAAAGCTCAGTTTTGACGAAATTATAGTTTTCAAAGTGTGGCGACCACACATCATCCTGCTACACAGTCGCTTGCGTACTGAGCAACGATTGATTCTCATTGGCCGACCAATGACAACGCGTCGACACCGGCCAGAATCCTTTATAAGCGAACGCTGTTAGCCACAGAGCCATAGCCGCCAACACCCACCAGTCTATCTACATCGACCCGTCTGCCTGCATTCCAGAACCGATTTACCCTCCGGCGACCGACCTCCATCATTAACCGCATTCCGCGTTGACTTGTACATATTTGTAAATAAAAATATTCATTGTTTTCATAACTCCCAAAACTTTATTGTTTATTTGGCACGATCACCAAATCGCTGGTGACTCTATCCAACCGCCAAACAAAGAATAGGTAAAATTTAAAAACAGCTTTCAATCTACTTCAATTTTAGGTTTAGCTGTGATTTATTCGCATATTTTACAAAACCCAAAAATGTTGTTGGTCATTTTGTTAGCAGCTCTCAACAAACACAATTGAACACATACAAAAACAAGAATCTAATTTCTTGTAAATTGTTCTTTTAGAGGAATAATTTAAAGGCGGATTGACGTACCTACCACTTTTTTGACGTGTCACATACGGTTCATCAACATTAATCCATGTTGCTCGCGCATTATAAATCTTGTAGTCAACCAACTTTTTGATATGGTCCATATTTTCAGCATTAGACTATGTTTCTAATACTTGGATGGTCCAGTCGAATTCATGCATTAACGCCTGTATGTGATCAGTTTTCATATCTTCGTGATGCATTGGAAGACATTTTTGATGATTCTTCACTATCCGGTTCCAATGACATTAAAACAAAAGCAGAAGCACTTGCATCACTTCAAAATAACAGTTGTGTCAATGTTTGTTTTCCGGTTTTTGTAACAGATGTCACTAGCCATATGATTTGATTAGAGTCTAGGGACTCTAGATTTGATTAGAGTCCCTATACAGAGTGTCCGTGTCCACGCGCCTTAACCATCGCGCCACTATCTACTGCCGTAAAGAATAGAATATCTCAATTTACGAAAAAACTATCGCACTTAGGTATAGGGGAAGCTTAATAAAGTTGCACTAAAATTTACCGGGGATTCAAAATATGCAAAAATAAATAGGGTGTGCCATTTAAAAAAATTAAGAAAAATTAGTTTGAATATGTCGATGTTTGGAGCAAAAAAAAATGAACGTCCTGTATGAAATACTTTAATGTTTCGTCACGGTTGAATACTCTGATTCAACCCAAGTCCACCACCGAACTTACGTAAAAACATAAACAAGACGTTAAAAAATTACAAGCGTATAATGGAAGGTTTGATATTTAGCAAAAAAATATGTATTATTTAATAACTTGGCAAAGCCGTGTATTAATACAGAAATAATGTACGACTGAAAAGTTCACTCACGGCCCCTACATTTGCGCTTAAAAAAAGTGGGTCATTCCATTCAAAAAATATACGTTTTATGCACCATACTTTTGGACAGGGCTGGGCAAAATACATGCACTAACGTATTTCAAATACAAATTACAAAATATTCGTAGAAAGGTATTTGAAATACAAAATACAAGATACTTTTATATATTTTTTAAAAATACAAAATACAAATACAATATTTGAAATACAAAAATACATATACAGGATCTTTCGATTTCAATTTCGTCGGGCTTCTATATGTATAGTACCGAGACTAAAAAGTTAGAAGTTTCAATCAAACGCAGTTGTTACTTATTGTTAAGGACGCATTTCAGGAAAATATTTTGACATATACAGAGTGCTTCAATAACCTGTGACAAACAAACAAAAATTTTTTTAATGGAACCCCCTATAACTTTACATGTTGAGAACCTCCTTGGTCCCCTTGCCTTATTCCTAAAATATTACGGCTTTTAAACGAATAGTTTAGCAGCAAATAATTATTTCTTAAAAGAAATGTAATTTTCATTACTTTCGCTAAAGGTACGACATAACCATAAATTCAACTTTCATGTCAAATTTGGATTCAATTCTTGTTGTAGATGGTTGTCAGATGTTCTGATTTAATTTATGATGTTTCATGTTATACAGGATGTTCTAATTTATCTTACAATTTTTAGAAAATTCAAATGCTAACTTTTTACATGAAACACCATGTATATCTCTGCTTGATCGATAAAGAATTAAAATACGAACATTTTTTGTAATCATCCTAAGGGTTTCCGAATTAATTAATAAAATTGTTTCATACATAGGAAACTGAAAAGCCGTAATATTTTAGGAGGTTCTCAACATGTAAAATTATAGAAAGGACTCCGTTATTTAAAAAAATTGTTGTTTGTTTGTCACACGTTATTGAAGCAAAATATGTTCCTGAAATTCGCCCTTAACAATAATTAATAACTGCGTTTGAATGAAGCTTCTGTAGATACATAGGTATACATATGTATATCTACACAAAATCATTATTATGCTGTGTGCATAAAATTCCGAACGAAATTTTAAAACCTATCGCAATATTACGGTGGGCAAAATACATACATTAATGTATTTCAAATACAAAATTCAAAATACTCATAAGAGAGTAAGTATTTGAAATACAAAATACAAAATACTTTCGGGGAAAATCATTGAATACAAAATACAAAATACAAATGTATTTCAAATACTGTATATTCAATACAAGTATTTTGTGACTGCCTACCCCTGCTTTTGGAGACACCCTGTATGTGTCTAACTAATTTGCAAATGTGCTTCATCCAACCTAATTGCCATCCCGTATATTTATTTTTTAGTAAATTTAACAATAAAGCCGTACTTGAAGAACGGGCTACTAAATGGACTCCCTGTATATGACAAGGGACTCTAGATTTGATACATAGTCATTTTATTCCATTGAACTCTAGTATAGAGTTCAATGTTTCATTCTACTGACATTAACCTCAAACTACAAAATTACGTTCCGCCAAAATAACAGCGTTATAAAATAGATTTATAATTTTTTGGAAATGTTGAGTTTTGTGCCTGAAAATGTGCATAGGCAGCACGCATTACTTATCTTGTTTCATCAAAAATAAAAGCCGCTGAAAGTCATCGTGTGCTGGTATGGTAGAGACTTAAGGTGAGCATACTCCAACCATAAGACCATGTGAAACGTGGTTTCGACAATTCAAATGTGGCGATTTCAACGTTCAAGGCAAAGAACGTCCTGGTAAGCCAAGAACGTTTGAATATGCGGAATTGCAGGAATTATTGGATGAAGATCCAACACAAACTAAAAAACAATTGGCAGAAAAGTTGAATGTGAGCCGAGTAGCAATTTCTGAACGATTACAAGCGATGGGAAAGATCCACATGATGGGAAGATGGGTGCCACATGAATTGAATGACAGGTAATTGGAAAATCGAAAAATCGTCAATGAAATGCTGCTTCAAAGGTATGAAAGGAAGTCATTTCTGCATCGAATAGTAACGGGTGATGAAAAATGGATTCATTTCGAAAATCGCAAGCGAAAAGAATCATGGTTATCACCTGGCGAATCCGGCCCATCAAGTGTAAGCCCAAATGGCTTTGGTCGCAAGAACATGGCTCTGTGTCTGATGGGACCAAGTTCGTCTCGTATATTATCAACTGTTGAAATTTGGAGAAACAGTTCTGAAACAATATCATCTTACCGCTTCTTTCCCTTCAAAATTTAGCTAAAAATCTAATTTGCTTAAGACCAAGTCCATCCGCTCGGGGGTGTACAAAATCAGATGTGGGGATTGCCCTACCTTTGCTAATCGCATTTTAAATTAATAATAAATTAGGATAATTTTTAGATTTTTATTTTTGTAAAAAAGGCGTCAAGTTTATTTAATCTCGGTCGGCAGTCTTCTTTTTTCGGAGCCACAAACTCCCTCAAGGACTTCGTTTGCCAAGAATCAAAGAAAAACTAGTCGATTTTGTTTTATCTCATTAATTTCCCCACTTCCTCTACCAGATATCTTTATATGTCAATTATGACTACTTCACAAATTTCACTCCCCCCCCCCCCCCCCCCAATTAAACTTACGTCATCCAACCCATTTAACATAAGTATACAAAAATATAAAACAAAATGATTTGGAAAATTACAAGCTCAATGCAAAGAATTTAAACTATTTAGGGCAATAGAGCGGTATCAAAATTAAATGGGCAACTAATGGCAAACACAGGAGCCAACCTCGCCAAAATCGCGCTCGCTTCCAAAATACCAAAAGGGTGGGAAAACTTTCTCAAGAAACCGCAAAATAAGAACGTCCCACCTCTTGGCAACAAGTTTTCATTAGTTGCTCGGGGAAATAATAATAAAATATAAATATGGGAAATATAGTGGGAGAATAGCTTTTCTATGATTCCTGTTGCCCATATCAACCTCCAAGAAACATAATGGAAACATTGGATAAATAATTAAAATTTGCATCAGTTTGAATGTGAGTTAACTGAGATGGGCATCTTCTGATTGATTATTGTCTCTACACCGATTTTCCTCAAGTCGAATATTTTATATTGAACCTGCATCGCGTTTCGTCCTCTTCTGCAATTTAGATTTTCTTTAAACTAGTTAATCTATTACATAATCTCTTGTCATCATCCCACCAATACTTGTTCTCCTTCTCCTCGTTCCCTTTATCTTGCTACCATCCTCTTCCTACTTAATCTCCTCTTAGGTACTCCGGAAGTCGGCACCCTTTCTGTCATGATATCATCATACTTCTCACTGTACATACCTCATTTCTCTAATCCTCCTCCTCCTCCTTTCTTGCCTCTCCACATCCTTATCCCTTTCTACAATGTGCTCTCCTGTATTCAGCCCCATTCTCCTCGGTACCTCCTCCCTTGCATACTCACCCCTTTCCTAATACCTCTTCCTGTCGCCCTTCCTCTCCTCACCCGCCTCCAACAACCTTGTAATATACTCCCCACTTTCCCTATTGTTAATAAAGAAACATATAGAGGTGGTTTGAAATTTATTATAATTTTGATCCCTTTTCACTCTAGAGAAAAAAATAATAACATAAGTGTATAAAAACAAAAGAAGATTTATTAAGTATAGTAAATTTTCAACATTTACCTACACTTTTTCTCTTCGTTTTCTTTCAAATATAATTACATAAGCTTTCTTTAGTACCTTTGATCATACACCAAAAATATTTTTCTTAAGTACCTACCTGTGCTCATCTACTGTTTTGGTCAATCCAATCGGGAAGTTACCGACCTCTACTCTGCCTTGACTGAGCTGACCAAGCAACAAGACACCAATTTTCCCCCTCGTTCCTTCATCTGGAAACATAATATAATTTCCTGCAATATTTTCTCTTGTAATTAAGGACCGGTGGTCTAAATTCTTCCATGAAATTTATTTTTTAATAAAATCGGAGGCCATTTACTTAAACATGGATAAAACTTAAGAGATACTATTCAGTTCTTTCACCATTTTCATTTTCATTCAGTGTCAATATCTATTATAATATGGAACCCGTCATTTTAAGCTCGAAATACCTAGTTTGTACAAATACGAGCGAATTGGCCTGTAACGCTCTATAAACGGTAATAATTTTCATTTAGATTGATTGATAAAACACATGCAAGCTCCATTTCGACTATGTTCACATTGTTCACGTACATTTTATTTAAAATTTGACGTATTCACTACATGTGAAGTGTTAAAATACAAGTTGAATGTAACTATTGTGTCACTTCAAATATACAATTATACATATTGGAAATAAGCAGAATATAGCGCTTTTCCATGAATTGGTAACATTTCCAATCAAGTTTAATGCACATACACCTTTTGTCGCCTAAACAAATTTAATAACACTCAATATTATGTAGCAATCGAAACTGTTTCTAAAGTATTTCTCTTTATGAAAGAGGTGGTGAAACGAGTTGAAATAGATGACATGGTTTGTGGTAGTTGGTGTTTTAAAGATAGTGATGTCGAAGCTGGAAGAAAGCTGAGAAAAGCTACACATTCTTTTAAAATACTGCCCATTTTTTTGATTTTTTCAACCGTTTGTATATTAAATTCAGTAAATTGAGCTTTCGTAATCGGGTAAATGACGAGCTACAATAGTTCATTTAATATGGAAATATGAAGGGCAACCAAATTACACTTGTGCCACATATTTTTGTATCAAGTCATTGATTATATAATCAATGCAAGTGCAAGATAGAGAAAATAAAATCAACATTTTCGAATTTCTTCAGAAATTTTCCTCTTATACTACTGATCTTGATTAATGATGTTCTGAGAAAAAATATAACAGGCTTAATCAACTAGTGATTCATTTTGTATCTTTTGGATGCATAAAAACTATTCTATAAAACTGATAGTGGATCATGGTCTTCATAGCACGCGATTTTGATGTTGACGATGTTCAGGTCCGCTTACCGAATTTTTCTAAAAATGTACGGCAGTAATTATTGTTAATTTTGGGCTTCTCAGTCGTTGCCATATACCTTTTGACAAAGTAACGACCAAAATTCTTCATTGGCGGAGTTCATGGGACATTTGGGGGTGTTGTTTTCTCTTGGCGCATAATTAACGGTAAGTATTCTGTTCCAACCATTGTTGAGCCCTCTTGGAGCGATGTCCGCCCAAAATATTATATTGTCGTTCTGACGACGGGTGTAAAATGTTAATAGAATGAAGCTTTTTTGGTAAGTATCTTTAGGTATAAAATTCGCCATACACAGCTTCATCTGGAACCCAGCTAACGTAGGAAGCTGAAACCCTAGCGTCTAGAACAAGAATTTTGTGAGCAAATTTCTCCTTTGCTCTAAATTTTACTTCATTTGGGCAATTATCTTTCATTTCCGAAAGCGACAGCGTGAAATATGTTTCACCATCCATTATAATCATGCGGTTTCTCACAAAATGCCTACGCATCAGAACCCCGTAACATCCAGGTATTCTCTCGAGTTGTGCATGAATGTATTTCTAAACTTTCGAAAACGTAGCTACTCTTCAGTGCTGACTAAAATTCTCTGAACAATTTTTTACGAGACCCCACGCGATCTAGCTTTGACTAGAGAGTCCAATTGTGTGTTGAGCGCTTTCTACGCTGTGTGAGGGCACAGATAGTTGGTAGGTTGGTCGGTCGCCGGAGGGTAGACTGGTTCTGAAATGGAGGCTGACTGGTCGACATAGACGGACTGGTCGGTGTTGGATGCTTTCGTTGGCGGCTATGACTTCTGTGGGTAACAGCGTTCGTTTATAAAGGATTCTGACCGATGTCGACGCGTTGTGATTGGTCGGCTAATGGGAATCAATTGTTGCTCTTCAGTACGTAAGCGACTGTGTACCGGGATCATGTGGTCGCCATAATTCGCTTAAATTTTGTGTAATTACCTAATAGTTTTCATGGCAACTTTACATATTTTTATTTCATGTACCTCATGCGACTTTTGATTTAGCACTTATCCGCGGAGGTACCGCCTTATTGAATGTAAATACTAACAAGCCCTTGAAGAGGAATTTAACGATGGTTCAAAATGACACTTGTTAGATTGCCTCGAAATTCAACTATACGACGCTAGATCTCGGCTTCAAAGAATAGTTACCCACGACAGGGGTGCTGCCTTCAGCTTTATATGCTGGATGCAATGTAAATAAATGTGTGAAAACCATCAGCGCAAACTTAAATTCAAGAGGTGTTAGGGTAATTTTTGCTTGGAATTTTTCTAGTATGACGCTAAGAACGTCGAACTACTCGTATAACAGGTTCTGAAATCCGGTCACGTGATCCTTTTATAACTGGAGACTTGCCCTATTCAAATATTTTCCCTTTTGTAATATTTTATTTGTCTAATACTATGTCTAATATGTTATAACCCCAACGATTTTCTTGCTATATTTTAATGATTAATGTTTTTTTTTATTATTATTGTATAATTGAGCAAGGGTTTTCCACGTCAGTTTCTTTCCCTTGTGCTTATAAGTTGAATTCGGCATTCATTTGGATTTTATTTTTACAAACTTTTAGGAGCCGTATTTCGTCGTTTGCATAAATAGTTTCTTTCCCGCTGCTAGTTCAGGTCTTGAGTAGAGTCATCTGTAGTCTCTTGGACGTTGATCACGTGCCAATTTCGACGGTTAAGTTGTGGATTGACTTTAGTTCTTGTGATCATTTTTAAAAGATTTCCTTTCAAATTTGAATTTTGCAAGTGTAGTGTGAAGTTAGCTCCTACGGGAGTACTGAACACTACATTTTGTGTTAAAACATGTGTGATGTAACACACCTGGAAAATTTGAATTTAAATGTTTTTAAACGTTACGTTAATAAAAAACAGAAAATGAAACAGAATTTCATTTTCAATTTTGCAGCGAGTTTTTCCCTTACAATTTTATTTAATTTTTTGGGTAAATTATCTTTAACAGTATAGTCCGTGTTACTTTTAATTTATCATCAATTATTGATTTTCATATGCTTCACTCATGGCTTCATCTGTTCCTTAACTTGGCCACATTTTTCATCGTTTTTCATCCGTTCATCTCCCCTTCAACCCCTTTGATATTACGCTTGGCACTGCACAAATGTTGCTACTTGTTGTTACACTCATCCCAATTTTACATTTTTACCCTTCAACCAAGGGCGGATTCAAGGGAGGGGCCATGGCCACCCCCCGGGTCATTTTTTATTTCCATATTTCATTCACCTTTAGGAAAAACAATTATGTGTTGTGGAAGGCCTATTGTGATCGCGAATTGAAACATAACGGCGATCTATCTGTTGCGGAAATATTTAGAATGTTACTGTTACACATTTTCTTGAGTTTGCCAATTAGCATGGCTTCTGCAGAAAGAAGTTTTTCAGCCCTGCGTTGGCTGAAATCGTGGTTCAGAAGCTACATGACCCCAGATCGTCGCGTGGGACTCGCGTTAATGCATTTGCATCAAGATATTCCACTGATACCTGAAAGACATTAGATAGATACACGAAGTCAAAAAATCAACGTTGTTACATAATTATTTATAAGTACTTACTCCATTTATAATTATATCTGAAAATCTGATTCTTTTAACCCTTTTCTTGGTACTGAGTGATGATTAAATACAATTCGGTACCAACCTATTAGTTGACATCATCGGTACTGAACACCGATCCTATATGCAATAATTTGAACATTTTTCAATATTTTTCAAAAACGGTAAGTATGTATGAAACCCAATGACATTGAATTAAAAAAAACCGTCGGTACATCAGGCGTTCAAGTCTTGTTGGCCCAAAAAAAAGTTATTGCCCCCCCCCCCCCCATAGATAATTTCTGAATCCGCCTTTGCCTTCAACTTATGTGATTTAATTCACACCGTTTCAACCAATTTACCTAAGGATGACAATGCCACTTGTCGAAACATGTTGTATTATTAAATTTTAATTTGTAAGCGATGATCAAATTAGTCTATGATGGTGAAGGTTTGGTGATACAATCTTTATCCATAGATACATAACATTGGTCATCACTCTCGAGAAGATTCTAAACTTACTGTATTCTTCCTTGTACCAAGATCAGTGGTAACACGCAGTAGTTCCATTTTTCCTATTTGTTGATACCATCTAACTTGGAAATTTGAATTGTACTTTATGATTGTTTTTCTTCCAATGGAGAAATGACTCAAACAGAAAATCGCACATCGCCTGCTGCTTTCATTCGAAAGAAATATATTTTTTATTGCCCAAATACGATAAGTAACGAATAAAGGGTGCGAACGGCTCTATACACGAATAAAATCCTTTCTCTTTCTCGCTCTGGTCTCCAGAATAGCTTTATAAATAAACTATTTGATAACTACCAACTTAAGTTCGATCTGTACTCTGTATGTTTATTGTCGCTGGCAAACGAAATACATTAAGGTTTTAACGTAAACACATGCCCCCGTTGCTTATGTAGCTTACAAATACGTAGTAAAATTACTTCCGTAAGAGAGTGAAACTGTTGCACTAACCCGCTAAGCTTAATGGATAGGTTAAATAGAATTGAAAATTTACGATCGATAATTGTTTTTTATTCGAACATGTGAAATGCTTTGTAGCACGAACAGGCAATTAAAGTGTCACAATATTTCGCATCGGATATAACGTTGCCTTTTCATGACAGTTGTCACATATTGTGATGTAAAGCATTCGTTTTCCCCAACGTACTGGACACCACTTGATAGCTAACGGATGCAGAAATTGGACACGACTCGATGCGACAGTTTCAACAAGAACGGGGATTCTAGATTAAATTTTTCATGGTTGGGGTATTCGGTTGCGGTCCCAGTGTTTCCGAAGCAGAGCTATCGTAAAGGGAATGGGACAACATGGCTTGGCTGAGTGGGTTAGTAAAGGGAACGGTGGTAGGGTTTGTTAGGGTTTTGATGCGAATTTAGCTGGGAGCAACAGTGTAGGCAGCATCCGGAACGGCCCGCTTGGGACGACATTCTCGCTTGCTCTAACAAACAACCAAAATAGACATGCTTCTGAACACAGAATTCCTGTTCAATCAAAATTAAACTTTGACTGATCGCTTTGTTTTCTTGTTTTCCCTTTTTATGGATTGGATTTGACGCTGGTGATTATTAACCTACTTTTTTAGGGAACGTTTAATTTTTTCTTAATCGGTAAACGACTCAATTTCGACTTTAACCCTTGTTTTATAGCAGTATTCGCTTCATATAAATTCTTACTAACCTACACTTAAATAATTGTCTCAATATAATAAACCGTCGAATAAACGCGTTAATTGAAACTCCCCCTAAATTGTTATCAGTTAACAGTTTACAAACATACGACTTTATTAAATTGAGGATAAATTTCCGGTCGACAGTATTTCATAATTCAGAAAGGAAGAGGTACAATTTGTGAATTATTATAGTGCAAAAATAGTTATTATTTAGCGCATCTTTTTTGTAAACATCCATGTAGGAAAATTCTCCAAGCAGAAGGATGAAGCTTTAATCCTTAAAAATCCTGCAAAAAGTTAATCACAAGAAAAAAGATTTACCTATAAAACAACACCAGAAGCTTTTGGATGCAGAAACTGTAATTTTATGAACCGTGTTAGGAGACAAAGGGATGGATCGGATTATCAAAAGAATTTCCAACCTTCAAGTTATCTTGTATTGTATGTCTCTTTATTTTGTTGCAATATTTACAATTTTAACGAAAGATTTCCTATTCTTTACCCATACACTTTTAAATTCCCTCTCTTTCTCTCCCTTATACTACTATCCTTCATCTTCTTCCCCTACTTCTTTCATCCATTTTACTCCCTCCCCTCCTACCCTTAATATCTCACTCCTACTTCCTCCCCCTTCCCTTAATTTTTTACATTCCCTCAGCATGTGTTCCATATTCTCCCAATCCTTGCCCCACAGTTTGCATTTTCTTCTCTCGTCCTCTCATCAGTACCTGCTTGTTTTCATGTCCGCATCTGTACCTCGCCACCATTTTTTTCTTCCTTATATTAAATGCTCCTCTTAAGGTACTTCACCCGTCATTATCTCTCCGTACGTTCCGTTATATTTCTCCTCCCTAATCTAACTCCTTCTTTCTTGCATCTGTGTGTCTTTATCTCTTCTTACAATCTCTTATGTTTCCACCCTATCCTCTTTCTCTTTTGTATCTCCTCCTCTTTCATAATACCCTCTTCTATTCTCCTATTCGTATTTTATTTTCCCTTCTTTTCCAACAACTTTGAGCTATCCTACCTCCCCTGCCCCTATCAACACCGTCCTCCCCAGCAAACACACTTATAAAATATACATAAAACATAATTATATAAATTGAAGTAAATACCCCTACATATGCTTTTTACGGATATTCTGTATACAGAAATTCATATAATATATACATATAGATAATTACATATCACTTATGAAATTCATGTGCTGTCATATTTACATGATTAGATTTATGTACGTTATATGTAAAATGTTATATGTAATATTACTTATTTTTTATGTATGCCTTCTGTAAATATAATTAGAAATTATCATTACATTACATATATTGTATGGTCGAAAATAAAGTCCGTTTCTATTTGCGCCACATAAGTAATCGCACGCGCGTGTTTTCTATAACGCCAAAAATTGTAGTTCACGTACCTTTAATATTAAATCCGTATCGACTAAAATGCGTCTAATTTATATAGAAAATAAATAATATAAAATAAATTAAATCCTGGTCATTTTTAACATAAAGTTAAAGATAGGTATAATTATTGAATAAGACTTCACTCAACGGTATAATCAAACAAAATTTAAACTAATAACGCGAAACAGGGCAAAGTTACGAAGTACGAAATAAAAAGAAGGGATGTTACAGATTATCGCAGTGGTACAATGTCGGATTTCAGAATTTGCAACGCCCACCCGCAAACGTTCGAATCCGGTTAAAGGGGACACTTTTCAAGCAAGTATATCATAATAAACTGTCGGCTTTCAGTTCAGGTGAAAACGGGTCCGTGCAAGAATTAAGTTAAATATTATTAAAAGTACAGTTGCACGTAAAATGTAGTTTTTCCATTTTTGTATGGAACTGCTTAAATAATTTTTTACATTGATAATAATTACATTATGCTCGAGTAGCTGCCATTTTGGTCATCGCAACGCTTTTACAACTAATCTTTTTTTATGTAAATATTACATAAAATATACATAAAACGTATATAAATTCATGTAGAAGAATTTACATCTAATAGACATTATATATATTATTTTGAAAATTGCTGATATCCTGACATTAAATATCTCTTATTTTTCTTCCAGTTTTATATAAATTTGAAAAGCTCTTACATAATTTATATGTATTTTATATATAAATGTGTTTGCTGGGTCGTATGTCATCGCCAACTTCTCAGCTCGTATCCTTATCTTCTCCAATTTCACCTCCTCTTGCACTATGTAAACCGGGGGCTCCCTGTTCAAACCTGGTACTCATTTCCAATACCCTTCTTGTATCCTTTCCAAAACGTCCCATTCCTTCCACCCCATACATCATCACACTTTTCACTAATTTATCAAATTTACTAATTTCTCACCGTTAAGGGCGATCCATGACTAACATAGTTCACTCTTGCTCATCGAGACAATACGTTTGGCACTTTTTCAAAAGAAATAAATACAAATTTTGAATATGGCGAATAAAATCTCAAATTAATAATAATATCTAATATTTATTTACCCAACAGTATAACCAATAATTGTCTGCTTCAGTTATATTCGTGATGTTTGTAATAGACAAAAAGGTAGGCGGTGTTACTTATTAGATTTATAAAAATTAAGAAAATTCTCATCATCAGAAACATATACAGAACTTAAAGGTAACCACACACATACAGTTTTTCCTCAAGGCGCGGACTGCGCAGTCCAAACCTTGAGATTTTCCTCAACGTGTGTGGTGAAGACCTTGAGGCCGCCGGTGGACTGTACAGGGTGGCCAAATTTCGATGTTTTAATAAGGAATCTCGTAAACTGTAGGTCGTATGAAAAAATGAACCGCGCATCCTTGATCTCTTTTTTTTTGAGAAAAACTCATTGGTGTTTTTAAAAATTAGCTAACGTCTTTTGTTTTCGAGTTATGGCCAAAAATTCAGATTTTCGAGTTTTCATTTTATGGCCATATCTCGCTTATTTATGAAAATAGAAAAAAATACCTAATTTTCACGTTCTTCAGGCACTTTTTTGATAAGAATGCAGTGGTGTAGTCAATTCTTTAAAAATATTCTTGAAATTCGAGTTATAGCATACAGTTGTATTTGTTATATGGAACGCGTAGTTGGCTATGGCATCAAAAAATTACTAATTTTTTTCTGATTCCAACGATATATATCATATGGGGTCAAATTATTTACTTTTACTGCTTTTGAGCAAAAAATCGTTTTTTAGGACATAATTTTTTATTCAAAGTAATAATTATTATTAACAAACGCATACACTATGTGACTTTTTACAAATCAAGAACAAATAGGTAACTATAATATTGAAGATGCTAAACAAACTACAAGATATATTTAATAATTATATAACGGGTGGCCGATATATCTGAAGGCAGTGAAATAACTCGAAAACTACGGATCGGATCAAAAAAAGTCACGAACAATATTTGTTCGCCTGGAAAAGCGTCTTCCAATGATACTAAAGTTTACCTCCAAAAAAATAAAGGTTGGGTAAATAATCGATTCTTTTTTAAATAATACGAAAAATAGTATTTAAGTCGTTGTATTCAAATTTATTGTTTTAAATGTCAAATTAGGTAAGGTACTAAACAACTTATCTTTACAAATAGGTAGGTAGTCAAAATTAGCAGAAAAACTCAACAACAACCCACTGTTTTACGATCTTCTTGTAGTAGGTAGTGATTTGTTTTGATATTAGTAGCGATAAACTTTGCTTTTTTCAACAAAATAATAGGGGTGGGGTGGTTGCAGCAGAAGAATAAAAAAATGCACAATTTTGCACCCTACAAACGGTGCGCCACTGGTTATAATTATTCTTTTATTTTAAAATTATATAAAAAAGTAGACATTAGTTTGGTTTTTAATGTTGTAAGTTTTTAAAATTTGAAGCAATGAACGTTTTTAACCCCCTAAAAATACCCCGACGCTGGTTGGATTTTGCTAATTAACAAGCTTGACCTAGATTTTATGACAAAAAATGTTTGTACCAAAATTTCATTTCGATAACTTTAAGGTATCGTGCACACGCACACACAGACCATGGGCGAAGTTAGGGGGGGGGGGGGGGCTTGGGGGGACTAAACCCTCCCAAACTTCATTTGAGCCCCCCTAGCTTACCATGACATCTTAAAAAAACTATATACGTTATACACATATACATACTTCTCATATTACCCGTGGGGCTTCAGTCCCCCCCCGCCCCCAGATCTGTTCACCTAACTTCGCCCATGACACAGACGAACAGACACATACGAGATTTTTTTCTAAAAATGTGTTTCGTATTATTTATTTAGATTATAAAACGTCGGGAAATGCAAAAAAAAACACTTTTTTGAACATTTATACCGATTACAATAGCTTTCTATTTGTACATAAGGATAATATGAGAAAGTGCAACTACATAGGTAAAATTTCCCCTCTGAACAAACATATTAAGCTCACTATTTTAATTTTCACTTTTGGTTTTTATCACCTGATAAGGTTTTCTTATTTTGGGATTGGTCCACCTTTGGTAATGAAGCGCGTTGAGTTACATTTAAAATAAATATTTGAGTGAAATTTCGTATCTTATTGTAATATAACTTATGGATTTCCACAAAATGAAAACTGAAAGTAAAGTTAAGCAATGACCGTTCCCGAATAAAAATCAATAAGTTCTTTTTTTTATTGAACTTTTATGACGAACATACTCACGATATAAATACATACTGTGTGCCGTCAATCTTTTAATCCGATTGAAAAATTTTAAATAATAAACATTCTATTCGTCCTAAAGTTTACGATCGCCGCCTCCAACTAAATCTTTACGGAAAGTTAAGCGAAAGTTTTTTTTTAGAAAAATTTTGGTTATGTCTGCAGGAATGTTCTTGTTTACTCGATTTAGACAAGATTACCACAATAAATTTATTTTAACTTGACGACGTCTACTTTTTGTTGGTCTGCTGTCAAATACTTAGCGAAAAAAAATGGGAAAACGATAAAATTAAAAATCCGTATCATTTGTATACGTAATAGCGGTGTGTATTGTGTATAATCATTGTCCATTGAATATATCCTTCACTCAACTGTATTATACATATAAAAATGAAAATAAGTCATAGAAGTAGAAGGTAAGGAAAACGAAAGTTAAAAAGTTTTTGAGTGCTCTTCTTATGGCAGACGTTGTTTTGTTTGTTTTTACGCTAGGTATATTTTAATTAAGAGCGAAACAGAATAGTGATTTGTTTTGGCATATTTAATAGGGCGCAATCTGTAACATCAAAACAATTTTGAGAGAAGGTGCGTTATAGACGGTTCATTTAAAAATACGATGCGTTGAATTGCAATAAGAATAAATAATGGGCATTGATAAGTGTGGAAGGTGTAAGTACTTATCCTTCCTTAGCAAGGATTTCAATATTTTTTGGTGTCACATTGGTGGAGATGATGTAGGCAGGGCCGGTACCGCGCCGTCAGTATCTACAGTACTGCTACTGACCTGAGTCTAAATACAGTTGTTTCAGACACTAAACAAAGTTTGGAAGTAAAAAAAATGCTACCTAAACTTAAACGTAGATTACCACTAAAGCGCCTTCGGTATTTCAAAAGAGAAGAGGGAGGAGTGTACAGAAAAAGTGGGGGGGGGGGGGGGGGGGGGGGGGTGATAGAAAGTGTGGATGAGTGGAAATATGTAGGTTATGTTTTACGGTACGATAAGAAGGATGTGGCGCACATTAGGGAATTGGCAAGGGGAACAGACTAGTGAGGAAAGTGTGGGGAGTGGGGAAAAGAGTTTTTGGGAACGATATTAGAGCGAGAGCTGGCTGCAAAAAAGCTGGCCTATCGAGTAACAGCATGAAATGATTTTTAAAAGCTAGTACTTATACAGACCATCCATAAAATCTTTGGCTGCTTGTGCGGAACCTGTGCAGAAATTCGCCATGCCTTCTCTCCTGAATATTTTTTGGCACGTTACTGTACCTATCGAGTAACAGCATGAAATTACTCTTAACACATAGCTTTTATACAGTTAAAAAAGAAAAAAATTGTGTGCCTTGTTAAATCTTGTGCTAATACCTAGACAGAAAACTTTTTTTAATTTTTTTTGGACACGTTTCTGTACCTATCGAGTAACAGCTTCAAACTATAACCAAATTATAGATTGAACATAACTCTATAAGAAAAATCATGGCTGCCTCGTTAAATGCTGTGCTAATGCCTAGGCAGAAAACATTCTCTTTCTCAAAGTGTTATGATACCACTAATACAACTATCATAGAAGTACTTAGGGATAAACAAAGAATCGTCCAATGAACAATTATAATGATTTCGACAAAACAATTTTATAATATAAAATATTTAGTAATAGTATACAGGGTGTTTTTTGGGAGCTTTAGTTAGACATTTCTGGGAAAGTTTTATGGATAGGTTTTTGAAAATTTGAACTTAGGGGTTATTTTGAAAACCGAATCGATGTAAAATATTTTCAAAATGGTAGCGCTTCCGGAAATGCCGGAAGTAGCTGAAAACTTCGTTTTTTAAATGGGAACTATTGCATTTTTGGATTCTACGTGAAATTTTAGTTCTTTTAATACCCACATGTCAATATCTACAAGTTATGGTTTTTCAGTTATTTTCACTTATTTAAAAAAAAATGGCGGATGCGGACGGTAATTTAGGAATTCATTACTTGAAAACCGTTGTAGCTATGGCAACCAAGTTTTCTCCAGCGCATAGAGGAGGAATAAGGCTTTCTTTTGGTGTACTTAAAGATAGTTAAGTTGCGTATGAGCTCGCAACTATGGGGCTCCAAATTTAGGAAAGTTCAAAGACTAAAAACTCAGATTTTTTAAATGAAATAATCAGTTTCTTACTATTGCATTTGATAGAGAATCAAAATGGGCATGTTTTGGTATTACTTGTTCCTATCCCTATCTTTAATAGTTTCTGACTTATTCCAATTTCATCGCATTGATACCAGTTTTTTGGATTTTTTTACTAGTCGACCGGGACATTGACCATGGCAGTCGAATTTTGAACAAATCAAGTGATACTAAACCGTCACCTGTTATAGGTTAACATAAGTTTTTCAATAATGGAAAAAAATGGCGTGCAATGGTTTTACATATTAAGATTTTTGGAATCTAATTGTTATTTATAGTGAAATGGACAGAATCGCGTCACATGCTTGTCATACGTTCATTGAACGATATCCAGAAAGACCGCGTCCTAGTGAACGTACCAACAATTGAAACCGACCAAATGAAATTGTTCGAATATTGGAAGCTTTGTACCACCAAAAAAATTACTTAGATTAAGACCCTATGTTGAAGATGAAGTTTAAATTATTAATGTACTTGGATATTTCACGGCGTGCTTCACTAGGTAATTGCTTTGGGCGTAAATATTAGTTGTATCTAAAAAACCCTAAAAAACTGCCATTATCGCTCGTTTTCTCATCATAATGGGCATTTGATGCAACCAGTTAATCTCTCAAGACGAATTGAGTTTTGCGAATATCTAATGTTGAGGAACCAGGAAGATTCTTTGAGAACCTTGTTTGGTCAGACTATCTATAAAACTTTCCCAGAAATGTCTAACTAAAGCTCCCAAAAAACACCCTGTGTACTATTACTAAA
Organism: Pyrocoelia pectoralis; assembly: GCA_036250285.1. Taxonomy (NCBI): domain Eukaryota; kingdom Metazoa; phylum Arthropoda; class Insecta; order Coleoptera; family Lampyridae; genus Pyrocoelia; species Pyrocoelia pectoralis. Next base: position 31,958,530 of record CM070079.1, on the reverse strand, counting down.
TATTTTATATTATAAAATTGTTTTGTCGAAATCATTATAATTGTTCATTGGACGATTCTTTGTTTATCCCTAAGTACTTCTATGATAGTTGTATTAGTGGTATCATAACACTTTGAGAAAGAGAATGTTTTCTGCCTAGGCATTAGCACAGGATTAAACGAGGCAGCAATGATTTTTCTCATAGAGTTATGTTCAAACTATAATTTGGTTACAGTTTGAAGCTGTTACTCGATAGGTATAGAAACGTGCCAAAAAAAAATTTAAAAAAGTTTTCTGCCTAGGCATTAGCACAAGATTTAACAAGGCAGACAATTTTTTTCTTTTTTAGCTGTATAAAAGCTATGTTTTAAGAGTAATTTCATGCTGTTACTCGATAGGTACAGTAACGTGCCAAAAAATATTCAGGAGAGAGAGCATGGCGAATTTCTGCACAAGTTGCGCCCAGGCAGCCAAAGATTTTATGGATGGTCTGTATAAGTACTAGCTTTTAAAAATCATTTAATGCTGTTACTCGATAGGCCAGCTTTTTTGCAGCCAGCTCTTGGACTATATGGAGAAGAGAAGATGGATTTTTGACAAATTAGTAAAGAGTGTGAGGGGTACGGACCGGAGATATGGGGATGGAAGGAGTGGGAGAAAATGGAAAAAATACAGGAAAAGTACTGGAGATGGACGCTGGGGTTGGATAGAGAGACGCCAGAGTATATCGTGGATGTGGAGACGAAAGCAGAAAAAATAAGGATCCGGGCAGAAAAATATGAGGAGGATATCAAAAAACGGGAAGAAATTATTGGAGTAAATGAGTGTATGAGAGAGATCAGAAAAGAACGTATAAGGTATGGACAAGAGGAGAGGAGGTTGTTTTATGAGAGAGTGGGATATGCAAGGGAGGACATAGAAAGGAGAAGAGAGGAAGGAAGGGATGATATGGTAGGGAAATTAATAACAAGAGATAAAGATGTCCAAGCCCAGGGAAGGAGAGTGAGGAAAGGAGAGAGAAGGTATAATATTTTAAAAGAAATCTACATTTAAAGGCTTACAAGATACGCAATTGCCTCCAGAAAAAAAAACGAACATGAATTACCTACGTCATAGGTTTGTTAATTGGGCCCTCCAAATTACAGGTTTTCCCAAAAAAATTATCATTAGCAACCAAGCTCGTTTCGAAATTGGTGGATACGTCAACAAGCATGGTGTGCTGAAAATCCAAGAGGTATGCAGGAAAAACGACTGTATCCAATAAGCGTAAACCGTGTGGTGTGGTTTTCGGACTGGAGCTGTGATTGGTTCGAGTGAAGCTGGTGATGGAGTTACTGTGAATGGAGCACAATATATTTATACAGGGTGATTCACGACTATTCCCTCGGTCTCTTATGCTTAAAGGGTACAAGATATCAGCTTCATTTTATGGTGACATATGTAAATTCATAACGACTATTTTTTAAAATTATTTTCACTTATACAGGATGCTTCACAAAATTGTAATATATCAAAGTTAGGTTTTTTTTAATGAAACCCCCTGTATTTTATTACATCTTTAGATTATACGTTAAAAACTAAAGTAACTTTATTAAACATTCCCTATACCTATCGCGTACCAATTTTGAGGAAATTGTGATTTTATGAAAAATATTCAATTTAAACAACTCCTAATAACACGGAAACCACTTACTTTTAGTAACACAAATTTATATCGATTTATCTTGACCTTTAAGGTTTTCATTTGCACTACGTAGGATTTCGATTCTTTGTACATAGTGTTTAGAAAAAGGATTCATATTTTATATTTTTCAAACATCAAAAACTCACTTAACTTAAATGGAAAACCCTGTATGTTTTTATTCTATGTTGAATAACTTTTCATTTTCTATCAAAAACTATGAGTAATTGATATGTCTAAAATCAACGATTAAAAAGTTATTAAAATTTTTCTCGAAAATTTCTTTGGAAATGGTTTTGTTTGCATTCTAGTTAGGCCATGATTTTTTTTATTGTAGTTGATAATTAGATATGGGATCATAACTTAATTAAAAATGAAATTAATAACAGGAAGTAATCATTAATGGAAAAAAATGGTATAGTAAAAATGCTCAATATGATGAGGATGACCATTTTCTTCTATGCACAACCGCACTCGATTTTCAAAAGATCTAACGTTTCTCAGGATATCTGGTGTTATAGTAGCAAACGCATCCTTTATTGTAATCTTTATGTCATCAGCAGTGGTAGGTGGAGTGTTGTGGACCCCTCCTTCCAATCCATTTATTGAGGAATTGTGTAAGTATCTAAATATTTTTGAAAAAAACATTAACACCATTCTTATCACATTCAACTTTACCAGAATTTATATGGACGAGGCTTTCAATGAAGGTTGAATTTTTGTTTATGGAGTCTCGAAAAAGTTGGAGAAGAAGATCAATTCTTTAAATATGTTTTATTTACCGACGAATCCACTTTCCACAACATAACGGCTTGGTAAACCGACATAACTTTCATTACTAAATCGTCACCTGTATCGCACTGTAGACCGCCAAAACCGGTGCAGCCTCAATGTATTTGGGAAAATTTTGATTTTTTGATGGAAACTTGAACGGAGTAAAATTTTTACGGATTTTAGAACAACACTTTTTCGAGTCTTCTTGATGAAGTTTGTTTAGATATAATTATTATTGTAATGTACCCCCCTTGGCCTCTAACTAACTTACATTTACGAAGAAGCTAACTTCACCCACTTTACGTTAATAACTTCAAAAGGAGCGGGAATCCCTAAACATGGCTTACAAAATTTAAACTTTCCCTCCAAAACAAACCCACCCCCAAATGACATAAGCTCGTGATCGTCTGGCAGGCCCTCTATCGTGTAATAGGTATACACTGGTCGTGAACTGTGCTCGGGAAGGAGAAACAAAACCAACATTAACTGTATCAAAAATAATGCATTTATTGACAGTTACTCGACGATTCGGAGGAGAAAAAGAGCGAACACTAAAAAAACTCCTCCTTTGACATAATTACATACATGACATCAATTCAAATACCAAAATTATAGCAACAAGACTGTTAAATAATATCAAGACAAAACATTTACAATTTTATTGTTGATACCTTTCGATCAGATTTAAATACTTTATGCAGCAGTTGTAAATAGCACAATAAATAATCAAATTAAACAAATCAAATCAAATCAAATACATTGCATATTACAATAAAAGGGTCAAGAGTTTAAATAGATAGAAATGTACAAGTTACAAAAAGGGTTCAACTTCAGGTAAAAATACACAAAGGGTACAGTTAGGTCCGGTTTCGAGTACAATAGAGCCACCTTTTCTGTTTATCCACAAATATTATTTAATACATTATGTTCAATTTGAACTCATTTGTAATGTCCCTCAATTAATCATAAAACACATAAATAAATAGGAAAAATCATAATACATTTGCTAACTACACACATAATCATAATAATATCGAAGCAGAACAGCCGTGGGTATTCCCCATGTTCGACTGTCTGTTTTTAAGATATTCATATTTTTTTGTCGTTTGTTTGTTTTGTTTTCATATTTTTGCTAACTACACACATATTAGATTAAATGTCGGAAATGCCATGAGTTCAAACACATATTTAAAATGAAAGCAAATGGAATACATAGATGGTTCTACTATTTTACACACGACATCAAAATAATCAACGAACGCTCCCAATGTGAGATTCAAATTAATTGAATACTCCCATTGAAAAGCGAGGCAATGCAAATTCAGGGTAAGACCAGTTTATAATACATACAATGCAATTCAATTAGACAAATATAATCGTATTAATCAAAAAGATTTCACCTGCAGAAAGCACTAAAATGGAGTCACAAAATTAAAACAAGTGAAAACGATGTTAACTACTTCACGGTTTCAAATCAGATGATGCTGAAAATTAAGATTCAGCCGCCTTACACCAACGCCTCCGCCAGATGGAGCTAGAGTAAAACAAAAGTATCGACGTTGCCACCTACTTTTCAGCTTTTTGTACATGTTGTCGGATCTCTAAAATATAGGTAACCCAACTGTGGATACTACATTATTATTATTATTATCATTAAAAATTTAGTTTACAACACTCCACCTACCACTGCTGATGACATGAAGATTAGAATAAAGGATGCGTTTGCTACTATAACACCATAACGTTAGAAGATCTCTTGAAAACGAGTGCGATTATGCATAGGAAAAAATGGCATTTACTACAGTACCTATTTTTTCCATTGCTTCAATTTCATTTTTAAGTAAGTTTTGATCACATATCTAATTATCAACTACAATAAAAAAAATCATGGCCTACTAGAATGGAAACAAAACCATTTCCAAAGAAATTTTAGAGACAAATCTTAATAACTTTTTAATCGTTGATTTTAGACATATCAATTACTAATAGTTTTTAATAGAAAATGAAAAGTTATTCAACATAGAATAAAAACATACAGGGTTTTCCATTTAAGTTAAGTGAGTTTTTGATGTTTGAAAAATATAAAATATGAATCCTTTTTCTAAACACCCTGTACACAAAATCGAAATCCTACGTAGTGCAAATGAAAGCCTTAAAGGTCAAGATAAATCGATATAAATTTGTGTTACTAAAAGTAAGTGGTTTCCGTGTTAATAGGGGTTGTTTAAATTGAATATTCTTCTTAAAATCACAATTTTCTCAAAATTGGTAAGCGATAGGTATAGGGAACGTTTAATAAAGTTACCTTAGTTTTTAACGTATAATCTAAAAATGTAATAAAATACAGGGGGTTGCATTAAAAAAAACATAACTTTGATATATTACAATTTTGTGAAGCATCCTGTATAAGTGAAAATAATTTTAAAAAATAGTCGTTATGAATTTACATATGTCACAAAAAAATGAAGCTGATATCTTGTACCCTTTAGGGACAAGAGACCGAGGGAATAGTCGTGAATCACCCTGTATACATATATTACATAGTACAGAGTACAATGTTTAAAGATTTTTTGTGGAACTAATTGGAAGGTATGGATGTTCAGAACATGTGGTTCTAGCAAGACGATACCTCATGTCATATAGTGAATAAAATGCTGAATCTTTTATGGGAGACATTTAGCGATCAAATAATTTTTCGAACATCTGTTGTTAATCGGTCGTGCGGCCTATAATAGAGATATTCAATCGGTGCAGTGAACTACCCGAAGTCAGGCTGTGATTGATCGTAGTCTGGCCTCAACGAGTATTTCCGATAATATAACGAACTGGCAGGCCATAGAATGATTTCCTTTGAAATGAGTCACAAGGGATGAGAAGTCCAAAGGGGTTATAGTAATCCCAAAATAACGGACATTCCCTTATACAAACATCTCCTTGGAGAAAGATTAAAAGGATGCCCTTTTCAGAGACGTCTCTTGAATGCTGTTGACCTCCAGGACGAAGTTAACCTTCTGTCCAACTCTATTATGGGGTCATTTGAACAGACATGTCCCCTGAGAACTGCCAAGACACCCTACCAGCGTGGTGGAAAAGCAGAAAACTCGGCTGGGAAAACTGTTCAACAAGGCAAGGAAAGCTACGGCACAGCCGACTGGGTGAGCTTATAAGGCAAACATAAGAAGCATGGAAGAGCTTTTGCGGCTCTATAGAATCCTCCTCATCTGTATCCCGCCTAAGCAAAATCCCAACCAAAGGTCCGCACTATAACCCAGCTATCCTCAGAAGATAGGATGGTTCTCACACGAACAACCGAGCACTCATAGACATAGAAGGGGCGTTGAACAATTTGACAACAAACTGAATTGGAGTAAGCATGTCCAGCTCAAAGCGGAAAAAGCAAATAGGGCTTTCTGGCAATGACGCCGCGGAATTGGCAGACTTTGGGCCCCATCCCCAAAGGCTGTCCTATGGTTGTACAGTGCTGTGATTAGACTTATGTTCTGTTATGGAGCAATTGTCTGGTGACCTAGAACCAGACTCTCCGCAACCATAGCACTTCTCAACCACGTGCAAAGGCTAGCGTGTCTTCCGTGCACGGACGCAATGCGGACAACTGGAAGCCCTCCTGGGTCTGCCTCCACTGGATCTCCATGTAAGAGAGCAGGCTGTGCTGGCAGCCTTGCATCTGAAAACAAAGGAGTTATTGAATAGCGAAGGTATTCAGATGGGTCACTGTCGAATTCTGGGCCAGGTAGTTAAGCCACTGTCTATCCTGGAGGGGCGATCTGACTCACTCATCTCTCAATTTATATTATGGGAAAACTACCACAGCTACTTAGATGCGCCCGTGGCATCCCAGCCTGACATATTCATCTTCACGGATGGATCTAAAACAATGGAAGTAGAGGTACTGGTATTTACTCCAAAGAATTGAACTTCCATATCACCCAACCACTATTAGGCAGATTTCCGACTATATTCCAGTAAGAATTGGTGGAATTAGTGCTTAATGCACGAAAAGTTCTTATGCATTACATAAAGAAACAAACTATTAGAATTTCCAGTGACAGCAGGAGCAGCAGGGCTGCCCTATTCCTATTGTGGAACGAAAGGTAACGAGGAAGCCGACGAGTTAGCCCGACTGGCCTTAAAACAGGTGTTTTATTGTCCAGAGCCGGGTCTCCCACTTATAGAATTGACTGTAAACAACTTAATAACTGAAGACACCCAAGACCAGCACAATACTTTGTGAGTGTCGCTCACTTGTTCAACTGAGACGATCCATGTTGGGGGTATCCTGCAGGCCAGACATGACTACGATTAGAGTCGCTTCCCCTTGCAGCATCCTCAGGTTCATCTCAGGTGTGGGATGGCTTGAGTGACGTTGTGGGGTCGGATGACTCTAGTCAGGGGGGTACTACCTGGGCCTAAGTACATGGGGACTATGCCCGCCCTCCTATCCTAATCCAGAATGCTCTCCTTCTGCTTATATTCCTCTTTCCCCCCATATTCTACCTGGCGGGAGTTAACTGTAAAGCAAAGTAGAATCGCGGGAGGCGTAGGGCTAGTCTGGCCTGTGTTTTAGCGTTGCTCCTGTTTTTTGCTCTGCGCTTGTGACGCACTTACCTTTTTCTGAAGAAGGTCTATTACCCCAGCAAACACACATATAAAATATACATACAACATATATAAGATTGAAGTAAATACCCCTACATATGCTTTTTTATATATCAAGTATGTAAGTGTTCTTTAAAAATTTATATATACCGTATGTAACAGATTACGTATATTTTACATAATAGTATATAAACTTACGGATATTCTGTATACAGAAATTCATATAATATATACATATAGATAATTACATATTACCCATGAAATTTATGTGCTGTCATATTTATATGAATAGATTTATGTACGTTATATGTAAACTCTTATATGTAAGAAGTATTACATATTTTTTATGTATGCCTTCTGTAAATATAATTCTAAATTATCATTACATATATTATATTGTCGAAAATAAAAGTCCGTTTCTAATTATTGCGCCGCAGAATTAATCGCACGCGCGGGTGTTCTATAACGCCAAAAATTGTAGTTCACGTACCTTTAATATTAGATCCGTATCGACTAAAATGCGTCTAATTTATATAGAAAATAAATAATATAAAATAAATTAAATCCTGGTCATTTTTAACATAAAGGTAGGTATAATCATTGAATAAGACTTCACTCAACGATATAATCAAACATAATTTAAACTCGCGAAACAGGGCAAAGTTAGGAAGAACGAAATAAAAAAAAGAAATGTTTCAGATTAGCGCAGTGGTACAATGCGGATACAAAGGAAATACATGTCAGATTTCGGAATTTGTGACGCCCACCCGCAACGGTTCGAATCCGGTTAAGGGACACTTTTCAAGATCATAATAAACTGTCGGCTTTCAGTTCAGGTAAAAACGGGTTCGTGCAAGAATTAAGTTAATTAAAAGTACAGTTGCACGTAGAAATGTAGTTTTTCCATTTTTTTGTATGAAACTGCTTAAATAATTTTTTACATTGGTAATAATTACATTATGCTCGAGTAGCTGCCATTTGGTCATCGCAACGCTTTTACAACTAATATTTTTTATGTGAATATTACATAAAATATACATAAAACGTATATAAATTCATGTACTACAGATATAAAGAATTTACATCTAATAGACATATATATTATTTTAAAAACTGCTGACATCCTGACATTAAATATCTCTTATTTTTCTTCCAGTTTTATATAACTTATATGTATTTTATATATAAATGTGTTTGCTGGGACATATGCAAATTGTGGTTTTCAACTAACTATAATTAAATATAAACAAAGATAATATCAACAGTTTAGTATAGTCAAGGCCACCAGGAGGCCTTGGTATAGTCATGGCAATCCTAAAAGCGTTGCACCTGACATATGACGTAAAAACAGTACCAATGTAATACTAATTTTTAGGATTTATTCTAGGGTAAAATAATTCTACAAGTTGGCAGCATCATAAATAAAATTACAATGTTGCAACCAAGACATCTGTCATTTATTGTCTTCCATTTCGTATTTTATTCTATTTCGTTTTAATCCATATGACAACACTGTTGACATGCATAGAAAAAGTAACCAAGGATAGAATAGGTGTTTTCTTTTTGCATCGCCACAGGGTTGGGCACATGCACAATTATCACGTGATTAAAGTGCCTTGCGTCATAAGACATTTCTGCCTCAGGTTAATATAAAACTTAAATAAAGCTTTTAAAACGAATAGGGTTATTGAGAACTGAGTCAAATTATTTTTATAAAACGAATGGTGTGTATTGACAGAGCTGACTTAAAGCTACCACAAAATGCAAAAAGAAAAGACCTATTGTAAACTTGTGTAATTTAAGTGAAACATGTCATGGCGGCCGAATTCTCCCAAAGCAATAGATGGTGCTACTGTAGAATATCGTAGATATGTTCGACCGTTCGACGTAACTCGAAAATCAAAAGGTCAAAAATGAAAAGTTTGAACACGAACAGCATTAAAGATTAAACATCCTTATTCCTTGTAGTACAATTGTTTGCAGTTTTCCATATATAATCCTCGCCAGGAGTGTTTACCGCTACGTCATTAATGTATGAATCTAGCTATCCAATTTATTAATACTGTCTTCTCCTGTCTTCTCATATAAAACAGTGAATTCGATAAGGATGGTGAACATTCGTAGTGCAGTTGACGAAATCGACATACGGTATTGAATAAGCATATGTTATAGAAAGAATAAACCTATAAACGCGAATTTAATTTCTTTTATATGCATATAAATTTAATTCTCATTTGACTAATATAGTACAATTTTGATTCATGTTTTTCATATTACACCATATGATTGTATGTGATGACGTAGCGGTAAACACTCCTGGCGAGGATTATAGCATGCAACGTAATCGTTAATGTTATTGCCGAAGCTTGTGGTGTTAATTATAAATATAAATTTACGGAATACTTTCATCAATTTTTTTAAATACTCACACAGGTTATTATAGTCACAGCTTAATGCTTACAGTCTTTATACTGGGTTATAGTTAATAAAGTTATTTGTATGATTCTGAGATTTTTTAAGTTTAAATTGTTTAATTTCCCGCCGAATTACTCTAAATCTATAGCGACATCTGTTGTTTTGGGAGAAATCGGCTGCCATGACAGTTTCACCTAAGGTAATGAAGATTACATTCTAGATTCTATCCTAGGTTAATTTTTCTATGTTGACAATGTTGACATGTATATCACAGGGCCGGATGCTCCGACGTTCAGATTTCGTCAGACCGTGCGCATGACGTCACCCGTAGAGTGAATTACATTTGCGACATGCTCATTTGATGTGTTTTTCGTCTGTACCGAGTTTATTTTTCGAGATACAAAAAATTCCATAAGAACAAATATGCTCCTTTTGATGTCTTTTATATGTAAAAAATAATAGGGTAGCTCAATCTCTCTCAGTTAACCTGAAAAATACTTGTATAAAATATCATAATTACATCTGATGGTGTTTGCGCCGCGACGACACAAAAACGGTGCTAGATAGAGGAAAATTGCATATGAACAAATTTGTAGAGCACAAAATTTACTAAAGAAAAGTCCGCGGTAGGGTGTCACGATCTTCGATAGTTTAAGAGTTACAGGCGTCCAAAATGATGCAAACCTTATTCGCGCAACTGTCCACACCGCTTTTTCCCAAACTAATGGAGATAATTACACCCTCCCGCGGACTTTTTTTAGTAAATTTTGTGCTCTACAAATTTGTTCATATGCAATTTTCCTCTATCTAGCGCCGTTTTCGTGTCGTCGCGGCGCAAACACCATCAGATGTAATTATCTCAGACAGATTGAGCTACTGGGATTGAGATAATTACACCCTCCCGCGGACTGTTTTGTAGTAAATTTTGTGCATTACAAAATTGATTCAGTTCATTTTTTCTCTGTCTAAAATATATAATGGTTTTCGCAGCATTCGAGGAGAAAGCGTTAGGAGATCTGGGTGATTTCATTGATGGATTCAAGACAATTTCGCACTTAACTCTATTTTTTAACACCTTGTGGTAATTTACATTTAAAAAAAATGGTTACCTGTTGATCTGCACAAACATGAATATCATAACACAAGGTGGAAAAATGTACCGTTTATTTATTTATTGAACATAACTTAAATCGAGGCGTGGTTTAAAAACGTGAAATAAAAAAGGTAACGTAGGGCACCAATAAAAAAAGGTAAAGTAGGGAACCAGTAAAAACAATATGATAAAATTAAGATAAAATTCATTTTGTGTCTTTTATATCTTAAAAATAATAGGGTAGCTCAATCTCTCTGAGTTAACCCGAAAAATACTTGTACCTATAAAGTATCATAATTATATCTGATGGTGTTTGCGCCGCGACGACACGAAAACGGCGCTAGATAGAGGAAAATTGCATATGAACAAATTTGTAGAGCATAAAATTTACTAAAGAAAAGTCCGTGGGAGGGTGTAATTATCTCCATTAGTTTGGGAAAAAGCGGTGTGGACAGTTGCGCGAATTAGGTTTGCATCATTTTGGACGCCTGTAACTCTTAAACTATCGAGGATCGTGACACCCTACCGCGGACTTTTCTTTAGTAAATTTTGTGCTCTACAAATTTGTTCATATCCAATTTTCCTCTATCTAGCACCGTTTTTGTGTCGTCGCGGCGCAAACACCATCAGATGTAATTATGATATTTTATACAAGTATTTTTCAGGTTAACTGAGAGAGATTGAGCTACCCTATTATTTTTTACATATAGAAGACATCATAAGGAGCATATTTGTTCTTATGGAATTTTTTGTATCTCGAAAAATAAACTCGGTACAGACGAAAAACACATCAAATGAGTATTCCTCAAATGTAATTCACTCTACAAGTGCGCAACATCCTATCTTTAGTATTTATATCGTGTGTATATCATACTGGTGACGTGCAACGCTTTTTGCTTTGCCAAAACTTTATCAGAAAAATAATAATAAATGATTTGTAAATTCTGTTTTAGAGTGCGGTAAAGCGTGGTGTAAATAAAGCTTAACGATTTTATTTTCATAGTTTAATCGGCGATACCAATTTCAGACAAAAATCAAAATCCCTAAGTGAAACTAATTCAATTTTAAGGTTAAAAGAAAAAAGTAAAATAACATGAATTTTATTTATTCATTTTTACAATAAATGATGGCATATCGGCTTTTAAATACGAACGGAAAATTGGAGAGATTATTGTTGAAAAGTCTAAGATTAAGAAGAAATGTAGATTCTAAGGTGATGAAATTTTATGTAATTAATTTATTTTCAAAATTTCTCTTAAATTTCAGAATTTATCCGTTTTTAGAACAGCCTTAAATGAGTTGAGACTATTTTGTCAACAACCGCCGAAAGGTTTTGAAAAATATTTTCAACCCAACGGGAAAAAGTCTCCAATAAAAGAAGGCGTCGAGGCTAAAGATGTCAAAGATGCAAAAGGAAAAGAGAGTAAACCTGAAGGTAAAACGTCTCCGCCGCCCCCCTCTCAGCAACAACAGCAATCGACCAGCTCAAAGTCGTACGATAACTGGTCGTTTGGACTTTTCGGTGGTACGGGATCTAGGTCAGTAGTAAGTCTTTAAATTCGAAATTTTTGTAATACCTTTCTGTAGAGGAAGTGGTGGAAAGCCTCCCTTTGTGGACAGTGATAAGGATAAATGGTACCTTTTTGGAGCTGCGGGTGCCATAGCACTTTTGGCCGGTTTAGGTTTTTGGGAAATGGGCTACAAGGAGGTAGCGTGGAAGGAATTCGTTCAGAAGTATGACATAACAACCGTTAATCTATTTTGAAATCTCGTATTTCAGCTATCTAGCACGGGGTATTGTAGAAAAATTAGAGGTGGTTAATAAGAAATGGGTACGAGTACGATTAACGGCCGGAAATACAGCCGATGGAGCTGTAAGTAGAACATTGTTGAATCTAATATTACGACGTTCATCTGTAGAGCTTATTATGGTTTAATATTGGTAGCGTAGACTCGTTCGAACGAAATTTAGAAAATGCCCAAGTCGAAATGAACATCGAACCGCCAAATTTTGTGCCCGTTATTTACAAATCGGAATTGGAGGCGTCGAGCTTATCGGGTATACTTCCCACATTAATAATCGTCGGTTTTCTACTATTTATGATGAGGAGATCTGCCGAAATGATGGGCGGTCGGAAAGGACGTAAAGGTGGCGGATTGTTCGGTGGCGTAATGGAAAGCACAGCTAAACTTATTAATTCTAACGAAATCGGAGTCGGATTTAAGTAAATTTATTACAATTTTATTTTATATAAATGGGGCGACTTTTTGTATATTTTTTAGAGACGTCGCAGGATGCGAAGAAGCGAAGATCGAAATTTTGGAGTTTGTCAATTTTCTAAAAAATCCTCAGCAATATATCGATTTAGGTGCTAAAATTCCGAAGGGTGCCATGCTGACAGGTCCGAATTTTTCTTTTCGTTTTGACTGATGTTTATTGATCGTATTTCCCTAGGTCCTCCGGGAACGGGGAAGACCTTGTTGGCGAAAGCAACGGCGGGTGAGGCGAACGTTCCGTTTATAACCGTGTCCGGATCGGAATTCTTGGAAATGTTTGTGGGTGTCGGACCGTCGCGTGTTAGAGATTTATTTGCCATGGCGCGAAAGCACGCCCCCTGTATTTTATTCATCGATGAAATAGATGCGGTGGGACGTAAAAGAGGCGGTCGTAACTTGGGAGGTCATTCCGAACAGGAAAATACCTTAAATCAGTTGTTGGTAGAAATGGACGGTTTTAATACGACGACGAATGTGGTCGTTTTGGCCGCCACCAATCGTGTGGATATATTAGACAGCGCCTTGTTGCGTCCTGGACGATTCGATAGACAAATTTTTGTTCCCGCTCCCGATATAAAAGGCAGAGCTAGTATATTTAAAGTTCACCTAAGTCCTCTCAAAACCGAATTGGACAAAACCGAACTCGCACGTAAGATGGCCGCTTTAACGCCCGGTTTCACGGGAGCAGATATCGCGAACGTTTGTAATGAAGCCGCTTTGATTGCAGCCAGAGATTTAAATAATTCGATTATCATGAAACATTTCGAGCAAGCCATCGAACGTGTAGTGGCAGGTATGGAGAAGAAAACGAACGTGTTGTCACCCGAGGAGAAGAGAACTGTGGCATATCATGAAGCAGGACATGCGGTCGCCGGTTGGTTTTTGCAGTACGCCGACCCCTTACTTAAAGTATCCATAATTCCCAGAGGAAAGGGATTAGGTTACGCCCAATATTTACCAAAAGACCAATACTTATACACGAAAGAACAATTATTCGATAGAATGTGTATGACTTTGGGTGGTCGAGTTTCGGAGGAATTATTCTTCGGTAGAATAACTACGGGCGCACAGGACGATCTTCAAAAAGTAACACAAAGCGCTTACGCGCAGATCGTACAATTCGGAATGAACGACAAAGTTGGTAATGTTAGTTTTGAAATGCCGAGGCAAGGTGACATGGTACTGGAAAAACCTTACTCCGAGAATACCGCGCAACTTATCGATGCGGAAGTTCGCATGTTAATAGAAAGCGCTCACAAACGTACTACCAATTTACTTAAGAAACATAAAGCAGACGTGGAAAGAGTGGCCGAACGGCTGCTTCAAAAAGAAATAATAAGCAGAGATGACATGATCGAATTATTGGGAAAAAGACCTTTTCCAGAAAAGTCAACTTACGAGGAATTTGTTGAAGGTACTGGTTCGTTTGAAGAAGATACAACGCTTCCTGAAGGTTTACGTGAATGGAACAAGCCACGAGATCCCAATCCGCCTAAAGAAACTATAAAACCACAAACCTTGTAGAATATTAATGTAAAGGAATTGACTATAAGTATTCACACACCTTGATAGTCCATAATAATAAAATATTTGTTGATATATGTTATTGTTGTCTACTTTTTTCCTTACGTTTATTAATAATTTATTCAAATGAAAGTACTGTAGTCTTTTTTCTTAATTTAATCAGAACAATATTGTTGACTAACTCGGCCTCTTTTCTTCTATCTAAACAACATTTTTTGTTCAATCTACCCATGTAGAACAAAAAGTGAACGTAGCCAATTTATTGGTGCCCAAAATTGGTCAAAAATTAAAATCGGTTTTCTCAAAATCAGCTCCAAACATTTTTTATTTTTTGAAATGTTATACCTTTCATAACAAACTATTGGCACTACATTTATTTCCCATAGGGGAGGGGATGAATGTTTTAAGTTGAAAATTTTAAACATTCATAACTTTTTTGCTCACAAAGATGAAGAAGTAAAATTGTACAGTGAAGTAGAGGCCATGACGTGACTCTTTTAATCGAGTGTAAGTATACCAATTAACTTCTGGCCTAGCCGGAAATTAACAAAATATTAAAAATTTATATTGTTTTTTTCTATCTAGAAATTAACTAAATATCTATGGCATTCCCTGTATATTATTTCAGGAGCAAATCATAAATCGTTTTTTGATTACAACTAACTACACACTATACAGTGTGAGTATAAAGAAAGGAACCGCTATTATTTTATCGTTATTAGAAATTTTACAAAAAAACAGTTTATGCAAAAGTTGTTCAGGATATTCTGGTGGATATAAGCATTGACTTTAGTAGAAAGTCAATGATATAAGTAACACAAAATATTTTGTTTTTGTTCAACTGTTTATTAGCTATGACGTCATCCGATTTTTTTTTAAATACGAACCCTAACTTGTTTTTCATCTATTTGACGGAGCCTAAAGCCCACTTTTCAGTGATTAAAAATATCATGGAGTTACACATTACAATTTTTTTGATAAAATGCCGTTTAAAGCCTAAAATAAGATAGCGCCATGGAAAAATGAATAAAATAAACAAGCAAAAGTTACGATTGACAGAATGCACGTATTATGACTTGTCAGTGATGGTGAAAGTGTGAATTAATGTTGTAGTAGAACGTTGAAACTCCTGTACGCTCATGTTAAAGTAAAGTAAAATAGCGCGCCACTGTTCTTAGTTTTAGTTTGAAGTTAGTACATAGATAAAATGTAATGCAGCTTGCTTAATGGTGTGTAAATAAAATGGTCGAATAAAATTAAATAACGAGTCTTAAATAAATCTGCTTTAATCGTATACAAAAGGAAATACTAATATTAAAATAACAGGTTATGGGCCCAGATTAAAAATAAAGTTTGACAAAAAAAAAGGAAAAATTAATTAAGAAGAAATCAAAATGGCACGTGGTAATCTACACGGGAAAAATTTTATAATCGATCTTTTAAATGGCGAAAATTACTATAATTGGAAGTTCAGAATGGAGATGGTTTTGTTAGAAAATGGTGTGAAGAAATATGTTGAGAATCCGTTAAATACTACAGGTATGACTGCGAATCAGATAGAGACGGAAGAGAACAAGGATAATAAAGCAAAATCACTAATAATACAATGTGTGAATGACGATCAACTGGAGAGCTTGAGAGAAAAGAAAACTGCACACGAAATGTGGAAAACGTTGGAGCAGAAATATGAAAAGAAGGGCCTACCAGGAAAATTATACTTAAAGAAAAGGATGCTGGCAATGAAACTAAAGGAAGGCGAATCATTACAAGGTTTTTTAAACAAATTTGAAGAAGTGTTAAGACAACTAAAAGCAACAGGAGTGGAAATTGACGAACAGGATTTGATATGTAATTTGCTGCTGGCGTTGCCAAAATCGTACGAGACTGTAGTAACGGTTATTGAAAATATGTCATCGGAAGACCTGGAATATGAAGACGTTAAGAAGAAATTATTAGCTGAAGAAGAAAAGAAAAATATAAACGAGAAAGGATATGGAATAGTTAACGATCGAACCGCTTTTAATACAAATTTGTCATGTTTTAGATGTGGCCAAACAGGGCATTTCAAAAGGGATTGTGTGATGAAAAGTAACTTTAGAGGTCGAGGTCAAGGCAGAAGCTATGGTCATAGTTCAGGACAACAAAAGAACAATGGTCTTCAACAGGGATTTCAAGAAGTTAATCGTGGAAGAGGATATGGTAACTACAGAGGAAGATTTCAAGGTAGGAATAGAATAAGAGGTAATAGTAATCACGCTGAAAATGCTAAAGATCAAGATATTCAAACAAACAGTAACAGTGACAAATTTGAAAATGATAAAAGTGTATGTTTTATGAATGACAGAAATACGAGCATCCGCGAATGGAATGATGGTAAAAATATAAAATTTTATGTTGATTCAGGATGTACCGACCACATGGTTAATGATGAACTGTTTTTTACTAGTCTATTAATGCTTGATGAACCAATAAAAATTGCAGTTGCAAAAGATAGCAGTTACTTATTAGCCATAGGAGTCGGAAATATTGAGGTTGTTAGTGTAACAGATGATAATAGAATTAAGTGTAGCATCAGAAACGTATTATATGTACCAAAGCTGAGAAAGAATTTGTTATCGGTTAAAAAGTTGGAAACAAATAATGTTAAAGTAGTATTTGAAAAAGGGGTAGTAAAATTAATAGATACAAATAATGAAATAGTGGGCATAGGACAAAGAAATAATCTTTATGAAATATCTTTTGAAGTGAATGTCTCTGAATGTTTAAATACCCAAACGATGAATAATGATTTTATAAAGTGGCACAGACGTTATGGTCACATAGGTTTTTCAGGTTTAAGGGAAATAATTAAAACAAACATGGTTGAAGGTATAGATAAAAACTTAGAATTTCAAGGTGTAGAGTTTTGTGAATCATGTGTTAAAGGGAAAATGAGTAGGATCCCATTCAGTACTAGAACAAAAAGCAATCGTTTTTTGGAAATTATACATACAGATATTTGTGGTCCTATAACTCCAGAGTCCATTGATGGTAGTAAATATTTTATAACTTTTATAGACGATTTCTCAAATTTTACAGTTGTATATTTACTGAAATATAAAAGTGAAGCATATGAAAAATTTAAAGAATTTGTTAATATGGTAGAATCAAGGTTCAATGATAAGATTTCTAAATTACGATGTGATAACGGGTCAGAATATTTGTCAAACGATATAGTCAGGTTATGTAGGGAAAAGGGTATTGTCTTGGATTATTCAGTACCTTACACACCACAACAAAATGGTAAGGCGGAGCGAAAGAATAGAAGTTTGGTAGAAAGGGGTCGTGCAATGTTAGAGGATGCAAATATGCCAAAGGAATTTTGGGGCGAGGCAATTTTAACAGCAAACTATTTGATAAATAGAGGTATAACGGCAAATTTAAAGGGAAAAACACCAGCTGAAGCATGGTACAAAGTGAAACCAGATGTAAGAAATTTGAAAATTTTTGGTTGTTCGGCATATAGTCTTATCCCAAAACAATTTCGTAATAAATTTGATTCGAAAACCCTAGTTGGTATAATGGTTGGTTATGCTCCCACAGGTTATAGGTTGTGGGATCTTGAAAATGAGAAAGTAATAATATCGAGGGATGTGAAATTTGATGAAAATAATTTTTATTTCAAAAGGAAAGTAGTAGGTATAAGCAATGATAGTTCAGAAAATGATGATGAAATCAAAGATAAGGTTATAGATGTAGAGGATGAGGAAATTGAAACAATAGGAGATAGAGATAAGGTTGAAAATAAAAGAAACAGAAAGATTCCAAGTAGGTATGATGATTTTGAGTTGTATATGGCTTGCAATGCTATAAATTATGTCGATGATGTTCCTGAGAGTTATCTAGATTTAGAAAATAGAATAGACAAAGAAAAATGGTTCAAGGCAGTACAAAGGGAACTAGATTCGATAAAAGAGAATAAAACTTGGAAGGAAGTGAAGAGACCAGACAAAATACAAATATTGGACACAAAATGAGTATTCGTTATTAAAAATTTAGAAAGTAATGAAGATGACAAGTTTAAAGCCAGATTAGTTGTTCGTGGTTTTAGGCAAAATAAAGAGTTTTATGAAAACATTTATTCCCCGGTAGCAAAAATGAGCACTATAAGAGTGATATTAATTGTAGGAAATCAGTATAAGTTCTTCTTTCAACAGTTAGACGTTAAAAATGCGTTTTTGAATGGGAAATTAAATGAAGAAATATATATTCATCCACCAGAGGGGGTAAAATGTAAAGATGGGCATGTACTTAAGCTTGAAAAGTCTTTATACGGTTTAAAGCAGTCCTCAAAATGCTGGAACATTGAAGTAGATGATTTTTTGATAAAGTTAGGTTTTAGACGTTCAGAGAATGACTTTTGTTTATACATTTGGGAATTAGAGAGAGAAATATTGTATCTATTGATTTATGTAGATGATATAATTTTAGCTGGTCCGAATTTTGAACTGATAACAAAGATCAAAAGTATTTTAACAAATAAATTTAGAATGAAAGATAAAGGAGAGTTGAAACATTTTTTAGGCATTGAAATTTTGTATAACAGAGAAGATGGCATTTTGAAGTTGGGTCAGACTAGGTACATAGAGAGCTTACTTAAGAGATTTAGAATGGAAAACTGTAAAAGGTCATTGATACCTATTGATCCAAAATTAAGATTTAATATATGTGATAAAGAGAGTGTGACTGAGAAGCCTTTTAGAGAATTGGTAGGATGCCTCATGTATTTAGTAATGGGAACCAGACCCGATATTTGTTATTCACTTAATCATTTTAGTAGATACCAAGACAAAGCATCAGATGAGGCATGGAACCACATTAAGAGGGTTCTCAGATATCTAAGTGGTACTAAAAATATAAATTTAGAATTTATAAGGCGAGGTACTTGTAAGCCAGAATTAATTTGTTATGTAGACGCTGACTGGGCAGCTGATTGTTATGACAGAAAATCAGTGACAGGATTTATGTTTAAGATATTTGATTGCATTTTCATGTGGAGTACAAAAAAGCAAAATTGTGTCTCGCTTTCTACAACAGAGGCAGAATTGGTGGCTCTATGTGTAGCAGTACGTGAAGGCTTATGGTGTAAAAAACTATTAAATGATTTCGGTTTAAATTTGAATAAAATTACAGTGTTTGAAGACAATCAAGGATGCATTGCGCTTATAAAGAATCCTTCAAATAACAGAAGGGTCAAACATATTGATTTGAAATATAGATTTATATGTGAACATTTACAGAATGGCTCTATTGAATTATATTATGTTAGTTCAAATGATAACCAGGCAGATATCTTTACTAAGGGTTTGCCAGTAAACATATTTGTGAATTCTGTAAAGTTGTTAAATTTAGTGTAGTGATGTTTAGTTAGATTTATGCATATGTTTTTAGAAAATAGAGATTTATTTAAATTGGGAGCTTTCAACGAGGAGGGGTGTTGTAGTAGAACGTTGAAACTCCTGTACGCTCATGTTAAAGTAAAGTAAAATAGCGCGCCACTGTTCTTAGTTTTAGTTTGAAGTTAGTACATAGATAAAATGTAATGCAGCTTGCTTAATGGTGTGTAAATAAAATGGTCGAATAAAATTAAATAACGAGTCTTAAATAAATCTGCTTTAATCGTATACAAAAGGAAATACTAATATTAAAATAACAATTAAAAACGGCATTTTATCAAAAAAATTGTAATGTATACAACCCCATAATATTTTTATTTACTGAAAAGAGGACCAAAATTAAATATTTTGTGTCAGTTATGTCGACCAGAATGTCCTGAACAACTGTTGTATAAACTGTTTTTTTGTAAAAAAATTTCTAATAACGACAAAATAATAGCGGTTCCTTTACTTTATACTCACGCTGTATAATTCCTTTTTTTATTTTTTTGAGTTATTATTTACAAATGATCCTTAACTATTCCACCTACCTTACCTTAAAAAACTCATAATGAAATACTATCTCTCAAAACTTCCTTCCTATAATTTACACAAAATTCTACTTTTGTCACAAAGTTACATAATTACCCCATAATTTCCCTCTCTTCCGATCTTCCTTTCTTCTACTTCCTCCATCCATCCTACTCCTTCCTCTACCGCCCCTAAAATGTTAAGATCTCTTTCCAACTCCTTCCCTGAGCTCCTCACGCTGCCCTAGCATTATTGCTTCAAATTCTCCCGTCCCATTCCACATAATTACACCTTCTCTTCTCTTCTTCCCACCAATATTTATTTTCCCTCTCCTCCTACCTTTTAGTTTCTTCTGAAATCTCAGTAACATGAGACAGTTCAAAGAATAACAATCACAATTAACTTGCTATTATTCATCCCTCATGCGCATGCCTGTGCATCTGCGTGTTGCTGCATCACCATTATGTATTGCTAGTTGTATAACGAACGTTGTGCTCTATGGTTGTAACAATAATGGGTTTTCGCAACGGAGGAAAAAGTGGGTTCACACAGTGTAATATTATTTTCGCTAGTACGGAAATATGGTTATCGAGGCGGGCCGAGTTTAAAGTTAGTGGCGGAACAATATCGCGGCACCAAGCAATACACAGTTATGGTGTCTATCGTTACAAAATTTCGTCGTACGCATACTGTGCTGTGTCAACGGAAGGCAAGGTCTGGTAGGCCAGTTACTGTGTCCACAAATGAAAATCGTGAACGTGTCATCAGTCAGGTGTTGCAGACGATTTTTTAGACTTAGATGGATTTGCGTACCGACTACAGGTTGGGCAACAATTGACGCAGCAAGATAGGCATCTCAGGATTGAATATCGTACAGGATTTTTGGCTATGGCATACGATGAGAATCCAGATTTCTTACTCAATGTGTGGTTTTCCGACGAAAGTCACATTCACTTCGACGGTTTTATCAATCGCCAAACAACTTGGTTTCGAGAGGCCAAACGTTTCTGGTTTCTCCAAAAGGAGAAAATTTACTCAAAATTATGCCTGCATTACCTAGGTCAGAACATCATTACACTTTTCACCAACTTATCAATCACCTCCCCCCTATTACCTCCTTACCAAACGTTTCTCTCCCAGCCCCCAGACCTACCCTAATATTTTGTTCCCCTAACTCCCCACCTGCGCATCGTCCTTATTGTCATAGCTCATCTGATCACTCAGATGAGACTTCTCCCACACTTTCAATCCCCTCGTTTCCGCACCTCCATCTTTCTTCTACCCCCCCCCCCCCCCCCTCTTTTGAAATACTACCACTTTAGTGTTTTCACGCTTACTTCTCGCTCTATTTTTGCAGGAATTCCTTCACCGTCTTCATCATTTCTTCCCCTATTTTTGCCACCACCACCATATCATCGCATAGGACAGAGCCCATACCTTGCATCCTCCTACCACCACCCCTCAACGATCAGTAGGTATATGTATTAATGGAAGAGGATCATGGGATGAATCCAAAAAAATATGTTGGATGCACCAATAGGTAATAGAGCGAGCTATAGAAACACAAATTAACAAACAAAACAAAAGTACCTATAAAAATAACAGAACTGGTAAATAATTTCATCTGGAAATGGAAGAAATTCTAGAGTTTCAAGATTAATTATCTTTTTGAAGTTATATATACTATACTTCTCGGTCGCTGAACTGTGTATGTACCTGCTGACACTGAGAATTGAAGAAGTTTCGGTTTGCAACGTCCGTACTGCAGTCTAGAGAATAAGTAGGTACCGCAAGTAATTTATTAAAAATGCTCAAAATGCTCCCAAATGGAATTTTTTCAGATCTAACTCCTAAATTAATTATATCTTTTAGGTTGCATTACCGTTCCTGTATCCAGAGTTGTATACCTACTTTTAAAATTCTTATAAGCATATGGTACTGGGAATTGTAAAGATTTTGGTCTGGAGAATATGTACCATAAGTAATTTATTGCAAATACTCCCAAAACAAATTTTTAAAGTCGAATTCTTGAATTAACTATATATTTTAGGATTCATCTACCTTTCGTGCACCCAGCTATACTTACTATACATACCTATACAGGGTATACCACGGAACCCGTTCATTAGAAGTTTCTGGGGTCCCTTACTACTTATGAATTTGAAACTTTCAGGTTAAGGATAACCCATAGCCTTCTTTTGTTCTAAAATATTGTCGATGTTGTACAACTTCCGGAAAGACCGGAAATCGCCATTCATCTTCTTATTTTAAATGGAACACCCTGTATATTATTGCATTTTTGGATTATACAATCGATTATGCGTTAATCTGTATTAGATTATCCTATACCTATCTTCAACTGTTTTTGAGATATTGTGATTTTTTTGAAAAATTTGCGCTTTGCGGAGGGATGTTTAATAGCCCACCATTTGCTCTTCTTTGAACGCAACACATTCATACTTTACAAACACGAAGTAAAACCATAAGGGTTCACAAAATGCATTTGCAAAACTATCACAGATTATACAGGGCGTTCAAAATTAGTGGCAAAGTTGAAAAACTTCAAACACCAAAAAGTCATTTTTTTCAAATCGAACACCCTGTATATTTTTACATATTTGGAAGACGATTTAATTTAGGCATCGATAAGCTATAGGTATCCCTATACCTATCTTTAGCGGTTTTGTAGTTATTAACACTTTTTATCTAATATTGATTAAAACTGCACTTAAAACTTATGCGCATTTGAAAGTAGGCTATGAGTATGTGAAAATAAAATATGGTAATGAGGGTTGAGTGGAAGAACAGGTCTCTAATTTTTTTGTAGACACCTGAACTCACTCCTTTTGAGAACAAGTGTGCAGTTTTAACGTATTTTGAACAATCTTATGTAATTTAATAGTTTGCTCTCAATAAAAGGTATTATTATTATTATATGTACTTCGGTTTTTATCGATACTTATGCCAAGCCTGGTTAACTAACCGCACGGATCGAAATCAAGTAAGTATTATTATTATTATTATTATTATTAGTATGATTAGACAAACGAATGTTTATCTGGATGTCATGCTCATTAAAGCAAACAGGTGGTAAACAGTAAACAATTTTATAAAATGGAAGCAGTTAACGCATATTCCAATACTGATATTTTGAATTTATTCTATATCCATTTTATAGTCCTTTTTATTTGTTTGTTGTATAAATAAGATTAAATTCGTTTTGTAAAAGTAATTGTTTTTCCTGTTGTCATACCCACAGCCTACTTTCAAATGCGCATAAGTTTTAAGTGCAGTTTTAATCAATATTAGATAAAAAGTGTTAATAACTACAAAACCGCTAAAGATAGGTATAGGGATACCTATAGCTTATCGATGCGTAAATTAAATCGTCTTCCAAATATGTAAAAATATACAGGGTGTTCGATTTGAAAAAAATGACTTTTTGGTGTTTGAAGTTTTTCAACTTTGCCACTAATTTTGAACGCCCTGTATAATCTGTGATAGGTTTGCAAATGCATTTTGTGAACCCTTATGGTTTTACTTCGTGTTTGTAAAGTATGAATGTTTTGCGTTCAAAGAAGAGCAAATGGTGGGCTATTAAACATCCCTCCGCAAAGCGCAAATTTTTCAAAGAAATCATAATATCTCAAAAACAGTTGAAGATAGGTATAGGATAATCTAATACAATGTTACGCAGAATCGATTGTATAATCCAAAAATGCAATAATATACAGGGGGTTCCATTTAAAATAAGAAGATGAATGGCGACTTCCGGTCCTTCCGGAAGTTGTACAACATCGACAATATTTTAGAACAAAAGAAGGCTATGGGTTATCCTTAACCTGAAAGTTTCAAATTCATAAGTAGTAAGGGACCCCAGAAACTTCTAATGAACGGGTTGCGTGGTATACCCTGTATACTTTCAGAATTCTTGACACCGTGAATTGAAGAATCTGTACACAGTAAGTAATTTATTTATTGAAATTGGTCCCAAAAGAGATTTTTTTAACATTTAACTCCTAAATTAATTATTTTTTAGGTTTCATTTCATTCCTAGATTCCGTTCTCTTTTATCTATCTTCCTCTCGCACAACAATTATTGTGGTCATTGTACCTTCTGCTCTTGGGGTATTCTGGGACACCTGCCCCAAATGATTCGTGACTCATAAACTTATAGATCATAAATAATTGTTGTGGTAACAGTATATAGAGAAAAAATAGTATATTATTCAACGAGCGTATAATGATGGCTATTATTCACGAGGTAAGTTTATGGCCACGAGCCGCAGGCGAGTGGCATAAATTACCGAGAGAATAATAGCCATTATACGCGAGTAGAATACTATACTTTATCCACGACTATAAATGTTAATTCAATTTAAATATCTATTTGAAAATTCTCTAATTGACTGTATTGGACGGTTACCATGGAAATATATAAAATAACAGTGAGTAATATTCATTACTCACGTTGCTAATGACAATAACTTATTAATCACTGATAGTCGTGGATAAATATTTTTTCTCAATAGGTGTTTTCTTTTTGCACCGCCATAGGGTTAGGTAAAGTCACAATTATCACGTGATTGAAAGGCCTTTTGCGTCATAAGACATTTCTGCCTCAGGTTAATATGCAACTTAAGCAAAGCTTTTAAAACGAATAGGGTTATTGAGAACTAAGTCAAATTATATTTATAAAACGAATGGTGTGTTATTGACAGGACTGACTTAAGTCAACTACAACGTGGCTACAACGTGCAAAAAGAAAACACCTTATGTAACAGTAGCATTTGTAGCAAGCAGTGTTATCATGCCATTAGTACATTAGTTACCTCCAAACAACTAACTTCAAGCGACAAGTTTGTAATGATCGTTTATGCTGTAAAATTATTTGCTTTAGTAATTTTTTATGGATATTTTAGAAATAATAAACATTTTGGTAATGCAAAATGTAAATAATTTGTGCGGCAATATAAAATAATGCAAGATGTATTGTTAAAATTTGGCAGTTGACATATAACCTAAAAACTGCAAGTGACATGGAAACTGAACATATAACTGGAATTAAAGAAATTATTTCCCAGTTAGGAGATGAAGAACTATGGGGATTGACGAAAACCGTAACCCAGGGCTTACTTAAGGATAAAATACAATCACGAGACGGTAAGTACAAACAGCTCAAATTTATTGTACCTTAATGCTCCTTTTTAGAAGCAATTTCTGCCATAATAAACTATTCGCCGGATTCCAAAAGTATTTTAAAACGAAAGGTGGTTACCAGAGAACTTTTGTTTTCTTACCTACACCAAAATCAAATACCCGTCGTAATGCCCATTTCAAAAGAGGAATTAATTGGAATGATATGTTCGCATTGGAATACGCAAAAGACAATACAATTAACAACGGTTGAAAACCCAAATGTGCAGCAATCGACACAACTAGATATAAATATGTTAGCGTTACAATTTTCGGAATGGTTTTACAGTATGATAAATTTAAACGTGCCGATCGCTCTCGAACATTTTTGGCACGATTCCAAATTAAAACTTATCTTATTATCTCAAAACCAACACAAAACGGAAGAACTTGTTTATGGTCCCTCTGCGATTAGTCGGGCGTTATTTAAAATTAAGATCGAATATAATTTATATTTCAATCCAAATTGTTTAAAAGATGGTGTTAAAGGACATGTTGACCCTCACGGTTTAGTTGCAGTTTTAGTGTGTGGAACTTTACATTCGAATAATATTTGTGTAGGTGTGTTTGAACAAGTTTTTATGCTCGCTAGAGACCCGTTTTCAGAAAATAATTGGAAAATTAAAAGTACGGAGCTTAACTTGCGAAGCAAGGAAAATGTACAGGGTCCTCCTCAATTATGTGATAGTAATTTAACAAACGCTTTGATGTAATGTAATAAGAAGTAAAATAAGACGAATATTTATTTTTTTTACATGGTGTATATTTTATAACATACGACGTCGAGTTTCCTCTTTAATTGTCCTGAAAATAAAAGTTGTAGTTATTCAAATATTAACAATTCAAAATTTATAGTACTCCATGTTTCCATAAAGTGGTTGTTGATCTTCACGCGGCTTTAAGCTTGCTTTACGAATTTTCTGTATTGCTCCTGTAAATTTGATGCTTGTTTTTCGTTTCAGAAATACAGTTTGCAGCTCATCGGGATCTATGTTCTTTTTAGAAGTAGAAGGTTGCATTTCATTCATTTGAATGTCGTTTGGTGCATTATCTTTTTTACGTAAAAGTTCCAATTCGCTTTGAGCTAAAATATTGTACTAAGTGTACAGGGTGGTTCAAATTGGACACTTTCTTATTTTAAGAGATAGAAAAAATGGATCTAGGTGTCTAGAGCTCAAGTTTAATGAGAAAATCACTGGAGCAAACAGAATTCAGCTATCTAATCGAATGACCGCTAGGGGACGTTTCTAGAATAGACCCGGTATAAAAATTGTCTATTGTGATGGATTCTACGTAAAAAAGTGTTCTAATAAAGATTTTACCAAAATCGATACCCTTAATAAGAAATCGACAAAATGCTAGAGACGCCCTCTAGCGGCCAAACGATTAGAGATAGCTGAATTCTTTTTGTGACAGTGATTTTCTCATTAAAATTGAGCTCCAGACACCCAGGTCCATTTTTTCTATTTCTTAAAATACAAGATGTTTCCATAAAAAAGTATCCAATTTGGACCACCTAGTACCTTACATGATATGCACTCTGAGGAAAATGAATATGAACAAAAGTAAATGAAACAGAGAGGGAAATCATGAATGTGGTAAGAGTAACGAATTCTGGTCTCCCTTTGTGTGAATGGTGTGTTTAGTGCTCTCAATAAATTTGTTAATATAATATAAATTACTGAAATAAATTTAGCAAAAGCAACAGAGATTGTGTGAGACTACTGACTAGCTAGAATGATGGAGGGAAGATAAAAGAAAAATTTCAAAACTTTGTAGAAAGACATAAGAACATAAGACTCGTCTTTATACAAAGACAAGCTATCAAAAAATACTATCTTATCATAAGAGAATCTACGTCATAATCTATTTTTTTAAATACTAGTGTACTTATGGTTTAATATGAAACAAATGAGTCAAATTATATCCATAATAATAAATGCTCGATAATTAATCAATCTTCTCCTAGATTGCAGTAAACAACGTTTATGGAAAGATAGGTAGAATATTGATATAATAAATGTAAATGATGGAAAACAAGGATGAGTTTGTAAAAGAACCCAGAACATTTAAAAAAGTAACGAAACAAAAGGCAGTTGTGTATTAATAATAACAAACTATTTTTTTATAGGTTGGTCAAACGACTATTACTCTTATTTGCATATCGTACAAGATGAGCATACCTTTATAAGTTGTCTCTTTTCACCACATTCAAACAGTCAATAACATACATCGGTCGCTCAAAATGCTTTTAAAATTTCTTCCACTCTTTTTTGGTATGTAGGTATGCTTTAATGTGCGATAGCAAAACAACAAATTATTTTGCTAGGTACATAATTATATCGATGACGTAGAGACAATCTTTGGTGGCCGGGATAGTATATGTTTTGTAGACCTGGAGCAAATATGTGAGAGACTAAGAAGAAATTAGATGTGAAGAGTTTAGAAACAAAAGGGACAGAGGCCATGTTGTATAAGCGCCATTCAAACAAAACAGTGCAAATCGTAGTGAGGATAAATTATGAAGAATACCTTTGCAACATTAGAAAAATTAAAGTAAGTCAGAGAACTCAAATGTCTGGGAATCCAAGAAAATGGAAGATTGAATAAAGAGATAAACAAGTATCAAAAGGCGCGAATTCTTATAGAATTCTAATTTCAGTCAAATTCAAATCTGTAACTAATTATGGCATATACCTACAACCTATATACAATATACATGTACAGAACTACCCCCCCCCCCCCACCTCAAACACAAGCACCCCGGATTCGGCACAAATGAGTCTTTGTTTTTCTTTCCACCCTTAAGGGGGATGGGAGCGGAGAGGGTGACGAACTATTTGTAAATCAAAAAAATTATTGGAGAAAAAAAAGTAAAAAGATCGTTTTTCTCCCTCTTTCCACACCCAAAAAAGGGGTTGCAGTTGGGGGTGAAATTTGCAATTTGAGAATAGTTTTTTATGGAGAATCCAAAAGTATAATAACAAAAAATAGGTGTTCTCATTAAAGTTTTCAAAACTCACTCCCGCTCCACCCCACGGGGGGGGGGGGGGATGTTTACGTATCATGACTCAATAAGTTTCAAAAAATAAAGGAACACGTGTTTTTTGCTTTTTGTAATTGGATGTGTTGTTCTCGAGATATTCAAAGGTTTATATTTTGACTTTAATGGCGGCGAACAGGTGATCCGATCAAAAAATTTACCACATTTCACATTTGTCATTAAATAAATACAAATAAAACTAAGTGAAGTGTAAATATTACCTGATAAGACACTAACAAAGTCAAACGGCTGGTAACATGACAGATAGGAGGAAACATCTCCTAGCCGATGAGACAGACGACCTACTTTTGTTTATGTAAATTAAGCGTGAACACATTCATAGTGTACAAAATATGGATGGATAGCGATTTGAAAGAGAAAGTTCTTGATACTACCCCACCAGAAAATCTTAGGCCCCTTTTTTTCCTCAAGGTCTACTCAGCCCCCTGTGATAAGAATATGCGACTAAGGAGCACAGTGCTTGCTACGCCGTCTCCCTGGATATATTCCAGATATGGACGAATGCAATTAAGTAACAATATCATAAGATGCTCAAAAAACTAAACTATTATTATTATTTGGTCCAGGACACAACAGCCACCTCAATCTTGGTCACAACGTCCACTTTTAAATTTGGTGATAACCTATCCACTCTGGTCACAAATCCACCGATGCCTTCTGGCCATATCCCCCATGTCCCACCGGCGTCACATCCATTTTCCTTTTTTTAGTCACAACGCCTACCTTAAAATTTGGTCACAACCTTCACCGACTTTGGTTATATCCCCCATTGACGTTGGTCGTAATGTTTACTTTTCTTTTTCTGATCACAACGCCCACTTCCAGTATTGGTCATTAAATCTACTTGCCACATCGTCCACCAATTCATTTGGGTCACATCGTCCGCGAAACATTGCAGCGCCCAAGACGAATTACTCAATTACCTCAAAAAATCTAAAAAATGATTCCAATGAAAGTTTCACCAAATCAAATTGTTCATAACCAACGTCTGTGGGCGATATAACCAGTCGGTAGAGGTTGTGACCAAAAATAGAAAAATGGACGTTAAGACCAACGTCGATGGGCGATATGGCCAGAAGGCGTCATTGGTGGAGGTTGTGACCAGAGTCGCAAGGTTATGGCCAAATTTAAAAGTGGACGTTGTGACCAGCGTGCCATAGTATGTGGTGGGCGATGTGTCCAGAATCTCCCTACAATTAAACAGATATGGAAAATATACTACAGGGGATGAGGATTTCAAAGATTGCGAGAAACCACATGAACCTAAAAAAAGAACCTCCATTTGCATAAACTTTGGATAGTAAATAAAAATAAGTTATGTATTACTTACTTAAGATATACTCGTCCAGACATGTTAATGGATCAACTCCAAAAAAGATAGAGATGGCAGTGTCCCATTTTGCTTCCATAACTATGATTACAATGGATAATGCGACACATAGGATACCTAAACAAGTATAACTTTACATTATATCATAAGACCATTACTGAAATGTTACCTGTAAACAAATTTAACCAGTAACTAAAACCAAACTTCATAACAATCTCTGCATCTTCAAAAGGAATCACTAATTCTGCAGGATTTCTAATAACAGACCATATAATGTTAGCAAATATTAATAAGCACCCGGTTAAAAACAAAAAATATCCCCCGTAACGAATAACTGATGTAAATAGTATGAGTGCGAGCAACCAACAGGCAAAGGCGGTCCATATCAAAATGTGAGTATACCAGCCAGCCGTACGATAAAATCTACCAAAGCGATAACCCTCTCCATCAATTACAAAATAATCGATTATCCACAGAATTGGTAAAGGTAAGCCACGATACTGGGCTGCTCGAAACTGTCGTTGGAGAAGTCCGGCTATAATTTTACAATTCTAAAATATTCGTAACGCTCTTTCCGTTACCATATGGTCCGAATCCAAAATTTCCTTGATCCCAAGTCCATTCGAACCTTTCATTGTAGTTAATTATTTCTTTACGTAACGGTCCATCAGGTTCGCTTTTTAAAGTTACATTAACCGAACGAAGACCAATTTTAACACCAATTTCTGCATCAATCTCGTGTCCTGTACCCGCTCGGTAAGGTGTTTTTGTTTTAATATAGCTCACTTCCCATTCTTGACCAAAATTTGCCACTAAATCAACTCATGTTTTACAAGTTTTATGAATGGCAATACTTACACATAATAAATAAACCAATTAGAAGACTTAGTGTAACACGAACCGTTAGGTATCCATACTGAAATGGTCATCATCGAAATCGAATTTTTCACAAATTTTAAAATACGTACGTGTTTAAGTCGACGTGTTGCGAAAGAAATATAACAACAAATTGCTAATATTAAAAAGGCACAAATAAATCCAGCTTCCAATACATCTACCGTAACGGGTGTCTTGTTAGGGGGATATTGTGAAGGAAAACCTTCGACCCGACCGTAATCGAACCAACCCATTCTAATAATGATTGTTTAAATGTAGTTAGGAAAGTACCTAACATGATAGTTTCTTATCAGGTCTTCCTGTGTCCCAATGATAAAAAGATGAGTCAATCTTTTTATTCGTGTATAAAATTACAAAAATTTTAACATGTTTTTGTGTTTTAAAATAGAAAATAGTTAACAATTATTACATTTAATAAATATAAAATACTATGCGAATAGCAAAATTTAATGCACAATTCGATTTTTATTTTTTTACCCTTGATTTGTAGCAAATTATTCCGAATTTTCCTTTTACTCAAATAAGTTACTGTAAAATTGATAATGTTTATTTTCCCAAGTTTTTTTAAAGATATTAATGAACGCACTGTAGGCAAAATGTCGGTGTTTAAGAGACATCAATAGTATGCCATACGGAGGCAAACTAGATCATAGAGGTGATCTATATTTTGCTCAATATTATTGAGAATTATTCATTTAATTTAAGGATAAACCTATTTCCTCGTACAAGCAAGTAAAATTAAGAAGTTACTCATTTTGAGTAATACATAAAGAGCTGATAAAGTCAAGAATGATTAATTTTCTAATACAGGGTAAGCCAATAGTGTAGGATCGGAGTTAATTTTACTTTTAAAGAGAAATATTTCAAATACAATTTATTAAAAATTATTGTCATGTGTACAGGGGGTGAACCCATAGCCTTAAATAGCACCTCTCCATTAAATTTTTTATTTCTCTGCTCAAAGAAATAGGTACCTAATAAATTCATTTGAATGTTATTAGTTCAAAATATTCAAAAAACGTTATAATGAGGTTGTTCAAAAAGTTTAAGTATGGAAAAAGTCAATTTTTTTTAAATAACACTATATTAATTGTAATACGTACTGTCTAAACTACATGTTTTCATACAGACCACCCTTTATATTTTGGGGTTTTTGAAATCAGCGTAAAATCTCCTAAATTTTGATGTATCACTTGAACAATACTTATGTTAAATATTATTTGCAACACCCTTTATAAAAACTGTCTACCGCAATGGATTCTACATAAAAGTGCTCTAAGAAAGATTTTGCCAAAATCAATTATCTTTAATCATAAGAAAGTGCACTATTAGCACCCTGTATAAGAACACTGATACACTGTGTTGTCCTATTAATCAACATCCCTTCCAAATCATTTCCATCATTCACTGAACTACACTCGAAATAATGAACACACTGTCTCATAGGCCAATTCTTTACGTTTAAATTACAACCCAATTAAAACATTGAGTACAATACACAACTCAATTTAAGTATTTATTATTCATTTTCTAAAATAAGTCTTGTAAATAAGCAATAACATTAGGTAATTTTTACTCAACTCAAATGTCATTATAACAGTAAATAAACACACATTAAATTTTGCAAAAACAATAACAGAATACAATTATAATAGAAAAATGTCATTACCACAAACAGTAATATTAAGTAAAATAATATCGTCATTATAATAATTATAAATAGTTTTTTTTTTAAATATTAGTATATACTTTCTCGTAATAAACAAAATAACCTGAGATATATATATGTAATGAGTATCAAAAAATATCAAGTTAATCTACTTATTTTAGTAAATTATATAACATTAATAAATTAATCACAAATAAAAAGTAACACCATACCTCAAGGAAAGGAAAAAAATATATAAAATAATTAACAAAAATAAAACTTATGCACCGGAAGTATCAGATTGTAATTGTTGTTTACGATGATGATATAGATGTACCCTTAAACAACTTCGATTACGCATAGTTTTACCGCATATTATGCAATCTAAATTTATGGGATTATTGTCATGTTTGTCTCGAATGTGTACTTTCAAATTATAACGATTTACAAATTTCCGATAGCAATGCGGGCAATAAACATGTCCTTTCGAATCCACCGAATATAACAAAACATCTGAAATAATAAAATGAAATTAAATACCTATGATGAAATAGAAACTGAATTATTACCTTAATTTATATTTATGTACAAAGTTAGCCAAACACCACCATTTACCAGTGTTAGTATTTATACTAAGTGCTATTAACTTATTGTGAAGCCAAAAGGACATAAATCTGGAATAATTTATTCTTAAAACAAAATAAATTATACATTTTTCTTATAGTAATTGGTACAATTTTCATCGATCCTTATCGTCGTATGCCCTTATATGTGTGTCTAATACACTAACACTTTAGTTTTTTTACCTCATGCTAACAACAAGTAATTTCACTTCTATCAGAATTGTAATGTTGGTAGTATCATAATAGAAGAGGAATAGTAAACCATTGTATGTGAATTTTCGTTAATTCGACCTCTCATACATAGTGGTGTATAGTGTATATCCATGATCTAGCATGCATGCCATTAATTGGAGTTTCAACTACATCTGGGCAGATGGCACAAACTCCAAACCCTGCAGTACAGTAATACAATGACTATTGCTTACTGACTTGCACTTACCAACGAATGAAATTGTTAATTGGCGTTTTATTACAGTTCGATCAATACAGACTATTACTTGTGGTAGTGGTGTGGAGTTGTGGAAAACACTAAAAGGGCAGTGAAACAAAGACAAATTTTTTAGAAGGAAAAGAACTGTAGATAAGTGCGGAAAAAACAAAAGATGATGGTATTTCAGAAAGGTAAGGGACGAAGAAAGAGAGAAGTGTGGAGGTGGGATGAGTGTGGCAGAGCTATTTTTCGGCAATGATATTGAAAGGAGGAGGCAGCTCTTTGAGAAACTTGGGAATAGTGTAATGCTGTACGAAGCGGAGATATGGGGGTGGAGTGAATGGAAAGTGTTGGAAAAGGTGCAGGTGAGATACTGGAGATATTAGATCTGGAGAGAGATTCCTGGACGGATTGTGATGGAAGAGGTAAATGGGGAAAGGCTGAGGGTCCAGGGGGGGAAAATGGCGATGAAGTATGAGAAAGGCCTGGAGAGAGGAAGAGGAGTAGCACTACTAGAGAGAAATAAAGGAAGAACACAAGGAAATATTACGAAAGGGGAGAGGGGAATGGAGATCATCACGAGGTAGGAGACAAAGACACACAAAGGTAAGCACGAAGGGAGGGGAGATACAACGGGAGGTATGACAAGACAATCACAGAGGGGATGTTGAGATATTTAAAAAGAGGACTAAATATCAAGATGAAGAGAATAATTGGGAGGTACAAGTGCGGCAACGAGGAGAAAGAATACTGGAGAAGAAGAAGAAAGGAGATGTAGATTGTGTGGGAATGGTAAGGAGAATATTGAACATATCTTGGGGGAATGCGATAAATTAAAGGCAGAAAGAAGAGGTTGGTGGGAGATTGCATCATAGTGCAGGGCAGCTTTTACTATTTCCAATGTTGTTTTGCAAAAAGTTCCCACATCTACGAAAGATAGACTGTTTAAAGTCCAGCAATTCGCCAACACCTACCCCCACAACAGTACAGGAGTGATTCTGTACATTAATTCCCAGAGTATAGTGAGACTACGTACAGGCCATCTAGCTGCAAGAAACCAAACTGTTGACTGGAGAAATGTTTTGTTATGATTGGTAGACTAAATCGGAAAAGTGTCGAAAACTTCTTGCAGAGAATGAGGACAAGAGGAGGACATAATAGAAATTTCAAGATGATTAAACTCCGAATTGGGCAAGAAATGAAGACATACGGAAGAAACAACTACAGGAGTAACAGAAAGGCAAATCAATTTTGAAATAATATGACGGTCTTCCTTATCTGAGAACGATGGCATTGGAAGAAGCTTCATAACTATGGAAAGCTATTGAACTGCATAGTTTACACGAAGTTTCGTAAAAAATACCTCACCCAATTCTGATAACGGTAAGAAGGTGCTTGTAACCAATATTTTTTGAATAAATTTGGTATGGCTGAACACAAAAAATTTGAAGAAAAAATGAATGCTGTTGATTGGGGTCAAACTGAGAAAACCGAATTACTCTTTTCGACATACGTTCAGACGATTAAGTACATTTTTGTGTGGTGCGCACTTATTATGCCCATTGTCTCTGATTATTATAAATACGAGAAACATCTGAAATTGCCACAAACACTAAACAATTAGGAGAAAATATGTTGTGTACAAAATTCATAATAAACAGAGAAATATTGTGCTACTCTCCCAAGTGGAAGCACATTGCGCACATTATTTTTACCACAGAAATAAATTAGCATAAACCTGCTGCTTTACTATCCCTTTTTTATTATGGTAATATACTAATACCTATTATTTGATTTTGGTCACATAAATAAGATCTTGACTCACTGTTTATGGCGGAATTTCTTCAGTTTATTCATCACAAATAAGTACAATTAATGTAAATTTTAAAACAACGTATATTTATATAAAAGAGAAGACAATAACAAAACATTTACATAAATTACAAGTACATTCCCAAAAACTTTAGTTTAATGCAAAACCTTTCACTTATTAAGTACATCAATCAACTAGTGAACACTGGAGATTAAATTTTCCAAATTTAAATAATAACCTTTGGCACATCCAAATTACACATTTCGTGTATTTTATAATAATGAAATTTTGCGATATGTTTCCGAAGACTTTCGGAATTTTTATATAATTGAGAGCAAATAACGCAAGCAAAAGGTCCGGCATTCTCTCCGTGAATATTTTTATCGTGCGTCCTTAAATGATCACGTCTTGAAAACGTTTCTTACATTTGATACATTTATACGGACGTTTCTTGATTCGAATTTCAAATCTACCTAAATATAAAATTTCGATTAAAACTTGAGATTTATAAAAAAAAAACATGCAATAATACCATTAATTCTGGCATCAATCAGAATTAGTCAATTACATATTAATACAAAACTGCACAAGACGTATAGGTACCTATTGATTGTACACATATTAATTAATTTGTTAGCATCAGAATTGCGTCATTAGAAAACCTTACCTTTCATTTTTTTTGTTTTTTATTGCAGAGGAATGATTTGAGAAATTATTAGTACTGCATTCGATGAAATTTTGTGTTCAGGAAAAATGTCCAAACAATTCATTTCTTTAAGGGAATAAGATACAGTTCAGGGATCAATAAAATTAAATAACCAAACAGGTACAGTAATATCTCAGTTTTTGGTCAAGTTTGCAAAAATCAAGGTGCCCCACATTGTTGTCCTGTTCAGTATGGTGTAATGGTATTGACTCATCTACAGCTTAGGGTAAAATCACAATTTTCTGTTATACTTTCTTTTGTCTCTTTAGGCTGGATGTGAAGCTATCTGGTAATATTTTTTATTATCCTTTATTATTTTGACAATTCTATTGTTCCACATTCTTGTTATGTGATTGTCCCATTCCCGTCTTGTGCATAGTATTACATCTTATATTTCCCCATTTCTCTTTCTATTCATCAATGTATGCTCAGTGATGTTTCTTAGTTCTTCTTTTTCTTGTGTTGGTACAACATCAACTCTTTGGTATTTGTTCTTTACCAACCATTTTCTGTTTTCTCCTTCCAAAAATACCTCTCCGGATCTCTCTTTCCCCCCACTTGTTTAAAATGTGCCTCACAAACCAAGCACAAGTTGTCGTAGGCTTCAGATTTTGTTCATTACTTTCAGACAGATTATCGATAAAAACTCAGGTATCACTGCATTTACAAATCTGGAATTTTCTAGATATGCCACTGCAACTACAGAAAGAAGGTACAAACGGAGGACGTGAAACTACTTAGCGTTCCTATCTTTAGGAATGGACAAAATGTGGTAAAAATTGTTACAGACACATATACATACGATGGTTATTCTGTATATTCAGCAGTATACTATTCTTCAGATAACCATTTGTTTTGACACGCTTCAGACAAAATATAATAATAATATAAGTAACTAAATCAGGAACTACAAAAATAAATATAAATGTTTCAAGTTTACGCTAATATTCTACATATTATGTGACAACACAGAGATCAATTGCGGATAGGAAATCACAGTTTTTTTGTTCCTAGATGGAAGATCTTTTTAGTGAATTTATTGAAGACCATAAAGATGTTTTTCAAATATTAACACATTTGACATTGATTGTCTTTTAATGAACAAAGAAATATCTCATTTATCAAAAGATACAGGGTCCTTCAACAGTGCGGCGGGCTTCTATACTATCGAGACCAAAAAAGTTTGAAGTTTCATTCAAACGCAGTTGTTAATTATTATTGTTAAGGGCGCATTTCAGGAAAATATTTTGACATGTACAAGGTGCTTCAATAACCTGTGTAAACTTTGTCCTTTCGGCATCTGTTAAAAATAATACACCAAACCTCCAAAAACCTACTTAACAATAATTAACAATTACGTATGAATGAAACTTCTAACTTTTTTGATCTCGCTACTATAGAAGCCCGACGCCCTGTTGAAGGACCCTGCATATAGCAGATTCTTATTAATCAATACTTTGATTTCTATGAAATTTTGATAAAATCGTTACATTTCAAAGAGGTGCAAACACTTCATTTTGATCTTTAAATGAGAGGAAATGAGGGAGTTATGGACTTACTTTTTTTAAATAAACATAATAGATATTTTTGAATTATTATGGAATTAGCCTTGGCAAACAAGTGTGGAAAACATCTGTAAAAGCTATAGTGAATCAACAAAATTGTCTTGAAAAAAAGGGTGTAATTTCAAATTTGTAAGTCGTGTAACTTGTACAGCGAAATTCCTCATATTTTCCTGGAAAACATTATGGAATCATATAATGCTAGCAAACTTTAACATTTCCCTATGAACAATAAAAAAATTATTCATAATACTTTTAACTCTTTCACTATCCTTAAGATAACATGTATAAATAGTGGCATTATACAGGATGTCCAGGCGATATTTTCTAAACCAATAACGTTAGGAAAAAAACATTTAAATTGAAAGTTATTGAGTATTACGTATTCTACATTATAGGGCAAAAAACTTTTTTTTTTGTTGAGCCATGGTGGACGAAAAAAATTTTTTTTTAAATAGCGACAATTTTTTTTATAATTTCAAAAAGAGAAAATTTTTCTGAATTCAACAATGTATAAATTTCAAATTTTGATATGGAATTTATTTAAATAAACATTAAGATATTAAATTATTGTTTATTTTGTGGATTGTGATTACCAAATTCTACCACACATTTGTCCATTTAAATGACCTATAACAGAGCAACAAAAAATAGCCATTATATAATCCCATAATTTACTGTACAGAAGTAAACTCTTTTGTGAATAGACTCAGTTATCTATATATTCTTTGTAGAAAAGTATCGCTTAAAAAAGGTATCCACTACATTGAAATGATTGCAAGATTTGGTAATTATTTAGAATCCGGGGACATGCACCAAGGCGTTTCAACATTTCCCCTTAAGAGAGAATTACCAGACAACTAAGAAAAGATGTAACATAATGTATACATAACCACCGCGTCACTAACTTGTTTAAACATTCAATAAATAAATAATAGTAAAATGTCAAAACTTGACGTATTTCTCTATAGGTGGCGCTACCACAAAAAAGGATGATATACCCTGTTCAAGTGACCAGCCGTTGCACGTCATTATTCGTGTACCAATTCTATAATTATAATTTACTAAGCAACTTTAATAAAATTTGCATTAAAGCCAAAATGTCATCGTAAGTACAGTTGGTATTAAAAGTCATTAATCGTGTAGGGTTAGCGACCATATTTTATCCTTATCGCACACTTTGCAGTTCGTACTTACAACTTAAAACGTAGTGCGAATATAAACTCATAAAATATCTCGATGTTGTCACGTCAAGTTTTGTTTACTTTGTTATATTCACCGGTACGCACTTAAGCTATTTTTTTTTTAAATTCCCTTACTAAAAACAGTACTTATCAGTACTCTTATATTGTTTATGTCTACATTAGTTGTTGTATTTTATTATTACATAGGTATACAGTATCTATTTGTTCCTAACCTAAAAACGTCAGTCTGACAACACGTACATTTGACAACGCTGATTACACGTCATTGATTTAGTAAGTTTTAAACTATGACGTGCAACGGCTGGTGACTTGAACAGGGTATATTTAAACACTGACTATTTAAATTTATATTTTCCTTTTTTCAAAACAATTTTGAATTGTGCAACTTTTATTGCTCTTTTATAGGTTATCCACTCCCTTTTGATTATTCTAAAATTTCTGGAGTTATTAATTATGTACAATACAGCGTCTCTTACAGGTTATCTGCTAGTGTAGTATAATATGTCCATTTAAATTATATACCACTGTTTTACTTATGTAGGACAATATTAAGCTGACGATAATAAATTCTACACATTGATCTGTGTCTTAGGTTGAGAAGAGGATCCATTGCGCTGCAATCTTCACCATCTATTACTGGCACACATTAGACACATTGAGTACTGCTTTACTTTTACAGCGAAGCTCCCACTGCCGCCAGTCAGTAGTGGTTTTTATCTTACTCGTTTCACAGAATGGTATTTTATCTGTGCTTCTTTACTATTTTAAATTAATCGCTATCTGGGTATGTGACTTGCTATGCTCAAGTGCGTTTACATTAGACAACCCACATGTTCTTTACACGTTCTATCAAATAAGGTACAGACAACCGTGATTAAGGTACATAATAAATAAATATCCACTCTCTTTTAATTATTCTACAATTTCTTCACTTATCCATTATGTGTTGGGTAATGCTTTACTATTTGTTTCATATTTATTTTTTAAATAAGGAGTCCTTTCCCATCTACATATTTGGAAGTTTACACTGTGACTGGATTAGATGCTGCGGTAGCTTAGTGGTTGAGCATTGCCCTAGACAGGCAAAGGCCCCAGGTTCGAGTCCTGGTCGCAGTGTATGTTTATATTTCTCTCTCCTTCTACATGACATTAGTCATATACTTTAGTCTTCACGACAATAACTACTTTACTTGTTTTTATTTTTTAATTACAAATTCGGTATATAACGCCACCTATCGAACAGTAGACTGTAACTCTACAATTAAGTGCTGAACAAAAAAAGGAGTAGTTTTTCGAGACAATTTTTTGTCATTTTTCCTATCATTCCTATAATTTTTACCCAACATGGGGATTGCTCCGGATTCTAAACTGTTACCCAAGATTTTAATACTACTGATATGGTAGACCAATGAAAGTTCAACATTTTCCTGATGATATATGATTATTGTAAATTAACTGAAACTCAAAAACTATGATTGCAGTACAATCTACAGCATTTTTATAACCGAGAAAGACAACATTCTAGACCTTAATATTAGTACGTGCTTAAAAATAAGAGCGACCCAAACTTCCTGAACATCTCACACAATAATTGACTCTCTTCTCAAATGAGGTCTTTGAGTTTTTAACTGTCGATGTATCGTTATCAGATGTGTTGTGAGACTGTTTGCGGTTTTAAATTTTTTATGACAAATATCGCACGGTAATTGTTGAGTGGGATAATGTACGTCAAACATATGTCTTCGAATGCTGCTTTTACGCATCAACTTTCCGCAAGTAGGGCATCTAGCTGAAAGATTTGGTTATTGTTTAGTTAGCGCCCTTTAAAAAAAGTTTGCAAACAAGCATTCTACTTACCATGCCATAAAACAAAAAAGGCACAAAAACACAAAGACAACTGTGGTTTTTAACATAAAAAAACTTGGAATTACGCATGCAATATGATATAAATATGTGAGAAACGTACCATGATCCTGTGAACTGGAATCTTGAGAACTCGACATATTCACGTTATTACATTCTAAAAAATGCTGTATAACTTCTCTATTTGGTGAAATTTCCTCATTCTCGGATCCGTAAGCGCAAGGTTCCGCATTACAATTTGTATTTTCTACATAATCATTATCGTCTTCGATTTGTATAGGAGTCTCGCTTCTTTCTTGCTTTTCAACTATTGGAACACTTGTAATACTTGGTAATTGCTCAGACTTTGAACGTTTCGATTGTCCGGAAGAATTATGGAAGGTTCGTTTAACACTATGAACGTGAGGAGGTGACGAAGGTACTTGAGATGTATAGTGTGGCATTGCCGTCGAATCTGACGACGCTATCATTTGATTAAAGTGATGGATGTCTTGATCTATTTCGTTATCACATGTTGAATCGGATTTGTCGTCCTTTTTCGACGAAGTATCGCTCTAAAAATTATAAATCTAGCCACC
The DNA here is from genome assembly GCA_036250285.1 of Pyrocoelia pectoralis. Taxonomy (NCBI): domain Eukaryota; kingdom Metazoa; phylum Arthropoda; class Insecta; order Coleoptera; family Lampyridae; genus Pyrocoelia; species Pyrocoelia pectoralis. The sequence continues at coordinate 31,917,310 of CM070079.1, read as the reverse complement.
GCATGTACGTTATAACTACTCACAGAATCGTCGCTAGTTAAGCCCTTCACTTGTAACAATTCGGCCGTTCTTAAAAATGTCGACAAGTTATCACGTAACACATTCACTTCACCCAAATACATAAAAGCTAAGATATCTTTTAAATTTCCGTACGTAACATCCCTTAAAATAATTACGGGATGTTTACAAGGATTGATTTTAAATAATTGTTTAAATAACGGACTACAGATTGAAAGCACTATTTTGTGTGCCTGAAGAAACTGTCCTTCGACAGCTAACGTCACGTCTACCATATCGTTTGCCTGCATTAAGTCATGAAAACCAGAAGTTAAATTCGAATGAAAATTGTTCCAACGCAATGAAAATTGTTCAGTGGCCATCCTAAAAATGTACCTCTCTTAAAAATTTAATGAACGTACATCTAAACTTACTTGAACTGCGAGAGGAAAATGTTTCAATTAATATTCGCCTTAGAATTAAAAATTTTTTAAGCAATATCACAAATTATTACATTATTTTTTATAAATAAATAAAGGATAACAATTTTATATATTTTAAGGTAAATGTAGGTGTTTATTATTTTTAGGGATGTTTGTGTCTTGTGGTTGCATGCATGCATTTGGTTATTCATTGGCCAATGGCCACATTCAGCAGACCCACCGGTTACAAGTTACGACGTGTTTCAAACTTTCAACGCGTCATCTTCAGGTTAAAATAGTTTAAATTATAGTGAGGTGAATGAGAATGAAGTTAAATTGACAAATTTCAATTATACCGTCATCACAATTTTTTCCTTGATTGATATCAAAGTATAAAAGTATAACGGGACAAAATAACGCAAACCATGGGGAACTCCCTTTCAATATTGGTGACCGGTGTTGAATTTACGGTCGGTTTTCAATTCTTGTTGGACGTCGCCTTATCCTCTGTCAAATGTCGTCGGTCCTTTTGTTTATCCTAATTAATTTCCGGGCTTCCGGGAGCGAAACGTTGACTTCTTCAACTTTCACAGGGATCAACCCTGGAAGTCGTTTTATCTTATGACTGGCCGTGAGAGCCATCGCTGTGAGCTGTGACAGTAAAGCAGTAGGTACTCAATACATAAAGACACATGCCTATAATGTATGCGAAAAATAAATAGAACAGCTTTTATTGAATTGAATCCTCTTCTCAACCTAAACACAGATAAAAGAGTAGCATTCATTTTCGTAAGCTTAATATGGCTTGTCAATTAGCTCCACATAACTAAAGCAGTGGCATTTACCTGGCCTTATATACTCGAAGATAACCTGTAAGATCGCTGTACTATACCTACACATAATAATTTAAATGCAAGTTGCATAATCCATGATTGATGTATACGTTTATAAACATCACCACCGATAAATATTTCATTGGGACGACACCCTTTAAGTGAATCTTCAGTGCTTTCAATTCTTCAAATAATTCAGCATTTGATTACGGACTATATCTTGGAATTGAATTGCAAATCTTGTCTTGATCGCGCATCACTAATTTGCATGAGTAACTTCCAAGCGCGAAGTAATTACGATTTGTCGTGTATGTTTTTCCAGAAAATAAGTTATGCTTTCCAATCGAATGAATCCAAGTTCATTTGCTGTTGATTTTAAAATATATTAAGCTTGGGGTCCACAATCAAAGAATACTGGTATTTTCTTCACGTTCTTGTGCTTCATTTTTCTTATCACTTTTCTCAATATAATGTCTTAAAATCTTCTTGCATATGGTTGATTTTCTGGCGAATGTTACCTTCCTCATCCATAAAGATATCCACTGTCGCTTTTTATTCTCTGTTGGTTTTAATTTCGGCAATTCTTCGCTGTAACACTTATATGAAAAGAGGATCTGCTGTATTCCATCAGCTACTTCAACACTTCTAGCTTTATCGGAGTTTTCAGCATTTGACATAAGATAAGTTTAATTGTACAACCAATCACTTAGTTCTCCGTATATCCTAGGTAGACGAAAGATTCTTACAACCCTTTCCACAGGATTTTGTCTGTGCTACAGGTGTATCATTCACTCCAAGAAGGGTATAGGTGATGGAGTTGAGAGTGTGGTAATTTGACTTAACTCCAACAGAATCTCTTCGGCCATTCGCAATGGCTCCATCTGGTTTCCTTTGTCTGCTATTTACAACAGCGGGCTTTATTGCGTTGCGACACATTCGGGGTAAAGTGCTACACTATTTTTTTCGATTAAAGTTTAGGGGAGGATAAGGTCCCTTCGGAGTCATTCAAAACAAATTGGGTTCTTTATGAGAGCGGGGTTGGGGGGCAAAATTGACAATAGGGTAGGTATGTGGCGTAAAAGTACTGACTGTTTTTCATTCATTTCGATGCGTGGTTCTTTACGGAAGGTGGAGTGAATTGAAAAGAACCATCGCAATTTTTCGGGCAAGAATACTATGGATGATGGATAAGTATATAATTTCGAATTTATTTCTTCGATAGCATCGGATCATCATTAATGTAAAATATTAGAAAAAATTCGATACAGTCTTCAGCTAATGTTGGTTACAACGTTTCGGAGTGATTTCTTCGACCATCTTCACGTTACATATTGTACGGAACATCATTTTAAGTTAATCTTATTGAATGAACAATATTAATATCGACTTGAACATAACACCATGTGGGTCCATTATTATTAAAATCTCTCTTAGCAAATTAAAATAAAAAGATTGTGGGAAGTCAGACCTTTATTTACCCTCTCCTGGTGAGATTTTAATAATATTAATATCTTCTAGTTCTCCATAACAACTTTACTTATTGAATTAAACTTTTTTTCTCAATATGAAAATCTGTTTTTAATATAACTATTTAAAAATCATTTATTTTATTTAAACATCGTAATTTATAAACATATATAACATTCGACTTATTAAACCCCTTTGATAGTTATGTAGGTACACAATAACCTTATCAAATGTGAAAAAATGACCAAGCTTTCTCTTGAAAGCCATTTGATAGGTACTGCTCCGGCTACTCTAAAAAACTGCAAATTTGTAACGCTTTTGTTCTTTCTTCCAATTTAAGCAATTTAGCCTGAAGCCCACTCCATCTCTTACTCTATTTATGATGTGAAAAGGGGCGAGTTATTGACATAACTATTAGAAATAAATTACATTGTATTTTGTAATGTCAATTTCGGCTCATACGAGGGTCAATCAATAAGTACCCGTGTTTGGAAACAGATGGCGCGGCTAAACGAATTTGACATTACCATGGTGCACTGTCATCTGTCAAAAAACACCACCACGCGATTAATTCACAGATTAGTTTTTCTTTGGCAGCCAGTTTTATCACACACATTATAAGTTCGTATAGAAAATCGAAAAAGAACAATATCGCAATTCGCTTCTTATTTTTGGACGGCGAAACATGTGAAAAAATAAAAGCGAAGTTGGATGCTATATATGGGGACCTTTCACCATCTATGATCACCGTGAGATATTGGTTCAACGAATTTAAACGTGGTCGAACATCCGTTTTTGATGAGGAGCGGCCGGATCGTTCGGCAGACGTAGCTTCCAAGGAAATCGTTGAAAAGGTTCGCGAAATGATTCTGGCTGATCGACGTATTAAAGTGCGCGAACTAGCAGAGGCCCTAGGCGTGTCGTACGGAACGGTTATAAATATCTTGTATCATAAGTTAAGTATAAGAAAGGTGTATTGCTCACTGACGACAACAAACGGACCCAACTGTCAATGTCTAGGCATTGTTTAGACCTCTTGAAGAGAAATTCTAAGGAGTTTTTCCGCCGAGTCGTCACCGTTGATGACACCTAGATCCATTATATTACACGCCAGAGACCAAACGGCAATCCAAACAATGGATTTTTCCGGGTGAATCTGCCCCGAAGAAGGCAAAGACAGTCCCATCGGCCGGAAAGGTAATGGCCACGATTCTTTGGGATTCGAAGGGAATAATCTTCATCGATTTTTTGGAGAAAGGAAGAACTATCACTATCACTACAGTGATTTATTGGACCGATTCGATCAAAAATTGACGGAGAAAGAAGGAGAAAAAATTTCTGTTTCACAACGACCTGCACATGCATCTAAATTGTAGTCGCAAAAGTTGAAAAATTGCGCTACGAATTGCTTCCGCACCCACCGTACTTTCCCGATCTAGTTCCCTGTGACTTCTTGTTGTTCCCCAACCTGAAAACATGGCTCGGGGGGAAAAGATTCCAGCTCGAACGAAGAGGTTATCGCTGAGACAGGGACGTATATTTTGAGGAGTTCGACAAATCCTATTTATTAGAAGGATTAAAGAAGTGGCAGAAACGTTGGGGAAAGTGTATCCAACTAAAAGGAGATTATGATGAATAATTAAAAAAACTGTGAAAAACCTGCGTGTTGTTTCCAAACACGGGTACTTATTGATCGACCCTCGTATAATATAGTATCAACGTAGACGGTAAAACCAAAATTCGAAAATTTTGCTTTTATGAAACCTACATTAGTGTTTGGTTTCTCATTGTGTCTCTACAGAGGGGGGGGGCAAGCACTGTTGGGAGTTCGTGGCTCTGGCGTTTTTTCAAGATTTCGTACAAAATTTATTTTTATTTTTAATAACTTACCTTTTTTCTTTTTCCCAGGGGAGGCGATGGCCCCCTGGCCCCCCCCTTGGCGACGCCCTTGTTACTGTATTGGTGAAGTCGATCGAAATGTTTTGTTAGCAAGTAGAATATACCATCAAAAATCTCCCGATACGAGAGTACCACAAGTCATTTCTTTTCAAAACTTAGAAATCGATTTGAAGAATCTGGCAGCATTAAATATGGAAAAAAAGAGATATTGGTAGGGAGGATTGATGAAGAAACTCAAGTGGATGTTTTACTCGTGTTGCAAGATATCTAAACACTTGCGATATTCGCTGACAGCAGCCTAATTGCAAAAATCTACTTCTTCATTATTACAATAGTTTTTCCGGAAAATCTCAGTAGCTATTCAGAATTGACCATACAAATTGTATATCAGTGGAAAGCTTATAAAAAACTTAATCGAATCGTGAACAGAAATACAGGGTGTTCCATTTATAAAAAAAGAGTTATTCGACTTTTTGCGTTTCAGCACACCCTGTATAGTGTGTGCATGCATGGACCAAAAGTCGACTATTTATTAAAATTCCAAGTTATTCTAAAATTTTCTGTGGCAAGTTTTTCGAAAAATATCCATGGCCTACTGGGCAGTGACCCATCAAATATGAGTCTTTTTTCGAACAAAACGTTGAATAACGCCGAAACGGAGAGAGCTAGACCCATAATGACCTATACAAAGTGCCATTATTTTTTCATGTAAAAACTAATAATGTAGAAATATATAGGGTGTTCCATTTAAAAAAACATAACTTTGGTTTACCACCCTGTATAGGAACATTCTGTATATAATCAAAATATTTTTATAATGTGCAGTATAAGTGTGCTTACTTGTCGGTGAAAACCGCATGTCGATATCTTGAATAGCAAAAAAGTTATGTACCAATCACACAGCCCTGGGTCACCCTGTATAAGGAAGTGAAGTTGCAGGACAAGCTGTGTATCGCTTGACGGTTTTTGGGTAGATGTTTTGGTTACATATTCGCGGACAATATATTCACTTCCTCTTGGAAAACCTATTGTCAATATCGCCTAGAGACGTTAATAGAGAGAAGGCAGAAAGGATAGTCAGGTGCGATAAAAGTGTGCGCCTTTTATAATCCATGAAGATGATGAAAGTACTTTCCACTTTCTTATGTTTGTAAAGGACGCGTCAAAATTCACCTCAAGCGTTCACCACCTAAGGATGAAGATGGATAACTTCGCCAGAAGTGCAAGGTGACTTCAAGTCAGATGTATTACCGGCTACGTGTCTACCTTGTCAGAGCCCAGAGGTACTGCCTTTCGTGCACATTTGCTTACTGAAGGTGTGGACATAAGAAATACGTTTACAAACCCGAAATGCATTAGGTAACTCTATACTTAGTCTTAGGTAAAATGATATTAACAATTCTAGCCTGGCGGTGAAGACCTACATCCTTGTTTGAGGGGGATTATTCAAAAATGAGGCAAGATGCCGTAATTCACTATGACTGGGTTGGAAAATAATAATTCCTTCATATCATTTCCCTTTTCCTTTTCATATAGAGCTGCCTTCATTAATGAGAAACTTTGAACTTCAAATGCTTATACAATTGTTATAAGGGAGATTTTTGAGTTTCCCCATTAAATCAATGGATTCAATCATTAACAGAACTGTTTAGTTAACATTTATCGCGTATTTCACACGGTCCCAATTCGACATAAAATAGTATATTAAAGTATAAGTGGATAAACAGGTCTTTAAAACACGCGCGAGTTTTCAAGCACGACGGCGCAGCCGGAGTGCTTGAAATAGAGCAAGTGTTTTAAAGACCTGTTTATCCACGAATACTTTACGCTATTTTTTTTATTGGTTCACTTTGAAATCATGGTATTAAAATGGAAATAAGAACTAATGATGCGTGAAATGGTTGAATTCCTAATGCGAAATCAATATACCTTTCGTTGTCATAGAAATGAGAAAAACGGAAATTAATTTGCAATCTGTCATTTTATTTGACGTAACAAAGTACTCCTGTCAGATCAATAACCAATAAGAATTCACGTTTTTCAAATTGATGATGATGCCATGGCAACTTTAAAACACGCGGGTTTTTGAAAGTGCGATTTAAACGTTTGACACACTATACTATAAGTAATATCCTAATTTTCTGAAAAATTAGGCAATTTTGTCTTAAATATTTCATTAATAACTCACCCCTTAAGAGGTCATGAATCCAGACTTAAGGTTCGAAGCGATAAAGTGGCGTCCCTCACAAGTTTGCAGTTTTTCTTATTGTAACCGGGGCACTACAAGCATAATACGACAAAACATCTAGTCCCTGACGCCCCCTTCCTTCTGTTAACTAAAATACGATACATAACGTTATATCGCAAAAATTACATATAAATATAGGTAATTCAGACAGTTACTGGTGAAAAGGTCCATTACACACCATTGATTTTCGCTCCCAAAACGTACGAACATACGCAAAAATACATGTCAGTATTGAGAACTGAACCGCCTTTTAATTTTGCAATGCATATATAAAGTCTTATCCGCAAGCTTTTTACGAATAGATTGCAAAGTGTACTATTTATTTGTGGACCAATCTGAAAAACTGCTGCGTGGTGTGGATAACTGATCATCTGTAGCTACAACATCCCTTCGCTTACTAATAACCTTTTTTAAAATATCGGCGATGCCCGTATTTAGAAGCACATTTACACAACTATTCCCCGATCCATTTGGCGGTTTCAACATTTGCTTTTGCCTTAATAGTTGCTGCGGCTCCAAGGAATAGGAGCGACCCCTTTCTTTCTGAATTTCTTCCTTTGAACGAAAGCCCTAAAGACAATATTATTGAATGTTAAGTACAACGTGAGAGAAATACTTACGGAAAATAGAAAGGAGAACGGTTGTGAGTAATAGGAATTATTTCTGGATTCATCAACATCGATTTCATTGCGCTTTAAAGCACGCTGTAAAATTTCTGTAATTCTTTGCGAGCATTTGATTGCTTCTTGCAGTTCTTCTTGTGATAGATACACCTGATCCAACGGGTTATCTTTTTCGTTAAAATCTTTTTGGGTACTCGACGTGCTTTTGGCATCCGAGAGGTCATCGCCTTGTTTTTCTTCTTTGGAAATGCACAAGTAGGGGCTTGATATATATCTATTATTGGGGCTGTTGTAATTTAACCAGAAATTGTTCCATTCTCCAACCTTTACGTCTGGATCGACTGGGTCACTAATTGTGTTCGTGGTACCAAAGTAATCACTACTGTTAACACTTTCGATCCAACTTAAATAGCTAGAGCTGGCACTAACAAATGTGTTATCTTTATTAACGATATCGGTGGCACTTCTCACAGCGTAATCTGTGCAGTCAGATGTGGTGGATTCAATTGATCCTCCTTCTCTGGCGGTGATTAGGGATGCGGTAGAGAATGAGTGTTTAGGTTTATATTCGGATATTGATTCTAAGCTGTGCCTGTACGTACTGTCTAAGGACTTACGGTATCGTTCCGGGATGTTGTGATCCAATGCCGGATGTTCCGGTTTAAAAATAACACCCGTATCGTCAATACTTCGACGGTCTTCTTTGGATGAAATTGTAGCTGCTCGTCTTACCGTACCTGTACGGCTTAAACGTTTCGGAGCAGGTGCACCGTATAAAGTTAGGTCTTCCTTTTGCATCATTAATATTACTTGATTAGGTGAACTGCCGGAGGATTCTGAGTCCGACATGATTTCACACTTTTGCTTCGTGGAACATTTCGAACGGTAGCTACGTCAAAGCCGTTTGTATAGCACTAAAGGCTGAGTGTTAATTATTGTGATGGGTGTCATGCTTCATGTGTGTTTGTATCCATGCCAACGATTAGCATACGCAGATCTTCACGAATCGTTGGTTAATTACTGTTAAATCAATACGCTTACAATACATTACCCCCTTTTATGTAAGTTCATCTTCGTAAATCTATAAATGTCTTAAGCGTATTAAGCAATTATTACGAAAATAGTGCTTTGTTAAGTCTTTATTTCGTTTATTATTTAATATTACACAGAAAATGCATGAGGTTATCAGAATTTGGAGTTAGGTTTTGTTGTTTTCTTTTTTTTTTTAATATTATATCTACAGGTGAGAGTTGAAGTTTTACAATAAGAAGGCACCGCTGAAAGAAGACGGGGAATTTAATATACATAATTCGCATAAAATAGCCTGAATCATAGTTTTGTACAATTTCATATTTAACATAAGAGGACAAATTCGCATTTCGTTTTCTTTCCTTTGTTATAAACATTTTTAAACCTGTTGCAAATATACAAGAAACGATATAGCGCACATTCACTGGCTGCCTAAAGTTAGCGACAAATGCAGTAGATGATAAATCGCCGTAAATTCAAGAATGGCAGCGGCCGAATTCGTAATATGAGCATTTCTTTGCCTTTGCCATCGTATTATCTACAGTAGTATACATTGATCGACAGTTCGCTTTTGCACCAAAGGAGATACGATGAAACGGAATTACAGTCAAATTGAATTTTGGGCTTAATTTGTAAAGAACGTTTGGTGGAATTATTCCATCCCTTAATTGGCCCTGGTACTGAATTGAATTTTGAAAGGATGTGTCAAAAGCTTTGGTCCATTTGGAATCTAATGTTAGAGACGTTACTGGCACATATGATCAAAGTACTCCAAGATGATCTGCAAAGAATTGCATCAGTTTTATGATCTTCAAAAAACATCAAGGGGAAAGAAGTACTCATTCAAAACTTTTTCATAGAATACGGCAAAGATGACGAACATTTCTTTATAAGTAAATGCAAATTCAATTTGGTAATTCAAAATATTCAAAAATTCAAAACAAATGAGTATATGGATAGTGCCTATAGTTGTTCGCTAACTTCATGCATATCACATTCGCACCTGATTGTGATAATTGCTTCAATTGAATACAAAAGTGATCAAAAAATGGTTAGGAGTCGTCTGGAGTATTGCATTACGCGTTTTGTAATACTAAACTAAACTCCCTTGGAAATACTAATACATACTTCTATATACTCAGTTCCAGGATATGCAAAATTATGTATAAAACAACAATATATCTATATAATAAATCCGCCTTATTGCTAACATATAAAGATTATCTATTCGTATTACAGTGACAATTATATTAAAATTAAGAAATCAGCTCTAACATTGATGATTCTTCTTCTGTCGGACTGTCTCGACTGTGCTATCACTTTCATAGGAGATCTCGTACCTTTCACACTCGTATCCGTAAAAATACACCAGAGTTATTTGTGCTAAAGAAATCTTATCTATATATAAACAATAGGTACACCTAAATACTACGAATTAACAACTAAACAATATAGGCTCCTATTTTTCAACAGTTAACAAACAAGAGCAAACGCAACGGGCAGGTAGGTACGCGCGTAATCCTGGTGTACTAACGGATACCATTTGAAAATATACTATGAAGCGTAATAAGTATGTTTAACAACTACAGCTCCATCAAAAAATATTGCAGCTAATAGTCAACTTACAGTAGGTAATAATCTAGGCATTCGATTCCTTAAGATCTTGTAATTGTGCTAATTGATGGGGTTCTAATTCGTCTGGAATACTGGCACGTCCGCCCACCACTTGTTTCGGAGGATCGGTGATGTCCTCCTCTTGCGGTTGACTTAACGAATTTTCTGCCGTACTCGGACCTGTAGTTTCCCCATCACTTCCCGTACTACTGCTTACCGGAAGAGTCGATGATTCGGTTGTCTGATCTTCGATAGATGGACGTCCCTCCGTATCCTCGGGCGTATCAAATTCCTTCTGTTTGGCCTTTTGTTCCGCTAACTTATTCTCGCAGATTGTTTGTTCTATCGTTTTCGATTCGTCCTCCTCGTCTTCTTCCTCGATCTCCTCTTCGATACTTTTCACCTGTTGATCGACGTGATTTACCGACGGTGCCTCTTCGATTGGTGGGAACTGTTTTTCGGCTTCTTCGATCATTGGCGTCGCGGCTGTTATTACAATTTGAGCGACACCTAAACCGAGATCTTCATCCTCCTCCTCCTCTTTTTTTTCATCCTCCTCGTCATCTTCAAAAATTTGTTTCCCATCCTGGAAATCGGCCACATTAAACTAATCAGAAGAGGTAATCCTGTATCTTAATCATACCTCATCTTCCACAATTAATCCGATAACTTCGAAAGCAAAAAAAAACAATGTTAGTTATTTAATAGATGATAAAAGGTATGGACATAGGAATGATGGAGGGTGCAACTCTTTGCAAAGTAGTTTCATAATTCTATTCTTTGATTCATAATGGATATAGTTTAGTTAGTACCAAACATCTCGATTTATTATGTCTCCATCAGTGAATCGAAGAATAGACCTCTCAACTTTTAGTGTAGATTAAACAGTGATCATACACGTTCAAGCTAGCGGAATGTACTTTGTTCTGAAACCTTATACGGTATTGATTCGATTACAGTTAACAGTATTACGTGTACAACTAAGTAGGTATTTAATACTATGGTAAACACAAAAACGATAATTGACGATTTTCTGTATTTGCTTATAACGTAATAGTACTACCTAATTAAGGTATCTGGGGCGTTATGAACTAAATAACGCCTAAGGTCGACAGTGTATAGCCCGAGGTCCTGCCCTCGGGCTATACACTGTCAACCTTAGGCGTTATTTAGTTCATAACGCCCGTGGTGCCTTCATAACTTTATGTCATAATTGCAAGAAGTTGATTAAGATGATTAAAACAGATGATAACAATAAAATCGGTATAGACCCACATTTAACATCCTTAATCGTGATGATGAGGCATAATTTTACATTTGCGAGCGTTATAAGCAGGCGTTATAAAAAATAACGCCCGTTGTCATCTAAAATCCGGTTGTCAAGAGGCGTGTTATACATATAGTCATTAATAGGTGTTTTCTTTTTGCACCGCCACAGGGTTAGGTAAAGGCACAATAATCACGTAATTGAAGTGCCTTCCGTCAGAAGACATTTCTGCCTCAGGTTAATATTCAACTTAAATAAAGCTTTTAAAACGAATAGGGTATTGAGAACTGAGTCAAATTATTTTTATAAAACGAATGGTGTGTATTGACAGAGGTGCCTTAAGTGTACCACAAAATGCAAAAAGAAAACACCTCTTGTTTCTTGTTTAAGCAGTTGTTATGGTGAAATAATAAGGTAGTATGATATAAACTATTCGAATCTTTTATCGGACTAATAATTATTGTAAGTGCGAACTTTCCATCTTCCAGTATTGTTCTACAAATAATAGATTCCTTTCCTAGCAAACAATTATCTTCAATAGGAATTATTTGGAGAACAAATTCATACGGATGAGGAATGATCGTATAGTCAAAATTTAAGAGCTTTGGGAAAACTGATGTTTTCACGTATTATAAAATCGTCTCAAAATCGATTACCTATAAATAATAAATAATTGTTCATCCTTGGATTGGAATGAACATATTTGTAATGGTAGTAGTCCTAGCAAAACAAACAAATTATACAAGGTGATTCAGGGGACCAGCATGTTTTTGAAATAATAAGTAGGTACACAATTGTTTGTACAAAAATGCTTATTTAATAATACAAGAAGATATGTTACATAATGGTATTTTATTTTACGGAAGTGTGGAAAATTTCGCCGATGTTCAAAGTTGCTAATAACAGTTCCCGATCAATTCCTTACACTTTACGTCGAATGTCATTCTTTAACTCTTCCTATGTTCTGTTCAGGGCTTGTTATGATAAATACGGGACCCTCGAAAACCCCACACAAAAATTACAAGCCGGCAGGTCGGGAAAACGAGAACCAGACCCTAAGCTACGCGGGGGTCGTTGATACAAATGTGGTGGATTATCGATAGCCCAATATCAGCAGTTCTGTTCATTCACCGAGCCGTTTAAATGGAAATGAGCTTCATCACTCACCATTATTGAGCCATCTTGATTATCCGTAAGAATATTGCGCATATGCTTTGAAAATTGTGAACGTTCGCCCAAGTCTTGGAAAATATCGCTAACTTAAATGGATGGAATTTTAAATCTTCTTGTAAATTACGCTTCCGAGCAGAACGTTGCAGGCTCCTCAATATCGCCTCTCTCACCTTCTCAATATTATTCGGTATCCGCGCAACACCCGATGGTTTGTTTCTTGTTACACTTTTGCGGAAGTTAATGACCCATCTCAAGACAGTGTTGCGATCTGGAACTTTACCGTCACAGTCAATGTCAAAATGGCAACGAAAAAGACACTGTGTTTGAACAACAGATACACTTAAATTCAATTTCAATTATAAATGGAATCGGACACTTTATGGATCAAGTGTTAACACTGGTTTAAACTTCTTCAAACGCCCAAGTAAAAGCGTAATCCCGATGAAGTCTGTCGAATTTGGAATCGAATATGCGTCAGCTGCTTCAGAAAATGCAAGGCCAAATCCAAAATGACCAGTAAGACGTTAAAAAAGGGCCAAGAACAAATGCGGAAAGACCTCAATTTGATGGTGAACAGTAAAATCGGTCACAAATACGACGAAACGCGTCAAGAATATATGCGATTAAACGGTAATGATTTAGACGAAATCGTAGAACGTCTTGGTACAAGACGAGTGAAGTTCTTTGCTGATGACGGAAAGAGGAAGTAGTTCACATATTTCGTAGAATTCCAAGCTGACTTTGTGAATAGATGGGTAAATGAGAAAAAGGTGACTGTTGCGATGATGGCATTAAATGTGTTGTGCATAATACAAAACCAACAGTAAATCTTGATCCACGTTTAAAAATTCGATAAAGATGTTGCCAACCCTCCTTAGCACCGATTCCATAACTGCCAAGCAGACCAGTTTCTCTATAGCGATGACATGCTCCATGGAAAATTGGAGCAAATTGTCGAAGATGCCAACGTTGGAATGGTTCAACAAGTAGATGTCTCAATTACGATAAGAAAAGCCATAGAAATCTTGTTCAGGCAGTAAGTTACCTCGCGAAAGAGTCACAAATCCATGCAAGTATTGACAGTTAAGCAACTCGCGCTGTGGTCGGTACTTGGATAAGTGACCCGTTCAGTGGCTCGGTGTGTGCGGCAAGGGATAGTACAAAGGGCCCGAATACGTACGCGTGGACTTAGGTCCCATCCCCCATCATAATTTACATTTTTACCTTGCGAAAGAAAATGGAATAGATAAAAGGATAAATGGGATCTTCAACCGTGTAAATGCGTCACTGTTAACAAGTTATCATTGTTCAAGAGGGAGATGTGTTGACAGCTCGAGCATCAACCAGTGCCAGCATTTACATCAGGAAACCTATGAAAGGAGTCTCACAGAACACATTCAGACACTTATATAGCCATCCGCTGTCAAGGAAATATTTAATTTTTACATGTTTTTGCTGATGTGACATATCACCTCTGCATTCTTTTGACAAATTCGTCAAGTTACCGAGAAACAATCCGCATTAATGTTTGAAACACCCGGGCGCTACTTTTAGTGATGTGATTTTAGCAGATATCCGATTCCTTGCAGTTGTGTACACAAAATCACTTCTCCAAACCGGAGTTCTTCCTCACAAATCCGTTCCCAACAAATGCAGGCGCAGAACAACATCCTATGACTTCATAATATCAGGTACAAATCTAACAAATCAGGTATGGGTGGGGCAAGAATACCTCTCAGATGATATTGGGAGACAACAAAACATTACCAAGGAGCCAACCCTGATGAGTAGAGATGCAGACGGGCAGCTCCAGGAAGTGTGATCCGCCGGAAAAGATGATATCTCAAATTCCCATCTTTTTGGACAAGTCGGCATCGGAATTTGATGAAAAATTAAAAAACTGCCGTCTAGTCTCAAAATTACCCTAGGGAACTATCAATAGTGAGGAAGATTGTTTTTTCCACCACCTGCGATCAGATTACACGAATTTAAGAGCGATTTTTACAATTATCGCCTTAATTTTTTAGATCAAAATCTTAATTTTTCTGGCCTAAACTCGAAAATTTGCGTGGCGTATTGAATAAAGTTTTGCATGGCAGTCGTATGTTACTTACGAGGAAACTTTCCCATCTTGTGCAAGCCGCTTCAAAAAAATCTTCCTAATCTCTTCAATAATGTATTACCGCCTTCCACAACTTTTATCTGACTCATACGTCTCCTAGCGATGGTGAATTTCAGTTTTGGGAACACAACATAATCGCCAGATTGGGAGAGTATGGTGGATGTGGGTGTAACTCAAAGTCGCAAAATGGAACTGTTGCAATTATCCTATAACTCCTTTTTGCAGTTTTCCTCTGGGTTTACTCTTAATCATTTCACCTAATCTGCGAACAAGGGACTTGTAATAATTGTCTGGCCTTTTGGTAAGTCTCTTCCATTCCCAAAAACGATGACTCATAATCTTTATCGCAGATAAAACTGTTTTGAACTCTTTGGGTGGTGATGACTCGAGGCAACTTCGCAACATAGTTGGATCGATAGTTATTAATTGGATCAAGAAATTTTCAAAATCTGTTTGGAAAGGAAGTAGAAAATTTATTGTAAAATGCTTAAGTATGTTTGTTCTTTGCTAAAACATTCGGAAATCCCGGCGCGCTGAATTTTTATTCATGCACTGTGAGTGTTAAATGTCAATCAGAAATTCAGAAACCACATTTTTTTTTTACTTTTTCCTTCGTTTCGTGTTTGGTCTTATGTGAAAGTTATTCCAAGGATCACTTTTTTACCGATGCATACGATGGATCGGATTCGCCCAAAATATGACGTAGCATCGTTTTCTTCATGTATCGATATTTTATAACGCCATGAATCCTTAAAAAGTGTTTCATGAATATTTTGATAAGTAGGTAGTCAACAGACAAAATTAAAAAAATGTAGATACCTAAAACTTGAGTCATTCTGAATATAAAAAAGCATCATTTTCATATAGTCAGATTATTTTTAGTAAACTTTTCGTCCGATAAAACTGGAAAAAAGTTTCGTGGCTTTTGACCACCAAAAGTTAAAGCTCACTCTCGACCGTACACGCTCAGATTTCACTATTTAGGAACAACGGAAGGTATTAAACCGACATCAAGCTTTCGCCGTAGTTTTTTAGATGAAAATCCAAATCGTACTAGTCTAAAAGGGAGAAACGGTGGAGCTAATGACTTATTTGCAACATAACACAGTTGTACTTACTACAAATAGCCAAATAATGTGTTAAATTTTAGTATTAGGTACATTTAATGCCAAATTCTAATTAGCCAAAAAAGGTTTTCATCGTGTCTTTTATATCTATCTTCGTTTTAATTTAGGTCTCTACGTATAATATTAAAAGGGCTCTGGTAAATTTCATTAAAAGTGCCGCTAAAAGTGAACGTCTTTCATTTTCGACATAAGTAATTTAATAATTTAAGACAATGTAAAATTCACAAAGTTCCCTTCTTTATATTCAAATATTCTAATATCAATGTAATTAAAAAAAAGGGCAAGAAATAGGAAAATCTGAAGTGGAACACTTCAAAGCTGTCTAGTATTTGCACAAATATTTTTAAGATGATGATCCAAAATTCAGTAAGTACGTGAGAAAAAAGTGTAAAACTGTGCGTGCATAAATGTGCAAGTGCAAACATCCACTAGGTAGGTTTATGAAAAATTCGGTTTTATCTCAAATTTAAATGATGCGCACTTAAAATGATGAGAGGAACACAAAAGGTGAATTTTGAATTGAGCTTTTTACAAAAACAATGCAATGTAGTGCATGCATAACGCTTTTATTGACTTACAAGTACTCTTCTGATACAGATGTCGTTCGCAGAAGCTGCTGAATAAATTCATCATACTTATTGAGCCAAAAGGGTTGATAAAAATAATATTAACTTAGCGATTAATTGAACCATTTCTATTTTGGGAGTGAACTTATATGCATCCGTTTTCGGACGTGACCGACGGTATGAACACCCTTTTTACCGTATACCGTCGCATGTCGGAAATCGTATCCATGTAAATTCAACACGACAAACGAACATGAAAGATTCATTTTCATTTGCATACGAAATTAAACATATTTCGATAAGTACATTTATCAATATTGTTGTGGATGTGGATAGAAAATTACTGGACATAATACGTCAAGAGCTATATTTAGTAAGCGATGCATATTTCAAACTATTTTTCTGAATACATAGTTGAATAACCGATCCAGAGGAGCTACTCTTATTTTCAAACGTTAAGAGAACGTTACACATGAAGTAGATAACTCTAAAGTGAAGACAGTCCTCCTCAACAGAAGGACGGAAAGTGGAAAAGACAAAAGATCTTCTGGGAATCTCACCGAAAAATTTGAGCCCTTTTGGGCGTTATGGAGGTTTTTCTAAGACTATCTCAAGTTCCAACTAGAGCTCTACTACTGCGACTAAAAACAATGAGGCTGTTGAATAACAGACTGTATGAAGAAGGGCATTCTCGTATTCTAGAAGATGCAATCAGATGATTACCTATTTTGGATAGGCAACGAACTCCCCCATGCTCCAATTTACAATAGGGAGGAAATATCTATTTTGTAGTGGAAGTGGCATCGACCCGCGAAGATGGATATAAAACAAGAGAAGGAGCGCGAACTATTTAATGTTGAACTTTCATATCGTCCAACCACTGTTTTTTGATCAAGAAAATTTGTTCCTCGGTATCATCCCGCTGGTACCTACTGTGAATTTCCTTCCTTAGTAATATAATTATAGCTCAGGCAATTTAGTCGCGGAAATAGCTCAAGCTTGAACAAATTGAGTACCTACCAAGGTTTCTTAGTGGCAGGATGTCAGTGTCAGTGACGTAGCAAGGCACTCACATGCCCGGGTTCCAAACACGTTCGGTTTACAGCACTCACATAAAAAGTGAAAGCATTCCACTTAAAGAATCAAACACAAACTTTTGGTAGGATTCTGGATTCTGGATTTCGATGGGAGGGTGGGAAATCCCA
The DNA here is from genome assembly GCA_036250285.1 of Pyrocoelia pectoralis. Classification (NCBI taxonomy): domain Eukaryota; kingdom Metazoa; phylum Arthropoda; class Insecta; order Coleoptera; family Lampyridae; genus Pyrocoelia; species Pyrocoelia pectoralis. The sequence goes on along the minus strand of CM070079.1, from coordinate 31,899,718 downwards.
CGCGCACCTAGGCCACTTATTCGGGCCCTTTGTGCTGCCTCCCTGATTAGAGTCGTTCGACCCCGCAACGTCACTCAAGCCATCCCACACGTGAGATAAACCTGAGGATGCTGGACGGGGAAGCGGCTCTAATCTTAGCCATGTCCGGCCAGGATTCTCCCAACATGGATCGTCTTAATTTGACAAGTACGGGACATTGACACAGTATGTGTTGCGCCGTCTCGTCGTCTGTGTGGCATCCTCTACAGGATGGTGAATCTACCAAGCCCATGCGGTGCATGTGCTTGTTAAGTTTACAGTGTCCAGAAAGTATGCCTACAAGTAGCCGCAGGTTTCCTCTGGATAGCCCTGGTAGGTAATATTGCAGATGGATCTGGATGTTTTGACTTGTACGAGGATTCTTCGCATAGGAAATTTCGGTGTTTATTTAAAGATTTTGGGAAATCGTCAATAAACGTTCATTTAGTAACAAAATACGTGCGAAACATGGTGATAATCTAGACGTGGTAGCCAAAAATTGTAAGAACAATTTTACTACTGGAACAAAAGACGACCGTATTTGCAGATATCATTCGACGAAACGCTGATTGGGGTCGCAAGGATTTCAAACTCCAGCCTATTGCGAAACTGCGGCTTGCTTTGAAAAAAGATGCAAACGACCGTTCCGTTTATAAAAGTGTTCTCCAAGTTAAGACGACTATTCAGCTTATATCTTTTCAGACAAGATGCTCTTGGGTTTCATCAATTAGGATTAGCGCTGTAGGGTGGAACGCCTGATTTTTATTGTGTGCTCAGCTTTTAAACCATTATAATTAAACTATGGGACTAGAACATACCAAAAAAGTCATATTGTTCAAATCGCCATATTTGCTTTTATATTTTGTAGAATTGTCAATGGGCCCAGTGAGGTTGGGCCTATGTACCACCGGGCACCAGTTGCGCGGAACTCATGGAACCTCTGTGCCAAATAAGTTCCCTAACTTTTTTTAGAACCTCATCTTCAAAGATATTTTCTCGTAGCATCAATGGTTTAGTTAAAAATCACAATTCCATGCCAAACAAAATGCTGAAACTGAAAATTCCTTCTAACGTGAATTTTTCCAGAACTACAAGAAATCCGAAATGTTTGCTGGTAGAATACAATCTAAACTTTCAAAATAAGTATGTAAAAAAAAACATATTCCTAAACGACATATTACAACCCTATGTTTCTTGCACATTTTGAAAACGTAGATTGTCCAAGGTTAACTTTAAGCAAAAAATTCAGTTTTTGTTGTTCTCGTGAAATTCATCTTAGAAGTTTTGCGATTTTTCAACTTCACTTTTTTACTGTAAAAGTATTATTTAGGATCCTAAGGGATAACACGTTTGAAAATCAATTGAAAAGGATAATTTTACAAAGAAACTGAGCTAACAAAAAAGTTTTTCATTCAACGGAAATATAGTAGTTATACAATTCTATAAAAACGATACTTTGAACGTTGAGAAACTTTCAAACTGAATACCAAGCTGAATACAAAGCAAAGCAACATGTAGAGCCCAGGAAGCACATTTTTTGGAATTTTTTTTCGAAAGTTGTCTCGCACGGCAGTACGTAGCTAGGTACATAAATGCATGATCGGATTAGATTTTTTTAGACTTTTCGCATCTGTCTGAACTTTCATGTGTCTTTTATTTCTTCATCTCGCGAAAGGATTTTCAGAAAAAAGATGTTTGATCAAATTTAGATTTTTTATCCAACAGTTGCTACATTTTTGAAAAGAATATGGCATACCAAATACAATGGATACTGTCTGACAAAGAAATAGTCATAGTTTAATAGACAGTTATTAAAGCAACGGATTATTTATTTTTATTTATTAAAGAACGTGTAGCATTTACTTTCGGGCACATTTTTTGTTACGTAATTTTTAGTGAGTCAAATAATTCTAATTTGCATTTAATTTATATTCCAAAGCCAGTAGATTAACAGAGTAGCGAACGCCTTTGACTCGCAAATGCCGCCGGAGCAGCCATGTTTACTCCATGTGCATAGGTTAAAAGTACATACGTATGTAAATCCACAGTATCTTAAAATATATTTTTATACGAATTTCTTTTATTATATTCTGAAAAATTAAGTTAAAACATCGCGTACTACACTGAGCGTGTAGGGACTGATGCGTGAAAAGGAGTAAACATGGCGGCCGCCGCTGAGGTTACGCTACTCTGTTAATCTACTCCATTATACGTATTTATTAACATGTATATCAAATACACTGAACTCTACTTATAACTGGAACGCTCACCGGCTATCTCTGCCATAGAAACATAGCGAACAGAGAGAGATATCGCGCAAGGGTCACTCCTGTGCTTTCGTGCACATGCACCGTGAGTGAGAGAGCAGACAGCGTTAAACTAACACACACTAACCAAAATGTAAGAGAGCAGGCAGCGTTAAACTAACACACACTAACCAAAATGTACTCGAGAGAAGGACAGGGATGACTCTTGCGGGCCGTCTCCCTCGGATCGGGCTGGTGAACGGAGTGAGCGTTCCAGTATAATTAGAGTGCAGTGATCAAATATGATCTACTGACCTGTATCTTAAAGGTCAGTGGCTTTACCGTTACGTAATGCGCATGAATACATTCTTACTTTCACTTTAGTTAAACTGTAACTCCTGTAACTGCCGTATTGTACAGTTGGGGTGAGGCGCCACCGTCGGTCACAATGTTGCAACAATCAACGCGCTACGTCCTTATAGGACTAGAGTGACTATAACTGAGTGAGAACGCTACTGTCTAAGTAGGTCTTTTCTCAGTCCGGTATTTTAGCTAATAGCGTAATAGTAATAGAGAATTGCACAAAGATTTAAAATTAATCCCAAAGCACAAAGCATGCTAATGGTCGGTAATTAGTATCTATGTTACTATCATTACGGACAAATAAAAGTTTTCTCGATAATGTACATTCAAATTGTGGCCCAATTAATTAAGGTCGTAATTTATATTCAAAAGCCGTTTGGCCGACGGTAGATAGTGAAAATAATAACTTGTGGCGCCATCTTTAGTCGCCACTTTCTCATTTACATCAGACGTCTATATGTATTTATTCGCCTATGATTACACTTTCTTCAAACACTCACTATCAACGAACTACTTTGTCAATTTCAGACAAATGTTTTTCATTTGTCTAAAAACCTTTTAAGTTAATGTTTTTCGAGCTCTATCCACAATTCTGAAATTTTGTTGGTCACATTGTCTGTTAATAGGTAGGTAGGTACTTCAAACTCGTTTTGATTTTATTAAAATCAACACATTCAAAGTAACTTGCAACATATGTACCTAATAGATAAATTTCCAAATTATACCTACAACTACAAACCATTAAAATCGTATTGTTAATTGTAAGATATTGCAAAAAAATGCCTTTTTGTAGACACGTCCCGCCACTACCATAGATTAACAAACATTCACAAATAAACAAACCGAACACCTAGTTATACAGGATGTATCATTAATAATGGGAAACATTTTAACTGGAGAATCCCGAGTTCAAAATATTAATTTTAAATCACATAGATACAATAGGTGTTTTCTTTTTGCACCGCCACAGGGTTAGGTAAAGTTACAATCATCACGTGATTAAAGTGCCTTGTGTCATGTAGACATTTCTGCCTCAGGTTAATATAAAACTTAAATAAAGCTTTTAAAACGAATAGGGTTATTGAGAACTGAGTCAAATTATTTTTATAAAACGAATGGTGTGTATTGACAGAGGTGATTTAAGTGTACCACAAAATGCAAAAAGAAAACACCTAATGTGGCTCCTTACTGAGTTACAGGGTGTTTTATTTAAAAATTGAAAAAGAGGCGAGTAAGTGAGAGTTTGACCCTCCCTAAATTCTACGCCACTGGCGGAATTGTCAGTTTAGCACAATTTTTCTATTCTCCGATATTTTCTGTGTAAATAACATACTTTTCCTTCGTAACGATAGTCATTATTTTTCGAGATATTTAAAGTTAAACCTCTTTGGTTAAATATAAGCTGCACAAATTTAACGTGTACTTATGATGTCTGTGTCTTTGGTTCATAGGATTGTATTTGTGACGCAAATGAAAGTTTATAGTGTAAAACTAGTAGTGTAGAGGACAGTGCAGAGAAAAATTTCTCTATGGTACATACACTTCCTGCCAAATATGATAGGGATACGTCAAATATTTTTAAAATACTGGGTAAAAATATTTTTCAATTTTTAAATAAAACACCCTGTAACTCAGTAAGGCGTCACATTTTATCTAATTTGAACCTAGACCCAGGACTATCCAGTTTAAATATTTCCCAATATTAATGATACACCCTGTATAAATTGAGCATTTCAATGGACAATTAAAGGAAGTGCCAAGCAAAGATAACATTAAGGAAACATTTCTCGTTTTTCTAAATTAAATTATTAAAAAAAAGTCTTTTCCTTAAGCTATATAGACCCGTCTACCGTGCATGCTTTATGGATATCTCCTATAGTAGTTGCAAGGGTCGAAAACAGGTAAATCGTTGCCTCACCCTCAATTCATGTTCAATTTTCATTTTAAGACGTAAATATTGATTTAAAGGTACAGCTCCACTCAGCAAACAAGATAGTCGGAAAATATGTCAACTAAAATAATTTATTTGAAACTTTTGACGCGGTAAATTATTTGGCCAATCATATTTGAGAATTCTAAGGTGTACATTCACAGCTGAAAGTAAATTATTACAGTTGACAGCTGACATTTTCCGCGTGCGTTTTATTACTTAATCCTTTTATTGTGTTACACTTGTTTGTTAAAATCAGCCCTTTTGATGACTTCTCATGCAGCATACAATACATTTATGTGTATCCAACAATACACATTTAAATTAAGCGCCCAAATATATTTTTTTCGGATTGTACCTTAAAAGCTACTCTAGCGCCGGTATCCCCTCTCCAACTATCTTGTTTGCTGAGTAGAGCTGTAATATCTTTGAAATCTGTCGCTACCCTCAAGCCACCCCCATATTATTCATAAAGATTAAAGTTCGTATAAATCACGAGTGTGCACAAGAATTTTCTCAAAATCCTTGAATGATTAATATGGAAAAGGTTAAAGTTAAAAATTAAAAAAAAAACTTACTTGGAACTCCATCCGATCGAAATTGGGATCCATATTGCTCGTGCTGGTTCGGACTCATTTTCATTGCGAACTTTCCAGATTCTTTCTTCTTCCCCTCAACTACATCCTCATCATTGTTGTCCTTATCCGCTGTATCGTTCATCAGTGCATGTTCAATCATCGGCGTAGCCTGCGTTATTATCACTTCCGCCGGTGTCATTAAAAAGTTAGGAATGTCGGGCGGTGTAAAAACTGGCGGAGCCGAACACGGAGGTGTTTCATCCCATTGATTTGTTAGCGGCTCGCCGTATTCATCACATTCTTCTACAACTAAAGAGGGGAAATTTCCTATCTGTCCATCGAGTTCGCCCTGCCACCAACCATCGTCAACACTATGTGCGCATTTACTTAACACTTTAATTATTTGTCCCTCCTCAAACGTTAATTCTTCCTCGCCTTCTCCTTCATAGTCATAAAGAGCGCAGCAGTAAGTGTATTGAACGTTATCTGGTTCTTTCTCTGACATATGTATAACGGACACTTGTTCGGGTGATTGATTTGTTTCAGATTGCACTTGCGCTTCTTCTTCATTATCTATAGTATAGTCGACCGAAGAGAACGATATTTGTGTTACGAGCCCACTTCTACTTGACTGTTCTCTTTCCACGTCTAAATAATTATGAGGAACGTAACCTTCTTCTCCACGATAATTCCGCGCACGTAACCATCCATCACCGTCACCTTCTCCGACCACTTCAAGTTGTTCGTTTTCTACTATCGTTAATTCGTCCGGATTTTGTGCCTAAAATCACGCGGTAGGTAATAAATTTAACAAAAGCTTCAGTTTGCCACAAACCGTATATGAATAAAGGGCCGTACATTTAAGTACGGGACCCGAAGGCGCTCTTTCGCTGACGGCGTCATCCGTCTTTTCCGATTCATCGGCACCCCAATCTACTTGTGTTGGATCGTCCCAGCCAACCGTTAATTGTTCTATTCTCTGCCTCTCCTGTTCCAGTACGGCTATTAATGCGACAATTTATTTAAAAAGTCACCACTAACTATAATTAGTATAAGCGAATTGCATGCCTACCCCACTCACCGTCGACCTCTGGATTTTCTACCGATTCAGGTGTATCTTCCGATTCCACGTTTGGAACTTTATCAACAACCGGAAGTTCGGTATCCGCAAAATCGCTGTCGTAAAACGAATCCGAGCTGGGATGGTCCTAAAAGAAAAAAGTTTTTTTTTACATAGAAATTACGGCGTGTCCTCACCGATAGTGAACTGGCGGAACGCTGAATATCCTGAACCGTAAGAGATTCGGCTTCCCTTAACCATTCATCAACATTAACGCCACCCAATCTAAGACACTCAATTCGTGCTTCCGCTTTCATTTTCGACGTTTCCGATCTGCGTATATTTTGTTTCATATCGTCAATTTTTGTATCTAAATCCGGACCCGTTTGATCGTTCGGATCAATCCGTTGTCCCGATTCTCTTAGGGCATTATAAATTTGAAGTCTTCGTACGTAGTCTTTAATGTTGTTGTTTTCGCGCGCAATTTTCGTGGCCCATCTTCTCGCTTCTTTACTAAGAGTTGCAGCGGCCGAATCGTGATCGGCTGTAATATGTTCTACGGGATCATTGTCGCATGCCTCAAAATCGTATTGGACGTGCTGTTTTAAAACTGGGTAGTATAGGTAACAGCATTGCAGGTTGTAATCCCTCGTAAGCTGTTTGGCTTGATCTCTAATTTTACCAAATGAGTTTTGCATAGCGGAGCATGTGAGTAGTTCGGTACGTCCCATTAAGGAGAAATATTCGGCTACCTTTTCGTAAACATTGCTTTCCATGGAAGTCATTGCCAATTGAAGATCTACAACGAAATATCTATTTTGATGTGCATTTCCCGCTGCTAAGCAGAGGAGGTAATCGTTTCTAGCTCCACTTGATTTCTCTTCTAATTGATCGCGTTTTGTCGAAAATTTGGCGCTGTTTTTTTGTAACGAGGTTATGGATTGAAAAAATGAACCTTTCTTCTTTTTTAATCTGAAAAGTTTGAATTAGTTCGGTTAATTATCGGAATAACACTTACTTTTCTTCTATATCTCTAGCTTTATCTCTAACGTCGTGAGCGCTATGTTCTTCATCAAAATACAACTTTTTGGTTTTATCGATGTCTTGAACACAGATTTGCAGTTCTTTTTGTACAATGGCGAGTTGGTCCGTACACTAAAACCATTTTAAGTAGAGACGTTAAAGGTCTCTTATTAATACTCTACCCTTCGTGCGGCTTGAACCTTGTGAGCTCGTAGTAATTTAACATCATCGGCGATTTGCTGTTGGAAAACTTCAACTGCAGCTAACCTGGCGCGTGCCAACTTTTCATTTTCCTCTAGTACGGTTCTCCACACGCTCCACATATTCCTTAAAAAATGTCACGATAATATTTAAGAGATTCAGAAAATTGACCTACCTACCATTTTTCATCGCCACCGTCTAATTTAATATCGGGAATATTAGGAATTTTTTTATTGAGATACGCCGACGATATTTTTAATAATGCCTTAAAATTGACCATTAATCGATATAAAAAAAAAATAATTAAATTACACATACTTCCGAATACGATTTCTCTATTGCTGATCTTTTAAGAGTGAACGTTCTTATATCTTCTAAGAGATCACACTCATGTTGATTTTTCGCTGCTAGTTTCGCCAATTGTTCGGAATGTAAATTTTTGAGAAACTTTGCGTAATTGCCCTATAATTTAAATACAAATTACGTTTATGTAATAATTAATACACGTAGAAATTTTGCAGACCTTTCTTGGCGGCGGCTGCATAACGATTTCGATAAATAAATACTGGTTTCATTCACACGACTCACAAGAACACTCTACTACCCGACTCCGACGTCTATTGATTACACCACCCCCAAACCGAAACCGATGGCGACGACGTACTCGCGCACAGGAATGAACCGTTAACCATTAGTATTGATATTATTTGCAGTAATAATTTTGGATTATTTAAATAATTGAGTAATGCCAAATCACATTGTTAAAAACACCCCAACGCGTATAATTAAAAAACCTCCGAAAATTTAATATTGGAATAGAATGTTACCAAAAGCCACATCAAATTGCGCTTTAATAGGTTTAAATGTAATTCAAACGAGCGCCATCTACATTCACGATGAAACCCAAAAAACTGAGTAGGTATAAGAAATACATAATATGAGTGGGCGATAGTTTGACTTTACCATGTTATGTCACTCAATAAAAAATTCTACTTACATCATCTTTGTTTGAAATTTTAAAAAATCTTCGAGGCATCTTGAACCTTTCTTGTTAAGTTGAAAAGTGTTCAAACTTGCTTCTTTTGACATACAAATGAATCATTTTTGCCAGCGCGAATTTTAAACCTTTTTGTGATTTTTGACTAGAGTTTTAAGCGCACGCACGCGATCCTGATGGAAATCAGTTGCAATACTAAAATTTTATTAGGCATAAAGTATCCGTTGTAGCAATAACATAAATTAAACACTACGAGGGATAAGCCATTATTATTTGGAATAAAATAGCTAGTGTAGGTAACTTTCTCAAAATTTTATTTTAGATATGTTACCCATCCTTTCCTTCCACTGCTTTAATGCTTCAAAACCAAGCAGCTTTAGGAATAGCAGCATCGATCTCTTCATATGAAAACACCTTTTTCCTCGTAAGTTCTTTTTTACCCCAAAAAACAGCCAAAAATTCGTACATTGCCCGATCCGGTGAGTAAGGAGGGTGTTTGATTACATTAATGTTGTTTGCAGACAAATATTGCCGAGTTAGCTCTGCAGTGTGAGAAGAAACATTGTCGTTGTAGCAGGGGTATTGAGGTGGGCCACTCTCGAATTGTGGGCAAAGCAATCAAGCGACTGCCTATCCTAGAAAGAGGATTATGACTCACTCATCCCTCAATTTATACTAGGGAGAAACTAGGTACCACATCTCCTTTGATGCGGAAGTGACATCCCAACCAGACATATCCATCTTCACGGATGGGGATGGATCTAAATAAACAATGGAAGGAATAGGCACCGGAATTTATTCCAAAGAACTGAACTTCCATATCAGCCAACCACTAGACAAAATTCTGACTGTCTTTCAGGCAGAATTAGTAGGAACAACGCTTAGCGCAAAAACAATAATTTTTATGCACAGCATAAAGAATAAAATTATCAGAATTTCCAGTGACAGCAGAGCCACTCTGCAGGCACTAGGTCATTGCAAAATCACCTCTATACTGGTTTTCGGAGTGTCACCAAATACTAGCGCAAGTGACAAACAGAAATAAAAACCGATAAGTCGTCCTGCGAGAGAGGCCCTCAGGAAACAATCTCGCAGTCTGGCGAGTTTCTCCACAGGTCTATCAACCTGCGACTACTTGTGGGATTATTCTTTCTGGGCACTGTAAATTAAACACGCACATGCACCCCACGGGCTTGGTAGAATCACCATCCTGTAGGTGTAAAGGATGATACACAGACGATGAGACCGCGCACCGCATACTTTGTGAGTGTCCCAAGGTTGTCGAATTGAGACGATCCATGTTTGGTGAATCCTGGTCGGACATGGCTACGATTAGAGCCGCGTCCCCTTCCATCATCCTCAGATTCATTTCACGTGACGTTGCGTGGTCGGGCGACTCTAATCAGGGAGGCAGCAGCACAAAGAGCCCGAATAGGTGGCCTATGTGCGCGTGGAGTTCTGACTACCCTTCCCTTCCCTTCCCTTCCTTGACACTTAAATCTTTACTTCCGGTAAATAGTGTTCGGCGTACCATTTAGCTGTGACAGACTTCTCCCCCTCTTAACTTAATAGCGCTCACTAGACCGGTACTTCTAAAGAAGACAGCGTACATTACTCACTTCATTGCTCGCTGCTTTCGGATTATTGTTGGTGATGGCCTCGTCTTCATGGATCTATACACGCAAATTTTCATCGCCTTTTACAAATTTCGACAAAATTTGGTGTCCAAGCAATGTTAGAGTTTCGTGGTAAATTCGTATTCCTTTTGCTTTTTGAAAATCTGTAAGTTGATGGGGTACAAAAAAACTTATTAAGGCTTTTTTCAACTGAAGGGGGTCGTGTAGGTATTATTGTTTTCACAGATATGAAGATCCAAACAAGTTGAACCCCTATTACGGCGTAACTAGCTGCAGGAATGTTTTCCTCTGTGACAGCCCACAGGGGTAATGGGAGGACCTGTCCTTTTCTGGTGATCACCTGTAGTTCTTCCACGAATTCCTTGTACCATTCATATCTGTAAATAGTTGCCAAGGAGGCTGAAAAATGTATTCACATCGTCATTCTCTCAATCTACACAAAGTTTGATTTGACTGTCCTGTCTCCTGTCTTGGGTATATTTGTATATTTTCTCCAAAGTTCTCCACATTTCCTTTGCCGTTTTAAGGTGCGTACCCAGATAACACAAAGACATCTTAAAGATATATTAAAGATGTACATTCCAAGACATAACAGACATCTTTAATATATCTTCTATTTTCGGAAAGATATCTTTAAGACGTCTACAAGATATCTTTTGTTACAAATATTGATATCTTAAAGATGTCTTTAACACATCTCTAACATAAAACAAAAAAAAATTGCCTGTATTGGGATTTGAACCAACAACCTTCTGACTTGCCGCAAGGGGATAACCGCTAGACCAAATATTCACTTGTATAATACAGTTGTTAATAAGTCTTAACTGTAGCCATTTGAGATAGACAAGCGTCTTGACGAACTGTACCAGATGGAAATTTAACTAATAGTATCATTATATTTAGCGCGGTCGGATGCCGCTAATAGATTTCTACATGGTTTGCAAATAAGTTAGAAATTCCTTCTCCTCTCTTTTTCATCAGCGTATTGCCTATTATCAGAATTGACGGATTATTTTACAATTAAAAATGTTTGACCTATAATAGTCCTAAAAAGACGTAAAAAAGGTATCTTTAAGATGTACACTGATTTACATCTTACGGATATCTTGCTAAAGATATCTTTAACATATCTTATTAACGTCGTATGACATTCAGACGTTAAAACGATGTAAAAAGGATATCTCTAAGACGTCTTGTGTTATCTGGGTATAGACTTACGAGCCGAGCGGCGCACGAGGCGCTCATGAGCAGCTCTCCAAAAAAATGTTAACGCGAGCACTACGTAATCCGCCAAAAACGCGAGGAAATCTTGAGCACTTCAGTAAAGATGGTTTTCCCTCCGGTATGAGCCCAACCCAGTAATCATTTTCTTTCTGCACTCCTTGGCTGGTCGCGCCATTTGCTATACCAATTTCCCTCCACGCATCCTCTTTTACGTTTTTTCTGAAATGGATGTTTTGGATTCCATACAGCAGGATACGACCGATATGCGTCGATAAGAGCGAGTATATCTTCGTCGCACCAGGCTGCCATTTCTTTCTTTTCAATTAAATTCGTTAAAAAATTGCAATCGCCTTTTTCGCCTGAGAATCCCTTTGTGCTCACAAGAGAACCGACAAAAGTTGGCTCATAACGAGCGGCTCGCGCGCGGCTCAAACTACGTTCAACACACTCCACACTAGCGAGATTGTTGAATTGAACCGCTCATGAGCCGCTCGGCTCGCAAGTGTATACGCACCTTTAGATCCTCTGATGTGACGATTTTCACTGGCCCTGTCTGCAGATCAGAAGACAAAATAGAACACCCTATATTTTTTTCCAGAGTCCGGGCAATCAGCTGACTTTGATAGCTCTGAGGGCAAACAAACGCTACACAAAACACGTATTTTCAGTTTACGCGGGCTAAAATGACAATTATTGTGAATGCAACTCTCACGTTCTCTTAACGCGCGCAACCTGTACATGCAAACACTATTATAGGCTGTGCTAATACGAATAGAAAAAATTTTGCCCTCCGAGGTCTCAGAGCCGTCAAAAAATAGGTTAATGACATGACGTTGCTTGCCCGGTCCCTTGAAAGAGAATCCTTTACTGTATCGGATAGGGTAAAAATTACAGGGTGTTCTATTTAAAATAAACAAGTTATTTACTGCGATATTTCGCACATTTTGGAACACCCTGTACATTTCTAAATATTGCAAATATGTAGTTGCGAAAAGGCTGTACGCCTACCCATTTTGTCGTTATTCTTTTTTTTTTGTGACCTACCTGTATTCCGAGAAAAAGCGAGATACCTCGAAAACCATTAAAGATAGGTATAGGGAATTGTTAAGAAAGAGACATTATTTTTTTACGTAAAATTCGAAAATGTGATGATATATAGGGTGTTCCATGAACGAAATTTCAATGCCGCAATGATTTATTGACCTACCTATCGCAGAAGTTCCATTTTCTTAGGGGGCTGGAAGACTCGAACAGCTTCCTTGATGGTGCAGATTACTGTATGTTCAACAATTTTCTTGTCCACGAAAGGAAGAAATGCAATCACAGGTTTTTCAATCATTTTGTGGAGCTTTCCTTTATTCTCAATGTTGGGTGAACAAGGCCTGTAGGTAGGTACGTTGGATTAGGATGACTTTTCCACTCTGTACCATCTTCGGCTTGAAACAAAAATCTGTTTCACCTCCTCAAGTTACAGGAATAACACATCTATAGACAATCATCTTCACTTGCTACTGATTGATGATCAACCAATTCGGAGTCTGGAATATCGTCATCGTCTTTTAATCTATTTTGGATAATCTCGGTCAATTCTTCATCAGTAGGTATAAGAGCTTCTTCTCCCACTTCTTCGCCATATATATCAGCAATGTATTTGCAATCACCAGCTCTCAGTATACGCAATGGCAGAAGTCTCACAAAGATTTGACACGTTTGCCACCAATCGGCGCCGCCTACTTTCATGTCGCTTATTTTGAATACTTTGACAAGAACTTTAACGATTCATAATTAATTATTATTTCATTATCTATTATTATATGTATTATTATTAGTTACACTAACAATTAATATTACTTTTGGAGGGTGTATGATGCAAACATCAAACTTTCTGTAATTAATGTAAAAGGTAGGTACTTATATGATTCAAATTTTCTAGAAAGTATAATGTAGTCATGATCCAAATTGATTATTAATTAGCTGCAAATACGTTTCCACTCATATTTCACTGTGAATTTTATTAAAATTATATTAAAAACAGGAATGGTTACATAATGTTTTTGTGAAATTTGAAATATTCTCAAAGCTGAAAATATTTTTGATATTCGTGATAAACTAGATTATTTTAGGAAGAACAAAGTCACAAAAACCCACCATGGTATAGAAATTACATAATTAATTATTTTTAACTTTAAGTACGGAAGGGGTCCATAGACCCGACTTGCTGGGATATGGCGTTGATTGAAAATCAACGGATACAGGTTAATGTTAATCATTTCAACAAATTGAACAATCTTTTCAAAAAGTGGTAGTCTGACTAATTTATACATTTAAATGTAAATTAATTGAATTACACTTAAGTCAATAATTATAGTAATTTTTCTAGCATTTTGAAAGGAAGAGGAAGTGCAATGATATAATGATGTGCAATAGATGTTACGGAAATGAAGGCTAAGAAAATTAGAGCTTGTATAAAATTGAATATAATTTAGATTTAGCTATGTGTACATAATAACACGTATCTTACAGTCTGACTGTTCAACAAAATATGTACAAACATGAATGAATGATCGATTTATACAATAAATAATATAAAAAAGAAGGTCGACGGATATGACTGAATAGAAACTGTTCAATTCTTTATAGTTTATATTTATTATATTATTTATATCATGTAACATGAAAACAAACAAATGGCTCGTGCACGAATACTCATATATAAAACATGTAATAACACATCATACGTTTATTAAAAACATTTACAATTATATAAAAAAATAAAATATATCTAAAGCTCTAATTTATAAAATCTTTAAGAAATTTTAAAACGATTGCCGTTCAATTATACAATTAAAAATACTATGTACAATAATAATAATAATAATAAAATTAATGGCTTTTTCACAACAATAATAAAAAGATTGCACGCAAGCCATTTGTTCTGTACAATATCTGATGAATCTATAACGAATCTAGCTATCAAAATTGTCAACACGTGTTAATCATTTTAAATGAAATATATAAATTAGTACTATGCATATTCACAATGACCGTAACTTACAATATGTACAAAAATATGAATACAAGTTCGCGGATGTAATTGACCTTTGTACACTGAAGTAGACAACGTAATCTACACGTGGTTGCATTAGCCTATTAAACATATACTAAATAACTTAACAACGTGAGCTAAAACAGGTGTTGAGATTAGTAAAATGTACAAATCTGATCACTGGTCGCCTATATGTTACAAATTAAGAGGTACCTATGACACACGTCATCATCTAACTTCGCAGTCTTTATTAAGAGGCAAGGGCGCTGGAGTATGAACAGGCTCAGGTACATTTTTCAGAGGAGGCGGTGCCGGCGGTGGAGGTGGAGGAGGAGGTGATGGCACCTTATCATTCTTCTCCTCTGAGCTACTCTTACAACTAGGTTCGTCCGTTTTCATTACATATCCTGAGCCCGTCTGGCACCGTGACAATTTTAATTTAATCGGAGACACTTTGTTAGGACGAACTTGTCGAAGAGTCGAAGCTCCACCATTTGGCGCAATGTCTTTTGAAAGATCAACAACTGGCGAAGCCAACAATTTCGCTTCAGTTTTACAATTTACACTGTCACTAACACTGGTCCGTTTATTTTCACTACCACGTTCACTAGCAGTCTTTTTACCGAACCTTATAATTAACTTTGTCGAATTTTTATCATCGTTCGAGATAATTTGTATACGTTCCGCTTTTCGTTTTTTATGCTTGTTACTACTTTTATCTTTCTTTTTACGTTTCTCTTCTCCAAAGTGTGCCATTACCATTTTACGATATTTCATACTTTCTCTCTTTAGATCTTCGACGCTAGGTTGTGCTATATTCGCCAGTCTCTTTTTGGGCGGCCGAATTCTATCTTTACGATCTTCCAATTTTGTAGCCCCAACAATACTATTTCCCCCAATTTTTATTTTCAGCTTAGGCGTATGAGGCTGCAGCGGTTTCGTAATTGGTCTACCTCTACGTTTATTGCTTTCCGAAGCATTACTACTAGTTGAACCGATACTGCGCCTTCGTTCGGGAACACTATCGTCTTCTACCGAAAGTTCCAGTTGACGTAGTTCCCTCG
The DNA here is from genome assembly GCA_036250285.1 of Pyrocoelia pectoralis. Classification (NCBI taxonomy): domain Eukaryota; kingdom Metazoa; phylum Arthropoda; class Insecta; order Coleoptera; family Lampyridae; genus Pyrocoelia; species Pyrocoelia pectoralis. The sequence goes on along the minus strand of CM070079.1, from coordinate 31,884,331 downwards.
ATAGTGCGCCGGGACGTGCTTTATTTTCTTTCGGAATTTTGGCATCTATTACACCATCTGAACCCGTCCTGTAATCTCTGTAATCGTCTCGCGTAGGGATGCTAGTCATAGAAGCAACGGCCTTCGGAATGGTAATAATAGTGCGATTTACAGGCGGTGCTGCCGGTGCCGCTGTGATACCAGGCGCGGTCGCCGGCTCATCCATGTTCATATCTTGCGTCCAATACTGTCTTAATAATTCTTTCTTACGCATTCGTCGCAAGTTGGATGTTCCCGAGTTAATTGCTGCTGTCACACTGGACATGGCATTACCGGCAGATGCATTGGAGGAATTGTTGGATGCTACATTGGAATCGACAGACGAAGGTGGCAACGGAGGCACAGTAGCAGTGTAATTAGCAATTGGTCCTTTAATTTTCACTTTCAGTTGGTTACGAGAATCGGATAAAGAAACTTTGATATTGTTAGCCGTTTCTTGTAATGGAATATCGTCGGCTTTATTACTACGCGACGTTAAGGCAGATCGTAACTCTTTCTCAAAATCTTCATCGATCTCATCGTGCACTTGCGACTCGGCCGTTCCGCTAGCAAATGCTCCTAATAAATTCGCCTCGGTGTAACCTTGCGATTCGAAACTGTTGTAAGTACGCATATCCACGGGACCAGGTAATACAGGTTGAACAATATCTGGAAATGTTTGAGTATCATTAGCCGGTGCAATGGGAGAGTCTGCTTTCGAGTCTTCATTAATCGGCGTCGGTGGCCTAAGATCACGTAATCCGCATTATATGTCCTACTTTTGTGTGGCGGTGGTGACTGCGAAGAATCTCTAGATATATGAGAAGCGTCAGATTTACGATCGTGTATATCTGACGACTTTCGCCTTTCTCGCATCGCTTTCAAATCGCCCATATTATCATTACAAATATCGTCATCGAAATCTAAGTCGTAAACAGTTCCGACCAACTTATTGTGAATGGTATTTGTACCTCCAAAACTATACTCAGAATGTTGTGCGTGATTACCCCTACCTCTTCCTCTTCCTCTTCCACGTCCTCTAGTTTGTGCTTGACCTCTTCCCGATCCCCTTTTGTTATCAGCTCTTCCTCGTCCGGGGCCACTTGTTTTGTAGCAGCTTCTTGTTTCGGACTAATACCCGGACTTTTATTTGGAGATTTGTTTTGTTGCGATATAAACCGTGCCGACGTTCTTGTGGGTTTACTTGGCGATTTTTTACCCACAGAGCTATTCGATTTGAGAGAGGGGTTCGGAGAGGGCTCAATATGATTAGTACTAGGAGTAGAATTACTTAAAGTTGGAGAAGGCAGAGATGGATGCGGAGGAGGATCTTCTTTCTCGATGGTTTCTTTTGGAGTAATCGGTGGTAAATTTACCATTGCTGCCGTAAGTGCCATATTATGTTGTGACGATGTGAAAGCTGCTGTACATGCTGCTGAATATCTGATTGTCTCTTCTACTGGCTTAGGCATCGGAGGTATTACGGAATGAGAAGCAGGGAATGCCGCACCAAAAGCAGGAGGGAACATTGCTGCACCAGGTGAAGGAAATGGAATTTGAGTATTAATATTAGGAGGTGGAAAAAGGCTGACAGGACTTACAAATTGCGATGGTTCCGAAAATGGCGGATAGGGATCCAAGGAGTTAGGTGGAAATGGATGAAGAACGCCAAATGGCATTTCTAAATTTGGATGATTGATCAACATTACGTCCGGCCTTTTCATTAAATCATCTTCAACTTCATTTCTACGAGAACAAGAGCTTGAAGTCGATGCAACAGAGCTGGAGGATGAGCGGCGAGTCGGCATAATTTGGCTATCGGCCCATTTCGCTTGAGGATGAATATCGGCATATGGCAACGGACTTGGCATACAGTCCATAGAAGTTTGTTCTAAGTACGGCGTTTGCGATATTCTCCTATCGTGAATAGTTGGGGAACTATTTTTAGTAAATTCTTCTTGAACTCGTTGCGATAAAATTTGATGTTGATTAAATTGTTGATTCTTTGAGTATTGCTGAACGTATGTTTGAGGTAATTCTGGTGTGCTTGTGTTATATTGATCGTCGGATTGTATAACAGGACAGCTTTCGCTCGGAGGAACCCATCTTTCATCTGCTTGTGCCGAATCACTATGATCCAAATGATCGTGTGATTGCTGAATACTAGATTTATTACTTTCTATAGGAACATCGACTTCACAGACTGAGTACTTATAATCGTGAGACTTTCCAGAGTGCCCTTTATCTGTTATCTCATTAACTTCGACGCGCATTTCTAAGTTAACATGAGAAGGCTCCAACGGTCTATCATCCTTTATGTCTATGTCATTTGGAACAATTTGTTCCATATCTAGCCTATCAATATCATTTTTTGTACTTGACGCCACACTAACGGCATCTTCCATATCACAAGTAGTTGATTTTTTTGACAATTCTTGTCTTAATTTTTCAACCAAATTTAATGTCTCTCGCGCACTATCTTCCTTGGAATCTTCCTTAAACAATGAAATATTGCCATAGCTAAATGACAAGGACCCTTTCATTATCTCCTCATCCTTAGAAATACCAAATCCGTCATCCAAAATATCAAAGTCTAAAAGATCTGTCTCTTTATTAGGATGGGGAGGTGAAAATATCGAACGTCCCTGTTTCTTTTCATTTACCAAATCTTCAGGTAACAGTTTGTTGTTACTTTCCGATTGAGCATTTTTATTTTCATCTATAATTTCCACAAGATTCTCTTTCCTTTTAACAAATTTCGGACTCTTAATCTCTTTCTCGGACTCGAATAATTCTTCAGCGCAGATTTCTTCATCTGGTTTGATTTTGGGAGATGTAATTTCATTTTTGTGCGGGGTGACTATTTCGTTAACTTCGTGAGTAGGTGGCTGAACCTGTGGAACATAACCAGTGTATTACTTAGAGTCTGAAGATTGTTAATTAACTAATTAACTGTTTTTTTTCCATTTTACCACACAAATCTTTACTTAAAGCATCTGACTGGTTCGATATCATATATTATTAATCATTATCAAATATTGCAAAGTAAATAAAACTTAAAGAAGGATTGTTATAATAATAACAAGTAATTCCAATAAAATCTTTATTCTAAGATAACCCAAAGTGTTTAAGAGCCATTATCAAGGATAATACGTATATTTGACAAGCAAAATTTCAAATATTTGCTGTCCAAAGAATGTTTCTAAAAGAAGAAAAAATTATTGCTTTATACTGACATTGTTATATGGTGGAGAAAAGAGCAAAGAATCCAAGCTACAGAAATGAAATTGTTGAGGAAGATTGCAGGACTAAAAAAGAATAGCTAAAATGAAAAACAGCGGTAAGAAAAAAATGCATTAAAAATTGGGGGTGTAAGTTAAATATGTGATAATGTAATAATTATTGTAGTGTGTAACTGGTGTAATTTAAACCTTTACTCACTTACACATTTTAGTGTAATGTAAATATTGCAGTGTAGTTTACTATTCTACTGTAGATAAGGCCAACATATCTTATGTGTAGGCCAGAAGTGTAAATACACTACAATAATTATTACGCCAATGTTTGAAGTAGTACAGATTTAATCTAACCTGAATTTAAGTTACACCCAACAAAGTATATCATAGCACTAAGAACAAACACCGTCATTGTTATATTAACTACACTATTACACAAACTACAGATAGTCAACGTACAATGAATTAGGTGTGTTTACCATATTTGCGCAAAACCATTCATAGGACCCGAACCGGCTTGTGGAATTACTTATAACACAGTCAAAAAGGAGATTCAAGCAATACTCACGAAAGAGCATTGCAGACATTGGTCGAAAATCCCAGGACAGAGTCATTCCAAGATCTTCCTGGAAACCCCAAACGGGGACCTAGCTACGTCCATCTTAAAGTTAAGCAGGACGAAGATAAAACTTGCGACAGAAATGGTCACGGGCCACTGTCGCATGAACACACACCTGCACAACATGGGACTGACCGAAAGCCCGTGTGGTGAGGCAGATGAAACGCCCTATCACGTCATTTGCCAATGTGAGGCATTCATAAAGGCAAGGGGACTCCTACTTGGAAATGAAAAAATTACACAAGAGGAAGTAACTAAGATTTGCCCTACTAAAATCCTGGACTTTGTGAAAGATACAGGTATTCTTGAAGGGTAGACAACACCGGGGAGCACAATAGACCAAATGGTCGCAGTGCGGGAACCTATTGGGACCACCCCCAGAACCAATAATAATAATAATAACATCACACAAGTCGTCAATAAATCTACAGATGAGACAGATGTAATCCTCACAAACAAATAATTAACAAATACCAATACAATAAATAACAAATTAAAAAAAAACATACCTCAACTGTCTGCTTTATTTCTGCACACTTTGTCGCACTCTCTTTGTTGTCCTTTATTGGTGGCGTCGAAACCTTTTCAACTACTACATGTTTCTCCGGTGACTTCTTTGGTTTATCCGGGCCGCTCTTGTCCAGTTTTTTATCGAGCAGTCTATCTAAACTTGTTTTACTTTTATTATTTGAATTATCTCTACCCGCCTTCCTTTCCAAAATTTCCCTTTCTAAATCGACGACATTCGATTCGAACCGTTCATTTACGTTCTTGTCTTCTTTCCGGATCGAAGTGAGTAAATTGTCGGACTTGGTGATCTCTTTCTTAACCGCTTCTGCCATTTCATCAGATTTTCCCTTTCTAATTTTATTTCTTTCCCCTCCCACCGATTGGTTATTAACGATATCTCCAATCCCGACATTAGCATCTCCGGTTCTATCACTCGAGTTTCTCGACCTCGTCCTAGCTTTCGGTGGCCTTCCTCTACCGCGGGCTCCCACTGGTTCCTCTCTTTCAGTAGGTGTCGTAGGTTTTTTATCGGACATTCTCCGAACGGGTTTAACGGGTTTTCTTTCTTGTACGCGCGTTGTTGTTGCGTCCTTTTTAAGTTTCGCAGGAGAGGAGGGTCTACTTGAGTCACTAGAGTCCGAAGTACTACTGTATGCCTTAGACTTGGCTTCCTTGTCAAGAAAGGGCCAGTCCTTGGCATTTGTAGTTCTCTTAATCGATTCGGGAGGAGGAGACGCATGCAAACTTTCCGTTCGTGATTGTCGTTTGGGAGGTTCATCCTCGGTGTCTGAACTTGAGCTACTAGACGAGTCAGTGGAAGTACTCGAAGAGGAAGACGTACTACTATTAGAGGAAGACTTACGTTTCACTTCTGGAATTTTCTCGGGTTGTTTCTTATTTTTAACTTCCACCTCCTTTTTGCTGGTCAATGTTTCTGCTTCTTTTTTGTTTTTGTCAGATTCAGAAGGTAACACTTCAGCAGGGGGTGGAGGTTTACCCAGACCACTTTTTATATGTTCCGCTGCCTTTTTAGCAGCTTGTCGTTGGGGAACGTACGATAAAATTTCTAAGTTATCATCTTTGTCAAATTCTTTCTCAATATCAAAAACGTCAGATTGTTTGGCTTCCTTCTTGCTGGTTGGTTTCATTTCTTTGTTAGATTTCAACGGTTTTGGTTTATGTTTTACTTTATCTTCGGGGCTTGAAACATTCTTAGATTCTAGTTCTGGAGGGGTTTGCTCTTTCGGTCTCGAAATGGATGTAGATTTCATATTTTCTGAAGCCTTTTTAGCAGCTTGCCTTTGAGGTACTATAAGATCGGAAGGAACGTAATCTTTCTTATCCGGTGACTCTTTTCTAACGTGATCTTTATGTTTAACTAATTTCTTCGTTTCCGTATTTTTATTAATAATACGTTTCGAAGTTGACGGTTTTTGTGAAAATTCTTTAACAGCAGCTTTAGTTCTTAACCTATTTTGCTGCGAATCACTAGCCGCATTCGATGACTTATCATCATTTTTCATGGACATGTCGGAACTGTCGCTATCAGAATAAATGGAAGATATTTTAGTTCTATGAGATTCTCCACTTTTTTGTGATCTAATTGGCATTAGTTCATCACTATCGGTTCCAGAAATTCCTAACTCATGTTCCATCTGATGCAGACGTGATTTTGACAATTTTCCCCAACCCTTCTTCATATCTTCATCGCTGCTACTTTCCACCTTAATTTCTGACTTACTTATACGTTTCCTTCTACGTTCGGCTGCTTTACTGTTTAGTGTTCGTTTGTGACCTCTGTTAACCTTCTTTTTAGGTAAGGAAAGGGGTGGTTTTTCATCTTCCGTACTACTATGCATTTTAATAGGTTTCGGTTGTTCGTCACTACTGCTAGCAGCAGATGCACTACTTCCGTATAAGCTGGCACTGCGCCTTTTAGAGGATCCATTAAAATATAACCTTCTGTAAGGATTCTCTTTTTTTATTAGCCCGTTTACTTCGTGCTTCTTCAGATCGTCAAATTCATACTGTGGCGATTTAATGCCGGCAATACGGGCTAAAATAACGTCAAAATCTTTTGTATGATCTTCGGCTTCACTATGTGAATATAACCTATCATAAATAGAAGGCCCGTGATTCGCTTCGATTACTGCTTGAACCACGGATGTGGATAAAGAAGAATGACCGACAGATAACACGGCCGCTTGTTTGTGAAAAGTTTGCTCTCGCATTCGAAAAAACGTTCTCGACAATTTTTCACGTCTACTAACCATATAGCACAAATTACGCACTCTTTCCAGATCCTGTCGCAATTGAACAAACATTTTCATCTTCTCAATATCGGCTTGTTCTTGTTTATGAGACAACATGTCTACGTCTTCGGATTTCGGAAGAAGTAAAGGTTTATTGTGACCCGCCCTGCGTTTCAACTTCCAGTAATTATAAATATAATACAAAGCTTCGTTATCTACATCTAAATGCACTGTGACATCTTTCATACTGACATGTTTATCAAACTCGGCCTCAATTTCTTGCAAACGAGCTGCTCGTGCTTGATTTTTTTCTTCGGATGTCATATCTTTCCGTTTTTTTCGTTTACTATCGTCATCGTCCGAACCGGAACAAATACTCTTCTCCTTTTTACTAGTTTTACTGTGTTTCTCACAATACGATCGTAGTTTGACTCCGTCGTCTGCGTTTTCGTCTTCAATAATAGCTCGCATTTCTAGTCCATGTTTAAACGCACATGTAACGTGATAGGCGGTTTTACAAGTTTTTACCGAGCACTGTATACACGCACCGACCCGTTCGCGACACAGTACACATATTAGAGCCCACCTACTTTGTGGAATACTCGAGATCTTTGTTATCGGCTCCATTTTCTCTACACAACCTATACTAACTTCGGGAATCCACAACGCACACGACACATGCGCCCACTTTTGTCCAGATCTAGTCGCCTTCATAGCTCCCCCTTTATTTGGACACAAAACACATTCGGGTCTTTGAGAGAGCGCACAGGTACCGCACAACCACTGACCATCCGGAATTCGCGTAATACCGTAACACGCTTGATGTACACATATATTACAGCTATCGCAAAATACCATTTCGTTTCCTTCTTCGGAATCGGGCGATCTACATACATCACAAATAACATTTTCATCGTACTCTATTCCTAATCCTTCTTCGTTTCTTAAAATTGCTTGCATTTTATCCCAACAATTGATTTCCAATCTTTCGATCACCCTTTCCAGTTGTTCTTCCGTAACGTGATCGAGACCTAAAGCCGCCCGTTCGCCATTTAATAATTTTAACCACGCGACGTCGCATTCATCCAGATCGTACGAACATGCGGCTTCCGATTTTGCAGCTGCAGTTGATAAAACATGATCGTCCACGTTGAAATGTTCATCTTTCGTGATCCTAATGTACTTGTTCTTCGGCCTTAAAAGAAAAATGCACCCATCAGTACAGTAAAATAATATACGCACTAACATATAAATAAAAAGAACACACATTTGTTGGGTTAAGTGAAAGAGTAACTGTCTAGGCCACAGTTGTATACTATTAATAAAATTATGATTATTATTTGAACCAAACAAGTATACATACTGTATTATCAATATTATCAAGTTATTCTGGCAGGACCAATAATCCAAGCTGGGCTCTTGGTAACACTCATAATTTTAATACAAACGGCAATGTTGAAAGTATGTATTCCACAATTGAATACGATCATGGATTTGACTCGGAGCTAGTTTTACTTATGTGCATTAGTTACTATAATTAAAGTGGATCCATAGATTCAAACTTTTAATAAACCAAATCGTTAACTAGATCTTAATCCTGAACTAGATTTACTTGCACATCCATTAGTTAAGCTAGAGTCGAAATTAATCAACTGATTAAAAAATTTGGTTGGTTAAGAATGCAAAAATATTCTAAATGACTTTCATCTGTAGTTTAACGAATGGATACACTAGCCCTTAAAATATTGGGAGGTTTTGATGTCTCACTATAAGCCTGAAAATCAAACCTGGCCACTTGTAAACAAGTAATAGCACAATTTTTTTCCATGCCAATTTGACAAATGTGCTATATTTATACATTATCCACTTTCACTGTAGCCTTCAGTGATTCGTATAATTTAAAATTAGTAAAAACTGTGAAAATTTGCAAGTACTGTGAAAATCCTACCAATTTTTAATAAAAAATGCTAATCATACATAATGACGTTCCTTTTATTACTTGGGTTTATGCCCTAACATTTTGAAATCACTATCAATTTAAACCACAGCATGCAGCATAAATAATAAATATAGTTGAATTTTTATAGCGGTATGTGGTTGTTATCAACATTTTGTATAGTTACAATTGTTGTCAATAGTTACAGTTAAATCTACATTCCTTATAATACGCGAAGGTGTAAGGAGTCACTAGACACACCGAGCCACATAGTCAGGATCCGAGGTAGTGGAGCCATCCAGACAAGAACACTGCTCTCTCTCCCACCATTCTAATGCACGGGTCACCTATCCAAGTACTGACCAGAGCACGAGTTGCTTCACTTTCAATACCTGTATGGATTGTGTTTATCCACTGTGCCGTAGTGGTCTATTACATACATGCACCATTATAAAAATTCAACTATGGTAAATTTCACCACCAAATTCCTAGTTAAAAATTAAATTGTTAAAAAGTAAAGAAAGGCTAGTAGTGTAAAAAATGTGTCATTCAATGTACTACTATCGGAGTAAAAATGCAAGGCCTCTGACTTTAAGTGGTCATAACGAAAAAACTGAGGGGTGAAATTTCTTCATTTTTGGGCAGTACATGAGTCATTTATATATGTTTAACAGGTGTAAAAATCAAATTGGTAGAATCAGTTGTTTAACTTTTATTTTAATTAACAGCAATAAAAACGCTGTATTTAGTATTTTCTTGGCTGACGGTCAGTTTTAACTTATCATAAAATTGTTATTGTTTCATAAATTGTTACCAAATTTATAAATGTTGTAGCACACATACTTCTGAAAAGTCCACAACCAATAAATATTGATTATCCATATAATTAACTGGTTTTATAACCCCTAACCGAAAATGTGCTATCTTGCAATATACGGTAACTGAAGACAAAATTCTTGTTTTAAATGCTAAATTTGTATTACTCAAATCGAGCTGCATTATTGCTTTATTGAAAACAAAATTTGTTTTCTTGTAATTCAAAGTAAATGTTATAATTATCGCGAAAGAAAGACGCACATATTCCCGCGAGAGGTAATCTGCCACATCGTAAATCGTGAGCGGCAACCCACAACAATGTGATTATTCTTTTGCATTGTACAAAACCATGCGCTTTATAGCAATAGTGTACGACAACAGCTGCCCCGCGCGCTGCGCTACACCTCTCCAACCGAAGCAACCATCCTTTTTTCAAAATTTCTTTTAAAAAAAACGATGTATAATGAGATTATTTTTGTGAATAGTGTTAGACCACAATATAATTGCTTTACCCTTGTTATGTTACTGTCAATATTATTAATATCGAACGTTCAGGTACTGAGTTACACAAGATGTCGTTTTTTCATTATAGCTTTAAGACTAATAAACCAATTGGCCTGAAAAGCATCTCACATCGACAAATAAGTATACATTTTTGAAATATATAAGTATCTACCACTCAGTTTCAATAATACAGCCGTAATTAATTTTTAAAGTCGAGCGCTTGTGCGATTTCAGTCATAATTAACGCTTTTTCGCACATAAATTAATACAGAAAATTAACGATGTGTTGCAAAAATCTAAAACTGTACACCTTTTTGTAGGAATCAATGATCTTTTAAATGCACTTTATTTCATTAAATTATGATTGCTAATTACTGAGATACAAGCTTCTAAAGTCAGAGGCCTTGCATTTTTACTCCGATAGTAGTGTCTGTTTTTAGGGTATTTCTGCCGATTTAGGCCATTCCATTGTTTGATTTATGTATGAATAACTTTTGATAAACATTCCGGATCCTGACTGTAGCTGCTCTAATTTACCTTCGATTCCACTGTGTTCTGCCATATTAGAGTAACTGAGTTCCGATAAGCTATGATGTATAGAAGAGTGAGACATTCCACTAGCACTTTTGACATTTGCTGAAGACCTTTTGGTGAGATCTAATAAGTATTCTTTTGTTGAGACACTTTCATTCATGTACAATATGCGCCAAAATATACAGTACTGGCTTTCGCGCAGTCCGCATGCACATGCCTGTATATCTGCGTGTTGTTGCATCATCATCATGTATTGCTTGTTGCGTAACGAACGTTGTGCTCTGCGGTTGGAAGACAATGGGTCTCACCAAGGAGGAAAAAGTGTTCATAGTAGAATATCATTTTTGCTGTACAGATCCACCCAAAACTTTCCCTGCAATACGTCAGAAGATCATTTCATTTTTCAGAACTGAAGCAACCTATGTTCCAGAATATGTGTCAAAATCTGTGTGATCGTTGTGAACACCATCTACAGCGCAATGGAACACATTTACAGTATCATCTCGATAACTAAATAATAACAATAACAGTAACATAGTTTTCTAGTGTTGCATATTTTGGCGCATACTGTAGGTACTTTAGAATTGTACAAACTTCACTATGCCATAGCAAGAACCAGTTCTGCCCTTGGTTTCCATGAATGCCTGACTGAGTGTCCTCTAGATCCTTTGATCTATCTCAGAACATATTTCCATCATTTGGTTATTAGAATGTTTTTATATGGATGCATACTGCTTCTCTACGTAATCACAACTTTAAACATTTATCAGATCATCATACAATCTTTTGTATGGCAATATCTGTGAAATTTGCATCGAAACCTACAAACTCGGGTTTTCCGTCAAACAGACGTAATTCAATTAATATGGAAAATATGAGATGTTAAAGGAAAAGTGTTACACAGAAATCAGTGACGTTGAAATAATTTCCATTTTCTCTATTGACTAGCAATTTTTTAAATTAAATTAAATTGAGTATTTTTTGCTCTTTCATGGATACCTTGAATTCATATATATAAATTTCTTATTCTTGTTGTTCTGTGTCTAATTATCTCGGATGTATGTTTGATATTGTGTTTTCCTAGATTTTTCCTTGTAGAATCTTTCCTCATTCCAAATTCCCTTATATCTAGATGGTTTACATAACAAAGACAATTTCATCCATTTTTTTATCTTCTATAATGCCACTTCTACGTAATTTGGATGCTTAATCCATGTCCGATGGAATTTCTGGAGACATGCGTATATTTCCACATCACTACAAGGGGTTTCAACTCAATTTCTCAGACATTTTGCATAAGAAATAAGATGTTGACTATTAGAGTACAATTTAAAATAAAAGAAATTATTTCGAAAAATACATCTGCTAGTAACAGGTAACACAACATTACAATAACATTAACGTATTCATTTCTGGTGATTTTTGTAATTTCTGATCATTTTTCAGACAAAAGAATAAAAACCAGAGAGTCATTAAAAAGAAATACAACTTATTTTGATAGATTTTCGTGGCAAACAAACGTACTATAAACCATTATAAAGATATATCGCTGTACGGGCCTTGCAGACCCTTGGCTTGTTGAACGACCGTTCTCCCAGTCTTTTCCATTTTTTGCTTTTGAAAACCAATTTTGGATGCCCAGAGTTGATGGTCTTCATATATTTAATCCATCCATCTTTTCTTCAACCCTCCCCTTTTTTTATTTCACTGCAGCTGTCCTTGTAGTGCTCTGTTTTAGCCCATATGTATTACATGCCCCAACCAGTGTAACCTTTGCATTCTAATGGAAGCTAGTATGACCGTATCCTGATAGGACTGGGTTAGTTCTTGTTTCCCATATACCCTTAGCTTGTTTTCCTCCTAAGATCTTTCTTAATATTTTTATTTCCCATGTATTTATCTTTTTATCGTCACTTTTTGTTTCACAGGCATATGTCACCACTGGTTTTATCACAGTTTTATAAATTCTTAATGAGAACACTAATAAGCCCACCACTACACCTATTTCCTGCTCCTATTCTCTCCTCCATCTCCCTGCTTTGGTCACCTACTGTAGTTATTAACGCAGTATATTTAAATTCTTGCATCACTTCATATTTTTCATCTCCTATTACGAGGGGATTCCTTGCTCTGTGTTTTTCTTTGCTGATTAAAATGTATTTGGTTTCACTGTTATTGACTGCTAATCCTACTTTTTGGGCTTGAACAAGCCACTCTGTATAGATTTTTTGTTTTCCAAGGCCTTCTTATTTAGGTTTTCCTTGCCAGCTTTACCTTAATTAAACATATGAATGGTTAGAACCTACTTTGTGAACTGCCTATATCAATGGCTAAGCTGAAATTTCCAAAAAAAATTGTATGTATCTATGTAATTATACACAGTATCTACATTAAATCGATTTTCAATTTTTTTGTTGATCTTGTTGGTAGACCAGTTGAAATGTATGTTCTGTTTAGAAACACAGATTTACGTTTGCGTGACCATTAAACATATCTATGATAGATTCAATTACTGTCCAAAAGCCATTGTTTTTCTTTCAATGTCCTTATTCCACATATTTCATATTTATAAGGTTTTCCCAGATTTTTTCTTACTCACAATCTCCTTCAATGTCATATATCGAACAGGGTTGCATAAGGAAGACATTTTCTTGTATTTTTTGGATTTTCTATGTGATTTGGATAAGACTTTTAATCAGGTTTTCAACAGCCTAGGCCAGGAGTCGGCAGTCTTTGGAGTGTAAAGACTGCCAATTATCCCAATAAACAGATTGAACCGGATTCAAAGAGCCACACATATATGGTGGTGCTGCGGCCGTGCACTGTTACTCTTCCAAACTCCCCGTGCTCCGAGCAGTTCGCACAATCTCGATGCACGTCGGGAGCGGATTCTATTGAAACAGTGAACCATTGTGCACCAAAAGCGCATGTAAATGAAAATGAACTAAAAATAAACTGTTTATTGGGGATTCTTAGCGACTTAGCATTTTCCTTTAACAAGCCACAGATACTTGTTCAAATATGGAGCATTTCGAATTGATTCGAAGGAGCCACAATTTTGGACACAAAGAGCCACATGTGGCTCGCGAGCCACGGTCTTCCGACCCCTGGTCTAGATACGTTTCTCCATAACTAGAGCTGTTTCAACTGCACTGTACCATTAGAATCCATTTTAAATAAAACAAATTATTTTGGAAAGCACACTTCAACTTCCAAAATGTCAGTTTACTTACATTGTTTACTGATTTTCATAACAATTCTGAAATATTAGGGGTAAATCTGGCTTTCTGACAAATTTTTCCATAATTCAAACTGTTATTTCAATTCAATTTCATAAATACAAAAACAGTATCTTTAAACACAAAACAATATAATGATTAAGTTCCTCCTCCTTGTTACTAGTAGATCCAAGATCACACACAATCTATATCTTCTAAGGTCTGTGAACTTTCCTTGTACGATTTGGTTCAATTGCACCATTTGTTTCAAATGTATCCCCTGTCGGAGCTCACTTTGTGGATTGCCTTCTTATAACACTGTCGTGCTAACCTGAAATTCCGTAATAATGTCTACCAATATAACCACCATAGTGTCGCTAATAAGAAAAATGGTACTTTTCCTTTTGTCTCCAATATAAGTACACGAAAAAATTGCGTAACACAAAATACGAATATACTCTTTACATCCGATACTGATAATACTTAAAATACATTACAGAAAAACGGTAACTACAACAGTTTAATCACAGACGCAGCTAAAAATTTTCTTCTGCCCTTCACATATCGAATCAATTCGAGTGTCAAATTGTCTTAAAACTTCTGGTACGTAACTTTTTAAATTCCCTGTGAAAGCAATTCTTAAAAAAACATTCACCTTACATTTTCAAAGCGATATTTACTTGTTTCGATTAATAATTCTTCTTAAAAACAATTCGTTATTAATTCGTCACAGTAAAAATAGAAAGACTAACGCAAAAATACTTACATTCGAAATTCGTGACGAGATCTACCATAGTTACATTGATTAACAGTAACACAAGGTTCGGGTAACGAATCAGGATTAACGGGAACTTGAACGCCTCTCTCCCATTCCTGTTTCCACTGATCGACAATAACCCAATATTCGTCGGATGCGAGTGGTTCCGAATCGGGTAGCTTCATGGCACTGATAAGATCTTTACGAAATAATTCGGCGGGTGCCTCCGTAGCTGTACGATTGTAAATACTCTTAAGATCATTAAATGGCCTTGGTTGCCATGCTGCGGCTGCCAGGGAGGCCGTCTCCTCCTCCTCAACCGTCGGCCGCTACAAAAAACACACACAAGTCAATAACGACTTTTCAATTTTGTTTACCTAAAAAAGACGTACCTTACGCCGTTTAGTAGGTACAGAGCCATCATCAGTGCGGTTAGGCCGTTTTACTCTCTGGGACATTGCACTTATATTGTGCAGGTAAGTGAAAACACTGTGCAACCTAAAATATAAACGCACACTGTACTATCTGTTGAGCGAATGTTTTTTATTTAAAATTGCAGTAGGCCGCAATGATTGTTTTTAAGTATAGGTAATTTTGCCTTTAAAAGAGCGGCTATTTTCAATGTCAGATTCTTCAAATAAAAGTATTGATACTTACTACATATTTAGTTTTTCAATTTGCACACGTTTGATTAGGTCTGAAACAGAAAAACATTATCTCAATAGAGACGAATCCATATGTAAAGTAATATGGGATTTTAAAATATTAATACAAAAGATACAAAATTTATAATGTATTGCCTATGGCTATTATTTTCTGAAGCCTTTATACTGTGATAAATGTAGAACCTACATGTATATAAAACAGTTGACTGCATGCAGAAAGTTTTAAACAAATGAACGGCGCATTCATTTTCAATTAAAATAAATAAAAATTCTACAAAATAGATTGACAAACTGCAGAGGAGGCTCCCATGTCTACACTGTAAACATTTGAACTTAATAGTCTGTGCACTCACTTCTACCCTGATAAATATTTCCAAATAAAGCAACACATATTATTATTAATGTATTACCATTTTCTTGGAAATTTTGCGTGTATAACAGTGAATTTCAATGTTTTATAGCTAAAAGTCCTCCATTAAACTCCATTTGGTAAGCTAACAACATTGACAGCGCAGATGGCGCATGAATCAGTCGTCGACATAGCAGTGAATAGTTGAACTACAAATATTATACCGTCTCTTTTTCTCTTCAACACAATTTTATTTGTTTTTTCCTAAAAAAAGTCGACGATAAAAGATAGCTTTTACAAATTTATGTATACCGACGGTATAATAATAAATATTGGTTGTTTAGTTTTAATTGTACGTGCTATTAAAGGACGCAAACAAAACGAATTTAAATTTAATACGCTTTCTCTTTTTAATTTTACTAACTTAAACATGTCCTCATTACGCATTCCTAAATATTTCGACTTTAATTAGAATTTTTAGGAAAAAATTAAAAATGGTGCAAAGTTAATTGTGGGGGGGTTTATAAAGTACGAATGTTATTCGATTGGCGAATAAAATTTTGGCGGTTTCGTGATCACGTGACTGTGATGATTTTTTTTGGCGGGGTGTATTGTTTTTATTTTTACAAAAATTTAAATTGTAGTTAGGTAGGTAGTTACACAATGAGGAATGATAAGATTTAAATGATAAAAATGTCTAACATTCCACAAATATTCTATAAACCACTGTTAATCAATAATCAAACCACGCAGAAGCTGACGTTACGCCCACCTATCGTGATGGTAGCACAAACCTAGCCATCAAATCATTTAAATAAATGCGTAATTCTATTAATTAAAATTTTCGGGACAAAGTAATTAACAAAAACGAAACAAAGTTCACTTGTGCTTGTCTGTGTTTCTTTAAATAGGTACGTTATGTGACGCTTGTATTTTTTGTACCTAACTCTGTTATTATTATTACTTTACATCAAAATAGTAAAAGTAGACAACCGCCAAATTCTTTAAAGTTCAACAACTTCTAATTATGATTTCGCGCCATTTATTTATCTTTGTTTACGTTTTTAAAATTATGAAATTTCTGTACGTTCAAATTTAAATTTTGAACATCTAATTCAGTTTAATCGCTTGTATTGAAACTGTCAACAGGTGTGTGAGAAAATAAACTACAAAAGAGGTCTAAGGTCACAATTTGTAAACAATTTAGTGCCCTAACCTATAAAAAGTTGTAAACAAACAACTGTCGTATCGAACTACAGGGTGTCTAAGGTCGGGATCGTAATGCAACTGTACATACAGGGTTTTCCACGACGATTGAATCGATCTCTACCTATATGGGAAACTATACGAAATTTTCTCAATTTCGAAGTGTTTTTTTGTTTATCTCGCCTAAAAACAATTTGATTTTATTTTTAAATATTAAATTACTGTTGCCACGTTACCAGTAATTATTAGTCCACGAGGCTGAACTATTTTGTAAATTAGGATCAGTTCATTCACTGAAATTATTTTAGCAAGTAGGTACAATAAATGCAGGGTGGAAAATAGTCACATAAACCACTTCATAGTGCAAGGATGGAATTTAACGTTCTTTACCCTCTACCCGGAACATTTTTTTTAATGATACATAATATACAGGTCGTGCCCGATGAGGAATACGAACCCTCGCGTGCCGAAGTCGAATCGGGTTGCTATCGAGCAAATGCGCCAATGGGCGGTATTCAAAACAAGTATTTTCAACGTTGGTGTACTCCCAGTGGTGTGATGGAGCGGGCTCGCGCGAACCCATTGTTAAATTTTTTGAAACTTTGCGAGCCCATTGCAATAAGTAGGTTTTCAGAGTTTTCACAATCCCAATCTATCGTCTACCGGGCTATTTATGATTTGTGCGCAACTAGTTAGGCCTTAGGCAACCCAAATTGTCTTCTATTAGGTGTTCATGAAAACGGTGTATCGTGCTAGAGCCGCTAGAGGCGTCTAAGTAATAACACGGCTGCGCGATTACTGAAATTTACACATGTGCAACATAACATGCATCGCGTTTGTTTTTGTTTCTTGAAATTTTTGAAATAAATTATTTTATAAAAATAATTTTTAGTTTTTTTTTTAAATAACCATGAACACCCCCCCCCCCCTGGCGCCGGCCCCAGGCCCCAGGCTCCAAGTTCGGAAACCTTCTTAAGGAGTTGTTGAGTGGTAGTATTTTCAATTTATGCGGACTAAAATGACCTTTTTAAACAACCGATTTAGAAAGTAGGCATTTTGCGCTTGCATTTGACAACGCAAAAATCAACTTTCCGAGGAACGTCACTTTGTCGCTCACGCGCGACAAAATGTACAAGACGCTCGCTGGTCTGATTAATCTAATACTCCCTGCTTAGTTCACACCATGACAACAAATAAACAAACCTTTGTTTATATGAATTTTAAGTTTTGTGCACGAAAGTTTTGTGTTTTCGAAGTGTTGAAATACAGAAATAAATGCTCCGGTTGGAGAATAGTTATTTTTTTATCTAGTGCGCGAAATGCCACTTTGGTGATCGAGAACTGATTTTTTTAACGAGGCGCAACCGAGTTAAAAAAATAGTCGAGATCACCAAAAGTATTTCACGCACGAGTTGCAAACAAAATTTTTTCTACAAACGTGAAAAAGTTGACAATTATTTTAACGTTAAAATACAAAACTCTCATCTAGTTTGCGTGCAGTGCGTACTTCGCGCATGGCGTCGTCATTTCGGGCACGCTGTCATGGTAACGTAGGTAAGTGAAAAAAAGGGCCACTTCGCGTATTGTTATCGATGCGCAAACCTTGTCATTTTTTGACGTTTGTAGAAAAAAAATCTTGTGGATAATGCGGGGGCAAAATTCATTGCCGATTTCGAGAAGTTGCCGCGCTCCTTCTCCGCGCGACAACAGTCTCTCTCAATCGGCAATGTATTATTTTGCGCTCTTAATACACAAATAGCTATTGCGCATCCAAGTCTAATCCCGGTTCGACTTAGGTATGCCTGATTACTTAACTTGTACATGTTTAACATACCTCACGCTTGAATTACTTAAATGATGCTCCCACTGCCGCTAGAGTCAGTAAGATAAAACACGTTGACTTTCCCAACCGGAACTCCTTTTTATCTTACTCCTTTCACAGGATGTAATTTTATTTGTGCCGCTTTACTATTTTAAGTTAATTACTGGCTATGTATGTGACCTGCAATGCCCAAGTGCGTTTACATTAGACAACCCACAATGTTATTTATACATTCTTTCCATTCAGGTGTATCTCCACTGTGACAACAAAGAACAGTATTAGGATATATAATAAATAGATATCCACTCTCTTTTGATTATTCTACAATTTCTTCACTATTATCCATTAGGTGCTGAGTAATGCTTTACTATTTGTTTCATATCTACTTTTGAATGAAGTTGATGCGAGTAATATGGTTTTTAATAATACAAGTTTTCCTGGACACATTTTTTTCATTTTTCCTACATATACATCCCTATCATTCCTTACATTTTTACCCGAAAGTGGGATCATGGCCCCAGATTCTAAACTGTTACCGAAAATTTTGCTCGAGGAGAAAGATCGAGATTTCTCCATGCTTTAATCGATTATTTTTCAAACTTAACTGCATCCTGTAGAAGTAATACGTGTTCATGTTGTATGTGACAAGAGGGATCAGCTGCCCCCCCGACTCTAAGCAGTAATAATTTCTTAAATAACGAAACGCTTTTTACTTTGCTTCATATTGTTGAAATAACTAATCATCTCGCCCATAGTAGTGTTGCCACCTTGAGCACTAATGTATAACAGATTTATACCTATGCCACAGACAACTACAGGAAAGAGGAAATCTAAGGAAAATTGATACAATCGTTAAATCTTATTATTAGATTTAATTGCAGTTGCACAACTTATCCAAAATACCGATAAAACTACTTCAAAAACCAAGACTCAAAATGAATTCTTTCCATACAATGAATTTCCTACCCAAAATAATTTATTTCTTCGCGTATTGACATTGAGATATTATTTCTCAAATGTCTTTTATTTTATCTTTTTAAAAATACATTCTGCATTTATTTTTAAGTTGCAGTCTTTCTTTGCCAAAATGATACGCCTATGAACTGTTTAATGTAAAACCCAACTCTAATCTAACCTCAATTTCTTTAACTTTTAATTCAATACAAATTTTATTACAAAAGTGTGAAGCTTTCTGTATTAAAGTAATGGAATTGGTAAGTTTTTACTTCAAAATTTATTTCTAAATTGACGAATTTAAATTTCAGAAAGCGAAAATTGATCAATCTTGTAGAACTGCAGAAGAATTCACAAAATTGTATTATGAAAGTACCGATAAAAGACGTCATGTAAGTTAAGAGCTGATTATAATTCAAACTTTGTTGTAAATTTGAATTGAGCTTACGATACTTCCAGGTTTGTCTGAACATGTTAATTTTTTTTTAAGAGGCTGTGCAGATTAACTGGTGGTACTTACTATTATGTTGTTTGTATTTGACTTTTGCTTCATAATTTTTATTAGAATGTGCCAATGTAAATGCATGTCCCATTTGGCACATGACATCTCTTTCAGTTATGCAATCCAAAACAATGGTAAACTCTATTATCCATGCCGCTCATTAAACTACTTGCATACAAAATGTTTGCCAAAGGTACTTATTTGACGACATAGGTAATCAACATAGACTCAAAGCCTCAAAATATTGGCTTTTTCAGAGATACTGAAATGTGCATCTTTATATAGATGAGGCCGAATGATTTTAATAATAAATGTGTGACTGTACACCATTTCCTTGAATTGCAGTTGAATTCAAAACTCGTCCCTTTACTTAATCATTTATTGTTGTCATTATATTACTGCTATCTAGGAGAAAATTGATTATTTATTGAGCATGGATATTGACTCATTTGGGAACGTATAAAATCAACTAAACATTGTAACCAAGTGTATATTGACCAAATATGCTCAACAATACTAAATCATATTATTGACAAATTAACAATAATATTTCAAAAGCACCATTCATTTTAAAAATTGTAATCCCAAACGGGTTGTGATTGAGCCAAAGATTTGTATCAGTTCCGTAACTTGACCTTCTCCCATTACCTTAATCAGACTGTTGAGTTCTTCGTGAAATGAATTTTCTTTACAGTTAATCTCTAAGCTATATCTGGATAATGGATTACTAACTTGGAATGGTAATGGCATAATAGGCAACGAAAGAATACAAAAATTTTATATGGAATTACCATCCACTGATCATGTAATTACAACTTTAGATGCTCAACCAATACTAGGTATGTAAGAACAGAATTTTTAAACTGAATTTGGTCGTCTCCATCAAACCAGCAAACAATGTTAATGCACTTCATCCCAGTTTGCACTTTTCAATAGGAATTAAATTCTTTTAGATAATGCTGTAAATGGTCAACTGTCTTTTCTAATTCAAGTTAGCGGAACTGTGAAATATCAAGACAAAACGCCTAAAACGTTCCAGGAAAGTTTTGTTATAACTGCTCAAAATGACAAATGGAAAATTGTGAGCGATTGTTTCAGACTACAAGAACCTTTAAATACGGATAAAAACTAGTGTGTAAATCATTGTTTTGCAGAATTTATATGTATAATAATAATAAATGTCAAAATTTTTACATTATTATTATTATTAGTCATCCATGACTGAGCCAAGTGGGCTTTCAAAAGGTTAGGACACAGCTTACCTATGGACTGCTAGTATAAAAAAAAAGAAAATTTAACCCATCTTATCATCTTGTTATCATATCACTACTGATACATTTTTTACATTCAATCAAAAATTATAAATGGCAATCTACCTATCATTTTTATAATGAAAATGAATCTTTTTTTAACAATAATTTCATACCTTCTATGTGACTTACTGAAACGACTTTCAATCTTCTAATTTTTATCTCAGGAGACTACGTTAAACTACGTCGCAACATTTTGGAGACACCTTGTCTGTAGTGCTATCCTTTGGCTTCTATGGTCATCAGTACTTGCTTCCATTTTTTTCTCTCCAATGGGTAATGCAACCTCTTCCATATATTTTGCTTTTCCATCCACTTTTTTTTTGTTAACCTCGCCTCTTTCTCCTTGCTGGTAATACCCATCCTTGTTTAGAAATGTGAATTTAGCGTAACCCATTTTACTCTTGGAGCTTGCACTTCCTCAGTAATTCATGGTTTCCTCAACACCTTTGCAAGTTTTTAATTTGCCCTCTTGCACCATTGCTTCTCTCCTATTTTAGTTTCACCAAAAATTTTTTGCAAAACTGTTCTTTTCCTTATTTCTAATCTAGTTCCTTCAGGTTTTGCTCACATAC
This sequence comes from Pyrocoelia pectoralis, assembly GCA_036250285.1. Taxonomy (NCBI): domain Eukaryota; kingdom Metazoa; phylum Arthropoda; class Insecta; order Coleoptera; family Lampyridae; genus Pyrocoelia; species Pyrocoelia pectoralis. The sequence goes on along the minus strand of CM070079.1, from coordinate 31,862,548 downwards.
CACTGGTATAATTTGTTGCATATAGTCTTGTCTTTACTGATCTCAAATCACTTTTTCCGTGTACAATAGTTGCCAACTGCTCTGTTGGTACTTATTCTTTTATGGAGCTACTTCTTCAAATTGTACATGCTCTATCTCTTTTTTTATTTTGTTATTTTATGGCGTCGCAGCGCACGGATTAACGGTAGTTACAGCCCCGCCCCCCATTGATATGACTATTTTAATGTTCATCATGTAAAATAATTTCGATTAGTTTAAAAATGGGCCCCTTTCACGTAAAGAGCCCTAGTTCTCTCGACTCTTTAATCCGTGTCTGTGGTGACGTCATCTGAGTATACAATGCATTGTTGTTTATATAGTAGATCAATGTAAACAGTGGATCTCTCAAAGAGAGTTGAAAATGACCGAGAACGCCAAACGAACTAAGAACTTGTCAGGGAATTAATATAACTTGCTTCATAAATAATCAAAGAATAAGATAGGTGGGAAATGTAATGACGCTACCAAGTAGAACAGAGGTAGTGTACAGCAAGATTGGTGGAAGACGAGGAAGATCAAAAGGAGGTGGAGAGACGAGGTTGAAGAGGACATAAAGAAAGTCAATGTTACCAACTGGAGAAGTTCTTCACCTATATTTAGCGGCTCTTCAAAATACTGTGCACATCTTTTCAATTATTATGTATCTACAAATTTGTTCCTTTCTTTTTTTCTCAATATAGTTCGTTTTTTCTAGGTATCTTATTAAGAGCTGTCTTACATTCTTTATTAAAACCTTAGATCATATACACATAGATAACGCATTAGCCTTTTATGTTGTGCCAGCTTGAATGACAAAGAAATGAAATATTGCTCTTTCATCAAGAGCGTTGCTCACATGGGCATTAAAGCACGCTTGCAGTGGCGTACATTTAAGAAATGTCAGCATAGCACTATTTTAACAATCACAAGCTGAGATAAGATAAATTTAATTATAAGTTTTTTTTTACTTCTCCTAATTATAAAACTGAAAATGTCCTTTTCGTTATCTGAATTAGGCCCAAAATGATCACAGCCAGAGTTGTTTGTCGACGCGTCAACTTTAATGTCGACCTCGACGCGTCGAGTGAATGTCAACAATACGTCAACAATGTCGAGTATGTCAACAAAGTCAATACCAGTTGTTTTGAGGTTATGTTTGTTTTTTATTTTGTTGTGAAATATTTAACATCGTGAAGAAATGGCTCTCAACGTTTACAGTTTAGTAGCTTAGGTACTATTTTCATCCTGGTTAGTAGTTATGATAATAATAAGTTGTTATCTTATCATAAAAATGAGCTTAACAAGTTGTTATTTAAGCATCTTAACGGCGATGGTATAAATGCTTGGATGCCTATAATGAAAGATTTTGAATGTACTACACTACTATGTTTTATCGACATATTAGTTTACTTTGTTGTATTTTTGAATCAAATAAGTGACGTTTATATGTCTTGCAACATATATTAATATGTAATTTTTGAGATGATTAGATTATAATTGGTGTCGACAATGGCGTCGACAATATACGTCGACAATGATTTACTCGACGTGGCAATTGTCGACGCGTCGACAATTGAATTGTTGACGTGACATTGTCGACACCTTGCAACCCTGATCACAGCTAACAGCTTCAGTACTAAATTTACAGGAATTATGGCCTATTTCGAAGTAACCTACGCCTATGTCTGTCTGTTCTGGAAATCACGTTTAAATAATGTGCAGTGCAGATCGCTTTTAAAGAGAAAAAAAATTAGTTTCTCTGTCTGGAATGTTGACAAATTTGTGCATGAACAAAAAATGGAGGAAAAAAAATCGTTTTTCTACGCGCATGTGCAATTTTTCCTCTTTCCACCCCCAAAAAGGGGGCGGAATTTTTAACATTCTCGAGATAATTCAAGCATTTCCACACTTTTTGGACAATCTGTATAGCATTCCTATGTAATTTTTAACGCTGAAAATCAATATAACATTTACAACTTATTTAATTTACAAAAAAAGCTTTTTGAGTAAAAGATAGTCATGACAGTTGAGTCAACATTTATTAGTCATAAGCATAAGTAAGAGTACTTGCACTGCAATTTTGTAAGGCAAGGTCTGGCAATGTTAGAAGTACATCCTCAAGTTGTTATTTTTCCATCGGAAAAATTCATCTCTGATCTCATGATCAAAATATTATTGTTATTCTGTTCTCTACAGCAACTACTTTTTTTTCTTCTCTTATCCTCTTTTTCGTATTACATTAAAAAACCTGTCTTTTACTTCCCGAGTACGAAGTAAAAGGGAAGTATTGTATTAGTTTTCCAAAAAAAAAAATTTGACCTATGGAAATTTTTACATATCTTTGCGTTTCCGAATACGTAGATTCAAAATATGCAAAAAAAAATTTTCCGTCTGTCGTCTGTAGTCTGTAGTCTGTAGTCTGTAGTCTGTACGTACACATTCCTTGCAACGCTCTAAACTCAGAAACTATTAAAGTTATCGAAATGCGGTTTTCGCCAATCGATTACATTCGGGCCAAGGACGAAAATGCTGTTATTACCTTTGATGACGTCACTTCCGGTATAAGCTAAAATGGCGGCACTCATTTTTTTTATAAGATAAAGTTGCAGTTTTTTTTATGTAGTTTAAAAGAGAATTTTTTTTTGAATTCAGCAATATATATTGTGCTATACTTATTTTTTGAAAAAAGTGTTAAAAAAAATAATTATTAAAAAATGACTGCAACGCTCGATACTCAGAAACTATTAAAGTTATCGAAATGCGGTTTTCGCTAATGAATTACATTTGGGTCAAGGAAGAAAATGCTGATATTACCTTTGATGACGTCACTTCCGGTGTAAGCTAAAATGGCGGCAATCATTTTTTTTATAAGATAAAGTTGCAGTTTTTTTATGTAGTTTAAAAGAGTATTTTTTTCTGAATTCAGCAATATATATTGTGCTATACTTATTTTTTGAAAAATGTGTTAAAAAAATCATTTTTAAAAAATGACTGCAACGCTCTATACTCAGAAACTATTAAAGTTATCGAAATGCGGTTTTCGCCAATCGATTGCATTCGGGCCAAGAACGAAAATGCTGATATTACCTTTGATTACGCCACTTCCGGTGTAAGCTAAAATGGCGGCACTCATTTTTTTATAAGATAAAATTGCAGTTTTTTATGTAGTTTAAGAGTATTTTTTTCTGAATTCAGTAGTATTTATTTTTTGAAAAAAGTGTTAATACGAGGGAAGTCTCGTGGCAACTTGCCAGAATTTTTTTCATTCAAGTCAGTGAAACTATTACAAATAACTGATCAAAATGATAAACAATTTTGTACAAATGCTTCAGATTACAAGAACCTTTAAATACAGATAAAAACCAATGTAAAATTAATACATAATTATTTCGCAGAATTTATTTGTGTAATAAATATCAATACGTACAAAATTCTTACATTATTTCCAAAAATTACAAAAAGTATGACTCATACACATAGATATACTTTGGGTCAGAAATGTTCGTATAATATGTATACAAATACAGATAACGAAAAATAATTGTAATTTTTAATTATCAAATAGGACGTTAGCAGGCAAAAACAATTCTATAATTTCAGTCTCAAGGAAATACCATATACAATTGGTAACAGTCATTTTCTTTAAATAAGGAATGTAAAACTACTATGAGCAAAAAACCACAACCAATACAAGCGTCGATAATATTTAGCATAATATAAGGGAAGCATTTAGTTACATCTGAAACGTATGAGTGAAAGTGTGAGATAGAGAATAATGTGTAATATCAACAGATCTACTATTAATATGAGTATACTTGCATCATCCGTTCATATAAAAAAAAACAAGCGCAACTGCCATTAATAAACCGATTGGTCCAGTTCTTATTCGGCATAAAACACTCACACTAATACATAATACTACAATTATTCCCAAGCAGTACAATTTCTCCGAATAAATATACAAATATACATATCGTAAATAAGACATAAATACAAAAATGTATAAATCGATCTTAATTAACTTCATCTAGATGAACAGCTGCCGTATCCAAATCTGGAAGTCCGCCAACTGCTCCTTCTTCAATTTCGATTCCATCAATATTTTCGATATGTTCGGGTCTTAATTCTATCACTTCGAGAGGAAACATCTGCGGACGATCTACAATTGGTGCGGCTATGGGGTTGCCTCTCGCATCCAATTCTAACGCTGGATCGGCGGTTGCTTCGGCTAGATTCGTTACGCTTTTTGATTTAACACATTGAAAATCAACGTGACGACTTTTTGCTTCCTCTTTTTCCCACGACATATGTATAAAAGGCCGTTGTACGTAATTATAGATAACTTCCGCTCTGCCATCTGGACGTTTCTTTATTTTTTCCTTATATGTCGGATATCCTAGACACGATATGTTTCTGTGTTAAGTTTGCTCTAATAAAAAATGTAAGTGGAAGTAGGACGAAAGGAAAAAATGATCTGGATCTTGGACAACAAAAAGGACGAAGAATATCAATTTGGATAAAATATCGAAACTAAAGAAAAAAACAATTTCAGCAATATGGAAATCGAAGATAATATGTATAAAGTGGGGAATATAAAAAAGAAACAGATAATAAAATTTGCAACTGTGAACAAAAAAGATGAATTCAGAAAAGAAATAGTAAGTGGATTATGTAGGGATTATTGAAAGAAAAAGGGGAAACAACGGTTAATTAACAAATAAATACTGGGTATAGTGGATAGGTGATTGATCAACGAAAAGAAAATTAAACATGTGAAGAAGCAAAAACAAAAAGCTGTTATCCATAAACATAAAAGAAGAATTTACAGAGATAGTTGGGTATTCACCACATGAAAGAAGAGAAAGAAAATTTTTTTAGAGACCTGCAATAAGTAGATGGAATGGAAAGGGATCTCAACGTGCGGAGTTGGTAATGAAAATGAAAATATTGAATAGTGTCTAGGGATACAAAGAAATGAGACTGAAAATAATAGAATTTTGAAATAAAGAACAATAACGAAAAGAGAATTATAAAACTATGCATTGAAAAGGAATTGGTTCAAGAGAGTGCAACCTAGTAGAAACGTAATTTTCTAATCAAGAAAGGGAATTGAAAAATCTAAAGATAACAGGAGAAGCAGAAATGAGAAGTGATCATTATTTGGTCAGAATATAATACAGGAACAATAATGCCAACATAAAAAAGAAGAGCAGAGAGAATGTGATCACTACAGCAGAATCATAATATCAACTGTGGCAAAGGACGCAAAAGGACTTAGAGAGATGATTAAAACAACGGGAAGTACGTCAAAATGATAGATCTGAAGGTAGGAGTGGGAAGACAAGAATGGTGCTATATGGGAAGAAAGGGGAAAACAAAAGAATGGTGGTGGGGAGAGGAAGAAATAGAGGTAGTCAAAGAATTCACATATTTACGATACAAATTCACACAGGGAAACAAGAAAGGAAGATATAGGGCGGAAAAGGCAAATAATATATTGGGACAAGTATGGGAACAGGGAAAAGGGAATGGAGCTGAACATTAGAAAAAATATGAAACAGGAAAGAAGAGCGAAGATAATGGAGTCTAAATATAAGAGAGAATATGGTAAGACAATAGCAGAGGCGATACCAGAATACCTGAAAGGCGGGAAAAGCAAAGAGAAAGTTGAACATATACTAAAAGAGTGCGAAGAAGACAAAGGGAGAAGGGAAGTAGTAGGAGAAAGTGGAGAAGGATGAATGGAAGACATCTGGAACAGAAGAGAGCAAAGAACGAGAGAATGGGAAGACAAGAGATGTAATTAGAAAGCAGAATTTTAGTTAGATGAAATGAAATGTTTTTTAGTTGTTTACAGTATCAATTTTTGTAATAGCAGCTGAACAAAGTTATAGATTTTCTTATTCTTACAAGGAACAAAAAAAAGTGAGCGAAAGAGAAACAGGAATCCTGGAAAGTTTCCTGAAAGAATGAAGAAACAATATACAGGGTGTTACAGACTGTTGTGAGGAAAATTTAAGGACAGATTCTACATTCTACTGCTTAAACAATGCGGCATTAAAAAACAAAACAGTGGCCATAATTTCTATATTTATAACAACAAGTATGTGAACTGATATATTGTTCGAATCGTTGAAAAAACATAAGTTTGTGTCATAACTCAAAAATTAGAGCTTAAATAAAAAATTTGATTAAACTGTATTTTTGAGCCCCCCAAAAATGATTTTTTTTAGATATCACGTGCATTTTTTTAAAAAATTAATAGCTCATTAAATTGAGCTGGTAAAACTGCAAGTTTTTCCGCATTTAATCGTCTCTCTATCTCTGCCAGTTTCCAAGATCCCCATACAAATAATCAAAAACAAACTCACCCTGGATATACAAAATAAAGAACACCAACTAAAAAACAATACATACACATAAAACCATAACAGAAAATCGGAGAAGTAGGCATAAAATAAAGGCTGTGGCTATTGGCACTTAATAAACGCGAAACGCGAAACTCGCAAAACTACAAAAAACGCGATACGCGAAATACAGTGTTGCCAGTGGCAGGTTCGCTACGCGAACCTGTTTTCAAAAAAAAAACTTAAGAGATCCTAACAACGATTCAATATGCTTCGCCCCCATGTACACAGAGGTCCGCCCTCACACGAAGGTTTTACAATGGTCTGTAAGAACCATCGGCGTATTCGCGTATTTTGCGCGCCGAAGTAACCCGCAACACTGTATTTCGCGTACCGCGTTTTTTGTAGTTTTTCGAGTTTCGCGTTTCGCGTTTATTAAGTGCCAATAGCCACTCCCTAAAATAAAACTGGAACAAGAGAACATCATTACCAGAAATATGAATATGACAGATAACGGAATGCCGATAAAGCCGATGATAAAAATTAGGCACCCTATAATTTCAAAATGGAGACAATAAAGAATTACACCTTCTGTACTACAGTTCCAAAAGGATTTGGAAGGAAAGCCAATTCGGATTCGGACTAAATAGAACTATAAATAAAGCAGTTTTCATTATTTGGCAAATATGAAAAACAGAGTTGTACAAAATTGAAATGGAACACACTCGATAAGGAAGAGAACAACACCAGAAAAATTAATTGATGGGGGTTCCTTTTATTAATTTTTCTGGTGTTGTTCTCTTCCTTATCAAGTGTGTTCCATTTCAATTTTGTACAACTCTTTTTTTGATATTTGCCAAATACTCAATAAGGAAGAGAATAAAAGGAATCCAACAACTGTATAAAATGACAAACTAGAAGAAATCAAAGGCTTTTGAGACCACTTTGGTAGTAAACCAAGGAAGTATCTTAAACCGACAAGGTAACAGCAATGGAGATAAGATTCCTGAAAGACATAAATGAACAAAATCAAGAATACAACATGCAGGGAAAATCTATAGGGGGAAGTTCACTACAATATGTGACAAAAGTGAGGAGGAGGACTACCAAGGTTTGCTTTAAAGAAGTGACACCAGGATTAAAAAAAGGTGTGACATAAGAAAACAAAAACCAAGATGTGCAAGATGGAAAGGGAAAGCTGCTCAACCCCAAACCGTGACTTACATCCACAACAGTCTACATAGGACAAAGAATTAAGTAAATACTTTACCTTCAATTCCTAAACGAATTTTCTTAAGACCTCTATCCTTCAGAACTTGCTTCGCGACATCACGATTTTCTATATATTTAAAGAACCTATACATAGCGGTACTATTCACAGTTTCACTATATTCCTCTCCCATTTGCGGTGGGTACTCTTCATCCCAATCGACTGCATCATCATCCAACAAAACGACAATGTGACACTCTCGATCGCCTCTCTGAGCGGAATTTACCATTAACGGAAGTATGAGCGCTTCCAAAAACACTTCGAACTGACATCGTGCCCCTTCATTAGACAGTTCATGAAGAAGACCACCTAAACTTAGCAATTTTACGAAAAGTGAGTGAAACGTACGCAATTTTTACTTACGTAAATTTTGACAACGAACAGTGTGAGCGTCAAAAGGCACTAACAGGTAGTCACAAGCTTCTCGTAACTCCTGTACAGATACGGATGGAGGGCATTTAATTAATCCACCTTTATAATACTCTAAAATAGCTCTAAAAACTGTCGCCGAAATACCTTCGGCAACTTCGTATTCTCCTTTCTCATTAGGATGAGCGTATTCAAATCCCGATGTGAACATACGTCCTAATAACGTATTCGGATGGCCCATAATTATTGCGGGATCAATAATAAATCTAGTATTATCTACTACTAATGTCACACGATCATCGCTACATAAAGAGTTAATTACCGAAGACCCCATTTGAGAATTTTGATTTTTAGTAGGCGCAAGTGTTTGTATCATCGAACGTGATCTATTAATAAGACGATTATATATTCGAACGAGCAAATGTTCGCTTACCTATTACGAGTATTAGTATGGCACTGCTTGTTAGATGCAAGGGGATGGCATCTAGGATCTGTTAACGACGCAGACCGTTGAACAAGGCACGGTTTTGGCTTGGAAATTGATCCGTAACTAAGAATATATAATATCAGGCAAGAATTCTTTGGGGATGTAAGTTACCTTAAGCGATTTTTAAAAACTCGACGACGACGATCATCAGTGTAATCTTCAGTGTCACTACTAGTGTCATTGTTATTATTATTATATTGATGACGATCACTGTTACCTGCCATTTCAACTCGCGGTAATAAACACTTGAGAATCACATATAGATAATCAGTGCAACTATAAATATTTTTGGAACATACCCAGTGCATACGAATTTCTATAAAAATATTTTAGGAACTGTCAAATTATACTCCTTTCTGTCAAAAGAAACATTCAAAAAATTTAAATTCAAAAATAAATTTCCGAATTTTTATGTCCGGCAATGAATCAAATCTAAATTCAGAAATAATAGATTATATTAGGTTTATTTTAACAATTTAAGAAACTTATCGAAAAACTTTTGTTTATTTTTATATGATGTTGTAGGGCGCAGGCACAGTGGCGTGTACAAAGGAAGAACATCGGCGTCGGCGTTAAAACTTAAAATCAATTTTAATGGAAATCGGAAATAGCACTACAAACATCGGAGTATGGTGGGTGTATCAAAATATTTCTTTACATGTCAAATATTTATTTACGTGGCGTGGCTGAAAATCTAATGCACAACTTGCTCAAAACTCGACAAGAAGTAGAGATATTTAAGAAATTAATACAAAAAAATTAAATGAAAGCTAATTTATTTTCCAACATAATCGTCTCAAAGTTTGATCCAATTCCGCATGTCGTTCATAAAGATTTCTTCATCTAGACTCCGAATCCATTTCCAGAGCCGGATATATAGGGGGGCAAAGTGTGCAATGCACACGGCCCCGCGGTTAGGCCAGCCCCGCGCTAGCGTGACTTTTTCACGATAAGGAAATAATTAAATAATAATAAATTAATCTAAGTTTTGAGTAGTAGAACAAATATAACGGCAAGGACAGCTCAGTCACTACAGTAGTAGATGTTTACTGATGCCAAGGCGCGAAACGCCGAAGAACCGCCGGTGCCGGCGAGTATTCGCGCGCGAAGCTTTTTGGTTTAAGTAATAGTTTCGTTTAGATTTAGTTTTTGTTAAAAAACTTATAGAAAATGACGAGCAGAAATATAGACCAAGGAAGAAGATATGTTGGCGGAACTGAAAAAGAAAGAAAGAGAAAATATAAGGAAGAATTTATTAGTAGCCTAAGTAGGCTAAGCATTTGAAAAAAATTGCTGTTGCATCCGCAGAGCGTAGTTTTTCTAAATTAAAACATAAAAAATTACCTACGCTCGATTATATCGGAACAGAGACTAGTTGGGCTATCGTTAATTTCAATTGAAAAAGCATTTGTAATGGGATAGATTTTTCCCAATTTATAGATGATTTTGCTGCGAAAAAAGCAGGCAACATTAAATTATATTAAAATATGAAGGTTTGTTTTTTTTTGTTTCTCTTAACATAATTTCGTTAATTTTGAATTTTCTGTGATTTTATTTTTATAGTTATTTTTTTATTAAATGACGTGTGTATTTTTATGAGTAAATAAAAGTTATTTTTCTTGGGCCCGAATTTATTTTTGCACACAGCCCCGCAAACCCTAAGACCGGCTCTGTCCATTTCATTATGTAGCGGCCTCAGCTTCATCGTTATTGGCGTACTTATTGCCTCTACGATGGCTTTTCAACGATTGAAAAATAAAAAAATCGCAGAGAGCGAGAGCCGACGCGAGTATATGTACAGTGAACGAGAACATCGAATTTCAAGCTGTCGCTTTTATATATTATGATGACTGTTAATGGAAGTTGGATTCATCATATGACGGAAAAGAGAAAACGTAGAGCATAAAGTATCGGAATCCCATTTTGCCGAGGTCACCTCACTCAGAAATTAAGGTTCTCCTTACTCTCTTTTAGAGTGGTCACGGCGTTGTGGTGACGAAGTATATTGAATATGTCCAAACATTGATAGGATTAAAGAAACGTGCTCGACTTGTTCGGGACTTCGATGGTCGAGTTTTTGTGCACCATGAACGGGTATACGGAAATGGATATAAGGGATGTTCGAGATACTGACAACTTTATATACGATAGACGGACATGATCTTTAAGGTCGTAATACGACAATTCCTAGGATTCATCTCTGGGTACTGGGTACCTACTTGCTTGAGTTACAAGCTAAAATTCGTGTTAGCAACTTTGAAGTTTTAAGAGAATTCTAAAGAGCTAAAGGTTTTAAGGCTGGTGTTTTGCCGTCAAATTCGAAGTAACTAACACAGCCATTAGAGTTCAATTTAACGCCTCTAAAAGAAACGTGGAAGTCTATATATTAACAAAATATAAATTCACAAGTCACATACATACACAGTTGTTAATTATATTAGAGAAATATGAATTCCTTTATAACTCAATGAAAGAAGAATTCCTAATGATGTAGAAATGGAGGATATAGTAGAGGAGCCTGTGGAAGATCAGCAGCCAAAATTCTCGACACCGATGAACTTCTCGATTAGCCCCAATAGCGTCAATTTATGAATTTCAACTTCCATATTAAACCAAGACTGCTACCTCTCGGTTTAGACAGGAGGCCTTGTTTAGACGCGTCCGACTCCACGGCGTTACTCAACTCATTCGTGAAAGTGAGACAGTACAGACATTTCATTTCAGAACGAAGTATTTAAAGTTGCCTATATATATTTACTACAAAACCTCCAGCTTAGGGGAGTCATTTTCGAAAACAGATCAAAAGTTCTATTGTTACTTGCGGTAAAAGCTTACCCGGACGAATAGTGAGTTAGACGTGTTGCCTACCATCAACACAAAATTATCACTGTGCGGTGTCAAAGTTTGAGCCGTTTCATATCTATACTATAAACGCGTTTAAAGCCATTCCCAAAAATGCTATAAGTTTTGTAATGTACCCCCCTACCCTATACCTATCTAAACATTACGAAGAAGCTAAAAGTTCGAAGAGCTAACTTCACCCATTACGTTAAAAAACTTCAAACGAGGCGGGAAACCTTAAACATGGCCTACAAAATGTAAACTTTCCCTCCAAAACAAACCAACCCCAAAATGACATAAGCTCGTGATGCTCGTGATCGTCTGGCAGGCCCTCTATCGTGTAATAGGTACGGCTATACTGGTCGTGAACTATGATCGGGAAGGATGAGAAACAAAACCAACATTAACTGTACCAAAAATAATGCATTTATTGACAGTTACTCGACGATTCGGAGGAGAAAAAGTGTAAACACTAAAAAAACTCCTCCTTTGACATAATTACATACATGACATCAATTCAAATACAAAATTATAGCAGCAAGACTGTTAAATAATATCAAGACAAAACATTTACAATTTCATTGTTGATACGCTTCGATCAGATTTAAATACTTTATGCAGCAATGGTTTATATGGTACAATAAATATCAAATGCAGTTATATAAGTAATACAAAGCAAACCAATGTACACTCGGTACTCAAGGCCACAAACGGAACTACCCACTACTTATACTCCCCCCTGGTTCGTCGACTACCACGTACACAAAACATATATAAACACATGTAAGAAGTTAGTTATTCGGGCCCCCCCGAAATGGACCGACTGACCTGGTTGCGACCTTAATCGGCTAAAGATGAATTTCGAGAAGAATGTTGCTAGCTTTTGTTAATACAGCCCAACATCCAACTCTACACGGGCGAAAAAAGACATCGTTAGTTTATACATCCATCAAGGCGCTTACACACATGAGGGAGTACGTTTGCAACTAAATTTAAGCTTCCAACAAGTGTGTGGCTCTTATTGAGAAACGACATATACACATGGTGAGACACAGAAAATTACATTACATTAAATTAAACCATCAAAACCAAATAAAATACATTGCATAACAAAATAAAAGGGTCAGGAGAGTTTAAAGAGATAGAAGTTTACAAGTTACAAAAAGGGTTCAAATTCAGGTAAAGATACACAAAGGACACCGTTAGGTACGGTTTCCAGTACAATAGAGCCATCTTTTCTGTTTATCCACAAATATTTAATACATATTCAATTTGAACTCATTTGGAATGTCCCCCAATTAATCACATAAAACACATAATTATAAATATCATAATAAAATCAATAGTAACGATCGAAGGCAGATATTCCCCATTTTCGACTGTCTGTTTTTAAAGTTTTGTTGTTTCATATTTTTACTACTAACTACACACATAATTAGATTAAATGTCGGAAATGCCATGAGTTCAACCACATATTTAAAATGAAAACAAATAGATATTACATAAGACCGATCTATTCTACACACGATAACATAATAATCGAAAGCATATCACCTGGCTGCAGATAGCACTAAAATGGAGTCACCAAAAATAAAACAAATGAAAACGATCTTCACTACTTCACGTTTTCAAATCAGATGATGCTGAAAATTCAGATTAAGCCGCCTTACACGTTACACCAAATCCTCCGCCAGAGGGACCTACAGTAGAACAAAAATATCGACGTTGCCACTACTTTTCAGATATGTACATGTTGTCGGATCTCTAAAATATAGGTGACCCAACTGTGGATACTACAGTTTGTTTAATACCTAGGGCCTAGGTAATAACGCGGTTTTCTTTTCTGTTTTTTAAAATGTGGCATTATGCCAGTCTTTGACATTTCTTCTTAAAAATACATTATTTTCAAAGGTTTATGAAAATTAGGTGTTATTGTCTTGCTAAACCATTCAGCTTCAGATAATATTCGACCTCCTCCTACATCTTTAACCAAAATCCAGATTTCGTGTAACAAAGTCAATCATTTTACGGATACCGGTCTACTGTCTAGCCATAAAACTTCCCTTTCACTTCCATTCTTCATCAGTTATTATAATCATTCAAACCCTGAAGATGACTATATACGTCGAAACATGTTGCAATTGAATCACTCACTCATCATGACTAGTGTAGGTACGTACTTCAAAACCCGCTGTTAAACATTAATTATAATTAATAAATAAGTGAAGGTGAGCCTATTGTGCATTTATTCTGTCGATTGAAGTTCTTTATAGTTAGTAGTTAGTACTGTAAGTGGATGAGCACGTTCTGGACCATAAAACGCCTATTTTGAGGCCAATCAAACTAACGCATCGATTTTAATTGATTTTTCTTCCGGCATGTCCTTTATAACCGCACGAGCTCGAGAGTGCAGCAGTCCTGCTGTTATGTACTGCAAATTTTGATAATTTTGTTTTTTATGTTAGGTATACCTTCATAAAAAGTTTTCTTGCAGTAAGCGGTCTGGCGATATGTGGGTTCAGTTCTTTAAAGTAAATAGTTGAAAGATGGATATCGCAGATTGGGATGCCACATCAAGACACGTAGGGTAGTTTCTTCCTATTATAAATTGAGGAACGAGGGAGTTCGATCCCCTCTCCAGGATAGGCAATCACATTTGAAAGTGTCCTACCTCCCTTCTTCTGTTATTTAACAACCCCTTCGTTTTTAGACGTAAGGCTGCCAGCTTTCACTTGCACCTCTGAAGAGAGATGTAATGGAGGCAATTCCAATCCAAGAAGTGCCTCCATATGGTGTCTGCGGAGGTTATTCGCATTGCGTTCGTGTACAGCCTTTGACAAAAATGTTATGTCACTAATGTCCCTTGGATACTGTGATTTAGGCAACCAACATATCACATAGTAGATAGTAGACGATGTTTATTATTTATAAATATGAAAGAGAAAGCATATTCACCAATTCCATTGTTTATTTATAAAGTTTTTTATCTACTATGTGATATGTTGGTTGCCTAGACTCAGTATCTAAGGGACATTAGGTCACAAACCACTAAAAATAGACTGTCCACTTCTGTAGAAAAATAGTTGGTAGAGAAATGCGGGACGGCGACTTCACAAGAGGAAAAGGGTAGGTTGAGTTACGCCCACAGCACCTTATTGGTTAATGCTTTATTGGGGGAAAATTTGAATTGAAATAAAGTAAGGTTATTGTTTTAATAAAATCATATTTATGGTTATGTTTATCATTTATGTATCTATTGAAAATGAAATAAGACATTAGTTACAATTTACATGATATATAACAGTGAAAACAGTACCTATTCTACAAAGTAATACATCTGCCGGTGAATTTGTTGAAATTTTACAATGCGATGCTGGCATAACAACACTTTTCGAACGTTCAGCAACAGTTTTTTCTTCATAATCCTGAAATAAATGTGGATATAATCAATTAAAAAAATAATATTGTATCAAGCTTACTTTATACATCTATTGGACATGCATCATTACGTAATAAAATTGTGCTGAAGTCTTTAATAATGTCACTTTATAAAGGGAAACCCATGTACAATTTTTAAATTCTCCATTAATAAATTCAACCCATTTGTTAAAAATGGGCTTTAAATATAAATGTTTTGGGTTTGGAAACCTGCATCTACGGACTTTTCTATTCCTATTCTTCATATTACACATGCGGGGATCATGTTATGTTCTAAGTCTAACAAATAGCGAAAGTAAATATAGTATAGGTATAGGTACGCAAGTTTAAAAACTTACCAGAAAACTATAAACTTTAATACACAATAAGTCAATAAGTAATAAACAACAAAATATAAACGCAAATCCCAATAATGAACGATTATGTGACGCTGATGTACCTACTTCACATATTTTAAACGAAAAATACCGCTATAAAATCAAACACTTATCGCTTTCGTTTGAATCAGCAAATGTCAATTTAATTTATAATTCTCAGTACCAACTAATTTTGTGAACAGGTTAACTAACCTACAAATCCCCTTTCCTCTTGTGAAGTCAACACCCGCATTTCTCTACCAACTATTTTCCTATAGCAGTGGACAGTCTATTTTTAGTGGTTTGTGGTTACAGTTTAGCTTGTTCTAACCTATATGCTTAATATCTGGTGAAAAGTAGTATAATTACAGGCTCATAATTATTTAAAAACGTAAATTATTAAAAATTGTATTTTATTGCAATGCATAAACGTAGTTTATACCACAAACCACTAAAAATAGACTGTCCACTTCTATAGAAAAATAGTTGGTAGAGAAATGCGGGACGGCGACTTCACAAGAGGAAAAGGGTAGGTTGAGTGACGCCTACAGCACCTTATTGGTTAATGCTTTATTGGGGGAAAATTTGAATTCAAATAAAGTAAGGTTATTGTTTTAATAAAATCATATTTATGGTTATGTTTATCATTTATGTATCTATTGAAAATGAAATAAGACATTAAGTTACAATTTACATGATATATAACAGTGAAAACAGTACCTATTCTACAAAGTAATACATCTGCCGGTGAATTTGTTGAAATTTTACAATGCAATGCTGGCATATAACAACACTTTTGGAACGTTCAGCAACAGTTTTTTCTTCATAATTCTGAAATAAATGTGGATATGAAGACTATTACTCATAAATATAATCAATTAAAAAAATAATATTGTTTCAAGCTTACTTTATCTATTAGAAATGCATCATTACGTAATAAAATTGTGCTGAAGTCTATAATAATGTCACTTTATAAAGGGAAACCCATGTCCAATTTTTAAATTCTCTATTAATAAATTCAACCCATGTTAAAAATGGGCTTTAAACATAAATGTTTTGGGTTTGGAAACCTAAATCTACGGACTTTTCTATTCCTATTCTTCATGATGTTACACATGCGGGGACCATGTTATGTTCTAAGTCTAACAAATAGCGAAAGTAAATATAGGTAGGTACGCAAGTTTAAAAACTTACCAGAAAACTATAAACTTTAATACATAAGAAGTCAAAAAGTAATAAACAACAAAATATAAACGCAAAACCCAATAATGAACGATTATGTGACGCTGATGTACCTATTTCACATATTTTAAACGAAAAATACCGCCATAAACTCAACCACTTATCGCTTCGTTTGAATCAGCAAATGTCAATTTAATTTTATAATTCTCAGTACCAACTAATTTTGTGAACAGGTTAACCAACCTACAAATCCCCTTTCCTCTTGTGAAGTCAACACCCGCATTTCTCTACCAACTATTTTCCTATAGCAGTGGACAGTCTATTTTTAGTGGTTTGTGGTTTATACTACGTATGAAACAAGGTTATGTTAAAAAGTAGTATAATTACAGGCTCATAATTATTTAAAAACGTAAATTATTAAAAATTGTATTTTATTGCAATGCACAAACGTAGTTTATACTACGTATGAAACAAGGTTATGTTTATGTAAATAAAAACACAGTGAACTCTGTTATAGATAGAGTTCACTGTAAAAACATTTGTTACAGTGTTACCAATAATCACCAACACAACAAACCTAAATTACTAATTGGCACCTTAAAATACCGGTTTTCAATTTGCTTCAAAAATAGTGGAGGGGATCATTAGAATCACAAACCACTAACAAATATAGACCCTTTACGTAAATTAGAATGCGCGGACTTAGTGACGCAGGAATTTTAGTTTGCGATTCCAAACTACTGATGGCGCAAATATCAATTATTTTTACAGTTTGGCGTTGGTGTAATAAAAAGGTTGTGATTTGTGATACTTTATTAGTTTATTACCGTTCTAACCTATAATAAGTTTATTACCACGTGTGGATTACTTTGCTAGGTTAGAAACATTTGTAGAAATTCTTGCATTATTGCATTATGTCATAGATAAAGGAGGCATAATTATGTTGAAATGTAAGGCCCCGTTTGGTGCTATAAGTACTACAGTTTGTATAAAATTTGTTAGACTATTTGTGAAGAAACTTTGACATTGTTGCTAACATAATTATTCTAAATTTATTTTATCTAAAATAACGATGGTGTAAAATTATGTAAGACACGTTCTAAATAATTTTACACAAAATAATTTTTGTAACAAGTCATCACATATTATGTTTGCAACAATGACATTTTTATGCACAAATTTTATAGGAAATTTAGTAGTGTCAAACAATCAAGTTAGGTATGGTATAATTTCAAATTTGTTATTTTATCAATTTCAAATAGAAGGGGGAAGTTTTAATTCAGATTCACTATTCCAAACACGAGATGGCGATAAATGAACGTATAAAGTA
This sequence comes from Pyrocoelia pectoralis, assembly GCA_036250285.1. Taxonomy (NCBI): domain Eukaryota; kingdom Metazoa; phylum Arthropoda; class Insecta; order Coleoptera; family Lampyridae; genus Pyrocoelia; species Pyrocoelia pectoralis. Next base: position 31,844,910 of record CM070079.1, on the reverse strand, counting down.
AAGTCACTAAATATTCTAAAGTACCGCAACCTTATGTTCCAATGAGTTAGAGAGAGAAAGCTAATTTTAACCCCAAAATGGCGGAAAAATGACATCTGTGTTTGACATACGATGAAAATTAATATTTTACTCTTAGACCATTGGTCTAAAATTTTACTATTACTAAGTTTGACGTTTGACACTTGGTTTGAAACGCGGCAATTTGAAAAACATCATAAACTTGTAGTTTTCGCATAGACAGGCTCGTCTTCTTATTCTTACACACTACTTGCTGTATTTTTAGTTATCCTTTTCTGTGAATTAAATAACGATTGTAAATGAAGTATTAACACGACAAAATAAACTGTCAATTTTAAAAACGTATTTAGGTTCGTGTGGCAAAGTTCCAAATTTTTTATCTTTCAATTAAACTGTACCTTTTAATAACAATGGCAAATAATTTTTAAGAAATATATTGATAAGTATCTAATGTTAGTTTAGTTTTTATCAAACACTTCATAAAGTCATTAATAGTGACTAGGTCTTCAATATTTGAAATTGCCGCCAAAATTTTAACCCCAAAATGGCGAACGTTGCGGTACTTTAGATATCTAGTGACTTTAGTATAAAGTAAAGTCACTAAATATTCTAAAGTACCGCAACCTTATGTTCCAATGAGTTAGAGAGAGAAAGCTAATTTTAACCCCAAAATGGCGGAAAAATGACATCTGTGTTTGACATACGATGAAAATTAGTATTTTACTCTTAGACCATTGGTCTAAAATTTTACTATTACTAAGTTTGACGTTTATTTGACACTTGGTTTGAAACGCGGCAATTTGAAAAACATCATAAACTTGTAGTTTTCCCATAGACAGGCTCGTCTTCTTATTCTTACACACTACTTGCTGTATTTTTTAGTTATCCTTTTCTGTGATTTAAATAACGATTCTAAATGAAGTATTAACACGACAAAATAAAATGTCAATTTTAAAAACGTATGTTAGGTTCGTGTGGCAAAGTTCCAAATTTTTTATCTTTCAATTAAACTGTACCTTTTAATAACAATGACAACTAATTTTTAAGAAATATATTGATAAGTATCTAATGTGAGTTTAGTTTTTAAGAAACACTTCATAAAGTCATTAAATTTTCTAGCGACTAGGTCTTCAATATTTGAAATTGCCGCCATAATTTTAACCCCAAAATGGCGAACGTTGCGGTACTTTAGAATATTTAGTGACTTTAGTATAAAGAACAAATAGGTAGGTACTTGGGAGTTACTCTTATACCAGGGTCTTAGTTATCTGCCTCAAAAGACTGACCATGGCAAAGTTTTGGCTTAACTTAAAGTTGGCAAGCATCATGGGTTTTGGAAAGGTAAGTTTTGTGGCATAAGAAACAGCTTTTAAGTCTCCAGATCAGTCTGCACAGGTTTATGGTTTTAAAGTAGCATAATTGATTGTCTCGAGCAGCTTTCGTGCGCATTTGTCAAATGTGTTTTTGGGCTGTCCTCTAACACTCAAAAAATTATGTCACATACCGTTACAAACAAATCTTCCAATAATATTCACTCACGCCTTCAAACTACATACGGACTACTTGAATGTTGTTAAACTTCCCAAGCATCAATTAGATATGGCAGTTTTATCGTATGGGACGGTAATTTGTTAGTGAATTTTACACTAAGATGGAAAAGAATTTCGAATATTTTTTTAATGAAAGGTAGAGAAGAGATCAAGAGGGCAGCGGCATTCGCATCCAATAATCACCCAATTTATAATGGAACTAAACGATGACCTAGGGGGAGGATACCTATAGTAGAGACCTGAAGCAAACTATAAGCCATGGATAGAGAGCTGACAACTAATGTGTATAACCTCTACAGCAGTATGAAGATGTTTTGTAACAGTCTGCTCATACTGGGCCATGTATGAGGCATCGATGCCTTGCCCAGAAATGAGTTTATTGGATACATAAATGGGAAAGGCTGGACACGCGTAGATTGTTTTGTCAGCAGTGAAGCTTGGGATTATCTGTAGAGTAGATGCTTACCATGAAATGTTATTGCGATAGTGTTTATTGTTCTTTGCGCCATTTCTCTATCTTTTTTTCCATTATGCTTATGGTTATAGTAGTGGCACAGTACCTATACCCTGTATTCCAAATACTTATGTAAGCCACAGTTACTCTTCCTGTTCATATTTCTTTTGTTAATTGCATATAGTGATAATTTCCCAAAATGGTGTGCCATTCAATGCCATTGAAGTGACAGCATTGGCAAACATGTCTGTGCTTTAAGACCCGGCAATGTTGTTGGTAATCTGGATAAGTGTCACTTTATATGTGTATCATTATTCTAATATTCTTATTGCTTATTATTTATTTTTAATAATAGTGTTGCTGATATTAAAAGGTCTATTATCTTGGTATCCTTCCTTAATACAATAGGACCCCTTCGGTTTCCCAATTTTTTTTGATATTCATTTGCTTTAATTTTGTATATTATTCTTTATACCACATAATATTGCACAATATTGATTGTTTCTGTAATGTCTTCCCTTTAATTTTATTAGCGTGAAACCATCTGCATAGGCTGCCTAGTTATCTTACTCCCTAGGTTCAATCTGAGAATTTTGTGCTAGAAAATGTTTCACAGGATTGGACTCAAGTATGACCCTACTTAACTTGACATCCTTGATGTAGGTACTACATCTCTCTTTGACTATAGTGAGCATTTTTCATTTGCATTTGTTTGTGAATTTCCCTATACTTGTTTAATTACTTTCCAAAGTAAATTTATTTTTGCCTTATGTGGTGGTACTGCATCATGGAGTATAAATTCTATAGTGTAGTGGTAGCCAAAACATTTAGCGGGCATCATTAAACTTTACATCTACTACTGAGCCTTCATCATTTGCATCTACAATTTTTCCTAGATCCGAAGACCCACAGTTTGCATTGAGGACTGTAGCTATAGGTCCCTTTTCTGTGTGTGCCCCCTGGCATGTGTCTAAGTCATTCATAAATGATTCAAATTTATCTTGAAATTCACCTGGAGAGAAATAACAAATATAATAAAGTAAAAGGGACTTCAACACATTAAACCTCAACAGTTATGCTTATTTCCCATTCTTTTTCCATCATGTCCATTTTCCACGTGTGACCGGTCTGTAAAATTCATGCCGTAAGTTTAATGAACATGCGATGCTCCTAAAAGAAATTTCCAAGATAGAATTCCTAGATTAGTTATTTTTTAAGATTCATCTACATTATTATGCACTCATTTGTACAATTTATACGTTCTCTAGTACAGAAAATCAAAGAAATTTTAATCTGTAGAACTTGCCTCCAATTTTCTCCAATTGACATCAAGTTCCGTTCCTCAAAAAAAATATTTGCTAAATTTGGCAGTCATTGTATATGTTGTTGAAGTTGGTAGACATATTCAACTTTTTTTGCCAATTTGCTAAATTCCTCTGCAAATATCTATAAGTATGAATAAAATAATAATAACCAAAAGCAATAACATCTATTGAAAATAATAAAAAAGGTACCACAATAAATATTAAAGCTGTAAAAAAAATTGATACTAAATAGTACTATCATCATTCTTGTACCATTAATTCGAGCGAATTAATTGCGTTACGTAAACGCTCTACTTCTACATTAATTTGTGATAACTTTTCATTATTACTTTGTTGAATTTCGAATGGTACTTTGGTAGAGTAATCAGGAATGGTCATAGATTGATTTAACTTCAATTTAGTACCTTCTAAGGTACCAAGTTTCTTTTGTAACTTTGCTATTTCTTTGTTAGGTTCAATTAAACCTTTAAGTAATAAATGCACTTCACATTTATCGGATACAGTAATTATGGTGCAACCTGACGGAATTTTGCTATTTATTTCCACTTTAGAACAATACGCGAGCGTTTGCAAGACGGGAATAAAACTTTCAACCATATCCGTATATTCTTTATCGCTGCATTGAATGTATGCTGAAAGGTTACGAAATTTAGAAAATTATCATACGGCGATATAGCGTACCTTCGGTTTTGGTTTTATTTGGTAAATTATAATCACTTCTCGTCGACCGAATCGCTTTTGCAACTCTTTGTATGAACTCCATCTCGGTTTCTAAATGTTCGTTCCTCCAATCACAATCTTTCATCTCCGGATAGGAGGATACACAAATACTTGGAGTATTTATTAAATCATCTTTGGACTTTGGTAAACGCTGGTATAATTCCTCTGTGATGAATGGCATGAATGGTGAAAGTAATCGAAGACCAATATTTAAAGCTCTAAATAAGGTAACTTGAGCCGCTTTGATAGCTTCTTTATCGGATGAAGCGAACACGGATTTCAAATGTTCCTGTAAAGAAACGAATAGAATTTTGACACAAACTTCATTATAATTAACTAACCAGATACACATCGCAAAGATCATAAAGCCACAAATTGTAAATTGCCGTAGTAGTTAAGGTGAATTCGTAATTTTCGAAGCCTCTATTGGAATCGTCAACAGTAGACGCTATTCTGCTTAACATCCATTTATCAATAAGGCTTTCACCGCCAACATATTTATTTCCGTTAGGAATTTGAAAACCGCTATTAAGATAATTCAAAGCGAACTTAGTAGCGTTCCATATTTTATTACAGAAAAATCTATATCCCTGCACTCTTAAAATATCCAAATTGATATCGCGACCTTGACACATGGCGCATAACGCAAAACGTAACGCGTCCGTTCCACATTCCGGTATTCCATCGGGATAATCTTGTTTCTGTCCCAGTTTTGCTTTCTCCACTTCTTTCGGATCGAGGTTACTATCGAGCAACTGTTCGTGTAAATCTTCGAGCGATATGCCATGAATTACATCCATCGGATCGATAACATTACCAAGCGATTTACTCATTTTTCTTCCGTGCGCATCTCGGACAATTGGATGAAGATACACTTCCCTAAACATTTATCAATTAAAAAAAAATCCCCCCCCTCAAATCTTTATCTTAAATATAACGATAATTCTTAGCAAGATTTTACTGTGAGTACTGAGAGGTCAAATTTCTGAGCGATTGACACGAATGAGGTACTCAGTAACACATTAAATATGATAAGCGGTGATACTTCACAAGACATAGAATACAATAGTAGAGAAGGTAATAAAAAGACAATAAGATCAACACATAAACAAAGACATAATAATGAAATGATGAAATAATTAATGAATAAACATGATGAGTTGATGGAAGAAAGAATAGTATATTAGTAAAGAACAAAAGGATGATTAAGGAATTGAAAGAAAGACAAGAAGATCTTGAAGAAGAACCAGAAAAGGTGAATAGAAGAATAAAAAGGGCAGCAAAAGATAGGAAACAAAACAATTTGATAAGAAAAGGCATACAGATAGAGGTACGAATAACAGCAAGGTGTCATAGCACAGTTCAGAGAGACAGTTACTTATGATTGATAAAGAACAAAAATTTAACGTGGCCAATTTATTGGTGCCTAAAATTGGTCAAAAATTCAAAATCGATTTTCTCAAAATCTGCTTCAAGCATTTTTCTCGTTTTTTGAAATGTTATACATATAGTTCATGAAAAACTATTGGCACTACATTTATTTCTTTATTTCCCACAGGGGAAGGGGGATGAATTTTTGAAGTAGAAAATTTGAAAAATTCATAATTTTTTTCTAGGACATAACGACTCTTTTAATTGAGTAGGTATAAGTACACCAACTTACAGATTAAAAAAATATTATATGTATATTATTTCGGGAGAAAATCAGAAATCATTCCCTGATTATGACACTGCACACTATACAGAGTGTTTCACGGTGACCACCCATTAGAATATTTCAGAAACTACTACGATCTGAATTTTGAAAGTTTGGGTAATGAGACCAACTTTGTTATTTTAAATGTAACACCCTATATATTATTCCGATTTTTGATTCTAAGTAAAATTTTAGGTGGACTTTCATCAAATTTTCTTATTCCTAAAATTAACCGTTTCCGAGATATTTAATTTTTTAATAAATATTAAAATAAACACTATCTAGCTTAAAACCATGTGAATTCTATAGCAAGAAAGATAAAGGATTCATATGAGAGATAGCTGGACCTCTAAGCTTCCCATCCATACTTTCAAAGTGACTTAATTGCATATAGGGTGATGGACATTTAATGCTGAGTTTAGTTAACTTCAAATGATCATAAGTTGGTTTTTTTCAAATCGAACACCCTGTATATTTCATCGTAATCTGATGCATAATTTCATTCTGTTTCGAACGGTACCATGGTTCTCTATAACTATCTCTTCTAGTTTTTGAGATATCTAGGTACTGTTCTTTTGTGCAGTCAACTAAGGTCATTCGATTTCTTACTAAAATGGCTTAGCAGAACTTCAAAACAAACAATTGTTCTATCACCAGTTATTAGTTGTCAGTCTAACACCAATAGTGACAGTGGAATTGAATACTATTTATTAAAAAAATGGAAAACAACACGTACATTTGGCTTAACTTGTGCTTATTACAGTTGGCACAAACTGTATCTGTAATATATTTGCAGCACCTATAGGATAGAACAATTTGATGTGTTGAAATCATACAGTTTCAAAACCTGTTAAATTCTTTCAAAATAATAATTGCAATTCATATTTTGGAATCATATATTTTTTCCGCTAATTAAAACGTATGAATAGTTTCAAAAAACTTAAACCAGAGATACATTTTTTTAAGAAAAACATGAATGCGAGGAGTAATTCGGACTTAACACTTTTCCTTTAATGATAATGTACGACTTGTTCACATTGCTAGTTTTTAAAAATCAACTTATTGTTAACTTAAACGTTTGTACATTTTTCAATGAAGCAGAGATGGTATAGTCTTGATAAAAATGGCTGAAAGGGAATTAGTATATTATGAATAGTTACAACAATGTCCCTCTCTGTGGTTGCCTTAATGCACCTTTTGCCTATATAAATAGCAGTGTCTATGCACATGCCATGTCTCTATGTAAACCTCTTTTCAAAAAAACTAAAATATATAGGGTGGTCATATACAGGTATGGAAAAATATTATCGGTGGATTGACTTATAATGAGCTAGAAAGAGACCCATTAAGCATTATATGAATCTGAGAGAGACATAACGTTACCGATGTTGCCATTTGTAGATACATATTTGCATGTAGTTATTAATACCAGCCTACTCAATAGACGCATGTATGGCATCAGCGCTTTTAGTTTGTTGTGTATTCTATCTCACTTAGCACTAGTGAATTCATTGCACTGTCTTTGTTTTACTTATTATAAGTCAATCCACCGATAATATTTTTCCATACCTGTATAAAGAAGTTTAGGGTCGTATAAAAAAAATCCTGTATAAAAACTGTATCGCGTAAAAAAAAAACCGTAAAAAAGTGCTCAAGAAAGATTTTGCCAAAATCAATTTCTTTAATAATAACAAAGTTATGGGGCATTAAAAAAATCGACCAAATTCTAGAAACGCCCTCTAGTGGCCAAACGATTAAAGATAGCCAAATTCCGTTTGCGCCAGTGAACTCCAAACAAGTAGGTCCATTTTTTTCTATTTCTTAAAATAAAAGGCGTTTCCATAAGAAAGTGTCCACATGGTACATAAAACACCATGTGCAATACCATTATATGCAACAGCACAAAGTTAATAAGTAATGGGTAAAGAGGAGCTGAGATTTAAAAAAATAATGGAAGTGAACATGACAACAAAAAGTTATTAAAAAGCAAAATGCTTGAAAAAACACAATAAAAATGTGAAAAATAATCAATCTGCTCATAATAATCTATGCTGCTGAAGCATGAGTATGACGAAGAAGCAACAGAATAAATCATAAACTACTACAAGAAATTAAAGAAGGCATAATAAAAAAAAGCAAAGAACGAAGCGGTGAGGGTATGTGTGGAGAGTGAGATCAACATTTACAATATGTGCAATATCAGTAGTGACAGTTGCTCCCATTTATTTGCCATGAGACCCGACCATAGAGCCTTAAGATAAAGCTTTGAGTGAAATTACCCGTTATTTTTGCAATACAACTTATCGAGTTCCACAACATAAGTTAAAAGATAAAATTCCACAATAATTCTTACTTAAATGGCAATTTTCCTAACAACTTCTGTCCGAAGAACACCATTCTTGCTACCCAAAAGAATAAAATATCGTGTCCCGTTTCGAGCAAACTACCGGGATAGAATGCTCGAAGATCATGGGTTTGATCGGGCCAACCAAAGATAGAAAATGGAAATAAGCCCGACGAGAACCAAGTGTCTAAAACATCCTCATCTTGTTCGAGACGAATTTTTGAAGTCGGTACTTTAAATTTGGCAGACGCCTTTTCTAAAGCTTCTTGTTCCGTACGTCCTGATACCCAATATTCGTTATCGGATTTCTACGAGGCTTAGAATCAGCTACTACAATAAAATAATTATGCAAAAGGTACCTCGCCAGCATTAAAAGATGAATCGTCGATTGTAACAAAATAAGCAGGTATACGATGACCCCACCAAAGTTGTCGTGAAATGCACCAATCTCTAATTCCTTCCAGCCAATGAAACCACGTCTTACAATGCACTTCTGGAATTAATTTTAATTCGCCTGACCGTACTGCATCTACAGCATTTTTTGCCATATCGGTACAGTTCACATACCATTGCGGTTTGAGCATTGGTTCCACAACATCTTTACTTCGACTACAGATAGGTACCACCATAGCATTATTTTTCGTTTCCACGTACAGCCCATTTTCCTTTAAATCTAATAGAACTTCCTTCCTAGCATCGAATCGTTTCATTCCCTAAAATTAATATTACAGTGTCTCCGGTTTCCACAACCGATTCGTACCGTAAATCTTCCACAGTCCCCTTGAATATACCCGGAATCATCTAAAATTGTAATAAATGGGAGATCATGACGCATTCCCACCTCATAATCGTTAGGATCGTGTGCAGGCGTAATTTTTACGGCACCAGTACCAAAAGATTGATCGACAAATTCATCCGTAACTATTGGAAGTTTACGATTACAGAATGGATGAATTACGTATTTTCCGTGCAAGTGTTTGTATCGTGTATCGTCCGGATGGACTGCTACAGCCGTATCTCCAAGCATTGTTTCAACACGTGTCGTGGCAATCACTATTCTCTCCTCGGACTCTGCTATTTGATACGCGAATGATACTAGAACACCAAATTCAACTTTATCGGCGTAGCCCGGAATTGACAAAAAGGTACGTCCATTTAGCTCTACTTTGTCGACCTGTAAGAATCGAATTACACGTGATTAAAGACGTTAAAGCTATACTTCAATATCGGAAATGGCCGATTTCAATGTACAGGACCAATTAACCAATCGATTTGAACGATAAATAATTCCATCATCGTGTAAACGTACAAACGCTTCAGTTACCGCCCTGGATAATTTAGGATCCATCGTAAAAGCCGCACGATCCCAATCAAATGATGAACCCAATTTACGAAGTTGATGATAAATCCTATCACCCTTCCTAAAAATATTTATCGTAAAGCAATTTTCGTCGATATGGACTGACGTACTCACTCATTCTTCCATTGCCACACTTTCTCGATGAAATTTTCACGTCCCACATCGTGACGAGTTTTTCGTTCTTCACGCCATATCCTTTTTTCGACGACTACCTGAGTGGCAATACCCGCATGATCACAACCGGGGTTCCATAACGTAGTTTTACCTTTCATTCGATTCCAACGTATTAACGAATCTTGGATTGCGTTCGTTAGGGCATGGCCCAAATGAAGCGATCCGGTCACATTCGGAGGTGGTATGATAATTACGTACGTTCCCTTTTCGTTCGTATCGAGTACTGATTTGCGCTACGGTTACACATCTCAATAGTTACGCTAACAACAATCGTTCGTTACCCCAAATTCAGGTTTAAAAAATCCTTGCTTTTCCCACCAACTATACCAAGCCGCCTCAACGTATTTGGGACTGTACGCATCCGGTAACGGAACTGTAACATCCTTTTTTTCACCTTCTTCGGTTAAAATATCATACAACGCAGATTCTTTAACGTCTTTTTTCTTCTCTTTCTAAAACTTTCGTTACTAATACACAAAAACATATGGATTCACTCACTTCCACAGGATTCTTTTTCGTTGTACAAGTTTGCTTTTCCAACTTTTGCTTTAATTTATCTAATTTAGCTTGTTTTTTAGCTTCTTTTTCGAGTTGTTTCGCCGTTTTTTGAGGTGCACTTTCGCAATCCATTTTAGGTGTTTCATCAGACATGATTACTTATTCAAGGGAAAGAGTGAAGGTTTGAATTTTGAGGTTAGTTATGTCACAGTATAAAGATACATACAGTAAAACAACTCTAAGAGTGGGGGTAAGACTGCGCACATCATTGCGCACCTCAAGTCCGCCATGTTTTAAGTTTAAGTCATTAGCGTAGTCACAGTTTAATGCTTTTATACTGTGGCGTAGTAAAGATTTATTTCTGTGTAAGCATCGATTTAGGCAGTGGTAGAGTGGAAAACTATTACATGTAATTTTAACGTTATTTATATTTAAGTGTGTAATCTGTTTAGTTTATATATAAGTTAGTTAGTATTCGGTATTTAGTTATTAAAGTTCTTAATAGGTTAATATTGTTACAAAGATTGCATATTGTTTAAGGCGGGTATGACTCATCCGCCGGAAGTTTCGAGAAAGCCGCGCGCGATGACTTACCGTTCCTTCTAGAATTTTCGAGAACAAATGCGGACTTGTATAAATAATGCCGCTCAATTTTTACGAGTTAGTTCATAGTTCACAGTTTTACAGTTTAACGCGTTCGCGAAGTTTAAATGTGATTACCTTAAACGTTGATTAGGTTAGACTTTTTAGTGATTAAATATTAAGTGTAATTAAAATAATTAGTGAACCTCTAGTGTAAATAAATTGATTAATTCTTAAGTTAACAACTAAGTACCTATTCGTAATTGGAAATAAGTGATTAATAATTAGCGTGTAAATAAATAAATATTCGACTTGGTTTCTTAAATAAAGTTTCGTTACAATATAAAAAGACCATAGGTAACTATGATGCGTAAACCGGGCGGTGTTGTTTGTGCAGCAAAAAATTGTGTAAATAAAACTTATAATAGTGAAATGCGGTTTTTCAATTTTCCTAAGGACGAAGGAAGGTAAGATATAACTTTGCAGTATTTTTTTTCCTGCGTGCATTATAACCTTAAAGGCAGTCATGTGATTATACTAAGAAGCAAATAAGAATAAAGTAGATGACGCTTCGATCTAAGTTACATTATACAGTTTTAGTCACATAAGAAGGCGATCACCGGCGCAGCCCGATTCATGACTCCGAAAGCCGAGTACTGTAAAAATACAAGTCAGTTGCGTATCATAATAAATGCATTTAAACACGTGCATTTTTTTCAATAACTTATTCGAAATAAAATTATTTCGAATTTGATTATATATCACTAAAATATGTAATTATCCTGTAATTATAATTCAATAAATAACATTAATGTTCATATTTAGTGATGAATAAACATATCTACAACAACAACGTGAAACGACACTCACTTATAGATACGCGCAATTTTACAAGCAGCGTAAATTCGTCGTTTGCGCATTGCCGCGCTCGCCTTCTTACGTGACTACGCCTGTAGTCCCTTGTATTATATATAGAGTACGGTAATTGCTAATTTTTAAAATAATATTTTATAGGGCATGGACATGGCTAATGGCATGTGGGAGAGCAGACTTACTTCCGAAAATAAAGAATCTAGGTAGCTATAGGCTATGCTCGCTTCATTTTGAAAACAAAATGTTTACGAACATTGTTTATAAAAATCGTTTGCTACCAACAGCTACACCAACCAAGTTTCCTTCAATGGAAAGTTCAAGCAGCACAACAAGCAACGACCACGCTTACTGTCTTAATCCGCAAAGTCCGGGTAAGTTATGTTTGTGTGTTTTTTATGTACCTAGGTAGGTACCTATTTAAAATCCATAATAATGCATTACTTCAATAATTATGTGTAATTGCACAAATATAAATAGCCCTAGCTTTTACAGAAATGTTCTACCTTTGTTCCAGTTGCGATGGAGGTGGAGGAGGGTAGTCAAATAAAAATTTTGCAAAATATACTGCTTGAGGAGACTACTTCCACTTCAACAATCACAATGGATGCATCAACTTTCCCAACACCACCTACGGTTCATCTTCCACTTGTCTCTCCCGGTAGTACTCAGACTGAAACAACTTTATCAAATAGGTCACCGCGCAAAAACAAACTCAGGAAGACCATAAAAAAGTTAAGAAATGAAAATGACCGTTTGAAGAAGGAAAATGAAAAACTCCAATTGCATTTAAAAAAATTATCTGATGAGGATAATCTTAATGTAACTTTGGAACAATACCAATCCCTTACATATAAATTTTGTCCCAAAGATTTGGCAGATTTTATAAACACGCAAATTTTATTAATACAAAAACATTCTAAAGGCCGTCGATATTCTTTGGAATTTAAAAATAAGTGTTTGGAACTATATTTTGCTGGTCCCAACGTTTATAAAAAAAAACTAATGGAGCAATTTTGTTTACCTTCACCATCAACACTTCTTAAATTACTAAGAAATTTGAAGACTCTTCCAGGATTACAAAATGAGCAGTTATTCGAAATGCTGAAAATGAAAGTGCAAGGATACGCGCAAGAAGATAGAGTTTGTTTGCTTTGCCTTGACGAAGTTAGCATTAAGGCCCATTCTATACGGACCGTTTAAACGCGGCAGTTTGAACGCCTTAAAAACGCCAGGTGACTGGAGACACGTGGTACATATAGAGTGTCTATACGAGCGTTTTCACTGCCTGCTTGGACGCGTTAACAGAGCGGTGGGCAGTTTCAACGCGACCAGACGCGTAAAAACGGCGCGCCGTGGAACTGCTTGTCTGTCTATACGGGCGGTTTTCGGGCAGTTCTACGGCGAGTACCGATCGAGAAGGAGGGTAGTGCAAAATATTCCATACGGAAAAGTTTATTGGTGCGATTAAGCATAATAACTTTCCAACAAACTACCTGTAACCAGGGCCGGATTAACGGGGGGCCTACAGCCTATGGACCCCCATTTAAAAATAAATTTTAGTAAAAAAAATAAATTAATATATTTATCTAATTACAATTTACTTGTACATTTATTTACTTACTTTATATTCATATTATTCATATGATCATATTTTAATGTTTATCGTGTAAAATAATTTCGATGAGTTTAAAAAGGGACCCTTCCACGTAAAGAGCCCTGGGCCCCTTAACTCTTTAATCCTGGCCTCCCTGTAACCGCACACACTAATTCCAGCACCCATATTGACAACAAACTGAACACATGAGATGTCAACGAGCCGTCTGGCAGCGCCCAGACTGCCCGTATAGAATGGCACGCGTTTTACAAGCAGTTCTACGGCTAGTAAACCGCTAGCTTTTTAACGGTTCGTATAGTTGGCAAAAAATACGGCGCGGTAACGGCGTACAAACTGCCGCGTTTAAACGGTCCGTATAGAATGGCCCTAAGGCTAATTTATTTTACAGCATTGGTAATGACTATATAGTTGGTTTTGAAGATAATGGTGTAGACATAAGAAAATTTAAAGCTGCAAAAACAGCTATGGTATTTATGATTAGAGGGATAAAAAGTAATTGGAAACAACCACTCTCATTTACCTTCTATAATTCTACGTGTCCTGCAGTTGATCTGCATTCTTATATTTTCACATTAATTCAAAAATTGGAAGATATCCATTTAAAAGTTTGCCTTATTATAAGCGACATGGGTTCCAATAATATAGAATTCACTAAAAATTTGGGAATTACACCAGAAAATCCTTTCTTCTTGTTTGGTCAGAGAAAAATTGTATTCATGTTTGATACACCCCATCTTATCAAAACTGTCCGGAATAATTTGCTAAAACATAATTTCCAAAATGAATTAGGAGAAGTTATTTCTTTCAAATATTTAGAAGAGTTTTATGTTCACGATAAACAATATTCAGTGAGAGCGGCACCTAAACTAACAGACGTGCATATTAATCCGAACAATTTTGACAAGATGAAGGTGAAATATGCGACTAAACTTTTCAGTAACACTGTCGCTACAGGTTTAAGCAAGGCCACCTAAAATAGAAGGCCGGTAACTGCATCCCCTCTCCTGCTGTGACGTCACGATTGCCGATCCATTTCGGTATAACAGCAATATTGCCACGTGCTTAATTTGAGTGTTTATAGCTGTTTCAGTCAGTCGTGAGGGCTTAAACGCAATTGAAGATGAAGAATTGTGTAAATAACCTTAATTATTTCACTTTACCACGTGGTCAAAGGCTTGGCGTGAACAGGCACATATACACACAAGGGTTTAATTTCGCATTTGCTCTAAAAATCAACCCTCAATTGATTCCTTTCGAACCGCGCCTGGAACTGAACAGTTTTGGGACTATTTTGCCCACTGACAATCGTATTTGCACGCGCATCTAGATCTGTGCAGGCAAATTTTAACACTTGTGTCTCTGTGGTCTGTGTATGGGGCGCTTTAATACTTAATTCACAAATGTTCTCGGCCATAAATAACAGTTGGTAAAACGTACTTTTAACATTTTAGATGCGTACCTTGCTGTCGAAGCAATTACAGAAATTCTGAGAAGGTTTTGGCATTTAGATTTCCGAAAGTTGTAGAGAAAAGAAATAAGTGGATACACGCAATTCATCGCAAAAATTTTTTACTTAACAGAATCTTCAAGAATATACATTAAACATTTTGTAGATAAATTTGTAATTTGCGAGGATCGGGCAGTTAGAGAGGATGGTACCGTTTTAATTGTTCCACGAGCGCAATTAAAATTAAGCGACGATGCATATCCAACGATTTTTGAGAATCGTCCCCATTATATGATGTTATTTGCCAAAAAACGTAAGATGCTAACATTAGAACCAAGGAAATTTCCAAAAGGAAGAAATAAACTGACCGCTTGGCAAAAGAAAAGGGTTCAATTAAAGATTTAGATTGTTTTAAAATATACTACAGGAAGCAACTTTTAGCGTCTATCGGCATTACAGATTTTCACGTAAAAATTGTTAAAGACTTTGTATGCCTTTTTAAAACACATATAGAT
Organism: Pyrocoelia pectoralis; assembly: GCA_036250285.1. NCBI lineage: Eukaryota > Metazoa > Arthropoda > Insecta > Coleoptera > Lampyridae > Pyrocoelia > Pyrocoelia pectoralis. Next base: position 31,829,739 of record CM070079.1, on the reverse strand, counting down.
TGTCGGTTTCAGTTACAAATTACATTATCTTGCTTGAAAACGCATTTTCCCCACGCACGACTTTACTAGAATGGATCGTCAGCTGTGACGTCACGTAATGCAGTTCCAGGCCTCTAACTAAAGGAGGCCTTGGTTTAAGTCTGTACATACGATTTGGAGCTATAAGCTCAAGGGCTACTGCAACAGCACAATTTATTGAATTACTTGATAAACTTTTCGATATTCTAAATTCATCTAATATATATAGTTCTAAACAATTTCAACGATGTTTTAAAGGAGAAAAGTTTCAAATCGATTTTCTAAATGAATGTTTAAGTTTTTTTAAAAACCTTAAAGTCGTAAGCAAAAATAATTTGGATGTTACGAAAAGAATAAAGTTTATGAATTGTTTTCAAATTACAATAAACGGATTGATGCAATTATGGGAGATATTGTCGGTAGAAAATGGATTTAATTTTTTACTAACCAGAAGGTTGAACCAAGATTGTCTTGAAAACTTTTTTGGATCTGTCCGGCAACAGAATGGTAATTGTATAAATCCAACTCCTGTACAGTTCCAGAATAGCTTTAAAAAACTTTTATGCGTTAAATTATTAAATTACAATACAGGGAATTGTGAAGGTGATAGTGATGCAATGTTACTGAAATTGGGTAACATTGTAGAAAAAGAAAATGCCGATTTAAGCATACAACAACCATCATTAATTAAAGAACCACCAATCGCAACTGATTACCAAAAAAATAATATTTTAGAAGAAAATTTTCAAAGATATGTTTGTGGTTATCTGATAAAGAAATGTTTGAACGTTCATTCTTGTGTAAGTTGCCAAAATTATTCCCACACAATTAAAGATTTACAAGATAGTAACTTATATTGCCATTTTAGAGCATATGATACGGCGGAAACCAATTTTGGCAGCTTATTAATGCCAGGAGACGATTTTGTTCATTTTGTTGCAAAATTGGAAATGTTATTTCAGCGCCATTTTTTGACTATATCAACACAAAATCGTTGTGTTCAAAATTTATTAGAATTAAGTACTTTTTTGGAATTTACTCACCCTTGTGAAAACTTTCCTCATTTGTATTTAAAGAAATTGTATTTTAGATTAAGAATTTTTTATACACTCAAAGACGTGAACCGTAATTTTAAGTCTCCCACAAATAAAAACAAAACAATTATTTGGAAAAACGAATAAAAATTTATATTATATAAACGTGTGTTTTATTTTTTTAAAATATCTAGTTCATCATAAAAAAAATATTAAAATTTTTAAAATACGTCTCTGTTTACATTTCTTCCTTTTATTACGGACCTGCAATTTTAAACTAAAAATATGGCTGCCACAGGTTGACCTTGTCTTTCTTAGAACAAAGGAAATATTGCCGAGTTGTTTTACTGTATGTATCTTTATACTGTGGTTATGTGCTGCAATTCAATGTAATGAAATTAGCAACGAAAAGATGGCAGCGATCAACGATTATACTAAAGTCACTAAATATTTTTAGTGACTTTAATTGAAGGGGTCGGGGCAAAAAGGGACCTAAGCCACATTTTTAAAAAAATTAAGCATTCTACTTTGAACTTTTTCTTAAAAAGGTAATAAGCCACTAAACGGATATTGAGGCTTTTGGGCAAAAGATGGCGTTATAATACTAAAGTTACCTTATTAACCATCTGACATTTTCATAAAATTTTATATCAATAACGTCATAAGCCGCGTGTTATTTAAAGATGGCTGCTGCAAATCAATCGAATTTGAAGCGTAAAATGCTACATTTACATGAAAATGACGGTGAAAGTGATATAGAAATAAATTTGTTCATTTAAAACATATTGTTCTCTGATTCAACACATAACGTAGTTTTTCCGTCCAATAAAGTTAAATTATCACTTTACGCAAAGAAGGCATATGCCACATTTTTTTTCTAATTATACGTTGATTTGCCTATAAAAAATATTTTGTTTACATTTTTATTATTTGGAAAAGGTAAAGAGTTGGTTCGAAGAAAATAACTTGATCTTCAAAGCAACTAAAAACTGATATTATGATTTCAGGATTAAAATGAAACTTTTAAGTTGGTTTTTCTCTAAAAGATGAAAATGTGGCTTAGGTCCCTTTTTGCCCCGACCCCTTCAATTATACCACACTGCAGGATAGATACAGACAGGCAATGAACTGTATACTATACGTACCTGGAAGGGACGCGTAAATCCATGAAAGTGAGGCAAAATTTGAAGTTAGGCAACCCGCAGTGTGGACGTGAAATTATCTCTTTCTATCTTATTTAGATACATAAGTTGCACTCCATTTCTCACCTTTTTAAAAGAATTATTTTGATGCTATTAAAGAAATTATAGCATAAAATTGGCTTTTTATTTTTCAAAGTAAATTGTCCTTCACAAATAGAAGCTAAATAAGGAAAAAATTTTCAACGTAAAATTTTTGTTGAAAGGCAATAATAAATAACCATATCGTCCGTTTTACACAATATAAGTTCAACACAAGAAAAATCGCTACCCAATAATTATTTATTATACTTTATTCAAGCGACGGAGAATTTACCAAACTTATTACAACGAGATTGACAAAGACAGGTTACCGTCCTATTTTTCTGTTTGCCCCTGACACAAAAACTGATTGTTGAAATACGGCGTGGGTCCATTCCAGGTACGTATAGTATACAGTTCATTGCAGACAGGTCTGGGTAAAATATATACACTGACGTATTTCAAATACAATACAAATTGCAAAATATTCACTGAAATGTATTTTAAATACAAACTACGAGATACTTTTATTTTTAAAAATACAAAAACAATATTTGAAATACAAAAATACCTATACACATACAGGGTGTTTTTTTTTGCAAAATACAATGTTAAAATAGACGTTTCTAGGAAAGTTTTATAGGCAGGTTGTTGAAAATGTGTAATTAGAATTCACTCTGAACCTATCGTTAACACTGCGGTGGGCAAAATACATACCTACATTAATAGGTGTTTTCTTTTTGCATCGCTACAGGCTTGGGCACATGCACAATGATCACGTGATTAAAGTGCCTTGCGTCATAAGACATTTCTGCCTCAGGTTAATATAAAACTTTTAAAACGAATAGGGTTATTTTTATAAAACGAATGGTGTGTATTGACAGAGCTGACTTAAAGCTACCACAAAATGCAAAAAGAAAACACCTATTGTATTTAAAATACAAAATTCGAAATATGAGTATTTGAAATACAAAATACTTTAGGGAAAAATCATCAAATACAAAATACACATGTATTTCAAATACTGTACCTACCTATTTTCAATACAAGTATTTTGTGACTGCCAACCAATGGTTGCCACTTAACGTACAAATGAGAAAGCTATGTATATAATTGGTTTAAATTTTCTCTAACATTCTTTATTTGCATTTCTTAACGTTTTATGACCTAAATAACACGAAAAACACATTTGTGTGACGACAGCTCTTAACTGTCAATTCTGGTTTGCGCATATGCTGTCTACAGCAAATGTATTTGTTTCTCGCAATAATTATTGTTTCAATTTATCTTCCAATGATTTCATTTGATCAAGGTAAGTTCTTACTGAAAAATCTTGTTTTTTGACTGTCAATACCAGGCTACAACAATGCAATCACATGCAATAATCTTGGCAATGCGTATTTCAACACAAATCTTGCGTGAGATCTAGATATACAGTATGCATACTGTAACTAATGTATAGTTGATAGTAAATTAGGGTGCTGTGAAATGAGCTTATATGCAATGATCATAAGTAATTCCATTGATTTACAGTCACGTCCAAATTCAACTGTTGCGTATCGATCATTGCTCACCATTCCTATAAGATTTGCATGGGAAGTAAAAAGGTTATTCTAACAAATTAAATCTGTGGTCAACTATAAAAGAACAATGTTTAAATGACCTTGCAATTATATCCATAAAAAGTGAAATTGTACAAGAAATATCTATATGTTAATCTTTCCCCTAAAATCGCAAATCACTAGGTATATACGAGGGACAAGCCATTATTATTGAGAATGAAGAAATTAGGTAGGCCATAGAAAACAAAAAATGTACCGGTAAGAAGAACTCATCTTTACTTGATATTTGGCGTTTCATTATCAAATTAGTATTTGAACACCCACCTCACTCACAGGATCTGGAATAGTGTAACTATTGTCTGATTTTGGGCTAAAACAGTACTCAAGAAAGAAGAAGGTTTCATTTCAGAGGAAGAGATCAATGCTGGCTGTTGGGTGTTATTTTAACCTAAAGTACTTGGCTGGTTTTTTTATTATCAATAATAATGACTTGTCTCTCGTGCTCGTATATAGGTATTGTATTGTATATTATTATTACCAAAAACATGTTTGAAATTTAGTTTTTCCACAAAATAAATCTCATTTCCAAAAAAACACAGTACAGCAAACTTTTATATAATGCTCCTATCCATCTCCGATTATTTTTGTATCAAAAATATATGTGAGGATTAATGTTTCTATCTCTTTGCTAACCCAGACTGGAAGAGCACTTAAAAAATTGTAATAATAGTCTTTTTGCACATGAATGTACGTACCTATGGCGCAAGGTGTAGATTAAATTTATGTGCAGTAATACAGATTTCAGTGGTCTCAGAGAATTTGTTTACAGGCACACTAAACATGGAGACTTTCTCAGTGTTTTTATCAGCATCGTAACGAGTTTTATAACCGGGTACAAAACATTTTGTGACAATTATGATTGCTGATTAATAATAAACGCAACTTTGATCGTAACTAACAACTTGACGCTGCAGTTTATACAATTTCAATGAAAGAAACGAGTCATTTTCTGTTATTCGCCTCCTAATAGCTATCTCACTCGCACACAGACTACCACCATTGACTATTTCAATCAACGCTACCACAAAACAGAGCCAGTTTCTGAAGCAGATATGAGCAGCCGTTGAATTACCTGCTTATCTTATACCGTGGTTGATAACAAGTAGAGCCTAAGTCTTTCCATTTAAATTCTCCATCTTTTACCTAAAAAACTGAAAATATTAATTTATAATTGTGAATCTTACTTTCACTTTCAACTTTGATGCTTTCCTAATTTGTTGACAAATGTGTAGGTAGGAACGATATTAACTGTAAACTAGAATAAGCCCTCGGACAGTGACTTTGAAACTCTCAAGCAGCAAACAATGACGTTAGTACAACTGACCCTTAACCAGGGAAATGTATACGATTAGAATAAGAGTGCCATAGACAATTTTTCTTTTAATTAAAGCACAAGCAAAGTAAATACCATGATGAACGAAAATGTACTTGTGTTAGTAACTAAAACAAAACATGAAGTAGTAACTAGTTTTTATTTGAAAGTTAGAAATACATATAGAATTGGAAGTTATTTATTTCAAAATAATACGTAGTTTGTAGAATTATAACATTAGCACTCAACAGTAATATAATCTGATTAATAACATTGCATTGATAGTTGCTTAAAAGTAGTTAAATCATAATACTTAAGTCAATTAAAGTTGCAATATTAAGAACTGAATTAAGGAAAATTTCTAATTAATACTAAACTCAACAATATATTCATATACACATTTGTGCGTCTATTTCTTTAAAAAATCGTATTCCGATATGCAATAAGATAATTATTTGGTCTTACTCTACCAAAGAACCGGCATACCAATCTCATATTCTGTTTTAAGTTTCAAATATTTTAATAAATTACTTAACGCTATTACTTTCATTTTGTTCCGTTTAACATTTTATAGTCTTCAAACAATTTTTTCATATCGGCCAAAGCTTTCTCAATGTTCCTAGCAAATCTGTGACAATCAGTTTGCTTACTACTCTTTTTATGCGAAATATGAAAGAATATTATGTCTTCGCCTGCTACAATATACGAGACTCCGTAACCGTCATCGGCGACTGGACCAAATCCACCGCCTGCTGAAATACAATCCGGATGATCCTTCAGATCGATACGGCTAGTTTGTCCGTGTGGAGTCTGTGAAGTTGATAATCTCCAAGGTTCGCTTAGCACTTCTTTTAAAAACGGCGAGTCAACCTCTAGATACTTTGAAACAACGTACAAGCAAAACAGATGCCGATCTATCCCTTTCCCACACATAGCATCTTGATACCCAACCTAGTAGGGGATTTTAAGAATAGAATTGTAGAGCAATACAAATGAGGAACATTACCTGATGCTTTGCACACGCAACTCTAAGAAGCTTAACGCGATCTTCAATTGAACTACTACTATCATCCATGGCTTTAACCCAAGCGGACGATTCAATAGTACACGGTCTGACAGTTTCGGTTCTTCCTTCTCTAAATAAGCGCGTCATACTTGCCTCGTAAGTCAAACTAAACTTGCCCGCATCCCTGTAGTAAGCTAACTGCAAAGCCATTTGGAGATAAGCATCTGGACTTAATCTGCACGTTTTCACAAAACCTTTTCCATAATGATCGTGAACATAAATACGTAAATCGATATCGTCAATTAGTGCTTGAGCTGCTACCACAGCCGTATTGATAGCAGTTTGGCACTCATACTTCATATCCCATTGTAAACGAAGCGGTGGCGGAGGTTCGATTTCTGGTTTGCCAATACAGTTACCGTCTTCATCATATCTACAACACCGTTAGGATAAGGTTCTCCGACAATTTTATTTTGAAAATGTTTAGCGGCAAAGTTAGTCAAATAATATGTAATTAATTTGAAGCAAATAAAAAAACAAACAGAAAATCGGAGATTAGCAAGTTAGTAAAGAAATTGTAAGATTAGAATAATTAGTCGTTGAGTAGAAGATTTACACACGCACACACACACAGTGAAGTCAAAGATTTACAAGATAGTTACCGTTCATTAATGTCATCAAGAATTATATATTCACCCACATGAGCCATGACGGCAGCATCGGCCCTGCAGATTAACCAAAACCAAAAATTAACAAAAACCAAAACCGAAACATAAAATACAGAACCAAAAAAAAAAAAAGCTAGTCCTTTAACCTGGAATGCCTAACGCCTAAATAATATGCAGCAAATTATACCGTGTTGTAAACATTTTATTACCGAATTTGAAGAGTTTCGTCCGTTATTATAAGTTCCCAAACATGGGACATGACAGCCGCATCTCCCCTATGAACAGAATCCATTCTAAAGCAAAATTTTAACAGAGAAAAATCATATTAAACCATAATTATATGGGAACGGATAAATGGGTTGCAACTTTAAAAGGATATGTGTACTGTAAGGAGTAGAGTGGGGGGAATAAGACTTTAAAATATCACACAATGTTACAAGTAAGTTTGTAAAACCTTACCAAGAATGTTCAGAGTTGAAGCCCAGCTGAAACAAGTAGAATTAATTAGAATTACCTTCATTGATTTACGCGTGAAATTGGAAGTAGTATTTTGTATTGAATCTCAAGAGAATAGTAATGAAATAACAGTTATAATGTTAATTTGACATCGTGAGTGGACAAGGGGATAAGTTTCAGAATATACCTCTTTCATTGCTTTGAAATTTAATAATTTTAAACGGAACACGGCATGACTTGTTTATTTATAATTAACTTATGTTAGTACACACTGTATATTTATGGATTAATTGTCTTTTATTTAGGTAACATTCGATAATCAATCTTAACATGCTTATAACTATAATAACTTATTATTAACTTCAGCTGTCCATATTCAATTGTCAAAAAATCTTTTTACATTATCATGTCACCTTAACCTTGTTCACATTTGACAGGGCAGGGGGCTGTAAAAGTTACAAGAGTACAACGATTTTTTCTACTGTCCCATGCTTTTGGAACTGCATGACAACTATGTAAATATCTTCTCTCTTTATATTTCTTTGACATCGAAGGTTTTGCTCGAATGTCCATTTTTTTCCACCAATGCTTTCCTATTATCTTCAGTTTTCTTCCAACGAAATCCTAGGTTTCTCAATACTCTCCAAAATGAAGTTTTCTTTCCTTCGAATTCAACACTTCCTCAAACAATATACTTATAGTGGGAGCACATTTTTCAGTATTTATAAATGAGACTTTTCTTATGATTTCTTCATCGAATGCATCTAATGTTGACTTGGGACTGGGTTGAGAAACAGTTTTTCTTGGTAAAGAAAATTTACTACTATTGGGGTGACTTGTTTCGGGTGCGCTCCCCTCTTCTTGCTTTGAAAAAACCAGAATATTATACAAATGTTAATGTAAATATAGGTCCTTTTTAGCGCCACCTATGGGCAAATCCGTCAAGTTATGACATTTTGCTATTAATTGCTAAGATTTATATATCGAATTTTTAAACAATTTAGTGACTTGCGGTCATTACGTTATAGCTTTTCTTATGATTTCTTCATGATACTTTTATGTGACATGACTCCTGTATAATATATATAATATTTTAATAATTGTTAATTTAAATACATCTATCAACGAATTACTATTAAAAATAATATCGCCGAATAAAACATTAATAATCAAAAGAAATAAAAAAGCTGCCAGTCAAAACGCTAAAATCGATTTTTCTCCGTTAAAACTTTTTGGGACATGACATCTTTATCCACTTGTGTCTTCAATTGTTATTACATGTGTAATGATCACTCCCAAGTGTTTTGTAGGTCCACGGATCCGTTAAGCACCAAGTGTTGACAAGTTGAAGTGTAAAAGGCTTTGATCGTACCAGAAGTGCATAAGTTCAATTGGTATAGTTTTGTCGCAAGTCTGTGCACCCTTTCAAGTAAATCTATGTCCTTTTGGAAGTGGGTGACCAAATTTGGACACCATATTCCAAAATGAGTCGAACGCGGGATTTGTACAGTTTCAGTAGCAATGTTTTTTTGCTTTCTACTACTCTTGAGTAAACAATCTGCGCAACTTTGACGATAAGACCCAAATTCATTATTTTGTTATTATAAGTATACAGACTAAGAAAAAATTGTCACATTACTTAGTCTAAACTAAACAAACAAAAAGCAATTCTGAACAAAGGCAAATAACGAAATGGAAACTTACTTATTAGTAATTTGCCTTTGCTTAAAATTGCTTTTCATTTGTTTAGGAGTAAGAAAATGTTACAACTCATATTATATACTTATTTCAGAAATTAAATCAACATACTGATGTATCTATAGCCCCTAGAAACACATAGTACCGACACCTTCGAATATATAACAAAAGGAAGGAATATCCCTATAGTTTAGTAGACGGTAGAATGTAACGGAAGTTACGCAGGCTTTACGTCACAGTGACGTAACAGTAAACCATTTATGATTGGTCAAACGGGTGTAGCGTGCAGTTTGTCGATTTAAAAGTATAAAATTACCAGTAGCGTAGAATTCATTATACGGTTAAGAACATAGAGAATGTGCAAAAAATTAGAAATATGCATACCAAATTAATTATGTTTAAAGGGCAATAAAATTAAAATAAAAATTTATGCATTTTATTTTGTTTACAGCAGGCGCGTATACATACAAATGTTGGATTTACGACCCTGCTTAACAGTACACCAATGACTCGACGGAATACGTCACAGTAGGTAGCCATATTGGTAAACCATTAATGTTACTCATTTTGCCATATACATGTTCCTTCCTTTTGTTATATGTTCGAAGACCGACACGCTGGAGCAAACCTGACATCAACATTGACATACGAAAAATCCCTAAGGCAATTGACGCTAATTTCAAATGTTATGATTTATTATTTGAGGTTAATTTTTCATAACTAATGTGATTAATTGAACCATTCATTGAATTATTCAATAATTAAACTGTGAATTAAACCTAGAAAATTAATGAAAAATGTTGAACGGTCGTTTTCAGACTAATCGGCCCTTCTCATTACCTTTCGTTAAAGCCTCAATAGTTCAGCGCCATAAATTGCAAATTATACAATTTGAATGCGAGCAATTCACATTACTTTAAAGGATGCATTTAATTTAATTACCTATAATCTATATTACGGTATGTAATTATATAGGTATATTGATTCTTGGTAATGAGGGGAAAGTGAGGTTAACCATGTTTTTGTCCTACTAAGGTTCGCAGGGATTCTAAATAAACTTTGTCCTTTTTTGCCACTGCTGGTGCAACCTCTTGTAAGCAACCTGGCACTTATAATAATTTACAATTTACATGTTATTTACGGAAATTTTCAGATGGAAAGATTGCAATGTAAACAAATAGAGAATAAAGGAAAGCGAAAAAACACAAGTGGCGCTTGCGCTGTTGCGCTTTCTATCACGCACTTCATCCGTTTAGGGAATTTTTTAGTGTTACCATTGTTACCAACCAATTTTGCTCCAGTCGGCAAGATCAAACGTTGTCGGTACTATGTGTTTCTAGGGGCTATAGATGTATCAATATTTGGGTGACATCTATAATGAATATATACGAAGGATTTATCTTCTGTCATGTTTTTTATTTTTATTATAAAACAATTGAGTTCAAAGTTGACAACGTTTCGCCTAAATTTATAAGGCTTTTTCAAGTCTACAAAATAAAAATTTTTTATGTTACTTGAAAAAGCCTTATAAATTTAGGCGAAACGTTGTCAACTTTGAACTCAATTGTTTTATAATAAAAATAAAAAACATGACAGAAGATAAACCCTTCGTATATATCAAAAAACAGCTGTCGTAACCCAACCACAAAATCTATAATGAAATGACGTACCAATAGGTACAGTGCCTTAAGTTATAAAGCGTGACTTAAATTCAATGGAAAACGTTAAGAACAAAACACATTCTGTGATTTACTTCTACAAAATCTAATATACAGGGTGTTCGCTGTTCGCGGGAGAAATATGAAGAATTCTTTGAACAATTTTAAGCAAAAATGATTCTGTGCAATTTTTCTCAATTCCTAACCCCTGTGGAGATATGGGCGATTGAAGTTGGTAACCCGCATGGGGAGTTAAACCTGACTTAACTCATACTATTCCTATCGTAGTGGCGTAAATCATACTATCTACAGCTAAAAATGTAAAAGTAAGTAAAGAGAATACTCTTAACCGCTGCCTAAGTCTTAAAATTATCAAAAAACCAAAACTAAAAAACTAAAAGAATTGATTGAACGAATTTTTGATGCATTTACTAACATTCGTGATAATTTCACAAATATCGAATGAAAAAGAGAGCTGCGAAGGCGTGTGGTATTATGCAGTAGTCTTTATTTGCTTAAATATAAATATATATAGCAAAGATCTCTAATTCTATTCTGATCTACTCCAACAAGAATAAACAAAAACAATAGCAACTGAGTGTTCTAAACTCACACCTGACAATATGTTTAAAGTTATCCCCCTTCTTCTCGCTCCCTGTCCTTAACTTTTCTTCTTCTTTCCTCAACCTCCTCCAACCCTTCCCCTCCCTCCGCACGCAGTTCATTGTACTCATATGCCCTATACTTTCCCTACCTACCCCACATAATCTACGTAGCCTTTTTCCATCCTCCCCACCAGTATTCCCTCTCTTCGTTGCCACATCTATTATATCTCCCAATCATTCTCTTTCTCCTCATGCTCATACCACTGTTTAGATACCTCGGCACACCCTCTGTCATTACTTCCCAATATTTTCAATTATACCTCCCACCTTTACTTTATCTCGCCTTTCTTGCATCATCGCCTCTCTATCTATTATTATCTCTTCCCACTTGATGTCTTCTAACCCCTCCCCCTTCTCCTCTCGTCCTCTGTACCTCATTTGTTGCATATCCCCCCCTTCGTAGTATTTGCGCCTGTCTTCCTGAGCATACTTGTTTGTAGCAGCTCCCCACCTCTACCCCTCTCCAGACCCTCTTCGTACTTCATCGCCATTTTCTTCGCCTGCACTCTCATTTTTTCTCCATTCACCTCTTCCATCACAATGTAAGGCGGGGTCTCCCTCTCCAACCCCATTACCCATCTCCAATATCTCCTGTATTCTATCCAGAACCTCCCCCTCCCTCCAACCCCATAACTCCGCACCATACATCATGACACTCTTCACTAGCTTTTCTATAACCATTTCCTCCTCTTCACGTCCCTATGGAAGATTCTCTCTCCAATCCCCCATATCTGTTCCAATATCTTATTCATTATGTGTGGAGGTTTGTGGATCTCATTTTGAACAACTGTAACCATTTTTGTTTGTCACCTTGTTATTTTATGTGCATTTTTGTGCTATGTTGTGTTCTTCTTAATTTGTTAATGAAAAATGTTATTAAGTTTTGCTTTATGATAATTTTAAGACTTAAGCAGCTGTTAAGAGTATTCTCTTCACTTACTTTTTAGCTGTAGATAGTATGATATGTCACTACGATAGGACTTACGAGGGATCCTAGGTGGGTGTCCTAAGGCGATCAGGACCAAACTTTACATGCCAACTCCTTAGGCCATTTGAGGACGCTATGCAAAAAGTTAGAGGCCAATACCACTCTTGGATTTTGCATATACATATTACAATAGGTACATCTAATTTTGGTTTAATAACCACCACTTTAATTTTACTTGAATTGGCCAAAAATAATGAAAATTGATTGTATTATGATAATTCTTAATAAAACAATTCATATTGTGCGAAAAAAGGTCAGCAAATCATTAATAAAAATTGCACATTATTCTACTTACATGTAATGTATGGAAAATTGAAAGTGCTCTAAACCCCGCCAAGAGTGGTATTGGCCTCCATTTTTTTGCATAGCGTCCTCAAATGGCCTAAGGAGTTGGTATACAAACTTTGGTCCCAATCGCCTTAGGACACCCGCCTAGGATCCCTTGTTAGTATGAGTTAAGTGAGATTTAACTGTTGTTACCCATGCGGTTACCAACTTTAACCCCCCATATCTCCTCAAGGGTTAGGAATTGGGAAAAATTGCATAGAATCATTTTTGCTTAAAATTATTCAAAGAATTCTTTGTAGTTCCCCCGCGGACACCCTGTATTTACAACTTGTGCAACCTTAGATAACAATATTTTAATAGCTTTTTATTCACATCTTTGAAAAGATCGCTAAGTACATTTTTGTTTTCTTGCTCACATGTATGTAGAGCTTACAATACCGGAATTCCGGGATTTCGAAAACCGGGATCTCGAACAAAATTGATGCAGTATTTAAAAGGCCTCTTGCTCACATGTATGTAGAGCTTACAATACCGGAATTCCGGGATTTCGAAAACCGGGATCTCGAACAAAATTGATGCAGTATTTAAAACCGGTATTCATACGTAAATACCGGTATTTCGGTATTAATTTTACTTTATTTCTATTTTGAATACGAAAATTTTTGAATGTTAAGTGGATTTTTTTAATTTACATTTTATATTTACATCTTTGAATAATTTGAATACTTTGAATTTTGGATTTGAATTTCTAAGCTATGTGTTTTTCTTTCTTTTATAGTTTCAGCAATAAAAAAAGTCAATACCGGGATCCCGGGATGCACGTGATCCAGAGCATTGACCACATTGTGCAAATAAAACATCTCAATAAAAAAGTTAAAAAGTGTAAAAAAATAAAAATAAAAAATTCGCACATTAATTAAATTAAAAAAACTATAAATGGGAGTTTTTTGGTAAGCATAGGTGGCTATTACAATTAGTAAATTTAAATAAACATTTCATTTCGTCTTTATTTATCATGTGGTCATTATATCAACAATAACTTATCTGTGAACTTGAGTAACTTTTTGTTATTTTTTGTCATTATTAAAATATAAATTTGAAACTTACCCGACCATTACTGCCGATACACAATGTGAAAGATTTATCGAACCATCGATCGTATCCTTTCCCGTGTAGCAATATTCGTCCATAACGATCCAATTTATCTGGGTCACTCTGCAATGTTACCTCCTCAAGCTTTTCCCATCGTCTGATGCAACAAACCTCACCTGATCGTATTCATATGGAACATCGTCTAATGCTACAATAAAAGCTGCCTTTTCAATTGTGTCTAGAGAAAGTTTGTTAACTCCACGAGTGAAAAAGTTTCTTCGCGTATTGCTCCAGTGTATTCTATCGCCTGCAGTAAGTGCGGCTAGTTTCTCTTCGCCCGGTAACGGTACCGATTTGTCATCTAAAATTTGTTGGATTTGTCTAAAAAATATGATCAAGTTATGAAGAAAGAGGATATTCGTCATTACATACACTTGAATTTCACTAGGACGCAAAATTCTTCCTTTATATATAATCACTTTAAAATAGCGACCTTTGTGATAAACAACAATATGATTGGCATCAGCCCAGTGTTGAATTTTATCTAGTTCGGTACCTGGCAATCGTACTGTATTAAATATTCTTTCATACTGCCACGAGCACAGTGGTACCAATCCCTGTATTAGGATAGGTTCTAATTCTTGTCGTTCAACCAATCTCCTATAATGAAGACACGAATTTATAGCAGAGGCGGCACGGGCGGCTTGAATTTTAGTAGGTTGCATTAATATCGCATCAATTCCATAAAAATTAGAATTAATCATTAGAGGCGAACGACCTCGTAAGTACACATAGTCTTCCCACCAATCAGATACGTAATTAGTAGACCACCACGATTTCAACCACAAATAACGTTGCAATTTTATTCCAATACCATTTTCAAAATCGGCAGCTAGTTTCACCATTCTATTATAGTTCTCATCGTCTAATAAAGGACGAGCACTTCTTAAATACTGTAAGTATATCATTGTATTACAAGTTTTTATCAGGTAAAATTACTAACCCTTGTCATGGTATCGTGCAGTGACGGTAATGGAAGCCTTGGAAGTGAACCTTGAAAACTATAAAGTTTAGGTTTGTTCCACCCACTCAAAATTTTAACTACACAAAGCCACAACCTTGTCGATTTTGAAATTTGTCTATTTTTACCCCTGGCCTCGTACATCCATCCCTTGTACATAAGCAAGAACTTTAAAGTGTAACGTAACGTAAATACAATAGATAACCAAATTGTTAATGATACTAGACCACATGCAACTAACTGCCACATCACCGACTGACTACAAATTGGGTACCATTATTACAGACGATTGAAATTAAAAAAAATACTCTTACCCTCGCATGTACGGCATGAATTTTGTTACAAGGTCGTAAGGCACTTTGAAACCTGAGAAATGAATTCCAGCAGTTATGCTGATTAGCAACCATAATGTCCATAGATGGCCAGGATAAACTCCGTTATGTACACTATTCTGTAATGTTACCTACATTAAGTAATGTCCTACAACTGTATTATAACAAACCTGAAAGCGAGCCAATCGTTTTTTCCAGGATCTTATACCTGATTCCCAGACAAGGTTTAATACTTCCCTGTCAAGGTTTACATCCCAACCTTCATGAGTTACAGTAAAGGAAAATGCAACAGCAGAATGTGCTTCTGCCATTATTTATTAACTAGAACAAAAAATAGGGTATAATAGGTGGTATGGTAATTATACAATAATATTTTTCAATCAAAAGAGACAAACAATTCGAAATGTACAATTTAGGTTTAAGAACAACTTACCTACACATCAAATAGGTTTTAAGTAAATATAAAGAGAAATTACACTGTGAGGGTTTCAAATGATTTTTAATGTGTACTTATATCTTAAAGGACAAATTTCATTATTATATAATGGATAAAAGAAACCGATGAGAATGTTTGCTATGTGTTATTTGGCAATGTTATACCTACCAATATGACCTCAACTTGTGATTGAATTGAATGGTAATGCATTGCTTAATTAGATTAGGTATATGAAATTTGTTTTAATCGAATATTCTAATTAATAAAGTTTTAAATAAGCGTTTCTTATTAATTTAATTTTAAGTTGTTATTAAGTACCTAGATTGATTTGATATGTAAAAAACTTCACTTCGTCATGGTGATGATAACCTTCAATATAACAAAAAATACATTAGGTAAATAATGAAATAACGTCGTAGGATATTTCACAAATTTGACTCTGATATTAACTCTTGATAGTCTTCATGTACGTTTTTAGGAATTTGGGGTATGTCATAACTTGGATAATTGAGCTAACTTGAAATATTGGAAAGAAGTGATAAATGCATTCAACAAATTCAAATTAAGAAGTCTGTTATGCATAATATATGCAAATGAACTGTAGCTAATTGTTAGTTGCATATCGGATTCCCCGTACAATTTTTACTTGACTTGGAACCTTGAAGATTTTGTACAAAATACACCACAATATTTTCAAAAACATTTATGAATACGTTATGAATGTTATGAACCACAATAAAAAAAGCTATAGTAACTATTTTGAAATGAGTATTTCATTTCTAAATCAGCACACAATGTTTAAATCTTTAAGAAATCATTAACTGGATTAGTAAAACATCACAGAATAGTATAGTTATTGACAACCTTCACACAGAGAGAAAAACTCCACCTTGCAAAAATTAAGGTCAACATCTTTGCATTCACAAATACAATAAATGTAGATAAACAGTTTGATTAATTGCAGTGTTTACTTGATCTTAATGAAATCGAACTGTGTCACAGAAGAAATACCTATGGATGCAAAAGCGACACTTACGACGGTTTCTTTGATGTTTGATGCGCTAGACTGCCATCTTAAAAGCAAGTATTTTGGCGGTGTTGTTTATTAAAAATATTCAATATATAAAATTAAATATACTGGTTTTTGATCAATTTAGCAATTTTTGCGCCAAATTCGGCGATTTCTGTGATGTTTGCAACCTCCTTTTAGTTCATTTTAGTGTGACGGTCATCTGAAAAGGAAGTATTTTCGCTTTGCAAATTAGTATGTGTCGAGACGGGTAGGTGTCGAGTGTCGCTTCTGCATCCATAGGAATTTCTTCTGTGACTGTGTCATCCAAATAAAGTTGACCTTAGCTTAAAATTTTAATGCATAAGACAAACAAACTGAATAGAAGAATCCATTACTTACTGAGTTACAGTTTACATAAAAAATGAGCATTACAGAAAAACAAACACAACAAATTTGATAAAGAAAATTGAATACGAAACAATAAAGTCCTATAAAGAAAAAAAAATAACGAATATATTAAAGCAGAAGAATTTTGAAGAATATTGTATTAGAAACGCAAATACCAAATGAAACAATACAAAAAGAGAAAAAGATTCAGTTTGTAGTGCAAGTTCATGGGTACAGAGACTCAGTGAAGACGCTATGGGAAGCAAGAGTTAAGAGTAAGAAGAGAAGAGGTAGGACAATAACTGAAATGTATTTGATTTTGATTTGTATTTAATGTGTTACTTGATTTGATTTGTATCCCTTTACTATATGATATAAAAAGGGATAAGTACCTACTTCTTGTTTGCTTTGAGTATTCCAGATACGGGAAATTGGAATTAAAAAATCAATCATTATCTTTCCTATTGAACATTGATTAATACTGACTAAAATAATTCTTTTTTGTAAAGCCCTTGAATAAATAGGAAGTAAAATTGTACATTGTGCCACAATAAAGACCGATTGGTGGAAGTGAAACTTCCTTAATTAAGGCAAGAATCGAGAATAAGTAGTATTAACAAACCTTAACTATTGACACATATACAAATATTGACCCAAATACAATATAACTTATACCAAGGGTGGTCCGAGGTTACCGGGTGATGTACACCGTATGGCATACTGTAAATTATAACTTATACATAACAACAGATGCTAAGAAAGGGTCTAGCTATTAAACAATATAAAGTGGAACATTCAACAAGAAATTTACATTAGATGCTCTACTTACTTTATATATCAAAATTAATTCCATTGGATTATGAATTTTCTAATATTGCATAAAGAAATGATCAAAACATTAATAAGTGAACGACTTGAAAGACTTAATTACAGTAATTTCCTTTATCAAACGGATACTAGAATATTCGCAATTATTCAAGTTCATAAATCATAATTTTATTAAAGTAAAAGAATAATTTAAAAAAAAACCTGGGTCAAAATAACTAGAGAGTGAAATATTCATGTTGAGTATAAACGTGTTATAACAATAGTACATTTTCAGTTGATGATAAGAATCTCCTTTTCAACACAATATATGGTAAATTACTAAAGACAAGCAATTATATCATGGGCAATTACTCAAATGTTTTACATCGTATATTTGAAAAATAAGTGGGGCAAAACATTGCAACATAATTGCTTCATTTAAACATCTGGGATTGAATAATGAGTCCAAAATTAAAAATTATGCAGGGATGAATATACACGTTTAAGCACTTGATATAACCAAATTACATTACAACATTCAACATATACCGTGTGACAAGTTTCAAAGCGGGACATAGCCGAATAGCATGGGAAATCACATATTTGCAGTTTGCTGCTCACCAATTATATCTACAAGAACGGTAATGATGTCTATCGAAAGAGCATTATTTTCTGAGCCTGTTTATACCAAATATTTTACCTACTAATTCACTACATTTTTAATTAGGAAAATATAATTTTCAAAAGTTAAAAATATGAGTAGCCATGACATGTCAAATTCGAATAATTTTGAATATTATCAATTCAAACATTTTCAATTATGTAATATGGCATTTTCCTGAAAAATTTAACCATGAATAGTGATAGATAATAATAGTTATTATAACAAGGAACGAGTGTTTAAATAGGCAACAGGTCTAAAAATTAATATTAAACATTATTTGCATTTGACATGTCACGGCTGCTCATACTTTTTAACTTTTGAAAATTATTTTTTTATTAAAAAAGCAGTGAATTAGTAAGTATACCAAACAATTTGGTATAAACAGGCTCAGAAAATAATGCTCTTTCGATAGACATCATTACCGTTCTTGTAGATATAATTGGTGAGCAGCAAACTGCAAATATGTGATTTCCCATGCTATTCGGCTATGTCCCGCTTTGAAACTTGTCACACGGTATATTTTAACATTACATTTGGGAATTTGAATTAATATACTAATCTTTAGACAGAGCTGGGGAGGATTTGTGACACTAATCGAAAAGGAGCTGCATTGGAATACTCATCGTGAAGTACTATTCCAATCATTGCAGTATAATTATCTTGAACTGTAATGAACTGCCATCTGTTTGTGAATTTGCTTGTTTTCTCACATATTTCATAGAAGAAACGTATAGATTCAAGTCATGTAAAATTTGAATTTGAATATTGGACAGTAAATATTTTAAAGCGTTGATTGTGTAGAAGCACCATGCCACGTTTACTTAACATAAAAAAAAGGTTCAAAGACCACAGCATCATAAAATTGATAAGGTAACTATAATATCAGAATCATGACTTTAGAAGGCAATTCGCTAACAAAACTGAAAATTTACTGTAGTGAATTAAACTAAAAAAAACTAAAATATTTAAAATCCAGTTGTTAGCCAGACTTCTTGAAGACTGTATGTGATTTGTTCTAACTACAATGTCTGCCCTATAATAAACTCTATTCTGAACACTCTTCTTGCACGACTTTTTCAGGACAAATACCATCAGAATGACATTAATGAAACTTGAAAATAATGAATTCAGTATATTAATAGGTCCAAGTCAAATGAAGTTATTCAGAAAACCAAATTGATATTTATTATTTATGGGCTTTGTACCACAACTGAATACTGCCTTTTTTACTGACAGTAATCAATTTCTTCTTATTGTTTTTATCTAAAAAAATAAAGATTTGAGAATCCAATTGATGTAACGATTTGAATCACGTCACTAACGAACAAATATCAACTCGTATCGACTGGTGCAGTAGAAGTTTGGGACGATTTAACGGAGGAGCTTCAAGGTAAGTATTGGCGATTCTTGGATTTAAGCTATGTACCTCAAACTCAAGTGTGTGGATGTTTTCATAATGAAACAAAGTCAACGAAGGTGAGTTTCGAATCATCACTGAAGATTTAGAATAAGTTCTTACATATGTATTATGTTAGATGTACCCAGTGGCGTACCCTAGAGGGGGGATATATCCCCCCCCCAAGCGTCCAACCCTTCCATTCTATTATTATAATATTTATTTTATAACTTTTTGTAAAACAAATGTTTATTAAAATTGGTAGATCGCACCGTACTTTTTATATTACCTCCCAAGGTTATAGTCTGCGTACGCCACTGGAAGTACCAACCTAATTAAATAATGTGATAAAAGATAACCAAATATATAAAACCAAAAATAAAGTGAGATTACCTACCTATTCTTTTGTCTTTGAATAAAAGATAATGAAAAGTTATATTTTTGGCATTACACTGTTTAAATTTAATTCTCTTCTAATTAAAAGTGAATGTTATCGACACTTTCGCCACATGTGTAATTCAGCGACTCTTAAAACACTTAAAATGTCCAGATGGTGTAAAAACCTACTTTCACATAATAGGTATAGCTTGTCCCAATTTATATCGTCTTGAAGCTTGTCTCATAAAAGGATTTATTTTCGGGTCTGCATTGTTAGTAGATAAACACGTTGTAAATGCCTACCTGATTGACATAACAAAGGGGGCCTCTCGGTATTTTATGACAGGGCATCAGAGGCAGACTAAGGTAAAAATATTAATATAGCAATTTCTTTTCAAGGCATCCGTTTTATTTTAAATAAATTACGAGTTTTAAACTAAATTATACGATATACAAATTACTCGTATTATACTTACAACAACAAGGATTCTTAACGACTGATACTAATTAGTAATTATTAATTTGAATTGTTATAGCACTGGGTGACGCATACCTAACCCAACCCTGAGTGGACAGGTAGGCATTTACAACGTGTTTATCTACTAACAATGTGGATTTGAAAATAAATCCTTTTATGGGGTGGGTTTCGGGACGATATAAATTGAGACAAGCTATACACATGTGGAGTATTTACTCATTGACAGGTCCAACAAAAACAGAAGAAAGAAACAGAATTTTGTGTGTCGGCGTCTGTGATTTTTTTTATATTATTGAAGTTGCAGAATTCTAAATGAGATTGAAACAGTTTTTGATTATTAAACCCTTCGTCCATGTAAATTTCTTTAGAATCTTTCCTAATATGTACAATGGAATGACACTAGACTACTAGAGAAAAGATGTTTGTGATTTCTTACATTGCTTTTCATACTGATGTTTAACACATTCGCGCGATAGATTTGTTTTCCCTGCTGGTATTGTTGCAGATATTACTGTATTTGATAATACTGCCATTACCAAAGCCTCTGTTATTGTATTTACATATTCTCATTTCATCATAGACTTTTATAAAAGGCTGTAAGAATAGGTTCTTTTGCTTCTACTTCTTTGGCTTCTCCATTGTCTTGTGTAATCTTCTAATTTCCACAATTCTGTGGAAAATGTTACTTCACAACAAATGAATAAGATGCATAACGGTTTACTATAAGACGCAACATTAGCAAGTCCAAAAATATTTTATTGTGTAAGTAACTACAAGCTACTATACCACCTTCTGAATTTTCTATGACAAATAAAATAGACAGCCTGTACTATTCCTCGCAAAAACGATGTTTGTTTCAGTTACTCTTCATTTGGTTGCCTATTTATGCCTTTTACAAGATGTAATGCCAAAATAAAGGTCTACAAAGTAGGTAACCACAATATACTTTTTAGAAGTAACTGCTCAAATCATTGAAGAACCCTCGCTTCTCACTAAGTACAGTGCTATGCTTAAGCAATGACATTACAGCCATTCATCAGGAAACTAAAAAAAGGTCAATTAACAATATGGGAATAACTGAATTAACAGCAACAGAAATCTCAGATACCGTAAGAAACTAAGCAACT
The DNA here is from genome assembly GCA_036250285.1 of Pyrocoelia pectoralis. NCBI lineage: Eukaryota > Metazoa > Arthropoda > Insecta > Coleoptera > Lampyridae > Pyrocoelia > Pyrocoelia pectoralis. The sequence goes on along the minus strand of CM070079.1, from coordinate 31,807,976 downwards.
CAAACTGACGCGGCTCAGATTATTATCATTCAAGTAACTTTATAATACAGGATAGACCATTTTAAGTGATACACGCGAATATCTCGAAAAGGAGAATTTTTTTCAAAAAATATTTCAGACGAAAGTTTTGTGGCTTTGAGGGGGAAAGATGATGACATTATCAATTATATTGTAGATGGCGCCACTTAAGAGATTTCATCATGGCGGCCATTTTTTTTAATGGGAGTTGATTTTTCATTCCAAATGAAAGTTGTAGCTGGCAATAAGACAAATACAATGGTTTTTGGTTTTTTGTAATCGGATCATTTTTCACTGAGTTACGGTGTTCCAAAGTTTATTAATTAAGTAAACGTTTCCACCTTCCATAGTGTACGTATTTTGTAACTCCACACCCCTCTGCATTTCTCTCCTCTCTCTGTGTTGTTCCTATCCGTTATCTGGATCGATTCTGTTTGATAGTCAACCAGGTTCAAGCTAATTGACACCCATTTTCCCCTGCTTAGCATTACCCAGGATGAACGACGTGGACGTGACGGGATTTTCATCCCTTTGGGGTGCTTGATTACCGTGAGTCCCCTTGCCTCTCACGATTCGGAGTACTTGATTAGTGCGAGAGGTGCAGAATTACAAAATACGTATACTATGGGGGTGGAAACTTTACTTAATTTATACATTTTGGAACACCGTAACTCACTAAAAAATGATCCGATGAAAAAAAAACAAAAAAGTGTTGTAGTCGTCTTATTGCCAGCTACAACTTTCATTTGAAAAGAAAAATCAACTCCCATTTAAAAAAATGGCCGCCATGATGAAATCTACAGTGACTATTACAAACAGTGACGACAAGCAGCGATTAGCTCCACCGATACGCCATTAGGAGGCAACATTTTGGGCGGGTTTCTATGAACTCAACGGTGGTATCCTAGCAACGTTCTAAATCCAAATAAAAATCACACGCTGATCAAAGGTAAACACAGTCAGGCCGCCATTAAGATGCAAAATAAACCACGGCCAATAAAAATCGATACATCGCTTGTCGCCACTGTTTGTAATAGAGTCACTGTAATGAAATCTCTAAAGTGGCGCCATCTACAATTAAATTGATAATGTCATCATCTTTCCCCCTCAAAGCCACAACTCTTTCGTCTGAAACATTTTTTGAACAAAATTCTCCTTTTCGAGATATTCGCGTGTATCACTTAAAATGGTCTACCCTGTATAAAAGAATACAGCACTATATACATTTAAATGTGCAAATTATGGACCAATTATTATTTTAAGCCCATTTGCCAAAACATAGAAACTCAATGTGTATCCTATATGCTCTATAACTTATATTGTATGTAGATACATGATACATCAATGTAATAAGTAGACATAAAATGAAAAAAAGAACAAAAAGAGGTTAAGGTTTTAGGGTTTACGCGCTAACTAAAGTAAACAATAAGATAATGATAACCAATAACATTGGATTAAGCCATTTGTATCTTTCACAAAATTATTCATCCCAATCACAGAATTGGATACAAGTAATTCAAGAACAGATAAAAGACGACTTACGGGATAGGACCAATAAACTTTAAGAAAATATTTGTTTAATATTCAGAAAGTGGTTTCTCCTCGAAATAAATTTGCATTAATAACTGACTGGAATCGTTCAGTCAACGCTGGAATGGGAAACGCATTTGTTTCTATTATGGCAGGAAGCTCATTAAGTAACATTTGAGATGTTAAATAAACTTATTTAATGGAACAGAACCACATTGAAACAGGTTTAATGGCAAACAGTGCACATTTAGAACAAGTGCTCAAAAATTAATTATCATTAAGAATGTTTAATAAAGTATGAACTCATAAAATTAACGAAATTAGTTGCTAAAATATATAATTATTTAAAAAAGAAGATAAACTTGTTGGCACTTTGGTAATTACGACCTTGTTTTCTATAATGTGCAGACCTTTGCCCCTAATTATCACCATCTAATGTGCAAAGTAATTTACAATACACACATAAAAGTAACTAAATTGAGAAGGTGATAGTCAACATGTCAATTGCTTATAAAAATCTTTTGTCGCGCCAATGACGGTAGTTGTGTGTGTACCTAGACATCTTGGTTATTTAACGAAACATTTTGCGATGGAATTACATATCATTTTATTACTTAGACGTAATTATGTTGTAGTTGATAATAATTTGAAATGTTTACAGTTGCACTTTCTCGCCTCTGTTTTTAACTTAGTAACTTAACTGTAAGAATATAAAAAATAATTGAGATCCATGTACCTACCTACTTACTTAAATATTATTTAAACTACAAATTCAAAAATACTTGTATTACTACCTGCATCACTTATTTGATACAATTCGTGATAATTAATTTCAAATATTATTGTTTATGCATATAGAAAAATTGTGCTGTAACATTCTAAATTTTTCTATATGTCTAACCAATAATATTTGAAATTCATTATGATACTTATTTTATGCAACATATTAATAAATTTTTATAACATACTATCTTTGTTTATATGTACTTATAGTTAACCAACGCTTATTGACGATTTGATAATCACAAACTGAGATGTAAAGGTGGTGACATCTAGCAATGGAAGAAGTTTACTTAGATTACAGCATGGTGTATTACAATAAACCTTTCCGCAATGATTATTGTGAAATAGGTACCTATAATCGCATGTGCTATAAAGTTCTAGACGAAATTTTGAATGTTTTGAAAGTGACTTCCCTTTATAATCTGGCAGGCTGGTGTCCGTCGCCAAAAATTGGCAAACTATATACAAAGATACTACTATTATAACATAACTATTACTACCGAGTCCTTTTTTAATAATAAAAATAAACAAAGCTTAGTAGTTTGTATGTTAATTTATTATTATTATTATTAAACATTCACTGCTAACAGTACTACTAATAAGATACATCGTGAATACGACGATGCAGTGACAAATGTAATCACGATCAGTTTCCCACTTAGAACATTTGTTAGCACCCACCTCGTAGTCAATTGCCACAATACAGTCTGAGACCTGTACCTATATCCAAAATTGTCTCGCTAAGTTTCTTATGATAGCACAATTTAGTGACTTGTGCTCATTATATGTATTATACCTTTTCTTAGTTCTCTAGTAATACTCTCATATAGCGAAACAGTTGAAATGGCTCGGTGCATACTACCGAATTCTAAATAATTACCAAATGTTTGTATTATACAACTTGAATAAGATTACCTATATTTACAAAATTTTCACATGACAGACACATGAAGATTTCACTCCAAGCATTCTCTCCTCTATGTAATTAACAGCTTTAAATCATCTGTAAATACTAAATACCAAGAGTTGTGAATATATATAACCACTGATATTACAAAATATATCAGCACTTGTTTGTATTACAAATTAGTTTATGATAATTCATCCAGTAATTAAAATATTACAGCTTCTTTCTGTGAAAAGTGCTTTAATACATGTAATGAAGATAAAAGATAGGTCAACAGCAAGTAAGATAAGTTGAATCATTGGTAAGCTTTTTATATAAAAAAAAATTTGTCCACGAACACTAACTGTTTTCCATGAAGTTGCAAATTGTAATAAGTACTTAGCAGTGGCGTACCTAGGGGGGTGCGGTCCGCACCGGCCGGCAAGTGGCCAACTCTCTGTCTCGGTGCGCGAACGGCATTTTGTTTATGTTGGTGCTTGGAATGTACGCAGACATTTATAAATATAAAATAAAAAATATTTACTTAATGGTAATTTTTTTTTCTAAATTATGTTTTGTCTCATAGGCCTTTATTGTCTCATGTGGCCTTTAAAAAAGTATCTTGTATTTTTATAAAGGTTGCATTTATGCCTCATGCACCTTTCTTTATTACTGCCTAATTTAAATATTGCATGCAATGGTAAAAAGTTCCCTAAGTACCTATAGTTCGTCTCAATTACAACTATTTATTTATACTTATTAATTTATAACAACCACCATTTCATTGACTTCGAATGGGCAGCAAATTGAAGACCGCCCCGGGCGGCAAAAATTCTAGGTACGCCACTGGTACTTAGTAGTATTCTTTTTCGGAAATCTGAATTATTTTAAATTTGTTTGATTAAATACAAGTTAGTACGTAATGGGTACTTCACGACCGTTTTCAAAATTTTTGATATGATATAATACAGCTCCACTCAGCAAACAAGATAGTCGGAAAATATGTCAACTAAAATAATGTATTTGAAATTTTTGACGCGGCAAATTATTTGTCCAATCATATTTGAGAATTCTAAGGTGTACATTCACAGCTGAAAGTAAATTATTACAGTTTACAGCTGTCATTGCCCGCGTGCATTTTATTACTTAATCCTTTTATTGTGTTACTCTTGTTTGTTAAAATTAGTCTTTCTGATGACTTCTCATGCAGCACACAATACATTTATGTGTATCCAACAATACACATTTAAATTAGGCGCCCAAATATTTCTTTCCGGATTGTACCTTAAAAGCTACTCTAGCGCCGGTATCCCCTCTCCAACTATCTTGTTTGCTGAGTAGAGCTGTAAGTACCTATATAATAATTACCATAGAGATTATTTTTATACCTATAGGTAGCGTTTTTATAACATAATCTGGGAAAATTTCGAAAAAAAGAAGTTTATTATGTTTACTAAAGGATTTATACAAACTTTCCTTTTACTAAAACTTGTGGAATATTAATCATGGATTCATGGCCGGTTGATGTTTTTGTTGGGTAGTTGATTTACAACTTTGGAATTTGGTTTCTAACACAATATTTCCGTGATTTTTTCCTTTTAGAATTTTATTTTGAATAGATTGCATGTTTCAATATTCTAATGTAACATAATTTATGAATGTTTGGTCGAGTTGTTATTTTTTCAATATTGTTATTAACTAAAGTTACCTAAAACTGCCATTATTCTCATTTCACTGGTTTTGTAACAAGTCTTACCAAATTTAAAAACTTATTTTTTTTATTGGTGTCCTATTTTAGCCTTTTAAACCACGCCCCAGCGTGTTTAATCGCGCTTTCTAAAACGCGCGTGTTTTAAAGTTGCCATAGCATCATCATCAAATTTAAAAAAAACGTGAATTCTTATTGGTTATTGATCTGACAGGAGTGCTTTGTTACGTCAAATAAAATGACAGATTGCAAATTAATTTCCGTTTTTCTCATTTCCATGACAACGAAAGGTATACTGATTTCACATTAGGAATTCAAGCATTTCACATTATTAGTTCTTATTTCCATTTTAATACCAGATTTCAAAGTGAACCAATAAAAAAAAATAGCGTAAAGTATTCGTGGATAACTGGTCTTTAAAACACTTGCTCTATTTCAAGCACTCCGGCTGCGCCGTCGTGCTGAAACTCGCGCGTTTTAAAGACCTGTTTATCCACTTATACTTTAATATACTAATAAATTAGCGTTGGTGTTCTCAAGGATATGTGCATCATAATCGCCTCACATAATGACATTCATTCGGCACCTGGGGGTGATTCTCGACACGAGGTTGAACTTTAAAGAGCAAACCGAACAGATCAGCAAAAAAGCCTCTGTAGTGGCTACTAACTGGCTTGACTCATGCCTAACGCCGGTGGCCCCAGACAGAAAAGGAGGAAACTGGTGTCATCAGTGCTCACTTATGGCATACCCATATGGAGTGACGCAATGAACATTCAACAGTACCGCATAAAGGCTGCAGCAGCATATCGCGTCAGCGCCTTGAGCATATCCTGTGCATTTCGAACTGTATCCGATGACGCTATCAACGGTGTTAATGTATCAGCGGAAGGGAACTATAGAGCCAAGGTATGCAAGCATCGAAATGAGAACAATTAGGGAAGGTGGACACGCCGACTAATCCCGAAGGTGGAGATATGGGTGAATCGCTCACTCCCTCAAGTGATCTCAGGCTCAGGACACGGTTGCTTCCGGGCTTATCTTCATAAGTTTAATTATGAAGATTCCCCCGACTGCCCAATATGTGTAGCAGTTCAGGAGAACGATCAACATGCATTGTTCCAATTCCAATGCCCAAATTTCAGTGCTTCCCGCGCGGTAGTTGAGGAACAACTGGAGACATGCATCACTCCGGACAACCCGGTAGGGTTGATGTTGAAGTCAGCAGACAGCAGTATCGGCTTATGCTGCTGCGGTAATGAAGAAGTTGCAACGTGCAGAACGCGCGAGGAAGAAGACGACAGAAGACCAGAAAGTCATAGAGGGAACAGGCGACACGAACCCCTAAAACACATAAAATTACGAATCGGATGTAAGGTCGCCTGATAATACCGCAGGAAGAGCTACGGTTAAGGCTCGCGATGTAATACTCAGCGGTGGTCGGCGAGAGAATCATAAGGTTTACAGAGGAACGGAGGTTTTTAGTCGGTGCAAGTCCGACACGCGGCAATTTATTTGCTACGGTTCGTAGACATTTCCCCACCAAACGTAGGGAAAAAAAACATAATGACATTATTATCCAAGTTTGTCCAAGGCTGTCAAAGCAATCTACTATTGGGGTTATTCTTCGAACAGTTCGAAGGGGTTATTATATTATAATATCAAGTTTTTGTGACAATCGCTTGACATTTGACTATTGATATCAGTTATCGCCATAAAATTTCTATCAAAAGAAGACAGTAGCATGAACAATAATATCCATAAGAGAATAGTCGAAGAGCATGAAAAACCAACCCATTCAATTCCCAAATAAAATATTGATGCAAACTGTTCAAATGGGGTATAGAATAGAATTATAGTGGCCCAATATGTGCAAGATCTCTAGATGCACGAGTTGAAGAAATCACCAAGAAGGTTGAAGATTTGATATGGATTAAGCGCCAAGTGAAAGTTTCAGTTATGGCTAAAAAAAATTCTACACGAAAATTTGGGAATAAGCAAAGTGTGGGCTGCTCTGACTGGGACCTCCCATGAAACAATAGTTGATGCTGATGCAATGGTTTATAACGGCTTCCTACCATTCCAGCTTGTTTTGATAATTCCTCAATGGCTATTAATGAACATCAACTTCACACTTTAATTGAAAAAATTTACAGAAAATCCATCCAATTCCTATCGGTAAAACATCTCAAAAAATTGCCAATATAAAAAGTTAAAAACCATAAAGCATTCCGTAGCATTTCCCAATCTTTTATCATAATGAAATCTGGTAGCTATAAATTGAACTCTGTAATGTTCGTTATTATAAACATAAACACACAGATAAATGAGCAAAACATTTACCAGAATCTCACGACCTCATATAATAACATCAAATATTTACATTTTTGAAGTGCAAAATTAAAGTACAAGATTTTTAAATCTATACATATTGGGAACTGAAATGATGGACCCCCATTGTTAATGCAGTAGAGAATAGCCACGTGTACAGAGTACCTTTGATTAATGAGCAAATTTAGACATTGAAGTTATCCTGCAACGTTTGTTCGGAATTCGCATATTCTGAACATTTAATAATGTTTAGAAATATCATTAATACTTGCTGCTTTTCCATTTCTTTAAGCCCTTTATACTCTTCAACATAACACTTTCTTTACTTTCATCACCTGAAAATATTGTCTTTATCTTGCCATAATTTTTGGTTGTGCTGTTAATATTCTCCTTTCTTTATGCCTAATATCTTGAAAATATAACTCTTCTTATTTCTTATCATTTTCAAAAAATTATAAAATTGTTTTCAGTTTTCCTCAAACGACTCTTTCAGTCTATTCCCAGGTTGATTGGTGTATTTCCACAGTTAAGTACTGTTGTTTTGTATTCCATACATTCCTGTTTCTCCTATTCAGATAACTCTTCCACTTCAATTTTCAACCAACTTTAAGAAAAAGTTGGTTGCTAAATTCGTCTGAATGTCTGTGCGTTGCACGATGTTACAGGGTTTAGAAAGCTGGAACACTTAAACAAAAGGCAATGAGAAAATCTATGAGTTAGCCAGATCGGTCTGAACCGCTGACTATAAGTCACCTAATAACTCAAGGACACCCAAGCCCAGCACACGGTTAGATGGAACATGATGTTACATTGTTGTAAAAGCGTATTTTATCAAAGTAGGCCGATCAATCTGAAAATTTGCATAACGCTATAACCTTTGATTCTGAACAACTTTTCTTAGTGACACTTTAGCGTACTATGAACGGAAAAAGGTACTTTACCTGAAACGAAATTGACAAATACTGGATTTTTGCTCAACTGTAAAGGCCTACTTAATTTTAACAAATCGAAAGTAAACTAAAAATAAGTTTCAGACCAAGCAGGGCGGAATCCCAAAATATGAAATTCCAATTCGAAAATTTTTGGTCCGCCTCACCTATCGTGAACTCAATCTGGGGACACACTGTATAAATACAGAAATGTCACAATAATCTCGACAATATCGTAAATATTTAACAATATGTAAATTTGGAAAAAATATCACTGAAATGTGGAAATCTTCAAATATTGTCAACCAACCATATTTACAATACGAATAGCAGTGTACGTTTTTTTTGCGAAATGGTTTACGCCCCTTACTTCGTCCCGGTGTCCCCGAGAAAAACCCCGGGGCCGGGGCGCAATATTGTCCCGTTTTCACAAACCCCGCGAAAATGGGTGGTTTACATTATACCCCATAATATAATTTTTTTTATTGGTGTCCTATTTTAGCCACGCCCCAGCGTGTTTTATAACACGCGCGTGTTTTAAAGTTGCCAGACCAACATCAACAAATTTGAAAAACGGGAATTCTATTGGTTATTGATCTGACAGGAGTAATTTGTTTCGTCAAATAAAATGACAGATTGCATCACCAATTTGAAAAACGTGAATTCTAATTGGTTATTGATCTGACAGGAGTACTTTGTTACGTCAAATAAAATGACAGATTGTAAATTAATTTCCATTTTTCTCATTTCCATGACAACGAAATGTATACTGATTTCAAGGTTTATAATAAACCTTGTACTGATTTCACATACGAATTCAACCATTTCACATTATTACTTCTTATTTACATTTTAATACCAGATTTCAAAGTGAACCAATTAAAAAAAATAGCGTAAAGTATTCGTGGATAAATGGTCTTTAAAACACTTGCTCTATTTCAAGCACTCGGCTGCGCCGTCGTGCTTGAAAAATCGCGCGTGTTTTAAAGACCCGTGTATCAACTTATACTTTAATATACTATTATATGTAATAGATATATAAGTAATACCGGGTGATTCTCTAATACTGATGACAGTTTGAATTTCGCGCGTTGTGTTTTTTACGGTGTTGCATTGGCGAGTTGAGGGCAGTTTATGGAAGAGCACCCCGATTTTAATATTCCTTGTCGAGCGTTTGCTAACCATAAGAAACGAATTGTTGATCGATTTGAAAATTGTTAAATTAGCAGAGGATTACTACTCCCAGTTTTCCAGATTTAACTCCGTTATATTTTTTTCTGTTCAACGTTTTTCGAAACCGTCTCCATACATTTGGCAAACTACAAGCAGCAATTACTGCGGAAACTTGAAAGAATTACACCTGCAACTCTGGAAAAAGAGTTCGACAATTGGAGTTGGAACAAAGTAGAACTGTGTCGTGAACATAACGGACATTTTGAGCAATTTATATACAGGGTGGCCCAACGAAAGGGTAACAGACGGGTTTCTGGCTAGATCACTTTTTTTGAGAAATGCAAAAACACATCAATTTTTAAATCAAAGGGGACAACTTTTGTCATGATTTTCAACCTGAAATGATTTCATCCCCACTGTGAGAACAACCCCTATAATTTAAATAGGGATACTCATTTGAAAGGTCTTTCTTTTCTGAATTCAGTGCAGTTTTTTTTAGTTTTGTATTTTTAAGAAAAAAATCGTTCTTGTACATTTTGTATATGCAAACCGATGTCCCGTTTTGAGTCAAAAAATAATAATTAATGGTCAGGTTATACATACTACATAGTGAAAGAAAGGTGTTGCTGGGTCTTCAAGATAAAGATTTAAGGGGAATTACATGTTATTCTTAATAATATAACTAGGTATTGATGGAGTGTGGTACACTAACTTGTTTTCTTAAGTAAATTATATAACTTGGCAATTATGAAGTCCTGATCTCCATACGATTTTGTTGTTGTGGGGCTATGTTAAACACCACCTTTGCCTCTTGCTTCGGGAAGCGTTGAATTACATTATCGTAGCAGCTATGTTGTCGCTGTTCTAATTATTCAATTGATGAAACAGGTTAACGAACGTGAGCAATCGCTTAGTTTATAAATTATTACATTTTCGTTTTCATATGCAAGGATAAGTATGTTTAAAGAAACAATTTTGAATTTTAAATTAATTATATACACTGACAAAGCACTTTAAGTTCTATTTAATTATGTTTTTGCTAACAAAGGAAACCGGAGGAATCAACTACCTTAAATGTTTACCTTCTTTACATACAATTTGAAAGTTACAATAATAACCTTGGCCAAATGATAGTTTAATTCGTGCAAGTTTTAAATAAATGGTAATAGACTTTCTAGAGCATAAAAAACTTTAAATGTTAATGTCAACTGATGAACCAATCTAACATATGATTTCTACACTATCTTCATTACCTAATAGCAGTGGCGGATTTCCAGTCTTGGCCGCCCTAGGCCATGTAGTACCAGCCGCCCCTTTCTCAGCTTCCATCATTTTATTTAAAATTGCTCCCTAAGTCCCAACACTCCCAACCCAATATGATTTTTAAGAATACAAATTTTATTTATACAAAATGAACACGTATAGTACTTACTACTTACCTAATAAAAGAAAACAAAACATATTTCAACGAAAACGGAAAACTACAAATACACAAACAACATTCTGCTGTTGACATAGCACTCTTCAATTACTTATCAATCAACTCAAAACAAAACTAAAAACGCACGTAAAATTCAGACTAGGAAATTATTTTTTGTTTACAGTGCAGGACTGCACGCGGAACTACTGAGCGTTTTTTGCACACAATGTTTTATTTTCTTGGGGTCGTTTCTTGTTATCATTCATTCTCATTCATCGGTGTATTTTTTGCCCACTATTGGCCGCCCCTAATATCTGGCCGCCCTAGGCCCGGGCCTAGTGGGCCTTATGGGAAATCCGCCACTGCCTAATAGTAATGTTTAATGATTAATTACCACACGTTTGTAAGTAAATGTTAGAATAGAAATCAATGGAGATGAAGCCATAAACGCGAAACCCGCAAGTAGGTTACACGCTTAATTGTGTGATATATTCCAGTCAAAATATCAACTTACTTTATCTTTTACAAACTTATCTTAATAATAAATAACTTGAAGGAGAACGACACCGTTATTTTGTTTGTAAAATTTGTGATAAGAGGTCAATTTCGTATGAGAAGGTGTGTCCTTGCCGATACACAAGTATCATAAGTACATACACGTTTAATTAATAATTAAAACGATTCATGTTTCGCTCCACTCATAGTGTAATTTTTTCTTAATGCGTCTTGTTTTTAGACATTGTACTATCAACCACGTTTTAGTGACGTATGTATTCATTTTTTGCTAGTTTTACAAGTTTTTACTTTTTACAAACGAAATGGTCAGATGCGAGATGTGACGCTATTTGTATATCATTTTGGTGAAATTACCCAAAGGAGAAAATATGCTAATTAATTTAGTCAAAATTTACCATGAACAAATAAAAAAATAATTAAGAACTTTCTATTACTTATGTATGCAATTCCTTAAATAGAGTGGTAACATTTAATACTCTGAAGGGTCCAAAGTTTCTTAGAGAAATCAAAGGTTGATGTGCACATATCTGTCCCCTTTATATAAACAATCCTGAAAGCTCGCCAAACAACTTTTTGACTATGTTATTTTACACTTGTCGATGTATCAAGGTTATAATTAGGACATAACAAATAAATGTATGCAAATTACAGAAAACGGTACAAATTATGAATGAAAATTATGTTGAACCTCTAACTAGACCAACGCTCGCAATTATACCCATTACTTAATTAATCAGAGCGACGATCTATTTAAAAATAAGCCTAAAAATTCTTACCCGTTGTTTATTTATAAAATGTACTCCAGTAATTTTTTTAACACAACTATTATATTTTTAATTTTATTTAAAATAAACCCCTCAAAAGAAGTTAATAAATTTGTCACTGTTTACCCGACACTTTCAAATGGTTTTATACTACTAACTTTAATCACAATTCCATTAATGTTTTAATTTATCCTGATATCAAGGCTTTTAACGTCAACAGTGACGTTCACTACCGGTATGAAGTTGCAACTTACAACCTCGGGTAAATAAAGACCGCCAATAGTAAACGAGTTTCTTATCATGCCTGCAAACATGGTAAGTTTTTTAATTAAATTCCCTACTTGAATTTGTGTTAGCGTTGTCTGGCAAACGAGTTATACAGGGTGTCCATTTAGTAGCCCGTTCTTCAAGTACGGCTTTATTGTTAAATTTACTAAAAAATGTATATACGGGATTGCAATTAGGTTGGATGAAGCACATTTGCAAATTATTTAGACACATACAGGGTGTCCCTAAAAAGTATGGCACATAAAACGTATATTTTTTTAAATGGAATGACCCACTTTTTTTAAGCGCAAATGTAGGGGCCTTGGGTGAGATTTTCAGTCGTACATTATTTTTGTATTAATACACGGCGTTGTCAAGTTATTAATTAATACATATTTTTTTGCTAAATATCAACCCTTCCATTATACGCTTGTACTTTTTTAACATCTGGTTTTTGTTTTTATGTAAGTTCGGTGGTGGACTTGGGTTGAATCAGAGTATTCAACCGTGACGAAACATTAAATTATTTCATACAGGATGTTCACTTTTTCTTGCTCCAAACATCGATATTTTCAAACTAATTTTTCTTCATTTTTTTAAATGGCACACCCTATTTATTATTGCATATTTGGAATCCCCGGTCAATTTTAGTGCAACTTTATTAAGCTTAGCCTATACCTAAGTGCGATAGTTTTTTCGTAAATTGAGATTTTCTATTCCTTACGGCAGTAGATGGTGGCGCGATGGACGAGGCAACGCATAGTCCGGACACTCGAATCGAGGATACCGTTCAAAATGTTTACCATCTTGTATTAAGCACGAGTCTACTCTTTTGGTGAAAGATTTCATCACTTCATTCAACATGGCTGGAGTAATGTGGTGAAAAGACTGTTGAATCCTCTCCATCATGCTCTATCTAGTAGTGGCACCATTACGATAAACGTATTCAGTAATTTGTTGTCTGACGCGTATGGAAAAGTGAGTCGGAGTGCCGTTCAGTTGCAACCACATTATCTCCGTAATGTAGTTAGGAAGATGCTGAGTTAAATTTTGAAAGTCTTCTGTCAAGAAATTTAAAAAGATTTGTCCTGTTAGTGGATTTTCAAAAAAATAAGGACCAAGTACATAGGTAGTTACTAGTTATGCACGATTCCTCCCCAAACGATGAGACTCCAGTTATGTTGGAAATGGTTAACGCGGATAATGTGCGGGTTTTGCGTGTCATAAAAGTGAAAGTTGTGTCTGTTTACAAAACCATTTCTATGGAACGTGAATTCGTCCGTAAACAGCACATATTTAAAAAAATAAATAGAACCTTATTTCATCGCATCCTCGATTCGAGTGTTCAGCCTATTATCTACTGCCGTAAGGAATAAAAACCTCAATTTACGAAAAAACTATCGCACTTAAGCATAGGGTAAGCTTAATAAAGTTGCACTAAAATTGACCGGGGATTCCAAATATGCAATAATAAATAGGGTGTGCCATTTAAAAAAATGAAGAAAAATTAGTTTGAAAATGTCGATGTTTGGAGCAAGAAAAAGTGAACATCCTGTATGAAATAATTTAATGTTTCGTCACGGTTGAATACTCTGATTCAACCCAAGTCCACCACCGAACTTACGTAAAAACAAAAACAAGACGTTAAAAAAATACAAGCGTATAATGGAAGGGTTGATATTTAGCAAAAAATATGTATTAATTAATAACTTGACAACGCCGTGTATTAATACAAAAATAATGTACGACTGAAAAGCTCACCCAAGGCCCCCACATTTGCCCTTAAAAAAAGTGGGTCATTCCATTTAAAAAAATATACGTTTTATGCGCCATACTTTTTGGGGACACCCTGTATGTGTCTAAATAATTTGCAAATGTGCTCCATCCAACCTAATTGCAATCCCGTATATTTATTTTTTAGTAAATTTAACAATAAAGCCGTACTTGAAGAACGGGCTACTAAATGGACACCCTGTATATACGTCATCAATATCCTCTCAAACATTTATGTAATTAAATTTTAACTAAAAATATGCAAATTTTATCACTCGGATTATGCTCCCTTTAATAGCCTAAGAAGGTGGCCTTATAAAATATTCGGGCAATAAGGGCAAAGCTTTGTAACGGTGTAATGAGTGTAATGAATATAAGTAAGCTGACGTGTAGAAAACTACTAAACAAGTTTTTATTGGTAAGATAAAGAAGAAAAGATAAAAGTGGTATGAAAAAGTAACTCAAAATGCTTTAGCTTTCATGCAGAATGCAATGGCACGTGCAAAAATTTCTTTGGCAAATGTAATGTCCCCTGTGACTGTAACAGCTGATACCAGTACTACCAACACATTATAAACACCGAGCTACCATCATTATATAACTAACGCACTAGTTGGCACCTGAAGTAACTAATATTTAGGTGGGGCTTGTTTGCTTCAATGTTGTATTGAAGAATGCTCAGTCCTTTATGATACAGGTCAGTGTACCACAGCTTAATGCTTATCTTTATACTGTGATATTACAGTCATTTTAAATTTGGCTATATTGGGCTACACTGACCTGTATCATAATACAGGTCAGTGATCGGGCTACCCGAAGCGCCGAAGGGGCTATAGATTTGACTACAGTGACTTTATTACAAACAGTGACGACAAGCAGCGATTAGCTCCACCTATTCGCCATTAGGAGGCAAAATTTTGGGCGTGTTTCTACGAACTCAACGGTGGTATCCTAGCAACGTGCTAAATCCAAATAAAAATCACACGCTGATCAAAGGTAAACACAGTAAGGCCGCCATTATGAGGCAAAATATGCCACGGCCAATAAAAATCGATACATCGCTCGTCGCCACTGTTTGTAATAGAGTCACTGTAGATTTGACTACAGTGACTGTATTACAAACAGTGACGACAAGCGTGGTATCGATTTTGATTGGCCGTGGTATATTTTGCATCTTAATGGCGGCCTGACTGTGTTTACCTTTGATCAGCGTGTGATTTTTATTTTGATTTAGAACGTTGCTAGGATACCACCGTTGAGTTCATATAAACCCGCCCACAATTTTGCCTCTTAATGGCGGATAATCGCCGCTTGTCGTCACTGTTTGTAATAAAGTCACTGTAGATTTGACGAAATGAAAGAGCCACCTGGCAACCTTGTGCAGTACTTTCTTATGAAATGTATATAACCTAACTTATTTTTTTAAATTTAAAACAAAACTTATCAAAATGATGCCATTCTGTAGTGTTTGTGGAAATTTATTATTCGTACAAGAAGCAGAGACCGGTAAAATTAGGCTTGTTTGTCGAATATGTCCACTATTTCGAAATATCACAAAAACGCTAGTCAATCGTAAATACTACAAACTTAAAGAAATTGACGATGTGCTAGGCGGCGAAGAAGCGTGGAAAAACGTCGATTCAACGGAAGAAACTTGTCCAAAATGCAGTCATCCTCGTGCTTATTTTATGCAGTTACAAACTCGCTCTGCCGATGAACCTATGACAACTTTCTACAGGTGTTGTAATCACCAATGTTCGCATAATTGGAGAGAGTAAACAATACTACATCTACTATTATAATAAGAGATTTATTTATTCGATAAAACAATAAATTAAGCATTTATGTCGTCTTCGTCTCGTTTACGTTTCAAATTACCATTCTCAATTTCCATAGGTATGGAAGTATTGTTGCTCGTAACTACTTGTACATTTTGTTGTTGAATTTGAATTTTCGGCTTTAGTATGGTTTTGGCTTGATTGGTAATGTTTGTAATCGGTTTCGGTATCGTGACGGTTTGTTTGGTGAGTGGAGCAGTATTTGTTCGTTTAATATAACTAACCATCGGTTTAGTTACTATTTTAATTCCCGATCCTGCTGGCGGTTTATTTTTCTTTTGAGCGTTACTTTTGAGTACATAGTTGCAAGATGATAAACAATGGCGATCGGGTGGCAAACGAAGTCCACAATGCGGTTTGATAAGTGGTAAGGGAGTGTTATTTTTATTGCGAGCACATTCTAGTAATACTTCTCTTGGTGGGGGCATAGTAAAGCTACCCTCGTTTGTTAAACTTAAAGCTAATCGAACATCTTCTACATCTATAAACTTTTTCTTGCAATTATTGGCAAAGGTACGTGCTTCTTCTAAAATGCCAGTTGTATATCGATAAACGTATTCCGTCAATTGTATAATGGTTTTTGGTTCATATTCAGTAATACCCATTTCTTTCATTATAGCCATTATTACTTGACCATCCTTTGGAATATTTTTGGAAGGTTGGGATGACTTCGTTTTTCCTTTATCGGCCATTTTTTTAATGCGGTCGATACTTGAAAGTTCACAAGTTTCAATTACTCCCAGAGAGAAAGATTATTCCATTTTAATAGAAAAACACAAAAAACAAGAGAATAACAGTTTTATGGGGAAAACAAATTAATAGACGTATGTCACGTGGTCACGTATGTGAAGATAGCGACGTTTATTTCAGCAACGACAGCAACATGGACGCCACGGACGTATAAAAAACAAATGGACGCACAATACCAACATCTGTGTGGCATGGACGTCATCTACAGTGTGCGTATAACGAAACGTGCTATGAGATAATAATTCCCTAAACTGTGACTGTATACTGTCCTCGCCAGGAATTTTACCGCTACGTCATTAATTTATAAAGTAGCTATCCAATTTGTTTATCTTCTCATATAAAACAGCGAATTAAATAAGGAAGGTAACACTCGTAGTGCATTTGACGAAATCGACATACGGTAATGAATAAGCAAATGTAGTAGAAAGAGTAAAGCTATAAACGCGATTTCAATTTGTTTATATGCATATGATTTTAATTCTCATTTGACTAATATAGTACAATTTTGACTCATGTTTTTCATATTATACACCATATGATATTGTATGTGATCACGGGGACTCTATGATCACGTAGTGGTAAACACTCCTAGCGAGAACAAAGGTGCTAAAATTAATTCCAAATCTATCGGGGCCAAGAGAGTGTAGTTCACTGGCTTAGGTTAAATAAATGAAATAACCTAAGCTCACTGGGCAATGCCCATAGTATAGGATCTCTTGTTTTGATCTTTGAATCATTTAAAAATATACATAAAATGATGTGTATAATCAATGCTAGCAGTTCAAGGTTGAACACCCAGCGTCGATGAATCATTTTTTAACTAGGAAGAGCTTTCAAATAATTCCCGCAAAAAAGGTTACGTTTAATTGGCTTAGATGGCGCCTTGTTTACACTAGAGATATAGCCCCTATAGTTAACACAGGGGCAGAGTCGCTATATATTAGAGACTCTACTAGGGAAACCAAAATGAACAAAACTAACTCTTGCCAATCTTTTTCAGTATGTGCAATTTAGTCTAGTGTTATTCCAGTTGGTTCATTTTATCTTTTCATTGTGATAAAGGATATTTTTGGTCAGAGCTAATGTTCACCACTTATAGTTTGCAGTCGGTGACGGAGAACTTTTTACACATGAGGTGGTACGGTACGTGTGGCAGTATCACTGACCTGTATCATAAAGGACTGAGGACTGAGCATTCTTCAATACAACATTGAAGCAAACAAGCCCCACCTAAATATTAGTTACTTCAGGTGCCAACTAGTGCGTTAGTTATATAATGATGGTAGCTCGGTGTTTATAATGTGTTGGTAGTACTGGTATCAGCTGTTACAGTTTAGCTTGTTCTAACCTATATGCTTAATATCTAGTGAACACTGACCCTGACAGGTCAGTGCTGGTGAAAAGTAGTATAATTACAGGCTCATAATTATTTAAAAACGTAAATTATTAAAAATTGTATTTTATTGCAATGCATAAACGTAGTTTATACTACATGAAACAAAGTTATGTTTATGTAAATAAAAACATTAGTTACAGTGTTACCAATAATCACCAACACAACTGTTAAAAGGATGGCAATGAAATCATGAGTCGTCCTGTATATAATAACCTTGAAGTTGGTACTAGAGTGTGTAAGGAGTTAAGTTCATAGTGATATACGTATTTTTCAATTATTACGTGTTTGGTTGTATGCATTCATTATATATACATTAAATTGATTCATTTCGCGGTGGTTTCTTTTTGTTCTCAATTAACGCGCAACAGGTTATGGTCCCAGAACGGCTAGAACGCTAGAAACCCGAAGAATTAACGGAAATATACCGGAGAGTTGTTGGCGGGAGAATTAACCTAACTTTTATAGCGTGGCTTGTATAAAAACGAGGGAAAAGAAAAAGTAATAAAAATGGATCAAGTAAGTTCGAACACGGTTAAATTCACAGGTGATAATTGGTCTACCTGGAAATTTCAAACGAAAATTATATTACAATCAAAAGGACTGTACGAAATAGCGACAGGAATAATGAAAAAGCCTAGCGAGAATAGTGCTGATTGGTGTGTGAAAGATGCGAAAGCCCAAGCAATAATCGCAGTTCGAATGGAAGAGCAACCTCTTACTCATATCTTATCCTGTACCACAGCAGCGCAAATGTGGGAGAAGTTAATGTCAATTTATGAAAAGAAGTCTCAGGTTAGTGTGCATTTACTACAACAAAAGTTTTTCTCCTTAGAATTCAATACAAGTAATGGTACAGCGAGTTTTATATCACAATTAGAGGAAATAAGAGGGAATTTAAAGCAGTTAGGCGAGGATTTAAGTGAAAAGATGGTTATTACGAAAATATTAATGTCATTACCAGACAATTTAAAGCATTTCGTGAGTGCGTGGGAATCAACCGCGAGTGACAATCAAACTTTGATGGAACTAACCTCCAGATTATTGATTGAAGAGGAACGAATGAAACAAAGTGAACCGGTGATGGCGTTAGTATCAAATAAAAATGAAATTAAATGTTTCGGGTGCAATAAATATGGACACGTTAAGAAACATTGTCGCGAAAACAGAACTACATGGAGAGGAATCAAAAAGTCATGTAATTACTGCAAGAAACAGGGCCACTTGATGGCAGATTGCTGGTACAGAAAAAAAAAGGAAGATGGGCGAAGTCAAGCCAAAGAAACTTCAAATGCTTTTAGTAGCTTGAATTTAGATGTAAGTGAATTGATGGAAGGTTCAAGTTTTACTGAAGGTGATTGGTGCATGGACAGTGGTGCCAGTGATCACATGTGCTTTGATAAAAAACAGTTTGTAAGTCTAGACAATTCTGAAAATAAATTGATCCAAATGGGTGATGGTTCTAGTGTTAAAGCGACAGGGATTGGAAAAGTACGACTAGAAGCTTGGACTGGTAAAAGTTGGATTGAGACTGAATTGTCTGAGGTGCTTTATGTTCCTGATTTTAGAATTAATCTGTTTTCTGTGTGTAGAGCTCTGGACAAAGGTTTCAGTCTGCGTTCTACCAAGGATACGAGTGAAATTATAGACCAGGATGGATCGATTCGTGCCATAGCAACAAGGCAGAGTAAGTTTTTTAAAATGTGTTTTAAAACAAATAATGAAAACGAAAATGCATGCTGTAACGTTGTTGAAACTTTATCTGATTGGCATAAAAAATTAGCACATATAAATTTCGAACAGATAAAAGAAATTTTAAAAAGAAATCATATTAAGTTTACAATTGATGAAGAATCCTTTTGTGAAGACTGTTTGCTTGGTAAGCAACACAGATTGCCGTTTCACAGGAGTGAATCTTCAGCAACAAAAGTAGGCGAATTAGTTCATGCGGATTTATGTGGACCCCTCGAAAAAGAATCGATAGGTGGAGCTAAGTATGTCCTTATGTTAAAAGATGATTTCTCGAATTATAGAATTGTACATTTTTTGAAACACAAGTCTGAGACAAAACAAAAAATGGAATTATTTATTAAATTAATAGAAACACAAACGGGAAATAAATTAAAAGTTCTAAGAACTGACAACGGTTTAGAATTTATTAACAAGGACCTACAAATGGTATTAGCAAGAAATGGTGTTAAGCATGAAAAGTCTTGTGTCTACACCCCACAACAGAATGGACGAGCGGAGAGGGAGAATAGGACGCTGATAGAAGCAGCGCGAACAATGCTTCACAGTACCAAACTAGATAAGCAGTATTGGGCAGAAGCAGTAAATACAATTGCGTTCATACTGAATAGAGTTGGATTGGGAAGAAATTCAAACCGCACATCATTTGAAATATGGAATGGAAGGGAGTTTGACATTACATTTCTCAAAACTTTTGGCAGCCAAGTTGCTGTACACATTCCCAAAGAGAAAAGGTTCAAGTTAGATCCTAAAAGTAAGAGAGGTATACTGGTTGGTTTTGGTGAAGAAGTAAAAGGGTATAGAATTTATTTTCCAAGTACTAACAAGATGGAAATTCATCGGGATGTAATTTTCCTACCACAAAGTTCCAAGGAGAATGACATACTCGAGGAAGTTTCGTTAGATGTAAACTGGAAAAGTGAGGATATAGTTGAAGAAATCGATGAGATGCCAGAAAACCAAAATGTTGAACAAGAAGGAAGTGATAACAATGTTAGGTTCGAAGAAACAGAAAGTGACAATAGAAATAGAAACAAAAGAAAGGTAAAGGAACCTGCATGGTTAAAGGATTATGAAACCAGTTTCTTTACGACATCAGATGAACCACAATCATATGAAGAAGCAGTTACTGGTAAAGATTATACACAATGGATTCGAGCAATGGAAGAAGAATTAAGTGTGTTAAAGAGAAACAATACGTGGAGTGAAGTGCCAGTGGCCTGATAATAAACAAGTGATTGAAAGCAAGTGGGTCTTTAAAATCAAAAGTGATGGCCAATTTAAAGCTAGATTAGTGGCTCGAGGCTTTCAACAGCAGTGCAATGATGAACCGTACGATATTTACTCCCCGGTAGCTAAATTGTGTACATTTAGAATTATGCTTGTGCTCTCATGTAAACTAAAATTACCTGTTTTTCAAATGGATGTACAGGGTGCTTTTTTGTATGGTGACATTTCAGATGAGGTATATATGTCATTACCTGATAAGAATAAAACTAACAGTAATACAGTTTGTAAACTAAACAAGTCCATTTATGGTCTTAGAAAGTCGCCAAAGTGCTGGAATATTAAATTTGACATTTTAATGAAAGATAATGGTTTTGTTAGATCACAAAATGATAGTTGCCTTTATTGTAAAATTTGCAAAGATAGTAAGTTATACATTTTATTGTATGTTGATGATTTATTGATCTTAGGTACAAACTTGTCAGAAGTTGAACATGTAAAAACTATTTTAAACAGAAATTTTGCAATGAAAGATTTAGGAGTAGTTAATAATTATCTAGGAATACACGTAAATCAAAATCTAGAGCAAGGATATATTGAACTAGATCAAATTGATTACCTAAAGAAAATTCTAGAAAATTTTAACATGTTAAACTGCAAACCTATGTACACCCCACTTGATTCAAACATAGATTTGAAGTTATTTAAGGACCTTAATAAGGATGTAAATATAATTAAGAAATGTAGACAAATTATTGGTAGCCTTTTATACACAGTTGCAGGTACAAGACCTGATTTATGTTTTAGTGTATCTGTATTAAGTAGATATCAAGACAAGGGCAACAATAACTTGTTAACAGCACTAAAAAGAGTTTTGCGTTATGTAAAGGGTACTTTAAACTTTAAATTAGTATATAAGATAGATTGTAACAACATTTTGAATGGATATGTAGATTCGGATTGGGGCGGAGATGTTGTAGACAGGAAATCCACCACAGGATTTGTTTTTAAACTATTTAATTGCATTATTGTATGGGGAAGCAGAAAACAACAATCTGTTTCCATATCATCCACAGAATCCGAATTTATAGCTCTAGCAACAGCAGTTAGTGAAGCCTGTTGGCTAAGGAAACTGTTAATAGACTTAGATATTTTTTCAGCGAGTAATAATGTAACATTGTTTGAAGACAATCAGTCGGCAATTAAGGTTGCAAACAACCCTACAAATTGTAGACGATTGAAACACATAGATATTAAATATTATTTTGTTAAAGAAAAAATAGATGAAGGTTTGGTGACCGTGGAATATATTAAAACAGAAGAACAACAAGCTGATATGTTTACCAAATCTTTACCTAGGATAAAGTTTGAACATTTTGTTAAGTTATTAGGGCTTAAGGAATAAGTACTTACCTTTATTAAGTTGTTCTTTCGTCGAATAGTTATTATGGTTATTAATGTTTATTTTAAGTAAAATTGAAAGAAGTATTTCATTGAAGGGGGGTGTTAAAAGGATGGCAATGAAATCATGAGTCGTCCTGTATATAATAACCTTGAAGTTGGTACTAGAGTGTGTAAGGAGTTAAGTTCATAGTGATATACGTATTTTCAATTATTACGTGTTTGGTTGTATGCATTCATTATATATACATTAAATTGATTCATTTCGCGGTGGTTTCTTTTTGTTCTCAATTAACGCGCAACAACAACAAACCTAAATTACTAAATTGGCACCTTAAAATACCGGTTTTCAATTTGCTTCAAAAATAGTGGAGGGGATCATTAGAATGCTCAGTCCTTTAAGATACAGGTCAGTGGGCAGTATACTGGGGACTGATGACTACGGAGCAAAGCAGAGATAGCATTCCTCCGAAAAATGCAAGCGAGATTTCACAGAAGCCGCGTAAAACCGAATCGAGGAACGACAGTTAAGATGACTTATGGACCTAATAAGAATAATAGATCGATTAGAAGTGTACCCAGGGCAACCAGAGAAAAAATGAAATGACCTTGAGAGATAGGCCAGAGAAGCAATGGAACGAGGTTTGTAGAAGACAAAAGCTTAGGAGGCGTACGCGGTGAAGAGAAAACGGAGACGTAACTCATCTACTCACACAGCAGCGTTAAGAAAAACATACCTATTTGGTAAAGTGAAATGTAAAACTATCGACATATTTGTAGCGATAACTTACGAAATATTTGATAATTAACCAACAGCTTATCGATTAACAAAAATAAACATTGACCATTCCTACATAAAATATATCCATTAAATCTATTTCCAACACAAAGGGCGGGAGGTGTTGGAAAGATATTGAAGATGGTTGTTGCGGTTAGAAAGGGAGACACCAGGGTACATCATGCAAGAGAAGATTGGGAAAAAATAAGGACACAGGGAGGGACGCTGGCGATAAGGTACGAGATGGAGAGTATATTGCAAGGCGGTTGGAGGGAAGAAAAATTAGAATACGGCCAGTAGGAGATACTATGAAAGAGAAGGGAGTAGGATGCAGACGATGGAAAGTCAGCACAAAAGAGGGTATTGTAGAAAGGGATAAGGATGTGTAAAGCTAAGAAAGAAGTAGGATCAGATAGAGGAGGTATGGAGAGATCATTGTAGAAGGAGTGGGGAGTACCCAAGCGGAAGATGGTAGCAAGATATAGATGCAGGAACGAGGAAAGGAAGAATAAGTATTTCTGGAAGGATGACAAAAAAAGATGTAGGTTGTGTGGAATGGGACAGGGGAACCTAACACACGTTAGGTGAGTGTGGAGGTGAGGGAAGAGTTTTTAGGAGCAAGAGGGGAAGGAGGTGGAAGGAAGGAATTGGAAAGCAAGAGTTGTGGGATGGGTAGGGTTTGGGGAGGGGGAGTGTTGTTCGTTGAATTGTGTATTTTAAGAATAAGAATCTTTTGAAAAAAATTGGGTTACTTTTAAACAAAATAAAGGGAGTACAATACAATATTTCCAACTTTGTTACAAGAACACAGATGCAGGAATTTGGTCTTAATGAAAAAGTTGGAACACCAAGGTTACACTTAAATTTCTCCATCACTTCCTTTGCAAGATAGTACCTAGGTACATAATTTATAAATAATAGTATATTGTGTATCGAGTAGGAAAAGCGTAACATTCCCGGGCGATGTGAATATTAATAATATTCATAACACAGAGTCGGGGAATGTTGCTTTTCCTACGAGGTACACATACTATTTTTCCGCCGATTGTTAAAAAAGACTGAAAACATGGAAATTCTAAAAATTATTTTATGAAGATAATTAATCTCATAGTGTTGTAGACCAATCAGACATTAAGAACAGTGTCACATGCACCAATCACAAGTTTTTTTAACTGAAAGAATGTATGCTACTTTTCTTGCCGCTACCTCATTGTTTTAGCAACCTATATTTAAAAAAATCAAATGTCATTTTGACAAAAGTAAAAAATTTGACGTATTTAACGCTTCATTCAGTTAATTCTCCAACCGAAGATCATTCGTTCTCAACTCTTGTCAGGCAAGATTTTTTTGTATGAGCATTGATTGCTAAAAGGTAATTAAACTCGATCAAATTCTTGGGAAAAGAACCCTCGCGCTTCGCGCTCGGGTCTTTTCGTCAATTTGATCTCGTTTAATTGCCAAGCAACCAGTGCTCATACAAAAAAATCTTGCCGACAATAGTTGAGCACTTATGATCTTACTGTTGAAAAGAATAAGCGATGCCTTGAAAATAACGAACGTCGGTATCCATGGAGAAGTATCAACATTGTAGATATCAGACGACGGGATTTGCAATTCCAATACTAATGTTAATACCAATATCCCCTCAATAATTAACACTTGTAATAATATGTAATGTAACAATAACTATTAATAGAACGAAATAATTAAATATGACTTGTTAAATGTGTTGTCATTTCCTTGTTGAATGTGCTAATATTTACTGTAAGGAAATGAACATTTCTTTACAGTACAGAAATGAATATTTCCTTACAGTAATCGTTGGCTGCCTAGCAACGACTACATGCACCGGAATCTTGACCTTTTCCTTTCAACATTCTGTCAGAAATGTCACAATTTTTTAACGATCGGCGGAAAAATATATATTTAAGAATTTTGAAAGGATTCATTACGAATTAAAGAAAATGTTTACAAATAATAATAATTTACATAAAATTAATAGATACATAATAAAAATGTGTAAATACAAGAACACAAATTAAATAGTTTGAATTTTAGTCCACGGACAAGAAATTTGCACCTCAACATGTCCATTTTCTACATTATGCGTTTTTTCCTCCATAGCATGTAATCGACAACTTTGTAAGAATACGGCGACAGTGTGATAATAGCCTTTAAACAGTCCAAGTTTCGTTGTGTGTCCCTGTTTGAAACTGTATCAACTGTTTCCTGCGCTTCCGCACCGATTATGCAAATCTGCCATCATTTTGGGAGGTACTAAAGTATCGGCCAATCCCGATATGAAAAGTGTCGGAACTCTGAGTTGCAACACCTTAAATAACGAAAGGAATTTATTTTTGTAAAACGCTAACGGTAAGTACTGCAATATTCTCCAACCTAATAATACTTTTGCCATATCTGGTATACTAGTGAACGTATTTTCTACTATAACACACCAAATTTTGTGCGCATATTCTGCTCTACTCGCTAAATCTATTGCTACTGCGCCACCTACGATAAAATAATTAAATTGGTAAATAAACGACTTGTTGTATACCTAAGGACCGTCCGAACACAATTATTTCAGATAAGTTTATGTCGTTTCTACTACATAAATAATCGATACTAGCTCGTGCATCCGTATACAGTCCGTCCTCGGAAGGAGTCCCCTCTGATAATCCGTAACCGCGATACTCTACCAACAGTATATTACAATGTAAGTTATGATATAATCCTACGGAGTTTTGTAAACGATGACCCATGTTCCCCGCATTCCATGTAAAAATACTATAGTTGGTGATTGATGCTTCCGTTCTTTCGGTTGATAAATAAAAAACATATGTAGCATGGTACCATCAGATGCAGGTATAACTATATTTTCGTAAGGTAGGCCATACATGGACGGTATCGGTACGAATACTCTGGAATGACTCGGTAACTCTGGATAAAACAAAAAATTATCTTCGGCATGATACAGTATTCCTACAAGTTCAATGTTAGATCGTTGCCATATGACCGTTGTGGCAAAAATTACCTGTCGTGGCAAAATTAAAAGTACGAAAGCAAAAATGCCTCCATAAAAGTAATAAAGTAAAAACAAATAACCATCACAAGACCGGAGTATGCCCATACTTTTAGTGCTATTGATATCAAAGTACCTATAATTCGTGAAATTCGGACATAACCACCCATACCCTTTTGATCTTTTTCGTAAAAATCCAGTGTATTTATTACGTTATTGTCATTTTAGATTTTATTTAAAATATCCATATCTTTTTAATGACGTTTGAAGTGTTTTGTACACAAAATTATAAATAAATTAAATACATGAGTAATTAAATGGCTGAACTACATGGTTGCCAAGTTGCTGAAAGCACTGAGACGGCAGGTAATAATCCGCTGGTCCTAGATCTCGGCGAACTATCACGACATAAATAAGTAAAATAAGTACTCTTATGCTCTAGAGATGCTCTAGAAACTAGGTCGTACGCTAACTTCGCGCTACATTTGCAAAATTCAAATCTTCAAATCTTACCTTATAGTCATATAGTACAGAAAAGTATTTGTACAAGAATTTTGCTTTTGCATTTGTATAGATCATATTGTACGAAATATGATCGGAAAGACAATTTTTGATATAGTAGGTATCATTTAAACGAAGAGACTGTGAGCAAAAACCCTTGCGGAGGACTCCGGCATTAAAATTGACAAAGACAGAACCACTGACCCTGCTCTCCTCTTCCAACGACTTTTGTTTATGTCAAAAGCTGGAGATCTTTCTCTAGAAAGCATGATTGACCCATGAACAGTCTTGTTCGAAACCAAACATATGTGTCGGGAAAATAATAAAGCTCCACCGACTCATGCAATTAAGGAATCAAATAAAGCTATCATGGATTCGACCCCACCAACTGATGATAGATTGTGGTTCCCTTCTTTATCGTTTGTCCTCGGAAAGAACGAAAAGTATGGCGCCATTGCAAGCTCATATGCAAAATTTACCGTATAAGATTATGGGAAAGCAACTGCTATCTTTGACGATTATGAAACTGGTCCTTCCATTCATATGGTGACAGAACAATTGCGGAAAGGGTCTGCAGTGTAATCAATGCGCCAGGGCATGCAGACGTACATCATCACGGCAGTTAGTCAAGTCATCAGAACAACATCCAACGACGTTAATAGGGGAGGAAGCAGATTTATTCGTCCTTATTCTCTATTATGCACAGTTAAACAATAAAATTGCGTTCGGACTCATAAGGTGTAGTATGTATTCGTAAATTTTGTTCATGCATGCTTACACAAGCTGTGATTCCACATCACGAATATTTGGTGTTATGCAAGAAGTCAGCAATTCAAAAACTTATTAGCAGTGAACAAACCATTCAGAACTGTGGAAATGTGTTTCTGCTCCCTATCTGTTAATAGAAGAGCTAGAAATCAAGGTATAGGTAATGGCAGTTTTGTTTGGAGGCTGAAGTACTGATTGTAAGAATTACATCATGGGGTAAATTACAACTCAAATACATACCTACATAAATAATCAATACCAATTAAGGAATAACACCTGATGAAAACAGTAGGTACTTAATTGAATCTTGAAAACAAGTTTTACGATTTCATTATAGTATAACCATGCAATAAGTATCAACCCAAATTACTGCTTGACGTGTCTGAAAAGGTAACTCGGTGCAAGTTGTTGTCTGTGGTGCAAGTCAAGATACTTCGAACATTTCAGTACCTAGGTTTAGATACTATCGTAGTTTAATTTAGTTATCGTATGTACGGCTACCTAAGTACATTACAAGAACGGTATCAGAGCAAGTAATGAAAGACGCTGTTACAGCCCCCATCAATAGCTTGATATACAAAAAATGTATCGTCAAATAGGTAACAGTTCATGACGAACCTTTTCAAATCATTCTGAGAGTCAAACAAACAAACGCGTACCTTACTGTTACCACATTACAACAATTTGGTAAGGAATGAAGGAAGCTGTATAGTCTAACATGGCTACTGCGGCCGTATATTTCCAGTGAACTCTGTATGTAGAGTCACTGTATATTTAGTGCGCACAGTACTGATTAATTTTCATACGCTATACGCAACTGGAAAGGTTACGCCACAGACCACTAATATTTTTAATGGTCTGTGGGTTACGCTAATAAGTAACACTGAAGCCACAGCCAAGTTAGGCAACCCTCAACAAATGGGTATCTATATCTCTTTCTTTCGCGCGCAGTCATACCACTGATACTCACTAAAGATACAGGTCAGTGCTGATACTACAGGTCAGTGAGTCATACTCAACGTCGTAGCACGAGAAATAAAATAAAATACGTTGACAGACTACCACAACAAGCTAGAAAGCGACAGAAGTACCTACTCCGCATCTGTCTTCTGGCTTCAACGCCTACAATGCATTGGATTGGAATAGGTCGTATCCCTTTTAGTTGCGTATAGCGTGCAGTTCAATGGTTGTTTTTAACTGTAATGCTTCCATTTACGTTAAATTCCCTCGGTATTTAGCAATTAATCTATGTATTACTTTTCCATCTTTTGTTTGGTGAAATGTCACGGTTTACTAACCAAACCACTGACAAACACCGTCCGTTTTACTTGTCAATCGCGTCAATCGTAATCATCAGTGAACTCTATCACTGATCGTAATCGACCAATCGTTCACTCTTTCGTGACAAAATCTGACAAGTGACAACACTGGAAATTGACAAATTCTTCTAGCCTAAAAATAAATTTGACAGGTTTTATTTAATAAAATTCTATAATTTTATTAAACGATGGAAAAGTATAATAATTAAGGGAAGAATGGTCCAATAGTAGTAGTGTCCGTCACGTGCAAACTGATAACCGTCTTATCAGTTTCTTAAAACACATCTCGAAAATTATAAATAACGTGTCCCAAGTCCAACAATATGTTGGAATTAACAATAATGTAGATTCTTGACGAATTTTGTTTGTAATCTTTTTTTTTTTCATTTAATCATGTATCGTTTTTCTTTTTCTGTAATAAATCAATGCTTAGTAATTTTTTATACGGTAGCGCTGTTTTTTAAACAATGTTATTGCGACGAAATCAAACTTATGTCCAAAGAAGAACAATTACAGCTAAGGTAAATTTTCAATGTAATTATTGTCGTTTGTTTACACATTTTTGAATACAGGGAGGAAGCAAGAGATATGTTTTATCACGCTTATCGAGCTTACATGGAAAATGCTTATCCTGCCGATGAATTAATGCCCCTTAGTTGCGCCGGTCGTTATAAGGGATTTACACCTAGTCGAGGAGATATTGATGATTCATTGGGAAAGTAAGGTGTATACATTTTTGTTATGTATGTTTAATTTCATTTTTTTCAGTTTTTCCTTGACATTAATTGATAGTTTAGACACGTTAGTGATCTTGGGCGATTTAGAAGAATTTGAACATGCAATACGGCTTGTGATAAAAGACGTTTCATTTGATAATGACGTAATTGTGTCAGTATTTGAAACTAATATTCGTGTACTTGGGTAAGTTTTAATTACTTCGTAAATTTTAATTTTTTAATGTAAGTATTTTATAGCGGATTACTGTCTGCTCATATTTTGGTGGAATACTTACAGCAACATGCTGAAATTATATTGTGGTACAGAGGGGAACTTTTAACAATGGCCAAGGATTTAGGTTATAGATTATTGCCTGCGTTTAATACTACAACAGGAATACCTCATTCTCGGGTAAGCAATTAGTTCATTTTTTCATAGTCTGTAGTCCATGATTCCTACTGTCATTAGACAACAATTAAATAATTACAAATAGTTCCATTCAAAGTCGCCCCGTTTAGGAGATATCGCTCTTTAAAGATTAAAATAGAGGCTCTCCACCCTTTCCTCCATTATCGTACAAATGGGACACTTACAGGTGGACCTTGTACTATTTTTGTATTTTAAACTATCCTTTATGAAGTAAACTAACAGATCCTAAACTCTTTTCCAACAAAAATTTCTTCATTTTTCGCCAAAAAACCAAGGTTAACCACTTGGTATTTTTTCTCGATGAAAATCCAACTCTCGAAATTTGTCCAAACAAATTGCGTTTCTTATAGATCATTAGATAGCAATTAAATAATTCCAACCCGTTTCATTCTAAGTCGAACCGTTTCGGAGATATTGCTCTTTAAAAGATCCAAATAGAGGGTCCCTTCGCAGAGCCCTCTCCTCCATTATAGTACAAATGGGACACTTATAGGTGGACTTGGTACACTTTTTCTACTTTAAACCATCTTTTATAAAGTAAAGTAACATATTCTGCACTTTTTTCGAATAAAAAATTTCTTCACTTTTTGGCCAAAAAAGCAAGGTTAACCACTTGGTATTTTTTCTGGCTAAAAAACGAACTCTCGAAATTCGACCAAGTACAGATCGTTTCTTTTAGATCATTACACGCCAATTAAATAATTCCAACCCGTTACATTCTAAGTGGAACCGTTTCGAAGATATCGCTTTTAAAGATCTAAATAGAGGGTCCCTTCGCAGAGCTCTTTCCTCCATTATAGTACAAATGGGACACTTATAGGTGGACTTGGTACACTTTTTCTACTTTAAACCATCTTTTATAAAGTAAAGTAACATATTCTGCACTTTTTTCGAATAAAAAATTTCTTCACTTTTGGCCAAAAAAGCAAGGTTAACCACTTGGTATTTTTTCTGGCTAAAAAACGAACTCTCGAAATTCGACCAAGTACAGATCGTTTCTTTTAGATCATTACACGCCAATTAAATAATTCCAACCCGCTACATTCTAAGTTTCGGAGAACGGAGATATCGCTTTTTAAAGATCCAAATAGAGGGTCCCTCGCAGAGCTCTTTCCTCCATTATGGTACAAATGAGACACTTATAGGTGGACTTGATACACTTTTTCTACTTTAAACTATCTTTATGAAGTAAAGTAACATATTCTGCACTTTTTTCGAATAAAAAATTTCTTCACTTTTTGGCCAAAAAAGCAAGGTTAACCACTTGGTGTTTTTTCTGGCTAAAAAACGAACTCTCGAAATTCGACCAAGTAAAGATCGTTTCTTTTAGATCATTACACGCCAATTAAATAATTCCAACCCGTTCCATTCTAAGTCGAACCGTTTGGGAGATATCGCTCTTTAAAGATCCAATAGAGGGTCCCTTCGCAGAGCTCTTTCCTCCATTATGGTACAAATGAGACACTTACAAGTGGACCTCGTACACTTTTTCTACTTTAAACTATCTTTTATGAAGTAAACTAACATAATATTCTGAACTGCAAAAAAAGCATGATTATACCACACTCTGGACGACCTACATGTCATTCTGCTGTTGAAGCAGTTCTAGTTTCAACACATAACTCTGAGTATGTAAAGAGTACGACACATGATTTATTAAGAGTATTAAATAGTTTTATGAAGCTGCATTTAAAGATCAAAACTTGAAGAATTGCTGACTGACCTCTTTATTTGTCTATTGGGCTAAATATCTTTAGCCACCTATGGAGAAATCCGCCAAGTTTTAACATTTTGCTATTGCTATTGGATTTAGTTACAATTCCTATTCATCCTTTTAAATTTACAAAAGCTCTATTTGGTGTACAGAGTGTATCAAAAAGTAAAGTTAAGTTTTTTTGCATTGTTTTAAATAGAACACGCTCTCTATTAGGTCGGGAATTAATTACTGTATTCTATTTCCTTCTAAAATATTGTGTTACTGATTAGTATTAGTTTGAAGTTTTCACATTGTAAGTTTAGCCTATTTCCTTTTAATAAGTTAATTTTTTTAACTATCGTACATTTGTAGGTGAATTTAAAATATGGTTTGAAGAGTGATCGATTAGAAGCATCTCGTGAAACGTGTACAGCGTGTGCCGGCTCAATCATTCTTGAAATGGCAACTCTATCACGGTTAACAGGTGAACCGATATTTGAAGAAAAGGCGCATAAGGCCATGGACGAACTTTGGAAGATGAGAAATAGAGGTTCGGATTTAATGGGAACCGTTTTGAACGTCCATTCCGGCGATTGGGTTAGAAAAGATTCGGGCGTAGGAGCCGGTATTGACTCCTATTACGAATATTGCTTAAAAGCTTACATTCTATTGGGAGACGACCAATACTTAAATCGGTTTTAATCGCCACTACAACGCTATTATGAAGTACATATCGCAAGGTCCGATGTTACTCGATGTTCATATGCATCGGCCGCACACAAATTCGCGAAATTATATGGACGCCCTCCTGGCCTTTTGGCCGGGATTGCAAGTGTTAAAAGGCGATTTAAAACCGGCTGTCGAGACACACGAAATGTTGTATCAAGTGATGCAAAGGCACAATTTATACCGGAAGCATTTACTACAGATTTTCAAGTTCATTGGGGTAACCATCCTCTCAGGCCCGAATTTCTCGAATCGACATATTTTCTTTATACGGCTACAAGCGACCCATACTATTTAGAAGTAGGTAAAACCGTCTTAAAGAGTTTGCAAAAATACGCACGAGTGCCTTGTGGATATGCTGCCGTTAATGACGTCCATACTGGTAAAAAAGAGGATCGAATGGATTCATTCGTACTCGCCGAGACATTTAAATATCTTTATTTATTATTTGCGGATCCCGAAGATCTCATTTTAAATTTAGAAGAATTTCTTTTTACGACCGAAGGTCACTTATTACCACTTACTCTAGCATCACATTCCAATATGTCGCGTGCTTTAATCGATCACGAAATTGACGATAGCGAATTTGCTAGAACTTGTCCAAATAGTAAGCAATTGTTTCCTGCATCTGTACGCAAACCACTTAAGAATATGGTCGATGGTGTTTGTCCACGAAGATTAACAAAACGAAAATTAACCGCAACCGAATTTTCGGCGTCAAATTTGAATCACCTTAGACTAATCAAGGATATGGGTATCAATATATTGCTTTAAATGATGGACGAGTGCAGCTTTACACACCTTTACATCAGTAAGTCATATTTAAAGTATATATTTCAATTAAAGACCTACTTTGTTTGCTTGTAAACAAAATGTTAGTCTTTATTTTAAAAATAACCCAACTATGTTTGCGTTCTGTTGAGTATCAGTATCATGACATGTTTATTTCTCTGAACTGTGAATGTTGACGTTTGGTGCACAGTACAGATCCTAAAAATTGTCATAGTAAAATTTTACATTGCCTTTAGTAACACTCACAGTACAATAAGACAAGGTGTGCCTATATGTGACATCATTTGGATAAACGGATATAGAAGGTCCCAGAAAAACAAAGTATCATAGTGATGATAAAAGAAATTTGAACAAAAAATGGATGTTATGAAAACAAAGGGAAAGTTAAGAAATACTAACATATTAATAGATGACAATCTGACGCAAGAGGAGGGGAAGATACAAACAGATATAAGAAACATGGCAAGAACAAAAAAGAGGAAAGAAAAATGACGAAGATGGGATATAGGAAATTATGGATAGGAGCGAATAAATACACATGTGATGAGTTAGTCGTGGAGGGAAGGGAGGGAGAACGCAAAAAACTAAGAGGAGGAGGGTGGGATAGCGAAGTTGCGGGCGACCAAATAAAGAGAAGGATGCAAAGTGGGCAAAAGACTAAGAGGAAATGGGGGAGGGTTAGAGGAATAAAGTACTATTTTGGAACGTGGCAGGAATAAACAGAAAGGGGGGGTCAATTCTGGACTACATAAGGAAGTTCCACATATAGGTAGAAACATGGCTAGAGGAAGAACAATGGAGGAAGTGGGAAAAGAGGGATACATATGGAGAACCCAACATGCAGGAAGGCGTAATAAGAAAGCAACCGAAGGGGGATGGTCACGGGAATAAAAAAGATCCAGTAGGAAAAGAGGGAAACAAAAATAGTAACAGTGTACACTCAAGATATGAAGGAAATAAGAAGAAACCTAGGGAATTAATAGAGGAAACCGGGAAAGAGGGGGGGACTGTAATGCAAGAATAGGAGCAAGGGTACAGGAAGAGGGGGAGGTGTGGGAAAAGTCAAAGGATAAACAGGAAGGAGAAGAGTCTACTAGAAATGGGTGAGGAGGAAAGGCAGTGAGAGATTCTAAACGGGAATAGCGAAGAAGGGGAGTTACTATATAGGCAGTAAAGGGGAGTCATTGATAGATTTCGCGATAGTAAACTGGGAGAGTGAAAGGAATAGAGGATTGAGAATAGGAGAGGAGTAGAGTCGGACCACTGACCAATTGAGATACAGGATACAGGAGAAAGAGGGAGAATGGAACAGTAACAAAAAATGGGCAGTATAAAGCATATATCGATATAGAGAGAGGTTAGAAGAAAGGGAGCAGAAAAAGCAAAGGATGGGAGAAAGGTGCAGAATATAGGGGAGAAGGTACTGAAAACGTAAGAAGGGGGGGAGAATAGGAAAGAGGGAATGTGGACAGAAGAATGCCACGAGGCGAGGAAAGAAACAAAAAAGCAGACTGAGAGAATGAAAAAGGGGAGAACGGACAAAATAGAAGGATGGAGAGAATGCAAAAAAGGATATAAGAAAAAAAGAAAAGGAAGAAAAGATAATTAGAGAAAGGCAGAGGAGGGAAGTATGAAAATTTAAAGAGGGAGGGAAAAAGAAGAGGACAAAGGAATAGTATAACACTACAAGAATGGAAGAAATGCTTTATGGAATTATTGGGAGGGGAGGAAGAAAGAGTAATGGAAAGGGAAAGGGGGAGGCGATAGAGGAGGAAGTAGAAGAGGCAATAAGAAGACTAAAAAAGGGGAAAGCAGCATGAGGGGATGATATATAAAGGGGGGAACAAGTATTGAATGGGGGATGAAGAAATGAAGTGTTTTGGCTATGTGGCGAGGGGTGGGAAACCATACACCACATGCTGAGGGAATGTGGAAAACTGAGTGAAGAAGATAAAGAGGGATGGCGTGTTGGCGGGGCAATGCATGAAAGAAGTATGGAGAGAAGAGAACAGTTAACTGGGAAGAGATAAGATAAGGACAAATTGTAATTACAATAGTTATGTTGAGGATGTCTTCGGAAGCGACAGTGCTGCTAAGGTGAGATGTGAGACAGAGTGAAGCAGATACATAGCAACATAAGCAGGAAAGCACTTGGACGCACCCGCATAAGTGTGTTGCTGAGAAGTCGGAGCAGGCAAGGAGGAGGAAATATATTTGAAAGGGCGATGTTGCTGAGGTAGAGTAAGAAGCAGGGTTTATGATGGCATGAGACATTCTTTCTCTCAAAGTGTTGCTAATTTCCTTTCGTCTCGATCAATTGAAAGGTGTTGGGTTATTTTTGAAATAAAGAATTAAATGGAATCAGTTGATATTATTATAATCTAACAATGTGAAGTTAGAATTATATGGTTAAGATAATATATCTAATACATACTTTCAGGCAAGGTCTACGTCAGATGCAGAAGAGGGTTTACTATTCATGCAAGAAATGGTAGAACTATCCAAACTACAAGCGCAACCAAACCGAATCTTCACCACAAGCTGTATCATTCTTAATGAAAGATGGAACGGGAGTAAAAAAACCGATTACGGTTCAAGCGGGACCATCACATTTCGGTCTTAGCCTTAAAAATAATCAAAAGGTTACGTCGCAAGCAATTTTCGTTCAACCGTTTCGTGCTTGTACCGATCTACAATTAAAAAATCAAATTAAGGGTAAAATCGCAATTGTAGAGAGAGGCGATTGTATGTTTGTCGACAAGGCCCGACGAATTCAAAATGCGGGAGCCGTCGGCGGTATAATTGTCGACAACACTCCCGATAGTAGTGCGACTAGTTCGCCATTATTTTCGATGTCGGGTGACGGCACCGACGATATAAAAATACCGGTCGTATTCTTATTCGCGCAAGATGCGTCGAAATTATTACTCGCACTATCTACGGATTCGAAATTGGAAGTAACGATTGGCGAACTTAAAAAAGATTCCGAATTTTGGCCACCGAACGAAGAAGAATCCGTATTTCAGAAATTAAAAGTTTCCGTACAAGAATTCTTAAATAAGCACACGGGTATTGTTTTTACGGACACGGTCGCTTTAGGAGATTTTCGTGCGAATATCGGATTAGATAAAATTCAAATTAGTTACACGAATACAGTAGACGGTAATCTTTATACGGAAGACGTAACAAATCAACAATGGAGTCAGATTCGAAAAGGTTTAATTAAATCGATAGTTCATTCCGATACCCAAGAGTTATATGTTCCGATAAGTATTTTACGTATTTATTACCAGACTTTAAGCGGTGCTAGTGTAGAAGAATTACGAAAATTGGACATTATCGAACAAACTAAGTGGTTACTGCATCAATTGACCATCGAACATCGCAAGAAAAAAGATGACGATATAGTGGAAGTTGGCGAAGCGGGAACAAAATTGAAACAGTTAAAATCGATAATCGAAAGTAGTATAGAATACGAAATTGAAAATACCGCGATTCCTACAGACGATTTAGTAATAGGTGGTGGGAATAAACCGGAAGTGATTATTACGGCGGATCAACTTGAAGGTACCGAGAAAAAATCGGATGTTAAAAGTAAACAAGTTGCGGACGAATTGTGATTTTAAGTGTAGGTAAATTATAAAGAAATTTAATGCGAGGAGTTCCCTAAGTTTCTAAATATTTTTTTAAATTACTGACTGTAAATAGTTGCTAGTCACATATTAAGAATGGTCATTCGTTTACACAAAGTAAGTTACTACATTTTAACTTGGTATGTATACGTGATAGAATTATTTGACAAAATTTTACACACATTTTTTGTTATACACACAACATAGTCAATAGCGTTAAAATGCTTTTATATCTTTTTCATATCTGATGTACATTTTGTACAAATTGTAATATAATAATTGTTTATATGGTTATACAGTTATAAAAAAGATGAATTTGTAAAATTTTTTATATTAGCAAGTGTTAGTAAATGGTTGATAATTTTTATTACAAATGTCCTTCGTTTTTGTCTCCTGCCGATTTTTTTACAAACAAGCATATTTGTAGTTGCACTGGACCAAGCCTGCTGTAATTTTAGAAAACTAAATTCAGCAAAAAAAAAGACACTTAACCAATCAAATTACAGTATAAAGGAACATTTTAACAGTAGTTTGATTTTAGTACCTATATTTCCTTCCCTTGGACTTTTTTAAATAAATTAGCAGTGTTGAATTAGCTTCATCTTCAGTATTCGTAAATGTCTGTAAATGTGCATGGGACTAGAGTTCCTAGCCCCAAGTACTACACGACATTTACAAAAATTTATATCTGGGAGGGAATATTTAAAATTGTTCGCTAAACTAAACTTCAAAATAAACCCACCTTAATTTGAACAAACGCGGTAAAATAAACTACCAGACAACCCTGGCACGTGATCGCGATCGTCTAGTTTCTAGCAGGTCTCTCTATGAATACACTGACCGTGACCTGTAATCGGGAGGGAGAGATAAAATTTTGTTGCTTAGTAAAACAATCGGAAAGAAGAGTGCGCACTTTAAAGACGATTAACGAGAAGAAAGAAGTGGCAAGAAAACTTCACATTCAGAGTACATATCACATATAATAACCGAGACGTGTGTATATGTTTGTGTTGCTGTACACTTTTCCGACAGTCGCCGAATCCTGACGAATGCGGATGTGATATTTTAAAACCAAAGCTATTATAAATTTATAACCTACAATTAATGCTACAATTACTTAACCTAAGAATTACAGATGCCCCCCAAACCTTTACCTAAATATTTTTTTCGAAGTAAGTTTTAAACATTTAGTATAAAAGTCTGTCATCTTATTCAAGCGGTATTTGTGTCTAAATATATTTTCTTTACTTAGAAAATACGTTCAAAGTTTCCTTATGGAGATTACGTGTAAAATAGAATTCGCTATTTGTGCTTATTTTTCGGTAAAAATTTTGTGTAAACATGCAAAGTTTGTCTGTCCGAGGTCCTTAACCCATTTCGAACATTAAAACAATGCCAGAAAGTATTTTCGTGAAAATTTTCAAAATGACAAGTATCGGAAACTTTTTCTCGGTAACATAGAAATTTAATTATTTCAAGTTGAAAAGTTATCCAAATGATGAAAAATGATTCTATTATGCCTCGCGTTTACATTTTCATCGTTAAAATGATGTAAAAAGCAGCAACAGCATTCATCGTAGACTAATTTATGTGTCCCGATACCTTCTTTCGGTAACTTTCGAAATGTACATGTTTGTGTGCTTATTTCGAATTTAGAGATTTTGAACGATGGACGATGTCGTCAGTAACATATATAGTCGAATGTTTTCACCGAGAAAAATGTTTTTGTCTACATATTTAACTTAATTAATATGATGAAAGTAGGTGGCAAGTGTATGGTTACGTTACACTACACTTCTAAATATACAACTTATATTGTAATTAAGAGGAAGTAAAATCCATATTTAATGCTGCACATATGCGTGTAAATGATGCCTTTAGTTAGTGAAAAAAACAAAAATTTGAAACTGTTTAAGGTAGAGAAGGTCTCTCAATAAAACAGATGTTATGCAACGTTAGACCAACTTCTATTTGTACATTTTATGTTTTATGGTATTTTTAGTTTTACTATAGTTAAAGATGAATGTTAAAACGTTCTCCCTAAGGCCATTCGCATTCCCAAGAAGCTGCCAGTGTCCAAATTGAGTTCTTTTACATTCAAAATTCATTCTAAACTATCCTTATGAAGTTCACATGAATTTTGTCATATTTTCGTTAATATTTGGGCAAAAAGGACGTAATTAATATTGTGAAAGGCCCATTATGTATTTTTGGTATCAAATCTATTCCAAAAAGTTTTCATGTTACATTTTTTTAATAATTTGTGAAAATTTACTATAGGTACATAGATAGGTAGGTAGGTATAGAGTCGAGCGAATTCGTATATCTTCATCAAATATGAACCGATTTTTGTAATTTTTACGTCAAATGAAAATAAAAATCCTTTATCTTAGTTACGTTAATAACTTGCTAAATTACAGATATCTACCGAGTCAAAAATCTGAAAAGGTACAAAAATGTACATTTTTTTGCTTTTTCTCCCCTATCGAAGGCCTAAATATCATTTTTTTAAAGTAACGATGACATTGATAATCTACGGAAAAAAGTAATTGAATTTGATTTTAAAGAAAAAACAACGAGAAAATTTCTCCGGGAAGTGTTTTTTTTCTTTTTTTGTTCGTCAAATTTGAAGCCTTTTTTTTAACACCCTGTATAAGTATCCGTTGTGGAAATGGTACGTTTCGAAACCGACATTAGTTGTCTTTGTACTGCACTGAACTATATTTACTGGAATGCCAAGAAGACAAATTAACTGATACAAATTCAATCTGCGCACGGGGCTCCCGATCATGCGCAGTTTGCCTTAATAACCCCGGTAATTTAAATTTTCTTACACAATTTATGTCAGGAAAAGGAACGGTTAACCTACGAGTAATTACTCGTAGGGTTGAACCGATTGTCATCATTTGTGCTAATATATGTATATTGTATTATATTTGGAATGTGTATAATGGTACTAAACCGTAAAAAAACAATCTCTACTTCGAGGTTAGGTGTATTTATATTTAGTGCAGTGGAAGAAAACTTTTTAAATGTAAGTAAGCTAAGCTTGCACAGTGTTATTTACAATTACAATCCATCGAGGGAGAAGATCGAATCTGCTCAACTAAGCCATAATGCATTAAGCAATCCATTGCCGTAATCTTAGTTTTAGCAGAAATGTAGGCAGTGACTAACTTACCTTCTTTTTCAACTGTATTAATGTTATCTTAATAACAAAAGTTAATACCTCAGCTAATAACTTCAGTTATTAAGTCGAAAACAGTAAAAAGTTCACCAGGTGCTAGTAGAATAATTAGAGGTAATACAAATAAAACATGTGTATACTCCTGAACAAAGTGTACAATGTGACTGTAAATTTGCAACAATTAACCTTGTGTACAATGAAAGGAAGTAAAAGAAACACGACAGTTAGAATTGTTATTGAAATGTACAAAAAAAATCGTATATAAATACAACTACTGGTTATGAAATAAAATTAATTTTGAATAGGTCTTTCTGACTAATTCACCTCTTTTGCCTCCGTTTGCCTTTTGGCTACGCTGAACCACCGAATTCGACAATAGCACCTGACAATTAATTTCATAAGCAATACTCTATGGGTTTCATCCATTATAGATGACCC